>OU342744.1:11102434-14038124 GCA_910589775.1 Avena eriantha
AAACAAAAGAATGCGAAGCACCAGAATCAAACAAAACTCGTGCAGGAACTGAGTTAACAGGAAGCATACCCATCACAAACTCCAGAGGCATGCTCAGCTTGAGCGACGTTGACACAGTTGGCACGAGCAACCGTAGACCCAGGCTTGGTGTTGATGTTGAGAGCCCGAGGTGGAGGTGCACGAATCATAGGAGCACTTGCCGCAGGTCAGTGCTTGGAGGTGGTGGTGGAAGAGCTTTGTTGTTCATTGGACAATTCCAGTGCTGATGCCCAGTGTTTCCACAAGTATAGCAAGCACCAGGTGGACGTGAGCAACGTTGCCAGGGACTCCGCCAGGCGCTCCAGGGTAGTTGTGGTTGTAGCCCATGGGAGCCGCAGTGAAGGAGTTTGGTGGCCTTGCCGCGTAGCTTGACGGTCTTGGTGGAGCAGGGAGCGACGGTGGGTGTTCGGAACCCAGACACGATGCTTAGAAGGAGCTGCCATAGCAGAAGAGCTTGTTGTATCACGGCTGTGTTTATTTGACTCCTCAAACACTTGCCTACTTGCTTCTTCCTGGAGAGTTGTGTGTTGAGTTCTAGAAAAGACGCCGGCCTTGCATGAGTGATAGCATATTTGATGGAAGCATTGAGGCCTTGCCGAAACCTCTTTTGCTTCTTCTTGTCATCAGAGGTCTCATCGCCACCATAACGAGAAAGGTTCATGAAGTTTCTGATGTAGGTGTTGACATTGTCAGTGCCCTGCTTGAGGTTGAGAAACACTTCCTTCATCCTTTCCATGACAATTTCTGACAGATATTGCTCTTTGAAAGCAGCAGTGAACCACTCCCAAGTAGGCTGAAAACCAGAAAGATCTGCCTTGAGGTAATTTTCCCACCAGAGAGCTGCATCTCCCTTGAGAAGGTGAGTGGCACATTTGACCCATTCTTGCTCAGGAACATCCGCAGTCATCAACAGCCTTGACACTTCACGCAGCCAATCATCCGCATCAAGTGGCTGATCAGACACCTCAAACTGGCGTTGGTTGAACTTGAGAAAATTCTTGATGTCTCCTCGTTTGGGAGGTGGAGGTAGCGGAACAAACTCATTCCTCCTGACACTTTCCTCGAAGCGCTGCTGGTTCTTGCTGCATAGTGCCCAAAGCATTTGAAATACTTGCCAAAGCAGCCCCCCAGTTCAGGTGGTATATCCTCCTCAGAACGGCGTGGTGGTGCCATCCTATGATTGATATAAAACACAAGTCAGTACTATAATGGAGAATGATAATAATCCAAAATAGTACCAAAATGGAATTAATCAAGATTAAAGGATGCAATTCACTGAGATGATATTAAAATATCAACAAAGTTCAAGGCAACTAGAAGATATTAAGCATCACGCACACGACCTAAACAAGGAGTGTGGTACACAAACTAACAAAGAAAAAATTTCCGCAAATTTCGGCATTAAAATACCACTCTATGCGCAAAACCACTTCACGAATCAAGATTAGTAACTCTACTAGTTCAACATACAAGAGCAAATGATAACAGTAGTGGTATGGTCGCGACTCCATCCCGCACTCAAATCATTACTCCGCACATGAATCAGTAAAAACACATATCCCAACACCTTCTTCTTAAGATGAACCTAAAGATTGGTGACTACGAAAAAGAACACCCCAACAAGATAACGTCGGATAACAAAGAGTAAGATAGATCGCACCGGTATACAATGAATCAGAATAGATCGCGTCGGTTTACAAAGGCCTGTCGGTATGGAATGTACCAATAGTTAATAACCAAAAGGCAGATAGTGATAACATTTGGATGCAACAGATAGACAAGGAATTCACACACACACACACACACACACAACCTATGGTACTACGGAACCCAGAACACGTGAATCCTAGTTTGAATTTTAGAAGAGGATTGAAAACGTTACACTTCCTTACCAGAAAAGGGTGGGTGGGGTGGGTAAGAAGAAAAATGGAAGCAGTCCTACTCTCACGTTTTGTTTTTCCCTAGTATACATATCTACCAAAATATTTGCTAGACTGACAACGACCATTTTGGCTGAGACCCTGAAGGGCGGGATGGCTCTGATACCAATTGTAACTACCTCGCTGAATTACGCTCTTAGTTACATGCCTGGATGAACGAAAGTGGTTAAAATAGTACGGTGGGGCCCAGGGCCACTCACGCTAGACCTTTCCGCCGTCCTAACCACTTTCAGACATCGGGACAAGAACGAGCGGCGTAATCGGCAGGCGAAGGGATCAACTACATACACAAATGGGTATGTATGCAAGCCACATACAACAGTCCTCAGAGCCATTCCATCTAAAAGAAATAGAAATACTGCAACGCCATACGGCAAGATTCAAATGTCCTAGATAGAGATAATAATTTAGGATAGCTCCTCATACAACACACATCAGAGTATCAGGCGGAAGCGGAAAACAAGATCCAAGTACGGACAAGAAGCAAATCGGCATAAGATGCCCCATAAATAAACACATCCCGCCCACAGATCTCACGGATCCCCGTTCCCAGAATCTCTACACCGAATGATCGTTGCCAACATCATCTGTCTCTTCCACCCAGTATCCATCTTGCGGGTACACCTGTTCATCTGAATCAAACAATTTATCGTGTGAGACCCTAGGGGTACTCAGCAAGTCTTTATGCCGCTAAAGGGGACACAACCTGGGGTGACGCAATTGCAGCAAAAGATAATAGCTAACAATTCTATAGATACTCGCTAACCATCTGCCTAACCAATGATAGACGAAGGTCCGTGAATTAAGAACAACAGTTATAACAGTATAATTAACAGATCCATCCTCCTCCTCGCTTACCAACGAGGAAGCGGACGAACAACCCCCCCATCATCCATTGGCAGTTTTATTAACCATTCCATGAGTGTTGCACTATTTACTAGTCAAGTACTTAGTCAAATTAAAAGCGATACTTTAGTTATACTTGTCTATGATCGAGAAACTGTGCTCCAAGTCGTCCATAACCGCGGACACGGCTTTCAGAAAGATTTACCCTGCAGGGGTGCACGAATAGCAACACACACTCGATCAACCTCGGAAAAGCCAACTCAAAACCCAACGAGGCATTCACGACAAAGCGATCACAGGATTCAGAAATATTTCCGGGGGGCACCCCATTAAGCTACCCGCAACAAAGTTGGCCAGCTCCGCGAAAGTGTGACTGGGCTTGTCGATACCGCGAAAACACTCCGCATCCAAAACAGTACAGGTGCTCCACGCACAATCTTAATAAAACAGTAAAGCATGGCATAAGTACAGGATAGTAACAAAGCCCCAAACTACTTTGTGGCCCCAAGAAATAAGAATGAATCAAGCTCTGGCTCAAGGGGGTCCATAAGGCCTCCCGGATGTGGATGGTGCGAATAGTCAAGGAACAGGAATCAAGTACTCGGGGTCCTACGGGACACAAGTGAGCATGAAAAACCAAATAGCAGATATTGCTCACCGGTGCCTCTTTCATTAGTTATCCCATTACTACTCAGGTCAAGTTGTTTAGGTACCTCGTTATTCATCAGACACTCACATACCCTACACATGCTTTTCTACGACTCGCATGGCTCAAACAACTCCCGTAGTAATGGCTCATGGGATGGAGGAACAAGCTTCGGTGGGGTTTAAAAGTAAAGGCTATGCAGTACTTGGGATTCAATTTAATGCAATCGCGACTCAATGATGCAAGAATAAGATAGAGGCAATAGGTACTATATGTATGCAAGCATGTGGTAGTGCTTGCCTGGCAGCTCAGTTGAAGCGAGAGATGGATCTGGGTAGTACTCCTATGACTCCTGATAATTCTCCTGCTGGGCGTCTATTCGAAGAAGAACCAAACAAACAAGGGCCAACATAAATAAAGTGCACAAGCATATGAATTAAAATGCGACAAGAAAACAAGCATGCCATGATGAATGATGCACAATTTACATGGCATTAAAGTAGCATGGCAAGGGTGAGGTGTGGTGCAAGAATTAAAGCATTTTATTATTTATTTAGTCCAATTTTTATTGCCATAAACAGTTCAGATTTGTAAGAATGACATGATGCATGCTTCAAATCAGAACAAGGACTGCATAGATAGAACGGGCTCGTCGCGCTGATCGATTTAGACATATTATTTGCCAAATTTGGAGTTATAGAATTAAAGTTATTAATTTATTAAGAAAAGGGCATTTTATTGTAATTTTAAACATCTCGAAATTTTAAAGTGTTCAAATGATATTTTGAAGGGCATATTTGAATTCCTCACATTTTTCTGATTCTAAAACAAATATCATTTGTATTATTTGGATTTATATTTGAAAAGTTATTTAAATCTGATTTGAATTTGAATTGAAACAATTTTGAAAAGGTTTAAATTGAACAGGCAAAAGGAAAAGCTTTTGTCACCCAGCTCGACTTAGCCAAAGTCACTGACGGGTGGGCCAACGGACTGGGCCACGCGCTCAGGAAAAACCTTTTCTCACCGGGCTCTGGCTAGCCCAAGCGGTTGACAAGCGGGACCAGCGGCTACGGCCCACTTGACAGTGGTGGGGAATTGCAAAGACTGACAGGTGGGTCAAGCTGGACCGCGGGTTAAGAGTGATGAAAAGACGGGGGCCTATTTGCAGAAAGAGCACAGCGGCTGGCAGGTGGGGTAGGCTGGACCGCGGGTTTAGGAAATAAAAAGGTTGGGGGGTTTTCCGAAAGACGGCCACGGCCCCACTGTTCATCTGTTTCCTCTGAACTATCTGACAGAAAAGCAGCGTGCGGCAACAGAGCGGCATGACGGGGGCTCGATCCCGCGATGCGGGCGCGCGCGCAGAGAAGCGATACCAGTGCGGTAGGGCGGGGTGGTTGTCAGGGAGTAGCTACGCGACCAGTTGAGGCACTATGCGGCGCGAGAGCGTGCAGACAACGGCGAGCGGCGGCACACTGAGGGGCGTTCGGCGCAACGCCTGGCGCGGCTAGGGCTTTACGGCGGAGCGGATGTTGTCTAGGAGGTGGAGGGGCTTACCGCGGGGAGGTTGCCGGTGTCAGATCGGGGCGAGGCGCGGTGGATCGTCGACGAGGCTGGCGAGCCGGGAATCTAGGGTTTCCGCAGGGCGTCGACGTACTAGCGGTGCTGGCGCTCCTCCTCCACGATGACGCGTCCAAGGCGAAGCAGGGGAATGTCCTCGTTCTTCTTGACCACCTCCACGTCGTGCTGGCCGGCTGGAACGAGGGGACGACGTGGTGCTGGCGGCGACCGGCGGCAGGTGCTGGCGACGGTGAAGAAGAAGGGGAAGGAGAGGGCAGGCTCGGGGCGGATCTGGGCGAGACAGGAGACGTGTGGGAGGAGGAAAAAGTGAGGAAGAGGGAAGAGGGGCGTGTGGGCGCGGGGTAGACGGAAAAGTGGCTTCGGCCCTTTTTCCCTTCTTCTCGATCACGTGGTCGAGCTGGGGCTCGACCTAGGTAGCCAGGGCAGGGCAGGGAGAGGGGCTGCAGGTGGGGACGGCGTGGAGTAACAGCTGGGGCCAGCATGGCAGGTAGAAAAAAAGAGAGAGGAGAGGAGGGCTCGGGTGAGCTAGGGTGTAGCTAGGGCATGGGCTAGGGTTTGGGGTGGTTAGATGGGTAGATGGGGTGTGGGCCAGGGAGAGAGAGAGGGCCGGGTGGGGCCAGCATGATAGAGAGAGAGGGAGGCGAGAGAGGTGTGGTAGGGTTAGGGTTTAAGTAGAACTAGGGTTAGAGGAAAAATTAGAGAGAGAGAAAAATTAGGTTAGGTTTTGATTAGGGTTTTAGGTTTTTGAAATTGTTTAAGAGATCATACCAAGAGGAAAGTGGGGTTTGATCTAGCATAAGCTAAGGTGAAGGAGAAACCAAGAAAAAGAGAGAGAAATGAGATATGTAGAATGTGCCTCATTTGATCATGCATGAATAAATTAAAATGGGATTGAGGAGAATATGGGGATGGTGCAGAGAGGGATGGAGATGATCCACAAAGAAAAGACCCAATAAAACCAAGAGGACTCAAATGGGATAAAGGTGGTGGTACTCTTGCATGGCCCATGCAAAAATAATAAAGGCCATGATTTATTTTGTGAAAACAATAATATGGCATTATTCTTATGCATCCCCAAGAAGTGGAATAAGTCCAAGCAAAAGAATTTAGATTAGATCCACCCCACCCACATGAGCTAGAATAAAATCAAAAGAAAAAGAATTACAAGCTCATGGATAATAGGATGGTGGAATTATAAGGTGGTGAAAAGAAAAGTGATGGATTTGAATAAAAGATATGCCCCCAACTCAACTTGGGGATTTAAACAATATATCAATAGCCAAATACAATATCAAGAGACGAATACAATTAATAATGCATATGAGAGAAGAACCAAAAGAAAAGGGTTTTATATGATGCTCAAATGCAAGGTGGCATGATGACATGAGCATGATATAATTATGATGCACAATTATATATAGGAAGTAGCCATTATCTTACTAGACCAAGTAGCATTACAATTGTTAGACAATTGGGATGCTACAACTCTCCCCCACTAAACAGGAATCTCGCCCCGAGATTCTAGGAAGAAGAAGAAGACTCAAAGAGGGTAGGATACTTGGCACGGAGCTCATCTTCACGTTCCCAAGTGGCTTCATCAACGGAATGGTGCGACCACTGCACCTTGCAGAACTTGATGGACTTGTTGCGAGTCCTTCTTTCTGCGACTTCAAGAATTTTTATGGGGTGTTCTTGATAAGACAGATCTTTTTGGAGATTGATGAGTTCATGGTCCACGGTCCTGCCGGGATCCTTGATGCACTTCTTGAGTTGAGAGATGTGGAAAACATCATGGACTTTGAGTTGTTCAGGGAGCTCAAGAGCATAAGCAACTTCTCCTCTTCTTCCACGAATTTTGAAAGGACCGATGTATCTAGGAGCCAGCTTTCCTTTGATACCAAAGCGGTGTGTGCCTCTCATGGGAGTGACACGAAGGTAAACGAGATCACCAGGGACATACTCCATGTCTGTGTGCTTTCTGTCGTAATTGCTCTTCTGTCGAATTTGAGCAATCTTCAGATTTTCGAGAATGATGTGAACTTTCTCCTCCGCTTGAGTTACAATGTCGGGGCCAAACAATATTCTTTCACCTGCGCCCGACCAACCAATCGGAGTTCTGCATTTGCGACCATAGAGAGCCTCAAATGGTGCCATCTTTAGACTTTTCTGGAAGCTGTTGTTGTAAGAGAATTCAGCATAAGGAAGACATTCTTCCCACTTCATGCCGAATGAGATAACGCAAGCACGGAGCATATCTTCCAGAATCTGATAGATCCTTTCCACTTGTCCTTGCGACTGAGGGTGGTAAGCTGTGCTGAAGTTTAATTTTGTTCCCAAAGCATTTTGGAAACTTCCCCAGAACTTGGAAGTGAAGATGCTTCCACGGTCTGAACTGATCTCAAGAGGAACTCCATACAGAGAGACAATTCTATTGATATAGAGCTCAGCCAACTGAATTGCAGAAATTGTTTCCTTGACTGGAAAGAAGTGAGCTACTTTGGAAAGCCTGTCAATGACAACAAAGATTGCATTGTTTCCCTTCTGCGACCGTGGAAAACCAGTGATGAAGTCCATCTCTACTTTCTCCCATTTTCATTCTAGAGGCTTCAATGGCTGTAGAAGACCGGAAGGTTTCTGATGGACAGCTTTAACTCTGCGACAAACATCACACTCCGAGACATACTTGGCACAATATCGTTTCAAACCAGGCCACCAATATTGTGTTTTCAAGTCCATGTACATCTTAGTGCTGCCAGGGTGGATAGAAAGAACAGAATCATGCGCCTCCTTGAGAACTTGCTCTCTTAAACCCGGGTAGTTCGGAACAAACATCCGGTGTTCAAAGAAAAGAGTGCCTTGGTCGTCGACGTGGAAAGACTCATACTTCGGAAGCTAAATGTTGGAGATGATCTTTTTAGTGTAAGGATCACCAAGTTGAATGGAACGAACTTTTTCTTCCAAGAGAGGTGTTGCCAGAAGGTTTTGAAGATACCCTTGATCCACAATTTCAAGGTTTAGCTTGCGGAATTCCTCGCACAAGAGAGGCTGTTGTTCTTCCACCATGAGGTTGTTGACATAAGCTTTTCGGCTGAGAGCATCGGCCATGACATTAGCTTTGCCCGGAGTGTAGTTGATGGTCAAATCGAAATCATTGATTGCTTCAATCCACCTCCTCTGACGAAGGTTGAGTTCAGGCTGTGTGAAGATATACTTCAGACTCTTGTGATCAGAAAAGATCTCACAACGGTTGCCAAGCAAGTAATGCCTCCATACTTTCAAAGCAAAGACAACTGCTGCAAGTTCGAGGTCATGTGTAGGATAGTTGATCTCATGCGTCTTTAACTGACGAGATGCATAAGCAACAACTTGTTTTTCTTGCATAAGGACCGCACCCAATCCTTGCAATGAGGCATCACAGAATATTTGGAAAGGCTTTGATGTATCTGGAGGAACCAAGACTGGTGTGGAAGTGAGCTTCTCTTTGAGTGTTTCAAAGCTTGCTTGACATGCAGGAGTCCAAAGGTATTTCTTGCCTTTCTTGAGGAGATCGGTAAGAGGCTTCGCAATCTTCGAGAAATTTTGAACGAAGCGACGACAGTAACTGGCCAAACCAAGGAAACTCCAAACTTCTTTGACATTTATGGGTGGAAGCCAGTCCATAATTGTCTTAATAGTTTCTGGGTTAACGGCAATGCCCTTGGCAGAGATGACGTGACCAAGGTATGTGACTTGAGGCAGCCAGAATTCACACTTGGAGAACTTTGCATACAGGCGGTTCTCACGAAGCTTGTTTAGGACACACCGAAGGTGTTCTTCATGTTCTTCTTTTGACTTAGAATAGACTAGCATGTCATCCAGATAGACCACGACGAACTTATCAAGATACTCCATGAAAACCGAGTTCATAAGCCTCGAGAAGGTGGCAGGTGCATTGGTGAGGCCGAAAGACATGACCGTGTACTCATACAGGCCATAGCGGGTGGTGAAAGCTGTTTTAGGAACATCTTCCTTGCGAATCTTGGTTTGATGATAACCACTTCTCAAATCAAGCTTAGAGAATACCACAGCTCCAGCTAGCTGGTCGAAGAGATCATTAATCCGCGGAAGGGGATATTTATTCTTGATTGTTTTAGCATTGAGTGCCCGATAGTCAACACAAAGTCTATCAGTCTTGTCTCGCTTCTTCACAAAGATGGTTGGACTACCCCAAGAAGAAGTACTGTGCTGAATGAAACCCAACTTCTCTTGTTCATCCAGCTGGCATTTGAGTTCGGCCAACTCAGCAGGACCCATTTTATAAGGCCGCTTGGAGATAGGAGCGGTACCAGGTTCAAGTTCAATGACAAACTCGACCTCACGATCCGGAGGCATACCCGGTAACTCTTCAAGAAAAACATCTGGGAACTCACAGACTGCAGGAACACTCTGAATACCTTCCATAGCATCATCATTCAGAGCCGCCAAAGAATAAAGCTGAATTGCAGGAGCCAGACTTGGAGAATAAACTATATGGCCTTCAGGAATTTTCAGAGAAACCGAACGTTCAGCACAATCAATCACAGCTGCATTTGCTGTTAACCAATCCATGCCCAAGATAACATCAATGTCAGAATTGCCCAGAATAATTAAGGAAGCCGGAAACGAAGAACCACCAATCTCAATTTGATTGTTATGGCTGATTTTAGAAGATGCCATTGTTGCTCCAGGAGAAAGAACCATTAAACGCTTGGGGAGAGGATCCATTGCTAACTCATTCTCATTTGCAAACTTGTGAGAAACAAAAGAATGCGAAGCACCAGAATCAAACAAAACTCGTGCAGGAACTGAGTTAACAGGAAGCATACCCATCACAACTCCAGAGGCATGCTCAGCTTGAGCGACGTTGACACAGTTGGCACGAGCAACCGTAGACCCAGGCTTGGTGTTGATGTTGAGAGCCCGAGGTGGAGGTGCACGAATCATAGGAGCACTTGCCGCAGGTCTTGGAGGTGGTGGTGGAAGAGCTTTGTTGTTCATTGGACAATTCCAGTGCTGATGCCCAGTGTTTCCACAAGTATAGCAAGCACCAGGTGGACGTGGAGCAACGTTGCCAGGGACTCCGCCAGGCGCTCCAGGGTAGTTGTGGTTGTAGCCCATGGGAGCCGCAGTGAAGGAGTTTGGTGGCCTTGCCGCGTAGCTTGACGGTCTTGGTGGAGCAGGGAGCGACGGTGGGGTGTTAGGAACCCAGACACGACGCTTAGAAGGAGCTGCCATAGCAGAAGAGCTTGTTGTATCACGGCTGTGTTTATTTGACTCCTCAAACACTTGCCTACTTGCTTCTTCCTGGAGAGTTGTGTGTTGGAGTTCTAGAAAAGACGCCGGCCTTGCATGAGTGATAGCATATTTGATGGAAGCATTGAGGCCTTGCCGAAACCTCTTTTGCTTCTTCTTGTCATCAGAGGTCTCATCGCCACCATAACGAGAAAGGTTCATGAAGTTTCTGATGTAGGTGTTGACATTGTCAGTGCCCTGCTTGAGGTTGAGAAACACTTCCTTCATCCTTTCCATGACAATTTCTGACAGATATTGCTCTTTGAAAGCAGCAGTGAACCACTCCCAAGTAGGCTGAAAACCAGAAAGATCTGCCTTGAGGTAATTTTCCCACCAGAGAGCTGCATCTCCCTTGAGAAGGTGAGTGGCACATTTGACCCATTCTTGCTCAGGAACATCCGCAGTCATCAACAGCCTTGACACTTCACGCAGCCAATCATCCGCATCAAGTGGCTGATCAGACACCTCAAACTGGCGTTGGTTGAACTTGAGAAAATTCTTGATGTCTCCTCGTTTGGGAGGTGGAGGTAGCGGAACAAACTCATTCCTCCTGACACTTTCCTCGAAGCGCTGCTGGTTCTGCTGCATAGTGCCCAAAGCATTTGAAATACTTGCCAAAGCAGCCCCCAGTTCAGGTGGTATATCCTCCTCAGAACGGCGTGGTGGTGCCATCCTATGATTGATATAAAACACAAGTCAGTACTATAATGGAGAATGATAATAATCCAAAATAGTACCAAAATGGAATTAATCAAGATTAAAGGATGCAATTCACTGAGATGATATTAAAATATCAACAAAGTTCAAGGCAACTAGAAGATATTAAGCATCACGCACACGACTAAACAAGGAGTGTGGTACACAAACTAACAAAGAAAAAATTTCCGCAAATTTCGGCATTAAAATACCACTCTATGCGCAAAACCACTTCACGAATCAAGATTAGTAACTCTACTAGTTCAACATACAAGAGCAAATGATAACAGTAGTGGTATGGTCGCGACTCCATCCCGCACTCAAATCATTACTCCGCACATGAATCAGTAAAACACATATCCCAACACCTTCTTCTTAAGATGAACCTAAAGATTGGTGACTACGAAAAAGAACACCCCAACAAGATAACGTCGGATAACAAAGAGTAAGATAGATCGCACCGGTATACAATGAATCAGAATAGATCGCGTCGGTTTACAAAGGCCTGTCGGTATGGAATGTACCAATAGTTGATAACCAAAAGGCAGATAGTGATAACATTTGGATGCAACAGATAGACAAGGAATTCACACACACACACACACACACAACCTATGGTACTACGGAACCCAGAACACGTGAATCCTAGTTTGAATTTTAGAAGAGGATTGAAAACGTTACACTTCCTTACCAGAAAAGGGTGGGTGGGTGGGTAAGAAGAAAAATGGAAGCAGTCCTACTCTCACGTTTTGTTTTTCCCTAGTATACATATCTAACAAAATATTTGCTAGACTGACAACGACCATTTTGGCTAAGACCCTGAAGGGCGGGATGGCTCTGATACCAATTGTAACTACCTCGCTGAATTACGCTCTTAGTTACATGCCTGGATGAACGAAAGTGGTTAAAATAGTACGGTGGGGCCCAGGGCCACTCACGCTAGACCTTTCCGCCGTCCTAACCATTCCATGAGTGTTGCACTATTTACTAGTCAAGTACTTAGTCAAATTAAAAGCGGTACTTTAGTTATACTTGTCTATGATCGAGAAACTGTGCTCCAAGTCGTCCATAACCGCGGACACGGCTTTCAGAAAGATTTACCCTGCAAGGGTGCACGAATAGCAACACACACTCGATCAACCTCGGAAAAGCCAACTCAAAACCCAACGAGGCATTCACGACAAAGTGATCACAGGATTCAGAAATATTTCCGGGGGGCACCCCATTAAGCTACCCGCAACAAAGTTGGCCAGCTCCGAGACGGATCCAAGGTTTGCGTCAATGGCTGTAAACGACTGGGAACCTGAAAGTGTGACTGGGCTTGTCGATACCGCGAAAACACTCCGCATCCAAAACAGTACAGGTGCTCCACGCACAATCTTAATAAAACAGTAAAGCATGGCATAAGTACAGGATAGTAATAAAGCCCCAAACTACTTTGTGGCCCCAAGAAATAAGAATGAATCAAGCTCTGGCTCAAGGGGGTCCATAAGGCCTCCCGGATGTGGATAGTGCAAATAGTCAAGGAACAGGAATCAAGTACTCGGGGTCCTACGGGACACAAGTGAGCATGAAAAACCAAATAGCAGATATTGCTCACCGGTGCCTCTTTCATTAGTTATCCCATTACTACTCAGGTCAAGTTGTTTAGGTACCTCGTTATTCATCAGACACTCACATACCCTACACATGCTTTTATACGACTCGCATGGCTCAAACAACTCCCGTAGTAATGGCTCATGGGATGGAGGAACAAGCTTCGGTGGGGTTTAAAAGTAAAGGCTATGCAGTACTTGGGATTCAATTTAATGCAATCGCGACTCAATGATGCAAGAATAAGATAGAGGCAATAGGTACTATATGTATGCAAGCATGTGGTAGTGCTTGCCTGGCAGCTCAGTTGAAGCGAGAGATGGATCTGGGTAGTACTCCTATGACTCCTGATAATTCTCCTGCTGGGCGTCTATTCGAAGAAGAACCAAACAAACAAGGGCCAACATAAATAAAGTGCACAAGCATATGAATTAAAATGCGACAAGAAAACAAGCATGCCATGATGAATGATGCACAATTTACATGGCATTAAAGTAGCATGGCAAGGGTGAGGTGTGGTGCAAGAATTAAAGCATTTTATTATTTATTTAGTCCAATTTTTATTGCCATAAACAGTTCAGATTTGTAAGAATGACATGATGCATGCTTCAAATCAGAATAAGGACTGCATAGATAGAACGGGCTCGTCGCGCTGATCGATTTAGACATATTATTTGCCAAATTTGGAGTTATAGAATTAAAGTTATTAATTTATTAAGAAAAGGGCATTTTATTGTAATTTTAAACATCTCGAAATTTTAAAGTGTTCAAATGATATTTTGAAGGGCATATTTGAATTCCTCACATTTTTCTGATTCTAAAACAAATATCATTTGTATTATTTGGATTTATATTTGAAAAGTTATTTAAATCTGATTTGAATTTGAATTGAAACAATTTTGAAAAGGTTTAAATTGAACAGGCAAAAGGAAAAGCTTTTGTCACCCAGCTCGACTTAGCCAAAGTCACTGACGGGTGGGCCAACGGACTGGGCCACGCGCTCAGGAAAAACCTTTTCTCACCGGGCTCTGGCTAGCCCAAGCGGTTGACAAGCGGGACCAGCGGCTACGGCCCACTTGACAGTGGTGGGGAATTGCAAAGACTGACAGGTGGGTCAAGCTGGACCGCGGGTTAAGAGTGATGAAAAGACGGGGGCCTATTTGCAGAAAGAGCACAGCGGCTGGCAGGTGGGGTAGGCTGGACCGCGGGTTTAGGAAATAAAAAGGTTGGGGGGTTTTCCGAAAGACGGCCACGGCCCCACTGTTCATCTGTTTCCTCTGAACTATCTGACAGAAAAGCAGCGCGCGGCAACAGAGCGGCATGACGGGGGCTCGATCCCGCGATGCGGGCGCGCGCGCAGAGAAGCGATACCAGTGCGGTAGGGCGGGGTGGTTGTCAGGGAGTAGCTACGCGACCAGTTGAGGCACTATGCGGCGCGAGAGCGTGCAGACAACGGCGAGCGGCGGCACACCGAGGGCGTTCGGCGCAACGCCTGGCGCGGCTAGGGCTTTACGGCGGAGCGGATGTTGTCTAGGAGGTGGAGGGGCTTACCGCGGGGAGGTTGCCGGTGTCAGATCGGGGCAAGGCGCGGTGGATCATCGACGAGGCGGGCGAGCCGGGAATCTAGGGTTTCCGCAGGGCGTCGACGTACTAGCGGTGCTGGCGCTCCTTCTCCACGATGACGCGTCCAAGGCGAAGCAGGGGAATGTCCTCGTTCTTCTTGACCACCTCCACGTCGTGCTGGCCGGCTGGAACGAGGGGACGACGTGGTGCTGGCGGCGACCGGCGACAGGTGCTGGCGACGGTGAAGAAGAAGGGGAAGGAGAGGGCAGGCTCGGGGCGGATCTGGGCGAGCCAGGAGACGTGTGGGAGGAGGAAAAAGTGAGGAAGAGGGAAGAGGGGCGTGTGGGCGCGGGGTAGATGGAAAAGTGGCTCGGCCCTTTTTCCCTTCTTCTCGATCACGTGGTCAAGCTGGGGCTCGACCTGGGTAGCCAGGGCAGGGCAGGGAGAGGGGCTGCAGGTGGGGACGGCGTGGAGTAACAGCTGGGGCCAGCATGGCAGGTAGAAAAAAAGAGAGAGGAGAGGAGGGCTCGGGTGAGCTAGGGTGTAGCTAGGGCATGGGCTAGGGTTTGGGGTGGTTAGATGGGTAGATGGGGTGTGGGCCAGGGAGAGAGAGAGGGCCGGGTGGGGCCAGCATGATAGAGAGAGAGGGAGGCGAGAGAGGTGTGGTAGGGTTAGGGTTTAAGTAGAACTAGGGTTAGAGGAAAAATTAGAGAGAGAGAAAAATTAGGTTAGGTTTTGATTAGGGTTTTAGGTTTTTGAAATTGTTTAAGAGATCATACCAAGAGGAAAGTGGGGTTTGATCTAGCATAAGCTAAGGTGAAGGAGAAACCAAGAAAAAGAGAGAGAAATGAGATATGTAGAATGTGCCTCATTTGATCATGCATGAATAAATTAAAATGGGATTGAGGAGAATATGGGGATGGTGCAGAGAGGGATGGAGATGATCCACAAAGAAAAGACCCAATAAAACCAAGAGGACTCAAATGGGATAAAGGTGGTGGTACTCTTGCATGGCCCATGCAAAAATAATAAAGGCCATGATTTATTTTGTGAAAACAATAATATGGCATTATTCTTATGCATCCCCAAGAAGTGGAATAAGTCCAAGCAAAAGAATTTAGATTAGATCCACCCCACCCACATGAGCTAGAATAAAATCAAAAGAAAAAGAATTACAAGCTCATGGATAATAGGATGGTGGAATTATAAGGTGGTGAAAAGAAAAGTGATGGATTTGAATAAAAGATATGCCCCCAACTCAACTTGGGGATTTAAACAATATATCAATAGCCAAATACAATATCAAGAGACGAATACAATTAATAATGCATATGAGAGAAGAACCAAAAGAAAAGGGTTTTATATGATGCTCAAATGCAAGGTGGCATGATGACATGAGCATGATATAATTATGATGCACAATTATATATAGGAAGTAGCCATTATCTTACTAGACCAAGTAGCATTACAATTGTTAGAAAATTGGGATGCTACAACCATCATCACCGCAGCCTCACAGGACATGGACGCGGGTACCCGGGACCCGACGGGTGGCGGGTCTGGAGAATTTTTTGACCCGACAACATAATCGGGGCGGGTATGGGGGGCGGACCCAGCCACGAACCCGGCGGGTGCCATCCCTAACTCCAGCCCCAACACACTTACATTCTCCGTTCCTTCTAGGTGAGCTTCTTAAAAGAAATTAGATTTTATTGATAATATTATCATATCAATCCTATTAACCCTTGGACCATGATGTCACATGTCTTTATTTTTTAAATAGAAACAATTATTTAAGTAAACAACAATGAATAAGTATAAATAATCTTGAATTTAAATAACAATAAAATGATTTTTTTTCCTTTTCCTATTTAATATTGAATAATTCATATCTACAAATTCGTAAATCAGAATTCGATAAATAATATATCTAAATCAATCAGAAAAATGAGAGGAATCTAAACATGACATCCCTATCATCTTTTAATCGTGCATCATGTATTTATAACACCGTATCAACTGAAACTTTCATTTGGTGGTTGCTTCATAAAACACCTTTTTGCACTCGGAAAATGCAAAATGGCTTTTTTGTACGACAAAAAGCAAAATTCCCTCCTGCAACATTGTTAGCCATCCCGATATGCACAAGTGTGCATAATATAGGAACATTATCATATACTATGCCGCAATTCTAGCCATAACATTGGCCATCTGGCCTGAAAGCCATGAAACCTCGAACATGGTAGCTTATTTTTTAGAAGGTTTTTTTGAGATATCTGCAATATTCCAAGTTTGATATTTTTCCCGTCACATGTTCGCATCATTTTTGAATTTTTATACCCATTTCAAACTATAGTCAAAACTATGGGCATGAAGATTCTTAGCTCGGTGCTGAGCCTCGCTAAACTTGTAGTGGATCACTGATGAAATAGGATATTATGAACCTAAAAATTATTTTTCCAAAAAATCATGAGCATTAGACCATGTACATGTAGTTCAAATTTGACCCACTTTTTACCGATTTGATAGAAATTTGTCTTTTTCACGAGGGGTGGATAGAAAGGTTTAAGATACCTCTGTTGGGAAATTATCCATGTAAGGTGGTATAGTATTTTTTTAAATGATGTGGTACCATTTTGAAACTTTTATTTGGTGGTTGGTTCACAAAATACCCCATTTTTGGCACTCAAAAAATAGCGTTTTGGTGCAACGAAAAGGAAAATTTTCTCCTACAACATTGTTTGTCATTTCAATATACACATGTGTGCATAATATAAGCACATTATCACAAACTATGTCGTGATTCTAGCCAGAACATTCGTTATCTGGCCTGAAAGTCATGAAATCTCGTGCATGATAGCTCATTTCTGAGAAGGTATTTTTAGATATTTGAAATATTCTAAGTTTTACATTTTTCGTTGCAAACATGTCACGTAATATGACATCACACAATGATTTTACATTGTTTGGATTATTTTGAAATTTTTATGCCCGTTTCAAACTATGGTCAAAACGCTGGCATGAAGATTCTTAGCTCAGGACTGAGCCTCGCCAATCTTATAGTGGATCTCTGATGAAAAAGCATATTGTAAACCTAAAAATGATTTTCGAAAAAACCATGAACATTAGTTCATGTACCTGTAGTTAAAATCTAACCCACTTCCTACCGATTCGGCAGAAATTTGTATTTTTCATGAGGGGTGGACGAAAAGGTTTAAGATACCTCAGTTTTGAACTTGTCCATGGAAGGTGGTATATATATTTTTAAATATGGTGGTACCATTTTGAAACATTCATTTGTGGTTGCTTCACAAAACACCTTGTTTTGGGCACTTGGAAAATGGAAAATGTCTTTTCTATGCGACAAAAAGGAAAACTTTCTCCTACAATATTGCTCGCCATCCCAATATGCACATGTGTGCCTAATATGGGCATATTATCACAAAATATTATGTGATTCTAGGCATAACATTGGTCATATGGCCTGAGAGCCATGAAACCTCGAATATGATAGCTTATTTTCGAGAAGTTTTTTTTAGATATTTGCAATATTTTAAGTTTGATATATTTCCTTGCAAATATGTTACATAATATGACACCATATAGAGGTTTACATTGTTTGGATCATTTTTTAATTTCTTATGCCCGTTTTAAACTATGGTCAAAATGGCGGGCATGAAGATTCTTAGCTCGGGATTGAACCTCGGTAAACTTGCAGTGAATCTCTGATGAAATAGCATAGTGTGATCCTAAAAATGATTTTTCCAAAAAATGATGAGCATTAGATCATGTACATGTAGCTCAAATCTGACCCACTTTCTACGCATTCAGCATAAATTTGTCTTTTTCACGAAGGATGGACGAAAAGGTTTAAATTATCTTGGTTGGAAAATTGTCCGTGAAAGGTGGTCGAATATTTTTGAAAATGAGGCGGTACCATTTTGAAACTTTCATTTGGCGGTTACTTAACAAATAACTCCATTTTTTGCACTCGAAAAATGAAAAATAGCTTTTTGATGTAATGATTTTATGTTTTACTTAATTTTTATTCCACACAAATGTGTAATATTTGAGTGTAGGTGGATAGATTTTATTTTTCTGCAAATTTTGTTATATTATTAGTATTTTTCTGAATTAGAATGATTTAATTATAATTTTTCTAGGATTAATGTGGTAAAAGAGAAAAGAGCTATGCCAAGGCCGATGGCATTGCCATCGGCGTAGGTGTGAAACTTAGGCCGACGGCTTAGCCATTGGCATAGATTTGACGTCGTCGCATCACCGTCACGGCCAAGCCCCTGCACCTTCGGTTACCATCAGCCCACCATTGCCTATGCCGACGGCCCATCTAGGCCGACAGCCTGTTTGCTCGGCTGCCCATCTCGAGGCCACCATCAACGGCCCTGCTAAATAGGCATCGGTGTAGCAATTGGTCGCCGGCACCTTGTTCCTTTCATGTAGTGTTACATACAGGACACTTTTCCCACCCTTCAACTGGTTGCAAACAATGCTGATAATTGTTGTTGAACTATTCAATTGAGTAGCACTTGCCGATGTAGTCACCCATGACTCTACCACACTTGTAGATTGACGTGATAGCATGGTAGAAAGGTAGTCCTGGTAGCTGTTGGCTCGGTTTCAATAAAGGGGGTGGTTCTCGGATCTCTCTCGCACTAAGACGAAGATCTACTTGATGCGTGTCTCCATTGATTTGGCCGGAGTGTCTGGTTTCGGAAGGCTCCGCCGGCGAACTCCCATGGGCGCATATGCCTGGAGTTTGCTGGATCGGAAGGAATTCGGTCATGCGCACCTATGTTTTTTGTTGGCCGTTTGGTTTAGTGGGAGCGTGGTGAAGCTTTGCTACCAGTTACCATAATGCGACATGTCTTTGACGATACACATGGTGAAGCCATACCTTGTGGAGGTTAGAGTGGTTAGCCTTCTAGGTACTTACTCCCAGCAAGGGTTATCCTGATTACATGTGATACCGAGTTGGCAAATACTCCCTCCGTTCAGAAATACAAGACATTTTAGCATTGTGAGCTGAATGTATCTAGACGTCTTGACTTTTAGTGTATAGGTTCATTCTGAACCTCTACGAATCTATACACTAAAAGACGTCTAGATACACTCGATTCACGAAGCTAAAATGTCTTTTATTTCTTAACGGAGGGAATAACTACGAGCATGTAGGTCAACTGTTCCTATTCGTTCTGAATTTTGCAGCCTGTGACTAGAAATTCACATAAGATGAAAGAAGAGGATCAAATGAATATAAAATCATGATTTGTATTGGATACTTCAAACATGACATTGCTGGAGAAGCATGGTGGTGCCATCGGGGTGAAGGGACTAATTGTATTTTCCCATGCTAACGTGTGACCTTTTCCTGTCTTGTACTATTGTTTTTCTTCAGTCAAAACACATATATGAATGATTTTTGCATAGTTGCATGGTTTCAGACATATAGTAATTAACTTTTTTTTTTAAAAAGAGCGTATATTAATATCACAGAGATACCTATTACACCCAGCCTTTGCAACAACTCATGCCCTAGCGGCCTTACGGATGCATACAGCCCAGAAAAAAGAAAAAAATTAAAAAGTCCCCTATAGTGAAACTATTCTTGCAGCAACGACACTAACATCACCAGAAGTCCAAGCACTCCAATAGTGACGCCTTCAAGAAGAAAACAGTGCACAAGCGCCGTCGTCACCCGATCAAAGATCATAGGTTTTCAACCTGGACAAAGTCCTCGCTCACAAAACAATGCCTTCAACAAGGCCATTGCTAGGCACAAACAATTTAGGTTAGACCTTGAATCTTCACCTTGTAAGGTAGGGTTGTGAGCTCCTCATGTGTTGTCCCCCCCTCCCCACACAAACAGTCGCTGCCGCGAGTCACGGATCACACAGTCAGTTTCCATTTCCACAGAGAATCCAATCACCATCGATAGCCCTCATGTTACTGATTTTATGACATTCTTCGTATCTAACTTCATCATGGATCGTCAAAGACATGACACATTATGGTAATAGATAGCAGAGCTTCACATCACTCCATCTGAAACCAAACGACCAAAAAAACATGGGTACGCATGACCGAATACCTTCCGATCCAGCAATCTCCAAGCATGATACACCCATGGGAGTTCGCCGGCAGAGCCTTCCGGAACTCGCCTCTCTAGTCCAGATCAACGAGGGCAGATATCAAGCAGATCTTCATCTTCGCGCGAAAGAAACCCTAGGACCACCTCCTTTATTGATGTTGATGTAGCAGTCCCCACACCACAGGCCGACTCCCGATGAACGGATCGAGTGTGCCGACCTTCGGCGCCAACAAGCACGTTGGTTTAGCGCCGCCACCTCCGGCCTGCAGCACTGCGTCCGCCGCTTCATCCACAACACCTCACAACCGCGCGTCAGCGAGCACCTTGCGTAGTAGGTACTGTCGCCCCGCCGCCTTGTCACCACCTACGAAGCCCTGGAGTCGACCCCCGCGTGGGGATCAGACGGGGCACACCCATCCCTCCACCAATTTCAGTGACCATGCATGGCCGCCACCGCTAGGAGGGGCGGAGGGCGGCGGCAGCGGCCGGAGGAGAAGACCTGTGGCAGCGCCTCTAGGGTTTGGGTGGGGCGTTCCGGAGCCACCCTCGCACGAGCGTCCCAGGAGCAAGATCTATTTACTGAATAAGACTAATGGTAAAAAAACATATAGTACTCCCTCCGTTTGGAAATAAGTGATTTGCAAATTTCTAGATTCAGACGTATCTATACACTAAAATGTGTCTAGATACATGCGAATCTGGAGAAATCCAAGTGACTCAGACGGAGAGAGTAATTAACTTGTTCAGAAAAACTTTATATACGACATATAAAAACCTTAAATGCCGTACATTTTCAGGTCGAACCCATAAACTTGCAGTCCACTTGGATTACTGTCGAATTTTTTTTTTGAAGACAAGGTTTACTGTAAAAGTAAAACAGGAACAATAATGCTACACAAAACGAACTTCCTTTGTGTGTTCTTACTTTTGTAGTGTGAGCTTCCTTTGTATGACAGAACATCAGATAGTACTTTATTTGACATGTGAGCTTCTCTTTTTTGATCTCAAAAAGACACAGCTGGATAGACACTCGTTGACAATTAGCTCAACTCAAAAAAGAAAGAGCTCTGAACAATTTTTACTTTCGTTTTGGTTGGGATGCGCTAGCCAAAGCTCTAGTGCAACACTAAGGCAACGCTTGAGGGCCTAGCGGCAAGCCACTAAGCCATGTCCCATAAAAGATTAATTTAATATCATGAACCCGTAGGTTCACATATCAGATATTAAACTGATAAAAACAGATACTACACTTGATTTTAGCGGAAGGCCGAGAAACGTATGTTTTGATCGTAGCCCAGGCGTGCTGTTTTATTTCAGCCTGAGCCGCCTCTGTTCGATTGCCCGAGTGATGTGGGGCTACCGCTATTCCAGCGAGTCGATGCTGCCTTTGTTCGCCCAGCCAAGAGACAGAGGTCGGTGGGTAACCTGGCTTTGCGCCTCCTTGCCATTTGGGGCCTGCTAAGAAGCCTGTCAAAAAAGTGAGGGCCCACATGCGTGGAGGCCCAGTTTGTTGAAAGACGGATACGGAAGGGTGCACAGATTCCCAGAGAAACAAACCAATTTGTGAACGATAAACCGAGAATCAAACGGGAAACCCGATTCCCAGCGATCTGAAGGCGCGCCTCGCCCACGTCTAGTAGCTCCACCGCCAACCGCACGTAGCAACACTAAACCTCGCTCGTAGCACCGCCATCGACTACATGTAGCAAAACCCGACACCACGGCGGTAGGAGAGTAGGTCGGGGGCAGAGCAATGGAAGCGACTCCGGTGAGGCCTTCCCAACGGGACTTGACTCCGACGATTCGTGCTGGAACTCGCACGTGTAGTCGACCTTGGAAATGGCAGGGATGGCCTGTTGTGGCCCTCGACTCCGGCAAGGTGCTAGGAGGCGTCGACTCCGACGAGGTGGGCGACGCGAGTGTGGCGACGTCGTGAGATGTATGGACAGCGACACGAGCAGCAGAGCGCGGCGGCGGCAGGAAGCAAGCAGCAGGGCACGGGCGGCGTAGCGGCGCGAGCCACAGAGCGCGACAGCGAGAGGTGCAGGGGGCGGCGCGAAGCAAGCAGCAGGGCGCGCGGTGACGCGGTGGCTTGGACAAGGCGACGCTTGGGAAGACATAGGGGAGAGAGAGAGTCGGGAGAAGATAAGGATGTGGTGTCGGGGTCCACCCACGAAGCCACGACCTGTGGTTCGCGACGCACACCAGGGGATTGATGCGTGGTATCCCCGGAGGAAGCCAATCATTTTACTTTTGGTTACCGGTCCCAAAATCCGGTTACCGGTCGGTAGCCGGACAAAAAATCCTAAAATTTTGCTTTTTTAGATTTTAATAAAATTCCTTAAACTGTCATACCAAAGAATTTAAATGTGAAATTTGATTTTTAAAATTTTCCCATAACTGGTCAGGAATTTCCGGTAACCGTCCTAACTGGAAATCCCGACCACCCTCAGTTTTTTTTTGCAGCTCGGGGACCAAAACCTTGGTGGTACCTGAACTCCCCCGTGGCAGCCACCCTCTTCCTCCGATTGGTCATGCCGCTGCTCTTCGGGGAGAGACTCTCCACGCTGTTGTCCGGTGACAGTGCTCCGCAGCTTGTGGCGCAGGGACGGCGGCGAGTACTACGTCGAGGAGGATTCCGCGTCCATGGTGTAGCTTAGGCGGGGGTACAAGAAGCTGGTGCACCGGCGATGTGGCTGTGGAGGTGGGTGTGAGTGAGCTTGGTGGAGACCAAGGCTGGGTAGGCGGGGCTAAATAGGGGAGTTGGAAAAATACGGATAAGGATAATGATGACAACGTGAAGGGGAAGAGACGCGCACGCGACGCGGAGGATTGGTGGGGCCTGACCGACTTTAAATTCAAAACCCCCATACGGCTACAACTTGCAAAGAAACGAAGATTACAAGCAAACCATGAAAAAAAATGAAGACCAACTTGTAGATCTCGAAACCCTCCTCCGTAGATGGAACCATAGAGCAAGGCGAGTCGATAAAGTATAGCTAGTCGGACAGGAAGAACATGTCATCACCTATTCCTGAGCAGCTAAAATAAGCAACCAAACAAATCCACCTCCAAAGGGGGACCCTTGCCCCTTGCCTTGGATCGAAGGGTGGCGCGGCGTCGACAGATGAATATTCTCACTTTGAGCTTCGGTACAAACTGATTAACAAGGCATCACCAGAGTCCAGAGGCTCCGGGCACAACTGTCTTGCCGGAGCAAGCAGCATAGGCTGCGCCATTGCTGAAGTTCACATGTCTTCTAGAAGAAAGCTGCGGCCTTAAAACGTCGAAGAAGACAAACAATGCCGCTTCGTGTCGGCAACGAGAGTCGAGGATGGAGGTTCGGCTTTCGGAGCAAGCCGCGGTGCAATAACTAGTAGAGGTGAAGGGTTCCCCTCTCGTGTAGGATCGAGAGCGTCGCACCACTAGACCGCACACACAAAGGGCGAGCAGGGAGTACCCAAGGGACTGCACGACCAAGCCCATCGTGAACGTTGTGGAGGACACAGTGCCACCCAAGGGACTGCATGTCGGAACTATCGTGGTGGGGAGCCGCCGAGAGGAGAGGGTGGAGGTATTCAGATTTGACATCACCGACCATCAAAGCGGACCCGCATCACACCCATCGCCCTACGACACCCCACCGCCCTACAACCGAGGACGTCGGACAACACCTGTCCTCCGCTCGCCACGAAGCCGGGGATGCCGCAGCTCCCGAGGTCGTCGCCTCAGAGACAAGAACCCTCTGTGTGAGGCCGGAGCCGCGAATCTCCCCAAGGGCAGTCCTAGCGGCGACCTCAGGCAGCGACGGGGGTGGAGGGAGAGAGGATGGGTGGTGGCGCAAACTAGGGTTTCACTCCCGAGTCGCCTACGGGAGGCGACGCGAGGCCCCCGAGTTGCTGATGTTTTTGAGTAATATAAGTATGTTTCGTAATAAAAGAAAAATGATTGCTCGGAAAAAAAAAAAAGGAAGCTGAATTTTCCACGACTGGCAGGTTACAGGAGCCTCAACGAATGTAGGTGTTGTGATGGTGAGTATCACTGTCCCTTTGACTGTTCATTACCGACACAGCTAGCACATAGGTGACCGTTTGGAGCCAGCGACCAGGGAAAACGGCTATTGCTCCACTCGCACCCGGCCGACGCCCCGGCATCGGATTCCCACACCACACGCGCCCTTTCCGCCGTTTTGTGGCGCGCTTACTCTTGATCCATTCCCAAGCTTTTATTCTGAGGACTAAACACGATTTCTTCGCGAGAACCAAATTGTCAGAGTGGTGCTCTGCTTCAGAAGTTCAGAACCAAATCGGGAACCATACACCGATTTGCTACTGCTATACTCCTCAATCAAACTACTTATGTAAACTTGTAAATTGCTCGTGAATAAATTGCTTACAGTTACAGGTGTGATGTACTATACTAGTAAGGGCTTCAATCTCGCTCGGAGAAGGAAACTAAATCAGGAGGACGAATCAGTGTTACAGCAAAAAGAATAGGGCCACTGCGGTCCAGCTCATGCGATGGCGACGGCGGCGAGCCTTCGGGCGGCCGGCACAGGCGAGGGAGGGAGGCGCGAGTTGAAGTTCCGGTACCGGAAGGTCGCCGCGGCATCCGCACCCTCGTCGCTGTCGTCGCTGCCAGCGCCCTCGTCGAAGTTGAGCGCGTAGCTGAGCGGGTCGTACCTGAACTCCCCCGTGGCTGCCACCCGCCGTCTCCACTTGGCCCTACCGCCGCTCTGTGGGGAGAGCCTCTCCGCGCCGCTGCTGGGCGAGCCGAAGCAGCCGCAGACGGTGGTCCGCAGCTTGTGGCGCAGGGAAGGCGGCGAGTACGGCGCCGAGGAGGATTCCGCGTCCATGGCGTAGCTTACGCTTGGGTACAAGAAGCTGGAGTACTAGCAGGCTGTGTGGAGCAGTGGAGGTGAGTGAGCTCGGTGGAGACGAAGGCGGGGCTAAATAGGGGGGCTGGAAAAGGACGGATAAGGACAGTGACGACGGGCGTGAAGGGGAGGAGACGTCGCACGCGGCCCAAAGACCCAAAGCGAAGCAAGCAGCGCCGTCGTTGCGCGCGCGTGCGGTTAGACGTCGTCTGAGGGTAGTATCGGGATTTTGTAGATCGGGACTGGTGAGCCATTAACGGTCGGTCCATGTCCATGTGCAAGCTGGAGCGATGTTAACGGCAGGTCGCTGTGCAAAGCTGTCGACTGCTGTAACGTTGGTACTAGCAGTCGTTGTTGTATTTTCAGTCCACTACTGCCTACTCCACTCTACCGGCCTAGTGGAAGTGTACAACAAGCTTCATTCTGTCTTGGCTCCTTTAAAAAATTTAATTTTGTCTTGGTTTTTGTCAGTGTCCAAGATACTCCCTCCATTTAGAAATTTAAGACATTTTATTTTTTGAAATAAATGTATCTGGATACTTTTTAGTGTATATGTCACTTCAAACCTCTACGAACCTGTACTGTCTCCAATTCTAATCGCAATGAAAGCCAACGAACCGGTACGTACGGAGCGGAGACATGAGGCAGCCGCCAGGCGATTGTGAAGCTCCCAGCTAAACCCATCCAGGGTTCCGTCCCCTCGCCGGCGCCGCCGCCGATCCGCTCCGTCTCTGGTGGCCTTAGGGTCTTGGAGGTGTGGCGGACCATGGCCTCTCGCCGACAGGAGGGTTTTTGTTTTGTTTAGCATTTTTTTAATGTCTTCTTCGGGATGTTGAGACGACGGCTAAGTCTTGAAGTCAGAATAAGGTCCTCCCCGTCCTATCCTCGCTCCGGTGGTGCGTCTAGTGCCGGCGGAGGGCACGTGAAGTCATGTGTCCGACGGATCTCTTCAGATCCGATCGTTTTCTATATTCGTCGGTGTGGTTTGAGGTCAATCGCTTCCGCTCTACAGTTGTCATCTTCGGCGATGGTTGCTGCTCTTGTGCGCTGGTTCTATGGGGTCTTAGCACGACAACTTTCCGTCTGTCTACTACAACAAGCTCTACTACGACAAGCTTTGTTCGGCTCCAGTGATGGAGGGGCGAGGACGGCGGCGTGCTAGTGTCTGTAGTCGTTGCTAGGTGGTCCAATGATCTATTGTAATTTTTATTACTTTTAGGGCTCTTTGTACTACAGTTGATGATCATTAATAGATCGGTGGAATTTCGTAAAACTTCTACGAAGCTATACACTAAGAGCCATCTAGATAACCGTCGAGGAACTTCTACCATGACAACGATTTATCAGCCATGATGCTACCGGAGGTCCGTACGAGAGACTTTGAGTTTCTCCATCGGGAGAACTACAAGTCCAGTACAATTAGATGGGCACGGTTCGCCATGCATCCGACAAAATTGACATGTACAAATGCAATTAGGTACAAACTATTCTCGATATGATAATTGATGATACCCACCCGCTCACAAGATTCGATAGGGTTGAAATATCCGTGATTCGACAACTCTTCGAAACGGACTTTCTCGTCCCGCTTTAAAAATAAAGCAACCACGTCCAAGTGATTTCAACAACTGGACAAAACCAGTAAACGAAACAATTACTTGAGGTAGGACCGAAACTAAGCAAATGGCTCGAGTGCATCTAAATCAGAGGGTAACAACTCTTGTGTGTTTCCATTCTCCACATCGCCTCCTTGAATGCAACCAGGGTCGACGATAGCGTGCTCCTCATTGTCGTGATCATTGGTACATGCTCATAAGTTGCATGCGTTTCAGGATCGCTCCCTCATCATCACTATGTCTTTTTTTTGCAAATTTGTCATCACCTAGTTAGGCATTACCTCCTCGCATATCACCATGCCTCTTCACTTGCAAACCAGACACACTCAGACATGGGTCGAACCATGTCCACTTCGGCAAGTTGATCTATGGATTAGTGGCTGGGGTTTGCTCCGGTACAACCCCTCCCCCAAAACTCAAACACAATAATCCTCTTGTTTAGCATGACTAACTGAAAGTCACGTGACGCGCGCATGAACCTTGCTTGTCCTATCGGTATGTGGTTGCCCCCTCAGCTCAACCCCTCTCTCCGAGTAGGATACAAGAGATCACGTCAGGTGTCAAACACATACATATACACTCCCTCCATTTCAGTGAAATGAGGCGTGATTATTTTTGTTTTTCGTATTTTTTGTTTAACTAAGAATTACTCCTCCAAATATATAAAGATTGTTGGTATAAAATCAGCATCACTAGAAAATGTTTTTTATATGAATCCGATGATACTAATTATGTATAATGTAATCAAGATATTGTTGCTCTTTTTTTCCAAGTAAAAGTTCACCTTGCAATACGACGTGCGCCTTATATGTAGAAACGGGGTGTTAGTATGACACTTTCTCTCTTCCAAGACGAATAACATCTGATACTCACGCCGTCACGCGGGCCTGACGTGATTAATAAAAAGCGCAGGCCGAAAGTTATCGGACAAGAAAAGGAGACAAGGAACGCGAGCGTTCCTCTGTCGCTCCAAAGGGCAGCAGCCAGCGAGCCCGTATGTGACCGCAATTTAGGCCTATAAGCATTTGCAATATGGTTTACAAGGTTATCTCTAAGATGCTCTCTAATCGGTTGAAGAATTATCTACCTGATATAATTAGCGACCACCAGAGTGCATTTGTGCCAGGAAGGTTGATTACAGACAATATTCGTGTTGCTTACGAAAGTATTCATGCGATGAAGAAAAAGAAAGGGAAGAGATGTTTATGTGCAGTCAAGCTTGATATGCATAAGGCATACGACTGTGTTGAATGGTGTTATCTTGAAAAGATTATGCTGAAGATGGGAGTTGCCAGGAGATGGGTGGATTTGATTATGGCCTGTGTTTCGTCAGTACACTACAATGTCAGATTTAATTCAATGGAGACTGAGGTTTTCACTCCATCAAGAGGTCTGAGACAAGGGGACCCTTTATCCCCTTACCTTTTTCTTCTGGTGGCTCAAGGTCTTTCGAGCATGTTGAAAGGAGCTGAGTCGAGAGGTGAACTTGAAGGGGTGCGGGTATGTCGTGATGCACCTATGACTTCTCATTTACTTTTTGCTGACGACTCTTTGATCCTGATGAATGCTGATAGGAAAAATGCTCTGAAACTGAAGGATATTCTTGATAGGTATTGTGCTAATTCGGGCCAGAAACTTTATGAAAGCAAGTCAAGTATTTTCTTTAGTCCGAATACTATGGTGGAACAAAGGGCAGAAGTTTGTCAAATTCTGAATATTCTAACAGAATCACTTAATGACAAATATTTGGGACTCGCGGCTATGGTGGGAATTGATAAAAGTGAGTGCTTTAGACACTTGGTGGATAGAGTAATCGCTAGAATAAGTGGCTGAAAGGAGAAATTGTTGAGTTTGGGAGGGAAGGAAGTGCTTATAAAAGCTATTGCTCAAGCGATACCAGTTTTTGCTATGATGGTGTTCAAAATTCCGAAAAACATTTGCAAAGGAATCTCTGATGCTGTCTCTCAATTCTGGTGGGGCGATGAGGAGGAGCAGAAACATATGCACTGGAAGGCTTGGTGGAAGATATGTATTCCGAAGAGTAGTGGTGGTATGGGGTTTAGGGATCTCCATTGTTTTAATTTGTCTCTGTTAGCAAAGCAAGTCTAGAGGTTATTGAGTGAACATGACTCACTTTGTGCAAAAGTGCTAAGGGCAAAATATTACCCGGATGGGCGTCTCCTTAATGCAACTTTGAAGAGGGGAAGTTCTTTCACATGGCTGAGTATTATTGCAGGCCTGGAGTGCTTTAAGGAAGGTTGTATTTGGAGAGTGGGGGATGGGAGTCAGATTAACATCTGGGAGGATAGCTGGATTCCTTCAAGCCACAATTTAAAGATTATGACTCCGAGAGGTACAAATATTCTCACGCGTGTTTCAGATTTCATTAATCCTATAGATGGTTCATGGGATGAGGAGATCATTGAAGATATTTTTTGGCCGATCGATGCTCATAGAATATTGCAAATTCCTTTGACACCGAACAGAGATGATCTGGTGGCATGGCATCATAATAAACTTGGGCTCTTTTCGGTACGTTCAGCTTATTTTTGTCAATGGGATTACAAGTTTGGTCGGAATAATAGAAATATAAATATTGCGGAGAGTGCAAGCAATGACGTTTGGGATAAGCTTTGGAGTCTTGAAATTCCAAGCAAAATAAAAATCTTTGGTTGGAGGGTGCTCCATGCGATGATCCCATGTCGAGGGGTACTTGCTAATCGACATATTGGGAATCTGGGAGGCTGTCGGATATGTAATTCAAGCTGTGAAGATATAAAGCATTTATTATTCTCTTGTGCAAGAGCTAAGGCGGTCTGAAATTACCTTGGTTTGTCAGAAATTTTAGAGAGCATTGCAAGTGTTGATAGATCAGGTTCGGTGGTGGTTGAGGAAATAATAAGAAGAGGAGGCCAGGTTGCAGCACTTGATAAAATCGGGTTTGCAGAAATTGTCCTAATAGTGAGCTGGTATATCTGGTGGGAAAGGCGGCAACTTGTGCATGGAGAGACAATTCAAACTCCTTTCCGATCGGCTATGTCTATAGGGGTGTTAGCTCACAACTATATGAATGTTTTAAAGAAACCCGCAGCGAAACCAAGGGAAGGATGGAAGAAACCGTCGGAGGGAATGCTTATGGTAAATGTTGATGCAGCGTTTGATATTAATTCTGGGAGAGGTGCTACAGGAGTGGTTATTAGAGATTGTACGGAAAGTTGTATTGCAGCAATGCAATCTTTCTTACCGCATGTGGTGGATGCTCCGATGGCTGAAGCCTATGCGTTCAGAGATGGTCTGACCCTGACACAGCAGATTGGTATTCAAAATTTTACAACTCAAACAGATTGTGGTCAAGTGGTGGAGACTATGAAGAATGGCGTTTTTTCAGCAACTTCGTCGGCGGCAATTTATGATGATTGTAGTACCCTATGGAGTGGTTTTGCCAATGTGTCCATTGAATATTGTAATAGGGAAGCTAATCAGGTAGCACACGAGCTTCCTAGAGTTGCGTTTAGTTCAGGTAATTCTTGTACTTGGGTCGATGAGCCCCCTATGTTTATTCTCAGCAAGCTCGTGAATGATGTAACCTTATTGTGATGGTGGACAGCAGGTATCAGACGCACTCTTTTCCTTCCAAGGTACCTAAGGGGACTGGAAGGTTTTTAATGAGACGGCCTGCTGTCCTTAATATAATATGGTTCAAAAAAAAAGACGATACCGCTCCGAAAGGCGGCCAGGACCAGGATGGACGGACGACAAGCGGCGGCAATCCGCGTCGGCGACGGCGGCTCCGACAAATCTGCACAGGAACATCAAATTGTCCTGCCTGAATGCTTGCGGTTCCGTTCTGCCAAATCCACTTCCGTAGCTTGCAGATACAGCATAGTGAAAAGAATGAGCTCAGCTTGCGTATACACACATAGTGAACCTGTCACCAACTATACCTTTCTTGGTACCCCATGAACGAGTCACGCAGCACCGGTCACAATCCCAGCTAGGCCTAGGCACAACACAACATATCTAAGATAATGCCGGCTAACCAGGGCCCACTACTTCAATTTCGTGAGCACAGGCCTGCCACACACAGATGCCAAGCGCCTCTCGCCAAACGCTGTTCAGAACTGTCAAGTTTCAGTGTTCACTTTCTAGATGACTGATACCGGTTACACTACACCCTCCGAGTTCTAAACCTAGACACGACTAAGCTCGCTCATGAAAGGAAGAACAATGCGGACACAAAACATGAGCGCCGACAGTGAGTCGTCAACTGCAGATTTACAGTGTCATCGTCTTGTAGGCAAGGCGATGGCACCTGCGCCAAGCCCACGCTGCTCGAATCACAAAAAAAACTTGGAGCTCTGAGGACGGGAGTGCTGATCGCTCCGTCGAATCTGTGCAAACAGGACCATGAATTAATACTATTCAAGGTGTGTTTGGTTGAGCTGTAGATTCTTGAAAATCAGCTGTGGAAAATCTGCTGTCGAAAAGCTGTTGTGAGCTGACAACTGTAAAATCTGGAAGCTGTTTGGTTGTAACAACTGCCAACTATGGATTTGATAGCCTGAGAGAATACTTATTTGCTAATTGATCATAAAAAAAGATTAAATTCCAGATTTTACCCCCTAGTTTGACATTTTCGACACTAATTACTCCATTTAACAACTTTTCATCCCTATTTCCCCATTTAATGAAAGTTTCGCCAGTTTTTACCCTTGCCAAAATTTTGCACCTGATATGTCATATGGTTCCTAGTCAGCAGCTTCTATCATGTTTTTCCCGCACTCGAAGAAAACTTTGAATCCAAAAATTATGTTCACAACAACCATCATGTGAGAAGTAATCACGACAAGCATTACACACGGTCTGCATCCATGTGCCCATGTTGTGTTAGATTCCATCAAAAATAGTATTATGTCTCGGCTTTGACATGTAAAGATATATAAACACGTACATGTGTTATGTCAGATAGAAATACAAAGTGGCACACATGAATTACTGTCTGTACCAAATCAATTTTTGACGTCTCCCGTGCTTTGCTTGCTAGTAGTAGATTTCAAATGAACCAGCAGCTCTCAACGAACCATCCGCCAAATGCACCATCCGTCATTAACAAAGAAACCCATTGAGCTGCCCCTTTGCCTCTGAGATCACTAGCGATTACTTGGACAAGTCCCTCACTGTGATCCATTGTAGCGTCGAACCATTGCGTGTGCACACCTAACACCATGAGTTAAAAATTGGACTAAGCTCGGCCATTAGACAGATCCAGGCCACGGAAATACGCTAGGATTTAAACTAAAAAAATATCAGGAGAAAAAGAGCGAGGTCAGACACTACAGATACCTGACCGTCGGGATTCACATAGTAGATTTCTTCCAGTTTTTAAAAGGGGTAAAAAATGGCAAAACTTTCACTAAATGGGATCATATGGATGAAAACCAGTTAAATGGGGTAATTTGTGTCAAAGATATCAAACTAGGGGGTAAAAACTGGAATTTACTCTAAAAAAAAAGGAACCTGTCAGTTTCACTTGATAGTGGCATGGCGGGTAATTTTCATCCTTTTGCTCAGACGCAACGCAGAGAAATCTGGGGGTACACCCTATTCTGTTTTACACTGCCAAAATCTGCAGCGTCGCGGAAGTTGTGAAGGCTATTGTACCCCTTTGGTTCAGATTACAGCTTCCTGGTAGTGAATCTGGTCCAAAAATCTCAACCAAACACAGCCTCAGACAATACAGAAGAATTTTCAGCTCAGATTGTTACGGCAGAATCAGAATTGCCTGCTGGTAATAATACTGAATTTGAGATATGTAACCGCAAACACTCGCCTTTAACCCACTCTACAGTGTAATTTGCAATGCAACTTGGTGTACACAGGACACAGCCAGGCAGAGGCATGTACACATGCATAAATGAGTCTAACGAGTCAAAAACTTATGACTTTGGTCAATCTAGAAACAACTTATAACTTAATCATGGGTCTCGGCAGCCACTATCAACGGACTGTGGGTGTCTGTGTGTGCCCTCTACCATCAAATGTGTGGGACAGGGAGAATGTGAGCGTGCTCCGTGTTGCCAAAATGGGCCTTGGGACGTCAAGATGAATAATGGGTCATCTTCCGCCGGGCCGTCAAAATGCTCCAATCATTGTTGAGAGTTCAGCGATAAAAACTCCAGATTTTTCTTTCCTTTTATATACTTAGGAAAAAATATTAAAACCTCTAGCTGTGCCTGTGCATACTTGGCCGGAAAAACTTGATAAGCCAGTTGTACTATGAGTAACCCCGGGTGCATGTTACATATACACTAGCTGAATGCCCATGCATTATGACGCCTCCACCAACCAACATTCACAGAAACTAAGTTCTCGTAAGTCATAAGTAAACTTGCAGTGTGTCGCAGATCCAGCTAGGTACCGTTCAGCGTGTACACTGAACTCTTTGCGGTCAACTACGCCATTTTTTTATGCGAAATTCCACCGATCTATTAAAAATCATCAACAGTAGTACAAAGAAATCCAAAAGTAATAAAAATTACAAATAGATCATTGCACCACCTAGCGACGACTACAACCACTAGCGCGAGCCGAAGGCGCGCCGCCGTCCTCACCCCTCCATCACCGGAGCCGGACAAAATTTGTCGTAGTAGAGCTTGTTGTAGTAGACAGACGGGAAGTCGTGATAAGGCCACAAAAGACCAGCACACCAGAGCAGCAACCATCGCCAAAGATGCCGTAGATAGGAAGAGACTGACCTTGAACCACACCAACGAATACGAAGACGGACTAGATCCCAAGAGATCCACCGGACAAACGACTCCACGTGCTCTCCGCCGATGCTAGATGCACCACCGGAACGAGGATAGAGCGGGGAGGACCTTATTCTGACTCCAGGAGGTAGCCGTCGCCTCAACGTCCCGAAAAAGATACTAAAAAGAAGGCTAAGCAAACAACAAAAAACCTCCCGCCGGCGAGAGGCCATGGTCCGCCACACCTCCAAGACCCTAGGACCACCGGAGACGGAGCGGACCAACAACATCGCCGGTGAGGGGGACGGAACCTTAGATGGGTCTTAGCTTTTTCCTCTGGCGGCAGCTCCGTACCGCTTCCTCCGTAAGTTCTGAACGGGGTACCCTGTGGTCAACTACGCCACTACCTCCTCTGCTCGTTGTTTCACCTGATCAAACTAAATCTTTCCTAAATAATTTGTATTCCCTCCGTTTCTAAAATAAATAAGTGCATTTGGCTAGATTCGTATGTATGTAAAACATTTATTAGTATATAGATACCTGCGAATTTAGATACAGTAAAGTCACTTATTTAGAAAGGGAGGGATACTCTGTATGTTTTTGAAGTGTTTTGTGTTTTGTTTCCCTTCGGTGGGTTTTAAAATTTTCAATCTATTATATACTAAAAGCAATATAAGGGTGTGTTTTGAGGCACCAGGTTGATCCACATCACCTAAATTATTTTGATTTTTAGATCTAAAATAAATGGCCTAGATTTACCCAAAAAAGTTAACTTTCACGTAACCGGCCCAACACGATTTATGTTCAGAATGTCACGTCTGGTAGAGAGTCGTAGTTTTTTTTTTTTGACTATTTTTTTCTATCGTAGAGTCGTAGTTGGACTCTGGAATCAAGCGATCAGCTAGCTTCCCGGCTGGATTGTGGTAGTTATATAAAAAAAATGACTTAATAAGCCTGACCGTGATTTACGAGAGCTTTGCTTCCACACGCCCTTTCCGAAACACATTTTTTTTAACAAAGGAGTCCCGTGTGATCCTCTCTAACATTGATATCGAACGTGTCTTTTAATTATAACACGTAGGGGAGAGCATACATTGGTTCTTTTTAGCACTGTGATACACTTGATCTTCTCCAAAAGAATTACACTGGGACATTTTCAAACCGATCACATATACCCAGGGCAAGCACATGCTATACTACAAACTCAAATTGGTATACACGTATATGGCTGATAATAGGAAATAAGTCGATGATGGACTATATTACTTTCTACTCCCTTCGTTTGAAATTATAAGATATTTTAGTTTTTTTTGAAACACATATATTTAGACGTCTTTTAATGTGTAGCTTCTGAGCAAAATAAGTTAATCTACACATGAAAAGGGGGTCTAGATGATTTTGTTTTAGAAAAAACAAAAAACATCTTATATTTTAGAACGGAGGGAATAGATTACAAGTGTTTTCTAAAATGCTCCCTTCAAATGTGCATGTACCTTTTATTTTGTTAACAATAACCTAACTTATTAATCTATTAAAAATATTTGATAGATAAAAATCGAAATGATGGCGAACAAAAAGATTCCTAATGAAAATTAGAGTTTTGTCATGGTCCCTCAAAATCGGTGATTCTCCTACCATCCTATATCCTTCCATTTCATAGATGACGAAAACACACAAAATTAATTCTCCAAAGATTAGACTAATGTTGCGAGTTTCCGAGACTGTTAGAAACACCAACCTAAAAAGGAGACATTAAGAACTTTGAGAGCACAATGATCATTGCAGCATCTCTCACAAAGGCAATAGGGTGAATCTTACTTGATAGGTAAAAAATAAAACAACGGCAAACAAAAGATATCCCCATTAAAAATTAATGATCCGTGTCCCTCGAAATCAGCTATCATTTCTATCAATCCTATATTCTTCCATTTCACTGGTGATGAATACACACGAAATCAAATCTTCAAAATTTGGACTAACCTTGTGAGTCTCCAAACCCCTAGGGACACCTACCTGAAAATAGGACCCTAGGATGTTTGAGCGCACAATGTCCGTAGCCACATGTAGCCACATCGCTCACAAAGACATCACGGCAAAGCTACATATAGCTAGAAGGGAACACATACATTTGTGTTGGACATTTTACCGTACAATTAGCCTGAAAGTTTGTGTGTCCCTATCCGATTTTTTTACCCTACACAATTAGCCAAAGTTAGTGTGTTCCTATTGCATATAATTAGTACTCCCTCCGTCTTAAAATATAAGACGTCTAAGGATTAGTCAAAAGTCAATGTTTTCTAAGTTTGACTAAGTTTATACACAAAAATGTCAACATTTACAATACAAAATCAGTATCAGTAGATTCACCATAAAGTATATTTTACTAATGTGTCCATTTAATATTCTAGATGTAGGTATTTTTTTCCTAATATTTGATCGAAGTTTGTAAGGTTGCACTTTTGACTAATCTTAGACGCCTTATATTTTAGGACGGAGGGAGTACATATTTGTAGAGTACATTTGTCCAAAATCCTACATAGGCCACCAATTGTGCAATAGTGCAGCCAAATTAATTTTGGTCCAACTCCGTTCTAGAAAGGCATGCGATTGCGGTTGACATGTCAGTATAGTAAATTCGTGAGAAATTATTCTTTATGTTACGAGAAATCCGAGGATGTGTAGTGATGTGATTGCACACAACATATACATGTGGCTTAGGTTATAGATAACCTGAATTGAAGGGTAGGAATTAAATCAAAACACCACTCTTCTATGTTACAAAATGGTGACATGCCTTTTTTGCATATCGCAATTAATGTTAGCCAACAAATAAAAAATTATAAATCTTTTTCGAATAGGTATTATTTTAGTTAATATAAAAGGTTTGGTGTGGTCATAAAACCATGTAATTCAGAATTTGATACTTTAAGCATCTCTCAACGGTAAATTAATTTCATTAACATGTCCAATATGCTAAGATGAGGACCCCTCGCTAGTTGTTTATAATAAATCTTTAAAAACCCAGCTCACATCGTGAGCAAACCTATGCCTAAACCAATTCTTGTACGCGCACGCAACATGACCTCGTACGCACCCGGGCCACCCAACAACACCCACATGCTGCACACCCTAGCCTAACACGTCACCTAATCTGACGCCCGCGACCACACCACGCACGCACGCGCGCGACTCCTAGAATCGAAACCTACTACCATCGCGAGAAACAAGCCGCGGTTGGATGGTTAGCACGGCAGTCGCATCCCAGCTCACCAAAGTTTAAACGCTAGATTTAACACTTTGGTGTCTTATAAAAGACGAAATAATCTTTAATGAGAAGCGACGTTTTCGTCGATAGCGAGGTGCCCGTGATTACTTCGTCAAGTTCAAGACGCATCGGATCAATCTCAAGACTCAGACTTTCGGAGGTGCTTGTAGGGTAGGGTATGCGTGCGTTAGTGCGTGCATTCATATGGATGAGTGTATGTGCATGTTTGTGAGCGTCTGCGTTTATACTAGGTTTCGAAAAAAAAAACCACTACCATCGCTAGCCGCAACGCCAACCCCAACCCGAGTCGATCCCCTACCCACGCCGCCATCTCCTTCCTCTCGTTGCTCACCCAGCCCGAGCCCCAAACACCATCGACCCAAGCCCCGCCATCTCTCCCTTAGCTCTGTCTGTAGAGCGCCATCGTTCAGTCTCGCCCCTCTCACTCTCTCAGCTCGCCCACACCCCTATCCTAGCTGGTCTGCTTGCTGCCAGCTCCTGCATTCCATGTCCGCAACGAGTCGGCCACACCTCCACCAACCGGTGATGATGGACATCAAGGACGTGCGACCACCACTACATCCACGTGCCCCGCTGCCAAGAATCGACCACCGCCACCTGCAGGACGTGCTCCGTCCTCGACCTCTAGGTCCCCTGCACCACGCGCACGCGGACGTCGCCCGTCGGCTCTGTCTTCTAAGTCACCAGCAGCGCATGCACGCGCACCTCTCGCGAGCTCGTCCGCCCACCTCGTCACTCCACCCGTTGGTGCGAACACGCCATGCACTTTGCCCTGCATCATCTTCACCTGTGTCGTCAAGCACGCTATGGCCGCCCCGCATCCGCCGGCCGCACCTACTTCCCCTCCGACGTGGGCTTTCATCCCCGGCGGCGAGGTCAACGAGCTCGCGGACATCGCCGATGGAGCACGCGGCAAGGCAGTGAACTGCGACGACGGGAGAGAGTTGCGGGGCGGAGGCACTGCAGGGACGGAGCAGGGCCTTGGAGACGACGTCTGGGACGAGAAGGAGCGAGGTGGAGCAGAGGGTGGCGAGGAGGAGCTCGGGGGCTAGAGGTGGCGGGGAAGATCAAGCGGCGTCCGACGACGGGGATGCTGTAGAGGGGAAGGGAAAGAGGCGGCGGAGAAGCTAGGGGCCGGAGAGGGGAGAGATAAAGTGGAACGAGGAGGGAGGCGACGAGCGAGCGGCCAGGTTGGGGGATGCCGTCGGGCTCATCTCGATTTGGAGGTTGGTGGCTAGAGACCTAAGAATCGAATCATATGCTTTGACTTATCTGTGGTAGGGTGGGTAAATAACATAGGCTGGCTGGGCAAAACCGTCAAAGATACGGCAGGCGGAAAATTCTGGGAGGTGACGAACGTACGGATGCTTAATTAATAGTATAGATATAGATACTAGCCGAGAACCCGTGCATTGCTACGGTATTATAAAAAAATACTTCCTATGTCCTAAAATAAGTGGCTTTGCTTTATTTATATTCACATGTATCCGACCGGGTGGTATGGGCGGATTGCGCCCGCACGGGTTGTCGTTAACCCTCTGGAAAGTTTTCATAGTTTCTAAGACTCATAGTGAGCTCAGTGGGTGGACGGTACGGCTGGCTACGCCCGTACCGATGCTCGTTAAGCGTACATCGACTTTTCTGAAAAAAATTCTTCTTCCGATGCGTCACATGAGTGCTACGGGCGCGGGGTACGGCTAGAGGCGTACATACTGCTGCTCGTTAAACTCACTGTAAGCTCCGGGACAAGTTATTTTCTCCAAAAAAATTACTAAGGACCTAAAACATTAGTCCAACATCTAAACAAAGCATACATATATTTTTGTTGAGAAGATTTAATCAAGATAAACAACATATGATTAGAGCAACAAACAATTTTACCTTTCAAAAATAATCCAAAGTAAACTCTAATAGGAAATCATGCATATATATATACAAGTGCCAATGCAACTAAACTCAAGACACAAAATTAAGAAAGACACCTAAAAACTTTCGGGTTGCCACCCGGGAAGCACTTTCTTTAAAGCCATAAAACCAGGCTTAGATGCTCCATTAAATCATCCACCTGGATCCCGGGAGATATCCGAGGTGTAATGACACTTACCTCCAGCAAAGGGTTGGAGCATCTTATAGTAGAGTACGATCGAAGTCGTACCCTCTTGCGGTGCATGACATCATATAGATGAATAAGTTCTTGCTTCCAAGCGAGCGTGGATGCACCAAGGGTGGTGAGCATGACTCCTTATGTAGCTGCAACGAGAGGATTAGAGGTTGAAATATAATTATCAATTTTTTACCTTGGCTACCATTGTAGGGGAACACTTCATAGTATTCTTCCTTTGCAACATGGAGTAAATCAGGTCCCTGCATATTAGCATCAAAAGACTCATAGCAAGATTCTATCTCTAATTCATCAATAGTAATGCTCTCCTCATGAGTGTCTAGGCACAAGGCCTCCACAAATAAATTACAATCAGATTTAGCATTATAAGAATCATTACTAGAGAGATGCATCATAAACAAATGCAAGCCACTCTTTGTCAACCTCACCTTTTTGGTGTTCCTCCTCTTTATCTTGTGGTTCCTACAAATGGTTATCTTCGGGCACTTTTAGATGGTGTCGTTCTCTCTACCATAAGTGGATTATCACAAAGATGTTCTTGATAATAAGATTGTAACATTGGTAACAAAATGGTAAGTTTCATGTGAAGCATACTATCACTACCCATACTCATAATGGATTTTCTTAAGAGTAGATTATAGTCACCTTTATAAACCAAAAACTCTAAGACTTCAACTCTAGTGTAAGATACTAGGGATTCTTCAATAGTAATGGAACATTGAAAACTAAGGGATCCTCCCGTGCCCGCTAGCCTGGAGGACACAAGGCTACGAAGGCCGACATCGCCCGCCAGGCTGGTTCCTTGGCATTCCAGGAGACCTTGAGAAAGATCCTAGAGAAGAAAGAAGAGGTCATCGCCAAGAGGGAAGAGAGGCGGCGCAAAGAGAAAGAGGCCACCTCCAAGACCTTTGTCGAGCTCTAGACGAGGTCTATCGAGATGGAGGAGGCCAATACCAAGACCAGGCTAATGGAGATCGAGGCCAAGAAAAAGGCGAAGGAGGTCGAAGCCAAGGCCAAGGAGGCCGAGGTCAGGTCTAGGGTGACGGGCCAGGCACAGGTTCACTGAGAACCTATATATTAAAAGACGTCTAGATACATTCGATTCGCGGAGCTAAAACATATTATATTTCTGAACGGAGAGAGTACACGCATAGTGTACTGGTACATTATTCTCCAATCAGGTGAAATGTTTTTTTCTTCGTCTGTCCGAAATCTTAATGCCGCAAAAGCAGACTCTTCTGCAGAAAATAGCATTGCAGATTTGAAGATGGTTTATTTCTACTCCCTCCGTTTTATAATATAAGATATTTTAACTTTATGAAAGGAGTGTATCAATACACTACCGCTTAAGTACTCTAAATTTGATCGAGTAGAGTACTTGCCAATTGGCAAAGTGAGTGGCATGTTATGCGCGCTTACGCCCATTCATCCATCCATCGCCGCAGTGGCAGCGGCAGTAGGCATGGATAAGGATCGATTCCATGAGCACCAAAGCGTACCTCCAGAGATAATCTAGTTCTAAACTAACCAACGGTCCATGGCAAAGCCACACGGGATACGTACGAATCTGGCTATGCCGGGATCACGCAAAAAACTTGGAGCTCTCATCATGGGAGTGCTGATCTGGCTATGGCTCCATCGAATCTGTGCAAACAAGACAATGGATTAACATCCAGATGGCAGAGAAGAATTTGCAGCTCAGATTGTTACGGGTGAGGTAGTTTACGAGCAAAATAGAGCAGATTATGGAAGCTACCTAGTACGTACATAAGTAGTTTACAGGCAGAAGCAGAATAGCGTTTGTCCTGCTGGCAATAACACTGGTCTGGCCTGAATTTGAGATATGTAACTCCAAACACTTGCTTTTATGTGTTTTACCCTGTAATTTGCACTGCAAGGTGGATTACACAGTCAGGCAGAGGCATTTAGACATAAATAAATGGGCATAACAAGTGGCAATCTTCTAACTTAGGTCAACCTAAAGAAAAAAACTTGTAACTCAGAAAGAGGCAGGTGAAATGTTTGAACTATCAAGGCTCACCAAGGCGCATGCAACTGATCTTATAAGGCTGGTTCAAATCAAACAGCTTGTGAACACAGGCTGCTCTTGCTACCAAAAGCAATGACCGGTTCCGGCTCTTATTTCTAACTGCAGCACTTACGCAAATTCATTTCGAAAAATATTATAGTTGTGACGATGACTCGAAGTCTAAAAAGAAAAATCTTCTGGTCGACAAGGGGGACATATTCACATATAAGAATTTTCAGAACGGATTGTACATATTCAAGAGTTTGATCTAAATGGAACAAATTATCAGGGGCTACATAGTATACGATATTACAGGCAGAAGCAGAAAAGCATATGTCCCACTAGTAATATTGAATTATTGATCTCAACTGAATTTGAAACATGCAACTCTAAATACTCACTTTAAATGTGTTTAGCAGTGTAACTAGGAATGCAAGTTGGAGCACATAGCCAGAAAGAGGCATGTAAACATGAATAAACGAGTCCTGGAAAACGCAGATCATGCAGAAGTGGTACCTTTGTGTTGCAGGACCTCCTATATTACCTAAGTACTCTAAGAAACTTCTAAGTTAGGTCAGCTTGAATAAAAAACCTAGAACTTAGATCACCAAAGCAAAACCAAATCAAGGGTCTAGGCAGCCACAACCAACAAACAGGCTGTGCTCTCTATCATCATACAGAGATTATTGCTTATATTTGGCATGTATTGGGAGACACAGAAAGAGGCCGGTGAAATATTCAAACTATCTTCACAAGGAAAGAAAAGGAGAGACTGGGTGACCCGCATATAAATGATCTTATGAGACTAATAAATCAAACAGCTTGTGAGCACAAATTGTTCTTGCTATACCGAGCAGTAAGTCAGCCTCTTATTTGTGACCGTTGCAGTTATGCAGATTTATTTCAAAACCACATGGAATCTATATGTGATGATGACTAAAAGTCTAAATAAAGCTTTTCTTTTCTGCATCTATATATTTGTAAAAGCAAAGGCAGACAAGATCAACCGTGCTTGGATCAAACGAATTTTCATAAGGTGAGTGAAACAATCGAAAGAGTAAACTGGATCTATTTTAGTATTCCTTCTACACGTTGAACATAAAAGTATTCATCGAAAATAATTGTTGTGATATAGCATTTACATGATTTCATTACGTCTAACATGACAATGGATGCATAAGCGATGTGAAATATCTTTTCTCTCATCAGTTCCAACGTCACGCTCTCAGGCAGGGGACATTCACATCATTTTACACTGACTAAGCAAAACATACACATGACCACCGTCAGATGAAGCGATTCAGATTATGTCGTTCTGTAGACAACGCGATCACTTCTGCAAGAACTCCACGCTACCAAAACCAGTCACTTTGACTTGAGAATGCTGATCTGGTTACATCTCATCTGAAAAAAAAAAGATAGGACTGAAGTTTAGACAGGAGAGAAGAATTTTGGGTCTACTCAGCCAAAAGAAACAGGTTATACTACTAGACACAGGACTATCACAAGCAGAAGCAGAATAGCATTTGTCCCGCTAGTAATATTCATCTCAACCGAATTTGAAATATGTGACTCGCTATTATGTGCACTATAATTTGCAATACCAGTTGGAACACATAGCCAGAAAGAGGCATGTAAAGATATAGAAATGAATCCTGCAAATCTTTCCTAGTAGTATAGCAAACTTCTAGCTTAGGTTGCCGTAAAATAAAATAAAATCTAGCTTAGGTATGTTTCAAACGAAAAAACTTCTAAACTAGGGCACGGAAGGAAACATAAAAGGGGGGTCTTGGTAGCCAGCATCAACAAATGTGATGTGAACCCTATAACTAAGATCTAATGAGGCAAATTCAATTCAAAAATCTTATGCATAGTACAAATTGTTCTCACTATTCAAGTAGCGAGCAGTGACTCAGACTGTTATTTTGTGTCTGCCATTTAAGCAGATTTGACTCAAAAAAATCACTGGAAAAAATGATACATAAAAGATGATTAAAAGAAAACTTTTCCGCATACTTATATTTCTAAGATGAAAGTGGACAAGATGAGCTGTGTAAACTGGCCGAATATTACATTGACCATCAAGCTATTCCCTGATAATAATTGTCGTGGCCTAGTATTTTTGGAATTTCATGAGGCCTAAAATAATAGTGGATGCATGAGCTACGTGAAGGATCTTCTCTTACTTGATTCTCTTAAAACAACATTTGGAACAAACAAGAGAACGAATCACAATTTTGTTCATGAGCTTGATTAGATTTCCCACAAGCACAAGAAAGAAGCAGAACAGCATTTGTCCCGCTGGTAATATTCATCTCAACCGTAATGAAATATGTGACTGCAAAGACTCACTACTACTATGTGCACTATAATTTGCAATACAAGTTGGAACACATAGCCAGAAATAGGCATGTAAAGATATAAGAAATGAGTCCTGCAAATCTTAGATAGTAGTATAACAAATTTCTAGCTTAGGTAGCCATAAAATAAAAAAACATTTCTAGCTTAGGTATGTTTCAAACAAAAAAACTTCTAAATTAGGGCACGGAAGGAAACATAAAAGGGAGGTCCTGGTAGCTAGTATCAACAAATGATAGATGTGAACCCTATAACTAAGATCTGATGAGGAAAATTCAATTCGAAAAGCTTATGAGTACACATTGTTCTCGCTATTCAGGTAGCGGGCAGTGACTCGGACTATTATTTTGTGACTGGTACCATTTATACAGAATTGACTCAAAAAACATCACTGGAAAGAAATGATGCATAAGATAAAGAAGCGGACAAGATGAGCCATGTGTAAACTGGACCTATACTTGCAATTCATCTATATTACATCGAACATCAAGCTATTCACTGATAATAATTGTTGTGACCTAGTGTTTTGGGGAATTCATGAGGCCTAAAATAATAGTGGATGCATGAGCTACGTGAAAGATCACTTATCTGATTCTCTTACAAGAAGGCGTCTGGAACAAACAAAACAATGAATCACAATTTTGCTCATGAGCTTGATTAGATTTCCCACAAGCACAAGAAAGATAGCCAATACAAAATTGTGTAAACAAGAATTTATTATTTCAATAATGAAGTATTAGACAAGCTGTGTGATAACTACTAAGGCAAGGTCGTATCTAGAATGCAGTAGAAAGTTTACTACTTCATATTGTTGGCGAAGACAACAACGATGGCGGAAAGTTGGTATATATGCGCGTCTTGAACCAGGAAGCGACAGACACAGGAGGTTTCACACAAATCTTCACAAGCTGCAACGTCTTGACGTCCATTGAGATATATTCCAAGTTTGGCATCTTAAAAGATGAGCTTCCTAAGAGGAAGTACCTCTCCGTTGCAGCTTTGATAGAATGCAGGTACCCAGAACCTAGTGAAATTTTCCTCACCATCTGCCACCTGGAACCCTCGCCTTCGTTAAGCCTAATAGTATAACAGAGATCAGCTCCGCCATCTGCAGCTTGATGGATACCAAACATCCCATCTGCAGCTTCATGGATACCAAGTATCCCACGTGCAGCTTCATGGATACCAAACATCCCAAGCCTGCCTTCCCTTGCCTCCACAATGGCTACTCCTCGTGTACCCCATCCTTCGGATGGGAGGTGAGTAATCGAGAACTCCATACTCTGGGTATCTAGCACGAGCAACTCTTTCCTCTTAATATAGGTGGACTCCCAGTAGAAGCAGCCATAAGCGTAATGGCGACTGTCAAACAACTTAATCATCTTGCCGCTGGAGTGGAACAAATCAATCACCTGCGAAGCCGAGGCTCGCCATTGCCCGGTGCTCGAGGAGAAGATGAACACAGCCAGCCTAAATGAGCACTTCACCACACGGATCACCTGAAATGTCGTCCCTTCCTCCGTGGCCTCCACGCCAAGGGGAACGAAGAAAGACTCGCACCACGGCCCGTATAACGCTGGCTCTGAATGCTCCACCGATGCGGCTAGGGCGTCAGGAACAGAGGGGAGCAGTATGTACCGCCGATGCAAAGGGTCGCACACCATAAGCTCCCTTAAGACCGGGGGCCCCTCATCTTCTCCGGGGTGGCGACCGAGGAGCACGCGTCCGTCTCGCATGTCCTGAACGATCCAGCGGCAGTGGGAGGGTAGGAAGGAGAAGGAGAAATCGGCGGCGAGGGCGAGCGCGCGGGCGGTGGACGCGGAGGGGTGAGGCGGGAGGACGGGGTTGAAGCCGTCGCGGTCCAGGAAGCCGAGGATTTGAGGGGTGTGGAGGCGGCGGAAACAGCGGAGGAAGGATCGGTCGGTGACGAGGCGGCGGAAGGAAACGCAGGCCGCGGAGGTGCGGGCAAGGTCTTCAGGGGTGGGTAGCCGGAGGAAGATCTCCGCCTGGAGGTGGTCGGGAATCGCCATCAGCGGCGAGGCCATCTCCTGGCCAGCGAGGGCGGAAGAAACGGCCATCGAAGGGCGGTGGAGCCGGCCGCCGGGATCCCTCAACGGCTCGACGAGATGGTGGCGGCTCTGTGCGGTTGCTGGCTGGAGTTTTTTTTTTTTTTTTTTTGAGAGAGAGAGAGGTTGCTGGCTGGAGTTGGGAGATTGGAGTGATTTTTCCTCTCGTCCTTCAGAAATGGGCTTCGTCGGCAAGAATTTGCAACTGGCCATACTTCCGGCCCAAGACAGACATCTCACTGTTCCAAAAACAGAATTTCAAACTGAGTGTGCCAGTTGAAAGTTGCAAACCATCCAAAAAAAATCCTTACAAATTACATTTATTGCCATCTCAACTAGAATAAAAACCATCTCAACTTGCCGAGCATTTACATTTGTTGGCAGCTTCAGCAGGATCGATTCGTCGGTCATCAGAGTGAACCTTCAGAGATATATAAAAACTAGAATAAGTCAACAAATGGTCCACAACAAAAACACAACCGATAGGGATGGTATCTCAGGCGACTAGTTATCTCGAATCAACACCATGAACTGATGAGAACCCTAGCTAGTCACAACAAAGCAGATCAGATCTTAGGCTCGCCTACTTGCCCACTGCCTGCAAGACCAGCTAATGAAAAGATGTGAAACATGTAGTCAGCCACTCCAGGTCACAGAGAAAAAGGTTCATCAAAATTACAGTCTTGTCGGTACATCTTTCAGATGTTGATCAGGCATGGAGTAGCCACATCGATGTTACATTAACAAAAAAAACAGAAGCTAGGCGTAACATGGAAGGAAAAGCTGCTTTGACATGACCAGCACTACCAAGTGAAGCACCGTACATCCTCATCTTGTAGGCAAGGTGACCACATCTGTGAGAAACCTGGAAGCGGTGTTGACATCATAATCACTGTGAGCTTTGAGTACACAAATGTCGATGAGAGAGTATGACTCCACCGAACCTGAACAAGATAGACCAAAAAAAATCAGACAGCACAAACGAATTTTAGCATCAAACTGTACATATATTAAAGATAAAATGGAACAAATGATATGTCTTCTATTGGGCTATAAATAAAAGTATCATGTGCCGGAGCACAGAAGCATTTGTCCCATTAGGTAATATTGATCTCGGCTGAATTTGGAACGTGCAACCACAAACGATTGCTTTTATGTGTTTATTAGCATTAGCATTGGGATTTGCAATTCTGTAAGTAAGTCAGTTCCCAGTTCATAACAGTAGCTACTGTTTTTGGACAAGGCCAGATGGGGTAGAATGAGCTGTAGGAAATCTTTATTTGGGGGGGGGGACACTTTCAAGATCTGTGTGCCAATGTTACTGTGACTGGGGAGGGTGACAGATTTATGTAGCTTAAATCTGGACAATTCACAGTGAGAACCTTGCATAATTTCCTAAGATGTCACAGACGACTTTTTTTGCATAAGGACTAGAGGAAAGTCAAAGTTCATCTTATATTAAGGTTTCATATGATGGCTTTGTATCAGGATGAGTATACTGACAAAATACAATTTGAGGAATGGGATTGCAACTTGGAAGGGCGATTAATGGTGTGAGTTATGTGGTTCCATTGAATAAATGGATCATATATTTCCTTAGGTCCTTCAGCTAAATATGTATGGAGGATGGTGGGCTGTGCCTTTGGTCTCAATAATACACCACAATCCATGGAAGATCTGCCTAGCATATGACTAATGCAGTTTGAAGCGAGGGAACAACGTATGGTAACCATAGGAACATCGGCCATATGCTGCTCCTTATGGAAGTTAATAAATACAGCTGGTTTCGAACAGATGAATCCCGATGACCCATCTAATGTTGTGTAATCTGCATGTCGCTGGTTGGGCTTAAAGCTCATGAGTGGTGCTTTACGACACGGCTCAACAACTGCTACAGCGAGCAACCAGCAGACTGTTAAGAGTTGTGGCTGAAGCATTTTGTGCTAAGAAATGGCTAGTGTCCGACTGCGCTCTGTCTGGAGGAGGCGCAGTTGATAATGGATACGAGCTAATGTAATTCTACTAGGTTGAGTCACAAGTTTAACGTATGAGTTGGCATGCTGGTTTGGCGCTCAGCTCAATGTGTGGCCTTTGCTCTGTTCTGTATGAGCTCTAGCAACTCTCTGGTTTCATTAGTGAAACTGGGAGTCATGCTCCGCTTACTCGGAAGAAAATCTGTAAGTTGGAAAATATAATAACTAGATAAAGGCAATTAAACATAAAGAAATGAGTCCTGGTATATAACAAACTGCTAGCTTATGTCTCCTAAGGGAAAAAAATTATGGCTTTTAGTAGCCATCTCAACTCTCTGTTCCATTTGGAAATAAGGGTTGGGATGTACAATGGAACTTCTCTGCCTTTAGATTAGCGAAGGCATACAATTTGCTTCCCTCCAAATGTAAACTGGATACAAACTTGTCCTCCTACATTTGCCTTGCTCATAAAAACTATTTCCCAAAAGCAATTGTTGTGATTTTTGTCGATTCACAAGGCCTAAACAATATTAATAGGCCATACATAAGCTATGTCACAGTGATTTTTTTCTCGTCTGGTTATCTTAAAAACAACCATTACTATAAAAAAGACAATGAAACACAATTATGTTCCCGAGTTTAATTAGCTCTCCCGCAAGGGCCAGAAAAATGACCACTTCAAAATCATGTAAAACAGTTCCAATTGTAATAATGAGTTGTCAAGCATTAGCAATTTGTATGGTAACTATGAAGGTAAGGACATAAGTACGATGCAAGAGACTGTTCAAAGAAAAAAACTAGGATGTAATAAAAGTTTACCATCTCATACTGTTGGTGAAGACAACAACGATGGTGGGAAGTTGATATATAAGTGTGGCAATGATGTGCCAGAGATAGGTTTACCCCAAAGCCTCTCAAGCTGCAATGTCTCGACGTCCACTGAGAAATATTCCATCTGTGGCCCATCCAGCGAATAGTTCTCATATGACCGGGCTTCTCTCCTGTCTAGGAGCAAGTATCTCCCTGATGAAGCTTGGACACTATTCCGGTAGTCAGAATCTAGTGAGATTGTCTTCTCTACCTGCCACTGGGTGGAACTCAAACCTCTGTTTCCCCCAATGATATAACGGAGGTCAGCTTCGGCAGTTTCAGCAATGATACGAAACATCCCAAGCCTGTCTTCCCCTGCTTCGACAATGCCTAGACCTCCCGTGTTCCATCCTTTGGGTGGGTGGTCAGCTATTGAGAACTCCATCCTCTGGGTGTCGAGAACAAGAAACTCAGTTCCGCTATCATCCATCAACAACTGCCAGTAGATGCAGCCACAAGCATGATAGCACCCAATAAACAAAGGGTGCGTCAGTGTCATCATGGTCGACTCGCCGAGCAAATCTGTCAAGCTCTGGGATGCAGCGAGTCGCCAGTGTCCGGTGCTTGAAGAGAGAGAGATGTAAAACTTGATTTTGCAACGTGCCAACCAGATTACTCTGAACGCTGTCTCTTCTGCCGCCGCCGCCGCACTGGGGGGAATGAGGATGGGGTGGCAGATGCAATCCAAAAATATGGGGACCGGGTCCTCCACCGAAGCGGCCAGATCGTCAGGCACAGGGGGAAGCAGAATGTACCGCCGGTGTAAGGGGTCGCACACCACGAGCTGCGTGAAGACAGGGAGCTCCTCGCCCTCTTCGAGTTGACGGTCGAGGAGGACGCGCCCATCGCGGATGTCCCGGACGGCCCAGCGGCAGTTGGAAGGGAGGAACGAGAAGGTGAAGTCGGCGGCGAGGGAGAGCGCGCGGGCGGCCGGCGCGGAGGGGTGGGGCGGGACGGCGGGGTGGAACCCGTCGCGGTCGTGGAAGCCGAGGAGTGGCGGGGCGTGGAGGCGGCGGAAGCGGCGGAGGAAGGATCGGTCCGTGACGAGGCGGCGGAAGGAGACGCAGGCGGCGGAGGCACGGGCGAGGTCTTCTGCGGCGGGTAGCAAAAGGAAGATCTCCGCCAGGATGTGGTCGGAGAGGTCCGTCAGAGGCGACATCATTTTATTGTCGGTCTCCATAGGCGTGGAGTGGTGAATGGGAGCTAGACGCCGGCGGCAGGGGAAGAGCTGGCCGTCGGAGGAGGCAGCCGCCGGGAACCCTCGAGAAGATGGGGGAGAGTGCTGCTGGAGCTGGGAGAATGGACTGATCGATTCTCCGTGCTGCCCAGATGGGCCTTGGAATTGGATCGTATGGATACGGCGTATACTGGGCCATTCGTCGAGCAAAAAAAAACAATTCCCTCCGCTAAAAAGAAAAAAGTTACATACCATCAATATCTTTTTTGAACATTATTAGACCAACCAAATTGTCGTAGCATTTAGATTTGTTCTGATTCTCAAAAAAAGAAAATAGATTTCTTCTGGCCTATACGGCAATACTCTATACAAAAACAAAACCATCAGATTTTATTTCTACTTGATGCAGCTGAACAACATCAAGAGAAGACCATCTCCTACGTGTTGTAGTAAGTTCTAATGAAAACATTGAAAAAATAACAAAAAAAATGGAGTTCGTTATTTTGAGCTGCCTGAGAAAGACACAGAATGGTCGTTGGTACCAGCGGTGGAAGGGAGAAGATGAAGAGGAAGAGAAGGGCATCTGCTCACACAAGTGCCCATGGAGCTGGAGCTTTGCTAATGATATCTCTTTCTATCCACTCAATCGATCTGCTAAATTCTCTGAAGAAGAGGGTACATATATGTTCAACATTAACAAGACATGGTGGCTGCAAACTAGTAGTAGCAGTAACTTTTTACACTAGTAAAACTGAAGCTGGCTTCTTCGAATCAGGCTTTCACTCTACTTTATAAATAAATCCACAAACGAGTATAGGGTTCAACAGTACCACAGGAATCACCATGCCCAAAAGAAAAAGGAAAAATGATCATGGGAATGCTAGGGCAGTAGCGCAACAAAGACCAAAAGGAAAACAAAAAAAGGTGGCATGAGAGGGCGTCCTCTAGGGCTGCTCCTCGGGATCAGCAACCATGAAGCGCTACGCCACCACTCTCAAGGCCAGGAGGGATCCGTCCAGATGCTTCCTATCTCGCTGCTTAGAAAGCGGGTACCACTGCTGAAGGTAAGCTAGAAAAGCAAAAAGTCAGAACCCCGCCGCAGAAAGATCTTCTCAATCACCATTTTATTACGAATGTTTCAAAGAGTCCAGGTAAGGGCCACAAACACTAGCCAGAAGAGGTGGAACCTCCCTCCTGGACGGTTTGCCTCCGTCTCCGGGAACTCACTGAGATCCTGAGCCTTCCAGGCAGGGCCCAGTAACTCCCGGATGAAGCTCCATAGAAACTGAGCAGTCGGACACGTAAACATTATGTGGGTGCAAGTCTCCGGCGCCCACATAATAGACACAACCCATTGCCAGGCCCATGCCGCTTCGCCACCTCAACCCCGTAGGGAAGACGATCTCGTAGCAATTGCCACGAGAATATCCTCTAACTCAAGGGTATGGGTCTTTCCAAAGATGGGTCATCCACGGGAGCTCCAGGCCTTGGAAGAGGGTCTTGTACACAAAACTAAATGAGAAAGCTCCCAAAGGAGACTAGCGCCACGACACCACATCCCTCCCAGCCGAGAGGGACGCAGGAAGGGCGCCCCACATGTTCCCGAAGTCAGCCGCTTCGGCGTCGCTAAAGGTTCTCCGGAACGGGATGTTCTAGTGACCACCTTGCTCCGCCTGAGCCACCAACATCATGGGATCTACGCAAATGGCGAAAAGAGCAGGGAACTCCTGAGGAGTCCCCTACAGCCACGGATCCAACCAGAAGAGGGTCTCCCGACCATTACCAATGGCGAAGAAAATGCTTCCCCTGATTAAATGCTTAATATCCTGGATGGCTCGCCAAAATTGGGAGCCCTCCCTACGCTCACATGCCAACAGGGGTCTGCCCCGTAGGTATCTGGCCTTAATGAGCTGTAGCCACAGTCCTCCCTCGTCCTGGAGAATGTGCCACACCCATTTGAGCATCAAGGTCACATTAAAGCGGCGGGAGTCCAATATTCCTAGGCCCCCAAAGGATCTTGGGGGCGTAGATATCTGCCCATTTCACCATATGATACTTCGGGTGGTTGTCCCTTGCCACCCAAAAGAACCTAGACAACTCTTTAGCGACGTCCGCGTGGGTTCCTTTAGGAAGGAGGTATAGCCCCATCTGGTACATGGTGATACTAGAGAGACAGGAGTTCATCAAGATCGTCTTACTCCCCTTTGTCGTGAGATGCGCTCGCCAGGGTTCAGCCTTAGAGTGGACTCTCGCAACCAGGGGGCCATATCCTCAATCAATACCCGCATCTCTCTAATGGGCATCCCGTGATACGTGATAGGGAAATCTACCAGTTTGCACTTGAGGTTATGAGCAATGCATTGCCTCTCCTCGTTTGAGAATCTCAAGATCATAACCTCGCTCTTGTCGAAGTTGATTTTGAGCCCTGACATGGATTCAAAGCATAGGAGCAATAACTTCAAGTTAATGATATCTAGCTCCGAGCCCTGAACCATGATCATGATGTCATCCGCCACCTCCTGGGATGGCTGGCAGTAGACTTAGAGGTTCCGACCGGTTTCCATGTCCATAGTAGTTATCATGGACACGAGGATACACTGCTCTGATCATGCACCGTAACCACATCCCATAGTGAAGGATGCTAGTGCTAGAGAGATATTTGTATATTATATTTTCCCTACTAGTTAGGGGGCTTCCTGCATATTTACACCTGTGCATGCATGATACATTGCAAATGTATCTATAATTTTTGATGTTCCATGCTTGGTTTTATCTACTTTCTTCTGTTTTGTCGACACTTTGGAGTGCTTTTTATACACTTTCTGGGACTAACCTATTAACAAGATGCCACAGTGCTAGTTGCCTGTTTTTTGCTGTTTTTTGGTTTCAAAAAGTCAAAAAATGAATATTCTCAGAATTGGACGGGACAAAAGCCAAAGTTGATATTTTACTGGAAGACTCACAGAGCCAGAAGGAGAGTCGGAGAGGGGCCACAGGGTGGCCGCACCACCAGGTGGTGTGGGCCCCCTGGCCGCCCATTGACCTTCCCTCTTCGCCTATAAGAAGCCTCCCGATGCATAAACCCGAAATCATCAAGCCTCCAGCCACGAAAAGTTCCGCAGCGCCACCGCCACCGAAGGGGAGATTCGGGGGACAGAAAGTCTCTATTCCGGCACCCTGCCGGGACGGGGAAGTGCCCCCGGATCTATCTCCATCGATCTCCACCTCCATCTCCATCACCATTGCTGATTCCCATGATGAGGAGGGAGTAGTTCTCTCTCGAGGCTAAGGGTTCTACCGGTAGCTATGTGTTCATCTCTCTCTATGCATGATCATATTGTGATCATGAGCTTTGTAATCAAGTAGATCTACCTTGCTACTCAAGTGCTATAATAGATCTCTGCACTCCCCATGTGTGTGAAAGTGATAGCGTGCACACCATGGTGGCACTTAGGCTAGAGATTACAAATACTTGTTATGAGTTATATTTGGAGTTGGATGTCTTTATGAAATTGTGGTGTTTGTTGGACTCATCTAGTACTCAAGGTGATAGTGTGGGGTTATCTAGATGGGAAAGGCTTACTTTGAGGTGTGTTGTTATAGCCCTACCAACGATTAGTGTCCAACTGGAGAGTAGTTAAGAGTAGTATCATAAAGATAAGATATCTATATGAGAGTGTTCACTAGTGAAAGTATGATCCCTAGGCCTTGTTTCTAAGCATTGAAACTTCGTTTGCTACTAGATCTGTTACATGTTTGCTTGCTTCCATCTTTATTTCAGTTTGCCTTTAATCTCTTCCACGCCATCAAGTTTTTTTCTATCATCGTTACCACTTCTAATTATCTATACCACTTGTATTTCGCTATCTCTTCGCCGAACTAGTGCACCTATACACCTGACAGGTGTATTAGGTGTGTTGGGGACACAAGAGACTTCTTGTATCTTGATTGCAGGATTTCTTGAGAGGGAATACCTTTGACCACTTCCTCCCTGAGTTCGATAAACCTTGGGTGATCCACCTAAGGGAAAACTTGCTGCTGTTCTACAAACCTCTGCACTTGGAGGCCCAACAACTGTCTACAAGAATAGAAGTGCATAGACATCAAGCTATTTTCTGGCGCCGTTGCCAGGGAGGTAAGGTAAAAGGTATTCACAACGGAGGATTAAATAAGAAGAACCTCCCACGGCAAACGCCTATTTTCTAGCGCCGTTGCCGGGGAGGTAAGGTAAAAGGTACTCACATCCTCCGGTGTGAGTGCTCGAAGTTATTTCCTTTAGATTCTGCAATTTTGTGTTTTTGTTTCTTGTTTTCACTAGTTAGGCTTAATGGAAAACAACAACAAAATTAGAGAGCTTTATAGTTTTTATCTTGAGTTAGGACATGAAGTGTTTGAAGAGAAAATTAAAAAACCGATGGAACTTCATTTGCATGCTAATAGAAATGTTGTTAGTATGAATTCTTTGGACACCATTATTGCTAATGCTATGAAAAAGTCTAAGCTTGGGGAAGCTAGTTTTTATGAAAATGATCTTTTTAGTTCCCCAGCTTTGGAAGATAGCTATTCTATTGCTTATGATGATACCAAACCTCCAATATATGATGATTATGATATTTTCAGTCCACCTACTATTGTGGAGGAAATTAATTATGATTACAATATGCCTCCTATATTTGATGATTATGGTGATGAAAATAATAATGATAGCTATTTTGTTGAATTTGCTCCCACTACAATCAATAAGAATGACTATGTTTATGTGGGGAGTATTAATTCTTTTATGAATGTGGCTCATGATAAGAATGTTTCTTGTGATAGTTATATTGTTACTTTTATCCATGATGCTACTGAAAGTTATTATGAGAGAGGGAAACATGGTTTTATGTGTCTCAACAATATTAAGTTTCCCCTCTTTATGTTGAATGTCTTGAAGTTGCACTTGTTTTGCTTTCCTATGCTTGTTGCTTTGTGCTTTCATGACTTGTTTCTTTACAAGATTCCTATGCATAGGAAGTGGGTTAGACTTAAATGTGTTTTGAATTTGCTTCTTGATGCTCTCTTTTACTTCAATTCATATTTCTTATGTGAGCATCTTCTCAAACTATCATGCCTAACTTAAAGGCATTAAAGAAAAGTACTTATTGGGAGATAACCCAAAAGTTTTAGATGAGTCTTGGAAGTTATTACCTCTGTAATAACCGCTCCTTATCCTTTTTATTTGCCTTTTGTGCCAAGAGTAACCTCTAATGAGAGAGAAGTAATGATTGGGAAAGTTGCTATCCCGAAACAGATTTTTGTGCTTCACCGTAAAAATTCGTGTAAAATCTCTGAACGTATTTTTGAGGCGTGAAGTTTTTTGCTTCTGCCCCAGGCTGTTATCTAACTTTCGTTAGTTCAACACTTTTTTATTTGAGCAACAGAAGTTCTTCAAAAAAATTCGTCTTTACCTGCTGGTCTGTTTTGACAGATTTCTGCCATTTTCTGCATTTGCTTCTTGTTGGTTCCTTTTTGAGTTATTTTGGGGAATTGAGCTTTTTGAGGGAAGTGCTACAGTAGCTAGTGTTCTAATGGAAGTTTATTTGGTGTTAGAACTAAACCTTAAGACCTATTCATCTTGAGTACACTAATGTTGCTAATAAAGATTATGTGAAGTTTTGTATGAAGGAAAAATTTCAGGTGTACGGAAGGAATGAGTAATGAGATGAAGGATGGACTAAAGCTCAAGCTTGGGGATGCCACGTGTGTGACTCCAAGAAATATCCAAGAAGTACAAGCGTCAAAGCTTGGGGATGCCCATGGCATCCCCTTCTTCATCAATAAAAATCCCAGGTTTCTTCCAAGCGCTTCATTTTTATTGTTTCATGCACAGTTGTGTTTTTCTTGGAGCGTCTTCTTTTTCGTTTTCATTTTGGTTTTTCGTTTGCTTGGTTTTCTTAGTTTTCTGAATAAATTGGTTGGACCCCCTCTTTCATACATTGGTTTTCAAATAGTTTGGTTTGGATTGGAAAAGAGTAGGAAAGTTCATGCTTAAGTGGTAAAGAGAGCTTGTTTTTGACCGTGGCCTATGCTTTGTCATGCCATGCTTGATATTGTTTTGTATTTATGCTTAGTATTCTTTGTTGTAGCATGACTTGTTATAAACAATTGTGGTTGCTTAATGTGCCTTGGATGAATCATGCGTTGTTTTAGCATATTAAAGCATAGTATAGTTGTATTCTCCTTTGATGCTTTATTTGGGTTGACTTGGCGCATGCTCACACCATGTTATGACTATCTCAAGTCACCATAGCCTTTAGATGAAAACCTCATGTACGGTTTTGGAACGGAGATTTTTTGAATAGAATGAACGACCGTAACGGATGTTGGCTCAATCCGAAGGAAATTATGCGGAAGCTTTGCAAAATTATTATGAAGCTACGCGACTAGAAATCGACCCCTATGATCGAAGTCCTTTAATTTTCAACTTGTAGTATCACTTTATGCTTTGATCAATGATGTTTTGTCGCTCTGCATGATTATGGCCATTATTGCTCTCTTAGTTTGTCGCTCCCAGTCTTTTGCTAGCCTCCACAACCAAGTATGAGTTTCACTCATGCATCCAACTCCCTAAACCAAGTTATTCCAGAGAGTCCATCATACCTACCTACTAGCTTATGCTGTTCCAAGTATATTCATGCTTTTGTTTACCTTCCAAATTAAACTTGTTATAAGAAAACTAGTGATTAAAGCTCTCACGAACTTGATGGCACACTTTACTTTTCTTGCCCTTAATAAACTTGAACCATTGTGTCGTCTATGTTGTATATGTTTGCTCTTATTTGTTGGGGATTACCAGAACCATGCTATCATGGGGAACGCTTTCAACATTGCACTGGTACTTTGTACCTAGTTGATATCATGCTCTTTTGTATATGGATGTCGTCGGTGTGAAATGAAAGAGGAGCTTGTATGTCCATGGAGTTATGTATATGCGTTAGAGAAACGCCTGGGCCGCTGGTCTAATCCATGCTGACATGGTGGAAACCTGTAGCGTAACCATAATGAGCTGTCTATGAAGCATTCTTATAAAAAAAGAGTCCTATATTGAGAAAAAAAAGAGAAAAATAAAAAAGAGATTATGAAAAGAGGAAAGAAAGAAAAAATCACCATATTCCCATGATAAATAAGACGATTGCTGAGATGCTCGTTGTCTGCTTGCCTTGTCATTTTGATATGGGGATTCTTCCGTATCATCGGGCAAGGGGTACCCCGTTGGTGGTTCTCTATGATACACATGTACTTACAATGACAAGAACTTACCGGTGACTAAACTTGAGTAGCATGAGGAGCGGCCCTCGTATACAAGGGACATGAGATTTCTGACTTATACTTCGTCAAGCATGTACACCATAGTTTGTTCACTTTGACCTTAATCACTTCAAGATGCTTATGATACGGGCAATGAGATCTTAAAGCTATAAGTAGCATAATTTTTGGAAGCTCTTTATGAGACTTTAATCCCTACTTCCTTCTATGAAGGCCTTTCTTCCACCATTATATTGAGTCACCACCTTCTATCTTTATGCACCTACTTTGAGAGCATAGTGGTCATTCTTAGTTCTATGTGCATTGTCCCAAGACTAGTTGATTGATGCATAACTTGATATTCCTTGTTTTAAACTATTTGTATCTAGTCACTCTTATGAACTTTGAAGGTGTCCTTTGCATTTATGTTTGCTACTCTATGAGGGACAAGCTGAATGCCACTATGCTATGCTTTCTTTATGTGAAACAAACAAACGTCTTGCAAAGCATTGTTATTCATGAATCTTTTGTTTGTGCCTTTTCATGTTGCATCATAGTTTCTTTGTCTTATTGCTAGAACCTTGTCTTTCATGTTATGATTGAAGTACTATGATCCCAGCTTTGGATGTTTTACAAATACTTTGGTCGAGTTTATGATGGTGCATATCACCTCAAAAATTATTCTTTCTTTTTATCACTTACCTACTCGAGGACGAGCAGGAGTTAAGCTTTGGGATGTTGATACATTGCAAATGTATCTATAATTTTTGATGTTACATGCTTGGTTTTATCTACTTTCTTGTGTTTTGTCCACACTTTGGAGTACTTTTTATACACTTTTTGGGAATAACCTATTAATAAGATGCCACCGTGCCAGTTGCCTGTTTTTCTGCAGTTTTTGGTTCCAGAAAGTCAAAAAATGAATATTCTCATAATTGGACGGGACAAAAGCCAAAGTTGATATTTTACTGGAAGACTCACGGAGCCAGAAGGAGAGTCGGAGAGGGGCCACAGGGTGGCCACACCATGTGGTGGTGCGGGCTAGCCCTGGCCGCGCCACCAGGTGGTGTGGGCCCCCTGGTCGCACACCGACCTTGCCTCTTCGCCTATAAGAAGCCTCCTGATGCATAAACCCTAAATCATCAAACCTCCAGCCACGAAAAGTTCCACAGCGCCGCCGCCACCGAAGGGGAGATTCGGGGGACAGAAAGTCTCTGTTCCGGCACCCTGTCGGGACGGGGAAGTGCCCCCGGAGCCATCTCCATCGATCTCCACCGCCATCTCCATCACCATTCCTGATTCCCATGTTGAGGAGGGAGTAGTTCTCTCTCGAGGCTAAGGGTTCTACCGGTAGCTATGTGTTCATATCTCTCTCTATGCATGATCATATTGTGATCATGAGCTTTGTAATCAAGTGGATCTACCTTGCTACTCAAGTGCTATAATAGATCTCTGCTCTCCCCATGTGTGTGAAAGTGACAGCGTGCACACCATGGTGGCACTTAGGCTAGAGATTACAAATACTTGTTATGAGTTATATTTGGAGTTGGATTTCTGTATGAAATTGTGGTGTTTGTTGGACTCATCTAGTACTCAAGGTGATAGTGTGGGGTTATCTAGATGGGAAAGGCTTACTTTCAGGTGTGCTGTTATAGCCCTACCAACGATTAGAGTGTCCAACCGGAGAGTAGTATCATAAAGAGAAGATATCTATATGAGAGTGTTCACTAGTGAAAGTATGATCCCTAGGCCTTGTTTCTAAGCATTGAAACTTCGTTTGCTACTAGATCTGTTACATGTTTGCTTGCTTCCATCTTTATTTCAGTTTGCCTTTAATCTCTTCCACGCCATCAAGTTTTTTTCTATCATCGTTACCACTTATAATTATCTATACCACTTGTATTTCACTATCTCTTCGTCGAACTAGTGCACCTATACACCTGACAAGTGTATTAGGTGTGTTGGGGACACAAGAGACTTCTTGTATCTTGATTGCAGGATTGCTTGAGAGGGAATACCTTTGACCACTTACTCCATGAGTTCGATAAACCTTGGGTGATCCACTTAAGGGAAAACTTGATGCTCTTCTACAAACCTCTGCACTTGGAGGCCCAACAAATGTCTACAAGAATAGAAGTGCGTAGACATCAATGTACTATATATTGTGGGCTTTGGCTTTTCTGGAATACAAGTTGATATTCCTCCAACATGGTATCAGAGCCAAGTTAGGGCGTTTTTTTGGATGCACAACTTGTTCGCCGCCGCCCACAAATTTTCATGCTGCTCTATGATCCGTCCGCCACCGTCGTTAGCAACTTCCGGTCGTTGGCTCCTTCCCGTCTCCACCCCGACCCGATTCAACCGACGGCTGCTCCGTCCAGACCCGATTCGTCCGCTAGCTGGATCTAGGCTGTTGATAAATTTTTGGGCTAGCGTACGTGCTGCTTCCTTGTGATGGTTAACACCTTCGATCCGGATTCATGGATGTAGTATAATATCTTTTTCTCTAGAAGACCCAGGTTTAATCGAACCTTGGAAAGCACTGCTAAAAGGTAATAAGAAAGGACACGTCTACAAGACTTTGTTTGTTCGTTTTTCTTAGTTGACCGAACCAATCTAGTTTACTTTATAATGGGTTTGAATCAGTGGATGGAGATAGGCCAGAGTTGAAGATCCACCTGCAGCTGCACATCAAATGGGATGACAGATAATAATAAGCATAGTCATGTATCATGTTTGTATTGAGATAATATTTTGTGGGCAACACATCCTAATATTCTAGAGCCCCTGTGATGCAGTGGGCATAGCAATAGACTTTTAATCCAACCGAGGACACACCAAAACCACGGGTTGCAAACGATTATTAAGTGTAAACACAGATCAAAGCATTAAGTGGTGATGTTGTTGTTGATCCCAAATGGGGCGCTAAGCGAAGACCGTACTTCCCTTTCTATCACTGAGTTTCCTATGAGATTGCCGCTAGCCAAGTATCTCACCTCAAGCCTTTATCAATCTATGAGACCTTGGGTACCTACAAGTCCAAAGATCGAGGCGAGAGACGAAGAAACAAAAGATACAAATCATAAATCCAAACAAAACACAATTCTCCCATGATCTAGATGCACATAATTGCTACGAGGTTTCTCTACAACCCATAGCCCGTGAGGACTACTCACTCATAACAAATAGATCGGAGATAGAAAACATCATGCAAATACTTACATTGAAATCAAATATTCTTACAATGGTCGCCAAATCACGAGGAGATCTAAAAGTACAAAGCAATGGCTATGGCTAGTGCAGGGATGGATGGTGGAAGTGATGAACAATTGATCAACAATGGATGAAAAATGGATGAACAATGGTGTGGATCTCCTTTGGTGGTGTTGTGATGCAATCTTAGAATGTCGGCTCTCTGGCTAGCGGCTGGAGCCTCAAAATATATAGGCGTCTTCACGAAAATTGTAGGGTTTGATGAGACAGAGCCGTCGCCACCTGGTACGTGTGGGCGGTACGGGTGGACCGCGCCCGTACCAATGGTCGTTAAGCGCACTAACGTCTTGGTTGGCTTCTCCAATTAGTTGGTCGTGTGTACTTCCTCAAAATCCTTCATTATGACTCCTTATTTCGCCTTAAAAGCAGTGATTTCCCGCACAACATAAATCAAAGAAGGGATTTGCACATCTTTGCAATTATTAGTCATTAGTGGCAAGGTTGAGATTTTATTTGGCAATTGCTTGACCAAAAACAACGTTTAAACATGGTGGAAGATGGCAAAAATTGGAGCCATCAACTTCCCCAAAGCTCGAACCTTGATCATCCTCGAGCAAGAAGAACCAAAAGAACTATAAGGAATTCAACGTTTAAACTTGAAACAACTGGAATAGGAGTTCACTTATAGTAGGTAGTCGTATATGCTCAACACTTCATTCATTTGAAAAGCTTATCAAAGTTAGAGAGATGACAAGAATACTATACAAGCTTTGGTAAGTCAAGATAATCAAAGTAAAGTTTAATATAAGTATAAATAAATAGAAGTGTAGCAATCAATCCAATTCCTCTAATTAACTCTCATCTTGCCAAGGAACACTTAAGATGTTTAAATAGCATAATTGAGTAAGAGAGTTTCATGTCCCAAGTAGTATAACAATGAAGTGTCTTATTTACACCCACATCAATAGATCAAGTCAATCTAAAACACTTCTAATCCAATTATTGTCTTTCAAGAAAAATTCGTAAAGTAGTAATGAGACCATGCCAAGGACTTGTTATGTGGATCCTTATAGATATCTTTTTTCTTTCTTTCCTTTTCATCTCATTTTTCAAGGATCGCTATTTGTTTATTTTTGCTAGTATTCGCACAACCTTTGAGAGTACCAATACTTTTGCCCATACATTGACACAGATGCCAATCATGTCATCAACTCATAGCCGAAATCCGGGGTTATACCATAGATCGTTCAAAAGCTAGCGGAGTTGTTGGCATTCCAAAGGTGTGCATCAGAGACATGGAACATAGTTGTCTTGCAACTTTTTCTCCTTTTTTGGAGCTAGAACCGCGGTTTGATCCACAAAGTTAGCTTTGGCATGTATCACAATTACCACTAGACTTTATTTCAATCAAATAATTCATTTCATGAGTTTTGTCGAGACTGTCAAAATATCTATGGGGTTAAGTATAATCAAGGGTATACTCTCAAGACAATCATTCATCAAACAAGTTGTAAATTTCAGACTTTTGCTTGTTGTACTTGTTTGGCATTATTATTTCCAAGTCAAGACTCGGTTAACTAAAAGAACTAGAGCAAGAGCTTTAACAACTAATCATCATACTAATAAAAAGCCTTACTCTAACCATATTAAATTACTTCCCACTAGCATGCATATTAGCAAATCAATCAACTAAGATAAACAATTCAAACTTCATAAGTGGGAGACATAGGACATACCTCTCATAAGTAACTTCTTGATTATCTTCCTTATAGGGATGTGTTCCTTCAAAACTCAAACACGATTACTCTCAAAAATGATATCAAAGCAAAGAGGCAAAGTATGAATCCATGTTTACGAAAGATAAACGGAAAAAATCTTTTTGTGTTTTTGAGGATAGGGATTAAAGAATAGAAAAGAACTTGCGACCAAGCAAGGAATAAAGAAAAACAAAAGAAAAATAAAACGAAAGCAAAGGAAAAAAGCTAAGTGTTGGAATAAGCCAACATGAGTGTTTCAAGCTCACAAGGAGCTGGAGTACAACCTTGTTATTACACAAATAAATTTGCTAGGGAAAAACATCCCCAAGCTCAGGCTTTTGCAAGCCCCTTTGTTGTTCATTGTGGTGGCGGTGGATAGTCTCCCACGTTCCATTGGCTGCTCCAATCATGGAACTGGGTGGCGAGGCTTGCATCGGCATCTCGATGGTTGATGGAGAGGTTGTTCATAGTGTGTATATTCCCTTCGAGTGCATGGATATCTTCATAGGTGGTGTAGTAGTTTGGTGGATGCACATCATGTTCGGGTCCTTCTTGTTCTACTTCTTCATCTTCTCCTCCTCCCACGTGTATTTCTTGTTGGGGTAGGTTAACTTCGACCTGCACGTCAAAACGCAAACGTCCATCCTTGATAGAGAATAGACCGTTAGGCAAAGGAGCAGGGATCAAGTGATCTGCTCCAGGTATATCGAAGAAATATCTACCATGATTTTTTATAAATCATACCAGATGCTCTTAGAGTAGATGAATCGATACGGTTACTCCAGTCAACGGTTGGATGTTACCTAGGTTAATGTCAAGTGCGCGTGCAAGAACGGTCACAACTCCTCCTTCGCATATGGGACCTCGAGATTGAAAAGCTTGATGCTTAAGATAAAACACAAGTAAAGCACCCAAATTTGGCGTTGAATTACAATTTACAAGTGCAGCTTTTGCGAGGATCAACATGTCCTCCTTATTAACTCTAGTAAACTCACCACGTTCCTGCAATGTGTTAGCAATAACATAAAATAAATATCAAATGGCAGGATGATCAATTTGATCCCCCTTGGGTGTGTGTCCACGAATTCTCATCAAGTTAAAGTATTGTGAAGGGGAAGGATCTAAAACAAAGGTAGTTGTGTGGACATCGGTGGTGTTGTTGGTAAACCCAAAGCATTGAGCCCATTGGCTGAGTGTCAAAGTATACTCATAGTTCATAAGGCGGAATTTGATTCGATCAACTCCAGGCCTTTGTTCCTTGGAACAACCATAAGGATCCACTGTGTGTGTCAAGGTGCTGAAGAACTCAAGTGTCAAGCGGTGGTCCGTTGTGACATCCTGAAATGCCAAGTTGGTGCAGGATATAAGGACACACCCACTTGGTGGACTTGATCTCTCGAATCTTGAGACGATCGAAACGGATAAGATGGAATTCCTCAGTGAACTCGATGCCAAGTGACTTGGGGGTTAACGTATCAACGGGTGGTGCAGAGGATTCCGCAGTCATCTCACGTGTACGACTCCTCGTGTTCATCTAATAAATAAAAACAAGACAAAGTAAAATAGAATTGCTAAATTTTTTTTGGTCCAATAGAAACATAGCATAAGTGATTCTCTATACTAACTACAAAAGAAATTTCCTCTAAAAACAATGCTAAGCATACTTAGTACCAAGATTGAATCAAGAACAAGACTTATGTCTAGATTGACAATGATGAATGACTAAGCCAAGATTTTGCGTAAATAAGTTGGGGATCGGAGGAGAATCATACCTTAGATCGAGTGAGTGCGAAGAATCAAAGAGAGATTGAGTAAATTTGAAGATCCAATGGAGGTGGTTTGAAGTTTGGAGGAGGAAGAAAGAGAAAATAGATGAATTGGGATTTTTAGGTTACCTCCTCGGGCAGATTATGGCGTCCTCAAACGTGGTACGGGCAGGCGGTATGGCTGGAGCCTGCCCATACCGTGTGTCTTACCTTGGGGGCGACGACAGCTCCTAGACGGTGCACTCGGTACGGGCGCGGGGTACGGTCGCCCGTGCCTGTACTGCTGGTCGTTATCCATTCGGAGACTTTACTTAAAATCTGATGCTTGCTCGGGCGTACGGTACGGGCGCGTCTGGCCGTACCAGTGCGTGTTATCGTCACTGACTCCTTCAGCAATCATCAAAATTTCTACCCCCCTTTGCCTTGAGCTGGTAAGGGCGCACAGTATGGGCCACTCCAGTCGTACTAGTGGTCATTATCGACTCTGTGAACTATAATAAAATCAAAATTTGATTAGTAGCTCTGTGCGCCTTTGCACATCTTATCAAAGGGTTAGATAGCAGGAAAAAATACAAAGTAATGATCCAGCAATACTTCTTAGGCCATGTGTTAGTAAAATATGAAGGAGATATTCCCTAGAGGAAAATAAGAAATAGGTTTTTATTGTCATATCTCAATTAGTTTATAGTAGTTTCATATTGTGCTATAACTGTGCCAAGTAGAAACATTGGTACAGGTGTGGTATGAAACAACAAAGTCCCTAGTAGCCTCTATTCATACTAGTTCGTTGGTCACGAAGATGATCTGGGTTTTAAGATCATGGGCATTTATGCCGACTGACAACGGGATCATATCATTGGAGAATGATGTGATTGGACATTCCTCGAAGGATTGCAACACGATCAAGTCATATAGTTCATTGTTGCAACAGCTATACCTTGACTCCTCCTTAGACCGTGAGCTCATATTACTCACTGTTTCCCGAGGCTGCTTAGACTGCATCAAGCGCCACTTGGTAATACAGTGGTTATAAAGGTGTACGTTGGGTATTCTGAAGAACAGTAGATGACATGTGACTACAAGACCGGGATTTGTTCACCCACATGACGGGTAAAGATACATACGGCCGGCTTGGTGAGATTACATCAATAAATGTTGCAACATGTGACTAGGTCACGCGGATGTAATATCACGGTAACAAGAAAACAGAACTTGTTATGAACAAGATTGAACAAGGTATGGGATACCAATGATCGGATCTTGGAAAAGTTGTATCGAGAAACAAAAGGAAGAGGATGCTACATTTAGCGGTTCAAACGACATTGTCATCAGGAATGCATAGGGGTCACATGGACATCCCTGGTCCCTTTGTTGATCATTGATACAGATCATGTCTGGAGCATTCCTCAGCCATGAGAGGATACACTTAAGGGTACGATGAGAGCGATCATTTGTAAGACGGAATCACAGTAGAGAAAGAGAAAGCCAGAATTGTTCCGCGGAGAGATCCGAAGTTGTTTGGAGAAAGAATAAAGGACCGGAATCATTCCGGGAAAGATCCGAAGTTGTTCGGAGGAAATCGAAAGGGAACCGAAAGGTGTTTCGGGTCAAGATGGATTTTGTAATATGTATTTACATATTAATTAATGTAATTAATATTTAATATAATATTAAAATCTAATTTGCAGGGTTATTCCACTAATGGGCCAAACTTCCTAGGGAAATAGGGCCCATGAGGGAAAATCGAAGGGGGGAAGGGCCAAGGCCCAGGCGCCTCAAGGGGCCCACCCGACCAGCCTAGGGCTGTGCGTGGGGTGGGGCCTACCCCTGGCCGGCTGGCCCATGAGGCCCATGCGCCTCCCCCTCTCTCTTGAATAGTCCCACATGGGAAACCCAAAGGGGAGGGCACACCCCCTCCCCCTATATAAAGGGGTGCCCATGGGTGGGATTGAATACACAGCTTGAGAAGTCCTTTGGTTGACTTTCTCCCTTCCTCTCTCTATACCTTGTGACCATGGCCCCAAGTCTGGGCTGTGTAATCGAGGCACACCTGTAGTATGCCGTTGCGCTGCAGGGATTCCTAGCCGGATATCAACTTCCGCACTCCCGGCGAGATCGGGGAGCCAGAGGTCTCATCATGCACCGGATGTGTACGAAGACACGAGGCGCAACACTTGGGGCGCTTAAATGTCGTGAGCTGAAGCTGTTGCACGAGGAAGATGAAGAAGGAGCAAGGGGTGACATGCGAGAAGCTTCGCGACCTTGAGGTCGGCTACGAGTACGACTACTTCAACCACGTTCCCCGTGGAACGTTAACCACGTATGGTCTACAAGGGTATGTATTCTCTACGCATTGGCCATTACCGCATTACTACATAGATAGATCCTAGGCAGTTTTAGGGTTACATCGTAGGAAATTTTTTGTTTTCTGCTGCGATCCCCAACAAAATAGAGGATTGTCTTATTTCTTCTCCTCTTTCCATAGGTCTTCTTGAACACTCTTTATTAAGAACAAAAACAAAACAAAAACTAACATGAAAATAAAACATAATAAATACTTAAAGAAGATTTATTTCACATGAGTTGCCTCCCATGAAGCGCTTCTAGTTAAGGTCAATTAGCTTGACCTTGATGGCGACCACTTAGGTTTGGGGAATGGAATGCCCACTCCAAAATAGTTTGATTTTAAAGTAATCACACCATCATCATCATTAGGCTTGGCCTTCTTTTTCCTAGGGAAGTGGACTACAAAAGGATCTCTAGATGTAGCCCTATCCTTACATTCCCTTCATGTAAATTAATCAAAGCTTTAGTAGTTTTTAGAAATGGCCTACGTTGAATTATATGCTCTTAACTAGATCAATAAGAGCGGGACTTCCTTTAATTTCAACAACTATGTTTTCTTTGATCCCAACAACTTGTTTATAAGTTGAATCAGTTAGATGGAGTCTTAGTTCAATTGTAACAAATGGCCCCAAGTTTAATTTATCAAATAGGCTTTTGGAAATTGTTGAGACACTTGCACCAAGATCACAAAGTGCGGATATCTCGTTAACTCCCAACTGAATTTTAATAGTGGGCTCAAATATATCATCTAGCTTAGCTAGAAGCTTATCAGCTAGTCTTTTATACTCCATCTCTAAATCACGAACTTTAGATGCTACTTGTTGTATGAATTGTTGGTACATAGCATTGTTACCTTGTTCTATACCTGGATTCTTAACGGCGATCATCTTCAATAAATCTTCCATGGTATATTTCGGTGTTGGTGCGTTGCTATAATCTAGCTCTTCAGGCTTCTCATTGTTTGTTACAACCCTCATCATTTTGAGGTCCACTACCGAATTTGGCTCGGGTTTGCCGACAAACTTTGCTAGTATGAGAGCTTGGCTCTCGGCCACTTTACCCAGCTGAGCCTCCACGGTCTTTGTTCTTTCCTGTAGAGCCTGCACATCATTTCTAATTGCAACGGCCTGATTAGATAATCTTCCTAAACTACTTTCATGGTTCTCCATAATCTTAATAAGCATATTGTTTTGTTCGGTTTGAGCTTGCATAAATGTTCTAACAGTTTGCTCAAACGGGAGATTGCCATGATTTGCTCCATTAGTATTATCATAATTATTATAAGGAGCTCCTGCAGGATTAGCATGATATTTTTGAACATTAGAAGCATAATTATTTTTCCATGCAGGATTAAAAGGAGTGCGAGCTATAAAATCGACAACAATAACATCGGTAGTGATATCATTAACTTGGGTATCTTCCTTACCCTTTAATAAGGTAAGCAACTCATCTACCTTAGATGTAAGCTCCTCATTGTTTACCTCGGTAATTGAACTTACTCTTTTCGAGGTTCTTTCCACATGCCACTAGGCATGGTTATTTTGCATATCATCAAGTAACTTCTTTGCAACACTTACATGTTTTCCCATGATTGTTCCTCCTGCTGCAGTATCTAGCATAGACTTAGAAATTAGGTTAAGACCATTATAAAATAAATATAGTATAAGCCATTCTTCCATCCCATGATTAGAACAGTTCATTACGGATTCTTTCATCCTCTCCCACGCAAGCGCTAGTGGCTCACGGTCTTCTTGTCTAAAGCTTATGATGTTGTATCTTAGCTGCATAGTCTTAGCCCGAGGAAAAAATTAGTCATAATCAAATTGGTGCATTCCTCCCAAGATTTAATAGTGCCCTGATGACCCACAAGTATAGGGGGTGTATCGCAGTATTTTCGAGGGAAGTGAAACCCAATTTATTGATTCGACACAAGGAGAGCCAAAGAATATTTATAAGCCTTAACAACTGAGTTGTCAATTCAGCTACACCTGGAAACAATCTTGCTCACAGCAGTTTATCAGTAGCAACAGTTTTGTAGTAGGAATAGTAAAGTAACAGCAGTAGTAAAAGTAAAGACAACAGTAACAATAGTAGTAAACAGTAGGATTCGAGTGCGGTAGGCATAGGGATGGATGGATGGGCGTTGCGTGGACAAGACAATCATATAGCAATCAGAACATAGGGCAATTGCAGATAAATAAGATATCCATGTACTAGATAATCCTAGGCATGTGTTCCATATATAGTCATACGTGCTCGCAATGAGAACTTGCACAACATCTTTTGTCCTGCTAGCCCGTTTGCACCGGGGCCTCAAGGGAACTACTGGCAATTAAGGTGCTCCTTTTAACAGAGCACCGGAGCAAAGCATTAACACTCCATGAACACATGTGATCCTCACATCAAAGCCATTCCCTCCGGTTATCCCGATTTCTGTCACTTCGGGGCCATTGGTTCCAGACAACAACGTGTGTATACAACTTGTAGGCAAGACCATAAACAATACTATCATAATGAATCAATAACATGTTCAGATCTGAAATCATGGCACTCGGGCCCTAGTGACAAGCATTAAGCATAACAAGTCGCAACAAAGTAATAAAGCACTAATAGAAGATACTAGGCACCATGCCCTAACAATCTGATGCCATTACATGAACGATCTCATCTAATCCCTACAATCCCCATAGCCTACAACGGGGGATTACTCACTCATAGATGGGGGAACACATGGAAGGTCGATGGAGAAGCGATGGTGATGATGATGGCGATGATCTCCTCCAATTCCCCGTCCCGGCAGGGTGCCAGAACGGAGTTTCTGGTGCTGTTTCGTGGAATCTGGTGGTGGCGGCAGAGTGGAACTCCTTCTGGAAAAACGTCGAACCCCCCCTGAGTTTTTAGGTCAGAAGGAAACTTATAGGCGAAGAGGGAGACCGAGGGGGTGTCTGGGGCGACCAGACCACCCCCTAGCGCGGCCAGGCCCAGCCCGTGCGGCCAGGTGGTATGGCTGGGCCCCAGCCCCACTCCGTCTCATATTCTGGCTCCGGGAGTCTTCTGGTGAAATAGGATTTTTGGCTTTTATCCCGTCCAATTCCAAGAATATTCATTTTCTGACTTTCCTGGAACCAAAAACAGTAGAAAACAGGCAGCTAGCACCGTGGCTCTTGTTAATAGGTTAGTCCAAGAAATCATATGAAAAGTACTCCAAAGTGTGGACAAAACACAAGAAAGTAGATAAAACCAAGCATGGAACATCAAAAATTGTAGATACATTTGCAATGTATCAACATCCCCAAGCTTAACTCCTGCTCGTCCTCTAGTAGGTAAGTGATAAAAAATAAAGAATAATTTTTGAGGTGACATGCACCATCATAAACTTGATCAAAGTATTTGTAAAACATTCAAAGCTGGGATCATAGTACTTCAACATAGCATGAAAGACAAAGTTCTAGCAATAAGACAAAGAAACTATGTTGCAACATGAAAAGGCACAACAAAAGATTCATGAATAACAATGCTTTGCAAGACGTTTGTTTGTTTCACATAAATAAAACATAGCATAATTGTATTCAGCTTGTCCCTCATAGAGTAGCAAATATAAATGCATATGACACCTTCAAAGTTCATAAGAGTGACTAGATACAAATAGTTTAAAACAAGCAATATCAAGTTATGCATCAATCAACTAGTCTTGGGACAATGCACATAGAACTAAGAATGGCCACTATGCTCTCAAAATAGGTGCATAAAGGTAGAAGGTGGAGACTTAATATAATGGTGGAAGAAAGGCCTTCATAGAAGGAAGCAGAGATTCAAGTTTTATAGAGAGCTTCGAAAAATTATGGTACTTAATAGCTTTCAGCTCTCATTTCCCCTATCATAAGCATCTTGAAGTGATTAAGGTTAAAGTGAACAAACTATGGTATACATGCTTGACAAAGTATAAGTCAGGAATCTCATGTCCCTTGAATACGAGGACCGCTCCTCATGCTACTCAAGTTTAGTTACCGGTAAGTTCTTGTCATCGTAAGTACATGTGTATCATAGAGAACCGCCAATGAGGTACCCCTTGCCCGATGATACGGAAGAATCTCCATATCAAAATGACTAGGCAAGCAGACAACGAGCATGTCAGCAATCTTCTTATTTACCATGGGAATATGGTGCTTTTTTCTCTCTTTCCTCTTTTCATAATATTTTTTTTCTTTTTCTCTTTTTTTCTCAATAGGACTCTTTTTTTATAAGAAGAATGCTTCATAGACAACTCATTATGGTTACGCTGCAGGTTTCCACCATGTCAGCATGGATTAGACCAGCGGCCCAGGAGTTTCTCTAACACATATACATAACTCCATGGACTTACAAGCTCCCCTTTCATTTCACATCGACGACATTCATAGACAAAAGAGCATGATATCAACTAGGTACAAAGTACCAGTGCAATGTTGAAAGCGTTCCCCATGATAGCATGGTTCTGGTAATCCCCAACAAATAAGTGCAAGCATATACAACATAGACGACACAATGGTTCAAGTTTATTAAGGGCAAGAAAAGTAAAGTGTGCCATCAAGTTCGTGAGAGCTTTAATCACTAGTTTTCTCATAACAAGTTTAATTTGGAAGGTAAACAAAAACATGAATATACTTGGAATAGCATATGCTAGTAGGTAGGTATGGTGGACTCTTTGGAATAACTTGTTTAAGGAGTTGGATGCATGAGTGGAACTCATACTTGGTTGTGGAGGCTAGCAAAAGACTGGGAGCGACAAACTAAGAGAGCAATAATGGACATAATCATGCAGAACGACAAAACATCATTGATCAAAGAATAAAGTGATACTACAAGTTGAAAACTAAAGGATCACAGGCTTATGGTGACTTGGGATAGTCATAACATGGTGTGAGCATGCGCCAAGTCAACCCAAATAAAGCATCAAAGGAGAATACCACTATACTATGCTTGAATATGCTAAAACAACGCATGATTCATCCAAGGCACATTAAGCAATCTCAATTGTTTATAACAAGTCATGCTACAGCAAATAATACTAAGCATAAAGCCAAAAAAAATATCAAGCATGGCATGACAAAGCATAGGCCACAGTCAAAAACAAGCTCCTTTTACCACTTAAGCATGAACTTTCCTACTCTTTTCCAATCCAAACCAAACTATTTGAAAACCAATGTATGAAAGAGGGGGGCCAACTAATTTGTTCAACAAACTAAGAAAACCAAGCAAACGAAAAACCAAAACAAAAATGAAAAAGAAGACGCTCCAAGAACAACACAACTGTGCATGAAACAATAAAAATGAAGCGTTTGGAAGAAACCTGGGATTTTTTTTGATAAAGAGGGGCATGCCTTGGGCATCCCCAAGCTTTGACGCTTGTACTTCTTGGATATTTCTTAGGGTGACACGCGTGGCATCCCCAAGCTTGAGCTTCAGTCCATCCTTCATATCATTACTCATTCCTTCCATAAACCTGAAATTTTTCCTTCATACAAAACTTCACACAATCTTTATTAGCAACATAAGTGCACTCAAGATAATAGGTATTTAGGTTCGGTTCTAACACCAGTAAAACTTACATTAAAACACAAGCTACTGTAGCACTTCCCTCAAAAAGCTCAATTCCCCAAAAGAACTCAAAAAGGAACCAACAAGAAGCAAATGCAAATAATGGCAGAAATCTGTCAAAACAGACCAGCAGGTAAAGACAAAAAATTTCGAAGACCTTCTGTTGTCAAATCGAAAAGTGTTGAACTAACGAAAGTTAGATAACAACCTGGGCCAGAAGCACAAAAATTCACGCCTCAAAAGGACGTACAGAGATTTTACACGAATTTTTACGGTGAAGCACAGAAATCTGTTTCGGGACAGCAACTTTCCCAACCATTACTTCTCTCTCATTAGAGGTTACTATTGGCACAAAAACCAAATAAAAAGGATAAGGAGTGGTTATTACTGAAGTAATGACTTCCAAGACTTATCTAAAACTTTTGGGTTATCTCCCAATAAGTACTTTTCTTTAACGCCTTTAAGTTAGGCACGATAGTTTGAGAGGATGCTCACATAAGAAATATGAATTGAAGTAAAAGAGAGCATCAAGAAGCAAGTTCAAAACACATTTAAGTCTAACCCACTTCCTATGCATAGGAATCCTGTATGCAACTAAATTCTCAAAGAACAAAGTGACACGCATAGGAAGATAAAACAAGAGTAACTTCAAAACTTTCAGCACATAGAGAGGTGTTTCAATACCATGAAAACTTCTACAACCATATTTTCCTCTATCATAATAATTTTCAGTAGCCTCTTGAATAAACTCAACAATATAACTATCCCATAAAGCATGCTTTTCATGTTCTACAAAAACATAATTTTTATCAAGCTCAAAAATAGTGGGATTAAAGCCTTCAAACCCACTTTTAACAATTCTATAACAAGATGACTGATCATTCAATATAGGACCATCGTCTAGAGCTTTATCATAAACAATTTCTAAGGAAAACTCTTTAATACCATGCATGTCGAAGTTAGGCACAAATAAAGGATTATCACAGATAACATGAGCATAACATTCATCCTTCTTTGGTAAGTGTGGGGGACAATCAAATAATGTAAGGGATAAAGAGTTACTCTCATTATAAGGTAGGCATGGGCAGCTAATCCATTCTTCCTCCTTTTGTCCATCACTCTCCTCTTTTTCATCTAATGAGCTTTCAGGTTCATCAATTTCTTCTTCCATAAGATCCCGCAAGGCATTAGTCTCTTCCATTTGTGAAAAGCATCTATTAATATATTCAAGAATATAGCCATTTTCTTCCTTGTACTTATCAAAGCAAAATCTAAGTATATCATAAATCTCATATTTATAAGGTGAATCATCAATATTTTCAAGCAAACTAGCAAGTTCAAATGCACCCTTCTGATGACCCACAAGTATAGGGGGTGTATCGCAGTATTTTCGATTAGTAAGAGTGTCGAACCCAACGAGGAGCAGAAGGTGCTAGCTAGTGGTATGGATCAGGAATTCTCTGCAAATACTTAGCAAACGGATTTTTAGGGGTTTTCGATAAAGCAAGTAAACAAAGTACGAGTAAATAAAAGACAGTAGGAATAAATGCAGCAAGTGGCCCAATCCTTTATGCAGCAAAGGACAAGCCGGTTGTATTACTTAAGATGACCAAACGTTCTCGAGGACACATGGGAAGACTGTCAAGTGCTTTCGCTTCATATAGATGATTAATCTTCTCTAGCTTGCTAAGTGTTGTGTGGGTGAACCTGTGCTAATGTACCGCCCCATCCAAGACTAATACATACTCGTGATTATACCCCTTGCAAACATCCGTAAGTACAAGAAAGTAATTAAGGTAGAAACCTAACCACAGCTTTAAACTCTAAGACCCTTACGTCCCTTGTGCAATGGTTTCCTAACTGAGGTTCAGGTTTCTGTCACTCCGGCAACCCCTACGATTAGTAGCCAAATACACAATGCATTCCCCTAGGCCCATATAGGTGAAGTTTCATGGAGTCCACGTTCACATGACACCACTAGAAGAAGTACACCATAACTTAAATATCAAACTATTGAATCTTTCTCAACACAACTCCACTACTAACAACAAGACTTCTCCCATGTCCTCAAGAACAAAACGAACTACTCACAAGACATCATATGGATCATGATCAGAGATGGAATAATGATGTATAACAATCTGAACATAAACAATAATTCAATGGTTCACTCAATAGCATCAACTACAAAGAGTAATCAACACCGGGAAAGTTTCCCCTATGAACTAATGCAAGATTCAACTCAATTGTTACAGCAATATGGAGATGGTGATGAGGGTGGTGATGATGATGATGATCCCGATGAAGTCCAGCTTGATGATGGTGTTGATGGCGACGATCTCCCCTCTCCGGGAAGGAATTCCCTCGGCAGAAATCTGTCTACCGGAGAGATCATTCTCTCTCGATGTTTTCCGCCCCGTAGAGGCGGCATAATATTTTTGTGGTCGCTCCCCGAGTCTTAGGGTTTCGGGAGGATGATATACGCTAGAGGAGAGAGGCTGGAGTGGGCCAGGGTGGCCACACCCCCTCCTGGCGCGGCCTAGGGCTGCTCGCGCCATGGGGTGGTGTGGGCCCCATGTGGCCCATTTCCACTCCGTCTTCTGGCATCCTTAGTCTTCTAGAAAATAGGATTTTCTGTATATTTTCCTGGATTTTCTGATCTTCGTGAATTTCGCCTCCAAACAGCACCTTTTCTATCAGAATCCTGACTGCAGCGGTCCATGCTCCAAAAGTCATGAACCATGCAAAACAGATGAAATAACATAAGTATCACCTCTCAATACGAAATATATCAATGAATAATAGTGAATTAAGACATAGAATAGTGATGCAAAATGGACGTATCACCTTCCAAGCAATAAATTCTTCAATTTGTTCCACATCATAAAAGTCATAATTTCCTTTAACATAAGAAGATATGGTAACATTATCATTATACTCACATTGAAAAGGGAGGTGTTTATACCTCTTACAGCAACAAGATTTATCAAAGAAATAAGTAACATTATAAGTAGAGCACACATTTATAGCAATGGTATACAATTTATCAATTTGTTCCCATAAGTGTTTCCCTTTTTGTGACAAGCGGTGTTCCTTATAATAATATTTTTGTTCTTCCATGAACCCACCTTGCCAATAAGATTCAGTTTCAAAGAAACCAAACATTGATAGAAAGCATGATAAAGCAAGACAATAATAGACCAACGAAAATAACAACTAGAGTAGGGACTATTTTTTTGTATTTTTTGATAAAGAAACAAGCAAACAAGGAGGAAATAAACTAAGCTTGAACAATAGTGATTCCAAGTGAACTTGATAAATAAATCTATGCTCCCCGGCAATGGCGCCAGAAAATAGTCTTGATGACCCACAAGTATAGGGGTGTATCGCAATATTTTCGAGGGAAGTGAAACCTAATTTATTGATTTGACACAAGGGGAGCCAAATAATATTTATAAGCCTTAACAACTGAGTTTTCAATTCAGCTGCACCTGGAAACAATCTTGCTCACATCAATTTATCAGTAGCAACAGTTTTGTAGCAGGAATAGTAAAGTAACAGCAGTAGTAAAAGTAAAGACAACAATAACAATAGCAGTAAACAGTAGGATTCGAGTGCAGTAGGCATAGGGATGGATGGATGGGCATTGCATGGACAAGACAATTCATATAGCAATCAGAACATAGGGCAATTGCAGATAAATAAGATAAAGCATCCAAGTACTAGATAATCCTAGGCATGTGTTCCATATATAGTCATACGTGCTTGCAATGAGAACTTGCACAACATCTTTTGTCCTGCCAGCCCGTTTGCAGCGGGGCCTCAAGGGAATTACTGGCAATTAAGGTGCTCCTTTTAATAGAGCACCGGAGCAAAGAATTAACACTCCGTGAACACATGTGATCCTCACCTCAAAGCCATTCCCTCTGGTTATCCCGATTTCTGTCACTTCGGGGCCATTGGTTCCGGACAACAACGTGTGTATACAACTTGCAGGTAAGACCATAAACAATACTATCATAATGAATCAATAACATATTCAGATCTGAATTCATGGCACTCGGGCCCTAGTGACAAGCATTAAGCATAACAAGTCTCAACAAAGTCATAATGCACTAATAGAAGATACTAGGCACCATGCCCTAACAATCTGATGCCATTACATGAATGATCTCATCCAATCCCTACCATCCCCATAGCCTACATCGGGGGATTACTCACTCATAGATGGGGGAAACATGGATGGTCGATGGAGAAGCGATGGCGATGATCTCCTCTAATTCCCCGTCCCGGCAGGGTGCCAGAACAGAGTTTCTTGTGCTGTTTCGTGGAATTTGGTGGTGGCGGCGGAGCGGAACTCCTTCTAGAAAAACGTCGAACCCCCCTGAGTTTTTAGGTCAGAAGGCAACTTATAGGCGAAGAGGGAGACCGAGGGGGTGTCTGGGACGGCCAGACCACCCCCTGGCACGGCCAGGCCCAGCCCGCGTGGCCAGGTGGTATGGCTAGGCCCCAGCCCCACTCCGTCTCATATTCTGGCTCCGGAAGTCTTATGGTGAAATAGGATTTTTGGCTTTTGTCCCGTCCAATTCCGAGAATATTCATTTTCTGACTTTCCTGGAACCAAAAATAGCAGAAAACAGGCAGTTGGCACTGTGGCTCTTGTTAATAGGTTAGTCCAAGAAATCATATGAAAAGTACTCCAAAGTGTGGACAAAACACAAGAAAGTAGATAAAACCAAGCATGGAACATCAAAGATTATAGATACATTTGCAATGTATCATGCCCTTTGGTAGAGCTAGCAACCAATCCTTAAGCATTCCTCTAAGAGAGAAAGGGAATAATCTTAGCTTAACATCATTTGGATCTACGTCTTTAATACGCATCATGTCACAAATTTCAGTAATAGTATTTAAGTGCAGTCCCGAATCCTCAGAAGATGAACCCCCAAATTGGTTTTGTTGAACCAAACTTAAAAGGTTAGGTTTTATCTCATAAGTTTCCGCATCAACTACGGGTTGAGTGATGGGTGCACGAATAAAATCATCGCTGGGAGTAGCATACTAAACAAGTCTCTTTTGAGCCATGGCTCTTATCTTTTTGGTCATTTTTAAGTAATGAAAACAAATAACAAGTAACTACTTTTTTTGGGATTTTTAAATAGATACCAAGAAACTAAACTAATAAGAAGAATTAAACTACAACTAATAATAAAACTAAAAACAAGGTCTCTAATGACCTCACCGGGATAGCGAAATTACTTCCCCGGCAACGACGCCAGAAAAAGGGTTGATACCTTCGATCCGGATTCACGGATGTAGTATAATAGCTTTTTCCCTAGAAGACCTAGGTTTAATCGAACCTTGGAAAGCACTGCTAAAAGGTAATAAGAAAGGACACGTCTACAATACTTTGTTTGTTTGTTTTACCTTAGTTGACCGGACCAATCTAGTTTACTTTATAATGGGTTTGAATTAATGGATGGAGATAGGCCAGGGTTCAAGATCCACCTGCAGCTGCATATCAAATGGGATGAAAGATAATAATAAGCATAGTCATGTATCATGTTTGTATTGAGATAATCTTTTATGGGCAACACATCCTAATATTCTAGAGCCCCCGTGATGCAGCAAACAAAACAATAGACTTTTAATCCAACCGAGAACACACCAAAGCCACGGGTTGCAAACAATTATTAAGTGTAAACACAGATCAAAGCATTAAGTGGTGATGTTGTTGTTGATCCCGAATGGGGCGCTAAGCAAAGACCATACTTCCCTTTTTGTCACCGAGTTTCCTATGAGATCGCCGCTATCCAAGTATCTCACCTCAAGCCGTTATCAATATATGGGATCTTGGGTACCTACAAGTCCACAGATCGAGGCGAGAGACGAAGAAACAAAAGATACAAATCACAAATCCAAACAAAACACAATTCTCCCATGATCTAGATGCACATAATTGCTGCGAGGTTTCTCTACAACCTGTAGCCCGTGAGGACTACTCACTCATAACAAATAGATCGGAGATAGAAAACATCATGCAAATACTTACATTGAAATCAAATATTCTTACAATGGTCGCCAAATCACAAGGAGATCTAAAAGTACAAAGCAATGGCTATGGCTAGTGGAGGGATGGATGGTGGAAGTGATGAACAATGGATGAACAATAGTGTGGGTCTTCTTTGGTGGTGTTGTGATGCAATCTTAGAATGGCGGCTCTCTGGCCGGCGGCTGGAGCCTCAAAATATATAGGCGTGTTCACGAAAGTTGTAGGGTTTGACAAGACGAAGCCATTGCCACCTGGTACAGGCGGGTGGTACGGGTGGACCGTGCCCATACCAGTGGTCGTTAAGCGCACTGACGCCTTGGTTGGCTTCTCCAATTACTTGGTCGTGTGTACTTCCTCAAAGCCCTTCATTGTGACTCCTTATTTTGCCTTAAAAGTAGTGATTTCCTACACAACATAAATCAAAGAAGGGATTTGCACATCTTTGAAATTATTAGTCATTAGTGGCAAGGTTGAGAGTTTATTTGGCAATTGCTTGACCAAAATCAATGTTTAAACACGGTGGAAGATGGCAAAAATCAGAGCCATCACTTGTGCACATGCTGGTCTGTCTGTGATACATTGCAAATGTACCTATAATTTTTGATGTTCCATGCTTAGTTTTATCCACTTTCTTGTGTTTTGTTCCAACTTTGGAGTACTTTTATTATGATTTCTTGGACTAACCTATTAACAAGAGCCACAGTGCCAGCTGCCTGTTTTCTGTTGTTTTTGGTTCCAGGAAAGTCAGAAAATGAATATTCTCGGAATTGGACGGGACAAAAGCCAAAGTGCCTATTTTTCTGGAAGGGATCAAGTGCCAGAATACGAGACGGAGAAGGGCTGGGGGCCGGCCACACCACCTGGCCACGCGGCTAGGCCTGGCCGACCCCAGCACCCCCTCGGCCTCTCCTTCCGCCTATAAGTTGCCCTCGGGACGAAAACCCTAAGTACCCGATCAAAAATCCACGAAAGAGTCTGTAGCCGCCGTCGTCTCTGTCCCTAGATCGGGGGGATCTGAAGCTCTTCCCGGCACCCTCCCGGAGAAGGGAATTCACCCTGGAGGCCTTTTTCATCACCATGCAAGCCTTCGGTGTGATGCGTGAGTAGTTCATCCTTGGACTACGGATCCATGTAGTAGCTAGATGGCTGGTTTCTCCTCCTTTGTGCTTTCATGTTTAGATCTTGTGAGCTCCGTTCATGATCAAGATCATCTATTTGTAATCCATACATGTTGTGTTTGCGGGGATCCGATGGATATTGAGATGCTATTTAAGATTGATTATTGATTCTATCATGTCTTTGTTATTTGTGATCTTGCATGCTTTTTGTTGTTAGTAGCTATCTGGGCCAAGTAGATGCTAGCAACTCCAAGAGTTAGTATTTATGCTCGATAGTGGGTTCATGCCTCTGGTAATCTGGGGAAGTGACAGAAATCTCTAAGGTACTAGATGTGATGTTGCTACTAGGGAGAAACAACGATCTTTTGTTCATAGAACAATTGTATTGTTTACTTTACAAGCAGTTCGTAAAGCAATAATCTATTGCTTGCAACTTAATACTGGAGGGGGTTCGGATGATAACCTGAAGGTGGATTATTAGTCATAGATGCAGTTGGATGGCGGTCTATGTATTATGTTATAATGCCCAATCAAGTCTCAAAGGAGTCAAGATGATTAGTATATGCATGTATTGCTTTCTCGGTGTTTGTCAATTGCCCCGCTGTAATTTGTTCACCCAGCATGTTATCGATCTAAGGAGAGCCACCTCTAGTGAACTATGGATCCTGGTCCTTTTACTTTACATACAATCTACAACTGTTTACTGCTTTGTGTTTATTTTCTGCAAACTTTTACTTCTTTCCATTCGATACGTTTAATCCTTTGTTTTCCACAAAACACGGTGAGATTGGCAACCTCATCGCAAGTTGGGGACAAAGTTTTGTGGTTGTGTTGTGCAGGTCTCCACGTTGCTACTAGCACCGGTAGTGCGCCCTGCCAAAGCTCAGCTAGTAACACCTTTGAGGTGTTTCCTTGCTCCTACTGGTTCGATTAAACCTTGGTTTCATAACTGAGGGAAACTTGCTGCTATGCTCATCATACCTTCCTCTTGGGGTTCCCAACGAGCTCTACATCAACACCGCGCACCAAGCACTTTTCTGGGCGTTGTGCATTGAGCCATCAAGCGATTTTGTGGCGCCGTTGCCGGGGAGTCAAGGACATCTTCACAAGGGGAGTCCCTCATAACCAATCTCTTTGCTTTGTTGTTTTTGTTTTGCTTAGTTTCTTTTTGCTTTGTTTGTTTGTTTGTTTTGTTCTTCCAAAAACACAAAAAAATTAGTTTTACAAGTTTTCTTTCTTATTTCAAAAACACACAAAAATTAGTTCCTATCCTAAGTTGCCATTATGTCTAGCCTTGATCGAATCACTATGTCACCCGAGAAAATGATTTTCACTTTCAAACAAGGAATTGAGGAAAATTTTAAGGAAGCTTGGTCTAGAATCTCTGATCTTCATGAAAAAATAAGCCTAAAATGACTCAAGGCTTGTTCCTTAGCAGTTTTTACCTTGGGATTGTTCTTTGCTATAGATATGCTTTAGATGCTATTGCGGGAGGATATTTCCTCCAATGTAATGAGGATGATGCTATTAATGCTATAAAGAAATTGATCCTTACTTACAACATGCCTAGCCAAACTGATACTTCTTTCACGAAAATATTTGCTAGGTTGGATACTCTTGAAGCTAGCCTACTAGATTAGAAGGGTGCTATAATACGCTTAGGGAGCAACATGATTATGTTCCAATAATCTCTAAGCCATCAAAGTGGTTCCCTACAGTAAAGATTGAGATAAACACTGAAACTTTTCAAGCCCGCTGCGATATCATGTCTGAATTTTGTCTTATGCCCAAAGCTATTTATGAATCTCTAAATCTTTGGAGGCTCATTGAGGGAGCAAAATAAATATCTCTTACTAATAATACTACCATATTACCTCTTGGAATAGCTGAAGGAGTGTTTACAAAGATCCTTGGGAAAATGGTTTCTATTGATTATCTTGTTATTGAATGTGCAGGAAAAGGACAAATTACACTTGGAAGGTCCCTATTAGAACTCCTTGAGAAATAATAGATGTGGGAAAGGGGACCATGCACCTTTCTTATCCACCAAACAATCATATTTTCCCCAAGGTTAAGAATAAAAATAAGAGAGGTATGGGCAAGAAAGTTGGTCTTAATGCTTCTTCATTTGAGAACACTTGATTCTTTCTTTGGTTCTTATGCCTAACTTAAAGGCGTTAAAGAAAAGTACTTGTTGGGAGATAACCCAAGAGTTTTAGTTGAGCCTTGGAAGTTATTACCTCTTTAATAACCTCTCCTTATCCTTTTTATTTGCTTTTTTTTTGCCAAGAATAACCTCTAATGAGAGTGAAGTGATGATTGATAAAGTTGCTGTCCAGAAACAGATTTCTGTTCTTCACCATTAAAATTCCTGAGAGAGCTCTGTACGTCGGATTGATCTGTAATGTTTTGTGCTTCTGCCCCAGGTTGTTATCTAACTTTAGTTAGTTCAACACTTTTTGATTTGAGCAACATAAGGTCTTCGAAAAAATTCGTCTTTACCTGCTGGTCTGTTTTGACAGATTTCTGCCATTTTCTGCATTTGCTTCTTGTTAGTTCCTTCTTGAGTTCCTTTGGGGAATTGAGCTTTTTGAGGGAAGTGCTACAGTATCTAGTGTTCTAATGGAAGTTTATTTGGTGTTAGAACTGAACCTTGAGACTTATTTATCTTAAGTGCACTAATGTTGCTAATGAGATTGTGTGAAGTTTTGTATGAAGGAAAATTTTCAGGTGTATGGAAGGAATGAGTAAAGAGATGAAGGATGGACTAAAGCTCAAGCTTGGGGATGCCACGTGTGTCACCCCAAGAAACATCCAAGAAGTACAAGTGTCAAAGCTTGGGGATGCCCAAGGCATCCCCTTCTTCATCAATAAAAATTCCAGGTTCCTTCCAAACGCTTCATTTTTATTGTTTCATGCACAGTTGTGTTTTTCTTGGAGCGTCTTTTTTTCGTTTTTGTTTTAGTTTTTAGTTTTCTTGGTTTGCTTAGTTTTCTGAATAAATAGGTTGGACCCCCTCTTTCACACGTTGGTTTGCAATTATTTTGGTTTGGTTTGGAAAAGAGTAGGAAAGTTCATGCTTATGTGGTAAAAAGAGCTCGTTTTTGACTGTGGCCTATGCTTTGTCATGCCATGTTTGATATTGTTTTGTCTTTATGCTTATTATTCTTTGCTGTAGCATGACTTGTTATAAACAATTGAGATTGCTTAATGTGCCTTGGATGAATCATGCGTTGTTTTAGCATATTAAAGCATAGTATAGTGGTATTCTCCTTTGATGCTTTATTTGGGTTGACTTGGCGCATGCTCACACCATGTTATGACTATCTCAAGTCATCATAGCCTTTATGATCCTTTAGTTTTCAACTTGTAGTATCACTTTATGCTTTGATCAATGATGTTTTGTCGCTCTGCATGATTATGGCCATTATTGCTCTCTTAGTTTGTCGCTCCCAGTCTTTTGCTAGCCTCCACAACAAAGTATGAGTTCCACTCATGCATCCAACTCCCTAAACAAAGTTCTTCCAAAGAGTCCACCATACCTACCTACTAGCTTAAGCTATTCCAAGTATATTCATGCTTTTGTTTACCTTTCACTTGTTATGAGAAAACTAGTGATTAAAGCTCTCACGAACTTGATGGCACACTTTACTTTACTTGCCCTTAATAAACTTGAACCATTGTGTCGTCTATGTTGTATATGCTTGCTCTTATTTGTTGGGAATTAGCAGAACCATGCTTTCATGGGGAACGCTTTCAACATTGCACTTGGTACTTGTACCTAGTTGATATCATGCTCTTTTGTATATGGATGTCGTCGGTGTGAAATAAAAGGGGAGCTTGTAAGTCCATGGAGTTAAGTATATGTGTTAGAGAAACGCCTGGGCCGCTGGTCTAATCCATGCTGACATGGTGGAAACCTGCAGCGTAACCATAATGAGTTGTCTAAGAAGCATTCTTCTTATAAAAAAAGAGTCCTATATTGAGAAAAAAGAGAAAAGAGAAAAAAAAGAGATACTATGAAAAGAGAAAAGAGAGAAAAAAGCACCATATTCCCATGGTAAATAAGAAGAATGCTGAGATGCTCGTTGTGTGCTTGCCTTGTCATTTTGATATGGGGATTCTTCCGTATCATCGGGCAAGGGGTACCCCGGTGGCGGTTCTCAATGATACACATGTACTTACGATGACAAGAACTTACCGGTGACTAAACTTGAGTAGCATGAGGAGCGGCCCTCGTATACAAGGGACATGAGATTTCTGACTTATACTTCGTCAAGCATATACACCATAGTTTGTTCACTTTAACCTTAATCACTTCAAGATGTTTATGATAGGGGCAATGAGAGACGAAAGTTATAAGTACCATAATTTTTGGAAGCTCTTTATGAGACTTGAATCCCTACTTCCTTTTACAAAAGGTCTTTCTTCCACCATTATATTGAGTCTCCACCTTCTATCTTTATGCACTACTTTGAGAGCATAGTGGCCATTCTTAGTTCTATGTGCATTGTCCCAAGACTAGTTGATTGATGCATAACTTGTTATTGCTTGTTTGAAACTATTGTATCTAGTCACTCTTATGAACTTTGAAGGTGTCCTATGCATTTATATTTGCTACTCTATGGAGGGACAAGCTGAATACTTTTATGCTATGTTTTCTTTATGTGAAACAAACAAACGTCTTGCAAAGCATGTTATTCATGAATCTTTTGTTTGTGCCTTTTCATGTTGCATCATAGTTTCTTTGCTTATTGCTAGAACTTTGTCTTTCATGTTATGATTGAAGTACTATGATCCCAGCTTTGAGTGTTTTGCAAATACTTTGATCAAGTCTTTGATGGTGCATGTCACCTCAAAAATTCTTTCTTTTTATCACTTACCTACTCGAGGACGAGCAGGAGTTAAGCTTGGGTCTGTTGATACATTGCAAATGTATCTATAATTTTTTATGTTCCATGCTTAGTTTTATCCACTTTCTTGTGTTTTGTTCCAACTTTGGAGTACTTTTATTATGATTTCTTGGACTAACCTATTAACAAGAGCCAAAGTGCCAGTTGCCTGTTTTCTGTTGTTTTTTGGTTCCAGGAAAGTCAGAAAATGAATATTCTCGGAATTGGACGGGACAAAAGCCAAAGTGCCTATTTTTCCGAAAGGGATCAAGTGCCAGAATACGAGACGGAGAAGGGCTAGGGGCCGGCCACACCACCTGGCCGCGCGGCCAGGCCTGGCCCGTGCCAGGGGGTGGTATGGACGACCCCAGCACCCCCTCGGCCTCTCCATCCGCCTATAAGTTGCCCTCGGGACGAAAACCCTAAGTACCCGATCAAAAATCCACGAAAGAGTCTGTAGCCGCCGTCGTCTCTGTCCCTAGATCGGGGGGGGGGATCTGAAGCTCTTCCCGACACCCTGCCGGAGAGGGGAATTCACCCTGGAGGCCTTCTTCATCACCATGCAAGCCTCCGGTGTGATGCGTGAGTAGTTCATCCTTGGACTACGGATCCATGTAGTAGCTAGATGGCTGGTTTCTCCTCCTTTGTGCTTTCATGTTTAGATCTTGTGAGCTCCGTTCATGATCAAGATCATCTATTTGTAATCCATACATGTTGTGTTTGCAGGGATCCGATGGATATTGAGATGCTATTTCAGATTGATTATTGATTCTATCATGTCTTTGTTATTTGTGATCTTGCATGCTTTCCGTTGTTAGTAGCTATCTTGGCCAAGTAGATGCTAGCAACTCCAAGAGTTAGTATTTATGCTCGATAGTGGGTTCATGCCTCTGGTAATCTGGGGAAGTGACAGAAATCTCTAAGGTACTAGATGCGCTATTGCTACTAGGGAGAAAACAACAATCTTTTGTTCATAGAACAATTGTATTGTTTACTTTACACGTAGTTCGTAAAGGAATAATCTATTGCTTGCAACTTAATACTGGAGGGGGTTCGAATGATAACCTGAAGGTGGATTATTAGTCATAGATGCAGTTGGATGGCGGTCTATGTATTATGTTGTAATGCCCAATCAAGTCTCAAAGGAGTCAAGATGATTAGTATATGCATGTATTGCTTTCTCGGTGTTTGTCAATTGCCCCGCTGTAATTTGTTCACCCAGCATGTTATCTATCTAAGGAGAGCCACCTCTAGTGAACTATGGATCCTAGTCCTTTTACTTTACATACAATCTACAACTGTTTACTGCTTTGTGTTTATTTTCTGCAAACTTTTACTCCTGTCCATTCGATACGTTTAATCCTTTGTTTTCCGCAAAACACGGTGAGATTGACAACCTCATCGCAAGTTGGGGACAAAGTTATGTGGTTGTGTTGTGGAGGTCTCCATGTTGCTACTAGCACCGGTAGTGCGCCCTGCCAAAGCTCAGCTAGTAACACCTTTGAGGTGTTTCCTTGCTCCTACTGGTTCGATTAAACCTTGGTTTCATAACTGAGGGAAACTTGCTGCTGTGCTCATCATACCTTCCTCTTGGGGTTCCCAACGAGCTCTACATCAACACAGCGCACCAAGCACTTTTCTGGGCGCCATGCATTGAGCCATCGGTCTGCTATTGCATCGCCTGGTTCTTGATTGATCTTGCTCTGGTCTGCTTTGAGTGTTACTGGTCTGTCTACTGGTGCATCGCGTGATTCCCTTACCTGTTGCTGAATGATCTTGGTCTGGTCTGCTGTAAGTGTTAAAAAATGTCTTCTTCCGGGTACATTGTGATTCCTCACTGGCCGATGATTTTTTGTGGCACCAATTATCCAGATTTTGCTGCCTTCATGCCTATTCATATGCCTGGTCTCCGTTTGTTGGGTGTGCTTTCCGTCGAGGTCTCCTGTCCGTCGTGCCCCATTGTTCCTGTGGTCCCTACTCTGCCGACTCCACCAGCTATTACTGTCGATGCTCCTCAGGCTGTCAAGGATGCCGCCAAGAAGGCGAAGGATGATGCTGTTACCACATATGCCCAATAGACTCAGGTGTATTCTGATGCTCTAGCAGTCTACCGCATGGATCTGACTGCTTACACTCAGTGGATAGATGATGATGCACATGTTGCAGCTGTTCTCACTTCCAGCGTTCTCCCAAAGTTTGCATCTGAGTTTATGAGTCTTGGTACTATTGCTGCCATGTGGGCTCACCTTCATCAGTGCTATCAGCCATCAGGGGATGTTCTCTGTTTGTCTGTGGTTCGCCAGGAACATGAGCTCAAGCAGGGTGACTCTACTATTGACCAGTTCTATACTCAGAGTGCTTCTATTTGGCATCAGCTGGATTCTCTCTGCACTGCTATTTGTGGTACCTACTAGTGTTGTGAGACAGTGCGTTCTAACTTGGAGTTTCATCGCGCCTTTGAGTTATTGTCTTGGCTCCGCAAGGAGTTCGAGCCCTGGCATGCTAACCTCCTTGCCCGTGCTCGTATCCCTATCACTGAGGTGTTGTCTGAGCTTCGTGCTGAGGAGACTCGCCTACGTGATGCTGGTTTACTTGAGGTTCCTTCTGTGCTTGCTGCTCGAGGTCCTCCATCGTCGCCCGCTCCCCCGACTCCCTCGTGGTCCACTGCTCCACTACTACCCACTCCCCAGAGTCAGGGCCAGGGTCGTGGACAGGGTCGTCCATGCTATCACTGCACCTACTATGATGTGGATGGCCACCCTGAGTCTTACTGCTATGCGAAGGAGTGAGATATGCGTCAACACAAGACGTCTGCTTCTCCTAGATCTCGCGCTCCTTCTGGTTCCTCTGGCTCCTCTATGGTTGAGTTCACTGACCATGACATTCTACGGCTCAAGAGGATGCTCGCTGCTACAGGCTCTTCTTCAACTGGTATTGTTGGCTCTGTGACCGATTCTTCTAGCATTGTGAGACTACCACCATCATCCACACAGCCAGGTATGTCACCATGGATTCTGGAGCTTCTTTTCATATGACTTCTGATTCTTCCACTCTGTCCTCTCTTTGGCCTCTTGATTCTCCTCTTAGTGTTCTCACCGCTGATGGTACTCCTCTTTTTGTCTCTAGTCGGGGCACTCTTTCCACTTCTTCTTTTTTGTTCCTAACATTTCTCATGTTCCTTGTCTTACCATGAACCTGTTTTCTGCTAGCCAGCTTACTGACTCTGGTTGTCGTGTCATTCTTGATGTTGATTCTTGTTCTGTTCAGGATCATCGCACACATGCTCTGGTTGGGTCCGATCCTCGCCGCCATGATTCTCAGGGGCTTTGGGAGTTAGAATGGCTTCGTGTTCCTTACGATGCTGCCTTGTCTGCCAGTTCTCCTGCTGTTGTCGCCTCTGCTACTGGATCTTTTTAATAGTGGCATCATCGTCTTGTCATCTTTTTGGCTCTCGGCTATGGTCATTAGTTCATCGTGGTATTCTAGGGTCTGTCTCAGGAGATGTATCATTACAGTGTCAGGGTTGTAGGCTAGGTAAACAGGTTCAGTTACCCTATCCTACTAGTGAGTCTATATCTCAACGACCTTCGATTTAGTTCACTATGATGCTTGGGGCCTGGCTCCTTTCGCTTCGAAAGGGGGCCATCGATATTATATCATTTTTATTGATGATTTTTCACGTTATACTTGGTTGTACTTTATGTCTATCGTAGTGAGGTTCTCTCCACATATAAGCGCTTTGCAGCCATGGTTCTTACTCAGTTCTCTACGCCAATTCGTCTGTTTCATGTTGACTCTGCTAGTGAGTATATCTTGCGTGGCGTTCTGGCTGAGCAGGGCCCCCATGCTCAGTTCTCTTGTCCCGGTGTGCATGCTCAGAATGGCGTGGCTGAGTGTAAGCATCGTTATCTTCTTGAGACTGCTCATGCAATGATGATCGCTGCTTCCCTTTCCCCTCATTTCTGGGCTGAGGCTATTTCTACATCGGCCTGTCTCATCAATATTCAACCCTCTGCCGCTCTGGAGGGTGGTATTCCTCTCGAGTGTCTTCATGAGTGCATATTTGCATCATGTTTTATATTATTATTTTGAAGTGTAGACATAGGATCTTGGTATTTTACGGTGTTTGCGCGCATACTTTATGTCTATTTTCACCAGGATCAGGACAGATGATTGATACAATGGACACAATTCTTGGAGCAGTTGTATTAGGGAGAAAAGGAGTCAAAAACAATGTAAATCGCTTATTTGGGAAATATCAATAACACCAGAAGAAAACCCGAAGCGATCAAAGCATACAGACAGTTTAACGACTAACTATACGGTGGGAATAAATTTTCCGGCCGTATAGTTCCCGCCGTATAGTTAGCGCCGCCACCGCCTCCTCAAATAGTTTCAGTCCGTGCAACTGGATCGGGGAGACGACATATAGAACAACCAGAAATCACTGAAACCTCACCTCTAGAAGGCATCTGGAGGGGGAACTCGTCCACCAAGGATCCATCTTCGCCCTGCGTAGATCCGGGAGGCTAAGGTATCGATCTTCATCATCAACCGCTGCATCACCACCATCTTCATCCATCCCATCTACATCTTGTCTAGATCTTGTTGTAATTCCCGTACTCGTTGTGGATTTATACAAGTACTATTCATCTATGATATATTCCATTGTTATTGCCATGATGTGGATTGCCTCCATGTCTAAGTAGATCATTAGTTCTTGGGGGATGGAGAAACCCTAGTATGAGATTGAAATAAGATAAAGTTTATTATGATATTCATCGTTGTGACCATGTGTTAGATTGTCTTCATCTTGATGTTGAGAGAAGTCAACCTCTCAATATTTGCCTCTTATGGGGACTTGATGTAGGGAACTACTTGTTGGTAGACGGAGGTGTGTTAGCACTTACAGTGACTATAAAGCTGTTGGCACCCCTTACATATCAACTTGGGAACCGAGGAAACTCACGGAACACTATCCATGCCATGGGATACGTCCTACGGGATTAAGTTCCTTAATAGCGCAGTAATTTGATTGATGTCGATTGCTGACTGTTGTGGTTATGAGGATGATGTGAGGAGTGGTTGCTGCCTATTCGTCCAAATATGGAGTTCCTCCCACACACATAGTTGAGAATGTTCATGGTAATAATCTTTACCTTAGCTCTTGGTATATCTGCTACTCCCAGAGAACGCTTTTTCCCTATTGCAATTCCAAATCTATTTTACATACGTGATAGTTACTTTATGTGTTTAGTTACTTTACTTTACTTATTGTTCTCTTATACCCAAAACCCAAAAACACCTTTTTACACAATACTCGCATTTTATCTTGTTACTTAGAACTCTATTTAGGATTTCTATTATATTTTTGAATTCAAGAGTTATTAGATTTTAGACTCCAGCTCCATGTGGGATCGATATCTTTATTTCAAAACTAGCTACAAACGATCTATGCACTTGCAGTCATCATGTCTCTCTGGTCATTCGCCTGATTACTCTATGCTTCGTTTGTTTGGTTGCGTTTGCTATGTTCTTCTTTCCCCTCGTGACCACACCAAACTAATCGCTCAATCCATTGAGTGTGTTTTTGTTGGATATAGTGATGAGCATAAGGGTTATGGGTGTTAGATCCTATTGGCCGCCGGATGCGCATTTCCTGTGATGTCACTTTTGATGAGTCGCGTCCCTTCTACCCACGCCCCTCATCATCGCCTTTATCGGTGGAGGACATATCTTTGCTATTGTTTCCTGACACACCACCTTCTGTTCATATTGATCCTCCTCCAAGCCCCATCCTTGATGATGCTTCCCCTTCCCCATCGCCACCCAGTTCTTCTCATTCCTCTTTTGCCCCTCCACCCACCTCCTTGTTGTCTCCCTTTTCCTTCCATTATACTCGTCGCTCTCATGTTCTGGATGCTTCCTCCGACGTTTCTTCTTCTGATGCGCCTTCTTCCTCTGATGAGATGACTCCTCCTCTTGCTGCTCGCCATCGTCGTGCACTGATGACCCACAAGTATAAGGGGTGTATCGCAGTATTTTCGATAAGTAAGAGTGTCGAACCCAACGAGGAGCAGAAGGTGCTGGCTAGTGGTATGGATCAGGAATTCTCTGCAAATACTTAGCAAACGGATTTTTAGGGGTTTTCGATAAAGCAAGTAAACAAAGTACGAGTAAATAAAAGACAGTAGGAATAAATGCAGCAAGTGGCCCAATCCTTTATGCAGCAAAGGACAAGCCGGTTGTATTGCTTAAGATGACCAAATGTTCTCGAGGACACATGGGAATACTATCAAGTGCTTTCGCTTCATATAGTTGATTAATCTTCTTTAGCTTGCTAAGTGTTGTGTGGGTGAACCTGTGCTAATGTACCGACCTTCCTAGGACTAATACATACTTGTGATTATACCCCTTGCAAACATCTGTAAGTACAAGAAAGTAATTAAGGTAGAAACCTAACCACAGCTTTAAACTCTAAGACCCTTACGTCCCTTGTGCAATGGTTTCCTAACAGGGGTTCAGGTTTCTGTCACTCCGGCAACCCCTACTATTAGTAGCCAAATACACAATGCATTCCCCTAGGCCCATATAGGTGAAGTGTCATATAGTCGATGTTCACATGACACCACTAGAAGAAGTACACCACAACTTAAATATCAAACTATTGAATCTTTCTCAACACAACTCCACTACTAACAACATGACTTCTCCCATGTCCTCAAGAACAAAATGAACTACTCACAAGACATTATATGGATCATGATCAGAGATGGAATAATGATGTATAACAATCTGAACATAAACAATAATTCAATGGTTCACTCAATAGCATCAACTACAAAGAGTAATCAACACCGGGAAAGTTTCCCCTATGAACTATGCAAGATCCAACCCAATCGTTACAGCAATATGGAGATGGTGATGAGGGTGCTGATGATGATGATGGTGGTGATGATGATGATGATCCCGATGAAGTCCAGCTTGATGGTGGTGTTGATGGCGAAGATCTCCCCTCTCCGGGAAGGAATTCCCCCGGCAGAAATCTGTCTGCCAGAGAAATCTTTCTCTCTCAGTGTTTTCCACCCCGCAGAGGAGGCGGAATCTTTCTGTGGTCGCTCCCCGAGTCTTAGGGTTTCGGGAGGATAATATACGCCAGAGGGGAGTGCCAGGGGTGGACCAGGGTGGCCACACCACCTGGTGGCGCGGCCTAGGTTGGCCCGTGCTAGGGGGTGGTGTGGCCCCCCTGTGGCCGTTCTCCAGCCCCCCTTCTGGCTTCCCTCGTCTTCTGGAAAAATAGGATTTTCCGTATATTTTCCCGGATTTTCTGATCTTCGCGAATTTTGCCTCCAAACAACACCTTTTCCATCAGAATCCTGACTGCAGTGGTCCATGCTCCAAAAGTCATCAACCTTGATAAAACAAATGAAATAACATAAGTATCACCTATCAATATGAAATATATCAATGAATAACAGTGAATTATGACATAGAATAGTGATGCAAAATGGACGTATCAACTCCCCCCAAGCTTAGACTTCGCTTGTCCCCAAGCGAAACTAATCTCAATAAACATGGCCTTAGGTTTGTGGAGTGAAGAGTCGATAAAAGAGTACGGACAAGAAGCATCACATTCATTAAATACATAGATCATAATAGAAGACAACTCACTATTATATAACTTAACTCGCAATAAGTAAAGGAAACACAATAAAGATACATAAAGTGAATCATATTTGGTAATGGCAAACTTAGCTCTTGGTCGAAGAATAGTTGATAATTTGCTGGAGTTCACAAATAACTGGTTTTTCAATGATAGCTTTCAAAGTAGTAAACATAAAGATAAGAGCAATGTGCAAAACAAGGAACATAATAAACGTGATTTGAATAAATCATCATATGAATGAATGAAACACAACAACTCAAAATACTTGCTGAGATAGAAGGGAGTAGGTTTACTGACTCAACTACAAAGTAAAAGAAAGGCCCTTCGCAGAGGGAAGCAGGGATTGCAAGTCTCATAAAGAGCTCCCAAAAATTATGATACTTATTAGCTTTCAGCTCTCATTGCCCCTATCATAGGCATCTTTTGGTGATTAAGGTTAAAGTGACACAACTAAGAGGATATGCTTGACAATTTATAAATTGAAGTCTCATGCCCCTTACTCATGAGTACCGAACCACATGCTACTCAACTCTAGTCACGAGTAAGCTCTTGTCATTGTAAATACATGTGTATCATTGAGAACCGCCAATGGGGTACCCCTTGCACATGACACAGGAGCTATCCCATAATCAAAATGATAAGGTAATCAGACAGTGAGCATCTCAGCGATATTTTTATTTGCTATTTGCATAGGTTTTTATTGAGGATGCTTCATAGAATGCTCACTATAGTTATGCTGCAAGTTTCCACCATGATTAGGCATGGCTTAGGCTAGCGGCCCAGGCGTTTCTCTAACACACATATAAACTCCATGATCTTACAAGTTCCACTTTTATTTCACATCGCTAGGATCCATAAGCAAAAGAACATGATATCAACTAGGTACAAAGTACCAATGCAATGTTGAAAGCGTTCCCCATGATGCATGATTCTGCTAACTTCAACTCATAAAGCGCAAGCATATATGCAACAAAGAAGGACCCAATGGTTCAAGTTTATTAAATGCAAGAAAGTAAAGTGTGCCATCAAGTTCGTGAGAGCTTTAATCACTAATTTTCGCACAACAAGTTTAATTTGGGAGGTAGATAAAACAAGAATTTACTTGGAATAGCAATAATGCTACTAGGTAGGTATGGTGGACACAAATGGCAAAGGTTTGGTTTTAAGGAGTGGATGCACGAGAAGAATTCCTCTCAGTACAGGTTTTTGGCTAGCAAGGCTGGGTAGCAAGTATAAGAGTTGAAGGAAACAAACAAACATACTAGTGATAAAGACAAACATGCAATCTTCCTTTGAAGCACAAAATATCTTAACTAGAGAATACTAGACTTATGAGCAAATCAAGAAAGAAAGATGATGAAATTATATTTCTTTAAGAGTACTTTTATCTTTTCATTCAACTCTCAAAAATAGTGTTGCTACTGACCGAGCTAGGTTTTCCAAAACCAACTAAATTAACTCAATGATCCCAAAGTGATACCAATACTAACAACAAGATCAATCATATAACCACGAATTGAAAACTAATATAAGCTATGCAAAAGAGTGAATGATAGAACTTCTCATTAATATTCCATAAGGACAACTCATACCAAGGGATACATATCTAACGAGAGAGGGGACACTTTCATAATGCAAACCATCCTACATAATAACTTCTCTATTCATGATATGACTCTACTAATAAGGTAAAAAGATAGAAGATAGTGATGTGATACCACGACACTCCCCCAAGCTTGGAAAAAACCAAGGGGATGCCAAACCTGATGACGAATTACTCCTTCGGTGGTGGTGGTATCCTCTCGATGAGCTCTCTGGTGAGTTTCCCCAAGTCCTCAATCTCGAAGGTGAGATTATGAATTAGCTGTGAGTTTTGCTCAATGCGGCTCATGATCATGTCGGGTTGAGAATTCCAGATCTTGCTATTCTTTCCCCACACTTCCTCCTTGAAGTCTTCTTTTCCTGCATGGCTAGAACGAGGCAAATCCCAATTGGAGGGTAATTTCCCCTTGGGCATATTCGGGTATTGATGCTCATGGATAAGGGTATGAAAAAGATTCTTGGTGCATGGAGGAAGTGACCAGGGATCTGAACGGTGATGAGGAGGCTTCCCTCCAATTGACATCGTCTTGGAAGGGTTTGCCACCACTCCAATGCTTGCAACGGTGGTGCTGGTGTGCTTTGCCTCCTCTTCATCTTCACTCTTGATCTCCTTCTCCTGCCCAGGGTCTTGGAGGTCTTCCTCCATAGGCTCCTTCCCTTTATCCTTGGCGGACACCATTGTGCTTCTAAACCTTCAAAGAGTATGTCCTGGTAGAAACAGATAGAAACAAAAACGCAACGAAAACACGATATACAAACCTCGGGGGCTCTGGGGGATTATATATTACGAAGTTTCATAACGAAAGGAAGGTACTGGGAGAAAACGAGTCGGAGGCGGAGTCCGGGGTGGGCTCACCACCTGGTGGCAAGGCCAAGGGAGGGCCCGCGCCACAGGGTGGTGTGAGCCACCCTGGCTCTATTTCTGTCTCTTTTTCGCTTTGTAGCTTTCCTTATTGACTAAAAACTGCAAAAATATAGTTGGATAGTATTTTCGCGGAACGTTTCTTACCAGAACCGTTACCTATTTGAAAACAGGCTCTGGAGGTCTCTGAATTTGGTATCTAGTAGATTCTTCCGGAGTCATCTCTTGAATAACATCAATATCTTTATCTTCATACACTTATTACTTGAGTCATAAAACCTTTCTCTTCCTTATTACACCATTATCTCCACTTCCTGGAAATTTCTTTCACACAAAACTTCACACAGTTCTTATTAGCAACATTAATATAAGTGAAGTGATAAAACCTTTTGAGTCCATTTCAACTGAAAACCATCAAAACATAAGCTACTGTAGCCACTCCTTCCGAAAACCCAAAAAGAATTCAAAAAGGAAATCGAATAAAGAAGCAAATGCAAGAGTGGCAAAATCTGTCAAAACAGACCAGCAGGTAAAGATCAATTTTTTCGAAAATCTTTTGTTGCTCAAATCAAAAAGTGCAAAACTAACTAAAGTTAAATAACAACCTGGGGCAGAAGCACAAACAATTACAGCTCAATCCGACATACATAGATCTCTCACGAATTTTTACGGTGAAGTACAAAAATCTGTTTCGGAACAGCAACTTCCCCAAATATTACTTCTCTCTCATTAGAGGTTGATCTTGACACAAAAACCAAAAAAAACAGATAAAGAGCGGTTATTACCGAAGTAATAACTTCCAAGACTAAAAAAAACACAAACAAACTGAAAGCAAAAATAAACTGGGCTGTCTCCCAAAAAGCTCTTTCTTTATAGCCATCAAGATGGGCATGATAATTTTGAAGACGCTCTCATAGGAATATGAATTGAAGCGAAAGAGAGTATTAAGAAGCAAACATACACACATTTAAGTCTAACCCACTTCCTATGCAAGGGAATTTTGTAAACAAACAAGTTGTTGAAACCAAAGGCTACAAGCATAGGAAGGCAAAAGAAGTGCAACATAAAAACTTTCAGCATAAAACGAGGAAACTTGCTATTATTGAGATGCATAAGAACACTTTTCCCTCTCTCATAGTAATTTTCAGTATCATGCATAAACTTAACAATATAGCTATCACAAGGGCCATCATAACAATGATCACTTATTCTAACAGAAAACACAGGAATACTAGCTCTCATAACACTACTATGTGAAACAATATTAGAGGTATCCTTACAAAGGATAGTGTGTCCCTCTTCTTCATATTTAGTGACAAAGTCTTGCACATTTGCTATTATAGGGTCCTCAACCATTTGTTTATCAGCTTCAACAGCTTTACTTGTACTTTCATTAACCATACTAGCTATCATAGAATGTTCCTTTATCTTAACTAGGAAAGGCATTTTCTCAATGTAAGGTTCAGGTAAAACATGATTAGCAGTATACACTTCAGTATTTCTTGCAGGAACACTCTTAGCAACATCTTTATAAGGTTCATGATACTTATTCCACTTCTTTTTAGGCACTTCAATATAGGAAGCAAAAGCTTTAAAATAAGAAGCAATAGCTTGAGAGTCTAGACCATAAGAATTTTTAATATTTTGAAAGTCATCAGTTCCCATAAAAGATTCAATGCATTCATAATCATAATTTATACCTAACTTTCTACCTTTGTCATTCTTCCAAGCTTCAGCATTATCTTGAATACGGTCCAGAAGATCCCATTTAGCTTCTTCTTCCATGCGAGTGAATGATCCAGCACAAGAAGCATCCAATAAATCCTTATCATGAAGAGAAAGCCTTGCATAAAAGTTATTGATAATAATATTGTTGGGGAGCTCATGAATGGGACATTTGAGCATTAATAACTTCAATCTCCACCAAGCTTGAGCTGTACTCTCTCCATCAAGAGGCCAAAAGTTGTATATTTGATTCCGATCTTTATGAATCTCACTAGGAGGATAAAACTTTGAATAAAAGAGAGGCACTATTTCCTCCCATTCCAGAGCTTGACCATTCTTCAAAAGCTTATACCTTTCCTCAGCTCTTCCTTTCAGTGATAATGAGAATAACTTCTTCTTAACTTGATCTGTAGTAATACCTGCACACTTGAACAACCCGCATAATTCGTGTATAAAGAGCAAATGATCACCGGGATGGACAGTTCCATCCCCAACATAGTAGTTATCCATAACACGATCAATAATTCTTGTAGGTATTTTAAAAACATCATTCTCAGCAGGTGGTGGTTTATCTACTACCTTAGCAGTGGTAGTAGAATTACCAAATAAGAAACTCAGCGAATTATCCATAACAAAAATAAAGCAACTAACAGAAGTAAACAATACTCACAGTAGAAGTTTCCTTTACCAGTTCCACTCTCCAATAGCGCTTCAAGCCCCGGCAACGGCGCTAGAAAATAGTCTTGATGACCCACAAGTATAGGGGGTGTATCGTAGTATTTTCGATAAGTAAGAGTGTCGAACCCAACGAGGAGCAGAAGGTGCTGGCTAGTGGTATGGATCAGGAATTCTCTGCAAATACTTAGCAAACGGATTTTTAGGGGTTTTCGATAAAGCAAGTAAACAAAGTACGAGTAAATAAAAGACAGTAGGAATAAATGCAGCAAGTGGCCCAATCCTTTATGCAGCAAAGGACAAGCCGGTTGTATTGCTTAAGATGACCAAACGTTCTCGAGGACACATGGGAATACTGTCAAGTGCTTTCGCTTCATATAGTTGATTAATCTTCTTTAGCTTGCTAAGTGTTGTGTGGGTGAACCTGTGCTAATGTACCGACCTTCCTAGGACTAATACATACTTGTGATTATACCCCTTGCAAACATCTGTAAGTACAAGAAAGTAATTAAGGTAGAAACCTAACCACAACTTTAAACTCTAAGACCCTTACGTCCCTTGTGCAATGGTTTCCTAACAGGGGTTTAAGTTTCTGTCACTCTGGAAACCCCTACGATTAGTAGCCAAATACACAATGCATTCCCCTAGGCCCATATAGGTGAAGTGTCATGTAGTCGACGTTCACATGACACCACTAGAAGAAGTACACCACAACTTAAATATCAAACTATTAAATCTTTCTCAACACAACTCCACTACTAACAACATGACTTCTCCCATGTCATCAAGAACAAAACGAACTACTCACAAGACATCATATGGATCATGATCAGAGATGGAATAATGATGTATAACAATCTGAACATAAACAATAATTTAATGGTTCACTCAATTGTATCAACTACAAAGAGTAATCAACACCGGGAAAGTTTCCCCTATGAACTATGCAAGATTCAACCCAATTGTTACAGCAATATGGAGATGGTGATGAGGGTGGTGGTGATGATGATGATGATCCCGATGAAGTCCAGCTTGATGGTGGTGTTGATGGCGACGATCTCCCCTCTCCGGGAAGGAATTCCCCCGGCAGAAATCTGTCAGCCAGAGAGATCTTTCTCTCTCGGTGTTTTCCGCCCCGCAGAGGCGGCGAAATCTTTCTGTGGTCGCTCCCCGAGTCTTAGGGTTTCGGGAGGATAATATACGCCAGAGGGGAGTGCCACGGGTGGACCAGGGTGGCCACACCACCTGGTGGCGCGGCCTAGGCTGGCCCGCGCCACGGGGTGGTGTGGGCCCCCTGTGGCCCATCTCCATCCCCCCTTCTGGCTTCCTTCGTCTTCTGGAAAAATAGGATTTTCCGTATATTTTCCCAAAGTTTTTGATCTTCACGAATTTTGCTTCCAAACAGCACCTTTTCCATCAGAATCCTGACTGCAGTGGTCCATGCTCCAAAAGTCATCAACCATGCAAAAACAGATGAAATAACATAAGTATCACCTCTCAATATGAAATATATCAATGAATAACTATGAATTATGACATAGAATAGTGATGCAAAATGGACGTATCATCCACCTGATCGCTACTCTCCTAGTCACTATGGTCTTTCTATTGCCCTTGAGACAACTTCCTATCGGGACGCTGCGCACCATCCTGAGTGGCAACTTGCATTGGCCAAGGAGATTGTTGCGCTCGAGCGTACCGACAAATGGGATCTTGTCTATCCTCCTCCTGGTGTTCGTCCTATCACATGCAAGTGGGTCTACAAGATTAAGACTCGCTCTGATGGATCTCTTGAGCGCTACAAAGCGCGTCTTGTGGCCTGTAGCTTCCAGCAGGAGTAGGGCCGTGATTATGATGAGACTTTTGCTCTGGTGGCCCATATGACCACTGTGCGTACTCTTCTTGTCGTGGCCTTTCTTCGCCACTGGTTTGTGTCTCAGCTCGATGTCTAGAGCGCTTTTCTCAATGGTGAGTTGCGTGAGGAGGTTTACATGTAGCCTCCTCCACGGTACTCTGCCCTTGATGGCATGGTTTGCCGTCTTCGGCGCTCTCTTTATGGCCTGAAACAGGCTCCTCGTGCCTGGTTTGAGCGCTTCGCCTCTATGGTGACTACTGCTGGTTTCTCCCCTAGTGCTCATGATCCCGCACTATTTGTTCACACTTCTCCTCGTGGACGCACTCTTCTACTCCTCTATGTTGACGACATGATCATCACCGACGATGACTATGAGTATATTGCCTTTGTTAAGGCCCGTCTTCGTGAGCAGTTTCTTATGACATATTTTGGTCCTCTTCGCTACTTTCTTGGGATTGAGGTTCCTCCACTTCTGATGGATTTTATATCTGCCAGGAAAAGTATATCTAGGATCTCCTTGCTTGTGCTGCTCATGGTGATGAGCGCACTGTTGAGACTCCTATGGAGCTCAATGTCTAGATTCGCGCTTCTGATGGTGATCCTCTCTCTAATCTGACATGCTATCATCATCTTGCTGGGAGCCTTGTGTATCTTGCTGTCACTCGTCCAGATATTTCTTATCCTGTTCATATTCTGAGTCAGTTTGTATTTGCTCCCATTTCGGTTCATTATAGTCACATCCTTCATGTTCTTCGCTATCTTCGTGGCACACACACACGTCGTCTATTCTTCCCTCGTCCTAGCTTCTTACAGTTCCAGGCCTACTCTGATGCTACGTGGGATAGTGATCCTTCGGATCGCCGCTCACTTTCTGCCTAATGTGTGTCTCTTGGTGGTTCTCTTATTGCATGGAAGACGAAGAAACATACTGTAGTTTCCCGTTCGAGTGTAGATGATGAGTTGCGAGCTATGGCTCTTTTGACTGCTGAGGTGACTTGGTTGCAGTGGTTACTTGCTGATTTTGGTGTCTCCATTACGACACCAACTACTCTCTTGTTTGACAGTACATGTGCTATCAATATTACACGTGACCCGGTAAAGCATGAGCTTACCAAGTATATTGGTGTTCATGTTTCTTTTGTCCGTGCTAGTGCGCATGATCAGATTATTGCGCTCCAGTATGTGCCTTTAGAATTACAGTTGGCAGATTTCTTTACGAAGGCCCAAACTAGAGCACAACATAGTTTCTCTATCTCCAAACTCAATGTTGTAGATCCCCATGAATTTGAGGGGGGGGGGGGGGGGGTGTTAGAGAGATATTTGTATATTGTATTTTTCCTACTAGTTAGGGGGCTTTCTGCATATTTACACATTTACATGTACTATATATTGTGCCCTTTGGCCCCTCTGGAATACAAGTTGCTATTCCCTAGTATAAATAAACATATTCCTACAAATTGAACACCCCTTGGAGGTTCGCAGTGATATGGCCATTAAAGTAAAAATATGCACGCAAGACAGCAGCTGTCGTACATACATCTACGGGTTTAGCACGTTTTCTCAAAATGTCACCTACATGGCTACATGGAACTACTGCAAATATCAAGGCTTTCTTTGGGTGAAATATTAACAGGATCGAGACCCTATGCGGACTAAGCACCGAACTAACGAGGAGAAACAAGGCATATAGTACGGGCGTGTTTGGTAAGTCGTTTGTCCGTTTCTTGCCACCGGGCTAAAAGAAATAAGCAAGTTTGTTTTTCTGGGTGCATGGTTTCCTTGCACCGCACGAGATTTAAAATAACCCAAAACTTGATCCGCTGGAAATGCCCAAAATCAAACTTGGTTGCGCTCGTTCAAATGCGGGAGAAACCGAGCGCCGCCCGTGAGAGCTCGGCGATGACGAGCCGCAGGTTTTTTCTAAAAGTTGGCAGGAGAAATTTCGTCACCGCAGGCGGAAGCACGGCGGTATATATCACCACTAGATCACGAAACGATTGATACCAACCGGGCATATACTGATTCCTCTGCGCTTTCGCGTGCGGTGACGAAATTTCTGCATCATCCTCTTCAAAGATTACGCCATCAAACTCATCTTCCCCTATCTCTAGCTTATCAAACATAAAATCTATCCCTGCTCCTTGTAGGCCAGTACCTTGGGACTACGACACATTATCCCCAAACACACTATTGGGAATCCTCGTCGAGTTACCATCAACTTCCACCACTACCGCAACATTGGTGGTTGCAGAACGAGTATCCGACAGGGTCAAAACCCTCAGCCAAGCCCTAACCTAACAACGTACAAACCACCTGGGCAAGCAACCGAGACTGCCTTTAAGCCGAGAAATTGGGGGTTGGAACGAGGAACCGAGGTTGGGACGAAATCAGATCATAGCCAGGAAAGACATGGACTCGTCGCCCTGATCGCCGGACGGGAGGACAAAACCCTAGGGATATGTTTTACCAAGTTTTAAGTTTAAGATAAACCAATATGTGCACGAATAAGTAACGGAAAAGGTAGTGGTTTGGTTGTCTTTGCGAAACCGGAAACCCAAGTGTTGGTTGGTCGAAACCTCCGTACGAACTTTTGCTCTTACTAGGCTCTGTAGTCAACGAAGGTAGCTGTTGGGATGGTGAGGCTCTGTCCCTTTGACTGTTTGTTACCGACAGCTAGCACATTCAGATGTGACCGTTTGGAGCGACCGGGCAAAACGGCTAGCTCCACTCGCATTCGGGAATTCGCCTCTCTAGGATCGGATTCACATACGCGCCTCTTTCTGCGGGTTTGTGACGAGATTGCTCTGATCAATTCCATTAGTTTTATCCCGGAAACTAAGAAATTCTTCGGGAGAACCAAACGGTTCAATTGGTTTTGGTTCACAAGTTCATAGTGAATTGCAGCCATGGAAAACTTTCCGTTTCTCCGGCCGCCATACTCTGAATGAACTGTAATGGTAATGCACACGGGGCCTTTCTGAATCCGTAATCCCAACAGAACATATTAATTTGGGTGACAATCAAGTCCTCAATTCACTGTATAGTAGTATTTAGTAGTATTCGATTACAAGGGGAACCATATCGATTTGCTACTGCTAGTGCTATATAGTACTCCTCTCACTATGAAATAAATTGCTTACATTTGCAAGTAGTAAGGGGCTTCAATCTCGGTTAGAGAAGGAAATTAAACGAGGGACCGACAGACAAAGCAGAGTTACAGGAACAAAAAAGGGGTCACCGCGGTCCAGTTCAGGCGATGGCGACGGCGGTGAGCCGCCGGGCGGCCGGCACCGGCGAGGGCGGGAGGCGGGAGTTGAAGTTCCTGTACCGGAACGCCGCCGCGGCATCGGCACCCTCGTCACTGTCGTCGCTGCTGGCGCCGTCATCGAAGTTGAGCGCGTAGCTGAGCGGGTCGTACCTGAACTCCCCCGTGGCGGCTACCCTCCTCCTCCACTTGGCCCTGCCGCCGCTCTGCGGGGAGAGCCTCTCCGCGCCGCTGTCCGGCGAGCCGAAGCAGCCGCAGACGGTGGTCCGCAGCTTGTGGCGCAAGGACGGGGGCGAGTACTGCGCCGAGGAGGAATCCGCGTCCATGGCGTGTCTTAGGCGGGGGCAGAAGAAACTGGTGCACTGGCGGTGTTGCTTTGTGGAGGTGGGTGTGAGTGAGCTTGGTGGAGACAACGGGGCTAAATAGGGGGGCTAGAAGAAGACGGATAAGGACAGTGACGACGGCGTGAAGAGGAAGAGACGCGCACGCGGCGCGGAGGATTGGTGGTGGGAACCCTATAGCGAAGCAAGCAGCGCCGCCGTCTCGCGCGCGTGCGATCAGACGTCCGAGGATAGTCTGGGGATTTCGCATTGGGGGGAGCCGCTAACGGTCGGTCCTGGTGCAAGCTGCACGATGGCAACGGTCGGTCGTTGTGCAAACCTGTCGGTGTCCAACGGGAGCCTAATAATACGGCATATGTTTTTGTTCTGGGGCGTCACTATTTTAAATAGGGCACTACCCCAACCCATTCAAACTACATTAACCTCATATTTAGAAATTTAACCACATTTGAACAAGACACTTCCAAATTTAAACACAATTTAGCCTAAACCTTCAAATCTAAACATAATAACCTAAAACATCCATTCTAGACTGGGCGCCATCCTCCGCTCATCGGCTTCGTGAGCCACGATCTGCTGCATTGCTCACCAATGCACCCCCCCTCCTCCTCCACAGTGGCATAGCGCATCTCGGTCGCTAGCAGCTCAGCCTCGACGAGACTTTGGCATTTCCGGAAGTTCAGCAGCCGACGCGGTCGACCGAACCACCACGCAGCGACATTGAAGGCGCGAGCCGCGAGCTTGTCCGTGCCCAAGCCAAAGGCGCGTCTCCCGACAAGCAATCTCCACCGAGAAAAGGTTGACGCGCTCGGGGACGCCAAGCCAGCCGTTGTGGCTCTGAGCTGGCGACGACATCCCGCGGCTAGGGGTGCTCTGCGGTCGAAATCGGGCAGGAAAACAGGCGGCATGGGAAAGAATCGGCCCGATCTACAAGAATTTGCAGCTTGGCGGGGCAGGGACGACGTGGAACGGCTGGAATTGCTGGTGGCTGGGCATGGAAGGAAGCAACGGGGAAAGGGTGGGGATCTTTTCACGGGAGTTGGTGGCCGCGGAGATGGATATTTTTACGGTGTGCCCGATCATGTGCCGCATATATGCGAGATATTTGATCATTTGCCCCACTTTACTCTGAAATTTGATCATTTGTCACATTGACCACCACATGTCAGTGACACAGGGTGGGACAAATGATCAAATTGCAAAATAAAACAGAGCAAATCGTCAAATCTCCCCATATATGCAGCGTGAGGCCCAGGTTTTATGGCGTGCTAATGGCGTGCTAAAAAAGAGCACGGGCATCCGCTAGAGCAGCGAAAACTCATGATGACATGGCGAAAAGTCGTTTTTCGGGACGTGGAGGCCGTTTTAGGGCAAATGTTGGAGATGCTCTAACGGTGCTAGGTACGACTAGTCGTTATATTTTCGTGTTATGTCGTCATTAATAAACTAATTGAGAAAATATTACATGAGCTTTAGCATTAGCATTTCAACACGCACTGGACATATCTCAGCAAGGTAGCACTTCCACACGCATTAGCATTGAATGAACACATGAGAAAGAGAAATTGGGATCTGGCCGGACGGTGGAATTTGGGGACGAGATGATTTTGACCCTGGCAAGGTAGCAAATCTCGGCGGCGCGGCTCAACTTGCGAGCAAATCGGCCGGGCCCAATCAACTTGCTCGGCGGTGCGACTGAACTTCGATGGGCCGGATCTTGGTGAGGGCAGGCATGCAGCGTAGCAAAGGAGGGGAGAGCGCGGACATCGGGAGGATGCCGAACGAGATGCGGGGAGACGTCCAAGGCGTGGTGGCGGCAGTGAACAGCGGGGCATCGTCGGTGGCGGGTAGAAAACCTAACCGAGCTCCTTCTGTGGCGTGGGGGAGAGCCGGAGAGGGGATGAATTGGGGACCTCCTATTGAGCCAAAATACACAGGCGCACCACTATATATATTGAGTGGTAGCTTTTGGTAAATCATGTGAACTATAGAGGGTAATTCGTTTTTTTTAAGTCGGGAAGCTAAGAAAAGCTCAGGAAGCGCCTCCGAGGGTGCTTCACGTGCTTCCGAGGATGGTAGTTCATTTCCCAACACTGCTTCTCACAAGTGCTTTCCAATATTGAGTTGTTTGTTTGGACTGGTGCTTTTTTGACCCAAAAGGAGAAGCAGAAGCCCAAACAAATAGAGCCAGTATATCACAAGCTCGATTTTGTCTTGGTTACTATCGGTGCCGCGTAACGTGCATCACGTTGTTAGCCATACACAGCCGTCGAAGAAAGTGTACAGAAGTAATTGAGGAAGTGAACTCAGTGCCATGCCACAACGCAGAGAAATGTGCCGTCGAGGCACTTCTGCCATGTCAAAGATTTATAGGTCACGATGCTGCCACGGTAGAGACTTGAATTTCTCTAAATTCACTACCGGAAATTAAAAAAATTGCCAAGTGGCCAATATAATCGGCAAAAGGAAGAAAAACACGACAAATGTCTTTGCCCATGTATTACACACGGCAAACCACACAAGGCAAAATGCACTCGCACTTTGTTTAGAACGTCGGAAGGGGCATCCCACTACCTCAAATTTTATTAAAAGAGAGCTAAGGCAGCTCAAGGATTTTACAAGAGGAGATTACATGGGTAGAAACAACAGGGAAGAAAAGGAAAAAACACAATCAGTATTGCCATTATGTAGTCCAGACATTCGCCGTGTCCTTCTCTTTCTTGCTAGCTCTGAGGGTCCAAAGCTTCACCATATCAGCACATTGTCTAGCAACCATGTCGACAAGGGTTTCAATGCCATCGAAGATTTTCCTCTTCCTTGATAGCCAAATAGTCCAGTAAATTGCAGTAATGACCATGTCCCAAACATGCATTTTTGTTTCTGGAGCTCTTTTCTTTGCTTCGACATAGATATCATCTAGTTCAACATATCCATCCATCTGAATACCTAGCTTGGCCAAGATGACTTTGTAAGACCATGCCGGCAATCAACACAAAATGTTGAACAGTCCCTTTTTCCTGACATCCAAAGGGGCATAGGTCATTGTTCACAACTTTTTGCTTTAGAAGAATTGTCATCACTTTTATTCTCCCTTTGATCATGGGCCAAGCAAAAATCTTTCCTTTTTTAGGTGCAGCGCATTTCCATATTGAACTGGCACCCATATTTTTAGCTCCTCCCCGGGAGGAATTAATCCTCCAGCCTCTTTTGTCTTGAGAAAACGGATCCAAAGCGCAATTATTCAGGAAGGAGATCAGAGCAGTTCGCTCTTGCTCAGCTTGGTCAGATGTAATGTGTTTCAGATGAAGAATCCACTCCCTATTCTTCCAACACTCCGGCAACTGAAAGCGGTATCATCGCACTTTAACTCTTTACCATGTGCATTTTTGGGATGCACAGCAAAAAGAGTAGTTGACAGCAGACTGAGCTAATAGATATGTCACATGGCCCTTTCTTTGTCGTGTGTATTTCTGAAGATACGGTGAAGTTCGTTAATTTTTAATGTGTGTAATTTCGAACATGACGACAAATTTTTTTTTACAGTGTGCACTGCACAAAACACGACAAAGCCGTGTATATTCAGAATACACTCAGCAAAGTGACCAAATGGTCACCGAAGAGCTCCCATATTTCACAGTTGGGTGCCACTTCTCTTTGTCATGTATAATACACGCCAAAAATTCCAAAATTTAAAGTTTTTGGTTTAAAAAATCCCTGCGAATTTAGTATAATACATAATATATATATTACATTTTACCAGTTCCCCAAATCCAAGTAGAACATAATACACAATATATATCACAAACATGAAGAGGAAATAGAGAATCTGGAAAATTGGATCGAGTTCATAACATGTACATAACCATCAAACATAGTCAGCAATGGCAAAGTTTACATCAAACACAACCACGAGCAATCCAAAAAGGGATCATCCGTCATCGATTTGCAAGGCAGTGAGCTTCATGGTCGAAGCCGTCCGCAATGCATAACCTACAAGTGAAGAAACCCTTTCATGAGTTCAAACTTATATTCGTGACAAGTTTTGACTAAATGGAGCAGCATGCAAACCTTGTAGAGACTACCTTTGTGAATCAACTCGCAATTTGGAAACCAACAAGCAAGGATTACAATGAGACCAATTTTAAAAGTGAGCAATATGGACCAATATGTACAAGTTAAGAGATCAACATTTTCCAAAGTCTAAAAAATTTCCAAGTATTTTGACCAAATCTAAATTTTGCCAAGTCATAAATTTGTCAAGTGTTTTCACATGATTCTCACAATAGCAAAATGGAAATTTGCACAAGTTCTTGTAAAAACCTATTAGCACGATAAGCTTTCGACTATAAGAACTCACCTGGAGTCATATTTGCCTCTTGATGTTCGAAGTGGCGGGTGGCTGCTACGACTGAGAGGCCATAGTAGGCATTACCGTACTTTCATGCAGCGGATCAATAGGTTGATCGACACTGTTGGATCTAGCCAATGGATGCATAGCCTACAAGCATGGAAAATATTGAGCATGAGACTCGGTAAGCACAGGATAAATAAGAAGAATAAATGAATAAAAAGTTACAAGAATAGTTGCCATGCCAAAACTAAGAGGACCAAGCGGAGGAAGCGTGGGAAGAGAAGTCCCGCCACTCGCAAGAAACACGCTACTCCGTGGCAACGGTTTATCTGTCACGATTATGCCATGTGAGATTTTTAAAGTTTCTCTAACGGGAGACCTTACAAGTCTAGCTTAATAAGATAGGCACAATTAACCATCCGATAAAAATATACATATGCAAAACACGGTCTGGCAACAACTTAATGAAACAAATACTTGGGATGAACTGAGACAAAACAACTACCCGAGCATGACTAAATTAGAAACCCCCGTTCCGAAATGTAAAATGTTTTGGAAGCTCAAAAACGGAGAAAGTACTCATGACAACCAAGTAAAACAAAGCCGACCATCACATCTTGAATTCCACGTCTACATACGTGATTAGGTTCAAACTATTCTTGGTCCGATAGTCGATGATACACCCTTCCGCACAACAGAATTAATAGAGGATATATAAATACCCATCAATCGACGACCGGATGAAACTTGTAAACAAAACAAGTGCTTGAGATGGACAGAAAGTAAAGAAGTGGCTCGACTGCATCTAAATCACTTGCAAACATGACATACACACTTGATATGGGTCGAACCATGTTCACGTCAGCGAGCGGCGAGGCTACTCTGGCTGACGTGTCAGATTCAATGTCAAATGAGCGAGATTTGACGATGTGGATTATGGGTGAGTCATTAGTCATTATGGATGTCCTAATAGTCCTCATTAGTCATTAAGGAAATTCATAAGTTGGGGTTTGGAAGTTTATCCCAATATACTAGTGGTTCTCTTGATATTTACCCTTAGCATTGTCTTGTTTAGCACGATTGACTGGAAAAATCACATGACACACGTGCATAAACATTGTTAGACCAGCCACACCGTGTGTATAAAGCGGTTGAAAGCCTCGATAGAATCGATTCCATATAGTACATGACATCGGTCCATACAGTCGATCGTACGAGTACATGTGTGGTTCTCCGAGTACGGTACGAGAGATCACGTCAAGTGGCAAACATCCGATAACCTTTTTTTATTTATAGGAGTAATCGTGCGTATGCACCGGCACCGGGGCGAGCACTGAGGCTCGAACCTGAACGGGCTTGAGTGTATCATCCCACTCTAGCCACTATGCTAAGCCTCGGTCCACTCAAGCATCTGATACTTTCTATCTTTCGAGAGTAATAACATCCGATGCTCCTTTCCTCACGAAAAACACCCGATGCTCCCGAGCTCCATCACGTTATGAACATGATAATAAAGCACACTGCCGAAAATAATATGACAGAAAAAAGACAGGAAACACGTCGCGTGTTCTTTTCCGGCTGATCCAAAGAGGCCTTTGAGCTTGGATGGTTCTCTCTTCCTGGTTGGCGTGGTTGTAAGCGGAGAGAGAAGAACTCGGTGGAGGATCGACAAAGATCGGCTTGGGAGTTGCGAAGCCAATTTTTTTTTCTGCAGATCCAAATCGGAGGCCCGATGCCAGCCGATTATCCGGGCCAAGAGGCCTTTGAGCTTGCCGGCGAGATGTTACGGCTTCTATTCAACCTCCACAGGGAGGCCCAGCAGTTGCACAAGCGAGATGGAAGAAGGACCTGCTTGCTCTCTTCAGATTTTTTTATCAGGTCCTTTTTGTAAAGCATAGGGACTGATGTGTAATTTTCTTTTATTTTGGGCTCTGCGTGAATATCTGTATCTCCACCGCTTTGATTAAATGAAAGGCTTCCAGCCCCCTTTTGGGGCTCTCCGTTAAAAAAAAAAGGCAGCCGACGAGCTCTATCTGTGTGTGTAAAAATGAATCGATGTGAACGCTGAGCGGAACCAGATACTGCTCTGAAAGCATTCGTGCGGCGCGGACTGGTGGACGAACGAGAGGCGACGGCGATCCACCTCTGCTTTACCAAAATTAGAGCATTCTTTGCAGGCCCTGCCACTGGCGATGCACCACCCGTTCCGCTCCGCCACACTCCCTCCCGATCATCCACGCACGATAGGTTTGCAGATGCTTTTTTCTTCGTCAGTCCAAAAGCTTGATGCCGCAAAAGCCAACTCTTCTGCACAAAATCGCATTGCAGATATGCAGGCGTGGTGTTTCTATCTCCTAAGAGCATCTCTAGCCAAAGTACAAAAATGTAGAGGATAAAAAGCCTCCCTCAACTTTAACGTCCTATATTTGGTCCTCTAAATTTTGCGCCGCAGATTCGAACCCAATAACTTAGAGAACTATTTTTTTTTAAAAATCAAACCAAATTATCAATATTACAAACCCAATTACATGTAGTAAGTCAAATTATTCATTATTACAAATCGAAATAATGAACGTAATAAATTGTTTCAATTCAAACAAGTGAAAAGAAACATAACTACTCGCTATGGACAGGGCCGGCTCTATGTTTTGCGAGACCCTAGGCGAACTCGGCCACATGGGTCCTACGGCTAATGTACATATAGGCATATCTAGAAAATAATAATATATATATATATATGTATTCCCTTTCAATTACAAAATATTAAAAGTTAACATCTAACTATATATTTTAGTCTCAAAATATAACAAGTAGTATTTGACTCAAATAAGAAATAATTGCAATCGGTCCACCGACAATAATGCATCAATGCTTCAAAAAAGGCTCGTTCGACCATTTCTAGATGCAAAATCATTGAGTAAAATTTTAAGATTATGAAGTAGTTTTTTTAGGGAAGGATTATGAAGTAGTTAACTACATTATATAAAGAATTAAAGATAGAACCCTAATACTATCCTCAAAAAGGCAAGGGACGGGCAATTTGAATATACCAGGGGCTCGGGGCGTCGACTGCGGCGTCGGGGTCGATCTGCCTAGCGAGTTGCGAACTTTCAGCGCTATCAAACACGAACGAAAGACCGGAAGACGGGAGGTCGGGGGAGATTGATTGCCAAACCCCGTGGTTGAGCTATTGATCGCGTCGCTGGGTTATGCGGAAGGCAACCACGTCAGGCAGCCGGGGCCAGGCCTTGCAAATTCTTTTTCAAGCAGATGTCTAAGGTACAGGTGTATAGAGGATTAAGTATTCATGGGCCCCCATCTGGCATGGGCCCTTGGCTGTCGCACCAGGTCGCTATGGGCCAGAGCCGGGGCTGGCCATGGAGACAACAGTGATACTCAACAGTATCATCTTGTAGCTGAAAATGTGCATCCGAGTTCTAGATGCTTCGGTGCATTTCGAGAAACTCGTGGATCGTGTTTGCATCGTGCTCAGGCTCAACATGGTCTCCATTTGAGATGTACCTTAAGGTCTCTTGCATGTATCTCTCATCTTCAATGATCATGTTATGCAAAATGATGCAACATGTCATTATCTGCCATAGTTCTCTGGTTTCCAATACTCGACTGGTCCAGAACAATGCCAAAGCACTTCTGAAGCACACCGAAGGCTCTCTCCACATCTTTCATTTGTGCCTCTTGCATTGTTGCAAATTGTGGTTTCTTGGGGTTATTGATAAGACTCCGCGGGATTTGTCTTCACAAATTTGGACCATGTAGGATAGACCCCGTCAGGAAGATAGTACCCCATTGAATACTCATGCCATTCACCTCATAGTTGCAAGGAGGAGCTTCACCCTTAATAAGTCTTGAGAACACTGCTGACCTCGGCATCACATTGAGATCATTGAGAGAGCCAGACAATACAAAGAATGAATGTCTTATCCATAGGTCATTCGATGCAACTGCCTCAAAGATTATTGTTGCATATTTGAAGTGGCCTTTGTATTGACCTTTCCAACTAGCTGGACAATTCTTTCAGGTCTAGTGCATATAGTCAATTGAACCAAGCATTCCAGGCAATCCTTGCGCTTCACTCTTAGCAAGAAGTCTCTCAATATCTTCTTCATTGGGTGCCCTCAAGTACTCTGGACCGAAGATATCAATCATAGCTTTTGAAAACCTTCTCAAGGCCTCCAAAATTATGTCCTCCCCAATGTGAACATATTTATCAATAGCGTCAGCCGAGCAACCATATGCAAATACCCTCACGGCCGCTACACATTTCATGATTGGGCTTGCACTAATCTCTCCCGATGCACTCCTCGGAAGCTTTAACCAATCATCGTGATCCTCCACAACTTTTGTTATTGTGAGGAACAAGTCCTTTTGCATATGAAACCGCCGCCAAAATTGCTTGTCTTGATAGATTGCACCGGGATTAATAATCCTGCATGATCCGATCATGGCCTTGGGCTCTATTCCGGTTGATACACGCACGGCTGAATTACGATCCTTGCCTCGGCCTCCGAAAATCCTCGTTCACAATTAGCATTAAAGACATCTCCAAATCTTCATCTTCTTCTTCTTCTTCCTCCTCCGACGAAGAGTCGTCGAAGATCATCTCTCTCAACATCTTCTTCTATAGCCGAAGGTGCTCTTGGTCAAGCCGGTTGCAAATAAACAGAAGACAAGTCACATAGAAATTATGTCAAGTACCTTGAGCGCGGCGGAGGCGGAGTCCGCGGCCAGTACCGTAGAGCCGAGCAAAAGGCCTGAGGCCTCCGCTGGGGTTGCGCGATGACCGGGCTACCCTGTGGGCTATGGCGGTCATGGAAATCCCGTCGTCAGGCCAACACGGCGACCGAACATCGACGAAGCTCGAAGCCTCCGCCGGGAGTAAAGCTCGTCCGACTGAGGGCTACAACGGTTGTTGTTGGCCAATTTTGTTCCATGGCGGTCGATCTACACCTCCCCATGCTCTGATGGTCCTTCTGCCGAAAGAATCGACCTCGTCGCAGCTGGAATCAACCTTGAGTGGACGACGCAATCCAACTCGATGCGGCGGCTCCCAGGACCGATTCCAGCGACGGCTTGCACTGGCAAGTGGGTCGAATAGAGGGGAAAATGGTGGCGGGTGTTTCGGGTTGGCGAGTGGGTCGGACAGAGGGGAAAATGGTGGCGGGTCTTTCAGGCAATCGATGAAGGCGACTGGTGGTCGGCGGTGTGAATGCCGGCCTGGTGGCAAGGCTGCGGCAGCAGGCCGAGTACTAAAAATTAAGTCCAACACCAGCGGTCAGCTACTGAAATTATTCTCCGCTAAAGCCATTTGCGTTGGTGTAGAGGGGGTTTCGGCCCTTAGCAGCATATTTTTTTATCCTCTAAAACAGAGGCACATTTTTTATCCTCTAAAACCTGTTTGTGCTTCAGTTAGAGATGCTCTAAGTACTCTAAATTTGATCGAGTAGAGTACTTGCCAATTTGGTGAGTGACATGTTATGCGCGCTTATGCCCATCCATCCATCGTGGCAGCGGCAGCGATAAGGATGGATTCCATGATCACAAAAGCGTATCTCCGGGGATAATCTAGTTATAAACTAACCAGCGGTCCATGGCAAAGTCACACGAGATAGGAGCGGTATCCCTCCATCCGTCCATCAACATATCGTAGTACTACTTTTCACCATGCACTGATCATTCGATCAGTATATAATCCCAGCTAGGCAGAACGGAGCATACATCTCAGTTAAGGTCGGCTAACCAGGCCCCCTTCAACTCCTCATTACAGGCCTGCCACACACAAGTTCCAAGCCTCTCGCAAGACACGGTTCAGAACTGTCGAGTTTCAGCGTTCATAACAACCTAGATTAGGCAGGGACAGCAGCCACATGACCGATGTCGGTTACGCTACACGGCGACCAAAGACACGACTAGAGCTAATGAAAGGAAGAACAGTCCGGACAACAATTCATGAGCTCCGACAAGCGAGCCGTTAACCGCAGATTAGTTATCACGACGTCTCGTAGGCAAGGCGATGGCATCCGCGCCAAGACCACGCTGCCGGAATCACACAAAAAACCTGGGAGCTCTGAGGATGGGAGTGCTGATCTCGCCATGGCTCCCTCAAATCTGTTTGACAATGAATTAATATTCAGACATGACAGCAGAATTTTTAGCTCAGGCTGTTACAGATTGAAGAGTTTACGAGCAAAATGGAACAGATTATAGAGGCTGAATAGTTCATCGTGTTGCAGGTAGAAGCAGAATACCAATTTGTCCGGCTGGTAATAAAATTGATCTGGACTGAGTTTGAGATATGTAACTGCAAACACTCGCCTTTATGTGTTCTGCAGTGTAATTTGCAATACAAGTTGGAATAAACAGCCAGGCAGAGGCATGTAGACATAAATAAATGAGTCTAACAAGTGTCAAATTTCTAACTTGGGTCAATCTAAAAAGTTGACTTATAACTTATGCCACTGAAGGAAAAAAAGAATCATGGGTCTCGGCAGCCACTACCAACAAACTGGGTGTCTGTGTGTGCCCTCTACCATCGTACATAGATTAATAATTCCTATATTCCGCATGCATTGGCAGACTCAGAAAGAGGCAGGTGCAGTGTTCGAACTATCAAGGCTCGCCAAGGCGCATACAACTGATCTTATAAGGCTGATTGGAAGCAAATAGCTTGTGAATACAGGCTGTTGCTAAAAAAAGCAGTGAGCAAGTCAGGATCTTATTTGTAACAACTAACAAGAGACAGTTATGCAGATTCATTTCAATATAACAACCGAGAAAAAATTATAGATGTGAAGATGACTCAAAGCCTCCTCTTCGGTGGCGGCGGCGCTGCGGAACTTTTCGTGGCTAGAGGCTTGTCGACCTAGGGTTTTCGTATCGGGAGGAATATATAGGCGAAAGGGCAAGGTCGGTGGAGGCCGGAGGGGCCCACACGACCTGGTGGCACGCCCAAGGGGGACCCGCGCCACCCTATGGTGTGGCTGGCCCCTGGCTCCTCTCCGTCTCGTCTTCTGGCTCCGTGTTCCCCTCGGTGAAATATTGACTTTGGCTTTTATCCCGTCCAATTCCGAGAATATTGATTTTCTGACTTTCCTGAAACCAAAAACACCAGAAAACAGGCAACTGGCACTGTGGCTCTTGTTAATAGGTTAGTCCAAGAAATCATATGAAAAATACTCCAAAGTGTGGACAAAACATAAGAAAGTAGATAAAACCAAGCATGGAACATCAAAAATTATAGATACATTTGCAATGTATCAACATCCCCAAGCTTAACTCCTGCTCGTCCTCGAGTAGATAAGTGATAAAAAAAAGAATAATTTTTGAGGTGACATGCACCATCATAAACTTGATCAAAGTATTTGTGAAACATTGATAGCTGGGATCATATTACTTCAATCATAACATGAAAGACAAAGTTCTAGCAATAAGACAAAGAAACTATGTTACAACATGAAAAGGCACAAACAAAAGATTCATGAATAACAATGTTTTGTAAGATGTTTGTTTGTTTCACATAAAAAACATAGCATAATAGTATTCAACTTGTCCCTCATGGAGTAGCAAATATAAATGCATAGGACACCTTCAAAGTTCATTAGAGTGACTAGATACAAATAGTTCAAAACAAGCAATATCAAGTTATGCATCAATCAACTAGTCTTGGGACAATGCACATAGAACTAAGAATGGCCACTATGCTCTCAAAGTAGGTGCATAAAGGTAGAAGGTGGAGACTCAATATAATAGTGAAAGAAAGGTCCTTCATAGAAGGAAGTAGGGATTCAAGTCTCATAAAGAGCTTTCAAAAATTATGGTACTTGTTAGCTTTCAGCTCTCATTGCCCCTATCATAAGCATCTTTAGGTGATTAAGGTTAAAGTGACACAACTGAGAGGATATGCTTGACAAGTTATAAGCCGAAATCTCATGCCCCTTACTTACGAAGACCGAACCTCATGCTACTCAACTTTAGTCACAAGTAAGCTCTTGTCATTAGCAATATTAGTGCACTCAATATTAGTGCACTCAAGATAAATAAGTCTTAAGGTTCAGTTCTAACACCAAATAAACTTCCATTAGAACACTAGCTACTGTATCACTTCCCTCAAAAAGCTAAATTCTCCAAAAGAACTCAAAAAGAAACCAACAAGAAGCAAATGCAGAAAATGACAGAAATCTGTCAAAACAGACCAGTAGGTAAAGACGAATTTTTTCGAAGATCTTCTATTGCTCAAATCAAAAAGTGTTGAACTAACGAAAGTTAGATAACAACCTGGGTCAGAAGCACAAAAATTCACGCCTTAAAAGTACGTATAGATATTTTACACGAATTTTTACGGTGAAGCACAGAAATCTGTTTCGGGACAGCAACTTTCCCAAGCATTACTTCTCTCTCATTAGAGGTTACTCTTGGAACAAAAAGAAAATAAAAAGGATAAGGAGCGGTTATTACTGAAGTAATAAATTCCAAGACTCATCTAAAACTTTTGTGTTATCTTCCAATAAGTACTTTTCTTTAGCGCCTTTAAGTTAGGCATCATAATTTGAGAAGATGCTCACATAGGAAATATGAATTGAAGTAAAAGAGAGCATCAAGAAGAAAATTCAAAACACATTTAAGTCTAACCCACTTCCTATGCATAGGAATCTTGTAAAGAAACAAGTCATGAAAGCACAAAGCAACAAGCATATGAAAGCAAAACAAGTGCAACTTCAAGACTTTTAACATAAAGAGGGAAAACTTAATATTATTGAGACACATAAGACCATGTTTCCCTCTCTCATAATAACTTTCAGTAGCATCATGAATAAAATTAATAATATAACTATCACATGAAACATTCTTATCATGAGCCACATGCATAAAAGAATTAATACTCCCACATAAACATAGTCATTCTTATTAACTGTAGTGGGAGCAAATTCATCAAAATAGCTATCATTATCATTCTCATCACCATAATCATCAGATATAGGAGGCATATTACAATCATAATTAATTTCCTCCTCAATAGTAGGTGGACTGAAAATATCATATCCATCATTGCAATCATCATATATTGGAGGTTTGGTATCATCATAAGCAATAGAATAGCTATCTTCCAAAGCTGGGGAACTAAAAAGATCATTTTCATAAAAACTAGCTTCCCCAAACTTAGACTTTTCTATAGCATTAGCAATAATGGTGTCCAAAGAATTCATACTAACAACATTGCTATTAGCATGCAAATGAAGTTTCATAGGTTTTTTAATTTTCTCTTCAAACACTTCATGTCCTAACTCAAGATAAATACTATAAAGCTCTCTAATTTTGTTGTTGTTTTCCATTAAGCCTAATTAGTGAAAACAAGAAACAAAAAGACAAAATTGCAAAATCTAAAGGAAATAACTTCGAGCACTCACACCGGAGGATGTGAGTACCTTTTACCTTACCTCCCCGGCAACGGCGCCAGAAAATAGCTTGATGTCTACGCACTTCTATTCTTGTAGATAGTTGTTGGGCCTCCAAGTGTAGAGGTTTGTAGAACAGCAGCAAGTTTTCCCTTAAGTGGATCACCCAAGGTTTATCGAACTCAGGGAGGAAGTTGTCAAAGGTATCCCCTCTCAAGCAACCCTGCAATCAAGATACAAGAAGTCTCTTGTGTCCCCAACACACCCAATACACTTGTCAGGTGTATAGGTGCACTAGTTCGGCGAAGAGATAATGAAATACAAGTGGGATGGATAATTATAAGTGGTAACGGTGATAGAAAATACTTTGATGGCGTGAAAGATACTAAAGGGAAACTGAAATAAAGATGGCAGCAAGCAAACATGTAACAGATCTAGTAGCAAACGGTGTATCAATGCTCAGAAACAAGGCCTAGGGATCATACTTTCACTAGTGAACACTCTCATATAAATATCCTATCTTCATGATACTACTCTTAACTACACTCCGGTTGGACACTCTAATCGATGGTAGGGCTATAACAGCACACCTCAAAGTAAGCCTTTCCCATCTAGAAAAGCCCACACTGTCACCTCGAGTACTAGATGAGTCCAACAAACACCATAATTTCATAGAAAGATCCAACTCCAAATATAACTCATAACAAGTATTTGTAATCTCTAGCCTAAGTGCCACCATGGTGTGCACGCTATCACTTTCACACACATGGGGAGAGCAAAGATTCATTAAAGTACTTGAGTAGCAGAATAGATCTATAGATTACAAGCTCATGATCTCAATAATATCATGCATAGAGAGAGATGAACACATAGCTACAGCCAGAACCCTTAGCCTCGAGGAAGAACTACTACCTCCTCATCATGGGAATCATCAATGGTGATGGAGATGGTGGTGGAGATCGATGGAGATGGCTCCGGGGGCACTTTCCCATCCCGGCAGGGTGCCGGAACAGAGACTTTCTGTCCCCCGAATCTCTCCTTCGGTGGCGGCGGTGCTGCGGAACTTTTCATGGCTGGAGGCTTGACGACCTAGGGTTTTCGCATCGGGAGGAATATATAGGCTAAAGGGCAAGGTCGGTGGAGGCCGGAGGGGACCACACCACCTCGTGGCGCGGCTAGGGGGACCCGCGCCACCCTATGGTGTGGCTGGCCCCTGGCCCCTCTCCGTATCATCTTCTGGCTCCGTGTTCCTCTCGGTGAAATATTGACTTTGGCTTTTGTCCCGTCCAATTCCGAGAATATTGATTTTCTAACTTTCCTGGAACCAAAAACAACAGAAAATAGGCAACTGACATTGTGGCTCTTAATAGATTAGTCCAAGAAATCATATGAAAAGTACTCCAAAGTATGGACAAAACATAAGAAAGTAGATAAAACCAAGCATGAAACATAAAAAATTATAGATACATTTGCAATGTATCAGTGACAAGAAGACAAGTATTTCTCCCGACCCCTCATAAAAACCACACTCCCGGACGCTCCGGATTGCTCGACCACGCTCGCCGTCCACCATCACGTGCCACCACGGTCTTACAGCCACCACCATCATCGCACCATGACCCACGTTGTGAGGCCGGACAGTTAGAAAGAAGAGGACTTCGGTGAGGGTCGACGCTACAGAAGCACGCGGGGGAATTGCCGACCAATCCCTCTCTAGCCGGATGCCTAGATTCAGCAATAAGGGAAAACTAGGCCCTCTCTGGCCTGGCCGAGCCCGAATGGGCCCATGAAGCCCTGCCGCCACACTGTAGCAAAGTTGCCGCTGACAGCGCCAACCCTAGCCCTAGTCCTTACTCCTCCGACCATCGGTAGATCTGTCACCACTACAGATCTCTGCCACCAAGCAGTAGCACCGTCGCCACCGTGCTCACCCGGTCCAGCCAGACTTCCACCAATCCGAGACACACCAACGCAAGCCACCTCCCGGAGCTGCCTCCGCCAGAGGAACGCCCGTGTAGACCACCTTCCAGGGCCTCCACCCCAGCATCCGCATGCTCGAACCCGTATCGGCAACCAACAGCACCCTGCCGCGATCCAGAACGAGGCATCGAAGACACCGCCCGAAACTGCTGCCAGAGCCGCCGGATCTGGGCCCACCTGGCCCAGGTCGACTACAACAACGTTGCAAGGGCACACTGACGTTGACCTCCCCTAGGCCCGCCTGGCCCAGGGCAAGGCCCAGATTGGGGCCTACCTAGCCCCAAAGATCTGGCTATGCCGCCGCTGCCCAGGGAGCAGCTCCGTCGCGCCCAAAGGTCATTTGATTTTCTGACTCAAATGGTTGTTGTTAGTTTTTTGCTGAATTCTCCAACCTTAATGTATTTTCAGGTGGGTTGTGAATGAGGGCTATTTGAAAAAAAAATCAGGGCTGTTCAACCCAGATGATGTTGCCTATGTGCAGAATGTTGGTGTCTCTGCTGTAAGTAATCCAATCGCTTGTGGACTGACGAAAAAATTTCCCACCTTTTAAAAATCAACATTTTTCCTTTGATTGCACATCAGTCTCTGGCCCACAAAATATACACTAGAAACTACCTAGCAGCCATGACTTCCTTTTCTTGCCCAACCATTTTAATCGTTTGAATGCCATGAACCATGTCTGACATAAGCATGCCTTTTGATGCTGTAGGAGAGTCCTTGGTGAAGCATGAAAACTCTGGGCGATCATGTTGAGAATGTAGGCAATATTTCAATTACATTAATCCACAAAGAAAATCATGAGCCATACATGCACATACTAATATTTGGTAATGGAAACATGTTGTACTAGACGAATCGTAGAATCATCTACCGAAATTACTAGTACCGTGCACACAGAAATAAATAGGAGAGGATTAGTATATTGTACCCTCCAGTAGGCCAATTGGCCGCAGCAGCGAGCGGCGGCATGTTCGGCTTGTGGCCATGGTGATGATGAGGGCGTGGAAGCAGTGGATGCAGTTGATCGAAAGCGAGCAGTCATCTAGAAGACGCTCCCCCAAAACCTAATCGCTCCTCTCCTGTATAGGATCTCGAGGGGCGGGGTTTCGGAGGACTGCTCTTCCGTCAGTTGTGTACGCAGTGGATGTAATGGGATCACCCGTGGCAGCAACAGTAGAGGAAACGACAATAGAAATCATGCGTGGAGGTAGTGGTTATGTTCTATCCCTTGGAGAGGAGCAATCTCTCCAATATATAGGCACCGGCAGATACAGGAGGGCTCAACGGAAAGAAACACCCATAATGAATTACTAGAAACGTCCGTAATAAATTACTGAAAACGCCCGTACTTAATATCACTTAAGACAAAACGTTTCAGCTCGTATTCATTCTCATTAACGTTTCAGTTGCAACCGTTCGTATCCCATTTCTGAGTGACAAAAAGAACACATCGGCTCGGCGAGATTCCCGCAACCCGTAACTCGCGGCGCGCGAGGCGGAGGAGGAGCGCGCCTGTGGAATGCCTCTTCTCACTTCACACCAAGTCATACTAGTGGGAGAAAAGCTCACCTTATATGTTGGTGGAAACCTCTTCCAACTAGCCATGTGGGACTAAACTCCCACCACTCCTCTTGCCATGAATGGGCCCTTAGGGATTTTTTCTAATATTGTTAGATGGACCTAAAGCTCACCCTATATTTCAGCGGATTCATCATTGTGGTTCTTCGGGAAATAACTGATGCATTGAGCCGCCTAGGTCAGGCTTGTTGGTGGTGGGACTAGAAGTATAGTACTCCCTCTGTGTCTTGAAGGCCGAGTAGTCCTCCTCCTCTAACTGTTGCGGCGGTGGGTCCTCCACCGAATCGAAGGCCTCCAGGTGGGCCTCGATTGACTACCTCCGAGCATCATCATTCTTGGCATCAAACCAACGCTTCCACAACGGGGAGTCGATGGCTTACGCAGGTTCCCGCCATTGATCCCTCATATTCTGGTTTGAATAAACTGTGTATCTTGTAGCATATTGCCATAATTAGTGTATTTATTCGAACTACTATAGTTGTAGTACTTGTTATCATACATATACTGGATTCTAGTGAATGCTTATACTATTTCATTATTGTCGATATAAAGCTTGCATGCCCCTACATCTACTTTTTTTTGTTTCCCCCATTTAATTTGATAATATTGAATCTGTTCATAATAATGATATAATTAATCAATCCATGCAGTGGTGCATCCAATTCAAGACTGCGAAAAGTATATACTGTAGCATGGGAATTAATTTTTAATGGGGTTTACTTTTTTTCACTCTTCCGCAACAACTAATTTTAAGTAAGATTTATTCTCTAATTTAGCCATTTATGAAGTTCACATGGTGTGTGTTTTTCTTCACACCGTTATAACCCGGTTTCACGAATCACACAGAAACTTTTCTATGGTACAACTAATCTACACTATTATGTATCCTCTCATCAAAATTAAATATCTTATATTTTAGTTTGTTTCAGCAATATAAGTTGCAAAGATATGCCCATCTTTGGAGCAGTCGAGAGTTTCTATCTAAATCCTAAAGTAAAGGCCAACGATCAAAATAGAAGTACCAACCACTCAGTGTCATGAACCTACTTTCCTAGAGAACCGGTAAAAACTTCCGCCACAAAGAACGGTTTGAATCACGAATTACAAATAGCTGCAAAAGCTTTATTATTGCTATCTCTGGAAGTAATCCACATTGATGTAATGAAAGCGAAGGACCCACAACAATGATAGAACGCCCCGAGTAGTCAACCCGTTTCCCAAGCAGAGTCTCCCGAAACATTCCCTCTTTACCTTCAATTACATCTGAAAGGGATTTGTAAACTTATGTCTCGTCAAGTAAGTTGTGTAGATATTATAATTTTCAATAAATTAATCTACTTTATTGTTAAAATCTTATTTTGGTGGTAAAGACTATGGCTTTGTAAATGTTATTTTCTTAGGTTAGTGAGTGAACTACTATCGATTATGAAATACTTCTTGGAAATAGTACTATCTGTACAAAATGTGCAGTCTATAAGGCATGAAGATATATAGAGGGGCAGCAATTTTCGGCCGGGCTGCAATTTATGGCCGTACGCCAGTTTTCAGTTTAATAGTACTACCTCCGTTCCACAATGTAAGATTTTTTAGCAAACTGTTTTAGCTTTTTTAAAAGACTTATATTGTGAAACAAAGGGAGTACTGGAAGATTCAAGTGAGAGAAGTAGCTGGCTATAGGAGCTCGATTGTGTACTGCTTGATGTGCAGTAGTATTTGAGATACATGTGAAAGGCAGAGTCTGAGAATCTAATCTTCCGTGTGCCGCGAAGGTGCCCGTCAAATACTCATGCATGCATGGCCACTTGGCTGTCCGACGCTGTACATGCATGACGCAAGTCAAATTCCATTGATCGGTCCGTCGTGTTGCATGGCAGCACGGCTGTATATGGTGTATGCATGGGGCAAAGATTGAAACCACGACGTAAGTTCCACTTCCACCGGCTGATGCGAATAAGACGGGGGCGACGTCCGTCACATGCTCATGTTGACGTTGCTACTTCGATTGCATGCCCGCATGCGATTCATGTTGGCGTTGGCACGTTGCTACTTCGATTGCATGCCCGGATTTGCATGCGATTCATACTTATGGCTGTGACATCCCTTTCATACAGGCTTATCCTAGGAGGACACGGCTTTGGACCTTTGGTATATTTTGTAGGAAACGACTGTGTGTATCTATGTGACCGAGACTGTGGATTCCGGCCATAACTTACCTTTGCACTTACGTGCCAGATTCTCAAATGTACATGTCTGAAGTTGTACGTAACATCTTTTATCTTTTAGTCTCGGCCATTAAGATTATTATCATGAGAATATATATTTTCAGCTTATGTGGACGCAACGTGATAGATTTTTTTTTACATAGCTAGCTAGCACGAAGCCCGTGCTTTGCTAGCGGCGCCACATCCCTCTAATACTCCCCAAGTAAGAGAAAATTTTGCATACTAAGAAGTAAGTGGCTACACAAATTATTGCTTCAGCTATTTTGACATGATGTCGATGGATATCAAATTTGCTACTTTACACAAATGAGATAATTGTGTTCCATTCTCGATAGTGAGGTAAACAATGGATAAGTAAAAACATAACAGTTGCCAAAAAATAGTCCATCTAATACACATTTTCCCCTGCATGTCCTAACAGACTAGTTTGATCAGCATATGTACACATGAACATGGTAATAACATAAATCTACAAATCAATTAAACATATATTAAAAATTGCAATTTTATAACTCTTCACATAATCAAAAGATCCAGCACGGAAGAATTACATATACGATGATAATCAAGTCAGACAGCTCATATGGTTCCCAAAACATTCATAGTACACCTACCCACCCACACACACAGAGAGAGATCGCAAGTTACTACCACAAACGCATAGTACGGGGTGGACTACTGTATCTTCAAAATGGAGGCAATAGAGATGAAGTTAGACCAGTCGTAGGAGTTACCGAGGTGGCTCTGACAACATTTCTCATTCCAACATTCGGTGGTCCTGCCTCTATTTTGGTGTTCAATAACTGTTCGCCAGTTCATCTAAAATTCATGAAATGGGGCATAATATAGATACATCCGAATCTAGATAAATCTGGGTCCATTAATTTGGATCCGAGGGATTGCGTGGATTGACTTGTATGGTGCATTGTTCTCGGAGTTGCGCATAAAGAAATGCGTTGAGATGCAATGCTTTTGCGTTGTCACTAAAAAATGACATTGACAACTTCACATTAGGGGATGTTTGCGAATTGTGGCCCTTCCGTCCCCTCTACTTGTCTAAGAGTTGACCATGTGAGACCGGGCCGATCTTGACCCTTCTCCGGCGGCTTTGTCGGCAGGATATGGTGAGGAGAGGAGTACGAGTTAGTTTTAGGTGTAGTTTTAAGTGGTTTGGTAGTTTGCCAGTAGTTTGGAGTAGGGCGTAGGTCTTCCTCGGCCAGATCTTGCGCATCTCATGGTGTTTGCTGCTTGCTATAGAGCTCTGGCGGTCGGAGTGGGCAATGAGCTTCCCCATCACCGGGATCTCCCTCAATAAGGCTAGGTTCTTCCACCCTCCAATCTGCTCTGTGATGCTGCTGCTTCTGCTCTCCTTCTGGACGGCTAAGGAGGCGAGGGGAAGGAGACGGGAAGCGATAGAGAGAGAGAGAGAGGAGCTGAGTGGTGGCAGGGGTCCTTTTCCGCTCGAGCACTTCTGCACGGCTTTGAGCGGTTGTCTTCTCGCCTCATGGTTGCAGCTCCATGGGGGGAGGACGCTCACGGCAGGCCTCGTCGTCACAAAGCATTGTCGCTCTCGACGCGGTGGCTATGCTTCCCCTTCCCTCTTCTCGGTCGGCCTCGATGATGAGGGAGTGGAGGTAGGGGTCAACATCACTACATGTGCTCGGAGCGGTGTGGGAGGTCTTTGGAGGCTGCGACCTCGTCAGCAGTTCCCAAACAACGTCGTGGTTTCGCCGCCGCTATTGTTGACCATTAGGAACATACCTGTTGCGCTCTATCGATGGCATTCGGGCATCTTCTTCCTCCTTCACTAGAGGAGGTTCTTTGACCTCGGCATGGGGGTCTGTGCTAGCACCACCCGAACTCCCCAAGTGGTCTCGTCCCCGGTGGTGGCTCTGGTGCTCATGCCTTGAGGCCGCCAGCAAGCGGCGGAGGAGAACACCGAGGACCTGATTGCTTTTCTTTTTTCTATCCTAGGGTATTTTCATAAATTATGAGGCCTTATCTTCAAGTAGCTGAGTGTTTTCAGGGGCCTCTTTGTAACTGTATACCTGCCGTTATTTTAATGCAGCTTCCAGGCCTTACAAGGTCTTTCTCGTTCAAAAAAAGACAACTTTAAATTAGACCGTGGACAACTTCAAATTAGGCTGTGGAGTTCTGTTTATACGTGAATGCATGTTCTCTTAACTTTTTCTGGAGATATGCCATGCGTTGATTTTCTCTTAACACTTGGACGACCCCACATGCAACCGTAAAGAGAGAAATTGCCTCTGAATTAGATGGAAAAGCGTACAACCTTAGGGTGGTTTGTGGGGAAAATAATTCTATTGGGACCTGGTCTACAGATTTGTGTGCGTGGACAAACTCTAGCAATTGACAAATGTCCACGAGAGAGAAAAATCATATAATTTTATTATCTATTTTTAGATCTAAACTGCCATGCATGCCACGTGACAATTGCATGAGTTGGTCCACGCACATGAATATGTGGACCAGCAACAATAAAACAATGAAATAGGATCACAATACTCAACCATAGTCCACCGCGTGGTAGGGAGATTTATTTGTGTGACAGCACAACTAAACATATAAAACACCTAGGTGACAGCCTTGATAGGGACGCTGTGGAGCACGACGGTCTCCACGGTGAGGCCAGGGCCAAAGCCAAAGAGCACGCCCCAATCCATGCCCTCCCCAGTAGTGGCCATGTCTTCCTGGGCGGAGCGCTTACGCATCTCGTCAAGGATGAAGATGACGCATGCGCTAGACATGTTGCCATACTCGGAGAGGATGTGTCGGGTCGCTCTCATCCGCTTCCTGTCGAGATTTGCCTCAGCCTCCACCATGTCAAGGATGGCTGGTCCACCGGGATGAGCCACCCAGAAGATGGAGTTCCAGTCACTGATGCCCAGCGGCGCGAAGGCGTCCACCAGCGCTCTCTCGATGTTCTTGCTGATTGCCACAGGCACGTCCCTGTTGAGGTGGAAGGTGAGCCCCGCCTCCCGTAGATGGCCCTCGATGAAGCCGTCTGTGTCCGGCAGTATGGTCTGCCTCGCCGATACCAGCTCGAACAACGGGCGCTCCACATGGACCTCGGGGTCGGCGCCCACGATCAGCGCGGCGGCTCCATCTCCGAAAAGCGCCTGGCCTATCATGGAGTCAAGATGGGACTCGGAGGGGCCACGGAAGCACATGGCGGTGATCTCCGAGCAGACGACGAGGACGCGCGCGCTACGGTTGTTTTCTGCGAGGTCCTTTGCCACGCGGAGCACCGTGCCGCCGGCGAAGCAGCCTTGCTGGTAGAGCATGACACGCCTGACCGACGGGGGGAGCCCGAGCATCTTGATCAGCTGGTAGTCGGCGCTAGGCATGTCCACGCCAGAGGTGGTGCAGAACACGAGGTGGGTGATCTTGGACATCGGCTGGCCCCACTCGGTTATCGCCCTGTTCGCCGCCGCCATCCCAATTTTCGGGATCTCGTCGGCCAGGATGTCGTTCCGAGCATCGAAGGACGGCGCCATGAAGGTGGCGATGCTAGGGTTCTGCTGGATGATCTCTTCGGTCAAGTGCATGTGCCTCTTCCGGACCATCGACCTGTCGCCTGCATGTCAAACACAGACATGTTGTTGTTCCATTAGTAAAACTAGTATATTGAACTATATATTGATGAAAGTAGCTAGGTACTTACACATCCGCTTGAACTTGTCCTTGAGATCGACGAGGTGCTCGCTGTTGGTCACTCGGAAGTAATAGTCCGCGTAGTCTGCCTGGTACACGCAGTTATCCGGCGTTGCCGTTCCGATGGCCATCACCGTCGCCGGGCCCTCCGACCTCTGCGCGCTCATCACTTGCTCCACCGACGACATCTCCACCGATGCCCTATCTGGGTATGCGTACGACGCGTTTACCGTGTCGAAACTGCTATGCGTGGAGTCACAACAATATTATGTAGGGGACGGCTCACGCATGGCTAGCTACTCACGACAAAATTATCACTGTTAGCCAGAGAGCTGCTTTAGACTACACATAGTAGAATTAACGTAGTATAAGTGACACGTAACCACATGCAGTTCAACATGTCTTGTCTATCCTTACCAGAACATCACACCCAAGAAAAAAATAGGTAGGTTTCTCCACTAGTTCTTATTAGTTTTATTTTTTTTCCTTTGGAATGAATTCCAAATTAATTTAATGAAAAGAGAGGGGATCAAAACTTGTAACAAAAATGCCCGTTATGTACCAGGGCACATCCTCTATGGTGCCGCTGAAGCGTTAGCTCGACGGATAACAATGTGTCGAGCAAAAAAAAGCGTTGCATATCCACTTCTTTTGACGCAGTTATTCCTGACTGTTTTTTTTTTTGCCGCACTAGCGCGAGCGCGAAAATTAGGTGTGTGCCTCAGCGTCTATAAGAACCATGGCCTGAGGTGTGTGTTATAGTGGTATTATTTAACATATGGGTAGGCATTTGTATCATCTTACCTATGACGTCTTAGTCATGGGTCATATATGTCATTGCACATTCGGAAATGCCTTGCGTACGACATATTCTGAACTACTCACGTACGACTAGACTCACCAGAGGATCCCATGTGATCTGGCCCACATACCGACAAGTGCTAATTTGAGTCTAATCGTACAAATCCATCGGACAATTTTATCGTACGTATAGCACTGCCGTTGCACATTAATCGCCGACTCGCATATTTTATGTTAGGTTGTCATTAGTAGATTAGTATTGACATGTTTTGTTTTTCCCTAATCGTATGTGATAATTTAAATGGTGATGAGCCATATGCTTTATGCCCGTCACTATTGTTTCAAGAACCGATGTATGTATTTCATGGGATCGTCACTGGTTAAGTAATTTGAAATAAAAAATACACGTTTTTTTCATTTAAATACAATATAGGATAGGTTATGTACAAAAGGAGACATACAAAAATTCATATATACATCCATAAGTCACCATTTTCAGAATAATTATTCAACTTCCAAAGGCAAAACATCCCCATAAGATAAACATATCACACTTCTGATGTTTGCAGCTCATCACGTTCATAGGCCTAAAAAATGATTATCACGAAATAAAGATGTTTATCTTCTTGTAGGGTAACTGTTCCTAGCAAAATAGAACAAGAATCCTCATCTTCATATGGATGGTATCCTAATATTCCGCGTCTTAACGATGGCATCGATGGTGAAAGCAAAACAAAAAAAATATTATGGTACATATAATGAACCCGCTATCTCAAAAGATGTAAGCAATGAGAAGACAAATAGTTAGGTAAATATGGTAAGATGAATAACAATGTCTGGCTTGTAAAGATATTATTCAGTGCGCACCATTGAACAAGTAAGAGCATGTTTCACATGAACTAGACATCTGTTCACAATAGAAATTCGAAGATATGATAAAAGAACAAGTATGTAAGAGTTAGATCACCGGTCCTAAGACGCTGAAAGAAATGTATGATATCGTATATTATGGTGTATAGATGGATTGTCGATACAAAAAATTATGTGCAGGTATTTAAGCTTTGAATAACAAATCACGGAATCAAGAAAATTGTATGACATCAGATCATTGTGCATAGATGCAATAGATAGATTGAAAAAACATTAGTTTTTCCTTACAAAAGCAATGTGTAATGGTCCTATGAAACATCAGTTCGGCCATCAAGAAAGCGTACATGGCTGATGTGGATCATCTACTTTCAGACCAACTAAACGAACTACTACTAGTCTAACTCTTGTATTTGAGGACATCTCAATTATATATTGGTCTCGAAATCTTTATCATTAAGCTTTTTGGCCCCATTCCGTCACATGCCCAATGATCTTACTACCATCATGTACATGCTTTATGTTTGACTATATTCATTGCATCTTCACCAACTTTAATGTTGAATAGGTATCAGTAGAATGGCTTGCTCAAGAGCTCTCCCCTCATGTTACTACACTCTTCCATTTTCAATTCCGTGCACGTGATCTCCACGGTTTGATGAACAATGAGGCCTATATGAGCCCGTAACAAACTGGAACACCTATTGGACTGGCATGAATATCTCTTCCATCTACTCGTGTGACCACATGTCACTTTTCTCCGGTTCGCCTCTTTTGTATTGCTTGAGTATCAACATAGGCCAGCTTGTCTACTTAAGCGCTCTCGGAATCAAATGTAGAGTCTCCATCTAACTCATTGCTCCCCTCATGGTGTCCTTTCATTGTGTCCTCTTCGTTCTCTACAAGAGCCTATGTATGGGAGAAAGATGTATCCGTTCTAGAAAAAAATGAAAATAGATATTAAAATGAAATTAGTGGAAGTATGTTACCTATTGAATAACTATTGAACTATTGTAGGCACTAGATAATAAGAGAGTAAAAGGATATAAATGAGTATCTAATGTCACAACAAAAATACCCTCTAACGGAACACTTTTTTCACCGACACAAGCTAACATTACCTGGAATGATTTTTAACCGGCGGATGAGTATTAGTGGCACCAACATACTATGGCGCTCTGTTTATCGCCGATATTTTGTTATTTGTTGCATCCACATGCGTTGCAATGCATTTTTATCAAGCCTCTGCCATTTTCGTTGCTCCCACCCCGCCTTTTGTTGTTTGCACCAATCTTTTTGCTGATCCTGCCCAGGTTTCGAATGACCCTAGCCTGAAATTTGGCCGCCACGTACCTCCTTAGGCAAATCTTTCCCTTTCCCCTTTGCTAAATATCCATTCCCTCTCCACACTAAACCATCAACGCCATCGCCACCATATGATTTCGCCTTTGATGCTAGTCAACGACGGCCAAAAGTGACTCCCTTCCACCACCCCTCGTCATCGAGCAGAACACCGCTCCACTGTATTGTTAATGTCATGTTGTTATTCTTGTGCCCCCATCATTTCGAACTATAAATTTGGGTTATACTTCCCATAATAGATTTTAGTGATCCTATACACTTGTGGGTATCAAGATATTTTCTATCACTATTGTCGAGATGTCTAGCTTTAATGGTAAGACCACTTGTGAACATCTACTTGATGCAAGTATATGTTCTCATAATGGGTATGGTTAATGAACCTGTTTAACAATCTATTTTACCTTCCACTACTCGAGGACGTAAGAACATTTCTACTAGGCCACATTTTTCACCTAATGTTGTTGGTTCTACAACTTCTAAAGTTTAATCTACTAGTATACCTAGACCCTCATTGTCTAGGACATCTACTGAAAATGAACAATTGGACGGTGATTTGGATAAAGTGGGGATGCCTAATTTATCTGTATTCCTATTTGATGTACTTAGCAAAAGAAAAAGAAAATGAAGATGAAATTGTTGCATCTCCTAGTTCTAGTACATCTCCCTCTAATGAACATCTTTGTTTGACTAGATCTTATATGAATTTTTATCTTGATAATATTGAAGGGTTTAATGCTTGCATTAATACACCTCTGTAAGAAATATTCCGTGTTTCTAGTAATACTCCCTCCTTCCCAAATTAGGATGCCTATTAGTTTTGGTCAAAGTCAAACTTAATAAACTTTGACGAAATATCTACAAAATAGTATGAACATCTACGACATTAACTCAATGTTATTAGAATCACCATGAAGTATATATTTTCATATTATATGCATTTGATATTAGAAAAATTAGTATGTTTTTACATATAGTTAGTCAAACTTTATAAAGATTGACTTTGACCAAACCTAATATGCGTCCTAATTTGGGAAAGAGGGAGTAGCTATGAACTAGCTATTTTCATAAAATATGATTCTTATAATTTTTCTGTTGATCCTGAAATAATAAAAACAACTAAGGACATTAAGTTTTATGGAAGATAGATATAATTTTCCTTTTGAAACTTTATATGAATTCATGAGTTCGCCTATTTTGTTTGGTAAGGGCAAAATTCAACATCATTATTCTTTTTTGAAAATGTTTCCTTTCTCTTTGGGCGGTGATGCCAAGTCTTGGTATGATTCCGTGGCTCCTAAGTCTATTACTAGTAAGGATGAATGCTTGCTTTCGCTCCATGGAAAGTATTTCCCTGCTAATAAAGTGTTTGCGTTGAGTAAAGTCACAACCAGAGCTGCCTATAGTTGCAACAGATGGTTTCAAGTATGTTTTGTTCAGGTAGACTATGACTACACGCTATAGTGATAGCGCCGTAGCTTGCTGCCGGGGGATATTTCGTCCCCACGTGTCGGAGGGCACTGTCGCTCGCCGCTAAGGCTAGCTTTTCCCCACATGTTGGAGAACATCGTCATAGAGTTGGGGCCACATAATGCCACAAGCCATCACTGCTTCCGGTTCTAGTGAATGTGCTCGTGCCACCCTTGCCGAGAACAACGGCCCCGCCCTTGCCGAGAACGACGTCTTGTGCTAACTTCATTCCAATTGGCTAAAAGTAGACTTAAAAGATCATGTGATTTCATTATTACAAGTTTAAAACCGATATCATGTGATTTTCTCAGTTGCATGGTACACAAATCGGGTCGATCAACGACTCCCCGCAACTTGGATTTGACTGGCGACTGAATTAAACATATGAAAATATGAAATATTGTTCATAGGCTAAAAATATATACGTACTCTCTTGATTTCAATTAATGGCTGAGATTAAAAGACAAAAGATGTTACGTACAACATCAGACATGTACACGTGAGAATCTGGCACGTAAGTACAAAGTGAAGTTATGGCCACAATCCACAATCGGTCACGTAGCTACACACATACGTTTGGTACCAAATATACCAAAGCCGTGTCCACCTAGGATAAGCCTGTATCCGTATATGAAAGGGATGTCACAGCCATAAGTTTGAATCCCGGCCCATGCATATCCGGCAATCATAACTTTGAATCAATCGCATGCAATCGAATTAGCAACATCAACATGCACATGCGATTTAAAGAAGACGGATAAATCAATGGAATTTGACTTGCCTCGTGTACACGATCGGACAGCCCTCGACTTGCGTCAAGTGACCTTGAGCATTTGACGAGCAACTTCGGCACACCGAAGATTAGATTTTCTGAGACTTTGCCTTTCTCATAGATCTCAATTACTAATGCGCATCAAGCAGTACACGATCGAGCTCCTAGCCAGGTACTTCCCTCAGCTGAATTTCTACTCACTACAGAAATCGAGCGATTTGCTGTATGCAAATTGATTTGCGCCGTGTGCCTGATTTTATGCCCTCGGCAAATCGGCCAATTCAATGGTCGATTTGTCGCGAGCTTGCCTGCCGTGAACGGTTTGCCGTGCGCATAGAGCCCACAGCAAATCACCAAATTCCTATAATGACTAACTAAACTGGAAACTGATGTACATCCGAAAATTGCTGCCTCTCTATCTCTACAGGCCTTATAGATTGCACACTTTGTACCGATAGTATTAATTCCAAGAATTATTTCATACTCAATAGTAGTTCACTCACTAAACTAAGAAAATAACATTCACAAAGTCATAGTCTTTGCCACCAAAATAAGATTTTAACAGTAAAGTAGATTAATTTATTGAAAGTTATAATATCTACACAGCTTACACGACCAGACATAACTTGCTCCAAAGATGGGCATGCCTACACAACTTATATTGCTGAAAAAGCTAAAATATAAGCAGTTTCATTTTGATGACAGGATATATAATAGTGCAGATTAGTTCTATCATAGAAAAGTTTGTATGTGATTCATGAAACCGGGTTATAACGGTGTGAAGAAAAATGCACGCCATGTGCACATCATAAATGGTAAAATTCAGAATAAATCTTACATGAAATTAGCTGTTGCGGAAGAGTGAAAAACAAGTAAAACGGAATAAAAAGTACTTCTCATGCGATAGTATATACTTTTGGCAGCATGGGTTGATTAATTGTATCGTTATGAACATATTCAATATTATCAAATGAAATCGGGGAAACGTAAAGAAAAGGGTAAGACGTGGCATGCATGAACTAGGATAACTTGAGGAGTAAACATAAGTTCAAAGCGGCATACATGCTTAATATCGATAATAACGAAATAGTATAAGCATGCACTAGAATCCAGTATAAGTATAATGACAAGTACTACAATTGTAGTAGCCCAAACAAATAGACTAATCATGTCAATGTGCTACAAGATATAAAGTTTACTCAAACCAGAATATGGGGGTTTGGAGAGAATAAGTTGCTAAATGTTTAGTGTTATATACAAATACTTTATGAGAATCACATTTTCTAGACGGGCATGCAAATAGACCACTGGAGTAAAATAACCACACCTAAAAATGTCAAAAAAGAACACCTGAAAGAATCTAACCGTATGAGATTGCACAAGAAAGAGAATAGTTGTGTTATTCCAATTTATAAGTCAGCTAGATCAAGATAACACGAGATTTAAGTACAACTGTCGGTATTTCAGTTTAGTTTGTGGGTGGAATGTATCTTACAAACTCATTGACCAAACGATGCCTAAGGAGTAAGAAAGAGTGTAAGTAATAATGCTAAATATTGATACATAATTCTATGATTTTGCATGGTGGGCCACACACCTTCAATATACATACCGTGAAAGTATTTACAAACAACCAAAACTCCAGATACATTTAGTTTACTAAATCTGAATTGTGGAGAGGTGGATGAAGTTAAGTACAAAGTCATGTCGGTACAGACATATTTTGTATAGATATAACAACCGGAAATAAGTTTTCTTAAGGTATAGTGACACTTCAAGGTCTTCCACTATTTAAATTGTATATCCAAGAGATGCCAAAATTTCAAAATTGATATAATCAACATATAACATAAAATATAGCAACATGGTATGAATCTAGCCGCGCAAATGCTCGGGTCATGCTGCTAGTTTAGAATTAACGAAGAATTAATATATAGGTCTACCTCGAGACAAATACTCATCTCCTGGGAATGACCACACATCATGATCTAGCATGCATGAAAAGTGCTTGGGGACCGTAGACATGCGGAACTCTTGCACATCATTTGAAAAACATCCACTTAGGATTCAAACTTTTTTGACTCAAAAATGAAACATCAACCTAACTCGGATACACCTTCATAGAAATTTCTAAAAATCATGGTATTTTATCCCTAAACTAAAATCCTGGATTTTTTTTATTCGGGACCCTTTTCTATAGAATAGTTCCCGCTAGCTAACTTACTCGATAAGAATAAACACGCGGCACGCTCGTCTCGAATGATACGCAACACTCCCGTCTACTTCCACTGACGCACTCCAAAATTATGGTCGTGACATCAAGTCCTCGAAGTAGAGAGCCACTGAGCCGTCCCAACGGCTTCTCTTCGTATTGATCAACAACATTGATTATCCCTCGATTCTGCTCATCTTCCCTATTAATCCCCGGTCATCTCCATCCTATTTAACTTCTCCCCTTTCCCACAATCCTAGCGCACTTCACAGTCTCCAATCCCCCTCTCCATTTAGAAAAGATCTCCTTCCCCAACAGCGCACCCATGGCCACCTTCTGGCTCCCACCCACTACAAAGGAGCTCCAATCCCTGTCGTTCGGGGTTAGTGAGGACAATTCCCTGCGTATTTGGGCCTTTACCTGGATAAGAAGTTAGTGGCAACTGGTGTGTGCCTTACTCAGCGCGGGCTTTGGCCTCCATCACAAGAGTCACATGTACGAGATTGAGAAGACTGCAAACCCGACGCTGAGATGATACCTTGTCGACTTGAAGGGTGGAAGAATTCTAGGACTACAGACATAGCAGACATCTTCTAGGTAGAACTTGCCTTTAGGGAGCTTGAGACCATCAGCTCTCTCAAGGTTGTCATTCAGAATTGTGGCATCATGGAAAGATCCTTCCCAGCAAGCAAGCGCATTGTAGCACCCCGGGAAAACCACTACTAGAAAATCGCTCTGTTTTTGTTTTGTGCATCATCATGACCGCATGCTCATGTCATCACGCCACATTGCATTTGAGCATCGTCATGTCACCATGCATATGTTTTGTCTAAAACTATTTTCTAAAAGCCTAGTTTTGTTTTCTAAAATATCCCCTATCTTTATTCAAATCAAAACCCCGGTCTCTCTCGGATATTTTGTTTGTCTAAAAACAAATTACAAACGTCTGTTAAAATAATAACCAAAATTTATATTATTTTTGGGAGGCAGCCAGCCATGCCCAAAAGCCCAGCGGGCCACCTCCAAACCCTAACCCTAATCCCTAGACTAAACCACCTAATCCCAACCCGCCGCCGCACTCACGCGAGGCAGCACACATACCTAACATAGCAGCGCACGACATCAGTGCACACAGCGCGCGTGCGACGTGCCGCTCGCACCTGGCCGCTACACGCCAACCCCACCCCGCTCCTCACCTGGCCCTACCCTGCAACCCCGCTACCGACACCACCCCACCTCACGCGATCCCCACCCGCGTCCATCCCGATCCTGCATGCTTTCCGCGACCGACAACCTTACCTCGGCCCCGACGCGATCCCCGCGTGGACCCCGTCCTCCCGTTCACCCCCGCAGCGCCGAGCCCCTCTGCGCCGTCCCCTGCGACCTCGCCGCGGCGCGACCGTTCTTCCTCGATCCCCGGCCGCGCGAGACCCTCTCCGGATCGCCCTCCCCTGTCTGCGCCGGCGCGCTCTCCTGCGACCCCCGGCTCCACCTCGTCCCACCGCAGCGCCACGGGTCCGCCTATGTCATGTACGGCGCCGTTCGCCACCCCTGCAACACGCTGCCGGCCAGCGCTCGTCCCCGCCTCGGCCGCGTGCACCTCCTCCTCATCACGGGCCCCCTCTCCCTTGCCTGCAAGCTCCGCTCGAGCCGGCCGCTGTTCGACCACCTCGCTCGGTCGTCGTTCCGCAGCCGCCGTCATCCGCCCGCCTCTCTCTGCTCACGTTCCCCACCTTCCTCGAAGCTCCACCGCCCTCGCTGCGCCCGAGCCGCGTCGCCGCGACGAGCCCGTGTACCCCACCTTCCCATGGCATGTGCTGCCTCCGTAGAAGCCTGGCCCTGTACCTTGTCGCCACCAAGGTCCTCCATGCCGCCCTGTGCAATCGGCCGCCCCGACTCCTCTTCCTCCTGCCACTGGTGCCTCGGCCAGCGCCCCATCCGTGCAGGCACCTCCTCTGTTTGTGCTGCTGCCTAGCGAGGACTGCATGTTCCTCTACATGTCTTGCTGCTGTCGCGCCCCTACAAAGTGTTCAGGTTAATGCCCGAATGGAACATGGCCTTGCTCGCGTTGTGCTTTTGTTCTCTTCTGTTCGGTGTGTGCTTGATACCGTGTGTTTGTGTTGTGGCCCGGTAAAGACTGCAGCAAGCCTCTCGAAGCCAATAAGACTGTCACCAAGATCTCCCGAAGTACATGTGTCCTCGAGATGGCATCGAGAACTACCAACAGCTACAAACCCGCCATTGGTAGCAAGTCCAAATCGAGAGCGACGAAGCCGATCCGAAGACCCCGTACCCGAAGGCCTTTGACGCGGAACGCCAAGTTTTCCTACCTGGAACGCCATGACCTTCGTCACGGAACCCGAAGACCCGATCTCGGAGTTTAATGTGTGTCCCTGATCCGAGACCCTATTTTATAAAAGCCACTATATAAATTGTTGCATATTAAATTGTTCAGACTTGCATGCATATTGTGGGTGTTTGGGGCTATTTAGATGATTCACCTAAATTAAATATGGAGCGCATAAGCGAGTTATTCCTGTCTATTAACGCCTCCATTTAACTTTATGTAGTGAACCGATGCCATATTTTTCCTTGTTCATACAACATTTAAATTGTGGGGTAACTAAACAACATGAACCATCTAATTAATTGTCGGGACCCCGGTTCTGCTTAATATTGCCTAATTGCATCGCATCTTTGCCATGTCATGCATGATACATACATCATACCAGATCTTTTGCCGTAGTATTAAATAGTGCATCCGATGTTTCTTTTAGTGCTTTGGTTCTTCGTGAATTAGGCTGTTGAGTGGATGCGAGTATCGACAAGTCCTTCGGATAATGTCTCTTCGGCTATGTTTTTCCAGGCGAGCATTCTCCCCCTTTCTACCTATTTTGCATTTATAGTCTTTATTTCCTCCTGTTGATATATCACTATCCGTGTCGTGATGTTTTAGTGTTCCGTACCAGATATATTCCGTGCAGCCTTTATATTGCCTTGGATACCTCCTATTACATGTTGTTTGGTAGATAGATGGTCTTGCGAGTCGTAGTCGCTTGCTCAGATGCGATCCCATGTCGTGAAGTACCACACAATTGTTGGAATGTTGTCATATGACTTTAAATACAACTATTAAATTGCTGGGATAACTAATGAAAGAGGCACCGGTGGGCAATATATGCTATTTGGTTTTTCATGTACACTTGTGTCCCGTAGGCCCCGAGTACTTGATACCCGTTCCTTGACTATTCGCACTATCCACATACGGGAGACTCTATGAATCCCCCTTAGCCAGATCTTGATTCATTTCTTATTTCTTGGGGCCACAAGTAGTTTGGGGCTTTATTACTATCCTGTACTTATGTCATGCTTTACTGCTTTATTTATGATTGTGCGTGGAGCACATGTACTGTTTTGGAATGTGGAATGTTTTCGCGGTATCGACAAGCCCAGTCACACTTTCGGGTTCCCAGTCGTTTACAGCCATTGTCACAAACCTTGGGTCCGTCTCGGAGCCGGCCAACTTCGTTGCGGGTAGCTTAGTGGGGTGCCCCCCTAAAATCTTTTATGAATCCTGTGATTTCTTTGTCGTGAAAGCCTCGTTGGGTTTTGATTTGGTTTTTCCGAGGTTGATCGTGTGTGTGTTGCTATTTGTGCATCCCTGCAGGGTAAATCTTTCTGAAAGCCGTGTCCGCGGTTATGGACGACTTGGAGCATAGTATCTCGATCATAGACAAGCATAACTAAAGTAGTGTTATAAATTTGACTTAATATGTGACTAGTAATCAGCTTCACTACAATGGAATGGATAATAAAATTGCCAACAACTGGTGGAACTGGGGTGTATTGTGTCATGTTATACCTGCCTAGTAAGTATCACAACTCCAATGGAATGAAATAAAAGTACCAACAACTGCTGGGTTTAGGATGTCACATGCTAATTGTATCTGACTAGTAAGTACTGCAAGTACAACTGAATGGTTAACTAAAACTGCCCACTACTTATGCTATTAGGATGACTCATGCTATCTATATCTGACTAGTAAGTCCTTTAACTATAATGGAATGAATAAAACTGCCAACTGTGTGAGTTCCTCGGTTTGACTTCCTCGTTTGGTCTCGAGGGGGAATACCAGGATGGGTATGATTGGTGTTAGTATAAGGTTGGTTCCGAATAGGTCTCTCCTATCCCTCTCTAATAGCCGACAGTTGTATCGAGTCTCTATAGGTTGTTTAGTGCATGTTGTGCTGACGCTTCAGTCCACCATACCTATGTAGGCGAGAGCCACCGAATTCTAGCCTCGCCGTGTACTGGCCTCAGTACTGACCGCTCTATTTTTCCTTTGCCCTTTGTCGGCACCCCTTTTGTTTTAGCAGGTTTAAGTTCGACGTCGTTAGTAGGGTTACCCTTCCGGCTTGGCCTGGGCAGGGTTATGGACGCCATTGGTTATTCTTCAGGGCTCTTAGCCCCATTTGCATCTTGTCCGTAGTCGAACGCTCTATTGTTTTCAAGGTGATTTGGATCTTTGTATAGTGTATCTGTATTCTTGACTCATGGAGTCGTTGTTGTATATATATGTTCTGTGGGTTCCATCGTGGACTAATGTGTAATGGTATTACTTCGTTCTCCACCTGCACGCAAGTGCCTGGTGGGCGTCCTTGAATCGTTTCTATGCGGGTTTGGCGGGAAGCGCTAAAACTTGCATAGGGCCGATTCGAGGGTGTTACACACATATGTGAATTTCACGTAGAAATCAACAGTGGCAAGCACATTTTGGCAGGGGTAGTGCTTTCTCCCCTTGTATGCAGCATATTCGGCTTTCGGCACTCTAGCCATCACGTGAGTACCATCAATTGCTCCAATACAGTCCTGGCATTACAAGAATGTTAGGCGGAAGTGTAATACAATCATGTCATGAAGTACAAGCTAGCATTGCTCACCTTGAAAAATGGGAACATCGAGCGTTGCCTTGTATCTTCGTGGGGGGTTTGACCACTAGGTGGCTTGGTCATCTCTCCCCTGAGCTCTCCAATAGCATAGAGCACCTGATGGAATTACCAGGAAATTCTCGGTATATCTCCTCCATGTGTTATGAATCACTGGGAATCTCTAGTTATGTCCTAGAACATGAAGAAACGGAGCCACTTGCTCTTCAATGGAGGTGTTTATGTTGCCCTTAAGCAAACCCTTAGTCCTGAATGTTCGCACAAGATGATTAAAAGGGACTCTTCTCATCCTGAGCATGGCGATAGCCTCTTTATCATTATTGTTGTACATGTAGTTTAGATTTGCCATCCTCTCTCTGTCGTGCTACATCATGGGACCATATGTCACTACCACCCTATTAGTCTTAGCAGCCGCTCTTCTGTGGATCAAGAGCATCCATGCCTGAATCACAGCGACCAGTGCAGCTGCCTGGATGATAACCTTCAATTGTTGGCCCTAAACATAGTGGCATTGCATAAGCACCCTAGGTACTACCCTAATGTCGAGTTAACTACCTAGGTACTAATGTAGGGGAGGAGGAGGCAAGGACAAGGTTCTTACCTCCATGGTTGCAGACATCGATGACCTGCCACAGGCGGAGAAGAACACAAGGGAGAAGACGATACCGTAGATCTGCGAGGCCTCAGACACCGGAGTCGGAGAAGACATGGCAGTCGGTGCTAGAGTGGTCATAGCAGCCACTGCCGGAGATATAAATGTTGCTGCCACCGCCCAAGACAAAAATGGGGATGTATTTGTCTCCTAGCGAGTGGTGATAGTGTAAGAGGGAGGCGGGCCTACTTTTCGCGCCATACAGCGCTACAATTTTTCTGGCTCCCGCCATCTCCATGCTACCTCCCCGCGCACGTTGTTCCTCTCCTTGCGCTCAGCCGCTCGCCAGGGCATTGCTGCTTTAATCTCGTGCCATGCAAGAAACACATGCGACCTAGAAAGACAAACGAGCTTAGAGGATTTGTCCTAGCAAACATGCTCTTGGATTACTGTCTGGATGTATTTGAAAGACAAGTTTTAGAGTAGAAGTAGGACATGAACAAATTATGCTACTCACACCGAAGCCTACACACTGTGTCTTTCAAATGTTTAACTTGAGTATTATCAGAAGTTCTACTCCCTCAGATCCATATTAATTATCACTGGATTGTATGTATCTAGCACTAAAACATGTCTAAATATATCTATTTCCGCGACAATTAATATGGACCAGAGGAAGTATCATTTTTTTTCTACGAAATGTAGTAGCACTACTTTTAATTGATTAATAGAAGCTAGCAGAGTCAGGAAACAGGGTCAGATTAGGAATCACAAAGCTGAAACAAACAACAAAGAAAGGGGAGAACTAAGGCTATACAATTTTACAACAAAACTACAGTAGTATAGACTATAGTTAATCAGCTGGGTGGCGAAAACCAGTGAACCCTCGAAGTCCAGCTTGAGTCTAGAACTCTAGATGCTAATTTTAAGGATACTTGGTCAGCAACGAAATCCGCTTGTTATCGAAGATCCGAGCATTACGTTCTGTACAAAGCATCCAACAGGTTGGCATGAAGAGACACTGAGGGAAGTTGAGTGCCTTACGAGCAGGTCCGGTGTTGCCATGCACTGAGCCGATCCAGCAGGTTCAAAGGTCCGGTGTTGAAGGAGAAATAGCTTAGTGAGAGCGAAGCTGCACGAGGCTCTCTTTGATTTAGTTTTGGTGGTGTGAGATCCAGATACATGGCTTAATAGGATTGATAGAATAGTCATTTCAACAAGTTGCAACTTCTTTTCCGAAAGCTGATTCGAAAAGAACTCGAAGATTAAGCGTGCTTGGCCTGGAGCAATTATAGGATGGGTGATCGACCGAGAATTGGGTACCGGGTGCACGAATGAGCACAAAGTGCGCATAAAACTATTATTAGCCTGCGAGACCAATCTAGATATCCTATTAAGCTGCTAGGAGTGACGCTCCCAGGACCCAGTGGACGGGGTGTTACGGGTGGGGTGAGTCGTGCCAGAGCTACATATAGTGCAACGCTGAGGCGACGCTTGAGGAACCGAGCAGCAAGCCACTGATTCTCCCCCCGCCCCACACAAAAAGATTCATTTAATACCATGGACCCGTAGGTCCAAATGTCATATATTAAACCGATAAGAACAGATACTACACTTGATCTTAGCCGGCGGCCGTGAAAGGTATGATTTGATTGTAGCTAAATAATATGAGCTACTTTTTTATAACAAAACAATATGACTACACTTGATCTTAGCCGGAGGCCGAGAAAGGTGTCGTGAAAGGTTCTCAGGCATATTTGTTCTTACTTTTTTATGACTAAACAATATGAGCTACTACTTATTTGTCAGTGTGAGCTTCTCTTGTATGGCCAAACATTAGCTCCTTCATCTATCAGTGTGAGCTTCTCTTGTTTGAACTCAGAAAGACACAATTGTAGACAATTAGCTCATGTAATTGTGCCACAGCTCCCGATAAATATTGCCATATCGCTACTCCCTCCGACCCAAATTAGTTGACTTAGATCTATATTTGATTATATCTAAACATGATTTAGTATTAGATACATACGTATCTTGATAAATTTGAGTCAACTAATTTAGGTCGAAGGAAGTACTACATCTCTGAACAATTTTTTAGTTTTGTTTTGGTTGGGATGCGTCTGCCAAAGCTATACTGCAACACTAAGGCAACGCTTGAGGGATCCAGCGGCAAGCCACTGAACCCTCTCCCACAAAAGATTAATTCAATATCATGGACCCGTAGGCCACATTATCAGATATTAAGCTGATAAGAACAGATACTACACTTGATCTTAGCCTGAGGCCGAGAAAGGTATGATTTGGACCGTGTCCCTGCATCTCTTTTCATTGCACCCTGAACCGCCTCAGCACGATCACCTGAGCGATGTGGGACTACTCGAACCAATCGACGATGCCTCCGTTCGCCCGGCCAGCAACATGAGGTCGGTAACCTGGATGTGCGCCTCCTGGCGTTTTGGGGCCTGCCTAGAAGCCCATCAGCCCAAATGCCCGTTCAAAGAAGAAAGAAAGAGATGAAGAGTGCACCCGTTCATTTATTTTCAACATCAAACTGAGATACAAGTGATGGGATCTGGGAGATTTCCAGCTTCACGTGCCAATGACGCTTACTAAACAATTAGCAGCAGCCCTGATTCCTTTGGCACATGGATTAATCTAACCTCCAAGCAAAACATCAAGAAAACTACCGTCAAGTACTAGCAAATAAATGAGAAAATTGCACATAACATCAGCCTTTGGTGCTAAAGTGGCACAGAACACAAAAACAAAAGACTTGTTACAGCTAACCCCAATCCGTTGCACCTAGCCCAAATAGAGTTCAAATAGAGATTACAGTGCCTTAAAAATGTATATGAGTGTATGCCCATATTTTTATACCGTATATCAATCGTGTGGACCAGTATTTATGTATTTATAATTTTATATCCTCTAGCGAACAAAGCTCGGTCCAGTGTATCTGATGTTGCAATCGAACTCGGCCTGATACCCCTCCTGCAGCGTCTACGTATACGCGTAAACTATAAAAAAGACCGGCGACTATGTATAGAAAAAATTCAAACTATGCACGTTACAAGCATATAAATTTTTAATGTGAAGTACCTTATATTTTAGACTAACCAAAAAATACAAACTAAATAAATTTTAGAAGATTTAAAAATTATATTGTCATGCTCCCAGATCTGCAGAAGAAGGTAGAATAAATCATTAGCTACGTTCTGATATTCTGTATGAATTTTTCGAAGCTAAAAATTTAAATTTTTTTGGATTTTTGAAAGATCTCTATGGAATTCATATGTCAAATTGACGCTCTCGTGTTTTCTACCGCCATGATGTCTACTTTTTAATTTACGTAAAATTGTGGTATACGGTATAGAAATACGTACCCGCGTGTTAGATATATACTGTTAAGGCACTATTTACTCTATTTGGGCTAGCTGCAACTGATTAAACAACAAACCTGTGTTTTGTGTAACTTTGGCACCAAAGCCTAGTGTTACATGCAATTTTTTCCAAATAAATAAACCAGACTTATATACCCGTTCAAAGAAAACAAGCATGTTCTATTGAAAAATAGACCATAGATACGAGATGGACTATCATTGTTTTGTGTATGAAAACGAAAGCTTTGTAAAAAGAAATTAGAGCCACGAAAGAGATCAATTATCGTGCATCAATAATGTAAACAACTGTCTTGTTACAAAAAAAACGAGGAACGGATCTACAAACCATAGTAATATATTTCTTGTAAAGTTTACTCGTGTATTAATACAAAAGGTGAAACTTGTATGTTGAAAATATGTCCATGCCTAAAGTACCATTTTGAGTGATTGTCGCACTCGCTCAACTAAGTTTGTCGAAGTTGAAAGATTGAGGAAACTTTACGCAATCATGCCACAGATATTTAACATCTTTACTGCAATAGAACTCCAAAATGATGTTTCTTACCCTGCTTATTGAATAACATGTATCAAATAATTTCACAAGGATGGCTTATTCTAGCTTAATGGTGAGTTAGTAGTAAAGAGTTAACATATTTGCATATTTTCTGAGCATAACTCATAGATTAAATGGTACAAATCAAGATTTTGAATTCATAATTTATTATCTAGGAATGGCGCCTAGTTTCAGTTTTTGCCTCGGGCCTCTAATTTTGTTTCCACTAAGGTACAATAGTATGATCATGATCCGAAAGCTCAATTCCAGCTAATAAATTATATGCGGTCATACAATAACTTACATGTGGCCAATAAGTAATAACTTAATAATTGTAGATAGCTAGATATATAGAGAAAATTCATATTCTTTATAGCTTTTACTCTAGTGGACCATCTCACATCTTGGTGTTTCATTCTTGGGTCCTCATCGACCTTGTGATTGGGTGTGTTATTACTCCGATCCGTTTACTCGGGCTTCTACATATCATCCTCGGAACCAACCTATAGAGTGAGCAAACCTGATGACCACTGCCTCAAGAGGAGGAGGTCCCTAATATTAAAATATACCAATAAAAACTAAATTATTATCCTCAAAATATTATTAAAAGACATCTTAATTTGAATTAGCAAGTTCACACCATGGATCAATAGCATATACTAAGAAGAAATAAAGCAACCTAATTGACAACTGTGAATTTATTTAGCATGCTAGTTTCTCTACGATGGACATCCTAGAAGTTGTTCTAAAATAAATATATAACTAGATTATCATGTTTGATTTGATGCTCCAATTTTATTTTATAAGTTGACATGAATGCCTATATATAGTAGATGATGAAACTAAGGGTCAAGGCCAGCATACAAATTAACCAATCAATATGTATGTAAAGGTGGAACTTCCATTATTTTGAAAGTTATCAATGATAATAAACGATGTATTTCAATACTAAGTGCAAAGAATCCATATGTTGTCATTTTATTACTTAACCTAACCTTCGAGACATTCACCCATGCTTAAATTTATACTCTAGAAGCTTTTGTAATTATACATACCTAATTATACACCAGAACCACTACTAAGATATTGGTTGAGGTGTATGCTTTAGAGATCTCTATCTTGACATTTTTTGGATAATAAAATCTATACACGAACACACATGCATACATACAAATACATAGGTATGAACTACACCTAATTAATGCAAATGTGAAAATAATTCAAATAGAGAACGTTATTACAACATGCACTACATATATCTTTTTGAGGGTTATATATGACAACCGCATATAAAGAGAAGTGTACATAATGTTCACAGACATTGTTACATGTTTAATTATGGTATTGTATATAAAACTGTACTCATTAAGTCTATGGTATAACAAAATAAATTTAAAAGTATAACGGTTTATTATAAATTGAGGTAGAGTTATTCTCACTGGAAGGCATGGGTACGAAGAACGAGAATAGAACTATGGGGTTAGTTCTCCGGACAGAAAATGCAGAATGAGGATGGGGTGGGAAGATCGGTGGTAGTAACGAAGGTCCTTATTGGTCTGGATGGGGTTTGTCTCATTGGGATAAAATATATGTTTTTTCGATGACTTCGCTTGAAATATTTGTATTAGTATAATCAAAAAACAAAGAGCTTTCTAGGTATGTATACCACTTGGGCCCAAAATTTGTTCCTTAGTGGATAAAATATTTATATCCCATTTTCGTTTATTTAATGAATTGGGATACATACATATAGACTAAACGACGGTTACACAAGAAAGAGTTGGGAAAATCAAGGAATAAAGCAAGGAACAAGCTATGACCTAGATACCACCATCAAGTCTTATACTTTTTACCAAGAAACACAAAACATACTGATAAGAGCAGTGAAGAGTGGTGTTGGCTGCTACATTGTTGTTGAGCCAACGCATAGAGACATCACCTGCTTGCCCAACAATCGGTCTAAAACTTGGAGATTGAGGAGTCACACCATCGGAGCCCATCAGGTCACCAAAATTTGATGATAACACCAAAGGGAAATGCCCCTCCCCCCCATCAAGCAAGACCTGACCACTTAACCTCGCTTGGCCTCAAGAACTGCCACATGCTCACCCAGAAAAACATGAGGTTGGTAGAAAAAGTATATAGCTTGAAACATAGTACCAGAGCACTCCATAAAGAATCATGCATCACATCGATACATTCCCATGCCACCTTCTCAACCTTCACACAATGCAGTGCAATTAGTAGTCCTTAATTTTATTTGATCAAATGCCAATAAGCAGATAGATCGATCTTCTCATTCTTGATAACCTGTACCACACCTTCAAGGCATGTGAGGAGCTTACCTTATAGTGCATTGGCATGGCAAGAACTTCCACTATGACACGAACCAACCTAGTTGCACATCACACTATGTGGTGACCCTGCATACCACATGTTGTAGTGGGTAGGTTGTTGACCTGATAGTTATCAAATAAGGATCATATTAGTGTCTTAGAGTAGTACAACATAAGGATCATATTTCCTAGATTATATATTCATTATTAGTCTCTTTGTTTCATATTAACTATCATAGAATTATTTAGAAACGCGTATATCTAGATGCATTTTAGTGTGTAGATACATACGAATCTAGACAAATCTTGATTTTTTTGCCTAGGGCCTCTAATTCTATTTCCACCAAGGTACAATACTCTGATTATAATCAAAGGCTCAATTCCAGGTAATGAATTACATGTGTTCATACAATAACTTACATTTTCCAATAAGTAATAAATCAATAATTTTAGATAGCTAGACATATAGAAGAAAAGGCTTTAACCATTTATAGTTTTTCCTATCATGGATTGTTGGGCCATGTCTAGAGCTAGGACGAAAACCAAAAAAATCCGGCTAACTCTAGCAAGCCGCTCCTCCAAGATCTGGCAGAGGTAGATGACCATCATTCTTACCCTATACGCGTAGTTGCAAAAGTTCAGGAAGCACATCAGGGCAGTGCAGTCCTTGGTTCCTCGTCAACTTCTCTCGCTCTGGCGAACTCGGTCGATCCCGAACCTTTCCCCTGGCTCGGTAAACTCTGCTACCACCTACCGCCTCTGAGCGGTGTCATATGTGACACCTCTGCTAGTTCAGACACATGCAAGCTGGAGAAGCGGCGAGTAAGGGCTAGCCTCGGTTTCACCACTGTGGGACAAGGTGGTGGGAGGCCCAAGCCACAACATGTGGAATGTTCAGATGCATGTCCGCTGCCTCCCACCCCACCTATATATAGGGACTAGGTGAGGGATAGATGACACCTCATGTCCCTAGGTACACAACCATAACCCTAGTTAAAGTGGGTCCAATCCATTGACATGTGTCCCTATCCGACTAAGTACGTCCAACTTGTTGTTTTCTCTTAGTTGGATCTCCATCCTTCTAGCTCCACTTTCTTAAGTGTGTGACCCCGTAGGCTTACAGTAAGCCGGACATACCTCACTGGGATCTCGCCCAAAGCTGATAGCCGACAGTTGTTTCTAGCAGAGCATGCCGCCTCACATATACATATAAGTTCCCTTGATGTGATAGTCTGTCGGAGTCCCTTTGCTTCACAATATTGGTGGTAAGCCGCAGGGAAGCGTCCGTCACCCCAGTGCCAGCTTAACTCAGTTTTTTCATTCTAGTGGTAAGTGATTCATTCCACCTAACATTAGTTGGGTCATTGATGTCTACGCACTTCTATTCTTGTAGACAGTTGTTGGGCCTCCAAGTGTAGAGGTTTGTAGAATAGCAGCAAGTTTTCCCTTAAGTGGATCCCCCAAGGTTTATCGAACTCAGGGAGGAAGTGGTCAAAGGTATTCCCTCTCAAGCAATCCTGCAATCAAGATACAAGAAGTCGCTTGTGTCCCCAACACACCCAATACACTTGTCAGGTCTATAGGTGCACTAGTTTGGCAAAGAGATAGTGAAATACAAGTGGTATAGATATAGGACAACGGTGCCAGAAAATAGCTTAATGGCTTGGAAGAGACTAAAGATAAACTAAAATAAAGATGGCAACAAGCAAACATGTAACAGATCTAGTTGCAAACGGTGTTTCAATACTTACAAACAAGGCCTAGCGATCATACTTTCATTAGTGAACGCTCTCATATAAATATCTTCTCTTCATGATACTACTCTGAACTACTCTCCGGTTGGACACTCTAATCCATGGTAGGGCTATAACAGCACTCCTTAAAGTTCGCTTTCAGCATCTAGGTAACCCCACACTGTCACCTTGAGCACTAGATGGTTTCAACAAACACCACAATTTCATAAAAACATCCAACTCCAAATATAACTCATAACAAGTATTTGTAATCTCTAGCCTAAGTGCCACCATGGTGTGCACGTTGTCACTTTCACACACATGGGGAGAGCAGAGATCTAATAAAGCACTTAAGTAGCAAGGTAGATCTACTTGATTACAAAGCTCATGATCACAATATGATCTTGCATAGAGAGAGATGAACACATAGCTACCGGTAGAACCCTTAGCCTCGAGGAAGATTTACTCCCTCATCATCATGGGAATCAGCAACGGTGATGAAGATGGTGGTGGAGATCGATGGAGATGGCGGTGAAGATGGTGAAGAGGCGGCGGCGCGGAGGACTCCTTCCCTGCCGCCGGTATCACAGAGGAGCACCGCCCCTTAGCCCCCTTACTTCATGGCTTTGGGATCCATGGGGAGGAAAAAACGTGGTTTGGTGGCTGCAAATTCGTAGGTGGAGGTGTCTCCCACGAATTAGGTTTCCTCTCTTTATATAGCTTCTTGGATTCCGGTCACCCCATCTTGGGCTGCAGTAAATCGGGCCTATCGGGGATCCGGAATTGGAATCAGCTAAATTTTATGTCCAGAACGTTTGTCGTGAAATTTCCAACAAATTTGTAGTTGAAGAGTTTTCCGTTTGACCCTGTCTTTGACCCAAAACGTGACCATCTTCAAAAAGAGTTCTGAGACAGATTTCTGGAAAATCCCAATTTGACTCCAATAAGGTTTCCACTTGTATTCTTGGTAATTCCTACACATCAAAGTATAAAACAAGAACATTGGGCACTTTTGCAACTATTGGTAGGTTAGTCCAAATAAATCATAAACTTTATATAAAAAGGAGTATCAAAAGCATATTATTAGCATTAAACCATAAAAAATTATAGATACGTTATGGACGTATCAGTCATCATCTACTAATTTAGTTGGACTACCTCAATCAACACTTAAACAAGTGGCACATGGTCATGCTTCCCAATCATATCACACGGGTGGGTACAGAGAATATATTTCCGTGGCGGAGGGGAAAATTCCATCTTGGTTGATCCATCTCATGTGACTTACTTATTAGTCGGCCTAAGACCGCTCTTATGGCTACCATTTGTGAATAGAGAAATGCGGAGTCAAAGTTGGCTAATCCATAATCTGGATCGTGCGATCACCTCTCGTCTAAGGACAGCATTATACTAGTCGGATCATATGACAACTTACTCATGTAGACTAACCTTTGGGTTATTTCGTCTAACTTACCTCTTTCGTCTAGCCAATGCAAATCAAATAGCATCTCTACGCACATGACATGCATAACCTGCTAGTCATCTTCCGGCTTACACATTAGTCTTGATAGTGGATGTCTAGCCCAACCTCGAACTGGATATAAGCACTATGTTTGGGGGCTACATCATATACATCGACAAGTACAAGAAGTTCAGGTCGGACAATCATACATATACAAGACGAAAAGTGGAGCCTACGGGGCACCATTCCTAACATGTAACATTGATCATCTCATATCCATCCTAGCTTTTGTCCTTCATTTTTGGGGCACTCATTGACCTTCGCTTAGGTGTTTTTTTATTTACTCCTGATTCTAGATGTTGGCCTCAGATCCCACCCATAGGTTGAGCAAACTTGGCAACCAAACCTCGAGAGGAGGAGTGCCCTAGTGTGTGTTTCTGTGTGTGTGGTGCTAACTATATTACCATGTTAGATTTCATGCTCAAAATTTATTTGAGAAACTGGTAGGAATACCTATATACACTAGATGAAATCAAGAGTCAAGGCGAGCATACAAAATAATGAAATCTTATTTATGTAAAACTAGAATCTTTTCATAATTTTATATGTATCGATGATAATAAAGAGATGATATCTCAATACCAAGTCCAAAGAAATCACATATGTTTTCAATTTACCGCTTAACCCAACTTGAAAGACATATTCGCCTACGGATACATTTATACGCTAGAAGCTTTCATTATTATATTTACCTAACAATACACTAGAACCAATACTAAGATACAGTGTAGAGATATCTATCCTAACATTTTTTAGGATACTAAAACATATTCAGGACCACACATGTATACATATAAAAATATATGTATACACTACATATAATTTATGCAACTACGGAAAAATAACTAAAGAAGAACTTTTATTATAACAGACACTTTATTAGATTTAGTGCATGCAATTTTTGAGTAATATACTCTCTTTGTTCCATAATTCTTGTCGTAACTAAACCATGAAAAGAATTATGGAACATAAGGAGTACTTTATAACTGGAAAAAAATTAACATTATAGATAACGTTCACAAACATTATTATATGGTTAACTATTGCATTTGTTTAAGTATAGAAAAGTGTACTTATTATATCTATAGTATGATAGAATAAGGTAATGTATAAATTTTTAGTATAAAATGGACTGCACTGCTGTCGGAATAAGATGGATCATATAGAGGGTCGCGGCTAGCCGGGTGTAGGCACCGGGAGGAAAGGCTGGATGGATTAAATGTAGAGCTCACTTCAAGAATATGGGAGGCCCATTCAGTTTTCTCCGTGATGCACCATAGAAACATCACGGTTGTCGTGACATTCTGGTCATTTCATCATGTCTTGAAGACCAATCAAGTCTCACATTGAAGCACAACTTGAGGTTGAGAGATCGGAGAATGAGAAACTAAGGGTACCATTGAGGAGTTGTACGTAGAAGGCGAAAGAAGATGCTGAGGTAGAGAGATTCAAGTATGCTGAAGACATGCAAGACATGCACAAGAAATCAGAAGAGTTGCATAAGAAACAACACAAGAGAAATTAAAGAGAAATTCTTTACCATTAACAATATTATTAGATCCAGTTATATTTGTGCACCGGCATGAAGTAGTACTTCACCTGTTTTCCTACCTCTCTATGTTTCTCTTGTAATCCTTGTACGGTACTTGTTCAGTGGCTTTGCCCCGACTATATATCAACATGCAACCAACGTGATGCCAAGTGTTGTTCCAAGCCTAAAACCCTATATGGTATCAGAGCTAAGACTCTTCCTGATCTAGCTGCTGAAAAATTAGAAATTGTCGCCGTCGCAGCGTCTTGTTGTCACTGCCGCCTCTACGTCGTGATGCCGCCGCTGCCATGTCTTGCTGCTGCTGCTGCTGCTGCGAAAACCCCACATCAAAACAAACCAAACACCCATGCTGCAGCCGTTGCATCTTGTTGTCGCTGCCGCCGGTACATCCTGCCGCTGCTGCAAAGTTTTCTGCTGCCGCCGCCCCAAGATCCGAAAAACTCCTACAAAACCTACATACACCAAAAAAAACCTAAGCCCCAAAACCACTGCGATCTCTCATCGTCGCGTCACAAAAACCTATAGCCCTGATGTCGTATTCATCATCCTCTATGACTGCCCTGGCTGTTGCGCTCGGGGTGCCTCCCTCCCAGCCGCTGACTCGTGACAATGCCCTGATATGGAAGGCTCTTGTTATTCCAGCACTTCATGGAGCTCGTGTGCTAAATCTGGTGAAGGGGCTCGAAGCTACTCCGGTTGAGGAGGTTGAAGTTGAAGATACCAATGTGAAGAAGCTCAAATTCAAAAAATCCGAGTATGCTGCCTGGATTACCCGTGATCAGCGGTTCTTCGGTATATTCTTAACTCTGTTTCGCCAGATATTCTTTCACATGTCATTGGCCTTGATACATCTGCGGAGGTTTAGAAAGCTCTTGAGTCTCTCACCACGACTCCATCACGTTTTAGAACTCAACAACTCAGATATGCCCTGAATGACATTAAAAAGGTGATCTCTCAGCTGAAAAGTATTTTGCCAAGATTAAAAACATAGCCTCTGAACTTGGTGTTGCTGGCAAGCCTCTGGATGATGATGAGTTGATTTGGTCTATATTGCATGGTCTTGGTGATTCTTACAATACTTTGAAAACAGTTGTTAATGCCAATCCGAATACTACTCTTAATGATCTATTCAGTCAGGTTCAAGCTTTTGATTAGCTCCATAGCATGGATGATGGTGGAGATGCCTTTGTCTCATCCGCCAACATGGCACAACGTGGTGGTCCACCACCACCACTCCCATATGTGCATCAGGATGATCGGCACTAGGATGATCAAGGTTATCAGGAGGACCGTCATGGCTATCAGGATGATCGCCGCCGTGGCTATGATGAGCGTCGCTTTGAGGACCGTGGTCACCATGATGATCATGTTCCCCGTGGCCATGATGAGCGGTGCGCCTATGATGACCATCCTCGCCATCGTGATGATGATGGTGGAAGACGTCGGGATGATGGACTACATGATGATAGTCATCGTCGAGGACGTGCTCCCATTCCTTATGTTAATGTCACCTGTGAGATATGCAAGATTCATGGGCACCCTGCTAATGACTGTTGGTGGAGGTTCCAGAGTAACCGTGATCACTGGGATGAGGATCGTGATCGTTGTGATGGCAGTAACCGTGGTGAGAAGGGTGCCAATATGATCTCTTGTGGTGTGGACACAAACTAGTATTCTAACACTGGTGCTACAAATCATGTTGCAAATGAGATGAGCAAGCTTTCTTTCCAGGAGAAGTACACATGACATGATCAAGTCCACACAGCCAATGGTAAAGGTATGCAAATTTTTCATATTGGTCATTCAATGTTGCACACTCCCCATAGTTCTCTACACCTTAAAAACATCCTTCATGTTCCAGATGCGTAGAAAAATCTCCTTTTAGTACACAAACTTATACTAGATAATGATGTCTTCCTTGAATTTCACCCATATTTTCCTTGATAAAGGATCAGGCCACAAGGAGAATTATTTTTAAAGGTCCATGTCATGATGGTCTCTACCCGCTAGTGCCTTTGTCTACCGGGTCCTCAAGCAAGCCTACGTTACAATAAAGCCATTACATGGCATCGCCGCTTAGGACATCCATCATCCTTTATGGTGCAGCAAATTCTTAGGAAACATCATATTTCTCATTCACCTGAAATAAACCCATACATTTGTGATTCTTGTCAACTAGATAAGAGTCATTAGTTACCGTACACCCTGCCTCTACTAGTGTATCCACCATTCATTTGGAGCAAGTTTTCTCTGATGTATGGGGGCCAGCACCTGCTTCTGTTGGCAAACATTCTTATTATGTAAGTTTCATTGATGGTTTTAGTAAGTTTACATGGATATATTTTCTTAAGAATCGTTTTGAGGTTTATCAATTTTTTCTTAACTTCCAGCAACATGTTGAGAGAAAATTTTACAGAAAAATCATTACCATGCAAACTGATTGGGGTGGCGAATATGAAAAACTCCATAGTTTCTTTCAAAAAGTGGGAATCACTCACCATGTTTCATGTCCACATGCACATCAACAAAATGGCTCAACTGAACATAAACACCATCACATTGTTGAAGTAAGTCTTGCACTCCTTGCAAATGCATCTATGTCACTTAAGTTTTGGGATGAAGCTTTTTTTACAGCCACCTTCCTTATCAACCTACTCCCTAGTAAGGTGATACATTTTGATACTCTTGTTGAGTGTATTCTTCATACAAAGCCTAATTATGAGTCTCTTAGAGTCTTTGGTTGTGCTTGTTGGCCAAATCTTCGACCCTATAATAAAAGGAAACTTGCTTTCTGACGAGGGTTTAACTCATCAATGCCCATTGTTATGGACTTGGGTTTTGGAGAAGGAGGGAGCGCTGGAGACATCTATCGGCTAGCAAACAAGCACACAGGGGACTCAAAGATTTACCCAGGTTCAGGCCTCGTAGAGGTCCCTACTCCTGCTTGTCTGCTCGTGGAATTATTGAAGGAATCGAAGATTACAATGGTGCGCAGATGCAATCTGGCGAGGGTTGTGGAAACTAGGGTTGCGTGCGTCCTCCTCGCCGCCCCCTCCTGGCCTTTATATAGATAGGCCAGGTCTCGGGTAGCAGGTCAAGTCGGTTACAGGTTAGGGTTTTTTACCTTTGAACTTTCTATCTTTGGATTCTTCTTGTTCTTCAAGCAATCGAGAGTCCGTAGGCTACTCGAGTTCTTTGTTTGGGCCTTGGCAACACCGTGGGCTTCCGCTGTATTCAGGCCGTATATACCAAGCTCGAGTACCTGTAGGGTATACCCATGTCAGTAGCCCCCGAGTGTCCAGTGGAATCGCAGATTCGACTCGGGACTTATGAAGTCTTTCGAGTGCGTGGATGAGTATATTTTCGACTGGTTTTTATGTCATAGGGATCGTTGATATGCGTGCCTGATTTGACCGATGTATCGGTATCAGTTAACTACCTTAGTGTAAAACAACGCAATCTACTCAAACTCGAGTCCCCGGACTCGAATCCGGAAAAGTGCTGGTGTAATTCGACTCAAGCCGTGGAGGTCTTACAGGAGTCAAATTCCAGTATACGGATGTGAGCACTCGACGCGTCCATCAAGGCATGTTCATCGTACCTATATGCACGGATATATTTCTGGTAGTGCGTAGAAAATGCGTTGCCAGGCCTTATTCAGGTCTTACCTTCACGCTGCAAGCGTGGCATCCGAATTTTTGGTCATCGCGGAGATGATTCGGGTGACCCAGGAGACACAGTCTCTTTGTAGGGAAAATATGAGGCGGTGTCGCCATAAACCTCGAGTGTGGATGTTATCAACACAAAGTACGATGTACAAATAATCATAGGGTGCGCGACCAGCGCTCCCTATGGGAGTAGCCCCCGAGTGCCTGGTTGAGTCGAAGACTCAGGCAGGGACTAAAGAAATTTTGCAACTGCCATCGTCTTTTGTTTTGCTTGTTTCAGTCGAATTTGTTTTCGGCGCTCCCTATGGGAGTAAAACATGTCCATAGTCGAATTGCGGATTTGAGTGGTTGGGTTTGCTTTGATTGTCCATGTTCCTGTAGAAAAGAAAAAGAAAAAATCGTAGGGTGCGCGACCAGCGCTCCCTATGGGAGTAGCTCCCGAGTGCTTGGTGGAGTCGAAGACTCGAGCAAGGACTAAAGTAGTCGAAATCCTCTGCTGCATAATTTTGGATGACGTCAGTGCTGACGATGTGATGACCTCAGTTCCCGCGTGAGCGAGTTTGACGGGACGTGACGAGCGGTGGGTCCCATTTTCTGACTCTGACTTGACCGGGCGTGCGTAATCTCTGTTTTAAGTGCGCCTCCTCGATTTCTGCGCGTAATGGGTAGTGGGGGACGGTTCATGCTTCAGGTCCTCCACGTGTCGATCACGATGTGCGCCACACGTCTGATAGGGTTTTTCCTGGCCGTTAGATTGCATCTTCCAGGGGGTTAAGTAGCGATGCTATGATTGTAAATTTTCACATCTGCTTCTTTTCTCTGCCTTTGCCTCCATCGCCATTGTTGCTGCTCCTCTGCTCCTTTGTGCTCATCTTTCTCGCGGCGCTGGACCAGCTCCGCGTATTCCCCAGTTACTTTCTCCGGTCACACCGCCACCGCAAAATGGGGAAGAAGAAGGGAGGTGCCGCGGTGGAATCTGCCGCCGCCATTATTGTTGCCAAGAAGAAGCGCAGCTCCGCCGCTGCGGGCACCAGCGCCACCGTCACCGAGAAGAAGAAAGGCGCAGACACTCGCGTCACCAATGGCGCGTGGCGCGCATCTGTGATCAAGTCCTCTGAGCTTCGTCTTCTATGCCAAGATGGAGTTTTGTCTGCTGCAGTTGCTGACGCGCGCGTCCCTGGCAGCTAGGTAATCCCCTCTCCGCCTGCTGGATTTCGGGTGATGTTCCTAGCGTTCATCATCCGCGGTCTCTCGTTGCCCCTTCATCCTTTCTTCAGGGGCCTTCTCTGTTTCTATGGGCTCCAGCTGCATCAGCTATCCCCCAACTCCATCCTCCATGTAGCTTGCTACATTACTCTTTGCGAGTGATGGCTCAGAATCGAGCCGCACTTTGGTCTTTTTAAGCATCTCTTCAAGCTGAAGTGCCAATCAGCGTCTGGCTCCGTAGTCTACGATGTAGGCAGCTACGGTATCTACGTTGACTCATCCGTCACCTACTTCGACATCAAGCTCATGGCATCCGTCCAAGGGTGGAGGGACAAGTGGTTCTATATCCGCGACCAGAAGGCCGATGGATACCACTTCGGACTCGCGCCCTTTGATCCCGCGACGCCGTGCAAGAGGAGGCGCTCCTAGAAGAACATAGTGATGCCTAGCGAGTCCGCGGAGACAAATGTGTTGTACGAGCGCGTCTGTGACCTCGAGAGTCGCATGGGTAAAGAGGAGGGAGGCTCTGACCTTATTCGCACATGGTTGCACCGTCGCGTCCAGCCCCTGCAGGCTAGAGTCCACCCTATGTTCCAGTGGGCTGGCGCAGACGATGTCACTCGCGTATCTGCCGATGGCATTTCCGCGAGTGAGGTAGATAAGAGGGTGCGACTGGTCACCAAGTACACCGCCAAGGATGTGCTCCCCAGTGAACCAGTCGTACCGCCATTCGATGTTGATAATCCTCCTCCTGAGGTATGGTTGTGCTACGAAGTAGCTTTATTTGTCGACTGCTTCTCTTTGCTTGGTTTGTGCTAATTTGTTCTCTGTATGTAGGATTGGAGGGTGTCACCTTGTATGCCCCCTCTTCCTGAGGGGGTTATCCCTCGCGAAGCCTTGGAAGAGGACGAGTCGGAGTAGACCGTCCCATCTGATGTAGAGGAGGAAGCCCCTGAGTCGGGTAGTCCGGACACTCGCAAGCGTTCGCGCTACGAGGATTCGGATGCATCGTCTCCTTCTACTCCGGAAGGTGCAGCTGTTGGTGTGGAGTCACCGATACCTGCCATTCCTATGAGTGCCGTGGCACCACCTTCCCGCAAGAAGATGCGGCTGTCGAAGGAATCGTCGTCAGAGTCGGGGGATCAAACCTTCGATTTTGACAAGTTTGATTGGTAAGTATAAAAGTATTCCTTTTGGTTCTTCCTTTCGAGTTGCCTTCTCTTGATGCTGGTTTTGGTCTTCAGTCAGCCGGCGTCGTCATCTTCTGGCGATGTCCAATTTGTGAAGGAATCTGGAGTCGCAACCTCCAAGACCGAGAAAGAGGTTGAACGCGCTCCTTCCCCTCCATTGGCGGCCCACTCCAGGCATAATTCATCGAGTTCTCCACACGATGTGGAGCATCGGATGGTTGCCCGGATGACTGTGCGTCAATCAACTTCGGAGTCATTGGAGGATCATGTATGTGTAGTATCTCTTCTTCTGATGTTGCAGTCGAATTTTTATCTATTCCATCTGCTGATCCTTTACTGTTTCCTTTATTACAGCTCCTTGTGAAGGAAGCCGCTCACCTGGCGGAACAGGTGCTGGCGATGGGTCGCCAGTATGCAATGTTGGATAATCGCCATCGCGCGGTTGAAAGTAAGTGTTCTTTTACTTTTTCTTCTGCATCCTTGTGATATATTCGACTGACAGTCTATCCTTTGTTTGTTTTTCAGCTGAGCATAATGCACTTCTTCACGATGCCGCCTCCCTGGAAAAGACGCTCGCCGCGGCTGTGAAGAGTCGCGATGATGCGATCACAGCGCTGGACGAATCGCGGAAACGTGAAGAGGATCTATGCGCTTCCATCGCAGATAGGGAGAAGTTGTTCGAAGAACAGCTTTTGTTGATTGCCAAGGCTCTCTCAGGTATGCTCTTGTCTAGGTTTTCGTCGTGTCTCTTCTTTCGAATTTGATGTCATGCTGACTTTTGCGCAGATGCTTATTTCTTTTGTAGATGCAAGCGGTTTGAGCTTCGACGCGCAGGCACTCCGTCGCGATGATGCGTTGGCAGGCGCCATTTCAGCAGTCGAAGACCCCAGTGTTGCCGTGCAGGGGACGCTCACCAAGACCAAGGGCGTGCTTAGTCGCCTTCGGAAGGAGCTGGCGCCCAAGTCTGAGATGATCGAAAATATGGATTAGCTGGTGGAGTCCCCTACCGGGGGCATTCCGGTGAGCTTCAAGAACTCACTCCGTGCGGCTGGTGCTTCAATGTCACTCGCAATGGTTCAAGCCCACGGAGTCGAAGTTGATCCTGGATCCTGAAGTTGATCCAGCAGGTAGTCTTTGCTCCTTTCGCAGCTGCTTTTGGCAAGTACGGGCCACAGCTGATCAATACAGTTGTGAAGTACTCTGAGGAGCTTCAGCGAGCCAAGAAGGCTGCGACGTCAGGGGCCGGCGGAAAGTCTGTGGCATTTGATACTGCCACAGACTCGATGAGGCCCCCAAAACCGAAGTCTAAGTCGAAGAAGCCAGTTGCTCCGCAGTAGTCACGCATTGTAATAGTTAAATAGCATATTTCTTTTGTTGAATACATGCCTTTTGTTGAGTGTATCTGCTGATACTTTTGTTGGTCTTGAATGCCTTCGAATCCTTTTTTCTGTGCTTCGCCTTGGTCTTCTTATTGTCTCTTGCTTGACTTGTGATAGGGCACATCGAGTAATCCTTTGAGGGAACCTCGGGATTCGCCACCCCCTGATGACACCTTGGCGCCGCCGCGCTCAAGGGTGGATGAGCTGTCTCTGCTCTCGCGACTTCGTGACCGCGTGAAGCAGTTGGAGCATGAATTGCCCGTGCTCCGTGGTAACACGGATGTATGGAAATCAAGGGCGGAGAAAGCTGTCGCCCGAGAACAATATCTACTGGGCGAGGTGACGCAGCTAGGCGACCAATTCAAATGTTAGTTTTCTTATCTTTTCCCTGTAGTCACTCGCCGTAGTTCGTTGTCTTCATACTTCTGCCTTTGCTTGGTATAGTTGTCAGTGTGCGCCATCCACAGGATGAGAAGGATAGGATTGCTATTCGCATGAATGACCTGACCCAAGAGCAGCTTCAGGCGAGTGGATACTTCTGGGTGGATCATGATCGCGCAATCGCGTTGGCGACCCTGCAGGATCGTGCGTCGCGAGTGCTTCACTTCTTGAAGAAGTCGCAATCATGCTTGAAGAATATTTACCAGACGATGTTCCCGCTAGATGTCGTTCCATCGAGCCTGCTGGCCCTTCTTGCTAAATTCCAGGACTTGAGTGCGGTCCGCGAGTGTGTACGGCAACAGTTAGTGGCAGGTGCCAAGGCTGCTTTGTCGCTAGTGCGACTGCATAGGCCTGATGTGGACGTTGCAGCAGTTGCGGCCGGACCACCAGCGCCTCCAGCAGGTTCGACTTGGAACATGGTTCCGCACTACCAGGCGGTGGATCGCCCAGCGGAGGAGATCGTCGACTTCTTCGAGGAGCAGACCAACGTTCTTTTGCTGCAATAGTAGTTTAGTGTGTATCCTGCACATAGTTGTACCAGTGTTGTAAAGTTTATATATATGCTTGTGTATAATTGATTAATATTGATATATATATAAAGAGCTTGCTAGCGTGTATGTTTTGCGAGTGCGTTGCACTATGCGATTCCTTTTTGTTAGCCTGACTTATATTTATCTCAGCCCCTTGCCAACCCATCAGGTTCGTTGCAACTGGGTTGGTGTTTATCAAGGGTTTCGATTGGTGTGTCAGCTACTCAGGATATCGCGTTAGTTCGTAGAACAGATGTGTATAGGGTGGCGCAGCCTCCCGAGTGGATAATTTGTGAAAAATAAAAGAAAACACAGAGTTTTGGGGTACTTAGCTTTATTAATTCGCAGGGTAGTACGAGGTACAATGTGTGGCTAAGTAGCCTTGGCTGAGTAGCCTTATTTGCAATGTAAAAACAAAAGCGACTAAGGGTAGAAGCGCCGCAGCTGTGCAACGTTCCAAGGGTTAGAGTATGCGACTCCTGTCTCTAAATCTTTAAGGAGATAGGTGCCACCTGGGATTACTTCTGTAATCACGTATGGTCCCTCCCAGGGGAACTCGAGCTTGAGATGCCCTTGCTGCTTCAGTCGCAGGACTAGGTCATCTTCGAGGAAGGACCTGGGGCGTAGCCTCCTGCTATGGTAGCTGCGCAGAGTCTGCTGGTAAATCGTTGATCTTTTCGCAGCGATTTCCTTTGCCTCGTCAAGGAGGTCGACGGGGTCTTCGAGTGCAAGAGTTGACTCCTTCTCGCTATAAGAGACCACACATGGTGCTTTGTATCGTACTTCGGCGGGTAGCACCGCTTCATCCCCGTGCACCATGAAGAACGGGGTGTACCCTGTGGTGCTGTTTGGAGTTGTGCGTAGGCTCCAGAGTATCGATTGCAGCTCGTCTGGCCAACAGCCCGCGGCCTGTTCGAGTGGCCTGAGGAGTCGCTTCTTGATGCCGCCGCAGACGAGCCCGTTAGCTTTTTCGACCTGACCGTTGGTCCGTGGATGCGCTACGGAGGCGTAGCTGACGTTGATTCCCAGATTCTCGCAGAATTCCTGAAACTCCTTGGATGTGAAGTTCGTCCCGTTGTCCGTGATGATGCTGTGTGGCACTCCGAAGCGGTAGACGATGGACTCGAAGAACTTGACTGCGTTGTATCCTGACTGATTAGTCACTGGCATGGCCTCTATCCACTTGGTGAATTTGTCGACTGTGACCAAGAGGTAGACGTAGCCTCCTCGTGAGGACCTTGGAAGTTTGCCGACCATGTCGAGTCCCCATTGCGCGAAGGGCCAGGCCAATGGAATTGGTCGGAGCTCTGCGCCAGGTGCGTGCGGCTTGTCCACGAATCGCTGGCAAGCGTTGCATTTTTGGACGATGTCCTTGGCATCACGTATGGCCGTAGGCCAGTAGAATCTAGCTCGTAGAGCTTTGGCGACGAGGGCACGACTGCCGGCGTGGTGCCCGCAGGTCCCCTCATGGATGTCGAGGAGAAGAGCTCTTCCATCGGCCGTGGAGACGCATCGTTGGAGTACCTCTGTGATGCTGCATTTGTATAGTTCACTGTTGATAACAGCGAATGCCCGTGAACACCGTGCGATGTGCCGGGCATCAGTCGGATCGCTGGGTAGCCTCTTGCTGAGGAGGTATGTAATGTATGGTTGGGTCCAAGATGTCTCGATTATCATGACGCTCATTGGTCCTTCGAGACCTGTGTCCAGCTCCAGGTTGTTGAGTGCCATTGGCTCATTGGGTGGCGCAGCCCCCGAGTCCGTTGTTGCGCTTGTTTTCTTCTCTGCGGCCTTTGGCTTGATGGAGCATTCGCAGATGCGCTCGAGAAATACTCTAGGTGGTATGGGGCGCATGTGGAACCTATGTTAGCGAGTGTGTTCGCCTCTTCATTGCTTTCGCGGCCGATGTGCCGTAGTTCGCAACCGTCGAAGTCCCCTTCGAGTGTGTCATAGAGGTCACGGTAAGCAATCATGTTGTCGTTCAGTGCGTCGCACTCGTGCATTGTTTGGTTGACGACCAGCTTGGAGTCGCCATATATTATGAGCATCTTGGTGCCACAGGCTTTTGCCATCCTCATCCCGTGCAGTAGGGTCTCGTATTCGGCTTCATTGTTGGAGGCAGTGAACTGCATTCGCATGATATATTTCAGCTTATCTCCCTGGGGCGATGTTAGTATGACTCCTGCGCCAGCCCCATCCTTTCGCTTCGAGCCGTCGAAGTGCATTTTCCAGAGGTAGGACATGTCTGGTTTTTTGGGGAGCTGGTTCTCCATCCAGTGCACGAGGAAGTCAGGGAGAACTTGCGACTTGATTGCATCGCATTTTTCATATGTGATGTCTCGTGGAGACAGTTCGATTCCCCAAAGCGCGACCCGTCCGGTGGCGTCGGGGTTGTTGAGGATATGCCCAAGCGGGGCGTCGTTAACTACCACGATTGGGTGTTCCTAGAAGTAGTGGCGTAGTCACCGGGCTGTCATGAAGACGCCATACGCCAGTTTCTAGTAGTGTGGGTAACGCTGTTTTGTTGGCGTAAGTACCTCGCTGAGGTAATAGACTGGGCACTGTACCCCGTGGACCTTGTTTTCCTCGGCTCGTTCTACTACGAGCACCGTGCTGACCACCTGGTTGGTGGGGGAGATGTATAGCAACAATGGTTCCCTTTCGCGTGGGGTCACCAGTACTGGCGAGGTGGATAGCGGGCGCTTGAGGTCTTCGAATGCTTTCTGCGCCTCGTTGGTCCACTCGAACTTGTTAGCTTTGCGGAGGAGTTGGTAGAAGGGCAGTGCCTTTTCACCCATCCGACTGATGAATCGACTGAGCGCCGCGATTCGCCCAGCCAGCTGCTGGACACCTCTTAAGTTTTTCGGTTTCTCCATGGCGAGTATGGCTTTTATTTTCTTTGGGTTCGCCTCGATCCCTCTCGCGGAGATAAGATATCCAAGTAGTTGCCCCGATGGTACGCCGAAAGCGCATTTGTCCGGATCGAGCTTGATCCGGTAGCGGTCGAGGTTGGCGAAGGTTTCGCGCAAATCGTCGATTAGCGAGGCTTCCTCTTTAGTCTTGATTACTATGTCATCAACATAGACTTGGATGTTGCGACCAAGTTGGTTCTTGAGGCAAGCCTACATGCATCACTGGTAGGTGGCTCCTGCGTTCTTCAGTCCGAAGGGCATTGTGTTGTAGCAGAACACACCAAAAGGCGTTGTAAACGCCGTTTTTTCTTGATCTTCTTCCTTCATTCGAATCTGGTTGTAGCCTGTAGGCGTCGAGGAAGCAGAGGCGCTCACATCCCGCGGTGGAGTCGATGATTTGGTCGATTTGCGGTAGCGGGAAGTGATCCTTTGGGCAGTGCTTATTCAGAGAGGTGAAGTCCACGCACATCCACAGGATATCCGTGTCTTTCTTTGGTACTAGCACCGTGTTGGCGATCCAAGTGCTTTCCTTGATCTCGCATATAAATTTAGCGGCGAGGAGTCTGTTGATCTCCATTCCAACCGCCTTTGCTCTTGGTTCAGACAGTCGTCGAATTGTTTGTTTGACTGGCCTTGCATCTGGGTTGACATTGAGTGCGTGCTCGGCGAATTCCCTGGGAACTCCTGGCATGTCCGCTGGACACCAAGTGAAGATTTCCCAGTGCTCACGGAGGAATTCGACGAGCGTGAGTTCCTATGCGGGACTCAAGTTGTTGGCGATGAGATCCGTCTTGGCGGGATCCGATGGGTGGACCTGAACTTTCTTTGTGTGCACTGATGAGTCGAAAGATAGGTCGGGTGAACTTGGCCGGCTTAGAGGAGGCAGACTGTTGTCCGTCGACTCCTTTAGTCTCGCAAGCTCTTCCTGGATGCCGAAGGACTGGGAAATTCTATTGAATTCCCTGTCGCAATTGTCAGACCTCTCGAAGCTCCCGTTGACTGTGATGACGCCATTAGGGCCTGGCATTTTCATCTACAGATAGGCGTAGTGTGGCACTGCCATGAACCTAACGAACGCGACACGTCCGAGGATGCAGTGGTACTTTGAGGGCCAGTCGACGACCTCGAAGTCGATGCGCTCGCGCCGAAAGTTTTTTGGCGTGCCGAAGATAACGTCGAGGTTGATTTTGCCAAGGGGATACATGCCCTTGCCTGGGACGATGCCGTGGAATGTTGTGTCTGAGGCCTCTAAGCAAGTCAGAGGGATCCTCATTGCTCGCAAGGTACTCGCGAATATAAGGTTGATGCCGCTTCCGCCGTCCATGAAGACGCGGCTCATGTCGAAGCCTCAAATTTGTGCCTCTAGTACGAGGGGACAGTGTCCTGGGCGAGGTACTTGGGCGGATGGTCACGCTTGTCGATGGTGATGCAGGACTCGCTTCCACTGAGGTACTCAGTGGTAGATGGTGGCGAGTTTGTTGCTAGATTGACTTGGCGAGTGATGGCCTTTTGCACCCGGTTGGAGGGGCGACCCTTTTGGATCATCATGGTGCCCATGGCCCATGGGTACGGCTCGCCTCCGTGATGCTGGTCGGGTGCGGCCGCACCTGACAGTGGTCTAGGTGGTGGTGGAGGATCTCTGTGGGCCACAGCGCCTGGGGCGGCTCCGTAGCCCCTGTTGACTGCGTCGCGATTCATCCGAGCCAGGCCTTCATGGAGTTTGAGGAACTCGCGGCCGTCTTTGAGGAGGTGGCTGGATTTCTTTTTGCCGTCATGCTTGTCGATGTAGAAGTGCACAGTGCATGGTCCGGATAGCTTGTCTTCAACGGACGTGGCGGGTGCTTCATCGCGAGTGCGGTGCTGTCATACTTGCGTGGTTTTCCCGGAGTCGCAGTATCCACCGCTGCGGTAGCCGTTGTTGCGGTTGTCGTCGTGCCTGCCGACGTAGCCGGCTGCGACCATGTTGACGTCGTCGCGATCATAATAGATGTGCATTCGGTGTTTGCTTCGGCGGTCGCGTCTGCGCTCGAGTTCTGCTTCCTTGTCGGAGTGAACGCGATTCTTAACCAAATCTTCTCCGTCAGCCCACCGATTCACGATTTCCATCAGGTGGTCGATGGTTTTGGGCTTTGAGCAGCCCAGCTCCTCCCTGAGCTCTATGCGGCGAACGCCACCGTTGAATGCGTCGATTGTGTGGTCCTCGGAGATATTTTCTGTGGAGTTCTTGATGATGGACTATCTCTGGATGTACGAGCGTAGTGATTCACCCGATCTTTGTTGGCAGCACCTCAGCTCTTCGATTGACGCGGGTCTTTTGTAGGTGCCCTTGAAGTTGCGCATAAAGCTATAAACCATCTCTTCCCAACTGCGAATGGATCCGCGTGAGAGGTTATTGAGCCATGCTCGGGCGGCGCCCTGCAGCTGTAGCTACAGGCACTGCATGGCCATACTGCGACTTCCGCCGTGAAGCCTGACGGAGGAGATGTGGTCCTCCAACCAGATTTCCGGGTCCTGTAGACCGTCAAACTTCGGGTTCTCTGATGGGAGCTTAAACCCCTTGGGCATTCGCTTTTGCCTGATGGCCCTGCTGAAGCATCTAGCGCCACAGAGCTCCACATCTTCGTCTTCTGAGTCAGTCGATCGGGCACATCGCGCCCTTGACTTGTCGATCTTGCGCTGCGTGATATCGTCACGCGTGTCGTAGTCGTGGTCATGTCGCCGTGAGCGGCGGCGTCGAGACAGATCGTGACTGTCATCGCTGGATGAGGGCGAGGAATGGCATTTTGCCAGAGCCTTGCTTTTCTTCGGCTCCGGTGTTGGCTCCTTGTCGAGGGTGGCCTCGACTAGCCCCAAGCCCGCGATCGTAGATCGTTGCATGGCGGCTCAGGGATCTCCAGCTGGCGGCTGGTTGTTGAGGAGGTATATGGTGGTTGCCGTCATTGCAGCTTGCGGCGTCTTTGGGACCATGTTGCCCCGTGTGTCGACTGTCATAGAGCTGAAGTCGAGGACCTTTGCAGCTTCTATGCGTTCTTGCTCGGTGAGATGGGCCATCCGAGATCGCCTCTTGTTTGCGATGTGCTCGTTGCCCTTTGAGGAGGATCCTCCGTGGGAGGAGAGCCCAGCGCGTCGAAGACTCGACTCGTTTGCCGCCTTTTTGCGCACTTCGAGTTGTGCGAGTGTATGCACTTGGCGCTTGTATTCCTCCTTCAGAAGCCAATGGTAGCCCATCAGCATGTTCTGTGGGGAGTCGAGAGGCAGAGGGTTGCCTTGTAGGGCTTCTCGGCAGCGGGCCCACTCGTTGTCGTTGAGCCTGATTACTACGCGCTCTCCCGTGTTTTCGTTCACCATGGTTGGTGGTTCGATTGCTCCTCCGTTGTTAATGGGGGCGCCGTTGCCACCGTTGCTGCCATTGGGTATGCCACCGTTTGGCGGGTCGGTTTCATTGCCACAGTTGCCCGTGTTGTCGCGATTGGCGGAGGTGTCGCCCGCGTTGATGACGTCGCACATGAAGTGATTTGGGAAGCTGCTGCTCCCGCAACTTTTAGATCCGGAGTTGTAGGCTCCATCTTCAGTTGCTAGATCGCCCAGATCGGATTCGCGACTGCTATCGATGTCCGTACTCCTAGCTGTTGTCGGGGCGTTGAGCTCACTGAGGGTGCCGATCGACGGAGGGAACCACGATGCTAGAGCAATCGACGGTATTCTCGGCTGGTCAGGCATGCAAAGCGTGCCCATCTGACCAACTTGGAAGCGGAAGCTCCCGATTGCTAGGTTGATTCCGTCGCCCACGGATTCAAAAGCCAGGCGGGTGGCCGACGTGTGGATGGTGAAGTCAAACGCGCCAAAGAGCTGGTGAATCTCCGCTGTTGCGGAGTCGTAGATCGAAGTTGATGGGGCCGAAGAAGCCACTACATCAGCACTCTCAATTCCCACAGACGGCGCCAATTGACGAGGGTTTAACTCATCAATGCCCATTGTTATGGACTTGGGTTTTGGAGAAGGAGGGAGCGTTGGAGACATCTATCAGATAGCAAACAAGCACACAGGGGACTCAAAGATTTACCTAAGTTTAGGCCTTGTAGAGGTCCCTACTCCTGCTTGTCTGCTCGTGGAATTATTGAAGGAATGGAAGATTACAATGGTGCGCAGATGCAATCTGGCGAGGGTTGTGGAAACTAGAGTTGCGTGCGTCCTCCTCGCCGCCCCCTCCCGGCCTTTATATAGATAGGCCAGGTCTCAGGTAGCAGGTCAAGTCGGTTACAGGTTAGGGTTTTTCCCTTTGAACTTTCTATCTTTGGCTTCTTCTTGTTCTTCAAGCAATCGAGAGTCCGTAGGCTACTCGAGTTCTTCGTTTGGGCCTTGGCGACACCGTGGGCTTCCGCTGTATTCAGGCCGTATATACCAAGCTCGAGTACCTGTAGGGTATACCCATGTCACTTTCCGTTCCACAAAGTGTGTGTTTCTAGGCCACAGCCCTCGTCACAAGGGTGTTAAATGTCTTGACACTAAGACTGGTCATGTTTATATCTCTAGAGATGTGGTGTTTGATGAAAATGTTTTCCCTTTCATTGATCAACATCCCAATGATGGCTCTCGTCTTAAAAAGACATTCTTCTATTACCTAACAATCATGGGGAGACACACGTTGATGATCATATGAATTTGCATGATACACCAAATGTTACCAGTAATTACCAGGTTACTGTAGATCATGTTGTGGTTGCAGATAATACTAATGTACAGCAAGAAACTGGAACAAATTTGAGCTCAAACGGTGCATAAACGATCCTAAACGGTGAAGAAACAAATGCAGAAAACGACGATTGCCTAAGTTGTCTTAGAAGGAGTCTTATGTAAGTGATCTAGGTAAGTGAAGTGGTGGTATGAAACTGGTGGTGGCCAGATGTTGTGAAAAGTGTGAATATTTTTTTTGAGGCTTTTGGCCAAGTGGTGGTGAACCTTTGAATTTTTGTCTTATAATGTGGAAATGCGAACTTCCATGAAGTTGTTTTCAATCGTGTGAATTTCTGTGATGTGAAACTCTTGTCTTGTAATTTACTGTGAAATTGTATCATCAGATGCATGTACTATGTAAATGGACCACAAACGAGTAGCGTTAGCATTCTAACACGCCATGGTTATTCGGTGACGAATTCGAAAATGTCATTTTTTTTGTCACGGAGAACACCGCGGGCAGCGGCCGTGATGTTTTCCTTCTGATCCGTGCCATTATGAAAATGTCATGTACTACGTCCTAAATTCTTGTAGAGGCTGCTAATCAATTTACACATTGTTGTCCCTTGTTCTCTGCTACTGCAAAGTCAGGTAGGGTGGTGTTGGTATGCGTGCGTGTTTGCTCTAATGAATGTAAAAAAGATTGGGAGTGTCTATTGAATAGACAGCTGTTTTACCATTTGAAAACAGACAGATTTTAGCCAATTAAAAGCAACAACTGTACAACTCAAATAATGATTGAATGAGTAAATGTGTCTGTTTTTTCAATTAGTAAACAGACAGATTTGGTCTTTCTAGCCTGTTCGTTCATTTGTTGTGAGCTGACAGATTCAGCCCTTCTTGAGTATTTAGTTGTGATTACTTCAGCATGTGAAAAGATTACTAAAAATCAGCACCATCAAAAAAGCTTCACAGGCTCAAATATTTGTATCACTATCAGTTGGTGGGCTCCGTCCAACACAACTAAGAGACATCATCTAATAAAGACAAACTGACTCCTCCACCAAGCCTACTTTAATTTTGGACCAGCTCAGTAGCATCCGCAAGAACCCGCCCCATCCAGGCAAACTATAACATTTTTTATCACCAAAAAGAAAAATATAATAGTACAGAACTTATGAATTACTTAGTTCATCAAAGGTTCAGAATACATAGAAATCGTATAAGTTCGATAAAAAATACAAAGGTTTGAATCACTATAAATGCACAAAATACATTTAGATATTGTTTTCTGTAACTCAGTGGCCACCTACATGTATTCATTGCCTATAGCACATAAAATAAGATCATGACAGAGCCTTCGATCACATGGAACATGATGAGCACATACAGTCCTGCATCGAGTTTGTCGATCTGCCAAACGATCCCAGGCAATCCTGAAACTACATGGAGCTTGGCTTCCATTTACTGACATAATCGTGAATCGAACTGCATGGAGGCCGAGAGCTTGACATATCGCCTTATGAATCCTCTGTGATAAACATATGGGAGAAATGCATGACAATGTAACTAATAAATAGATAATGCTTAATCCAAAAAAGTTTTACTCTCAAGCATGCTGAATATAACTTGTTATACACATTACCTCCGGCATGGTGAGGTTGGCAGTGGACCACCACCAGCTTCTAGACAAAATACGAGCCATGCGCTTGTTGTATCAGTCACCTCTAAAACCGCTACAGAAATACAACGGTCTTGGATAACAGTACTTGTAGGAGAAAATATTCAGAAACAACAAATAAATCAGGGAAAAATGAATTCAGAAACATAAATGACAAAAAATAATAGCTTTTGGCTTGTTTAACCATACTTCTCTGAAATAATGTGTTATCTAGACATACCGCTGCATTGCTTTTATCTCATCTACATGTAAAAATGTATCCCATATATATGTTTTCCTTTTCTCCCTGGAATATATTTAAAAAGAATATAAAGGAAAAAACTAGTTTGCGAGGGCATGAGACATGCTCAATCACCAGGGAGCTTTTGGACCTACGGAAACATACTCAAGCTATGCTCATGTGGAAAATATACAATAACAGGTTACTTCCTGCCACCGCCTCACACAAAAAAACCTACATACTATAATTGTAAAATCTCTCATATTTGCAGGTTGTTGGACATGGAAGGACCAGGATACTGAAAAAGCTGAAATGAACAATGAAAAATGAAAAAACAGGGAATGAGTGATTGAAAAAAATGAGAAACTTAAGAAACAAAGGAAGACATTAAAAAGGGACTAAACTAAGAGATAGAGAGTTACTAAGAACTTGAAAAACGATCCAGAGAGACTGAAGAAAGATTAGACGTTGACTGAAGAAAATGACGAACAGATTAAAAAATAAACTCAGAGATAAAAGAGATACAAAAAGGAGGAATGAAAAAATTAAGGACTAAAAAAGGAGATATTGAGAACATGAACTGAAGAAATCTGAGTTAAAAGAGATGCTGAAAAAGAAGGAATGAAAAACTTAAGGATTGAAAAATGAGATACTGAAAACATGAACATATGAACTGAAGAAATCTGAGTTACTGAATAACCAATGAAATGATTAAATCAGGAACTGAATAATAGAAATACGGAAGAACATACTTTTGTCAGAAATGAACATGTTGGATAAAAGCAGAAATGAAAAACCCGCATAAGAAGCATAGTTTCTCACATAACGAGGTACTTCGCTTAAAGCTATCAACATAGGATAGTCCAAAATCAGGTGCATCACTCAGATTGATGATAAACTCTGAGAAGGCTTCATAGGAAAACAATTCCCGACTCTTTTAATCTTTCTATTCCTGCAAAAGAAGAAGACTAGGACAATGAGCATCCAGTATACACAAAAATGATACATGTTCTCCTGTGAGAATTTTCACACACGAAACAATATGAAGAAAACCAAACCATCAGCATCGACTAAAACAAAGAGATGACACATGTTCATCTTATCATTCAACTTAAGAATCTAAAGTAATCAAACTACACTAAGATGAATAAAAGCAACATAAAATTTGACAGAACGCACGCCCGCTGCTATTGAGAAACACAAACCCATGCAAACACTAAGTCTTTGTAAAATTCTTAATCATAGATGGCACACCATTAGGGACTTAACCCCAAGTCAGAATAATCACTGGATAGCAAAGATTATACCAACAGAATATCTTTCAACCAGAGGTAACGTCAAGTTGCTATAAAATCAAATTCAAACAGAACCTGAATCACACTAAATGCTAAGCGAGCATCATATGTAGACAACCGAAAATGAGTGGGAATTGAGGGCGCGTACAAACCCATGCCAGGCGTGGCGGCCTCGACTTCCATAAACGAACGCCCCTCACACTGGCGAGGCGACGAATAATAGTAATATAGCACAAACACACATAGGCCTACCAGTATTGCTGCCGTACGAGCGGCCCGATGCGGGATCCCTGGGGACATCTCTGCCATGGCCTTCCCGCCTCTTCCCCGAGCGACTTGGAGATGAAGTTACACACCAAAATTTCAGAGAAAAATGGAGATAAGAAATGAGACCGTATTCGTGGGCGCGACCCAGAATGAGCCCAGAAAAGAACACAAAAGGTGCACAGAGATTCGAACGAGATGAGGACGAAAACCCCCAAACCAAAGATCCAAGCTCCCCCGCAACAGCCGCCGCGCTCCATCCAAAATGCGAGCTACACCTCACCGCAACATACCCACTGCGCTCCACCATATCAGTGAATCGAGGCGACCGAGCCACCAGCGATACCATACAAAATGAAACAATGTGTAGACAGGCTAATACGGGCTGAAATCAATCCACAACAACGGACAACGAGGAAATAGGCTTGGAATACCCGAATTTCAAGCGGCGGCCATGCCTTCCATGGACCCGAATCGAAGCTTTCTCCACTATAGGTCGACCACACTCGTGAGTCGCGGCCCTCTCCATCCCCGCTATTGGTGGCTACAGGGTAAACGCTCTCTCCGTCGGCTGTATCCCCGCCTCGCAAAACACCGCCCCCTCCGGCACCGGCGGTGCTGGCTGCGGCGTCTCCTCTGCCCTCTCCGCCATAACTTCCGCCTCTCTCTCTCTCTCCCCGAGGAACAGAGCGCTGGATATAGACTAAATGAAATTCAAAAAAAATACTGAGCTGGAAAAAGAAAAGAGAGAGGGCCATGCGCACTGAGATTCGGGACAGAGATCCGACGGCTCAAAAAGTGCCTGTTTTTCAATTGCAAAACAGCTAGCTGTTTTTTAGAAAAACTGAAAAGATTTTGTTCATGCCACGCACAACAACCCCAAAACCAGCTATCTCACCGTACTTCATCTAGTAGTATAAGAGAGAGACGGTAGGTGGTCATTGACCATCGAAGCACATAACCCTAGCACCAAAAGCAACCCTCCCTAGCTAGCCGGCACCGACTTGAGGGTCAATGGCCTAAACCTAATATTGAGGGTGCATGTCTGCTTGTGGGGTGACTAATATTGAATTGACTTGGCTTCATCCCGCGCAGGTACCCTCATCCCACTGTTTCTCTCCATCTGCCAGTTTCTGCATTCTGACACGAGACATACAGTGGTGTGCCGTTTTCATGTATAGGCCAAGTTTACCTTCTTTTTTTTCTTCTTTTTGTGGGTAATAGGCGCGGGTGCCGGTCTTAAAAAATTGTCTCGGTCGAGTGAGTTACAGAAAAACAATTATGGGGAAGACTTGTGGAATGACGTGGATGGATTCAGTTGGTGCAAATCTGTTTGCCTTCCCGTGATTTCAGGGGCTGCAAATTCTTCATAACATCCACGTAATCATGTAAGCAGTTCTCCGTAACAAACAGTCTATAAACGTAGCATTACTGAAGAAATAAAGTGTGACGCGCGTCCACCCCTTTGATTTGCAGCATGGCCCGGAGCGTTGTGTTTGGCAACATATGAAGATAGACATATCACATGCACGGTGGGCGTCACAGGGTAGTAGGTTTCATTTTTGTAAGATCACCCAATCTGAAAAATTACATCCTCTAATTTCCGATTTGCAAGATTCTAACAACGCATAACTAATTAACAAAATGATCAGTGCCATCATCACTAGAATCGATCGTACGTGTCTTTATTTGCAGCTAGTTGTATCCCTAAAACACAAAAGATTCTTTCCAACATGTTTGGGTGGATGAAAAAGAATTCCTACAAATTGAATTATGAAGTACACAATGGAATCCTTAGAGCATCTCCAACACGGCTCGTACAACGTCCCTCAAATCAGTTTTGTGGGGACGATGGCAACTAAGAAGATCCCTACTAGCTAGGACAAACGGAAGTAGACGGTGCTCGAATACAGACACTGCGCCACCACCAGCGCCTGTTATGTCTGCGTACGAATGGGTACCACTACCAGAGAGACTTGGCCTTACACTTCTCTTAGCAACTGAATGGTAATCGATTAAAGGTGGCCACTTACATGTTCCAGCACACAGTTGCAACAGTTGTGAGCTCTAACCTCCTTTGATGGTTGTGGGTACTCAGCATAGTTACAGCAAGGTACTAAATTTTACTCATTATTTTTGTGAAGGAGGAATGATCTTTTCTAGCTGCTCAACATACCAAGAGGAGATTTTAACTAACAAATTGATCGAGGACATAACACGGTTAATCGGAAGACGAGTACAAGGGGCAAATAAATCCATACCCTGTCAACACGGATGCATGCCGAGACAAGCAAAACTGAAGGAATGCCAGACGCAATGCTCACATGGTGCAGACGGAATAACTCAAACTACCTTGTTCAATAAGGTAACACTGCCTTGGCTCTCAAAGATCTCTCTTTTGTTTTGGTAGGGGTGCGCCGATCTAGAGCTATGGTGCAACGCTCAATCGACAATCGGGTAGCCCAGCGGCAAGCCACCAAGGTCCCACCCCACAAAAGTAGGTCCAAATATCAGATATTAAACTGATAAGAACATATACTACACTTGATCTTAGCCTGACGCCCGGAAAGGTATGCTTTGATCGTAGCCTGGGTGTCCTGTTTTATTTGCTCACGAACCGCCTCTGCTCGATTGCTCCAGCGATGTGGGACTATTTGAAACAGAACAGGCCGAAGCTGTGTCCGTTCGCTCAGCCCGGGCGGCCACAGACGGGGGATCGGTAACCTGCATCTGCGCCACCGACCGTTTGGGCCTTCCAGAAGCGAAGCCCACCAGCCAGGCAGCGAGCACACAGGTCAGCTCCAACAAGGAGAAAAGGAGAGAAGACTGCACCAATTCTTTTTTTTTTTTGAACGGGGACTGCGCCAGTTCGAGGAACTTATTTTGAAACAACAAGCCAAGACTCATCAAACGGGAAATCTCTTTTGTCTCACGGTGCATTTGCATCCACACCGTGAGAAAATCTATTTTGAAATATCAAATAATTTTAAAATAAATATCTACATGTGCATTCGAATATTTTACTCCCTCTGATCCATAATAAGTGTCTCATTTAGTATAAAGTTCGTACTAGCTTAATACTCCCTCTGTTTTAAAATATAAGATGTTTTAGCTTTATGAAAGAAGCGTATCTAGACTCTTTTTAGATGTAGGTTCACTCCAAACTTAAATGAATCTACACACTAAAACGAGTCTAAATGCACTCATTTCATAAAACTAAAACATCTTATATTTTGAAACGGAGGGAGTATAAAATAACCGATACTTATTATGGATCGGAGGGAGTATGTTCGTAAGTTTATGGGATGAAAAAACATTTTATGTGTAATTAATGAAAAAGACAAAAAAGTTACTCCCTCCGGTCCATATTATTATTCTCAACTTTATCTAGATTCGTACGTATCTGGTTAAATATTTAGTCTAGATGCATTTGTATATAGACAAAATTGAGAACAATAATATGGATTGGAGGGAGTACGTGAATAGGACTAATCACATGATATATTTGTCTTTTTTGCACATGACACGTAGAATTTTTTCCATCTCAAAAACTTGTGAACAAACATAAATGTTCGAATGTATATGCAGACTTTTTTTTATTTTTTAACATTTCAAAATATGTTTTCTCACAAATGTACCCGTGAAGCGAATAGCCACCTCCGGAAGACTGCACCAATTCGAGGAATTTATTTTCAAACAACAAGCCAAGACTTGTCAAACGGAAAAAAAAATTGGTGGGAGATTAGCAGCATCACGTGCCAACAACTCTTTTGTTGTACTCCCTCCCGTCTATATCAATTGCATGCATCAAGTTTAAATACTTAACTAAATACATTCGAATCTACATAAATTTGAGGTGATTAATATAGACAGGATGGAGTAATATAAACAAGTAGCAGCGCTGATTCCTCTGGCACATGGAAGAAGAATCTAGAGCACCAAAACCTGAAGAAAACTAGAGTACCATCAAGTGTTAGCAAATAAATCCATCTTCTTATACACTCAGTCAACGAAAAGATACATGCTCATGCTGGCTGGAAAAACAAAACTAAAGGTCCGCGTCGTCGACGTGATGCAGATGCATCGTTTCAAACCGTTTTAGAATGTCTGCAGACAGCGTTGCTTCCACGGTCCACTGATCATATGATATAACCCGTGGTTGGATAGCAATAGACTACGGAGCGAGCACTCACTCAAGTTTTCACTTTTGGCGCGAGCCAATGAGATATAGGAGTCCTACGTTCCAGCTTTTTCTTAAAAGAAGTCCTCTTTCCCTAATCTGACGTCACATAAGGTGTGTCGTTGTTAATCGCAAAGTGTTGCCCGTAAACGAGCAAAAACAATGAGCAAGCAATCTTCTTCTTAGATCAATGAGCTAGCAATCTGGTGGGAAGATCCAAGGCTGATTAGGTGTGAGAATGGGTACCGGAAAGACTTGCCCTTGAAGTTCTCTTAGCAGTTGAGAAGTAAGGTCATTTTTCAATCTCTGTCAAGCCTTCCAGAGTTTCAGGTACTGCTCCCCGGCAAAAGGGTTATACTGATCATATGTATATACTGAGTTACTCCCTCCGTTTCAAAATATAAGACGTTTTAGCTTTGTGAATAAAGTGTATCTGGACCTCTTTTAGTGTCTAGGTTCATTTAGATTTAGAGTGAACCTAGACACTAAAAGAGGTCTAGATACACTACTTTCACAAAGTTAAAACGTATAATATTTTGAAAAGAAGGGAGTAGCAACTAAGGACGTGTTGGTCTCATTAAATGGAAGAGGAGGATGGAATGCGCATATGTACCCATATTTTCTATACTACTTTTTTTCAAAATGGGAGAACATCGCCCCGGACTCTGCATCCAAGAGATGCACACAACCTGTTTTATTAGGGATTACAAATATCAAACCGAAGCCTACCAAACAAGCGACAAATCGCTAATCCTACAATACAGATGAAGGGGGTGTCCATGAACAGGGCCAATATTCCTGACATTTCATCAACGCAAACCGAACACCTCGACAAGTCGCCCAATGATAGGGAATTATTAATTTAGTATTTGTGGATTTCCATGGGATGTTGCATAGAAAATTAATGTAAACTAGTTGGATGAAAAAACTGAACACAAGGAAGTAACTCCCTAGCTGTTGTCGGGGGGCCAACCCAACCTCCCCTCTCTCCCTGCCTTCGTCGGGGCACACGGCCAGGCAAAGCTCGCGTCGGCGACGATGGGAACATGGCTTCTCTCTCCCGCGACGCCTCTCGTGAGTACCATCTGCTTGGGCGGCAGTAGTCGTCCTCGACAGCGCGGCAGCGTGTGGATGCGCAGTGAAGGTACACGGTGGAGGCTGCAGCAGGTGGTAAGCTCCTCGTATCCACGGCCGCACATGGTGGCATGGCCAGATCTAGGCCTTTGCAGACCTGTGCAGGCCGCAGCTTCGAGGTACGGTGGTGTAGCATCCCAATTGTCTAACAATTGTAATGCTACTTGTCCTAGTAAGATATTGGCTACTTCATATACATTATTGTTGCATCATAATTATATCATGCTCATGTCATCATGCCACCTTGCATTTGAGCATCTTATCAAACCCTTTTTCTTTTGGTTCTTCTCTCACATGCATTATTAATTGTATTTGCCTCTTGATATTGTATTTGGCTATTGATATATTGTCTAAATGCCCAAGTTGAGTTGGGGGCATATCTTTTATTTCATTTCCATCACCTTTCTTTTCCACCACTTTATAATTCCACCATCCTACTAGACCATGAGCTTGTTTGTCTTTATTTTGGTTTTAGCTAGCTCATGGGCAATAGGGTGGATCTAGTCCTTTAAATTCCTTTGCTTGGCTTTATTCCATTTCTTGGAAATGCATAAGAATAATGCCATCATATTATTATTGTTTTCACAAAATGGCATTATTATTTTGCATGGGCCATGCACACTTCTTCACCACCTATTACTCCATTGGTTTTTCTTTTGATTTAATGGATCCTATCTTGGGGAAACCATCTCCTACCATTATACCATCCTCATAGTCTCACCCATCTCTTTTTCTTCTTATTTTTATTTTCTCCATGCATTAACCATATGAGGCCTAATCCATCATTTCCTTTCTTTTTCTTTTCTTGGAATTCCCTTTCACCTTCTTCCCATGTTAATCCAAACACTCTTCATGCTCCTTAGGTTGGCTTTTTGCACAAGTTTTAACAATCTAAAAACCTAATAAAAACAAACCTAGCTACTCTCTCTAAATTCTCCTAAACCCTAACTCCACTTTACCTCTCTCTCTCACACCCCTCCCTCTCTTCTCTCTTCCTGACCCGAGGGCCCCCCTCCAGCCGAGCCATCCCTGCCTGACCCTCTCCCTGGCCCACACCCAGCCACCCTAACCCTAGCAAACCCTAGCCCGAGCTAACCATCTAGACCTAGCCCGAGCTAACCTCTCTCCTCTCTTTCTTTCTCTACCGCCATGCTGGCCCCACCCTGCAGCCGCTCGCCGCCCTGGACCACCTGCAGCCCCTCCCCGCCGTGCCTACCAGCCCCAGGTCGAGTCCCAGCTCGAGCCAGCACGTGCTCGAGGAGAAAAGAGAGAAGAGGTCGAGACCGCTTTATCTACCCCTGCCACAGCTGTCCTCCTCCCTCTCCCTCCTTTTCCCTCCTTCCACACGCCTCTCTGGCCTCTCCCAGATCTGCCCGAGCCGCCCCTTCTTCTCCTTCTTCCTCTCCAACCACCACACCCGACGCCGGTCGCCGCCAGCACCACCTCGCCCCCGACGTTCCAGCCGGCGTGCTTGTCGTGGAAGTGGCTAGGAAGATCGAGGACGTCCCTCGGCTTCGTCCCGTGGCCGTCAGCGCGAAGGAGGGAGCCCCAGCACCGCCAGTACCTCGCCGCCCGACGCCAAACCCTAGCCGCCCGACGCCAAACCCTAGCCGCCAGTGCGCCAGCATCCTCGCCGTACCAGAGCCCCCCCCCCCCCCCGCCCGATCCAACACCACCGCCGAGCCCGCGGTGAGCCCCTCTCTCTCCCTGACATGCTCCGCCTCGCCACACCGCCCTAGCGCCGCCGTTGCTTTTGTCGAGCGCTCTCAGTGCGCGCCGCTCGCCGGCATCTGCAGCCTCCTCGCGCCGCGCCACACCCTATCTAAGCCCCAGACCCCTCCCTGTCAGCTACCCGAGCCAGCCGCACTGGCTAGCCCCTCCGCGCGCACTCCCGCGACCCGGGATCGAATCCCCGCTCGCGCCGCGCACCGAATTTCCTCGCCAGACGGTGGAGAAGAGAAACAGTACGGGCCCGTGGTAAATTTGCAATAAGTCCCCCACCTTTTTGACTTCTGCAACCCGCGCTCCTGGAGACCCCACATGTCCGCCGCCCTAGCCATCTTGTAGAAAGCCCCTCCGTTTTTCTTAGACGTAACCCGCGGTCCAGCTGACGCCCCACCAGTCAGCCTCTGGGGGCATCCCCACTGGCACGTGGGCCTCCAGCCGCTGGCCCCGCCTGTCGGCCTCAGTGGGCTAGCCCGAGCCCGGTAAAAAAAAGGTTTTCCCGCGCGCGTGGCCCAGTCAGCGCCAGACCCACACGTCAGTGACTGGGGCTGATTTCGCCTGGGTAATAAAAGTATTTTTCCTGAGTCTGTTTTAATTAAATCTTTTTCAAAATGATTTAAATTCAAATCCAATTCAGATTCAAATAATTTTTAAAATACAAATCTAAATAATACATATAATATATGTTTTGGAATCAGAAAAATGTGAGGAATTCAATTATGCCCTTCAAAATATGTTTTGAACACTTTAAATTTTCGAGTTGATTAAAATTACAATAAAATGCCCTTTTCTCTTAATTAATTAATAACTTTTGTTTTATAACTCCAAATTTGTCTAAATCGATCAGCGCGACGAGCCCGTTCTATCTATGCAGTCCTTGTTCTGAATTGAAGCATGCATCATGTTGATATTAAAAATCTGAACTGTTTATGACAATAAAACTTGGTTAATTAAATAATAAAGTGCTTTCTTTCCTGTATTCACTCCTCACCTTGCCATGCTACTTTAATGCCATGCAACTTGTGCATCATTCATCATGGCATGCTTGTTTGTTTGTCACATTTTAATTCCTAAGCTTGTGCACTTTATTTATGTTGGCCCTTGTTTGTTTGGTTCTTCTTCGAATAGACGCCCAACAGGAGAATTACCAGGATTCACAGGAGTACTACCCAGATCCATCTCTCGCTTCAACTGAGCTGCCAGGCAAGCACTACCACATGCTTGCATACATACAGTACCTATTGCCTCTATCTTATTCTTGCATCATTGAGTCGCGAGTGCATTAAATTGAATCCCAAGTACTGCATAGCCTTTACTTTTAAACCCCACCAAAGCTTGTTCCTCCATCCCATGAGCCATTACTCCAGGAGTTGTTTGGGCCATGCGAGTCGTAGAAAAGCATGTGTAGGGTATGTGAGTGTCTGATGAATAACGAGGTACCTAAACAACATAACCTGAGTAGTAATGGGATAGCTAATGTAAGAGGCACCGGTGAGCAATATCTGCTATTTAGGTTTTCATGCTCACTTGTGTCCCGTAGGACCCCGAGTACTTGATTCCTGTTCCTTGAATATTCGTACTATCCACATCCAGGAGGCCTTATGGACCCCCCCTGAGCCTGAGCTTGATTCATTCTTATTTCTTGGGGCCACAATTAGTTTGGGGCTTTATTACTATCCTGTACTTATGCCATGCTACTGCTTTATTTTAAGATGTGCGAGGAGTACCTGTACTGTTTTGGATCGCGCCACGTTTTCGCGGTATCGACAAGCCCAGTCACATTATCGGGTTCCCAGTCGTTTACAGCCGTCGTCGCAAACCCTAGGTCCATCTCGGAGCCGGCCAACTTCGTTGCGGGTAGATTATTGGGGTGGCCCCCTGAAATAATTCTGAATCCTGTGCTTGCTTTGTCGTGAATGCCTCGTTGGGTTTTGATTTGGTTTTTCCGAGGTTGATCGAGTGTGTGTTGCTATTCGTGCACCCCTGCAGGGTAAACCTTTCTGAAAGCCGTGTCCGCGGTTATGGACGACTTGGAGCACAGTTTCTCGATCATAGACAAGTATAACTAAAGTACCGCTTTTAATTTGACTAAGTACTTGACTAGTAAATAGTGCCACGCTCATGGAATGGTTAATAAAACTGCCAATGGATGATGGGGGTTGTTCGTCCGCTTCCTCGTTGGTAAGCGGGGAGGAGGATGGATCTGTTAATTATACTGTTATAACTGTTGTTCTTAATTCACGGACTTCCGTCTATCATTATTTAGGCGGAAGGTTAGCGAGTATCTGTAGAATTGTTAGGTATCATCTTTTGCCGCAATTGCGTCACCCCAGGTTGTGTCCCCTTTAGCGGCATAAAGACTTGATGAGTACCCCTAGGGTCTCACACGATAAATTGTTTGATTCAGATGAACAGGTGTACCCGCAAGATGGATACTAGGTGGAAGAGACAGATGATGTTGGCAATGATCATTCGGTGTAGAGATTCCGGGAACGGGGATCCGTGAGATCTGTGGGCGGGATGTGTTTATTTATGGGGCATCTTATGCCAATTTGCTTCTTATCCGTACTCGGATCTTGTTTTCCCCTTCTGCCTGATACTCTGATGTGTGATGTATGAGGAGCTATCCTAAATTATTATATCTATCTAGGACATTTGGATCTTGCCGTATGGCGTTGCTATATTTCTATTTCTTTTAGATGGAATGGCTCTGAGGACTGTTGTATGTGGCTTGCATACATACTCATTTGTGTATGTAGTTGATCCCTTCGCCTGCCGATTACACCGCTCGTTCTTGTCCCGTTGTCTGAAAGTGGTTAGGACGGCCGAAAGGTCTACCGTGAGTGGCCATGGGCCCCACCGTACTATTTAAACCACTTTCGTTCATCCAGGCATTAACTAAGAGCGTAATTCACCGAGGTAGTTACAGGTGGTGGCGTGAGGAGCTACGTGAGGAGCTGCTGGTTTGGCACGCTGCGTGGATGTTGCAGCTATGATGGTCGGATGGCATGGGGGGCCTCGTCCCCCAAGCCCATCCTGGCCGGCGACACATCCAGTGGTGGCAGCGCCCTTGGCGGTGCCGGGGGTCAGCCAGATGGCGGTGGCGGGGTCCTCACCGCCCAGTACTCGTTTTGGTGATAGTGAGATGGTGCTCAACCCTCCTTCTCCACCGGTGGCATCTATGGCTCTCCACAATGAGTCAAAAGGTGACTGCTTGTTGTGTGTCCAATGGTGCTGGGGTCCATGGCAGTGTTGGTTCGAAATCCCTGTGTGAAGTTCACAACGGCGAAGCCCGTGGGCGCTGTCACCTCCTTGGAGGCGTTATCATGCCCGTGCTTTCCCGCCTTGAGCACCGGGGGAAACCCTAGACCCATCTTAGGAATCAGGCGATGGCGGCGCTGTTGTGTCCTTCCCTCCTTTGGGGCGTCGCCTAGGTGGTTCTTCGAGTCTCGGTGCGCTAGTTGGAGTCCGACTTTGGCTGCCGCCCGGAGCATGGGTTTTCGGGGCGCTACATCGATGGTGCTTCCTCGTCAACGCCTCCTATGGGCAGGTTCAGTCTTGTCGCTGTTGACTCGTCGACCCTTAGGTGCAATGTGAAAGGCGATGTATTGGCTTGTGCCTTCCTAGATCGGTCATGTGTAGTTCCCTTCTTATGCTGTGACGCGGCCTAGAAGCTCGGTGTATCACCTCCTCGCCTTTCTTGGTTGGAGATGGTTCAAGGTCTGTCTGTCGTTTTGTTAGTGTGGGTGATTTTGCAATCTGTGTGGCGTCGTGTTTGTATTGTGTAGCCTTTTGGCGTTGTACCATCTGTCTTAGCCTCTTCTTCTATGATTCTGATACACCTTCCACGCTACGAGATTTCCATCCATGAAGTGATGAAGAACTATAAGCATAACAGCAATCGGTGATTTCCAGCTATCAGCACTTTAGATGAAGGCATTCCTGGCCAAATTCCATTGTCTTAAGCATAAAGTACGGCCGTTGACTAGTCTCTTAGACTTGCCATTGCCCCAATGTATTGTGTAGCCTTTTGGCGTTGTACCATCCGTCTTAGCCTCTTCTTCTATGATTCTGATACACCTTCCACGCTACAAGATTTCCATCCATGAAGTGATGAAGAACTATAAGCATAACAACAATCGGTGATTTCCAGGTATCAGCACTTTAGATGAAGGCATTCCTGGCCAAATTCCATTGTCTTAAGCATAAAGTATGGCCGTTGACTTTTCTCTTAGACTTGCCATTGCCCCAAATTTTAACAGATTTCCCACACCAAACAACGCACATGTTAACGAAACCAAGATCTCTTTGATCCAACCACTACCATACCCACCCACACAAAAAAGATCTAAATTAATTGACTCGGATTTATCAAGATTCAGATGTATCTAAACATGTTTTAGTGCTAGATACGTTCAAACAGCCAGCGTCCAACCATACTCATTCCTTTCATTCAGAATGCAACATCCCACTTTTTCCCGGTCCCATTTAATCCTCTACCCATCATCAGCACATGGAGGATTTTATCCCACTTGATCATTTGAATTCATACGAATCATCCTTGCTCCACTTGCTAGTACTACATGAGAATTTTTAGCGTATATAAACTGGTTATACTCATAGTAAAGCAGCGAGGTGGGACTATTTTTAACCCAAAAATGCACGCGATCAGAAACGAAAATCAGCTACGGTTATACTCATCATAATTAAGCTTTTTTTAAGCAGCCCATGACCTCCGAACCGGCCCAGCTAGAAAAAGCACGTAGGTTGCAGAATCGGGAGCTCCGGCCACAAATCCTCCTGCAGCGACCACAGGAACGGCGCGCCGGTCGCCTCAGCTTCTCCGGCGGTGTCGTGGCAATTGTTCCGAAGCTGACGTACGCGACGGTGTGAGTGGCGATCCGTGGGGGTCTGTGGGAGCGCTGTCCGTGTCTAACGAGTCAGTGCCGCTTTTTTCCCAAGAAGATTGATCGATTGGCTCTATAGTCTGGTCGTTGAGTGTGTGCGGTGGATTAAAAGTTGGAGGTCGTCGGCTACTACTTGACGATCTTGTTGGCCGGCCGGAACCTCGAAGCGACGACGCGCCCGCAGCTACTGCCGAAGTGGGCGGCGTGGGGCACATCCAAAATATTAATGGAAGCAAATTGTTCACCGATAACAATAGAAGCGCTCCACGATGACAATATGAGCGCACTGCTGCTTTGCTTCTCCGGATACACTGCTAGAGCGCGGATTAGTACAGTAGGTGTTTTTTTTGCTAATGTTGCTTTGCTGTTGAGCGAGAGATTTAGTAGTGTTTCTAGTCCTTTCTTATCGTCTAGAAACTATTTGAGTACTAGTGTAGATGCTATGCTTGTTTTGTCTTGGGCAAGAGAGGCCTCGGAGTGGTGTGCCTCCGCTTCCCCTCCGACTGGATCAGCTTCTGGCGCCCTTCGAGCGCTAGCAAGAAGGCAGCCCGAAGCCGAACCTCGACAGAGGAAGCTTTGCTCCCCGTGATCTCCTGAGTGAAAGCTTCAGCAACAGAGTCGTCCTGTCCCGGGCCCAGCTGAGAATATGCTTCGATAATACGCTCGCACAAGGCCTTCAGCTAGGAGGCCACTTGTTCGTGAATGGATACCATGCGTTCTCTCGCCTCTAAGGCCAAAGCCCGCATGCGGAGGAGAGCCTCCAGGAAGAAAGGGCCAGGAGGAGGGCCTAGGAGAGGGCTGGAAGGAGGGGGCCCTTGCCCCCCCTCCCAATAGAGGCAGGGGAACAGGGAGGAACGGCAAAGGCACCGGCGCTCCACTCTCTCCCCCGACGATACCTACGAATAAAAAGCAAGATCAGTACATATGCCTACCTGAGAAGAACAAGGGATAACTCGAAGGCTCGCCAAAACGGGGTCCACCACAGGATCCGGGAGGGGTTCCTCGGAGGCGGAGGCCAACGTTGGGCCCGCCCAGCTGGGCGGCATCACTGGTAGAACCGTGGACCCCGAGGAACATCCGCTGCACCCCAAAAGAGGCAGGGTCAGTGAGCAAGCGAGACTGGGAACGGAGGGCAAAGGTTGAGACAGCTGACCTCGCCAAGCTCCCTAACCAGAACCACTTGCCCCGCTTGAGCCATGGACCTCCCCCGGAATACGGCCCTTCCTCAGCAGTCTTAATTCATACTAGCCAAGGGAGCCGAGGGCGAAGGGATGCCGGCATCTTCACCCTCAGCTGCCTCGTCATGACTTGTCTCTTGAGGAGCCCTCTGGGTCTTAGCGAAAAGGCTCCCCCCACAGGACCCTTACCCAAGAAATGATCCAATTTCTCTACCGCGAGCACCGGCTTGGGCCCGCCTCGTCCGATGACGGGAGCCCGCCGCCTAGCATAGGGTTTTGATGATTGACCCGCAGCGTAAGAGCAATGGGAATCTTCGAGGGTCCCATGCCCGGGATAAGTAAGGCACCCGGGGCTTCCAAAGCTCTTTGATCCCCCACTCATCGCAGTCGGGGAGCAAAGCAATCAAGGCGTCCCGGCCGTTGTTCGCCCAAAGCACCCACACCCCAGGCGGCATGGCCGCTGCCTCCCCTCCCTCGCATACTAGATGAACCTGTTTCTCTAGCAGAGAAGGGGCGGGCCGTCCATCAAGATGTAGCCAGTCCCGTGCCGAGACCTTCGTACACCCACATAGGGTGCAGGCGTTGATGCAGCGGCACCATGCGCTCAAGGAGATAATTCGTCACCACCTAGCAGATCGACAACCCCAGGGCGCGGATAAATTCTAGCCGGGCGAGAATAGGAGCTTGCTCCCATCCCGGGAATCCAGCCTCTCCCAAGTGGAATCGCCCACCACCGGGGTAGTCAGGTCCTCGAGTTGATCCAGCAGCTCGGGAAAGTGGACAATACACCATCCATGGCGCCATTCAGGCCAGTCTCCCGAGAGGTCGTCAATGATGTACCCCTCGGCCATCCCATCCCGAAGAAAGAAGTCCAGTCCCCCGGACAGCGCCAACACGTCCACCACGCGTGGCACAAAGAAATGTTAGAACAACACCAGAGATGACATAACTCCGACAAAACTCTCGCATAGATGTTGAAAGGAAGCCAGGATGGTGACGGCCCTCGGATGCAGCTGGGCCAAGAACACCCCGTATTCCGCCAGCATTGCATGAAGAAACAATGATAGTGGGGGAACAACCCCCACCATGAGGAACTGAATGAAAATCGGGTTGTTTAGGACCTCCCGATCTGAAGCATTGGCGGCCTTCACGATGGTATCTCTGTCGTCGTGGGCCTCACCGGCAACCAGCCAGCAGATAATGCTCAAATCCTGGCTGTTGGTCAAGCCTCAGTCAAAGCGCACATGGCCCTCTTGTGGCCGCGAAGCCCGCCGCCCGAAGGTGTTCTACGGGCGGTAGAAGATCTAGCCATGGGAGTTATGCAGGAGGGCGAAGTGAAGAACATGCGTCGCTCCACCCTATTATATAAGGGAGGGGCGGGAGGGCACGTCGCTTCCGTAGTAACAACCATTTCCCCTCAATGCACCAACGACCATCATCGCCTCGATACTTGCGGCGAACAAACATTTCCAGCCAAAGTGGGGAAACACTTTGTTTACCGCGCAGAAGGATGTGATGCAGAAGCAACGCAGGGGAGGGCCCGCTCTTGACTACAGGGTGTGTGATCGGTTCCTCGGGAACCAAACCCATGCCTGGGGGCTACTATCGGTTCCACGGAGAAATCCACCTTGGGGCTCACCCCAGAAGCAACTCGCGAGCCCGCCCTTGCCACCAGCTCGGCCCGAGAGCGCAATACCCGTGTGACTTACTAGGAACGGAGCTACCTGGGAAACATCCCCGGTGCCAGGAACGGCAGGGCTACCTCTATCTTATGACTCAGGCTACCCTGCTGGGATCATCATGGCGCTTAGAGGCGACATCACAGGTTTTCCATGTTGATGCCATGCGCTCTATGGCTGGCCACGTGGCTAGGTCGTGCCACCATGTGTATATCGACACTTGTGGTGTCCCCTTACAATATAAAAGGAGGACCAGGTCGAGTAGAGAAAGGAGGAAATTTTGCATGGAATAAGGGTTTCTTCCCTGGAGAAGGAACAAATTGTAGTCCAGTGACAATCAGATAGTAGATATTGCAGGACATAGAGATCCGCTCACAGCAGGCATGAACCTGGGTAAAAAAACGTGTATCTCTCCGTGATTTTGTTCGTCTAGCTCGCTGATCGAGCACGCTGGACGTTGTGCCCTTGGCTGAACAACAACGGGGACTCATACCCCCGGTGTCGAAAACTGCGACATGACAGTGTGTGGCAGCGTAGGGAAGGTACACAGCGGAGGCCGCAGCAGGTGACGAGTGATGGGTTCGTAGCATGGAAAACAAAAAATTTCTACCACAAGAACGAACAAAACCTAGATCTAATCTAGATAAAAGCCAAGATCTAATCTATTAGACAAGTGCAACGAGATAGATCGGTACTAACCCTCGTAGATCCGAAAGCGTTACGAGATTAGATCTCGTGGTTGATGTAGTCGATCACTTGCCGATCTCAAGATCGTGTGGACGATCCTTCCGGCGCCGCGTTCCGGCAGCGCTTCCGCAGTCGGTCACACGTGCGGAGTCAAAGCAGACCTTCCTCTCCTCGTTCCAGCGAGCAGCAGAGGTAGTAGATCTTCTCCACGGAATCCCAGAAGCACGACGGCGTGGTGGTGGTGGTGGAGTAGAGAATTCTGCAGGGCTTCGCCTATGCCTGTGCAGAAGAAAGGAGGAGGAGAGAGGCGGCGGAGATTTGGAGTTATGGAGGAGGGCTTGGAGGTGGCGCCCCCACCCCTCTATTTAAAGGGGGAGGCGCAATGGGAGGGGGAGTCCTTGTAGGACTCCCCTCCCTCCTTGGCCGGCGGATTGGGAGGTGGGGGGAGGAGTCCTCCTCCCCCACGGCTCCTAGTCTTGCCCCACCAGGACTCCTTGATCCCTTTCTTGGTTTTCAAGCAAACTCCAAGAAATCTTCCAGAACCTTCCGGAACATTCCGAAACCTTCTAGAATCCTCATACAAATACTCCGGAACATTTTCTAACTCAGAAAATGATCCACAATATATGAATCTTATTCTCCGGACAATTCCGGATCTCCTCGTGATGTCCCGGATCCAATCCGAGGCTCCGAACATCATTCGGTCTCCAACGCATATTCCATATCTACTTAAAACAACTTCGAACCTTAAGTGTGTCACCCTACGGTTCGTGAATATGTAGACATGACAGAGACACATCTCCTATCAATAACCATTAGCGGGACCTGGAGATCCATAATGGCTCCCACATACTCAACGATGACTTCGTGATCGATTGAACCATTTACATACGAAACCAATTCCCTTTGTCACGCGATACTATACTTATCCGAGGTTTGATCGTCAGCATCTCCATACCTAGTTCTACCTCGTTACTGATAAGTACTCTTTACTCGTTCCGTGATATGTCATCCCTTGTGACCCAGTCACATACTTGCAAGCTAACTAGATGACATTCCACCGAGAGGGCCCAGAGCATATCTATCCGTCATATGGATGGACAAATCCCAATCTTGGTCCATGCGCTTCAACACATACTTTCAGAATACCCAATGACACCTTTATGATCACCCAGTTACGAAGCGGCGTTTGATGTCATCAAAGTACCCATCCGGTGATGGTGATTAACACAACCTCATGGTCGAAGGATTAGGTTACTATGCATTTAAAAGCTTATAGCAATACGAACTTAATGACTTGATCTTATGCTACGATTACTATGGGTGTATGTCTATCTCCTAATGATATAACCTTGTTATGAATCACATCCTAATGTCCATGATCAGGAAACCATGATCATCAATTAATCAACAAGCTAGTTCAACAAGAGGCTTACTAGGGACTCTTATATCTTTACAAAACACACAAGTATTAGTGTTTCCTAATAATACAATTATAGCATGGGATGTAAACATTCATTATAAACACAAAGATATAATAATAACCACTTTTATTATTGTCTCTTGGGCATATCTCCAACAGTCTCCCACTTGCACTAGAGTCAATAATCTAGATTACATGGTAATATACCGTACACCCATGGCGTTCTGGTGTTGGTCATGCTTTGCCCTAGGGAGAGGTTTAGTCAACGGATCTGCCACATTCAGATCAGTGTGTACTTTGCAAATATTTATGTCACCATCTCGGACATACTCGCGAATAGCGTGGAAACGTAGCTTGATGTGCTTCAGCTTGCTATGTGACCTTGGCTCATGTGCATTAGCTATGGCACCTGTGTTGTCACAGTAGATAGCCATCGGGTCCAACGCACTGGGAATCACGCCAAGTTCAGTAATGAATTCCTTCATCCATATGGCTTCTTGCACAGCCTCCGAAGCAGCTATGTATTCCGATTCAGTTGAAGATTTCGCCACAACGCTTTGCTTCGCACTCCTCCAGCTTACTGCAGCACCATTCAAAATAAATACGTATCCCGACTCTGACTTCGAGTCATCCGGATCGGTGTTCCAACTAGCATCGGTGTAACCGTTTACAACAAGTTGTTCATCATCTCCATAAGAAAGAAACATATCCTTAGTCCTATTTAGATACTTTAGGATATTCTTGACCGCTGTCCAGTGCTCCATTTCAGGATCACTTTGATATCTGCTAGTCAAACTAACAGCATGTGCTATATCCGGTCTTGTACACAGCATGGCATACATGATAGAACCTATGGCCGAGGCATAGGGAATGTTATCCATTTTCACTCTATCTTCTGTCGTAGCTGCACTTTGAGTTTTACTCAAGGTCTTACCTGACAACATGGGCACGAACCCTTTCTTGCTATTTTCCATTCTAAACTTCTTTAGAACTTTGTCTAAGTATGTACTTTGTGAAAGCGCTATTAGGTGTCTTGATCTATCTCTATAAATCTTGATGCCTAGAATATATGCCGCTTCACCAAGATCCTTCATTGAAAAACAATTATTCAAATAGGTTTTGACGCTATTAAGAAGTTCTATATCATTTCCAATCAACAATATGTCATCTACATATAGTACTAGGAATGCTACAGAGCTCCCACTCACTTTCTTGTAAATACAAGCTTCTCCATAAGTTTGTATAAACCCAAATTTTTTGATTAAACGTTGATTCCAACTCCGGGATGCTTGCTTCAGTCCATAAATGGAGCGATGAAGCTTGCATACCTTGTCAGCATCTTTAGGATCGACAAAACCCTTGGGTTGTACCATATACAACTCTTCCTCAATGTCACCATTAAGGAACATCGTTTTGACATCCATCTGCCAAATCTCATAATCGAAATGTGCAGCAATTGCTAACAAAATCCTCACAGACTTTAGCTTCGCTACTGGTGAGAAAGTCTCATCATAGTCAACTCCTTGAATTTGTCGGAACCCTTTCGCGACAAGTCGAGCTTTATAGACAGTAACATTACCATCAACATCTGTTTTTCTCTTGAAAATCCATTTGTTCTCGACAGCCTTACGGCCATCCGGTAAGTCCACCAAAGTCCACACTTGGTTTTCGTACATGGATCCCATTTCGGATTTCATGGCTTCTAGCCATTTGTCGGAATCTGGGCTCACCATAGCTTCTTCATACGTTGCAGGGCCATCAGCGTTGTCCACCAACATGACGTTCAAGGCAGAGTCATACCAATCAGGAGTGGTACGAACCCTCTTTGACCTGCAAGGTTCAGCAGTAACTTCGTTTGAAGTTTCATGATCATTATCATTAGCTTCCTCTCCAATTGGTGCAGGCGGCACAAAAACATCTTCCGGTGCTACGCTACTCTCAAATCCGAGAGAAGGTTCAATAACCTCATCGAGTTCTACTTTCCTTCCAGTCACTTCCTTCGAGAGAAACTCCTTCTCAAGAAAGGATCCATTCTTGGCAACGAAAACTTTGCCTTCGGATCTATGATAGAAGGTATACCCAATTGTTTCTTTAGGGTATCCTATGAAGACGCATTTCTCCGCTTTGGGTTCAAGCTTTTCAGGTTGTAACTTCTTTACATATGCTTCGCAACCCCAAACTTTAAGGAACGACAACTTAGGTTTCTTACCAAACCACAATTCGTACGGTGTCGTTTCAATGGATTTAGATGGAGCCCTATTTAAAGTGAATGCGGCTGTCTCTAATGCATAGCCCCAAAACGATAGCGGTAAATCTGTAAGAGACATCATAGACCGAACCATATCTAAGAGAGTTCGATTACGACGTTCGGACACACCATTACGCTGTGGTGTTCCCGGCGGTGTCAACTGCGAAAGAATTCCACATTTCTTTAAATGCATACCAAACTCATAACTCAGATATTCACCTCCGCGGTCAGAACGCAGAAACTTAATCTTCTTGTTACGATGATTTTCCACTTCACTTTGAAATTACTTAAACTTCTCGAAAGTTTCGGATTTATGTTTCATAAAGTAAACATACCCATATCTACTTAAGTCATCCGTGAAAGTGAGAACATAACGATATCCACCACGCGATGCTACACTCATTGGACCGCACACATCGGTATGTATTACTTCCAATAAGTCTGTAGCTCGCTCCATTGTACCAGAGAATGGAGTCTTAGTCATTTTTCCCATTAGACATGCTTCGCATCTTTCAAGTGATTCAAAATCAAGTGATTCAAGAAATCCATCTGAATGGAGTTTCTTCATACGCTTCACTCCAATGTGACCAAGACGACAGTGCCACATGTATGTAGAATTATCATTCAATTTTATTCGTTTAGCATCTATGTTGTGAACATGTGTATCACTACTATCGAGATTCAATAAGAATAAACCATTCATCTCAGGTGCATTACCATAAAAGATATTACTCATATAAATCGAACAACCTTTATTCTCGGACTTAAAAGAGTAACCGTCTCGCAATAAACAAGATCCAGATATAATGTTCATGCTTAACGCAGGCACCAAATAACAATTATTTAAATTTAAAACTAATCCCGAAGGTAGATGTAGAGGGAGCGTGCCGACGGCGATCACATCAACCTTGGAGCCATTTCCAACGCGCATCATCACCTCGTCTCTTGCCAGTCTTCGTTTATTCCCCAGCTCCTGTTTCGAGTTACAAATATGAGCAACCGAACCAGTATCAAATACCTAGGCACTACTACGATTACTAGTAAGATACATATCAATAACATATATATCAAATATACCTTTCTTCTTAATGTTGCCGTTCTTCAGATCCGCCAGGTACTTGGGGCAGTTACGCTTCCAGTGACCAGCACTCTTGCAGTAGAAGCACTCACTTTCAGGCTTGGGACCAGCCTTGGGCTTCTTTGCAGGTGCGGCAGCTTTCTTGCCGTCCTTCTTGAAGTTGCCCTTGTTCTTAGGCTTGCCCTGTCTCTTGAAATTGGTGGTCTTATTGACCATCAACACTTGGTGCTCCTTCTTGATCTCCACTTCAACAGTTTTCAACATGGACGATAGTTCAGGCAACGTTTTGTTCATGCAGTGCATATTCTAGTTCATCACAAAGTTCTTATAACTCGGTGGCAGTGATTGGAGGAGACGATGAATCCCCAACTCATTAGGAATCGATATTTCCAACTCTTGGAGCTTGTTTGCGTACCTAGACATGGTGAGCACGTGCTCGCTAACGGAGCTTCCCTCTTCCATCTTACAGTTAAAGAACTTTTCGGAGGCCTCATAGCTCTCCATGGCCGCGCAAGTCTCAAAAATTAGCCTGAGCTCCTTAATGATCTCGAACGGGTCGTGGTGCTCAAAACGCTTTTGGAGCTCCGCTTCTAAACCGTACAGGATGGCACACTGAACTGTGGAGTAATGATTTTTCCGAGTGGCGTAAACATTCTTTACGTCATCGGTAGCATCATCTGCAGGTGGGTCACCTAGCGGTGCTTTGAGCACATAGGTCAACTGACCAGCCCTGAGGACGATCTTCAGTCCACGGAACCAGTCCGTGAAATTGCTTCCATTGTTCTTAAGCTTTTCTTTCTCTAGGAACGCATTGAAATTGATGGAGGGGGTCGCCATAATCTACAACAAATTTGCAAGTAGTTTAGACTAAGTTTATGATGAATTGAGTTCAAATTTAATACTTAAGTTAACTAGGTGAACTCCCACTCAAAACAACATCCCTCACATTGTCTTAGTGATTACACGAACCAAGTCCACTACACCAAGTCCGATCTTCACGAGAGAAGATGTAGTTTCATCGGCGAACAATCTTCATGTTCATCATATCATGTATATGACTCATGCTCTACCTTTCGGTATTCCGTGTTTCGAGACCATGTCTGTACATGCTAGGCTCGTCAAGATAACCTTAGTTTCCGCATGTGCAAATCTGGCTTGCACCTGTTGTATGCACACGTAGAATCTATCACATCCGATCATCACGAGATGCTTCGAAACGACGAGTCTTGGCAACGGTGCCAACTAAGGCTGAACACTTTATTACTTGATATTTAGTGAGAGGGATCATCTTATAATGCACCGTCGCGATCTAAGCAATACAAGATGCATAAAGGATTAACATCACAGGCAATTCATAATTAGTGTGATATGATATGGCCCTTTCTTCTTGCGCCTTTGATCTCCATCTCCAAAGCACGAACATGATCTCCATCATCACCAGCATTGCGTCAAGGTCAGTGGCGCCGCTTCATGGTTTTCCATCATCACTAGCAACTATTACAACTACTTGGAATAAAGCTATTACAAGATGAATAGACACGCAGGTCTTAACAGAATTAAAGACAACCATTAGGCTCCTGCCGGTTGCCATATTACAACAAGGATCATTGCATACATCAAATATAATCACAATCACATGATGGCCATATCACATCACAAAACCCCTGCAAAAACAAGTTAGACGCCTCTAATTTTCTTTGCATGTTTTACGTGGCTTGGGGCTTTCGAACAATAACGGATCTTACCTACGATACTGTACCACAACGTTGATACAAGTGCTATCGAGTGCAAAGTGTAAACTGGATCTATACTATGGTGGGAGAGACAGACACCCGCAAAGCCACTTGTGCAAAGCAAGTTACACGTCAAGCGTGGAGCAAGTCTCATGTGCGATGACATGTAAGGTTAGCCCGAGCCGCTTCATCCCACCATGCCGCAAGATGCAAAGTACACAAAGCAAAAGACAGCACGAGCACCAACGCCCACAACACCATTGTGTTCTACTCGTGCAACAGATCTACGCATAGATACGGCTCTGATACCACTGATGGGTTCGTAGCATGGAAAAACAAAAAAATTCTACCGCAAGAACGAACAAAACCCAGATCTAATCTAGATAAAAGCCAAGATCTAATCTATTAGACATGTGCAACGAGATAGATCGGTACTAACCCTCGTAGATCCGAAAGCGTTACAAGATTAGATCTCGTGGTTGATGTAGTCGATCACTTGCCGATCTCAAGATCGTGTGGACGATCCTTCCGCAGTTGGTCACACGTGCGGAGTCGAAGCAGACCTTCCTCTCCTCGTTCCAGCGAGCAGCGGAGGTAGTAGATCTTCTCCACGGAATCCCAGCAGCACGACGGCGTGGTGGTGGCGGTGGAGTAGAGAATTCTGCAGGGCTTCACCTATGCCTGTGCAGAAGAAAGGAGGAGGAGAGAGGCGGCGGAGATTTGGAGTTATGGAGGAGGGCTTGGAGGTGGCGCCCCCACCCCTCTATTTAAAGGGGGGAGGCGCCATGGGAGGGGGAGTCCTTGTAGGACTCCCCTCCCTCCTTGGCCGGCGGATTGGGAGGTGGGGGGAGGAGTCCTCCTCCCCCACGACTCCTAGTCTTGCCCCACCAGGACTCCTTGATCCCTTTCTTGGTTTTCAAGCAAACTCCAAGAAATCTTCCAGAACCTTCCGGAACATTCCGAAACCTTCTAGAATCCTCATATAAATACTCCGGAACATTTCCTAACTCAGAAAATGATCCCCAATATATGAATCTTATTCTCCGGACAATTCCGGATCTCCTCGTGATGTCCCGGATCCAATCCGAGGCTCCGAACAATATTTGGTCTCCAACGCATATTCCATATCTACTTAAAACAACTTCGAACCTTAAGTGTGTCACCCTATGGTTCGTGAATATGTAGACATGACAGAGACACATCTCCTATCAATAACCATTAGCGGGACCTGGAGATCCATAATGGCTCCAACATACTCAACGATGACTTCGTGATCGATTGAACCATTTACATACGAAACCAATTCCTTTTGTCACGCGATACTATACTTATCCGAGGTTTGATCGTCGGCATCTCCATACCTAGTTATACCTCGTTACTGATAAGTAATCTTTACTCGTTTCGTGATATCTCATCCCTTGTGACCCAGTCACATACTTGCAAGCTAACTAGATGACATTCCACCGAGAGGGCCCAGAGCATATCTATCCGTCATATGGATGGACAAATCCCAATCTTGGTCCATGCGCTTCAACACATACTTTCAGAATACCCAATGACACCTTTATGACCACCCAGTTACGAAGCGGCGTTTGATGTCATCAAAGTACCCATCCGGTGATGGTGATTAACACAACCTCATGGTCGAAGGATTAGGTTACTATGCATTTAAAGGCTTATAGCAATACGAACTTAATGACTTGATCTTATGCTACGCTTACTATGGGTGTATGTCCATTACATCATTCTCCTAATGATATAACCTAGTTATTAATCACATCCTAATGTCCATGATCAGGAAACCACGATCATCAATTAATCAACAAGCTAGTTCAACAAGAGGCTTACTAGGGACTCTTATATGTTTACAAAACACACAAGTATTAGTGTTTCCTAATAATACAATTATAGCATGGGATGTAAACATTCATCATAAACACAAAGATATAATAATAACCACTTTTATTATTGCCTCTTGGGTATATCTCCAACAACGAGTTCCTCGTATCCGCGGTCAGGCATGGAGGTAGGGTCCGATCTAGGCATTTGCAGACCTGTGCAGGCCACAAGTTCGGGGTACGGTGGCGGCACGAGGAGTGACTGGTTTGGCGCGTTGCGTGGATGCTACAGCTATGGTGGTCGGGTGGCATGGGCGGCTCGTCCCCCAAGCCCATGTCGGCTAGAGTCACACCCAGTGGTGGCTAGTGCCCTTGGCGGTGCCAAGGGTCGGCCAGGCAGCGGTGGCTGGGTCCTCACCGCCCAGTACTCGTTTTGGTGATAGTGAGACGGTGCTCAACCATCTTGCTCCATCAGTGGCATCTGGGGCTCTCCGCAGTGAGTCAAAAGGTGACTCCTTGCTGTGTGTCCGGTGGTGTTGGGGTTGATGACAGTGTTGGGTCGAAAGCCCTGCGTGAAGTTGGCGACGACGACGTCCGTGGGTGCCGTCACTTCCTTGGAGGCGTCATCATGGCGTTGTTCGTGCTTCCCTGCCTCTAGCACCGGGGAAAACCCTAGACCTATCTTACGAATCAAGCGACGGTGGCACTGCTGTGTCCTTCCCTCCTTGGGGGTGTCGCCTAGGTGGTTCTTGGAGTCTCGGTGCGCTAGTTGGAGTCCGACCTTGGCTGCCGCCCGAAGCATGGGTTTTCGGGGCGCTATGTACACTTGCTTCCTCGTCAACGCCTCCTATGGTGAGGTTCAGTCCCGTCGGTCACTCGCCGACTCTTAGATGCGATGGGAAGGCGATGTGTTGGCGTGTGCCTTCCTGGATTGGTCATGTGTAGTACTCTTCTTATGTTGTGACGCGGCCTAGAAGCTCGGTGTAACACGTCCTCGCCTTTCTTGGTTGGAGATGGTTCAAGGCGTGTCCGTCGTTTTGTTAGTGTGGGTGATGTTGTAATCCGTGTGGCATCGTATTTGTATTGTGTGGCCTTTTGGTGTTGTACCATCCATGTTGGCCTCTTGTCTTTGCTATCCTCTGCTATCAGTGGCGGCAGGTGTTGTTGCGTTCAGTTCAGTGGTGGACCTAGCAATATTTCTTAGCCTGGGCACCATGCGAACTAAAAAATACTTCACTTCGGTTTATTAAACAAACCAATCGATCGATTCAGTTTTGTCTAGCTAACTTCCTGAACGTGAAAAGTGGCCCGATATGGACTACGGGACGAAATGTCCACTACAGAACAGCCGAACATGCCCAAGCTACTCGGCCAGATACACCTATTTTTCTTCCGATTTTTGCAGTTCTAGCTACGGACGTCGCCCTGGGAGGGACCCCGGTGGAGTACTTTTTTGTGGCGCGCGAGTCAAGATCTTTCTTATGACCAAATACAATATGTGATGGAGTACTTTTTTGTCAGTGTGAGCTTCTCTTGTATGGCCAAACATCACATCCTTCATTTGTTCAAAAAGACAACATCGCTTGTAAAACAATTTAGCTTAGGTAATTGTTAGCTGATAGCTCTGAACAATTTTGTACTTTCGTTTTGGTTGGGATGAGCCAGCCAAAGCTGTAGTGCAACACTAAGGCGACGCTCGAGAGATCCAGCGGCAAGCCACCGAGCCCTCTCCCACAAAAGATTAATTCAATATCATGGACCCATAGGTCGCGGATCAGATATTAAACTGATAAGAACAGATACTACGCTTGATCTTAGCCTGAGGCCGAGAAAGGTATGATCTGATCGGAGCCCGGACGTCCAGTTTTATTTCACCCTGAACCGCCTCTAACGAGCTGGGCGATCGATGTGGTACTATTGGAACAGCAGGTCAAAGCTGCGTCCGTTCGCGGACGCGGGGTCGGTAACCTGCATATGCGCCTCCTACCGATTGAGCCTGCCCAGCAGCTCAACGACAAGGTAGCAGCCCACAGGCCTCGACGGCCCAAAACGTTCAAAGAAAATAAAAAGGAATATGGGTGCACACCAACTACCAGAGTATAACCTCTGTTTTCAAAACAGAAAAAAAAAAACTGAACATGCGTCGACGGAACGCCGCCGCATCGTTTTCCCCCCAACGTAAACAAGTCGCAAACAGCGCTATGCTCCACGGTTCACTAATGGTAATCCATGGTTAGCGGCAAGGCAATCACCAAAGTTCAACTTTGGAGGAGCCAATGAGATGAAAGTCCTCTGCTCGGCAGACGTCTCATAGGTGTTGCTGTGTGGCTGTGATCGCATAGACGTACACATCACATCAGTGAGTTGCTGGTAAACAGACAATAAGAATGAGCAAGCAACCTAATATCATTTACGACCGTTGCCCCAAGAAAAGGAGGAGCGACCGGGGGCTCCCCGTGCCGCAACCTCCTCCCCGCCTCCCCTGCTTCGGTCACGGCGGCGGTGACGTGGTGCGGTGGCGTGGAGGGCCTCGCGTGGGTTGGGCGTCGCTGGTGCTGACCTTGGCCTCCGCGGCTGAGCCGGCCCGGCGCCCCGGCAGGCTCGATCGGCGGTGTTCCGGCGTAGGTCGGGAGCGGCACGACAGCGGGTGCCGCCCTTGGCGATGCAGGCGGCGGGGCTAGGTCTGCTAGGGTTGCTCACCCAGATCTAGGCACGCTGGGCCTGATCTGGGCCTAGGCGGGCCGGATCTACAGCTCGGCGCATCGTCTCTGGTTGGAACTAGGTAGGGCTTGTGGTTTGGGTGGTCGCGCCTGCGTCGCGTCTGCTGCAGCGAGGCGGCAAGAGCTTCACGGGCCCGCTCGGCTCGGCCTAGGGCGCTGAACCTGGGTGGCGGTGGCTGGCCTTCGTGTTGCAGCGTGGTGGCGAGGGCTTTACGGTCCCGCTTTGGGTCCGGCCGGGCCTTTTGCCTGGTGTGCCCTCACTGCCGTGTCCTGCCGGCACCCGCTCTTCAACGGTGGAGGATGCCCTCCAGTTGGTTGTGCGGCTGCTGCCCTTCGGCTCCCAATGGCCAGGTTTGCTCCTGCCGCTGAGTCCGGCTGGCTATCGCCTATGGCGGTGGAGGTTGTTCCCTCCCACGGGGCTGCGGTTCAGTCACTTCTTTCCTACGGGTCCTTGCTTTTGGTCTAGCCGGCCTCGCAATGTTTGCCTCGGGGAGACGGCAATGGTGTCCTCAAGACCGCATGTTGGTGGGCGGAAAGCTTGGTGGAGCTCTTCGGTGTCGTGGGGTCGGGGGGTCGGGAGAAATCCTTGTCGTCGTGGCCAGCCCCGTCGAGGTGACGCCTGCGGGCGCCACCTTCCTAGCACAGGGCGGCGGGTGTACCCTCCTCCACTCCCCAGTGTACCGGGAGAAATCCTAGGACCTGTCCGGTAAGCAGCGTCGTCGTCGTCGTCCCGTTCTTGAAGGTGCTGCTTGGTACACGACGACTCGAAGGCATCTGAGTGTGGTGGTATTCTCCGGTGGGCACAGCGGTTACGAGACACTAGCGCTTATGTCGCTCCGACGTTGTCGGCATTTCTTTGTTTTTTCCATTCTCTTGTTTTTTTTGGGCTTTTGTTCTGTTATCTGCCCCAATAGTGGTCTCGTCGTTGTGTCGGTTTGTACCTTGGGCGTTGTGTTGTCTGGCCCAGCAGCGGTCTCACAGGTGTGTTTTATTTATAAAGCGGGACGAAGGCCTGTTTCGAGGAGAAAAGGAGGATCCTAATATTAAAACATACCAGTAAAAACTAAATTAGTATCATTTACATCCAAAATATTTTTGAATAAAGCCTTAATTCGAATGAACAAGTTTGCTCCATGGAAAAATAGCATATACCACAAGGACAAGGCAATCTGATCGGCAGCGGCCAGTTTATTTAGGATGCTAGTCCCTCTCATGGACATCCTCGAAGTAGAACTAAAATATATATGTATGTTTTCAATTTATTACTTAATCCAATCTTGAAAAACATATTCACCCGGAGTTAAACAACAGTCACCGCCTCGCAGTAACTTGTGCTCGAGCCGCCCAAAAAACGGACCCGGCCCAATAAGCGGGTGGCCCGCAACCAACTGCGACGGCTCTAGAGCGCCTATTAAATAAACATGTATTAGAGTCGGTTTAGGACTCTTAGGTCGGTTTGGCCTAGACGGTTGGCTCATGTAATATATAAACCTTGTACCCTTGATTAAATCAGTACAAGTTACAATCTATTCAATCTTACATGGTATCAGACGCCTAGGTTCTCCGCCCCTCGATGGCGCCGCCTCCAAAACCCTCCGCTGTTGTCGTCGAAGCCCCTCTTCACGGCGGCTGAGGCTCGCTGTGCCGATGCTCTCTACCCTAACCTCTCTACTTCTTCTTCTACCCAACAAATTCTCCCCTCTCAAATCCCCACTCTCCAAACTGCCACAATTTCTCTGGCCGACACCATCGTCGATGTCTCGCCCTTCATCCCCATCGCCCTCAACCTTGCCTCGCACAATTACTACCACTGGCGCCGCCTCTTTCATATTCATCTAGGTCGGTGTGGTCTACGTGATCATATCGATCCAGCTACGGTTCCTCACCCACATGATCCACGATGGGTCAAGGACGATCTCGTGATCATCCAATGGATCAACACCCGCATCTCCACCGAGCTCTTCAACTTTGCCTCCCATGGCGATGCTAGTGCTGCTGAACTTTGGGTCGGTCTCTAGTAGCTCTTCCAGGAAAACTGCGACGCCCATATCAACGCTCTCCAACCTGAGCTCCACACTACTACCCAGGGCGACGTAACCGTCAGCGTCTTCTGCCAGCGGAAAAAGGCCATTGGTGACGAACTGCGCGAGTTTGGTGATGAAGCGGTTCGTAGCAGCAAACACAAATTTTTCCTAGCTAGACGCCCTAAAGCCCAAGATCTATCTTTCAGTTAATGCAGTAACGCGAGAGGTTACGATTACATACCCTTGTAGATCGTAACGCGGTTAATGTCCCACGGGGAACGTGGATGAAGTAGACGACTGTAGCCAACCTCAAGATCGCGAAGCTCCTCGCACTTCACCTCCTGGTCCTTATACGACAGCCATGGCGCCGCAAATGGTAGCGCTATCTGTGGGCTCACACACATACGGTGTCTAGAGACGACTCATGTTGTCCTTGATCCAGCCGAGATGCGGAAGCAAATCCTCTAGAACCGGGATCTAGCAGCGTGACGGCGTGCCGGTGATGTTGACTCTCTCGTGTGTAGTCCTTTCATGGAACTGCATAGAAACAACTGAGAAAGAGGGAGGAAATTCCGTAAGGAAAATAGCCTTAGAAAATTCCCATTTTATTTTTTGTGTGCCTTTTTCCTCCCACCATAGGCCTTATCATATAGGGGGAAAGGGGTACACCCTTCCCTTAAGATCCCATGTGGGCCTACAAGAAAAGGCAAAGGAGGAGGAGCAGCCGACGGTGCAATAGGCACTCGGTGGGCCCCACATCCTGGCGGCAGAGGCGGTGGCCAGGTGGCCCGGCCTTCCCCTGCGTGGGCTCACGTGGTCTAGCCTAGCGAGGCAGTGACCTAGGCAGGGAGAGGGTGTGAGGGTGTCGTCCATGTGGGCCTCGCGGCCTAGCGGCAGAGACGGTGGCCAGGTGGGCCGGCCTTCCCCTGCGTGGGCTCACGTGGTCTAGCCTAGCGAGGCAGTGACCTAGGCAGGGAGAGGGTGTGAGGGTGTCGTCCATGTGGGCCTCGCGGCCTAGCGGCAGAGGCGGTGGCCAGGTGGGTCGGCCTTCCCCCGCGCGGGCTCGCGTGGCCTAACCTGGCGAGGCAGCGACCTAGGCGGGGAGAGGGTGTTGGCCATGTGGGCCCCGCGGCCTAGTGGCAGAGGCGGTGGCCAGGTAGGCTAGCCTGCCCCCGCGCGCGCTCGCGTGGCACAGCCTGCCGAGGCAGCGACTTGGGAGGGGAGAGGTCGTTAGCTGGGTGGGCCTGGTGCGTGACTCACCAGCACTCCCAGTGCCAGCGCGTGCCCTGCCACCCATGTGGGTCGGCCTTGCGTGGCCCGCTAGCGGTGGTTGCTGCCTGCCGCCCGCGTGGCTCCAGTCTGCTACAGTTGTTTGCTGCCTTTCAGGGTGGCTCCCTCTTGGGTCGTTTCTCTCCAGTGATTCAGCCCAATGCAGGAAGTTTCCCCATAATTTTAATTTTAAATATTTATTTGAATGTATTAATTCATAATTAATATATGCAAATGCATATTTATAAATTGTCATTTATTTTGAAACACCTTTCGATCTTTTCCTTCTTCCAAACATCTTTGGACCCTATTGGGAACTATTCTGAGAATTCTTTCTTCTCGGAACCTTTCCGATCTTTCTTTTTCATCGGTGATCCTATCCTTCCATATCGATCTTAGAACTGTTGGGGCACGCAGAGATAAACAAAACTTTTTACCCTACGCGGTACTCCCAAGATCTAGCTCAGGTGATAGGCCACGAGATTTACCACTAGACGCGCAGGTGCGGATTGTTGATGAAGCGCGTCAGTTGATGTCGTGCCGAACGATCCCCGTACAACACGTCCAGATCCCGACGGACCTCCTTGTCTCTAGTGATGCACGTGCAACGCCTCCACCGGTATCCACATGTACAGGAAGGAAGCTCCAGGAAGAGGACTGCTAGATCCTGTCTAGCCCGAAATGGGAGTGGAGAAAGTGACGGCTAGGTCAGGGACAGTCCCTTGTCACTCCACTTATATACACTCCTAGCTAGGCTCAACGCTTGAGGCCCATCTAGGCTGTGACCCAATCTTCCATATGGATCTAATCTACATGGGCTCCTTACCCTTAAGTGTGTGACCCTATAGGTTCACGTACACCTGGACACGGCACGAGTCATCACTCCGAGTCAATAGTTGGTAGCGGCCTCTAGCAAGACGTGCCAACTCCCAAGCGTTGTAAAGTCGGAAGACAAACCTTTCTTAATGTGACTTTCGTCCAAGTCCCTTTGCCGCAGATATATCTTGTCAAGCTATAGGCGAGTTGCTGTCATCCCTCTAATAACTCGACTCTCTCTTCTCGTTCCGTGATATACGATTCACTGGACTAACACTTAATCCAACTCCTTGGTTAACACTTAACCAAGTCGCGCATGGCCATGCTTCCGAATCATATCACACGGGAGGGCCCAGAGAATATCTCTCCATTACGGAGGGGCAAAACCCATCTTGGTAATCCACGTCACGCAGCTTGCTTCACAACCAACCCGAACCCTACCTTTATAACTGCCATTTACGGAACATCGTTTGATAGGACCTAAGCTGGCGATCCACAACTCGGATCATGCGATCACCTCAGGTCGAAGGATTCCATTGCTTGAGACTGCAAATGACAACATGCTCGTTGCATCTCAGATGTGGGTCAGTCCGATTCACTAAACTCTTTAGCCGAATTAGTGTAAGTCAGAATAGCATCTCCATGCCCATGACAAGTGGAACTATGTCATCAACCGACTTTCATATTAGTCTAAGTTGTGTGTCCAGCACAACCTCAACGAGTAAGAACAACTAGTATTAACAACATGAATATATAGTTCCACAATCGAATCACATATTCAATAATACATATCATTAGTTTATACATGGACAATAACTTTATGTATACATTGGGAACAACATCATACATGATTGCCTCTAGGGCATATTCCCAACAGTCTCCCACTTGCACTAGAGTCAATCATCTGACATCACATGTCTAGGCATCTAATTCCCATAGCTCTCAGGTGTGCCTCATGCTTTGGTTGTGGTAGTGGCTTTGTCAACGGATTCGCAATGTTTGCATCTGTGTGTACCTTGCATAACTTGATATCACCTTGATCCACGAACTGGCGAATAAGGTGATACCAGACATGAGTATACCCTATAGGTACTCGACCTTGGTATATACGGCCTGAATACGTAGAGGCCCACAGTGTCGCCAAGGCCCAAATGAAGAACTCGAGTAACCTACGGACTCTCGATTGCTTGGAGAACAAGAAGAAGCTAAAGATAGAAAGTTCAAAGGGAAAACCCTAACCTGTAACCGACTCGACCTGCTACCCGAGACCTAGCCTATCTATATAAAGGCTAGGAGGGGGCGGCGAGGAGCACACACGCAACGCTAGTTTCCACAACTCTCGCCAGATTGCATCTGTGCAACATTGTAATCCTCGATTCCTTTGATAATTCCACAAGCAGACAAGCAGGAGTAGGGACCTCTGCGAGGCCTGAACCTGGGTAAATCTTCGAGTCCCCTGTGTGCTTGTTTGCTAGCCAATAGATGTCTCCAGCGCTCCCTCCTTCTCCAAAACCCAAGTCCATAACAATGGGCATTGATGAGTTAAACCCTCGTCAATTGGCGCCGTCTGTGGGAAGTGGGAGTGCTGATGTTGCGGCTTCTTCGGCCCCACCAACCGCGATCTACAACTCCGCAACAGCAGAGATTCGCCAGCTCTTCGGCGCGTTCGACTTCACCGTCCACACGCCGGCCACTCGCCCGACTTTCGAGTCCGTAGGCGACGAAATTAGCTTGGCGATCGGGAGCTTCCGCTTACAAGTTGGTCAGATGGGCACGCTTCGCCTGCCTGACCAGCCGATGGCACCATCGATTGTTCCAGCATCGTGGTTCCCTCCACCGATCGGCACCCTCAGCAAGCTCAACGCCTCGACAACAGTCGAGAATACGGTCAGCGACAGCAGTCGCGAATCCAATCTGACCGATCTGGCAGCTGAAGATGGAGCCTACGGTTCCGGATCAGAAAGTTGCGGGAACAGCAGCTTCCCCAACCACTTCATGTGCGTCGTCATCAACGCGGGCGACACCTTCGCCAACCGCGACAACACGGGCAACCGTGGCAATGAAACCGACCCGCCTAATGGCGGCACACCCAATGGTGGACCACCGCCCAACGGCGGCAACGGCGCCCCCGTCAACAACAGAGGAGCAATCGAACCTCCAACTATAATAAACGAGCAGACCGGCGAACGCGTCGTGATCAGGCTCAACGAACAAGAATGGGCTCGCTGTCGCGATGCCCTACAAGGCAACCCTCTACCCTTTGGATCTCCGCAAGAACTGCTAATGGGCTACCATTGGCTCCTGAAGGAGGAATTAAAGCGCCAAGTACAAACAATCGTGCAACTCGAGGCGCGCAAAAAGGCGGCAGACGAATCGAGCCTTCGTCGTGCTGGGCTCTCCTCCCACAGAGGATCCTCCTCAAAAGGCAATGAACACATCGCAAACAAGAGGCGGTCCCGGATGGCCCATCTCACCGAGCAAGAATGCATAGAAGCTGCAAAGGTCCTTGACTTCAGCTCTATGACAGTTGACACACGGGGCAACGTGGTCCCCAAGACGCCGCAGGCTACAGTGACAGCAGCCACCATGTACCTCCTCAACAACCAGCCGCCAGCTGGAGATCCCCGAGCCGCTCTGCACCGATCTACGATCGCGAGCTTGGGACTAATCGAGGTTGCCCTCGAGAAGGAGCCAACACCGGAGCCGAAAAAAGGCAAAGCGCTACTCCTCGCCCTCCTCCAGTGATGACAGTCACGATCTGTCTCGACACTGCCGATCACGACGACATGACCACGACTACGATGCGCATGATGACATCACACAGTGCAAGATCGACAAGTCAAGGGCACGTGCTCGATCGAATGACTCAGAAGACGAAGATTTGGAGCTTTGTGGCGCCAGATGCTTCAGTAGGGCCATCAGGCAAAAGCGAATGCCCAAGGGGTTCAAGCTCCCATCGGAGAACCCAAAGTTTGACGGTCTGCAGGACCCAAAAATCTGGCTAGAGGACCACATCTCCTCCGTCAGGCTCCACGGAGGGAGTCGAAGCACAGCCATGCAATGCCTGCAGCTGCAGCTATAGGGCGCCGCCTGAGCATGGCTCAACAACCTCCCACGCGAATCCATTCGTAGTTGGGAAGAGCTGATCTATAGCTTCGTACGCAACTTCAAGGGCACCTACAAAAGGCCCGCGTCAATCGAAGAGCTGAGGTGATGCCAGCAAAGATCGGGCGAATTGCTACGCTCGTACGTTCAAAGGTGGTCCATTATCAAAAAATTCGCAGAAAATATCTCGGAGGACCGCGCAATTGACGCATTCAACGGCGGCATTCGCCGCATAGAGCTCAGAGAGGAGTTGGGCCGCTCGAAGCCTAAGACCATCGACCACCTGATGGAAATCACGAATCGGTGGGCCGATGGAGAAGATTCGGTGAAGAATCGCGTTCACTCTGACGAGGTGGCAGAACTCGAACGCAGACGCGACCGCCGAAGCAAACGCCGCATGCGCATCTACGATGACCGCGACGACGCCAACATGGTCGCAACCGGCTACGACGACAGACGCGACGATAACCTCAACAGCGGCTACCGCAGCGGTGGATACCGCGACTCCGGGAAAACCACGCAAGTATGGCAGCGCCGCAATCACGATGAGGCACCCGCAACATCCATTGATAAGAAGCTATCCGGACCATGCATTGTGCACTTCTACATCGACAAGCACGACGAAAAAAAGAAGTCCAGCCACCTCCTCAAGGACTGTCGCGAGTTCCTCAAACTCGCACTCAATGTCAACCTAGACGCAAGGCCAGTCAAACAAACAATTCGGCGATTGTCTGAACCAAGGGCAAAGGCAGTTGGAATGGAGATCAACAGACTCCTCGATGCCAAATTGATATGCGAGATCAAGAAAAGCACTTGGCTCGCCAACTAGGATGGCAATGGGTACCCATCACCCGTTTACCCGGTGGGTAAAAACCCTATTAGGGTAAGAGTTTGGGATAGAAAAATACCCATGAATATATAAATGGGTAAATTCTAAACCCATCGGGTGTGACGGGTACGGGTACGGGTACGGGATCATACAACCCACACCCATGTACCTGTGTACCCATCTACATATCTGACAAATGGACCTCTAATATAAAATTCTAACTTAGATAATCTATTTTGTCCCACTAATCTCGATAGACCAAAACAATACAATATTTCACGCTTAGTATCTCCATTTACCGGGGTATATTAATGATTGTTGAGAGCATGCATCCTTTTTCCTCTATTGCCGTAGTCCATTGCCGTAACTCCAGCCTACTATCTCTAGGATTAATTGAGATAACATAACATACTTTATTTTGATGCGTATTTTGTGGTCTTATAAACGATTAAATTACCTCTTTTCTTGTGTGAGTTTTTGAACTTAATTTATTGTGTTGCTTATAAATTATATTGTTAAATGTTGTTTTCTACATTTTTTGTTCATTTTAATGTGCCGTATATGCGGGTATTTTAACCCGCGGGTACCCACTAACCCCGTCGGGTGACGGGTATGGGAAAAACTTGCACCCGTTGACGGGTATGGGTGCGGGTGATGGGTAGACTCGGGGAGAATGGGTATGGGTATGGGTTGGCTCCACCCGCACCCATACCCTGCGGGTGCCATCCCTATCGCCAACACGGTGCTGGTACCAAAAAAGGACATGGATATCCTGCGGATGTGCGTGGACTTCACCTCTCTGAACAAGCACTGTCCAAATGATCACTTCCCGCTACCGCGAATCGACCAGATCATCGACTCCACCGCGGGATGCGAGCGCCTCTGCTTCCTTGATGCCTACTCAGGATATAACCAAATTCGAATGAAGGAGGAAGATCAAGAAAAAACAGCGTTCACAACGCCCTTTGGTGTGTTCTGCTACAACACAATGCCCTTCGGGCTAAAGAACGCAGGAGCCACCTACCAGCGGTGCATGCAGGCTTACCTCAAGAACCAACTTGGTCGCAATATTCAAGTCTATGTCGACAACATAGTAATCAAGACCAAAGAGGAAGCCTCACTAATCGACGATTTGTGTGAAACCTTCGCCAACCTCGACCGCTACTAGATCAAGCTCAATCTGGACAAATGCGCCTTCAGCGTACCATCTAGGCAACTACTTGGGTATCTTATCTCCGCGAGAGGGATCGAGGCAAACCCAAAGAAAATAAAAGCCATACTGGCCATGGAGAAGCCGAAGAACGTCAGAGGCGTCCAACAGCTGGCTGGGTGAATTGCGGCGCTCAGTCGATTCATTAGTCGAATGGGCAAAAAGGCACTACCCTTCTACCAACTCCTCCGCAAAGCTGACAAGTTCGAGTGGACCAACGAGGCGCAAGAAGCATTGGAAGACCTCAAGCACCTGCTATCCACCTCGCTAGTACTGGTGACCCCACACGAAAGGGAACCATTGTTGTTGTACATCTCCGCCACCAACCAGGTGGTCAGCACAGTGCTCGTAGTCGAACGAGCCGAGGAAAACAAGGTCTACGGAGTACAACGCCCAGTCTACTACCTCAGCGAGGTACTCACACCAACAAAACAGCGGTACCCGCACTACCAAAAGCTGGTGTATGGCGTCTTCATGACCGCCCGACGACTGCGCCACTACTTCCAGGAACACCTAATCATGGTGGTCAACGACGCCCCGCTGGGACATCTCCTCAATAACCCCGACGCCACTGGGCGAGTCGCGCTTTGGGGAATCGAATTGTCTCCACGAGGCATCACATACGAAAAGCGCGACGCAATCAAGTCGCAAGTTCTCCCTGACTTCCTCGTGAACTGGATGGAGAACCAGCTCCCCGAAAAACCAGATATGTCCTACCTCTGGACAATGCACTTCGACGGATCCAAGCGGAAGGACGGAGCTGGCGCAGGTGTCATACTGACATCACCCCAGGGAGACAAGCTGAAATATATCCTGCGAATGCAGTTCACCGCCTCCAACAACGAAGCTGAATACGAGGCCCTGCTACACGGGATGAGGATGGCAAAAGCCTACGGCGCCAAAAGGCTCATAATATATGGCGAGTCTAAGCTAGTCGTCAACCAGACAATGCACAAGTGCGACGCACTGAACGACAACATGATAGCCTACCGCGACCTCTATGACACACTCGAAGGGGATTTCGACGGCTGCGAGCTTCGGCACATAGGTCGCGAAAGCAATGAAGAGGCGGACGCACTCGCCAACATAGGCTCCACCTGTGCCCCCATTCCACCTGGGGTATTTCTCGAGCGCATCTGCAAACGCTCCATCAAGCCAAAGGCCGCAGAGAAGAAAACAAGCGCAGCAACAGACTCGAGGGCTACGCCACCCAATGAGCCAATGGCACTCGACGACTTGGAGCTGGATATATGACTCGAAGGACCAATGAGCGTCATGATGATCGAGCCATCATGGACTCAACCGTACATCACGTACCTCCTTAGCAAAAGGCTACCGGACGATCCGATTGACGCCCGACACATCGCACGGCGCTCCAAGGCATTCGTTGTTATCGACGGCGAACTATACAAGCGCATCATCACAGGAGTACTCCAACGATGCGTCTCCATGGCCAATGGAAGAGCTGTTCTCCTCGACATCCATGAGGGGACCTGCGGGCACCACGTTGGCAGTCACGCCCTCATCGCTAAAGCTCTACGAGCTGGATTCTACTAGCCCACGGCCATTCGTGACGCCAAGGACATCGTCCAAAAATGCAACGCTTGTCAGCAATTCGCGGACAAGCCGCACGCACCTGGCGCAGAGCTCTGGCCAATTCCATTGGCCTGACCCTTTGCGCAATGGGGACTCGACATGGTCGGCAAACTCCCAAGATCCTCACGAGGAGGCTACGTCTACCTCTTGGTCGCAGTCGACAAATTCACCAAGTGGATAGAGGCCATGTCAGTGACTAATCAGTCAGGATACAACGCAGTCAAATTCTTCGAGTCCATCGTCTACCGCTTCGGAGTGCCACACAACATCATCACGGACAATGGGACAAACTTCACGTCCAAGGAGTTCCAAGAATTCTATGAGAATCTGGGAATCAACGTTAGCTATGCCTCCATGGCACATCCTCATACCAATGGTGAAGTCGAAAAAGCTAACGGGCTCGTCTACGGCGGCATCAAGAAGCGACTCCTCAGGCCACTCGAACAGGCCGCGGGTTGCTGGCTAGACGAGCTGCAATCGGTACTCTGGAGCCTGCGCACAACTCCAAACAGCGCCACAGGGTACACCTCGTTCTTCATGGTGCATGGGGCTGAAGCGGTGTTACCCGCTGAAGTACGATACAAAGCACCACGTGTGGTCGCTTATAGCGAGCAGGAGTCAACCCTGGCACTCGAAGACTCCGTCGACCTCCTTGACGAGGCAAGGGAAATCGCCGCGGAAAGATCAACGATCTACCAGCAGAACCTACGCAACTACCATAGTAGGAGGCTACGCCCCAGATCCTTCGTCGAAGGTGACCTGGTCCTGCGACTGAAGCAACAAGGGCATCTCAAGCTCGAGTCCCCCTAGGAGGGACCATATGTGATTACAGAAGTAATCCCAGGTGGCACCTATCGCCTTAAAGATTTAGAGACAGGAGTCGCATACTCCAACCCTTGGAACGTTGCACAGCTGCGGCGCTTCTACCCTTAGTCGCTTTTGTTTTTACATTGGAAATAAGGCTACTCAGCCAAGGCTACTTAGCCACACATTGTACTTCGTACTATCTCGCGAATAAATAAAACTAAGTGCCCCAAAACTCTATGTTTTCCTTAATTTTTCGCAAATTATCCACTCGGGGTTGCGCCACCCTACACACATCTGTTCTACGAACTAAAACGCGATATCCTGAGTAGCTAGCACACCAATCGAAACCCTTGACAAACATCAACCCAGTTGCAACGCACCTGACAGGTTGACAAGGGACTGAGATAAACACATAGCCAGACTAACGAAAAGGAGTCGCATAGTGCAACGCACTCACAAAACATACACGCCAACAAGCTCTTTTATACATCATCGACAATCAGTTATACACAGAATATATACGAACTTTACAACACTGGTACAATTATGTGCAGGATACAAACTAAACTACTATTGCAGCAAGAGGACATTGGTTTGCTCCTCGAAGAAGTCGACGATCTCCTCTGCTGGGCGATCCACTGCCTGGTAGTGCGGCACCATGTTCCAAGAAAAACCCACTAGCGGCACAGGTGATCCAGCCGCAATTGCTGCAACGTCTACATCAGGCCTATGCAGTCGCACCAGTGACAGAGCAGCCTTGGCACCAGCCACTAACTGTTGCCGTACACACTCGCGGACCGCACTCACGTCATGAAATTTAGCGAGAAGGGCCAGCAGGCTCGATGGAACGACATCCAACGGGAGCATCATCCGGTAAATATTCTTCAAGCATGACTGCGACTTCTTCAAAAAATGAAGCACTCGCGACGCACGATCCTGCAGGGTTGCCAACGCGATTGCGCGATCATGATCTACCCAAAAGTACCCGCTCGCCTGAAGCTGCTTTTGGGTCAGGTCATTCATGCGAATGGCAATTCGATCCTTCTCATCCTGCGGATGGCGCACGTTGACAACTATACAAAGAAAAAGCGGAAGTATGAGGACAGCAAACCACTGCGATTGACTACAAGGAAACGATAAGAGTAGGAAAGCTAACATTTAAATTGGTCGCTCAGATGCGTCACCTCCCCCAACAGATATTGTTCCCGGGCGGTGGCCTTCTCTGCCTTCGATTTCCATACATCCGCATTATCGCGGAGTATGGGCAATTCACGCTCCAACTACTTCACGCGATCACGGAGTCGTGAGAGCAGAGACAGCTCATCTACCCTTGAGCACGGCGATGCCAAAGTGTCATCAAGGAGTGGCGAATCCTGAGGTTCCCTCAACGGTTCACTGGATGTGCCCTATCACAAGTCAAGCAAGAAGCAATAAGAAGACTAAAGCGATACACGGACACATGATTCAAGTGCATTCAAGATTAGCAAAAGTGTCAACAGATACACTCGCCCAAAGGCATGTTTTTGACAAGAGACATAAGCTATCTAACTATTACAAGACTACTGAGGAGAAATTAGTTTCTTCGACTTGCACTTTGGCTTTGGGGGCCTCATCGAGTCCGTGGCGGTATCAGATGCCACTGACTTTCCGCCGGTCCCTGACGTCGCATCCTTCGCCGCCTTCTTGGCTCGCTGCAGCTCCTCAAAGTACTTTGCAACTGTGTTGATCAGCTGTGGCCCATACTTGCCACAAGTAGTCATGAAAGGGGCAAAGACTACCTGCTGGCCGTCCGTGTTGACAGGCATCGCCCTTGAGACTGCTGGAGGGTCAAGTTTGACTCCGTGGGCTTGCACCATCGCGAGTGACATTGAGGCACCAGCCGCACGGAGCGAGTTCTTGAAGCTCGCAGGAACGCCTCCGGCAAGTGATTCCACCAGCTCATCCAGATTTTCGATCAGTTCAGCCTTGGGTGTCATCTCCTCCCAAAGACGGCTGAGCACGCCTTTAGCCTTGGCGAGCATACCCTGCACGGCGGTGTTGCGGTCTTCGACTGCCGAGACGGCACCCGCTAATGCGTCATCACGGCAGAGCGCCTGTGCGTCAAAGCTCAGCCCGCTGGCATCTACACAAAAATCGAGCATTGGCACAACATCAGCAGGAAATAACAACATCGAAGGCAATCAAAAAAGAGGCAATTGATGAAATTGCAGACTAGCAAATACCTGAGAGAGCCTTGGCAATCGAAAAAAGCTGTTCTTTGAACATCTTCTCCCTAGCTACGATGGAGGCGTGCAGATCCTCTTCGCGCTTTTGCGACTCGTCACGCGCCACGATTGCCTCATCGCGACTCTTCATAGCCGCGGCGAGCTTCTTTTCCATGGTGGCGGCGTTGCGAAGAAGGGCATTATGTTCAGATGAAAAACAAAACAAAAGGGATAGACTATCAGTTGACTACATAACAACGATGCAGAAGAAGAAGAAGTAAAAGGCACTTACTTTCCACCACGCGATAGCGCGTATCCAGCATTGCATGCTGGCGACCCATCGCAAGCACCTACTCTGCCAGGTGCGCGGCTTCCTTCACAAGGAGCTGTCGTAAAAGGAAAACAACAAAGGATCAGCAGATGACATAGATAAAATCGACTGCAACATCAAAAGAAGATATACTACACTTACATGATCCTCCAATGACTCCGAAGTCGATTGATGAGCAGTCATCCGAGCAACCATCCGATGCTCCCCATCGTGTGGAGAGCTTGATGAATTATGCCCGGAGTGGGCCGCCACTGGAGGGGAAGGAGCACGCTCAACCTCTTTCTTGGCCCTCGAGGTCGCGACTCCAGATTCTTTCAAAAATTGGATGTCGCTAGAAGATGACGACGCCTGCTGACTGCAAGACCAAACCAACATCAAGAAAAAGCAACTCCAAGGAAGAACCAATAGGAAGACTTGTATACTTACCAATCAAAATTGTCAAAATCGAAGGAAGGGTCCCCCGACTCTGACGATGACTACATCGGCAGCCGCATCTTCTTGCGAGAGGATGGCGCCATGGCACTCACAGGAACGGCAGGGATCAGCGACTCTGCACCAACACCCGCACCTTCCAGAGTTGAAGGAGAAGACGCATCTGAATCCTCGTTGCGCGAACGCTTGCGAGTGTCCGGACCACTTGACTCGGGGGCTTCCTCCTCCACATCAGATGGGACGGTCGACTCCGACTAGTCCTCTTCCAAGGCTTCACGAGGAATAACCCCCTCGGGAAGAGGGGGCATACAGGGCGACACCGCCCAATCCTGCATACAAAAAACAAATTTAACACAAAGTCAAGAAATGGCAAGAAGCAATTGACAAACAAAGCTACTACGTAGCACAACTATACCTCAGGAGGAGGGTTAGCAGCATCGAACGGAGGGATATCTGGTTTACTAGGGAGCACATCCTTGACGGTGTACTTAGTGACCAGTCGCACCCTTTTGTCTACCTCACTCGCGGACATGCCATCGGCAGACACGCGAGTGACATCGTCCGCGCCAGTCCACTAGAACATAGGGTGGACTCTAGCCTGCAGGGGCTAGACGCGACGGTGCAGCCATGTGCGAATGAGGGCACAACCTCCCTCCTCTTTGCCCATATGACTCTCGAGGTCACAGACGCGCTCGTATAGCACATCTGTCTCTGGGGACTCACCGGGCATAATCACGTTCTTCCAGGAGCGCATCCTCTTGCACGGCGTTGCGGGATCGAAGGGTGCGAGTCCGTAGTGGTCTCCGTCGGCCTTCATGTCACGGATGTAGAACCACTTGTCCCTCCACCCTTGGAAGGACGCCGTGAGTTTGATATCGAAGTATGTGGTGGAGGGATCGACGTGGATACCGCAGCCACCTACATCATAGACTACGGAGCCAGACGCCTTGGCGCTTCAACTTGAAGAGACGCTTGAAGAGGCCGAAGTGCGGCTCGATTCCGAGCCAGCACTCGCAGAGAGTAATGTAGCAAGCTACGTGGAGGATAGAATTGGGGGACAGCTGATGGAGCTGGAGCCCATAAAAACAGAGAAGGCCCCTAAAGAAAGAATGCAGGGGCAACGAGAGGCCGCAGATGATGAACGCTAGGAACATCTCCCGAAAGCCGACAGGAGGAGAGGGTATTACCTCGCTGCCAGGGACGCGCGCGCGTCAGCGACTGCGGACGACAAAATCTGTCCTTGCGAAGAAGACAAAGCTCTAAGGACTTGATCACAGATGCACGCCACGCACCATTTGTGACGCGAGTGCCCATGCCCTTCTTATTTCCGCCGGTGGCGGTGCTGGTGCCCACAGCGGCGGAGCCGCCCTTCTTCTTTGTAGCAGCCGCGGCAGCAGCAGAATCGGCCGCAGCACCTCCCTTTTTCTTCCCCATTCCGTGGCGGCGGTGTGACCGGAGGAAGTAGCTGGGAAATACGTGGAGCTGGTCCAACACCATGAAGGAAAGGAGTGCAAAGAAGCAGAGGAGCAGCGGCAATGGCGATGGAGGCAAAGGCAGAAAAGAAGTAGATGTGAAATTTACCGTCACCGCATCACTACTTAACCCCCTGGAAGATGCAATCCAACGGCTAAGAAAAACCCTATCAGACACGTGGTGTTCATTGCGCTCGACACGTGGAGGACCTGGAGCGCGAACCGTCCCCCACTACTCCCATTACGCGTGGAAATCTAGGAGGCACAGTTAAAATAAAGATTACGCACGCCCGGTCAAATCAAAGTCAGGAAATGGGACCCACGGCTCGTCACGTCCCGTCAAACTCGCTCACGTGGGCAACTGAGGTCATGGAATCGTCAGCACTAACGTCATCCAAAATTACGCAGCAGAAGATTTCAACTACTTTAGTCCTTGCTCGAGTCTTCGACTCCACCAAGCACTCGGGGGCTACTCCCATAGGGAGCGCTAGTCGCGCACCCTACGATTTTTCTTCTTATTTTTGCAGGAACATGGACAATCAAAGCAAACCCAACCACTCGAAACACGATTCGACTATGGACATGGGTTACTCCCATAGGGAGCGCCGGAAGAAAATTCGACTGAAACAAGCAAACAAAAGACGACAGCAGTAGCAAAAGTTCTTTAGTCCCTGCCTGAGTCTTCGACTCAACCAGGCACTCGGGGGCTACTCCCATAGGGAGCGCTGGTCGCGCACCCTATGATTATTTGTACAATGTCCTGTGTGTTGATAACATCGACACTCGAAGCTTACGGCGACACCGCCTCATATTTTCCCTGCAAAGAGACTGCGTCTCCTGGGTCACCCGAATCGCTCTGCGATGACAAAAATTCAGATGCCGCGCTTACAGCGTGAAGATAAGACCTGAATAAGGCCTGGCAACGCATTTGTTGCGCACTACCAGAAATATATTCGTGCCTACATGTATGATGAACATGCCTTGACGGACGCATCGAGTGCTCACACCTATATACTGGAATTCGACTCCTGTAAGACATCCGCAGCTTGAGTCAAATTACACCAGCACTTTTCCGGATTCGAGTCTAGGGACTCGAGTTCGAGTAGATGGTGTTGTTTTACCCTAAGGTAGTTAACTGATACCGATACATCGGTTAAATCAGGCACACACATCAACAATCCCTATGACACAAAGAGGACAGCCAAAAAACATACTCAGTCATGCACTCGAAAGGATTCATAAAGTCTCCAGTCGAATCTGCGATTCCACTGGACACTCGGGGGCTACTAACATGGGTATACCCTACAGGTACTCGAGCTTGGTATATACGACCTGAATATGTAGAGGCCCACGGTGTTGCCAAGGCCCAAATGAAGAACTCGAGTAACCTACGGACTCTCGATTGCTTGAAGAACAAGAAGAAGCTAAAGATAGAAAGTTCAAAGGGAAAACCCTAACCTGTAACCGACTCGACCTGCTACCCGAGACCTAGCCTATCTATATGAAGGCTAGGAGGGGGCGGCGAGGAGCACACACGCAACGCTAGTTTCCACAACTCTCGCCAGATTGCATCTGCGCACCATTGTAATCCTCGATTCCTTTTGATAATTCCACGAGCAGACAAGCAGGAGTAGGGACCTTTGTGAGGCCTGAACCTAGGTAAATCTTCGAGTCCCCTGTGTGCTTGTTTGCTAGCCGATAGATGTCTCCAGCGCTCCCTCCTTCTCCAAAACCCAAGTCCATAACAATGGACATTGATGAGTTAAACCCTCGTCAGTACCGCATGAGTATGTGTTTGTTCTTCTGGTGTTGTCTAGGTTCCTTGGATTGTGCGATAGCACCATTATTGTCACAATGCACGTCTAACGGATTGGACGAACCCTGAACCACACCAAGATCCATGAGGAAATTCCTCATCCAAATGGCTTCTTTTGCCGCCTCCGAGGCAGCAATATACTCAGCCTCTGTCGTAGACGCAGACACCGTCTCTTTCTTGGAACTCTTGTAGCTCACAGCCCCTCCGGCTATTACAAACACATATCCAGATTGCGAACGAGAATCATCCGAGTCAGTGAGATAACTCGCATCTGTGTAACCCCTTACACTGAGTTCATCCTCACCTCCATAAACCAGGAACATATCCTTAGTCCTTCTCAAGTACTTAAGGATATTTTTAGCTGCTGCCTAGTGGATCTCTCCAGGGTCAGCCTGGTATCTGCTCACAACACTTAGAGCAGAGGAAACATCCGGTCTAGTACAAATCATAGCATACATGATGGATCCGACTGCAGAAGCATACAGAATCGCACTCATCCGACTTCGCTCATCAGTTGTCGAAGGACACTAAGTCTTGCTAAGTTTTACGCCATGGGACATCGGTAAGAACCCCTTCTTAGACGATTCCATGTTGAACTTGTTCAACACTTTGTCCAAATATGTACTCTGACTCAATCCAATGAGTCGCCTTGATCTATCTCTATAGATCTGGATTCCTAGTATGTAAGTTGCCTCACCCAAGTATTTCATCGAAAAACTCTTTTCTAATGATTCCTTGGTTTCTTGCAACATCTGGACATCATTTCCAATCAGTAATATGTCATGCACATACAAGATCAGAAAGTTTACTTTGCTCACACTAAACTTCTTGTATAAATAAGAATCGTGATCACTCTTGATGAAGCCAAACAATTTGACTACCTCATCAAAGCGAATATTCCAACTCCGAGATGCTTGCTTCAACCCATAACTGGATTTCCGAAGCATGCATACCTTGTTAGCATTATCCGGATCGACAAAACCCTTGGGCTGTATCATATACACGTCCTCGGTTAAATTTCCATTAAGGAAAGCCGTCTTGACATCCATTTGCCATATCTCATAGTCGAAATAGGATGTTATAGCTAACATGATCCGAACTAACTTAAGCATCGCCACAAGATAGAAAGTCTCATCGTAGTCAACTCCTTGAACTTGTCGGAACCCTTTTGCGACAAGTCATGCTTTATAGATAGAAACGTTTCGATCCATATCAGTTTTCTTCTTAAAGACCCATTTGCACTCAACGGGTCTTGCACCGTCTGGCAGATCAACCAAGTTCCAAACTTGATTTTCATCCATGGAATTTAACTCGGATCTCATGGCTCCAAGCCATGACTTAGAATCAGATCCCACCATCGCTTCCGAATAAGTTACCGGCTCATCACTGTCTAACAGTAACACATCACGAGAAATTCGCAATCTGGCCGATCTTCGCAGTGTCCGTGTAGTTGCCGGCTCAGGCACCACGACTGGCTCAACCTCTAAGGCTTTTGCCGACTCGCTGCTGGCTGGTATCTCTCGAATTTCTTTGAGCTGCACCGTGCTCCCACTGACTCCCCGACTGAGAAACTCTTTCTCAAGGAAGACACCGTTCCAAGCGACAAACACTTTGCCCTCTTCTCGGTTGTAGAAGTAGTAGCCCAAGGTTTCCCTCAGATACCCCACGAAAATACACTTATCCGACTTGGCCATAAGCTTGTCTGACTGAAGTCGCTTGACAAATGCTTCACAACCCCAAATCTTAAGAAAAGACAAACTCGGCTTCTTCCCAGTCCACATCTCATGCGGTGTCTTCTCTACTGACTTTGATGGTACTCTGTTTAGTGTGAACGCTGTAGTTTCTAGACAATAACCCCAAAATGATAAAGGCAGATCTATCCGACTCATCATTGATCGTACCATGTCTAACAAGGTTTGATTCCTCCTTTCTGACACACCGTTTCTCTGCGGCGTTCCCGGAGGAGTGAGTTGGGGAACTATTCCACAACTCTTCAGATGGTCATCAAACTCATGGCTCATGTACTCACCTCCTCGGTCTGACCGAAGAAACTTTATTCTCTTTCCGAGTTGATTCTGTACCTCATTCTGGAATTCCTTGAACTTTTCAAAGGCTTCTGACTTATGTTTCATCAAGTACATATATCCATACCTACTCAAATCATTAGTGAAGGTAATGAAGTACTCATAATCACCTCTAGCTGTCGTGCTCATTGGGCCACATACATCACTATGTACTAGTCCCATCAAGTCGGATGCCCTTTCACAACTCTTTGCAAAAGGTGTCTTGGTCATCTTGCCAAGTAGGCAGGATTCACATGTCTCGAATGACTCCAAGTCGAACGAAGTTAGGAGTCCATCATCATGGAGCTTCTTCATGCGTTTCCAGCTTATATGACCAAGCCGACAGTGCGAAAAGTAAGTCATATTCAGATCATTTGGTTTTAACCTTTTCACATTTATATTATAGACAGATTCACCATCAAGATTCAAAATAAATAACCCGTCCTGGACGGGTGCAAAGCCATGAAACATATCATTCAAATACAAAGAACAACCATTATTCTTAATATTCGACTCATAGCCTTGTCTCATCAAACATGAGGCAGAAATGATGTTTCGACTAAGCACTAGAACATAATAACAATTATTTAGCTCCATTATGAATCCAGAAGGTAAATGAAGTTGCATCGTGCCGACTTCCAACGCGGCAACTCTCGCTTTGTTGCCGACTCGAATGTCAACCTCGCCTCTCGCGACGCTCCTAGTTCTTACCAGTCCCTGCAATGGTTGCATATGTGAATAACTGATCCGGTATCATATACCCAAGAACTACCAGGTGCATCCGCAAGATAAATGTCTATAACATTGCAAACAAGCGTACCTAAGCCGGAAGTCACACCTCCACTCTTGGCTTTATCAGCCAGATACTTGCTGCAATTCCTCTTCCAGTGGCCATCCGCCTTGCAATAGAAGCAAGTGGATACGACTGCAGGAGATGACTTAGTCCCTGAGGAAGCGCTTTGGACCGGGTCCTCAGCCTTACCTCCCGACTTTGCCTTCTTCTTCTTAGTCCAAGAACTCTTCTTGAACTTAGCCTTATTCTGCACCATCAACACTTGACTGGCGCCCTGTTTGAGATCCGCCTCAGCCTGCTTGAGCATCCCATGTAATTCAGTGAGCTTCTTATCCATACCATGCATGTGGTAGTTCGATATGAACTGACCATACACACTAGGAAGAGAGTTCAGAATTATGTCCGTAGCAAACTCTTCGCTAATTGGGTAGCCCAGCCTTTCTAGAGACTGCACATAACAAACCATCTTGATCACATGCGGACTCAGTGGATCGCCATCCTTAAGCTTGCAGCTCAACAAGGCTTGAGAGACTTCATACCTCTCAGTCTTTGCCTGAGCCTGGAACATACTTTTGAGTCTTTCAATCATATCGTAGGCCTCAACATTCTCGAACTGCTGCTACAAGTCCGGTTCCATGTGAGCAAGCATAAGGCAGCTAATCTCCGTAGACTGGTCACATGTCCTGCGGTAGGCATTGGTGGCTGCGACACTCGCATGCTCATTCGGCTCATCTAGAAGTGGGTTGTCTAGGACATGGTCCCTCTTTTCTTGCTTGAGAACAATTCTCATATTACGATACCAGTTGGTGAAGTTAGTTCCAGTTAGCTTATCCTTTTCTAAGATGGTTCTCAAAGCAAAACTGGAAATCTAAGGGAGACTGCTAGGTGCCATTGATCTACAACATAAAAAAATATGCAAAACACTTAAGACATGTATTCATAAAAGAGCAAGCATATTAAACACTTTAATACTTATGCTCCCACTAGAACCAACACCCCTTCGATGGTTACTTAGTGATTCATGATCCTAAATAAGCAAGCCGACTAGTGAGCTTTAGCATCACCACTAGCCGTCAAGTGATATAGGTAGACAACTCCTTGTCAATCGTATCTCATACGACTCCTGTTCGATGGGTGGAATCACATGCCCCGGCTCCCATCCGACTTTCCCCGAGTCCCACAACCATTGTGATAGACCCGTCTAGATTACCGAGTGCTTCTGCTGTAAGAGTCCGACTCGAACCCACCTAGTCGGAAAGAATTGATAGCACCTCAATTTTATGAGCCAACTACCAAAAATGTCCGACTTGTGATGGTGCAGCACTGGCGGGGAAACCAACTAGACCTTCTTTAGGGGATTACTTTCTACCAACTATCAAATAGAGGTAAAACAGAGACATAACAATAACACAAAATAAAGCAATTATAATGTGAAATGGTATGGCTCTCTTCATGGCGATCTCCATCTCCACAAACCTTGTAATTCGACTCGTGTCAACTCTTGTCACGTGCCGTCTTACATCATGTAGCTGACTTGTACATCGACTTGCATGCCATCCGGGTTCTCCAAACAGCTACACTAGCTAGTAATGTAAATTACATAGAGAATCTGACACGCATGTCGTTATACAATAAAATGACAATACCTAGGCTCCAGCCGGCTGACAAAACCGTGATACGCAGATCACGTATGGTTTACACACATCACATGCACATAAGCCATACCATTCACAACATCATCCTGCAAAAACAAGTTATGCATAGATACGATATCTACCGGTGTTGTCAAACTCGCAACGACATCTAAGGCGCTACGACAGGGCGAAGCCGGCGGTCCCGCAGCGCCCGACGATTTTTCTGAAAACGCAGATCTCATCTGGCTTCCGAACATGGTTTCATCATCAGATAAAACAATTTTACCCAAATCAAATCCGTACTCCGATTCAACCAAACTCTTTGATCTTCGATCACCGCATCCGGATTTACGTGTTACAGTCTACCCCGATGGCGGAAGCCGGTCGGTAGGGGTATGTCGTTCCACAACCTTAGCAGTTAGATCATGGAAATCAGATCATCCGTTCCTCGAGTACAGTTGATCCAATCAACTTCGTACAAAACCGATCTATCTCATAGATCGACCACAAAAACTGCAATTAGATCTAATCCAACGCCAACCGCAAATCACACATGCAAGATCTCGAGCCTGAAACCAGAAGCTAATGCTCTGATACCACTATTGGGCCACGTAGAGATAAACAAAACTTTTTACCCTACACGGTACTGCCAAGATCCAGCTCAGGTGATAGGCCACGAGATTTACCACTAGACGCGTAGGTGCAGATTGTTGACGAAGCACGTCAGTTGATGCCGTGTCGAACGATCCCCGTACAGCACGTCTAGATCCCCACGGATCTCCTTGTGTCCAGCGCCGCACGTGCAACGCCTCCACCAGTATCCACACGTACAGGAACGAAGCTCCAGGCAGAGGACTGCTAGATCCTGTCTAGCCCGAAATGAGAGTGGAGAAAGTGACGGCTAGGTCAGGGACAGTCCCTTGTCACTCCACTGATATACACTCCTAGCTGGGCTTAACGCTTGAGGCCCATCTAGGTTGTGCCCCAATCTTCCATATGGATCTAATCCACATGGGCTCCTTACCCTTAAGTGTGTGACCCTGTAGGTTCATGTACACCTGGACACGACACGAGTCACCACTCTGAGTCGATAGTTGCTAGCAGCCTCTAGCAAGACGTGCCAACTCCCAAGCGCCGTAAAGTCAGAAGACAAACCTTTCTCAATGTGACTTTCGTCCAAGTCCATTTGCCTCACGATATATCTTGTCAAGATATAGGCGAGTTGATGTCATCCCTTTAATAGCTCGACTCTCTCTTCTCGTTCCGTGATATACGATTCACTAGACTAACACTTAGCCTAACAACTTGGTTAACACTTAACCAAGTCGCGCATGGCCATGCTTCCGAATCATATCACACGAGAGGGCCCAGAGAATATCTCTCCATTACGGAGGGGCAAATCCCATCATGGTAATCCACGTCACGTAGCTTGCTTCACAACCAACCCGAACCCTACCTTTATAACTGCCATTTACGGAACAACGTTTGATAGGACCTAAGCTGGCGATCCACAACTCGGATCATGCGATCATCTCAGGTCGAAGGATTCCATTGCTTGAGACTGCAAATGACAACATGCTCGTTGCATCTCAGCTGTGGGTCAGTCCGATTCGCTAAACTCTTTAGCCGAATCAGTGTAAGTCGGAATAGCATCTCCATGCCAATGACAAGTGGAACCGTGTCATCAGCCGACTTTCATATTAGTCTAAGTTGTGTGTCCAGCACAACCTCAACGACTAAGGACAACTAGTATGAACAACATGAATATATAGTTCCACAATCGAATCACATATTCAATGATACATATCATTAGTTCATACATAGACAATAACTTTATGTATACATTGGGAACAACATCATACATGATTGCCTCTAGGGCATATTCCCAACAAGAACGTCATTAGACCCTTAAGCGTGTTACCCTGCGGTTTCGGAATGGCATAGACGTGATTGACATTTCTCTCCAATCAATGATCAATGGTGGGACCGGGATGTCCACAATGATCCCTATGCATTCCAGGGGACTTTGTCGTGTTCGATCCATAAACTATGTGTCATATTCCCTTTGTCTCTTTGATACATGGCTTGTCTGAGTTTTGATCTTTAGTATCACTTGTAGGGGTTCCGCGCATAAAAACAATAAATTTTACTCTACGCCCCTGAACCCCTGAAGCTGCCAGGACCTATCTATTAGTAATACAGTAATAGGAGGGCCTTTTCGCGAACTTACCCTTGAAGACCAAAAAGCGTTGTCAATGCTCAGGAGAGCATGGTTGATATAGACGAGCCGAAGCCGGCCTCAAGGTCGTGATGAAGTCCTTGCGCTCCTTCTGGCTCCAACGACTTGAGTGCCTCAAGTGTGACACCTCGTGGGAGTTACACATGTCCGGTGCCAGATGATGACTCCCGCTTCCCCGATCCAACAGCAGTTGCGGAAGTAGAGCTCCCGGATCCGAATCTCGCAGCGCGACGGTGCTCCGCGGTGAAGATGTCTCTGGCTCGCGCAGTCCAGACTTGGGACCACGGTCACGAGAGAGAGAGAGGGGAGAGATAAAATATCAATTGGAGGTCCTCCCAAAAGTGGGGAGACCTTTATTGATTATTGGTTATATTTTCTAGGCCAAATACCCCACCTTATATAGGGGGAGGGGAGGTACTACCTCCCCTCAAGTCCCGGGGTGGGACTAAAGGAGAGGAGGGGGTGGGGAGGCCGCCGACCAGCCCCTAGTGGGCCCCGCGGGGGGGCAAGGCCCAGCCGGCCAGCCCCCTTGGTCCCTCTCCCTCTCTCCTTTCCCTAATGGGCACTCTCCCTCCGGAATTTGGCCCATTAAGCCTTTTGACCTTTTAATTGATTTTCTCTTTATTAAATAATTATGAATAAATGATTAAATAAATATTTAACATTCATTCACATGTCATTTAATCTCCATGGCTATGGAACACCTTCCACCTCCACTCCGGACTTACCGAAACCCTTCCGGTTTTCTCCCTTCTTTTCTTCGGTGATTCTACCGATCCTATAAACACTCTCTAAGCATCATCAAGCCCTTAAGCGTGATACCCTACGGTTTGGTAACACTCCAGACATGGTCGGGACATTTCCGCACCAATGATCAACAGAGGGACCTGGATGGCCATGTGACCCCTGTGCGCTCCACGAAGATCTTTCGTCGTTTGAACCGGGATAGTCGTGTCTTATTCCCTTTGTCATTCGATACTTGCATTGCCCGAGATCTGATCATTGACATCACCATGTCGGGTTCAATCTCGTTACTGAACAATGCTACTCAACTCATCCCGATAAGTGATATCCCCGTGATCTAATCACACGTTGCGCAGGTATTGGATATAACTTCTCCGAGTGGGCCCTTGAGTATCTTCCCGTCACATGGACGGACAAATCCCGCTCTCGACATATATAGCGTCTACGGTTTCCTCCGAATACCTGAACACACCTTTATAACCACTGTTTTACCAGATGGCGTTTGATGATATCTAATCACCCTCGGGAGACAGTGATTGATATAGCCTCACGGTCTAAGGAATAGTCTAAGAGGATCCATTTCTAGTCATCGTAACTTGAACTTTGTGACATGATCGGGTCACGATGTCTAGGTTGGGTATTGGTTCATCATCTCATTCTCTGAATGAGATGACCTCATTTCCAACTGGCATAAATGCCACATGATCAGGAAACATGATCATCTGTTGACCAATGAACCAGTGACTAGAGTTTCACTGGGAACCCCTGGTTGTTTGTATATCACACGTGTATTGATGTTTCCACTCAATACAGTTATAGCATGATATAAAACTTAATCATAAACTATATGAAATATGATAATAGTCCTTACTACTATTTTTCTCTAGGGAATATTTCCAACAGTCTCCCACTTGCACTAGAGTACAAATACGCGAGCTGCATTTGTTCTCAATCATTGGCACCATATATCTGGTACCCTGAACATGCTTGCTCATGGAAGAGGTTGAGTCTTGGGTCTGTACTTTACAGTCCCAAATCCTTTGCAATTTATTAATGTCACCTTGATTGACATTAATGCTCTATCATCACATGATAGCATCTGTGTGTATGCATCGTCTCCATGGCAGCAGAACGAGGTCTGATTCCAGGAGCCTACAGTGACGTTAGATAAACCTCGAGGGCTTTCTCATGGGCATTGTGCCCTGGGACACATCATTCTATGTTAAAAGCGAATTACCCTCGCCATAACATTATACAACACTTTAGATGGTACCTTTATTTATTATTAAAAATGTATTCATCGAAACACTAGTGCACTCTGTGCAACTTTCGATGTTTTTGTTCACCTCGCTTCCTAATTGACTTTAATTGGTATCTACAGGAGTTTCCAACATATTCCCTTATAACATAACCCTTTATGTTTTAAGATATGTTATCCTTTATGGATTTGGAAAATATATCCACAATTCTCTACTAGATACTGCGGACAACTTAGCTCAACGTTCCGTGATTCGAACTTAATCACTTTCAAACGTTCCTTAATCAGATTACATATTATGCTAAGTTACCATCATGGTTTACTAAGATAGAACCTATGTCTCAACATAGTGGATGACGATCATCCTTTTCTTTCTTTCAACCATTGATGCAATACTATTCCTAATTTGAGTTATTAAGGACTAGTTCCTTAATTAACTTCTATTCTGAAACACTTTTCAGGATCCCTTAAGGAATACTACATAATATCATAATACACATATTATCAACTTCTACATCTTATAAATCATCATTTATAAGTATTTGCACTTTCATCCTTAACTTACTTTAAGAATTACTCCTATAAGCTCCCACTCAAACAATGTTGCTAACATATTTGGGTATGAGTCAGTACTCTTACTCAAACAATGTTCCTACATATTTGAATTTGAGTCTTATGTTGCTCCCACTTAAAAATATGTCAATCACATATTGTTTCAGGAAGACTTTCATAGCTCCCACTCAATTTTATGCAAATTGCATATCTCCTTACTATTTTGAATAGCTTCAAAATCTTTTGATCAAATATCAAACTTGGAGATTTACTATGAGATACTAGTACTTTACTAGTTTTAAATCCACTAGCCATTTTAGCACACATGAATCAAATTCATTTTGAATTCATCCTATTCTTGATAAATTGTGCTTTTGTCATTTACCCCTTTTCCTACTATGGCTTTGCAGTCATTTGGGAAAATTCCAAGAAACTCCTTTACTTGTGAGATTCAGCAACGAATTGCTTTCTAATCTCAAGGGAATCTTACTTCTAGGATTTCTCATAATTCTAGTTTACCATCATTTCCTTTGTAGTTCGTAGGTATGTCATATTCCAAAAAATCATGACAAGTGATTCACAAATGTCTCCATACAAGATATGGATTTACATTTTGAATCCTACTTCATATAGTGAATAACAATAGTGGAGGGAAAAACACAATGATCAAAATCATTGATTCTTTCCTTCTATGAAGAGAATCGTTCAGGAATGTTGTCCGTTGCGCTTCTCAACACTCTGATGCAGGGCTTTGAATCCTCATCGTGTTTTACACTATTTTCCATTTGCTCCATAATTGAGAAACTTCACTAGAGGTGAGCTTTCTCAAGAATGCACCAAAATCCAAGCAATACGAATCTTGCTTTCCTTTTGGTTTGAGCTATAGGTTTTGTATTCAAAGTTTCCAATGGAAACTCTACAAGGACGTATTCGCTATTGTTTTGGTTATATCGAATAACCCCAAAACTTTCACGAATTCAAATGGTTCACTAATTCTAATTGAGTGCTAACTATTTCGAACTAATGGTCTCTACATATATACTACAACAATTTATTCGGTGCCTTCTATTTAACCCCTTTTGATATCTTATATCATATTGTGATGCTTTGTATTTTGACATTTCAAAACACTTTGCATTCCACAATTTCTTTCATGCCATTCTTATAAAGTTGAATTTCATTACTATTGATCAAATCATAGCAATTGGATTCTCTTTTATATTTATACCCCTTTTTGTTGATGAAACACTTTGATCAAATCAAATAGTTTCATATTCATGTTTCCTTTGGTAAACTTACTTTACACATTTAAACAATCATTTAATGATAATTAACATTTTCCGTTAAAACACAATACATCGAATATGTATTTGCTTTTAACAATTCATTGAACACTTTGTATTCAAGTAATACACGGTGTTCAAGTTATTTTGCCGAACTTAGGCATGATTTATATGTGAGAAGAAATTGAATGACTTTCACATATTATCACATAACTTTGAATTTAAACAATGGTTTCATTCATTAATGAAATATCATCAAGTTGGGTATTTTAAGCAAGGCATTTTAATGTTTTACAAATGTTCATACATTATCAACTAGTTTCAAACAACAAGGATAATTCACACATAATCAAACAAGATATGAACGCGAATAGAAGTCATTCATAAAAGTAGAACAACTGATTGTTGCAAACTGATATGAATAACTGTCTCATGAAGTGTGAGACAAACTAAAGAAGTTCACAATCTCTTGATTACATTAATCATCCTAAAACACAAACTAAGTGATAAATGTCGAGGGAGTGTGTCGTCGGCCATCATCATCATGCTCGCCATCAACACGCAACGTCACCTCCTCTCCAGCAAGCACCTCTATGCACAAGGACCTGTTTTCAGTAAAACAGAACAAGTATCAGATATACTTAACACTGCAATGTGTTTGCAAGATTATAACATTTATAAAACTGTATATCAAATATATACCTTTGTCATCGATGACCTGAGCGACATCTGGTTCAACCAACACATTCCTGAGATGTGTCATGAACCGGTGGAACTCCATTTCCGTGTCGCCTCTCATTACGCAAGTCCTGACTTGTGCTTGGTAGCTTGGTGGTAGTGACCGCAGCACAGCAGCATTTGCGAAAGAGCCTGAAATCCAAACGTCTAGGAAGTATGCTGGCCTCATGTACACATCATGCATGTCCTGTAACTGGCTGTCTAGTGATGAGTTCTCCTCCATCTTAATGGCGAGGAAGTCTCCCATCAACTCATGCTCCCAGATGCGTGTCTGATCCACGAAATGTGTCCTAAGCTGTAGCATCACCGAACGAGGGTCGACATCACCCACAGGCCACAGCTCGTCCACCATTCCGAAATGCATCACAACTGAAATATAGGAGGCCATCTCGTGACGGAGATAGCGGTCTTTCCGCTCCTCTGGGGTCTCAAGGTCTATGGACGGATCTAGATCCATCCCGTCGAGTATGTAGTCGACCATGTCGTTTTCGCTAAGGAAAACATGGAGACTGGCAACCCAAGTGGAGAAGTTTGATCCATCTAATCTGAGCTTCTCTCCTTCTAACCATTTAGTTGTCAACACGAAAGAACCCATCTACATTTATAATTGCTAAAGGTATTTAGACTAAGTTTATAATTAAATGAGTTAATAATAACTCCACTCAGAAACACCTATCCCCAAAGAGGGTTCCTAGTGATAACACGACCCCTATCAGCCACATCTCCCCCGATCATCACGGCCATCAATGTGGGTTCAAGCATGGACGCTAAACGTTGGTCACATCATTCATGTGACTCGTGCTTGATCTTTCGACCATCCGCGTTCCGAGGCCACGCTTCTCTAGCGTGCTAGGCTCGCCAACTCAATCTTAGTGTATTCGCTGTGCAACATGGCTTGCACCCACTGTATGCGAACGTAGATATGTCTGACACCCGATCATCACGGCCTGCCTCATACCGAAGAGCTTTCTTGGTGGTGCACACTATGGGGGAACACAATCGTTGGTTATTTTAACAGGGATCATCTTATTAGGCTACCATCGAGTATGTAATACTAGCACACAATAAGACATACAAACAATAACATTGAATGTAAATGCTATGTGATATGGTCCTTCACGTCATGATCTCCATTCGTCGTCACTGGGTTCCGGCGCCATAGACACTAGGGTACCAGTGTCATTCCGGCGTGGTAGTCCGTCACCACCGTGACTATCTACTACTATGCAACAAAAGGTAATTACTTTACCTTTGCCACAACCATATCACAAAGCAATGCCCCCCTGCAAAAAAAAGTTAGACGCCTCTACTTTATCGTTGCATGTTTTACGTGGCTGAATGGGCTTTCGTACAAGTACCGTACTTACCTACGAACTTTCAGCACAACGTTGATCAAGTAGTTGTCTCTACTACACCCCTTTCGGGGCCCTCCATTGCAAATGGTATACCAGCTAATGCGAGAGAGACATACATCCCCTTAAGCCACTTTATACGGTACAAGCCGTATGTCAAGCGTGGACCAGTCTCGCGAATGAACGCGTAAAGTCGGTTGGGGCCGCTTCATCAAGCATTACTGCGGTATACACAAGTACACGTGGGAGGGTAACAACTAAAAGATCAACGCCCACACGCTACATCTCGTTGGGTATGGAACACCGCCGGCCAGCCCCCTTGGTCCCTCTCCCTCTCTCCTTTCCCTATTGGGCCCTCTCCCTCCGGAATTTGGCCCATTAAGCCTTTTGACCTTTTAATTGATTTTCTCTTTATTAAATAATTATGAATAAATGATTAAATCAATATTTAACATTCATTCACATGTCATTTAATCTCCGTGGCTATGGAACACCTTCCACCTCCACTCTGGACTTACCGAAACCCTTCCGATTTTCTCCCTTCTTTTCTTCGGCGATTCTACCGATCCTATAAACACTCTCTAAGCATCATCAAGCCCTTAAGCGTGATACCCTATGGTTCGGGAACACTCCAGACATGGTCGGGACATTCCCGCACCAATGATCAACAGAGGGACGTGGATGGCCATGTGACCCCTGTGCGCTCCACGAAGATCTTTCGTCGTTTGACCCGGGACAGTCGTGTCTTATTCCCTTTGTCATTCGATACTTGCATTGTCCCAGATCTGATCATTGATATCACCATGTCGGGTTCAATATCGTTACTGAACAATGCTACTTAACTCGTCCCGACAAGTGATATCCCCGTGATCCAATCACACGCTGCGTAGCTATTGGATATAACTTCTCCGAGTGGGCCCTTGAGTATCTTCCCGTCACATGGACAGACAAATCCCGCTCTCGACATATATTGCCTCTACGGTTTCCTCCGAATACCTGAACACACCTTTATAACCACCGTTTTACCAGATGGCGTTTGATGATATCTAAGCACCCTCGGGAGACAGTGATTGATATAGCCTCACGGTCTAAGGAATAGTCTACGAGGATACATATTTAATCATCGTAACTTGAACTTCGTGACATGATCGGGTCACGATGTTTAGGTTGGGTATTGGTTCATCATCTCATTCTCCGAATGAGATGACCTCATTTCCAACTGGCATAAATGCCACATGATTAGGAAACATGATCATTTGTTGACCAATGAACCAGTAACTAGAGTTTCACTGGGAACCCCTGGTTGTTTGTATATCACACATGTATTGATGTTTCCACTCAATACAGTTATAGCATGTTATAAAACTTAATCATAAACTATATGAAATATGATAATAGTCCTTACTACTATTTGTCTCTAGGGCATATTTCCAACATCACTATACTAATCTTGTTACCGATAAGTCTACTTAACTCGTTATCGTGATATTGTATCCCATGACCTAGTCATACGTTGTAGCTTATTGGATACAATCTCATTGAGTTGGCCCAGTGTATCTTCCCGTCATATAGGTGGAAAAATCTCGATCTTGATACACAGGCCTCAACTGTTCCATTGGAATACCCAATACACACTTTTCTATGGTCACCCAGTTACGGACATGATGGTTAGTGAGATCAAATCATTCCTCCAGGGACAATGATTAATGCGGTGACCCAGCATACCACTTCATGATGTAGTATACTATAGTTGTTGACATAACACCAATGAAACACCATTCACTAGTATTACAGCCCTCAAAGTGGTACAATAGAAACGTAGCAGGTCCAAGACATGACTATAGATTACAACTCGACTCTTTACAAAAGATCCATAGAACACTCTAGGTTAAAGAGAGAGAAAGAAACTTCTTACAAAGAAGAACTAGAAATAATAACTCTGAATTATCTAATGACTAAGACTAGCATCTAAACTATCTGGCTTGCAATTGCTGCTAATGCAATGCTCTACAGAAGTAGGTTTTATCGCTAGAGAATATACTCCTATCTACCCAGGAACTTCGCCTTCACTTTGGTTGTTCTATATGTCAACTTCATTGACTTCACTAAAGAACTTGAGTTGTCGATGATGGTTTCTTGAGCAGAAATTGGTGTTGATGTCGTCTTCAACGGCTTAGAACCTAGCAAGGGTTAAGAAGGTACGGTTGAGTACGAGCGTACTCAGCAAGTTCACTAAAAAGGAGTGTTTGATGCACTATCTCTACAGCCATAGACCATAGGTCGTAGGTAATGCAGGTTTTTGTAAACATTTCTTCAAAGGTTGATTTTATTCTGAAAACTATGTCTGATAGCCTTCACAGGTTGACCAGAACCTTCGTGGGGTTCCTTTCCTGCCACGTTCATAGCTCCTTCCCGGAACAGGGAGTAACATGTCACAGTTCTTACACTCTGCAGAGATGCATTGCTTTACCCATGAGAGACCTTAGCTTTGTTGCACATCCGAGTTATAGGCTCGTTCACACTTCCTTGCTATGAGGCCCAGTCTAAGATCCAAGCCAATCATTGCCCTTCTCCATGACCATGCATGAAGACACGATCCCCCAAGAAGGTCTACCACGAGTATAGTTGAACTAGCCTCTTGAAGACTCTGTAAGCAGCTCTGCCTGGCAGCCACCATCAGCTATGGTGAACCTCCACCAAGACAACTATGCATAGATAATCTAGACACCTATATCGCGGGGCACTGAGGGGTCCCACTCATGTGCTGGATTCTCTAGATTCTCCACGAGAAATCTGTAGCTTCACGATAAGGTCATTCGTCCATGCGAAAGGAAAAAGATCCAGCTGACTTCTCCGTCCCATTCCAAATCTCATGGTTAATGCGTAATATATGGTGCTAGAATCACTGGCGACATTGGTTGTTAAGTCCTAGATATTATGTTCCTTTACCACTAGAACTGTATCGATAGATTATTACCATTTGGTAAATAATCCATAATCATATTATTATGAAAATAGTGTTTTTTGACCCTTTTGAAATGCAGGTGATGACAACATTTGAGTTACAAGCATAGAAAATAATCAAAGGACATGAGCAAGTGTGAACTTGCCTTTTGTTATTGCAAGATTATGCACTCACGGTCTTCAAGGTACTAGAAGATCCAAAATCTGGAAATAGCATCATTGGTCTGGTAAGGACTAATGTTTAAAGAAGCAGGATGCAATTATGCATAAGTAATGTAATGCGGTTTGATAAACACGAATCCCTGGAATACTTGTATCTGATCTATGGTTTGAGCTTGTGATAAGTTCGTTGGAGTGTGTTAAACTTTCATACGAGTTTGTTTCACACTTGTGCTTCTTATTAAGGCTTGTGAGTGTGTGCGAAATAATATGTAGAAGTAATAAGTAGCATTCAATAGTAAAGCACTCAAGTGTGGAAGGGTACACTGGGATTTCTTAAAAGGCTTATTAATTCATTAAAGTCTTCATAGAAATACTTAAGGATTACTTTTAATATTTCTTAAAAGAATAAATTTTGAGGAAAAGATTACTTTACAAAGTAAAAGCATTTAATCTTAAAGCTAACCTTTTAAGGTTTTCTTATTAAGTGGATTCTCAAACTTGTAATATAATTAATACCCAAATCTTGATGATTTTGTAATTAATAAAATCTTTTTGGAGAGTAAGATTTACTTAATTTTTAAATGGTAGTTTTAGTAAGTACAACTTAAAGTGGTTAGATCTATCTTAACTTCACTTAAATATCAATGGAACTTATTATTATACTTTTAGATTTTAAATAAATAATGATAAGGTAATAGTAAACATTATATATTTTTAATGAATTAAAATAAAAGAAAATGGTTTAAATAAGTTTTATTAGACCTTTACATTTTATCTTACTTCAATTATGAAATATAATATTTTTTAAAGTATAGATTTTATTTTTGGGATTATTTTGGTATATTATATGTATTTTGGTGAATTTTAAATAATAAGATATGATTTTTATAAGTTTTATCACTTCATAAATACTAAATAAATAATAAATATTTAGTTGAGTATCACAAAAATGTACAAAATAAGTTTATAGATGTATATATTTTTTTAGGAATTTTGATATATTATACTCCCTCCGATCCAAATTAATTGACTCGGATTTGTCTAAATTTGGATGTATCTAGCACTAAAACATGTCTAGATACATTCGAATCTAGACAAACCCAAGTCAATTAATTTGGATCGGAGGGAGTACTTATTTTTATGAATTTTAAATAATAGTATATACTTATTTAAGATTTATCCTTAATAGGATATTTGCTAATAATAATTATTATTTTATTTAAGTTGGAAAATAAAGTATTATAATAGGTTTATATTATAGAGTTTATTTTTCTAAACTTTTTGATATATAATATGTATTTTTATGAAATATAAAACTCAAGATATTGAATTTATAAGATTTCTTATTTCTTAGAATTTCTAGAAAACAATTTAAAAGGAATTAATGTGTCACGCTGACGTCACCTAGTCTGATTAAAACTTTTGTTACCGCTTCAGAATCCAGCCCCAGTCAATGACAAATGGGCCCTAGGCCACGTCATATGCCATCGAGGCAAGTTTGACTGGTTTTGATCTCGAGCTCACGCACGAATGACATCGGCGTGACGTCATACCGATGCCGGCGCTGCTGTTCGATGACGGTGGCGATGGGAGGGATTGTGCGGGACTACACAAGTTGGGGTGTTGAAAAGAGGACGTCAAGGTGAAAATAACTATGCATGTGCCGCTAGGTTTTGGTCACCGGAAGTGCACTGGCGACGAGCTTCTTTGGCGGCACGGTCAGACTCATGTGGGCAGGGAGATTAGGCCAGTAATTGACCGAGAGGAAAGGTGTTGGAGCACCGGTAACTCACCCTGGTTGTAGTAGCAAGGTTGATGAGGTCTGGCTTGGTCGGAGACGAGTGTCTGGACCAAGAATCCGGCGAACACCAGCGGAAGGGAACGGAGAAATCTCCATGATTCCAGTCTCCCCTTGCTTCACTGCTACCACTCTAGTAACAAGGACAACGAGGGGATTCTTCCAAGCTATACCGCGCTTCCTGGGTGGACTCCACCGGCGGCTAGTCGGAGACCTATGAGCTAGGGTTTCAGAGATAGAGAGAAATCAGAGAGAGCTTGCGAGGGGGAAGGTGAGTGGATGAGGATGTGATAGGAAAGCCTTAGGATGATCGTATCCCACTTCTGGCAACGGCGATGAGGATCTTGGCGTGGCGATGACGGTGTTGCCGCCAACGAGCTGCTTCACCCGCCGTACACGAGTTGGACGACGGAGATAGAGGCGACGAAATGGTATTTGGGCTGGGCTGGTACTGTGCCATTGCAGAGTAAGCAGAAAATTGTTGCTGCTGTTGGGTCCGCAACATAGAAAACAAAAAATTTCCTATGATGAGAACTACACGCCAAGATCTATCTACTAGGTACAGAGCAACGGGTGGACATACATCCAACGAGAACTTACCCTCGAAGACAACGAGTTTTGTTAACGAGTAGAAACTCGTGGTTGATGTAGTCGTACACTTGCCGATCTCAAGATCATGAGGAAGTCCGAGCGCAACAACTCAACAGCACATTCGTACTCGCACACACGTTCAAGCCACCGGAAAAAACTCCACCTCCTCGCTCCAGCGATCCAGCGGAAGCAGCCACTCCTTCCAGACGAAATGCCACCGAGAACATGTATCTCGCTAATCCGAGACCATGGGGGAATAATTCTAGAGGGGGAGAGAGATCCTTCACAAGGAGGTGTGTGGATGAAGGAGGAAGAGGGGGGCTTTTATAGGAGGAGGGGGTGCCCCTCCTTCATGGCCGGCGCATGGAGGAGGTGCCTCTTCACCTCCTCCATTCATGTGGTGGTAACCCCTCCACATTAAAATGCCTCTTCACATTCCCTTCTAAATTCTCCACTTTAAATGCATTAAATTTCTCCAAATTTAATGCTCTCTCATTTAATAAAACTCTTTTATTAATTTTATTCATAAATTTTTTAATTACTTTAATTAACAAACATTCACATAAAACCCCTTGCAATATTTCAATATCACATGCAGAACCACTTTCTGCAATTTCACTCGAAACAATTTCCGGTTTCTATCGAAACAATTCCTGCGCTTTGCAATTCTTTCGTCTGAAACATATGTGCTCCAAAATGGTGTCTGGTAACTCTTAAGTGTGTCACCCTATGGTTCGCGAATAATGCAGACATGATCGAGACCCCTCTCCGATCAATAATCAGCAGCGGGACCTGGAGATCCGTACTGACTCCTACACATTCAACGATGACTTCTGTGATCGTGAGAACCTTTAACGCTAGTAACTAAATCCCTTTGTCTCGCGATATATTACATGTCCGAGATTCGATCATCGGTATCTCCATACCTAGTTTGATCTCGTTACCGACATGCACTCTTTTCTCGTTCCCGTGATATAACATTCTAGTGATCACATCACTTGCTTGCAAGCTATCTCAATGTGATATCACCGAGAGGGCCCAGAGTATATCTATCCGTCATCGGGATTGACAAATTCCACTCTTGATCCATGAGCCTCAACATAACACCTTCGTAGCACTGAACCCATCTTTATAGTCACCCTGTTACGGTGTGACGTTTGATGTTATCAAGATACTCTTCCGATGTTAGCAATTAACATGATCTCATGGTCTAAGGATAAAGATTACTTCGTATAGTGTTATAGCAATATAAACATAATGACTTTGATCGTAATGCTATACTTCAGATGAATGTTCATCACATCATTCAACTAATGTTGTGACCTTGTTATTAACAACATCCAATGTCTATGATCAGGAAACCTTGATCATCGTGTTAATCAACAAGCTAGTCTATAAGAGAGGCATAACTAGGAACCCTTTTTCTTTATTAAACACACATGTATTGATGTTTCCGATCAATACAATTATAGCATGCAAAATAAACATTTATCATAAACATGGAATAAGATAATAACCACTTTATTATTGCCTCTCGGGCATATTCCCTTCAGTCTCCGACTTGCACTAGAGTCAATAATCTAGTTTGAAAAACTTTGCGTATTGAACACCTATGGCTTTCTGGTGTTGCATATACGCTATTGCTAGTGGTTAACATAATCTCCGGATCTGACAGTTTCAGGTCCGTGTTTATTTGCATGTCTTTGCGTCTCTACGCATCACTCATTCTCAAATAAGATGGCATTGTATAAATTTGGTCCTTTGGTGAGACCTTTAGTTCGTTCGGCTCAAAATATGTTGATATTATTGTCACACAATATATCTTCATAGTATTAGCCCACTTTGAACCACACCTAGTTTGATAACAAACTACTTAACAAAAATGCCCTCCTTTGCTGCTACTATGGCAGTTATATACTTAGCCTTTTGTTGTAGTATCTGTCACAATGTCTCAACTTTGGAACTCATCCAAATCCATCATGGAACATCCTTTCCATTACTTTGTGCCACCCATAGTCTAAATTGAGATAAATTTAATTTGTATCTTGTGACAAAATTAGTATCAATGTAACACTTTACAATGAACTACCTTTAACTATTTGTCACTTATACATGATATATTCTTAGTTCTTCCAAAGCTCATAAGAATATCTTTACTATTGTCCAATTATCATCTGATGAATCATTCTGGTATATGCTCATAACATTTAGAGCATAGGACATTCCGGATATATACATATCATGGTATAATCGATCAAAATCTTCATGTGATTTTACTCACCAAGTGTTGAAACATTTGAATCTTGATACAATTCTTTCCATGCAACAAGAACCTTTCTTGTTGTTTCCATATTGAACCCTTTCAATATCTCATATATGTATGTATGGCACAACCATATTTGCGCCTTAATCTATCCATATAGATATTGATGCCAAATATTCCGGGTTTGCCCAAGTCTTTCATCGAAATCTTATTTTAATGAAATTCTTAACTTGTGGCAATACAAGATACATCATTTCCAATCAACAATATGTCCTCTACATAATGTATTAGAAATATGTCTCAGCGCTCCCACTTAATTTCTTGCAAATGCAAGCATCTTCATCATCTCCGATGAATTTAAACTCTTTTAACAGTTTCATCATGGTGAAGATTCCAACTCCGCTATGCTTACTTCAACTATTGAAGTTTGCATGCCCTTTTAGCACCCTTTGAATTAACAAAACCCTTCGGACCATGTCATGTACACGTCCTAGGTAACTGTTCTATTAGAAGAACATTGTTTTGTTTATTCAACTACCATATACCAAATTATATGTAGTGGTTGCTACATTAATCCGTCAAGACTATATATCGCTATGAAAGATCAAATCTTGTCATAGTCAACTCCTTGAACATTATCATAAACTTCTTTCTGACATGTCGACTATTTCATAGATGTTAAACATCCATGTCTTATTTCTTTATAGATCCAAACACGACCGATAGGCTTCACGCCTTTCCGGAGGGTCTTCCAAGTTCAGAAACTTGATTTCTCGTGTATGGATACTATCACGGATTCTATGACTTCTAGTCATTTTATGGAGTCAGGGCCCATCATCGCTTCTTTGCATGTAGTCGGTTCATCATTGTCAAAACAATAACGACTTGCTTATCAAATCTTACTATTTGATTCTTACCGACCCACACGGTTCTATAGGAACTCTAATCTCCGAGATCATACCTTTTGTAATCACGGGAGCAATGAGCATTGTGGCCGCCACCGGGACACTTTCCGGCACTGCGCTACTTAGCACATATAGCTAAGGTTCAACAACCTTATCAAAGTTCTATTGTCCTCCCACTTAACTTTTCGCGAAAAATTCCTTCTCAAGAAACTTGACGTTCCAAGTAACAAACTCTTTTGTCCTCGGTGTTATGGAGAAATTCCCAACAAATTCTTTGGGATAACCTACAAAGACGTGCTTATCCGACTTTGGTTGTAAACATTTTACTTATGCATAGCATACCAAAATTTAAGAAAAGACAATTCGGGTTTTATCCCAAACCATAACTCATATGGTGTCATTTCAATGGATCATGATGGTGCTCTTTTCAGTGTAAAAGCGGTAGTCTCTAAAGCTTCAATCCTTAAAACATAATGGCAGTTTTATAAATGACACCCTTGATCTTACCTTGTCAAACATGGTTTGATTTCATCTCTCGAATATCCCATACTCCTATGGTTTATCGGGAAACACAAATCATGGAACAATTCCTCAAGTCTTAGGTGTTTTTGCTAAACATGTAACTCAAATATCTTCCTTTATGATCGAATCATAAACTCTTTATTTTCTTGTTACAATGATTTTCCACTTCATCTTGAAAGTCTTTGAACAACTTTCAAATGTTTCATACTTCTTCCTTATTAAGTAAATATATAGATATATTCACTTAAATTTCTGGAGAAAGCATATGAAGCAAAAAGATCCATCGCATATGGCTACACATAATGGAGTATGTACATCAGCATGCACAATTTCCAATAAGCTAGTCATCCGTTCCTCTTTGGCCTATGAATGGAGTTTCAATTATATCGAGGAAAGTCTCACAAGCGTTAATTGATCAAAATCAAAAGACTCCAAAAATCCATCAACATGGAGTTTCTTCATGTTTTCTTTCCAATATAATTTAAATAGTGATGTCACTTCATAAGTGATCTTTCAATCATTTGTCTTGCGACATTTTAGCAATAGTGTTTATGGATGTGATTTCTCCCACTAGACTTGTAAAAGTTCATCCATCCTTTATGGAATACGGTAATTATTTGAACAACCATTGTTCTCGTAATACCGGAACAAAATAACAATTATTAAAACAAATCTTGAAGGCTAGGTTTGACGACAACGAAAAACATAATAACACTTTATTTGTTTTCGATGAACATCATCACTTATTCTCTTGCTAGTTACTTAGGCCATTGTAGTTCATGAATTGTGTTGTCCTGTATGACACTTCATACCAACCAATTCGGCATCCAATACCGGTATCCAATACCTCAGAACCACATTGTATAACAAGCAAGGAATACAGCCATAACATATATATCTTCTATATACCTAAGCTGGACATTTCCAACTTTTTATTTTCTGCCAAATATTTTATAGATTCTCTTTCAGCAATTCCTTTTCCTTTCAAAAGAATCTATCAGCATCAATAGTGGTGTCATTCACATGACACATAGTACAAAGCGTATATAGTCAAATACTAATACCTTCGGACTTGCACTTTGAAGTGGATCACCATCATCAAATGGTTGGTATTCTTTCAAAAATCCATTCTTTAGTAATCTATTAGTGTAGTAAACATTTTACTTACATCTTCTATTCATCCTTATCATGACAACTTTCATGATCAAGCTATTATAGCCTATAAGGAAGAATAACGAGTATAATTTTAGTTCCCGAAACCTTTTGGGAGATTCAGATGCCTAGCATCTCCATCCTTCACAAATTCTCATACAATATGAGAACATGTATATTGCTAAATTACACTCTATCATAATGTAACCAAAAACTTTGTTTCAGATATCACAATATCTTTCACACATGATGGTTTCTAAAACAATTCTCAACTCCTAGATAACCTCGATATTAAAACAACTTTTGAATATCAAGAATCATGGAGGCAAACATGATACTTTAGATACTAACATTGGAATTCTTACTCTTGATTTAATACTACTTATTAAACTTCACGGAGTAAATAGAGTTTTGCTGAAAGTTTGCAATAGGACTTCTAAACTTTAAATTGACATTCAAACCAATACGATACCAGTTCGTAAAGTAAATATCCAGAATTCTATAGTTCTACTATCTCAATTAAAACTAAGCATAAGGTAGTGAACAGACGCCAATGACTAGAACAAATTATGCAAATTCACTTCGATTTAGTTTATGACAACGAGTTTTGTTAACGAGTAGGAACTCGTGGTTGATGTAGTCATACACTTGCCGATCTCAAGATCATGAGGAAGTCCGAGTGCCGCAACTCAGCAGCGCATCCGTACTCGCACACACGTTCAAGCCACCGGACAACCTCCACCTCCTCGCTCCAGCGATCCAGCAGAAGCAGCAACTCCTTCCAGACCAAATGCCACCGGGAACATGTATCTCGCTAATCCAAGACCATGGGGGAATAATTCTAGATGGGGAGAGAGATCCTACACAAGGAGGTGTGTGGATGAAGGAGGAAGAGGGGGGCCTTTTATAGGAGGAGGGGGTGCCCCTCCTTCATGGCCGGCGCATGGAGGAGGTGCCTCTTCACCTCCTCCATTCATGTCGTGGTAACCCCTCCACATTAAAATGCCTCTTCACATTCCCTTTTAAATTCTCCACTTTAAATGCATTAAATTTCTCCAAATTTAATGCTCTCTCATTTAATAAAACTCTTTTATTAATTTTATTCATAAATTTTTTAATTACTTTAATTAACAAACATTCACATAAAACCCCTTGCAATATTTCAATATCACATGCAGAACCACTTTCTGCAATTTCACTCGAAACAATTTCTGGTTTCTATCGAAACAATTCATGCGCTTTGCAATTCTTTCGTCTGAAACATATGTGCTCCAAAATGGTGTCCGGTAAATCTTAAGTGTGTCACCCTATGGTTCGCGAATAATGCAGACATGATCGAGACCCCTCTCCGATCAATAATCAGCAGCGGGACCTGGAGATCCGTACTGACTCCTACACATTCAACGATGACTTCTGTGATCGTGAGAACCTTTAACGCTAGTAACTAAATCTGTTTGTCTCACGATATATTACATGTCCGAGATTCGATCATCGGTATCTCCATACCTAGTTTGATCTCGTTACCGACATGCACTCTTTTCTCGTTCCCGTGATATAACATTCTAGTGATCACATCGCTTGCTTGCAAGATATCTCAATGTGATATCACCGAGAGGGCCCAGAGTATATCTATCCATCATCGGGATTGAAAAATTCCACTCTTGATCCCTGAGCCTCAACATAACACCTTCGTAGCACTGAACCCATCTTTATAGTCACCCTGTTACAGTGTGACGTTTGATGTTATCAAGATACTCTTCCGGTGTTCGCAATTAACATGATCTCATGGTCTAAGGATAAAGATTACTTCGTATAGTGTTATAGCAATATAAACATAATGACTTTGATCGTAATGCTATACTTTGGATAAATGTTCATCACATCATTCAACTAATGTTGTGACCTTGTTATTAACAACATCCAATGTCTATGATCAGGAAACCTTGATCATCTTGTTAATCAACAAGCTAGTCTATAAGAGAGGCATAACTAGGAACCCTTTTTGTTTATTAAACACACATGTATTGATGTTTCTGATCAATACAATTATAGCATGCAAAATAAACATTTATCATAAACATGGAATAAGATAATAACCAGTTTATTATTGCCTCTCGGGCATATTCCCTTCCGCGGCTACTCTGGGCGACATATAGGAGGATAGGAATGGGCCGTGGGCCTACGCCTGGCTGCTTCCTTTTCTTTTTCTTAATTCTATTTCTATTTTCTGTTTTTTATAAAACCTTTTCAAATATTAATTTCCTCAAGAATTTAAATATCCAGAGAAATTGCAGGTCAAAAATATTATTGTCTAAAGCAAGTATGACCCTGTTCTCCTTATTCCTTTATTGTGTATAAAAATATTCATAATTATATGAAGGGTTCTTTTATTTACTAAATTAAATATAAATTAGGGTTTTTAGGGATTTGCTTCTCCTAAAGCAAATCATATGGAAATGTTCTGATTTTCACCCTAGTATTTGCAATGGTAATGATTTAAGATGGTGAGTGATAGGCATCGAATATATGCATACTTAACCTATTTTAATAACCATATTAGATGTTGGTTTAAATCCTAGGGTTCTTAAATTTTTGGAATTTCCTTTATTCAAATTCCATTACAATTTCTTCATAACCATTCTACTTATTCTCAAAGTAAGCATGGATGTGGCATCCCGCAAAACCACTACTAGAAAATCGCGTTGTTTTTGTGCATTGCATCATCATGACCGCATGCTCATGTCATCATGCCACCTTGCATTTGAGCATCGTCATGTCATCATGCATTTGTTTATTTAAAACTATTTTTGAAAACTCTGTTTTTGTTTTCGAAACACCATCCTTATTTTAAATTAAAACCCTGGGTCTCCGGATTATTTTGTTTCGTCTTCCAACAGTTTGCAAAACGCTCGTTTTTAATAAATAAAATATTTAATTATTTTTAGGAGGCAGCCCGCCAGGCCCGAAAGCCTAGCCGGCCACCTCCAGATAAAATTCTACCTACCCAGAAAACACCCAACACTTTTCCCACCAAAAACCCTACCCTATTTTCCTACCCAGCCCCTCCACCTCACTCCCTCCAATCCCATGTCGCCACCTCACCCTGGCCCAATCCTGCAGCCAACCACCCCGCGCCACCTCACCCCTGGCCCCTGTCCCGCCACCCACTCCACCTGCCTCCTTTTCCGCGCGGGCCCCACCCCGGGTTGGTTAGGCGCGCCTCCCGCGCCAGCCCACGCCGCCAACCGGGCCCCACCTGCCCGCTTCCCCGTGCCGACCGCCTCCACCTCCCGCCCTCGATCCCCACGTCCCGCGCCTGGCCCCACCACCGCCTGACCGCGACCCCGCTCTCCCCAGGTCCCGTACCCCCCACCACCTGTCCGCACGTCGCCGCCGCCGTCTTCTCCCCCACCGCGCGCTGCCGCCAGGCTCGACCCGCCGGAGCCGCCCTCGCTTCCGCCGGCCTCCTCCCCCATGACGCGCCGCCCGCCAGAGCCGCGCCCCGCCGCCTCCCTCTCGCCGCAGCCGCCTCCTTCCTCTCAGACGCTGAGCCGCGTCGCTCGACGGCGCCCTCCTCTCCCCGCGGCCCGCCGCCTCCTCCCGCGACTCCCCCGGTCCCGGCCGCATCTCCATCGCCGCCATCGGCCCCCTCCGCCTCGGCCTCGCCGGCTTCTGCACGTCGCCGCCGCCGCCACGACCCTCCGCCGTTCTCTCTGGGCCTACCACGGCACCGCACGCCGCCGCCTGTGCCTCCTCGCCTACGCTCGGAGCTCCTCCGGCCGCCCTCCTCCACCGCGCCGTCACGGGCCCCCACCTCGCCGCTGCTCGACCTCCTCGTCGGCTGCGCCCGTGCCGACCCCGCCACTAGCGAGCTCCCCCGCCACCGCCAGGAGCTCGAGGTCCCGCCAGCCTCCGATCTCCACCTTCCGCCGTACCGGGCCCCCCGCTCTGCTCCGGCCAGAGGCCCACCTCGCCGGCGTCAGGAGCCATCCGCCGCCAAGATCTGAAGGCCGCCGCCCAGGTCGCCTTCCCCGCCTCGTGCTGGCCACCTTCTCCCAGCCCCGCGCGTCTCCAGGAACCTGGTCCTGTTGCCTGCGGCTCTAGCAAGTCCACGAAAGCCTTGTCCCATGCCTGCAACGTGTTTGTGTGTCCCGGTTGCGTGGATGCGTTGTCGGGTGACACGGTAGCGTGTCCGTGGAGATGCGGTAGAATGTGAAGACCGGGACTCTTCAAGATCGACCTCGAGCCCACCATTCGACAAGATCGTCTTGGACGCCGATGAACCGCGGTACCCGAAGATCGACACCGACCGTGGCATCAAGACCTCCTTCACGGATGCCGAGATCCCCGTACTCGAAGGCCTTCGACGTGGAACCCCAAGATCTTCATCCGGTACGACAAGAGCATCGCACTGTACCCGAAGACCGATCCTCGACCCGCCAAGTTCTTCATTTTGAACGCCAAGATCGCCGGCACGGATGCGACAAGTACTTCTTCCCGGACCCAATGCCCGAGGCCGCCGAACACCAAGATCTCCTGCTCGGATCCGACGACCGTCAAGATCGCCACCAGAACGACAAGCACTTCATCTCGGAGCACCAAGCCCTCCTTCCCGGAACGCCAAGCTCTCCTTCCGATGTCCGAGAACGATTCCGCCGAGACCATCGAACCCCGGGACCCAAGTTCGCCGCACCCTAATGTGATTCCTTATCTGAGACCCCATTATTTTTTTATAACAATAACATTATCAATTGTTGCACATTAAATGGTTCATATTCGCATCGCATCATGTGGGTTAGGGGCATTATGCCGTTTCACATCATAATTAAATATGGAGTCTATATGAGGGCTTTTCTAGTCTTATATTGTCTCCATTTAAATTTGTTTAGAGAACCGATGCCATGTTAAGACAACATTTAAATTGAGGGATAGCTAAATAACTTAAACTGTTTAATTAATTGTCGGGACCCCGGTTCCGCTTAATACTGCCCATTCGCACCGCATCTGCATCATCTCATAATCATGCCGAATCTTCTGCCGTAATATTAAATAGTGCATCCGGCGTTTCTTTTAGTGCTTTGCTTCTTCGTGGATTAGACCAATGAGTGGATGCGAGTATCGACAAGATCTTTGGATATGAATCTCCGGCAGTGTTTCCCAGGCGAGCATCTCTTCCCCTTCTACCTATTTTGCATTTATAGTCTTTATTTCCTCCTGTTGATCTATTGCTATCCGTGTCGCGAAGCTTTAGTTCCCGTATACCAGGTATATCCCGAGCAACCTCTATATTGCCTTGGACACCTCCTATTACCTGTGTTTGGTAGATAGCTGGCCTTGCGAGTCGTAGTTGCTTGCTCAGGTGCGATCTTGTGTTGTCAAGTACCACAGCTGTTGAAATGCGGGCAGATGTGTATTTGTGGAGATGCTTATTGGTGGAGACGATCATGACTTTAAATACAACTATTAAATTGCTAGATATAACTAATGCAGAGGCATCGGTGGGCAATAGATGTTATTTGGTTCTTCCACGCTCACTTGTGTCCCGTAGGACCCCGAGTACTTGATACATGTTCCTTGATTTTTCGCACTATCCACATCCGGGAGGCCTTATGGACCCCCTGAGCCAGAGCTTGATTCATTTCTATTTCTTGGGGCCACAAACTAGTTTGGGGTTTTATTACTATCCTGTACTTATGCCATGTTACTGCTTTATTTACGATTGTGCGTGGAGCACTTGTACTGTTTAGGATCGTGACACGTTTTCGCTGTATCGACAAGCCCAGTCACACTTTCGGGTTCCCAGTCGTTTACCGCCGTCCACACAAACCCTGGGTCCATTCCAGAGCCGGCCAACTTCGTTGCGGGTAGCTTAGTGGGGTGGCCCCCTGAAATATTTTATGAATCCTATGATCGCTTTGTCGTGAATGCCTCGTTGGGTTTTGAGTTGGTTTTTCCGAGGTTGATCGAGTGTGTGTTGCTATTTGTGCACCCCTGCAGGGTAAAACTTTTTGAAAGCCGTGTCCGCGGTTATGGACGACTTGGAGCACAGTATCTCGATCATAGACAAGCATAACTAAAGTAGTGCTATAAATTGGACTTAATATATGACTAGTAATCAGCTCAAGTATAACGGAATGGATATTAAAACTGCGAACAACTGGTGGATCTTGGTCGTATCGTGTTCTGATATACCTGCCTAGTAAGTAATACAACTCCAATGGAATGTGATAAAACTATCAACAACTGTTGGGTTTGGGATTCCTCAGGACAACTATATCTGACTAGTAACTGTTCCAACTACAACGAGATGTTAACTAAAACTGCCCACTACTTATGCTCTCAGGATGACACCTAATATCTATATCTGATTAGTAATTGCTGCAACTATAATAGAATGAGTAAAATTGCCAACTGTGTGAGTTCCTTGGTCCGACTTCCTCGTTTGGTCTCGAGGGGGGAAAAACCAGGATGGGTTTTTTGGTGTTAGCTTCAGGTTGGATCCGAATAGGTCTTTCTTATCCCTCTCTGATAACCGCCAGTTGTATCGAGTCTCTATAGGTTGTTTAGTGCCGCTGCGCTGCCGCTTTAGCCCACCATACCTATGTAGGCGAGAGCCTCCGAATTCTAGCCTCGCCGTGTACTGGCCTCAGTACTGACGCTCCTCTTTTTCCTTCGCCCTTTGTCGGCACCCCTTTTGTTTTAGCAGGTTTGAGGTCGACGTCGTTAGCAGGGTTACCCTTCCGGCTTGGCCTGGGCAGGGTTATGAACGCCATTGGTTATTCTTCAGGGCTCTTAGCCCCATTTGCATCTTGTCCGTAGTCGGACGCTCTATCGTTTTCAAGGTGATTTGGGTCTTTGTATTATATATCTGTATTCTTGACTCAGGGAGTCGCTGTTGTATATATATATCTGTTCTGTGGGTCCCATCGAGGACTGTTGTGTAATGTTATTACTTCGTTTTCCACCCGCACGAAAGTGCCTGGTGGGCGTCCTTGAATCGTTTCTATGTGGGTTTGGCGGGAAGCGCTAAAACTTGCATAGGGCCGATTTGAGGGTGTTACAATGGATCACTTCTTAAACTAGTTGTTCACTACTCTCTTAAATGTGGTTAATGTTTTGATAGAACTTTATTTTATAATGGTGCACAACCATTATCATTCAAGTGGTACAAGTGATCTTAATGCCCAACAACATTTACTTAGGGTTTCTAATACCACACTCACTTTGGTCCCTAGAGGATACACTACCCTCAAGTTTATTAGTGAATGTTGCTAGGGATCAAGGTTTAAGGATTGATCCTAAATTTATAATCTTGAATGATATCTCAACTTAAAGTGAACTATAAAGATTACTCATTAATGTGGTCTTGATGGTTCATGGGTCTAGGTTCTGTTAGGGTTCAAGATAATAAAGCAAACAAGGCTTTCATCCTTAACCACACATCTGGTTCTCTAATCATCCCTTGGAAGCTTCATTTGTCCAAGAGATATTATTCAATGGTTATCTAGGAATAGGAAATGGTTCCACTATCAATTTGATTCTAGGATTTTGGACAAAGAGGTAGACATGGTTTTTGTCATGGCTTGACATATTGTTGGTTAAAGGTTTCTCAAGCACTCCTACCTTAATACCTCACTAAGCTTATCTTTAGATAAGGAATTACTTTCCTAAATATACTCTATAAATCTCCCTTATCTTATTCATAAAGATCACATCTACCTGAATTCAATCATCTGACTCCACCATATCCACCATCATATGATGACATGGTCATGCCACATCAACATTACTCCTTCATTCTTCTCCTAGTATATATATATATAACTTCCATTTTTTAACTACTCTTGAGGAAGTCATTCATCTGGTTAGTTCTAACTTCATTAACCCACACTTCTAACATTCTTCCTTTACTGCATAACTTGCACTTCTTAACTACCCTTGATGAATCCATCAATGTAACTGCTTCTAGCTGCATCCATAAACTCCTTTATAATCACCTTGCCTCTACATTCAAGGCTTGCAAGATTATAGTTCTCTCTATATATCACATGTGATACCAATCCTTTGAAATGGGTATGGTACTACTCTCCATAATACAAGTTTGTTCTTGTATTATCTTGGTTAAACTACTATGCCTTCAACTACCCCCATACAACTTATCTTATATGCTTCATCATACTCTAGCTTGACTTCTCATGATCAAGCTAGGTGATTCTTCTTACTAGGGTTTTGCCTAATTTGGTATACTCACAACTATACTTCAACACCTAGTCATGTATCCTCAAGTGACTTGAGAATAATGACCACCAACCTTTGGTCATGCTAAACTTAGACTTCTAAATGTCTAATCAAGATCTAAATTCAACTAAGTAGTAGGCTTGTACTAGTCTCTCCATAAGACTTATCTTGTTAATTAAGCTTGGTTTAGGTTTGTACCTACTTGGCTTAACTAAATCATCCTTGGATACTCTAATACTACTAGCTTTCTTATAGCTCCATAATTATTATCTAAACTCTTGGATTTAAATACTTCTTCTAGTTAACTCATGAGTGAGTTAAATCCTCCAACATCAGATGGTTTTTTACCAGCAAACCATAGGGGAGCCTCCCATGGTAATTTTCTATTAATAACTCAAAACCAACACCCAAAAAGAGTCTCAAAGTCTCATAATTACAACATCAGAAAGTTTGATCTCCACTAAGGATCACATTCCATTGATGATGGCACATCCTACCAAAACTAGTTCCTTGTTCTCATTAATTCACTTAAAGTCTTTGGAAGGTCAATATAATAGGTCAAAGCTAAAGGTTATCAAGTGCTAGACCAAAGACTAATCACTCATCATTGATGATCAATTGACACTAGGACTTGGTTAAGTAGGAATGGCATATGTTAATATGATATTAAGGGTATGTGTTGGATGGTCTTGGCTTGACTTCCCTTTATAATCTATTAGTGATAAGAGTTAATGATTAAAGAGTCCATGATTCTTATGGTAGGAATAATTAGTAAGCAAGTGTAACAAGATTTAGTTATGGGGTTTCTATACTTGGGGTTATATACTTGATTGGGTATTCAGGTTTTGTTGTAGATAACACCTTAATATAATCTTTAGAATATTAAGTATTCATCCTTGAGTTTTTGTATGGAATACCATGTAATGACCTCTAGAAGATCAAGTACTCCTTATTAAGTAGTGTGTTGTGACTTAGTTTTATTACCTTTGATCTACCCTTAGCTCAAATTTATATTACCCAAAGATAAGGTTTTGGCAAAGGTCATATTGAAACTTATCGCAATCAACTTGATGATCTACTTCAGTTCCACCAAGTTAATAGAAGCTTCAATCACTTTGATAAGTTTTGTTTAAAAGCACAAAAATTATCCAAATTTTCTATGCATGAATGCAATGCACACACCTTACCTCAGCTTATTTCTAAGCTCTAATGCTGGGATGTTACAATTAATGTGATATCACGGTCTAAGGAGAAGGTCACTTCGTTTCTAATTATCACAACGACGAACCATGTGACTAGATCACGTTGTAATAGTTATGTGGGTAATGTCCATCATAACATTCTCCAATAATATGACTTTGTTGTCAACTGGCATAAATGCCCCATGATTAGGAATCCTTGATCATCGGTGGACCGACAAACTAGTTAAACAGAGGCTACTAGGGACCAGGTTTTTGTTTACAATTTTTTCCAATCGGACTATCCTCCTTTCCATTAATTGCTTAACAGAAATACAAAGTTCGCTACAAAGAATGAGAGGGGAGGAGAGGGAAAGCGAGTTTCGGCACTAGTAGGAAACCTGCTGAAGTGGTCGATCTCGAGACAACTTCTACAAGGCGAAAACCTACTACCACCATAATCCAAATCAAAACTAAACCTACAAGTTCAAGAAGGAACCGCAGAACACTATCCAGGGAAACAACTAAAATGAATCTCCAACAGCTGATACAATCAGCAAGCAAAAGAACAGCCACTAGGCAGCCACACATGTATCCAAACTTGCAAGCACTAAAAACCAGCCACTACATCATTCTTCAATCTTCAGCACCTCATTCGCACTTCTCTTGGAGCGTTTTTCCACATCAGCAGCCAACCTCATAATCTTCTTGGTATTGGTGATCATCTGCTCCTTATCACCACTTTTCTGCAGACCTGCCCAATATAACAGAAACGAGCAAACAATAAACACTGCCTCTAGCGGAGATCGCAATGTATATCCTTCCAAGGTGACTTTGTTCCTGAGAGTCCAAATGGCCTAGCAAACAGCAGCAATACCCACTAAATAGAACTTTTTCCCCTAGGTTAAAATGATATAACCATAGAATAACTTGCCAATAGTTCCTAGGACAGGCTGAAGTATTGAAAGCGTTGCCCAAGATCCCCCAAACAACCCTAGGCACCGGACATGTGAAGAATAAGTGGTTAACAGTCTCAACTTGCATACAGAATGAACAAACATGATTCCTAGGCCACTTTCTTTTACGCATATTATCTCTAGTAGGAATAGCATTCCTAAGCATATGCCAGATGAAAATCTGAATTTTCAGGGGTAATTTGACCTTCCGAAGAAGCCTGTTATTGGCCCTAGCCAAATTCCTCTCCAAATACTCATATATAGATTTGGTGGAAAACTCCCTGTTCCCAGCTAGTTTCCACTCAACCATGTCAGGTCCTTCACCTAACTGAATATTTCTAGCTTTTAACAATATAGCTTCCCATTGCACCTATAATTCCCCATGGATCCTTCTTCGAAAAGGGAGAGAAAAATGAAGTTCTAGCACCTTACCCATAGTACACTCCTGATCTTGAAAAACATTAAAATATCAGGGAACTGAATACTCAAAGGTCCCCTAGGATCCCAAGGATCCTCCCAAAAACGAACCAGGTTACCACTTTTAAGAACCAACTCTCTCCTAGCTAAATAAGTACCCTTAACGTGAAGCAATGATTTCCAACAAGGAGAATCTTTGAATCTAGGAGCCACTGTGTTAACAGTTTTGTTTCTTAAGTACCTGGCTTTGAGTTGCCAAAGTTCATCTTGCATTTCCAACTTCCACCACCATTTAACCAACAAACTAATATTTTTTTCCTCAAATCTTTGATACCTAAGCCATCCTTATTTTTAGATCTACAGATTTTATCCCATCTCACCATACAATAGCGTTTTCTATCTTTCGTCTTTTGCCAAAAAAAATCTTTTAAAATGTTTATTGACTTTCTCGATGAAACTCTTTCTAAGCAGGAACATAGACATGGGATAATACAAGACAGTGGATAAAGAAGAATCAATCAGGATTTTCTTTGCACCAGAGGACATCAAATTCCCCACCCAAGCATCCAACTTTTTAACTAGCTTAGTATCAATAACGTCCCAATCAGCATTCTTAAGAGCTAAGGAAGAGATAGGCACACCTAGATATTTCATAGGCAGGGTTCCCACCTGACAACCAAACAAATTGGAATAAAACTCATCCAGATCATTATCACCACCAACAGTATAAATCTCACTCTTCTCAAAATTTATCCTCAAACCAGACATTAGCTCAAAGATATAAAGAAGCAATTTAAGATTCATAGCTTTATCAGGATCATGGGTTATACAAAGCACAGTATCATCAGCATATTGTAAAATAGCAAACCCTTTATCCACCAACTCACGAGCAAACCCCACCAAGAGATTATTAGATTGTGCTTTTAAAACCATCTTAGTCAAACATTCAGTAGCTAGATTAAACAAAGTAGGGGAAAGAGGGTCACCTTGCCTAACCCCTTTAGAACTAGTGAAGTATGGACCCATTTCATTGTTAATTTTAACACTTACAGTTCCTTCCAAGAGAGCCTTTTTAACCCAGGAGCAAAACACATCATTAAAACCTCTGATATGTAAGCATTCCAACAAGAAGTCCCAGTTAACTTTATCATATGCTTTTTCAAAATCAATTTTAAGCATCACCCCACATTTTTGTTAACATGGGCATAATTGAGAAACTCATGCAAAGATAACACACCATCCATAATATTTCTCTTCTTAATAAAAGCATTTTGTTGAATACTGAACAGCTTGCCAGCATAAGGCTCTAGCCTAATAGTTAGAGTTTTTGTGATCAACTTATAAATGCATCTTAACAGACAAATTGGTCTAAACTGAGTTATCTTATCAGCCCCAACAACTGTAGGAAGTAAAGTAATCACTCCATAATTCAACCATTTTAGATCCAAGGTGCCCAGGTAAAAACTATGAAAAATATACATAATCTCAGGCTTGACCAAGTGCCAGCAATGTTGAAAAAACTCAATGGGAATACTATTCGGACCAGGGGCCCTATTGACTTCCATAGAAAACAAAGCATCCTCAACTTCTTTAATAGAAAAAGGAGCAGTTAAAACAGCATTATCCTCCTCATTAATAGTTTCTTCCAAACTCCACAAGTCCCTAGACATATGAAACACATTCCCAGGAGCAGGGCCAAACAAGTTTTTATAGTACTTAGTAGCATGTTTTAAAATTTCCTTAGTGCTTTCAACCAAGATATTACCATCTTTCAAAGAGTGAATAGTATTGTTCCTCTTCCTCCCATTAGCCACCCTATGGAAGTAAGCCGAATTATTATCTCCTAACAAAAGCCACCTCCCATTGGATATTTGGAGCCAAAATAACTCCTCATCAGCATATATCTCATGCAACTCAAAAGGAATGTTAGTTTTTCTAATGAAATCATCAGGAGATAAAGGAGATACTTCCTCAACCCTCTCAAGATTCTCTAGCTCCTCCTTTAATTTTTTTTATTTTTCCTTATATGACCAAACACATTAGACCCCCAACCTTTAAAATGTTTCTTAAACCTCTTCAATTTGATATTCAAAATATCAATAGGATCCATGCTTCTTACTGGTTTCTTCCAAATCTCCCCCACCTTATCCAAGAAATCATCATTCTTAAGCCAAGCAATATCAAACCTAAATTCTCTATTTTTAGGAGTCACATTATTGCCATATCCAGTCATGAGTAAGAGAGGACAATGATCAGATAAGTCTGAAACTAACTTTTTAACTTGTACCAAAGGAAACAAATCCTCCCACTTAGAAGACATATGAACTCTATCCAATTTTTCCAGTAAAGGAGATATTTGCTTGTTAGACCAGCTATAAGCACCTCCATTCATATGAATTTGTCTAACACCAAGCACATGAATCATAGAGTTAAACACATCAGAAAAGTGAGATAAAGGAGTACATCTATTTTCTCCCTAGCATGTCTCAAATTGTTAAAATCCCCTCCAATGATATAAGGAGAATCAAGAGCAGAGAAAAAACAAGAGATCTCAGCAAGAAATTTATTTCTCAATTCATCATGAGCAGGACCATATACCACTAGTAAAGATCATTTACAATTTTTAACATTGTCCCAAAGATCAAATCTCAAAATGAACTCCCACATCTTAAAACCTAATACACCCAAACTTTCCTGTCTTACACCACAAAGAATCCCACCAGACTTACCAATCGCAGGAATCCATTTCCAGAAAAACAAGCCACCAGGATCAATTTTCCTAAAAAAGATGTCAGTATACTTCTTCTTCATCATCTCTTGAAAAGCAATAAAATCAAGAGCATGATCCATAATAAGTTCATTCAAACAAGCAGACATACCCTTCTTGCCAACCCCTCTACCATTCCAAAAGACCCCTTTCATTTATGTTTATAAGGTTTTTCCTCTGCCTGACATTCCTACCAGGGGAAAGGGTAGAAGTGTTAGTTTTCTTTTGGATTCTGTTTAAAGGTCTATGATTAACCACTTTTTTCTTTTTGGCAGACTTCCTACTTTTTTGAGATTCCACCCTAATAAAATCTTCATCCTCCGCATCATGAGACACCCATTCCAGGTCCAAGGGAGTTTTAGCACCACTCACATCCTCAATAAACATATTATCTAGTTTCCTCATTTGTTTATAAACTAGACAATTTCTAGAAATTTCAAGTTCTCTAATAAGATCAACTGAATCAAAATTATCACTAGGAATATCAACCCCCATCAAATAAGCCCTAAGCATAATTTGCTGATTGGACAAAACATCAAAAGAATTAACATGAGCATAAGATTGACAAGTACCTGGGTTATCCCTCTTCTTGTAGAGATTAGTAGCTTTCTCTAGAATAGTTTCATTAGTCACAGAAGTTGCCCTCCTACTGAATCTTCCAAAGGATTCCACCTCCACACCCTGACAAGTAGATGATCCTTCATCCATCCGAGATGAACTATCAGGAGACTAGACTGTATAAGCCTGGAAATCAGTATCATGGGCCGAAGTTTTACTTTCCATTTCCACCACATGTGGTAAAGGTGGACAAATTTCCTTGCACAGAGAATGACAATAAGGAGCCATCATAAGAGGGATCACCCTAGGATGCAGATTAGGGAAGCAAAATTCTCTACTCACAGTAGGGGTACTGGGTGGAATTACAAAAGGATTCCAAGACGAATTATGTAGCACCATAGTTTTCACATTATTCACATCACTTTCCACACAAAAACTTTGTTTCCTAGATTTCTCACCTCCATCTTCAACACAATCCTCTTTGTTTTTCCCATAGAATCCTCATTGGTGTTCATAGAATCATCTTTATTTTTTCCCAGGTTTTTTGTTTACATACCACACCTGTATCCGTGTTTCCACTTGATATAGTTATAGCATAGTATGAAACTATTATGAACTAGTTTGAGATATGATCATAAACCAATTTGCCTCTAGGGCATATCTCCTTCAGTCTCCCACTTGCACTAGAGTACAAATAATCTAGTTGCATTTAACCGATCACAAACACAAATGTTTTAGATCATCTTGCTCGTGGAAAGACGTCTTGTCTTTCAATATGTTTTACTAGATTCACATGTCCTTTTGCAAATTACCCGTGTACCTTTATCTTGAAACTCATACCATTATCTCATAAGGTGTTTTATAGTATTCCTTATGGTGACTAAGTGAGACTTTGTTGGTATTAAATGATGGTCGAATAGTCACGAGAACTTTCATTGTTGTCATTCATACTAGGAACACACTTAGTTAAAGTCTAACTTTATTAACCAGACTTTGTCATAATATTCCTATTATTGAAATAGTTTCCATATCAATAATAATGTAGATTATTACTTATCACTATGCTTCCGACAATTCGCTTAATCTTGGTTTAGTGATCTTAATCACTTGAGAGCATGTTCTTCTGACCAAGAACTTGGATCACATTTTGTCAAGTACACAACGTGGTTGTGGAGAAAACCTATGACACAATCATATGAACTGAGTACACTCTCAATTCTTCTTCTCAACCATTTTAGTTGTTACCCAATGTTTCATCTAGTTTTACAAGTAAGACCATTTCTTTCTTGTTTCATCTGAACTACTTCAGAATCCACACTAGTATATTTTGTACTCAATTTCAGAATCTATACAGAAACATATTGGCTCTAAATGTTGGATAATCTATCTCTATAGATTTCAAAGTCTACTAATTTGATCAACTTCATACAATATCTCATAATGTTACTAATATCAACCACACCATTCACTATGTCAAACATATCCATATGAATGATGTTACACTACCACTCAAAATGTTATTCACATACGAGTCCTTTTGTACTATCCTAATAGATCCCACTCAAATATGTCACTCACATATATGATTCATAAAACTATTCAGATCCTACTTAAATACTTCACAAGTATTAGACTTCTCGACATTTTGGCAATTTCCAAAATCTTTTGATCACCATCAAACCGAGAGTTCTACCACCACGAGATTTTAGCTTTCCTCTCCTAAATGTAAATCCATAAATATCAAGCATTGCTACACCCTTTTAGTCAACTATTGAATTTGTCAAGACAACCTTCATGAAAAATCAAGCTTGGTTTTTCCAAAATTACATTCTTTCCATATAACTCCTTAGTTATTTAGGAATGATCAAGTAACTCCTTACTTGGGTAAGATCGGGTAACATATTACTCCTTTAACCTTAAATGTAACCTTTTATGGATTTCATGACCCTTGATCATTTCTCGTATTTAGGTCCTTCGTCACATCTTTGTAGTCCCTAGGTGTATCATATCTAATATGATAAGCAAATAATGTATTTCCACCAAGTGGAAAATTCATTATTCAATCTTACTTTCTTAAGTTAAGTTCTTAATTGAAACTCTATGATCATAATCACTAGTTTCACCTCCTTTTGTCGAGTTTCTTTTTCATGGAACATCTTTCATTGTGCCAACTCAACATTTGGGGTAAGATTGAATATCTTGATTTTGAACTTATACTTTATTTCATCAGCATTTTGTCAATAACCCTTTCTATCAAAGTATGCCCGTTGACAACAGCCAGTTTGTCCTTTGGTTATGAAAGAGCATATTCACAGTTCCCTATGAATATTCTACAAGGATTTGTATTCGTAACAATTTTATCAAAGTCTGTAGAAACTAGAACATTCCATAAATTTTATGGTGTTGTTTCCACGAATCATGATGATTCCCTTATTTCATAAGTGTTAGTTGTTTTTACCCTATAACTCTATCCTCCTTTTCGATAACCATATTTTGTAAGGGCCAAACTATTAACTTGGTTACAAAATGTCTTGATCAAATCAAGAATAGTTGTTACCTTTTGTTTATTATATATCCACTCTTTTTTGACGGTCTCTTGAATGTGTCAAAATTAGTCTCAGAGTCATGTGTCCCTCTCAGTAAATACTCTTATTTATTTTAGGTCCATAATTTATACTTATATGATAATTATTCGTATTGTTGAATTGGGATACATCGTATGTATGGTATTTCAACAATGTATATTCTGGTTTACCCGGATAAACATATTCTGTTTTAGTCATTTTTGCCAATCTAGGCATGATTTAGCATACGCTGGTAGATCAAACATCTAACGGTTTCCAATTATTCATCGTATGAATACGTTGTATGCTTATGTTGTTTTATGACTTAAACCATTAGTATCATACACACTAATGCATTATCATTAAGTTGGATATCTTTTTGGCTTTTTCATGTATTATAAATGTACACATACTATCATTAAGATTTCCGTAAGAACAAATTATTTTTAATCGAAAATCTGACCATAATAGAAATCATTCATATTAATAAAACAACTGATTTGTTACATGTATATGAATAACCGTCTCGCGAGATGCAAGACAAACTAAAAGGTCCTTTAATCTCAAATCGATTACAAATAGTTCTAATTCTAATTAGTCTAGTAGATAAATGTAGAAGAAGAAGTGGTGACGTCCTTCAGCATCCTGTATTCTCCCAACGCGCCATGTCTCCTCGTCCCTCCACATAACAGTTAAGTAGACGGTCTTATTTTCATAAAACAAGAACAAGTATCAGTATACTTGGTGAAACTGCAGTAAGTGTTTTGTGATAACCACATTTATAACTTTATATCATATATACTTGCTCAGTCGATGATCTCACCAGCAATGGGCTCTACCTTCACAGTTCTCAACTGTTGCCGAACTGATGAAAGTTGAGCGAGTCACACCTATCATCACATAGCCATGGACGACCTCTTTATAGCTAGGGGCAGTGAACGCAACACCCCATCTATCACAAATTGATCTTCCATCCAGTAGTCAACTTCGTACACTAGTTGTGCATGAAGTTTATGCATGATTCCCAAGTGGTTAACCAGTCACGTGTTTTCTTCCATCTTTTGTGAAAGAAACTTATCCACTAGTTTAAACTTCAAAAGTCTAAATTGTTCTGAGAACATGACCTTTAGTCCAATGATCATATCAAATGGCTCGGTCTGCGGGAAGTGCACTTGCAGCTCAGGTACCAAGGTCCATCATATGGTGTTTGAGACATAGACGTACAAGTCACGATGAACATGAAACTCTTTTTCTTCGTCCTCGGTTGCATCATCATCCAGAGGCCCTCCTAGTGGTTCCAAAATGGTGAATAGAAGGTCACTATAGATGAGGATTTCCGTTAGGAGTAGATATGAGTCTAAGAAGTTGGACCCGTATAACTCCAGCTTGTCCTCTAGTGACATTGTTCCACACATCTTATATGCTATATGGATTGACATGATCTACACACATATTTGCAAGACATAAGACTAAGTTCACAATATAAATTCTAGTGTATAATCATATTATAGCAAGAACTCCCACTAAAACTATTATCCCTAAGATAGTTTTGTGGATTACACAATCCCTTTACACCGTGTCATCCCCGATCATCACGACCTTTGACACAGCTGCCAGAGTGGACTATATCCGTCGATCACATTGTACATGTGACTCGCGCTTGATCTTTTGATCTTCGTGTTCCGAGGCCATGTCTGTACATGCTAGGATCGCCAATCCAACCTAAGTGTATTTGTAGTGCATACATGGCTTGCACCCACCGTATGCGAATCAAGAGATGTCTAGCACCCGATCGACATGGTCTGCTTCATAATTGCAAACTTCCTTGGTGGTGCACACTTAAGGAGAACACTGGTATTGGTACTATTTAGGGATTATCTTATTTATGCTACCGTCGCGTATCTAATACATCTAAGCACAAAGAAGATACACATAGAATAACATATGATGCAATTTGTACTGTGTGATATGATATGGTCTCTTGCGCCTTGATCTCTACATGCGCCGTTTGTATGATGCCAAGCTCATGGCGTTATCCATGAAGTGTAATCATGCAATTAACCATACCACATCACATACCCCCCCCCATGCGACATAAAGTTAGATGATTCTGCTTTATTACTTGCAAGTTTTATGGGGCTGCTAGGGTTTTATCGAGATAGAATGCTTCATACATATGACCATCAACCACAACATTGATCACGTAGTTGTCTCTACTACACCCCTTTCAAGGCCCTCCGTTGTTAATGCCATATCAACTACTGTGAGAGACACAGACACCCGATGCCCACTTATATGATACAAGCTGTATGTCAAGCGTGGAACCAGTCTCGCGTAGGATTACGCGTAAAGTCGGTTTGACCCGCTTCATTTCACATTGCTACAATATGAAAAAGAACATGTGGGAGGATAATAACTAAGCGATCAATGCCCACATTCAACATGTGGTCTACCCATACTAGTATAACTACGTATAGATTGGCTCTGATACCACTGAAGGGGTTCATAGCAGAAAACACAAATTTTCCTAGCTAGAATGCCCCAAAGCGCAAGATATATCTTTTAATTAATGTAGTAACTAGAGAGGTTACGATTACATACCCTTATAGATCGCAACGCGGTAACGTCCCGCAAGGAACATGGATGAAGTAGACGATCGTAACCAACCTCAAGGTCGAGAAGCTCCTCACACGTCACCTCCTGGTCCTTGCACAACCACCATGGCGCCACAAATGGTAGCGCTATCCGCAGGGTCTTTTCCCTCCCACCATAGGCCTTATTATATAGGGGAAAAGGGGTACACCCTTCCCTCAAGTCCCCATGTGGGCCTAAAGGAAAAGGGAAAAGGAGGAGGAGCAGCCAGCGCTGCAACAGGCGCCCGGGTGGGCCCCGTAGCCTGGACTTCTCGCGGTCTAGTGGAAGAGGTGGTGGCCGGGTGGGCCAGCTATCCCCCGTGCGCACCTGCGTGGCCGAGACTAGCAAGGCAGCGACCTGGGTGGGGAGAGGGCGTCGGACGGGTGGGCCTGGCGCGCAGCCCACCGACGCCACCACGCGCCCTGCCACCTGCGTGGGCCGGCCTTGCGTGGCTTGTTAGTGGTGGCTGCTTCCTGCCATCCGCGTGGCTGTGTGGGCCTAGTCTGCTACGGCTATGTTGCCTTTTGGGGTGGCTCCCTCTTGTGTTGTTTCCCTCCAAGGATTCAGCCCAATGCAGGAAGATGCCCCATAATGTTAATTTAAAATATCTATTTGAATATATTAATTCATAATTAATATATGGAAATGCATATTTATAAATTTTCATTTATTCTGAAACACCTCTGGTCTTTTCCTTCTTCCAAACATCTTTGGACCCTCTTCAGAACTATTCTGATAATTATTAATTCTTGGAATATTTCTGATCTTTCTTTCTCATCGATGATCCCTTCCTTCCATATCTATCTTAGAACGTCATTAGACCCTTAAGCGCGTTATCCTATGATTCAGGAAAGGCACAAACATGATCGAGATTTCTCTCCAATCAATGATCATTGGCGAGACCAGGATGTCCACAATGACCCCTATGCATTCCACGAGACTCTTTCGTGTTCGAACCATAAACTATGTATCATATTCCCTTTGTCTCTTTGATACATGACTTGTCCCAGATTTGATTTTTAGACTCACTATACTAATCTCTTTACCAACAAGTCTACTTAACTCGTTATCATGATATAGTATCCCCATGACCTAGTCATACTCTGCAGCTTGTTGGATACAATCTCACCGAGTTAGCCCAGTGTATCTTCTGTCACGCAGCTGGACAAATCCCGATCTGATACACAAGCCTCAATTGTTCCTTTGGAATTCCCAATACACACTTTTATGGTCACCAAGTTACGGACATGACGGTTAGTGAGATCAAAACATTCCTCTAGAGACAGCGATTAATGTGATCTCACAGTCTAAGGAGAAGGTCACTTCGTTTCTAATTATCACAACGATGAACCATGTGACTAGATCACATTGTAATACTTATGTGGGTAATTTCCATCATATCATTCTCCAATAATATGATTTTTTGTCAACAGGCATAAATTCCCCATGATTAGAAAACCTTGATCATCGGCTACCCAACGAACTAGTTAAATAGAGACTCCTAGGGACCTGGTTTGTTTACATACCACACCTATATCAGTGTTTAATATTGATAAAGTTATAGCACAGTATGAAACTGGTATGAACTAGTTTGAGATATGATAATAAACCTATTTATTATTTTCCTTTAGGGGATTCTCCCTCAGGTGATCGCGTGGACGATCGCACTCCCATCAACTCCCTCATCGTCGGCCTCAGCGAGAAGTTCGACAAACAAGTTGCCTTCATCCCGCGGATGCGCCCCTACCCCACCTTCACTAAGGTCGGCTCCATATTGTATCTTGAGGTGATAAATCAAGCATTCAAGTCATCTCATCCGCCTCAGGTGTTTCAGGCGACTACGACCCCATAACCTCCTGCTTCTACTCCGACACCTACAGCTTCGGCGACCGTGCAGCCCCCTCCAAGATTGTAACACCCTCGAATCGGCCCTATGCAAGTTTTAACGTTTCCCACCAAACCCGCATAGAAATGATTCAAAGATGCCCACCAGGCACTTGCGTGCGGGTGGAAAACGAAGTAATATTATTACACAATAGTCCACGATGGAACCCACAGAACATATATATACATCAAAGACTCCATGAGTCAAGAATACAGATATACAATACAAAGATCCAAATCACCTTGAAATCGATACAACATCCGAGTATGAATAAGAAGGAAATTGGGCTAAGAGCCCTAAAGAATAACCAATGGCGTCCATAACCCTGCCCAGGCCAAGCCGAAAGGGTAACCCTGGTAACGACGTCGATCGCAAACCTGCTAAAACAAAAGGGGGTGTCGGCAAAGGGCAAAGGAAAAAAGAGGAGCGTCAGTACTGAGGCTAGTACACGGCGAGGCTAGAATTCAGCGGCTCTTGCCTACATAGGTATGGTGGACTGAAGCGGCAGCGAAGCATGCACTAAAACACCTATAGAGACTCGGTACATCTGTCGGCTATTAGAGAGGGATAAGAAAGACCTATTCGGAACCACCTGATACTAACACCAAACATACCCATCCTGGTATTTCCCCCTCAAGACCAAATGAGGAAGTCATGCCAAGGAAACTCACACAGTTGGCAATTTTATTCATTCCATTATAGTTGTAGCATTTACTAGTCAGATATAGCTAGCATCAGTCATCCTGATAGCATAAGTAGTGGGCAGTTTTAGTTAATCATTCTGTGGTACTTGCAATACTTACTAGTCATATACAATTAGCCAGAGATATCCCAAATCTAGTAGTGGTTGGCACTTTTATTTACTCATTCCGTTGTAGTTAAACTGGTTACTAGACATGTCAAAGTCAAATTTATAGCACTACCTTAGTTATGCTTGTCTATGATCGAGATACTGTGCTCCAAGTCGTCCATAACCACAGACATGACTTTCAGAAAGTTTTACCCTGCAGGGGTGCACAAATAGCAACACACACGATCAACCTCGGGAAGAACCAAATAAAATGCAACAAGGCCTCACAACAAAGCATTCACATGATTCATAAATTATTTCAGGGGGTCACCCCACTAAGCTACCCGCAACGAAGATGGCTGGTTCCGAGACAGACCCAGGGTTTGCGAGAACGGCTGTAAATGACTGGGAACCCGAAAGTGTGACTGGGCTTGTCGATACCGCGAAATCGTGTCGCGATCCAAAATAGTACAGGTGCTCCACGCACAATCGTAAATAAAGCAGTAAAGCATGGCATAAGTACAAGATAGTAATAAAGCCCCAAACTAGTTTGTTCCCCAAGAAATAAAGTGTGAATCAAGCTCACGCAAAGGGGGATTCATAGAGTCTCCCGTATGTGGATAGTGCGAATAGTCAAGGAACAGGTATCAAGTAATCGGGGCCTACGGGACATAAGTGAGCGTGGAAGAACCAAATATTAGCTATTGCCCACCGGTGCCTCTGCATTAGTTATATCTATTCCTAGCATTTTAATATCAAGTTGTAATTAAAGTCATGATCATCTCCATCATTAAGCATGTGTCAACCTTCCAACAACGATGGAACAACAACGACGCGAAGCAGCACATGAGCAAGCAACTATGACTCACAAGGCCGACTATTTATCAAACAACAGGCAATAGGATGTGTCCAAGGCAATATAGAGGCTGCAGGGAATATAAATGGTGCACAAAAACTAAAGCATCGCAACAAGGATAGCAATAGATCAATAGGAGGAAGTAAAGACTGTAATGCAAAATAGGTAGAAAGGGGGAGAATGCTCTCCTGGGAAACACTACCGAAGGGACATTATCCGAAGAACTTGTCGGTACTCGCATCAACTCAACGGCCTAGCCCGTGAAGAAACAAAGCACTAGAAAAAAACATCAGATGCACTATTTAATACTACGACAGAAAATCGGCATGATGCATATATGATGTATGACATGGCACAGATGCAATGCGACTAGGCAATATTAAGCGGAACTAGGGTCCCGACATTTAATTAGGACGTTCATGGTGTTCAGATAACCCGCAATTTGTATGTTGACTTAACAAGGCAAATCATGGCATTAATTCCCTACACAAGTTTAAATGGAGTCAATATAAGACTATAAAAGTCCGCATATGATCTCCATATTTAATTTAGGTGAAACATCGAAATAGCCCCAAACACCCACAATATGCATGCAAGTATGAACAATTTAATATGCAACAATTTATATAGATGGCATTTATAAAATAGGGGCTCGGATCAGGGACACACATCGGATCGATGATCTTAGGGTCCCAGAGGGGTTTGGGATCGGTTTTTGGGTTCGGCACCGAGTGCGCCGGATCCGTGAAGGAGGTCATGAAGTTCCGCAATACTTGGCGTGCCGAAGGTTCCGGTTCCGGGATCGGGTCTTTGGCTCTATTGCGATGCTCTTGTCGTTCCAGGATGAAGACCTTGGTGTGCCATCTCAATCATCGGTCAACGCGTTTGGAAGTAGATCTTGGCGTGGCGACAGGGGTCTACACATCATAGATTCTTCATATTATCGGATGAGGTTTTATTAGCCGATGTAGCCAAACTCACCGCACTACCAACTCATGTAGGTACACAAGCAGTACCACAACATCAGGCAGTGGAACAAGCTGTTGATCTTTCCTTCGAGAACTGGTAGCAGCACCATCACATCAACACAGCGGAGGCTAACATCATCAATAGGTACAAAGAGAGCAGAACTCTGGTGGGTCCGCATAGCTGAACGGGGACACAGTCGACGATGGAGGGCCGGCAGGAGGGCACGGGGACAAAGGCCAACAGGAGGACATGGTCGATGCAGAGGAGGGGTCACGCAGGTAGGTGCAATGCTGGTCGTGGCGAGGTCAACGGCAGGGCAGGCGCAGGTCCATGGGAGGAGGAACCCGTGGCGAGGGGCTTGCCGGCCAGGCGCGGGCGGACGGTTGGGGGCGGCGCGAGGGAGCTCTGACAGGACGAGCAGCATCAGGCGCAGGGCGCTAGATGCTGGCGAGGAGCTCGCGCAGAGATCGATGCAGGGTGGCAGCGGCTGGACGAGGTGGGCTTGACGGGCACCGACATCATGCAGAAGGGCCGGCCACCGAGGAAGACGGGGCCACGCGGAGGTTGGAGGCAAGCTCGAGTAGGCGAGGCGGCTCAGCGAGCTTGCAGGCGGCGACGCCGGTGTGCTGCCGGAGCTCATCGAGGAGGGCCAGGGCAGAGCATAGGGAAACGGCACGTGTCCACAACGAGAGAGAGGAGGGAGGCGCGGTCACTGGTGGCGGGGTTGGTGCAGATCAGGGAGGCGACGGTTCCTGGTATTGGGGAGGGAGCGCTTGAGGCAGGGGAAGGAAGGAGAGGATGACGCGGTTTGCGGGGGACTGGGTCGCGAGAGGGCGAGCGAGGAGGTGGGGCCGGGGTCATGTGGGGTGGGGCGAAGCGGTAGGTGGGCGGCCCGCGCACGAGAGCATGAGTGCATGCACTGTTGTGCATGTCCAGAGGGTGGCAGTGGGGTGGAATAGATGGTGGTTAGGTGGGGTGCTAGGGTTTGGCTACTAGAGTTGGGCCGGGTTTGGGTAGGTCAGGTTTTAGTTTTTAAAGTTTTCTCCAGGTAGTAGGCTGCCTGCTAGTCGGGTGGCGGCCTCCCAGATAAAATAATTTTGCTTTATTCATTTATTTTAGTTTAATAAGACCTTTGTAAATAAATATTTTTTGTTTAATAAGACAAATAAAAGATTCGGATAAGACCGACGTTTTGATTTGAAATAAAGACAAGAGATATTTAGAAAACAAAGCTAGGCTTTTCAAAATTAGTTTTAGGCAAAACATATGCATGATGATGACGATGCTCAAATGCAATGTGGCATGATGACATGATCATGCAGTCATGATGACGCACAAAACAAAAACACGGCGATTTTCTAGTAGTGGTTTTACCGGGGTGCTACAATTCGACACCACTAACAATGGATCTCGTCCTCGAGATCGGCCTCATGGTACAGGGAAGAAGGCCGATGATCTGAATCTTCTCGCTTCGTGTAAACCCACGCGACACCACTAACAAAGATTCTTACTCCATCTGGAATTCGGCGACACCACCAACAAGGGGTCGTTGTTTTCGTTCGACGAGAGAACACTCCGGAGAAATAAAGGACAAAGGTAAAGGTCTCAAAAGATAAGGCCACCTCAAACTTCCATGGAAGGAGTAAAATCACATTGATCCACCATTCAACGTACGAAAGCGAATGATAAGAGTAGTGGTATGGTAGCTACTCCATCCCGCACTCAAAGCATTACTCTGTACATGAACAAAAGAATCGTGCAACCAACTCTCGGAATTAAGACTGAAGATCCTCACAAGTGATGTTCGAAACAAAGGGTGATGCAGGCTCTTCATAGATGATGTCGTCATGTTGGAAACGCCGGAAGATACAAAGGAAATCGTATGAGAAGACACAATGATTAGGTTTCGCGATGGTTCCATTGGCATTAACAACACATGCTCAAGGTATACTCCAACTTCACCAATGCTCATCCTTCTCATATGTTTTTCAATGATACGAATATCCGTCAAGGAGCAGATACAGATAAAGAGTACAAGGACCAAAAAGATTGGATCGAGGGTACAACAAACGAGACGCAGATTCGATGATTGTAGCTCCACCATTATAAAAGAGAGGAAGTGAAACCCTAAAGGTACGACGGAAACCCAACCACGAGAAATCCTGAACTCGAAGAAAAGATAAGAGCACATTCAAAACAAGTAGAGGTAAGAGGAGAATAGCAATATGGATAAGGAGTAAAAGCAGATCTAATCAGATCTATCCAACCGATTATGCAAAATAGCTTTGACAATCTACATCAGTCGTTAGCTAGGTTATCCTACAGGCTAGACCAGTGGGGCATCGCAACTACTGGGCTCTAATACCACTTTGTAACACCCTCGAATCGGCCCTATGCAAGTTTTAGCGTTTCCCACCAAACCCGCATAGAAACGATTCAAAGATGCCCACAGGGCACTTGCGTGCGGGTGGGAAAAAAGTAATATAATTACACAATAGTCCACGATGGAACCCACAGAACATATATATACATCAACGACTCCATGATTCAATAATACAGATATACAGTACAAAGATCCAACTCACCTTGAAATCGATACAGCATCCGAGTACGAATAAGAAGCAAATTGGGCTAAGAGCCTTGAAGAATAACCAATGGTGTCCATAACCCTGCCCAGGCCAAGCCGGAAGGGTAACCCTGCTAACAACGTCGATCGTAAACCTGCTAAAACAAAAGGGGGTGCTGACAAAGGGCAAAGGAAAAAAGAGGAGCATCAGTACTGAGGCCAGTACACGGTGAGGCTACAATTCGGCGACTCTCGCCTACATAGGTATGGTGGACTGAAGCGGCAGCGAAGCATGCACTAAAACACCTATAGAGACTCGGTACATCTGTCGGCTATTAGAGAGGGATAATAAAGACCTATTCGGAACCACCTGATACTAACACCAAACATACCCATCCTGGTATTTCCCTCTCGACACCAAATGAGGAATTCATGCCAAGGAAACTCACACAGTTGGCAATTTTATTCATTCCATTATAGTTGTAGCATTTACTAGTCAGATATAGCTAGCATGAGTCATCCTGATAGCATAAGCAGTGGGCAGTTTTAGTTAATCATTCTGTGGTAGTTGCAATACTTACTAGTTAGTTACAATTAGCCAGAGATATCCCAAATCTAGTAGTGGTTGGCACTTTTATTTACTCATTCTGTTGTAGTTAAACTGGTTACTAGACATGTCAAAGTCAAATTTATAGCACTACTTTAGTTATGCTTGTCTATGATCGAGATATTGTGCTCCAAGTCGTCCATAACCACAGACATGACTTTCAGAAAGTTTTACCCTGCAGGGGTGCACAAATAGCAACACACACGATCAACCTCGGGAAGAACCAAATAAAATGCAACAAGGCCTCACAACAAAGCATTCACATGATTCATAAATTATTTCAGGGGGTCACCCCACTAAGCTACCCGCAACGAAGATGGCTGGTTCCGAGACAGACCCAGGGTTTGCGATAACGGCTGTAAATGACTGGGAACCCGAAAGTGTTACTGGGCTTGTCGATACCGCGAAATCGTGTCGCGATCCAAAATAGTACAGGTGCTCCACGCACAATCGTAAATAAAGCAGTAAAGCATGGCATAAGTACAAGATAGTAATAAAGCCCCAAACTAGTTTGTTCCCTAAGAAATAAAGTGTGAATCAAGCTCAGGCAAAGGGGGATTCATAGAGTCTCCCGTATGTGGATAGTGCGAATAGTCAAGAAACAGGTATGAAGTACTCGGGGCCTACGGGACATAAGTGAGCGTGGAAGAACCAAATATTAGCTATTGCCCACCGGTGCCTCTGCATTAGTTATATCTATTCCTAGCATTTTAATATCAAGTTGTAATTAAAGTCATGATCATCTCCATCATTAAGCATGTGTCAACCTTCCAACAACGATGGAACAACAACGACGCGAAGCAGCACATGAGCAAGCAACTATGACTCACAAGGCCGACTATTTATCAAACAACAGGCAATAGGATGTGTCCAAGGCAATATAGAGGCTGCAGGGAATATAAATGGTGCACAAAAACTAAAGCATCGCAACAAGGATAGCAATAGATCAATAGGAGGAAGTAAAGACTGTAATGCAAAATAGGTAGAAAGGGGGAGAATGCTCTCCTGGGAAACACTACCGAAGGGACATTATCCGAAGAACTTGTCGGTACTCGCATCAACTCAACGGCCTAGCCCGTGAAGAAACAAAGCACTAGAAAAAAACATCAGATGCACTATTTAATACTATGGCAGAAAATTGGCATGATGCATATATGATGTATGACATGGCACAGATGCAATGCGACTAGGCAATATTAAGCGGAACTAGGGTCCCGACACTTAATTAGGAGGTTCATGTTGTTTAGATAACCCGCAATTTAAATGTTGACTTAACAAGGCAAATCATGGCATCAATTCGCTACACAAGTTTAAATGGATTCAATATAAGACTAGAAAAGTCCGCATATGATCTCATGTTTAATTTAGGTGAAACATCGAAATAGCCCCAAACACCCACAATATGCATGCAAGTCTGAACAATTTAATATGCAAAAATTTATATAGATGGCATTTATAAAATGGGTTTTCTATTTTCGTGCCCTCAGGTCCTTAGTTGTACTCAGTTTTCCCCCAGCCCCTAGTTTTTCCTCAGTTTTCCCCTCCCTCTAGTTTGAAACCCCTCGCAGACGCTCGGACAGGAAGGTTGCCATCTGGTCAGAGGCCTTGACCGTTACTGGTGACGGCTAGGGAGCCACGGTGGTTTTGAATTGACCGTTGCTTTCGAATTGTGTTGACTGTTGACTGGAGGAGCTCACCCAAAGCTTTCCCCTCCGCCCGAGACTGGAGGAGCTCACACACCGCCCCTCCGCCGCCACGCCGTCCTGCCCTCCTACCTTATGGCGTCGTCCGCCGCTGAGCCGCCCCCGCCCCCGCCACCACCCCCGGGAGGCGGAGAGGGCTCCGCCTCCACCAGATCTGGATCTACCCCTGTCGCGGAGTTTGTATATCCGTCTGGTGTGCCTTCTCTTCCCGTCAGCCGCGGAGACGATTGGGAATCGGAGGGATCTAATGCATGGATTCCATCTGGGTAAGCATCGTCTGCCTATGTGAATTAACAGTAGGCAGTTTTGAGCACCAATCGTTGTTGCTCAACTAACTGTGTTGCTTTTCGAATAGGATTGATCTAGCGCTGGCTTTTCGGCTGGTGGTTAGGCTGGATTCTAGCTTTACGCGTGATTCTAAACGCTATAAGAATGGGTTTTGCTTCCCTGCGGTGGTTGCAACCACCATCTCGTTGAGGGATTTGAAAGCTAACATCTACGATAAGTACACCTGGAGCTCTCGCGATGCAGTTCATTTCGAATATTTCAACAGCACGGAGCGAAGATTTGTTCCACTAATTTCCGACGATGATCTGGGAATTCTTTTTGCTTTGAATGCTTCTTGCCGGTTCGGTAAAATTCATATCCATGTGGACAGGGGCCAGGCATCATCTGGTGTTGGGGCATCATCAGGTGGTCGGGCATCATGTCTCTCTACTGTTGCTGCCTCTGCTAATAGTGTGCGCCGCGGCGCCCCTTGTAGGTCCACAGTAGCACCATCTGTCCCCAGTGCTAGTGGTAGCCAGATCGTTCATGTGGTCGATGTGGAGGACGATGCAGAGATTGGGGATCAGTCTCCTCAAGATGATGAGGATGAGTTGATGTTTCCTGAATTGGTAGATCGATGCAGTAAGCAGGCAATGGAGGATCAATACATGGAAGATATTTCTTTTGGTGCCAGATTTGATGACGCTGATGATGAAGAGAAGAATGAGAACAATGACAGCCTCATTTTAGCCGATTACGAAGGTGATGACTTGCCAACAATTGAGTGGAACAGGGAGGATCCTCAGCTTGCAGAAGGCACCGTATTTCAAACGATGATGGACTGCCGTAATGCAATTACTACATATTGCCTTCTCTCTAAGAATAATTATGAGGTTATTAAAAGTGAGCAAGGTAGGTTCACAGTTAAATGCCCATACAAGACGTGTAGGTGGAGGCTGCATGCATCCACAATGCGCAGAAGCACCTTGGTTCAGGTACTACGCAAACCAGTTGTGTATTTTAGATCACGGTGTAATATTTGTTAACTGTTACTGACATCCCTTATCATTATGTTTCAGATAAAGAAGAATGAGCACGTCCATGCTTGTCCACCTCGAGGGGGAGAGCCAGAGGTGAAAACAAAGCTAGCGAAGACTAGGTGGTTGGCAGATATAATCCTAGATTGGCTGAGAGAAACTCCTTCACTTGGTCCAACAGCACTCCAGAAAATGATGGTTGAGAAGTTTCAAATAAAAGTACCTTACATGAGGATGTTCTATGCAAAGGAAATGGCTCTTGACAAGATCAATGGTCCATGGAAGGAAAGCTTTCAGTTGCTTTACACTTTCAAAGCTGAAGTGGAGATGGCTAGTCCAGGCAGTGTTGTAGCGATAGACAAGCATACAGTTCCCTACAAATTGAAAAGCGGGAAGGTAATGCACACGGAATGTTTTAGAAGGGCTTTTGTTTGTTTCAAAGCTTGCTGGAAAGGCTTTCTGGATGGTTGCAGGCCTTATTTGGCCGTGGATGCAACAACTCTTCATGGCAGGTTTAAAGGACAGCTAGTTGCTGCTACTGCAGTTGATGGACACAGTTGGATGTTCCCTGTTGCTTATGGAGTTTTGGAGGTTGAGTCAGAGGAAAGTTGGACTTGGTTTCTACAGAATTTGCGCGACCTTATAGGTCATCCAATAGGACTTGTTATCCACACAAACGCTTGCAAAGGTTTGGAGAGTGCGGTAGAAGCAGTATTCCCTGGAGTGGAGCATAGGGAATGTATGCGACACTTGGTACAGAATTTTACAAAGAAATTCAAGGGTAAAGTTTTTACTGACAACCTATGGCCAGCTTCATACACATGCAGCTCTAGGAAGCATCTGTTTCATTTGGATGTGTTGTATAAACAAAAACCTGGGGTGAAGGAGTACTTGGATGAACATCATGGTAGGGTGTGGTCAAGAAGCCAATTCAATGAAATTTGCAAGGTAGACTATGTAACAAGTAACCTTGCGGAGAGTTTCAATTCAAAGGTCAAGTCATTGAAAGGGCTTATGCTGTGGCAAATATTTGATAAGATTAGGCAGATGATCATGATAAAGATCGATCTGCGTCAAAGAATTGTATCCACAAAATATGCTGGCCATCTCATGCTCCCATCTTTGATTAAGTCTTTGCATGACAGGGCAAAACAATTGAAGATGCAATGCGTCAGAAAAGGAATGGAGGCTGAGGTAACCTACACTGATAGTAAAAACAGGCAGTGGAGGTATCCAGTGAGTTTGGTTGATAGGAAATGCCATTGTAGGGGATGGCAGATCCGTGGGATACCCTGCATACACGCATTGTTTTTCATGAGTGTTATAGGGGGTGAAGAAGGTGAAGTTGATCAGTATGTGTCAGATTATTTCTCTGTTGCCAAATTTAGGGCTGCATATGCTATGAATGTTCCTACCTTGTTGGGAAAAGACCAATGGATGATAGTCGATCCAGGCTTCAAAATGTACTCTCCAGTTTTGACTAGACCGGCGGGTAGGCCGAGGAAGAATAGGATCAAAGCTAGTGCAGAGGGTGGTGCACCGATTCGAAGACGTAAGTGCAAACATTGTGGAATCGCTGGACACATTGCTAGGCTTTATAAAAATGATGTTGACCCAGCTCTTGGAATGGAAGATCAGGCGGGAGCAGCAAATGCAGAGGAGAATGAAGCAGCAATTCAACATGAGGAGATTGAAGGAGCAATTCAGCATGAGGAGATTGAAGCAGCAATTCAACATGAGGAGATTGAAGCAGCAATTCAACATGAGGAAATTGAACCGATGGATCGAGAGCTGATTGAACCGATGGATCTAGAGCTGGTTGAACCGATGGATCGAGGGTAGAGGGAACAGATGGATCGAGAGCTGCTTGAACCGATGAGTCTAGAGGAGAGGGAACAGATTCACAGAGAGTGCCTTGAATTTAATATGGCCCAGCTGAGTGCTAACTTCGAAGAGCAGATTGCAGAAGAAAAAGCACAAGCTTCGCAGGGTTACCCGGAGTAAGGTGGTGGCCCCAGCGAATCACACCAGGAGCAAGAGAAAGATTTTATTCTGAACAATTAATTTTAATTTGTATGAACAATTTGTATTGGGGATCCCTTTGTATTGGGGATCCCTTTGTATTGAACAATTTGAATTTGTATGAACAATTTGTTTTGGGGTTCCCTTTGTATTGGGGTTCCCTTTGTATTGAACAATTTGAATGTAGGGATCCCTTGAATGTATGTGTTAAGCCACATTTAAGCCACATTTATCATTTTCTCTAGGGTTTAGGGTTTTAGGGTTTTAGGGTTTACGGTTTAATTCAAAATAATTCAAAACATGGTGGAACCTTTCCATGGAGTCTTGTTATGTTACCTACAACCTAGAGAAATAATAATGGAAAAGGAAATATAGAGATATGAAGTTTTTATGCCAAAAACTTCAAAACCACTTCCTAGTCCATGAGCTACTAGCTATGAAGATGCAGGGCTTTCTACTCAACACACCTCCCAAATACCCACTATGCTTAAACTTTGTCCAAATGAGTCCAAATTCGTCACACTTGTGTATCTTTGAATTGCAAACAATATCACGTCGGCCAAAATGTACTATACTGTTCAAATAACACAATTTTACAATTTTTATGCAAAAAGCTTCAATTTCCCTTAGTCCCTTTATTATTTTGGTGCCCCTATTTTACTTAGTGTTACTCAGTTTTCTCCCTCTGGGCCCACTTGTTTTACTCAGTCCTACTCAGTTTTGCCCTTCCGATAAACATTTCCTCGCTTTTCCCCCTCTTAGTTCTACTCAGTTTTCATCACTTGTACTCACTGGCTGATCTCTGATTGGTCGAGATGTAAGTCACACGGATCTTGGTTGGTTGAAAGCTCAACGAACGCTTGCACCATTCGATCATTTATGATCGGACGGCCTGTATATCTCTCTCTACCACGATGGACGCATACGGAGAGAAGCGCAGAGCACATACCTACCAACCCTGGCAGTCGCATATTCCAGTCGCATCTTCCTCTATCCTATTTCCTCTCTCACTCCGGCGGTCGCGGTGGCGTGGATCTAACCGTGTGTGCGGCGGCATGCGGCGGCGCAGATCTAACCGTGCGGCAGCGTGGATCTAAGAGTGTCGGTGAGGATCTAACCCTCAGAAATAGTTGAAATGTCTCTCTTTGTCTCACTTTCGTTTCTCTTCTCAGATCTGTTGATGATGAAGAACACCAAGACGGCGGCCGTGTCGACAGTGGTCATCGATGGCAAGATCATTGAAGCCATCGCTTACAACATCGCTTCGACGGCGCAGATCCAGCATTCAATGTCGGAGCATGTTGATGTCTCACTTCCGTTGCCCTCCTCAGATCCGTTGCTGATGAAGGACACCAAGACGGCGGCCGTGCCGACAGTGGTCATCAATGCCACGAACATTGAAGCCATCGCCTACAACATCGCTTCGACGGCGCAGATCCAGCCTTCAATCTCGGAGCCTGTTGATGTCTCACTTCCGGTGCCGAGAGTGCGAATCGATGCCAAGACGATTGAAGCCATCGCCGCAAATTGGGATAAATTATGATAAATTTGTATTTTTCAATTTCAAATTGGGATAAAATTGTTCGAACTAGTACCTCCGTCTCAAAAAAAGCTTCTCCACGTTCTTGATGTGTCCATGTACATCCGTATGTATGATTTGAATTCTATCCCAACTTGATTGGGAAGATTGATATGTATTTGATCTGAGAGGCTGGTACATGCTAAAATTATCGCGCACATTACTTAGCACAACTAGGAAATTGTACGCCAAAATACAGTGGTTAGAGCCACAACAAAATACAGTGGTTAGAGCCATCTACTGAATAACAATTCTATACTATCTAAATCGTCTACCACAACCACATAACTGCTAGGACAGGGATGACAACTAATAAAACAGCCCAGATGAATCTACTTTTCTCCTCTCCCATCACTTGAAGTTCATGTTCTAGATTTTCTACCACTTGATCAAATACGGCAAGATCTGTCTCAACTCTCAACTTCTCCTTGCGAATAAGCTCTGAATTCTTCTTTTCTTCCTCCACAGTACACTTCAGCTCGAATATCATCAGGTTTTTACGGGCCAATTCATCACCTAAATTGGCCACCTTCTCCTCCAAATCCATCCTCTTGCTACACCACTAGGTTGATTCATCTTGGTATGCAATGTACCATGGATCATCGGCTTGCCTGGCTAATTGTAACAATAATGGAAAAAAGAACAACTGAAATCACTCCAACAGGCCATGGCGGCACTTCAAATTCAATGGTAGTACAGAGAGCAGAAGCTAGATACCTGCACTTCCGACGAGGCAGGAGAAGTAGAACGTGGCCACGACATGATCGAATCCCCACCCTCGCCGGTGTACCCGCTACGACCAGACATTGAGGACTATTTCACACCTGCAAACTCCAATAAATTACGGGAACCGAATCGATTAGGGGGCGGGGGAGGCAGAAGCGGAGGTCTTACCAAGTTATACAACCAATTGGTGCGCGGAACAAATCCCGGTCGTCGTGGGCGGCGGATCTTCTTGCGGCGGACTTTCCTGTGGTGGGTACAATGCGTGCGGACGAAACAAGTGCTGGAGCCGTGGTTGACGTGCACCGCCGCAGTCCGTCCGACGCCGCCGGGGGACAGAGCCGGCGGCGCGACGAGGCGCCGGCGATGGCTGCTCCGTCTGAGGGTGGGGAACGAGCTGCCAGCGGTTCTCCGGTGACTAATGAGATACACAACACTAGGTTCCAGCCATGTTTAGCATAAAATTCACTTTAGATTAAGCTGCAAAAATAGTCACCTGATGGGTCTAGCTTAAGAAAAATTAATTAGCGAACTTATTGCTTCTCTCTATGATATTCTCTAAATAAATAGACGACCCCACTGGTCATTAGCTACGGCAGCCCCACAGAGCGGCAATATATATCTTTTCCTGAAAAATAGACGAACCCACTGGTCATTGGCTGTGGAGGCCCCACAGAGCGGTAATATATTATTTTCTATAAATAAATAGACGACCCCACTGGTCATTGGCTGCGGCAGCCCCACAGAGTGGCAATATATGTCTTTTCCTGAAAAATAGACGACCCCACTGGTCATTAGCTGCGGCAGCCCCACAGAGCGGCAATATATGTCTTTTCCTGAAAAATTGACGACCCCACTGGTCATTGGCTGCGGAGGCCCCATAGAGCGGCAATATATGATTTTCTATAAATAAATAGATGACCCTACTGGTCATTAGCAGCGGCAGCCCCACAGAGCGGCAATATATATCTTTTCCTGAAAAATAGACGACCCCACTGGTCATTGGCTACGGCAGCCCTATAGAGCGGCCCCATTTGTCATTGGCAGCACCGCCTATAAAATCATGAAATAAAACGGCCCACACGTCAGCGATAGATGGATGGCTGCTCCGACGTGTCTCCTGACCCTACCCGTCAGCACGAGACGGTCAGGGAGGAGCTGCCCCTGTGTAGCCCCACCCGGTCAGACTAACGGTCAAGGCCTCTGACCTGATGGCTACCGGTCGTTCCAGCACTTGTGAGTGTTTCAAACTACAGGAGGGAAAAACTGAGGAAAAACTAAGGGCCTGGGGAAAACTGAGTACAACTAAGGACCTGAGGGCACGAAAATAGAAAACCCTTATAAAATAGGGGCTCAGATCGATGATCTTAGGGTCTCGGAGGGGTTTGGGATCGGTCTTTGGGTTCGGCACCGAGTGCGCCAGATTCGTGAAGGAGGTCATGAAGTTCCATAGTACTTGGCGTGCCGAAGGTTCTGGTTCCGGATCGGGTCTTCGGCTCTATTGTGATGCTCTTGTCGTTCCAGGATGAAGACCTTGGTATGCCATCTCGATCATCGGTCAACGCGTTTGGAAGTAGATTCTTGCAAGGCGACCGGGGTCTACACATCATAGATTCTTCGGATTACCGGATGAGGTTTTATTAGCCGATGTAGCAAAACTCACCGCACTACCAAATCATGTAGGGACACAAGCAGTACCACAACATCAGGCAGTGGAACAAGTTGTTGATCTTGCCTTCGAGAACTAGTAGCAGCACCATCACATCAACACAGCGGAGGCTCACATCATCAGTAGGTACAAACAGAGCAGAACTCTTGCGGGTCCGCAGAGCTGAACGGGGACACGGTCGACGATGGAGGGCCGGCAGGAGGGCACGGGGACGAAGGGCAACAGGAGGACGGGGTCGATGCAGAGGAGGGGTCGTGCAGGCAGGTGTGATGCTGCTCGCGGCAAGGTCGACGGCAGGGTAGGCGCGGGTCCATGGGAGGAGGAAGCCGCGGCGAGGGGCTCGCCGGCCGGGCGCGAGCGAACAGTTGGGGACAGCGTGAGGGACTCCGGCGGGACGAGCAGCGTCAGGCGCAAGACGCTGGATGCTGGCGAGGAGCTCGCGCAGAGATTGATGCAGGGCAGCAGTGGATGGATGGGTTGGCTTGACGGGCACCGACGTCATGCAGAAGGACCGGCCACCGGGGAAGACGGGGCCGCGTGGCAGTTGGAGGCGAGCTCGAGTAGGTGAGGCGACTCAGCGAGCTTGCAGGCAGCGACACCGGTGTGCTCCCGGAGCTCGTCGAGGAGGGCCAGGGCAGAGCATAGGGCGACAGCGCGTGTCCACAACGAGAGAGAGAGGAGGGAGGCGTGGTCACTGGTGGCGGGGTTGGTGGAGATTAGGGAGGCAGCGGCGCCGAGCGCTCGAGGCAGGGGAAGGAAGGAGAGGACGACGCGGTTTGCGGGGGACTGGGTCGCGAGAGGGCAGCGAGGAGGTGGGGCCAGGGTCATATGGGGTGGGGCGGAGCGGTAGGTGCGCGGCCCGCAGGCGAGAGCATGTGTGCGTGCACTGTTGTGCGTGTCTAGAGGGTGGTGGCGGGGTGGAATAGATGGTGGTTAGAGCATCTCCACTCGGGGGCCTCAAAGGCCCCCCATAGCGTTTTGGGGGCCGCCGACGCGAAATTCCGAGCCCAGCCGCGCGCCCCTTTTTTTGCGCCCACGCGGTCCATTTATTTTCCCGGCGGCCCCAGGCCAAACCCAATGTACAGGTAGGCGAGTGGGGGCGCCGGATGGACGCGTGGCAGGGCAGGTGGCAGGAAGATTAGGCGGGAGCGCGCGCCAAACCGCCCCGGTCAAAGCTGGCCTGCGTGGCAGCCGCGTAGAGCCCGTCTTCCTTGCCATCAGCGCCGGGTAATGGTGTTGCTCGCCGCAGCCTTCCCAGCGAACGGCGGCGGGCGATGCAGCCGACGCATCCCGTCAATGGGTCAGGGTGGCATTGATGGGTTCGTAGCATGGAAAACAAAAAATTTCTACCGCAAGAACGAACAAAACCCAGATCTAATCTAGATAAAAGCCAAGATCTAATCTATTAGACATGTGCAACGAGATAGATAGGAACTAACCCTCGTAGATCCGAAAGCGTTAACGAGATTAGATCTCGTGGTTGATGTAGTCGATCACTTGCCGATCTCAAGATCGTGTGGACGATCCTTCCGGCGTCGCGTTCCGGCAGCGCTTCCGCAGTCGGTCAAGTGGACGATCCTTCCGGCGCCGCGTTTCGGCAGCGCTTCCGCAGTCAGTCACACGTGCGGAGTCGAAGCAGAACTTCCTCTCCTCGTTCCAGCGAGCAGCGGAGGTAGTAGATCTTCTCCACGGAATCAAAGCAGCACGACGGCGTGGTGGTGGTGGTGGTGGAGTAGAGAATTCTGCAGGGCTTCGCCTATGCCTGTGCAGAAGAAAGGAGGAGAGAGGCGGCAGAGATTGGGAGTTATATAGGAGATCTTGGAGGGGGCGCCCCTGCCCCTCTATTTAAAGGGGGAGGGCGCCTTGGGGAGGGGGAGTCCTAGTAGGACTCCCCACCTCCTAGGCCGGCGGATTGGGGAGGGGGGAGGAGTCCTCCTCCCCCACGACTCCTTGTCTTGACCCACCAGGACTCCTTGATCCCTATCTTGATTTTCAAGCAAACTTCAAGAAATCTTCTAGAACCTTCCGGAACATTCCGAAACCTTCGAGAATCCTCATACAAACACTCCGGAACATTTCCTAACTCAGAAAATGATCCCCAATATATGAATCTTATTCTCCGGACAATTCCGGATCTCCTCGTGATGTCTCGGATCCATTCCGAGACTCCGAACAACATACGGTCTCCAACGCACATTCCATATCTACTTAAAACAACTTCGAACCTTAAGTGTTTCACCCTACGGTTCATGAATATGTAGACATGATAGAGACACATCTCCTATCAATAACCATCAGCGGGACCTGGAGATCCATAATGGCTCCCACATACTCAACGATGACTTCGTGATCGATTGAACCATTTACATACGAAACCAATTCCCTTTGTCTCGCGATACTATACTTATCCGAGGTCTGATCGTCGGTATCTCCATACCTAGTTCTACCTCGTTAATGATAAGTACTCTTTACTCGTTCCGTGATATGTCATCCCTTGTGACCTAGTCACATGCTTGCAAACAAACTAGATGACATTCCACCGAGAGGGCCCAGAGCATATCTATCCGTCATATGGATGGACAAATCCCAATCTTGGTCCATGCGCTTCAACACATACTTTCAGAATACCCAATGACACCTTTATAACCACCCAGTTACGAAGCGGCATTTGATGTCATCAAAGTATCCATCCGGTGATGGTGATTAACATAACCTCATGGTCGAAGGATTAGGTTACTATGTATTTGAAAGCTTACAGCAATACGAACTTAATGACTTGATCTTATGCTACGCTTACTACGGGTGTGTGTCCATCACATCATTCTCCTAATGATATAACCTTGTTATTAATCACATCCTAATGTCCATGATCAGGAAACCATGATCATCAATTAATCAACAAGCTAGTTCATGAAGAGGCTTACTAGGGACTCTCTTATGTTTACAAAACACACATGTATTAGTGTTTCCTAATAATACAATTATAGCATGGGATGTAATCATTCATCATAAATACAAAGATATAATAATAATCACTTTTATTATTGCCTCTTGGGCATATCTCCAACAGTCTCCCACTTGCACTAGAGTCAATAATCTAGATTACATAGTAATATACCTAACACCCATGGCGTTCTGGTGTTGGTCATGCTTTGCCCTAGGGAGAGGTTTAGTCAACGGATCTGCCACATTCAGATCAGTGTGTACTTTGCAAATCTTTATGTCACCATCTCTGACATACTCACGAAAAGCGTGGAAACGTAGCTTGATGTGCTTCAGCTTGCTATGTGACCTTGGCTCCTGTGCATTAGCTATGGCACCTGTGTTGTCATAGTAGATGGCCATCGGGTCCAACGCACTGGGAACCACGCCAAGTTCAGTAATGAATTCCTTCATCCAAACGGCTTCTTGTGCAGCCTCCGAAGCAGCTATGTATTCTTATTCAGTTGAAGATTTCGCCACAACGCTTTGCTTCGCACTCCTCCAGCTCACTGCAGCACCATTCAAAATAAATACGTATCCCGACTGTGACTCTGAGTCATCCGGATCGGTGTTCCAACTAGCATCGGTGTAACTGTTTACAACAAGCTGTTCATCACCTCCATAAGAAAGAACCATATCCTTAGTCCTATTTAGGTACTTTAGGATATTCTTGACCGCTGTCCAGTGCTCCATTCCAGGATCACTTTGATATCTGCTAGTCAAACTAACAGCAAGTGATATATCCGGTCTTGTACACAGCATGGCATACATGATAGAACCTATGGCCGAGGCATAGGGAATATTATTCATTTTCTCTCTATCTTCTGCCGTAGCTGGACTTTGAGTCTTACTCAAGGTCTTACCTGACAACATGGGCACGAACCCTTTCTTGCTATCTTCCATTCTAAACTTCTTTAGAACTTTGTCCAAGTATGTACTTTGTGAAAGCGCTATTAGGCGTCTTGATCTATCTCTATAAATCTTGATGCCTAGAATGTATGCCGCTTCGCCAAGATCCTTCATTGAAAAACTATTATTCAAATAGGTTTTGACGCTATTAAGAAGTTCTATATCATTCCCAATCAACAATATGTCATCTACATACAGTACTAGGAATGCTACAGAGCTCCCACTCACTTTCTCGTAAATACAAGCTTCTCCATAAGTTTGTATAAACCCAAAGTTTTTGATTACTTTATCAAAACATTGATTCCAACTCCGAGATGCTTGCTTCAGTCCATAAATGGAGCGCTGAAGCTTGCATACCTTGTCAGCATATTTAGGATCGACAAAACCCTTGGGTTGTACCATATACAACTCTTCCTCAATGTCACCATTAAGGAACGCCGTTTTGACATCCATCTACCAAATCTCACAATCGAAATGTGCAGCAATTGCTAACAAAATCCTCACAGACTTTAGCTTCGCTACTGGTGAGAAAGTCTCATCATAGTCAACTCCTTGAATTTGTCGGAACCCTTTCGCGACAAGTCGAGCTTTATAGACGGTAACATTACCATCAGCATCTGTTTTTCTCTTGAAAATCCATTTGTTCTCGACAGCCTTACGGCCATCCGGTAAGTCCACCAAAGTCCACACTTGGTTTTCGTACATGGATCCCATTTCGGATTTCATGGCTTCTAGCCATTTGTCTGAATCTGGGCTCACCATAGCTTCTTCATACGTCGCAGGGTCATCAGCGTTGTCCACCAACATGACGTTCAAGGCAGAGTCATACCAATCAGGAGTGGTACGAACCCTTGTTGACCTGCGAGGTTCAGTAGTAACTTCGTTCGAAGTTTCATGATCACCATCATTAGCTTCCTCTCTAATTGGTGCAGGCGGCACAAAAACATCTTCCGGTGCTGCGCTACTCTCAAATCTGAGAGAAGGTTCAATAACCTCATCGAGTTCTACTTTCCTTCTAGTCACTTCCTTCAAGAGAAACTCCTTCTCAAGAAAGGATCCATTCTTGGCAACGAAAACTTTGCCTTCGGATCTATGATAGAAGGTATACCCAATTGTTTCTTTAGGGTATCCTATGAAGACGCATTTCTCCGCTTTGGGTTCAAGCTTTTCAGGTTGTAACTTCTTTACATATGCTTCGCAACCCCAAACTTTAAGGAACGACAACTTAGGTTTCTTACCAAACCACAATTCGTACGGTGTCGTTTCAACGGATTTAGATGGTGCCCTATTTCAACGGCTGTCTCTAATGCATAGCCCCAATTAATCAACAAGCTAGTTCAACAAGAGGCTTACTAGGGACTCTCTTATGTTTACAAAACACACATGTATTAGTGTTTCCTACTAATACAATTATAGCATGGGATGTAAACATTCATCATAAACACAAAGATATAATAATAATCACTTTTATTATTGCCTCTTGGGCATATCTCCAACAGGTGTTAATGCCCACCGCTCGCCTCCCCCTCCTCCCTAGTATAAAAACCCGCGGCGGTTTCCATTGCCGCCGCACGCGCATCAATGGCGAGCTCCGCCATCTCCTCCCCCAAAACGTCGCCCTCTTCTCCCTCCCTCTCTCTGCGATGGCACGCTACGATGGCTACAACGGTGCGGCGGCCAACGGGTTTGGCCGCCTCTGGCTCCATGTTAACGAGGCGCAGGCACCGTGGAGCGCCGGCTACCCCGTCCCGCCGGCTTTCCGGCTCCCGACGGGGTGGGCGGTGAGCCGCGGCGGCCTTGTTGTGCCACCATCCCCACCGGCGCGACCCACAGGGCTGCCATCTACGAGCACTACTGGGAGGTGCTCACCGACGCGGATTGCAACGACCCCTAGTGGGATCCCGACAACTACCAGGCGTGGGCGGCGTTCTTTGCGCGGCTATGACGGCGTTGGCCCGCCGCCAGCCAACTACAACAGCGAAGGCCGGAAGCGGTGGTAGAGCGCTCCGGGATGAACCCTCTCCTGGGTCCTGGAGCACATCGCCAACGGTAACAACCCGCCGTTGGTGATGCCGTCGCGCATCCTGCGCGATCTCCAGCAACCGCGGGGCGCCCCGCCGTGCGCCGTCGACATCCTCCTCCTCTTCCTCGTGGTCATCGACGTCCCCGGCGCGGTACTCGCCGTACCCCTCACCATCGCCGCGCTACCTCGCGCTCCCGCCAGTGAAGGACGAGCCAGCGAGCCCACCGCGCAAACGTTGTGCGCCTCCCTCGCCGCCTCGCCACCTCCGCTTGGGCAGGCCCAAGCCCGAGACCAAGAAGGAGTGGACGCCACCGCCGGAGTACAAGGCGGCAGCGCTCCAGCTGGCGGACGGCGAGGACCCAGAAGAATTTCCAGGTCAGAGGATGCTGGAGCGGGCATCCTTCAACGACGTCTTGCCGGCCACCGACGAGTTCGCCGCTAGTTGGTCCGCGCAGGACTGGCGACGGGAGCAGGCCAAGCGCGCCGCCAGGTGCCACGTCGTCGTCGTCGACAGCGACGACGACAAGGGGGGCTGGCCCTTCCACGCGGTCGGGGCAGGACCAGCGGCGAGGGGTGCAGCCGCCTCCGCCGCCGAAGGACGAGCCGCCTAGAGACGACGACGACGGGGACGCCATGTTCGACTACGCCGCGACGATGTACCGTCGGCTCGGGATCGGCCGTGGCCGCCATTAGATGGCGTTTTTTTTGTAATTTTTTGTTAAGTTTAAACTATTCGTTGAAGTTTGAACTGTTTCTCTAAATTTCTCCTAAATTGAAAAAATTTAAATTTTGTTATGGAGGGGCACGGCTGGGAGCCTGTGCCCCCCATTTGGCAACATCGTGTCGGCACCCCCCATACGGGCAGAAAACAGGCCGCGCCGGAGCCCGTATGGGGGTTACGAGTGGAGATGCTCTTAGGCGGGGTGCTAGGGTTTGGCTACTAGAGTTGGGCCAGGTTTGGGTACGTCAGGTTTTAGTTTTAAAAGTTTTCTCCAGGTAGTAGGCTGCCTGCTAGTCGGGTGGCGGCCTCCCAGATAAAATAATTTTGCTTTATTTATTTATTTTAGTTTAATAAGACTTCTGTAAATAGTTTTTAGACAAATAAAAGATTCGGATACGACCGAGGTTTTGATTTGAAATAAAGACAAGAGATATTTAGAAAACAAAGATAAGCTTTTCAAAAATAGTTTTAGGCAAAACATACGCATAATGATGACGATGGTCAAATGCAATGTGGCATGATGACATGAGCATGCGGTCATGAATGCACAAAACAAAAACACGGCGATTTTCTAGTAATGGTATTACCGGGGTGCTACAAGGATGGCGCCCAAGTTCGAACTATCATGGCAAAACCCCATTGTATCGGCCACCGCAGCCCTGCCTGCTGCTCCATCGCCACCAACAAACCCATAGATCACTACCACTACTTCCCCAGCATGGCGACCGTAGCATGATCCTTGGACTGGTCTTGTCCAAGCATGGCCTATGTTGTGGACTCCGCCGTCTCCCTATGGCACTCCTCCTACTTACTCTGGTGCTTGCGCTCCTGGTCTTCGTCCCTCCACTGGCTCCCCCCAGCATCCTTGGTCGGCCTCCTGCTCAGGTCTACACTGTCATCGCTCCTTGATATGCTCATCCGCCCGGATACACTGCTCCTCCACCGGGTTACTCTCTGACACCGTACGCGTATGGCGCATCACCGGCTCTCCCTTACACCCCCGCGCCATCATCCACGCACGGATCCTCCTCCGCCGCACCGCCAAGCTAGGACCAGACCGCCTTCCTCGCTGCCATGAACAACTTCACCATGAGCAACGAAGGAACGGAATGAATTTTAGATTCTGGTGCTTCCTCGCATTTGTCTTCAAATATGGATTTTCTATCAGCTTGTTTTCCATCCGCCTATTCTTCAATCACCATTGGTGATGGATCCACTATTCTTGTTTCTTGCACCGGTCACTCTTCCATACCCCATGCCTCTGCCAATTTCCTTCTCTGAAATATTCTTATTGTTCCCTCCTTAATCAAAAATATTATTTCTGTTCGAGAATTCACTATTGATAATCAGGTTATTCTAGCCTTTGACCCATTTGGTTTATCTGTGAAAGATTTGAAAACGGGGGAGGTTCTCGCTCGCTACAATAGCACGGGTGATCTTTATACACTTCACGAAGCTTCTACATCTACACATCGCGCCATAATCGCATCCGTCACCTTATGGCATCGTTGTCTTGACCATCCGAATAAACATACTTTGTCTTCTATGCTTCAAGAATATGTATCCCTAACTCCCCTCTCATGTTTCATTAGTTTGTAATGCATGTCAATGCGACAAACATGTTAGATTATCTTTTGGCACATCCACTACTATTAGCTCTTTTCTGTTTAAGTTATTACATTATGATCTTTGGACATCTCCAGTTCCTAGTGTGTCCGGTTTCAAGTACTACCTTGTTATTCTTGATGATTATTCTCACTACATATGGATCTTTCATCTACGTGCTAAATTCGATGTCCACACCATTTTTAGTAACTTTCAACAATATGTGCGCACCCATTCTTGTCTCCCAATTCGGTTTATTCAATGTGACAATGTACGTGAATTTGATAACAATAGCACCTGCAATTTCTTTCTCTCCCATGGAATTCTCCTGCACTTTTCTTGCCCCTACACTTCTCAAAACGGCAAATCCGAATGATCTCTTCGCTCTATCAATGATATTCTTTGCATCTTACTTCTCTAAGCCTCCCTTCCTCCTAGCTTTTGGGCCAAGACTCGCTTTTGTCCGTCGGATGCTTCCTGGACTCTCTTATTCTTCACGGGCTTTGTGGGCTGTAGGCCTTCGAATGCCCAAGGTAATCACGGGGACCTGATAAGTCATACCCATGTCATCCGGCCACTCCATTTAGGAGGACCCTCGAAGTAGAAGTGCAAACAAGTGCAGAAATTCTCGCGGAATTTTGGAGGGAAGCCATGTCTTCTTAGTACCTCAATGATATACTCCCATCTCATGGATTCAAAGGCTTTGCGGATATCAAGCTTGAATAGGGGGTCGGAAATTTGCCCGTATGTAGTCTTCGTGCAAGGTTTCTCACATACAAGAAGTTATCATGGATGCTTTTTTTCTTTATGAAGGCACTTTGGGCATTTGAGGCAAGGTCGTTCATGATGGGGGCAAGGCGTATGGCAATCATCTTAGTAATGATTTTGGCAATGGCATGGATCAAGCTAATATGCCTACAGTCAGTCACTTCCTCCGCTCCCTCTTTTTTGGAAGTAGAACAATGTTGGCCGAGTTTATACATTGAAGGTGTGTCATTTGTAGGTTGTTGAATTGATTGACGGTGCCCATAATATCTTGCTTTGTCGTCATCCAACACTTCTTGAAGAAAGCCCCGGAACCGGGCACCTTATCGGAAGGCATTTGTTTAATGTCGTTGTGAACTTCCTCCTCCGAAAAAGGCTCATCTATCTCTCCCAAGTCGGTCTCCCTTAGCTTTAAGGTTTCCCAATTGAAATCAAGCTCCCTCGGCTCTCCCCTTCCCATAACCTTGGAAAAGTGGTCATGGATAATTTACTCTTTGTGAACATGCTCGGTTACCCAACCGTTATTGCATTTTATTCGTTGTATGTGATTCTTTCTTCTTCTTGCATTGACTCTTATGAACTTGGTGTTTGCATCCCCTTCCTTGATGTTCGATATTGTGGCACTTTGTTTTTTTCTTGCGCGCTCAATGATGGCGAGGCTAACCACTCTTCTTTTGAGGGAGGTTCTAAGGTCTCTCTCCTCTGGGCATAGTGATCAGTTTTTCTTGAGCGATATCAAGTTTGGATCACAAGGAGCGCGGTACTTTATTCCACGCATGGGCGACCACCCCCTCAAACCCCGGCATGCTAAGCTTCTTAGTTTGGTTGTGCCACTATCATCGGCAAGTAGGAGCGGGCAATGGTCCGAGAGCGCGGAAGAGAGAGCGTTGAGGAAATGGTTTCCAAAATGGAGGTCTCAATCAGAGTTGCAGAAGAAAGCTGCCAAGCTTGCTCATGGTTGGGCTGTTAACATTCATTACTCCAAATCGGGGCGGAGTGTTGAGCGCTCCCTATCTTGCTATCAGTGGAGGTAGGTGTTGTTCCGTCTATTGCTGGTGAGCTCCATGGTTCTTGAGCCCTCTATCAGTGGCGGCAAGTCATGTTCCGTCTGTTTGCTAGTGAGCTCCATGGTTCTGCAGATGACGGCCGGGGAGGTGGGTGCTCTAGATGCAGGGCGTTCCAGTATAGTGCTGGGTGGCATCTTACCTGTTGCCCGCTTCAAGCACTAGATCCATGTTTCAGCTTTGTGTCATGCTAGCGTGGGTGACTTGTGGCGTGTCAAGAAACAATGTGGGCGTCCGTCTTCTTACTTTTTTATGACCTTCTTACTTTTTTACGACCAAACAACATCAGCTACTTTGTTTATGACCTTCTTACTTTTTTATGAGTTATGACCAAACAACATCACCTACTTTGTTGTCAGTGTGAGGGCATCTCCACCGGCCAGACGCAAGCTGTCTAAGCGTGTCCTAATTTGTCCGCACAGATGCACAGGACGTGCGCGGCCTCCCAGCGGGATGATCCATCGCTGACTCTAGTCTGTAGCAGACTGGTCCAGTTGCAGCCACGCAATGGGCCTTCTTTTCTCCTCTCTCTTGGGCTGGTCTGCCCAATTTTGTCCGTGCCGAACAGGCCGGACCATGACCCGAAAGCGCCGTTGACTCGACATCTCAAAAGCAGTCTGTTTGGGTCTCTCCGGTGGAGATGCCCTGAGCTCTAAAAGACAACATACTTGGATAGACGATCGGTGACAATTAACTCTCGAGTAATCTGTCATAGCTTTGCTGCAGCTCTAAACAATTTTTACTTTCGCTCAGGTGATGCTCAGGGCCCCAGTGGCAAGCCACTTAGCCCTCTCCCACAAAAGCTTAATTTAATATCATAAACCCGTAGGTCCAAATATCAGATATTATACTGATAAGAACAGATACTACACTTGATCTTAGCCTGAGGCCGAGAAAGGTATGATTTGATTGTATCCCCTGCGTGGCCTTTTATTTGCTCACGAACCACCTCCACCGAGCTGGGTGATCGATGTGGGACTATTCAACCAGCAGCAGGTCAAAGCTTTCCCCCACCCAAGCCAGGCAGGCAGGCACGCGGGGTCTGTAACCTGGAACTTTGCCTCGTACCGTCTGGGGCCTGCCTACAAAGCCCATCAACAACAAGGAATACGGTGGCACAAAATCCCAGAGTGAATCTCAAATCTCAAAAGAAGAAAAAGACAGAGTATAACCCATGTTTTCAAACAATAAAATGAACTGATAAAAATCTGGTGTGAGATATGCAGCTTCATTCACGTGCCAACGGCTCTTTGGTTTGGTTGCAAACAATTAAGCACCCTGATTCCTTCAGCACATGGAAGAATCTAAGCCCAAAACGAAACCTGGAGAACCATCTTATATATTCCCATTCAACGAGAAGATGCATCCCAGCTGGGCAAAAGAAAACTGAAGGCTATTATATACCCAGCATCGACGGAACGCCACCGCCGCCGCGCAGTTTCCCCGCTACAAAAGTCGCAAACAGCGATACGTCCACGGTCCGCCAATGATAATAATCCATGGTTAGATAGCAACAGGCTACAGAGGGGGCACTAAAGTTGGACTTTTGAGGAGCCAATGAGATTAAACTCCCCTGCTCAGCAGACGTCTCATAGGTGTTGTGTTGCTCTGTCGCTGTCATCGCATAGAAGTATAGACATCACATCAGAGAGTTGCTGGTAAACGGGCAATAAGAATGAGAGCAAGAAACATGGGCGGCGGCTTCAGGGCTGATGCGCAAAAGAATGGGCACCACAAAGACTTGTCCTTGAAGTTCCTTCCAGGTACTTACTGCCCAGCAAACGGTTATCATGATTGTATGCTGAGTAATGCTGGTTGCATAAAAGCAAGAGGAAGATCAAATGCGTGTATTTTCTCTATACCACTCTGAAATATTGACAAAAGAGATGGAGAATTGTTATCTTTGGTCTTCATGGATATCCATGGGATGTTGCGTCGAAAATCCCGTAAAATAATATTCTTGGAGCTGAATAGGTTTGACTTGTAGGCCTGTAAACTTGGTATCCTTATGACAGTACAAAACTAAGAAATGACCAAAGTCGACGGGTGCACCCCGATATTTTGTGGAATAATTGGGCGATTATACCATCTAAGTACCACCTTCACATTATTTTTATGACAGGGTGAAAGAAATTACGTGTCAGGGATGATTAAATGAACACAACAAAATAACTTGAAGAAGAAAGCAGGCTACCTTTTCATGTATCAAGAAACAGAAAGAGAAATGCAACAGTAATTTGGTGCTTTCTAGCTATCAAGTACTATAGTACAACTCACAGCAAACCAATTGCCATTTTCTTAAGCAAGAAATATGTGTAATTGAATTGCTACGAGTCTCTTTCCACACCTCCAATTTTGACAGGCTTCCTAACACTCACACCAAACAAAGCACCAACATCAAGTTCAGGACAACCAGCTCCTATGCAAGGAAAGCTAACATGTCAGTCCAAAGTGTCAAAATGGAGCACATCAGCAATACCAGCTGAGTGGTGGGGCCATTAGAACGAAACCTTTCAAGAGAGCTTAATGACACGGTTGACTCGGAGATTCTAAACCAGTAGCAAAACCCCCGCAGAGTGGACTAGGGACTGAAAAGTGACAGTACCACCTCGATGCAAAAAGGAGCAGAAAAGCACATGCGAAAATGAAAGCTTGGATCCATCATAAAAAGTTGGCTACAGTAGTCCAACACAAGATTTTCCCCAGGAGATGAGAGAAAAATACCAGATTCCAGGGGCCCCCGTAAAGACACTATCTTCTAATCTTGCTCAAAAAAGGCAGATATCCCCACCACATGGATACTGAAATCGTCTCTTTAGTACAAAATCATGCATGACTAAGCGCCTATGATTGCGCATGTGAGTAATAAGTTTGGAAACAGTTCTTGGGAAATGTGAATCAAGATTGCCATTACTTTTTTTTTCCTCTAGGGAGCTTTATACTAGTAGTACATGATTATTAGTGAGTGAGAAAGGCAGAGACCGAATGTGTACGGGACGCAAGATAAACATATATGAAGGTACAAGCCTACAAGGTTAGGTGGTTAACACAATCTTTGCATCTAAGCAAGAACCTAAACAAACTCACCGAACTTTCTTCCTGGATTTGTAAGGGAAACCACCAGGTGGGGACGGCGAGAACTCTAGCGGGAGGTGAGGTGGCTCTCCCTCACCGGAGAGCAACCGCAGCAGCTCTTCACTTGTTGGCCGACGGGCAGGGGACCTCTGTATGCAGAGGAGCGCGACGGTGATGCAGAGCAGTGCCTCCTCAAGGTTCACATCTTTCAAGGCCGGATCAACAAGATCAGTTAGGCGGCTCACGCGGGCAAGGTGCTTTGCCCATGATATGAGGCTTGCCTTCTCAAACTCCGACATGGGCGAGGCCGACATTTGCAATGGCCGGCGGCCAGAGATAAGAACTAGTAGCAGGACACCATAGCTATAGATGTCACATCTCTCGGACAAAGGACCACCGCCACCGTACTCCGGAGCCACATAGCACACGGTGCCACGCATGCTCGGAGTGCTGCTCACTGCGCCGCTGCTCTTGGGCACAAAATCCCCACTTGCCCAATCACGGCTGCTTCTTGCACCATTGACCCACCAGTTAATGCTCCCATTGGCATTGGCATTGCCATTGCCATTGCTAGCACTGCTGCTGCTTCTTCGACTCCAGCTCTTCACCATGCTCCACTTGGATCGCGCCTTCCCATCCAAGTCGTCATCAATATCACGCTCCCACCATTGCAGCCCGGCCTGCTCGCTCCTTGATTTGGCAAGTGCCCGGCGTTTCTGCTTCTTTGCAAGCTCGTCGGTGTACTCCTCGCGCCACCACTCACGCGCCCTCCGCTTTTGCTTCTTCCTGTCTGCCCCCGAGTTGGTCGCAGCTGCCTCAGCAATCCAATCATTTTTGGGGCGCTCCTTCTTGATTTCTGATCTTATCCACTCCATGACATAATCCTTGACGCCATGGCTGTTCCCGCCATTGTCCTGCCGCCACCACCAGTCGCCTCCAGAGGAGGGGGCACGGCCAGTGCGACTGCGGCCGTTCATACCACTATCAACACTGGTCAGGTCAAACCCGGAAGTGGACGCAGCCTCCGTCGGCGATGCTAGTGTGAAGCCAACTTCATCATCCTCCGGCGACTTGGGGGCAACATTCCCTTCCCCATCGACCGTCGTGGTGACGGTGCTCTCGGCCACCACGGAGACGTCGTCGTCACACCCCCCATCGAGACCATTCTCGTTGGCATCAGCCCCTTCCGCGATGACGCCGCTCTCCATCTTGCCGTCCGGGTCGGGGTCGGAGTTGACGCGCGCGAGGCCGAAGTCGGCGAGGCGGGCGCGGAGGTCGGAGTCGAGCAGGACGTTGCTGGGCTTGACGTCCCCGTGCACGACGGGCGGCTTGAGCACGGCGTGGAGGTAGTGGAGGGCGGCGGCAACGTCGCGCGCGACGGCGAGGCGGCGCGGCCACTCGGCCACCAGCTCGGGGCAGCGGCGGCCCAGCAGCGCGTCCTGCAGCGAGCCGTTGGGCATGAGGTCGTAGACCAGCATCATCCGGCGCGCCCGCCCCTCGCCCCGCTTCGGCATCGAGTAGGCGAACGGGAGCAGTATGGAGGAGCCGCGCGCCGGCGCCGGCGCCGGCGCCGCCTTGTCGGCGTCGGGGGCGCCAGGAGAGGGAGAGGACGCCGCGGCGGAGGCGGAGGCGGCGCGGAGGTGGGTGGCGACGGCGATCTCGTTGTGGAACTCGCGCTCGCCCTGGAGCGACCCGGCGGCGTCCATGACCTTGACGGCAACGGCCCTGCCGCATCCGCCGCCGCGACGGGGAGGCGGGAGGACCCCGCGGAAGACGGGGCCGAAGCCGCCCTGCCCGAGCTTGCCCCCCGCCGCGAAGGCCCCCGTGGCGCGCCGCAGCTGGCGGTACGACAGCCGCTCCAGTGCCCCCTCCTTGGCCGCCTCCTCCGCCGCCGCGCGCCGCTTCCGCCTCCTCCGGAACCACAGCAACAGCACCGCGAGCGCCATCGCCAGCGCTAGGACCGCCGCGGCGGCCGCGGCGACGACGACGGCGGTGGAGGGGAGGCCGCGAAGGCGGTGGTGGTGGTGGGGCGCGGCGAAGGAGGCAGAGGGGGACGGGGAGGGGGGAGGCAGCTGGCGAGAGGGCATCGGGGGGCAGGAAGGGGACGGTGGCGTAAAGCGGATTGGCTTTCCGGTTTTTCCACCATGAGCTCTAGTCTTCCGAGCTCCAAGTCTTCGATCGACAGATTTTTTTGGGTTTGTTTATTGGAGAGTAAGTCTTCGATGCAGATGAGCTGTCAGTCTCAGCAGCCAGCGCGGGCGGTGCGGTGACGGGCGGAACGGAAGGAGCAGGAAGCAGGAGGAGGACGACCTGGCTGGCTGGCTCTGTCCGTGCGCTTCTACCGTTCGTTTGGGGCCCTGCGTCAAAAGCCCACCAACGAGGTAACGGGGCACACACCGTGTTCACGGCCCAATTAGTTATGGCAAAGATAAATCTCAAAACAAAAAAGTTATGGCAAAGATGACCTCGAATCTCCCCGTTTCTGGAAGAAAAATAAGTTTGGCACACTTTTTTTCTGAAAGAAAAGAAAAGGATTTATCTTAATTCATTGAATACGAATTGCAAATTTAAGGTTACAAACCACGCACAAACACCATAAGCCTACTCTCTCTGGGAATTAAATCACCAAAGTTTTTTCACTTGCACAAGCCCAATTCCTACTTTCAATCTTGATTTTACAAACATCGATGGTTGACATGCTACTCAAATTCTTGAAAATCCTATCTAGCATTCCGCCGTTCCACAATTCTCACGAGAAGAGCATGACGACGAAGCCGCTGTTTTTTTCCTTCCACTGTGGGCAAAGACCACACTACCCCACCAAGCTTCGACCTCCTCAAAGGCTAGCTAGTCTGTGGGGTCGAAGTCGTGGAGACCAACCAATCTTTTATCATGTTCTAAATTCAGATGAAGTTGCGGCAATTGAATAAGAAAGGGCGCGTTTGGTAGCCTGCAAACGATTTTTGGCTCGTCTGGGCAATGCCCAGGTGGGCCGTGCTAGGCTCAAACAGCCTATGGGCCAATATCTACAGCCTATTTGGTAGCATGCATACCCTTTCTCTGCATCAGTAGAGAGGCAAGTCCAATGTGTGTGGTTACCCGCAGCGGTCTAGTGACTACACAAACAACGTGTTTGGCTATCCGCAACGGAACTATTGTGGTAACCTTGCACATTGGAGTGGTGAGATTATCCAACACTTTAAGGACTTCATAGCAGTTCATCATAAAGAGGTCATCATTGACGGGGTTACTATATACCGCCTCCGACCATAGCTTCATCGAGACCTAGCTAATGAAACAGTGCTAGGAGGAACTAGAGACCTTTTTGATATAGTAGAAGAGGGTCGACGAATTCCAGAAATACGTCCCTGATAGGGATCGAACTCCGGTCGCTGGGATGCGCCAACTGCGACCCAACCACTAGGCTACTGCCCCGTTCATCGAGCCCTAGCTAATGGAGGGGATGTTTCACCACCATCCAAATTATACAAGTTCTTGAAGGAGTTCATCAGCAACATCACACAGCGGTACGGTAAGGTAAGCAGTAGGCCTAAATGTAGTTCTTGTGAAGTCAATTCCTCAGCCAGATCCTACTGTCATCTCAACACATCGAAGCGTACAACCAGTCATGGACCTTGTTGTTGGCAAGGTGGTCCATAACCTTGATCAGTAAGTGGGGAGCGTACAGATTCTTGTCACAAATCGGCTAAGGAGGAGTGAATACGAGCTCCATCTGAGCATAGTTCACCATGGGGTTGATCAGGAGTTCACCGGAAATGCCTAGGATCAAGAAAACTTTGTTAGTGAAGCACCCTCGGAACTGCTAAAACAAGAAAACATTAAGCAGTTCATCCAAACCTTCGTGAGTTCCCTCATCCTGACGTTGTCCATCAGGCAGGCCGTTGTGTCACGACACCAACAAACTCCGTCAGTTTCTTTGAGAACGTGCAGCAGTGCCCACTTCTTTTTCCACTTCCTCAGATAGTTGTAAATCTGAGATGCGGTGACTGTCTTTCTAGTGAAGTCAAAAACATCATTGCATACCTACTGCAGGTGGGTCTTTTTGAAGCCGTTGTCACACCTAATACCATTCCTGACCAACTCACAAAACCTTTTTTTAGGACGAACATGGACATAGAAGGCTCCTAGTGCATGGGAGGTTATTGCGGATACATCGCTCGATTCGGGAGATTTTCAGGCTCGAAAGATGTACTACCTCTGTTTGGGATTATTAGTCCTAAAAGCTTTCTTATATTGTTTGATATTATAAGGGTTATCATATTTATTAGTCTCTCTCGTCTAACGCATGTTCTCTTTTTTATCTCACTTCTCTCATGCAACTAAACCTATTGGTGCATGCATATATTAATGAGAGCGAGTTATGGAGTGTCTTGGTATTAGCAACTTGGCCCTCGGGACTAATAATCCAAACAGAGGTAGTAGCAGTTAAATCACACAGATCAAGAGACCTATCGAGCACATGATGTCGATAATCTATAGCACATGATGTCACACAGATCTAGAGAATTATGGCTCCCAAACAATAGTAAGGTCGATAATCTATAGCACATGATGTCACTATAAAAGAAGAACTGATTACGCACTAAGCATGATGTCCTACATCTATGATATGTTGCTAACGTATCCATAATTTTTGATGTTCCATGCTTGGTTTTTATCTACTTTCTTATGTTTTATCCACACTTTGGAGTATTTTCATACACTTTCTTGGACTAACCTATTGAAAGGGCATGTATGCCCCCATGTGTGGTTTTGGTAATTAATGACAATCCCTATGGACTAATGTGCAAATTGAGTTTCACTTGTACGTTTGTCCATTGGCATCGCTTGGACCATGTGTTGGTTTCAAGGATGAAAAAGAAGAAGCATCGTCCAAGGGCTTTGTGCCTATTGGAATCAAGTAGAAGAAGAAGAAGAAGATCAAGTATGTCTTGAAGAAGAAGAAGATGGAGTTCCTCATGGCTATCTTCAAGACATCGTCAAGGATTGAAGTGCAAGCTCAAGATGCATCATCTCTAGAAGATCTCATTCTTGAAGCTTGCCATCCTCGGCAATCATGGAATGATAAAGACAAGTTCGAAGAATAGGCTTCCCCCATGAAGTATGGGGGAGCATTTCTCAAGTCTTCATCAAGCAAGAGCAAGCAAGAGAAATCAAGAAAGGTGTTCCATCTTGAAGGTGACAAGATCGTCTACATCAAGCTCAAGTGGGATGCTCAAGGCAAAGGGTATGATCTTGATAGGTTTTCTACTTTACCGGTCTCTTGTAGTGTTGGGAGACCGGGTTTAGGATAGATAGTTGTACTATTAAGAGGGGCTCTCGAGTGGGTGACTCGTTCGTATCTTTTGGAGAGAGCTTGAACCTTTGCATACATAGCATCATCTTTCTTGGTGGTTGTTTAGTTCTTGTCCATGTGAGTATCTAGAGCTTGTGGTTATCTTCATAACAAGCTCTAGTTCATCGAAAACGGATTTCCCTTGCATAGCTTATTGCGCTTTTGATCTTGTGGCTTTTCCGGCTCCACACCTTGGGAGGTATCTCACATATATATTAATGGTATTTTCTCCCTTGGTGATATCCAATATTTTGACTTTTTGGATAATTCTACATGTCGTTATCTTTCCAACAAAATTGGTTTCATCTCATTTGGAGTTCGGATGCAAAAGTTGTGGCAGTTCTGGTTTTGGAGTTTTTGCCTGTCCAGTAGTTCCGGCGGGCCACCGGTAGTACCGCCAGGGCAGTTTGCCGCCGGTAGTACCGGTGTTCATCCGGCCCAACTTCCGGCAACCCCAATTTTGGTTCAGTACCCTCTCTGTCTTGGTGTGCGTATTTGTCAGAACTTCGGTCGGAATCTTGGGCGGTAGTACCGGCCTAGGCGGTAGTACCGGTGACTCACCGGTAGTACCGGCTGGCCTCGTTTTTGTGTTTGTTTGCACCTTGTTTTTGGACCGTTGGCTGAGTGTCACCGGTAGTACCGGCCACCCACCGATACTACCGGCCATGCGCGAATCTGTGGGTAACTGGCAGATCGGGGAGCCCTTTAAAAGGAGTTCCCCTTTCCCCTTCGGCCAAAAAAAACTAGCTTTTTCTTGGTTCTTGCTCTCTCTATCTCCTCGATTGTTGACCTTGAAGAGCTTGCCCTCTCCCCTTCTCCCTCCTATGACTCTTGCATCTTTTTGAGGGATTTGAGAGAGGAGATCTAGATCTACAAGCCCCACCAAGCAAAATCCCTTCTTTGTGAAGGAATCCTTGGGATCTAGATCTTGGAGATTTTTGTGTTCTCCTCTTGTGTTCTTCTTCTCTTATTCCCCCAATAGCTTTTGTAGCTTTGGTAGAATTTGAGAGAGAAGGACTTGCCTCTTGCATTTGGTGCATAGGTTTGAGTTCTCCTCGGAGATTCGGCGAGTTCAAGCCCTTGGCTTGTTTCTCTTGGGTTCTTGGAACCCTAGACGGTTGTGTGGTTAGATTGTTGACCTTTTGTGGTCTTGTAGCCTTTTGTGGCCATGTTGCCTTTTGTGGCTTTGTAGCCTTTGTGGCATTGTTGTTGGGAGCCTCCAATTGAGTTGTGGAGATTGCCCCAACCTTGTACGGGTTCGGTGACCGCCCTCATGTGTCCCATAGTGTAACGTGAGTAGGCCTTTGTGGCGTGCTCACGTGAGAATAGGGTGAGCCTTTTGTGGCGTCGGTAGGTTGTGTGCCTTCGCATCTTGGGGTGAGGCCTTGTGTGGCGTTGGGTGAGCATCGTGCCACCACACCTCGAGGTGAGCCACTTGTGGCGTTCGAAGTACATTGCGCCCCCACACCTCTCCAACAGAGACGTAGCTTCTTTGGAAGTGAACTTCGGGAAACAAATCATCGTCTCTGCGTCCATCGGTTATCTCTCAACCGAGCCCTTTACTTATGCAATTTCCATTGTGATAGCCATCGTGCTTGAAGTACTATATCTTGCTATCACCTTGTTGCTTGTCTTGCTTAGCATAGGTTGTTGGTGCACTTAGTGAACCTAGTGGATATAGGTTTTGGCTTGATAAATTAAACGTTAAATTTTATTCCGCATTTATTAGAGCCTAAACCGTAATAATTTTAAAACGCCTATTCACCCCCCCCCTCTAGGCGACGTCCATTTCCCTTTTCACCTATTAACAAGATGCCACAGTTCCAGCTGCCTGTTTTCTGCTGTTTCTGGTTATAGGAATGTCAGAAAATTAATATTCTCGGAATTGGACGGGATAAAAGCGAAAGTCAGTTTTTCACCGAGGGGGGCATGGAGTCAGAATATGAGCCGAAGAGGGGCCAGAGGGCCAGCACACCACCTGGCCGCGCGGCCAGGCTTGACCCACGCCAGGGGTGGTGTCGCCGCCTAGAGCACCCTCTCAGCCTCCCCTTTCGCCTATAAGATGCCTCCAACACAGAAATCCTAAGTACCCGATCAAAATTCCACGAAAGAGTCTGTAGCCGCCGTCATCTCCATCCCTAGATCGGGGGGATCTGAAGCTCTTCCCAGCACCCTGTCGGAGGGGACAATTCACCCTGGAGGCCTTCTTCATCACCATGCAAGCCTCCGGTGTGATGCATGAATAGTTCATCCTTGGACTACGGGTCCATGTAGTAGCTAGATGGTTGGTTCATCTCCTTTGTGCTACCATGGTTAGATCATGTGAGCTTCATTCATGATCAAGATCATCTATTTGTAATCATACATGTTGTGTTTGCAGGGATCCGATGGATATTGAGATACTATTTCAGATTGATTATTGATTCTATCATGTCTTTGTTATTTGTGATCTTGCATGCTCTCCGTTGTTAATAGATATCTTGGCCGAGTAGATGCTAGCAGCTCCAAGAGGGAGTATTTATGCTCGATAGTGGGTTCATGCCTCTAGTAATCTGGGGAAGTATATAAATCTCTAAGGTACTAGATGTGATGTTGCTACTAGGAAGAAAACAGCAATCCTTTGTTCATACAACAATCGTATTGTTTACTTTACACGCAATGCATAATGCAATTATTTGTTGCTTGTAACTTAATACTGGAGAGAGTTCGGATGATAACCTGAAGGTGGATTATTAGTCATAGATGCAGTTGGATTACGGTCTATGTATAATGTTGTAATGCCCAATCAAATCTCGTAGGAGTCAAGATGATTAGTATATGCACGTATGCTTTCTCGATGTTTGTCAATTGCCCCGCTATAATTTGTTCACCCAACATGTTATCTATCTTAAGGAGAGCCACCACTAGTGAACTATGGACCCCGGTCCTTTCTTTTACCATCAATCTACAATTGTTCACTGTTTTATGTTTACTTTCTGCAAGCTATTACTTTCTTCCACACAATATGTTTAATCCTTTGTTTTCAGCAATACCGGTGAGATTGACAACCTCACTGTAAGTTGGGGGCAAAGTTCTGTGGTTGTGTTGTGCAGGATTTCAAGTTGGCAATAATACCTTGGAGGTGTTTCCTTGCTCCTACTTGTTCGATAACCTTGGTTTCATAACTGAGGGAAACTTACTGCTGTGCTCATCATACCTTCCTTCTGGGGTTCTCCAACGAGCTCGACATCAACCACGAGCCAGCAATCTACCATCAAGACATGATAGATATACACACAACTACCGCAAGCTTACAGATGAGCCCACATGTAGGAACCAGGAGAGAGATTTCTTACATCCGGTTCCAACAAATGCAACACAGAGGTTGGGGACGAGGGGATGCCGGTAAGATCAAAGTCGTCGTGGATGAGGGAGACGGCAGTAGTACAAACATCGTCGTGCTCCATGGTGAAGCTAGCATGCCCACCATCGTCGTGGTCATTAGTGAAGCTGGCAGGGCCACCGCCTTCGAGCTCAATGCAGAAGACTCACTTGTCATTGTTGGAGATATGCCCAAGAGGCAATAATAAAAGTGGTTATTATTATATCTTTGTGTTTATGATGAATGTTTACATCTCATGCTATAATTGTATTATTAGGAAACACTAATACTTGTGTGTTTTGTAAACATATAAGAGTCCCTAGTAAGCCTCTTGTTGAACTAGCTTGTTGATTAATTGATGATCATGGTTTCCTGATCATGGACATTAGGATGTGATTAATAACAAGGTTATATCATTAGGAGAATGATGTAATGGACATACACCCATAGTAAGCGTAGCATAAGATCAAGTCATTAAGTTCGTATTGCTATAAGCTTTCAAATGCATAGTAACCTAATCCTTCGACCATGAGGTTGTGTTAATCACCATCACCGGATGGGTACTTTGATGACATCAAACACCGCTTCGTAACTGGGTGGTTATAAATGTGTCATTGGGTATTCTGAAAGTATGTGTTGAAGCGCATGGACCAAGATTGGTATTTGTCCATCCATATGACGGATAGATATGCTCTGGGCCCTCTCGGTGGAATGTCATCTAGTTAGCTTGCAAGCATGTGACTAGGTCACAAGGGATGACATAACATGGAACGAGTAAAGAGTACTTATCAGTAATGAGGTAGAACTAGGTATGGAGATGCCAAAGATCAAACCTCGGATAAGTATAGTATCGCGTGACAAAGGGAATTGGTTTCGTATGTTAATGGTTCTATCGATCACAAAGTCATCGTTGAGTATGTGGGAGCCGTTATGGATCTCCAGATCCCGCTGATGGTTATTGATCGGAGAGGTGTCTTCATCATGTCTGCATATTCACGAACCGTAGGGTGACACACTTAAGGTTCGAAGTTGTTTTAAGTAGATATGGAATGTGCGTTGGAGACCGAATGTTGTTCGGAGTCTCGGATTGGATCCGGGACATCACGAGGAGATCCGGAATTGTCCGGAGAATAAGATTCATATATTGGGGATCATTTTCTGAGTTAGGAAATGTTCCGGAGTATTTGTATGAGGATTCTAGAAGGTTTCGGAATGTTCCGGAAGGTTCTGGAAGATTTCTTGGAGTTTGCTTGAAAACCAAGAAAGGGATCAAGGAGTCCTGGTGGGGCAAGACTAGGATTCGTGGGGGAGGAGGACTCCTCCCCCCACCTCCCAATCCGCCGGCCAAGGAGGGAGGGGAGTCCTACAAGGACTCCCCCTCCCATGGCGCCTCCCCCCTTTATATAGAGGGGTGGGGGCTCCACCTCGAAGCCCTCCTCCATAACTCCAAATCTCCGCCGTCTCTCTCCTCCTCCTTTCTTCTGCACAGGCATAGGCGAAGCCCTGCAGAATTCTCTACTCCACCACCACCACCACGTCGTCGTGCTGCAGGGATTCCGTGGAGAAGATCTACTACCTCCGCTGCTCGCTGGAACAAGGAGAGGAAGGTCTGCTTCAACTCCGCACGTGTGACCGACTACGGAAGCGCTGCCGGAACGCGGCGCCGGAAGGATCGTCCACACGATCTTGAGATCGGCAAGTGATCGACTACATCAACCACGAGATCTAATCTCGTAACGCTTTCGGATCTACAAGGGTTAGTACCGATCTATCTCGTTGCATATGTCTAATAGATTAGATCTTGGCTTTTATCTAGATTAGATCTGGGTTTTGTTCGTTCTTGCGGTAGAATTTTTTTGTTTTCCATGCTACGAACCCATCAGTGGTATCAGAGCCGTATCTATGCGTAGATCTGTTGCACGAGTAGAACACAATGGTGTTGTGGGCGTTGGTGCTCGTGCCGTCTTTTGCTTTGTGTACTTTGCATCTTGCGGCATGGTGGGATGAAGCGGGTCGGGCTAACCTTACATGTCATCGCACATGAGACTTGCTCCACGCTGGACGTGTAACTTGCTTTGCACAAGTGGCTTTGCGGGTGTCTGTCTCTGCCACCATAGTATAGATCTAATTTACACTTTGCACTTGATAGCAATTGTATCAACGTTGTCGTTCAGTTTCGTAGGTTAGATTCGTTCTTGTTCGAAAGCCCCAAACCACGTAAAACATGCAAAGAAAATTAGAGGCGTCTAACTTGTTTTTGCAGGGGTTTTGTGATGTGATGTGGCCATCATGTGATTGTGATTATATTTGATGTATGCAATGATCCTTATTGTAATATGGAAACCGGCAGGAGCCTAATGGTTGTCTTTAATTCTGTTAAGACCTGCGTGTCTATTCATCTTGTAATAGCTTTATTCCAAGTAGTTGTAATAGTTGCTAGTGATGATGGACAACCATGAAGCGGCGCCACTGACCTTGACGCAATGCTGGTGATGATGGAGATCATGTTCGTGCTTTGGAGATGGAGATCAAAGGCGCAAGAAGAAAGGGCCATATCATATCACACTAATTATGAATTGCTTGTGATGTTAATCCTTTATGCATCTTGTATTGCTTAGATCGCGACGGTAGCATTATAAGATGATCCCTCTCACTAAATATCAAGTAATAAAGTGTTCACCCTTAGTTGGCACCGTTGCTAAGACTTGTCGTTTCGAAGCATCTCGTGATGATCGGATGTGATAGATTCTACGTGTGCATACAACGAGTGCAAGCCAGATTTGCACATGCGGAAACTAAGGTTATCTTGACGAGCCTAGCATGTACAGACATGGTCTCGGAACGCGGAATACCGAAAGGTAGAGCATGAGTCATATAAATGATATGATGAACATGAAGATTGTTCGCCGATGAAACTACATCTTCTCTCGTGAAGATCGGACTTGGTGTAGTGGACTTGGTTCGTGTAATCACTAAGACAATGTGAGGGATGTTGTTTTGAGTGGGAGTTCACCTAGTTAACTTAAGTATTAAATTTGAACTCAATTCATCATAAACTTAGTCTAAACTACTTGCAAATTTGTTGTAGATTATGGCGACCCCTCCATCAATTTCAATGCGTTCCTAGAGAAAGAAAAGCTTAAGAACAATGGAAGCAATTTCACGAACTGGTTCCGTGGACTGAAGATCGTCCTCAGGGCTGGTCAGTTGACCTATGTGCTCGAAGCACCACTAGGTGACCCACCTGCAGATGATGCTACCGATGACGTAAAGAATGTTTACGCCACTCGGAAAAATCATGACTCCACAGTTCAGTGTGCCATCCTGTACGGTTTAGAAGCGGAGCTCCAAAAGCGTTTTGAGCACCACGACCCGTTCGAGATCATTAAGGAGCTCAGGCTAATTTTTGAGACTCGCGCGGCCATGGAGAGCTATGAGGCCTCCGAAAAGTTCTTTAACTGTAAGATGGAAGAGGGAAGCTCCGTTAGCGAGCACGTGCTCACCATGTCTGGGTACACAAACAAGCTCCAAGAGTTGGGAATATCGATTCCTAATGAGTTGGGGATTCATCGTCTCCTCCAATCACTGCCACCAAGTTATAAGAACTTTGTGATGAACTACAATATGCACTGCGTGAACAAGACGTTGCCTGAACTATCGTCCATGCTGAAAACTGCTGAAGTGGAGATCAAGAAGGAGCACCAAGTGTTGATGGTCAATAAGACCACCAATTTCAAGAGACAGGGCAAGCCTAAGAACAAGGGCAACTTCAAGAAGGACGGCAAGAAAGCTGCCGCACCTGCAAAGAAGCCCAAGGCTGGTCCCAAACCTGAAACTGAGTGCTTCTACTGCAAGGGTGCTGGTCATTGGAAGCGTAACTGCCCCAAGTACCTGGCGGATCTGAAGAACGGCAACATCAAGAAGAAAGGTATATTTGATATATATGTTATTGATGTGTATCTTACTAGTAATCGTAGTAGTGCCTGGGTATTTGATACTGGTTCGGTTGCTCATATTTGCAACTCGAAACAGGAGCTGCGGAATAAACGAAGACTGGCAAGAGACGAGGTGACGATGCGCGTTGGAAATGGCTCCAAGGTTGATGTGATCGCCGTCGGCACGCTCCCTCTACATCTACCTTCGGGATTAGTTTTAAATTTAAAAAATTGTTATTTGGTGCCTGCGTTAAGCATGAACATTATATCTGGATCTTGTTTACTGCGAGACGGTTACTCTTTTAAGTCCGAGAATAAAGGTTGTTCGATTTATATGAGTAATATCTTTTATGGTAATGCACCTGAGATGAATGGTTTATTCTTATTGAATCTCGATAGTAGTGATACACATGTTCACAACATAGATGCTAAACGAATAAAATTGAATGATAATTCTACATACATGTGGCACTGTCGTCTTGGTCACATTGGAGTGAAGCGTATGAAGAAACTCCATTCATATGGACTTCTTGAATCACTTGATTTTGAATCACTTGAAAGATGCGAAGCATGTCTAATGGGAAAAATGACTAAGACTCCATTCTCTGGAATAATGGAGCGAGCTACAAACTTATTGGAAATAATACTTACCGATGTGTGCAGTCCAATGAGTGTAGCATCGCGTGGTGGATATCGTTATGTTCTCACTTTCACGGATGACTTAAGTAGATATGGGTATGTCTACTTTATGAAACATAAATCCGAAACTTTCGAGAAGTTTAAGGAGTTTCAAAGTGAAGTGGAAAATCATCGTAACAAGAAGATTAAGTTTCTGCGTTCTGACCGCGGAGGTGAATATCTGAGTTATGAGTTTGGCATGCATTTAAAGAAATGTGGAATACTTTCGCAGTTGACACCGCCGGGAACACCACAGCGTAATGGTGTGTCCGAACGTCGTAATCGAACTCTCTTAGATATGGTCCGATCTATGATGTCTCTTACAGATTTACCGCTATCGTTTTGGGGCTATGCATTAGAGACAGCCGTTGAAATAGGGCACCATCTAAATCCGTTGAAACGACACCGTACGAATTGTGGTTTGGTAAGAAACCTAAGTTGTCGTTCCTTAAAGTTTGGGGTTGCGAAGCATATGTAAAGAAGTTACAACCTGAAAAGCTTGAACCCAAAGCGGAGAAATGCGTCTTCATAGGATACCCTAAAGAAACAATTGGGTATACCTTCTATCATAGATCCGAAGGCAAAGTTTTCGTTGCCAAGAATGGATCCTTTCTTGAGAAGGAGTTTCTCTTGAAGGAAGTGACTAGAAGGAAAGTAGAACTCGATGAGGTTATTGAACCTTCTCTCAGATTTGAGAGTAGCGCAGCACCGGAAGATGTTTTTGTGCCGCCTGCACCAATTAGAGAGGAAGCTAATGATGGTGATCATGAAACTTCGAACGAAGTTACTACTGAACCTCGCAGGTCAACAAGGGTTCGTACCACTCCTGATTGGTATGACTCTGCCTTGAACGTCATGTTGGTGGACAACGCTGATGACCCTGCGACGTATGAAGAAGCTATGGTGAGCCCAGATTCAGACAAATGGCTAGAAGCCATGAAATCCGAAATGGGATCCATGTACGAAAACCAAGTGTGGACTTTGGTGGACTTACCGGATGGCCGTAAGGCTGTCGAGAACAAATGGATTTTCAAGAGAAAAACAGATGCTGATGGTAATGTTACCGTCTATAAAGCTCGACTTGTCGCGAAAGGGTTCCGACAAATTCAAGGAGTTGACTATGATGAGACTTTCTCACCAGTAGCGAAGCTAAAGTCTGTGAGGATTTTGTTAGCAATTGCTGCACATTTCGATTGTGAGATTTGGTAGATGGATGTCAAAACGGCGTTCCTTAATGGTGACATTGAGGAAGAGTTGTATATGGTACAACCCAAGGGTTTTGTCGATCCTAAATATGCTGACAAGGTATGCAAGCTTCAGCGCTCCATTTATGGACTGAAGCAAGCATCTCGGAGTTGGAATCAATGTTTTGATAAAGTAATCAAAAACTTTGGGTTTATACAAACTTATGGAGAAGCTTGTATTTACGAGAAAGTGAGTGGGAGCTCTGTAGCATTCCTAGTACTGTATGTAGATGACATATTGTTGATTGGGAATGATATAGAACTTCTTAATAGCGTCAAAACCTATTTGAATAATAGTTTTTCAATGAAGGATCTTGGCGAAGCGGCATACATTCTAGGCATCAAGATTTATAGAGATAGATCAAGACGCCTAATAGCGCTTTCACAAAGTACATACTTGGACAAAGTTCTAAAGAAGTTTAGAATGGAAGATAGCAAGAAAGGGTTCGTGCCCATGTTGTCAGGTAAGACCTTGAGTAAGACTCAAAGTCCAGCTACGGCAGAAGATAGAGAGAAAATGAATAATATTCCCTATGCCTCGGCCATAGGTTCTATCATGTATGTCATGCTGTGTACAAGACCGGATATATCACATGCTGTTAGTTTGACTAGCAGATATCAAAGTGATCCTGGAATGGAGCACTGGACAGCGGTCAAGAATATCCTAAAGTACCTAAATAGGACTAAGGATATGGTTCTTTCTTATGGAGGTGATGAACAGCTTGTTGTAAACAGTGACACCGATGCTAGTTGGAACACCGATCCGGATGACTCAGAGTCACAGTCGGGATACGTATTTATTTTGAATGGTGCTGCAGTGAGCTGGAGGAGTGCGAAGCAAAGAGTTGTGGCGAAATCTTCAACTGAATAAGAATACATAGCTGCTTCGGAGGCTGCACAAGAAGCCGTTTGGATGAAGGAATCCATTACTGAACTTGGCGTGGTTCTTAGTGCGTTGGACCCGATGGCCATCTACTGTGACAACACAGGTGCCATAGCTAATGCACAGGAGCCAAGGTCACATAGCAAGCTGAAGCACATCAAGCTACGTTTCCATGCTATTCGCGAGTATGTCCGAGATGGTGACATAAAGATTTGCAAAGTACACACTGATCTGAATGTGACAGATCCGTTGACTAAACCTCTCCCTAGGGCAAAGCATGACCAACACCAGAATGCCATGGGTGTTCGGTATATTACCATGTAATCTAGATTATTGACTCTAGTGCAAGTGGGAGACTGTTGGAGATATGCCCAAGAGGCAATAATAAAATTGGTTATTATTATATCTTTGTGTTTATGATGAATGTTTACATCTCATGCTATAATTGTATTATTAGGAAACACTAATACTTGTGTGTTTTGTAAACATATAAGAGTCCCTAGTAAGCCTCTTGTTGAACTAGCTTGTTGATTAATTGATGATCATGATTTCCTGATCATGGACATTAGGATGTGATTAATAACAAGGTTATATCATTAGGAGAATGATGTAATGGACATACACCCATAGTAACCGTAGCATAAGATCAAGTCATTAAGTTCGTATTGCTATAAGCTTTCAAATGCATAGTAACCTAATCCTTCGACCATGAGGTTGTGTTAATCACCATCACCGGATGGGTACTTTGATGACATCAAACACCGCTTCGTAACTGGGTGGTTATAAAGGTGTCATTGGGTATTCTGAAAGTATGTGTTGAAGCGCATGGACCAAGATTGGGATTTGTCCATCCATATGACGGATAGATATGCTATGGGCCCTCTCGGTGGAATGTCATCTAGTTAGCTTGCAAGCATGTGACTGGGTCACAAGGGATGACATAACATGGAACGAGTAAAGAGTACTTATCAGTAACGAGGTAGAACTAGGTATGGAGATGCCAACGATCAAACCTCGGATAAGTATAGTATCGCGTGACAAAGGGAATTGGTTTCGTATGTTAATGGTTCTATCGATCACAAAGTCATTGTTGAGTATGTGGGAGCCGTTATGGATCTCCAGATCCCGCTGATGGTTATTGATCGGAGAGGTGTCTTCATCATGTCTGCATATTCACGAACCGTAGGGTGACACATTTAAGGTTCGAAGTTGTTTTAAGTAGATATGGAATGTGCGTTGGGGACCGAATGTTGTTCGGAGTCTCGGATTGGATCCGGGACATCACGAGGAGATCCGGAATTGTCCGGAGAATAAGATTCATATATTGGGGATCATTTTCTGAGTTAGGAAATGTTCCGGAGTATTTGTATGAGGATTCTAGAAGGTTTCGGAATGTTCCGGAAGGTTCTGGAAGATTTCTTGGAGTTTGCTTGAAAACCAAGAAAGGGATCAAGGAGTCCTGGTGGGGCAAGACTAGGAGTCGTGGGGGAGGAGGACTCCTCCCCCCACCTCCCAATCCGCCGGCCAAGGAGGGAGGGGAGTCCTACAAGGACTCCCCCTCCCATGGCGCCTCCCCCCTTTATATAGAGGGGTGGGGGCTCCACCTCGAAGCCCTCCTCCATAACTCCAAATCTCCGCCGTCTCTCTCCTCCTCCTTTCTTCTGCACAGGCATAGGCGAAGCCCTGCAGAATTCTCTACTCCACCACCACCACCACGCCGTCGTGCTGCTGGGATTCCGTGGAGAAGATCTACTACCTCCGCTGCTCGCTGGAACAAGGAGAGGAAGGTCTGCTTCAACTCCGCACGTGTGACCGACTACGGAAGCGTTGCCGGAACGCGGCGCCGGAAGGATCGTCCACACGATCTTGAGATCGGCAAGTGATCGACTACATCAACCATGAGATCTAATCTCGTAACGCTTTCGGATCTACAAGGGTTAGTACCGATCTATGTCGTTGCATATGTCTAATAGATTAGATCTTGGCTTTTATCTAGATTAGATCTGGGTTTTGTTCGTTCTTGCGGTAGAAATTTTTTGTTTTCCATGCTACGAACCCATCAGTCATCATCCTATATCTAATGGTGAAGGAGATCGAAGGGGGAAATGGTGGATTCAAATTTGGGAGAGACATCGCCGTCTCTAAATAGGGAGCGGAGTACGGAGACGGTGACTGGATTCCTCTCACCGGATTTTTGCTGCCACGGGTGAGCTCCCGCCATCTCCCTACCTACATGACCTATGTCGACGTGTTTTTGCTTTTGCACACAACGAGGTTCTGGGGAGAGCGTTGTCCTGGGTCTGGCTCTATTGTGCCTTGGGGTTCAGGTTGGTGTAGCCAAACGGGGAACCAAAGAGCCTAAATGTGTCGCCAGTGGGTTTGCTCGGTCCTCCCGCAGGCTACCAAACGCGTCCAAAAAGAGCACAGTCTACCCATTTTGCCAACCCCTTTGCTCAAGCCGATCTGCCTTCCAAACACGGTTCTGGACGACGAGCCACGGAAATAATTTTGCGCTCTGTGGGAGCTCAATTGTCCTAAACTAGAGAATCCATTAAGGAAGGGATTGTCTCAGCGAATTGCGAAAAGAGAGCTTAATTTTATTACCCCTTTAAACAATTTTTTTTAAATTAATCTTTCGGTATTTATTTATTTTTTAGAACTCGGCATGTTTTCTGTTATTGTGCTAGTTTTATTTTTCAAGGGTGTTTTGTCGTGCTAGATAGCAAGGAGGTGGCCATGCCTTGATGCTTCGTCCATGGGCTGCTACTACTTGCTAGTCGCTACACGAATACGCTGCGCCCTTCATTCGCTCAATCAAGGCAGTGAGAACGGGAGATGGTCCAGAAACGGGTGGGCCGATTTCTGGACAGTTCTTCTTCTTTTTCAGACAATAAATCGCGATCCACTTGTTTATCCTCCATGAGTAGATGGATGAAACGGCGATCCACTTAAATCTGATGCGAGATTGGCAGCTTCACGTGCCGACCCGTTCGTCGTAACCACACCCACCCAAATTCCTCCCCCACATGCATGGAAGAAATGCGCACAATCTACGAACCAGATCTCTCACACATACACATAGCCAGATCCGAGGAAAACCGCCGGAAGATGCGAGGTCAAGTCAAAGATCGACGCGCGCGCGCCGGAAGGAAGGACGCCGAAGGAGATTACTCGCGAAAAAACGGGAAGCTGGAGGAGATGAAATCCAGCGTGCCGACATGGAGTGGGACGAGCGCACCAGGGAAGGGTTAAAAAATGGTGAGCTCGATCGAGTGAGTGGTACAGAGAGGCGGTGGGGAGCTCCGCGCATGGCGGCGCAAGTACCGGCGGCGGCAAGGCTGCAAAAGCGAGCTGGAATCCTGGGCGATCCATCCAGGGGAGGAGGGAGGACGGACGGGCGCGCGCGCACACACACACATGGCCTGGTCAGCCGCGTCGTGGACTCGCGTGGGGCCCGCATCTCGCCCCGAACTAGGCAGCCTCTCTCTGTACGGCGATCCCCGCTTCACATGGTAGCTCCGGTGACATTGATGCACGGGAGGAGAGTGTGATGAGTCGATCTGTGTGCCTGTGCCTGACCATACCAGCAGCGTCCCTCCTAGTGCTGTCCAGGTCCGGGCTGGCTTTGACTCGGCCTCAGCAGGCGCCATTTATCACAGCAAAATCGATCCATATACTAGTAGGGCGCACGGTTTGCGCAGCCGCGCCTACTCGTCGTAGTAATCATCACCGAGGTGGTTCTGGCCACGATCCGCGACTGCTTCACTAGCGGTGGCGGGGTTGCGGCCGTTGGCGGCGTGGAGGCCCCTAGGCCGCCAGCATGGACTCGTGGAGGGCGCGGAGCGTGCCCACCCAACACGCTTCTTTCTCGAGCGTCGCCGCCTCCTCCAACTTGTGCAACGCCCGCGTGAACGCCTCCTTCGGGTCGAGGTCCGACGGCATGATGTTGGCCCACTACACGGCCACCTCCTGTTCCACCTACCAGGCCACGATGACCTCCCACAGGTCATTGTCGGTCGGGAGGGGCGTGATGGCGTTGCCATCATTGGCAATGTTCCACCCGCCAGACAACCACTAATCTGGCGGCACAAGGAGGTTAGCCTCGTAGAGCACCGTTGCCTCGTCGAGGCTAAGGTTGCATGCCCTCGAGCCTCCGCTCCGGCTGTCACCAGCCTCGTGGTCGTTGCAGCCCATGGTTGTCGTTGCGCGCCGGAAAAACTCACCAGAGGAATGGAGACTAGAGAAGAAGTGGGGGAATGGGTGCGCACGTGTGGGAGCGGGGCGTGGCCCTTTTTATGGGCGTCGCGGGATGGAAGCGACACCATTAACTCCCGATGAGCTGGCGGCGCATGTGTGTTGGCATCTGAGCAAACGAAATTGGCGCAGTGTGCGGTCAAATTGCTTTTAATTGGCTTACCCGCCAGCTATGTGGCTGCCAAGAGGGCCCGACGTGACACGTTGTGACGATTCCGACGTGGCCCGCATTGTCGGCAGACTCAGCCCGCCCCCCCTTGTCGAGAGGCGGCAAAGGACGTGCTAGATAGATTGGGGCGGCCCAATCTACCGGCGGTGATTGGTGGACGCCGGTGCGGGCCGATTTTTGGCCTCCACTCCCCAATCGGAGTACGTGTATTACTCTAGGATCGATTCACGACGCTTCTGGCCAATGAAGCGGTAAGTAATAGTGCGTGTATTCGACTCAGAAGCAACAAGCGGTCGAACGACCTCCACGCCTCCGGCCAGACATGTTGGGAGACCCAACCTTGGTAGCTTCGTGCCAAAGTCAAAACTTGCCGAGGCTTACAAATCGGAGAAGAAGCACACCAACACATGCGACCATACGAAGACGGAACCAAATCCACAACTCCAGAAGAGTGGCGACAAGCTGACGAGATCGGCGTCAGCGAGGGGGTAAGGGGTCGGGGAAGCCTTATTCTTACATCGCACGGGCCGCCATCGCAACCATGGCACCACCAATGATGAACCAGAGCACCACTTCCAACTAGGCTAATTTTTTAAAATAATACATTTTTTTTAATCAATGGTCAACATAGTACATGAAATTTGGAATTTTTGAACTAGCGCAGCTGTGGCACACGTTGTGCCGATAGGTACCTAGCTCTGAGCTAGCTACCTATGGACACATGGTGTGCCGATTAGTGAGTGTCAGCGCACCATGTGCCGCGGTCGCGCTAGATTCGAAATTACCAATTTTCGTGTACTATTTAGGGAATTGATTAAAACCCGTATTATTTTAAAAAATAGCACCAAGTAGAGATCCACTAATGTGGAATATATATATATATGTGTGTGTGTGTTTTTTCACTATAAACATTGTTTCTGTAGAATATCAAGGGTAACCAGCAGGTTGTTGCAGTCGGGAGGTGCTCTGGTCCCAGGATGTCCCCTGTTGGGCTTTACACAAAACCCAAACCTCGTTAGAGTTTCCAGCAGGCAGGCGACGCTCCAAGTAGCTCAGGAGACCTGAAACTGAAAGGCATATTCTGGCGACAATGACACAATCTGTTGCCACGACTCAAATTCCGGCGATCAGGCGACTAGTAGAAAAGCACTCGAAGTAGATGTATAGCTCCCTCTGGTGCCATTCTGAGCACTGTTAATTAACTGGAGCTGGATTCCGGAAAAATGTGCCAAGTACAAGGAATCTTAAGCAAACTGCGGCGCCGACAGTGAAACCTGGAACTACAGTAGGTAGGTTGGGTCGATCTCAACAGAATCTTGAATAAATACAGTACGTAGCAAATGATAAATTAGTAACGGTAGATGCACAACAAAGCGTTACTAATAATTGTTAATGTGGTGATCCGTCAATTAACTTTCACACTAACAGTGTTACATGGATCCTTTTACATTTGAGTAGGGACGTTTGCTTTGACTCTCATGTCCTTCACGCCTTATCGTCATCACTTTCGGACCATTGCCCTCTCACCGATGATAGAGGGTCTCGGCAGCCTCAAGTTCGAAAACTTTTGTCTTCGTATTCCCGGATTCAATGAGGTGGTAAATGGTGCTTGGAACGCCCCCACTTCCCATGTCGAGCCTTGTCAAGTGCTCTTCCACAAGCTCCGTCGTACGACAAAGACATTATCTTTATGGAGTCGTGGATTATTCTCAAATACCAAAGTGTTGTTGCATGCCGCCTTGTTGGTTATCCTCCGTTTTGACATGGCTCAAGAGGATAGAGATCTTACTCCTAATGAGAGGTATCTCCACGCTAGGTTGAAGAAGAAAGTGGTGGCCCTCTCCGTCGTGGAAAGGTCTAGAAAAAGCAATGTGCCGGAATCCACAACTTGCAGGAAGGCGATGCTAACACCAAGTTCTTCCATGTGAGGGTAAATTCGCGAAGAAGGAAAACCCACATCCTTCGCCTTAAGCATAACCAAGGGTGGGTCACCGAGCAAGAAGCCAAGGAGGAGATCATCCATGACCATTTTGCCAAGGTCATCGGTCGAGGAGAGGATAGATCAAAAGATCTTAATTGTGATGATATCCATCTTGAGGACCCGGAGTTACATTGCCTTGGTGAGCCGTTCACCGAAGAGGAGGTGTGGTGCGCTATCAAGCAATTTCTGGGTGATAGAGCTCCCGGGCCCAATGGCTTCACGGGTTTTTTTTTTCAAAAATTGTTGGGCTATCATCAAGTCGGACATCATGTGGGTGATCCATCTCTTTGGGGATCTCCACTCCGAAAACTTTCATTGTTGAATTCCGCCAACACTGTTCTTTTGCCCAAGAAGGAGGGCGCGGAGGAGGTTTCGGACTTTAGGCCAATAAGTCTCATCCATGCTATCTCCAAAATCATTGCCAAGATGTTTGTCATCCGCCTTAGCCCGCTCATGAATGGCCTCGTCTCCAATGCCCAAAGTGCTTTCATTAAAAAGCAAAGCATCCACGACAACTTCCTTTATGTCAAAAACCTCACCAAGCGATTTCACAAGGGAAAGATATCGGCGCTCCAATTCAATCTTGACATCTACAAGCTTTCGATTCTGTTAGATGGGAATACATCTTCGACCTCCTTCAACGTCGTGGGTTCCCTAGCCGCTTCCACGATTCGCTTGCCGCCCTATTTTCCACATCCTCATCTTGTGTCCTCCTCAATGGCATAGCCGGTTCCCCTATTACTTACGACCGGGGGCTTAGACAAGGTTACCCGCTCTCACCTCTACTCTTCGTCCTCGCCATTGACCCGCTCACGCAAATTTTGCAGAGCACAACTAGGCATCAGCTCCTTCAAAAGCTTTGTGGGATGCGGTCTATCTTGCGCACCTCCCTCTATGCAGACGATGCGGCGGTGTTTGTTGCTCCTTTCAAAGAAGATATGCAAAACTTGGCAATCATTCTTGAGAGCTTCGGGGAGGTCACCAGGTTATGCACCAATTTCTAGAAGAGCTCTATTGTCCCTACTAGATGTGGGCAAATCAACCTCAATGAAATGCTTCACGGCTTACCAGCGATGAGGGCTTCCTTCCCCTTGAGACACTTAGGACTCCCTCTCTAGGTTTGGAGGCTTAAAAGAGAGGACTTTGAAGACTCAACACCCAGCTTAGAAATAGAATGCATGTGGAGTAAATTGCAAAAAACCACTACAAGGCAGTGGACAATTAGAAACTACTACCTTTGTTCGGGATTATTAGTCCTAAGAGTCAAGTTGCTAATACCAAAACATCCATAACTCTCTCTCATTATTCTTTGCATGCACCAATGGTCTTACATGCACGAGAGAAGGGAAAAAGAGAAATGCATTGGACGGGAGACTAATAAATAAGATAACCCTTATAATCTCAAATAATATAAAAAGTTTTTCGGACCTATAATCCCAAACAGAGGTAGTACTAGTTAGAAGCTCGTCTGCGGAAAAGAAAACAAAAAGATTTGCTCATCAGGTGTTGTACGTCGTCACTCAGGATTGATTAGTGGAAGCTGAGCCTACCATTCTCTCGGACGGTTTGGAAACTCAGACGTGTACTTCGTGGTAGTAAGATATTCTTTTTTGACGAAGTTGAGGAATACTACAGTAGAAAATACGGTAGTATACGAGCTGTGCGCTGTAACATCGTACCACTGGCCGTTAATGTATCGCCGCGGCGGCGTCATCCCGAATATCCTATGGCCGCCACAGATCACGAACCGTTGCAGGAAAAGGCGACGGACGATCCATGCCACGCCATGCCATGCCGTGGCGAGGAATGATGATTGCGCGGCGCCACCTGTGAGGAAGCTGGCGAAGCGGCTTTGATAAAGCGCGGCATCCCGCATCCATCCTCCAACGGAGTAGTAGATGTTGGGGCGAAGGGCAACACCCCGGACTGGAGACATCCCCCAGCCTCCGCGGGCCCCACGCGCGCCCCAGCCTCGGGCCTCGGCTGATCCTCCATGCGCCGTGCTAATTGGATGGTTCGAGCTTTCATCTTTCTGTCGGGCCCACACCGATTAGCTACTACTATAGCAGTCTAGCAGTACTCTAGCAATGGCTACCTAGCCCACCACCATCATCTTGCTTGTTTATGTCCGCGCTCTTTCCTCTTTCCTTCTTGCATAACGAGGTAGTACTAGTACGGATTTAGCATGCACCGTGTTTCCACAAAGAGAATGATTAGTCCGAATGGTATAGTAGGAACTGAACTGCATCTCTTAGACCAATTTGTGGCACTAACTAGCGTTAGCTTTGGCTTAGCAACGCAGGAAGCAACGAAACGTGGTGGGTGACCTACCAAATCCGCCTGGAAAGCTCGAACTAATCTTCTTTGCTAACTAACCATGGGAGGAGTACTAGGATGCAGATGCAGAGGCTTCAATCACTGCGCCCTCCTCTTCTCATCTGAAAAGATCGATCTAAGCTCAAGCCATCCACCAATCGCACTGAACGCACCATGTTACTACTACTACTAATGAACTTTGCCAAATTAAGATTCTGGGCTGTTGTAGTAGTATTCCTGCAGGATGCAGGCTCAGCTGGAGTATTTTTAAACCAGTGAGTTGTGCCCAGTAAATGCATGCATGTGCCACCTAAGGTCAAGGCTCTTCAATTCTCCTGCTCGTGTGACCGCGACGCTGAGATCTGTCGTTTTTTGGCCCCAATTAATGGGTTTTAGTACTACTACTGGTTCTACTTTTAAGAACACCTGATGGATGTCTTAAAATGTGAGGGAACGTCACGTGCAGCACCGAGATTAGTGGTTCAACTTTTTTTACTAGATCAATTGGATTATCCTGCAATGTTTTTCATGTAGTTTACTCATTGTCATAACACCAGAAACGGTTCCTCTAAAAAGAGGAGAAATAGGAACCTTTGGTAGTTTTCATAACACCAGATCAATTGGATTATTTTAGTTGTTAATTAGTCTAGAAAAGAAGCCGAAATGGAAAGCATACATTTTGTTTGCAAATATAGCTAACAAATAACCCTAGGCGTCGTCCTAACCCTAGGTGGCACGGGGTGATCAAGTCGCCGACTTCCGCCCCCTCCCCACCCCTCATCCTCCCCACGCCGCCGAGAGTAACCGCCAGGCAAAGCCCCGCGCATTGACGGCGGTGGCGAGGCTATTCTTCTTGGGCATCCATCTTTCCTCTCCCTGCATCGGCGATGACGAAATCGAGTGTTGTCGGCGGCATAATGCCATGGTCTTCCAGCAATGATACCAGGGGCGACGATATTGGAGATTGAGCTCCCTCCGCCTGGTGGTGGCGCATCTATGACTATGGCCGTCAGATCCGGGTCTGCTCCATCCTAGGCGGACCTGTGAGTATAGAATTGTGGTGGTGAGCGTGACTAGCACCGCGGTGGTTCCGCAGACGATGGGTTGGGCGGTGGTGGTCAAGCCTCCTAGCAGTGTGGCAGTGTAGTGCTTGGAGGTCGTGGGTGGCTGTTTACGGTGTGTCGACCAACCCGGTTGGAGTCGCCTGGTGGCATGGGAGTCGCCAACTGGGTCAATAAAGGTGATTTTGCCATGCTGGTGTTCTTGCACCAAGTCTCCGGTCTACTTGATCTTGCCCTCCTCGATCTGGTCGTCGACGTGCTTCGGTCTTTCCTACCAGATATCTCTGATGATTGTCGTATGTCGCCAATGGATATCTAGATCAGAATCGATCTAATCATGTGTGCCCTTATTTTCAGCCAATGTTGCTTCACGAAGGCGTGGCACGAAGCTTCCTATCAGTGACATGGGACATGTCTACGAATAGATTTTCGTGACATCGACAAAGGTGGATGAAGTCATGGTGGCCGTGATTGGAGTTGAAGTTATGTTGGTATGATGTATAGGTTGTGAAGAATACTATGTTGCACGTGCTCTTCCTGTGTGTAGGGTATTTGATGACTTGCAGCAACGAGCTTGTCAAGAGGGGTGGCAGCACATTGATACGTCATAAACGTATCTATGATTTTTGATGCTCCATGCTTGTTTTGTATCAACTTTCTTATGTTTTATTTACACTTTGAGGTATTTTTATATATTTTCTGGAACTAACCTATTAACAAGATGCCGCAGTGCGAGTTGCATGTTTTCTGCTATTTTTGTTTCAGAAAAGCTAGTAAGCAAATATTCTCGGATTTGGACGGGACAAAATCCAAAGTCAATATTTTACCAGAAGGAACACAGAGTGCAAAGGGTAGCCGAAGTAGGGCCACGAGGTAGCCACACCTAGGGCCGGCGTGCCGCCCCATGGTGTGGGCCCCTCAGGCACCCATCGACCTTTACCCCTTCGCCTATAAAAGTACCCTGATGCAGAAACCCTAAGAACCCAATTAAAATTCCACGAAAGAGTCTGTAGCCGCCGTCATCTCCACGCCAGAAGCTCTTCCCGGAACCCTGTCAGAGGGGAGAGATCATCTTGGAGGCTTTCTTCATCACCACGCCAGCCTCCGGAGTGATGCGTGAGTAGTTAGCTCTTGGACTATGGGTCCATACAGTAGCTAGATGGTTGGTTTTCCTCCTTTGTGCTATCATGTTTTGATCTTGTGAGCTCCGTTCATGATTAAGTTCATCTATTTGGAATCCTATATGTTGTGTTTGCAGGGATCCGATGGATATTGAGATACTATGTTAGATTGATTATTGATTCTATCATGTCTATGTTATTTGTGATCTTGCATGCTCTCCGTTGCTAGTAGCTATCTTGTCCAAGTAGATGCTTGTAACTCCAAGAGGGAGTATTTATCCTCGATAGTAGGTTCATGCCTCTAGTAATCTGGGGAAGTGACAGAAATCTCTAAGGTTGTAGATGTGATGTTGCTACTAGAGAGAAAACAACAATCCTTTGTCCATGGGGCAATTGTATTGTTTACTTTACATACTTTGCTTAATGCAATTATCTGTTGCTTGCAACTTAATACTGGAAGGGGTTCAGATGATAACCTGAAGGTGGATTACTAGTCATAGATGCAGTTGGATTACGGTCTATATATTATGTTATAATGCCCAATCAAATCTCGTATGAGTCAAGATGTCTAGTATATGCATTGTTATGCTTTCTCAATCTGTCAACTGCCCCACTATAATTTGTTCATCCAACATGCTATTTATCTTAAGGAGAAACATCTCTAGTGAACTATGGACCCCAGTCCATTCCTTTACCATTAATATACCATCTACTGTTTACTGTTTACTATTTACTTTCTGCAAGCAATTACTATCTTCCACACTATACGTTTAATCCTTTGTTTTCAGCAAAATCAATGAGATTGACAACCTCACTGTAAGTTGGGGCAAAGTTCTGTGGTTGTGTTGTGCATGATTCCAAGTTGCTAGCAACACCTTGGAGTTGTTTCCTTACTCCTACTGCTTCGATAACCTTGGTTTCATAACTGAGGGAAACTTGTTGTTGTGCTCATCATACCTTTCTCTTGGGGTTCCCAACGAGCTCTACATATCTTGAGCCACCAAGCAGTGTTCTGGCGCCGTTGCCATGGAGTTAAGGACAGCTTCAATCTCTTCCTCCTCGTCAATCACATTTCAAGGAGAAAGAAGATTCTTGCAAGGGGAGTCTCTCACAACCAATCTCTTTACTTTTTTTTTGTTTTGCTTAGTTTATTTTGCTTTGTTTGCTTGTTTATTTTTATCAAAAACACACAAAAATTAGTTGTACTGATTTGCTTCTTTTATCAAAAACACACAAAAAATAGTTTCTATTTCTGTTGGCTTGCTTTAATTTTGCGAAAAAATACTACTTCTGAAAACACTAAGTTGTGTGACTTCACTAGCACAAACAACAATGATTTCAGGTGCACACCTATTGCTCCACCTGTTCCTGAAGCTGCTTTCTTTGAAATTAAACCTGCTTTGCTCAATAAGATCAATTCTCTAGTGCTAGTACTGATGTTGCTGCTCACCTTAATAATTTTGTTGAACTTTGTGAGATGCAGAAACATAGGGATATAGATGGAGATATTGTTAAGCTTAAATTGTTTCCTTTCTCTTTGAGAGCAAAAGCTAAAGAATGGTTGTTATCCCTACCTAGAAATATTATTGATTCTTGGATTAAATGCAAAGATGCTTTCATTGGAAAATATTATCCTCCTGCTAAGATTATATCTGTGAGAAGTGAAATAATGAAATTTAAACAATTTGATAATGAACATGTTGCTCAAGCTTGGGAAATAATGAAATCTTTGGTAAAGAATTGCCCCACTCATGGACTGGCTGCTTGGATGATTATCCAAACTTTTTATGCAGGACAAAATTATTCTTCAAGAAATCTATTGGATTCTGCTGCTGGAGGCACCTTTATGACCATTGCTTTGGGTGCTGCAACAAAGCTCCTTGATAATATGATGGTTAACTATTCTGAATGGCACACTGAGAGAGCTCCACAAGGTAAGAAGGTAAATTTTGTTGAAGAAACCTCCTCCTTGAGTGATAAAATTGATGTTATTATGTCTATGCTTGTTAATGGAAAAGCTCATATTTATCCAAATCATGTTCCCTTAGCCTATTTGGTTGCTTAAGAAGAGCAAGCTGATGTGAACTTTATTAGAAATAATAATTTTGGCAACAATACTTATGGTAATAACAATTATAGGCCTTATCCTCCTAATAATATCAATAGTTATCATGGTAAATCTAGAATGCCTAGTGAAGAAAGAATTTTAGAAGTTGAAAGAGCCACTAAAAACTTCATGCATATGCAATATGAGTAGAATAAACTATTTACTAAAACCATGGAGGAACAATCTACTATTTTGAAAAATATTAGTCATCAACTTGAGAGTTTAAATAGGGAAATTCCTGGTTTGCAATCCAAAATTTTAAATGTTGAAAAAAATCATCTTTGTCTGAAGCACAATCTTCTTTCATTAATAAAATGGCTGCTAAACCTGAAACTATGGAAAACCCCTTTGCTGCTACTAATGCCATAGAAGTTAGAATTGATGAAAATGTTAGACTGTTAGCTGAATTGCATGCTAAGTGGGAAAGAGAAGATGGAATTGCTAGAAGTAGTAGTATTTGTACTATTACCACCACCTATGTTGATGCTAGCAAACCACATGAAGTCCCCATTCCTTTTGCAACAATGCCTAAAACCAATGGAACCTTTTCCAATAAAAATGCTGAAATTCTTCGAAATATGGGAAACAATAGTTCTACTACCTTGGATGGTAATTTTGATTTTGATCTTGATGGTTGAAATATTTCTAAAGTAATTATGTTCCTACAAAAGATTTCTATAAGTCCTAATGCTAGTGGTATGAATATGGCTTTTACAAAACACATTACAGATGCTCTCATAAAAATTGAAGAAGAAAAATTGAAACATAAAGCTTCTATTCCTAGGAAATTAGAAGATGGTTGGGAACCCATCATTAATATGAAAGTGAATGATTTTGATCTCAAAGATTTATGTGATCTTGGTACTAGTGTCTCTATTATGCCTAGAAAGATTTATGAAATTCTTGATTTGCCACCATTGGAAGATTGTTATTTAGATCTCCAACTTGATAATAATGCTAAAAATAAACTCATGGGGAGTATTAATGATGTCCTTATTATGGTTAAAAATACCTATGTCCCTGTTGATTTCTATGTTTTAGATGTTGAATGCAATGCTTCTTGTCCTATTATTTTAGGAAGACCTTTTCTTAGAAATATTGTGCCATTATTGATATGAAGGAAGGCACCATTAAATATCAATTCCCACTCAAGAAATGTATAGAGCACTTTCCTAGGAAGAGAGAGAAGATACCTTTTGCCTCTCCTATTAAAACAAAATTTTATATTAATGCTTCTTCATTTCAACATACTTGAATCTTGCTCCTATGCCTAGCTGAAAGGCGTTAAAGAAAAGCACTATTGGGAGATAACCCAAATTATTTTTACTTTCAGTAGTTTTTCTTTTGTTGAGTCTTGGAAGTTATTTCCTCAGTAATAACATGTCCTTATCCTTTTTGTGTGGTTTTTGTGCCAAGAATAACCTCTAATTAGAGAGAAGTAAGACTTGGGAAAGTTGCTGTCCCGAAACAGATTTTTGTGCTTCACTGTAAAAAATCGTGAAAAATCCCTGTACGTTGGATTGAGCTGTAATATTTTGTGCTTATGCCCCTGGTTATTATCTAACTTTCGTTAGTTTATCACTTTTCGATTTGAGCAACATAAGGTCTTCAAAAAAATCGGTTTTTACCTATTGGTTTGTTTTGATAGATTTGTGCCATTATTTGCATTTGCCTCTTAATCTTTAAAAGTTAGAGTTCTCTTTGGTCACTTGAGCTTTTAGAAGGAATTGCTATAGTAGCTTGTGTTTTAATGGAAGTTTTACTTTGTGTTGAAACTAAACCCAAAGACTTATTATCTTGAATACACTAATGTTGCTAATGAAGATTGTGTGAAATTTTGTATGAAGGAAATTTTCAAGTGTAGAAAAGAATAATGTGATGAGATGAAGTATAGACAAAAGCTCAAGCTTGGGGATGCCACTCGTGTCACTCCAAGAAATATTCAAGAGGTACAAGCGTCAAATCTTGGGAATGCCCAAGGCATCCCCTTCTTCATCAATAAAAATCTCAGATTTTCTTCCAAAACACTTCATTTTTATTGTTTCATGCACAATTGTGTTGTTCTTGGAGCGTCTTTGTTTTTGTTTTTAGTTTTATTTTGTTTGGTTTGCTTAAATAAATTGGTTGAACCCCTGCATTCATATGTTGTTTCAAATAAGTTGATTGGTGTTGGAAAAGAGTAGGAAGCTTCATGCTTATAAGTGGTACAAAAGGAGCTTGTTTTGACTATGGCCTAGACTTTGTCATGTCATGTTTGATGTTGCTTTGACCTTATGCTTAGTGATTATTGCTGTAGCATGACTTGTTCTAAACAATTGAGATTGCCTAATGTGCCTTGAAAGAATCATGCGTTGTTTTAGCATACAAAGCATAATATTGTGGTATTCTCCTTTGATGCTTTATTTGGGTTGACTTGACACATGCTTACACCATGTTAAGACTATGAACCAGTCACCTTAGCCTTTATGATCATTTATTTTTTGACTTGTAATATCACTTTATGCTTTAATTAATAATGTTTTGTCTCTTTGCATGATTATGGCCACTATTGCTCTCTTAGTTGGTCGCTCCCAGTCTTTTGCTAGCCTCCGCCTGTACCACGTATGAGTTCACTCATGCATCCAACCTCCAAGAAAACCAAGTTATTCCAAAGAGTCCACTATAAATTCCTATGCATGGTGTGTTACACCATTCCAAGTATATTCATGTTTTTATCTACCTTCCAAATTTAACTTTTGTTACGTGAAAATTAGTGATTAAAGCTCTCACAAACTTGATGGCACACTTTTTTTCTTGCACTTAATAAACTTGAACCATTGTGTCCATCTATGTTGCTTATATGCTTGCACATTATAAGTTGTGAATTAGCAGAACCATGATACCATGGGGAACGCTTTCAACATTGCACTTATTATTCAGTTAATATCATGTTCTTTTGTTTATGGATCCCGGCGGTGTGAAATGAAAGGGGAGATTCTAAGCTCATGGAATTTGTATCTGTGTTAGAGAAACGCCTAGGCAGCTAGCCTAAGCCATGCCTAATCATGGTGGAAACTTGCAGCATAACCATAATGAGCATTCTGTGAAGCATCCTCAATAAAAACCTATGCAAATAGCAAATAAAAAGATAGCTGAGATGCTCATTGTCTGTTGCCTTATCATTTTGATATGGGGCAAGGGGTAAACCATGGGCGGTTCTCCATGATACACATGTACTTACAATGACAAGAACTTACTTGTGACTAAAGTTGAGTAGCATGAGGTTCGGTACTCATAAGCAAGGGCATGAGATTTTCAACTTATAAGTTGTCAAGCATATCCTCATATTTGTGTCACTTTAACCTTAATCACCTCAAGATGCTTATGATATGGGCAATGAGAGCTGAAAGCTAATAAGTACCATAATTTTTGGAAGCTCTTTATGAAACTTGAAATCACTGCTTCCCTCTATGAAGGGCCTTTCTTTTTTACTTTTATGTTGAGTCTCCATCTTCTATCTTTATGCCCAATTGAGAGAGCATAGTGGTCATTCTTAGTTTAATGTGCATTGTCCCAAAACTTGTTGATTGATTCATAACTTTGATATTGCTTGTTCTTAAATTATTTGTATCTAGTCACCCTTATGAACTTTGAAGGTGTCCTATGCATTTATGTTTTGCTATACCATGAGGGACAAGCTAAATACCACTATTATTATGTTTTCTATATGTGAAACAAACAAACGTCTTTCAATGCATTGTTATTCATGATCTTTTGTTTGTACTTTTTCATGTTACAACATAGTTCATATGTCTTATTGTTAGAACTCTATCTTTCATGCTCATGTTTAGAGTACTTTGATCCCAGCTATCAATGCTTTACAAATACCTTGATCAAGATTGTGATGGTGCATGTCACCTCAAAAAATATTCTTTTTATCACTTACCTACTCGAGGACGAGCAGAAGTTAAGCTTGGGGATGCTTGATACGTCATAAACGTATCTATAATTTTTGATGCTCCATGCTTGTTTTGTATCAAATTTCTTATGTTTTGTTTACACTTTGAGGTATTTTTATACATTTTCTGGAACTAACCTATTAACAAGATGCCGTAGTGCCAGTTGCCTATTTTTTGCTGTTTTTGGTTTCAAAAAATCTAGTAAGGAAATATTCTCGGAATTGGACGAGCCAAAAGCCAAAGTCAATATTTTACCAGAAGGAACACAGAGTCCGAAGGGCAGCCGAAGTGGGGACAAGAGGTGGCAACACCTAGGGCTGGCGTGGCCACCCCCTAGGGAGCGCTGCCACATGGTGTGGGCCCCTCGGGCACTCACCGACCTTGCCCCTTCTCCTATAAAAGTACCCCGATGCAGAAACCCTAAGAACCTGATAAAAATCCACGAAAGAGTCTATAGACGCCGCTGATGGCCTAAACTATACCGAGCTCGTTGGGGAACCCCAAGAGGAAGGTATGATGAGCACAGCAACAAGTTTTCCCTCAGTTATGAAACCAAGGTTTAATCTAACCAATAGGAGCAAGGAAACACCCCAAAGGTGTAGCTAGCTGAACTTTGGCAGGGCGCACTACCGGTGCCAGCAGCAACGTGGAGACCTGCACAACACAACCACAGAACTCTGCCCCAACTTGCAATGAGGTTATCAATCTCACCATTTTTGCTAAAAACAAAGGATTAAGCATATCGAGTGGAAGAAAGTAATAGTTTGCAAAGAGTAAACACAAAGCAGTAAACAGTTGATTTTAGATTGATAATAAAAGAAAGGACCGGGGTCCATAGTTCACTAGAGGTGGCTCTCCTTAAGATAGATGACATGTTGGCTGAACAAATTACAGCGGGGCAATTGACAAACATCGAGAAAGCATACAAGAATATACTACTCATCTTGACTCCTTTGAGATTCGATTGGGCATTACAACATTATACATAGCCACCATCCAACTGCATCTATGACTAATAATCCACCTTCAGGTTATCATCCGAACCCCCTCCAGTATTAAGTTGCAAGCAACGGATAATTGCATTATGAATTGCGTGTAAAGTAAACAATATGATTGTTCTATGAACAAAGGATTGTTGTTTTCTCCCTAGTAGCAACAGTACATCTAGTACCTTGGAGATTTCTATCACTTCCCAGATTACTAGAGGCATGAACCCACTATGGAGCATAAATACTAACTCTTGGAGTTGCTAGCAACTACTTGGCCAAGATAGCTACTAACAATGGAAAGCATGCAAGATCACAAATAACAAAGACATGATAGAATCAATGATCAATCCGAAATAGCATCTCAATATCCATCGGATCCCCACAAACACAACATGCAGAATTACAAATAGATGATCTTGATCATGAACGGAGCTCACAAGATCTAAACATGATAGCACAAAGGAGGAGAACCAGCCATCTAGTTATTACATGGACCCGTAGTACAAAGATGAACTACTCACGCATCACACCGGAGACTTGCATGCTGATGAAGAAGGCCTCTAGGGTGAATTCCCCTCTCCGACAGGGTGCCGGGAAGAGCTTCAGATCCCTCCCGACTAGGGATGGAGATGACGGCGGCTACAGACTCTTTCATGAAATTTTGATCAGGTACTTAGGGTTTCTGTATCGGAGGCAACTTATAGGCGGTAGGAGAGGCCGAGGGGGTGCCTGGGGCGGCCAGACCACCCCCTAGCACGGGTCAGGCCTGGTCGCGTGGCCAGGTGGTGTGGCCGGGCCCCAACCCCTCTCCTTCTCGTATTCTGGCTCTAGGTGTCCCTCGGTGAAAAAATGACTCTGGCTTTTGTCCCGTCCAATTCCGAGAATATTCATTTTTTGACTTTTCTGGAACCAAAATTAGCAGAAAACAGGCAGCTGGCACTGTGGCTCTTGTTAATAGGTTAGTCCAAGAAATCATATGAAAAGTACTCCAAAGTGCGGACCAAACATAAGAAAGTAGATAAAACCAAGCATGGAACATCAAAAATTATGGATACGTTAGCAACGTATCAGCCGCCATCTCCATCCCTAGATCGGGGGGATCCAAAGCTCTTCTCGGCACCCTGCCAGAGGGGAGAGATCATCCCGGAGGCCTTCTTCATCACCATGCCAGCGTCCGAAGTGATGTGTGAGTAGTTCACCCTTGGACTATGGGTCCATACAGTAGCTAGATGGTTTGTTCTCCTCCTTTGTGCTATCATGTTTAGATCTTGTGAGCCTCGTTCATGATCAAGATCATCTATTTGTAATCCTATATGTTGTGTTTGCGGGGATCCGATGGATATTGAGATACTATGCCAGATTGATTATTGATTCTATCATGTCTATGTTATTTGTGATCTTGCATGCTCTCCATTGCTAGTAGCTATCTTGGCCAAGTAGATGCTTGTAACTCCAAGAGGGAGTATTTATGCTCGATAGTAGGTTCATGCCTCTAGTAATTTGGGGAAGTGACAAAAATCTCTAAGATTGTAGATGTGATGTTGCTACTAGGGAGAAAACAACAATCCTTTGTCCATGTGGCAATTGTATTATTTACTTTACACACTTTTCTTAATGCAATTATCTGTTGCTTGCAACTTAATACTGGAAGGGGTTCGGATGATAACCTGAAGGTGGATTATTAGTCATAGATGTAGTTGGATTACGGTCTATATATTATGTTATAATGCCCAATCAAATCTCGTAGGAGTCAATATGTCTAGTATATGCATTGTTATGCTTTCTCAATCTGTCAATTGCCCCACTGTAATTTGTTCATGCAACATGCTATTTATCTTAAGGAGAAACATCTCTAGTGAATTGTGGACCCCAGTCCATTCCTTTACCATAAATATACCATCTAATGTTTATCGTTTACTGTTTACTTTCTACAAGCAATTACTATCTTCCACACTATATGTTTAATCCTTTGTTTTCAGCAAAACCAGTTAGATTGACAACCTCACTATAAGTTGGGGCAAAATTGTATGGTTGTGTTGTGCAGGATTCCAAGTTGCTAGCAACACCTTGGAGTTGTTTCCTTACTCCTACTAGTTCTATAACCTTGGTTTCATAACTGAGGAAAACTTGTTGTTGTGCTCATCATACCTTTCTCTTGGGGTTCCCAACAAGTTCTACATATTTTGAGCCATCACATATGTAGACTGAATTTTTGGTGGTGCTCCTTGAGTATCGAGTTGTGTTTTATAGGGTGAAAACCCAAGGTCTACCTTCATTGGTTATACCTAGCAATGACGTCGCTGAATGCATTGTTTTGGAAACTCGGGACTATCTCTAGTGTGAAAACCCAAGAACTTTGATCGGGTGTCGACGACGCTTATGCATTATTTCCTTGTTAAAGGCGTTGCTTTTGAAGAATCATTTTGTAGTCCAGTGTTGCATTCAGTGGTTGTTAGAGTACTTGTTGCATGTGTTTCATCATGGCGACGTTTTTTTACATTCCTCTTTTTTTGCTATGTGCATTCTTGATGCCCTTCGGCATCTTGTTGGTGGAAAGGCTAGGTGTAATTGGTAGATTTGCGATATTAATATATTCTCTTTATGAAGAAAAAACTAGCAGATAAGATAAAAAACAAATTGTTCTAGACATATCATGTGTACGTTTCCTTTTCATGCAATCATACCGAACCTATTTGTCTTATGACTTCATAAAGAATAAATATAAAAAAACCAAATCATATTTCTTTAAATATGTTCTATATGCATTTCTTATTTTGTAGGTGGTAAAGAAACATGGATGTTATTTTATGGTATATTAATCGCTCTAGGTATTTAGACGTAGATCCAATAGTCGCGCTTCGCTATTTTATCTAACCCTTTTACGGACTTACCATCAGACGTAATCATCTCCTCCCCTGCCGTCACCCCCGGCGCATCTTATCCCTTGCTCCACCATGCCATGTCAATGTCGCCTCTTAAGGAGGTATTTGTTGAACTCCTCCTTGGTAATCGCTCCCTTCTACCGATCCTAGACAACTCATTCTTGGTCCAACTAGCGATGACCTTCCCACCATCCCACAAATATTCTCCTCAAGCCCATTTTCAATCTGCCTTGCCATCGCGCTACCCTCCCCCCAACCAAGGTATGATCACTGTCATATCATCTCATCATCGCGAGATGATCTGGTAGGGAAACATGAGACTATTATTCTAGGAAAGCCTTTCTGGTCCGTAGATTTATTTCAAGTAGCCTTACTCCACTATTATATGAATTTTACCTCTCATGGTCTTGCCATCAAGACATAATCATCTCCTTCCCCTCTCGTTGTCACCCATTACGCATCAAGACCTAATCATCCACTTCCCCTCTCGCTGCCACCCATTATGCCTCTTACCCATCGCTCCATTGTGATGGGATTCACATTATAGAAAACAAAAAAATGTTCCTATGAGAACGCGAACATGAACTAGATCGAATCTAGGAGATGCAAGTAATGAGAGAGATATGATCTTCATACCCTTGAAAAACACGAGCGAAAACATTTTAATAACATGGTTGATGTAGTCATTTCCTTCGTGATCCAACTGATATAACGCCACAACAAGCGGAGTGAAAGGGCTCGGTAGTAGAAAACACATTTTTTTCTTATCTAGCGCAACACCAGTTGCCAGGATCTATCTATGAGTAATGATGTATCGGATAAGGTTTTGGTAACATACCCTTGAGACCGAAAGCGCTTAACGTTCTGAGGGGAACATGGATGAAGTAGTTGAGACTGTAGCCGACCTCAAGGTCGTGAAGCTTCTCGCAAGTCACCCCAAGACAACCCATGTGCCACTAGTGGCAGCACCTCCGTGGTTTCGCACATGTCCAGTGTATGATGACGACCTCCAGCTCTCTGATCCCTGCCCAAAGTGTGGAAGTAGATCTTCTGGCTGGGATCCTTGTGTAGGGGTTCCACATATGAAAACAATAAATTTTACTCTACGCCTCTGAACCCCAGAAGCTACCAGGACCTATCTATTAGTAATACAGTAACGGGAGGGGCTTTTCGCGAACTTACCCTTAAAGATCGAAAAGTGTTGTCAACGCTCAGGAGAGCGTGGTTGATGTAGACGAGCCGAAGCCGACCTCAAGGTCGTGATGAACTCCTTGCGCTCCTTGGCTCCAATGACTTGAGTGCCTCAAGTGCGACACCTCACGGGGATTTACACACGTCCGGTACCTGACGATGACTCCTGCTTCCCCGATCCAGCAGCAGTTGCGGAAGTAGAGCTCTCGGATCCGAATCCCGCAGCGCGACGGCGCTCCGCGGTGAAGATGTCTCTCGCTCGTGCAGTCCAGGCTTGGGAACATGGTCACGAGAGAGAGAGAGAGGGGAGAGAGAAAATATCAACTAGAGGTCCTCCTGAAAGTGGGGAGACCTTTATTGATTATTGGTGTATTTATCTTGGCCAAATACCCCACTATATATAGGGGGAGGAGGGGGTACACCCTCCCTCAAAGTCTCGGGGTGGGACTAAAGGAGAGGAGGGGGTGGGGAGGCCGCCGGCCAGACCCTAGTGGGCCCCACGCGGGGGGCTAGGCCTAGCCGGCCAGCCCCCTTGCCCCTTCTCCCTCTCTCCTTTCCCTAATGGGCCCTCTCCCTCCGAAAATATGCCCATTAAGCCTTTGACCATTAAATTGTTTTTTCTCTTTATTAAATAAATTTGAATAAATGATTAAATCACCATTTAACATTCATTCACATATTATTCAACCTCCGTGGCCATGGAACACCTTCCACCTCCACTCCGGACTTACCGAAACCCTTCTGGTTTTCTCTCTACTATTCTTCAGCGATTCCACCGATCCTATAAACGCTCTCTAAGCATCATCAAGCTCTTAAGCGTGATACCCCACGGTTCAGGAACACTCCAGACATGGTCGGGACACTCCTGCACCAATGATCGACAGAGGGACCTGGATGGCCATGTGACCCATGTGCGTTCCACGGAGATCTTTCGTCGTTTGAACCGGGACAGTCGTGTCTTATTCCCTTTGTCACTCGATACTTGCATTGCCCAAGATCTAATCAATGACATCACCATATCATGTTCAATATCGTTAATGTACAACGCTACTTGACTCGTTCCGACAAGTGATATCCCTGTGATCAAATCACACGTTGCGCATCTATTAGATATAATTTCTCCGAGTGGGCCCTTGAGTATCTTCCCGTCACATGGACGGATAAATCCCGCTCTTGACATATATTGCCTCTACGGTTTCCTCCGAGTACCTGAACACACCTTTATAACTACCGTATTACCAGATGGCATTTGATGCTATCTAAGCACTCTCGGGAGACAATGATTGATATAGCCTCATGGTCTAAGGAATAGTCTACGAGGATCCATTTCTAATCATCGTAACTTGAACTTCGTGACATGATCGAGTCACAATGTTTAGGTTGGGTATTGGTTCATCATCTCATTCTCGGAATGAGATGACTCCATTTCCAAGTGGCATAAATGCCACATGATCAGGAAACATGATCATCTGTTGACCAATGAACTAGTGACTAGAGTTTCACTGGGAACCCCTGGTTGTTTGTATATCACACGTGTATTGATATTTCCACTCAATACAGTTATAGCATGATATAAAACTTAATCATAAACTATATGAAATATGATAATAGTCCTTACTACTATTTGTCTCTAGGGCATATTTCCAACACCTTGTAGCACGACGTCGTGCCGCAGTGAAGCGCTCCCTTGCGCGCAACCCTAACTCGGGGCCATAGTTGCAAGAGAGAAGAGTGAGGGGAAATTCTCTAAGAAAAATTGCTTAGAAAATCTCTCAATTATTGTTGTGTCATTTCCTCCTATAGGACCCTCTTATATATAGAGGAAAATGGGAGGCCTCCACCTTGCTAAGTCTCGGGGTGGGAGTAAACATTGGAAGAGGGGAGGCGCCAAGGGGAGGAGGGGGTAGGCCGGCTCGCCGAGTGGGCCCCTCGCACGTGTGGCCTGAGGTAGGCACGATGACCGAGGTAGGACCCACCCGCGCGGATGCCAAGGTTGGCTGTCCCTTGCCCCTTTGGGGTGGCTTGCCCTCTTGGACCCTTTCCCCTTTGGGGATTTGGCCCATTAGGGAAGTTGCCCCATTTTTAAATCATCAATAAATAATTATTTAATATTAATTTCATTAATTAATATAAATATGTGTTCTCAAATTCTTCTTTACCCTAAACACCTTTCGATTCATTCTGAATGACTTGGGAACCTCCCGGAACGATTCCGGTTCTCTCTCGGAATAGTTTTGGTATTCTCCTTGTCTTTCTTCAATGATTCCATTATTACTAGATAGATCTTCGATTGTCATCGTACCCTTAAGTGTGTTACCCTACTGACGTGGGCATACCCTATAGGTACTCGTGATCAGCATATATGGTCTAGCCCAGAAGAAGCCCACGACGTTGCTAAGGCCCAGTCGAGATTCAGGTGACCTGGGAGACTTCGACTCTCTTGTAGAACACGGCAAAATACAAGATAGAAGTTTAAAGGGGAAACCCTAATATGTAACCGACTTGGCCTGCTATCTCGAGACCTAGCCTATCTATATAAAGGTTAGGAGGGTAGCGAGGAGGATATCCACAACCCTAGTTTCCACACCATCGCCAGATTGCATCTGGGCACCCCTGTAACTTTCGACTCCTCGATAATTCCAAGAGTAGACAAGCAGGACTAGGGTCCTCTACGAGGCATGAACCTTGGTAAACCTCGTGTCACATGTGTGCTTGTTTGCTAGCCGATTGATGCCTCCAGTGCTCGCCACTTCCATGAACCTAAGTCCATCAACGATGGGCATTGATGAGTTAACCCCTAGTCACCTACGGTTCGGAAAACATCATAGACATGATCGGGACTTCTCTTGTATCAATGGTCAATAGCGAGACCGGGATGCCTATAATGACCCATATGCATTCCACGATGTCAATTGTCATTTGAACCGAAAACGTCAAGTCTAATTCCTTTGTTGCTTTTATACTTGAGTTGTCCGACACCTGGCCATTTGTATCACTATACCTCGTTCAATCTCATTACCAACAAGTGTTATTTTACTAATTTTGTGATATTCCATTCTTGTGACCTAGTCACATGTTGCGCCACAATTATGAATGTAATCTCATTGAGTGGGCCTAATGTATCTCGTTGTCACGTAGGATAACAAATCCTGATCTTGATGCATGTGCCTCAATGTGCCCCTCTGGAATACCAAAACATACACCTTTTATGACCACCCTGCTACGGTGTGACGGTTGATGTAGTCAAAGCATCCGCGAGTGATAGTTATTAAACAAGATCTCACGGTCTAAAGATTAGGATACTTCGTTTCTAACTATTGCAACATGAACTTTTTGACCTAATCATGTTGCAATACTTATATGGGTAATGTCCATCACATCATATTACCAATGCTTTGACTTCATTGTCAACTGACATAAATGCACCATGATCAGGAAACCTTGATCATGGGTTGCCCAATAAACTAGTTGTACAGAGGCTACTAGGGACTGTTGGTTTGTTTACATACCATACGTGTATCAATGTTTCCGATTGATACTTTCATAGCATGGTACGAAACTATTATGAACAAATGAGATATTATAATAAACACTCTTTATTATTTGCCTCTAGGGCATATCTCTTTCAATCTCCCACTTGCACTAGAGTACAAATAATCTAGTTGCATTTGTTACTAATCGTATAACTATATCACATATGTGTTTAATGATCATGCTTGCTTATGGAGAAACCTTTCTGTCTATGATCTATATTACCAGATCCTTGAGTTCTTTGCAAATTGTTAACATCACCTAGTTTGACATCTACACCATTATCACACAATGTGTCAAAGTATTTGTTTCGGAAATAGAGTGAGACTTTGTTTCCTAGTATTTACCATGACGGTCGATCAGTCAATTGAACTTTCAATGTTGTCATGTATACCGGAAACACACTCAGTTCAAGTCGAACTTCTTAATCCATAAAAACTATACTAGCCACTTCCTAAGCAGCCATATACTTTTATATCTATGTAGATCCTAATCAATTGTGCATTAATTGCAACTTTGATACCTGACCTTGCTCCTTACATTCCAGAAAAAACTTAATTCTATTTTAGTGATTTACTCATAATCACTTCGAAAACATGTTTTTACAATTAAGAACTTGTTCTCAAACTAGAGAATGTGGTTTATATTACGTCGAGTATACAATATGGTTATATGGAAGAACCTATGACCAAGGCATAGGAGACACAACATATCTCTTTTCTTTCTTTTAACAATGTTGTAATTCTAAGATCAACTCAATGTTTCTCCTAGTTTCATAAGTAAGGACCATTTTACTTTCATGTTCTATTCCGAACTTTTCAGAATCCAAACAAGAATATTTCGACAATAACATTCATTTAAACGAGTCAATCTATCTCAATAGATTTCCATGTTTAATTTTTGTTCAAACTTCATTCATAGAGTAATTACTATCTTAAATAACTATTGGTACTGATTGCATCATTAATTATATGTCAATCACACACAAATGTTGCCACACTCCCACTCAAAATGTCACCCACATATGAGATCAGGGTTCCATTTAGCTCCCTCGCAGATTTATCTAAATGCAGGACTTCTCAATATTTTGGTAATTTCCAAAATTCATTGATCATTTATAAATTAGAGAATTCTCCTACTACGAGACACTAGCAATCATAAGGTTTTCCAAAATATGCTTGTTGTATCAATTACAACCCTATTTTCAATCTTATCATTGAAGAAAGCATAGTTTTTAATAACCTACTACCAATTAACAAATTGGATTAATTGGTGGTGTAAATCTAAAATAGTTAAGCATCAATAATCAATTGTAGTTAATCCTTTGAATTTGTCAAAACATGCTTTGTGACAAATAAAGCTTTTAAGTCCTTCGTCAAGTTTCATTCCTTATTTATGACTTTGTAGTCTTTGAGAAGATTAAGTAAACATTCTTTAGTCAATAAGATCAAGTAACATATTACTTTGTGATCTTAAATGTTATTTTGTGCGGATTTCACAACTCTTAGTCATTTCTTGTAATATGGTCCATCATGCTTCTTCATAGTTCGTATGTATGCCTTGTTCCATTAACATGACAAGTGAATCAACAATGTGATTTTGCAAGTGGCAGAATGCATTCCCGAATCCTACTTCCTTCTAGCAGAAGTATCAACTAAAACGGTATGATCAATAATCACTAGTTTCTCCTTCATTTATAGAGTTCAGTATCTAGAACCTATTCCATTGCATCACTCGAAAATTGTAGGTAAGGTCAAATACCTTGTTTGAACTTTCACTTTCTTCAGCTAACACCTTCTATGAAAAACATTTTCTCGAGGAAGTACCATGTTAGACAACACAAGATTTGTCATCTTTGGTTTTAGTTTGGAAGATGTATTCAAAGATTCCTCAGAATACTCTACAAAGATTTTTTTATTCGCCATGACTTCGAATGATATCGAAATATCCAGAAACTCGACTGTGCCATAACTTCTTATGGTATTGTTTCCACAAATCTATAGATAGTTTCCTATTTCTAAATTGAGTTTCTGTTAATGATCTATAACTCTAATGGTACTGATAACCTGGTAAGAGATAATTTCCAGACCATATGTATTTAATACACATGATTATGGTGTTTTATATATATCAATACATTTTGAAACATCCTATCATCATAATTTGTGAATACGTTTTCACAATTCCCTATGCCAAACTTTAAATGAAATATGATTTCACTTTGATCAAATCGCGAAGACTTTGATATTCATGCCGATACTCAAGTTCATCCAGAAAGTCTTTGAATAATTCAAATAGTTTTAGACTCATGTTTTATTTAGTAAATACTTATATTTACTTAAATTCATCATGAAGTTTATGAAATAATGACAACCACTACATTGTTGACTTATAATCATCATGCATGATATTCAACAATTCAATCCACGATCTGTTTTACCAAAACGCGGAGTGTCAGCCATCCCATGTGATGAGACATGGCTTATTATGCAAGTCAAAAGATCAAGTATCTTAAAACCTTTATTTTCATTAAATTGAAACCACCATTATGACTTAAACATTATTGTCATTCAAAATGATATTGTTATTAAGTTTGAATATCTTTCGGCATTTCTATTGTTTTTATAAATGCTTTAGACCACCATCATTTAGATAAAGATAAGAACAACTGATTTATTTCTCATTAATATGAATAATTGTCTTACAAGTTGTAAGACACACTAATAAGGTTTACACATAATGATTACAAAATTCTTATTCAAATCCATGCTAATCTGAATGATAGATGTGGGGGGAGAGAATGTTGTCGGTCATCAACCAATCTGTTTTCCATTGCATCATTTTATCCATGTCCCTTGATACGTCCAAAACGTATCTACTTTCCCGAACACTTTTGCTATTATTTCTCCTCTAAACTTGTGTGATTTGGATGCAACTAATACGGACTGACGTTGTTTTCAGCAGAATTGCCTTGGTGTCTATTTTTTGTGCAGAAAATCAACTATCAGGAAAAATCCCGGAAAATATACCAAAAATCCTATTTCACCCGAAGACTCCAGGAGCCAGAATATGAGATGGAGAAGAGCCCTAGGGTGGCCACACCACCTGGTGGCACGGGCCAGGACAGGCCGCGCCAGGGGGTGGTGTGGGCCCCCCAGGCACCCCCTCGGCATCTCTCTTCGACTATAAAGAGCCTTCTGACCTAAAAACTTCGGGGGGTTTGACATTTTTCCAGAAAGAGTTCCGCTCCGCCGCCACCACTAGATTCCACGAAACAGTACCATAAACTCCGTTCTTGCACCCTACCGGGACGAGGAATTGGAGGAGATCATCGCCATCATCATCACCATCGCTCCTCCATCGATCATCCATGTTTCCCCCATCTATGAGTGAGTAATCCCCTGCTGTAGGCTATGGGGATGGTAGGGATTGGATGAGATCGTTCATGTAATGGCATCAGATTGTTAGGGCATGGTGCCTAGTATCTTTTATTAGTGCTTTATGACTTTGTTACGACTTGTTGTGCTTAATGCTTGTCACTAGGGCCCGAGTGCCATGATTTCAGATCTGAACATGTTATTGATTCATTATGATAGTATTGTTCTTGGTCTTATCTACAAGTTGTATACACACGTTGTTGTCCGGAACCTATGGCCCCGAAGTGACAGAAATTGGGATAACCGGAAGGGAAAGGCTTTGATGTGAGGACCACATGTGTTCACGGAGTGTTAATGCTTTGCTCCGGTGCTCTATTAAAAGGAGCACCTTAATTGCCAGTAGTTCCCTACAGGACCCGCTGCAAACGGGCTGGCAGGACAAAAGATGTTGTGCAAGTTCTCATTGCGAGCACGTATGACTATATATGGAACACATGCCTAGGATTGTCTAGTACTTGGGTGCTTTATCTTATTTATCTGCAATTGCCCTATGTTCTGATTGCTATGTGAATTGTCTTGTCCATGCAACGCCCGTCCATTCATCCCTATGCCTACCGCACTCGAATCCACTGTTCACTGCTTTTGTTACTACTGTCTTTATTTTGCTACTGCTGTTACTTTACTATTCCTACTACAAAACTGTTGCTACTGATAAACTTCTGTGAGCAAGATTGTTTCCAGGTGCAGCTGAATTGACAACTCGGTTGTTAAGGCTTATAAATATTCTTTGGCTCCCCTTGTGTCGAATCAATAAATTGGGTTTCACTTCCCTCGAAAATACTGCGATACACCCCCTATACTTGTGGGTCATCAAGACTATTTTCTAGCGCCGTTGCCGGGGAGCATAGCTTTATTTATCAAGTTCACTTGGATTCTCTATTGTTCGCTGCTATCCATCCATCATGGGTAAGTCTCGTGATGGCAAGGTTCCTATTTTACCATCCACTACAAGAAGAGGTACGGTTCTGAACACCTCTACCGCTCTTGATTTACCGTCTGTTTTGAGTAAGTTCCTTACACCACCACATACACATGCTACACACACTGCTACTACTGCTGAATCTGAAACTTCTGATACTTATGATGCTGCTTCTACTGTGCTTGTAAGAGTGGTTCATTAGGTCCTTTCCTAGATGCTACGATTATAGCTGGAAATACCGAAACTCCTAATGAAGACACTACCACACCTGTTAGCTCACCTGAGTCTAGTGAGAGTTATGATACTGAAGAAGATTATGTTGAGATGACCGATGAGTTCATTGAAGAATGTAAGAACACCCATGATAGGAGCATTTCTAAGAGTCTCCTTGAGAGGCGTACTACTAGACCCAAATTATCTCTTGATGCTAAGTTTGCTGCTTCTCCCATAAACATTATAGATGAAGATTATGATTTCTCTCTCGATCTATCTTACATAGCTATTGGCGAGAAAGAACCTTTGTGTGGGACTAAGAATGAAAGTGCGGTAGCACATATGAATGAACTTTCTACTATGAGTGGCTTGTTTTCTGATGATATTAAGATGCGTACTTATTTTGTTGCTAAGATTTTTCCTTTTTCACTGAAAGGAGAAGCTAAAACATGGTTTAGTAATTTACCTCCTGGATCTATTGATAGCCCTGAGTGCTTGATTAGCACTTTCCTGCAGAAATATTTTCCTCCCAGTGCTATACATGCTATTTTGCAGGAACTTTTTGATTTTAAACAGGGAGAAAAAGAGGTATTGCCCGAATCTTGGGCAAGGTTTTGTGCTTTGATTCATGCACAGGCTGGAAGTCCTTTACCTAAGAATGAGCTTCTTGATATATTTTATAATGGACTAACGAGGAATCTAGGACATACCTAGATAGTTGTGCTGATTATGTTTTCAGGAATAGGACTCCTAAGGAAGTTGAGGAATTAATGGCTAAAATAAGCAAGAATTATGAAGATTGGACTCTTCCTAAACAAGCTATACCTGAAGTAATTGTACCTGAACCATCTATTCCTGTGCCTATTCCAACATCAAAGAAGAGGGGAGTTATTGAATTAAATGATGAAGTGATGAAGGAAGCTAAGAAATGTCTTAAGGAGAAGGGAATTAAAGCTGCAGATGTCAAGAATTTGCCTCCTATAGAAGAGTTATGTAAGCCTATTCCCTACTCACCCACTATTGAGGTACACTCTCTCAAACACTTTGATGAAGGTGATATCCCTTACTTGAAACCTCCTGATCAATGCTTAGAAGAATTTGATATCTTTATTGTTAAGCAAGATAACTTTAATAAAAGGGTGCAAAATCATCTAATGGAAAACACTAGAGCTATTGTTGAGTTGAAAGATATTGTGGAAAGAACCTCTAATGATGTTAAAATGATTGTTAAACACTTTCAAATGGTTCAAACTCAAATAGATCAACTCGTTAAAGTACAAAACGACTTGCTAGTTAATGCTGCTAAAGAAAAACATGCTTATGAAATTAGAACTAGAAGTGGAGCTGCTACCCAGGATCCTCTATATCCTGAGGGGCATCCCAAAAGAATTGAGCAGGATTCTCAACAAGCTGAAAATAGTGGTTCTACTCGTAAGAAAAGGAAAAAGAAACATAAAATTGTCGTAGAACCCTCTGAACCTGCTATAGATCCTAATAGTATATCTATCTCTGATGCTGAAACTGAAAGTGGTAATGAAGAAAATGAAGTTCCTAGTGAAGAAAAAGTTGAAGAAGAACCTGAAAACCACACTAAGACTACTAAATACACCAAAGAAGATTTTATTGCTAAGAAACATGGTAGTGAAAGAGAACCTTGGGTCCAAAAACCTATGCCTTTCCCTGATAAGAAACACAAGTCAAAGGAAGATGAACACTACAATAAGTTTTGTGAGTGGATGAAGCCTTTATTCTTGCAAATTCCTTTGACTGATGCTATTAAATTGCCTCCTTACTCAAAGTATATGAAGGACATTGTCTCGGATAAAAGGAAGATCCCTAATGAAGAAATTTCTACTTTGCTTGCTAATTATTCCTTCAATGGTAAGGTTCCTAAGAAACTTGGAGACCCAGGGATTCCAACTATCCCTTGCTCTATTAAGAATAGTTATGTTACAACTGCTTTGTGTGATTTGGGAGCTGGAGTTAGTGTTATGCCTTTCTCTCTCTATAAGAGGCTTTAGCTTGAAAAATTGATACCAACTGATATATCCTTGCAAATGGCTGATAAATCTACCACTATTCCTTTGGGTATATGTGAGGATGTACCTGTTCAGGTGGCTCACAATTTCTTGATATTAACTGATTTTGTTGTGCTTGAAATGCCTGAAGATGATAATATGTCTATTATTCTTGGGAGACCTTTTCTTAATACTGCAGGAGCTGTTATTAATTGTAATCAAGGAAAGGTGACCTTCAATGTTAATGACAAGGAACATACTGTCTATTTCCCCAAGAAGATTGAAAGGACTTATGGCTTGAATTCAATTGAACATGTTGAAGGCATTCAAGTTGGAGAAATATATTGTCCCATACCAAGAGAAAAATTTGAAACTATTATGATTGGGACCATGGCTATCAAGGTTGAGGTAACATAATCATTAGTGGAGTACAAAGTTTTGTCTCATATGCAATTTTTTTGGTAGCAAGACTTGATCAACCTTGCTAACAAAAGGATTTCATTGAACAAAACAATGTTTTTACTATGATTATCTCTGTTTATTTCTTTGCATTTTAGTTTTTGCTTTCATTTAGTTTTCTTTGTGTTGTTAGTTGCTTGCATGTTATAACTTCTGTAGTTCTAGCCTTGTTTTGTCCTTGCATCATGTTTCAAAAATAAAAAAAATTGTCTGTCAGAAAAATCATTCTTCTATTTCTGAAAATTGCCCAAAAAATAAAGTGTCTCGAAAAATTCTAGAAAATTCATATTAAATTTTTACGTGAAAAAAGGGGCAAAGGAGTACCTGGTAGGTAACAAGGGGGCCCACCAGGCAGGCACACCATGTGGTGGCGCGGCCTGGGTGGCGCCATGCCCTGGTGTGGGCAACCCCTGCCCCCCCACTACTTCTCTCCCTGCCACTTTCTTCTCTCTCCCGAGTAAGCTCCAGTTCATAGCTCAAAATCGCGTTCTTTCTGTGCTTGCTCTCGATTTCTTCGATCTCCTTGCTCGGCCCATCTTTCTTGCTGAAATTTGGAGCATTTGTTCCCTGGTATGTGACTCCTCCCCTTGCCCAAGTAGATTTGTGTTTAGTGGTTTATATGTTGAGTATTTTGCTGCTATAGGTGACTGGTTATGAGGGCTTGTAAGCTTGTTTGATGCTTAGAGATATAGTTTTGATGCATGTTTAGGCCTCTTGCAAGTCCCTATGAGTAGAATCCTTCATTATATTTACTTTGCAATCACTTGTTTAATAGGTGTTTAAATTTCAGATTACCAAGCATGAACAACCGTACTTTTGGAGAGATATTTGAGAGTGATGCACCCAGGAGGTCGAGGCCCTCAAGAACAGCCTCTCAAGCTAGGCCATCATACAATGAAGACCTCATTGCAACAAGCATTGGCAGTGCAAGGGATGATGGAGACGCTCACCCATCTTCTTTTCCTTGTTTTACTTTCTTGCAAGCTGCAGGTATTCTTGATGATTTCTTGCTACTGATTGAGAGGGTTGGGTTGACCTCTTATATGCAAGATGAGAGTGCACAATATACTATGCTCACCAAAACTTTTGTTGAGAGCTTCTCATTTACTAACACACCCTATCAATCTACTGTCTCTTTTAAAATCTATGATATGCCCTTCAACATGCCTTTGGAGAGATTTTGTAGTATTGTAGGTGTGCGTATGACAGGGACCGTGAAGAAAATTCAAGGGCGACCCGCTGATTTGTTGGAGCTATACCGAGGGGTGACCAATGATGATGACCGTGTGGCGCAGCGCGGAAAGATAAGAAATATCCAACTCCCTGCTCTTAGATACTTTTGCATATTATCTTGCTACTAGTGTGTTGGGTAGGGAGAACACTAGTAATATCTCCAACTATCATTTAGCATTCCTTGCTGTTGCGCTTAACAATGATACCCGGTACAATCTTGGCTCGCTTATTGCTCGCCGCCTAGCTGCTAGGGGGCCTATCTATGGGGGCATCATTACATCACGCATAGTCAATGCATTAGGTCTTTCAGTGGATCCCGATGATGCTATGCTAGCACCACAGAGGCTCGACCTTGTTGCCATGAAAACTCATCACTTTGTCACTGCTACCTCTGATTTGAACAATCTAGTATATAGGATGCTTTTCACTGACGGGGATGAAAGGGAGATCCTTTTGCCACAGCCTGCTTTGTTTAGTGTTGACAGGAGACCATGGTCGCGCTCCAAGGAGGAGGTGGACGAGCAGCTTCGCTTGCTGGGGTTCCACGAGCAGCACCAGGAGGATGTGCCCTCCTATGATTACTCCGCGCACTACGGAGGGACGTACTCGAGCTCGCACCAGGACGAGGGTACCTCCTCGTTGTACCACGATGATACTTCATCCTAGCCAGCTTGGGATTGATACCGACTTAGGCCAAAAGCCTAAGCTTGGGGGGAGGTACGCCGACACCGCACTCATCTCCATATCATGTTGCGTCGGTACTTTGTATATTCATGTTTTCGTTCTCTTTTTAGTTTTTGTTCTTCTTTGCTTTTGCTTTCTAAAAACACAAAAAGACCAAAAATATTTCTGTTGTTTCTCTTTGGTTTCCTTCTTCTTTTTTGCCTTGGTTTGCTTTCCCCTTTTTGCTTTGTTTGAACTTTTTGAAAAACCCAAAAAGATTTTGCCTTGCTTGTTTTTCTCTTTTGGTTCTTTTAAAAAATCAGAAACACCAAAAATATTTGTCGTTCTTCTTTGGTTTTTGCGAGTTTGCTACAGGGTTCGGCAGTTCTCAGTGGATTATTGGTTTCATATTATTATTCAAGCCACGCAAGTGAAGAGCAATTATGAGGATTAATGACAACTTGAGGCATGGTAAGAGGCTGGTAACGAACTCTATTTGTCTTCATTTTTGTAGATATACTCATCATTGTGAGCTTTCTTAGTCCGTTCATGAAGAGTGTATGTTTTTTTGGATGCTTAATAGTTCTTGGTTTCTTATGATTAGCTCCAGCTCGCTAATAGTTTGTAGCATGTCTCATGAATGTTTGCTTGCATTACTCTATTCATAAATTGGTATGACACCGTGGTATCCTCCTCTGAACGTTTCATTTGAATTGACTTGGCACATGCTCACGCATGCACATGACTGTAATAATCAGTTAAGCCTCGATGAATTATTTTGCCTCGAGGATCTTGAATCACTTTCATGTCATGAGTAGTCCTGTTTTGTTGCAAGCATGATAATGACAGCTATTGCTCTCTCGTTTGTCGCTCCCTTACTTTTGCTAGCCTTCACTTCCACTGAGTATGTTTTACTCAAGTTTCCAACTCCCTAAACCAAATATTTCCAAAGTGTCCACCATACCTACCCATTAGCATCATTTGCTACCTCCGTGCATATTCAATATGCCTTGTTTTCTTCCGAATAAAATGTTTGCTTGTTATGAGAAAGTTAGTTAGTAAAGCTCTCACGAACTTGATGGCACACTTTATTTTCTTGCACTTAATAAACCTGAACCATTGCGTCCTTGTTTGTTGTGCATATGCTTGCGCTTTATGAGTTGAAGTTAGCAGAACCATGTATCATGGGAACCGCTTTCAACACTTCATAGGTACTTTGTACCTAGTTGATATCATGTTCTTTTGCTTATGGATCCCGGCGGTGTGAAATAAAAGTGGAACTTGTAAGATCATGGAGTTTGTACGTATGTTAGAGAAACGCCTGGGTCGCTAGCCTAGGCCATGCCTAATCATGGTGGAAACTTGCAGCATAACCATAATGAGTATTCTATGAAGCATCCTCAATAAAAATCTATGCACATAGTAAATAAAAAGATCGCTGAGATGCTCATTGTCTGCTTGCCTTGTATTTTGATTATGGGATAGCTCCCGTGTCATGTGCAAGGGGTACCCCTTTTTACGGTTCTCTATGATACATATATACTTACAATGACAAGAGCTTGCTTGTGACTGAAGTTGAGTAGCATGAGGATCGGTCTTCGTAAGTAAGGGGCATGAGACTTCGATTTATAACTTGTCAAGCATATCCTCTTAGTTGTGTCACTTTCACCTTAACCACATTAAAGATGCTTATGATAGGGGCAATGAGATCTCAAAGCTAACGAGTACCGTAATTTCAGCATTTGGAAGCCTTTCAAGTTATTCAAAACCTTTTCTTCTACTTGTTGAGTCTCCACATATTCTTTGAGCACCTTCTTGAGAGCATGGTTGTCATTCTTTGTGTTTGTTCCATTACTTGATTATTTGTGTTATGACTTTGATGCTTGTATCCTTGATATCTTTACTTGTAGTCATCACTTGAACTTCAAAGGTGCCTTGGCATTCATAATCAAAGGCAAGTGAGATACCACTCTATCATACCTTTTTATGAGCATGGTAATGTTGCTTATGTTTGTGCCTCATGCTACTTATTATTCTTGAGTTGGAATCTCTTCATAGCTTGCAATGACTATTAAGTAGACTTGGTTGCATACTCTTTATTATGAATTGTCTAAGTAGTTGATCACATTGCTGAGAATATTTACATCATATGAAGCAAATGTGTTCATGGAAGTTCTTTTATCGCACTCGGTTTTCAACTGAATTGCTTGAGGACAAGCAATCAGCTAAGCTTGGGGGGAGTTGATACGTCCAAAACGTATCTACTTTCCCGAACACTTTTGCTATTGTTTCTCCTCTAAACTTGTGTGATTTGGATGCAACTAATACGGACTGACGCTGTTTTCAGCAGAATTGCCTTGGTGTCTATTTTTTGTGCAGCAACTATCAGGAAAAATCCCGGAAAATATGCCAAAAATCCTATTTCACCCGAAGACTTGAGGAGCCAGAATACGAGACGGAGAAGAGCCCTGGGGTGGCCACACCACCTGGTGGCGCGGGCCAGGCAAGGCCGCGCCAGGGGATGGTGTGGGCCCCCCAGGCACCCCCTCGGCCTCTCTCTTCGCCTATAAGGAGCCTTCTGACCTAAAAACTTCAGGGGGTTCGACGTTTTTCCAAAAGGAGTTCCGCTCCGCCGCCACCACCAAATTCCACGAAACAGTACCAGAAACTCCGTTCTGGCACCCTGCCGGGACGGGGAATTGGAGGAGATCATCACCATCGCTCCTCCATCGACCATCCATGTTTCCCCCATCTATGAGTGAGTAATCCCCCGCTGTAGGCTATGGGGATGGTAGGGATTGGATGAGATCGTTCATGTAATGGCATCACATTGTTAGGGCATGGTGCCTAATATCTTTTATTAGTGCTTTATGACTTTGTTGCGACTTGTTGTGCTTAATGCTTGTCACTAGGACCCGAGTGCAATGATTTCAGATCTGAACATGTTATTGATTCATTATGATAGTATTATTCTTGGTCTTATCTACAAGTTGTATACACACGTTGTTGTCCAGAACCTATGGCCCCGAAGTGACAGAAATCGGGATAACCGGAAGGGAAAGGATTTGATGTGAGGATCACATGTGTTCACGGAGTGTTAATGCTTTGCTCCGGTGCTCTATTAAAAGGAGCACCTTAATTGCCAGTAGTTCCCTAGAGGCCCCGCTGCAAACGGGCTGGCAGGACAAAAGATGTTGTGCAAGTTCTCATTGCGAGCACGTATGACTATATATGGAACACATGCCTAGGATTGTCTAGTACTTGGGTGCTTTATCTTATTTATCTGCAATTGCCCTATGTTCTGATTTCTATGTCAATTGTCTTGTCCATGCAACGCCCGTCCATCCATCCCTATGCCTACCGCACTCGAATCCACTGTATACTGCTTTTGTTACTACTGTCTTTGTTTTGCTACTGTTGTTACTTTACTATTCCTACTACAAAACTGTTGCTAACGATAAACTTCTGTGAGCAAGATTGTTTCTAGGTGCAGCTGAATTGACAACTCGGTTGTTAAGGCTTATAAATATTCTTTGGCTCCCCTTGTGTCGAATCAATAAATTGGGTTTCACTTCCCTCCAAAATACCGCGATACACCCCTATACTTGTGGGTCATCATCCCTTCAGCAAGCTCTTCAAGCAGATGGATCTATTTTCATAAAACATAACAAGCATCAATATACTTGGTAAACTGCAAGTGTTTGCTAGGAAACATTTATAATTTAGTATATCAAATATACTTTCTTCATCCGTGACATCCTCTTCGACTAGATCTACCTCAAGAGTTCTTGGCTCAGTTATGAACACATGAAAGGTGAACTCTTCGTCTCCCGTGATGTAGTTCATGACGACGTCTTTGTAGATTGGAGGCAACAAACACAGCACCCCATCTGTCTCAAAGCTATCAGTCATCCAATAGTCCACACCGTATGCAAGGCGTTCATGTAACTCATGCATCACAACCAGGTGACATTTTAAGTTGCCCTCTTCCCTCATTTTGGTCGAGAGAGACTTATTCAATAGCTCATACTTCATAATCCTGAACTACAGCGTGAAGAGCGCCTTCAACTCAACAACCATCTCAAATGTGTTGGTGTTTAAGAAACGTAGACGTAGCTTAGTCTTCATTGAATGAAGCATGGCGCACTGAATAAAAATGGAGGTGTCACGTGAGCACGATAATCTTTATTATCTTGCTCGGTTGCTGAGTCATCAGGATAATATCCTAGTGGTTCTTGTATCACATGGAGTATATCATTAATGTCAAGGGTATCCCTGAGGCGCTCGAACTAGTCTATGAAGTTTGACCCATCTAACTTAATTTCCACATCATGTAGGAAAGTCCTATAGTTGAAAAACTTATTGGAATAAGCCATGATCTACAAGGATATTTGCAAACATATTTAGACTAAGTTCATAATATGAGTTCATATTTATAATCAAATTATCAATTGAGCTCTCACCAAAACTATCATCCCCTAGATGGTTTTAGTGATTACACAATCTCCATTCACTATATCATCCCAATCGTCACAACCTTTGATATAGTTGGAAGGATGGACAACACAGTGTCGGTGACAACATTCATGTGACTCATGCTTGATCTTTTGATCTTATCGTGTTCTGTGGCCATGTCTGCACATGCTAGGCTCTCCAACTCAACATTAGTGTATTCGCAGTGCATACATAGCTTGCACCCACTTTATGCGAACGTTAACATGTCTAGCACCTGATCATCACGACCTGCTTCATAACGATGGACTTTCTTGGTGGTGCACACTAATGGGAGAACACTACAGTTGGTATTAATTAGGGATCATCTTATTGAATGCTAACTTAGTGTATCTAACATTAGCACACAATGAGATGTATAAGGTATCAACATCACATGCAATAATAGTGATATGATATGGTCCTTATCCAGGCGCCATGATCTTCATCGAGCGCTCCAGTATAGCGCCAAGTCCACGGTGCCACGAGTTGATCGTTCATTGAAACGATGATCATTGCTATGCTACTTACCAACATAGAGTAAACTAATTTACCGTAATTTCGACCAAGACCATATCACATCACATGCCTCTTGCAAAATAAAGTTAGACTCCTCTACTTTATATTTTGCAAGGTTTACGTGGTTGTTAGGCTTTCGTGACAAAATCATTTCTACCTACGAACTTCCAACCACAACATAGATCCAGTAGTTATCTATACTATGCCCCTTTCAAGTCCCTTGTTGAAAATGCTATATCAACTACTTAAAGAGAGACATACGCCCGCTAGCCAGTTATACGGTACAAGCAGTATGTTGAGCGTGGAACCAGTCTCGCGTAAGTTTACGCGTAAGGTCTGTCTGGGCCGCTTCACCAAACAGTGGTGCGATATAAACAAGTACACGTAGGAGGGTAACAACTATAGGATCAACGCCCACACAATCAACATGTGTTCTAACATTACAAGTAGTACTACGCATAGATCGGTTCTGATACCACTAAAAGGGTTTAGTAGCAGAAAACACATTTTACTTAGCTAGCGCAACACTAATTACCAAGATCTATCTATGAGTAATGTTGTAACGGAGATGGTTTCGGTAACATACCCTTGAAGACCGAAAGAACTTAGCATTCCGAGGGGAACGTAGATGAAGTAATCGAGACTGTAGCCAACCTCAAGGTCGTGAAGCTCCTCGCAAGTCACCCCAGGTCCTTGCACCACAGCCTAGGTGCCACTAGTGGCAGCACCTCCATGGTTTCACTCACATATGGTGTATGATGAAGACCTCCAGCTCTCTGATACTTGTTGAGAATGCGGAAGTAGATCTTTTGTCTAGGATCCTTGCAGCACGACGCCGTGCCGCAGCAAAGCACTCACTTGAGCGCGCAGACATAACTCAGGGCCGCAGCTGCAAGTGAGAAGAGAGAGGGGAAATTATCTATGGAAAATGCCTTAGAAAATCTCTTAGTTATTGCTGTGTCATTTCCTCCTATAGGACCCTCCTATATATAGAGGAAAATGGGAGACTCCTACCTTGCCAATCCCCGGGGTGTAGCTAAACATTGGAGGACGGGAGGCGCCAAGGGAAGGAGGCGGCGGCATGCCGGCCGGGTGGGCCCCACGTGCGTAGGGCCTGAAGTAGGCACGGTGGCTAGGGTGGGCCCCACCCGTGCGGCGATTGTCCTTACCCCTTTGTGTTGGCTTACCCTCTTGGACCCTTTCCCCTTTGGGGATTTGGGCCATTAAGCCCCATTTTTAAATCAGTAATAAATATTTATTTACCATTAATTAATATAAATATGTATTATCAAATTCTTATTGACCGAAACACCTTTCGGTTCTTTCCGAATGACTTCGGAACCTCCCGAAATGATTCTAGTTCTCTCTCAGAACAATTTCAATATTGTCCTTCTCTTTCTTCAATGATTCCATTATTACCAGCAAGATCTCCGATTGTCATTGTGATCTTAAGTGTGTTACCCTACGGTTCGGGAATGTCACAGCCATGATCGAGACTTCTCTCATATCAATGGTCAATAGTGGGACCATGATGCTCATAATGACCCTTTTGCATTCCATGATGTCTATTATCGTTTGAACCAAAAATGTCGAGTCTAATTCCCTTTGTTGCTTCGATACTTGACTTGTCCGAGACCTGATCATTGGTATCACTATACCTCGTTCAATCTCATTACCGACAAGTGTTGTTTTACTCATTTTTGTGATATTCCATTCCCGTGACGTATTTACATGTTGCGCAACATTTATGGATGTAATCTCACTAAGTGGTCCCAATGTATCTTCCTGTCACTAAGGAGAACAAATCCTGATCTTGATGCATGCGCCTCAATGTGCCCCTTTGGAATATCCAACATACACCTTTATGCTCACCCTGCTACAGTGTGATGGTTGATGTAGCCAAAGCAACCGCGGGTGACAGTGATTAAACAAGATCTCATGGACTAAGGATTAGGAGACTGTATTTCTAACTATTGCAACGTGAACTTTGTGACCTGATCGCGTTGCAATACTTATATGATGTTCATCACATCGTATTACTAATGATATGACTTAATTATCAACTAGAATAAATGCACCATGATTAGGAAACCTTGATTATCAGTTACCCAATGAACTAGTTGTATAGAGGCTACTAGGGACTATTGGTTTGTTTACATACCACACATGTATCAATGTTTCCTATTGATACATTTATAGCATGGTATGAAACTATTATGAACTGATGAGATATGATAATAAACACTCTTTATTACTTGCCTCTAAGGAATATCTCCTTCACGGAGCCTCTGAGATATGCAAACGTACGTCGCAACAACATCTCCCCTTATTGATCTAGTAAACCAGATAAGAGGTTGGTGAGATCTGAACCAACATCGCGACGAGATATCAGTTATACGGTGGAGTGATCTCAGTGGCAGAGCTCTGACGCGCACATAAGAGAGGAGGATGGAGGAGTAGCAGGAGGGGTCGGAGGCTAGGGATGAACCATGCCTCATGCCCCCTCCCCTCTCTTTATATATGTTGGGGTTGTCCAGGTGATAACCCCAATATGGCGTGGCGGTTGGGGAGGGGACTCCCTCTCCCATACACCCCCAAGTGGCGCCTAGGGTTTAGCCCCCCTTGGGGCGCATCGGCCTTGGGGCTGTGGCGCCCTAGCCCATATAGGTCAGGGTGCCCCCTTTCAGGTACATGTGCCCCTCCGGGAAGGTGGGGTCCACCATGGGACCCCCAAAACCTTCTAGAATCTTCCAGGTACGATACCGTAAAAATCCTGAACTTTTCTGGAACCCTAAATCTATCATTACTTATATGAATATTTATCTCTGGACCATTCTGAAGCTCCTCATGATATCTCAGATCCCATTCGAGACTCCGAATCAACATCCGATGTCACCATAAAAAATATCTCGGAGCTACCCTAGCATTAGCAAATGTTAAGTGTGTGACCCTATGGGTTCGAATATATGTAGACATGATCGCAACACCTCTCTAATCAATAATTAGCGCGATTGGATGTCCATAATGATTGTAACACATGCAACAAATATTACCATCGGTTGAACCACGATGTCAAGGATTCCACTGCCTTTGTGTCACGCTATTTTACTTTCCTGAGATTTGATCGTTGGTATCTCCGTACCTAGTTCAATCTCACTCCTAACAAGTACTCTTTACTCGTTCCATAACACACAATTCCTTGTGATCAAACTCATAGGTCACGTGCTTGCAAGCGATATAGATTGCGCATTATTGAGTGGGTCTAGAGTATATCTTTCTGTCACATGGATGGACAAATCCCACTCAACAAGTACTTTCTAAGATACCTAAAAGACACATTTATGATCACTCATTTACAAGTGATGGTTGATGCCCCCAAAGTATTCTTCCAGTACTCAGGAGTAACATACAAGCTGTTTGGTTGGGCTTAAATCTTGTTTTTGGATTCAGGCTTCTAAGCTAGAAGCACCTAAATGGGTGCTTTTGGCTTTTAACTCGACATATAGTTGTATGATATTATAAGCCCAAAGCTAAAATCAAAAGAACATTTTAGGTGCTTTTTTGGCTTATAAGCCACAAATAATCCCAACTAAATAGCCCATGTCCAGTTAACATCCAAAAGCCAAAACCAAAATCACCTATTTAGATGCTTTTGTGGCTTATAAGCCAAAATCCAAAAGCTAGATTTAAGCCTAACCAAACAGTCTAGCTTTGGCTTTTGAGTTTTATCATTTGTCTTTTGGATTCTAGCTTAAAAGCCACAAAAGAACCTAAATGGGTGCTTTTGGCTTTGGCCTTTGACTTTTAACTAGATATAGTTGTATGATGGTATAAGCCAAAAGTCAAAATCAAAAGCACATATTTAAGTGCTTTTGTGGCTTATAAACCAAAATGCACCTATTTAGATGATTTTGTGGCTTACAAGCCAAAATCCAAAAGCCATATTTAAGCCCAACCAAATAGCCCAATAATCTCATGTCTGAGAATTATGATACTATACAATGAACAACTATGCAATTTAAACATTGTGACACGATCTAATTGCTTTGCTTAGTTTTGGTTTGTCCATCATGTCATTATCCTGATGTCACGATCCTGTTATTAATCGACAACTCATGTCCATGGTTAGGATACCATAACTGTTATTAATCAACGAGCTAGCCTAGTAGAGGCTTGCTAGGGACTTGGTGTTTTTTATGAAACCACAAAAAGTATTAAATTTCTTTTTAATACAATTATAACATGGTATATAAATATTTATCATGAACTAGAAATATGATAATAACAATTTTGTTACTGCCTCTAGGACATATTTTGCAACACACTATGCCCCATCGATGTCGCCTTCCAAGGAGGTTCCGGCGAACAACTTTTCCATAGTCGTTTCCTTCTCTACCTACCCCTCACGACCCATTGTTGGGCTATCCATCTAGGGCATCTCACCATCCCATAAAGATTCCTCTAAAGATCATCTTTGCCTCGCCCTTGTCGTGACCCACTACCCTATTTCTCCCATGACCAAGGCATAATCACTGTAATCATTTCTTTGTTACCCCTCTTTCCAAATCTCAAGTATTCGCATGAACACTAAATCCTAACTTACATATATTCATCTCTGCAAATGAAGCTCGACGTGAATCCTAATAAGTAAGTTTCTCAAACTTTTACTACGTGTAACTTGATTAGGATGCATATAATTGTACCATAGTTTATTTTCCAAATGAAATAAATACAAACACAACGATCAAAATTAAATAGGGCGAATACCATGCACAAACTTTTTTTGGTACCTCATAGGTCACTACGATCCTATTAATGTCCGTATACACACCCATATCTGGATATAAATGCGCACATCCTTTTTTATACTATAGTCCTATTAATGTCCGTATACACATTCACATGTGCATGGAGTATATTAAACCATGCACATATAAATTGATTTTCATTAAGCGTCACAATGTATCACAATCTCACCACACGTCTTCCATCCCCATCACCAACCTTGATTTCCTCGCAATACTTGCCCCGAGCCATTTTCTTGGTATTCAGTTGATTCATAGTTGGAATTCCTTCCATATTTATACTATGTTTTACGTAAAAACAAGGAGGTTGTTTTATATGTAAGCCGCTCTAGGTATTTAGATATAGATCCAATAGTCTCCTCTACTATCACATAAATCTAACCTCTTACGGACATACCATCAATCCTAATCATCTCCCCTCTCGTCACCCCCGTCTTGTTGCCTGTTAGCCCTTACTCCACCATGCCATGTCGATATCGCATCCCAAGGAGGTCTTCGTCGAACTCTTTCATAATCGTTCCCTTCTACCCCTCCTTTAGAACTCATTCTTGGCCCTACTAGTGATGACCTCCCACCATCCCACAAATATTCTCATCAAGCCCATCTTTAACTTGCCTTGCCATCACACGACCTCTCCCCCAACCAAGGTACAATCATTGTCATATCATCTCACCAACACGTGACGATATGGTAGGAAAACATGAGACTATTGTAGGAAAGCCTTTCATTTTTTAGATGTAGATCAAGCAGTCTTGCTCCATTGTTATATAAATCTGACCTCTTACGGTATTGCCATCAAGATGTAATCACCCCTTCCCCTCTCGCTGCCACCCATTACGCCTCTTACCCATCGCTTCACCATGCCCCATTAATGTCACCTCCCAAGGCAGTTTCGATGAATTACTCCTCCATAGTTATTCCCTTCTCTATCTATCCCCAATGACCCATTATTGGTTTATCCATCGATGGCATCCCACCATCCAACAAGGATTCCTCTAAAGCTCATCTTCGACCCACCCTTGTCGTGACCCACTACCCTCTTTCTTCCCAGGACTAATGCGCAATTACTGCCATTACATCTCATCATTGTTTTTTGCTACCCCTCTTTACAAATCTCGAGCCTTAGCATGAACCCTAAATCCTTACTTACATAGATGCATCTCAGCTAATGAAGCTAGTGATGACTCCTAATAAGAAAGTTTCTCGAACTTTTACTACATGTAACTTGATTAGGATACATATAACTATACCATAGTTTTTTCCCGAAATGAAATAAATAGAAACACAACAATCAAAATTAAATAGGGCGAATACCACACAAAATTTCCCCGGTATCTCCTAGGTTACTATGATCCTATTAATGTCCATATACACCCATATCTAGATTTAAATGCCCACATCCATTTTTATATTAAACCATGCACATAGAAATTGATTTCCATTAAGTGTCACAATGTATCATAATCTGGCTACACACATCTTCCATCCCCATCGCCGACCCTGATTTCCCCTGCAATACTTGTTCCATATCATTTTCTTGGCATTCAATTAACTCACAGTTGGATTTTCCTCCGCAATTATACCACGTATTCCATAAACAAAATATCACCAAAATAATATCCTTCCAGCATAATAAATACATGACAGCTTGAGCGGCGCTGGTGAACACTCTAACTCATCTAGACCACCCATTTCCCTCATCTTTTCTAACTGAAAGTTAGGGTTCCTAGCCAAATTTTACAAAACTAATTGCTCGCCTACACAAACCTCTTGTCTAACGACCCACAAAACCCAAGCCCAAGGTTTTCCCACCGATCCATACCAAGCCAGGAAAGCAAAACAGAAACACAAAAAAAAGGGTGTGGGCACAGAGAAGGAAACAAACCAAAACCAAATGGAAGGGTCCAAAAAAATTTAATATAAAAAATTCCAAAAAATCCGGCATAGGAAAATCCACCGCCGAAAATATATAAAATGGGAGGGGAGAGAGGCGAAGGGGGAAAACCAGGCAGCGTCCAACGAGCGAGCCAAGGGTTTTTGAGTACAACGCACCCTCCCTCTCCCCCTCCCCCTCCCCGCTCCCCACTCCTCCTCCTCGTCCTTCCCCTGAAAATTCAACCTAACCACGAGCCGGGCACCGTCGGGCGGCGCGCCACCGGGATCCTCGAGCCGTGCCCGTGATCGCGTGGTGCCGAGGGGGGTCGATTCGGGGCCTGCCGCGAGCCCTGCAGGGTTAGATCCGGGGGTGGACCCGCGCCGCCGCGGCGGGATGGCCGCCACCGGCGAAGACGGCGGCGGCGGCGGTGGCGGTGGGGGTGGGGACAAGATGAAGCTGCTGTGCAGCCTGGGCGGCCGCATCCTGCCGCGGCCCGGGGACGGGACGCTGCGGTACGCCGGCGGCGACACCCGGATCGTGTCCGTGCCGCGCGGGGTGGCGCTGCAGGACCTCCTCGCGCGCCTCTCCGACGCGTACGGCGGCGCCACGGGCCCGCACTTCGCGGTCAAGTACCAGCTCCCCGACGAGGGCCTCGACGCGCTCATCTCGGTCTCCTCGCCCGAGGATCTCGACAACATGGTCGAGGAGTACGACAAGCTGGCCGTCGCCAGCCCCAAGCTGCGGGTCTTCATCTTCCCCATCTTCGATGCGGCGTCTGGGGACGAGGCCTCTGAGGGCGGCGGGGGGTTTGATGCTGGGTTGAGGTATCTCGAGGCTGTGAACGGCATTGTGCGCAAGGATAGCATCGCAAGCCTGTCGTCCACGCAGTGCTCCGATGGGGGGGCTCCTGCTCCTACCCCTGCTGCGCCTTCTGGAGCAGGCGGCGGCTCCCCGTCCGCTGCCGTCTCCCCCACATCCACCTGCTCCTACGACGCCTCGAGATCGGCGTTTACTGTGGCGCCGCCTCCGCAGCAGCCGCTTGTTGATGTCTTCAGCAATGCAGCTCCCGCACCTGTCCCCCTGAAGTCGCAGGAGAGTGCTCCTGAGATGAGGGCGGCCCCACAGCCAAACCCGCATCCCCAGCCGCATCCGGAGGCGGCAAGGTACCGGCAGCCACTCTCACAGCTACCACCACTGCCACCCGTGTTCATGAATGATCATAGAGAAGCTATGCAGGGTCTGAATCAGCCGCCACCAGAAAACACGACCTGGTTTCAGGACTGCAATATGTGCGTGAAGGCTCTGCCTCACGCTCACTCTGATCCGGTCATGAACGATTATGGCAGCGATGTGCATGGCGGGGCTGCGCCTGAGCCAATGCCGGTGTTCATGAGCCTGCGGCCTGAAGATGTGGCAAGGATCATGATGGCGGAACGGCAAGTGCCTGCTCAAATGGGGGCTTATGGCTACACACATATGCATCCTGTGCAACATGGCATTACCAACCCGGTGCCTGTTGATCCAGCTAGCTTTCATCAGCATGTCTATCTACAGCAGCAGCAGCAACAACAACAACAACAACAACACCAGCACCAGCAGCAGCAATTTTGTCCACATCAGGTGCCGTCAACTTATGGATTTAACCATAACCCTGTGATGCCTAATGAGATGGTTTCTCCAAATTCTGCCCATTCTGATATTACGAGCTCTCATCAACAATCTATGCTGCATCAATTGCCTTCAGCCCATGGAATGGCGCAGTACTTAGTGAGGCCAAGTAATAATCCCAATAATCCGCTGGAAGGTGAAGGTAGTTTAAGTGGCAATTCTAGGCATCGTGAGGATGGACATGTCCTTCTTGATAACATGCAGACAGTGGCACCTGTGCCTGCCCCAAGCTATATGGTGAATGTGGACAGGATGATGGATTCACTACGGGTGAGCCCCAACGAGTCTCGCTCTCCTGAACAAAGGATGTATGCTGAGAATGGTTTGCCCCAGAACGCAATACAAGAATACACTCAGAGCAACACGAACACCTTTTTTGATGTCAATGAACCAAAGGTAGTGCCTCCAACTGAATCAGTGCCACCACCTTCTGTGGCCAGTCCTTATATGCATAATCTCCAGCATGCCAATGTTGGCCATATGCCACATATGGTGAGCATTGGGGGACCGTACCCCAGTTATGTTGCTGCTACAATCGGGCATGGGGGTGTGCCTCCATCAGCTTATGGTGTTGATCTTTCGTATGCAAAAGCCACTGTCAACCCAATAAGTGAGCAGAAGGATGTTTTGCCTGAAGTTTATCACAAGGAAGCTCCACATGAGTCTGTTCCTCTTTCGAACACTAATGCTCAGGTACCATTACAAACACCAGCATTGTCAAATCTTGTTCCAAACGTCGAGCAACACCAGGAATCTGGTCTACCAGGCCAACAGTTGAACAGTGCACATGTGCTGCCACCAAGACCTAAGAGGGTACCAAGCAGGGAGAACATCAGCTCAAAGGATGCCCATTCCCAAAATTCGTTGTTGAATTGCAAAGGGCCAGATTTGAATATCCCAGCGGAGGAACAATCATATCACAAAGACGCTCATGCAGAACAAGCTCGGTTTGTTAAAGGTTCAATGCTTAACCATACTTCCAACTATATCTTGCTAGTATATCTGTATATGTACTTAATGAGTTGTAAGTGATGAATTCATATTCTTTTCTTCATGAATCCAGGCGATGGTATTACTAATCCAGACTTGCTGGGTATGGAGGATGGTCTAGCAGCATTTGAGCCACCACCTCCTTTGTTGAAAGAAGGGCATGGGGCTGTCAATAATAAAGTAGATGGGCAAGCTCATGCCAATGAGGTCGGACGAAAATTCTTAGTTCATGTATATCCTGATTCATGTCATCGTTAGTGCTAAATAAGATAAATACATGCAGGTTACCAAGAGCAAACCAGCAGATTGGGTTTCAGGATTACCAGTTACAGATGAGCTTGGACGCCTGCAGGTTACAATCAGGAAGCATATCTTATTCATCATGCACAGCTTTAATATAAAGCAATATTTTTGTACCAACCACATGTTCATGTTTCAGATTATAAAGAATGATGACCTGGAAGAACTCCAAGAACTTGGTTCTGGAACTTTTGGAACTGTGTATCATGGTAAATGGAGGGGCTCGGATGTTGCAATTAAAAGAATCAATGAAAGATGTTTTGCTGGGAAGCCATCTGAGCAAGACAAAATGGTATACTTTTCAATTCATACTTACGATTTCCTTTTATTTCCTTATGCTTGTCCTTGTACTGATAGGTCCTGAATATTTGCAGCGGCATGACTTCTGGAACGAAGCATCTAACCTTGCAGATCTACACCATCCCAATGTTGTGGCATTTTATGGTGTTGTTCTAGATGGGCCTGGGGGGTCCATCGCCACGGTTACAGAATACATGGTTAATGGTTCACTTAGGACTGCTTTGTTGAAGAATTCCAAGTATGTCCACTGTTTATATGTCTAGCTCTCTAGCATACCTTTTATAAGTATATGGTGTATCAATCTGTCCACATCATAATAAGCAGAAACTTACAATCTTACATGAAGTTGAAGAGATTAAAATTCTTTGCACATGCAGGAGCCTTGATCGACGGAAGAGACTAATCATTGCCATGGATACAGCTTTTGGAATGGAGTACTTGCATAACAAAAACATAGTGCACTTTGACCTGAAAAGTGACAATTTACTTGTTAATTTAAGGGATCCTCAACGCCCAATATGCAAGGTAAGAAGCATAATTCTTCTGCTTTATTTTGGTGTTGGCTGTTGTACTGCATTGTTAGACTATACTTTCTTCTCTTCTGTATTCTATTCTTGATGTTGGGCAATCCATCGTATATTGACTTTGCAAATTAGGCACTGGCTAGTGATAATTTCGTAGGATAATAGCCCCTCATATATGCAGTCTATTCCTTAGTTGGAACACACAGTTCTGATAGGCATTGGCTAGTGATAATTTCGTAGGATAATAGCCCCTCATACATGCAGTTTGTTCCTTAGTTGGAACACACAGTTCTGATAGTCATATGGACATTCGGGTCGTCTGTTAGATAATTGCTGATAGATCTTGGACTTTTATGTGGGCAAGAATGTACTTCTGCTCATGCAATTGATGAGTTGCATCATAAAACAGGCACCTTTGACTTAGATTTAGGTGGGGATTATTATAGCTAAGCACCTTTTGTTGACATTGGAAGGAACATAGGGTACGTAGGGAGTCGCCCTCATCGTGGTAACTAATTATACATTCTTAACAGTGTAATAAGGACACACGTATATAAATCCTAACCACGTGAAGTGACTATATTTTCAGTGTATCTACTATCTGATAACAAACACCTGTTTCCATAGACTAAACAAGTACTTCTTTGTCATCTGAAATCTTGTCATTATTGACTGGATCAACATTATTTATGGATAATTAAGGCTTTGGTGTTTAATATTTTGCATGTGTCACATGCAAATGCAAATATTGCCCATGCAAACTGTCGGCAAACTGGATCAATCCATGCAAACAAATTGACTTTTATGTCATTTAGGTTAACGCCCTTCCTTTTTTCAATTTAATTGCAATGATTTTCTTGGATGATGCAGGTTGGTGATCTTGGACTTTCGAAAGTGAAGTGTCAGACACTCATCTCCGGTGGTGTGAGGGGAACGCTTCCATGGATGGCACCAGAACTTTTGAATGGAAGTAGCAGCTTGGTCTCTGAAAAGGTGTGCTAATCTACTTGTATATTTCTGCTGTCTCTCTTTCATATAGAGCTCTATATCCAGGGTCACGTATAACTCACACATTAATGTTGACATGTTCCCCTCAGGTTGACGTCTTCTCTTTTGGGATTGTTCTGTGGGAACTCCTCACAGGAGAAGAACCATATGCAGATTTACACTATGGTGTTATTATTGGTGGGTACAAATCAGCCATGATGCAATCCCCTCATAGAAGAAACTACATGTGCACTATAGATAGTCATATTCTGACATAAACTGTTCACTTGTTGGCAGGAGGCATCGTGAGCAACACTCTTCGACCACAGGTGCCCGACTCATGCGACCCAGAGTGGAGATCACTGATGGAGCAATGCTGGGCAACAGAACCATCAGAACGGCCAAGCTTTACCCAGGTTGCTGTGAGGCTGCGCTCCATGGCCGCATCCCAGAAGGTGCAATCCTAGTAGGGGGCATCCGTCGACAAGCTCTTCCCATACCGCGTATCTAGGAAAAAAAAAATCCGGTGCTGATATACATGGCTCTTTCATCGTGTCCCTCTAGGATCTATCTGTTCATACCCCCTTCATTGTTTCATACCTTGTAATCATAACCACCAGCCCGTGTCTGTTTGTCTAGAAGCACCGCGATGGATGGATGGACCTTCGTCCCGGATCATCCGTATTCTTTCATTTATACCCTTGGCTTTAGAGGCGTGCTCCAATAAGCTTAGGTCTGCTGTCAGTTATAGAGAGTCTGATATTTATATTTTTTTTCTTTCTTTGCTTCTTTGTCCCCCGCCCCCCTTCTCTGGGTAATAATCGAGTTGTTTGGAAGTGTCCGTGGGTCGGTCGGTCAGTTGTGAACTGGTTGTATCTGGGTGGGTGGTAATACAAGTTTTGGGAAAGTGAGAGTGCTTGAGTGTGTAAGCAAGCGCTGCTTGTTTCAGTTTTGTGTGTTCGTGGTAATGTATACTGAATGGTTCAGTTGTCCTTGTAAAAAAGATACTACTGGTTGTTTGATTCCTTTGTCAGGCTATTTTGTTGTTCAGTGTCTGCCATGATTCAGTTACTTGTATACTCATGGGTGTTGATTCTGAGCGTTACTCTGAAGGAATCCTGTGTGCACCGGTCAGTCTGTGCCTGCGATCCAATGTTCAGAAACGCTGCACTCGGGATCAAGTCGGACATGGGAGGCGACGGTGACGCGGAGTCCGTCGGTCCATGCCGGGAGCACGTCGACGATGCGTTACGGTTGGAACGAGACGCGCATGTGGTGTGCCTGCCGACGGCGACCCGTGATGGCCGGCTCGTGCAACGTGAGCTGACACGGTGCGCGCCTCGGGGCACGCGTACGTACGTATGTGCACGCCTACCCAGTAGTCCGGATCCCCCGCTTCCAATGGAGCGGCCACCCAGATCTAGCCTCGCGAGTCGGAGCAGATCGTGGCGGTAGTTTTTCTTTTAAACAGATCGATCGTGATCCCTAGAAAACGGGCGTTTCGATTCACCTGACCTAATAGCACGGTTAGGTGCATGTTAAAAAAAATAGCACGGTTAGGTGGACCTCCTTCGTCTTTCGCGAATATCAGTGGACTGATCTCTCGTTCGTAAGGGCGTCTGCCTAGCCATTTCAGATGGCTAAATTGCCAGTTTTAGGCCAACTCCAATGCTACACGTAAAGCGGACCCGCGAGTCTGATTCTATCCTTCCAGACCAAGGCTACGGCCGAACACGCACCCGTGAATCGTGAGCTAGCCCAGACCTGTCTGCGCAAACTGGGCCAAAAGTTAAGCTCGTTTTGGGAACAAATCGTGGTGGTGGTAGTACTACTAGTATCGTAGTTCGATCGTGATCCCCAGGAAACGGGCGTCTCGTCCACGAAGCTAATAGCACGGTTATGTGGACCTCCTCCGCGACGTTCAGATGACTGATCTCATTCGTAAGGGCGTCTGCCTAGTCATTTCGAATACGAGATGTGCCAGTTTTAGGCCAACTCCAATGCTACCCGCAAAGCAGACCCGCGGGTCCGATTCTATCCATATGGACCAAGGCTACGACCGAATGCGCACCCGCGAATCGTGAGCCAGCCCGAACCCGTCTGTTTCGGCGCAAACCGGGCCGAAAGTTGCACTCGTTTTGAGAACAGATCGTGGTGGTGGTTGTAGTACTAGTATCATAGTTAGATCCTCATCCCTAGGAAACGGGCGTCCCGTCCACCGAGCTAATAGCATGGTTAGGTGGACCTCCTCCGCGAAGATCAGGGGACTGATCTCGTTCGTAAGGGCGTCTGCTTAGCCATTTCGAATACCAGATGTGCCAGTTTTAGGCCAACTCCAAATCTACCCACAAAGCGGACCCGCAGGTCCGATTCTATCCTTCCGGACCAAGGCTACGACCCAACGCGTACCCGCGAGTCATGGGCCAGCCTAGACCCATCCGTTTCGGCTCAAACCGGGCCGAAAGTTGAGCTCGTTTTCAGAACAGATCGTGGTGGTGGTTGTAGTACTAGTATCGTAGTTCGATCCTGATCCCCAGGAAACGGGCGTCTCGTCCACCGAGCTAATAGCACGGTTAGGTGGACCTCCTCCACGAAGATCAGGGGATTGATCTCGTTCATAAGGGCCCCAACGCTACCTGCAAATCGGAATCGTGGGTCCGATTCTGTCCTTCCGGACCCAGGCTACGGCCCAACGCGCACCCACGAATTGTGAGCCAGCCCGAACCCATCCGTTTCAGCGCAAACCGGGCCAAAAGTTGAGCTCTTTTTGAGAATATATCATGGTGGTGGTTGTAGTACTAGTATCGTAGTTCGATCCTGATCCCTAGGAAATGAGCGTCTCGTCCATCGACCTAATAGCATAGTTAGGTGGACCTCCTCCGCGAAGATCAGGGGACTAATCTCGTTTGTAAGGGCGTCTGCCTAGCCATTTCGGATACCAGATGTGCCAGTTTTAGGCCAACTCCAATGCTACCCGCAAAGCAGACCCACGGGTCCGATTCTGTCCTTCCGGACCAGAGCTACGGCCCAACGCGCACCCGTGAATCGTGAGCCAACCCGGACACATCTGTTTCGGCGCAAACCGTGCCGAAAGTTGAGCTCGTTTTGAGAACAGATCGTGGTGGTGGTTGTAGTACTAGTATCGTAGTTCGATCCTGATCCCTAGGAAATGGGCGTCTCATTCACCGAGCTAATAGCACGGATAGTGGACCTCCTCCGTGAAGATCAGGGGACTGATCTCGTTCGGAAGGGTGTCTGCCTAGCCATTTCGGATACCAGATGTGCCAGTTTTAGGAAAACTCCAACGCTACCCTCAAATCGGACCCACATGTCCGATTCTGTCCTTCTGGACCAAGGCTATGACCCAACGTGCACCGGTGAATCATGAGCCAGCCTGGACCCGTCCGTTTCAGCGCAAACCGGGCCGAAAGTTGAGCTCATTTTGAGAACAGATCGTGGTGGTAGTTGTAGTACTAGTATCGTAATTCGATCCTGATCCCCAGGAAATGAGCGTCTCGTCCACCGAGCTAATAACACGGTTAGACGGACCTCCTCCGCGAAGATCAGGGGACTGATCTCGTCCGTAAGGGCATCTCCTAGCCATTTCGGATACTAGATGTGCCAGTTTTAGGCCAACTCCAATGGTACCCAAAAATCGGACCCGCGGGTCCGATTCTGTCCTTCCGGACCAAGGCTACGGCCCAGCGCGCACCCCCGTCGTGAGCCAGCACGGACCCATCTGTTTCGGCGCAAACCAAGCCGAAAGTTGAGCTCATTTTGAGAACAGATTGTGGTGGTGGTTGTAGTACTAGTATCGTAGTTCAATCCTCATCCCTAGGAAACGGGCGTCCCGTCCACCGAGCTAATAGCATGGTTAGGTGGACCTCCTCCGCGAAGATCAGGGGACTGATCTCGTTCGTAAGGGCATCTGCTTAGCCATTTCAGATACCAGATGTGCCAGTTTTAGGCCAACTCCAAAGCTACCCACAAAGCGTACCCGTAGGTCCGATTCTGTCCTTCTAGACCAAGGCTACGGCCAAACTCGTACCCGTGAATCATAGCCAGCCCGAACCCTTCCTTTTCGGCTCAAACCGGGCCGAAAGTTGAGCTTGTTTTGAGAACAGATCGTGGTGGTGGTTGTAGTACTAGTATCGTAGTTCGACCGTGATCCCTAGGAAACGGGTGTCTCGTCCACTGAGCTAATAGCACGGTTAGGTGGACCTCCTCCGCGAAGATCAGGGGACTGATCTCGTTCATCAGGGCTCCAACGCTACCCGCAAATCGGACCCGTGGGTCCGATTCTGTCCTTCCGGACCCAGGCTACGGCCCAACGCGCACCCGCGAATTGTGAGCCAGCCTGGACCCGTCCGTTTCAGTGCAAACCGGGCCGAAAGTTGAGCTCATTTTAAAAATATATCGTTGTTCGATCCCGGTCCCTAGGAAATGGGCGTCTCGTCCACCGACCTAATAGCACGGTTAGGTGCACCTCCTCCGCGAAGATCAGGGGACTGATCTCATTCGTAAGGGGTCCAACGCTACCCGCAAATCGGACCCGTGGGTCCGATTCTATCCTTCCGGACCCATGCTACGGCCCAACGCGCACCCACGAATTGTGAGCCAGCCCGGACCCGTCCGTTTTAGTGCAAACCGGGCCAAAAGTTGAGCTCATTTTGAGAATATATCATGGTGGTGGTTGTAGTACTAGTATCGTAGTTCGATCCTGATCCCCAGGAAACGGGCGTCTCATCCACCGACCTAATAGCACGGTTAGGTGGACCTCCTCCGCGAAGATTAGGGGACTAATCTCGTTCGTAAGGGCGTCTGCCTAGCCATTTCAGATACCAGATGTGCCAGTTTTAGGCCAACTCCAACGCTACCTGCAAAATGGACCGGCGGGTCCGATTCTATCCTTCCGGACCAAGGCTACGGCCAACACGCACCCGCGAATCGTGTGCCAGCCCAGACCCGTCCGTTTCGGTGCAAACCGGGCCAAAAGTTGAGCTCGTTTTGACAACAGATCGTGGTGGTGGTTGTAGTACTAGTATCGTAGTTTGATCCTGATCCCTAGGAAATGGGCACTCGCCCACCGAGCTAATAGCACGATTAGGTGGACCTCCTCCGTGAAGACCAGGGGACTGATCTTGTTCGTAAGGGCGTCTGTCTAGCCATTTTGGATACCAGATGTGCCAGTTTTAGGCCAACTCCAACACTACCCGCAAAGTGGACCCGCTAGTCGATTCTGTCCTTCCGGACCAAAGCCATGGCCCAACGCGCACCCATGAATCGTGAGCCAGCCCATACCCGTCTGTTTTAGCGCAATTCGAGCCGAAATTTGAGCTCGTTTTGAGAACAGATCGTGGTGGTGGTTGTCGTACTAGTATCGTAGTTCAATCCTGATCCCCAGGAAACGGGCATCTCGTGCACCAAGCTAATAGCACGGTTCGGTGGACCTCCTCCACAAAGATCAGGGGACCGACCTCATTCGTAAGGGCGTCTGCCTAGCCATTTCGGTTACCAGATGTGCCAGTTTTAGGCCAACTCCAATGCTACCCGTAAAGCAGACCCGTGGGTTTGATTCTGACCTTCTGGACCAAGGCTATGGCCTGACGCGCACTCGTAATTCGTGAGTCAGCCCGGACCCATCCATTTTGGTGCAAACCGGGCCGAAAGTTGAGCTTGTTTTGAGAACAGATCGTGGTGGTGGTTGTAGTACTAGTATCGTAGTCCGATCCTGATCCCGAGGAAACGCGCGTTTCGTCCACCGAGCTAATTGCACGGTTCGGTGGACCTCCTCCACGAAGCTCAGGGGAACTATTTCTCGTTCGTAAGAGCGTCTGCCTAGCCATTTCGAATACCAGATGTGCTAGTTTTAGGACAACTCCAACGCTACCCACAAAGCGGACCCGCGGGTCTGATTCTGCGATTCCAGGCCAGGGCTACAGTCAAATGCACACCCGTGAATCATGAGCCAGTCCAGACCCGTCTGTTTCAACGCAAACCAGGCCGAAGTTGAGCTCGTTTTGGGAACATATCGTGGTGGTGGTTGTGGTACTAGTATCATAGTTCGATCCTGATCCCCAAGAAACAGGCATCTCGTCCATTGAGCTTATAGCATAGTTAGGTGAACCTCCTCTACAAAGATCACGGGACTGATTTCGTTCATAAGGGCGCTGCCTAGCCATTTCGGATACCAAATGTGCCAGTTTAAGGCCAACTCCAACACTACCCACAAAGCGGACCCGTGGGTTTGATTCTGTCCTTCCGGACCAAGGCTACGGCCCAATGCGCACCCGCGAATCGTGAGCCAGCCCAGACCTGTCCGTTTCAGTGCAAATCGGTCTGAAAGTTGAGATCGTTTTGGGAATAGATCATGGTGAAGGTTGTAGTACTAGTATCGTAGTTCGATCCTGATCCCCAGGAAATGGGCATCTCGTCCACCGAGCTAATAGCACGGTTAGGTCGACCTCCTCCACGAAGATCAGGGGACTGATCTCGTTCGTATGGACGTCTGCCTAGCCATTTCGGATACCAGATGTGCCAGTTTTATGCCAACTCCAACGCTACCAGCAAAGCGGACATGGGGGAGCGATTCTGTCCTTTCAGACCAAGGCTATGTCCCAATGTGCACCCGCGAATCGTTAGCCATCCCGGACACTCCCGTTTCGGTGGAAACCGAGCCGAAAGTTGAGCTTGTATTGAGAACAAATCTTGGTGGTGGTTGTAGTACTAGTATCGTAGTTCGATCCTGATCCCCAGGAAACGGGCGTCTCATCCACCGAGCTAATAACACAGTTAGGTGGACCTCCTCCGCGAGGATCAGGTGACTGATCTCGTTCGTAAGGGTGTCTGCCTTGCCATTTCAGATACCAGATGTGCCAGTTTTATGCCAACTCCAACACTACCAGCAAAGCAGACCCGCAGGTCCGATTCTGTCCTTCTGGACTAAAGCTACGGCCCAACACGCACGTGTGAATCGTGAGCCAGCCCATACCCGTCCGTGTTGGTGCAACCGGGCCGAAAGTCGAGCTCGTTTTGAGAGAAGATCGTGGTGGTGGTTGTAGTACTAGTATCGAAGTTCGATCCTGATCCCCAGGAAACGGGCGTCTCGTCTACCGAGCTAATAGCACGGTTAGGTGGACCTCCTACGCGAAGATCAGGGGACTAATCCCGTTCGTAAGGGCATCTGCCTAGACATTTCGGATACCAGATGTGCCAGTTTTAGGCCAACTCCGATGCTACCCACAAAGTGGACATGCGGGTCTGATTCTGTCCTTTCGTACCAATGATACGGCCCAACGCGTACCCACGAATCATGAGCCAGCCCAGACCCGTCCGTTTTGGCGCAAACCGGGCCGAAAGTTGAGCTTGTTTTGAGAACAGATCGTGGTGGTGGTTGTAGTACTAGTATTGTAGTTCGATCATGATCCTAGGAAATGGGCGTCTCGTCCACCGAGCTAATAGCACGGTTAGGTAGACCTCCTCCGCGAAGATCAGGGGGCTCATCTTGTTTGTAAGGGCGCATGCCTAAATATTTCAGATTCTAGATGTGCCAGTTTTAGGCCAACTCCAACGCTACCCACAAATCGGACCCGCGGGTCCGATTCTATCTTTCGAGACCCAGGCTACGGCCCAAAGCGCACCCCCGAATCGTGAGCCAGCCCGGACTCGTCTGTTTTGGCGCAAACCAGACCAAAGGTTGAGCTTGTTTTGAGAACAGATCGTGGTGGTGGTTGTAGTACTAGTATGGTAGTTTCATCCTAATCCCTAGGAAACCGGCGTCTCGTCCAGCGAGCTAATAGCACGGTTAGTTGGACCTCCTCCGCAAAGATCAGGGGACTGATCTCGTTCGTAAGGGCGTCTGCCTAGCCATTTCGGATACCAGATGTGCCAATTGTAGGCAAACTTCAATGCTAACCACAAAGCAGAACCACGGGTCCGATTTTGTCCTTTCAAACCAAGGCTACGACCCAACGCGCACCCTCGAATCTTGATCCAGCCCGTACCCGTCCGTTTTGGCGCAAACCGGGCCGAAAGTTGAGCTTGTTTTGAGAACAGAGCGTGGTGGTGGTTGTAGTACTAGTATCGTAGTTTGATCCTGATCCCTAGGAAAAGGGCGTCTCATCCATCGAGATAATAGCACGGTTAGGTGGACCTCCTCCGCGAAGATCAGGGGACTGATCTCGTTCGTAAGGGCGTCTACCTAGCCATTTCGGATACCAGATGTGTCAATTTTAGGCCAACTCCAATGCTACCCACAAAACGGACCCACGGGTCCGGTTCTGTCCTTCTGGACCAAGGCTACGACCCAACGCACACCCACGAATCGTGAGCCAGCCTAGACCTATCCGTTTTGGTGCAAACCAGGCTGAAAGTTGAGATCATTTTGAGATCAGATCGTGGTGGTGGTTGTAGTACTAGTATCGTAGTTTGATCTTGATCCCCAGGAAACGGGCGTCTCATCCACCGAGCAAATAGCATGGTTAGGTGGACCTCCTCCGTGAAGATCGGGGGACTGATCTCGTTCGTAAGGGCACTTGCCTAGCCATTCGGATACCAGATGTGCCAGTTTTAGGGCAACTCCAACGCTACTCGCAAAGCAAACATGGGGGTCCGATTCTGTCCTTCCAGACCAAGTCTATGGCCCAACACGTACCCGTGAATCCAGAGCCAGCCTGGACCCATCCGTTTCGGTGCAAACCGAGCTGAAAGTTGAGCTTGTTTTGAGAACAGATCTTGGTGGTGGTTGTAGTACTAGTATCGTAGTTCTATCCTAATCCTTAGGAAATGGGCGTCTCGTCCACCGAGCTAATATCACGGTTAGGTGGACCTCCTCCGCGAAGATCAGGGGACTGATCTCGTTCGTAAGGGCGTCTGCCTAGCCATTTCAGATACCGGATGTGCTAGTTTTAGGCCAACTCCAATGCTACCCACAAAGCGGACCCGCGGGTCCAATTCTGTCCTTTTGGACCAAGGCTACGGTCCAACACACACCCGTGAATCATGAGCCAGCCCGGACACGTCCATTTCGATGTAAACCAGGCCGAAAGTTGAGCTCGTTTTGAAAACAGATCATGGTGGTGGTTGTAGTACTAGTATCGTAGTTCGATCCTGATCCCCAAGAAACATGCATCTCATCCACCGACCTAATAACACGGTTAGGTGGACCTCCTCCGCGAAGTTCAGGGGGGTGTTGTCGTTCGTAAGGGCGTCTGCCTAGCGATTTCAGATACCAGATGTGACAGTTTTAGGCCAACTCCAATGCTACCCGCAAAGTGGACCTGCGGGTCTTATATGTCGTTCCGGACCAAGGCTATGGCCCAACACGCACCCGCGAATCGTGAGCCATCACGGACCCATCCGTTTCGGCGCAAACCGGGTCGAAACTTGAGCTTGTTTTGAGAAGAGATCGTGGTGCTGGTTGTAGTACTAGTATCGTAGTTTGATCTGATCTCCAGGAAACGGGCGTCTCGTCCACCAACCTAATAGCACGGTTAGGTGGACCTCCTCCACAGAGATCAGGGGACTGATCTCGATCGTAAGGGCGTCTGCGTAGCCATTTCGGATACCAGATGTGCCAGTTTTAGGCCAACTCCAATGCTACCCGCAAAGAGGACCCGCGGGTCCGATTCTGTCCTTCCAGACCAAGGCTACGGCCCAATGCGCATGCAAATCATGAGTTAGCCTAGACCTATCCATTTCGGTGCAAATCGGGCCAAAAGTTGAGCTTGTTTTGAGAACAGATCGTGGTGGTGGTTGTAGTACTAGTAGTGTAGTTTCATCCTAATCCCTAGGAAACGGGTGTCTTGTCCACCGAGCTAATAGCACGTTAGGTGGACCTCCTCCGCGAAGATTAGGGGACTGATCTCGTTCGTAAGGGCGTATGCCTACCCATTTCGGATACCAGATGTGCCAATTTTAGGAAAACTCCAACGCTACTCACAAAGCGGACCCGCAGGTCCGATTCTGTCCTTTCAGACCTAGGCTATAACCCAACGCGCACCCTCGAATCGTGATATAGCCCGGACCCATCCGTTTTGGCGCAAACCGGGCCAAAAGTTGAGCTTGTTCAGATCGTGGTGGTGGTTGCAGTACTAGTATCGTAGTTCGATCCTGATCCCAAGGAAACGGGCGTCTCGTCCACCGAGCTAATAGCACGGTTAGGTGGACCTACTCCACGAAGATCAGGGGACTGATCTCATTCGTAAGGGCGCCTGCCTAGCCATTTCGGATACCAGATGTGCTAGTTTTAGGCCAACTCCAACGCTACCCGCAAAGCGGACCGCGGGTACGGTTCTGTCCTTCTGGAGCAAGGCTATGGCCCAACACGCACCCACGAATCGTGAGCCAGCCCAGACTCGTCTGTTTCGGCACAAACCGGGCCAAAAGTTGAGCTTGTTTTGAGAACAGATCGTGGTGGTGGTTGTAGTACTAGTATCGTAGTACGATCCTGATCCCCAAGAAACGGGCGTCTCGTCCACCGAGCTAATACAACGGTTAGCTGGACCTCCTCCGCAAAGATCAGGGGACTGATCTCGTTCGTAAGGGCGTCTGCCTAGCCATTTCGGATACCAAATGCACCAGTTTTAGTCCATGGATTAGCTTGCAGATAGTTTTTGGGTCGCTGTCTGGCCTAGACGAGGTATAACCTAAGTGGCCTGACTAATTTGTTTTCCATATATAGTAGTATACTACCTCCGATCCATAACAAGTGTCATTATATTTGTACTAACTTAGTATAAAGTTTGTACAATGTCTCCGACACTTATTTTGGATCAAAGGGAGTACTTCATTTCAAACAAAGTTAATCTTCCCTCCCAAGAGTGCCTCCTCCTCGAGCGTAGGCACCTCTATGGCGATTCAGAGCGCCTCGTCCGGGTCTATGTCAGGTGGCTGTAGCGGCATCGCCTCCTCATGCTTACCTCCAGCGGCAACTGCTCCTAGTCCGAGTTGTCACCATCCAAGTCCGGCAACCAGTGTTCACCATCCACGGGGAAGTCACCATCCTAGTCCGAGTTGTCACCATCCAAGTCCGGTAACCATTGTTCACCATCCAAGTCTGGCAACCAATGCACTTTCCTACCCAATACACTTGTCAGGTGTATAGGTGCACTAGTTCGGCGAAGAGATAGTTAAATACAAGTGGTATGATAAGATAACGGTGCTAGAAAATAGCTTGATGGCGTGGAAGAGACTAAAGGCAAACTGAAATAAAGATGGAAGCAAGCAAACATGTAACAGATCTAATTGCAAACGGTGTTTCAATGCTTAGAAACAAGGCCTATGGATCGTACTTTCACTAGTGAACACTCTCATATAAATATATTATCTTCATGATACTACTCTTAACTACTCTCTGGTTGGACACTATAATCCATGGTAGGGCTATAACAACACACCTCAAAGTAAGCCTTTCCCATCTAGATAACCCCACACTGTCACCTTGAGCGCTAGATGGTTCCAACAAACACCACAATTTCATAAAGACATCCAACTCCAAATATAACTCATAACAAGTATTTGTAATCTCTAGCCTAAGTGCCACCATGGTGTGCACGCTGTCACTTTCACACACATGGGGAGAGCAGAGATCTATTAAAACACTTGAGTAGCAAGGTAGATCTACTTGATTACAAAGCTCATGATCTCAATAAGATCATGCATAGAGAGAGATGAACACATAGCTACCGGTAGAACCCTTGGCCTCGAGGAAGAACTACTCCCTCCTCATCATGGGAATCAGCAACGGTGATGGAGATGGCGGTGGAGATCGATGGAGATGGCTCCGGGGGCACTTCCCCGTCCCGGCAGGGTGCCAGAACAAAGACTTTATGTACCCCGAATCTGCCCTTTGGTGGCAGCGGTGCTGCAGACCTTTTCGTGGATTTTTGATTGACTCCTTAGGGTTTTTGCATCGGGGGAGATATATAGGCAAAAGAGGCAAGGTCGGTGGCCGGCCAGGGGGCCCACACCATGCCCTGGCGCGGCCTAGGTGGACCCGCGCCCAGGGGTGGTGTGGCCACCCTATGGCCCCTCTCCGTCTCACCTTCTGGCTCCGTGAGTCTTCCGGTAAAATATCAACTTTGGCTTTTGTCCCGTCCAATTCCGAGAATATTCATTTTCTGACTTCCTGGAACCAAAAACAGCAGAAAACAGGCAGTTGGCACTGTGGCTCTTTGTTAATAGGTTAGTCCAAGAAATCATATGAAAAGTACTCCAAAGTGTGGACAGAACATAAGAAAGTAGATAAAACGAAGCATGGAACATCAAAAATTATAGATACGTTTGCAACGTATCAACATCCCCAAGCTTAACTCCTGCTCGTCCTCGAGTAGGTAAGTGAAAGATAAAGTTCTAACAATAGTACTTCAACATAGCATGAAAGATAAAGTTCTAACAATAAGACATAACAACTATGTTGCAACATGAAAAGGCACAAACAAAAGATTCATGAATAACAATGCATTGAAAGACGTTTGTTTGTTTCACATAAAGAAAACATAGCATAGTGGCATTCAGCTTGTTCCTCATAGAGTAGCAAATATAAATGCATAGGACACCTTCATAGTTCATAAGAGTGACTAGATACAAGTAGTTTAAGAATAAGCAATATCAAGTTATGCATCAATCAACAAGTCTTGGGACAATGCACATACAACTAATAATGTCCACTATGCTCTCAAAGTAGGTGCATAAAGATAGAAGGTGGAGACTCAACATAAAAGTAAAAGAAAGGCCTTCATAGAAGGAAGTAGGGATTCAAGTTTCATAAAGAGATTCCAAAAATTATGGTACTTACTAGCTTTCAGCTCTCATTGCCCCGATCATAAGAATCTTGAAGTGATGAAGGTTAAAGTGAACAAACTATGAAGTATATGCTTGACAAAGTATAAGTTGGAAATCTCATGTCCCTTGAATACGAGGGCCGCTCCTCATGCTACTCAAGTTTAGTCACCGGTAAGTTCTTGTCATAGTAAGTACATGTGTATAATAGAGAACCGCCAACGGGGTACCCCTTGCCCGATGATACGGAAGAATCCCCATATAAAAATGACAAGGCAAGCAGATAACGGGCATCTCAGCAATCTTCTTATTTACCATGGGAATATGGTGTGTTTTCTCTCTTTCCTCTTTTCATATATCTATTTTTTTCTTTTCTTTTTCTCTTTTTTCTCAATATCTGACTCTTTTTTATCAAAAGAATGCTTCATAGACAGCTCATTATGGTTAAGATGGAAGTTTCCACCATGACATCATGGATTAGACCGGCGGCCCAGGCATTTCTCTAACACACATACATAACTCCATGGACTTACAAGCTCCCCTTTCATTTCACACCGACGACATCCATAGACAAAAGAGCATGATATCAACTAGGTACAAAGCACAAGTGCAATGTTGAAAGCGTTCCCCATGACAGCATGGTTATGCAAATCCCCAACATATAAGTGCAAGCATATACAACATAGATGACACAATGGTTCAAGTTTATTAAGTGCAAGAAAAGTAAAGTGTGCCATCAAGTTCGTGAGAGCTTTAATCACTAATTTTCACATAACAAGTTTAATTCAGAAGGTAGATAAAAACATGAATATACTTGGAATAACAAATGCTAATAGGTAGGTATGGTGGACTCTTTGGAATAACTTGGTTTTATTTGGAGTTGGATGCATGACTAGAACTCATACTTGGTATGGAGGCTAGCAAAAGACTGGGAGCTACCGACTAAGAGAACAATAATGGCCATAATCATGCAGAGCGACAAAACATCATTAATCAGAGCATAAAGTGATATAACAAGTCGAAAACTAAAGATCATAAAGGCTATGGTGACTTTGGATATTCATAACATGGTGTGAGCATGTGCCAAGTCAACCCAAATAAAGCATCAAAGGAGAATACCACAATACTATGCTTTAATATGCTAAAACAACGCATGATTCTTCCAAGGCACATTAAGCAATCTCAATTGTTTATAACATGTCATGCTACAGCAAAGAATACTAAGCATAAAGCCAAAACAATATGAATCATGGCATGACAAAGCATAGGCCATAGTCAAAAACAAGCTCTCTTTACCACTTAAGCATGTACTTTCCTACTCTTTTCCAATCCAAACCAAACTATTTGAAAATCAATGCATGAAAGAGGGGGTCTAACCAATTTATTCAGAAATTAAGCATGCACTTTCCTACTCTTTTCCAATCCAAACCAAACTATTTGAAAACCAATGCACTTTCCTACCCAATACACTTGTTAGGTGTATAGCTGCACTAGTTCAGCGAAGAGATAGTTAAAAAACAAGTGGTATGGATATAAGATAACGGTGCTAGAAAATAGCTTGATGGCGTGGAAGAGACTAAAGGCAAACTGAAATAAAGATGGAAGCAAGCAAACATGTAACAGATCTAATTGCAAATGGTGTTTCAATGCTTAGAAACAAGGCCTAGGGATCATACTTTCACTACTGAACACTGTCATATAAATATATTATCTTCATGATACTACTCTTAACTACTCTCCGGTTGGACACTATAATCCATGGTAGGGCTATAACATCACACCTCAAAGTAAGCCTTTCCCATCTAGATAATCCCACACTATCACCTTGAGCGCTAGATGGTTCCAACAAACACCACAATTTCATAAAGACATCCAACTCCAAATATAACTCATAACAAGTATTTGTAATCTCTAGCCTAAGTGCCACCATGGTGTGCACGCTGTCACTTTCACACACATGGGGAGAGCATAGATCTATTAAAGCACTTGAGTAGCAAGGTAGATATACTTGATTACAAAGCTCATGATCTCAATAAGATCATGCATAGAGAGAGATGAACACATAGCTACCGGTAGAACCCTTAGCCTCGAGGAAGAACTACTCCCTCCTCATCATGGGAATCAGCAACGGTGATGGATATGACGATGGAGATCGATGGAGTTGGCTCCGGGGGCACTTCCCCGTCCCAGCAGGGTGCCAGAACAAAGACTTTCTGTCTCCCGAATCTCTCCTTTGGTGGCGGCGGCACTGCGGAACTTTTCGTGGATTTTTGATTGACTCCTTAGGGGTTTTGCATCGCGGGAGATATATAGGCGAAAGAGGCAAGGTCGGTGGCCGGCCAGGGGGCCCACACCATGCCCTGGCGCGACCTAGGTGGACCCGTGCCCAGGGTGGTGTGGCCACCCTATGGCCCCTCTCCGTGTCGTCTTCTGGCTCCGTGAGTCTTCCGGTAAAATATCAACTTTGGCTTTTGTCCCGTCCAATTCCGAGAATATTCATTTTCTGACTTCCTGGAACCAAAAACAGCAGAAAACAGGCAGCTGGCACTGTGGCTCTTTGTTAATAGGTTAGTCCAAGAAATCATATGAAAAGTACTCCAAAGTGTGGACAAAACATAAGAAACTAGATAAAACCAAGCATGGAACATCAAAAATTATAGATACGTTTGTAACATTTCAACGCGGCGGGCGCGGAACATGCGAAACCTGAGTGGCAACTACGTGTGGCGCAAGAAAGTCGTGTGCTCGTGCTCTGGCAGGAACACCGCCCGTGGGTCACGATGAGGCAATGGAGGTGTCGTCGGCGGTCGGCGATACCGATGACATCCGGAGGATGAGTCGGCCTTGTTTTTGTTCTTCGTGGTATTGTTCAACCAAGATGGCATCTTGACTAGACGTGGGCAACACTATCGAGGGATTGGTGATGACAATGGCTGGGCAGAGAGGCCTCTCTTAATAGAGCCTTGCCATTGTCCCCAACAACTTGATGCTGATTGCAATCAATGCCCACGCACATGAAGGTGTCCCATTGCTTCAATGTTCATTGACCGACCGTCGATTTGCGTGCCACATCAATGGATGCATATCACCCATCAGTTTGTGACATATCGATGCCCATGGCGGCAGAGGAAGCGATCTATCACTAACAAACGGTACCAAATCGACCTAGGGAGGATGGGGCTGGACAGCGAACCGAGGAGACGCATTCCTAGCCCAAATTTGGGCGAGGAATGGGTCGGCATGTACTCGCATGTCCTTTTGGGTCTATGCACTAGGGTAGGTTTTCATGGTCTGGCTGTTCGTTTGGACGAAAATGGACATGCCATGGTAAAATGGGTCGGCACGGTGGAGATACCTTACGATGCAAACCTCATGTTTGATCACCGAATGTGCACGTCTATGCTGTCCTTTTGGCTACCTGGTGTTGGGTCTACTCGTCATATGCAACATTTAGGCCTTTTATTCTCAGGTGGCACATACTGTGGCTGTGGATGGCCTCTTGGAACATTTCTGACAAGTCAACTTCCAAGAGAACGGAGAGGGCACAAAGAGGCTGTATAGGAGAACAAAAGATATTTTCTGCATTCATTGCAGCAAATACAATGTATACTTGTGAGAGAGGTGTGGAATGATCAAGATGACACATCCAGGGTAAATTTGGTGGGATGTGGGGCAAATGGTCTCTAGATATTAGTGGCTCAATCTGGCTCAAATAAGAAAGGGGGGAAAACTACCCAAGCTATTGGTATGGTCATTGTTCTTGATGGGGTTATAAGCTATGAGCAACTTACCAATGCTTTCAAGTGTCGGATTCCCCGGGGAGGAGAATGGAGGATCAAACAATTTGGGGAGAAAAGCCTCCTGGTAAAATTTCCTTCAGCAACTAGATTACAAGAAATGTTAGCTTATCCACATTTTGTGTTGAAGGGGACAAGAGTAATCATCAAAGTTTCTGGGAAAATGAAATCGTTTGGGAAAATGTGGAGTTTGAAACCCAAGGAAGATTCTTGAAGTGGCTAAGCTCACAGATGATCCATTCATCTATTACATATACTTTGATATAAAAGAGGTTGTTGAATAGTGGGTTCAAGATAAAAAAAGGATCAAATACAAAAAGTTTGAGACATTCGGTGTTTGATGATCAACATGGGTAGGGATTTAGAAAAGAAAGCATTTCTGATAAGGAAGGGAATGACCAGGGGAAAGGCTCTCAGGAAGAAGCTGACTTACAGAGACAGGTGGAACCCAGGTGGCCACTTCTGTAAGTCAATCAAGTACAAGTGGATGATAAAATGATTTAAGAAAAGTCCGTGGGAGTGGAGGTAGTAAATAAGATGTATGTGAAAGATGCTGCAATGCTGGACCTGACCAAAAGTTATGAATCTAGAGAACATGTGGATTATGAGGGAGAAGATGGGAATGAAATGGAGGATTTTGAACATGAAAATATCACCAACACTCTATTTCTAAGGGACATGATTGGGAAAGAGTACATGCAATACTCTAAAGAGATGGTGCCTGATACTCAACTTGAAGACAGTGAAATGGTTAGCAATGATATTGTCATAAGCAATGCCAAGAGAGTACTACTAGATGGAAATTCTTCAAAAGCATCCTATAGTGGAAGAGACATGACCCTTGATGAGGAAATAGAAACCGAAATTGTACCGCTGTTTTAATCATAGTATGTAACCTATCCGCATACGGCTTCGGGACCTAGCCTATCATATATAGGCTGGAAGTAGCCAATGGAGAGATACTGAGAAAAATCCTTGAGCAATATGTAATCGATTTGACCATAAGAAATCACATGACTTCGACTCCCTTGTTTGTATGATTAGACCGACAAAATCCCCAGATTTATTTTTTCCTCAAAACCCTAAGTCCATAACCATGGGAATTGCCTAGGTTACCCCTCACCAATTGGCACTGTCTGTGGGAAACCTAAACGCTGGAGTCAGGGATTTGGTGCCCCTTTTCATCAAGCAGCAATCTGACAAAAGCGGCACCACGCCCGCCCACCCTTGTCTTGGTTCCCGCTGACTTCAACAGCAGATCCGACCTCACCATAAGAAGTTTCCACTTTGGCGTAGAGGAACCTGAAGAACCGCGCCTATCGGCTCCGATCTCGTCGGGACCGTCGGTCGAAAAAGTTGCACCTGCGAAGATACCTGCATCCTCCGTCGGATCATCTGTAGAATCCGCATTGTAGCCGGCAAATAGCAAAGAAAACTTTGGAGAGTCAGCAGATCTGGGGATCTTGATGGTCTCTACGATGATATCTCCCTCGGGTCATGCTCCCAGATAACGCCACCACGTGGATCGAGCCTAGTAAACGCTGAACCCGAAGAAAGCGGCGTAAGTATTGACTTGGCCGAAATTTACCCAGAACATAAACCATTGGATTTCACTAATCCTCCAAACAATGTCTCCCTCGGATCCAACGATGATGTCACTAGTTCATACATAACTCACCACCAAGTGTGTGTGATCATCGGGGACGCCTCAACTTAGCGTGACTCCAATAGTAACCCTATCATTGACCCCAATGATATTTTGTTGGATGACAATGCAGGAAATCAGGGAAACGAAGGAGACCTGACAAACAACCGCATAACCAAGGAGGAAGAGAACCGCGTGAAGGTGAACGGAAAACTCTCCGGCTATCAGCCGAAGCATGGAAAAAATCAAGGGACGCAATTTCGGGTATGGTCCCAATGACAGTCGAGGTCACACACGTAGATCTAATGACCTACCAATACTTGCTCCATCACAAGAAGAGGGATCTACTAAGGATGCATAGGCAACTCGATGAAATAAAAAGGCTAGCCAACGAGTCCAGCCTTCAGCGGACGCAACTAAGCTCTACCCGAGGATCAGGAAGTGTAAATGGAGGAGCATAGCCAAGGAGAGGAGCCTCACGATTGCAGAATATCCCTGAAGCCGAAAGGAAAGAACTTACCTGAGACCTCGATTTATCGTTTATGTCAGTACATACAACAAGACAGATCAAAGCAAAAACATCTCAAGCCACAATTGTAGCTGTGCAAACATATCTGATCACAACCCTCATGCGGCTCTCCATCGATCTGCTCTCATGAACCTTGGCATGGTGGGCACATCTCTTGCGCAAGCGGAACAAGGAATCACATGACAACCCGACAGATCCCCATACCGTCGCAACAACCCTCGGTAGTTGGGGCACACCCGGCGATCGCGATCACCACATCATGTGCACTTTTCGAGATCTGAGCCACGGAATGACGCAAGAGACGACATTACACAACGTAAGATCAGCAGATCTAGGGAAGAACGTAGCAGCCAAAGATACTACAACAGTGAAAGCAAGGATGATCATGAATTATGTGGAGCCAGTTGCTTTACCCAACAGGTTCGCAAGACTCTAGTACCCAAGGACTTCAAACTCCCTCACGACCGCCAGAAGTATGATGGACTCCAGGAACCCGTAGCTTGGTTGGCAGATTAACTGGCAACTGTCAAACTACATGATGGCTCCAAGGCCACCACAATGCAAAGTCTAAAGCTACACCTAAGTGGCGCCACCCGATCCTGGCTAAGGCAGTAACCCTAAGAATCCATCAGCAGCTGGAACGATCTTGACGATAAGTTCATCCAAAATTTCAATTCCACGTTCAAGCGACTTGCATCCCTGGAGTAATTGCAGGAGTGCAAGCAAAAATCTGGAGAATCAATATGGGCCTTCATCTAGTGGTGGAACATCATCGAAAATTTGGCTAAAGCTATATCCGAAGAAAGGGCAATTGACGCCTTCAACGACGGCCTTCGCTGATGAGAATTCATAGAAGAGATGGGGTGGGTTAAGCCCAAAACAATCTCACAGCTGATGGGCATGGAAAATCGTTGGGCTGATGGAGAAGACACAATACACAATAAGCGAGCATGTTCACCCAAAGAAGATAGGGAAAGGCGCAACAACGATAGGAGACGATAGAGAAAGGATGAATACGGTGGACCAAGCTACATTGTAGCTGGTTTCTTAGGAGAGGACAACCGAAGAAACGACCATCACAGTAGCGGATACCGCAACAACAGAGACAACGCTGGGGGAAGCCAACCAACACAGCGATACCAACCAACATCTTGGGACCCACCAATGTCCACAGTGCAAATGCTGGAAGGACCCTACAATATGCACTTCTATGTCGATTCAACAGGCAAAAGGCGATCAAACCACCTTATGAAGGATTGCTAAACATTCTTAAAGATGCAAGAGGTATGCAGTGCAAATGCAACTGAAGCAACAAGCCGAGGATATACCACTGCACCTGGAGCTTTAGCCATTGGTGCACCACCACCACCAGTACATCTGCCAACGGGACAACCTCAAAATGTAACAAATCAAGAAGATGAAAACCCAAGGTCTAAGGGTGCAATGTCGATGATTTAGAAAGGGAGAATGTCCAACAGGACCTAGAAGTTGATCACAAGACAAGTAAATATGGCAGTAACAGCGCCACCACCTACACCCAAATATCTCCATTGGGCGGAGCAAGAAATCACGTTCAGTAGAGATGATCACCCGCTTCGGGTGCCACAAACGGGTCAATTAGCTTTAATAGTGGAGGCACAAAGTGGCGGATTCGACATGAGCAAGGTTTTCTTGGGTGCAGGAAGCAGTATCAATTTAATTTATGCCAAAACCCCGCGGGCAATGAATTGGTCCCTACCAAATGTAACACCCACGGATACAACCTTCCACATGATAGTTCTGGGCAAAGCCAAAATTCCTCTAGGCAAAGTCTATCTCGACGTAGTCTTCAGATCAAGGAACAACTTCAGGTGCGAAAAACTCGAGTTTGAGGTCATGGACTGGCCATTGCAATACCACGCGATCCTGGGATGCCCAGCTTTCACCAGGTTCATGGCAGTACCTCACTATGCATACCTGGTACTAAAAATGCCAGCTCCCAATGGAATCATAACTGTGAGAGAAGCTTCACTCATTTAGATAATTGTGACCGAGAGTTCAACAAAATATCAGAATCTTTCGGGATGGAGGCAGAATTTGGCCAGCTAAAAATTGCAGATTCAGAACTACTACCCGAAGGACATGTCCCCATTGACCAAACTCCAAAAAACCAGGTGTATCACACAAGCCCAAAGGCGACCTATCCGGCCTCCAACATTGGTCCCACATAGGAAGGCGTGCTCGTCGGTTTCCCCTGTGAGGATTGGGAAACTCTTTTGGACTCAGTCAATATACAAGAAATCCCCAAGGAACCCGACGAGCACCTAGTTAAACTACACGAAGACGCTAGTATAAGATCCACCCGACATATCAGAGCCAATGGGACGATAGGCCCCTCGCCTCACCAATTCATGTCACATCACAGAGATAACGAAAGCAACATGGATGGCCAACTCAGTACTCATACCGAAGAGAAGCACACTTTGCATGTGTATCGACTTCACCACCCGAAGTGACCAAGCAAAACACTCCCCTTTCTCTCTAGGCCACCACGCAGAAGTTGTGCCTCCAGTCTAAAGCCCAGAAAACCCCCTTGAATCACCACAATCAATGGAACAAACGAGAAGACAGCAAAGCAACACCTTAAGCTGGAAAGCGCGGATATTATAATTTTTCTTTCTCTTATGCATTTTATATTCAATAAGGCCAACATATAGGCGAGCACGCCAAAATATGTATCCCCTACGATTCAACGATAAATAAATATAAGTTCTCAAAACTAGGTCTCAAGTTCTCTCCTGTTTTGTGTTGTTCATCAACCCAACACTCGGGGGCTATATCAACTGATAAATGATCAAAAATCCACCCGATACCTGGGGGCTTTGCCAAGCATACCGTACCAAAATCTTTGGCTCCAATACAATGCACTTTGGACCTGAATAGCTAACTTGGCCTCAAGGGGTCAGGCAAACGAAAGGGTCTCACGCAATAAACAAAATTTCTTATAAACTTACAACCTTTTTGCTAAAAAAATGGCACCATACATTAGTTATTGAATACAAATCTACATAATATACATGCTCTGTTATGCAGGAAATATTCAGATGACGAAATTTAGGAAGAAATCTTCCTCTTCGTGCAGACACCTCCAGACAATTCTGATGGCAGGCTTGCGAGCAGCCGCATAATGAGGCGCCATACTAATCAGCCCACCGCCAGGAGGGGAAGGTAGTCCCCGTGACACAACATCTAAATCCAATGTAGGGTGGTGCACGCGCACCCATGAGAGAGTTTAGCACCCGCCACAAGCTGCAGCTTCACAAAATGATGAATCCTCTCGCCATTAGATCAGCCAGGCTCTAAGGTTGAGGATCCCGGGGAAACATGGCATTATACACAATAGTCAAGGACCTACGACATCACTTGACGAATTGCTCCATCTCCGATACACGGTCCTGAAGCAAGGCTACCGAATATGCGCGACAATGATCAGTCCAAAAATCACTACTGGCACCTTGAGAGGCGACCACCAAAGCATTTATTTGACAGCACATATGTTGGGTTTCCTCCCTCTCGCACAGTCGAATGCCTAGAGAAAAATAAGAAGGTCAATTTCTACGACTAAACAATAAAAACTCGGGAGCGTTATGAAAGAACTTACATAATATCTTCTCGCTCACCCTAGAAATTTCTTCCAATAAATATGCTTCATGATCCAGGGCCTTGCACATCTTTGATTGAGACAGACCTACCATCGCTTGCACAACCCGAAGTTTACCCTCCAGCCTCTTCACCTATTTGATCACTTACGCATATAGCGGTGGATCGATCACGCGAAAAATAGCGGCTTCAGATGCGCCCACCCCAGATGAAGATGGATGTGCATCCGAAGCCTGAGTGGAACCAAACGGAGTAGCTGAATGAAAGAATATCTGGTAGAGCAGACGAAAGCGACAGAAATTTCAGTAAAACAGACAATTTGCATACACAACAATACATGCACCATCCACATATATAAACCAGCCACTTCTTGACAAAAGGAGAAATCCGCCAACAAGGACCAATTTCATTACAAAATAGAATAACAAGGAGGCTTCTACAACTACAAGCTAAATTATGAGGTAGTTTTCTCTGTAGACAAAGTGGCACTGGCAGATGGAGCATCAGCCGAAGGAGGGATAATTGGGGTAGTATTCGCTGAAGGAGCTTTGGCCGAAGAATAAGCAGTGTTTTTTTCAGTCCCTGCACCTATACCTAGAAGCAGCCGTGAATACTTCTTGGCCTTCTTAATGAAAGGTTTTAGGTCAACTGCTTTGCCGTCATTGGTGACTAGAACATAGGAGCTAACCTTCTACTAGTCGACCTTTTCACCGTGCGCCATTTCCAAAGCCATGGAGGTCTCAGCGCCACTCTCCGGCTGTACCATACTATAGCCTGCCAACGGATTCGGATCAGCGCTGAAAATAGCAACAAGATCGTTCAAATCCACCGGCACCTCCTTGGATGGGAAAATCTCGGCATGGAGGCTCTTCAAGGCGCGACATGAATGAATCACAAGATTTCGCCCATGGACACTATTCGCCTCCAAAGTGCCAACAACATCCAATAAAGGGTCAACCCTCTTGTCCTCGTCTAGCACCAAAGATTGGTCAGTAAGCTCTATGATATAGGGACTTATAGTGAGGAACAAGAATCGAAGGAAAATCAAGAGAGAATAAAAATTTGATGAGACAAGAAACTTACGAGTCAAAGAAGCATTGAGAACCTCCAGCCGTTTCTTGAGATTCTCATCTCGTGTGGCAAAGGCGCTCGCTTGTTTCACCTTTTCTTCAGCATCATCTTTAGCTTTTTTCTTAGCCTCTAGAGCTTTCTCGGCGACTCACACTTTTACCTCCAAATCTTGAACATGCTTCAACGCCTCGTCCTAGATAACCCTGGACTCTTTGGTAGCAGCGACACATTCTCAAGGAACAAAAAATCAATAGAAGTCAGAAGAGTCAAAAAAATTGGCTAATGGGAAGAAACCTTTGGATTCTTCAGCCTCATCACGGATCTTGATAAAGCGAGAGGCCATATCAACCATGTCGCGTATCAGCGGCTACAATGCAAAAGAATAGAACATCAGGGAAATAAGAACAGAGGTAGCCACAAAAACAAACGATCATAAAGAAGTACTCATATCCTGCATGTTAACCTCGGTGGGATTTTCGGATATTTCCATGCCTTTCCCCGCCAGTTTTCTTCTTTTCTACGACAGCGTCTTTGGAGCAGCAGAAATATCTTTCGGGATCAATCCTCCTGCAGGCGAATCATGCGTTCTCTTCGGATCCGCTGATGGCTCCGGTGACTTGGTCTGAGGAGGAGCAATGGAGGTACCAAGAGGAGACAAAGGAGGATCTTATTCTTCATCATCACTACAAGGGTAAAGTAAAAATACTAAAAATCACCATCCACAAGAATCAAGAAAGACAGGCAGTACTTACGAGGAAACGTCCTGCGTAAAGCGGAAGAGATTCATTTGTGGCAGAACCGACGAAACATGAATGAATAACTTTGGTTTGAGCCAGTCGAATCATCTGAATCCTCGACTGTTTCCCTAGCCTCGGTACATTTCCTTTTTTCGGAAGTGGGTAATATTTTGAAATCCTAACACCGAGCTGAAGCAGCATAATGAGTATGCAATGATGACTCAGCAACAGATGTCTCCACCTCCTAATCTAGAGTAGTGCTAGTCCTAGTAAAATCCTCGGATAAGGAAGTAGTGACTGGTAGCTCACTATTTTCCTGAAGTGGAGGAAGGGCAGAGAGGTGATTATAATCCTACAACATTGTGGGGCAAAATAAGGTAATAGGATATGATAATATGAAAAAGAAAGGAAAACAAAATAAACTCACATTCGGGAGACGATTCTTCTTGCCAAAAGGCTCCACCTTACAATCTAAAGGAACTGAGTTTTTCTTTGTCAGTGTGGTGAAGGACCAAACCCTCTGATACATTGCAAATGTATCTATATTTTTTGATGTTCCATGCTTAGTTTTATCCACTTTCTTGTGTTCTGTCCACACTTTGGAGTACTTTTCATATGATTTCTTGGAGTAACCTTTTAACAAGAGCCACAGTGCCAGCTGCTTGTTTTCCGCTGTTTTTGGTTCCAGGAAAGTCAGAAAATGAATATTCTCGGAATTGGACGGGACAAAAGCCAAAGTGCCTATTTTTCCTGAAGACACCAAGTGTCAGAATACGAGACGGAGAGGGGCCAGGGGGCCATCACACCACCTGGCCGCGCGGCCAGGCCTGGCCCACGCCAGGGGGTGGTGTGGCCACTCCCGGCACCCCCTCGGCCTCCCCTTCCGCCTATTAGATGCCCTCGGGACGTAAACCCTAAGTACCCGATCAAAAATCCACGAAAGAGTCTGTAGCCACCGTCATCTCCATCCCTAGATCGGGAGGGATCTGAAGCTCTTCCTGGCACCCTGCCGGAGAGGGGAATTCACCCTGGAGGCCTTCTTCATCACCATGCAAGCCTCCGGTGTGATGCGTGAGTAGTTCATCCTTGGACTACGGATCCATGTAGTAGCTAGATGGCTGGTTCTCCTCCTTTGTGCTTTCATGTCTAGATCTTGTGAGCTCCGTTCATGATCAAGATCATCTATTTGTAATTCTGCATGTTGTGTTTGCGGGGATCCAATGAATATTGAGATGCTATTTCAGATTGATTATTGATTCTATCATGTCTTTGTTATTTGTGATCTTGCATGCTTTCCGTTGTTAGTAGCTATCTTGGCCAAGTAGATGCTAGCAACTCCAAGAGTTAATATTTATGCTCGATAGTGGGTTCATGCCTCTGGTAATCTAGGGAAGTGACAGAAATCTCTAACGTACTAGATGTGTTCTTGCTACTAGGGAGAAAACAACAATCCTTTGTTCATAGAAAAATAGTATTGTTTACTTTACACGCAGTTCGTAAAGCAATAATCTGTTGCTTGCAACTTAATACTGGAGGGGGTTCGGATGATAACCTGAAGGTGGATTATTAGTCATAGATGAAGTTGGATGGCGGTCTATGTATAATGTTGTAATGCCCAATCAAGTTCCAAAGAAGTCAAGATGATTAGTATATGCATGTATTTCTTTCTCGATGTCTGTCAATTGCCCCGCTGTAATTTGTTCACCCAGCATGTTATCTATCTTAAGGAGAGCCACCTCTAGTGAACTATGGATCTCGGTCCTTGTCTTTTACATACAATCTACAATCTTTTACTTCTTTGTGTTTGCTTTCTGCAAACTTTTACTTCTTTCCATTTGATACGTTTAATCCTTTGTTTTCCGCAAAACATGGTGAGATTGACAACCTCATCGCAAGTTGGGGACAAAGTTCTGTGGTTGTGTTGTGCAGGTCCCCACGTTGCTACTAGCACCGGTAGTGCGCCCTGCCAAGGCTCAGCTAGTAACACCTTTGGGGTGTTTCCTTGCTCCTACTAGTTCGATTAAACCTTGGTTTCATAACTAAGGGAAACTTGCTGCCGTGCTCATCATACCTTCCTCTTTGGGTTCCCAACGAGCTCTACATTAACCACGCACCAGCACTTTTCTAGGCGTCGTGCATTGAGCCATCAAGCATTTTTCTGGCACCGTTGCTGGGGAGTTAAGGAAATCTTCACAAGGGAAGTCCCTCATAACCAATCTCTTTACTTTGTTATTTTTGTTTTGCTTAGTTTCTTTTTGCTTTGTTTGCTTGTTTCTTTATCAAAAAACACAATTTTTTTTAGTTTTACTTGTTTGCTTTCTTATTTGAAAACCCAAAAAAAATAACTACTCTTGAAAACACTAATTTGTGTGACTTCACTATCACCAACAACAATGATTTTATGAGCACACCTATTGCTCCACATGTTCCTGAAGCTACTTTCTTTGAGATAAAACCTGCTTTGCTTAATCTTGTTATGAGAGCACAATTTTCTGGTATTGGTAATGAAGATGCTGCTTCCCATCTAAATAACTTTATTGAACTTTGTGAGATGCAAAAGCATAGGGACATAGATGATGATATTATTAAGCTGAAATTGTTTCCTTTCTCTTTGAGAGGAAAAGCTAAAGAATGGTTGAATTCCGTTACTAGGAATAGTATTGATTCTTGGACTAAATGCAAATATTCTTTCATTGGAAAATACTATCCTCTTGCTAAGATTATATCTATGAGAAGTGAAATAATGAAGTTTAAACAACTTGATAATGAACGTGTTGCTCAAGCTTGGGAAAGAATGAAGTCTTTGGTAAAGAATTGTCCCACTCATGGACTGACTTGGATGATCATCCAAACTTTTTATGCAGGATTGAACTATTCTTCAAGGAACCTATTGGATTCTGCTGCTGGAGGTACCTTTATGACCATCACTTTGGGTGCTGCAACAAAACTTCTGGACAATATGATGGTTAATTATTCTGAATGGCATACTGAGAGAGCTCCACAAAGTAAGAAGGTAAATTCTGTTGAGGAAACCTCCTCCTTGAGTGATAAAATTGATATTATTATGTCTATGCTTGTTAATGGGAAATCCCACATTGATCCAAATAATGTTCCTTTAGCTTCTTTGGTTTCTCAAGAAGAGCAAGTTGATGTGAACTTCATAAGAAATAATAATTTTGGCAACAATGCTTATGGTAATAATGCTTATAGGAACAATTTTGGTAACAACAATTATAAGCCATATCCTCCCAACAATGGTAATGCTTATGGAAATTATTACAACAATAATAGGAGTGCTCCCTCTAAACTTGAAGTTATGCTTAAAGAGTTTATTAGTAAACAAACTTCTTTCAATAAAACTATTGAGGAAAACTCTCTAATGCTGAAAGAAATATAGCATCTTTGGCTAAAGCTCAATCTTCTTTAAATAAAATGGCTGCTAAACCTGAAACTAATGATAATCCCTTTGCATCTACTAATACTATACAAGTAAGAATGGATGAAAATGTTAGACTATTAGATGAATTACATGCTAAGTGGGAAAGAGACGATGATATTTCTAGAAACATTAGTGTTTCTACTATTACCACCACTAGTGTTAAGGCTAGTAATAGTTCTACTACTTTAGATGATAAATTTGATTTTTATCTTGATGGTTGCAATATCTCTGAAGTTATTAAGTGCCTACAAAATCTTGCTAAAAGTCCTAATTCTAGTGCTATGAACATGGCCTTTACAAAACACAGTACTGATGCTCTCATAAAGATTAAATAAAAAAAGATGAAACATAAAGCTTCTATTCCTAGAAAACAAGAAGATGGTTGGGAACCCATCATTAATATGAAAGTGAATGACTTTTATTTCAAAGCTTTATGTGATCTTAATAGTAGTGTTTCTATTATGCCTAGAAGGATTTATGATATGCTTGATTTGCCACCACTTGAAGATTGTTATTTGAATGTCCCACTTGATGATAATGCTAAAAAGAAACTCATGGGGAGTCTTAATGATGTTCTTATTATGGTTAACAATGCCTATGTCCCCGTTGATTTCTATGTTTTGGATGTTGAATACAATGCTTCTTGTCCTATTACTTTGGGAAGACCTTTTCTTAGAACTGTTGGTGCTATCATTGATATGAAAGAAGACACCATTAAATATCAACTCCCACTCAAGAAAGCTATAGAACACTTCTCTAAAAAGAGAGAAAAGATTTCTTTTGCTTCTCCTATGAAAACAAAATTTGTTCTTAATGCTTCTTCATTTGAGAACACTTGATTCTTTCTTGCTTCTTATGCCTAACTTAAAGGCGTTAAAGAAAAGTACTTATTGGGAGATAAACCAAAAGTTTTAGATGGGTCTTGGAAGTTATTACCTCTGTAATAACCTCTTCTTATCCTTTTTTTGCTTTTTGTGCCAAGAGTAACCTCTAATGAGAGAGAAGTAATGATTGGGAAAGTTGCTGTCCCGAAACAGATTTTTGTGCTTCACCGTAAACATTCGTGTAAAATATCTATACGTCCTTTTGAGGCGTGAATTTTTTTCTTCTGCCCTAGGTTGTTATCTAACTTTCGTTAGTTCAACACTTTTTTATTTGAGCAACATAAGGTCTTCGAAAAAATTCGTCTTTACCTGCTGGTCTGTTTTGACAGATTTCTGCCATTATTTGCATTTGCTTCGTGTTGGTTCCTTTTTGAGTTCTTTTGGGGAATTGAGCTTTTTGAGGGAAGTGCTACAGTAGCTAGTGTTTTAATGGAAGTTTTATTGGTGTTATAACTGAACCTAAAGACTTATTATCTTGAGTGCACTAATGTTGCTAATAAAGATTGTGTGAAGTTTTGTATGAAGGAAAATTTTCAGGTGTATGGAAGGAATGAGTAATGAGATGAAGGATGGACTAAAGCTCAAGCTTGGGGATGCCATGCGTGTCACCCCAAGAAATATCCAAGAAGTACAAGCGTCAAAGCTTGGGGATGCCCAGGGCATCCCCTTCTTCATCAATAAAAATCCCAGGTTTCTTCCAAACACTTCATTTTTATTGTTTCATGCACAGTTGTGTTGTTCTTGGAGCGTCTGCTTTTTCGTTTTTGTTTTGGTTTTTAGTTTGCTTGGTTTGCTTAGTTTTCTGAATAAATTGGTTGTACCCCCTCTTTCATACATTGGTTTGCAAATAGTTTGGTTTGGTTTGGAAAATAGTAGGGAAGTTCATGCTTATGTGGTAAAAAGAGCTCGTTTTTGACTGTGGCCTATGCTTTGTCACGCCATGCTTGATATTGTTTTGGCTTTATGCTTAGTATTCTTTGTTGTAGCATGACATGTTATAAACAATAGAGATTGCTTAATGTGCCTTGGAAGAATCATGCGTTGTTTTAGCATATTAAAGCATAGTATTGTGGTATTCTCCTTTGATGCTTTATTTGAGTTGTCTTGGCGCATGCTCACACCATGTTATGACTATCCCAAGTCACCATAGCCTTTATGATCCTTTAGTTTTCAACTTGTAGTATCACTTTATGATTTGATTAATGATGTTTTGTCGCTCTGCATGATTATGGCCATTATTGCTCTCTTAGTTTATCGCTCCCAGTCTTTTGCTAGCCTCTGTAACCAAGTATGCGTTCCACTCATGCATCCATTTCCTTAAACCAAGTTATTTCAAAGAGTCCACCATACCTACCTACTAGCATATGCTATTCCAAGTATATTCATGTTTTTGTCTACCTTCCAAATTAAACTTGTTATGAGAAAACTAGTGATTAAAGCTCCCACGAACTTGATGGCACACTTTAATTTTCTTGCCCTTAATAAACTTGGACCATTGTGTCGTCTATGTTGTATATGCTTGCACTTATTTGTTGGGGATTAGCAGAACCATGCTGTCATTGGGAACGCTTTCAACATTGCACTAGTACTTTGTACCTAGTTGATATCATGCTCTTTTGTCTATGGATGTCGTCGGTGTGAAATTAAAGGGGAGCTTGTAAGTCCATGGAGTTATGTATATGTGTTAGATAAACGCCTGGGCCGCTGGTCTAATCCAGGCTGACATGGTGGAAACCTGCAGCGTAACCATAATGAGCTGTCTATGAAGCATTCTTCTTATAAAACCTGCAGCGTAACCATAATGAGATTGCTTAATGTGCCTTGGATGGATCATGCGTTGTTTTAGCATATTAAAGCATAGTATAGTGGTATTCTCCTTTGATGCTTTATTTGGGTTGACTTGGTGCATGATCACACCATGTTATGACTATCTCAAGTCACCATATCCTTTATGATCCTTTAGTTTTCAACTTATAGTATCACTTTATGCTTTTATCAATGATGTTTTGTCGCTCTGCATGATTATGGCCATTAGTGCTCTCTTAGTTTGTCGCTCCCAGCCTTTTGCTAGCCTCCACAACCAAGTATGAGTTCCACTCATGCATCCAACTCCTTAAACCAAGTTATTCCAAAGAGTACACCATACCTACCTACTAGCTTATGCTATTCCAAGTATATTCATGCTTTTGTTTACCTTCCAAATTAAACTTGTTATGAGAAAACTAGTGATTAAAGCTCTCACGAACTTGATGGCGTATATGCTTGCTCTTTATAAGTTGAAATTAGCAGAACCATGTTTCATGGGGAACGCTTTCAACATTGCACTTGTACTTTGTACCCCGTTGATATCATGTTCTTTTGCTTACGGATCCCGGCGGTGTGAAATAAAAGTGGAACTTGTAAGATCATGGAGTTTGTATGTGTGTTAGAGAAATGCCTGGGCCGCTAGCCTAAGCCATGCCTAATCATGGTGGAAACTTGCAGCATCACCATAATGAGCACTCTATGAAGCATCATCAATAAAAACCATAATTTTGATTATGGGAAAGCTCCCGTATCATGTGCAAGGGGTACCCCCTTGGCGGTTCTTAATGATACACATGTACTTACAATGACAAGAGCTTACTCGTGACTGAAGTTGAGTAGCATGAGGATCGGTCCTCGTAACTAAGGGGCATGAGATTTCGGTTTATAACTTGGCAAGCATATCCTCTTAGTTGTGTCACTTTAACCTTAATCACCTTAAAGACGCTTATGATAGGGGCAATGAGAGCTGAAAGCTAGTAAGTACCATAATTTTTGGAAGCTCTTTATGAGACTTGAGTCCCTACTTCCTTTTACAAAGGCCTTTCTTCCACCATTACATTGAGTCTCCACCTTCTATCTTTATGCACCTACTTTGAGAGCATAGTGGCCATTCTTAGTTCTATGTGCATTGTCCCAAGACTAGTTGATTGATGCATAACTGGATATTGCTTGTTTTAAACTATTGTATCTAGTCACTCTTATGAACTTTGAAGGTGTCATATGCATTTATATTTGCTACTCTATTGAGGGACAAGCTGAATACTATTATGCTATGTTTTCTTTATGTGAAACAAACAAACGTCTTGCAAAGCATTGTTATTCATGAATATTTTGTTTGTGCCTTTTCATGTTGCATCATAGTTTCTTTGCTTATTACTAGAACTTTGTATTTCATGTTATGATTGAAGTACTATGATCCCAGCTTTGAATGTTTTGCAAATACTTTGATCAAGTCTTTGATGGTGCATGTCACCTCAAAAATTATTTTTTCTTTTTATCACTTACCTACTCGAAGACGAGCAGGAGTTAAGCTTGGGGATGTTGATACATTGCAAATGTATCTATAATTTTTGATGTTCGATGCTTAGTTTTATCCACTTTCATGTGTTTTGTCCACACTTTGGAGTAATTTTCATATGATTTCTTGGACTAATCTATTAACAAGAGCCACAGTGCCAACTGCCTGTTTTCTGTTGTTTTTGGTTCCAGGAAAGTCAGAAAATGAATATTCTAAGAATTGGACGGGACAAAAGCCAAAGTGCCTATTTTTTCGGAAGACATCAAGTGCTAGAATACGAGACGGAGAGGGGCCAGGGGGCCACCACACCACCTGGCCGCGCGGCCAGGCCTGGCCCACGCCATGGGGTGGTGTGGCCGCTCCCGGCACCCCCTCGGCCTCCCCTTCCGCCTATAAGATGCCCTCGGGACGTAAACCCTAAGTACCCGATCAAAAATGCACGAAAGAGTCTATAGCCGCCGTCATCTCCATCCCTAGATCGAGAGGGATCTGATGCTCTTCCCGGCACCCTGCCGGAGAGGGGAATTCACCCTGGAGGCCCTCTTCATCACCATGCAAGCCTCCGGTGTGATGTGTGAGTAGTTCATCCTTAGACTACAGATCCATGTAGTAGCTAGATGGCTGGTTCTCCTCCTTTGTGCTTTCATGTCTAGATCTTGTGAGCTCCGTTCATGATCAAGATCATCTATTTGTAATTCTACATGTTGTGTTTGCGAGGATCCGATGGATATTGAGATGCTATTTCAGATTGATTATTGATTCTATCATGTCTTTGTTATTTGTGATCTTGCATGATTTCTGTTGTTAGTAGCTATCTTGGACAAGTAGATGCTAGCAACTCCAAGAGTTAGTATTTATGGTCGATAGTGGGTTCATGCCTCTGGTAATCTGGGGAAGTGACAAAAATCTCTAAGGTACTAGATGTGATGTTGCTACTAGGGAGAAAACAACAATCCTTTGTTCATAGAACAATCGTATTGTTTACTTTACACGCAGTTCGTAAAGCAATAATTTGTTGGTTGCAACTTAATACTGGAGGGGGGTCGGATGATAACTTGAAGGTGGATTATTAGTCATAGACGCAGTTGGATGTCGGTCTATGTATAATGTTGTAATGCCCAATCAAGTTCCAAAGGAGTCAAGATGATTAGTATATGCATGTATTGATTTCTTGATGTGTGTCAATTGCCCCGCTGTAATTTGTTCACCCAGCATGTTATCTATCTTAAGGAGATCCTCCTCTAGTGAACTATGGATCCCGGTCCTTGTCTTTTACATACAATCTACAATCTTTTACTTCTTTGTGTTTACTTTGTGCAAACTTTTACTTCTTTCCATTTGATACATTTAATCCTTTGTTTTCCGCAAAACACGGTGAGATTGACAACCTCATCGCAAGTTGGGGACAAAGTTATGTGGTTGTGTTGTGCAGGTCTCCATGTTGCTACTAGCACCGGTAGTGCGCCCTGCCAAGGCTCAACTAGTAACACCTTTGGGGTGTTTCCTTGCTCCTACTGGTTCGATTAAACCTTGGTTTCATAACTGAGGGAAACTTGCTGCTATGCTCATCATACCTTCCTCTTGGGGTTCCCAACGAGCTCTACGTCAACCATGCACCATCACTTTTCTACGCGTCGTGCATTGAGCCATCACCCTCTTCTCATATATCTTGAGAGTGATGTCATCCAGTGAAATCCACATAGGATCCTTCCTACCGGTGTAAGCCCACATACCAGATAACCTTGCCTGGAGAGGCTGGATACACACCCGAAGAAAGTATACCAGGATCTCTATCCCTGACAACTCCTTGCCAATCTCAGTATGCAGCTTCCCCATCCGCGCTATCAAGGGCTTGATCTCCGTCATTTCTTCAGGAGTTGGGCGCTGGTCCCATGAATCACGCCTTCATCATGTCTTTTTGGATCAAAAGGGGACAACCCAAAGGTCTGGCCCTCGATTTTCTGGTCCTTGATGTAAAACCATTTGGTTTTCCACCCTTGGACAGAATCTGAAATTTGGAAGACGAAATAATCAACCTTAGAACAAACGAAGAAAATGGTGCCACCAACATCGTGAACAAGAGTATCGGTGGCATTTCGGAGGACATAGAAGAAGTACTTCCACATGCCCTAGTGGGGATGAATCCAGAGGAAGAACTCACATAGAGTGATGAAACATGCAACATGGAGAATGGAGTTGGGCGTGAGCTGATAAAGCTGCACGCCATACACAAAGAGAAGACCATAGAGGAATTCATGAACATGAAGGGAGAGGCCACGATATATGAAGGAAAGAAACATTACCCGCCAGCCAGATTTAGGGGTCGGGGCAGCCTCGTCCCCTAGGAGCTTAAAGGAGCCCTCCTCAAGGAGACAATTGTTGCGTGCTTCACATAGATCTCGTGGAGTACACTTCGTGGGAGACCATCTAGGGGCCCTCCTCTTTGAGGTGTTGGCGGCAACAATGGTAGTTCCAACCTTGATCTTCCCCATGATGACTGGAAGAGCGAAATAGGTGCGCAAAGAGGGAGGAATAGGCAAGAACACAAGAAAAGCGCAGGTGCGGTGCAAGGAAGAAGAAGCAGGCAGCAAAGAGGAGTAGTAAAAACAATAAAAGGGTTATTCCCTCGTTTATAAATAAAAGGAACGTGAAGCTCAGCCGTATAATAGAGATGGCGAACCGTCAAAACACAGTGATGACACATGGCAATGATTCATATAAGGGTAAAAATCGTGGGCACTTATTAGCACGGTAAACATGGAGAAAATGTTCACGGCGCCTTGATCTTTGCGCGTAAAGGGGGTTATGGGGTCAAAAAAAAACTCCGATGACACGCCGCTCAAGCGTCATCATTACTACATCATGGGCCCACCATTGTAACATCCCATCAGGTCTTGTTTCTTGGAAGCCACGGCATATCAGCTTCATTAGCAATGATGTCATGGAAAGCAGTACAAAACTTTGGCTCTATAAAAGTAAGGACCCGAGAAAGTAACTACAAGACCTGAGTTGCATTAAATTCCTTAGCTGAAATAACTTGAGCGTACAATCGAATAAAAATATTCGACTGTAGCCTCAGGGGCTACTCCCATCGGGAGCGCTGATCGCGCACCCGATAAAGATGACATGACAGTTCTAGAAAAAGATGACTGAAATTGAAGACTTTCGCGAATAACCAAAAACTTTGAGCCTATGTCCTGATGCAAGCATCTGAGCATAGCCTCGGGGGCTACTCCCATCGGGAGCACTAACCACGCACCCGATAGAAAACTATGCTCTATATATAAGGTTAGAACATGACTCGAAGAAATATTATCCTCGTGTGTTGAAAACACACCCAATGAAACTTAAAGCTCTAGTGAAGTGAAAAAGAAAGAAGAACCTTTGAGTATTACATCAGTGTATCCTCAATAGGTACTCCCATCGGGAGTATTTACAAACATCATCCGACAAATTAAAAAGCTAATAACTTCAGCAATTCCAGCTGCCAAACAAGGCAGTCGATAAAATCATAAAAATTCTCGGACTACGCCTGACGCAATAAAACTCCGAATGTTGTGTCCATGACATGAAGGTAAGATCCCATGACTTGTCTTGTGTGACCTGGTAACCGCACATGAATGCGTTGTGCCAGAAAATTATCCGTATCGACGATACGATGAAAATCCCGACGAACGGGTTGGGTACCCGATACAATAGAACTGGGATTCAGTATTAAATAAGACCTTAACGGATCAAACAGAGTTATGCCAGTAAAATTCCGAGTTCAAGTCTGGGGACTTGAATTTGATGTAGGTCAGTGTTTTTGCCTAGAAGCAATTAACTGATTCCCGATCTGACGGATGCATCGGGCCTGTTGTACCAAATCCCTACAAATATAAAATAAATATAAATATCTTGTAAAGAAAACTTCAGATCATAAACTCTAAAAATTATCTTTGAGACTCAACCCAAATCTATGGTTCGGATGGAGTCTCGGGAGCACTGACATGGGTATGATTACTCGGGTTCTTATGATTGATTACCCTAGCTACATAAAGGCTCACAGCCCACGAAGCCCATAAAAAGGCCCAGGAATCATCCGACGGAAGATATAGTTTGCTAGATAAGGAAATAGAAACCGACATTGTACCGATGTTGTAATCAAATTCTGTAGCCTATCCACATACGGCTTCAGGACCCAGCCTATTATATATAGGATGGGAGGAGCCAACAGAGAGGTACCGAGAGAAAGCCTTGAGCAATCTATAATCGATTTAACCATAAGCAATCCGACGACTTCGACTCCCTTGTTTGTATGATCGGACCGACGAAATCTCCAACGTTCTCTTTTCCTCGAAATCCTAAGTCCATAACCATGGGCATTGCCGAGGTTACCCCTCGTTACCCAGTAAGCAAAAATTCCTACTGTTCTTTATTTTTCTTTTACTGTCTTAAAATATATAGCTGATAAGATAGGTGTTCATCTAAGTAGAGATCCCAAGAACGCTATAGAGGCTCTAGAGGTGATTAAGGATTTAGAGGAAGCTAGAAGTAATATTTTCAATGTTAGTAAGTATGCTAACATAGATTTTGAGAGTGACATAGAGTCAGAGTTAGAGGTTACTAAACAAGTGGATAATAATGAACTTGATGATGTTATTGAAGGATTAGCTAGTACTATTGGTAAAATAAGGTCTGATAGTAAACCTAGAGGTAGAGGTAGAGTATCATGTTTGGGTAGAGGTAGAAATATAAATATTTTTGAATAATTCAATTTTAGGCATGTTTTGGAATCATAGGAGGTTAGGGGAACACGAGAAAAACGTTTTATTAGAGATGCTATTAATGATCATAAACTAAAATTTGTGTGTCTGCAAGAGACAAAGATGAGGAGGATGAGTATGAATTGCTTAAACAATCTTAGTGGTAGAGATAGTTTTTCCTAGGTTATAGTCATCTCGAATGGCCAATTTGGTGGTATGCTTTTAGGGGTAGACAATGATTTATATGAAGTTATTGAGTCTTAAGTTGGGTGTTCTAATATTATAATGCTTGTTAGAGATATTGCAAAGGACAAAAATCTAACATAGTTAATGTTATGGTGCTACACATGCTAGGGATAAGCGAGACTTCTTGGAAGACCGTGCATGTTTTTGATAGTAATAAATTTGATTTTTTGGTGGGTGGTGACTTTAGAATTATTACAAAAGTTTCTGAGTGTAATAAAAAGAGAAGATTACCTAAATGGACTCACATGTTTAATGCTACTACCTCCATTCTAATGAAAGGCTTCTATTTTTTCCAAAAGTCAAACTACGTAAAGTTTAACCATTTTTTATAGAAAAAACCATTAATATGTACAATCCAAAATTAACACCGTTTGATACATCATGAAATATATTTTCATGTGATATCTATATAATATCATAGTTCTTGACGGTTTTTTATAGAAGTTTGGCCAAAGTTTACTTAGCTTGACTTAAAAAAAGCCTTATTCATTGGAACAGAGGGAATATTATAGAACATTGGGAACTAAAATAGGTTGTTAGTGATGGTAGATTATTTACTGGGTCTAATAACCAGTAAGATGTATCTTAAAACTTTGCCTATAGCTGATTCGGATCATTCACCTATAGTATTAGATTTTGGCTTGAATCATGCTGAAGTTGTGAAACATTTCAAGTTTGAATTATGTTGGTTCCTTAGATATGATTTAAATGATGTGGTTCATAGCTTGTGGAATGAGTTTTACCCTAGTAGGGATGCTTCAACTAAATGGCAGAATAGGGATAGAAATGTTTGAAGAAATATTAAATGTTGGAACCTTAATTATATTTGGTTGTATAAAGAATAGATACATTTGGTAGAAGCTATAGATTTGATATATAGAAATAGTGAATCTACATGCATGTCCCTTGACAATTATTTGTTAAGAAAACAATATGATGAGTAGCTACATAGGATTAATAAGGAGGAGGAGGATAAATGATTCTAGAGCTAAAGAAAAAGAGCTACTTGAAGGGGATGCCTGTACTTCTTACTTTATGTCTAGTCTAGTGGAGGAAGAAGTCCGAACAGAATAAATTGGTTAAATCAGAATGAAGGTGTAGTGTAGGGTGAAAGAGATATTTTGTTGTATGCCACTACTTTTGATAAAAACGTGTTTGGTCCTGGTAGTTGTTCCTTAGTGATTAGAGTGAAGGAGATAGTGCCTTGTGTGTTTTGGATGACTCTGATAGAGCTATGGTTGATGTTATGTTTACTATTGAGAAAATTAGGATAGCCATTTTCCAAATGAAGCATAATAAAGCGATGGATTGCATGCTAAGTTTTATTAGCACTTTCGTCCTTTAAGTTCAATGATTTATGTTTCCTATTTCATGAGTTCTTTCATGGTAGGCTATATATTGCTAGGTTGAATTACGTAATATTGGCCTTGCTACCAAAAAATATTGGTCCAGAAAAAATCCAACAATATAGGCCCATCTATTTTTGAATGTACTTTTTAAGATTTTTACTAAGGTTTTAAAAAATAGAGCTATTCTAGTAGAAGATAAAGTTATTTATCATGTGCAAATTTCTTTCAGTCATGACAGATTTATGCTATATGGTGTAGTAGTCTTGGATGAAGTCCACAATAGTAGAGAGGATGTTGCCTACACTGCATCACCCTCATGTCGGCTCCACTTCACCGCCCTCAAGTCGGCTCCACTGCATCGCCTCCTCATGTGAGCTCCACTCCCTCGCCTCCTCTATGCCGCACCTCCAACACTCTCCATCGACATAGCTGTTGAGTGCCACGATCGCTACCTCTACCACGTACCAGCTACCGTATACCAGCTCGTGAAGATAAGAATGGTGACTTGGGAAAGGACGCCAAGGATAGTGACAAGACCCAGACGTATTGTACCCATACCCTGACGTTTATCAATAGAGCAGTCTGATACGTCCATTTTGCATCACTACTCTATGTCTTAATTCACTATTATTCATTGATATATTTCATATTTAGAGGTGATACTTATGTTATTTCATCTGTTTTTGCATGGTTGATGACTTTTGGAGCATGGACCGCTGCAGTCAGGATTCTGATGGAAAAGGTGCTGTTTGGAGGCAAAATTCGCGAAGATCAGAAAATCCGAGAAAATATACGGAAAAATCTATTTTTCCAGAAGACTCAAGATGCCAGAAGATGGAGTGGAGGTGGGCCACAGGGGGGCCACACCACCCCATGGCGCGGGCAGGCCTAGGCCGCGCCAGGGAGTGGTGTGGCCACCCTGGCCCACTCCAGCCTCTCCCCTCTGGCGTATATCTTCCTCCCGAAACCCTAAGACTCGGGGAGCGACTAGAGAAAGATTCCGCCGCCTCTGCGGGGCGGAAAACACCGAGAGAGAAAGATCTCTCCGGCAGACAGATTTCTGCCGGGGGAATTCCTTCCTGGAGAGGGGAGATCGTCGCCATCAACACCACCATCAAGCTGGACTTCATCGGGATCATCATCATCATCACCACCACCATCACCACCATCAGCACCCTCATCACCATCTCCATATTGCTGTAACAATTGCGTTTAATCTTGCTACAGTTCATAGGGGAAACTTTCCTGGTGTTGATTACTCTTTGTAGTTGATGCTATTGAGTGAACCATTGAATTATTGTTTATGTTCAGATTGTTATACATCATTATTCCATCTCTGATCACGATCCATATGATGTCTTGTGAGTAGTTCATTTTGTTCTTGAGGACATGGGAGAAGTCTTGTTGTTAGTAGTGGAGTTGCGTTGAGAAAGATTCAATATATTGTTATTTAAGTTGTGGTGTACTTCTTCTAGTGGTGTCATGTGAACATCGACTACATGACACTTCACCTATATGGGCCTAGGGGAATGCATTGTGTATTTGGCTACTAATCATAGGGGTTGCCGGAGTGACAGAAACCTGAACCCCCGTTAGGAAACCATTGCACAAGGGACGTAAGGGTAGTTTAAAGCTGTGGTTAGGTTTCTACCTTAATTACTTTCTTGTACTTACGGATGTTTGCAAGGGGGTTTAATCACAAGTATGTATTATGTCTTGGATGGGACGGTACATTAGCACAGGTTCACCCACACAACACTTAGCAAGCTAGAGAAGATTAATCGACTATATGAAGCGAAAGCACTTGACAGTCTTCCCATGTGTCCTCGAGAACGTTTGGTCATCTATAGAAATACAACCGGCTTGTCCTTTACTGCATAAAGGATTGGGCCACTTGCTACATTTATTCCTACTGTATTTTACTTACTTGTACTTTGTTTACTTGCTTTATCGAAAACCCCTAAAAATCCGTTTGCTAAGTATTTGCAGAGAATTCCTGATCCATACCACTAGCCAGCACCTTCTGCTCCTCGTTGGGTTCGACACTCTTACTTATCAAAAATACTGCGATACACCTCCTATACTTGTGGGTCATCACAGTCCTATGCCCATGCTGCTATAGTTCGACAAGACACCAGTAGTCAATTCCCTAATAGTGTGAAGTGCACATCGTGTCATACTGTGTGGGCTCCCCTTTGTCCCCTGGGCTCTCCTTTATCAGGAGCACCAGGGGGAACGCTCGAGCCAGCCCCTGGGGGGCATTTTCCCCTTGATGTTGAGAGACACTGAGAGAGGAGAGCAGAGTGAGATTCTCGCCAAACAACTCAAGGAGCAATCTTGTAGCTCTCATATACAACTCCATATAGAGTTAGGCATGCAGGTAGGGGCGTTATCTCAACAGGAGAGCCTCAGACCTAGGGAAATCAGTGTTCATCTGTGTGTGCTCGTTAGCACATCTTCCTCCCCGGATCCTTTGGGGTCCATTGGCCCCAACATAAGCCTACCCGCATGGCATCTGTCATGTTACCACCACAACCGTTGGTGCTCACCATGGGGCTAGTAGCGACGCCGGCTGGAGTGTTCATTCGGATGGGACCTTCTTCATCGACTCTGGCGAGCTCCTCGAGCCAGGTCTCTGGGTTCAGCTTACCGGACGGCTTCATCAACTTCATCATCATCAGCATCGCCGTGAGCTACGCAGCTGCTGCCTTCTCCAAGGGTCGGCTTCATCGGCTTCGTCTTCGCTAGCGTGGCGGCTCTGTCATCATCTCGTAGAGCCCGGGGGTTCGACATTGCCATGGCTCCTGTACGCTCTCTTGCCCCCACGGCCGGTTTTCGCGTCTTCACCACCGTCTTCAGCAAAGCCCATGCAGGTTCTTTCTGTCGCATGCGCTGTTTGGTTCGTCGAACCGGCCGCGCCTGAACCAGATGCATCCAGGGTATATGTGTCTAGTACTTAGCTGTTTGGCCTGGTTAGACCTGTACGCCTCCAAGCACCCTACATCAACAATGCAATGTAAGTATTTACCATGTATATCTTTGCACCACACATAAGTGGATAACCTCGAATCACACTCGGGGGATATCAACCTTTAGCACATATTTTGTTGTTCATCTCGAGACAAACAAGTCTTGACCCGGGGGCTAGCTGGCTGGACCGGGGCATAAGTGGATAACCCCAAACGACACTCGGGGGCTACCACCCTTTAGCACGTGTTTTGTTGTTCACCCCGGGACAAACAAGTCTCGACCTAGGGGCTACCGTCTGGACCGGTATGCGATATTGATACATTGCAAATGTATCTATAATTTTTGATGTTCCATGCTTGGTTTTATCCACTTTCTTGTGTTTTGTTCCAATTTTGGAGTACTTTTCATATGATTTCTTGGACTAACCTATTAATAAGAGCCATAGTGCCAGCTGCCTGTTTTCTGCTGTTTTTGGTTCCAGGAAAGTCAGAAAATGAATATTCTCTGAATTGGACGGGACAAAAGCCAAAGTGCCTATTTTTCTGGAAGTGATCAAGTGCCAGAATACGAGACGGAGAAGGGCCAGGGAGCCACTACACCACATGGCCGCGAATACGAGACGGAGAAGGGCCAGGGAGCCACTACACCACCTGGCCGCGCGGCCAGGCCTGGCCCATGCCAGGGGGTGGTGTGGCCGCTCCCGGCACCCCCTCGGCCTCTCCTTCCGCCTATATATTGCCCTCGGGACGAAAACGCTAAGGACCCGATTAAAAATCCACGAAAGAGTCTGTAGCCGCCGTCATCTCCATCCCTAGATCGGGAGGGATCTGAAGCTCTTCCCGTCACCCTGCCGGAGAGGGGAATTCACCCTGGATGCCTTCTTCATCACCATGCAAGCCTCCGGTGTGATGCGTGAGTAGTTCATCCTTGGACTACAGATCCATGTTGTAGCTAGATGGCTGGTTCTCCTCCTTTGTGCTTTCATGTTTAGATCTTGTGAGCTCCGTTCATGATCAAGATCATCTAATTGTAATTCATACATGTTGTGTTTGCGAGGATCCAATGGATATTGAGATGCTATTTCATATTGATTATTGATTCTATCATGTCTTTGTTATTTTAGATCTTGCATGTTTTCCGTTGTTAGTAGCTATCTTGGCCAAGTAGATGCTAGCAACTCCAAGTGTTTGTATTTATGCTCGATAGTGGGTTCATGCCTCTAGTAATCTAGGGAAGTGACAGAAATCTATAAGGTACTAGATGTGATGTTTCTACTAGGGAGAAAATAACAATCCTTTGTTCATAGAACAATCGTATTGTTTACTTTACATGCAGTTTGTAAAGCAATAATATGTTAATTGCAACTTAATACTGGAGGGGGTTCGGATGATAACCTGAAGGTGGATTATTAGTCATAGATGCAGTTGGATGGCGGTCTATGTATTATGTTGTAATGCCCAATCAAGTCTCAAAGGAGTCAAGATGATTAGTATATGCATGTATTGCTTTCTCGGTGTTTGTCAATTGCCCTACTGCAATTTGTTCACCCAACATGTTATCTATCTAAGGAGAGCCACCTCTAGTGAACTATGGATCCCGGTCCTTTTTCTTTACATACAATCTTTAAACTGTTTACTGCTTTGTGTTTACTTTCTGCAACCTTTTAGTTCTTTCCATTCGATATGTTTAATCCTTTGTTTTCCGCAAAACATGGTGAGATTGACAACCTCATCGCAAGTTGGGGACAAAGTTCTGTGGTTGTGTTGTGCAGGTCTCCATGTTGCTACTAGCACCGGTAGTGCGCCCTGCCAAAGCTCAGCTAGTAACACCTTTGGGGTGTTTCCTTGCTCCTGCTGGTTTGATTAAACCTTGGTTTCATAACTGAGGGAAAACTTACTGTTGTGCTCATCATACCTTCCTCTTGGGGTTCCCAACGAGCTCTATGTCGAAAGTCGAGCGCATCAAGATATTTCTCTGGCACCGTTGCCGGGGAGTCAAGGACATCTTCACAAGGGGAGTCCCTCATAACGAATCTCTTTACTTTGTTGTTTTTTTTTCCTTAGTTTCTTTTTGCTTTGTTTGCTTGTTTTGTTCTTCAAAAAAACACAAAAAAAATTTAGTCTTACTAGTTTGCTTTCTTATTTGAAACCCCAAAAAAATGACTACTATTGAAAACACTAAGTTGTGTGACTTCACTAGCACCAACAACAATGATTTTATGAGCACACCTATTGCTCCACCTATGGCTGAAAATACTTTCTTTGAGATAAAACCTGCTTTACTCAATCTTGTTATGAGAGAGAAATTTTCTAGTATTGGTAATGAAGATGCTGCTTCCCATCTAAATAACTTTGTTGAACTTTGTGAGATGCAAAAGCATAGGGATATAGATGGTGATATTATTAAGCTGAAATTGTTTCCTTTCTCTTTGAGAGGAAAAGCTAAAGAATGGTTGAATTCCTTAATTAGGAATAGTACTGATTCTTGGACTAAGTGCAAAGATGCTTTTATTGGAAAATACTATCCTCCTGCTAAGATTATATCCATGAGAAGTGAAATAATGAAGTTTAAACAACTTGATAATGAGCATGTTGCTCAAGCTTGGGAAAGAATGAAATCTTTGGTAAAGAATTGTCCCACTCATAGACCGACTGCTTGGATGATCATCCAAACTTTTTATGCAGGATTGAACTATTCTTCAAGGAACCTATTGGATTCTGCTGCTGGAGGTACCTTTATGACCATCACTTTGGGTGCTGCAACAAAACTTTTGGACAATATGATGGTTAATTATTCTGAATGGCATACTGAGAGAGCTCCACAAGGTAAGAAGGTAAATTCTGTTGAGGAAACCTCCTCTTTGAGTGATAAGATTAATATTATTATGTCTATGCTTGTTAATGGGAAAGCCCATATTGACCCAAATAATGTTCCTTTAGCCTCTTTAGTTGCTCAAGAAGAGCAAGTTGATGTGAACTTCATAAGAAATAACAATTTTGGCAACAATGCTTATGGTAATAATGCTTATACGAACAATTTTGGTAACAACAATTATAAGCCATATCCTCCCAACAATGGTAATTCTTATGGAAATTCTTACAACAATAATAAGAGTGCTCCCTCTAAACTTGAAGTTATGCTTAAAGAGTTTATTAGTAAACAAACTGCTTTCAATAAAACTATTGAGGAAAAACTCTCTAATGCTGAAAGAAATATAGCATCTTTGGCTGAAGCTCAATCTACTTTGAATAAAATGGCTGATAAACCTGAAACTAATGAGAATCCCTTTGCAGCTACTAATGCCATACAAGTGAGAATTGATGAAAATGTTAGACTATTAGCTGAATTACATGCTAAGTGAGAAAGAGAAGATGAAATTGCTAGAAACATTAGTGTTTCTACTATTACCACCACTAGTGTTGAGGCTAGTAATAGTTCTACTACTTTAGAAGATAAGTTTGATTTTGATCTTGATGGTTGCAATATCTCTGAAGTTATTAAGTTCCTACAAAATCTTGCTAAAAGTCCTAATGCTAGTGCTATGAACATGGCTTTTACAAAACACATTACCGATGCTCTCATAAAGATTAAAGAAGAAAAGATGAAACATAAAGCTTCTATTCCTATAAAGCAAGAAGATGGTTGGGAGCCCATCATTAATATGAAAGTGAATGACTTTGATTTCAAAGCTTCATGTGATCTTGATAGTAGTGTCTCTATTATGCCTTGAAGGATTTATGATATGCTTGATTTGCCTCCTCTTGAAGATTGTTATTTGAATGTCCCACTTGATGCTAATGCTAAAAAGAAACTCATGGGGAGTCTTACTGATGTTCTTATTATGGTTAACGATTCCTATGTCCCCGTTGATTTCTATGTTTTGGATGTTGAATACAATGCTTCTTGTCCTATTACTTTAGGAAGACCTTTTCTTAGAACTGTTGGTGCCATCATTGATATGAAAGAAGGCACCATTAAATATCAACTCCCAGTCAAGAAAGGTATAGAACACTTCCCTAAAAAGAGAGAAAAGATTTATTTTGCTTCTCCTATGAAAAAAAAAATTGGTCTTAATGCTTCTTCATTTGAGAACACTTGATTCTTTCTTTGCTTCTTATGCCTAACTTAAAGGCGTTATAGAAAAGTACTTATTGGGAGATAACCCAAAAGTTTTAGATGAGTCTTGGAAGTTATTACCTCTGTAATAACCGCTCCTTATCCTTATTATTTGCTTTTTGTGCCAAGAGTAACCTCTAATGAGAGAGAAGTAATGATTGGGAAAGTTGTTGTCCCGAAACAGATTTCTTTGCTTCACCGTAAATATTTTTGAGAGAGCTATGTATGTCGGATTGAGCTGTAATTGGTTTTGCTTTTGCCCCAGGTTGTTATCTAACTTTCGTTAGTTCAACACTTTTTGATTTGAGCAACAGAAGATCTTCGAAAAAATTCATCTTTACCTTCTGGTCTGTTTTGATAGATTTCTGTCATTTTCTGAATTTGCTTCTTGTTGGTCCCTTCTTGAGTTCTTTTGGACAATTGAGATTTTTGAGGGAATTACTACAGTAGCTAGTGTTCTAATGGAAGTTTATTTGGTGTTAGAACTGAACCTTGAGAGTTATTTATCTTAAGTGCACTAATGTTGCTAATGAGATTGTGTGAAGTTTTGTATGAAGGAAAAATTTCAGGTGTATGGAAGGAATGAGTAATGAGATGAAGGATGGACTAAATCTCAATCTTGGGGATGCCACGCTTGTCACCCAAAGAAATATCCAAGAAGTACAAGCGTCAAAGCTTGGGGATGCCCAAGGCATCCCCTTCTTCATCAATAAAAATCCCAGGTTTCTTCCAAACGCTTCATTTTTATTGTTTCATGCACAGTTGTGTTTTTCTTGGAGCGTCTTCTTTTTCGTTTTCATTTTGGTTTTCGTTTGCTTGGTTTGATTAGTTTTCTGAAAAAATTGTTGGACCCCCTCTTTCATACATTTGGTTTGCAAATAGTTTGGTTTGGTTTGGAAAAGAGTAGGAAAGTTCATACTTATATGGTAAAAAGAGCTTGTTTTTGACTATGGCCTATGCTTTGTCATGCCATGCTTGATATTGTTTTGGCTCTATGCTTAGTATTATTTGCTGTAGCATGACTTGTTATAAACAATTGAGATTGCTTAATGTGCCTTGGATGAATCATGCGTTGTTTTAGCATATTAAAGCATAGTATAGAGGTATTCTCCTTTGATGCTTTATCTGGATTGACTTGACACATGCTCACACCATGTTATGACTATCTCAAGTCACCATAGCCTGTATGATCCTTTAGTTTTCAACTTGTAGTATCACTTTATGCTTTGATCAATGATGTTTTGTCGCTCTGCATGATTATGGCCATTATTGCTCTCTTAGTTGGTCGCTCCCAGTCTTTTGCTAGCCTCCACAACAAAGTATGAGTTCCACTCATGCATCCAACTCCCTAAACCAAGTTATTCCAAAGAGTCCACCATACCTACCTACTAGATTATGCTATTCCAAGTACATTCATGCTTTTGTTTACCTTCCACTTGTTATGAGAAACTAGTGATTAAAGCTCTCACGAACTTGATGGCACACTTTACTTTACTTGCCCTTAATAAACTTGAACCATTGTGTCTTCTATGTTGTATATGCTTACACTTATTTGTTGGGAATTAGCAGAACCATGCTTTCATGGGTAACGCTTTCAACATTGCACTTGGTACTTGTACCTAGTTGATATCATGCTCTTTTGTATATGGATGTCGTCGGTGTGAAATGAAAGGGGAGCTTGTAAGTCCATGGAGTTATATATATGTGTTAGAGAAACGCCTAAGCCGCTGGTCTAATCCATGCTGACATGGTGGAAACCTGCAGCGTAACCATAATGAGCTGTCTATGAAGCATTCTTCTTATAAAAAAAAGAGTCCTATTGAAAAAAAGAGAAAATAAAAAGAAAAAAAAGAGATACTATGAAAATAGAAAAGAGAGAAAAAAGCACCATATTCCCATGGTAAATAAGAAGGATGCTGAGATGCTCGTTGTCTGCTTGCCTTGTCATTTTGATATGGGGATTCTTCCGTATCATCGGGCAAGGGGTACCCCGTTGGCGGTTCTCTATGATACACATGTACTTGCGATGACAAGAACTTACCGGTGACTAAACTTGAGTAGCATGAGGAGCGGCCCTTGTATACAAGGGACATGAGATTTCTGACTTATACTTCGTCAAGCATTTACACCATAGTTTGTTCACTTTAACTTTAATCACTTCAAGATGCTTACGATAGGGGCAATGAGAGCTGAAAGCTATAAGTACCCTAATTTTTTGGAAGCTCTTTATGAGACTTGAATCCCTACTTCCTTTTACAAAAGGCTTTTCTTCCACCATTATATTGAGTCTCCACCTTCTATCATTATGCACCTACTTTGAGAGCCTAGTGGCCATTCTTAGTTCTATGTGCATTGTCCCAAGACTAGTTGATTGATGCATAAATTGATATTGCTTGTTCTAAACTATTGTATCTAGTCACTCTTATGAACTTTGAAGGTGTCCTATGCATTTATATTTGCTACTCTATTGAGGGACAAGCTGAATACTATTATGCTATGTTTTCTTTATGTGAAACAAACAAACGTCTTGCAAAGCATTGTTATTCATGAATCTTTTGTTTGTGCCTTTTCATGTTGCATCATAGTTTCTTTGCTTATTGCTAGAACTTTGTCTTTCATGTTATGATTGAAGTACTATGATCCCAACTTTGAATGTTTTACAAATACTTTGATCAAGTCTTTGATGGTGCATGTCACCTCAAAAATTATTCTTTCTTTTTATCACTTACCTACTCGAGGACGAGAAGGAGTTAAGCTTGGGGATGTTGATACATTGCAAATGTATCCATAATTTTTGATGTTCCATGCTTGGTTTTATCCACTTTCTTGTGTTTTGTTCCAACTTTGGAGTACTTTTCATATGATTTCTTGGACTAACCTATTAACAAGAGCCACAGTGCCAGCTACCTGTTTTCTGCTGTTTTTGGTTCCAGGAAAGTCAGAAAATGAATATTCTCAGAATTGGACGGGACAAAAGCCAAAGTGCCTATTTTTCCGGAAGTGATCAAGTGCCAGAATACGAGACGGAGAAGGGCCAGGGAGCCACCACACCACTTGGCCGCGCGGCCAGGCCTGGCCCGCGCCAGGGGTGGTGTGGCCGCTCTCGGCACCCCCTCGGCCTCTCCTTCCGCCTATATATTGCCCTCGGGACGAAAACCCTAAGGACCCGATCAAAAATGAAAGAGTCTGTAGCCGTCGTCATCTCCATCCCTAGATCGGGAGGGATCTGAAGTTCTTCACGGCACCCTGCCGGAGAGGGGAATTCACCCTGGAGGCCTTCTTTATCACCATGCAAGCCTCCAGTGTGATGCGTGAGTAGTTCATCCTTGGACTACGGATCCATGTAGTAGCTAGATGGCTGGTTCTCCTCCTTTGTGCTTTCATGTTTAGATCTTGTGAGCTCCGTTCATGATCAAGATCATCTAATTGTAATTCATACATGTTGTGTTTGCGGGGATCCGATGGATATTGAGATACTATTTCAGATTGATTATTGATTCTTTCATGTCTTTGTTATTTGAGATCTTGCATGCTTTCCGTTGTTAGTAGCTATCTTGGCCAAGTAGATGCTAGCAACTCCAAGAGTTAGTATTTATGCTCGATAGTGGGTTCATGCCTCTGGTAATCTGGGGAAGTGACAGAAATCTCTAAGGTACTAGATGTGATGTTGCTACTAGGGAGAAAACAACAATCCTTTGTTCATAAAACAATCGTATTGTTTAGTTTACACGCAGTTCGTAAAGCAATAATCTGTTGCTTGCAACTTAATACTAGAGGGGGTTCGGATGATAACCTGAAGGTGGATTATTAGTCATAGATGAAGTTGGATGGCGGTCTATGTATTATGTTGTAATGGCCAATCAAGTCTCAAAGGAGTCAAGATGATTAGTATATACATGTATTGCTTTCTCGGTGTTTGTCAATTGCCCCGCTGTAATTTATTCACCCAACATGTTATCTATCTAAGGAGAGCCACCTCTAGTGAACTATGGATCCCGATCCTTTTTCTTTACATACAATCTATAAACTGTTTACTGCTTTGTGTTTACTTTCTGCAACCTTTTACTTCTTTCCATTCGATACGTTGAATCCTTTGTTTTCTGCAAAACACGGTGAGATTGACAACCTCATCGCAAGTTGGGGACAAAGTTCTGTGGTTGTGTTGTGCAGGTCTCCACGTTGCTACTAGCACCGGTAGTGCGTCCTGACAAAGCTCAGCTAGTAACACCTTTGGGGTGTTTCCTTGCTCCTACTGGTTCGATTAAACCTTGGTTTCATAACTGAGGGAAAACTTACTGTTGTGCTCATCATAGCTTCCTCTTGGGGTTCCCAACGAGCTCTACGTCGAAAGTCGAGCGCATCAGATATCCCATAGGCAGGAAAAATAAATCAGGGGATCGGACAAAACCAAGCCACCATCTCTTTGCATAGAGCAACTTCTAAGATTAAATGTTTGACATATATGTGTGTTGACTAACTTTATCTTTTGGCATAACTATTTCTGAGGAACAACTCATTGCCAAATCATCGTGGCATTACAAAGTATATCATATTGCCGTTTATTCCAGTTTGCCAAATCATCATGGCATCATAAAGCATCTCAAATTGTCGCTTATACTCGCGTCATCAAAATATCATGGCTTCACCCATTATCTCATATCGCCAAGCATAATGTCTCGCCAAGTATCATGGCTTGCCGTCTATGTCGGCTCGCCAAGTATCATCGTTTGCCGCCTATGTAAGTATTTACCATCTATATCTTTGCACCACACGTAAGTGGATAACCCCGAACGACACTCAGGGGGCTATCACCCTTTAGCATGTGTTTTGTTGTTCACCCCGAGACATACAAGTCTCGACCCGGGGGCTAGCCGGCTGGACCGGTATGCGATATCCCATAGGCAGGAAAAATAAATCGGGGGCTCGAACAAAACCGAGCCACCATCTCTTTGCATAGAACTGCTTCTAAGATTGAATGTTTGACATATATGTGCATTGACTAACTTTTATCTTTTGGCATAACTATTTTTGAGAAATAATTCATTGCCAAATCATCATGGCATTACAAAGTATCTCATATCGCCGTTTATTTCAGTTTACCAAATCATAATGGCATCATAAAGCATCTCAAATCGCCGCTTATACTCACGTCATCAAAATATCATGGCTTCACCCATTATCTCATATCTTCAAGCATAATGGCTCGCCAAGTATCATGGTTTGTTGCCTATGTCGGCTTGCCAAGTATCATGGTTCGCCAACTATCCCGGCTCGCTAATTATGATATGCGACAATGCCCATGCATGCTATATGTTGATTTAGCCCATGCTAACAATATATGATTGTGGTAATGGCCAAGTTGGCTACACACTGATATGCAACAATGCCCATGCATGAAATATGTCGATTTTAGCCCATGCTGGCAATATATGATTCCGGTAATGTCCAAGTTGGCTATACACCAATATGCGACAATGCCCGTATAGGCCATATGTCGATTTAGCCCATGATGGCAATATTAGGGATGGCACCTGCCGGGTTTGAGGCCGGGTCCGCGCCCCCATACCCGCCCTGTTTATATAGTCAGGTCCAGATTTTCTCCAGACCCACGACCCATTGGGTACCCGGACCTGCCGGGTACCCGTGGTGGTGTGGCAGCGTGGACAACAGCGTGGAGCAGGAGTGCAGCGAGCTCGCGGGAAGCGGCGCGATGCGACAACCTCTCGGGAGGCAGCGCAGAGAGAGGTGGGATTAGGGAGGTCGGGGCGTGGGACATGGGAGGGTGGGACTTGACAAGCGTGGCCTCGTGGGTCGGTGGGGGTGGTTTGGCCGGTGGTTGGGCCATGGGCCGGTGGGTGAGGCTATAATTTTGACCCTAGATAATGACTGTTGGGACAAGTTCTATGTCATACCTGGTCTGCGGGTTTGGTTTCGGCACCCCCATACCCACCCCGTTTAATTTGGCGGGTCTAATTTTTACCAGACCCGCCCCATTTAAGACGGGTACCCATCGGGTTAGCAAGTTTCGGGGCCCCATTGCCATCCCTAGGCAATATATGATTCCGGCAATGCCCAAGTTGGCTATACACCGATATGCGACAATGGTCATGCAGGCTATATGTCGATTTAGCCCATACTGACAATATATGATTCCGGTAATGCCCAAGTTGGCTAAACACCGATATGCAACAATGCCCATGGAGGCTATATGTCTACTGGCAATATATGATTCTGGTAATACCCAAGTTGGCTATACACCGATATACGACAATACCCATGCTGGTTATATGTTGACACCAACTATGTCGATACTGAAAAATTGGATAGCCTACGCATGACTCTACGAGTCCCACATAGCCTCGGGGGCTAATGTCGGCGGAATGACCCCAAATACCCCAGAGTTGGTGACTCAAGGGGATCAAGTAAAGAAACAAATCAATGAGTAAGAGAGAAGAAATAGGATAAAGAAAAGCTCTCCTTGATAGCTATAGGCGCTTTGGGCCGACATTGGCCTAAGTCGACCTGCACCTAGGGCGCTACCCCCCTCCTCGGCTAACATACTACTTAACCCGATCCAAGCCGACATACAAGTTACTAGGCCGACTTCACCACATCTCGGCCCAGTCCGGTTGCCACTTCCTCCCCTGGTCCGACATCTAGGCCCAAGCCAACATACCACTTCATCCGAGGGACGAGCTCCAACACGTCGCTTGTTCTCAGCCGAGACTCGCTCCCTCGTTCGTCATCAACATCATCACCCACGTCGCCATACTACATCACCCCCACCACTACATCACCTTCATGTCGGCTCCACTCCATCGCCTCCTCATGTTGGATCCACTCCCTCACCTCCTCTATGCCGACAGCTCCAACACTCTCCATCGACATTGCTGCTGAGTCCCATGATCGCTACCTCGACCACGTACCATCTACCGTATACCAGCTCCTGAAGATAAGAACGATGACTAGGGCAAGAATGCCAAGGACAACGACAAGACCCAGACGTATTGTGCCCATGCCCTGACGTATCAATAGTGCAGTCCTGTGCCCATGCTGCTACAGTTCGACAAGACCACAGTAGTCAATTCCCCAATAGTGTAAAGTGCATAGTGTGTTGTACTGTGTGGGATCCCCTTTGTCCCCTGTGCTCCCCTTTATAAGGAGCACTAGGGGGAACGATCGAGCCAGCCCTCGAGGGGGAGGGGTATTTTCCCCTTGATGCTAAGAGAGACACTAAGAGAGGAGAGCAGAATGAGCTTCTCGCCATGCAGCTCAAGGAGCAATCTTGTAGCTCTCCTATACAACTCCATATAGAGTCAAGCATGCAGGAGTAGAGGTATTATCTCAACAGGAGAGCCCCAAACCTAGGTAAATCGGTGTTCATCTGTGAGCGCTCGCTAGCTCATCTTCCCTCCCTGGATCCTCCGGCGTCCATCGGCCCCAACATAAGCCGACCCATGGCATCTGCCGTGTTACCACCACGACAGGTAGATTTCAAAAAAGCTTAGCTGATCTTCCTTAGAGTTACGTTACACAGAGGTTTCCCTCCACAATTTGTTAGTTAGGTTATGAAGTAATCAAAAATTGTAAAGTAGCAGTGATGGTGAATAAATAATTAGGAACTTATTTTGAGTAAAAAAAGGCTTGCGACAGGGGGATCGTATGTCTCTCATTAGGTTTAATGTTGTTGTAGCTGTCTTGACTTTAATGATCAAGAAAACTAGTGAAAGTGGACTTCTGGAAGGAGTGCTAACTAACTTAATAGAGGAAGGTATTAACATGTTACAGTATGCAGATGACACGACCTTTATGTTTAAGGATAGTTTAGAGAGTGGTAGAATTTGAAATTTATTCTTTGCTGGTTTGATCGAATGTCTGGGTTAAAAAACTTTTTTCATAAAAGTGAGCTACTTTTTGTGCTGGTAAGGGAAGAAGTCAAGATTATGCTAGTATTTTTACTTGTGTGGAAGGGGAGACTCCTTTTGGATATTTAGGTGTTCCTCTTAGTTGTTTTAGACTCTACAATGTTGATTGAGGTGGAGTTGAAGAGAAAATGAAAAAAACTCATGTACAGAAAGGAAAACATAATTCATATGGGGAAGGTTGATTCTTTTCAAAACTTTTCTAAGTAATGTTCCTTTTTCTATGTTGTCTATGTTTGAGCTTCCTAAAGATCCTAGTAATAAGTTTAAGTTTCTTATGAAGAGATTGTTGTGGCACAACCAAAAGAGAAAAGTGATGGTTTAAGTTTCTTATGTGGTTAGGGGTTATTAACTTGGAAATTATGAATATTTGTTTGCTTAGTGACTGGCCGTGGAAGTTAGAGAAAAGTGATGGTTTATGGTAAAGACTGATTAGAAGCAAATATATTAAGAATGATCCTTTGTATATGTGTAAGCTTAGGTGAGGACAGTCCCATTTCTGGCAGGGGCTTATGTAAGTAAAATATATATTATTTTTTTGTAGGGAGAAAGTAGGTAATAGTAAAAGGACTAGATTCTAGGAGGATCACTGGCTAGGAGATTCTCCACTGATGGTTAATTTTCCTAGACTGTATGTCTTGACTTTTAGTTGTAACATTAGTGTGGCTAAAGTTTTTTAGGAAGGATGGGGTTGCATACGTTTTAGGAGAGTTTGGTGGGGGAGGCTGCTTCTCTTTGGCTCCAGCTTCAGAGTCTTTGTGTTGGGATTAGCCCGACAGATGATAATAATAGGCTGGTGTGGAAATTGACCTTAGCTGTAAAAGTTTCCCAAATTAAATGGCCTCACAGAACTGTGGTTTGTTTGAGTTCCTCTTAAAGTTAAAGTTTTTCTTTGGCTTGCTGCACATAATAGTATTTTGACTGAGTATAATCCTTGACGTATGGGGTGGAAAGGTAAAGAAAAGAAGTGTAGCTTTTGTGACTGTTGAGACAATTGATCGTTTATTTTTCAAGTGTACTTTCACAAAGTATCTGTGGGATGTGGTGAAGCGTGCTTTTTGTACGTCAAACTCACCTGAGAAGTTTAATGAGGTGGATTTGTGGGTCTGAAACTTCCCAGTAGAGTTAGAACAGGTGTAGTTTTTGGAGTAGCAGCTCTCACCTGGATAATTTGGAAACAAGAAATGATGTTGTTTTTGATAAAATTTACCTTTTAGATCCTACAGTACTGTGTGCAGGATTTCATATTGGATCTCTAATTCGTCTCGATTGTAGAAACCAATTGTTCGGCAACATCGCGTCACCATAGCTCAGCTGCTGTCTGAAGTGGCACTTGGAGCTTTCAGTGGCTCGCTATAGCCCCTGAGGAAGCGTATTGCAGTTGAAAAAGATGGAGCTGGAGGTGATGAGTTTGGTTGATTCAGAAACTTGGTGATGGAACTATGGCGCTGGCAAAAGTACTCCTTAGTTAAATTCTGAATGTATAGGAGGGCACAGAGAGATGAACAGACAAAGTGGCCAATAACGCATCAAGGTCAACAATATACATGTATGTATAGGAGTATGCGAATATACAACACCGGACAGCCACACAGATCACATATCACTTACAATCCCACAGTTCTGTGACATACACTTCACAAACACATCACGAAGTAGAGAGCTCCAGAAACAAGAAACACATGGCAGAATGGCCGTATACACTCAAGATACCGCACCTCCAAAGACACGGTACAATCACAACAGCTACAAATGCTCACCGAGCAGCACCAAAAGGTGAAAGCTGCTTTCTGGTAAGACACTACCGTATCACACAGTTAAATTACAACATTACATGTTTTTTTGGGGGATGGTGGGAAGGGATGGGGGTACACATGTTGGGTCCAGGAAACACCATGGTCGTCTCTGGAGCAATAAATATGAGCCATTTCTTCGTGGTGGAAGTGCTAATTTACACATGCGTGTCCTTCTCCAACCGTGTCCTACCAAGACTGCTCCGCATTGCCATCACCTGCATTGCTTCTATTTTCAAGAATTAAAAACATAACGGAAATGGAGACCAGAAGGGTGTCGAGTTTAGAAGAGATATTTTCTGGCAAAATTTCCGTGAAACCGTACCTTTTCCTCTTGCTTTTGTCTGACGAGGAAGAGGTAGGGTTGCTGTGCCAGTTCCGCTTGCGTTGGTTGATAAACCAATTGTTGATCTGCTTCAGTTGCAACCCTGTTTCCTGCACCAGGCGGGCCTTGTCCTCCTCCTAACCAAGTCACCGGAGATGATCATCAGTAGTGGAACAAAAATGCAGGTAAAAAGGGTGTGATTATGGTGCCTCTGAGCTGTCACGTACAGTTGGGTATGGCCATTTTGCATGAGCTTGCCACCAGGCTTTCAGAGTAGACGCTGTGTCTCCTGGGAGCTTTCCAGCTCTTCGCTTCCGAAGTATCTCTTCCCTAATATCCACAAGCTTTTCTCTGTACCCCTGAAAGTTCGTAATTTGGTTTTAGAGCTTAGAACAACAACAACAACAACATGGTAACAAACTTGACTAAATTGGAAGGCACTCATTTTACCTGTTTAAGCTCATGCTTCAGCTCTTGCCTTACGCGCTCAACTAAGGATCTCTCACCCTCGGTTAGCATTCCAAAGCCCATACCATCTGATACGTCATTTCCATCATACATGTTGCTCTCACTGTCGACCGGATTGTCTTCATCGTCAGACATAGTTGCACCGGTGCCTTCACCAGGAGATGCCCCTGCGGGAAGAACTGATATTAGCACAACTCAAAAAATTGGCCCAATCCCCGACTTATCTTGGTCACATTAATATTTGTACTATCATTTTGCTTTCTCCCAACACAACACTATTGCCTGCAGACACACTTGTTCAAACATATGCCCCTCCATCGTAAACTAGTGCAAACAGGTTGATGATTACACTTCCAAATAAATCATGCAAAGTTGTGATGCCCACAATAATGAAAAATACCCCCTTCGGTTTTCACAGCACATCAGTTTTCAGTGTGTGAATGGATATTGGCATGGTTTTCTCACAGATGTGTACCCTCTGATGTCCATAGGCAGAATGGTGGCAAATATTGGCTAAATAAACGCCTTAGCAAAGTAAAAAGACAATTGTATTTTATGTAAATACAGGTGAGCTCTTATTAACATAAGAAAATACAAATCCACTGGAAATATTTTAAGCACTGCCAGTGCCTTTTGTAACCATGCAGCATTCTTTGATATATAAACTTCTTTGCACTAGGTAAGGGGCTTCTATTCCTATATGGGTGAGTTATTTTTTCTTTCAATTTTCGTTTTGTAAAATCAATGTAGTATCTCTTACTCTAACGGTACCTCTTATGTGATGGTTCCCTATTATATAGTCCACGACTGTTCTGTGTGGAACTTAATTGCACTAAATGTAGTAAGAGAAATTTTTTCAGGACAACTTAGTTAAGATTATGATCCCTAGGTACTGTCAGTTCAGTTGCGTGGTTGGTACAACACAAGATTGATGGTCAACTGCTACATATTCCGAACTGAAATCTCAGAAAAGCCAGGCTCAACAACCTAAGTCTAACTCTTGTAGTCTTGTACCTAACAATACATAAGGAGCCAATAGTCCGATGCCCCTGTAAAGGTAGACCTAATTTGCATCATAGGACTTACAAGGGTGTAAACTATTACCTATATTTTTTTCAGGGAACTGCAACAATAGAGGAAAAAGGGTCAAGTAATTGAGCTCTTTCTAGTTAAATTTTGTAATAATTAACTATTTTGAGCTGTGTGTGCACTTGCTCCGTTTTTGAGGCCAGGAGTACTATAATCCTCCTTTTAGAAAGAAGTTGATGTGGCTGAAGACCTCATTAGACCAACTGCATAAGACGGTGCTCCTCATTCGAGCATGATACTTAATGTGACCATCAGTAAGAACAAATCAGCGGTGAATTAACAAGCACGTATGGTACAGATTGTAGAATCCTCATTCTAGAGAACATAAACACATATCTTCCTGTGGAACTCTATTGACTAGAAAAACTCTGTGGTACCTGTAAGACTCTGCAAAGTCTGCTCGAGCTCCCAGCAAGCCATGACTGCTTCCATGGCGTGAACCCGCACATGCTGCTGGAGTTGTTCCTTGAAGGAACAGAGGAGCAGTACATAGTGTGTCTGCCAGAAAAGCAAAACATTTTTTAGAACATAGACAAGGCAGGGGAGCAATACGATGCTAACTAGGGAGGATTGTCGTTTCCAAGCCAAACAAATTGAGCAAGTGATAAACAAAGGGACGCGTGTATAGTTGGTAAATAAAGAGGAAGCTGCTCATAACCATGTCAATCAGAATTAAAATATTATTTGCAAGTAGTAAGACGGTAATCAAACGATGAATTATAGTATCTTCAATTCAAGAACATATTTAATACTAGTAGTAAATCCGATAATCTCGTGTGTATTTAGTTTAAGCCCTTCCAAATTCCAATTCCAATCCTAATAAGTAACAAGCAAAATTTAGTAGCAACCCCACCACATACAACCCCAATTCATCGCACCACACCCACAGTGTTCCTAAATCGTAGCAGGCGCAAACCAGCCCAGACGAGGAGAATTCATCCGGACCACGGAAGTACGGAAACCTATATCCACGGCGAAATTAACGCGGCGTGGCGCTCACCATGAAGAGGTCGAGCTCCTCGCCGCCGGAGGGCGCGCCGGCGGGGTGTGGCATGGGCGGCGGGGCCCGCGCGGCAATCTGCGCGTCGATGCGGGGCAGCTGGTCGACGGGGGTGGCGACGCGGAGGCAGGCGACGTGCGCCTCCAGGAGCCGCTCGTACAGCGGGTGCGCCTCGATGGCCGACTTCTCCCTCTCCCACCCGCCCCCGGCCACGCCCCCAACAGCCGCGAAGCTAGGGTTCCCCGCCCCCGCCGCCGCCGCGGGGTCCATCCCCAGCGCGGCCGCGGCGTGGTCCTGGTGGTAGTGGTACGCCATGCCCGGTCAATCGATCGATCACCCGGCGCGCGCGCGCAGGTCCGCAGGGTGCGCCGGCGGCTGGGAGGAGTGGAGGTGCCCGAGCGCGCGGCGCGGCTCGGCTTCGAAAAATGGAGTGGTACCGCCTCTGACCTCCTCGGGGGAGAGAGAGGGCGAGAGTTAAGAGGAGGGGGGGTAGACGGATGGGTGCAGCTAGCAGAGCAGTGGGAGGGAGGGGACCGCGAGGGTAGAGGAACGACAGCCATATGTATTCGGCGCTCGCACGTGACACATACTGCTTGTGAGAGTGAGTGAATTTCACACTAGGAAACAACTTATTCATATATATAAACATAATACTCCACCTATATATATATATTATAAATGTATAAGTGGTATTTATGATTCGGAAAATCGTATGGTAGAGAGCGAAAGGCTCGCGGGCGCTGCCGATATTATTGCTTGATGCTTGAGAAGAGAGGGATTGACTCCCGACGATGTAGAGATGACAAGGAGAGGGGGCTCGTCGGCGCCAGGCGGGCTGGTGGATAGTATCGACATCTCTCGGGCTTAGAGAGATAGCATAGTCGCCGTGAAAAGGGTAGGCATGAAGAGGCCGGTGGTGATGTAACAAACGATAGAGTAAAAGACAGAGGGGCCAACAACGGGATGATGCTTCATCGACCATGTTAGTTTGGAGGCGAGACAAGTGGAGGGGGAGTTATGGAAGGAAGGGCGATGTGAACATGGTGGATTGAGAGGGTTGGAGGAGAAACGAAGGGGATGTGTAGTCGTGTGATATGCATGACTACACTGTCGAGTACACTTGTCTTGGGAGCTTGCATTACGTAGAACACACGTGTATGCTCTTACAACATAACGGCCACATGAAAAATGTACGATACGAATGCACCGATCTCTATAATGTCTTGTTCTTATGGACGGTTCGATTCCTCTGTCATGTAGTATATCCGTAAAACGGTCGATGTTTCCAACACCAACATTTATATGGGTGTACGAGTATAAAGTACTAGCAATTTTATTGAAACCGTGAATTTTATGTGTTTCCTAACCTCTAATGTTTTGATACTATAGTTAGTTCGAAAGTTATACTCCGTAGAAGTTTGAGTGCGAAACGATATTGCATTTATTTGCTGGCAGGTTGGGACTTAGCCCGTGTCTCATCCAAGGAAATGCTGAAGTCTGCACGTGGTGGTGGTGGTGCTTCTCGATAACAGCCAAGCCAAAGCCGGTGCCAAGGGGTTTATGTGCAGTTTGGTTGACTCGACAAAGATTTCGCAAATCATCTAGCACTATATGCACGAGAAAAATCACGAAAATATTTGTAAAATACTCCTGGCAGTTAAGCCGGGCGGTAATAACAAGAGAAGGAATGAAAGGCGCACACACGTACACACGTTATGATGATGACTACTACATCTTGTTTTCTCTTAAATAAAAATCAATACTAGCATAGTATGATGACAATTTCGCAGTGCCGTGGACCAGCACGTCGTTTTTGCACAAAGCTGAGCATTTGGCTAACCCGCAGGCTAATAATTAACTAGTGGTGTTAGGGCCGGCCGATCGATCCATGGATCGACTTTTCTCTTTGTCGCTTTCTCTCCCGTGATCCGCGAATCAAATCGTTTTTATTTTTGGGTACTAGTCTCGCTGATCCAGATTAGAAGAATAGATTGCGATTTACTCGTATTTTTCGATGTTGAAAGTGATTTATTTATACATATATATATATATATATATATATATGTTGCCAAAGAAAAGGAATCGCTGTCTCCGCGGTCCAGGGAGCCCAGCATCTCCAAAAATTCAAACCGGCGATATGATTTTCTGGGAGAAGAAGGAAACCTGTGCCGTGAGCGTGGACGCGTCGTGTCTCTCGCTCTCTTTGGCGTCGCTGTTTTCTTTCCCGAACAAGTCGCTGAGGATCGCTCGCCCATTACCCACTTGTGGAGAGGGTTCAAAGCGGAAAGGTCAAGCAGCATGGCGGCCGGCCGATGATGGATGGGACTTTGAAAGGAAGAACCGTGACGATATTTTTCCTAGGGTCCGTCCGGGTTGAGGAAAGCAGGCGCAGGGCGGGACAGCGACGGGAGACGGAGAACGGACCACGGCCGGCGGGGCCGGGGGCGGGGCGGCCCACGTACGGCCTGGTGGACTAAGCGGCGACCGGGCGTCCAGTCGGAGGAGGCCGACGCGTCGGCGGCAGCGCCACCAGTTCTCTTTGTTCCTAGTGCCCCGTGACGCCGTCTATGATGTGCTTTATAGTATATATCACGAGCCAGTACGTATGCCGCTAGCTGTTGTAATTCCAGGAGAGATTTTACCATTCGAAAAATTCCAGGAGAGGTTGGAAAATCAGGGAGACAAAATTGTTTGTAGGGTGTCTTTTCTACTCCCTCCGTTTCAAAATATAAGATGTTTTAGATTCGTAAAGAAAATATATCTAGACTTTTAGTGTATAGATTCACTTTTAAAACTGAGTGAATCTATATACTAAAAGAAATCTAGATACATTTGCTTCAAAATGCTAAAACGTATTTTGAGAGGGAGGGAGTATATCGTACTAGTTGCAACAAATGAAGTGGTGCGACTGATGTCTGCCAACGACCAATGATGATGACTGTGTGCGCTTCTACAGTTCGCTACATTCATGGAACATTTTGTTCGTGGGAGACTGGGAGTAGTAAGCACATGTTTTTATTTCTATATTTACTAGTAGTAGAATCTTCTACGGTGGATGAGGTGTCTAAAACAACTGCAAGATGGTGCAAGGACGCTGAAGAGACCTGGTCTTTGCAGCAGACAGAAGGGTTTTGGCACCCTCCGCCGGTCCACCCCATGGAGGCATAGATACGACTCACGAGCACCTCTGCGTGGCTGCAACACACTTACACATGGACCACCATAATTCTTTCAGTTTTGGTGAAGCGTGAGACACCGTGTAAACATTAGCCTCTTCTCCCATTAGCTGGGGCTCATGATATATACCAATGCGAAAATGCTGGACCTACGGACGAAATCTTACGGATTCTAACCTACACACTGACGTGCTGTTGCGTGGATGGATCGTATCCCTAAAATCACGCAAGTGTATGCAAATCCGGTGTTGCCACGTCATTCCGTAAAACTAGTCCGCAAAAATCATTCCGTAACTGTAGCATTACTCATAGCAATGGGGATCCCATCTCCCGTTACCCGTGGGATTTTACCCGGCCAATGACTAGGTACGGTCAAATTGCACATTTGCTGCAAGTATACCATTTTACCAAGCTAGATTCTACAATCAGCGATAGATGACTTCATGCAAGAGCAAGCTCCAATCCCTCTCGGACAAAAATTTAGCTCAGCTTCAGCGCAACGTGGCAGATAACGACATGCCAAACCCTAGATTGATATTTCATATATTCTAGATTTTCCGTTAGTACATTGATAGCTAACACTTCTATTTTGTTGCACCTAAAATCGATGGCCATGCACTCTAGAAACTCCCGCGAGTTTTGCAGCTTCTGACATGATATTTAAGAAAACTGAAATATTAGACACAGACACATACTACTTATATTTGCAATTCACACCGAGTGGCTTCAATTATTCCATGAAGACATATGATTATAATATTTTCATTTCCCTTTGGTCTGGAGTAATTTGGTTAAATAAAATTGTTGTAAGAGGCAATGCCTTGAAAAAGAAATAACTAACGTCAAATTTTCTTGAAATATATGCTCTCAATTTGGCCCAGTTGTATCTTTAATAGTCTAATTAAATATATAAATAAAAATTGTATCGTTGTATCTATGTATAGATTTTTACTTGGTAAAATAGTTAATTTGTCCGCGTTAAGATAAATCTCAAGAGATAAAAAGGTAAAAAACATTAGTATAAATAAATAATAGCAATATATTGAGTTTAGCCATATGGGCTATCCGCTAACCTCTCAAAAAAAATCATCTTTTACTATCTCTAGCCATGCTGCCTCGCACGAGATTATGACAATAAAGCACATCGCTTACTCGATATCCTCAACATTGGAGTTTGGGTGAGCCAACATGTGGAACATGTTCTGCAGAGCCGCGTACTCTCCACATGGAATGATGTCTTAAGGTTTTTTTATACTTAGCTATGCGAATGTGGAAATCTTTGATTTTCTTTCGTTTGAGAACATCGTGCAAAACCGTCCTTCATCAACACCCGACTGTCACCTGGACATTCTGCACTACATTAGTGCATACCTTTATATTTTAAAAAAACAAGGTAGATAACTTTCTACAATTGTACATTTCCAAAAAAGAACAAGATTGGATGGCAACGCCATGGACGGCGACCAAACACTATACACAAAAAGAGTCGGGCAATACTATTTCATAGAAAACATATAATTTTAGAACACTTTCAACACAGTCCCTCCGAAGGGATTCACAAAGGGAAACCAAAAAAATCAGCCTACGGAAATCATGAAGATCAAACTATGGAAAAACACATATAGGTTGGATCTAGTTCAAACATCAAAAGGGAAATTCGTTCTTTGATGTAGCTCATGACCGAGAATCAGAAGTATGATTCCTCTATAAGTATTTTTTTTCTAGGGCCCGGGATTTGGAAAGCGGGGCAGGACAGCGACGAGAGATGGAGAATGGACCACAACCGGCAAGGGTGGGGGCGGGGTGGCCCACGTACGGCCTGCCTGGTGGACTAAGGGACGGCCGTGCGTCCAGTCGGAGGGGGCCGACGCGTCGGCGGCAGCGCCACCCGTTTGTTTGTTCCTAGTGCCCCATGATGCCTGACGATGATGCTTTATATCACGTTTTTATTTTTCTCAAATTTACTACGGTGGATGAGGGTGTATGAACAGCTGCAAGATGGTGCAAGGACGTTCAAGAGACTTTACGGTCTCTGCAGACGGAATGGTTTAGCACCCTCCACCGTATGGAGGCATGGACACGAGCACCTCTGCCCTCTGGCCTGGCTGCAACAGACTCACGCATGGACCACCATAATTCTTTCAGTTTTGGTGAAGCATGCGACACCGCGTAAACATTAGCCCCCTTCGCCCATTAGCTGGGGTTCATGATAGCAATGGGGTCCAACCCCCGTTAGGCCTTGTTTATTTCTCTCGTATTTTTATCCCTATAGGTTTGAGGATGAGAGATGATTTGGTGTTCACTCAGTATTTTTCAGTCCCTTCAAATACTCTTTCAAAAAATACTCTACCATCGAGGAGAGTTTTTATCTAGCAAAAACAAGAGAATTTATGGAGATATCCCGAGATCATCTCGGCCAAACCCGGCGTGGTAAACATACCGCAGAGATTTTGCGGGAACTAAAATAATCCCCTCTGATCCCGCGAATACACTAGCAAATACGAGAGAAATAAACAAGACCTTACATGTGGGGATTTACCCGACCAATGGCTAGGGACCGTAAAATTACACACTTACTGCAAGTATAACATTTTATCAAATAGAAGGCAATATTTCGTGTACAAACTACAGAGAATGGAAAAAAATGCACTAATTATGCGACTTGACCTATAAGATGATATTTCAAGAGCAAGTTCAATGTGTGCTTTGTGCGAGTTGATTGCTGAGCCTAGGAACATGAATGACATGTTTGACCATGCAATAAACGAGCAATGCAACGAATCGAGGCCAAACCCTGGATTGATATTTCATATATTCTAGATTTTCCTTTTGTACATTGACAGCTAACACTTCTATTTACTTGCACCTAAAATTGATGACCATGCACTCTAGAAACTCCCCTGAGTTTAGCAGCTCTGCAACATGGTTTTTAAGAAACTAAAATAGGCCCTAACGCATACTTATATTTGCAATTCACCAAGTGGCTTAAATTATTTTGAGAAGACATATGATTTTGATATTTTGATTTCCCTCTGGTCTAGAGTAATTTGGTTTAATAAAATTGCTTTACTAGGCAATGTCTCGAAAAAGAAATAACTAACGTCATTTTTTCTTGAAATATATGCTATCAATTTGGCGCAGTTGTATCTTTCATAGTCTAATTAAATATATAGATAAAAAATAGCGTATCTTGTATCAATATATATTATTATGTGTATATTTTTTTACTAGGTATAATAGTAAATTTGTTAACGTTAAATCTCAAGAGATAAAAAATTGGTATAAATAAATAAATATAGCCATGTATTGATTACGGCCTCGGGTCCACGCCATAATCCACTAACCTCTCAAACATGTCATCATTTACTATCTCTAGCCATGTCACCTTGCATAAGACTATGACAACACAACACATCGCTTCCTCGATATCCTCAACACTGGAGTTTGGATTAATCAACAAGTGTGGCATTTCTCCTACTTGATCCTTGAAATGATACTAGAGGCTCCATCATTTTCCTGGAACAAACCAATGATAGGCCAAAAAGTACATGTTACGGTCACAAATCAGCAGCTCTACGATGATCATACGTTTATTGGTACTCATAAGCGTCACTACGTGGTAGCTTCTGTTTCTCGTCGTCAAGTTGGCGGATGGTTGTCATAGGGTCACCGACGAGGGGTAATCTCGGCAATGCCCATTGTTATGAACTTGGATTTTAGGGAAAGGAGAGCGTTGATGATTTTGTCGGCTTAATAAAAAACAAGGGAGGCGATTTATCTAGGTTCAAATCCTCGTAGAGAAAACCCTACTTCCTACTTATCTGCTCGTATTATCAATAGAGAGTACAAACTCGTTGAGTCGACTAGATGCGATCTCGGAGAGAGAGAGAGAGAGAGAGAGAGAGAGAGAGAGAGATGGTGTATCTGATGTCTATTGTCTATATATATATATTGTCAGGTATCTGGTGTATCGTCTCCTCCTTGTTGGACCCTCCTTGCCTTTATATATGAGGAGCCTAGGTCTCGGATACCAATACGAGTAGGTTACAAGTTATATTTTTTGTATGTAGTCTAGTCTTAGACTTTTCTTGTCATGTATGCTTGGAGTTGGTATCCTTATAGGCTTCATACCAGCCAAACCGTTATTGTCTTCATGGATCTTGATATATCTTCGAGTGAGCCTTTCGTTGAATCGCACCATATATGCCAACAGTGGGCACCCGAATGATGGTTATGCCCATATCAGTAGCCCCCGTGGCAATGTTCGGATGCTTGCATCCGAGCATAGGCTCAAAGTCCATTTAAATATGCTCGAAAGGTGAACTCGAAGATTTCTTCGGATGCATGAATTTCTCAACTGTCTTGTTTGGCTGATGCAATGGATGAGGTTGTCTTGTTCTTCAGCTGATGTTGGCATTTTCATCAGGTGCTCCCGATGGGAGTAACCGTTGAGGCTTGAAGGGGTTCCATGGCAAAAAAAATCTCCTACGGTGGAACACACCTAGACAGGATCTATCTACTAGTAAAGTTGTAATAGAGGAGGTTTCAGTAACATACCCTTGAAGACCGAAAGTGTTTGACGTTCCGAGGGGGACATTGTTGATGTAGACGTTGTTGTAGCCGACCTCAAGGTCGCGAATCTCCTCGCAAGTCACCTAGATCCGAACATGGCAGCCTGGGTTCTACTAATGGTAGTCCCTCTGAGGTTTCACACACATATGGTGTATGATGAGGAGTTCTGGCCCCTGATCCCTGTCGGGGTTGCAGAAATAGATCTCTAGCTTGGAATCCTTGTAGCACCTCCTTGCGCTGCGACGAAGTCCTCCCTTTGCGCGCATAACCCCAACTAGGAGCCACGGTTGCAAGAGTGAAAGAGATAGAGAGTACTTCTCTAAGGAAATTTCCTTAGAGAAATATTGGTGTTGGTATGTTTATTTCCACCCTATGCCCCTCTTTATATAGGGGAAAAGGGAAAACATCCTTCCCTAAAGTCTCAGGGTGGGACTAATAATCAAAAGGAAAAAGTGGAGGAGGGGCGTCGCCGGCTGGGCTGCCATGGGCCGGGTGGGCTAGGCGAGTCGGCCTAGCGGCCAGCTCTACGCTAGCCCGACAGCAATAGCCCCGGTTGGGCCTGCCTTCGCCCGTGCGGCCAAGCTATGGTGGTACAACAGCCAGGTGGGCCGGCTGGCGGCCCGCGCCCCCGCGCCCGCATGCTCGCCTGGGTGGGCTGGTAGGCAGTGGCTCGCTAGGTGGCGCATAGCTGCTGCCCTCCCATGCGGTCACCGTCTGCCACCCGCTTGCTTGGTGGGCTAGCCAGGGCCCACTAGCAGCTACGACTTGCTTCTCCCGGGGTGGCTTCCCTCTAGGTCGTTTCCCTCCGGGGATTCGGCCCAGTAGAGGAAGTTGCCCACTAATAAAATATTTATTTAATATATTAATTCATAATTAATATATAAATGCATAATATTAATCCTTTTATTAATCCGAAAACACCTTTTTCTGGTATTTCCTTTCTTCCGAACCATTTCGGATCCTTTTCGGAACCTTTCTGATATTCTCTCTTCGGAACAATTCTCAAGTTCTTTCTCTTTTATACTTCATTGATTCCATTCTGCCAAAGACCTACATTGGTCGTTTTACCCTTAAGTGTGTTACCCTTACGGTTTGAGAGCATCACATACATGATTAAGATCTCTCTCGAACCAATGCGGGACCGGGATGCCCATAATGACCCCTGTGCATTCCACGAGACTTTGTTGTTTGAACATTTAAACGTTGAGTCCAATTCTCTTTGTCACTTCGATACATGATTTGTCCGATATTTGATCACCGGTATCCAATACCTTGTTCAATCTCGTTTCTAACAAATGCAGTTTTACCCATTCCATGATATTCCATCCATGTGACCTAGTCACATGTTGCACAACATTAATGGATGTAATCTCATTGAGTGGGCTCAGTGTATCTTCTTGTCACGTAGGTGAATAAATCCTGCTCTTGATGCATATGCCTCAACTATTCCTCTGAAATACCCAACTAACACCTTTATGGCCACCCAGTTATGGACAAACGTTTGATGTAGTCAAAGAATCCTCGGGAGGTAATGATTAATATGCTCTCACGGTCTAAGGAGAAGGATACTACGCTTCTAGTATTGCAACAATGAACATGCGACTTGATCATGTTGCAATACATGTTCATTAGGGTGATGTCCACCACATCATTCTCCAATGATGTGACTCCATTGTCAGTTGACATAAATGCACCATGATTAGGAAACCTTGATCATCAACTGCCCAATAAACTAGTATAACTAGAGGATACTAGGGACTCTTGTTGTTTTATATCACACATGTATCAATGTTTCCGCTTGATACAGTTATGACATGATATAGAACTATTATAAAATAATGAGATATAATAATAAACACTCTTTATTATTTGCCTCTAGGGCATATATCCTTCTGTCTCCCACTTGCACTAGAGTACAAATAATCTAGTTGCATTGTTAAAATCATGAAACCACGTCGCATGTGTTTTCTTTGATCATGCTTGCTTATGGAGGACCCTTTTGTCTATGATCTGTTTTACCAGACCCTTATGTTCTTTGCAAATAAAAATGTCACCTAATTTGACATTTACATCATTATCACATGATGTGCCGAAGTTTGTTTTGGCGACAGAGTGAGACTTTTGTTTTCAAGTACTTTCATGACGCTCGATCATTCACATTAAAATTTCACCGTTGTCATGTATGTTCTAGAAAACACACCCAACTGAAGTCGAACTCCATTTAAGCCACAAAAATTCCACAGTTATTTCTAAAATAGTCGTCTACATAGATTCTAACTTTATCTTCATAGTTCAGGCACAAACTTAACTCCTATCTAGTGATTTACTTGAAACAAGAACTCTTTCTTTTCAACCACACATTATGGGTCTCATCATATCAAGTATATCATATGGTTTCTATGAAATACTCTATCACCAGGGCATAGTTGATGTCGTACATCATTTTCCATTTGACCACTACTCTCTACACTGAGTTCTAACTCAATGTTTCTCTCTAGTCTCACAATTAAGAACTGTCTCTACCTTGTGCTATTCTGAACTCTTTTAGAATTTAAACCAGAAATTCTGAACTTTTTCAGAATCTATTTCCTGAAGCATTTTGATAATAATGTTCATCAAACACATCTATATTAATAGATTTCTAGTGTTTAATGTTTTATTCAAATTTCATTCATCGAATATCCACATATACGATCGTTGCTACACTCCCACTCAAAATGACATCTCATATGAGATCAAGATTCCCTCTCAATTCCTACTTATAACATGTCACACATATTATGACTAGAAAATTACTTAGATCCCACTCAATTTTATGAAAATACAGGAATTTTCAATATTTTGGCGCATTCCAAAATATTTGACCATGTATCAACTCGAAAATTCCCACTACGAGACATCAAGCATCTATCTAATCTACGAAAGCTACATGTTGTACTAATTAAAACATTCTTTTCAATCCCAGATTAAATATCTTGCCATTTTGATAATCATGCTAATGTTGATCCAATAGTTTCAACTACTGGATTTTATGATTTCTAATCATAACCCGTACTTGGGTCCATCATGCTTATTGGTAGTTCGTAGGTATGTCTCATTAGAGGACAAGTGAATCAATATAACTCTATAGCAGCAGAATACACTATTGAATCCTACATTTCTGAACAAAAGTATCTATTGAAACCATATGATCTTTATCATTAGTTTCTCCTTTAATTTATAGAGTTTGGTTTCTGAAACATATTCTGTTGTGCCACTCTAACAATCAAGGGTAAGGTCTAATGCCTTATTTTAGACTTTTGCTACTTTCTACTAACATTTCTATGAGAAAAACTTTCTCTAGAAATACCACACCACGCAAAACAAACTTTGCCTTTCTTTGGTTTTAGTAAGAAAGTTCTATTCACAATTTCTTGAAAATACTCTACAAATCCTGTTTATTCGCCACGACTTTGATTCTATCAAAATCTCCAGAAACTCGAACTTGCCATAACACGTTGATACATTGCAAATGTATCTATAATTTTTGATGTTCCATGCTTGGTTTTATCTACTTTCTTGTGTTTTATCCACACTTTGGAGTACTTTTCATATGATTTCTTGCACTAACCTATTAACAAGATGCCACAGTGCCAGTTGCCTGTTTTCTGCTGTTTTTGGTTCCAGGAAAGTCAGAAAATGAATATTCTCAGAATTGGACAGGACAAAAGCCAAAGTTCCTATTTACCGGAAGACTCACAGAGCCAGAATATGAGACGGAGGAAGGCCAGGGCCTGTCCACACCCCCCCAGGCGCGGGTACCCCCAGGCCACGCCAGGGCATGGTGTGGGCCCCTTGGCTGGCCACCGACCTTGCCTCCTTCGCCTATATATTCCTCCCGAGGCAGAAACCCTAGATCATCAATCAAAAATCCACGAAAAGTTTCGCAGCGCCGCCGCCACCGAAGGGGAGATTCGGGGGACAGAAAGTCTCTGTTCTGGCACCCTGCCGGGACGGGGAAGTGCCCCCGGAGCCATCTCCATCGATCTCCACCACCATTGCTGATTCCCATGATGAGGAGGGAGTAGTCCTCTCCCAAGGCTAAGGGTTCTACCGGTAGCTATGAGTTCATTTCTCTCTCTATGCATGGTCATATTGTGATCATGAGCTTTGTAATCAAGTAGATCTACCTTGCTACTCAAGTGCTTTAATAGATCTCTACTCTCCCCATGTGTGTGAAAGTGACAGCGTGCACACCATGGTGGCACTTAGGCTAGAGATTACAAATACTTATTATGAGTTATATTTGGAGTTGGATGTTTGTATGAAATTGTGGTGTTTGTTGGAACCATCTAGCGCTCAAGGTGACAGTGTGGGGTTATCTAGATGGGGAAAGCGAACTTTGAGGTGTGTTGTTATAGCCCTACCATAGATTAGAGTGTCCAACCAGAGAGTAGTTCAGAGTAGTATCATAAAGAGAAGATATTTATATGAGAGTGTTCACTAGTGAAAGTATGATCCCTAGGTCTTGTTTCTAAGCATTGAAACACCGTTTGCAACTAGATCTATTACATGTTTGCTTGCTTCCATCTTTAATTCAGTTTGCCTTTAGTCTCTTCCACGGTATCAAGCTATTTTCTGGCACCGTTACCACTTATAATTATCCATACCACTTGTGTTTCACTATCTCTTCGCTGAACTAGTGCACCTATACACCTGACAAGTGTATTGGGTGTGTTGGGGACACAATAGACTTCTTGTATCTTGATTGCAGGGTTGCTTGAGAGGGATACCTTTGACCACTTCCTCCCTGAGTTTGATAAACCTTGGGTGATCCACTTAAGGGAAAACTTGCTGCTGTTCTACAAACCTCTGCACTTGGAGGCCCAACAACTGTCTACAAGAATAGAAGTGCGTAGACATCAAGCTATCTTCTGGCGCCGTTGCCGGGGAGGTAAGGTAAAAGGTACTCACATCCTCCGGTGTGAGTGCTCGAAGTTATTTCCTTTAGATTCTGCAATTTTGTCTTTTGTTTCTTGTTTTCACTAGTTAGGCTTAATGGAAAACAACAACAAAATTAGAGAGCTTTATAGTATTTATCTTGAGTTAGGACATGAAGTGTTTAAAGAGAAAAATAAAAAACCTATGGAACTTTATTTGCATGCTAATAGCAATGTTGTTAGTATAAATTCTTTGGACACCATTATTTCTAATGCTACGGAAAAGTCTAAGCTTGGGGAAGCTAGTTTTTATGAAAATGATCTTTTTAGCTCCCCAGCTTTGGAAGATAGCTATTCTATTGCTTATGACGATACCAAACCTCCAATATATGATGATTACAATAATAAATATGATATTTTCAGTCCACCTACTATTGAGGAGAAAGTTAATGATTACAATATGCCTCCTATATTTGATGATTATGGTGATGAGAATAATAATGATAGCTATTTTGTTGAATTTGCTCCCACTACAATTAAGAAGAATAACTATGTTTATGTGGAGAGTATTAATTCTTTTAGGCATGTGGCTCATGATCAGAATGTTTTATGTGATAGTTATATTGTTAATTTTATTCATGATGCTACTGAAAGTTATTACGAGAGGGGGAAACATGGTTTTTATGCATCTCAACAATATTAAGTTTCCCCTTCTTATGTTAAATTTTTTGAAGTTGCACTTGTTTTGCTTTACTATGCTTGTTGCTTTGTGCTTTCATGACTTGTTTCTTTACAAGATTCCTATGCATAGGAAGTGGGTTAGACTTAAATGTGCTTTGAATTTGCTTCTTGATGCTCTCTTTTACTTCAATTCATATTTTTTATGTGAGCATCTTCTTAAACTATCATGCCTAACTTAAAGGCGTTAAAGAAAAGTACTTATTGAGAGATAACCCAAAAGTTTTAGTTGATTCTTGGAAGTTATTACTTCAGTAATAACCGCTGCCTATCTTTTTTATTTGCTTTTTGTGCCAACAGTAACCTCTAATGAGAGAGAAGTAATGATTGGGAAAGTTGTTGTCCCGAAACAGATTTTTGTGCTTCACCGTAAAAATTCGTGTAAAATCTATGAACGCCCTTTTGAGGCGTGATTTTTTCTGTTTCTGCCCCAGGTTGTTATCTAACTTTCGTTACTTAAACACTTTTTGATTTGAGCAAAAGAAGGTCTTCAAAAAAATTCGTCTTTACCTGCTGGTCCGTTTTGACAGATTTCTGCAATTTTCTGCATTTGCTTCTTGTTGGTTCCTTTTTGAGTTCTTTTGGGGAATTGAGCTTTTTGAGGGAAGTGCTACAGTAGATAGTGTTTTAATGGAAGTTTTATTGGTGTTAGAACTGAACCTTAAAGATTTATTATCTTGAGTGCACTAATGTTGCTAATAAAGATTGTGTGAAGTTTTTTATGAAGAAAAAAATTTCAGGTGTATGGAAGGAATGAGTAATGAGATGAAGGATGAAACAAAGCTCAAGCTTGGGGATGCCACACGTGTCACCCCAAGAAATATCCAAGAAGTACAAGCGTCAAAGCTTGGGGATGCCCAAGGCATCCCCCTCTTCATCAATAAAAATCCCAGGTTCCTTCCAAATGCTTTATTTTTATTGTTTCATGCACAATTGTGTTGTTCTTGGAGCGTCTTCTTTTTCGTTTACGTTTTGGTTTTTCAATTTTTTTCTTAGTTTGCTGAATAAATTGGTTGGACCCCCTCTTTCATACATTGGTTTTCAAATAGTTTGGTTTGGTTTGGAAAAGAGTAGGAAAGTTTATGCTTAAGTGGTAAAGAGAGCTTGTTTTTGACTCTGGCCTATGCTTCGTCATGCCATGCTTGATATTGTTTTGCTTTATGCTTAGTATTCTTTGCTGTAGCATGACTTGTTATAAACAATTGAGATTGCTTAATGTGCCTTGGATGAATCATGCGTTGTTTTAGCATATTAAAGCATAGTATAGTGGTATTCTCTTTTGATGCTTTATGTGGATTGACTTGGCACATGCTCACACCATGTTATGACTATCTCAAGTCACCATAGCCTTTATGATCCTTTAGTTTTCAACTTGTAGTATCACTTTATGCTTTGATCAATGATGTTTTGTCGCTCTGTATGATTATGGCCATTATTGCTCTCTTAGTTTGTCGCTCCCAGTCTTTTGCTAGCCTCCACAACCAAGTATGAGTTCCACTCATGCGTCCAACTCCCTAAACCAAGTTATTCCAAAGAGTCCACCATACCTACCTATTAGCTTATGCTATTCCAAGTATATTCATGCTTTTGTTTATCTTCCAAATTAAACTTGTTATGAGAAAACTAGTGATTAAAACTCTCACGAACTTGATGGCACACTTTACTTTTCTTTCCCTTAATAAACTTGAATCATTGTGTCGTCTATGTTGTATATGGTTGCACTTATTTGTTGAGGATTAGCAGAACCATGCTGTCATGGGGAACGCTTTCAACATTGCACTTGGTACTTTGTACCTAGTTGATATCATGCTCTTTTGTATATGGATGTTGTCGGTGTGAAATGAAAGGGGAGCTTGTAAGTCCATGGAGTTATGTATATGTGTTAGAGAAACGCCTGGGTCGCTGGCCTAATCCATGCTGACATGGTGGAAACCTGCAGCGTAACCATAATGAGCTGTCTATGAAGCATTCTTCTTATAAAAAAAGAGTCCTATATTGAGAAAAAAGAGAAAAAGAAAAAAAAAGATTATGAAAAGAGGAAAGAGAGAAAAAAGCACCATATTCCCATGGTAAATAAGAAGATTGCTGAGATGCTCGTTGTCTGCTTGCCTTGTCATTTTGATATGGGGATTCTTCCGTATCATCGGGCAAGGGGTACCCCATTGAAGGTTCTCTATGATACGCATGTACTTACGATGACAAGAACTTACCGGTGATTAAACTTGAGTAGCATGAGAAGTGGCCCTCGTATTCAAGGGACATGAGATTTCCAACTTATACTTTGTCAAGCATATACTCCATAGTTTGTTCACTTTAACCTTAATCACTTTAAGATGATTATGATAGGCAACGAGAGCTGAAAGCTAATAAGTACCATAATTTTTGGAAGCTCTTTATGAAACTTGAATCCCTATTTCCTTTTATGAATGCCTTTCTTCCAACATTATATTGAGTCTCCACCTTCTACCTTTATGCACCTACTTTGAGAGCATAATGGCCATTCTTAGTTCTATGTGCATTGTCCCAAGACTAGTTGATTGATGCATAACTTGATATTGCTTGTTTTAAACTGTTTGTATCTAGTCACTCTTATGAACTTTGAAGGTGTCCTATGCATTTATATTTGCTACTCTATGAGGGACAAGCTGAATACTATTATGCTATGTTTTCTTTATGTGAAACAAACAAACGTCTTGCAAAGCATTGTTATTTATGAATCTTTTGTTTGTGCCTTTTCATGTTGCAACATAGTTTCTTTATCTTATGGCTAGAACTTTGTCTTTCATGTTATGATTGAAGTACTATGATCCCAGCTTTGAATGTTTTACAAATACTTTGATCAAGTCTTTGATGGTGCATGTCACCTCAAAAATTATTCTTTCTTTTTATCACTTACCTACTCGAGGACGAGCAGGAGTTAAGCTTGGGGATGTTGATACATTGCAAATGTATCTATCATTTTTGATGTTCCATGCTTGGTTTTATCTACTTTCTTGTGTTTTGTCCACACTTTGGAGTACTTTTCATATGATATCTTGGACTAACCTATTAACAAGATGCCACAGTGTCAGTTGCCTGTTTTCTACTGTTTTTGGTTCCAGGAAAGTCAGAAAATGAATATTCTCAGAATTGGACGGGACAAAAGCCAAAGTTCCTATTTTACCGGAAGACTCACGGAGCCAGAATACGAGACGGAGGAGGGCTAGGGCCTGGCCACCCCCCAGGTGCGGGTACCCCCAGGCCGCGCCAGGGCATGGTGTGGGCCCCCTGGCTGGCCACCGACCTTGCCTCCTTCGCCTATATATTCCTCCCGAGGCAGAAACCCTAGATCATCAATCAGAAATCCACGAAAAGTTCCGCAGCACCGCCGCCACCGAAGGGGAGATTCGGGGGATAGAAAGTCTCTGTTCCGGCACCCTGCTGGGACGGGGAAGTGCCCCCGAGCCATCTCCATCGATCTCCACCACCATTGCTGATTCACATGATGAGGAGGGAGTAGTTCTCTCCCAAGGCTAAGGGTTCTACCGGTAGCTATGTGTTCATCTCTCTCTCTCTATGCATGATCATATTGTGATCATGAGCTTTGTAATCAAGTAGATCTACCTTGCTACTCAAGTGCTTTAATAGATCTCTGCTCTCGCCATGTGTGTGAAAGTCACGGTGTGCACACCATGGTGGCACTTAGGCTAGAGATTACAAATACTTGTTATGAGTTATATTTGGAGTTGGATGTTTGTATGAAATTGTGGTGTTTGTTGGAACCATCTAGCGCTCAAGGTGACAGTGTGGGGTTATCTAGATAGGGAAAGCGAACTTTGAGGTGTGCTGTTATAGCCCTACCATGGATTAGAGTGTCCAACCAGAGAGTAGTTTAGAGTAGTATCATAAAGAGAAGATATCTATATGAGAGTGTTCACTAGTGAAAGTATGATCCCTAGGCCTTGTTTCTAAGCATTGAAACACCGTTTGCAACTAGATCTGTTACATGTTTGCTTGCTTCCATATTTAATTCAGTCTACCTTTAGTCTCTTCCACGCTATAAGGCTATTTTCTGGCACCGTTACCACTTATAATTATCCATACCACTTGTATTTCACTATCTCTTTGCCGAACTAGTGCACCTATACACCTGACAAGTGTATTGGGTGTGTTGGGGACACAAGAGACTTCTTGTATCTTGATTGCAGGGTTGCTTGAGAGGGATACCTTTGACCACTTCCTCCCTGAGTTCGATAAACCTTGGATGATCCACTTAAGGGAAAACTTGCTGCTGTTCTACAAACCTCTGCACTTGGAGGCCCAACAACTGTCTACAAGAATAGAAGTGCGTAGACATCACACGTATGGTGCTGTGTCCAGGAATCGTCGGGAGTTCCTTATGAGTGTTTGCTAATTTCTAATGCTAATTCTAAATGATACTTAAGTTTTAGTAAGAGGTCATATTCAGACCATAAGTATTACAAGGTATAGACATATCAAAATGTTTTTGATGCGTCCTTGACTTCATAATTTACGAAACAATTTCATAAGTCTTAATGCCATAAATCCAACTGTGAATACTTAGTCATTTTGATCAAATCTTCAGGATTGTTGTATTCAACATCCAACTTTATTCTTACATAGTTTTGATTCTGGGTTTTCTTTGTAACTCCTTTATTTAATTTGATTCACCACAATATCAACCATATTTGTTGAATCTTGATCATCACATGATTTTTCAACAATATATGCACAACTGTTTTACTAGGGTGCAAAGTTTTAGTCACTTTCTCCAAATGAAAAGAAGTATTGCTTATGAGTCCAAAGATCAAATATCTAAGGATCCATTTTCCGTTCATTATGAAAATCACAATTAATAATGACTTAAACTATAGTACTATTTGAGAATAAGTTTAATATTTAAACTTGGACATATTTATTGGCATTATAAATGCTTATTCATCAAGACAAATAACCAGGAATAATCTATTCATAATCAATAAGTGACCATAAAATATTTTATTCATAAGATCGTCAGAACTGTCTTGTTATAAACTTATTGAATAACTGTCATGCTTAAAGCAAGATCTACTAATAAGGTCCTCACACTTGCTATGATTACAAACTTTATTCAAAACTATTAATCTAAATCATAAATGTAGAGGGAGCGTGTCCGTCGATCATTGATGACTACAAGTGCACAGATTGATTGTAGCTAGTTTCGAAATAAGAGTATCGATCCCACATAGAGCTATTTGGTTAAGGTCTTTATACCCCTCGTCACTGTCTACGAAATGATACTTGTAAGATGCCTTTGATTTCAAGTAAAGGGTGTTTGAAAGGTTTATGGTTGAATGCAGAAAAAGTAATTAAAACAAGTAACAAAAGCGTTTGGAATGGTGGTTGAACTCAATAAGGCTAAAGCGTTCTCGGGGATATAAGATACACCACTAGCATGTTGTAATTAATTATAATTAGGATAACCTATTTCTTATGTCATGGCATGTGTGGAGAGAACTCCATAATAAGATGTTCACTACAAGGCTCGTAGGCAGTCACTTTGTTGAGCGAAGAATGAGGTCATCTCTAAATAACCACTGCGATGTCTAAGAGCAGTCACCCATATAGACCGCCGCAATTAAGGGTCTCCCCGTGGATATCGTAATTAGCTTAGTGAATCTCTCTTTATTCCTCCTTTGATCGTGCTGGTTGCTAGCCAGTGCTTATATAGAGGCATCGGGCCTCTCCCCCTTCTTAGGCGGGAAGGGTCACCATATTCCTGCCAAAATGGCTTTTCCCCACGCCGTCTTCACATGGCCGCAGGCTAGCTATGTTGTGGAGGTCGCTGATGATGGCCCTCCTGCCCCGATGCGTCACCCCGGTCTCCTTGCACGAAAGAGGCAATGTCATGCTCTGCGGCTCCCCAGCGTCACCACCTCGCCTTTAGCACTATGGCGGGCAGGCAACATCTTGCTTTCCCGAGGGAAACTGGTCGTCGCTTGGGCTGACCGTTGGAGTGTCATCTTACGGGATGCGCTTGGAATTATCGACGCGCCCCCTGTGGAGGGTTCCGGTCCTTAGCAGGATCAGTCTCAACGTCCGCCTATGCTTCGTGCTCCCTCTTGCCTCCCGAGGGTCACGTTCCTTATGAGGCCCATGGAGGGCGCAACCTGTGGGTCCAGCAACTCGGCAGGACGGGTACCCCTAGTACCAATAGTCTGACAATGACTTAAAGTATTAGAAGGGATGGTAACTAAGCGTAGGTCTCGTGACCGAAACTCATTACAATGGGTGGACTAATTTGTGGGAAAGTAGTACCCGTCTCGAGAGTATGAAACGTGGCATGTTACTCCCTATCCTGGGAAAGGATTGCGAATGCAATGGGAAAGGGGTTTCGTAAAATCCTATACAACCCGTGAAGTCTGACGGACATAGATTTTCTAAAACTAAAACTTACATTTTCTAAGAAACCGTTTTCGAAAACAACGCATAAGTCCAGGATTCTTATCCACGGCTGTAGATAGTGCATCAGACAACCACTGTAGAACTTTCTGAGTACACTCGTACTCAATCTATCCTTCTTAAAACTCTTGCTTAGGTACACCGAAGACTGAAGACTCATCTACTACGGAAGATACAATGGAAAAGAGGTCTACTACGAAGAACCTGATCTCTTAGGAGGCGTTGAAGGTGTAGATTATGGAATAGAATTGGGAACTGAGAAGGAAGACATAGTAGACTTAGGAGAGTAGTTTTGCATGCTTGGGATAGTTGGTACTTAGCTTAGAGTATAGTTGTCTCTTAAGCTAGTGCTTTTAGATTTGATTGTAGTTGTGAATCCTCAATGGACCGAGGAGGAACTCGGAGCTTGTATTTATCTTGTGTTGTTATCAAGATAAATAATTAGTTGGCCCCATGATACATTGCAAATGTATCTATAATTTTTGATGTTCCATGCTTGGTTTTATCCATTTTCTTGTGTTTTTCCCACACTTTGGAGTACTTTTCATATGATTTCTTGGACTAACCTATTAACAAGAGCCACAGTGACAGCTGCATGTTTTCTACTGTTTTTGGTTCCAAGAAAGTCAGAAAATGAATATTCTCAGAATTGGACGGGACGAAAGTCAAAGTGCCTATTTTTCCGGAAGTCATCAGATGCCAGAATACGAGACGGAGAGGGGCCAGAGGCCGGCCACACCACCTGGCCGCGCGGCTAGGCTTGGCTCGCGCTAGGGGGTGGTGTGGTGGCCCCTGGCACCCCCTCGGTCTCCCCTTCCACCTATATATTGCTCTCGGGACGAAAACCCTAAGTACCCGATCAAAAATCCACGAAAGAGTCTGTAGCCGCCATCATCTCCATCCCTAGATCGGGAGGGATCTGAAGCTCTTCCCGGCACCCTGCCGAAGAGGGGAATTCACCCTGGAGGCCTTCTTCATCACCATGCAATCCTCCGGTGTGATGCGTGAGTAGTTCATCCTTGGACTACGGATCCATGTAGTAGCTAGATGGCTGGTTCTCCTCCTTTGTGCTTTCACGTTTAGATCTTGTGAGCTCCGTTCATGATTAAGATCATTTATTTGTAATTCTGCATGTTGTGTTTGTGGGGATCTGATGGATATTGAGATGCTATTTCAGATTGATAATTGATTCTATCATGTCTTTGTTATTTGTGATCTTGCATGCTTTCCGTTGTTAGTAGCTATCTTGGCTAAATAGATGCTAGCAACTCCAAGAGTTAGTATTTATGCTCGATAGTGGGTTCATGCCTCTGGTAATCTGGGAAGTGACAGAAATCTCTAAGGTACTAGATGTGCTGTTGCTACTAGGGAGAAAACAACAATCATTTGTTCATAAAACAATCGTATTGTTTACTTTACACGCAGTTCGTAAAGCAATAATCTATTGCTTGCAACTTAATACTGGAGGGGGTTCGGGTGATAACCTGAAGGTGGATTATTAGTCATAGATACAGTTCGATGGCGATCTATGTATAATGTTGTAATGCCCAATCAAGTTCCAAAGGAGTCAAGATGATCAGTATATGCATGTATTGCTTTCTCGATGTTTGTCAATTGCCCCGCTGTAATTTGTTCACCCAGCATGTTATCTATCTAAGGAGAGCCACCTCTAGTGAACTATGGATCCCGGTCCTTGTCTTTTACATACAATCTACAATCTTTTACTGCTTTGTGTTTACTTTCTACAATATTTTACTTATTTCCATTCGATACGTTTAATCCTTTGTTTTCAGCAAAACACGGTGAGATTGACAACCTCATCGCAAGTTGGGGACAAAGTTGTGTGGTTGTGTTGTGCAGGTCTCCACGTTGCTATTAGCACCGGTAGTGCACCCTGCCAAAGCTGAGCTAGTAACACCTTTGGGGTGTTTCCTTGCTCCTACTGGTTCGATTAAACCTTGGTTTCATAACTGAGGGAAACTTGTTGATGTGTTCATCATACCTTCCTCTTGGGGTTCCCAACGAGCTCTACATCAACACCGCTCCAGCATTTTTCTTGCGCCATACACAGAGCCATCACCCCGCAACAGTTATGTTGTACACTCCGAGGGGTGTAATATTTGCAGAAGAGGACCTTTGTGAATGTTATATTGTTATGCCAATGACTTATACACTACAATTTGAAGTGGTGTACGGCGTCACCACATAGATGAAGAACTCGATCTGTGCCTGAATTTTAATGCCACCCCCAAGCCGCCACCTTCGAAACGTCTAGATGGACATCACCACCACCTGCACCGTTGTCGACCAGAACTCTCTGCCACCGCAAAAAGGGTGAGGAGGGTGGGAATTTACAGGAGATCCAATCCAGCCCCTTCACACCGAATCGAAAACGCTTGTCAGGTCCCAGATGGGATCAACATGACTGAACAACGAATTCCCAACACAATCACAAATCACAAGAGATTAACAGGGAATTAGTAGATCCAGAGGGGGAAACACCTCTTCTAGATACGCATATATTAGTTCTAGAGTGTATTGTATATCCCCTTAGGGTTTTCTTTAGCAATAGAATGATTGGGATAAGAGAGAGATGTCAGGCGCAGCTGGACTTTAAGCTGCCAGCGCAGTCAATACACGTTTACTGGTTCACTGAAAACGGTGAACAGTAGATAACCAGAGAAGATAAAAGAAGGGTGAAACGGTATCTTGCATCCCAGCCGAAGCTGTAATCATCCTTTTGACTGAGTGGCCAACCTACCCCTTGTTACTCTGCCAGTGGTTTGACACCAGTGGACTCGCCGACTCACCCAAGAAAACTCCAGACATCATTCTTTCCCCGAACTGAATTGGAGAAGATGGTTATCTGTCAGCAACATGCAGCTCCTCTGCTACTCTCCATCTGGTTTCGCTAATGAATACCTGAACCCCCAACAAGAACATTACTACTCTTGTTACAAGTTATAACACCAGCATACCATACAGGCACTGACTGGACCACATCCAAACAAGTTCAGAGATACACACATGAGAAAGCCAAACTGTTCTTCAGCCATTCTCCAAGCGCAGGAACGTGTTCCAGCCATGAAGAACGTCGTCACTTGCCACCAATCAATCCTGGCATCTTGGCGCCCAGCCCAGTAGATGCAAAAAGTAAAAGCCAAGTTAGTGGCCTAGGATCACCAGAAGTTGTGGCCAACGGAACGGAAAAGACAAGGATTCGGAACTGTAAATATGCAAAATTATTATTAGTAACAGATTAGCATACAGATAAACAGATGAAGCACACCTACCAAAATACAGATGAAGCACACAAGAAAAGGACTTGATCAAGCGGGTAACACTAGCTGAAACAAAGGTGCCAAAACTGTGGCTCACATACCAGAAAAACATCTGAACTGTACGTATCACACAAGATATACATAACATCAGTTACAAGTGTGCTCTGAACTATTCTAGATAAAAAGTGTGCTCTGAACATTAGTTAACACAAGGTGCCATTTCAAAATAAAAGCTCGATCCATGTATTACTTACAATAAAACAAAGTAGATTTGTTTTCCATGTAACTCAAAAAATACGTTGTGTACCTGCATGGCTGCATCACTGCCGATGCTCATGAAGAATAAATACTACCATGAGGGATGTGGAGGCAGCAATTCATCAGAAGTCTCATATGACAAGTGTACTCTCTCCTTTCACAATTACCTCGCATCCTGGGTTTAGTCAAAGTCAAAATTTGTAAACTTTGACCATATATTTAGAAAAAAACATCAACATTAACAATATAAAAATTATTGTATCAGAATTGTCATAAACTATATTTTTATATTATATGTATTGGGAATCATGAATGTTGATGTTTTTCCTTCTATTGTTGGTCAAACTTTGCAAAGTTTGACTTTGACTAAACCCAGAACACGAGGTAATTGTGAACGGAGGGAGTACAGCAGAATGGATATAATGAAGAAATAACTGCGAAGTGTGCAACAGTCAATAAACAGATTCAGCTGTAATAAAATTCAGTTAAAAAATCCAAGTTCTTGCCAAAGAGATTCAGAAGTCCATGCAGAAGTACAACTCTCAATACTTACATTGGAGAAGCTGAATTTGCACTAGTAAAACTCGACGATTTGCTACTAACATAACCATGAAATTATTACATTGTTGGAGACACTTTTAACTAACTGTTGAACATGGTAGAAAATTTTTAGCTGCAAAATAGGATTGGAAGTGTAGATGATTAAATGACATCCAAATCCAAGATGTGCTAGCTTTCCTAGCGGACAGAAAAAGAAATCAGACCTGAGTGATATGTTGACTGACTATGCACTAGAAATATGAACCTTTTCATCTAGAGTAGAACTCTGCTCTAATCTGCATTGTTCTGCCCATTTCGTAATCCCAATGAGGAACAAAATACCACGTTTATCAATAGCAGGGACAGCTGGAAAATAGTAACTTTATGACAGTGCTAGTGAAAATAACAAAACTGTTGCAATGCGCCGGCAACTAACTCAAAAATAGAAATTTTAAGCACTGCACATGACCAATGGCCTGATCTTTTTTTTTTTTTTTTTGAGAAAAGGAGCTCCATCGGGGTCCCAGTTTCATTTAAGAAAATGAGTGTCTTGAACAATACAGGATCTAGGAACGAACCTAGACACCCCTGTATTTTGTCAAAGAACAAAAACCAGAAGTATCAGGACTGAAAGTATCAGTACAGAGCACGATCTACTACAGGTTTTTAGCTAGAGAGACAAAACGCAGAACATAAGCAGGACATGGACTGAGCAACCACGCAGCTATCCTCCTCACGGGATTCCAGCCATGTTTTTGTCCAAATACCTCCTGCGCCACCTGCGCCATTCTGCTAGCCCCCTGTAGGCTGTAGTACAAGATTTCATAGTCCGCCTTTCTGCTATTTTGCCCATAGGTTAATGAAATGGCATGCAAAAAGAATAACATTTGTAGGATCCCCGGGATGAATTCTTTGAAAGCATGATTTATTTGTTTTTTTCCAAACGGCCCAGATGACAGCAACAGATCCTAAAATAATTGCTTTTTTTATCCCTGCATGTATGAATATTAAACCCATTCTTATACAAATCTACAAAACATGAAGGTAAAGAATCGATCCCTAAAGATACACTAACTACGCTCCAAATATATTTTGTAAAGGACACAAAAAGAACAGATGCTCCTGAGTCTCGTGATCATCGCAAAACTCGCATAGTTCTACTTTTTTCCATCCTTTCTTCATAAGATTTTCTTTGGTTAAAATCCTACACCAACCAACAAAAAACATTGATCCTCAAGGGTAGCTTGAGGGTCCACATGGAATGGCCTGATCTCGCACTTTCCTAGTTCCAATATGTGTGTTAAAAAAAACATGGTGTGGGGATGAACAAGTTCATAACCAAGCCATGGATTCGTCTCTGCCGAATGATGGCAGTAACGTATGATGATTCAGGAATCGAATTACAAGTTTCATCAACGACTAACCCAGCATCTAACAGACATACAACAGCAGACAGCCAACACAGAATTACCGATTTTCATTACCCACCCTCGGTTAATGCAAATCTGAAATTAGTTGGCACTTCCCCTCTGCAAGAGCGGCATCATAGTCTTCAGCCATTTGCGGTGCAGCTTCATCGTGAGGAGATACGAACTTCTCCATGAATACCTTCTCGGTCACCTTGATTGCGGCATAATAGTCCCGGTCACGATTTAGTAATCCATTTCTCTTGAGAAACTTCACAACATAGTACCGGGGCTTGAGCCGTCCCTCCAAGCTATAGCAGAGCAATGCCGGACGATGAGCAATGTAGGCCGGTTCCAACCCCACCTCGGAGATAAGGAATTCTGACCTACTCTGTAGAATGTCCTTAGATCTTGTCAGCATTTTCGGAAACTTAGAAACAGCAATGCGCACCTCGGCATCCGACCACCTGAACGTGTTCTTCAAGTAGTCCACTTTGGCAGAGACCTTGTCCACGCCAAGGAATTCAACAGCCTCACCTGAACATCCTAGACCCACGGGGTACACCAAAACCTTGGGCGGATGCCACCATCGCCCGGAGGCGCTCCGGGTTGGTGCTGAGCAACCATCGCGCAGAGAGGAAAATCCCGGAAATATATTTCATTAGACAATCCAGAGATTATATATATAGTCAACACTTAAGACAAATATGCTTGTCAAGCAACTTTGCACAAAGAACACCTCAAATAAAATTATAATTTCACTCTTGGAGAAACTTGTGCCCCGCCGAATCGTCGTCCATCGTTCTCCGCCATCATCGTGGTAGCACCAGAAAAAAAGACGAACAACTGTCAAACCTAGATCTGGGAGAGCACCATCGCATATGAGGATGCTTTTCGAGCCGATGAACCGAGTCGTCACAAGCGACGATCTCGAGGCTTTGTGGCACGTCGGCCGAGGATCTTCCCCGTGGTCACCAGATCCCGACACCATCTTCTTCATTAGACGCAGTTGAAGAAGAGAAACACCGTCGCCTACCGTATTCCACTCGCACAACTGCAAGACAACAAACACTACTGCAGCAGCCGACGCGACCAGTGATGAACGTCGACCACCAGACACGAATCTCACCAGATCTAGAGACCGGCAAGAAAACCGGGCCACCTGCCCCCCGACGCCACCGGTTGGAGCGTCGACCAGATGGAGGAAGAGCAGGGACAAATTATTTCGACGCGGTCTCTATGAAATCAACATCCCAAGAAAGCACTAGGCCAACCCTAACTATAGCTGGAACCGAAGCAGCCGGGTCCCCACCCCCTCCTGTGGCCGGAGCTGCCAACGGAGGAGGCAGGGACCAACGTCGGCTGAAGTTGGGGGCAGGAAGATGTGGTTCGCCCGATGCGTTTTTTCAGGGACACGAGAAAAGTTAGTTTACCGCCCCGCTAGTGCGACTGGGCCTTTCAGTCTATGTGGCGTACGCATGATCTTTTTCTACAGTATATAAATTGTACTGTGACAAAATTGCATCTTCCAAACATTTATTTTTTATAAAGATTTCCATAAACCTATAAAATGTGTACAAACTTAAACTTATGGAGTAAATTCTACAGTGTGTGCAGAAGTTGTAAACGATGTTATTTTACAGTAGACTCTGGTACAAGGCATCGCGCAATGACTCGTGTTCTAGTTTTTTCTATCCCATGTCACGGAGGCCATATTTTTGTATAGGAAAATTTATATTCATCCGCAAATGTGTAAAATCCTTAGGAGTTTTAGGTTACCGTTTAGTATTTGTAAGAGGATGAGATTACCAAACAAAACCAACCCTTGGTCCGAGTTTAAAAAGTCCGAGCACAAAAATTGAGGGTTATTATAAAAAATGTAATTATCATATTGTATTTTATTCCTAATCAAGTTTCGTAATTGTTATGTTTGTATCTGAACACCTAATAATGCACTCATACTTCATTTTTTTTTCAAAGCTGCAGAACTAATATGAAAAAGATATATTCATCATTTCCCATTTCTCTACCATGTTACATATTTGAAATCAAATTTTAATATACTGCTCAAGAAATAAAAATAAAAGTTGTCTCAACAAATATCAGCTCACTGGAACTGGGTTTACTACTTTGGTCCATTATCGGTTATCACCTTCCATTTCTCAGGCAGTGTATTGAATTTCAAATTTTGAAGGATGTTTCTAAATTATTAAAAAATCAGAATATCTAAATATGTCATCCAAGAGCGGGTGCATCACAGTGTACCGGACATATTCTCCCTAGTGGCCTAGTGGGAGTGTTTATATACAAGAATGAATAAGCTCTACGGTATGGCAAAAATATTACAAACGCAAAGCAGTCTAGCAGAGATGGGAAACTCTATCTGATCAGTCCAACAGCAGAGGACTGTAACCTTGCTTCCAACTGACCCAGCAGCTGCAGGTTCCGAACTTTCAGAGCTGACTGTACAGAAAGCACCAGATGCCTCAGCTTGTTACAGAAGGAAGCTTCAGCCCAGGGCATCATCAACTGGACAATCAAAATCGATTTGTTGAAGAAACAAAGCAATCCAAGAGATGCACTGGTTGAAATTATAATGCAGCTGCCTCTACCCAGCAGCTGCAGGTATCCGCCTGTTCCAAACACGCAGAATAGGGCTGGCTGATTGGTTATATCCCGCAAACCAGTGCAATTTATCGGGCGCTTCAACTTCTGATCGTCAAGCACCTCAATGAGAAATGGAGAATAAAACAGCTTGAAAAACACAAACTGACATAGGATCGTTTACAATGCTCATCCTGCATAGGTGAGACAGCTTATCATGAGTTATACACTTCCAAGTTATATTAACTAGTTACTCGTTTTTCCACTCAAATAGAGTTGCTTGGGAGCTGACTTGCCAACTAGTAACACCTATCATAAGCTGCTGCCTCAAAATCGCTGATGCTATTGCTACTACATATGCTGAGTTGGCGCACTGATTAGGAGAAAGTAAGCCTTTTATAGCTGTCAAACCGCAAAACCTGTGATTGAAATGTTTGGCAAATAATCAGTAGTTTCATCAGAGAAAAAAGGTAAAGCAAAATATAATTCAGTTCAGAAAGAAGAAATAATATACAATATTGATGTCTGATGAACCTATGAGGTGTTATGCACCTATGTCTGATATACCATGTACTGGTGAGGAGTCAACAAAATGTCTCCACTAACATTATGGTGCTCATCAGCACATATTCTAAATTTCTAGTTAGTAGTAACAATTGATAGACAACACAGGTGCAGTTTTGTCATGCAACCATGATCAAATGTCATACATAAATGTCCGTGTCTCCATAAAGTTTGTTCTTTTTGTGATTCTAACACAGAAAGATCTGAAAACCTCTACATATAGAATTGGACTATCAAAAGTTTATCGCATACAGCACTACGTGCTCATGGTTTCAAAAGATAAACAGCCATAGCCTGACACTAGCAACAGAAGTGCATAACCTTCAATGTACGCCTGGAATTATACATAAGTAAGAAAACCAGTACGATGCTCAACCTGCATCTTTGTGGGCCACAGGTGAAAAGACTTACCATGATATTACACTTTCCAAGTATTTATTAGTTTTTTTTCTCCATTCGAATTGAGTTGTCTGGAAGTTGACATGCCAACTAATACCACCTATCATCGGATGCTGCTTCAAAATCACTGATGGTATTGCTAATATATATCCTGCTACTTTTACTAATTTCTCTGCTACCCTACCAGAGGAACGATTGAGGAAGTAGAACACACAAGATGCAAAAAGGAAACTAGTCACATAATACTGCTAATCATCAGTATGTTTTCAGGCTTGAGGCGCACTGTGGACATAACAGATTTATCCATGTATTACTTAAATAAGAAGAAAAAGAATTTTCCATTTCAATTCAAGAAACAAAATCGTGTCCCCCTGCTTTGGAGCACTGCAGTTCATTTCTCCCTTCACTGATATCAGCAGGCAGAAGTTCACCGATTTTACTAAACCTGCATCCATGTTGAACAACAAAGAATTAATAGTACAAAAGATGGGGCAAGTGGAGGCCACAGTTGATGTGCAGAGCAATACGACAAGGATTATAAAGGATATTAGGAACTCCTTTGAGAAATACAAGAAGGATTACATAACCCGCATAGGGAGATCCATGCTTGTCATTGAAGCTTCAGGGCATCATCTAACAGAGCCTTCAGAATCATGTATGGTACAGCAAAGCCCCAGCCCGCCATGCTTTGTCAATCGCCTAGAAGGAGAAAGCACCGAGCATCTGCATGCATTCTCAACACACATCTTCTCCTGGAAGAAAGGAAGCACCATCTCTACATTCAGTAAATCAGTATGCTTCCAGTTGTTGACCATGGTTTCCTTAATGTTTGATCACGCAAATGTAAATTTCAGGGTTCACCCATCAGGTCTGAAAGATTTAGAGTTATATACATATCTCTCTTTCAGTGAGCAAGAAATTTGTAGCACACCAAATGCTTAAAAGCAAGAGGATCATGGATCTGAATGTACCAGCTAACTAAAAGCACCAGAAGCTAGTTCATTGAACTTTGTTTCATACAGCCTCTACAAGGATACATACATAGCTTGCAAAATTCAGAAGGAGCTTCTCTGAATGAAACTGTCTCCACCCAGCGCCAGGTCATAAACATTAATTAGTTACTGCAAGAAGAGCTTCAGGGCATCATGAACTTGCCTAGCATCGTCGAGTAGAGTCCGACTCCAGATGGATTGAACTCCGCCATATCTGCTGCAATATGCCCTGAACCGAGGCTAATCCCCCTTCAGAGTCACCTACATGCTTTTTCTCGTCTCCTGGAAGAAGAACAAGAAGAAAACACCATGCATCTACATCCAATGGCAGTGGAATGTTGGCAGAAACTTATCAGTCGAATAGTTAATCTGACACTAAGGTTTCCATAGCACTTAGTATCCAGCTTATTGTTCCCTATTGTTTAAGATGCTCAACCTGAACCTTTCCATTGTTTACAATCGAGTTGCCTGGGACCTAACTTGCCAACTAATATCGCCTATCATCAGCTGCTTCTTCAAAAATCACTGAAGTGAAATAAGCACAACATAAGAGATGCGAAAAGGCAACTTAGCATGTTCCCAGGCTTGAGGCGCACTTTGAACATAACAGATTTACCCATGGATCACTCGAAAGAAGAAAAATATTGTTTCCATTTGCATACGAATTTGACTCTATTTTGGAGTTGGAGCACTGTAGTTGGCTTCTCATGTGCATACGAATTTCCCCGAGATGCAAAAAGATTTTATCCATGTGCGTACGAATTTCCCCAAAAGATAATATCATTCCAAGTCAGCAGACAGACCAAACTGCAAACATGGTCTGTATACTAATTAAAGGGAGACTTTCTTTGGACACTAACCCATCATAAAACCAATGATTGAAAGTAACAGGAAATAATAAGCTCGCCCACCAGCTGTGTAAGACCTTCCAGAAATTAACTCAGAAACATGTCGTAACATAACCAATAAACAAATGGTGAACAAATTACATCTCAGAGCAGAGAACACAGGTCACATCCTCCACACGCTACAATCCATTATCCACCTCAACTTAACTTTTAAAAGAACTAGAAGAAGAAAACAATTAGAGGTAACAGTCAAATAGGGTCAAGAGGGTCCATTTATTTGTGTAGAGTTAAAATCTCAATAACATGAATTGATTGACTGAAGCATGACCTTGCTTATGGAAAATGATTTCATCAAAGCTCTGACACGGTAGTTATCTAATGCTATCAAGGGAAGACAAATACTAAAACAGGGAAAATTATCTCCAAATATAACCATAGTAATACTTAAATATCTCAGCAGCTATCAGATTGGTTTACTTAAATATCTATGCCATCCCATAGGGGGAATCTATGACACCAAATGGTGCATTACCAGAACACATGGCAATTGGCATCGTTTATGTGCATATACTCGACAGTTTGGTTGAGGGCATTTATGCACACAAGAAATCAAACAAATAATACATTGGGTTAATCACTATTTGGAACAAAGTTAACATCAAACACTGTATAGACAACATATAAGAAAATTAGAGACTAACAGCTAGTTACAAAATCAAAATTACCTCATGAGGATAGTAAATCAGAATCTGAAAGCAAAATAACTTCAAGTGATAGCATAACAATGTCCCTAAATACATACTCAAGCCATACGAAGGCAGAGATGTAACAGACCTAAGGCACATACAAATCAGAAGCAAAAACAAATGTAGAAACAACAAATTTTCCCTGTTGTAGCCAAAAAAAAGTTTTGACCATTAAACCAAGTGGGCTCTATGACCCAAAAGACAAACTTAATTTCAGTAAAACCAAAAGGAACTTGCAGAAGTATTCTTACCTGCAGGCAAGAATTTGCCACATACCTGATATTCTTAAAAGATTAAAAAAAGGTTTTGACCATTAAACCAAGTGGGCTCTATGACCCAAAAGACAAACTTTATTTCAGTAGAACCAAAAGGAACTCACATACCTGATATTCTTAGAAGATAATAAGCTAAATCGCCTGATAAACTCAGTTAGTTTTTGTAAACTAGTTGCATAATACAAGCATGCATGTGAAATAGTGTTGCATAATACAAGCACACATGTGAAACATGGCTTGAAATGGGCATTCTTCGTGTAGGCAAAAGATTGGTTTAAATGTCAGTCAGTTGCAGAAACATCACAGGGTTCCTTGGTGCGAATGACATTGTTGGATAACCGAGGAAGTACTTCCCGTGGAGTCATGGTTCATCTCCTACGTATCGAGATTTATCTCAATAGTAGTTATGTCTTTTTGATACATACATTGCAGCACACCCTCCGCCAAATATGAGCTTCAGACAAAAAAGTTACTTCTAAAAGCATTGTCAAAAGGTGTGCGAACAAGCGTTTATGTTTATGTAATCTTCAGATTAACTATTGCCATAAAACCTCTATTTTTTTAGTTGAACTTAGTTGTTAATAGATGACCTTTTCCCGAAAAACAGCTTGTCGATACAAACTCATTTTCCCGATGCCAGCTCGTCCTATGCACCAGACTATAGGCATACATCTGATTGTTTACTTACATAAATGACGCCAATGCTTAAACGCTTCTCCATGCGGTAGTTTGATGTTTAGTTAAGTGAGCATCTCTCTTAGCAGATAATCTGTAAGTACAGATGTGAGCCATGCATATTTCATCCTGCAGCCCGGTAGATATTTTCAATATGACCAATAGCTCCATATCATTGTTTCTGATCGAACTAAAGGCATATTGTTTTAGCATAACCTAAAGAACTAACATCCAGCTGAATGAATACATCTATATTTAGCTAGTTAATTTAAGCGGATTGTTTTGAATCAGCACATAAGAAAATGAAAAATAGCATAAGCCAAGCCAGTTGAACTGATCCTGGGGCTCTAAATAGGAATGTTAATACCAAGATTCAAAATCCCCACCAATTGCTCCCCAAAAAAGACTATTTACCTAAATTTGGGACATGCATAAGAAAGACCCTCCAATTATCAACTATTAATCACAATAAATAGAACATTAGGAGTTTATTACCTGCAATGAAGAAGCCTTCATCCTTACCTTGGCTTATTGTCTCAACGCACCAGCAAGTAAACTGAAAGTAGAAAATTTAATGTGTTGGACATGGCCTTGTCCCGCACTTTCTTAGTTCCAAACTTCCAATATGTGTGTTTAACACACGCAACCAATCCATGGTTTCTTCTCTACAGAATAATGACATTAACATGTCAGGATTTAGGACTCAAATCATCAGTTTCATCACATGATGGCAACGTCCAAACCAGCATCAAACATACATACAACAGCAGACAACCAACACACAGCTCCAAATTTTCATAGTCCTTCCTTGGTTCATGCACATCTGAAATCAGTTGGCATTTCCCCTCTGCAAGCTGCTGCATAGTCTTCAGCGAGGTGTGGTGCAGCTTCCTTGTGAGGGCATATGAACTTCTCCGCGAATACCTTCTCTGTGTAGGTGACTGTAGTGTAGTAGTCACGGCCATTATCTAGCAATCCCTTTGCCTTAAGAAACTTTACTACATGGTACCTTGGCCTGAGCCGGCCCTCCAAGCTATATGAGAGCAATGCTGGCCGATGAGCAATGTAGGCCGGTTCCAAGCCTGCCTCCGAGATAAGGAATTCTGACCTACTCTGCAGATTATCCTTAGATCTCGACAGTATCGTCGGAAGCTTAGAAACAGCAATGCAGAACTCGGCATCCGACCAGCTGAAAGTGTTCTTCAAATTCTCGACTTGGGCGTCCATCTTTTCCTCGCTGAGAAACGCAACAGCTTGCAGTGCATGCCTAAACATCGCAGACCCGCGGGGCACACCGAGACTTTCAGCGCGTGCCACCATCACATGGACGCGCTCCAGGTTGGTGGTGAGCAGCCATGCCCGAGTGATGCACAGCTTAGCAATATCACATGCACCTAGCCCGCACTCCCTCAGGAGCGCGACCCTGGGCTTGACCACCTTCTCGAGGCTGCGTCCGAGGAGACTGGAGCTCTTCTTGAGTATCCGCAGGACGTTCTCGTAGGAGCCAAATAGAAGCAGGTAGTAGGGTAGGTTGGAGACGGCGGATCTATAGCGGAAGCTGAAGGGGGCCACCGAGACGAGGCGCGCAATCTCAGTATGTGAGAGGCCGATCCCGGTGAGGCCGATGACGTTGGGAGCCAGAGTTCTGTCGACGCTGGCACAGAGTAACTGCGGGTCCTTGGCGACGACGGCGGCGACGTCGGCGGTGGAGAGGCCGAGGCCGGCGAGGAAGGCGAGTACGGCGTCGGGATTGGTGGGGGAGTTGAAGTGCGAGAGCTTCCTGGAGGCCTTGAGTGCCTGGGCTCGGGTGAGGCCGCAGGTGTCGACGAGGTACTCCTCCGCCGCGAAGCTAGGGTTTGGGGAAACGGCAGGCGCGGGCGCGGCAGCGGAGAGGAGGCGGTGGAGAGGGAATGTGATGGGGGAGGCGGCGGGAGAAGAGGGGAGGTGGGAGAGGATGCAGCTGCGGAGGCGAAGAAGAAGCATGGCGGCAAGGGGACGGGGAACGCGGCGGCGGTGAGACTCCTGAAGCTTTGCGTTCGGCTAGCTACCAAAGTGGCCGCCACACACCAGTCTCCATTTTTTTGTTTAACTCATTTAGAACACTTGCTACATAGAAAAAGTTTAAAACTTTTTTTAACTCTTTTTGGAAGATTATATAATAATAAGTTGTGCCTTGGTAAGTTCATTCCCCCTTTTCTACTCGTGCCGGCAAGCTTGTGGGTCACCTTCTCCCTCTGCGTGGGGCTGCGGCGAAGAGGAGACGCCGGACATGAGAGATGGGAGAGGAGACGAGGCGAGCGAGGTTGCAGCTCTGGAGGTGGAGCATGGCGCGGTGGCGTCGATGCCTAGGGAATAGGGAATGATGGCCTTTCGGGCGGTGGGATTTGTGTGGTCTGATTTGTCTAGCTTGCCATGTAGGCGTAGCGCTAGCTATACAGTGAAATAGATTGACGTGTTTTAATAAACATTAGAAGCTTATGTGTGCATAGTAAAATGAACTATATTGATTTAAAATAAGTTTTCGCACACTAGAATAAGTGTTATACAAGACACTAGTTTTGCCAATTTGCTAAAAACTTAAACGGTGAATACTCCACAAATCAGAGTCGACTTTGTTCTAAACAATTTTCGCCACGATTCTTCCTCATTGGGCCACAGTGCTCGGTGAAAGGAATGGAGGCGATGCACGCCGGAGATAACCATCCAAGACGCGAAAACCAGAGAAGAACTCCAATCACTCGTAGATAAAATCCCTTCTTTTGAACTGTAGTTTGTCCCTTATCAAGTTGGCCTTGCCTCGCCGAAATTACAGTAAAAAAAGTTTGTCCCTTAGTTTGAGCATAAGTCAAAACAAGTAGCAATGAGTTGCATACATGAGCAACGTAAAACAGCTACAATACATCATCATCCCCTTTGTCCAATTTGAGTGCCTATAAGCTTTGGACAACTATGCACTATAGATACTCCATCAACATAATTCGGTATATAGAATTTGTACACCAACACCAGTGACATGTGGTCAAGAGAAAAATATAATCAAAATGTGTCAACTACTATATACATGGTTGAGCAATGAGCTCTTCACGTGTTTTTAAGAGAGGCAGAATAATTGATTCATCTCCAAAGAACAATATCATGATAGGGAAAATAGTACAACAACATAACAACTCTTTCTACAACATAGTAAAGATTTCCTTTCTTACACACAAGAGAAAAAGGGTGTAAAATAAAATGGCATCCACATGAAACTAAAAACCAAGACCATACTCATCTAGTACGGCTTTGTTACACCTCGGTTTAGTGCGGTTTTCGTAGAGTTTCATTCATGGTTGACAGAGAGGTCCACCTTTGTCCTGCTTTTCACTAGATCTACTATTTACAGCTATTTTGTTAACTTGAACTATCCTGCAGTTTACCAAGGTGTGTGGATTGGATCAAAGGCGAAGGACGGAAAAATATGTGGTAAGGCGAATTCTAGACATATGATATCAATCGAGACACTACTACATATGATCTTAACATAACCACTTAATAAAATAGAAATAGAAAATATTTGAATATAACTAGAACCTAATACCAATGATGAAGCTTTAATGAAGTATTGGAGTTCTAGTTCATGGCAAAAGCTCTACCAACTATTCTTAAAATCTTCTATAATTTTATCGATGAAGACTTATATGCCCCTCTCTATGTAGCACATCATCAAATCATGAAGAAGCCCTTGTTGACATATTGCGCAGTGTTCACTAAAACAACCGTAACTTTCACATGCGAAGTTCGTTTTCAACGCATGACACTCAAATTATTCAGAAAAAACATATGCATGTGAAGCTATTCATCAAAAATCAAGATAGGGTGGCTGCCCTACTAGGAGCTCCGCCCCTGGAATGGATAATGACCAGCCCCATGGAGACCATCCATCAAAACGTTGAACTGCATAGATGAGTTGTTGTTGGAACAACTTTGCAAGGAGGGTTTGCACATCGCTACCAAGTGCACAACCGGAGTCGTAACATGTAACTAAATTGGTAAGAGTATGTTCCACTCCACGGCTTGTGATCTTGATGTGAATGAGCTTGTTGTTACTTCATGGTGACAAATCTGGCTTGTCATTCTGGTATGAGGAGGATTTTGTTTGATATGGAGGGATTGAACTCGGTGCAAATCTCTGCACCTACCTCTACCATTGCTTCAACTGTTCATCATAGTAAAACTTGTACTATTTCCCTAATTCTGCCCTGAGAACATAAGTGAGATCATAACATTAGAATTCCTATGGTGATATGATAATCTGAACAAAGTCATGAGATACTCCAATTTTGTAACTCCCAAGTGTAACAAAAAAAAGGTCAGAGCATGAGTATCAATCCCAAAGTCAGTGGAAAAAATGTTAGTATTGATGATGTGTGTAAGTCAGTTATCATGCAAGCAGGTTCGGTGTTCGTAGTAGAAACTAACACCATGTAGCCTTTTTGAACAAATCTCCAAATGTTCACTGCTCTTTATTTATCTCGGTATTGTGGCATGTTAAATCCCATTTATTGTCTTGCTAGGCATGCCTCTTATTTGGCTGCAACTAAAATAAATGTGTATGTCAACTCACACCATGGTCTTAATGGCTTGTCTAGAATATCTTAGTTGAGGTAACACCGGTTTGCTGGCGTTAGCCACATGGAACCTCTTCAAACATGAGGGGAACTACTTACGAAGATCCATTTTAAAATATGAAAATGAAACGGTCTTCATTCCTGCAGCCAACCTTTGGTTTCTTATTTCTCCATGGACAGGAAATGGAGGGAAAATTTAGAGAATACCCCCCAAAAATGAGTTTGGATAAAATGACATGATGCAGTATGTTACTTTCCAGACAAAAAACATCGAAGAGTAAAACGGTGATAACTTTTGCGTTCGAACTCCGATTAAAGCAAACTTGGGCTTTCTAAAAAAGTCAAGAACAAGATTTATCTAATAGCGAAATAATAGAAAGGAGCAATAGGTAAAATAGCAAATAAGGAGAGGTATGAAACCTTGATAACCGAAGAACCGGAAAATGCTCCAAACTCAAGAACGTAATAGAAGATGCATACGAATTCCGTTTTTGATGAACTTGGGGTTGTTGAAGAGATAGCAACAAGCTCAAGAGCGTCACATAGAGAAACACAAAGAAGCAACAAAATAGGAAGATGCAAAGGATTGAGATTCCTAAGACGATGTGATCAAATTTACCAACCGAAAGCCTCTCTTAATAGTGCAACTATCTATCCTATAATCCGTCCTCCCAACAACCACCTTGAGACCAGTAAAACGAAAACCTAGCAAGGCCATACCTTTGTCTTGCACATCGCTTGATCTTGATGATAAAGCTTCAAGCTTCATTCAAGACGGAATGTCTCACTTGATCATTATTGCTTCGGGAAGACTCATAATTTGCTCCCCATACACCACTATGGGGTAGCTTCATTAAGGAACATCTTCACATGTCCATTATCACCAATATGGACAACAAGCTTCAACCATATGATTTTTTGAGATGCTTATATCGAACGTGCACTTATCAACCTTGATGACGATCACTACTTGATGTCATCCTCTCATGAGCTATACGAAATCTTCACTTTTGAAGCATGCCTATAGAGAGATACCTATCCCATATAGAAAATGCAAAGGTACACATATAATGGGTTAGTTCATGATGCATAATCGACAGGGCTTACCATATCACAAGATCCATGTGGTACATTCGTTATGCTTCATGTGTTAACCAACTTGAATCTCATTCTTTACTCTTTGTATTGGTCAACCATGTATCTTCTCATGATCTATCTCAATATCTTGAGGTACATAAAGAACTCTTCATTTTATTACATGCACTAAATCTTAGTCAACTATAGCTTAGCTAATGAGGCTATAATGACATCGACTTAGAGTCATATCCTGAATTCTTCTATTGAGATCACACTCTCCGGATCTTGATCATATCATATTCTTATTTTCAACTTGATGATTTTGATGCTAGTACTCAAGGTATATCTTTTAACTTCATGGCATCCATACTTGAATCCAACATATAAACTACAAGCATGACCTATGGAATATTCCTACATATAAAACTCAATGAAAACATTAATCCATAGGGATTGCCATTAATCACCAAAACCACACATAGGGGCAATTACCCTTTTGATGGATGCAAGTGCACATATCGTTTGTATCTAGTTTCGAAATAAAGATATCGATCCCACAGGGAGCAGGAATCTGAAGTCTAATAACTCTTGAAATAAATATTACGACAGAAATGCTAGATAAAGTTCTAAGTGATAAGATAAAATGCAAATATTGTGTAAAAAGGCGTTTTTGGGTTTTGGGTATAAGAGCAATAATAAAGTAAAGTAAAACAGTTGAGTATAGAAAGTAAGTATTGCGTATGTAAAAGTTTTGAACTGTAGTAGGAGAAAGCATTCTCAGGGAGTAGAGGATACACCACTAGTATTATAAGTATCTAAGATAAAGATTATCATCATAAATATTCTCAACTATATATGTGTGGGAGGAACTCCGTATTTGGACAAATAGGCAGCAACCACTGCTCATATCATCCTCATAACCACAACAGTCAGCAATTGACATAAATCAAATTACTGCGCTATTAAGGGACGTAGTCCCGTAGGATGTATCCCATGATATGGATAGTGTTCCGTAGTTTACTCGGTTTCCCAAGTTGATATGTAAGGGGTGCGAACAACTTTATAGTCACTGTAAGTGCTAGCACACCTCCGTCTACCAACAAGTAGTTTCCTCCATCAAGTCCCCACAAGAGGCAAATATTGAGAGGTTAACTTCTCTCAACATCAAGATATAGAAAATCTAACACATGGTCACAACGATGAATATCATAATAGACTTTATCTTATTTCAATCTCATACTAGGGTTTCTCCATCTCCCTAAGAACTAATGATTTACTCAGACGTGGAGGCAATCAACATCATAGCAATGGTAATGGGAACAATCATAGATGAATAGTACTTGTACAAATCCACAACGAGTACGGGAATTACAACGAGATCTAGACAAGATGTAGATGGGATGGATGGAGATGGTGGTGATGCAGCGGCGGATGATGAAGATCGATGCTTTAGCCTCCTGGATCTGCGCAGGGCGAAGATGGATCCTTGGTGGATGAGTTCCCCCTTCAGATGCCTTCCGAAGGTGAGGTTTCTGCGATTTCTGGGTGTTCTGTATGTCGTCTCCTCAAACCAATTGCACAGGGTACTATTTGACGAGGCGGAGGCGGCGCCAACTATACGGCTAGAGCTATATGGCCGAAAAAATTGCTCCGGTCGTATAGTTGGTCATTGGACTCTCTGCCTCCCTTGTTCGCTTCTGGTTTTCTTCTGATATTATTAATATTTTCCAAATAAGCGATTTACGTTGTTTTTGACTCCTTTTCTTCACAATACATCTGCTCCAAGAATTGTATCCATTGGATCCGTCATCTGTCCTGATCCTGGTAAAAATAGACATAAAATGTGCACGCGAGCGCCGTAAAATACCAAGATCCTACATCTACAATACAAAATAATAATATAAAATATGATGCAAATATGCAGTCATCACCTTTCACACCTGTTGCTTCCCCTAAAATCTGTTTGGATGTTGTTGCTATGAGTTGCTTTAAGGACTTAGTGTCCTGGATGTTGGTTTAAGTTTGTCCATGTTGGATACCCTCCTCTGATGGCATTATCTTGCCTTTTTACTCCCTTTGCTAAACACTAGCATGGTTGTGGTGCTGTAGGTTTTCCTTCATGTTTCTATTGTAAGTGAGCTCCTTTTGGCTGTGCAGAAAGAAATCAAGACGTTCAAGCCGTTTCGCCGAACCCAAGTACTCGTTTATCTTTGTTTTGTTCCGTTATCACTCTGATAATGGAACCCAACCCTGTTCTTGAGGGTTGTATGAAAAAAAATTGGGCCTCTTCTGTTTGGAGGAGTCAAAGACACATGAGAGGAGCAATGTTTTTAGGAACACCCTAGAAAGAAATATGATCATATCACTCAAACCAGTGGCCGTTTGATCAGAGTGTCTTTAGGGTTTAGATTACCTACAACCATACCATGTAGTCGATGATGGAAGCAGCCATGGCTCACTGCTTTGACCTAGCTAAGATGCCACCAACCCTAGTGCGTTGGCTACTAGAAAATCCCTGAAGACGATTCCCTCCATCGGGAAAGCATGCGAGCTGTTGCACTAGTCGATGCAGATGGAGGCGTGGTACTAGCGTCGGGTGGGAGGCCGGGAGGGTGGGCAGGATGCTTAAGGTGCACAATTTGTGGGATGTAGATTGGGAAGGTATGTGTTTACATGGTCAACAACTTTTTCGGCAAACCGCTCATAGCGGGAGCGAATCGCTCATGCTCACGAGCGTAGGGAGTTGGGCTGTGGCCCGTCTAGCGGAATAGGACAATCCGATTTTCCTTTTGTTTTTTTGTTTTCTGGATCAGTTCTTTCGGTTTTCCATGATTTTAGTTTTTTTGGTTGTTTTACTATTTTCTGTTTTTGTTTTCTTTTTCTTTTATGTTTTTTTCTTCAAATTTGAACATTTTAAATTCTCAGTTTTTTAAATCCAAACATTTTTTAATTTGAATACTTTCCCAAAAAACAAACTAAATCATAAAATAACAGTAAAAACAGAAAAATGAAAAAAGTACAGAAACAGAAACAGAAAAGGAGAAGAAGCAGCCGACTGGACTGGCCCATACTGCGCGCAGTGGTGTGCGCGTGGTACGCGCCGACCTGGTCGGCATATAGGTTTACCCCGATCGAGGTAGATCAGGTGCGCACTACAAACTACGCTAGGCCAAAAACGTTCCCAGCATGGACAGAGCCTGGGCCGAGAAACCGAGTTACACATCACTAGTGCCCGAGTGAATTTGGCCCAGTTAGTCCCTCGTTCACCGGCAACCGCCCGTTGTGATGGAGATGGGGTCGGCGGCGGCGGCCGCGGCGATGAAGAGAGAGCGCGAGACCAAGGCGCAGGAGGCAGGGAGTAAGAAGGCGGCGGGGGTGGTGCGGACGGCGAAGCCGGATATTTCGTGGGTGATGCGCGATCTGGTCGGCGAGCTGAGGCTGAAGCGCGCGGTGGCGAGGCTGAACAAGGAGAACCCCAACGCGCAACCGATTGTGCTGGAAAAGCTCACGGCGGAGGAGCGGGCGGCGCTGCTGCAGCAAGAGAAGGAGTGGACGAGGAAGATGGAGGCGGTGCTCTCGGTCCAGAGGGAGGCGGACCGCCAAGCGAAGGAAGCCGAGAGGGCCCGGGCGCCGCCGCCGCCGCCGCCGCCGCCGAAAGATCCCAGCAAAGACAAGTGGCAGTTAGATTATGACTTTGGCCGCAAACACTTGGAAATGAAACTGGCAAGTGAGGCCGGCTTCTCGGATTTCTCCTTCGAGGAAAACAGTAAGTGCGGTATTCCCCCAATGTTTCAAAGTTATACCATTAATCATATGTCTCAGGATTAGAAATGAGACACAATTCTGTCAATCTGTGCATATGTTTTAGAATTATCTGTCTACAATCTGCTAACTATATAGAATTGGCTTGCAGCGCGTATCCCGGCCATGTGTTTCACGGACAACCCTATGCGTGATCACACCAGAACCAGGTGCACATTGCAGATCTTCACCGTCAAGGTAGCAGGATTAGATGGAGGCTTAAAGTTGCCCCTTGATGTTTATGGTATGGTTGCCGTGCGCGACAAACTGGATTACGGTCGCAACATTATCTTCAGCCGCACAAGGGACAACTTCCAAACCCTCACTGACCAGGTTATTTTGCTTGATCCTTCTATGCAGTATGATGCAATCTTTTCTGTTGATTTATCCCGAATTTGCTTCTAACCGGTTTAATTAAATGAACAGCCTTTGTTAATGAACTTTAGAGGTTGCTTCGTGTCTGTTATACCTGGCAAGTGACAACCCAGCACTATACTCCCTCTGTTCCACAATATAAGCCTTTTTAGCAGGAACAGAGGGAGTAGCTTTTTGACAAATACCAAGCTTCACAACTGTAAAAAATTTGCATGTACTGTTTAATCTAGAGCATTGTAGAAAACTCTATTTTGTTTGAACCAAACAACTTGAGGAATGTAAATAGTTGATCATACGTACGAGGGAGCTTTGATCAGACACACATGGAAATAATCATCATGCAGTAGTAATAATAGATAGAATAAGTGTATATCTTCAGTGTGAACGGTGAACTATGAAAATTGAAGGAATACTAATTTCTGTATTCTATAATTTTATGGCATATAAGCAACCAAAACATGGATACCACATCACATATAAGAATGTATGACAATTAACCTTAACCTTATTTTCTATGTTGGAGTCTTTTATTCTTCAATGTATAAGACTGAATTTGAGTGTAACCTATGCTGTTTCGGATGTCAACTTAACCAATTGTGTTGTATGCAGAATCCATGTTTAGTACTGACCGGTCCTAGCCGTGCTGTCTTCTATAGCGACAAGGTCTACATTGAGGCTGTACTGAAAGTGAAGGGAACTACCGAATCTGAGGATGTCTATCTAAGCCTTTTTTTTCGACCAATTCTTATGCTGCGAAAAAATGAATTTATGCGTGGACGTCGGAGAGTGCATACTCCGTTCCTGCATGAGCAGCTTGCTGTATACCAGCAAGCTTAGCACACTGGAGTTCACATGTGGCCTTGTTGCATCCTCTGTTGAGGCCACCATCGGCATGCAGATTGTCGAGGGGTCATGGCCAGAAGGACTCCAATGCAAGTTTACGGCTTGTATCGGCAGTTTGGGCCACATGGATGTCTTGCTGCTCGACTCCGGGGAAGAGAAGGTGCCTGTTGATGCAGCTGATGGCACAGTTGAGCTGTCACGGCGTGTTGTGTCTGTTGAGAGTTATGGGCAGCTGATAATCCGTGGTATGATGCTTCGAGGTGGTGGCGACCATGGCCAAGTTCGGGCAGAGGCTAAGGCGTCCTTTGCACCTTTGGATGCAGACAGAAGTTGGGGTAGGCTTGATCTAGGCGTGTGTAAGTTGAAAGTCACTGTCGCCTGGTCGCGTATCCTGCTGCACCATCCGGATGGTGGATTGCCTCTAACCGGGGTGGCTGTTTCTAGCGGGAGCTCGTCTTAAATTACCTGACCTTGTGCTGTTATTTATGTAATGAACTCTTAACCAATGGATCATCAAGGGAGGCCGTTGCTGTATGTCAAATGTTAATATGGAGGGAATCTAGTGTCTTGTGCAATGTTGTGTTCATAAGGGAGTTTGATTGTTTAATCACCTGTCCTGTTTGTTTGTTTTTGAACGGAAGAGCTTTTATATTAAAAGAGACAAAGAAATACATAGCTCTTACAACCTTGACTCTGAAATTCAGATTCGACCCAACAGCCTACCAGTTCACATAGAAACGAAGCTGAACACTCAAAAAGTCTAAGCAGAAGAGCACAATTGGAGCCTACCAGGGTGTCCATCGAGAACATGGACTTGCCAAACCTGCAGTTGTGATCCTCAGGGGCCTCACAAAACCTAGCCAACCGAAGAACCAGCGGCTCAACCAGCAATCGAGATGGCCTCGGCAAACGACGTTGAAAGTTGAGATGTAGATCTTGAAGATGCATCACCGAGCTTAACACCGGGGGATCTTCACCGCTGAATCTAAGGAGCAACATCAGAGGCGATCTCAACTGCCTCCGGCGCACACACCCGAGCGATATGAAGATCGCAAAGACAATTTAGACATCAATTCTCAATTGATCCTTAGTGAAGCAAGTAGACCCAGATACTGCATCAAAATAAGTGAGATTCTGCAAAATTCCTGTTGGAGCAGTTGAACAATAAAGCACCGTCTCATCTAAACTCCAGAAAGCAAGCATGGCGGGGACAATCATCTGTTCGTGGGTAGCGACGGCGGCAAATGACCAAATAGCATTGACACGAGCACACCGCCAGCACCCACGACCTTCTTACTCCCTTCCTCGCAACTACCACCACCAGCACCCACGACCTTCTTTCTCCCCTCGCCACCATGGCCGGACAGAGTAAGAGAAGGGGGCAGGAGGAAGCAGCAAAATAGCAAGGAGAACCACACCTTAGCCTTATTAACGGAGATCCCGGCCTTAGAACCGAGAACAGCTAGCTCCGACCACCGGAGCCTGCCATCGCCCAAGATCAATCTCCGGATGTGTCGAGCTCCGCCAAAAAGCCTCAACACCCTACTCCAATCTATGGGCAAAACGCCTAGAAACCTAAATCTACACCTACAAGCTACTCCGGTGCCTCCCCTCCGCCATCTCCAGCCAGTGACGTTGGCGGAGAGGCTCGGGTTCGGGCCGGCCAAATCTAGTCAACACTCAGAGGAGGAGAGCGGTGGAGAGAGAGGACGAAAGGGTGTATCAGGATTCCAACTTGAGACGAAGAATCCACCTGCCCTATTGTTGTGGTTAGATTTGTGTGAAGTGGTGCTGTTATAACTAAATGATGAAATGGGATATATGTGGAGTAGTAAGTATCTTTGTACCAATTAAATTTAGTGTGCTCATGAATCGTTGTCTTTATGCCCCTCGTCACTATCTACCAAAGGATACTTGTAAGCTACCTTTGATTTCAAGTAAAGGGTGTTAAAAGGTTTTGTGTTTGTGTGCAAGAAAGTAATAAAAGCAAGTAAAGTAAACACGTAATGAAAGTTTTGAGAAACGGTGTCGGAACTCAATAATGCTAAAATGTTCTTGGGGATGTAGGATACACCACTAGCATATGTCAATTATTCATGATTAGGATAATCTATTTCTTTCGTTATAACATATGTGGAGAGAGCTCCATAATAAGATGTTCACTACAAGAGTTGTGAGAAGCCACTTCTTGAATCAAGTATTGAGGTCATCTCCAAATAACCAATGCGATTCCTGTGAGCAACCACTCCTAAGACCACCACAATTAAGGATTTTCCCATGGATATCTTAATAAGCTTAGTGAATCTCTCTTAATTCCCCCTTGAACCATGTAGGTTATAAGCAAATGCTTGTAGTTCCAAAGTAACACTGGACATACTCCCATACATATTCCAAGGGTATCTCCCTCTCTTTAGTCCCAAAGGCAAATGCTATGTGGTCGATTTCACATGCCATCTAAAGAGAGAGATCTAAAACAATAGATCAATGGATCATGGACCAAAGTAATAGATCTTCTTTATTTTATTTCATAATAATGCTAGGGTTTCTCCATCTCTCCAAGAACAAAGAAAACTACTCACACATGAACGCAATGAACAACATCATCATATTCATATGGATGGATTGAAAGTGAAAGGTAAATCTAGTGCAAACCATAATTGTATTAGAATTACAACAAGATCTAATGGATGATATAGGGGAATGATAATGGTGATGTAGATGCAGCGGTTGATGATGAAGGGGATGATGTGATGTCCTCGGATGATCCGTGAATCAACATTGATTGTCCCTTCTCCTAGTATCTCCTCCAGATCCCTCTCTGGTGTGGTGTTTCGAAGTTAGAAGTTTATGTGAATGTCGGATCTCATATCCGACTTCGCGTGATGAGAGTATTTGACGAGGTGAACGTCATGTAAGGTGGTACGGGCAAGCTCCGCCTGTACGTATAGTCGTTGAACCTTTAGTAGCCTTCCCTTGTATCCTCTCTTCTCCTAGGTGCATGGAAAAATCATTTAAATGACATTTATCACTTAGAAATATCATATTATTGCATAACATGATAGTCCAGTTGATATATTCACAAAAGACATAATAATTCAGGATCCTGTCAAAACAAGGACAAAAGGTGCGTGCGAGTGTAGTATAAAAAACCAAAAATCCTACTCTACAATATGCTTAAAAATCCTATCCATTAGTAGCAGACGACTCGAGAGTGAGCGACTCTTTGCTAGCACTCTCGTCATCGCTCCCTGTCCCCTCTGGGTCATATTTAGACTTCTCCCTGTTTGCAATCCCCTTTGCGTTACAGGGAGGAAGGGACCCCGGGACTTCAGCGCGCCGAGCGTCGGAGTAGAGCAGGCTAAGGCCCACCATTTTCCCTCTAACACCTTTGGAGTGATGTGTTCCCTCATCAGGTCGGAGTGGGTGTCCTAGGATAGATCTTGGCTTTTCTTGGGCTAGAGGCATGTGGGGTCCTTAGGACCAGCGTACTCCAAGGACGGGTCGGACCTCCTCTACAAAGAGGACAAGCCCGATGGAGGTAGTCGGAGAGCACAGTGTGGATCGTCAGGACTTGGTCCACCAGCGCCTAGATACGCTATGTGATGGGACGCAGAGCCGCCTCTTGGGAGCTTAGTCACCCCCACACATGAAGGGGTTGCGCGACCTTGGCGGGATCGAACATCCATGGGTGATGCTCCCCGACGTGCACCATGCAAAAATCACTGTGCCACTCCTCCCACTTGGACTTAAACTTGCCTGAAGGATACGTCATGAAGCGATATTTGAAAGGTGATGCACCAAGCAATCCTCTACTTCTTGTCCACTCTAGGCGCGAAGAAGTGGCAAAATAGTGCCATGAACGACATCACCCCAATGAATGCCTCGCATAGGTGGGCAAATGCCACCAACACAAAGAGCGTGTTGGGGTGGATCTGCAAGAGGCGAAAGACATACACCTTCATCACTCGAGGAAGAACTCCAAGAAAGGGGAACAAGCCGCATCCGAAGGAAGCAAGCGTAGATTGTCATCTCCCCCTCTTTGAACCCGCCGCCGACGCAACAGAGCTCGGTGGCCCTGTTCTCATGGTGTTCGGTCGCCACATGAGTGAATAGGGCCTGAAGCTTCTCTTCATCCATGGTTGGTCAAAGGCGGGCGCGAGAGGGCTTTGGCAGTCTTGTTGTGCTAGACTGGGTCATGGATGAAGGAACCCCTCTCCCTGCTCCTGTCGCCCCTTGGCAGGCCATCTTAATGGGTGGATCCGGATTTGGGTTTTCTGGAGGGGAATGGTGGAAGAAAGCAAGCAGGGGAGTGTGACATGGCTGGGTCTTTTAAAAAGTCCCTCCGGTTGCAAGCTCCCAACCACTTCGTCGTTAGCCATAACTGGCGCACATTCCTAAGGCACTTCAATGAGTGACCGTTGAAGCGGCCCGCGAGGCCTTAAGTCTAGGTGTCGCCTCGCGTTCCTCAAAGGACCTTGGGTCACGCGCTTTGTCTATGTTAAAGGGACCCAGTTGGCGACCCAATTGAGTTTGGGCATAGCTCGACTACGGCAAGAGTCCAAGATAGACCCATGCTCATATTAGGTTTCCGCGCATGAAAACAATAAATTTTACCCTATGCCCCTGAACCCCTGATGCTGCCATGTCTATTGTAACACCCTCGAATAGGCCCTATGCAAGTTTTAGCCCTTTCCGCCAAACCTGCATAGAAACGATTCAAGGACGCCCACCAGGCACTTTCGTGCGGGTGGAAAACGAAGTAATACCATTACACAATAGTCCTCGATGGGACCCACAGAACAGATATATATATACAACAGCGACTCAATGAGTCAAGAATACAGATATACAATACAAAGATCCAAATCACCTTGAAATCGATACGACGCCCGAGTATGGACAAGAAGCAAACCGGGCTAAGAGCCCTGAAGAATAACCAATGGCGTCCATAACCCTGCCCAGGGCAAGCCAAAAGGGTAACCCTGCTAACGACGTCGATCTCAAACCTGCTAAAACAAAAGGGGTGCCGACAAAGGGCAAAGGAAAAAGAGGAGCGTCAGTACTGAGGCCAGTACACGGCGAGGCTAGAATTCGGCGGCTCTCGCCTACATAGGTATGGTGGGCTGAAGCGGCAGCGCATCGGCACTAAACAACCTATAGAAACTCGATAATACTGGCGGCTATTAGAGAGGGGTAAGAAAGACCTATTTGAATCCAACCTGATACTAACACCAATCATACCCATCCTGGTATTTCCCCCTCGAGACCAAACGAGGAAGTCAAGCCGAGGAAACTCACACGGTTGGCAGATTTATTTATTCTTCCCATGGCAGTTATCCAATTTACTAGTCATCTCAGATACAAGTCAAATTATAGCAGTAAACTTTAGTTGTAGTTGTCTATGATCGAGAAACTGTGCTCCATGTCGTCCATAACCGCGGACACGGCTTTTCGAAAAGATTTAATCCTGCAGGGGTGCACCAAAGTATCCACACGCACTTTGACCCTTTTTGCCAGATCAATTAACATACACCCATCGGTATGTCGGCGGGGCCTAAGTCATGACGTTTCCTAGACCTAAAGCAAGTACATGGGGGCCACCCCACTAAGCTACCCGCACACGAAGTCGGCCGGCTCCGGAACGGACCCAGGGTTTGTGTCAATGGCTGTAAACGACTGGGAACCCGAAAAGTGTGACTGGGCTTGTCGATACCGCGGAAACATTCCACATCCTAAACAGTACAGGTGCTCCAAGGTTACAATTGCTCCTTGAGCTGTATTGGGGAGAGGAGGAAGAAGGAACTCTCTTACTCTCACCACTAGCTAGCTCTCAGGAACCTAGAACAGAACAAGTAGAACTCAACTTACTAGAGATCAAACCAGTAAAGACCAACCAGAAATCAACCCCTTCTATAGAGGTCCTAACCCTCCTTATATAGGGGTGGCTAGGTCTCTAATTAGGGCATACGTGGAGGCATATTCCAAGGAATATGCCTCTTCCCAAAATAGTAAACCGACCGGGTCACTTTTCCCCGTCGTAAGCCATGCAGAGGCTACGTGAGCCTCTACGGCGCCAGCGTCATCCGACACTGGCAACGTCACCCTTGTCGGCCATGCCTCGGTGGTCCTAGCCTCTATCCGCTTTGCTCACGCTCTACGTACAGTGACCTCCCTTTGACCAGCGAGATACCTTCCTTCTCTTGCAAGCCTGATATAACCCGGATCATGCCTGGTTAATCCGGCCACACCTGTACCTGCATACAAGTTAGCTACATCCTGCCGACATACGACATAGGTCGGCTGGGACCCAGTTAGGCGGACGTCCTCCGGTCTGGGTTACTCCGTGATTCGGCCTGCCTTGAGGTGACTTGGCCAGCACTTGCTTTGACCTTGCCGTACCTCGGCTAACTCGGCCCTTATACCCCGGCGTGACCCTACCCGGGGGTATCCCCCCAACATTAGTCCCCGAATCTGGTGCGGTCTTAGCAGCTCCAGCTGCTAAGGCCACGACAGGTTCAATTTTCCGAACCTTTTGCTCCCGTTTCCGAGTTATCTCATAGTCCGGATCCCATAGGCCAACTTTCCCTTGGCACATTCCAAGTTTTCACTCGCTGGCCGGGTTATCCGGGTTATTCTTCCTTCTCTTGTACGCTATCCCACGTGGATGGTAATCATGATTTTGCCTCATTTTAAGGGCCTGCGCCAGTAACTGCCGCAGTAATGTCAGGTGTTACTGTTGCACACGTCACATCGTGTATGTCTCCTTGTTATCTGTATCATAACGTCACGTCGCGGGATCCGCTGCGCCCTGTGGCCCTTCCTTTGGCTCGTTGCTGATTGGCTGATCCGGATCGTACACGGCCACACCGTGTGGCCTTTCCGCACCACACGATCCCACTACCCCGCTGGGGCATGGTTAAATAGGAGAGGGGCGCGCCCCTTGGGACTTTTCCCCATTCTCGTGCCCCTCTGCCTCTTCTTCTTCTTCTTCCCAGCGACAACGCCGCCACCGCCGCACCTGCTTAGCTGCGCCGCCGCCGCACCGTTCCTCATGCACCAGTGTCGCCGCCACCCTCGCGCATCTCCTCTGCCACGGGTCCGCGCCAGTCCAAGGCACTGCCCCCACCACCGATAGGGCTAGTGAGGAGAGCGATTTGGACATGACCGGAGAGGAGCTCACCGTTGTGGAACAAGAGATGGAGGAGGATGCGGAGAACACCGAGCGCGGCACCTGGGCTGGGTCCTGGGTTTGCCAGGACGATCTTGACTGGCTATACCGCACGCACCGTATCCCGGAGGGCATCGTTGCCCGCCTCGCCACCGAGGAGCTCGCTCCCTCACCCAATCCAGGTGAGTTCGTAGTATTTCTCTCCCACTTCCAGCGTGGGTTCGGGCTCCCCATTAGTGATTTCTTCCATGATTGGCTCAACACCTACGAGCTTCAACCACATCACCTTTCGGAGAATGCCATCACTTCCCTTTCTACCTTCGCTTCCACCATAGAGGGCTACGCCAGACTATTGCCCACTAAGGAGCTCTGGATCCGTTTTTTTCGATCTGCGCCGGAACGTGATTCCGAATAAGGAGCTTGACCCGGAGGACAAGCAACTCACGCAGTTCGGCGCTGCCTCTATTTCTCCTCGGAAGCAGTCCATCTTTCCACGAGTCACGGGGCTTGATTCTTGCAAGGGCTGGGCCCGAACCTTCTTTTACGTTAGAAATAGCACAAAGGAAGATCTGATCCGGCTGTGCCCCTATGATCCGGGTCCTCCTAATCCGGATCTGTGGGACCGAATCTCCAAGAAACCCACAGTCCTGGCAAACCAAGCCAACAAACGGTTCCAGGAGCTGAAAGACGCCAAGATGCGCAACGAGGATGCAATGATCACTTTCGTTCACAACCGGATCTCCCCTCTCCAGAAACGCACACACAAGTTGTGCCATATGAGCTGGCGCCTTGACCCCAATCGAACTTCCTCCTTTGAGCTGAGCAACACCGAGATATATCGCCGGGTCAAGGCCCTTTTCACCACTGACAAGAACTTCTCCGCCTTCTTGAGAGCATAGTTGTCATTCTTTGTGTTTGTCCCATTACTTGATTATTTGTGTTATAACTTTGATACTTGTATCCTTGATATCTTTACTTCTAGTCATCACTTGAACTTCAGAGGTGCCTTGGCATTTATAATCAAAGGCAAGCGAGATACCACTCTATCATACCTTTCTATGAGCATTGTAATGTTGCTTATGTTTGTGCCTCATGCTACTTATTATTCTTGAGTTGGAATCTCTTCATAGCTTGCAATGACTATTAAGTAGACTTGGTTGCATACTCTTTATTATGAATTGTCCAAGTAGTTGATCATATTGCTGAGAATATTTACATCATATGAAGCAAATGTGTTCGTGAAAGTTCTTTTATCGCACTCAGTTTTCAACTGAATTGCTTGAGTACAAGCAATAAGCTAAGCTTGGGGGGAGTTGATACGTCCAAAACGTATCTACTTTCCCGAACACTTTTGCTATTGTTTCTCCTCTAAACTTGTGTGATTTGGATGCAACTAATGCGGCCTGGCGCTATTTTCAGCAGAATTGCCTTGGTGTCTACTTTTTGTGCAGAAAATCAACTATCAGGAAAAATCCCGGAAAATATGCCAAATATCCTATTTCACCCGAAGACTCCAGGAGCCAGAATACGAGACGGAGAAGAGCCAGGGGGTGGCCACACCACTTGGTGGTGCGGGCCAGGCCAGGCCACGCCAGGGGGTGGTGTGGCCCCCCAGGCACCCCCTCGGCCTCTCTCTTCGCCTATAAGGAGCCTTCGGACCTAAAAACTTCGGGGGGTTCGACGTTTTTCCAGAGGGAGTTCCGCTCCGCCGCCACCACCAGATTCCATGAAACGGCACCAGAAACTTCGTTCTAGCACCCTGCCGGGATGGGGAATTGGAGCGATCATCGCCATCGTCATCACCATCGCTTCTCCATCGACCATCCATGTTTCCCCCATCTATGAGTGAGTAATCCCCCGCTGTAGGCTATGGGGATGGTAGGGATTGGAAGAGATCGTTCATGTAATGGCATCATATTGTTAGGGCATGGTGCCTAGTATCTTTTATTAGTGCTTTATGACTTTGTTGCGACTTGTTGTGCTTAATGCCTCTCACTAGGGCCCGAGTGCCATGATTTCAGATCTGAACTTATTATTGATCATTATGATAGTATTGTTTTTGGTATTATCTACAAGTTGTATACACACATTGTTGTCCGGAACCTATGGCCCCGAAATGACAGAAATCGGGATAACCGGAAGGGAAAGGCTTTGATGCGAGGATCACATGTGTTCACGGAGTGTTAATGCTTTGCCCCCCCAGGCCAGGCCGCGCCAGGGGGTGGTGTGGGCCCCCAGGCACCCCCTCGACCTCTCTCTTCGCCTATAAGGAGCCTTCTGACCTAAAAACTTCGGGGGGTTCGACGTTTTTCCAGAGGGAGTTTGGCTCCGCCGCCACCACCAGATTCCATGAAATAGCACCAGAAACTCTGTTCTGGCACCCTGCTGGGACAGGGAATTGGAGGAGATCATCGCCATCGTCATCACCATCGCTTCTCCATCGACCATCCATGTTTCCCCCATCTATGAGTGAGTAATCCCCCGTTGTAGGTGATACGTCCATTTTGCATCACTATTCTATGTCTTAATTCACTATTATTCATTGATATATTTCGTATTGAGAGGTGATACTTATGTTATTTCATCTGTTTTTGCATGGTTGATGACTTTTGGAGCATGGACCGCTGCAGTCAGGATTCTGATGGAAAAGGTGCTGTTTGGAGGCAAAATTCGCGAAGATCAGAAAATTCGGGAAAATATTAGGAAAATTCTATTTTTCCAGAAGACTCAGGATGCCAGAAGATGGAGTGGAGGTGGGCCACAGGGGGTCTCACACCACCCCATGGCGCGGGCAGGCCTAGGCCGCGCCTGGGAGTGGTGTGGCCGCCCTGGCCCACTCCAGCCTCTCTCCTCTGGAGTATATCATCCCCACGAAACCCTAATACTTTGGGAGCAACCACAGAAAGATTCTGCCGCCTCTGCGGGGCGGAAAACACCGAGAGAGAAAGATCTCTCCGGTAGACAGATTTCTGTCGGGGGAATTCCTTCCCGGAGAGGGGAGATCGTCGCCATCAACACCACCATCAAGCTGGACTTCATCGGGATCATCATCATCATTATCACCACCGTCATCACCATCAGCACCCTCATCACCATCTCCATATTGCTGTAACAATTGAGTTGAATCTTGCATAGTTCATAGGGGAAACTTTCCCGATGTTGATTACTCTTTATAGTTGATGCTATTGAGTGAACCATTGAATTATTGTTTATGTTCAGATTGTTATACATCATTATTCCATCTCTGATCATGATCCATATGATGTCTTGTGAGTAGTTCGTTTTGTTCTTGAGGACATGGGAGAAGTCTTGTTGTTAGTAGTGGAGTTGCGTTGAGAAATATTCAATAGATTGTTATTTAAGTTGTGGTGTACTTCTTCTAGTGGTGTCATGTGAACGTCGACTACATGACACTTCACCAATATGGGCCTAGGGGAATGCATCGTGTATTTGGCTACTAATCGTAGGGGTAGCCGGAGTGACAGAAACCTAAACCCCCGTTAGGAAACCATTGCACAAGGGACATAAGGGTCTTAGAGTTTAAAGTTGTGGTTAGGTTTTACCTTAATTACTTTCTTGTAGTTATGGATGTTTGCAAGGGGTTTAATCACAAGTATGTATTAGTATTGGATGGGGCGGTACATTAGCATAGATTCACCCACACAACACTTAGCAAGCTAAAGAAGATTAATCGACTATATGAAGCGAAAGCACTTAGCAGTCTTCCCATATGTCCTCGAGAACGTTTGGTCATCTATAGAAATACAACCGGCTTGTCCTTTGCTGCATAAAGGATTGGGCCACTTGCTGCATTTATTCCTACTGTCTTTTATTTACTTGTACTTTGTTTACTTGCTTTATCGAAAACCCCTAAAAATCTGTTTGCTAAGTATTTGCAGAGAATTCCTGATCCATACCACTAGCCAACACCTTCTGCTCCTATGAGAGAGGGAAAAGTGTTCTTATGCATCTCATAATATCAAGTTTCCTCGCTTTACGCTGAAAGTTTTTATGTTGCACTTCTTTTGCTTTCTTATGCAAGTTGCCTTTGGTTTCAATAACTTGTTTGTTTACAAAATCCCCTTGCATAGGAAGTGGGTTAGTCTTAAAAGTGTGTGTGTTTTTGCTTCTTAATGCTCTCTTTCACTTCAATTCATATCCCTATGAGAGCTTCTTCAAAATTATCATGCCCATCATAATGGCTATAAAGAAAGAGCTTTATGGGAGATAACCCAATTTGTTTTTGCTTTTAGTTTGTTTTTGTTTCTTTGAGTCTTGGAAGTTATTACTTCAGTAATAACCGCTCCTTATCCATTTTGTTTGGTTTTTGTATGAAGATCAACCTCTAATGTGAGAGAAGTAAGATTTGGGGAAGTTGCTGTCCCGAAACAGATTTATGTGCTTCACCGTAAAAATTCGTGAGAGATCTTTGTCTGTCGGATTGAGCTGTAATTTTTTGTGCTTCTGCCCCAGGTTGTTATTTAAGTTTAGTTAGTTTTGCACTTTTTGATTTGAGTAACAGAAGATTTTCGAAAAAATTAATCTTTACCTGCTGGTCTGTTTTGATAGATTTTGCCACTCTTGCATTTGCTTCTTTATTCGATTTCCTTTTTGAATTCTTTTTGGGCTTTCGGAAGGAGTTGCTACAGTAGCTTTTGTTTTGATGGTTTTCAGTTGAAGTTGGACTCAAAAGGTTTTATCACTCCACTTATACTAATGTTGCTAATGAGAACTGTGTGAAGTTTTGTGTGAAAGAAAATTCCAGGAAGTGGAGATAATGGTGTAATAAGGAAGAGAAAGGTTTTATGACTCAAGTAATAAGTGTATGAAGATGAAGATATTGATGTTATTCAAGTGATGACTCCAGAAGGATCCACTAAATACCAAATTCAGAGACCTGTAGAGTCCGTGTTCAAATAGGTAACAGTTCTGGTAAGAAAAGTTCCACGAAAATACAATCCAACTATATTTTTGCAGTTTTCAGTCATTAAGGAAAGTTTCGAAGCGAAAAAGGGACGGAAACGGAGCCAGGGTGGCCCACACCACCCCATGGCGCGGGCCCACCCCTGGCCGCGCCACCAGGTGGTGAGGCCACCCAGGACTCCGCCTCCGACTCGTTTTCTCCCAGTACTTTCCTTTTGATATGAAACTTCGTAATATATAACCCCCTGGATCTCCCGAGGTTCGTATACCGTGTTTTCGTCGTGTTTTTGTTTCGATCTGCTTCTGCCAGGATATACTCTTTGAAGGTTTAGAAGCACAATGGTGTCCGCCAAGGATAAAGGGAAGGAACCTATGGAGGAAGACCTCCAAGACCCCGGGAAGGAGAAGGATATCAAGAGTGAAGGTGAAGAGGAGCAAGGCCAATGTCTGCACACCGGCACTACCCAAGCATTGGAGTGGTGGCGAACCCTGCCAGGATCAGAAGGACGGGACGGATGTCAACTGGAGGGAAGCCTCCGCGTCACTGTTTGGCACCAAGGACACCTTCTCCGAACACCAAGAGTACCTTCCATACCTTTACCCATAACCATGCAGGAAAAGAATACTCCAAGTGGGAAGAATGGAAGAAGAGTCACATGAGCTAGGATCCACAAACTGAAATGATTATGGGCCGCATTGAGCACAACTCGGAGTTGATTCGTACTCTCACCTTCGAGATTGAGGACTTTGGGAAATTGATCAAAGAGCTCATCGAGAGGATACCACCACCGCCAAAGGAGTAATTTGTCATCAGATTTGGCATCCCCTTGGTTTGTTCCAAGCTTGGGGGAGTGCCGCGGTATCATGTCACTATCTTCTATCTTTTTACCTTATTAGTAGAGTCATATCATGAATAGAGGAGTTATTATGTAGTATGGTTTGCATTTTGGAAGTGTCCCCTCTCTCGTTAGATTTGTATCCCTTGGTGTGAGTCTCTGTTATGGAATATTAATGAGAAGTTCTTTCATTCACTCTTTTGCATAGCTTATATTAGTTTTCAACTCGTGGTTATATGATTGATCTTGTTGTTAGTATTGGTATCACTTTGGGATCATTGAGTTAATTCAGTTGGTTTTGGCAAACCTTGCTCGGTCAGTAGCAACACCTTTTTGAGAGTTGAAAAGAAAAAGATAGAAGTACTCTAAAGAAAAATAATTTCATCATCTTTCTTTCTTGATTTGGTCATAAGTCTAGTATTCTCTAGTTAAAGATCTTTTGTGCTTCCAAGGAAGATTGCATGTTTGTTTTTATCATTTGTATGTTTGGTTGTTTCCTTCAACTCTTGTACTTGCTACCCAGCCTTGCTAGCCAAAAACCTGTACTGAGAGGGAATTCTTCTCGTGCATCCACTCCTTTAAACCAAAACCTTTGCCATTTGTGTCCACCATACCTACCTAGTAGCATTATTGCTATTCCAAGTAAATTCTTGTTTTATCTACCTCCCAAATTAAACTTGTTATGTGAAAATTAGTGATTAAAGCTCTCACGAACTTGATGGCACACTTTATTTTCTTGCATTTAATGAACCTGAACCATTGTGAACTCTCCATGAAAGTTATATGCTTGCAAATTATAGGCTGAGGATTAGCAGAACCGTGCTTTCACAGGGAACGCTTTCAACACTTGTAAATATATACCCAGTTGATACCTTGCTCTTTTTTTTGCGGATGTCGTCGGTGTGAAATAAAAGGGGAGCTTGTAAGTCCATGGAGTTATGTATGTGTGTTAGAGAAACGCCTGGGTGGAAACCTTCAGCGTAACCATAATGATATCTATGAAGCATTCTTCTTATAAAAAGATGATGGGTTCGTAGCATGTAAAACAAAAAATTTCTACCGCAAGAACGAACAAAACCCAGATCTAATCTAGATAAAAGCCAAGATATAATCTATTAGACATGAGCAACGAGATAGATAGGAACTAACCCTCGTAGATCTGAAAGCGTTAACGAGATTAGATCTCGTGGTTGATGTAGTCGATCACTTGCCGATCTCAAGATCGTGTGGACGATCCTTCCGGCGTCGCGTTCCAGCAGCGCTTCCGCAGTCGGTCAAGTGGACGATCCTTCCGGTGCAGCGATTCTGCAGCGCTTCCGCAGTCGGTCACATGTGCGGAGTCGAAGCAGACCTTCCTCTCCCCATTCCAGCGAGCAGCGGAGGTAGTAGATCTTCTCCACGGAATCCCAGCAGCACGACGGCGTGGTGGTGGTGGTGGAGTAGAGAATTCTGTAGGGCTTCGCCTATGCCTATGCAGAAGAAAGGTGGAGGAGAGAGGCGGCAGAGATTGGAGTTATGAGAGTAGAGAGGAGGGGGCGCCCCTGCCCTTCTATTTAAGGGGGGGAGGGCGCCTTGGGAAGGGGGAGTCCTACAAGGACTCCCCTCCTCTAGGCCGGCGGATTGGGGAGTGGGGGGAGGAATCCTCCTCCCCCACGACTCCTAGTCTTGACCCACCAGGTCTCCTTGATCCCTATCTTGATTTTCAAGCAAACTCCAAGATATCTTCTAGAACCTTCTGGAACATTCCGAAACCTTCTAGAATCCTCATACAAACACTCCGGAAAATTTCCTAACTCAGAAAATGATCCCCTATATATGAATCTTATTCTCCGGACCATTCCGGATCTCCTCGTGATGTCCCGAATGCAATCCGAGACTCCGAACAACATTCGGTCTCCAACGCATATTCCATATCTACTTAAAACAACTTCGAACCTTAAGTGTGTCACCCTACGGTTCGTGAATATGTAGACATGATAGAGACACATCTCCTATCAATAACCATCAGTGGGACCTGGAGATCCATAATGGCTCCAACATACTCAACGATGACTTCGCGATCGATTGAACCACTTACATACGAAACTAATTCCCTTTGTCTCGCGATACTATACTTATCCGAGGTTTGATCGTTGGTATCTCCATACCTAGTTCTACCTCGTTACTGATAAGTACTCTTTACTCGTTCCGTGATATGTCATCCCTTGTGACCTAGTCACATGCTTGCAAGCTAACTAGATGACATTCCACCGAGAGGGCCTAGAGCATATCTATCCGTCATATGGATGGACAAATCCCAATCTTGGTTCATGCGCTTCAACACATACTTTCAGAATACCCAATGACACTTTTATAACCACCTAGTTACGAAGTGGCGTTTGATGTTATCAAAGTATCCATCCGGTGATGGTGATTAACATAACCTCATGGTCGAAGGAATAGGTTACTATGTATTTGAAAGCTTACACAATACGAACTTAATGACTTGATCTTATGCTACGCTTACTATGGGTGTGTGTCCATCATATCATTCTCCTAATGACATAACCTTGTTATTAATCACATCCTAATGTCCATGATCAGGAAACCATGATCATCAATTAATCAACAAGCTAGTTCAACAAGAGGCTTACTAGGGACTCTTATATGTTTACAAAACACACATGTATTAGTGTTTCCTAATAATACAATTATAGCATGGGATGTAAACTTTCATCATAAACACAAAGATATAATAATAATCACTTTTATTATTGCCTCTTGGGCATATCTCCAACAAAAGAGAGATATAGCTATTGAGAAAAAGAAAAGAAAAAAAGAGATACTATGAAAAGAGGAAAGAGAAAAAAAGCACCATTTTCCCATGGTAAATAAGAAGATTGCTGAGATACTCATTGTCTGCTTGCCTTGTCATTTTGATATGGGGATTATTCCGTATCATCGGGCAAGGGGTACCCCGTTGCAAGGGCTGGGCCCGAACCTTCTTTTACGTTAGAAATAGCACAAAGGAAGATCTAATCCGGCTGTGCCCCTACGCTCCGGGTCCTCCTAATCCGGATATGTGGGACCGGATCTCCAAGAAACCCACAGTCCTGGCAAACCAAGTCAACAAACGGTTCCAGGAGCTGAAAGACGCCAAGATGCAATGAGGATGCAATGATCACTTTCGTTCACAACCGGATCTCCCCTTTCCAGAAACGCACACACAAGTTGTGCCATATGAGCTGGCGCCTTGACCCCAACCGGACTTCCTCCTTTGAGCTGAGCAACACCGAGATATATCGCCGGGTCAAGGCCCTTTTCACCACTAACAAGAACTTCTCTGCCTTCTTGAGAGCATAGTTGTCATTCTTTGTGTTTGTCCCATTACTTGATTATTTGTGTTATGACTTTGATACTTGTATCCTTGATATCTTTACTTCTAGTCATCACTTGAACTTCAGAGGTGCCTTGGCATTTATAATCAAAGGCAAGCGAGATACCACTCTATCATACCTTTCTATGAGCATTGTAATGTTGCTTATGTTTGTGCCTCATGCTACTTATTATTCTTGAGTTGGAATCTCTTCATAGCTTGCAATGACTATTAAGTAGACTTGGTTGCATACTCTTTATTATGAATTGTCCAAGTAGTTGATCATATTGCTGAGAATATTTACATCATATGAAGCAAATGTGTTCTTGAAAGTTCTTTTATCCCACTCAGTTTTCAACTGAATTGCTTGAGGACAAGCAATAAACTAAGCTTGGGGGGAGTTGATACGTCCAAAACGTATCTACTTTCCCGAACACTTTTGCTATTGTTTCTCCTCTAAACTTGTGTGATTTGGATGCAACTAATGCGGCCTGGCGCTATTTTCAGCAGAATTGCCTTGGTGTCTACTTTTTGTGCAGAAAATCAACTATCAGGAAAAATCCCGGAAAATATGCCAAATATCCTATTTCACCCGAAGACTCCAGGAGCCAGAATACGAGACGGAGAAGAGCCAGGGGGTGGCCACACCACTTGGTGGCGCGGGCCAGGCCAGGCCACGCCAGGGGGTGGTGTGGCCCCCCAGGCACCCCCTCGGCCTCTCTCTTCGCCTATAAGGAGCCTTCGGACCTAAAAACTTCGGGGGGTTCGACGTTTTTCCAGAGGGAGTTCCGCTCCGCCGCCACCACCAGATTCCATGAAACAGCACCAGAAACTTCGTTCTAGCACCCTGCCGGGATGGGGAATTGGAGCGATCATCGCCATCGTCATCACCATCGCTTCTCCATCGACCATCCATGTTTCCCCCATCTATGAGTGAGTAATCCCCCGCTGTAGGCTATGGGGATGGTAGGGATTGGAAGAGATCGTTCATGTAATGGCATCATATTGTTAGGGCATGGTGCCTAGTATCTTTTATTAGTGCTTTATGACTTTGTTGCGACTTGTTGTGCTTAATGCCTCTCACTAGGGCCCGAGTGCCATGATTTCAGATCTGAACTTATTATTGATCATTATGATAGTATTGTTTTTGGTATTATCTACAAGTTGTATACACACATTGTTGTCCGGAACCTATGGCCCCGAAATGACAGAAATCGGGATAACCGGAAGGGAAAGGCTTTGATGCGAGGATCACATGTGTTCACGGAGTGTTAATGCTTTGCTCCGGTGCTCTATTAAAAGGAGCACCTTAATTGCCAGTAGTTCCCTAGAGGCCCCGCTGCAAATGGGCTGGCAGGACAAAAGATGTTGTGCAAGTTCTCATTGCGATCACGTATGACTATGTATGGAACACATGCCTAGGATTGTCTAGTAATTGGGTGCTTTATCTTATTTATCTGCAATTTCCCTATGTTCTGATTGCTATGTGAATTGTCTTGTCCATGCAACGCCCTTCCATCCATCCCTATGCCTACCGCACTCGAATCCCACTGTTTACTGCTTCCGTTACTACTGTCTTTGCTTTGCTACTACTATGAGCAAGATTGTTTCCAGGTGCAGCTGAATTGACAACTCAGTTGTTAAGGCTTATAAATATTCTTTGGCTCCCCTTGTGTCGAATCAATAAATTGGGTTTCACTTCCCTCGAAAATACTGCGATACACCCCCTATACTTGTGGGTCATCAAGACTATTTTCTAGCGCCGTTGCCGGAGAGCATAGCTTTATTTATCAAGTTCACTTGGATTCTCTATTGTTCGCTGCTATCCATCCATCATGGGTAAGTCTCGTGATGGCAAGGTTCCTATTTTACCATCCACTACAAGAAGAGGTACGGTTCTAAACACCTCTGCTGCTCTTGATTCACCATCTGTTATAAGTAAGCTCGTTACACCACCACATACACATGCTACACACACTGCTACTACTGCTGAGTCTGAAACTTCTGATGCTTATGATGCTGCTTCTACTGTGCTTGATAAGAGTGGTTCATTAGGTCCTTTCCTAGATGCTACGATTGCAAGAACTATAGCTGGAAATACCGAAACTCCTAATGAAGACATTACCACACCTGTTAGCTCACCTGAGTCTAGTGAGAGTTATGATACTGAAGAAGATTATGTTGAGATGACCGATGAGTTTATTGAAGAATGTAAGAACACCCATGATAGGAGCACTGCTAAGAGTCTCCTTGAGAGGCGTACTATTAGACCCAAATTATCTCCTACTGCTAAGTTTGCTACTTCTCCCATAAACATTATAGATGAAGATTATGATTTCTCTCTTGATCTATCTTACATAGCTATTATCGAGAAAGAACCTTTTGTGGGACTAAGAATGAAAGTGCGGTAGCAGATATGAATGAACTTTCTACCATGAGTTGCTTGTTTTCTGATGATATTAAGATGCGTACTTACTTTGTTGCTAAGATTTTTCCTTTTTCACTGAAAGGAGAAGCTAAAACTTGGTTTAGTAATTTACCTCCTGGATCTATTGATAGCCCTGAGTGCTTGATTAGTACTTTCCTGCAGAAATATTTTCCTCCCAATGCTAGACATGCTATTTTGCAGGAACTTTTTGATTTTAAACAGGGAGAAAAATAGGTATTGCCTGAATCTTGGGCAAGGTTTTGTGCTTTGATTCATGCACAGGCTGGAAGTCCATTACCTAAGAATGAGCTTCTTGATATATTTTATAATGGACTAACCGAGGAATCTAGGACATACCTAGATATTTATGCTGATTGTGTTTTCAGGAATAGGACTCCTAAGGAAGCCGAGGAATTAATGGCTAAAATAAGCAAGAATTATGAAGATTGGACTCCTCCTAAACAAGCTACACCTAAAGTATTGTACCTGAACCATCTATTCCCGTGCCTATTCCAACATCAAATAAGAGGGGAGTTATTGAATTAAATGATGAAGTGATGAAGGAAGCTAAGAAATGTCTTAAGGAGAAGGGAATTAAAGTTGCAGATTTCAAGAATTTACCTCCTATAGAAGAATTATGTAAGCCTATTCCCTACTCACCCACTATTGAGGTACACTCTCTCCAACACTTTGATGAAGGTGATATCCCTTATTTGAAACCTCCTGATCAATGCTTAGAAGAATTCGATATCTTTATTGTTAAGCAAGATAACTTTAATAAAAGGGTGCAAAATCATCTAATGGAAAACACTAGAGCTATTGTTGAGTTGAAAGATATTGTGGAAAGAACCTCTAATGATGTTAAAATGATTGTTAAACACTTTCAAATGGTTCAAACTCAAATAGATCAACTCGTTAAAGTGCAAAATGACTTGCTAGTTAATGCTGCTAAAGAAAAACATGCTTATGAAATTAGAACTAGAAGTGGAGCTGCTACCCAGGATCCTCTATATCCTGAGGGGCATCCCAAAAGAATTGAGCAGGATTCTCAACAAGCTGAAAATAGTGGTTCTACTCGTAAGAAAAGGAAAAAGAAACATAAAACTGTTGTAGAACCCTCTGAACCTGCTATAGATCCTAATAGTATATCTATCTCTGATGTTGAAACTGAAAGTGGTAATGAATAAAATGAAGTTCCTAATGAAGAAAAAGTTGAAGAAGAACCTGAAAACCACACTAAGAATACTAAATACACTAAAGAAGATTTTATTGCTAAGAAACATGGTAGTGAAAGAGAACCTTGGGTCCAAAAACCTATGCCTTTCCCTGATAAGAAACACAAGTCAAAGGAAGATGAACACTATAATAAGTTTTGTGAGTGGATGAAGCCTTTATTCTTGCAAATTCCTTTGACTGATGCTATTAAATTGCCTCCTTACTCAAAGTATATGAAGGACATTGTCTCGAATAAAAGGAAGATCCCTAATGAAGAAATCTCTACTTTGCTTGCTAATTATTCTTTCAATGGTAAGGTTCCTAAGAAACTTGGAGACCCAGGGATTCCAACTATCCCTTGCTCTATTAAGAACAATTATGTTAGAACTGCTTTGTGTGATTTGGGAGCTGGAGTTAGTGTTATGCCTTTTTCTCTCTATAAGAGGCTTCAGCTTGAAAAATTGATACCAACTGATATATCTTTGCAAATGGCAGATAAATCTACCACTATTCCTATGGGTATATGTGAGGATGTACCTGTTCAGGTGGCTCACAATTGCTTGATATTAACTGATTTTGTTGTACTTGAAATGCCTAAAGATGATAATATGTCTATTATTCTTGGGAGACCTTTTCTTAATACTGTAGGAGCTGTTATTAATTGTAATCAAGGAAAGGTGACCTTCAATGTTAATGACAAGGAACATATTGTCTATTTCCCCAAGAAGATTGAAAGGACTTATGGTCTGAATTCAATTGAACATGTTGAAGGCACTCAAGTTGGAGAAATATAATGTCCCATACCAAGAGAAAAATTTGAAACTATTATGATTAGGACAATTGCTATCAAGGTTGAGGTAACATAATCATTAGTGGAGTACAAAGTTTTGTCTCATATGTAATTGTTTTGGTAGCAAGACTTGATCAACCTTGCTAACAAAAGGATTCCATTGAACAAAACAATGTTTTCATTATGATTATCTCCGTTTATTTCTATCCTTTGCATTTTAGTTTTTACTTTCGTTTAGTTTTATTTGTGTTGTTAGTTACTTGCATGCTAGAACTTTTGTAGTCCTAGCCTTGTTTTGTCCTTGCATCATGTTTCCAAAAAATAAAAAAATCTGTCTGTTAGAAAATCATTCTTCTATTTCTAAACAATGCCCAAAAATAAAGTGTCTCGAAAAATTCCAGAAAATTCATATTAAATTTTTACGTGAAAAAGGGGCAGAGGAGTACCTGGTAGGTACCAGGGGGCCCACCAGGCAGGCACACCATGTGGTGGCGCGGCCAGCCCTAGGTGGCGCCATGCCCTGGTGTGGGCCACCCCTGGCCCTCCACTAACTCTCTCCCTGCCACTTTCTTCTCTCTCCCGAGTAAGCTCCAGTTCATAGCTCAAAATCATGTTCTTTCTATGCTTGCTCTCGATTTCTTCGATCCCCTTGCTCACCCCATCTTTCTTGCTGAAATTTGGAGCATTTGTTCCCTGGTATGTGACTCCTCCCCTTGTCCAAGTAGATTTGTGTTTAGTGGATTATATGTTGAGTATTTTGCTACTGTAGGTGACTGGTTTTGAGAGCTTGTAAGCTTGTTTGATGCTTAGAGATATAGTTTTGATGCATGTTTAGGCCTCTTGCAAGTCCCTATGAGTAGAATCCTTCATTATATTTACTTTGCAATCACTTGTTTAATAGGTGTTTAAATTTCAGAATACCAAGCATGAACAACCATACTTTTGGAGAGATATTTGAGAGTGATGCACCTAGGAGGTCGAGGCCCTCAAGAACAGACTCTCAAGCTAGGCCATCATACAATGAAGACCTCATTGCAACACGCATTGGCAGTGAAAGGGATGATGGAGATGCTCACCCATCCTCTTTTCCTTGTTTTACTTTCTTGCAAGCTGCAGGTATTCTTGATGATTTCTTGCTACTGATTGAGAGGGTTGGTTTGACCTCTTATATGCAAGATGAGAGTGCACAATACGCTACTCACCAAAACTTTTGTTGAGAGCTTCTCATTTACTAACACACCCTATCAATCTACTGTCTCTTTTAAAGTCTATGATATGCCCTTCACCATGCCTTTGGAGAGATTTTGCAGTATTGTAGATGTGCGTTTGACAGGGACCGTGAAAAAATTCAAGGGCAACCCGCTGATTTGTTGGAGCTTTACCGAGGGGTGACCAATGATGATGACCGCGTGGCGCAACGCTAAAAGATAAGAAATATCCAACTCCCTGCTCTTAGATACTTTGCATATTATCTTGCCACTAGTGTATTGGGTAGGGAGAACACTAGTAATATCTCCAACTATCACTTAGATTTCCTTGCTGCTGCGCTCAACAATGATACTCGGTACAATCTTGGCTCGCTTATTGCTCGCCACCTAGCTGCTAGGGGGCCTATCTATGGGGGCATCATTGCATCGCGCATGGTCAATGCATTAGGTCTTTCACTGGATCCCGATGATGCTAGCTGGCACCACAGAGGCTTGACCTTGTTGCCATGAAAACTCATCACTTTGTCACTGCTACCTCTGATTTGAACAATCTAGTATATAGGATGCTTTTCACTGATGGGGATGAGAGGGAGATCCTTTTGCCACAGCCTGCTTTGTTTAGTGTTCACAGGAGACCATGGTCGCACTCCAAGGAGGAGGTGGATGAGCAGCTTCGCTTGCTGGGTTTCCACGAGCAGCACCAGGAGGATGTGCCCTCCTATGATTACTCCGCGCACTATGGAGGGACGTACTCGAGCTCGCACTAGGACGAGGGTACTTCCTCGCCATACCACGGTGACACTTCATCCTGGCCAGCTTGGGATTGATACCCACTTAGGCCAAAAGCCGAAGCTTGGGGGGAGGTACACCGACACCGCACTCATCTCCATATCATGTTGCGTCGGTACTTTGTACATTCATGTTTTCGTTCTCTTTTCAGTTTTCATTCTTCTTTGCTTTTGCTTTCTGAAAACACAAAAATACCAAAAATATTTCTGTTGTTTCTCTTTGGTTTGCTTCTTCTTTTTGCCTTGGTTTGTTTTTCCCTTTTTGCTTTGTTTGAACTATTCGAAAAATCCAAAAATATTTTGCTTTGTTTTCCCTTTTGGTTCTTGTTTAAAAAATCGAAAACACCAAAAATATTTGTCGTTCTTCTTTGGTTTTTGCGAGTTTGCTTCAGGGTTCGGCAGTCCTCAGTGGATATTGGTTTCATATTATTATTCAATCCACACAAGTGAAGAGCAATAATGAGGATCAATGACAACTTGAGGCGTGGTAAGAGGATGGTAATGAACTCTATTTGTTTTCATTTTTGTACATATACTCATCACTGTGGGCATGCTTAGTCCGTTCTTGTAGAGTGTATGTTTTCTTTGGATGCTTAGTAGTTCTTGCCTTCTTATGATTAGCTCCAGCTCGCTAATAGTTTGTAGCATGTCTCATGAATGTTTGCTTGCATTACTCTATTCATAAATTAGTATGACACCGTGGTATCCTCCTCTTAATGTTTCATTTGAATTGACTTGGCACATGCTCATGCATGCACATGACTGTAATAATTAGTTAAGCCTCGATGAATTATTTTGCCTTGAGGATCTTGAATCACTTTCGTGCCATGAGTAGTCCCGTTTTGTTGCAAGCATGATAATGACAACTATTGCTCTCTCGTTTGTCGCTCCCTTAATATTGCTAGCCTTCACTTCCATTGAGTGTTTTACTCATGTTTCCAACTCCCTAAACCAAATATTTCCAAAGTGTCCACCATACCTACCTATTAGCATCATTTTCTACTTTCGTGCATATTCAATATGCCTTGTTTTCTTCCGAATAAAATGTTTGCTTGTTATGAGAAAGTTAGTTAGTAAAGCTCTCACAAACTTGATGGCACACTTTATTTTCTTGCACTTACTAAACCTGAACCATTGTGTCCTTCTTTGTTGTGCATATGCTTGCGCTTTATGAGTTGAAGTTAGCAGAACCATGTATCATGGGGACCGCTTTCAATGCTTCATAGGTATTTTGTACCTAGTTGATATCATGTTCTTTTGCTTATGGATCCCGGCGGTGTGAAATAAAAGTGGAACTTGTAAGATCATGGAGTTTGTATGTATGTTAGAGAAACGCCTGGGCCGCTAGCCTAAGCCATGCCTAATCATGGTGGAAACTTGCAGCATAACCATAATGAGCATTCTATGAAGCATCCTCAATAAAAATCTATGCACATAGTAAATAAAAAGATCACCGAGATGCTCATTGTCTAATTGCCTTGTATTTTGATTATGGGATATCTCTCGTGTCATGTGCAAGGGGTACCCCGTGGGCAGTTCTCTATGATACGCATATACTTACAATGACAAGAGCTTACTTGTGACTGAAGTTGAGTAGCATGAGGATCGGTCTTCGTAAGTAAGGGGCATGAGACTTCGATTTATAACTTGTCAAGCATATCCTCTTAGTTGTGTCACTTTCACCTTAACCACATTAAAGATGCTAATGATAGGGGCAATGAGAGCTCAAAGCTAATGAGTACCATACTTTCAGCATTTGGAAGCCTTTCATATTATTCAAAACCTTTTCTTCTACTTGTTGAGTCTCCACATATTCTTTGAGCACCTTCTTGAGAGCATAGTTGTCATTCTTTGTGTTTGTCCCATTACTTGATTATTTGTGTTACGACTTTGATACTTGTATCCTTGATATCTTTACTTCTAGTCATCACTTGAACTTCAGAGGTGCCTTGGCATTTATAATCAAAGGCAAGCGAGATACCACTCTATCATACCTTTCTATGAGCATTGTAATGTTGCTTATGTTTGTGCCTCATGCTACTTATTATTCTTGAGTTGGAATCTCTTCATAGCTTGCAATGACTATTAAGTAGACTTGGTTGCATACTCTTTATTATGAATTGTCCAAGTAGTTGATCATATTGCTGAGAATATTTACATCATATGAAGCAAATGTGTTCGTGAAAGTTCTTTTATCGCACTCAGTTTTCAACTGAATTGCTTGAGGACAAGCAATAAGCTAAGCTTGGGGGGAGTTGATACGTCCAAAACGTATCTACTTTCCCGAACACTTTTGCTATTGTTTCTCCTCTAAACTTGTGTGATTTGGATGCAACTAATGCGGACTGACGCTGTTTTCAGCAGAATTGACTTGGTGTCTACTTTTTGTGCAAAAAATCAACTATCAGGAAAAATCCTAGAAAATATGCCAAAAATCCTATTTCACCCGAAGACTCCAGGAGCCAGAATACGAGATGGAGAAGAGCCAGGGGGTGGCCACACTACCTGGTGGTGCGGGCTAGGCCAGGCCGCGCCAGGGGGTGGTGTGGGCCCCCTAGGAACCCCCTCGGCCTCTCTCTTCGCCTATAAGGAGCCTTCTGACCTAAAAACTTTGGGGGGTTCGACGTTTTTCCAGAGGGAGTTCCGCTCCGCCGCCACCACCAGATTCCATGAAACAGCACCAGAAACTCTGTTCTGGCACCCTGCCGGGACAGGGAATTGGAGGAGATCATCGCCATCGTCATCACCATCGCTTCTCCATCGACCATCCATGTTTCCCCCATCTATGAGTGAGTAATCCCCCGTTGTAGGTGATACGTCCATTTTGCATCACTATTCTATGTCTTAATTCACTATTATTCATTGATATATTTCGTATTGAGAGGTGATACTTATGTTATTTCATCTGTTTTTGCATGGTTGATGACTTTTGGAGCATGGACCGCTGCAGTCAGGATTCTGATGGAAAAGGTGCTGTTTGGAGGCAAAATTCGCGAAGATCAGAAAATCCAGGAAAATATTAGGAAAATTCTATTTTTCCAGAAGACTCAGGATGCCAGAAGATGGAGTGGAGGTGGGCCACAGGGGGCCCACACCACCCCATGGTGCGGGCAGGCCTAGGCCGCGCCTGGGAGTGGTGTGGCCGCCCTGGCCCACTCCAGCCTCTCTCCTCTGGCGTATATCATCCCCACGAAACCCTAATACTCGGGGACCAACCACATAAAGATTCTGCCGCCTCTGCGGGGCGGAAAACACCGAGAGAGAAAGATCTCTCCGGTAGACAGATTTCTGTCGGGGGAATTCCTTCCCGGAGAGGGGAGATCGTCGCCATCAACACCACCATCAAGCTGGACTTCATCGGGATCATCATCATCATCATCACCACCGTCATCACCATCAGCACCCTCATCACCATCTTCATATTGCTGTAACAATTGAGTTGAATCTTGCATAGTTCATAGGGGAAACTTTCCCGATGTTGATTACCCTTTGTAGTTGATGCTACTGAGTGAACCATTGAATTATTGTTTATGTTCAGATTGTTATACATCATTATTCCATCTCTGATCATGATCCATATGATGTCTTGTGAGTAGTTCGTTTTGTTCTTGAGGACATGGGAGAAGTCTTGTTGTTAGTAGTGGAGTTGCGTTGAGAAATATTCAATAGATTGTTATTTAAGTTGTGGTGTACTTCTTCTAGTGGTGTCATGTGAACGTCGACTACATGACACTTCACCTATATGGGCCTAGGGGAATACATTGTGTATTTGGCTACTAATCGTAGGGGTTGCCGGAGTGACAGAAACCTGAACCCCCGTTAGGAAACCATTGCACAAGGGACATAAGGGTCTTAGAGTTTAAAGTTGTGGTTAGGTTTTACCTTAATTACTTTCTTGTACTTATGGATGTTTGCAAGGGGTTTAACCACAAGTATGTATTAGTCTTGGATGGGGCGGTACATTAGCACAGGTTCACCCACACAACACTTAGCAAGCTAAAGAAGATTAATCGATTATATGAAGCGAAAGCACTTGACAGTCTTCCCATGTCTCCTCGAGAACGTTTGGTCATCTATAGAAATACAACCGGCTTGTCCTTTGCTGCATAAAGGATTGGGCCACTTGCAGCATTTATTCCTACTGTCTTTTATTTACTCGTACTTTGTTTACTTGCTTTATCGAAAACCCCTAAAAATCTGTTTGCTAAGTATTTGCAGAGAATTCCTGATCCATACCACTAGCCAACACCTTCTTCTCCTATGAGAGAGGGAAAAGTGTTCTTATGCATCTCAATAATATCAAGTTTCCTCGCTTTACGCTGAAAGTTTTTATGTTGCACTTCTTTTGCCTTCTTATGCAAGTTGCCTTTGGTTTCAATAACTTGTTTGTTTACAAAATCCCCTTGCATAGGAAGTGGGTTAGACTTAAAAGTGTGTGTGTTTTTGCTTATTAATGCTCTCTTTCACTTCAATTCATATCCCTATGAGAGCTTCTTCAAAATTATCATGCCCATCTTAATGGCTATAAAGAAAGAGCTTTATGGGAGACAACCCAATTTGTTTTTGCTTTTAGTTTGTTTTTGTTTCTTTGAGTCTTGGAAGTTATTACTTCAGTAATAACCGCTCCTTATCCGTTTTGTTTGGTTTTTGTATGAAGATCAACCTCTAATGTGAGAGAAGTAAGATTTGGGGAAGTTGCTGTCCCGAAACAGATTTATGTGCTTCACCGTAAAAATTCGTGAGAGATCTTTGTCTGTCGGATTGAGCTGTAATTGTTGGTGCTTCTGCCCCAGGTTGTTATTTAAGTTTAGTTAGTTTTGCACTTTTTGATTTGAGCAACAGAAGATTTTCGAAAAAATTGATCTTTACCTGCTGGTCTGTTTTGATAGATTTTGCCACTCTTGCATTTGCTTCTTTATTCGATTTCCTTTTTGAATTCTTTTTGGGCTTTCGGAAGGAGTTGCTACAGTAGCTTTTGTTTTGATGGTTTTCAGTTGAAGTTGGACTCAAAAGTTTTTATCACTCCACTTATACTAATGTTGCTAATGAGAACTGTGTGAAGTTTTGTGTGAAAGAAAATTCCAGGAAGTGGAGATAATGGTGTAATAAGGAAGAGAAAGGTTTTATGACTCAAGTAATAAGTGTATGAAGATGAAGATATTGATGTTATTCAAGTGATGACTCCGGAAGGATCCACTAAATACCAAATTCAGAGACCTGTAGAGTCCGTGTTCAAATAGGTAACAGTTCTGGTAAGAAAAGTTCCACGAAAATACAATCCAACTATATTTTTGCAGTTTTCAGTCATTAAGGAAAGTTTCGAAGCGAAAAAGGGACGGAAACGGAGCCAGGGTGGCCCACACCACCCCATGGCGCGGGCCCACCCCTGGCCGCGCCACCAGGTGGTGAGGCCACCCAGGACTCCGCCTCCGACTCGTTTTCTCCCAGTACTTTCCTTTTGATATGAAACTTCGTAATATATAACCCCCTGGATCTCCCGAGGTTCGTATACCGTGTTTTCGTCGTGTTTTTGTTTCGATCTGCTTCTGCCAGGATATACTCTTTGAAGGTTTAGAAGCACAATGGTGTCCGCCAAGGATAAAGGGAAGGAACCTATGGAGGAAGACCTCCAAGACCCCAGGAAGGAGAAGGATATCAAGAGTGAAGGTGAAGAGGAGCAAGGCCAATGTCTGCACACCGGCACTACCCTTCCAAGCATTGGAGTGGTGGCGAACCCTGCCAGGATCAGAAGGACGGGACGGATGTCAACTGGAGGGAAGCCTCCGCGTCACTGTTTGGCACCAAGGACACCTTCTCCGAACACCAAGAGTACCTTCCATACCTTTACCCATAACCATGCAGGAAAAGAATACTCCAAGTGGGAAGAATGGAAGAAGAGTCACATGAGCTAGGATCCACAAACTGAAATGATTATGGGCCGCATTGAGCACAACTCGGAGTTGATTCGTACTCTCACCTTCGAGATTGAGGACTTTGGGAAATTGATCAAAGAGCTCATCGAGAGGATACCACCACCGCCAAAGGAGTAATTTGTCATCAGATTTGGCATCCCCTTGGTTTGTTCCAAGCTTGGGGGAGTGCCGCGGTATCATGTCACTATCTTCTATCTTTTTACCTTATTAGTAGATTCATATCATGAATAGAGGAGTTATTATGTAGTATGGTTTGCATTTTGGAAGTGTCCCTTATCTCGTTAGATTTGTATCCCTTGGTGTGAGTCTCCGTTATCGAATATTAATGAGAAGTTCTTTCATTCACTCTTTTGCATAGCTTATATTAGTTTTCAACTCGTGGTTATATGATTCATCTTGTTGTTAGTATTGGTATCACTTTGGGATCATTGAGTTAATTCAGTTGGTTTTGGCAAACCTGGCTCGGTCAGTAGCAACACCTTTTTGAGAGTTTAAAAGAAAAAGATAGAAGTACTCTAAAGAAAAATAATTTCATCATCTTTCTTTCTTGATTTGCTCATAAGTCTAGTATTCTCTAGTTAAAGATCTCTTGTGCTTCCAAGGAAGATTGCATGTTTGTTTTTATCATTTGTATGTTTGGTTGTTTCCTTCAACTCTTGTACTTGCTACCCAGCCTTGCTAGCCAAAAACCTATACTGAGAGGGAATTCTTCTCGTGCATCCACTCCTTTAAACCAAAACCTTTGCCATTTGTGTCCACCATACCTACCTAGTAGCATTATTGCTATTCCAAGTAAATTCTTGTTTTATCTACCTCCCAAATTAAACTTGTTATGTGAAAATTAGTGATTAAAGCTCTCACGAACTTGATGGCACACTTTACTTTCTTGCATTTAATGAACCTGAACCATTGTGAACTCTCCATGAAAGTTATATGCTTGCAAATTATAGGCTGGGGATTAGCAGAACCGTGCTGTCATAGGGAACGCTTTCAACACTTGTAAATATATACCCAGTTGATACCTTGCTCTTTTGTTTGCGGATGTCGTCGGTGTGAAATAAAAGGGGAGCTTGTAAGTTCATGGAGTTATGTATGTGTGTTGGAGAAACGCCTGGGCCGATGGTCTAATCCATACTGACATGGTGGAAACCTGCAGCGTAACCATAATGATATCTATGAAGCATTCTTCTTATCAAAAAGAGAGAGATAGCTATTGAGAAAAAGAAAATAAAAAAAGAGATACTATGAAAAGAGGAAAGAGAAAAAAAGCACAATTTTCCCATGGTAAATAAGAAGATTGCAGAGATACTCATTGTCTGCTTGCCTTGTCATTTTGATATGGGGATTCTTCCGTATCATCGGGCAAGGGGTACCCCGTTGGCGATTCTCAATGATACGCACATACTTACGATGACAAGAACTTACCGGTAACTAAAGTTGAGTAGCATGAGGAGCGGCCCTCGTACTCAAGGGACTTGGGATTTTCAGTTTATAGTCTATCAAGCATATAACTCAGATTGGACCTCACTTTAACCTTAATCACCTAAAGATGCCTATGATAGGGGCAATGAGAGCTGAAAGCTAGAAAGTATCATAATTTTTGGGAGCTCTTTATGCGACCTGCAATCCCTGCTTCCCTCTTTGAAGGGCCTTTCTTTTGCTTTGTAGTCGAGTTAGTAAACCTATTCCCTTCTATCTCAGCAAGTATTTTGAGTTGATGTTTTTCATTCATTCATATGATGATTTATTCAATCATGTTTCTTATGTTCCTTGCTTTGCACGTTGCTCTTATCTTGATGTTTACTACTTTGAAAGCTTTCTTTGAAAAAACCAGCCATTTGTGAACTCCAGCAAATTATCAACTATTCTTCGACGAAGAGCTAAGTTTGCCGTTACCAATTATGATTCACTTTATGTATCTTTATTGTGTTTCCTTTACTCATTGCAAGTTGAGTTATATAATAGTGAGTTGTCTTCTATTATGATCTATGTATTTGATGAATGTGATGCTTCTTGTCCGTATTCTTTTATCGACTCTTCACTCCATAAACCCGAGGTCATGTTTATTGAGCTCAGTTTCGCTTGGGGACAAGCGAAGTCTAAGCTTGGGGGGAGTTGATACGTCCATTTTGCATCACTATTCTATGTCTTAATTCACTATTATTCATTGATATATTTCGTATTGAGAGGTGATACTTATGTTATTTCATCTGTTTTGCAAGGTTGATGACTTTTGGAGCATGGACCGCTGCAGTCAGGATTCTGATGGAAAAGGTGATGTTTGGAGGCAAAATTCGCGAAGATCATAAAATCCGGGAAAATATTAGGAAAATTCTATTTTTCCAGAAGACTCAAGATGCCAGAAGATGGAGTGGAGGTGGGCCACAGGGGGCCCACACCACCCCATGGCGCGGGCAGGCCTAGGCCGCGCCTGGGAGTGGTGTGGCCGCCCTGGCCCACTCCAGCCTCTCTCCTCTGGCGTATATCATCCCCACAAAACCCTAAGACTCGGGGAGCGACCACAGAAAGATTCTGCCACATCTGCGGGTTGGAAAACACCGAGAGAGAAAGATCTCTCCGGTAGACAAATTTCTGCCGAGGGAATTCCTTCCTGGAGAGGGGAGATCATCGCCATCAACACCACCATCAAGCTGGACTTCATTGGGATCATCATCACCACCATCATCACCATCAGCACCCTCATCACCATCTCCATATTGCTGTATCAATTGAGTTGAATCTTGCATAGTTCATAGGGGAAACTTTCTCGGTGTTGATTACTCTTTGTAGTTGATGCTATTGAGTGAACCATTGAATTATTGTTTATGTTCAGATTGTTATACATCATCATTCCATCTCTGGTCATGATCCATATGATGTCTTGTGAGTAGTTCGTTTTGTTCTTGAGGACATGGGAGAAGTCTTGTTGTTAGTAGTGGAGTTGCGTTGAGAAATATTCAATAGATTGTTATTTAAGTTGTGGTGTACTTCTTCTAGTGGTGTCATGTGAACGTCGACTACATGACACTTCACCTATATGGGCCTAGGGGAATGCATTGTGTATTTGGCTACTAATCGTAGGGGTTGCCGGAGTGACAGAAACCTGAACCCCCGTTAGGAAACCATTGCACAAGGGACGTAAGGGTCTTAGAGTTTAAAGTTGTTGTTAGGTTTTACCTTAATTACTTTCTTGTACTTACGGATGTTTGCAAGGGGTTTAATCACAAGTATGTATTAGTCTTGGATGGGGCGGTACATTAGCACAGGTTCACCCACACAACACTTAGCAAGCTAAATAAGATTAATCGACTATATGAAGCGAAAGCACTTGACAGTCTTCCCATGTGTCCTCGAGAACGTTTGGTCATCTATAGAAATACAACCGGCTTGTCCTTTGCTGCATAAAGGATTGGGACACTTGCTGCATTTATTCCTAGTGTTTTTTATTTACTCGTACTTTGTTTACTTGCTTTATCGAAAACCCCTAAAAATCCGTTTGCTAAGTATTTGCAGAGAATTCCTGATCCATACTACTAGCCAGCACCTTCTGCTCCTTGTTGGGTTCGACACTCTTACTTATCGAAAATACTACGATACACCCCCTATACTTGTGGGTCATCAGTAGGCTATGGGGATGGTAGGGATTGGATGAGATCGTTCATGTAATGGCATCAGATTGTTAGGGCATGGTGCCTAGTATCTTTTATTAGTGCTTTATGACTTTGTTGCGACTTGTTGTGCTTAATGCTTGTCACTAGGGCCCGAGTGCCATGATTTTAGATCTGAACTTATTATTGATTCATTATGATAGTATTGTTTTTGGTCTTATCTACAAGTTGTATACACACGTTGTTGTCTGGAACCTATGGCCCCGAAGTGACAGAAATCGGGATAACCGGAAGGGAAAGGCTTTGATGTGAGGATCACATGTGTTCACGGAGTGTTAATGCTTTGCTCCGGTGCTCTATTAAAAGGAGCACCTTAATTGCCAGTAGTTCCCTAGAGGCCCCGCTGCAAATGGGCTGGCAGGACAAAAGATGTTGTGCAAGTTCTCATTGTGAGCACGTATGCCTATATATGGAACACATGCCTAGGACTGCCTAGTACTTGGGTGCTTTATCTTATTTATCTGCAATTGCCCTATGTTCTGATTGCTATGTGAATTGTCTTGTCCATCCAACGCCCGTCCATCCATCCCTATGCCTACCGCACTCGAATCCCACTGTTTACTGCTTTCGTTACTACTGTCTTTGCTTTGCTACTACTGTGAGCAAGATTATTTCCAGGTGCAACTAAATTGACAACTCAGTTGTTAAGGCTTATAAATATTCTTTGGCTCCCCTTGTGTCGAATCAATAAATTGGGTTTCACTTCCCTCAAAAATACCGCGATACACCCCCTATACTTGTGGGTCATCACAGGGCTGCGGTGGAGGTTCCTCAGAGTGGATCCGGCATCGCCTCTCCGCTCCGACATAGCCCTTCTCCCCCTCATGGCGATGATTCTCGCCCGCTGAGCCCCATTCAAGAGGGTTCAGCGGCTGCCTCGGGTTCTAGACCACCTCGTGAAGATGAGGGCAACCTCGGAACATGGGGAAGTGGTTCTGCCGAGGCTGCGGTTGGCCCCAGCTCCTCTTTGGCTCAGCCGCAAGCAGCCACCACCGAGGTTCCTTCAGCACCCCCGCCAAAACCGACATCAGCACCAGCACCAGTGCTAGCAGCACCAACGCTTTCTGCCTCGTCCGAGTCTTCCAAGGCTCGGCGAGAAGACACATCCAACACCAAGGCTAGCACCAAGGCTGCACCCAAGGCTGTGCCCAAGGGCAAATCCGCAGCCCAAACCTCAAATTCGGGCCTGCAGAGTTTGCTGCACAGATGAACACAGCCGCCAAGGCTATAAACCTTGCGGGTCGGATGATGGAGGTACGCTACCTCGCCTTTTCTTTAACATGTAGTAGTGCTTAGTTATATAACCATTAGTCCCCGAGCCTCCAGGGGAGTAACTTGTTACTCGGCCGGATGCTCCTTAGAGAATTAGTGTAGCTCCTTAATAACTTCGCATATGCACACACCTAGAGCCGGGTTAAGTTCCACTTGGCCCAGATCTTGTACACTTCGAATATGCACACACTTAGAGCCGGGTTAAGTTCCACTTGGCCCGGATCTTGTACACTTCGAATATGCACACACCTAGAGCCGGGTTAAGTTCCACTTGGCCCGGATTTTGTACACTTCGAATATGCACACACCTAGAGCCGGGTTAAGTTCCACTTGGCCCGGATCTTGTACACTTCGAATATGCACACACCTAGAGCCGGGTTAAGTTCCACTTGGCCCGGATCTTGTACACTTCGAATATGCACACACCTAGAGCCGGGTTAAGTTCCACTTGGCCCGGATTTTGTACACTTCGAATATGCACACACCTAGAGCTGGGTTAAGTTCCACTTGGCCCGGATTTTGTACACTTCGAATATGCACACACCTAGAGCCGGGTTAAGTTCCACTTGGCCCGGATTTTGTACACTTCGAATATGCACACACCTAGAGTCGGGTTAAGTTCCACTTGGCCTGGATTTTGTACACTTCGAATATGCACACACCTAGAGCCGAGTTAAGTTCCACTTGGCCCGGATTTTGTACACTTCGAATATGCACACACCTAGAGCCCGGTTAAGTTCTACTTGGCCCGGATTTTGTACACTTCGGATATGCACATGATCAAATCAACTTTGCTTTTCTCAGGTTACCACCAATCGCCGGAGCGCTGAATTTCAACGCCTCTTGGACACACATAAGGCGCTCCGCTCGAAACATTCTACACTTCTCGCTGAGTTCGAGAAAAGGGGTACGTTTTTTCCATAGCTTTTTTCCACCTTACTTTGTTTTTCCCGCCGTACTAATCCATCATTCGGATTGTGCAGCTGGAGTGGAAGCTGAGAACACCCTCATGTGGAAGAACTTGGACTAGATAAAAGGTAAGTCCATTTCGCTTAGTCTTCATCTGCGCCCTATTTCCTTTTCTTCTTGGCTCGGCAGATATTCATACCTCGGCTTTGCCGGGTCAACGAAATATTTCAGCATCTCTTGAAGATAGTGTGCCCGTGCCTGATATGATGCTGCATTTTCTCGAACAAGCAGGACATCATCAAGCCGAACTCAAGAAGAAGGATGATGAGCTTGCCCTCCTCCGGACCAAGGATGACGAGATTGCCAAGCTCAAGGCAGAAATGAAGAGCTCAAGGCGCTCCACAAATCTGAAATGGATAAAGCTGGTGATGTCTACGCACTTCTATTCTTGTAGACAATTGTTGGGCCTCCAAGTGCAGAGGTTTGTAGAACAGCAGCAAGTTTTCCCTTAAGTGGATCACCCAAGGTTTATCGAACTCAGGAGGAAGTGGTCAAAGGTATCCCCTCTCGAGCAACCCTGCAATCAAGATACAAGAAGTCTCTTCTATCCCCAACACACCCAATACACTTGTCAGGTGTATAGGTGCACTAGTTCGGTGAAGAGATAGTGAAATACAAGTGGTATGGATAATTATAAGTGGTAACGGTGATAGAAGATAGCTTGATCGCGAGGAAAAGACTAAAGGAAAACTGAAATAAAGAAGGAAGCAAGCAAACATGTAACTAGTAGCAAACGATATTTCAATGCTTAGAAACAAGGCCTAGGGATCATACTTTCACTAGTGAACACTCTCATATACATATATCATCTTCATGATACTACGCTGAACTACTCTCCGGTTGGACAGTCTAATCCATGGTAGGGCTATAGCAGCACACCTCAAAGTAAGCCTTTCCCATCTAGAAAACCCCACACTGTCACCTTGAGCACTAGATGAGTCCAACAAACACCACAATTTCATAAAGACATCTAACTCCAAATATAACTCATAACAAGTATTTGTAATCTCTAGCCTAAGTGCCACCATGGTGAGCACGCTGTCACTTTCACACACATGGGGAGAGCAGAGATCTATTAAAGCACTTGAGTAGCAAGGTAGATCTATAGATTACAAGCTCATGATCTCAATAAGATCATGCATAGAGAGAGATGAACACATAACTACCGGTAGAACCCTTAGGCTCGAGAGAGAACTACTCCCTCCTCATCATGGGAATCAGCAATGGTGATGGAGATGGTGGTGGAGATCGATGGAGATGGCTCCGGGGGCACTTCCCCGTCCCGGCAGGGTGCCGGAACAGAGACTTTCTGTCCCCCGAATCTCCTTTTTGGTGGCGGCGGCGCTGCGGAACTTTTCGTGGCTGGAGGCTACCTAGGGTTTTGGTATCGCGAGGCTCTTATAGGCGAAGGAGGCAAGGTCGATGGCCGGCCAGGGGGCCCACACCATGCCCTGGCGCGGCCTAGGGTTGCCCGCGCCAAGGGGGGGTGTGGCCACCCTGTGGCCCCTCTCCGACTCTCCTTCTGGCTCTGTGAGTCTTCTGGGAAAATAGTAACTTTGGCTTTTGTCCCATCCAATTCTGAGAATATTCATTTTCTGACTTCCTGGATCCAACAACAGCAGAAAACAGGCAACTGGCACTATGGCATTTTGTTAATAGTTAGTCCAAGAAATCATGTGAAAAGTACTCCAAAGTGTGGACAAAACACAAGAAAGTAGATAAAACCAAGCATGGAACATCAAAAATTATAGATACATTTGCAATGTATCAACATCCCCAAGCTTAACTCCTGCTCGTCCTCGAGTAGGTAAGTGATGAAAAGAAAGAATAATTTTTGAGGTGACATGCACCATCATAAACTTGATCAAAGTATTTGTAAAACATTCAAAGCTGGGATCAAAGTACTTCATCATAACATGAAAGACAAAGTTCTAACAATAAGTCATAGCAACTATGTTGCAACATGAAAATACACAAACAAAAGATTCATGAATAACAATGCTTTGCAAGACGTTTTTTTGTTTCACATAAAGAAAACATAGCATAATAGTATTCAGCTTGTCCCTCATAGAGTAGCAAATGTAAATGCATAGGACACCTTCAAAGTTCATAAGAGTGACTAGATACAAATAGTTTAAAACAAGCAATAACAAAATTATGCATCAATCAACAAGTCTTGGGACAATGCACATAGAACTAAGAATGGCCACTATGCTCTCAAAGTAAATGCATAAAGATAGAAGGTGGAGACTCAATGTAATGGTGGAAGAAAGGCCTTCATAGAAGGAAGCAGAGATTCAAGTTTCATAAAGAGCTTCCAAAAATTATGGTACTTATAGCTTTCAGCTCTCATTGCCCCTATCATAAGCATCTTGAAGGTGATTAAGGTTAAAGTGACACAACTAAGAGGATATGCTTGACAAGTTATAAACCGAAATCTCATGCCCCTTACTTACGAAGAACGAACCTCATGCTACTCAACTTTAGTCACAAGTAAGCTCTTGTCACTGTAAGTACATGTGTATCATTAAGAACCGCCAACGGGGTACCCCTTGCACATGATACGTGGGCTTTCCCATAATCAAAATGACAAGGCAAGCAGACAATGAGCATCTTAGTGATCTTTTTATTTGCTATTTGCATAGGTTTTTATTAAGGATGCTTCATAGAATGCTCATTATGGTGATGCTGCAAGTTTCCACCATGATTAAGCATGGCTTAGGCTAGCGGCCCAGGCGTTTCTCTAACACACATACAAACTCCATGATCTTACAAGTTCCACTTTTATTTCACACCGTCGGGATCTGTAAGCAAAAGAACATGATATCAACGGGGTACAAACTACACGTGCAATGTTGAAGGCGTTCCCCATGATACATGGTTCTGCTAATTTCAACTTATAAAGAGCAAGCATATACGCAACAAAGAAGGACCCAATGGTTCAAGTTTATTAAATGCAGGAAAAGTAAAGTGTGCCATCAAGTTCGTGAGAGCTTTAATCACTAGTTTTCTCATAACAAGTTTAATTTGGAAGATAAAAAAAGCATGAATATACTTGGAATAGCATAAGCTAGTAGGTAGGTATGGTGGACTCTTTGGAATAACTTGGTTTAGGGAGTTGGATGCATGAGTGGAACTCATACTTGGTTACGGAGGCTAGCAAAAGACTAGGAGCGACAAACTAAGAGAGCAATAATGGCCATAATCATGCAGAGCGACAAAACATCATTGATCAAAGCATAAAGTGATACTACAAGTTGAAAACTAAAGGATCATAAAGGCTATGGTGACTTGAGATAGTCATAACATGGTGTGAGCATGCGCCAAGTCAACCCAAATAAAGCATCAAAGGAGAATACCACTATACTATGCTTTAATATGCTAAAACAACGCATGATTCATCCAAGGCACATTAAGCAATCTCAATTGTTTATAACAAGTCATGCTACATCAAAGAATACTAAGCATAAAGCCAAAATATCATCAAGCATGGCATCACAAAGCATAGGCCACAGTCAAAAACAAGCTCTCTTTACCACATAAGCATGAACTTTCCTACTCTTTTCCAAACCAAACCAAACTATTTGAAAACCAATGTATGAAAGAGGAGGTACAACAATTTTATTCAGCAAACTAAGAAAACCAAGCAAACTAAAAACCAAAAACAAAAACAAAGACGCTCCAAGAACAACACAACTGTGCATGAAACAATAAAAACGAAGTGTTTGGAAGAAACCTGGGATTTTTATTGATGAAGAAGGGGATGCCTTGGGCATCCCCAAGCTTTGACGCTTGTACTTCTTGGATATTTCTTGGGGTGACACGCGTGGCATCTCCAATCTTGAGCTTTAGTGCATCCTTCATCTCATTACTCATTCCTTCCATACACCTAAAATTTTTCCTTCATACAAAACTTCACACAATCTCATTAGCAACATTAGTGCACTCAAGATAAATAAGTCTTAAGGTTCAGTTCTAACACAAAATAAACTTCCATTAGAACACTATCTACTGTAGCATTTCCCTCAAAAAGCTCAATTCCCCAAAAGAACTCAAAAAGGAACCAACAAGAAGCAAATGCAGAAAATGGCAAAAATCTGTCAAATCAGACTAGCAGGTAAAGACGAATTTTTTCGAAGATCTTCTGTTGCTCAAATCAAAAAGTATTGAACTAACGAAAGTTAGATAACAACCTGGGGCATAAGAACAAAAATTCACGCCTCAAAAAGACATTCAGAGATTTTACACGAATATTTACGGTGAAGCACATAAATCTGTTTCGGGACAGCAACTTTCCCAATCATTACTTCTATCTCATTAGAGGTTACTCTTGGCACAAAAACCACAAAAAAATGATAAGGAGAGGTTATTTACTGAAGTAATAACTTCCAAGACTCAACTAAAACTTTTGGGTTTTCTCCCAATAAGTACTTTTCTTTAACGCCTTTAAGTTAGGCATGATAGTTTGAGAAGATGCTCACATAAGAAATATGAATTGAACTAAAAGAGAGCATCAAGAAGAAAATTCAAAGCACATTTAAGTCTAACCCACTTCCTATGCATAGGAATCTTGTAAAGAAACAAGTCATGAAAGCACAAAGCAACAAGCATAGGAAAGCAAAACAAGTGCAACTTCAAAACTTTCAACATAAAGAGGGGAAACTTAATATAATGGAGATGCATACAACCATGCTTCCCTCTCTCATAATAACTTTCAGTAGCATCATGAATAAAATTAACAATATAACTATCACATAAAACATTCTTATCATGAGCCACATGCATAAAAGAATTAATACTCCCCACATAAACATAGTCATTCTTATTGGTTGTAGTGGGAGCAAATTCAACAAAATAGCTATCATTATTATTTTCATCACCATAATCATCAAATATAGGAGGCATATTGTGATCATTAATTTTCTCCTCAATAGTAGGTGGACTAAAAATATCATATTCATCATTGTAATCATAAAATATTGGAGGTTTGGTATTATCATAAGCAATAGAATAGCTATCTTCCAAAGCTGGGGAACTAAAAAGATCATTTTCATAAAAACTAGCTTCCCCAAGCTTAGACTTTTCCATAGCATTAGCAATAATGGTGTCCAAAGAATTCATACTAACAACATTGCTATTAGCATGCAAATAAAGTTCCATAGGTTTTTTAATTTTCTCTTCAAACACTTCATGTCCTAACTCAAGATAAATACTATAAATCTCTCTAATATTTTTGTTGTTTTCCATTAAGCCTAACTAGTGAAAACAAGAAACAAAAAGACAAAATTGCAGAATCTAAAGGAAATAACTTCGAGCACTCACACCGGAGGATGTGAGTACCTTTTGCCTTACCTCCCCGGCAACGACGCCAGAAAATAGCTTGATGTCTACGCACTTCTATTCTTGTAGACAGTTGTTGGGCCTCCAAGTGCAAAGGTTTGTAGAACAGCAGCAAGTTTTCCCTTAAGTGGATCACCCAAGGTTTCTCGAACTCAGGGAGGAAGTGGTCAAAGGTATCCCCTCTCAAGCAACCCTGCAATCAATATACAAGAAGTCTCTTGTGTCCCCAACACACCCAATACACTTGTCAGGTGTATAGGTGCACTAGTTCGGCGAAGAGATAGTGAAATACAAATGGTATGGTTAATTATAAGTGGTAACGGTGATAGAAGATAGCTTGATCGCGAGGAAAAGACTAAAGGCAAACTGAAATAAAGAAGGAAGCAAGCAAACATGTAACAGATCTAGTAGCAAAAGGTATTTCAATGCTTAGAAACAAGGCCTAGGGATCATACTTTCACTAGTGAACACTCTCATATACATATATCATCTTCATGATACTACGCTGAACTACTCTCTAGTTGGACACTCTAATCCATGGTAGGGCTATAGCAACACACCTCAAAGTAAGCCTTTCCCATCTAGAAAACCCCACACTGTCACCTTGAGCACTAGATGAGTCCAACAAACACCACAATTTCATAAAGACATCCAACTACAAATATAACTCATAACAAGTATTTGTAATCTCTAGCCTAAGTGCCACCATGGTGAGCACGCTGTCACTTTCACACACATGGGGAGAGCAAAGATCTATTAAAGCACTTGAGTAGCAAGGTAGATCTATAGATTACAAGCTCATGATCTCAATAAGATCATGCATAGAGAGAGATGAACACATAGCTACCGGCAGAACCCTTAGCCTCGAGAGAGAACTACTCCCTCCTCATCATGGGAATCCGCAATGGTGATGGAGATGGTGGTGCAGATCGATGGAGATGGCTCCGGGGGCACTTCCCCGTCCCGGCAGGGTGCCGGAACAAAGACTTTCTGTCCCCCGAATCTTTTTTCGGTGGCGGCGGCACTGCGGAACTTTTCGTGGCTGGAGGCTTGACTACCTAGGGTTTTGGTATCGGGAGGCTCTTATAGGCGAAGGAGGCAAGGTCGGTGGCCGGCCAGGGGTCCCACACCATGCCCTGGCGCGGCCTAGGGTTTCCCGCGCCAAGGGGGGGTGTGGCCACCCTGTGGCCCCTCTCCGACTCTCCTTCTGGCTCCGTGAGTCTTCCGGGAAAATAGTAACTTTGGCTTTTGTCCCGTCCAATTCTGAGAATATTCATTTTCTGACTTCCTGGAACCAAAAACAACAGAAAATAGGCAACTGGCACTATGGCATCTTGTTAATAGGTTAGTCCAAGAAATCATGTGAAAAGTACTCCAAAGTGTGGACAAAACACAAGAAAGTAGATAAAACCAAGCATGGAACATCAAAAATTATAGATACATTTGCAATGTATCAGCTGACCAAGATTTTACTGAAGAGCGAGAACGCCTCAACCTCCAAATTGCCAAGGACCATGAACTGCTTAAGGAGGCCGACATTAAGCCTGAGTCGGCAAATGCTGAACTTGTGCAACCCCGGAAGAGGCGTGACAACTGCACCACAGAGCTGACCCGGATCCACAGCCATATCTCTCGTAAGTTCTTTTTCTTCAGCCGGCATAAATCTCTCTGGGTCAACCTCCTTCACTTATTTCACTCGTCTTGTTTTTCAGACAAATTTCTGGAGGGTGATGCCATCGCATCCAGCGCCGTTACCAAGTTCCGCAAGTAGAGAGGTACTCCATCTGGTCCTGGCACCATTCCTCTTGATCTGGAGGATCTGGTAGTCAGCTTGTCCGCTCGCGTTGAAATCATGAAGAACTATGGCAAGGATATCCTAAGCGCAGCAGTCCGCGTCTTCAATGCCCTTTGGCCTGGTGAGGACACTCCGGAGAGTCCCGCTGATCTAATCACCAAGTTAATGGAGTTTGAGACCCAGCTTGACCTCTGGAGGGAATCCGCCGGACGTGTCGGAGCTGAAACCGTTCTCCACTACGTGCTCACATGGTACGATAAAATTAATCTCGATCTTCTCGAGCGCATGCGCACTGGGTCAAGGTGGTCCACTGATCTGGATTGCGTAGCTCGGCGCAAGGCTTGCGCCCATAACCTCATTTAGTATGCCCCCATCCATCAATGGAACGAAGGACCAAGCTTCCTTGACGCTGTGGACGACGAATATGTCGAAGATGGTTCGGTCGAAGATGATGAGGGCGAAGCCTCGGATATTGAAGAAGACAAAGATAATGCTGAAGCCGAGGCCGGAGTTCCGCCTGCTGCTCCTTGATAACAAACACTTTGAATATTATCAGATCCCCGGTATGCCAGGTGCAAATGTATTAAGCACAATGATCATATTTTGCTACTAAGTTGCTCATGCCGGATTAACTTGGGCGTAGTCCCCGAGTTTCATTTTCTTGTTTCTCCAATTTCTTGGCTCGGCTCGTGTCTACCTTGGTTTGGTTTTGTAACTTACGAGTCCGAGTTTCAAAAATTGACTTAACAATACTTAGAAACCTTTAGGACTAGCTCAAAATAATTCAACATAGCAAAAACATGGTAAACACAAAGTTAGTCCAAATAACAAATGTCGGCTTGATTATGTTCTTCTCCTTAGTCGTTTTTCGTGTGCAACGCAATTCCAAACTTGTTCTCTTGCTTGCCATGAAGCCAAATCTTGTTGGACAGCAGCAAGTCGAAGAGTTAGTTTTTTGGTGCTCACACACTACTAATCCGGCTTAGGCAGAAGCAACTTAAACCAGCCGACATAAAAATTATAACAAGTACAGAAGACAACAAATATTATTAAGGCAGTCCCCGATTTATTGCTCGAGGTGCCACCATTCCATTGATAAGCTCATTGCCGGCATACATACCGACGTATGAGAGACTCGGATACACACACTTCTTTGCTAAGTGTAGAAAGGACGAAGTAGAGCTACATTCCATGGACGCTTAGATTCCTCGCCGGACCTGTCCGCCTTGTTTTTCTCCTGTGGTTTTGCATCGATAAGATAATAAGAGTCATTGTGCAATGCTTTGCTCACAATGAATGACCCTTCCCATGGGGGGATAATTTGTGCATGCCAGCAATACGTTGTACCAACCGGAGTACCAGATCACCTTCTCGGAAAATTCGGGGGTTTACTTTCCGGCTATGATAGTGTCGGAGATTTTGCTGATATATGGCGGAGCTAGACAATGCCAATTCTCTCGCTTCTTCCAGCAGATCAACATCATTTTGCCGGGCTTCTTGCACTTCGGCTTTTGTGTATTGGGTGACCCTTGGCGAATCATGCTCTATGTCGGCTGGTAATACAACTTCTGCCCCATATACCAAAAAGAATGGCGTATAGCCTGTTGATCGATTCAGAGTTGTTCTTAAACTCCACAGTACCGCTGGTAGTTCTTCTATCCAGCACCCCGCTGATCTTTGCAGCGGCTCAATGAGCCGGGGTTTTATCCCGGATAATACTAATCCATTGGATCTCTCCACTTGTCCGTTCGATGCGGGGTGGGCTACCGAGGCAACGTCCAGCCGGATCTTCTTATCTCAGCAGAATCACGCAAATGCTCCTTCAGAAAAATTTGTGCCATTATCTGTTATGATACTGTGAGGATAACCGTATCTCAGGATGATATCCTTGAGGAATGTCACAGCGGTAGCTCCATCACATTTTCTTATTGAATTGACCTCAATCCATTTTGTAAACTTGTTAACCATGACCAAGATGTGGGTCATGTTCCCTCTTGCTGGTTTAAATGGGCCAACCATATCCAAACACCATACATCAAATGGCCAGGTAATTGGTATGGTCTTGAGCTCCGACATGGGCATATGTGTCTTGGTAGCATACCTTTGACAACCATTACACTTTCTTACCAGATCCTCTGCTTGTTCCAAGGCACTTGGCCAGTAAAATCCATGACGGAAAGCTTTTGCTACCAAGGCTCTGGACGAGGCGTGATGCCCACATTCCCCTTGATGTATATCCCGGAGGATGTCAAGCCCTTCTTCCGGATCAACACATCGTTGGAGAACGTTTGTCACACTTCTCTTGTATAGCTCGGAATTGATGATCACGTATTCTTTTGCCCTCCTCTGAGTTTGCCTGGAAAGCACCTCCTCACTGGGCAAAGTTCCATCTTTCAGGAATTGAAATATGGGTAGTGCCCAAGCTGGTATAGCTCGTACTGGGAACACATCCTCATCAATTTCTGTCTGATCCACCGGCATAACCTCAACCGGATCACGCTGTGTAGTCCCCGGGTCTTGCGAAGCAGTCCCTGGGTTTGCCAAGGCAGTCCCCGGGTTTCGTGAACCACTTCCCACATCGATGTCCATGGGCACAACTTCCGATTCCAGATTTGCCGGGATATAAATTGACTCGGATTCTGGGGATGGCCTGATAGACGGTTTTCTAAGGTGCTCTAATGCTACCCCTGGCGGGGTTGCTTGTCGTGTTGATCCGAGCTTCCACCAGAGGTACGTGATGGAATTCGCATCCCTCAAAGTACCCGGATATCTTCTGCACATGAAATCTATACAATGCCATATTTGCATCCAAAGCATCCCATTGTCCGGAGACTTGTTGTACTACGAGATCCGAGTCACTGAAGCATTGGATCCGACGTATTCCAACTTCTTTTGCCACTTTGAGCCCATGCACAAGTGCCTCATATTCTGCAACATTGTTTGATGCTGCGAAGTGGATCTGTAGCACGTATTTCAGCTGGTCCTTCTTGGGCGAGGTAAGCACAACTCTGGCGCCTAACCCGGTTTTTGTTTTTGATCCGTCAAAGTGCATTCTCCAGTAGTTTGGATCTGGCAATGGTGGCTCATATTGTACCTCGACCCAATCTACAAAAAAGTCAGCCACAGCCTGAGACTTGATTGCTTCTCTTCTGTCATACTGTGACGCATAAGGGGCTAGCTCAATTGCACATTTTGCAATCCGGCCACTTGCATCCTTATTGCTCATTATCTCGGATATGGGGGCTTCACATATTACTTTGATGGGGTGCTCTTCAAAATAGTGCTTTAGCTTCTTAGCCGCCATATACACACCATATGCCATCTTCTGATAATGGGGCTAGTTTTGCTTCGAAGCTAATAATACCTCACTCAGATAATATACTGGCCTTTGCACTGATTTACCCTCTTCGTCGCGCTCTACCGCAATGACTGCACTTACAACTCGGTTGGTTGCGGCTATATAGAGCAACATTAGCTCCTTGGATAGTGGAGAGGCTAACACTGGTGCAGTGGCTAACATTTTCATTAATTGGATAAAGGCTTCGTTGGCCTGCGGTGTCCAAATGAATTTGTCCGACTTTTTCATGAGTTGATAGAGAGGCAGTGCCTTTTCTCCCAACCGACATACAAACCGACTTAAGGATGCCAGGCAACTAGTGAACTTCTGGACATCGTTAAGGCACTTAGGCAATTCCATTCGCTCTATGGATCGGATTTTAGTTGGATTAACTTCGATACCTCGGCTGGAGACAAGAAATCCGAGTAATTTTCCAGCCAGGACACTGAAGGTACATTTCTCCGGGTTAAGCTTCATCCGGAACCTCCTCAGGTTCGCGAACGTTTGCTTGATATCGTCAAGGAGCGTTTTGCTTTCCTTGGTCTTTATAACAACATCATCCACACATACCTGCACATTTTGACCAATTTGGTCATGTAAACATTTCTGCATACATCTTTGGTATGTTGCCCCTGCATTACGTAAACCAAATGGCATGGTGCGATAGCAATAAGCCCCATACGAGGTGATAAACGCAGTCTTTATTTGATCACTTGGGTTCAGAGGTATCTGGTGGAAACCAGAATATGCATCAATGAACGACAACAGTTCACACCTAGCAGTAGAATCTATGAGTTGGTCTATCCTTGGCAGTGGGAATGGATCTTTCGGACACGCCTTATTCAGGTTCGTGTAATCGATACACATACGCCAATCCACTGCCACGTTCGGATCATCCTTCTTCTTCTCTACCAGCACCGGATTAGATAGCTAATCCGGGTAAAGCACTTCCATGATAAATCCAGCTGCTAGAAGCCGAGCTATCTCATCTCCGATGACCTTTCTCCTGTCTTCGGCGAAGCAGCGGAGAGGTTGCTTCACCGGCTTTGCTCCGGGTCTCACATTCAAAGAGTGCTCGGCCAACTCCCTCAGAACACCTTGCAAGTCCTGTGTGGACCAAGCAAAAATATCCCGATTCTCACGGAGGAAGTTGACGAGCTCGCTTTCCTATTTACCGTTTAACCCGGCACCAATTGTTACGGTGTGCTCTGGGAACATATCATCAACATGCACTTTCTTGGTATCCTTTGTCGCTTGAAATGAGACACTACCATGCGGGTTACTCAGCGCTGGCATATATTGCTGCGCGGATTGAGCCAGTGCCGCCACCTCCTGGATTTTTCTCTTCTCTTGCGCAATCACGAGTGACTCGGCCATGTTAGACCCGGCTGACACGCACTCAATGGAACGTCGGAAATCACCAGTTATGGTAATCACACCATTTGGCCCAGACAGCTTCATCTTCAAGTAACTAATGTGAGTACTTGCCATGAACTTGTTCAGGGCTGGCCTGCCGAGCAACGCGTGATATGCGCTCTCCAAATTGACAACTTCGAACTCCAAATTCTCAGTCTGGCAGTTATCTCTCGTGCCGAACAACATGTCAACCCAGGCCTTGCCAATGGGTTCACATGAAATGCCTGGCACAATGCCATGGAAAGTTGTCCTTGTAGCTTGGAGCATGTTCTCTGTGATACCCAACTTGCGCATCGTGTCTACGTACATGATGTTGATGCTACTGCCATTGTCAATCAGCACCTTTGATAACCTCACATTGATGTTTGGCCCAATGAATGTTGGATCCAGTACCAACACATACAAACCAGGGCTTGGCATAAGCTTGGGATGATCTTTGATGCTCTAGGTAATTTCCTGATCCGACCAAGGCATATACCTCGTCACCGCTGGCATTACTGCATTGACTTCCATATGTCGGCGCTGCAAGCTCTTTCTATCTGTCTCTTCCGTGGTGAACACACAGTAACTCTGATGATGCTCTCTGTACTCATTTCTCCCCTCATTTCCGGGGTACCCTTGATCTGGTTGATGCTGGTTTTCCACCTGATGCACTGCATCCCTTCTCTAATGGTTTTCATACCTCAGCGGAGGTGGTCGCAACATTAACTGTTGCGTGTTCACTCCGGAGAGCAATTGCTGCCGGGGTAACTCCTGCTGAGGTTGATCATTCCGAGGTGCCTGAGCATTCCCCGAACCACTTTGTTCTATCTTCCTCATCCATTCCACTGACGGGTTGTGTGACCCGCTGGGTTATTCGGATTTGGCGTGTTCTTTTTTGTTCGGGCGTCCAAGTTTTCTTTCCATCACTCCTTGGGGTCCATTGCTGCCCTCCAGTTTTCTGACGTTGATTGATTCCTGCTCCGGGTTGATCTTGATTCACAGCAGCAACTTGTTGCGAACTGTACCGGTAATCCGGTCTATCATCTCTTCTCTTACCCCGGTAATCATTCCTCCGGGATGACCCGGCTCCATCTTGCTGATAGCACTCCTCGCTTGACTCATTTGACATGAGTCTAGGCTGAGTCGGATCACCTAAGGCATATGAATCAGCAATTTGGATTGTCTCTGCCAATGTAGTTGGCATATCCCTTTGCAACCTTTGCCATAGCATGCTTGCGTATCTGCTTCCTTGCGCAAACCAAGCTATGGCCTGTGACTCAATCACACCCTCACATGAGTTTCGCACTGTGCACCAGCGGGTTAAGAATTCTCGGTCTGTCTCATTCAGTCTCTGCTTGCACATTGCTAGGGTCTGTGGTCTGTTGGGCCTCTAATACGTGCTTGAGAAGTTACTGGCAAACATTTCCTCAAAATTGATCCAACAGTTAATACTTCCGGGTGGCAAATTGTTTAGCCATACCCTTGCTGGCCCTTCCAGCATCTGAGGTCCATATCTCACAGCCCATCTCAGGTTGCCCGTAGCAATTTTTACCGTTGTTGCATAGTTAATCAACCAATCCTCCGGCTTTGTGCTGCCGTCATATGTCTTAGTGCCTCTAGGTAACTAGAAGTTAGGTACTGGAGGCTCCTTCATGATCCAGGGCCCAAAACACGCTAGACCCGGAGGACCTTGCCACTCAATTTGCTCCGACCTATAAAGCCGATCCAGTTTTAACCTGGCGTCGTCAGGCATCAAGTTCCTGCTTCCCAATCTTGACCCTATCACGTGATAGTCCGGCCTGGGATACCCAGCGTTCACCATCTCCGAATCGCCATCATTATATCTATCTTGCTCTTGTGGAGCTGCTCTCTGTTGCATACCTTGACCGGCACTGTGCTCTTGCCGTGGTATATTCCACTCTTGCGGTTGTCCTGCATCCGCTGGGTTGCGCTGCCCGGCATTGCCGTTCACAGCGTTCCCTTGACCGGCACTGCCTTGGTCGCGGTTAACTCGGCCAGCTTCACCTCGGCTCACACTTCGTCGATCCTCATTTCCTTGCACTGCTTTTCCTTTCTCTGCCCTTGCTGGGTCATATGGAACTATCTGTTTGTTTCTTCTGGCCGAGGTTACTACCTCTTCTCTCCTAGGACCACCATGAGGAGACGATGCAGCTCTAGCGGATTTCTCTGGGTTACCTACTGCCGAATAAACGATCTTGGAGGCCCCAACTCTTTCTGGGTTTGCCCTGAGTAACTCCTCATTATGTCTGTTTGCAATCCGAACTAACTCATTGACCCTTTCTTGTTGTCTCTGCCATGATTCCCCGTCAAACCCTCTAACTCTGATGCAGCTGCATCTGCTGCCCTGAGGTTCTTTGCCGGGGTACTGTACTTTGGCAGCCCCACGGATAGACAGTTCTCCGATTCCTCAATCCTGGTATCACCCTCTTTGTTCATTTCACTCATGAGGTTTCTCCCCTTCACTTTTACAGCATCTACCTTATTTGCCTTTGCATACTCATGCAGCGTCATGTTCAACGACCGCTGATCCGCGGCTATCTTTTTCGCACCCTCTAGAATTTTTTGCCTAGTCTCCTCTAACTCGGCATGTGCCTGAGCCGGATCTACCACTGCTGCTACGGGGCTTTCCAAGCTATCTATTGCTTGCTGTAGCACATTCTCTGGCCTCTCTAGCGGAGGACCCCTACTTTTCCTCGGTGCCTTGGGTGTTACCTCCGGATCTGGTGCCGGTTCCTTGCTCGTGCCAGCACTAGGTGCAGTCATCATCACCTCGGCGCGGTCAGGGGAGCGAGTGATACGCGCCCCGCAAGCCACACTAAGAGGTGGCTCGCCTCCCTCGACAACGTGCCGCGGGTGAACGCACGACACATCGACAACAACACAAATCTTGTGCGTGCCGAATTTGACGAAGAGGCCGTTGCGCGGGAGAGGTCGCTTGCCGAAGCAGCCAGCGTTGTTGCTGACGAAGTCCAGCGCTCCAAAGCGCTGAACAAGCCCGAAGACGATGCGTTCGCCGGTGCCGATGAGGTTTCCCGTCTGGATCTTCACTCCTGCTAGCGCCGCTAGCCCCACGGTGGGCGCCAACTGTCGTGGTGGTGTCACGGTAGATGCCATGGATAGGCTAAAGGTGGGGACTATATACGCTAGAGGAATCCAGGGAGGGATAGTGTGGTGATTCCACACATAGTTGCTTTATATTCAATGGTTTTCCAAGGTTACAATTGCTCCTTGAGCTGTATTGGGGAGAGGAGGAAGAAGGAACTCTCTTACTCTCACCACTAGCTAGCTCTCAGGAACCTAGAACAGAACAAGTAGAACTCAACTTACTAGAGATCAAACCAGTAAAGACCAACCAGAAATCAACCCCTTCTATAGAGGTCCTAACCCTCCTTATATAGGGGTGGCTAGGTCTCCAATTAGGGCATACTGGAGGCATATTCCAAGGAATATGCCTCTTCCCAAAATAGTAAACCGACCGGGTCACTTTTCCCATCGTAAGCCATGCAGAGGCTACGTGAGCCTCTACGGCGCCAGCGTCATCCGACACTGGCAACGTCACCCTTGTCGGCCACGCCTCGGTGGTCCTAGCCTCTATCCGCTTCGCTCACGCTCTACGTACAGTGACCTCCCTTTGACCAGCGAGATACCTTCCTTCTCCTGCAAGCCTGATATAACCCGGATCATGCCTGGTTAATCCGGACACACCTGTACCTGCATACAAGTTAGCTACATCCTGCCGACATACGACATAGGTCGGCTGGGACCCAGTTAGGAGGACGTCCTCCGGTCCGGGTTACTCTGTGATTCGGCCTGCCTTGAGGTGACTTGGCCAGCACTTGCTTTGACCTTGCCGTACCTCGGCTAACTCGGCCCTTATACCCCGGCGTGACACTACCCGGGGGTATCCCCCCAACAACTTTAGATCACGTCGAGGGCTTTCTCATGGGCATTGTGCCCTAGGACACATCATTCTACGTTAAAAGCGAACTAGCCCGGCCATAACATTATACAACACTTTAGATGGTACCCTTATCTATTATTATAAATGTAACCATCGAAACACTAGTGCACTCTGTGCAACTTTCGATATTTTGTTCACCTCTCTTCCTACTTGACTTTAATCGGTATTTATAGGAGTTTCCAACATATACCCTTATAACATAACCCTTTATGTTTTAAGATATGTCATCCTTTACGGATTTGGAAAATATGTCTATAGTTCTCTATTAGACACTGCGGACAAACATAGCTCAACGTTCTGTGGTTCTAACTTAATCACTTTCAAACGTTCCTTCTTGGATCATATATTATGTCAAGTTATCATCATGGTTTTCTAAGATAGAACCTATGTCCCAACATAGTGGATGATGATCATCCTTTTTCATTGTTTCAACCATTGATGTTAAACTTAATACTATTCCTAATTTGAGTTATTAAGGACTAGTTCCTTAATTAACTTCTATTCCGAAACCCCTTTCAGAATCCCTTAAGGAATACTACATAATATCATAATACACTTACTATCAACTTCTGCACCTTATAAATCATTATTTATTGGTATTTGCGCTTTTATTCTTAATGTGTCGAATACACACTTAAGAATAACTCCTATAATCTCCCACTCAAAAATATGTCAATCACATATTGTTTTAGGAAGACTTTCATAGCTCCCACTCAATTTCATGCAAATTGCATATCCACTCACTATTTTGAACAATTTTAAAATCCTTTGATCAAATATCAAAATGAGAGATTTACTATGAGATACTAGTACTTTCACTAGTCTTAAATCCTCTAGACATTTAGCACAATTGAATCAAATTCATTTGAATTCGTCCAATACTTGAGGAATTGTGCCTTTGTCATTCACCCCATTTTCCACTGGCTTTGTAGTCATTTGGGAAAATTCAAGTAACCCCTTTTACTTGTGAGATTCAGCAACAAATTGCTTTCTAATCTCAAGTGAATTTAGCTTTTAGGATTTCTTATAATCTTAGTTTACCATTATTTCCTTTGTAGTTCGTAGGTATGTCATATTCCAAGAATCATGACAAATGATTCACAAATGTCTCCATACAAGATATGGATTATATTTTGAATCCTACTTCATGTAGTGAAAACACCAGCGGAGAAAACACAATGATCAATATCATTGATTGTTTCCTTTGTGAAGAGAATTGTTCAGGAACATTTTCTGTTGCGCTTCTCAACACTCTGATGAAGGGTTTTTGAATCCTCATCGTGTTTTTGACTATCTTCCATTTGCTCCATAATCAATAAATATCACTAAAAGTGAGCTTTCCCAAGAATGCACCAAACTCCAAGCAATACGAATTTTGCTTCTCTTTTGGTTTTAGCTATGGACATCGTATTCAAAGTTTCCAATGAATACTCTACAAGGACTTGTTCGCTAATGTTTTGGTTATGTCGAATAACCCAAAAACTTTCACGTATTCTAATGGTTCACTATATGTTCTAACTGAGTGCTAACTATTTCTTAACTAATGGTCTCTACATATATACTACAATGATTTATTTGGTGCCATCTATATACCCATTTTGATATGTAATGTCACATTGTGATGCTTTGCATTTTTGACGTTTCAAAATGCTTTGGATTCCACAATTTCTTTTATGCCATTCTTATAAAGTCGAATTTTATTACTATTGATCAAATCATAGTAATTATATTTTCTTTTATCTTTATAGCCTTTGTTGATGAAACACTTTGATCAAATCAAATAGTTTCATATTCATGTTTCCTTTGGTAAACTTCTTTACACATTTAAACAATAATGATAATTACCATTTTTGTTAAAACACAATACATCAAATATGTATTTACTTTTTACAATTCATTAAACACTTTGTATTCAAGTAATACACGGTGTTCAAGTTATTTTTCCAAACTTAGGCATGATTTATATGTGACAAGAAATCGAATGACTTTCACATATTATCAACATAACTTTGAATTCAAACAATGGTTATTATTCCGTAATGAAATATCATTAAGTTGGGTATTTCAAGGCATTTCAATATTTTACAAATGTTCATGCATTATCAATTAGTTTCAAACAACAAGGATAATACACATATAATCAAACAAGATATGAACACGAATAGAAATCATTCATAAAAGTAGAACAACTGTTTGTTACAAACTCATATGAATAACCGCCTCACAAAGTGTGAGACACACTAAAGAAGTTCACAGTCTTTTGATTACAATAACTATCCAAAAGTATAAACTAAATGATAAATGTCGAGGGAGAGTCTCGTCGGCCATCATCATCATGCTCGCCATCAACACGCAACATCACCTCCTCTCCAACAAGCACCTCTCATGCAGAAGGACCTGTTTTCAGCAAAATAGAACAAGTATCAAATATACTTAACACTGCAAATGTGTTTGCAAGATTATAACATTTATAATATTGTATACAAATATATACCTTTGTCATCGATGACCTCTCCGGTGATTGGTTCAACCTTTACATTCCTGAAACGTAATATGAACTCTTGGAAATCCATTGTTTCTGTATCACCACTCATGATGCTACTCCCGACATGTCCTTCATAGATGGGAGGTAACGATCGAAGCAGCACGCCTATTGCAAACGGATCGTTCATCCAGTAATCCATGAAGTGAACCAGTCTCATGTGTGCATCAAGCATGCGTTCCAAGTGACCCTTTAGACATGTATGCTCCTCCATCTGTATGGAAAGGAACTCTCCAAGCAGCTCGTGCTTCCACATGCGCACATGGCCTATGAACTCTGCTCTCGGCTGATCCACCATTGAATATGGATCAAGATCACCCATGAGCGGATGGAGTTCATCCACCATCCCGTGACGCATTATTATCTGAATGTAGGTGGACATCTCTTGACGATAGTGGCGGTGTGCCAGCTCTTGTGGGGTCTCATAGTGGTCTGGTTCAGTCAAATCCATCGTGTGCCGTATGCAGTCTACCACATGATTCCTAGTAAGGAGATCATTCAGGCGCACAAGCCAACTAGGGAAGTTGGATCCATCAAGTCTAAGTTTCTCACCCTTTACCTATTCCTCAATGACAAAGTAATCTTCATGGTCAGTGATACATTGCAAATGTATCTATAATTTTTGATGTTCCATGCTTGGTTTTATCCACTTTCTTGCGTTTTGTTCCAACTTTGGAGTACTTTTATTATGATTTCTTGGACTAACCTATTAACAAGAGCCACAGTGCTAGCTGCCTGTTTTCTGTTGTTTTTGGTTCCAGAAAAGTCAGAAAATGAATATTCTTGGAATTGGACGGGACAAAAGCCAAAGTGCCTATTTTTCCGGAAGGGATCAAGTGCCAGAATACGAGACGGAGAAGGGCTGGGGGCCAGCCACACCACCAGGCCTAGCCCGCGCCAGGGGGTGGTCTGGCCGCCCCCAGCACCCCCTCGGCCTCTCCTTCCGCCTATAAGTTGCCCTCGGGACGAAAACCCTAAGGACCCGATCAAAAATCCACGAAAGAGTCTGTAGCCGCCGTCGTCTCTGTCCCTAGATCGGGGGGGATCTGAAGCTCTTCCCGGCACCCTGCCGGAGAGGGGAATTCACCCTGGAGGCCTTCTTCATCACCATGCAAGCCTCCGGTGTGATGCGTGAGTAGTTCATCCTTGGACTACAGATCCATGTAGTAGCTAGATGGCTGGTTTCTCCTCCTTTGTGCTTTCATGTTTAGATCTTGTGAGCTCCATTCATGATCAAGATCATCTATTTGTAATCCATACATGTTGTGTTTACGGGGATCCGATGGATATTGAGATGCTATTTCAGATTGATTATTGATTCTATCATGTCTTTGTTATTTGAGATCTTGCATGCTTTCCGTTGTTAGTAGCTATCTTGGCCAAGTAGATGCTAGCAACTCCAAGAGTTAGTATTTATGCTCGATAGTGGGTTCATGCCTCTGGCAATCTGGGGAAGTGACAGAAATCTCTAAGGTACTAGATGTGCTGTTGCTACTAGGGAGAAAACAACGATCTTTTGCTCATAGAACAATCGTATTGTTTACTTTACACGCAGTTCATAAAGCAATAATATGTTGCTTGCAACTTAATACTGGAGGGGGTTCGGATGATAACCTGAAGGTGGATTATTAGTCATAGATGTAGTTGGATGGCGGTCTATGTATTATGTTGTAATGCCCAATCAAGTCTCAAAGGAGTCAAGATGATTAGTATATGCATGTATTGCTTTCTTGGTGTTTGTCAATTGCCCCGCTGTAGTTTGTTCACCCAGCATGTTATCTATCTTAAGGAGAGCCACCTCTAGTGAACTATGGATCCCGGTCCTTTTTCTTTACATACAATCTATAAACTATTTCTACTTTGTGTTTACTTTCTGCAAACTTTTACTTCTTTCCATTCGATACGTTTAATCCTTTGTTTTCCGCAAAACACGGTGAGATTGACAACCTCATCACAAGTTGGGGACAAAGTTCTGTGGTTGTGTTGTGCAGGTCTCCACATTTCTACTAGCACCGGTAGTGCGCCCTGCCAAAGCTCAGCTAGTAACACCTTTGAGGTGTTTCCTTGCTCCTACTAGTTTGATTAAACCTTGGTTTCATAACTGAGGGAAACTTGCTGCTGTGCTCATCATACCTTCCTCTTGGGGTTCCCAACGAGCTCTACATCAACACCACGCACCAAGCACTTTTCTGGGCGCCGTGTATTGAGCCATCAAGCGATTTTCTGGCGCCGTTGCCGGGGACGAAGAAGAAGAAACTCCCACATCAACTACACGCCATTATAGATTTTCTGGCGCCGTTGCCGGGGAGTCAAGGACATCTTCACAAGGGGAGTCCCTCATAACCAATCTCTTTACTTTGTTGTTTTTGTTTTGCTTAGTTTCTTTTTGCTTTGTTTGTTTGTTTCTTTATCAAAAAGACAAAAAATTAGTTTTGCAAGTTTGCTTTCTTATTTGAAAAACACAAAAAAATTAGTTCCTATCTTAAGTTGCCTTTATGACTAGCTCTGCTCCAATCACTATTTCATTATAGATAGCTCACTCAGTTTCCTATTTGGAAACAGTTTTATGACTGCTAAGGTAATAGATGAACTACCGTCTACTAGAACCTCCATGGAAGAAGAAATTGCTGAACCTGAAAGCTCATTAGATGAAAAAGAGGAGGAGAGTGATGGGAAAAAGGAGGAAGAATGGATCTACCCATGCCTACCTTCTAATGAGAGTAACTCTTTATCCCTTACATTATTTGATTGTCCCCCATGCTTATCAAAGGAGGGTGAATGTTATGTTCCCGAGGATTTATTTTGAAAATATTTATTATAAAGCTCTAGTGCTTGTAGATCATGAAAAGCATGCCTTATGTGATAGTTATATTGTTGAGTTTATTCATGAGGCTACTGAAAATTATTATGAGAGAGGAAAATATGGTTGTAGAAGTTTGTATGGTAATGAAACACCTCTCTATGTGCTGAAAGTTTTGAAGTTACTTTTGTTTTATCTTCCTATGCCTGTCACTTCGTTCTTTGTGCATTTATTTGAATACAAGATTCCTATGCATAGGAAGTGGGTTAGACTTAAATGTGTATTGAATTTGCTTCTTGATGCTCTCTTTTACTTCAATTCATATTTCCTATGAGAGCATCTTCTCAAATTTTTATGCCTAACTTAAAGGCGTTAAAGAAAAGTACTTGTTGGGAGATAACCCAAGAGTTTTAGTTGAGTCTTGGAAGTTATTACCTCTGTAATAACCTCTCCTTATCCTTTTTATTTGCTTTTTGTGCCAAGAGTTACCTCTAATGAGAGTGAAGTAATGAATGGGAAAGTTGATGTCCCGAAACAGATTTCTGTGCTTCACCGTAAAAATTCCTGAGAGAGCTCTGTACGTCGGATTGAGCTGTGATATTTTTTGCTTCTGCCCCAGGTTGTTACCTAACTTTCGTTAGTTCAACACCTTTTTATTTGACCAACATAAGGTCTTGGAAAAAATTCGTATTTACCTGCTGGTCTGTTTTGACAGATTTCTGCCATTTCCTGCATTTGCTTCTTGTTAGTTCCTTCTTGAGTTCCTTTGGGGAATTGACCTTTTTGCAGGAAGTGCTAAAGTAGCTAGTGTTCTAATGGAAGTTTATTTGGTGTTAGAACTGAACCTTGAGACTTATTTATCTTAAGTGCACTAATGTTGCTAATGAGATTGTGTGAAGTTTTGTATGAAGGAAAATTTTCAGGTGTATGGAAGGAATGAGTAATGAGATGAAGGATGGACTAAAGCTCAAGCTTGGGGATGCCACGCGTGTCACCCCAAGAAATATCCAAGAAGTACAAGCGTCAAAGCTTGGGGATGCCCAAGGCATCCCCTTCTTCATCAATCAAAATTCTAGGTTTCTTCCAAACGCTTCATTTTTATTGTTTCGTGCACAGTTGTGTTTCTCTTGGAGCGTCTTCTTTTTGTTTTCATTTTGGTTTTTAGTTTGCTTGGTTTTCTTAGTTTTCTGAATAAGTTGGTTGGACCCCCTCTTTCACACATTGGTTTGCAAATAGTTTGGTTTGGTTTTGGAAAAGAGTAGGAAAGTTCATGCTTATGTGGTAAAAAGAGCTTGTTTTTGACTGTGGCCTATGCTTTGTCATGCCATGCTCGATATTGTTTTGGATTTATGCTTAGTATTCTTTGTTGTAGCATGACTTGTTATAAACAATTGAGATTGCTTAATGTGCCTTGGATGAATCATGCGTTGTTTTAGCATATTAAAGCATAGTATAGTGGTATTCTCCTTTGATGCTTTATTTGGGTTGACTTGGCGCATGCTCACACCATGTTATGACTATCTCAAGTCACCATAGCCTTCATGATCCTTTAGTTTTCAACTTGTAGTATCACTTTATGCTTTGATCAATGATGTTTTGTCGCTCTGCATGATTATGGCCATTATTGCTCTCTTAGGTCGCTCCCAGTCTTTTGCTAGCCTCCACAACAAAGTATGAGTTCCACTCATGCATCCAACTCCCTAAACCAAGTTTTTCCAAAGAGTCCACCATACCTACCTACTAGCTTATGCTATTCCAAGTATATTCATGCTTTTGTTTACCTTCCACTTGTTATGAGAAAACTAGTGATTAAAGCTCTCACGAACTTAATTGCACACTTTACTTTATTGCCTCTAATAAACTTGAATCATTGGGTCCTTCTTTGTTGCGTATATGCTTGCGCTTTATAAGTTGAAATTAGCAGAACCATGTTTCATGGGGAACGCTTTCAATATTGCACTTGTACTTTGTACCCCGTTGATATTATGTTCTTTTGCTTACGGATCCCGGCGGTGTGAAATAAATGTGGAACTTGTAAGATCATGGAGTTTTTATGTGTGTTAGAGAAACGCCTGGGCCGCTAGCCTAAGCCATGCCTAATCATGGTGGAAACTTGCAGCATCACCATAATGAGCACTCTATGAAGCATCCTCAATAAAAACCTATGCAAATAGCAAATAAAAAGATCGCTGAGATGCTTATTGTCTGCTTGCCTTGTCATTTTGATTATGGGAAAGCTCCCGTATCATGTGCAAGGGGTACCCCGTTGGCGGTTCTTAATGATACACATATACTTACAATGACAAGAGCTTACTCGTGACTGAAGTTGAGTAGCATGAGGATCGGTCTTCGTAAGTAAGGGGCATGAGATTTCGGTTTATAACTTGTCAAGCATATCCTCTTAGTTGTGTCACTTTAACCTTAATCACCTTCAAGATGCTTATGATAGGGGCAATGTGAGCTGAAAACTACAAGTACCATACTTTTTGGAAGCTCTTTATGAGACTTGAATCCCTACTTCCTTTTACAAAAGGCCTTTCTTCCACCATTATATTGAGTCTCCACCTTCTATCTTTATGCACCTACTTTGAGAGCATAGTGGCCATTCTTAGTTCTATGTGCACTGTCCCAAGACTAGTTGATTGATGCATAACTTGTTATTGCTTGTTTGAAACTATTGTATCTAGTCACTCTTATGAACTTTGAAGGTGTCCTATGCATTTATATTTGCTACTCTATTGAGGGACAAGCTGAATACTTTTATGCTATGTTTTCTTTATGTGAAACAAACAAACGTCTTGCAAAGCATGTTATTCATGAATCTTTTGTTTGTGCCTTTTCATGTTGCATCATAGTTTCTTTGCTTATTGCTAGAACTTTGTCTTTCATGTTATGATTGAAGTACTATGATCCCAGCCTTGAATGTTTTGCAAATACTTTGATCAAGTCTTTGATGGTGCATGTCACCTCAAAAATTATTTCTTTTTATCACTTACCTACTCGAGGACGAGCAGGAGTTAAGCTTGGGGATGTTGATACATTGCAAATGAATCTATAATTTTTGATGTTCCATGGTTGGTTTTACCTACTTTCTTGTGTTTTGTTCCAACTTTGGAGTACTTTTATTATGATTTCTTGGACTAACCTATTAAAAAGAGCCACAGTGCCAGCTGCCTATTTTCTGTTGTTTTTGGTTCCAGAAAAGTCAAAAAATGAATATTCTCGGAATTGGACGCGACAAAAGCCAAAGTGCCTATTTTTCCGGAAGGGATCAAGTGCCAGAATACGAGACGGAGAAGGGCTGGGGGCCGGCCACACCACCAGGCCTAGCCCACGCCAGGGGGTGGTCTGGCCGCCCGCAGAACCCCCTCGGCCTCTCATTCCGCCTATAAGTTGCCCTTGGGACGAAAACCCTAAGGACCCGATCAAAAATCCACGAAAGAGTCTGTAGCCACTGTCGTCTCTGTCCCTAGATCGAGGGGATCTGAAGCTCTTCTCGACACCCTGTTGGAGAGGGGAATTCACCCTGGAGGCCTTCTTCATCACCATGCAAGCCTCCGGTGTGATGCATGAGTAGTTCATCCTTGGACTACGGATCCATGTAGTAGCTAGATGGCTGGTTTCTCCTCCTTTGTGCTTTCATGTTTAGATCTTGTGAGCTCCGTTCATGATCAAGATCATCTATTTGTAATTCTTACATGTTGTGTTTGCGGGGATCCGATAGATATTGAGATGCTATTTCAGATTGATTATTGATTCTATCATGTCTTTGTTATTTGAGATCTTGCATGTTTTCCGTTGTTAGTAGCTATCTTGGCCAAGTAGATGCTAGCAACTCCAAGAGTTAGTATTTATGCTCGATAGTGGGTTCATGCCTCTGGTAATCTGGGGAAGTGACATAAATCTCTAAGGTACTAGATGTGCTGTTGCTACTAGGGAGAAAACAACGATCTTTTGCTCATAGAACAATCGTATTGTTTACTTTACACGCAGTTCATAAAGCAATAATCTGTTGCTTGCAACTTAATACTGGAGGGGGTTCGGATGATAACCTGAAGGTGGATTATTAGTCATAGATGTAGTTGGATGGCGGTCTATGTATTATGTTGTAATGCCCAATCAAGTCTCAAAGGAGTCAAGATGATTAGTATATGCATGTATTGCTTTCTCGGTGTTTGTCAATTGCCCCGCTGTAGTTTGTTCACCCAACATGTTATCTATCTTAAGGAGAGCCACCTCTAGTGAACTATGGATCCCGGTCCTTTTTCTTTACATACAATCTATAAACTGTTTCTGCTTTGTGTTTACTTTCTGCAAACTTTTACTTCCTGCCATTTGATACGTTTAATCCTTTGTTTTCCGCAAAACACGGTGAGATTGACAACCTCATCACAACTTGGGGACAAAGTTCTGTGGTTGTGTTGTGCAGGTCTCCACGTTGCTACTAGCACTGGTAGTGCACCCTGCCAAAGCTCAGCTAGTAACACCTTTGAGGTGTTTCCTTGCTCCTACTGGTTCGATTAAACCTTGGTTTCATAACTGAGGGAAACTTGCTGCTGTGCTCATCATACCTTCCTCTTGGGGTTCCCAACGAGCTCTACATCAACACCACGCACCAAGCAGTTTTCTAGGCGCCGTGTATTGAGCCATCAGTGAGCCATCTCTACATTCATAATTGCAAAAAGTAATTTAGACTAAGTTTATAATTAAATGAGTTAATAATAACTCCATAAGGGTTCCTAGTGATAACACGAACCCTATCAGCCACATCTCCCCCGATCATCACGACCATCAATGTGGGTTCAAGGGTGGACGCTAAACGTCGATGACATCATTCATGCGACTCGTGCTCGATCTTTCGACCATCCGTGTTCCGTGGCCATGTCTGTACATGCTAGGCTCGCTAACTCAACCTTAGTGTATTCGATGTGCAACATGGCTTACACCCACTGTATGCGAACGTAGATATGTCTAACACTCGATCATCACAGCCTGCCTCATACCGAATAACTTTCTTGGTGGTGCACACTAAGGGGGAACACAATCGTTGGTAATTTTAATAGAGATCATCTTATTAGGCTACCGTCGAGTATCTAATACTAGCACACAATAAGATATACAAACAATAACATTGAATGTAAATGCAACGTGATATGGTACTTCACGTCGTGATCTCCATCCATCGTCACCGGATTCCGGCGCTAGGGTTCCGGCACCGTAGACACCAGGTTATCAGTGTCTTTCCGGCGTGGTAGTCCGTCACCTCCGTGAATATCTACTACTACGTAACATAAGGTAATCACTTTACCTTAGCCACAACCATATCACAAAGCAGTGCCCCCCTGCAAAACAAAGTTAGACGCCTCTACTTTATCTTTGCATGTTTTACGTGGCTGAATGGGCTTTCGCACAAGAACCATTCTTACCTACAAACTTTCAGCACAACGTTGATCAAGTAGTTGTCTCTACTACACCCATTTCGGGCCCTCCGTTGCAAATAGCATACCAACTAATGCGAGAGAGACAGACACTCCCTTAAGCCACTTTATACGGTACAAGCCTTATGTCAAGCATGGACCAGTCTTGCGAATGAACGCGTAAAGTCGGTTGGGGGCCGCTTCATCAAGCATTACTGCGGTATACACAAGTACACGTGGGAGGGTAACAACTAAAAGATCAACGTCCACACGCTACATCTCGTGTGTTCTACCCGTACTAGCATTACTACGCAAAGATGTAGCTCTGATACCACTGTTGGGGTTCCGCGCATGAAAATAATAAATTTTACACTACGCCCCCAAACCCCTGATGCTTCTAGGACCTATCAATTAGTAATACAGTAACAGGAGGGGCTTTTCGCGAACTTACCCTTGAAGACCGAAAAGTATTGTCAACGCTCAGGAGAGCGTGGTTGATGTAGACGAGCAGAAACCGACCTCAAGGTCATGATGAACTCCTTGCGCTCCCGTGGCTCCAACGACTTGAGTGCCACAAGTGCGACACCTTGAGGGGAGTTACACAGGTCCGGTGCCTGACGATGACTCCTGCTTCCCCGATCCAACAACAGTTGTGGAAGTAGAGCCCGTGGATCCGAACCACGCAGCGCGACGGCGCTCCGCGGTGAAGATGTCTCTCGTTCGCGCAGTCCAGACTTGGGACCACGGTTACGGGAGAGAGAGGGAGATAGAGAAAATATCAACTGGAGGTCCTCCCAAAAGTGAGAAGACCTCTATTAATTATTGGGTGTATTTATCTGGCAAAATACCCCTACTATATATAGGGGGAGGGGAGGTACTACCTCCCTCAAAGTCCCGGGGTGGGACTAAAGGAGAGGAGGGGGAGGGGAGGCCTCCGGCCAGCCCTAGTGGGCCCCGCGCGGGGGGCTTGGCCCAGCCGGCCGCCCCCTTGCTCCTTCTCCCTCTCTCCTTTCCCTAATGGGTCCTCTCCCCTTCGGAAATTGGCCCATTAAGCCTATGACCATTTAAATTGATTTTCTCTTTATTAAATAATTATGAATAAATGATTAAATCAATATTTAACATTCATTCACATATTATTCAACCTCCATGGCTATGGAACACTTCCACCTCCACTCCGGACATCCTCCAGACTTACCGAAACCCTTTCGGTTTTCTCCCTACTATCCTTCGGCGATTCTACCGATCCTATAAACACTCTCTAAGCATCATCAAGCCCTTAAGCGTGATACCCCACGGTTTAGGAACACTCCAAACATGGTTGGGACACTCCCGCACCAATGATCAGCAGAGGGACCTGGATGGCCATGTGACCCCTGTGCGTTCCATGAAGATCTTTCGTCGTTTGAATCGGGACAGTCGTGTCTTATTCCCTTTGTCTCTCGATACTTGCATTGCCCAAGATCTGATCAATGACATCACCATGTCGTGTTCAATATCGTTACTGAACAATGCTACTTGACTCGTTCCGACAAGTGATATCCCTGTGATCAAATCACACGCTGCGCAGCTATTGGATATAACCTCTCCGAGTGGGCCCTTGAGTATCTTCCCGTCACATGGACGGACAAATCCCGCTCTTGACATATATTGCCTCTACGGTTTCCTCCGAGTACCTGAACACACCATTATAACCACTATATTACCAAGTGGCGCTTGATGCTATCTAAGCACTCTCGGGAGACAGTGATTGATATAGCCTCACGGTCTAAGGAATAGTCTATGAGGATCCATTTCTAATCATCGTAACTTGAACTTCGTGACATGATCGGGTCATGATGTTTAGGTTGGGTATTAGTTCATCATCTCATTCTCAGAATGAGTTTACTCCATTTCCAACTGGCATAAATGCCACATGATTAGGAAACATGATCATCTGTTGACCAATGAACTAGTGACTAGAGTTTCACTGGGAACCCCTGGTTGTTTGTATATCACATGTGTATTGATGTTTCCACTCAATACAGTTATAGCATGATATAAAACTTAATCATAAACTATATGAAATATGATAATAGTCCTTACTACTATTTGTCTCTAGGGCATATTTCCAACAGCTCAGGGGATGCTGTTGTAGCTATGGACCCCGGGTCCGTGGGATCCCTTCACGTGAGTCGCAGCTGAAGGCACTTCCGCGGAAATACCTGCCCCGGGACGATCGCCCAGGGGGCTCAGATGGTGGCGGCCTGTGAACAACAAGGCCCCGGCTAGCCCACGGATTCCCACAAGAGGCTAGAACAACAAGACAAGACTCTCCCCCACAGCTGAGCCCTGCCTCTGCGGCCTAGACCACTGGACTCCAGAGCGGCACAACCACATTGTAGCCATGCACGCATCGCATTGCCGTGTGGTGACCGACCCTTGTGGTGTCCCCTTGCTATTATAAAAGGAGACCCAGGTCATACGAGAGGGGGGAGGCTTAGAATGGAAAGAACTAACTGAGTTCTTCCCTAGGACATACCCAGGTCATACCCAGGTCATGTGATCATCCACGAGATAGTTCATAGTTACAGGACGTAAAGATCCACACATCACGGCTTGAACCTGGATAAAAAAAACTATGTCTTTGTGTGATTGTGTTTGTTTTGCTCGCCGATCGATCTCGCCGTGGTGATGGACCCATGTGGTGTCCCCTTGCCATTATAAAAGGAGACTCAGGTCAGACGAGAGGGACGGGGAGGCTTAGAAGGGAAAGAACTGACTGAGTTCTCCCCTGGGAACATATTCTGTAATCATGTGATCATCCACGAGATAGTTCATAGTTGCAGGACGTAAAGGTCCACATATCACGGCCTGAACCTGGATAAAAAACATATGTCTTTGTGTGATTGTGTGTTCATTTTGCTCGTCGATCGAACTCGCTGGACGTTGCGTCTCTGGCCGAACTAAAAAGAGAGCTCCCATCTTAGACACCACACATGGAAGAGTTTGCCTCTGATACCATATCAATATTTGTCGAAAGTGATGACCTTTGTCTCAGTCTCGTTTATGTGTTAAATAGCAGAACAGCCAACGGCTAACGGTACAAAGGAATTAAAAGGGAGACATCCACGGTTGATTGACTCAATCAATACGTGTCATCGATACCGACAGTGGCAGATCCAAGTGCAACCACGGAGGCGCAGAGGACACCATGTAAAAGCAAAATTCTTTGTAAAACAACTACTCCCTCGGTTCACGACTCCATGTAAAAGCAAAATTCTTTGTAAAACAACTACTCCCTCAGTTCACAATTACCTCGTGTTCTGGGCTTACTCAAAGTCAAACTTTACAAAGTTTGACTGAGAATATAAGAAAAAATATGGATATCTATTATTTTCGGTGCATGTAATATAAAAAGAGTAAAATGCATCGGAGGTCCTAAAAGTTTAGAGGAAACCCTATGTAGGTCCTAAAAGTTTCAACTCGTGTACCGGGGTCCTAATTCTTAGTTAGTTGTGTACTGCAAGTCCTAATTCTCAGTTAGTTATGCACTGCAGGTCCTAATTCTCAGCTACAACCCCGGCTACAGTGTACATGTACACGAGTCCAAACTTTTAGTACCTGCTACGGTTTCCTCCAAACATTTAGGATCTATGGTGCATTTTACTCATATAAAAATATAGATTTTGAAAATTTTAATATAATAGATTAAATATTTTTTTCTAAATATATGGTCAAAGTTTACAAATTTTAACTTTGACTAAACTTAGGATGCGAGTTAATTGTGAATGGAGAGACTATTTTCCATAACGTGTGCTACCCAAAAAAAAAAGTAGTTTAGCAGCCGGGACACCGTTGTGCACCCCAATCATCATCTCTAGCTCCGACACTGTATACCGACCTGCCTACCGAGATCCATGCGTTTGACTCAATCCAAGGATATTCGGTTTACACAAATATGACAAGGTTGATTTTCCTAACAAATGGAGGTCGCGATCTTCCTATCGCCATCACTACTGGAACTTCGGGCTGAACTCCAGTGGCGAAGACAATGCAGGCGATCGAGTCGTGGGCCTGGCGAAGGCCATGATCAGGGTTTTGAATTTTGGCCGAGCCGAATTTTAGCAATTTCGGCCGAAATCGGCACGAGAATTTACCGAACAAAAACTTTCTAAACTTTGGGTATATGTTTGAATTATCAAAATATTTTATATTTGGTTGGATTTTGTTTTAAAATCCAAATTTGGTCCAATTTCAGCCAAATTCCGTTCAAAAGTACAAATAGGTCTTTGGACCAACTAGCAACGACTACAAACACTAGCGCGAGTCATAGGCGCGTAGTTGTTGTCTAGTCTGTCTATTATATACTAAAAGCAATATATAATGGTGTTTTTCGAAGCACCAGATTGATCCACATAGGCTAAATTTATATTCTCCTTTGATCCTAAATTTAAAGGCTGAGATTAATAATTAAGTTGTGTTACGTAGAATTTATTATATATACTAAAAGTAATATAATGGTGTTGTTCGAGGCATTGGGTTGATCCACATAGGCTGAATATATATTCTCCTTTGATCCCAAATTTAAAGGCTGAGATTAATAGTTAAGTTGTGTTATTTCGCACTCACGCTAGTCGGTCACGTAGCTGAGACAAGTTTTGAGAATATAAGTGTACACGGGGAACCGGCAACGAGCCACGTAAAAAAATCCAATATGTCGTATTGTCGTAGAAATGACAAACCGAGTTCAAAAAATTCTAGGCACGTAAAGTTTCGCTGTGTGTTATGAAAGTAGCCTCCCATAGGGGTCTTGTCTATTTTGCGGGTATGTCTTAAGAGTAGTTAGCACATTATGCACGTAGTACGTAGCAAAAGAAAAACTCTCGGTACCACAGGTTGAAGAGCAATAGTACACTGTCTGGCCGCGTCTTTTAATTCATTTGATTACACCCTTTCGTTTTACTACCAAAATATATACTCCCCTCCGATCCATATTAATTGTCATGAAACAGATATATCTAGACATATTTTAATGCTAGATACATTCATTTCACCGATAAGTATGGATTGGAGGGAGTATTAAAGATTTTATTTACAAATAATATATATTAAAGATTGGCTACTTATAAAAACACTGCAAAATGGTTAGGATCAATACGGGTACCAGAAATATGAGGAAAGCAATATCTCTTGTGTGCATGTTCCATAGTTTAACATGTATTTTTTTCATGCGGAGAGATTCAACAGTCACTAGCTGCCTGCTCCATATTTCTAATCTGTGAGCGCAAGTGAGTAAAAGTATAATTGACTACTAATTATATCTTGACTCGACATACAAATTGTAGAATACTGATGAAAATATGACTACCTTTCTATTAATATAAACCACCTTCTAAAATATTTTCAATGTTAATCAAAATATTAAAAAAAATGAGACTAAAAAATCTTTCTTTATTTTCATTTTGCAAAATGTATTTATGAAAAGGTTGAACGACAAATGAGGGAAGAAATTGACCAAGGCAAAGTCAAGTATTTCATAATCGGGTGAGTAAATGAGGAAAGAAAAGTCAAGTATATCATTATCGAGGTAGTAAATGATGAAAGAAAAAATGACTAGGCCACGATATAAACGAAATTTTTCACTATGTAGTTTCCCTGATTTACTTTATTCACTTTGCTGGGTTTTTTTTTTCAATATTACACAAAAACTCACTGAAATCTTACAATGGTTATACAAGTGTCCAACATAATGAGTATATGGTCCTCGATGTTGTAACAATTATTTTCTACGTTTACCAACATCCTTATGTGTGTTCATAACAAACCAAAATAATCATATTAAAGAACAAGGAATGAGATAATTGGTCAATACTCATGGCAACCCAATACATTCATAATTGCATATGACATCATATGACCACTAATGTGAAGTATGTTTATTACAATAGACCACATCTAATTAATTGATCTTAGGAACTATACATAATTAAGTATCACCAGGTAACTTTAAATCGATGTAAAATTGAAATGTACAATCCGAGGTTTGACTCACACCCAATAACGTCAAATATAACTACACCCTAGCTTGCAATATGAATTTAATTTTATGTACTTGTCTAATACCACCACATAAAAAATACATATATGGTTATTGATACCATTTTTATGGCAACATTAATTAATTTCCATAAATAATGATTAAATATGTTTCACATAAAAGCGATATTTTGTCTGAAAAAATATTGTGACAAGAACCATGTTTATTCCAATTGTAAAATATTCTCATGTACATATAGGACCATAAAATATATTTTGTAGGAACTTCCAAATGTTGCCCTCGCACATAAAACATACATATATGGTTATTGGTACCATTTTCATGGCAACATTAATTAATTGCCCATAAATATAAATGATTAAATATGTTTCACATAAAAGTGATATTTTGTCTTAAAAAATTGTGGCAAGAACCATGTTTATTCCAATTGTATAATATTCTCATATATTTATAGGACCATAAAATATATATTGTAGGCACTTTCAAATGTTGCCCTCGCAATTTTGCTAGATTCCCAAACACTCATATCCACGTACAATGTGTTTACATAGTAGATTGTAAACGATACTAATAATTCAAAAAAAAAAGATTGTAAGCAATACTCATAGCCCTTTAAGCATGCATGCAAACTAACATACTACTATATGGGTGCGTTACGTTAGACGACAACGGGAAGCTGCACCGGGTAGCGGTGGATACAGTCGGTCCACGGCCCGCCGGCGTCGCCGGCGGCGGGGTTGATGCACACCCACGCGACGCTGTTGCAGTCGAACCCAGCGCCGAAGGAGACCATCCACACCCGGTCACCCTTCTTCATACGGCCCTTGGCCTCCGTGTAGGCCAGCTCGTACAGCACCGAGCTGCTCGACGTGTTGCCCAACCTGTGCAGCGTCATCCGCGACGCCTCCATTTCTTGGTCGGACAGCCCGAGCCCGGCCTGCGCCTCGTCGATCACGCTGCGCCCTCCCGCGTGGATGCAGAAGTGCTCGAACGCCGTCCGGAAGTCCGGCCTGTAGAGCTGCTTCACCCCGGCGCCGCCGGTCAGGCGCAGCAGCTTGTGCTTGAGGAGGGACATCGCCACGCGGAGCAGCTCAGGAGGGCGGCAGGACGAGCGGGGCGAAGGCGGTGACGTTTTCCTTCAGCGCGCGGCCGGCCGTGGACGGAAGATGCCTGGAGAGGCGGATCCCCGTGTTGCCCCTGTCGTCCTCGTCCATGTACACGCACCGGTAGTCCGTGTCCCGCGCCGCGGTGACGGTGCGCACCACGCGCCCCAGCTGGAACCGCGCGCGGCCCCGCTCCGGGGAGTTGGAGAGGATCATGGCGGCGGCGCCCATGCGGAAGAGGCAGTTGGGGAGCAGCATCGCTGGGTCCGTGCCCACGTAGTACTGCGACGACAGGATCTCCGCGGACACGATCAGAGCGCGCGTGCCCGGCGCCGCCATCTGGAGGATGTTCCTGACGAGGCCGACCGCCACGAGCGCGGCGCTGCACCCCATCCCGGACAGGTTCACGCACCGCACGTCGGCGCGGAGCTTGTACCTGTTGATGACCATGTCGGCGAGGTCGGGAATCGGCGCCAGGAGGCTGCAGTTCAGGATGAGCACGTCCATGTCCGCGGGCGCCAAGAAGCTCCTGGTCTTGGCGAACGCCTCGTCGATGGCGGAGAAGACGACCAGCTCGGCCTCCTCGCGCGACGCCTCCAGGCTCCGGTCCGGGGGCATGCAGTGGTACGCCGCCGGCACGCAGGTCTCGTCGCCGAGCCCGGACCGCTCGATCAGCCGCATCATGAAGTTTACACTCTGCTCGTCGTACAGGTACGGCATGAGGTGCGCGTGCTCGCGGCAAGTCGCTAGCGGCGCGCGGAAGCGGGGGCTGGGCCGGAAGCAGCCGTACTCCACGAGGTACACCTCCTGGGGTAGGCGCATCTTGGACACCGCCGCTGCTAGGATCGCCGCCATGAGAACGTAGACCGGCGGTAGCCTGCCGCCGGTGAGCTCGTCCGGTGCTGCCAGAAACAAAAAGGCTGCAGGTACCGCCACCGCGAGCACAGGAACAAAGCTATTCACGACCACCTTGTACGCCATATCTTGAGCGGAGGAACCAAAACGTGTCTTTACTGAATTATTACTTCTATGTGCTCGGTGGAGCCGATCCATGAGTCTTTGGGTGTTGTTCTGTGAATGACTTCGAGTGGACGTACTAATGGCGGCGCTTGAGGATTTTATAGGGCGAGCGTCAAGGACAATGTGTTAACATCGATCTCGTACAAAGGACACCCGCTCTCTAAGAAGAGAGTTTCTTCAAAAGCAATATCTCTATTCTGCATGAATTTTTATCCAACCACCAAATATCAGATCATTAATTTTTATCACATGTAATCAAGTATGACCAGAACTCAAATAGTGTAGGGAACGACCATCGCCAGGTGCAACCCACCATCGCCTGATGAGGTAGCCCGAGCAATCAAGACCATGAAGACTAATTCAGCCCCAGGCCGGATGGTCTTCCGGTGGTCTTCTTCCAGTAATTTTGGGATCACCTTCAGTCTATGATCATGTCTATGTTTCAGGAGTTTAACACGGGAATGCTGGTTATGCCACGATTAAATTTTAGCCTGATTACCTGGATCCCCAAAGTCATAGGGGCCACAGATATCCGCCAATTTAAGCCAATTATGGTGATCAACGTGATCCAACGGATCTTTTCTAAAGTGTGCCCACCAAATTAGCCCTGGTTATGGAGCGCCTTACACTCCCCCCCCCCCCCCCCCCTTGCCTTCTTAAAGGGGCGCCTCATCCACGATGGCGTTCTTGCTCCTCGTGAGATCGTCCATGAGGTTAAGGTGCGACACCATAAGGGTGTGTTAATTAAACTGGATTTTCAGAAGGCATACAACCAGTTCGATAGGTACTTTAGAGGAGGGGACTTAGTGTCAGGATGATTTGCTAGATTATGCAGTTTGTCATGAGTGGAAACACGGCGATTAATATCAATGGGGAGGTTGGCACTTATTTTAGGCCTTCCTGTGCAGTTAGATGGGGGATCCTATTTCTCTGCTTATGTTTAACTCTACAGTAGATGCCCTGGCAAAGATTTTGGATAAAGCCAAAATCGCTGGCCACATATCTAGTGTGGTAGGGCACCTTACCCCCAAGGGGGGGGGGGTCTCCCACCTCCAATGTGTTGATGACACAATGATCATGGTTCAGAGCTCGGAACTGGACATCATCAATCTGAAGTTCCTGCTCCTTTGCTTTGAGTCGATGTCAGGCTTAAAGATAAAGTTCGACAAGAGCGAGGTCATGATCTTGGGCTTTTCACTGACAACCTCAATTGTAAACTTGCGAATTTTGACATCATTTACCTAGGGATGTCGGTAAGGGATACTAGAGTTTTGATTAAGGATCTTGCTCCCCTAGTCACTAGGGTTCGGTCCAAAGCTAAACCCTAGCGATCGAGAGTCACGATTAATGGTAGCAAGACGATCCTGATCAACTCATGCCTATCCAGCCTCCCCATGTACCAGATAGGGTTGTACCTGCTACCCAAAGGGACACATGCGGTCTTTGCGGTTCTTTTGGGTAGCCAAGGACGGTCACCAAAAATACCATATGGTGTGCGCTCCTAAGGTCCTTGGGGGCATAGGGATTCTAGACTCATGTCACTCTAACATGGCTCTGATGCTGAAATGGGTCTGGCATATCCTAAAGGAGGGCGGCGGATTGTGGCTTCAACTCATCAAAGCCAAATGCCTCCAGGACCGCCCCCCTTATAGCATATGAATGTCGGGACGGCTTGCAATTCTGGAGAGCCATCTTGGACATCTAGTGGTACCTCCGACTAGGTGCCTCTTTATCTATTCGCAATGGGAGAGAGGTGATGATTTGACTCGACATGTGGCTTTTAGCCTCCCCCTGTGCTCTACGTTTCTTGCCCTATTTTCCATCTGCACGTCCCCGATGATGTTGGTGGTTGAGGCGGCGCAAGAGGGACTCTAGAACATCCCATTCCGGAGAGCCTTTAGCGCCGACAAAGCTAGGGTTTTCGATAGTATGAGGGGATTCTTGCCCGGAGGTGGGATATGTCGTAACCTGGCGGCTCTCCCCCCCTTGTAGTTTCTTTGTGAGCTCAGCCTACCAGACCCTCTTCTAGGGTCCAGAATTAGAGTGGACGACCCGACTCTGGAAAGCCCATATTCTCTTAGCTTGAGAATTTTCGTGTGGCAACTTCTCAGGGACCATCCACCCTCAGGATTGGAGGTGTCCAAACGCAATGGCCCAGCCAATGGACTATGTACATTATGTGAGACGCCATAAACATGAACCCTCATTTTGTTCATGTGTCATGCCGCCCAATTTCTATGGCACTTCGTCCATGAGGCTTTGGGGCCTACCTGGCAGGCCCAAGACCCCGGGAATTTCCTGGAAGCGAGGAAAACCGCACCGGAGGAGGACGCCACCTCTTCTGGCTAGTGTTTGCGGCCTTAAAATGGACTTTGTGGAATATACGCAACAAGATAGTGATTAAGCGAATCTTTCCGAGACATGCTTTTGACTCCGTTTTCTTCTTTATTGCCTTTCTTTAACAATGGTACCCGTTCTCTAAGCAGCGGGACCGGGAGCACATGGAAAACACTCTTCGGGCTCTGAGAGTGACGACGCATCACTTCTTGGCACCTAAACCCCCTTGAGCGACCTGAGGGGCTAAGATTTTTTTCTTCTTTCTCTAGGCTATGTTGTGCTGAGGCCCTTATTTTTATTTTCTATTTCGTCAGCTTCGGATCTTTGGATGTGAAACTTTTGGTCTTGTATGTTTCTTTATTTATAAAGCAGGAATGAAAGCCTGATTCAAGGAAGTGCAGAACTAGGAGTATCCACCCCAAATCTGGAGTGCTAGGCATACCTGGCGCATGGGAAAACCGGCCATAAAAAAGCCTGACAGGCCGAGCTTTTCTAGCCCGCGGGCCAGTCCTGGGTGGTAGATCTGGGCCCCATGTGCAACTCAGGCCGGGCTCGGGCCTTGAAAATACTATAAATAGGGAAGATCCGGCCTAGTGGCCCGGTAGCCCCGTGGTTTTCTGTAGGTTTAGGCCGGGCTCAGGCTTTGATTTGTGGCCCAATAGTCGGGCTGGGCTCGGGCCTAGGTTTTGACCCACGGGCTTTTTGCCCCAAGCCCGAAAAATGCCCAGCTATAGTGCCAGGTACAACCAATTTAGGGCAAAACTAGGGAATTTCACCTTGGAACACGAGATCGATACTCAAGTAGCACAACCAAACCAAAGTCACCATGTGATGTTTTCGCCTACTATCAACATTGTGTATTTGTATATACTCCCTCCGTTCAGAAATATAAGATATTTTAGCTTTGTGAAATAAATGTATCTAGACACATTTTATTGTATGTGTTCACTCTGAACCTCTATAAACCTATACACTAAAAGAGTCTAGATACATTCGACTCACAAAGCTAAAACGTCTTATATTTCTGAACGGAGTGAATACCTCCTAACTTGACAATGCCGAACATGAACCATACACCCATATGCCTGTTGGATATACCCCTTACCATGAAGGGAAATGATACTGTTACCCCGGGGGATCGAACGATTCCATCCCCCGGGTGGCCTCGCTCGCACGTCTCCTGGGCCCACGAACTTGCATTTCTTCCACCCACCCACGCGCACCGCCAGCAACCTGCGTCGCTACGGCCGACGCGCTGCCGGCCCGTGGCCAGGTCGTCCCCGGAGATGCAGGACGCCGCCGCGCCATCGCCGGAGATGCAGGCCACCGCTGCTCGAGCTCCCCAGCACCCCGGCACTCCGTCGCCGCCCAGCCGTGGCCTCCACGCCTGCCTCCCCCACCCTCACCGTTCGTCTCGCTGGAGACGAGCCCAACCCTTTTGCCCCCACTGACGCTGCTACCTACGGCCACCGATGCTGCTACCTACCGTCACTGACACTGCTACCTACGGCGTCGAGGTTTGCTACGTGGGTTTGGCGACACTGCTACCTACTGCCACCACAGCTGCTACCTACGACGTCGAGGTTTGCTACACGGGGTTGGCGACGCTGCTACGTGTGACCGGCGGCGGTGCTACAAGCGTATCATGGGATTTGCTACAATGTCTCCGGCGAGGTGTCCGGCGAAGTGGGGGTTTCCTATAATATAAGTTATTTTTGCTAGAACCGATATGCGGTTTTGCTACAATAGCCTAAAGTTTTTGCTACACGGTCTCCGTCGAATTCTACCGGCGAAAGCCTCCGGCGTGTCTCCGGTGAGGTTGAATATGCTACATTAGCACAACTTTTTTGCTACGCGGTCTCCGGCAAGGTCTCCGGTGGCTCTCCGGCGAGGTCCAATCTGTTTTTCTATTTTCTGGGTCGAACCGTTTTTTGCTACACGTAACAAAAAGGGACAATTCATAGCAAAAACAGAGCTTAATATAGCAAAATGGGAGAAAGTGTTGTTTTGGGGGACACGTGTCGCGCTGTCAACCCGGGAGATCCGGGGCAAATATCCCCCGGGGGATGCGTAGCACTGCCCATGAAGGGAAATGATACGGTTACCCCGGGGGATCGAATGATTCCATCCCCCGGGTGGCCTCGCTCGCACGTCTCCTGGGCCCACGAACTTGCCTTTCTTCGACGCACCAACGCGCACCGCCAGCAACCTGCGTCGCTGCGGCCGACGCGCTGCCGGCCCGTGGCCGCGCCGCCGCGAAATGCCCACCGCCGCGTCTCTGCGCCTCCGCGCTGCCTCGCCGCCGTATCACTGCGCCGCCGCGCCGTCGCCGGAGATGCAGGCTACCGCTGCTCTAGCTCCCTGGCACTCCACCGCCGTCCAGCAGTGGCCTCCACGCCCACCTCCCCCATCCTCGCCGTTCCTCTCACCGGAGAGGAGCCCAACCCTTTTGCCCCCAACAACGCTGCTACCTACGGCCACCGACGCTGCTACCTACCATCACCGACACTACTACCTACGGTGTCGAGGTTTGCTACGTGGGTTTGGCGACACTGCTACCTACTGCCACCGCCGCTGCTACCTACGACGTCGAGGTTTGCTACACGGGGTTGGCGACGCTGCTACGTGCGACCGACGGCGGTGCTACAAGCGCATCGTGGGATTTGCTACAATGTCTCCGGCGAGGTGTCCGGCGAGGTGTCCAGCGAAGTGGGGGTTTGCTACAATATAAGTTTTTTTATTGCTACAACCGATCTGCGGTTTTGCTACAATAGCCTAAAGTTTTTGCTACACGGTCTCCGGCGAGGTCTACTGGCGAAAGCCTCCGGCGTGTCTCTGGCGAGGTCGAATATGCTACATTAGCACAACTTTTTTGCTACGCGGTCTCCGGCGAGTCCATTCTGTTTTTCTATTTTCTGGATTGAACCGTGTTTTGCTACACATAGTAAAAACGAGATAATTTGTAGAAAAACGGAGCTTAATGTAGCAAAAGCGGGAGAAGATGCTGTTTTAGGAGACACGTGTCATGTTAGCGACACAGGGATCCGGGACATCCCGGGGGACGCGTAGCCCTGAATCACTCGTCAACGATTATATGGTTCTGTCACGAGATCCTCCGGACACGTTAGATCGTTTTCAGGAAACGAAGGAGTCCAAAAGTAAAATCCAGAAAGTACCTTAAGGGTTGCATGACCAGTAGCTAACCAATCGTGTTGCTGGTTTAAAAGACATACTCATGGATAAACATGGCCTCGTGGTGGCACTCTAACCCCTCCATAGCATACGCACTCGAAGAATGCTTCTCACAGGAGAACATCATCACACGACTAACACCCATACCCACGTAAGGCCTTGTTTACTTCTCTCGTATTTTTGTCGATCAGAGTTTTGGTGATATGAGAGGATTTGGTGTTCATTCAATAGTCCCTAATCCCGCAATACCCTTGCCCAAAAATATTCTACCATGTAGTAGAGTTTTTAATTTAGACAAAAATACGGGGATTTTATTGGAATTGGAATAATTCCCTCCGTTTTCCGCAAATACATTAGTAAATGTAATACGAGAGAAGTAAACAAGGCCTAAGCATGTTTTACCCGGCAACATAATTAGAAAGTATACGATAAAACCCATTTTATAAAGAAAAATTTGTGGAAACCACGATTTGGATGTTATCAAAAAACACGGCATGTTCAAAAGTTGATGTTCTACAAACACACATGAAAATTGAAGTTCAAACTAGTATTCATTTGGGAGGTAAGAAAATTGATGTTCCACTAGTTGTTGACACTGCTCAAATTCTTTTACTACCTCCATTCCAAACACACACTAGCACGAGCCGAAGGCGTACCGCCGTCCTCGCTCATCCATCACCGGGACCGTGCAAAATTTATCGTAATAGAGCTTGTTGTACTAGGCAGACGAGAAGTCGTCGTGCTAAGGTCCTATAGGACCAGCGCACAAGAGCAGCAATCATCGCCGTGAGTGAGGTGGCTCTATGTACTTTTAATGCTCTTTATACTATTGTTGATGATTATTAATAGATCGGTGAATTTTTTATTTATTTTAAAAAAGCCTTACTTCCCACATCACCGTAGCCTACTGACCATTTTCTGGAGAGATCAATCCATTGCGATAACCGTGGTAAAGCCAGTTCGTTGTTAGTCAAGACCCTAACCAATACTCTCTTATGTCAGAAAAAAAAAACCCCAATACTCTCTCTTTGGGATTTCTATTCCAGAGAGTGGTTTCAGATATCTCCGAATTATAAGAGGGATCATTAACTCTCCTTAATTCCAATTCCAGTGCTAGTAATTGCCGTTCGAGACTAGAGGAAGAAGTGCGCGATACATGGCAAACGTACCTGCCCTCTCCGCATATATGTAGCATTAATCCATCGTCTCTTTCAGCATATATGTGGACAGACGGTAGTATCTCCTCTTAGTTAAGAGCAAGGACAATAGTATAGCCAGCTGTCGGCTATAGTCAAGTGCCATGTCGTCTATAGCCAACTTAGAGCTAGCAGGTACAATAGTGAGCAATAAAAATATACTATTTTAGCACCACATGGTCCACCTTTCACTCTCTCAAAGTGCCTAGGAGCACGTGCTAGAGTTGGCTCTTGCATGAGAGTCCACTCTTTTTCTCTCTCCTATTCTCTCTCTTCCAACTAGACAAAGAAATAATATTTTAATCCTTATAGTCAGCTGACTAGAATTTATTATACTTGCTCTAAAACCCCATGTACAGGGAATGTTGACCGATTTATGAGCCCTGCTATACACGACGCTGTGCATATGATAACTGTGTGACGTCCAAAATCCCACCTTTCGTGGGTGGCAGTCCGTATTACTCTCTCTATTTTAAAATATAAGATGTTTTAGTTTTTTTAAACAAATGTATCTAGACATCTTTTAACATGTAGATTAGAAGTGAACCATTCGAAAAAACTAAAACATCTTATATTAGAGAACAGAGGAGTATTTGTTGCCCGTCATAGTCACCATCGCTCGTATCTCCCAATAATATCATGGTCAATGAGCTACTATTGGTAGTTACTACTTGTCATGGTTCTTTCTTACCACAGGTTATACCTCCATTCGAATGCTGAAAATACAACAATATCTTTTTCTTTGTTGGCGGTTAAAAGGGCTTCTGTAGAGCAAATACCATTGTTTAAATTAAGCACTTCTTCAAGGGTATACTCCACGTGATTGTCACAACTGCAATATTTCACCGTGAGTGAGGTGGCACTACCATGACCATGATGGTACAGCGTCCTTTGCGCGCTCTCTCGTGGCTGTCGCACCTACTCCGATAAAGCCGGCAGAGGTCTCGGCGCATTCCTGACCCATAAAATACAAATCAGTAAAGTCCAATAGTATGTGCTTCAGCTAGTGACTAGACAGTGCGACCAAGCACGGAGCGTCAAGCAAAAAAAAACAGGAGAGGAGATTTTGAAAAACGAAAAGGATAAAAGCACGAGCAGATTGGGTACGCGAGTCCACGTGTTCCCGCCGGTGACTAACGCCAAGCGGCTCCAAGTTGGCAGGGCTTGGATCGCAATTCGGAAGCGTCGTCAATGGAGACGGCACCAAGGGATCCAACGGAGCTCTAACGGAGGCTTAAAATTGCGAACTGAAATTCGCGTTTACATATCATGAAAAACCATTTTACTATCAGAAACAGCCCGTGCAGAATGGAATCCGCAAGTTTGACCAATATTCTCCTTTACGAGTCGAGTTTGCGGGTTCCATTCTCCGCCACGGCTGTTTTCGAACGGTAAAACAGGGATCTCAATATTTTTACATGTCAAAGTTCCATTTTGCAAATTGATTCAATCAGCAGATGCAATAATAGTTAGAATCAAATGATCATCCACATTATACAAATCAAATAACAACAACAATTTCAACCAAATAGTTTAAATCAAATCATACAACAACAATGCTTAATGGTACACAAAAATAATGTAGATCATTGGCGGCCATGCCTCGCTCAGTGGTGCTTGATGAGATCCTTTCGGAGCTGCACATGGGTTCCCTCGTGCTCAATTTGCTTGTAGGATTCAATAGAAGATTGATGGTGATCGGGGTTCCTTTGTGGTTTCACTCGGCTCCCAACATTGTCATAAAAACACTCCAAGTCTAGATCTCTCTCGTCCCTGATGATCATGTTGTGAAGAATGACGTTCTTGATGTTCTTGAGGGTTGGCATGTCCCAAAGACGAGCAGGACCTCGCACAATAGAAAATCTAGCTTGCAAAACTCCAAAAGCTCTCTCAATATCCTTTCGGGCTGCCACTTGTGTCTTGGCAAATACAGCTTGTTTCCTTGTTGGTGGATCATGAATAGTCTTCACTAGAGTTACCCAATCAGGATATATGCCATCAACTATATAGTACCCCATTGTGTACTCATGTCTCCCAATTTTGTAATTGCAAGCATGAGCTCTCTGTTGGCAAGTTTTGCAAATAGATGGGATCGATGCAAGACATTGATGTCCTTCAGTGATTCCGGCAAGCCAAAGAAACAATGCCAAATCCACAAGTCCTTCGATGCTACGGCCTCAAGGACAATCGTTGGATTATGACTTTTACCATAGTACTGCTCGTGCCACGCTTTGGGGCAATTCTTCCACCTCCAGTGCATATAGTCCACACTTCCTAGCATGTCCAGCCAACCTCTCCTCTCGTTCATCTGCATCAAAACAGATGGTGTCTTCTTCGTTGGGAGCTCAAAGGTACTCTTCACCAAACAAGCGAATCACCAACCTAGCAAACCGCCGCACAGATTCAATAGTTGTATTGATGATAGCCCAAAATATATCGAACTCCTTGGGGAACCCCAAGAGGAAGGTATGATGAGCACAGCAGCAAGTTTTCCCTCAGTACGAAACCAAGGTTATCAATCCAGTAGGAGCAAGGAAACACCCCAAATGTGTAGCTAGCTGAACGTTGGCAGGGCGCACTATTGGTGCCAGCAGCAACGTGGAGACCTGCACAACACAACCACAGAACTCTGTCCCCAACTTACGATGAGGTTGTCAATCTCACCGGTTTTGCTGAAAACAAAGGATTAAACGTATCGAATGGAAGGAAGTAATTGTTTGCAGAAAGTAAACACAAAGCAGTAAACAGTTTGTAGATTGATTGTAAAAGAAAGGACCGGGGTCCATAGTTCACTAGAGGTGGCTCTCCTTAAGATAGATAACATGCTGGGTGAACAAATTACAGCGGGGCAATTGACAAACATCGAGAAAGCATACAAGCATACACTAATTATCTTGACTCCTTTGAGATTCAATTGGGCATTACAACATTATACATAGACCGCCATCCAACTGCATCTATGACTAATAATCCACCTTCAGGTTATCATCCGAACCCCCTCTAGTATTAAGTTGCAAGCAACAGATCATTGCTTTACGAACTACGTGTAAAGTAAACAATACGATTGTTCTATGAACAAAGGATTGTTGTTTTCTGCCTAGTAGCAACAACACATCTAGGAGCGTCTTCTTTTTCGTTTTCGTTTTGGTTTTTCGTTTGCTTTGGTTTGCTTAGTTTTTGGAATAAATTGGTTGGACCCCCTCTTTCATACATTGGTTTTCAAATAGTTTGGTTTGGATTGGAAAAGAGTAGGAAAGTTCATGCTTAAGTGGTAAAGAGAGCTTGTTTTTGACTGTGGCCTATGCTTTGTCATGTCATGCTTGATATTGTTTTGGCTTTATGCTTAGTATTCTTTGTTGTAGCATGACTTGTTATAAACAATTGAGATTGCTTAATGTGCCTTGGATAAATCATGCGTTGTTTTAGCATATTAAAGCATAGCATAGTGGTATTCTCCTTTGATGCTTTATTTGGGTTGACTTGGCGCATGCTCACACCATGTTAGGACTATCTCAAGTCACCATAGCCTTTATGATCCTTTAGTTTTCAACTTGTAGTATCACTTTATGCTTTGATCAATGATGTTTTGTCGCTCTGCATGATTATGGCCATTATTGCTCTCTTAGTTTGTCGCTCCCAGTCTTTTGCTAGCCTCCACAACAAAGTATGAGTTCCACTCATTCATCCAACTCCCTAAACCAAGTTATTCCAAAGAGTCCACCATACCTACCTACTAGCTTATGCTATTCCAAGTATATTCATGCTTTTGTTTACCTTCTAAATTAAACTTGTTATGAGAAAACTAGTGATTAAAGCTCTCACGAACTTGATGGCACACTTTACTTTTCTTGCCCTTAATAAACTTGAACCATTGTGTAGTCTATGTTGTATATGCTTGCACTTATTTGTTGGGAATTAGCAGAACCATGTTGTCATGGGGAACGCTTTCAACATTGCACTGGTACTTTGTACCTAGTTGGTATCATGTTCTTTTGTCTATGGATGTCGGCGGTGTGAAATGAAAGGGGAGCTTGTAAGTCCATGGAGTTATGTATATGTGTTAGAGAAATGCCTGGGCCGCTGGTCTAATCCATGCTGACATGGTGGAAACCTGCAGCGTAACCATAATGAGCTGTCTATGAAGCATTCTTCTTATAAAAAAAGAGTCCTATATTGAGAAAAAAAAGAGAAAAAGAAAAAAAGAGATTATTAAAAGAGGAAAGAGATAAAAAAAAGCACCATATTCCCATGGTAAATAAGAAGAATGCTGAGATGCTCGTTGTCTGCTTGCCTTGTCATTTTGATATGGGGATTCTTCCGTATCATCGGGCAAGGAGTACCCTGTTGGCGGTTCTCTATGATACGCATATACTTACAATGACAAAACTTACCGGTGACTAAACTTGAGTAGCATGAGGAGCGGCCCTCGTATACAAGGGACATGAGATTTCTAACTTATACTTCGTCAAGCATGTACACCATAGTTTGTTCACTTTAACCTTAATCACTTCAAGATGCTTATGATAGGGGCAATGAGAGCTGAAAGCTATAAGTACCATAATTTTTGGAAGCTCTTTATGAGACTTGAATCCCTACTTCCTTCCATGAAGGCCTTTCTTCCACCATTACATTGAGTCTTCACCTTCTACCTTTATGCACCTACTTTGAGAGCATAGTGGCCATTCTTAGTTCTATGTGCATTGTCTCAAGACTAGTTGATTGATGCATACTTTGATATTGCTTGTTTTAAACTATTTGTATCTAGTCACTCTTATGAACTTTGAAGGTGTCCTATGCATTTATATTTGCTACTCTATGAGGGACAAGTTGAATGCTATTATGCTATGTTTTCTTTATGTGAAACAAACAAACGTCTTGCAAAGCATTGTTATTCATGAATCTTTTGTTTGTGCCTTTTCATGTTGCAACATAGTTTCTTTGCCTTATTGCTAGAACCTTGTCTTTCATGTTATGATTGAAGTACTATGATCCCAGCTATCAATGTTTTACAAATACTTTGATCAAGTTTATGATGGTGCATGTCACCTCAAAAATTATTCTTTCTTTTTATCACTTACCTACTCGAGGACGAGCAGGAGTTAAGCTTGGGGATGTTGATACATTGCAAATGTATCTATAATTTTTTATGTTCCATGCTTGGTTTTATCCACTTTCTTGTGTTTTGTTCTAACTTTGGAGTACTTTTCTTATGATTTCTTGGCCTAACCTATTAACAAGAGCCACTGTGCCAGTTGCCTGTTTCTGCTGTTTTGGTTCCAGGAAGTCAAAAAATGAATATTCTCATAATTGGACGGGACAAAAGCCAAAGTTACTATTTTCTCGGAAGACTCACGAAGCCAGAAGGAGAGTCGGAGAGGGGCCATAGGGTGGCCACACCACCCCTAGGCGCGGGTCCACCTAGGTCGCGCCAGGGCATGGTGTGGCCCCCCTGGCCGCCCACCAACCTTGCCCTCTGGCCTATAAGAAGCCTCCCGAGGCATAAACCCTAGATCGTCAAGCCTCCAGCCACGAAAAGTTCCGCAGTGCCGCCGCCACCGAAGGGGAGATTCGGGGGACAGAAAGTCTCTGTTCCGGCACCCTGCCGGGACGGGGAAGTGCCCCCGGAGCCATCTCCATCGATCTCCACCGCCATCTCCATCACCATTGCTGATTCCCATGATGAGGAGGGAGTAGATCTCTCTCGAGGCTAAGGGTTCTACCGGTAGCTATGTGTTCATCCCTCTCTCTATGCATGATCTTATTGAGATCATGAGCTTGTAATATATAGATCTATTCTACTACTCAAGTGCTTTAATGAATCTCTGGTCTCCCCATGTGTGTGAAAGTGACAGCGTGCTCACCATGGTGGCACTTAGGCTAGAGATTACAAATACTTGTTATGAGTTATATTTGGAGTTGGATGTCTTTATGAAATTGTGGTGTTTGTTGGACTCATCTAGTACTCAAGGTGACAGTGTGGGGTTTTCTAGATTGGAAAGATGGACTTTGAGGTGTGCTGTTATAGCCCTACAATCGATTAGAGTGTTCAACCGGAGAGTAGTTCAGCGTAGTATCTTAAAGAGAAGGTATTTATATGAGAGTGTTCACTAGTGAAAGTATGATCCCTAGGCCTTGTTTCTAAGCATTGATACACCGTTTGCAACTAGATCCGTTACATGTTTGCTTGCTTCCATCTTTATTTCAGTTTGCCTTTAGTATCTTCCACGCCATCAATCTATTTTCTAGCACCATTACCACTTATAATTATCCATACCACTTGTATTTCACTATCTCTTCGCCGAACTAGTGCACCTATACACCTGACAAGTGTATTGGGTGTGTTGGGGACACAAGAGACTTCTTGTATCTTGATTGCAGGGTTGCTTGAGAGGGAATACCTTTGACCACTTCCTCCCTGAGTTCGATAAACCTTGGGTGATCCACTTAAGGGAAAACTTGCTGCTGTTCTACAAACCTCTGCACTTGGAGGCCCAACAACTGTCTATAAGAATAGAAGTGCGTAGACATCACGCCCCAAGTGTTGCGCCTCGTGTCTTCGTACACATCCGGTGCACGATGAGACCTCCGGCTCCCCAATCCCGCCGAGAGTGCGAAAGTTGATATCCGGCTAGGAATCCTAGCAGCGCAACGGCGTACTGCAGGTGTGCCTCGATCGCACAACACAAACTTTGGGGCCATGGTCACAATGGCTAGAGAGAGAGAGGGAAGGAGGAAGTCAACCAAAGGACTTCTCCAAATATTGGTGTGTTTATATAGGGGGAGGGGGTGTGCCCTCCCCTTTGGGTTTCCCATGTGGGACTAAACAAGGGAGAGAGGGGGAAGGCGCATGGGCCTTCATGGGCCACCGGCCAGGGGTGGGCCCCACCCTGCGCACAGCCCTAGGCTGGCCGGGTGGGCCCCCTTGAGGCGCCTGGGCCTTGGCCCTTTGGCCCTTGGCCCTTCCCTCCTTCGGTTTTCCCTCATGGGCCCTATTTCCCTAGGAAGTTTCGCCCATTAGTGGAATAACCCTTCAAATTAGATTTTAATATTATATTTAATATTAATTACACTAATTAATATGTAAATGCATATTACAAAATCCACCTTGACCCGAAACACCTTTCGGTTCCCTTTTGATTTCCTTCGAACAACTTCGGATCTTTCCCGGAATGATTCCGGTCCTTTATTCTTTCTCCGAACAACTTCGGATCTCTCTGCGGAAAAATTCCTGCTTTCTCTCTTTCTCTACTGTGATTTCATCTTATGAATGATCGCTCTCATCGTACCCTTAAGTGTATCCTCTCACGGCTCGGGAATGCTCTAGACATGATCTGTATCAATGATGAACAGAGGGACCATGGATATCCATGTGACCCCTATGCATTCCTGATGACAATGTCGTTTGAACCGTCTAAATGTAGCATCCTCTTCCTTTTGTTTCTCGATAAAACTTGTCCAAGATCCGATCATTTGGAACCCCAAGAGGAAGGTATGATGAGCACATCAGTAAGTTTTCCCTCAGTTATGAAACTAAGGTTTAATCGAACCAGTAGGAGCAAGGAAACACCCCGAAGGTGTTACTAGCTGAGCTTTTGCAGGGCGCACTACCGGTGCTAGTAGCAACGTGGAGACCTACACAACACAACCACAGAACTTTGTCCCCAACTTGTGATGAGGTTTTCAATCTCACCGTGTTTTGCGGAAAACAAAGGGTTAAACGTATCGAATGGAAAGAAGTAAAAGTTTGCAGAAAGTAAACACAAAGCAGAAACAGTTTATAGATTGTATGTAAAGAAAAGGACTGGGATCCATAGTTCACTAGAGGTGGCTCTCCTTAGATAGATAACATGCTGGGTGAACAAATTACAGCGGGGCAATTGACAAACACCGAGAAAGCAATACATGCATATATTAATCATCTTGACTCCTCTGAGACTTGATTGGGCATTACAACATAATACATAGACCGCCATCCAACTTCATCTATGACTAATAATCCACCATCAGGTTATCATCCGAACCCCCTCCAGTATTAAGTTGCAAGCAACAGATTATTGCTTTACGAACTGCGTGTAAAGTAAACAATACAATTGTTCTATGAACAAAGGATTGTTGTTTTCTCCCTAGTAGCAACAGCACATCTAGTACCTTAGAGATTTCTGTCACTTCCCCAGATTACCAAATGCATGAACCCACTATCGAGCATAAATACTAACTCTTGGAGTTGCTAGCATCTACTTGGCCAAGATAGCTACTAACAATGGAAAGCATGCAAGATCTCAAATAACAAAGACATGATAGAATCAATAATCAATCTGAAATAGCATCTCAATATCCATCGGATCCCCGCAAACACAACATGTATGGATTACAAATAGATGATCTTGATCATGAATGGAGCTCACAAGATCTAAACATGAAAGCACAAAGGAGGAGAACCAGCCATCTAGCTACTACATGGATCTGTAGTCCAAGGATGAACTACTCACGCATCACACTGGAGGCTTGCATGGTGATGAAGAAGGCCTCTAGGGTGAATTCCCCTCTCCGGCAGGGTGCCGTGAAGAGCTTCAGATCCCCCCCGATCTAGGGATGGAGATGACGGCGGCTACAGACTCTTTCGTGGATTTTTGATCGGGTACTTAGGGTTTTCGTCTCGAGGGCAATATATAGTCGGAAGGAGAGGCTGAGGGGGTGCCGGGAGCCACCACACCACCCCTGGCACGGGCCCAGCGTGGCCGCGCGGCCAGGTGGTGTGGCTGGCCCTGGCCCTTCTCCGTCTCGTATTCTGGCACTTGATCACTTCCGGAAAAATAGGCACTTTGGATTTTGTCCCGTCCAATTCCGAGAATATTCATTTTCTGACTTTCCTGGAACCAAAAACAGCAGAAAACAGGCAGCTGGCACTATAGCTCTTCTTAATAGGTTAGTCCAAGAAATCATATGAAAAGTACTCCAAAGTTAGAACAAAACAAAAGAAAGTGGATAAAAGCAAGCATGGATCATCAAAAATTATAGATACATTTGCAATGTATCAACATCCCCAAGCTTAAGTCATTCTCGTCCTTGAGTAGGTAAGTGATAAAAAAAAGAATAATTTTTGAGGTGACATGCACCATCAAAGACTTGATCAAAGTATTTGCAAAACATTCAAAGCTGGGATCATAGTAATTCAATCATAACATGAAAGACAAAGTTCTAGCAATAAGCAAAGAAACTATGATGCAACATGAAAAGGCACAAACAAAAGATTCATGAATAACAATGCTTTGCAAGACGTTTGTTTGTTTCACATAAAGAAAATATAGCATAATAATTTTCAGCTTGTCCCTCAATAGAGTAGCGAATATAAATGCATAGGACACCTTCAAAGTTCATAAGAGTGACTAGATACAATAGTTTAAAACAAGCAATAACAAGTTATGCATCAATCAACTAGTCTTGGGACAATGCACATAGAACTAAGAATGGCCACTATGCTCTCAAAGTAGGTGCATAAAGGTAGAAGGTGGAGACTCAATATAATGGTGGAAGAAAGGCCTTTTGTAAAATGAAGTAGGGATTCAAGTCTCATAAAGAGCTTCCAAAAATTATGGTACTTCTAGTTTTAATCTCTCATTGCCCCTATCATAAGCATCTGAAGGTGATTAAGGTTAAAGTGACACAACTAAGAGGATATGCTTGACAAGTTATAAACTGAAATCTCATGCCCTTAATTACGAAGACCGATCCTCATGCTACTCAACTTCAGTCACGAGTAAGCTCTTGTCATTGTAAGTATATGTGTATCATTAAGAACCGCCAACGGGGTACCCCTTGCACATGATACATGAGCTTTCCCATAATCAAAATGACAAGGCAAGCAGACAATGAGCATCTCAACGATCTTTTTATTTGCTATTTGCATAGGTTTTTATTGAGGATGCTTCATAGAGTGCTCATTATGGTGATGCTGCAAGTTTCCACCATGATTAGGCATGGCTTAGGCTAGCGGCCCAGGCGTTTCTCTAACACACATACAAACTCCATGATCTTACAAGTTCCACCTTTATTTCACACCGCCGGGATCCGTAAGCAAAAGAACATGATATCAACGGGGTACAAAGTACAAGTGCAATGTTGAAAGCGTTCCCCATGAAACATGGTTCTACTAATTTCAACATATAATGCACAAGCATATACGCAACAAAGAAGGACCCAATGGTACAAGTTTATTAGAGGCAAAAAGTAAAGTGTACCATCAAGTTCGTGAGAGCTTTAATCAGTAGTTTTCTCATAACAAGTGGAAGGTAAACAAAAGCATGAATATACCTGGAATAGCATAAGCTAGTAGGTAGGTATGGTGGAGTCTTTGGAATAACTTGGTTTAGGGAGTTGGATGCATGAGTGGAACTCATACTTGGTTATGGAGGCTAGCAAAAGACTGGGAGCGACAAACTAAGAGATCAATAATGGCCATAATCATGCAGAGCGACAAAACATCATTGATCAAAGCATAAAGTGATACTACAAGTTGAAAACTAAAGGATCATGAAGGCTATGGTGACTTGAGATAGTCATAACATGGTGTGAGCATGCGCCAAGTCAACCCAAATAAAGCATCAAAGGAGAATACCACTATACTATGCTTTAATATGCTAAAACAACGCATGATTCATCCAAAGCACATTAAGCAATCTCAATTGTTTATAACAAGTCATGCTACAACAAAGAATACTAAGCATAAAGCCAAAACAATATCAAGCATGGCATGACAAAGCATAGGCCACAGTCAAAAACCAGCTCTTTTTACCACATAAGTATGAACTTTCCTACTCTTTTCCAAACCAAACCAAACTATTTGCAAACCAAATGTATGAAAGAGGGGGTCCAACCAATTTATTCAGAAAACTAAGCAAACCAAGCAAACTAAAAATCAAAACAAAAACGAAAAAGAAGACGCTTCAAGAACAACACAACTGTGCATGAAACAATAAAAATGAAGCGTTTGGAAGAAACCTGGGATTTTTATTGATGAAGAAGGGGATGCCTTGGGCATCCCCAAGATTTGACGCTTGTACTTCTTGGATATTTCTTGGGGTGACACGCGTGGCATCCCCAAGCTTGAGCTTTAGTCCATCCGTCATCTCATTACTCATTCCTTCCATACACCTGAAATTTTTCCTTCATACAAAACTTCACACGATCTCATTAGCAACATTAGTGTACTTAAGATAAATAAGTCTCAAGGTTCAGTTCTAATACCAAATAAACTTCCATTAGAACACTAGCTACTATAGCACTTCCCTCAAAAATCTCAATTCCCCAAAAGAACTCAAGAAGGAACTAACAAGAAGCAAATGCAGAAAATGGCAGATATCTGCGAAAACAGACCAGCAGGTAAAGACGAATTTTTTCGAAGACCTTATGTTGATCAAATCAAAATGTGTTGAACTAACTAAAGTTAGATAAAAACCTGGGGCATAAGCACAAAAAATTACAGCTCAATCGGACATACAGAGCTCTCTCACGAATTTTTACGGTGAAGCATAGAAATCTGTTTCGGGACAACAACTTTTCCAATCATTACTTCTCTCTCATTAGAGGTTACTCTTGGCACAAAAAGCAAATAAAAAGGATAAGGAGAGGTTATTACAGAGGTAATAACTTCCAAGACTCATCTAAAACTTTTGGGTTATCTCCTAATAAGTACTTTTCTTTAACGCCTTTAAGTTAGGCATAAGAAGCAAAAAAAGAATCAAGTATTCTCAAATGAAGAAGCATTAAGACCAAATTGTTTTTATAGGAGAAGCAAAAGAAATATTTTCTCTCTTTTTAGGGAAGTGTTCTATACCTTTATTGAGTGGGAGTTGATATTTAATGGTGCCTTCTTTCATATCAATGATGGCACCAACAGTTCTAAGAAAAGGTCTTCCCAAAGTAATAGGACAAGAAGCATTGTATTCAACATCCAAAACATAGAAATCAACGGGGACATAGGAATTGTTAACCATAATAAGAACATTATTAATACTCCCCATGAGTTTCTTTTTAGCATTAGCATTAAGTGGGACATTCAAATAGCAATCTTCAAGAGGAGGCAAATCAAGCATATCATATATCTTCTAGGCATAATAGAAACACTACTATCAAGATCACACAAAGCTTTGAAATCAAAGTCATTCACTTTCATATTAATGATGGGTTCCCAACCATCTTCTTGCTTTATAGTAATAGAAGCTTTATGTTTTATCTTTTCTTCTTTAATCTTTATGAGAGCATCAGTAATGTGTTTTGTAAAAGCCATGTTCATAGCACTAGAATTAGGACTTTTAGAAAGCTTTTGTAGGAACTTAATAACTTCAGAGATATTGCAACCATCAAGATCAAAATCAACTTTATCATCTAAAGTAGTAGAACTATTACTAGCCTCAACACTAGTGGTGGTGATAGTAGAAACACTAATGATTCTAGCAATTTCATCTTCTCTTTCCCACTTAGCATGTAATTTAGCTAATAGTCTAACATTTTCATCAATTCTTACTTGTATGGCATTAGTAGCTGCAAAGGGATTCTCATTAGTTTCAGGTTTAGCAGCCATTTTATTCAAAGTAGATTGAGCTTCAGCCAAAGATGCTATATTTCTTTCAGCATTAGAGAGTTTTTCCTCAATAGTTTTATTGAAAGCAATTTGTTTACTAATAAACTCTTTAAGCATAACTTCAAGTTCAGAGGGAGCACTCTTATTATTGTTGTAAGACCATAAGCATTACCATTGTTGGGAGGATAAGGCTTATAATTGTTGTTACCAAAATTGTTCCTATAAGCATTATTGCCAAAGTTGTTATTTCTTATGAAGCTCACATCAACTTGCTCTTCTTGAGCAACCAAAGAGGCTAAAGGAACATTATTTGGATCAATATGGGCTTTCCCATTAACAAGCATAGACATAATAATATCAATTTTATCACTCAAGGAGGAGGCTTCCTAAATAGAATTTACCTTGTTACCTTGTGGAGCTCTCTTAGTATGCCATTCAGAATAATTAACCATCATATTGTCCAAAAGTTTTGTTGCAGCACCCAAAGTGATGGTCATAAAGGTACCTCCAAGAGCTGAATCCAATAGGTTCCTTGAAGAATAGTTCAATCCTGCATAAAAAGTTTGGCTGATCATCCAAGCAGTCAGTCCATGAGTGGGACAATTCTTTACCAAAGATTTCATTCTTTCCCAAGCTTGAGCAACATGCTCATTATCAAGTTGTTTAAACTTCATTATTTCACTTCTCATGGATATAATCTTAGAAGGAGGATAGTATTTTCCAATAAAAGCATCTTTACACTTAGTCCAAGAATCAATACTATTCCTAGTTAAGGAATTCAACCATTCTTTAGCTTTTCCTCTCAAAGAGAAAGGAAACAATTTCAGCTTAATAATATCACCATCTATATCCCTATGCTTTTTCATCTCACAAAGTTCAACAAAGTTATTTAGATGGGAAGCAGCATCTTCATTATGAATACCAGAAAATTGCTCTCTCATAACAAGATTGAGTAAAGCAGGTTTTATCTCAAAGAAAGTATTTTCAGCCACAGGTGGAGCAATAGGTGTGCTCATAAAATATTGTTGTTGGTGCTAGTGAAGTCACACAACTTAGTGTTTTCAAGAGTAGTCATTTTTATGGGTTTTCAAATAAGAAAGCAAACTTCCAAAACTATTTTTTTTTGTGTTTTTGAAGAACCAAACAAGCAAACAAAGCAAAAAGAAAACTAAACAAAAAAAACAACAAAGTAAAGAGATTGGTTACGAGGGACTCCCCTTGTGAAGATGTCCTTGACTCCCCGGCAACGGCGCCAGAAAAGATCTTGATGCGCTCGACTTTCGACGTAGAGCTCGTTGGGAACCCCAAGAGGAAGGTATTATGAGCACAGCCGTAAGTTTTCCCTCAGTTATGAAACCAAGGTTTAATCGAACCACAAGGAGCAAGGAAACACCCCAAAGGTGTTACTAGCTGAGCTTTGGCAGGGCGCACTACCGGTGCTAGTAGCAACATGGAGACCTACACAACACAACCACAGAACTTTGTCCCCAACTTGCGATGAGGTTGTCAATCTCACCGTGTTTTGTGGAAAACAAAGGATTAAACGTATCGAATGGAAAGAAGTAAAAGTTTGCAGAAAGTAAACACAAAGCAGAAACAGTTTATAGATTGTATGTAAAGAAAAGGACCGGGATCCATAGTTCACTAGAGGTGGCTCTCCTTAGATAGATAACATGCTGGGTGAACAAATTATAGCGGGGCAATTGACAAACACCGAGAAAGCAATACATGCATATATTAATCATCTTGACTCCTCTGAGACTTGATTGGGCATTACAACATAATACATAGACCGCTATCCAACTACATCTATGACTAATAATCCACCTTCAGGTTATCATCTGAATCCCCTCCAGTGTTAAGTTGCAAGCAACAGATTATTGCTTTAGGAACTGCGTGTAAAGTAAACAATACGATTGTTCTATGAACAAAGGATTGTTGTTTTCTCCCTAGTAGCAATAACACATCTAGTACCTTAGAGATTTCTGTCACTTCCCCAGACTACCAGAGGCACGAACCCACTATCGAGCATAAATACTAACTCTTGGAGTTGCTAGCATCTACTTGGCCAAGATAGCTACTAACAACGGAAAGCATGCAAGATCTCAAATAACAAAGACATGATAGAATCAATAATCAATCTGAAATAGCATCTCAATATCCATCGGATCCCCGCAAACACAACATGTATGAATTACAAATAGATGATCTTGATCATGAACGGAGCTCACAAGATCTAAACATGAAAGCACAAAGGAGGAGAACCAGCCATCTAGCTACTACATGGATCCGTAGTCCAAGGATGAACTACTCACGCATCACACCGGAGGCTTGCATGGTGATGAAGAAGGCCTCCAGGGTGAATTCCCCTCTCCGGCAGGGTGCCGGGAAGAGCTTCAGATCCCTCCCGATCTAGGGATGGAGATGACGGCGGCTACAGACTCTTTCGTGGATTTTTGATCGGGTACTTAAGGTTTTCGTCCCGAGGGCAATATATAGGCGGAAGGAGAGGCCGAGGGGGTGCCGGGAGCCACCACACCACCCCCTGGCACGGGCCTAGCCTAGCCGCGTGGCTAGGTGGTGTGGCCGGCCCCTGGCCCTTCTCCGTCTCGTATTCTGGCACTTGATCCCTTCCAGAAAAATAGGCACTTTGGCTTTTGTCCCGTCCAATTCCGAGAATATTCATTTTCTGATTTTTCTAGAACCAAAAACAACAGAAAACAGGCAGCTGGCACTGTGGCTCTTGTTAATAGGTTAGTCCAAGAAATCATAATAAAAGTACTCCAAAGTTGGAACAACACACAAGAAAGTGGATAAAACCAAGCATGGAACATCAAAAATTATAGATACATTTGTAATGTATCAACATCCCCAAGCTTAACTCCTGCTCGTCCTCGAGTAGGTAAGTGATAAAAAGAAATAATTTTTGAGGTGACATGCACCATCAAAGACTTGATCAAAGTATTTGCAAAACATTCAAGGCTGGGATCATAGTACTTCAATCATAACATGAAAAACAAAGTTCTAGCAATAAGCAAAGAAACTATGATGCAACATGAAAAGGCACAAACAAAAGATTCATGAATAACATGCTTTGCAAGACGTTTGTTTGTTTCACATAAAGAAAACATAGCATAAAAGTATTCAGCTTGTCCCTCAATAGAGTAGCAAATATAAATGCATAGGACACCTTCAAAGTTCATAAGAGTGACTAGATACAATAGTTTCAAACAAGCAATAACAAGTTATGCATCAATCAACTAGTCTTGGGACAATGCACATAGAACTAAGAATGGCCACTATGCTCTCAAAGTAGGTGCATAAAGATAGAAGGTGGAGACTCAATATAATGGTGGAAGAAAGGACTTTTGTAAAAGGAAGTAGGGATTCAAGTCTCATAAAGAGCTTCCAAAAATTATGGTACTTGTAGTTTTCAGCTCGCATTGGCCCTATCATAAGCATCTTGAAGGTGATTAAGGTTAAAGTGACACAACTAAGAGGATATGCTTGACAAGTTATAAACCGAAATCTCATGCCCCTTACTTACGAAGACCGATCCTCATGCTACTCAACTTCAGTCACGAGTAAGCTCTTGTCATTGTAAGTATATGTGTATCATTAAGAATCGCCAACGGGGTACCCCTTGCACATGATACGGGAGCTTTCCAATAATCAAAATGACAAGGCAAGCAGACAATGAGCATCTCAGCGATCTTTTTATTTGCTATTTGCATAGGTTTTTATTGAGGATGCTTCATAGAGTGCTCATTATGGTGATGCTGCAAGTTTCCACCATGATTAGGCATGGCTTAGGCTAGCGGCCCAGGCGTTTCTCTAACACACATACAAACTCCATGATCTTACAAGTTCCACATTTAGTTCACACCGTCGGGATCCATAAGCAAAAGAACATAATATCAACGGGGTACAAAGTACAAGTGCGATGTTGAAAGCGTTCCCCATGAAACATGGTTCTGCTAATTTCAACTTATAAAGCGCAAGCATATACGCAACAAAGAAGGACCCAATGATTCAAGTTTATTAGAGGCAATAAAGTAAAGTGTGCCATTAAGTTCGTGAGAGCTTTAATCACTAGTTTTCTCATAACAAGTGGAAGGTAAACAAAAGCATGAATATACTTGGAATAGCATAAGCTAGTAGGTAGGTATGGTGGACTCTTTGGAAAAACTTGGTTTAGGGAGTTGGATGCATGAGTGGAACTCATTGTTGTGGAGGCTAGTAAAAGACTGGGAGCGACAAACTAAGAGAGCAATAATGGCCATAATCATGCAGAGCGACAAAACATCATTGATCAAAGCATAAAGTGATACTACAAGTTGAAAACTAAAGGATCATGAAGGCTATGGTGACTTGAGATAGTCCTAACATGGTGTGAGCATGCGCCAAGTCAACCCAAATAAAGCATCAAAGGAGAATACCACTATACTATGCTTTAATATGCTAAAACAACGCATGATTCATCCAAGGCACATTAAGCAATCTCAATTGTTTATAACAAGTCATGCTACAGCAAAGAATACTAAGCATAAAGCCAAAACAATATCGAGCATGGCATGACAATGCATAGGCCACAATCAAAAACAAGCTCTTTTTACCACATAAGCATGAACTTTCCTACTCTTTTCCAAAACCAAACCAAACTATTTACAAACCAATGTGTGAAAGAGGGGGTCCAACCAACTTATTCAGAAAACTAAGCAAACCAAGCAAACTAAAAACCAAAACGAAAACAAAAAGAAGACGCTCCAAGAGAAATACAACTGTGCACGAAATAATAAAAATGAAGCGTTTGGAAGAAACCTGGAATTTTTATTGATGAAGAAGGGGATGCCTTGGGCATCCCCAAGCTTTGACGCTTGTACTTCTTAGATATTTCTTGGGGTGACACGCGTGGCATGCCCAAGCTTGAGCTTTAGTCCATCCTTCATCTCATTACTCATTCCTTCCATACACCTAAAAATTTTCCTTCATACAAAACTTCACACAATCTCATTAGCAACATTAGTGCACTTAAGATAAATAAGTCTCATGGTTCAGTTCTAACACCAAATAAAATTCTATTAGAACACTAGCTACTGTAGCACTTCCCTCAAAAATCTGAATTCCCCAAAGGAACTCAAGAAGGAACTAACAAGAAGCAAATGCAGAAAATGGCAGAAATCTGTCAAAACAGACCAGCAGGTAAAGACGATTTTTTTTGAAGACCTTCTGTTGCTCAAATCAAAAGGTGTTGAACTAATGAAAGTTAGATAACAACCTGGGGCTACAGACTCTTTCGTGGATTTTTGATCGGGTACTTAGGGTTTTTGTCCCGAGGGCAATATATGGGCGGAAGGAGAGGCTGAGGGGGTGCCGGGAGCCACCATACCACCCCCACGGGCCCAGCCTGGCCGCGCGGCCAGGTGGTGTGGCCGGCCCCTAGCCCTTCTCCGTCTCGTATTCTGGCACTTGATCACTTCCGGAAAATAGACACTTTGGCTTTTGTCCCGTCCAGTTCCGAGAATATTCATTTTCTGACTTTCCTGGAACCAAAAACAGCAGAAAACAGGCAGCTGGCACCGTGTCTCTTATTAATAGGTTAGTCCAAGAAATCATATGAAAAGTACTCCAAATTTGGAACAAAACACAATAAAGTGGATAAAACCAAGCATGGATCATCAAAAATTATAGATACATTTGCAATGTATCAAACACTCTCATATAAATATCTTCTCTTCATGATACTGCTCTTAACTACTCTCCGGTTGGACACTCTAATCGATATTAGGGCTATAACAGCACACCTCAAAGTTCATATTTCCCATCTAGAAAACACCACACTGTCACCTTGAGTACTAGATGAGTCTTACAAACACCACAATTTCATAAAGACATCCAACTCCAAATATAACTCATAACAAGTATTTTTAATCTCTAGCCTAAGTGCCACCATGGTGTGCACGTTGTCACCTTCACACACATGGGGAGAGTAGAGATCTATTAAAGCACTTGAGTAGCAAGGTAGATCTATAGATTACAAGCTCATGATCACAATATGATCACACATAGAGAGAGATGAACACATAGCTACCGGTAGAACCCTTAGCCTCGAGAGAGAACTACTCTCTCCTCATCATGGGAATCAGCAACGGTGATGGAGATGGTGGTGGAGATCGATGGAGATGGCTCCGGGGGCACTTCCCTGTCCCGGCAGAGTGCTGGAACAGAGACTTTCTGTCCCCCAAATCTCCCCTTCGGTGACGGCGACGTTGCAGAACTTTTCGTGGCTGGAGGCTTGACGATTTAGGGTTTTTGCATCGGGAGGCATCTTATAGGCGAAGAGGCAAGGTCGGTGGGCGGCTAGGGGGGCCACACCACCTGGTGGCGCGGCCAGGGCTAGCCCGCGCCACCACATGGTGTGGCCACCCTTTGGCCCCTCTCCGTCTCGTCTTCTGGCTCCGTGAGTCTTCCGGTAAAATATCGACTTTGGCTTTTGTCCAGTCCAATTCCGAGAATATTGATTTTCTGACTTTCTGGAACCAAAAACAGCAGAAAACAGGCAACTGGCATTGTGGCTCTTGCTAATAGGTTAGTCCAAGAAATCATATGAAATGTACTCCAAAGTTGGAACAAAACACAAGAAAGTACATAAAACCAAGCATGGAACATCAAAAATTATAGATACATTTGCAATGTATCAGTATCTTAAAGAACCACCAACGGGGTACCCCTTGCACATGATACAGGAGCTATCCCATAATAAAAATGACAAGGTAAGCAGACTATGAGCATCTCAGTGATCTTTTTATTTGCTATTTGCATAGGTTTTTATTGAGGATGCTTAATAGAGTGCTCATTATGGTGATGCTGCAAGTTTCCACCATGATTAGGCATGGCTTAGGCTAGCGGCCCAGGCGTTTCTCTAACACACATACAAACTCCATGATCTTACAAGTTCCACATTTAGTTCACACCGTCGGGATCCATAAGCAAAAGAACATAATATCAACGGGGTACAAAGTACAAGTGCGATGTTGAAAGCGTTCCCCATGAAACATGGTTCTGCTAACTTCAACTTATAAAGCGCAAGCATATACGCAACAAAGAAGGACCCAATGATTCAAGTTTATTAAATGCAAAAAGTAAAGTGTGCCATCAAGTTCGTGAGAGGTTTAATCACTAGTTTTCTCATAACAAGTTTAATTTGGAAGGTAAACAAAAACATGAATATACTTGGAATAGCATATGCTAATAGGTAGGTATGGTGGACTCTTTGAAATAACTTGGTTTAAGGAGTTGGATGCATGAGTGGAACTCATACTTGGTTGTGGGGGCTAGCAAAAGACTAGGAGCGATAAACTAAGAGAGCAATAATGGCCATAATCATGCAGAGCGACAAAACATCATTGATCAAAGCATAAAGTGATACTACAAGTTGAAAACTAAAGGATCATAAAGGCTATGGTGACTTGAGATAGTCATAGCATGCTGTGAGCATGCGCCAAGTCAACCCAAATAAAGCATCAAAGGAGAATACCACTATACTATGCTTTAATATGCTAAAACAACGCATAATTCATCCAAGGCACATTAAGAAATCTCAATTGTTTATAACAAGTCATGCTACAACAAAGAATACTAAGCATAAATCCAAAACAATATCAAGCATGGCATGACAAAGCATAGGCCACAGTTAAAAACAAGCTCTCTTTACCACTTAAGCATTAACTTTCCTACTCTTTCCAAACCAAACCAAACTATTTGAAAACCAATGTATAAAAGAGGGGGTCCAACCAATTTATTCAGCAAAATAATCAAACCAAGAAAACGAAAAACCAAAACGAAAACGAAAAAGAAGACGCTCCAAGAACAGCACAACTGTGCATGAAACAATAAAAATGAAGCGTTTGGAAGAAACCTAGGATTTTTATTGATGAAGAGGGGGATGCCTTGGACATACCCAAGCTTTGATGCTTGTACTTCTTAGATATTTATTGGGGTTACACGCGTGGCATAACCAAGCTTGAACTTTAGTCCATCTTTCATCTCATTACTCAATCCTTCCATACACCTGAAATTTTTCCTTCATACAAAACTTCACACAATCTTTATTAGCACCATTAGTGCACTCAAGATAATAGGTCTTTAGGTTCAGTTTTAACACCAATAAAACTTCCATTAAAATACTAGCTACTGTAGAACTTCCCTCAAAAAGCTCAATTCCTCAAAAGAACTCAAAAAGGAACCAACAAGAAGCAAATGCAGAAAATGGCAGAAATCTGTCAAAACAGACCAGCAGGTAAAGACGAATTTTTTAGAAGACCTTCTGTTGCTCAAATCAAAAAGTGTTGAACTAATGAAAGTTAGATAACAACCTGGGGCAGAAGCACAAAAATTAACGCCTTAAAAGGACGTACATAGCTTTTACACGAATTTTTACGGTGAAGCACAGAAATCTGTTTCAGGACAGCAACTTTCCCAATCATTACTTCTCTCTCATTAGAGGTTACTCTTGGCACAAAAAGCAAATAAAAAGGATAAGGAGAGGTTTAACTTCCAAGACTCATCTAAAAATTTTGGGTTATCTCCCAATAAGTACTTTTTTTAACGCCTTTAAGTTAGGCATGATAATTTGAGAAGATGCTCGCATAGGAAATATGAATTGAAGTAAAAGAGAGCATCAAGAAGTAAATTCAAAACACATTTAAGTCTAACCCTCTTCCTCTGCATAGGAATCTTATACTCAAATAAATTCACAAAGAACAAAGTGACATGCATAGGATGATAAAACGAGAGTAACTTCAAAACTTTCAGCAAATAGAGAGGTATTTCAGTAACATGAAAACTTTTACAACCATATTTTCCTCTCTCATAATAATTTTTAGTAGCCTCATGAATAAACTCAACAATATAACTATCACATAAAGCATGCTTTTCATAATCTACAAACACTAGAGCTTTATTATAAACATTTTCAAAAGAATCCTCAGAAACATGACATTCGTCCTCCTTTGGTAAGCATGGGGGACAATCAAATAATGTAAGGGGTAAAGAGTTACTCTCATTAGAAGGTAGGGATGGGTAGATCCATTCTTCCTCCTCTTGATCATCACTCTCCTCCTCTTTTTCATCCAATGAGCTTCCAGTTTCAGCAATTTCTTCTTCCATAGGCTCCTGCAAGGCATTAGTCTCTTCCATTGGTGGAGAGCATCTATTCAGATATTTAAGAAATATAGCCATTTTCTACCTTGTAATTATCAAAGAAAAATTTAAGTACATCATAAACCTCATATTTATAGAGTGAATCATCAGTATTTTCAAGCAAACTAGCAAGTTCAAATGCACCCTTCCAAGCAATAAATTCTTCAATTTGTTCCACATCATAAAAGTCATAATTCCCTTTAACATAAGAAGATATGGTAACATTATCATTATACTCACATTGAAAAGGGAGGTGTTTATACCTCCTACAGCAACAAGATTTATCAAAGCAATAAGTAACATTATAAGTAGCACACGTTTATAGTAATGGTATACAATTTATCAATTTGTTCCCATAAGTGTTTCCCTTTTTGTGACAAGCGGTGTTCCTTATAATAATATTATTGTTCTTCCGTGAACCCACCTTTCCAATAAGATTCAGTTTCAAAGAAACCAACCATTGATAGAAAGCATGATAAAGCAAGATAATAACAGACCAATGAAAATAACAACTATAGTAGGAACTAATTGTTTTTGTGTTTTTGATAAAGAAACAAGCAAACAAAACAAAAATGAACTAAGAAAAACAAAAACAACAAAGTAAAGAGATTGGTTATGAGGGACTCCCCTTGTAAAGATGTCCTTGACTCCCCGGCAACGGCGCTAGAAAAAGCTTGCTGGCGCGTGGTTGACGTGGGAGCTTCTTCTTCTTCAATCCCCGGCAACGACACCAAAAAAGCTTGATGATAACCAAAAATATATCGAGCTCGTTGGAGAACCCCAAGAGGAAGGTATGATGAGCACAACAGCAAGTTTTCCCTCAGTACGAAAACAAGGTTATCAATCCAGTAGGAGCAAGGAAATACCCCAAAGGTGTAGCTAGCTGAACGTTGGCAGGGCGCACTACCGGTGTCAGCAGCAACGTGGAGACCTGCACAACACAACTACAAAACTCAGTCCCCAACTTGCGATGAGGTTGTCAATCTCACCGGTTTTGCTGAAAACAAAAGATTAAACGTATCGAATGGAAGGATGTAATAGTTTGCAGAAAGTAAACACAAAGCAGTAAACAGTTTGTAGATTGATTGTAAAAGAAAGGACCGAGGTCCATAGTTCACTAGAGATGGCTCTCCTTAAGATAGATAACATGCTGGGTGAACAAATTATAGCGGGGCAACTGACAAACATCAAGAAGGCATACAAGCATATACTAATCATCTTGACTCCTTTGAGATTCGATTGGGCATTACAACATTATACATAGACCGCCATCCAACTTCATCTATGACTAATAATCCACCTTCAGGTTATCATCCGAACCCCCTCCAGTATTAAGTTGCAAGCAATAGATTATTGCTTTACGAACTACGTGTAAAGTAAACAATATGATTGTTCTATGAACAAAGGAGTGATGTTTTCTCCCTAGTAGCAACAACACATCTACTACCTTAGAGATTTCTGTCACTTTCCCAGATTACCAGAGGCATGAACCCACTATCGAGCATAAATACTAACTCTTGGAGTTGCTAGCATCTACTTGGCCAAGATAGCTTCTAACAACGGAAAGCATGCAAGATCACAAATAACAAAGACATGATAGAATCAATAATCAACCTGAAATAGCATCTATATCCATCGGATCCCCGCAAACACAACATGTATGGATTACAAATAGATGATTTTAATCATGAACGGAGCTCACAAGATCTAGACATGAAAGGACAAAGGAGGAGAACCAACCATCTAGCTACTACATGGATCCGTAGTCCAGAGATGAACTACTCACGCATCACACCGGAGGCTTGCATGATAATGAAGAAGCCTCCAGGGTGAATTCCCCTCTCTGGTAGGGTGCCGGGAAGAGCTTCAGATCCCTCCCGATCTAGGGATGGAGATGACGGCGGCTACAGACTCTTTCGTGGATTTTTGATCGGGTACTTAGGGTTTTGGTATCGGAGGCAATATATAGGCGAAAGGAGAAGCCGAGGGGGTGCTGGGGTCGGCCAGACCACCCCTGGTGCAGGCCAGGCCTGGCCGCGTGGCCAGGTGGTGTGGCTGGGCCCCAGCCCTTCTCCGTCGTATTCTAGCTCCAGATGTCTTCCGGTAAAATAGCAACTTTGGCTTTTGTCCCGTTCAATTCCGAGAATATTCATTTTCTGACTTCCTAGAACCAAAAATAGCAGAAAACAGGCAGCTGGCAATATGGCTCTTGTCAATAGGTTAGTCCAAGAAATCATATGAAAAGTACTCCAAAGTGTGGACAAAACACAAGAAACTAGATAAAACCAAGCATGCAACATCAAAAATTATAGATACATTTGCAATGTATCATGTATCTTCACCAATGCGAAGATACTCATCACAATAATCTTCGGGCATGCCATATGCAATAACATGCATGGTTACGGAGATTTTCTGGCAAGCACTGAACCCAAGATCCCCTAATGCGTCTCTATGGGGTTGGAAGTATGTGATGTTGGCCTCACAAGCTTCTACTATTTTGACGAACAATTCTCGGCGCATTTGATACCTCCTACGGAAGATATGCGGTGGGGGGGGGGGGGGGGTAGGTTGGTACCTCAACGAACTAATCTTGCATGAGGGACTAGTGGTTGAGCGAGCGGTTGTGCGGGAGGCAAATATGACCGGGCACCGAGCCACGCGGACGATTCACGAGCATGAACCTATCCTCATTCTCATTGACAGCAAGGATGATAGCTAACTATTCGGTATCGTCGTCGTGGAGCAGCTCGTCGAGGTCGGAATCTTCTGAGGAGGAAGAGTCGTCAAAAAATAACTCCTCGCTCTCGCTCGGCTCTGAAGACATCTGCAGCAAACACGCGGGCCGTCAAGAAGGTGGTTGACGAGGTTGATTCGGCTGTCGGCGGCGGCGAGAGGACCAGATCTTACCGCGGCGTGCTGGGCGAGATCGATTTCGGCGTTTTCGGCAGCGGTGTTGCACATAGCGGAACTCGTAGTGGCTGGATCTATTCGCCTGCGTGCAGAGCGCCAGGAAGGAAGGCGACAAGGATGGGATGGCGGCGGGCGGATGGTGGCGGTGGCGGGAAGAAGGGGGAGAGGGAGAAGAAATATTAGCGCGCCAACCTCTGCAACGAGAATAGCGTTCACGCTTAGGTCGGCCGCCTGCCCTAGGAATGTACAGGTCGATCAGCAGTTTTCTCTGTCGCCCGCAAAAAAAATTAAGCGTCGACGACTTTTATGGTTACCACTGGAGCACCACTATTACACAGAAACCAAAAATTGGCGGTTTATTTTCATTTTGTGCGACTTTAAGAGATCCGTTAGAGCTGCACTTAGGCTGTGTTTGGTTGGGATTTTCGTGTCAGATTCACTACCAAAAAGCTAGAATCTAAACCAAATGGGTGCACCAGCGTTCACAACTTCGACAACACAGCAGATTCTCGCAGTGTAAAATAGAATCAGATGTACCCCGGATTTCACTGTGTTGCGTTGTGCTAAAAAGTTGGAAATTACCGGCCATGCCACTGGTGAGTCAAAACTGACCGGTTTGATTTCTTATTTTCTCCTCGAACCCTCCTTTCTTCTCCTGTACCTTAACGAGTCACCACTCACCAGGCTAGGTTTGCCCCGCCGCCGGCCTACTCCGGCAGCGTCCGACAGTGGAGCCACCGGGAATCGAGCCCCCACAGACTGCCGCAACCTTTTCCGTCATGGTCTACTGCTGCCGTCGCTCACTCCGTCGTGCCAGCACCCAGCACGCCGTTGCCTCCTCCGCTTGGTCCGCCACGCAGCCGGGAGGCCAACCGCCGGCCGGCCGGAGATCGTGCGTTCTGCCGCCTGTACGTTTGCCTCCCTATCTCCCCTCCTCAGCCTCCTTCACATCTCCGTCCCTCCACTCTCCCGTGCCTAATCATGTTCTTGTTTTTTTTCTATGTTTTGATGCTTATTAATATGTTCCATATGGCCGGCAACTCTGTATTATTTTCTTGGTTCTAACTTGTGAACCATTTGTATTTCGTGTAATCTTGATTTATTTCACACTAATCTTAGACATTACTTTCTATTTCTATTAACTATATGCATAAAATATTAAAAATAAAAAATCCGTTCTCAAAATAGTCATTTGCATGTCTATTAGTGTTTAAATCATGTTTTGCGATCAATTAGCATATAAATAATCTCATTATGTCTCGAGAGAACTACGGACATTTTCTATCAAATCCACAATTGACAGTTGTTATAACCAAATAATTTTCAGCTTCCCACAGTTGTCAGCTCACAACAGCTTTTCCACAGCTGATTTCCCACGGCTGATTCTAGAGAATCTACAGCTCAACCAAACACACCCTTAGTCTCTATAGCCAGTAGCTCTATCCCAATTGCCGTCCATGTACATCTTTGCGGCGCCAGCTACGATGCCTCTAGTTCAACTCAGGCCAAGGTTGAATATATCGGGTAGGCTTTGATAGGATGAAACCTATCCTCTAATTTTACAAAATATACGTGAGTATATAGGCTTCAGTCCATGGCTGATCGAGAAAGAAGAACAAATTCATCGCTCAAGCGTGAATTAGTGCTACATTGTGGCACATGAGGATGGCCCTTTTTACCATTCCAGTACGTTTGCGGAACAGGGGGGACAGGCGCCCGGCCCAGGTCCACACTGGTCGTGTTGCTACACCTAACGGTGACCTGCATGGGCCGGCCTGCTGGCCATTTTTCATATTTTACATGTCTAAAATACCAGGACGCAAAACACTCCAAATAAAGGACCACCTGTTACTAGTATTTCATCCTTCGTCCCGCAAACACAAAAGGGATACATACATAGTTCGTCCTTAAATGAAAATAAAGATAAAAGATCGAAAATCATGCATCTTGATAAAGAATCAACTTCCTCTTCTTTTTGAACCAAGCCCGTTGCATTGGATCCATGGCTTCGAGGTCGGCGGTCATGATCCTATTTTCCTCGGCGAATATGAAGAGCTCCACTTCCTTTTGCTTGAGATCCAATTTTATAACTTTTGAGCGGGCATTCATCTCTTCTAGCTCTAGCTTTATGGATTGAATCCCATAGTAGCTGTAAGCCGCATCCTCCCTTTCTTTTCGCTTCCTTTCTTCCCTCTTCTCCAAAGACACCTCCTCGGTCATCATCTCCTTTAACGTCTCTTGGATGGCAAGTGACGAAGCCTCACGATTGGAATCGATCTTTGTGTTGGTCCTTTGTCTCGGCCTTTTCAGTTTACCTCCACTTGGGGTTTGCTCATCAATGTCGATGACTACGGAGCTTCCTCCCTCCCCTCCCCCTCATCACAATAGAGCTCCTTCCATTTCTCGCAATCTTTGAGCTTCGTCCAATAATGGGTAATGTGAAGGACTTCTTGTCTTGAACGGTGATGAAGTGTTCCAAAGCATGGAACACCTACAAAATAAATATGTTGTTAGGGGTGTTCAAATGTGCATTCATGTATGAACAAAAAAAAGGGTGAATGAGCATACCAAGTCTTGGACTCCAGTGCCACTCACGAGCCTCAACTTACATGCTCATAGGAAGCACAAAACTTTGAGCATTGTTCGTTTGATTGTTGTCCATAGTTTTGTGAGAGAGTTTTCATTCGAATCACTCTGAAAAAGTTTCTCACCAAAATGACGATTCCTAGAAGTACTTCCATATCCGGTTCCAAAAGACCGTTCCCTTTTGCTTGCCACTGGTTATCGCATCTTGGCCTATTTCTAGCCATGCATCACATAGCATCTCATCCTCGAGGACTGAGTACGACGAGGTCCTCCTGCTACCTCCTACCCGAGCTTACCACGATAGTTCGTCCTGGAACAAGGGCTTGGTATTGATTGAGAAACCGAGGGGTTTGGTATCTTGTTGGGTGTACTGAGTTTCCTGTAGGGACAAAATCACCGTTGTTTGACAAACTATAGGTGCGGGGACCGGATCATACAAGGGACTAGAATCATACCTGAACGGGAGTTAGGGTTGGCGTTTCGTCGAATAGTGTGCGGGGAGCGGACATGCTGCCGGCGGGAATGGTCCTTGTGATTTTTCTGCTTGACAAGGACCCGTCGTCGCCCATCGGCGTCACATTCAGATCAATGACCAGTGGCGTAGGGAAGGACTCGCCCATCTCCGGTGAGGGCTCTCACGTGTTGCGGACCAGGGGTAGGACCCGCCACCCGTGTCCATGTTGGGCACCGGTGGCTTGTTGGATGACGAGTGTAAACTCGCTACCACTGCGAATGTCATGGCATGCTGCTGCTCTTTAATGAGCTGAATGGTGGCCGCTTGCGTCGCGAGGGCCTCAGCGCCGGTCTTGGCCTGAATGGCCACGGCGACCTCAGGGCCTTGACCCTTTCTTCGGCGAGGGCAGCCACTGCTACGCGAGCCCTTTGCTTGTCCCGGCGTGTAGTCCTTGCTTCATAGTCTCCTCCGACCTCGCATGATACCACCTATGATACTCTCACTATGACTAGGCTTAGAAAACAGGTCCCACATTTCAACTTTTCACCGAGCGTGGATTAGGGCGTCTCCAATGTAGAAATAAGGATCGGCCATAAGGAAAAAAACAGCTTAAGTACCGCCCTTATACATTGTGAGGGTCTGGCACATACTAAAAATTCGTAAGGTCGACCACACCGGTGTGGCCGGGTCGTAAGGACTAAAAAAAGATTGTTTCTCTCCCCTCTCTTCATAGTGCACGGTAATGCACATAGTCGTTTATCTCCCGTGAATTCTAGGACGCCAGCAAAGTGACTCCGGCGAGGTGGCCAAGAGCGAGACCCGTAGAATTGACGGTGACCTTGTGCTGGAGCCTAGGCGTCCGCACAGGCTCGCTGGCTCGCGATGACTTGCATCATCTTATTTTTACTGTGATTTGGTCAATAATACTGATGTCTTAAGCATATTTGCCGAAGCTTCTAAAATTTATTAGGTCTGCTACTGCTTGTATTCAACACTCGATAAAGTCAAACTCTTCATCTATATTTTGTATATTCTATAAAGTTCCATTGAGGTAAATTGATATTTCTAATGGCCTCTTTGTTACACCTAAAATAGACGACCTTGCACTCTAGAAAACCTCCCGTGAACTTTGAGCTCTCTTCGGTAATATTTAAGGAAACAAGAATAGACAATGGGACTTACATATATCTGCGATTCATCTAAGCTTTCCTTTTTTTTCCTAGCATCTAGATAATTTGGTTTAGCCAAAGAGTTTAACTGCCGGTGTATTGAAAAGAAAACAACTAATGTGACTTTTCTTACAATATATGCCTTGAATTTATGGAATTCATTTTACATGTTCGATGTTATAATTATATAATAATAAAATTTTATTCAAGGTGCAACTACATTATTAAGTTTTTATTTTTCATAAGTATAATAGTAAAATGAATTTGTTAAGATGTATATCAAAAGACGAGTTGCATAAAAAGGTAAAAATGTTTAGTGTAAATAATTAGGCAGCCACAACGACTTCAATTGGTTGATAGATTATATTACAGAGACAATCAATGAAGAACCTCTAAAACTTATGCATACACAGAAAATTTGATTTAGACAATTTTCACGTTGTATACATTATGGAACAAATTGTGTTTACTCGAACATTGATCCAGATGTCTAGAGAGCGGATTGCTGATTGCTAGCCGCTCCTCGAACAACTCAGAATATAAAGGATTTCATATGATCCATATGATGGCAATGAAAAAACACTAAACTTTATTTGCTTAGCAATATTTATTGCTTCAATTCAACGTATATTTAATGTGTAAAACTGATTGCAAATTTAATCTACTACAATTCATTTGAACTCTCTGTTCTAGATTTTTTCGAAATAATTCCGAGTATCATAGATTCATATGTTTCCATTTACCTTTCTAGAAAGCAAATCATCATTCTAATATTATTAACTTTGCTTCCGAGTACAACCAAAAGTCTATAAGATGTTGGATTTTATTTGAAGAATTATGAAGGTGCCGATCACCTGGTGGACACGTTTATCAAAATAGTAGAACGTTTTAGTAAACCCATAATTTAGTTTGGCAAAGCGTTCTACATTATGGGACGGATGTAGTAGTTTAGAGTCTTACCTGCGAGATGAATCAACAGATTTTGGCGGTGCAGAGATACTCGGTGATGCCATACAAAGAGTTTGCCGAATAATCGGGCCTTGCTAGGAAAATAATTTTGCATGCACAGCCTAGCAAGCACAGTCGCACAAACTCTCATCTCTGCTCTCCATCTCCATGGTACCGTGCTGTCTCCGAAAGGAGTATCAGGCGAGGTATAGTAGAAGCCACGCTAGATCTTTTTTAACTTTAGTCAAACTCTATCGTCAGAATTAGCTTTGTTAGGATGTGTGTAATGTATGTATAAGGGTATGGACAGAGATGTAGATGCTGCCTTTTTTTTCCAAGTTGTTTGATTGTGATGAGATTTGACCTGAACATATAACAAGATCGACCTGTTCTAAATGCCTAGTTTAGGTACAATCAGTTCAAGTTTCTACTCTGCGTTGGTTGACTGTCTGTGCTCAAGGAATGGCGGAATAGGTCTCGTCTTCTGTACGCCATAGGAGAGGTCGGTCGTTGCCAGATGAGCCACAGCACAGGACCTGTCTCGATCGTTCGTAGAAAATATGAGCTGAGCAATGTATTCCCAGATTCGACGAGACAATATCAACAGTTCCCCTAACGTACGAACTGTGTTTGTTTACAGCAACCAAGCAACACGGCCTGAAACTTGACCTAACATAATCTTCCCTCTCTGCATCGTTTGTACAGAAGAAGCGCGCGGTAAAAGAAAAGAAAAACCAACATAAAACTAAACAAGAGAAACTTTTTTTATCAAGCAAGGTAGTAAAACCACTTCTTTCTTCTAGACGTCTCAGACCCCCTATACACGGTTAATAATAAACTTATATCAGGTTAGCATCATGCGCCACCGCGGGAAACAGAGCCGTCAGAGCGCCCCCGCTGCAGCTGACGACGCTTCAGCGACGTCCTGCGCCGGAATGTTGAGGTCGGGGAGCACAAAGCCGACGGCGGCGCTCTGCTCGGCCACACAAGGCTTCCCTTGCTGCTGCTGCTGCTCCTCTTCGGACGCGGTCCTCTTCCGTTTGCTCGAACAAGAATGCTCCAACCTTGTCTGCAAATTCGGTCAAAAGGGTAAACGTTACTACCACATATATTCAGAAATTGGCAGACTTTTTGTTTTTGCGAAATCAGATACGCAGTGACTTTGAATCCAGCTAGCTAACACAACCCGGTTCGACGACAGCGAGAGACACGACACTCTGAGACCTGAAGGGCAATTCAGATAGATACGGAGTCCCTATCCCAGAATGAACAGCATGACCGGTCTCACTCTGCCTCTACGGCGTTCTTGAAGACAGACGCACGGCGGTGAGCTACCACTATGGTGAAACGCGTTATATATGTACCAATTTAGCAGGTCCAAGTCCAGGATGTTTGCCATTACAGTGGCCGGACATACTCCCCCTGGCATACCAGGCAACCAGAAAGCACGGCTAAAACAGAACAGGGACCATTCAGTTAGTTGGTTGGTCTAACTATATAGCCACTATAACGCTATAGTCCGTTCAACCATGCGTGTGCAGACACTGCGTCACGCACAGCACAGTTGAAGCAGTACCACACTACAGGTTGGCCGGAGTCCCGGACAAGAAAAGACCTGGGTGGCCCCGAAGCCGTAGGCTGGCCCGGCCACTCTGGCCGTGCCCGCAATCTGCAGCAGAAAATAGATACTGTAGATGGTACTACTACACTACACCACACAGTGAGACTCCGTTTATAATTGTGGCAGGCAGAGTGGCACGCGGGGCATTGAAGACGGCCACGGGATCGCCATGTCCATGTCCGTCCGGGGTTTGGGTTGGTTGGTGGCGTGCACAGCTTATGTTTACAGGTCGGATACAATACAGTGGCAACTTGTCAATTCTTTATTTATTGGGACACCAGCAGATTTGCACACCAGCAGTGCACTGCGTCTGAAACTATGAATGAATGCACGACCCCCCTAATACCAAATGCCAAAGTGGAGGAGCTGGTGATGGACAGGAGCTTCCATTTTCTACCCCATGTTTGGTTCATAACTTCAGGCAGAGATCTCGACCAGGGAGCGAGCAGCTGCCACTGATAATACGGAAGTAAAAGCGCAGCTCCATTTCAGGAATCCGGTTAATTACGGCACATGTGCTTCGAGTCTCTGCAAGTGGGTCACGTCCAGCGGCACACACGGCAGTTGAGAAGGATGAACAAAATAAGACGACGAACACGAAAATCGACATCCTACCCTGCCTAAAGCTTATCTGAACGGCACCGGTCACTGTCCGATCTACTCGGCGCAGCAGCAATAACAACGACGGTGGCCGATCGAGAGGGACACCTGTGTGTGCGCGCACTGAAACTCGCAGGTCTCGACGAAAACCCAAACAGACAAATACTACTCTCTACTCCTCTCTACACCAATGGATCAAGGCAACCAAGGGAGAAGGGACCCACCAGCCACCCACCCACCCGCTGCTTCGTTGGGAGGCTCTGGGCGGTCTAATTTTAGCAAGCCGGCCGGAAAGTTCGCCATCCATCCCTTCGCTTGTGTTCTAAGATAGAAAATACGTGCCAATTGCGCAATCGGGGTTGTGCTTATGATCGAGTCCCCAACTTGGAACCCACATAGTAAAGTGGCCTAGGAAGACGGACTGACTGACCTCTAGCGTGCTGTTCTTCTTGGACAGGGACGTGCAGGCTCGCCGCAACGACTGCATCTCCTGTTTGGTTTCAGACACACAAGACGTGTAAGAAGAGGACCAGATTTAATAAATAAACAAATTCGGGTAAACTTAGCCGCATACAGTACATAGTCTATGCGTGCGAATGCAAGAATGTGGTCAGCGGTTACCTGGCGAAGGCCCTCGTTCTCGGCCGCCAGGGACTGCACCAGCTGCTGCACCTCCGGGAGCCTCTGCAGATCACAACACGACCAGGAAAATCAGAAGAAGAAAAATACAGCCAAGTACACAAAGCAAAAAAAAAACGTGGGTTTTTCTCTAGAAAAAAAAACGCAAGATTTGACGCTATTGTTGATTCGTCGGTCACTGGCCGGACAGGACACTAGGACGGGACCGACCGGACGGTGGCGTGACGAGGTGCGGATCTTTTCTGGTTCAGGCGGCTTTTGCTCCTTTGGTCGTCGTCCTTTGGATACCATGCATGCATGATGGCGCTTTTGTTCGCAATCGCTCTGCTCGACTATGTTTTGCCTCGCACTGGCAGTGGTGGTTGCACCGGCCGCTTTATTCCAGCCTAAGCTACTACTACGAAAAACACTTAAAAATGCCAGCCATTCGAGCAGCCTATCTCCAACGACTGATTCTGTCTCAGTGGACCGTGCTGACACTAAAACTCGGGTAATGAGGAAGCACGCGAGAGCGAGGAACTGGTGGCTTACCATTTTCTTCCGCGACCGCTGTCCGGCGGGGGCAGGCCGGGGTTGCGGCGCCGGCGTTGGTAGGATCAACGCGCGCCGTGCTCCGGTCGATCCCACCTGATGCAATAGTAGAAATTAAACGGAATTAGTCAGGCAGTTCAGCAAGAAAGAGATCAGGGGACGAGATCGAGCTCAACCAGCACGCACCGGTCCAAAGCAAGCTAGGTGGAGATGAAAGAAAGCAACAGCAGGGGACGCATGTCCTTTTCTTTCTTTTTTTTATAAAAGAAGGAGATTCCAGGTAGGGGATGAGTAAGGAGGATGGAAGGAATGATGACGAGATGAAGCTGCCAAACCAACTCCCAACCAAGAACGCACCGGCCTTCAACTACGCCGCGTGGATTACTCGCTCGCGCCCCACTAGGCAGCGAGCGATCACGTGAAACGCATTACGAATTTGAATCGGTTTAACAGTAGTACGGTATTTAGTACTACTCTACCACGAACCGCTCAACTGTCATCGCATCGCCGACACTTTAAAACAAACACGAAATTGTTAATTTTTGAAATACTAACAGAAAAATAATTGTTTCCTCCAGCGGATGTACTAGATCACCTCCACACCTGTTTGAGACATCGACAGGTGGGCCGGTTGCGAGACCTCCTCTCGTAGGCTCGGAGGATAGTCACCGGTCAGTGGGCCAACCAAACCGAAATAAAGGACCTGCGCTGGCAAAGCGGGGTGTCGCGTGGCGGGAGCCAAGTGGTCGGGACACGACCGTGCGTACCGTCGCCACGGCCATACGGCGCGGGCGCGCGCGCCAGCCAATCACGTGGACCGCTCGCGCCTTCCTTCTCCGCTCCGACCACCGAGCGCCGACGCCGACGCGCAGTGTGGTTTGACCTCCAGGTCGCAACCGTAAGGCGGGCCCCGCCGCTCGCCGCGGTGCCACCAGAAAGAAAGGAATGAGGAAAAAAATCAAGGAAAACGCACGCACACGCGCCGAGGATAAGGGCCGCGCGAAAAGACCAGATTACCCGCCGAGACAGCGACACTGGTGGTTCGTACTAGTCAGGTTGGCGTGGCGAGGGCGGTTCGGGGAGGGGCGTGGCACCTTGGCTTGGGTGGTGGGGGCACGGACGGCACCAACCAACCGCTGTGAATTGCCGCGGCTGTGTTACAATTACAAGGTGAAGGAAAGGAGCAGCAGTCCAGCAGGTCAACCACGCCACGCTCAGCTACCCTATGTGGAACGGTGACGCTAGTGCTATCCGGTATCAACACGCGCGAGAAAGAAATTCCGAAGATCGTTTTCACCTACTCTTTGTGCCAGTCAGCAGACACCCAATCGGGAATTTGGAACTGATTGGGAGGAGGAGACGAGAGATCTGGGGAGCAGCAAGTTTTACCAAGAATCAGAAAAATTACTATTGACCAGGGGAAAAAAGTGGACAGGAGATGATGAGATGTGAGAAAAGGTCGCGCGAACAAAAAAAAAGCGGGCTCCGTGAGGTTGTGAGGAGGAAAAGCGATGTTTCATCGAGAAGTCATCCGTTTGCCGGTTGGTTGCCGTCTCGGTGGTGACACGCAGGCCAGGAGGAAGGGCAGTTTCGTCAGACCGGTGGGCGGAGCAGAACCGAAAGCAGGCAGGCAGCCAACCAGGAGAAAGGAGGAGAAGCTGGGAGGGTGGAGAAGAGGAAGACCAGAGAAGATGTGGACGGCGCACGCGCCTACGTACCTTGGCCGAGGAGGAAGAAGGTGGGGCGGCGGTTGTGGTGGTGGCGGGGACGGCTTGTCTGCAGGCGGCCGGTGGCGAGCAGAAGGCGCCGTCCTCGCCGCCGCTGGTAGACGCGCCGGAGCCGGACACGCCGCTGAATTCGAGAGGAGACGCCGGGCTGCCACGGGCCCACCTCCCCTTGGCCGCGGAGCCGGAGCCCGACGGCGAGCGGCGGCGCGACGACCGCGACCGCTTCCCGCGCGTCACCGCCGGCCACGCCTTCTCTTCGTCCTTCGTGTTCACGCCTCCGCTGGCCGGAGAGGAGGTCTCCCGCGTGCTCCTCCATGGCGGCGTCCATCCGGCGAGGTCGCCCGCGCGGAGCGAGCAGATGATGCCCGCCGCCTCTTCCACCGCCACCGCGCCTGCTTCCGCCATGGGCCGGTGGGTGCGTGACTCTGCCGCTGCTGCTGCCGCGCTGTGGTTCGTGGGAGAGGGGAACGGAGGCGTGGAGGAGAGAGAGGAGGTAGGCGAGGAGGGAGGAGGGATGGTGGAGTGGAAATGAGGGGGGCGTGCGTGCGTGCGTGGAGGCGAACCAACGCCACGGCGTGGCGCCCCGGGGCCTTTTAAATGCCTCCGAATAAGCTAAAATGGCCCCGGCCCCACCCGAGACCCGACTCCACTCTCCCCGCCCACCTACAGCTACGCGCCGCGCGGCGACCCCTACCCGCCACGTCCTCCCGCGATGACGCCGCGCGCCCGACGCTGACTCCTGGGTCCGGGCATGTCAGTCACCACCGGGAGCGGCGTGCGGTGCGTCGTGGCCTTGAGTGCTTTGACGCTGACCCGGTACGACGCGGTGGTTCCATTCCATGACCGACCGGCACTGTGCGCGCCCGAGGAAACGACGGGGAGATACCCAAGCCGGACCGATCTGTCAGAGACTCAGACGGCGTTATTCGGTAAACATCACGAGGAGTAGTAGTAGTACTACGACGGAAGGCAAGAGAGTGAGAGTATGCTTGGAGAAGGAGGTGGTAGTGGGCTCCTCCTCCTCCTCTCTGGGTTTCCGTGTGCTCATGGATGAGCTATGCGTTGCTGCTGCCGGCGAAAAGAAAACGATTCCCGACGTGCGGCGGCGAGCTTTCAGTTCCAGCCTTGGCCGTGCTCCGTTTACGTGGAGATCTTGCAGGTTGCGGTGCCGCCCGTGCCTTAGCCCTCCCCGGCTGCCACTGCTTTTACCATTAAGAAAAACCATTGACTTATCAACGGTGTACTCTAAACTATACTTACGGATGGATTACTTTACTGCAAGGTAACCTGTGAGTGGAACAGTACAAAAAAAACTCGTAAGTGGAGCTACCATCCCGATTCTCAAATTACACTTCATGCGTACCAGGTACCGGAACACTATTGTACTCGTCCCGTATTTATCGGACCAAAAGGACATGGCATGTACAGTACAGTACAGTACTCCGTAGTGATAATAAGTTGGCGTATCACGTGTTAGCTGAGCACCGAAACACGATGAGATAGTCTATAAACATGGCTCGGCCCTGAAGGACACTGCCGTGCCGCTGCGGGTGGGCCCGAACGCACCTGCTCGAAAAGAGCAAACGGTACTAGTACGTACAGGATTTTGGATCTGATGCCCGAATTTGTCCACCGGCTTGGCTTGGCTTGGCCGAGAGATGGATAGGTAGCTATGGTCGCTTGCGCCACTTGCTACTACTTTTTTTTTTTGAGATTTCGCCACTTGCTACTACTAGTAGTAGTGGTAGCCCGTGCATGCGGCATCGTTTCGTTTGACGGTGCTGTCGCTGTCCCTTGTCTCAGCTTCGCGCGTTTGTTTCTCTTCTGGTTAGACGGTGGATGTGGTAATGGTATGTACTATCTCCGTTTCAAAAATATAAGATGTTTTATATAGCTTGCATCTGAACGAGAGACGGAAAGAGTATGCATGCATTTCACGCATGGGTACAAGATGCTAGGAATAGAACTTTCAAAAAAAATGCTAGAAATAGAGAGAGAGTTAGAGGTTGTTAAGGTTGTTGTAACGTGCCAACCAGGTGTATAAGAATTAGGTCGACCCCCCTCTCTTTCTCTCCATGTTGTAAACCTCCTTGATGTAAATCATGCAGATGTATGGCCTATATAACACGGACCCGGGCCTAAAATAAAGGGCATCGTTAAACAAAAACTTTCACATGGTATCACAGTCACTCTTCCAACAAATCTCATGTATGAGTTCCCGATACTCGTCCACATCCGCCGAGAAGATCCCAAGCCAGGGCACTGCCGAGAAGCTCACTCAGGAGAATTTCCTGCTATGGGAGCGCAGGCCCTCCCACTGTCATGGGTTTCCTTGATGGAACCAACAAGGCGTCGCGGGAGAAGATCATTGTCGAGCAAGGAGAAGGCGAGGACCGTGTCGAGGTGGGCAACCAAGCGCACGATGCAAGGGTTCAGATCAATCAGCAGGTATTATCATATCTCATGAACTCCTTCAAAGGAGATTATGGTTTCTTGTGCCGGGATGAAGTCGTCAGCCGCCGCTGCATGGCGATCAAGGCGATGTTTGTCGCACAATCCTGCACCGGCATCACCAACCTCCGTGTTAGGCTCGCCAATACCAAAGAGGTCAAGTCGACACTATGATACTTTGTTGGCCCTAGCGGATGAGCTCGCAGGACTTGACCGCAAGATTGAGGAGAACGAGTTGGTGGAATATCTTCTCATGGGACTCGATGACCCCTTCAACCCCTCTTGTCCGCGATTAGGGCCAACCCTGACAACAACCTCACAGTGAGCGAATTGCATGCCTAGCTGATCGCATATGATAACTGCATGGATATTCTCAACATTAGCGTGGACGGTAGCAACACCTTTGAAAAGGCTGCCGCCCATGGATGTGGTGGACACCATGGTGGCTGATGCATGCCTCGCGATCGCGGTGCAGGTCGTGACTATGGCCGCGGTCAAGGGCGCCCATAGAACAGTGGCAGCAACGGCCGTCGCGGTGGAGGCACCGACAAGGGAGGAAAGGACTACTACATCGTGTGCCAAATTTATCACAAGCTAGGCCACCCCGCCCGAAACTGCTGTCAGAGCCACTGTCGGGGGGATGACCCCCGGTAGGATCAAGCTATGCTATAAAGTAAGTTTGACTAGGATAAGATTAACCGACATATGGAGGCCGACATAAGCCGACATATTATGTCGGTTTAACATGTTTGCTCCCCTATTGCAGGAACAGGTTAGGCCGAGTTATCTCGACTGGTACCAAAGAACCAACATGGGGTTGGTGATATGGGTATAACCTGCGGGTACCCAGGATTAGCCTATATGGTCAGGCCAAGGGAAGCCCATGATGTAAATGGAGCCCATGAAGGATTCGGGTGGTCCAAGCCCGTGCAGGTCGTTGTCCCTTGTCTCAGCTTCACGCATTTTATTTTATTTTGCTTCTTCTGGTTAGATGGTGGATGTGGTGCGGAGCAGTATACTACTCTCTACGCGTCTCTCCACTTCACTGTGGCCAACTCAACGCCGCATAGGATCTGGTCACTGGCTCAGCATGGTGGATCGATGTACTTAGATGACCACGGTTGGTACTTGGTAACCGTACGTACTCCCTCCGTTTTAAAAATATAAGATATTTTAGCTTTATGAAAGATGTGTATTTAGATCCCTTTTAGTGTGTTGGCACCTTTCACAAAGCTAAAACATCTTATATTTTGAAATAGAGGGAGTACTATATAGCTTGCATATGAACTAGAGACGGAGAGAGCATACATGCATTTCACGCATGGGTACAAGATGATAGGAATAGAGAGAGAGAGAGAGTTAGAGGTTGTTGAGGTTGTTGTAACGTGTCAACCCAGTGTATAAGAATTAGGTCGACTCCCCTCGCTTTCTCTCCACGTTGTAAACCTCCTTGATGTAATCATGTCGATGTATGGCCTATATAACACGGACCCGTGCCCGAGATAAAGGGTGTCGTTAACCAAAAACTTTCACTTGGTATCACAGTCACTTTTCCAACAAATCTCATCTATGAGTTTCCCATACCCGTCCACCTCCGCCGAGAAGATCCCAAGCCAGGGCACTGCCGAGAAGGTCACTCGGGAGAATTTCCTGCTATGGGAGACGCGGACCCTCCCACTGTGTGTGGTGCCCGCGTCATGGGTTTCCTTGATGGAACCAACAAGGCGTCATGGGAGAAGATCATTGTCAATCAAGGAGAATGCGAGGACCGTGTCGAGGTGGACAACCAAGCGCACGACGCAAGGGTTCAGATCGATCAGCAGGTATTATCTTATCTCATGAAGTCCTTAAAAGGAGATTATGGTCTCTTGTGCCGGGATGAAGTCGTCAGCCGCCGCTGGATGGCGATCAAGGCGATGTTTGTCGCACAATCCTGCATCGGCATCACCAACCTCCGTGTTAGGCTCGCCAATACCAAAGAGGGCAAGTCGACACTATGTTACTTTGTTGGCCCTAGCGGATGAACTCGCAGGACTTGACCGCAAGATTGAAGAGAACGAGTTGGTGGAATATCTTCTCATGGGACTCGATGACCCCTTCAACCCCTCTTGTCCACGATTAGGGCCAACCCCGACAACAACCTCACAGTGAGCGAATTGTATGCCCAGCTGATCGCATATGATAACTGCATGGATATTCTCAACATTAGCGTGGACGGTAGCAACTCCTTTGAAAAGGTTGTCGCCCATGGATGTACTTACAATGACAAGAGCTTACTTGTGACTGAAGTTGAGTAGCATGAGGATCGGTCTTCGTAAGTAAGGGGCATGAGACTTCGATTTATAACTTGTCAAGCATATCCTTTTAGTTATGTCACTTTAACCTTAACCATTTAAAGATGCTTATGATAGAGGCAATGAGAGCTCAACACTAATGAGTACCATACTTTAAGCATTTGGAAGCTTTTCAAAATTATTCAAAACCTTTATCTTTACTTGTTGAGTCTCCATTTATTCTTTGATCACCTTCTTGAGAGCATAGTTGTCATTCTTTGTGTTTGTTCCATTACTTGATTATTTGTGTTATGACTTTGATGCTTGTATCCTTGATATCTTTACTTCTAGTCATCACTTGAACTTCAGAGGTGCCTTGATATTCATAATCAAAGGCAAGTGAGATACCACTCTATCATACCTTTTTATGAGCATTGTAATGTTGCTTACGTTTATACTTCATGCTACTTATTATTTTTGAGTTGGAATCTCTTCATAGCTGTAGCATCCCATCTGTCTAACATATGCCATGCTACATGGTCTAGTAATATAATTGCTACTTCCTACATATAATTGTTGCATCATAATTATATCATGCTCATGTCATCATGCCACCTTGCATTTGAGCATCATATAAAACCCTTTTCATTTGGTTCTTATTCCTTATGCATTATTAATTGTATTTGCCTCTTGATATATTGTATTTGGTTCTTGATAAATGCTTGATGCCCAAGTTGAGTTGGGGGCATATCTTTTGTTAACTCCACCACCTTTCTTGTCACCACCCTAAAATCCTACCATCCAACTATATGTGAGCTTTGCATTTCTTTTGGTTTTACCTCTAGCTCATGTGGGTTGGGATGGATCCACGTCTACTTCCACATGTTCCCATATATGCACCATATTGTTTTCACATTATGGATATATGAGGAGCCACATGGCCACCTTTGCATGCTATATGAGTGGTACCCCTTTTTCAAGCTTCCATATGGGTTGATTTTGAGTGAATGATCATGTTGGAATATTTTTGAGGATATTATGCACCTAGTGGAATACACACACTAGCATGTCCTAATTATATTCAAATATGACCATCTCCATCTACTCCACTAGGAACATCCTTTTTAATTCCTTTAGCTTGGCTTTAATTCCATATTTGGGAATGCATGGAAATAAATTCCATGGGATTTAATTTTGTTCTCGCAAAATTAAATATGGCATCTACTATTCATGCATGGGCCATGCAAATCTCACCATCATCCCCTCCTTTTGGTTTTCTTGTATTTTTGGAAGTGGAGCATGGTTCTTTGAGAGTCCATTCATGTTGGCTCTATTCTTTTGCTTTTACCATAAACCCTCACCATCTTGATCTCCTTACCTTGCCATGTGCATCAAAACCTCTCTCTCTCACCCTCACCTTCCTCTCATTTTCACCCTCCATCCATGCATGATCAAGTGTGATCATAGCTAAACCCCTACCCTAAACCCCCTCTCTCTAATCCTCTCCCTAAACCCTAACCCTAACCAACCTCTTGCCATGCCACCCTCACCACCCTACTCTCACCATGTCGAGGCATCTCTCACTCCCTCTCTCTGCCGGCAGGGCCCACCCCAGCTCTCTCTCTCTCCCCATGCCGAAGCTACCCCCTCCTATCCAACCCTAGACGAGCTCCCTCCTACCCTAGCTCCAACCCGTTCCTCTCTCTCTCTCTCTCTCTCCCTCTCTCACTGCCATGCAGCCCCACCAGCCTGAGCCTGGCCTCTCTCCCGGCCGAGCCCCACCTGCAGCTGCCTGCCCTAGCCTCCCCACGACGTGCACGTGAGGGAGAGGCAAAAGGTGCCCGAGGCCACCTTTTTCCTCAACCCGAGCCCCACGGCACCTCTCCCTCGCCCCTCCTTCTTATCCTCCCCCTGACGCCCTTGTCGTACAAAACCCTCCCCCTGGCCTCGCGCCGCAGACCCATTCCCCTTCCCTTCTACCTCCAAGCCACCCCGGCGCACCACCGTCGGCCTCCTCCATCTCCTCGACAAAACAGCCAGCGGCGTGGCGATCTTGGTTGTCGGGGAAGCGGAGGTGATCCACTTCGTCGGCCCTGCGCGCCCCAGCGAGGAGGAGACGGTCCCTGCTCGCCGCTGGACGTCGACGGCCACCGCAAACCCTAACCTCGCCGGCGTCTGCGTCCTCGCCGCTACATCGCTCCCCGGCCCGATCCATCCTCGTCGTCCACCTCGCGGTGAGCCCTTTTTCCTCTCTGCATTGCCGTAACCTTCTGGCCTCACCGGACGGTGCGCCGAGCACACTCGGTGCAGCGGCAGGCGCTGGCGTCTAACCGTCGCATCATGCCTTACCTAACCGCCTGGCCTCCTCCTGTTAACATCCCCTCACCCACCGCACTGGTTCCACCTCTCAGCGCGGGCGCCGCAGGTCGCAGGTTCGATCCCCCGCGCCGCGCTCTGTCCGCTGTCGAGCACGTTTCTCTCGTCAGTTAATTCAGGAAGAGAAACAGTGGGTATGTGGTCATCTTGCAGAAAACCCCTTTTTACAGAAAAGCACCCCAGGTTCCAAAAACCTCAACCCGCCGTCCCCGTCCGAGCCACGTGGTTGTGCCCCGTTCGCCCGCCCGCGTGTGGGTCCGCGCGAACGCCAGTCCCGCTTGTCAGCGGCTGTGGCTGGCTGAGCCAGCGGTATAAAATAATTCAGCCGCGCAGCTTCGCCCAGTCAACCTAGGTCCCACATGTCTGTGACTGTGGCTAAGTTTTGCTGGGTATAAAAAGTCTGGCAATTTTCTGTTTTAATTAAAACATTTTCAGAAATGATTTCAACATGATTTCAAATCTGTTTTTAATAACTTTTGAATTATAATTCCAAATGATATATGTTTTGGAGTCAAAAAAATAAGAGGAATTCAAATATGCTATTCAAAATAATGTTTGATCACTTGAACATTTCGAAATTGTTTAAATCCAATAAAAAGACCTTTTCTTAATTAATTAATAACTTTAATTCTACAACTCCAAATTCGATAAATAATATGTCTAAATCGATCAGCGCGACGAGCCCATTCTAGCTACGCATTCCATGTTCTGAATTGAAGCATGCATCATGTCATTATTAAAAATCAGAACTGTTTAAGGCAATAAAACTTGACCACATAAATAATAAAATGCTTTATTCTTGTACCCCACACCTCACCATGCCATGCTACATTATTGACATGTAAACTGTGCATCATTCATCATGGCATGCTTGTTTGATTGCCGTATTTAATTCGTATAATTGTGCACTTTATTTATGTTGGCCCTTGTTTGTTTGGTTCTTCTTCGAATAGACGCCCAGCAGGAGAATTATCAGGAATCACAGGAGTTCTACCCAGATCCATCTCTCGCTTCAACTGAGCTACCAGGCAAGCACTACCACATGCTTGCATACATATAGTACCTATTGCCTCTATCTTATTCTTGCATCATTGAGTCGTGATTGCATTAAATTGAATCCCAAGTACTGCATAGCCTTTACTTTTAAACCCCACCGAAGCTTGTTCCTCCATCCCATGAGCCATTACTACAGGAGTTGATTGAGCCATGCGAGTCGTAGAACAGCATGTATAGGGTATGTGAGTGTCTGATGGATGACGAGGTACCTAAACAACTTAACCTGAGTAGTAATGGGATAACTAATGAAAAAGGCACCGGTGAGCAATATCTGCATTTTGGTTTTTCATGCTCACTTGTGTCCCGTAGGACCCCGAGTACTTGATTCCTGTTCCTTGACTATTCGCACTATCCACATCCAGGAGGCCTTATGGACCCCCCTGAGCTAGAGCTTGATTCATTTCTATTTCTTGGGGCCACAATTAGTTTGGGGCTTTATTACTATCCTGTACTTATGCCATGCTTTACTGTTTATTTAGAATTGTGCGTGGAGCACCTATACTTTTTTGGATCGTGACACGTTTTCGCTGTATCGACAAGCCCAGTCACACTTTCGGGTTCCCAGTCGTTTACCGCCGTCCACACAAACCCTGGGTCCGTTCCGGAGCCGGCCAACTTTGTTGCGGGTAGCTTAGTGGGGTGGCCCCCTGAAATATTTCTGAATCCTATGATCGCTTTGTTGTGAACGCCTCGTTGGGATTTGAGTTGGTTTTTCCGAGGTTGATCGAGTGTGTGTTGCTATTCGTGCACCCCTGCAGGGTAAATCTTTCTGAAAGCCGTGTCAGTGGTTATGGACGACTTGGAGCACAGTTTCTCGATCATAGACAAGTATAACTAAAGTTCCGCTCTTAATCTGACTAAATACCTGACTAGTAAATAGTGCAATACTCATATAATGGTTAATAAAACTGCCAACAGATGGGTTGTTCGTCCGCTTTCTCGTTGGTAAGCGAGAAGGAGGATGGATCTGTTAATTATACTTTTATAACTGTTGTTCCTAAATAACGGACATCCGTCTAACATTGGTTAGGCGGATGGTTAGCGAGTATCTATAATCTTGTTAGTTTTATATTTTGCTGCAATTGCGTCACCCCAGGTATATGTCCCCTTTAGAGGCATAAAGACTTGCATTTGAGCATCATATAAAACCCTTTTCATTTGGTTCTTATTCCTTATGCATTATTAATTGTATTTGCCTCTTGATATATTGTATTTGGTTCTTGATAAATGCTTGATGCCCAAGTTGAGTTGGGGGCATATCTTTTGTTAACTCCACCACCTTTCTTGTCACCACCCTAAAATCCTACCATCCAACTATATGTGAGCTTTGCATTTCTTTTGGTTTTACCTCGAGCTCATGTAGGTTGGGATGGATCCACTTCTACTTCCACATGTTCCCATATATGCACCATATTGTTTTCACATTATGGATATATGAGGAGCCACATGGCCACCTTTGCATGCTATATGAGTGGTACCCCTTTTTCAAGCTTCCATATGGGTTGATTTTGAGTGAATGCTCATGTTGGAATATTTTTGAGGATATTATGCACCTAGTGGAATACACACACTAGCATGTCCTAATTATATTCAAATATGACCATCTCCATCTACTCCACTTGGAACATCCTTTTTAATTCCTTTAGCTTGGCTTTAATTCCATATTTGGGAATGCATGGAAATAAATGCCATGGGATTTAATTTTGTTCTCAATAAATTAAATATGGCATCTACTATTCATGCATGGGCCATGCAAATCTCACCATCATCCCCTCCTTTTGGTTTTCTTGTATTTTTGGAAGTGGAGCATGGTTCTTTGAGAGTCCATTCATGTTGGCTCTATTCTTTTGCTTTTACCATAAACCTCACCATCTTGATATCCTTACCTTGCCATGTGCATCAAAACCTCTCTCTCTCTCACCCTCACCTTCCTCTCCTTTTCACCCTCCATCCATGCATGATCAAGTGTGATCATAGCTAAACCCCTACCCTAAACCCCCTCTCTCTAATCCTCTCTCTAAACCCTAAACCTAACCAACCTCTTGCCATGCCACCCTCACCACCCTACTCTCACCATGCCGAGGCATCTCTCACTCCCTCTCTCTGCCGGCAGGGCCCACCCCATATCTCTCTCTCTCCCCATGCCGAAGCTACCCCCTCCTATCCAACCCTAGCCGACCTCCCTCCTACCCTAGCTCCAACCCGTTCCTCCCTCTATCGCTCTCACTCCCTCTCTCACTGCCATGCAGCCCCACCAGCCCAAGCCTGGCCTCTCTCCCGGCCGAGCCCCACCTGCAGCTGCCTGCCCTAGCCTCCCCACGACGCGAACGTGAGGGAGAGGCAAAAGGTGGCCGAGGCCACCTTTTTCCTCAACTCGAGCCCCGCGGCACCTCTCCCTCGCCCCTCCTTCTTATCCTCCCCCTGACGCCCCTGCCGTACCAAAATCCTCCCCCTGGCCTCACGCCGCAGACCCACTCCCCTTCCCTTCTACCTCCAAACCACCCCGGCACACCACCGTCGGCCTCCTGCATCTCCTCGACAAAACAGCCGGCGGCGTGGCGATCTTGGTTGTCGGGGAAGCGGAGGTGATCCACGTCGTCGGCCCTGCGCGCCCCGGCGAGGAGGAGACGGTCCCCGCTCGCCGCTGGACGTCGACGGCCACCGCAAACCCTAACCTCGCCGGCGTCTGCGTCCTCGCCGCTACGTCGCTCCCCGGCCCGATCCATCGTCGTCGTCCACCTCGCGGTTGCCCTTTTTCCTCTCTGACATCCTTTGCCTCGTCGTAACCTTCTGGCCTCGCCGGACGTTGCGCCAAGCACACTCGATGCAGCGGCAGGCGCTGGCGTCTGCCCGTCTCCGCGCCGCATCACGCCTTACCTAGCCGCCTGGCCTCCTCCTGTCAACATCCCCTCACCCACCGCACTGGTTCCACCTCTCAGCGCGGGCGCCGCAGGTCGCAGGTTCGATCCCCCGTGCCGCGCTCTGTCCGCTGTCGAGCACGTTTCTCTCGTCAGTTAATTCAGGAAGAGAAACAGTGGGTATGTGGTCATCTTGCAGAAAACCCCTTTTTTATTTCTTCCTCAACCCGCGGTACACTAGGCCCACCAGTCAGTCCCTTCAGCCTTTTTACAGAAAAGCACCCCAGGTTCCAAAAACCTGAACCCGCCGTCCCCGTCCGAGCCACGTGGCTGTGCCCCGTTCACCCGCCCGTGTGTGGGTCCGCGCGAAAGCCGGTCCCGCTTGTCAGCGGCTGTGGCTGGCTGAGCCCGCGGTATAAAATGATTCCGCCGCGCAGCTTCGCCCAGTCAACCTAGGTCCCACATGTCTGTGACTATGGCTAAGTTTTGTTGGGTATAAAAAGTCTGGCAGTTTCTGTTTTAATTAAAACAGTTTCAGAAATGATTTCAACATGATTTCAAATCTGTTTTTAATAACTTTTGAATTATAATTCCAAATAATACAAATGATATATGTTTTGGAGTCAGAAAAATAAGAGGAATTCAAATATGCTATTCAAAATAATGTTTGACCACTTTAAAATTTCGAAATTGTTTAAATCCAATAAAAAGGCATTTTCTTAATTAATTAATAACTTTAATTCTACAACTCCAAATTCGATAAATAATATGTCTAAATCAATCAGCGCGACGAGCCCGTTCTAACTACGCATTCCATGTTCTGAATTGAAGGATGCATCATGTCATTATTAAAAATCAGACCTGTTTAAGGCAATAAAACTTGACCACATAAATAATAAAATACTTTATTCTTGTACCCCACACCTCACCATGCCATGCTACATTATTTCCATGTAAACTGTGCATCATTCATCATGGCATGCTTGTTTGATTGCCGCATTTTAATTTGTATAATTGTGCACTTTATTTATGTTGGCCCTTGTTTGTTTGGTTCTTCCTCGAATAGACGCCCAGTAGGAGAATTATCAGGAATCACAGGAGTTCTACCCAGATCCATCTCTCGCTTCAACTGAGCTACCAGGCAAGCACTACCACATGCTTGCATACATATAGTACCTATTGCCTCTATCTTATTCTTGCATCATTGAGTCGCGATTGCATTAAATTGAATCCCAAGTACTGCATAGCCTTTACTTTTAAACCCCACCGAAGCTTGTTCCTCCATCCCATGAGCCATTACTACAGGAGTTTATTGAGCCATGCGAGTCGTAGAACAGCATGTGTAGGGTATGTGAGTGTCTGATGGATGACGAGGTACCTAAACAACTTAACCTGAGTAGTAATGGGATAACTAATGAAAGAGGCACCTGTGAGCAATATCTGCATTTTGGTTTTTCATGCTCACTTGTGTCCCATAGGACCCCGAGTACTTGATTCCTGTTCCTTGACTATTCGCACTATCCACATCTAGGAGGCCTTATGGACCCTCCTGAGCTAGAGCTTGATTCATTTCTATTTCTTGGGGCAACAATTAGTTTGGGGCTTTATTACTATCCTGTACTTATGCCATGCTTTACTGTTTATTTACGATTGTGCGTGGAGCACCTGTACTGTTTTGGATCGTGACACGTTTTCGTTGTATCGACAAGCCCAGTCACACTTTCGGGTTCCCAGTCGTTTACCGCCGTCCACACAAACCCTAGGTCCGTTCCGGAGCCGGCCAACTTCGTTGCGGGTAGCTTAGTGGGGTGGCCCCCTGAAATATTTCTGAATCCTGTGATCGCTTTGTCGTGAACGCCTCGTTGGGTTTTGAGTTGGTTTTTCCGAGGTTGATCGAGTGCGTGTTGCTATTCGTGCACCCCTGCAGGGTAAATCTTTCTAAAAGTCGTGTCCGTGGTTATGGACGACTTGGAGCACAGTTTCTCGATCATAGACAAGTATAACTAAAGTGCCGCTCTAAATCTGACTAAATACATGACTAGTAAATAGTGCAATACTCATGTAATGGTTAATAAAACTGCCAACGGATGGGTTGTTCGTCCGCTTTCTCGTTGGTAAGCAAGAAGGAGGATGGATCTGTTAATTATACTTTTATAACTGTTGTTCCTAAATAACGGACATCCGTCTATCATTGGTTAGGCGGATGGTTAGCGAGTATCTATAGGCTTGTTAGTTTTATCTTTTGCTGCAATTGCGTCACCCCAGGTATATGTCCCCTTTAGAGGAATAAAGACTTGATGAGTACCCCTAGGGTCTCACACGATATATTGTTTTGATTCAGATGAACAGGTGTACTCGCAAGATGGATACTGGGTGGAGGAGACAGATGATGTTGGCAACGATCACTCGGTGTAGAGATTCCGGGGATGGGGATCCACGAGATCTGTGGGCGGGATGTGTTTATTTATGTGGCATCTTATGCCGATTTGCTTCTTATCCGTACTCGGATCTTGTTTTCCGCTTCCGCCTGATACTCTGATGTTTGATGTATGAGGAGCTATCCTAAACTATTATCTCTATCTAGGATATTTGGATCTTGTCGTATGGCGTTGCAATATTTCTATTTCTTTTAGATGGAATGGCTCTGAAAACTGTTGTATGGTGGCTTGCATACATACTCACTTGTGTATGTAGTTGATCCCTTCGCCTGCCGACTACGCCGCTCGTTCTTGTCCCGATGTTCTGGAAGTGGTTAGGACGGCCGACAGGTCTACTTGTGAGTGGCCCCTAGGTCCCACCGTACTCGGGGTTCACGTAGTACCATAGGTTATGTGTGTGTGTGTGTATTCCTTGTCTATCTGTTGTATCCAACTTGTTATCTCTATCTGCCTTTTGGTTATCAACTGTTGGTACATTCCATACCGACAGGCCTTTGTAAACCGACGCGATCTATCTGATTTGTTGTATACCGGTGCGATCTGTCTTACTCTTTGTTATCCGATGCTATCTTGTTGGGGTGTTCGTTTTCATAGTTACTAATCTTTAGGTTCATATTAAGAAGAAGGTGTTGGGATATGTGTTTTACTTATTCATGTGCGGAGTAATGATTTGAGTGCGGGATGGAGTCGCGACCATACCACTACTTTTATCATTCTCTTGTATATTGAATTGGTAGAGTTACCAATCTTGATTCGTTAAGTGGTTTTGCGCATATAGTGGTATTTTAATGCCAAAAATTGCGGAAATTTTTTCTTTGTTAGCTTGGTACCACACTCCTTGTTCAGTCGTGTGCGTTATTCTTAATATCTTCTAGGTGCCTTGAACTTTGTTGATATTTTAATATCATCTCAGTGAATTGTATCCTTTAATCTTGGTTAATTCCATTTTGGTACTATTTTGGATTATTATTATTCTCCATTATAGTACTGACTTGTGTTTTATATCAATCATAGGATGGCACCACCACGCCGTTTTGAGGAGGACATACCACCTGAACTGGGGGCTGCGTTGGCAAGTATTGCTAATGCCTTGGGAGCAATGCAGCAGAACCAGCAGCGATTCGAAGAAAATGTCAGGAGGAATGAGTTTGTTCCGCTACCTCCACCTCCCAAGCGAGGAGACATCAAGAGTTTTCTGAAGTTCAACCCACGTCAATTTGAGGTGTCTGATCAGCCACTTGATGCTGATGATTGGCTGCGTGAAATGTCAAGGTTGCTGATGACTGCGGATGTTCCTGAGCAAGAATGGGTAAAATGTGCCACGCACCTTCTGAAAGGAGATGCAGCTCTGTGGTGGGAAAATTACATGAAGGCAGACCACTCTGGTTTTTAGCCTACTTGGGAGCAATTCACTGCGTCTTGTAAAGAGAAATATCTGTCAGAAATTGTCATGGAAAGGATGAAGGAAGTGTTTTTCAACCTCAAGCAGGGCAATGACAATGTCAATACCTATATCAGAAACTTCATGAACCTTTCTCGGTATGGTGGCGATGAGATCTCTGATGACAAGAAGAAGCAAAAGAGGTTCAGGCAAGGACTCAATGCATCCATTAAATATGCAATCACTCATGCAAGGCCAGGGTCTTTTCTAGAACTCCAACATATAGCTCTGCAGGAAGAAGCAAGTAGGCAAGTGTTTGAGGAATCCAAGAAACAAAGCCGCGATGCAGCAAGCTCTTTGGCTATGACAACTTCTCCATCGACCATCCATGTTTCCCCCATCTATGAGTGAGTAATCCCCCGCTGTAGGCTATGGGAATGGTAGGGATTGGATGAGATCGTTCATGTAATGGCATCAAATTGTTAGGGCATGGTGCCTAGTATCTTTTATTAGTGCTTTATGACTTTGTTGCGACTTGTTGTGCTTAATGCTTGTCACTAGGGCCCGAGTGCCATGATTTTAGATCTGAACATGTTATTGATTCATTATGATAGTATTGTTTTTGGTATTATCTGCAAGTTGTACACACACGTTGTTGTCCGGAACGAATGGCCCCGAAGTGACAGAAATCGGGATAACTGGAAGGGAAAGGCTTTGACGAGAGGATCACATGTGTTCACGGAGTGTTAATGCTTTGCTCCGGTGCTCTATTAAAAGGAGCACCTTAATTGCCAGTAGTTCCCTAGAGGCCCCGCTGCAAACGGGCTGGCAGGACAAAAGATGTTGTGCAAGTTCTCATTACGAGCATGTATGAATATATATGGAACACATGCCTAGGATTGTCTAGTACGTGGATGCTTTATCTTATTTATCTGCAATTGCCCTATGTTCTGATTGCTATTTGAATTTTCTTGTCCATGCAACCCCCGTCCATCCATCCATATGCCTACCGCACTCGAATCCCACTGTTTACTGCTTTTTTAACTACTGTCCTTGCTTTACTACTGTTGTTACTTTACTATTCCTACTACAAAACTGTTGCTACTGATAAACTGTCGTGAGCAAGATTGTTTCCAGGTGCAGCTGAATTGACAACTCAGTTGTTAAGGCTTATAAATAGTCTTTCGCTCCCCTTGTGTCGAATCAATACATTGGGTTTCACTTCCCTCGAAAATACTGCGATACACCCCCTATACTTGTTGGTCATCAAGACTATTTTCTGGCGCCGTTGTCGCGGAGCATAGCTTTATTTATCAAGTTCACTTGGATTCTCTATTGTTTGCTGTTATCCATCCGTCATGGGTAAGTCTCATGATGGCAAGGTTCCTATTTTACCATCCACTGCAAGAAGAGGTACGGTTCTGAACACCTCTGCTGCTCTTGATTCACCGTCTGTTATGAGTAAGTTCCTTACACCACCACATACACATGCTACACACACTGCTACTACTGCTGAATCTGAAACTTCTGATGCTTATGATGCTGCTTCTACTGTGCTTGATAAGAGTGGTTCATTAGGTTCTTTCCTAGATACTACGATTGCTAGAACTATAGCTGGAAATGCCGAAACTCCTAATGAAGACACTACCACACCTGTTAGCTCACTGAGTCTAGTGAGAGTTATGATATTGAAGATGGTTATGTTGAGATGACCGATGAGTTTATTAAAGAATGTAAGAACACCCATGATAGGAGCGCTGCTAAGAGTCTCCTTGAGAGGCGTACTATTAGACCCAAATTATCTCTTGCTGCTAAGTTTGCTGCTTCTCCCATAAACATTATAGATGAAGATTATGATTTCTCTCTCGATCTATCTTACATAGCTATTGTCGAGAAAGAACCTTTTTGTGGGACTAAGAATGAAAGTGCGGTAGCACATATGAATGAACTTTCTACCATGAGTGGCTTGTTTTCTGATGATATTAATATGCGTACTTACTTTGTTGCTAAGATTTTTCCCTTTTCACTGAAAGGACAAGCTAAAACTTGGTTTAGTAATTTACCTCCTGGATCTATTGATAGCCCTGAGTGCTTGATTAGTACTTTCCTGCAGAAATATTTTCCTCCTAGTGCTAGACATGCTATTTTGCAGGAACTTTTTGATTTTAAACAGGGAGAAAAAGAGGTATTGCCCGAATCTTGGGCAAGGTTTTGTGCTTTGATTCATGCACAGGCTGGAAGTCCATTACCTAAGAATGAGCTTCTTGATATATTTTATAATGGACTAACCGAAGAATCTAGGACATACCTAGATAGTTGTGCTGATTGTGTTTTCAGGAATAGGACTCCTAAGGAAGCTGAGGAATTATTGGCTAAAATAAGCAAGAATTATGAAGATTGGACTCCTCCTAAACAAGCTATACCTGAAGTAATTGTACCTGAACCATCTATTCCCGTGCCTATTCCAACATCAAAGAAGAGGGGAGTTATTGAATTAAATGATGAAGTGATGAAGGAAGCTAAGAAATGTCTTAAGGAGAAGGGAATTAAAGCTGCAGATGTCAAGAATTTACCTCCTATAGAAGAATTATGTAAGCCTATTCCCTACTCATCCACTATTGAGGTACACTCTCTCCAACACTTTGATGAAGGTGATATCCCTTCCTCTAAACCTCCTGATCAATGCTTAGAAGAATTTGATATCTTTATTGTTAAGCAAGATAACTTTAATAAAAGGGTGCAAAATCATCTAATGGAAAACACTAGAGCTATTGTTGAGTTGAAAGATATTATGGAAAGAACCTCTAATGATGTTAAAATGATTGTTAAACACTTTCAAATGGTTCAAACTCAAATAGATCAACTCGTTAAAGTGCAAAACGACTTGCTAGTTAATGCTGCTAAAGAAAAACATGCTTATGAAATTAGAACTAGAAGTGGTGCTGCTACCCAGGATCCTCTATATCCCGAGGGGCATCCCAAAATAATTGAGCAGGATTCTCAACAAGCTAAAAATAGTGGTTCTACTCGTAAGAAAAGGAAAAGGAAACATAAAACTATTGTTGAACCCTCTGAACCTACTATAGATCCTAATAGTATATCTATCTCTGATGCTGAAACTGAAAGTGGTAATGAAGAAAATTTTGTTCCTAATGAAGAAAAAGTTGAAGAAAGACCTGAAAAACACACTAAGAATACTAAATACACCAAAGAAGATTTATTGCTAAGAAACATGGTAGTGAAAGAGAACCTTGGGTCCAAAAACCTATGCCTTTCCCTGATAAGAAACACAAGTCAAAGGAAGATGAACACTATAATAAGTTTTGTGAGTGGATGAAGCCTTTATTCTTGAAAATTCCTTTGACTGATGCTATTAAATTGCCTCCTTACTCAAAGTATATGAAGGACATTGTCTCAAATAAAAGGAAGATCCCTAATGAAGAAATTTCTACTTTGCTTGCTAATTATTCCTTCAATGGTAAGGTTCCTAAGAAACTTGGAGACCCAGGGATTCCAACTATCCCTTGCTCTATTAAGAACAGTTATGTTAGAACTTCTTTGTGTGATTTGGGAGCTGGAGTTAGTGTTATGCCTTTCTCTCTCTATAAGAGGCTTCAACTTGAAAAATTAATACCAACTGATATATCTTTGCAAATGGCTAATAAATCTACCACTATTCATGTGGGTATATGTGAGGATGTACCTGTTCAGGTGGCTCACAATTGCTTGATATTAACTGATTTTGTTGTGCTTGAAATGCCCGAAGATGATAATATGTCTATTATTCTTGGGAGCCCTTTTCTTAATACTGCAGGAGCTGTTATTAATTGTAATCAAGGAAAGGTGACTTTCAATGTTAATGACAAGGAACATACTGTCTATTTCCCCAAGAAGATTGAAAGGACTTATGGTTTGAATTCAATTGAACATGTTGAAGGCATTCAAGTTGGAGAAATATATTGTCCCATACCAAGAGAAAAATTTGAAACTATTATGCTTGGGACCATTGCTATCAAGGTTGAGGTAACATAATCATTAGTGGAGTACAAAGTTTTGTCTCATATGCAATTGTTTTGGTAGCAAGACTTGATCAACCTTGGTAACATAATCTTCTTTGCTTTTGCTTTCTAAAAACACAAAAAGCACAAAAATATTTCTGTTGTTTCTCTTTGGTTTGCTTCATCTTTTTACCTTGGTTTGTGTTTCCCTTTTTGCTTTGTTTGAACTATTCAAAAAACCCAAAAAGATTTTGCTTTGCTTGTTTTTCCCTTTTGGCTCTTGTTTAAAAATCAAAAACACCAAAAATATTTGTCGTTCTTCTTTGGTTTTGTGAGTTTGCTACAAGGTTCAGCAGTCCTCAGTGGATATTGGTTTCATATTATTATTCAAGCCACACAAGTGAAGAGCAATAATGAGGATCAATGACAACTTGAGGCGTGGTAAGAGGCTGGTAACGAACTCTATTTGTTTTCATTTTGTACATATACTCATCATTGTGAGCTTGCTTAGTCCGTTCAAGTAGGGTGTATGTTATCTTTGGATGCTTAGTAGTTCTTGCTTTCTTATGATTAGCTCCAGCTCGCTAATAGTTTGTAGCATGTCTTATGAATGTTTGCGTGCATTGCTCTATTCATAAATTCGTATGACACCGCGGTATCCTCCTTTGAATGTTTCATTTGAATTGACTTGGCACATGCTCACGCATGCACATGACTGTGATAATCAGTTAAGCCTTGATGAATCATTTTGCCTTGAGGATCTTGAATCACTTTCATGCCATGAGTAGTCCTGTTTTGTTGCAAGCATGATAATGACAGCTATTGCTCTCTCGTTTGTCGCTCCCTTACTATTGCTAGCATTCACTTTCAGTGAGTATGTTTTACTCAAGTTCCCAACTCCCTAAACCAAATATTTCAAAAGTGTCCACCATACCTACCCATTAGCATCATTTGCTACCTCCGTGCATATTCAATATGCCTTGTTTTCTTCCGAATAAAATGTTTGCTTGTTATGAGAAAGTTAGTTAGTAAAGCTCTCACGAATTTGATGGCACACTTTATTTTTTTGCACTTAATAAACCTAAACCATTGCATCCTTATTTGTTGCGCATATGCTTGCGCTCTATGAGTTGAAGTTAGCAGAACCATGTATCATGGGGACCGTTTTCAACGCTTCATAGGTACTTTGTACCTAGTTGATATCATGTTCTTTTGCTTATGGGTCCCAACGGTGTGAAATAAAAGTGGAACTTGTAAGATCATGGAGTTTGTATGTATGTTAGAGAAACGCCTAGGCCGCTAGCCTAAGCCATGCCTAATCATGGTGGAAACTTGTAGCATAACCATAATGAGCATTCTATGAAGCATCCTCAATAAAAATCTATGCACATAGTAAATAAAAAGATCGCCGAGATGCTTATTGTCTGCTTGCCTTGTTATTTTGATTATGGGATAGCTCCCGTGTCATGTGCAAGGGGTACCCCGTTGGCGGTTCTCTATGATACGTATATACTTATAATGACAAGAGCTTACTTGTGACTGAAGTTGAGTAGCATGAGGATCGGTCTTCGTAAGTAAGGGGCATGAGACTTCGATTTATAACTTGTCAAGCATATCCTCTTAGTTATGTCACTTTAACCTTAACCATTTAAAGATGCTTATGATAGGGGCAATGAGAGCTCAAAGCTAATGAGTACCATACTTTCAGCATTTGGAAGCTTTTCAAAATTATTCAAAACCGTTATCTTTACTTGTTGAGTCTCCATTTATTCTTTGAGCACCTTCTTGAGAGCATAGTTGTCATTCTTTGTGTTTATTCTATTACTTGATTATTTGTGTTATGACTTTGATGCTTGTATCCTTGATATCTTTACTTCTAGTCATCACTTGAACTTCAGAGGTGCCTTGATATTCATAATCAAAGGCAAGCAAGATACCACTCTATCATACCTTTTTATGAGCATTGTAATGTTGCTTACGTTTATACTTCATGCTACTTATTATTTTTGAGTTGGAATCTCTTCATAGCTTGCAATGACTATTAAGTAGACTTGGTTGCATACTCTTTATTATGAACTGTTTAAGTAGTTGATCGCATTGCTAAGAATATTTACATCTTATGAAGCAAATGTGTTCGTGAAAGTTCTTTTATCGCACTCAGTTTTCAATTGAATTGCTTGAGGACAAGCAATAAGCTAAGATTGGGGGGAGTTGATACGTCCAAAACATATCTACTTTCCCGAACACTTTTGCTATTGTTTCTCCTCTATACTTGTGTGATTTGGATACAACTAATACGGACTGACGCTGTTTTCAGCAGAATTGCCTTGGTGTCTACTTTTTGTGCAGAAAATCAACTATCAGGAAAAATCTCGGAAAATATGCCAAAAATCCTATTTCACCCGAAGACTCCAGGAGCCAGAATACGAGACGGAGAAGAGCCAGGGGGTGGCCACACCACCTGCTGGCGCGGGCCAGGCCAGGCCGCGCCAGGGGGTGGTGTGGGCCCCCCAGGCACCCCCTCGGTCTCCCTCTTCGCCTATAAGAAGCCTTCTGACCTAAAAACTCCAGGGGTTCGACGTTTTTCCAGAAGGAGTTCACTCCACCGCCACCACCAGATTTCACGAAGCAGCACCAAAAACTCCGTTTTGGCACCCTGTCGGGACTGGGAATTGGAGGAGATCATCGCCATCATCATCACCATCACTTCTCCATCGACCATCCATGTTTTCCCCATCTATGAGTGAGTAATCCCCCGCTGTAGGCTATGGGGATGGTAGGGATTGGATGAGATCTTTCATGTAATGGCATCAGATTGTTAGGGCATGGTGCCTAGTATCTTTTATTAGTGCTTTATGACTTTGTTGCGACTTGTTGTGCTTAATGCTTGTCACTAGGGCCCGAGTGCCATGATTTTAGATCTGAACATGTTATTGATTCATTATGATAGTATTGTTTTTGGTCTTATCTACAAGTTGTATACACACGTTGTTGTTCGGAATCAATAGCCCCGAAGTGACAGAAATCGGGATAACCGGAAGAGAAAGTCTTTGACGTGAGGATCACATGTGTTCACGGAGTGTTAATGCTTTGCTCCGGTGCTCTATTAAAATGAGCACCTTAATTGCCAGCTGCAAACGGGCTGGCAGGAGAAAAGATGTTGTGCAAGTTCTCATTGCAAGCATGTATGACTATATATGGAACACATGCCTAGGATTGTCTAGTACTTGGATGCTTTATCATATTTATCTGCAATTGCCCTATGTTCTGATTGCTATTTGAATTGTCTTGTCCATGCAACGCCCGTCCATCTATCCCTATGCCTACCGCACTCGGATCCCACTGTTTACTGCTTTTGTTACTACTGTCCTTGCTTTAGTACTGTTGTTACTTTACTATTCGTACTACAAAATTGTTGCTACTGATAAACTGCTGTGAGCAAGATTGTTTCCAGGTGTAGCTGAATTGACAAAACAGTTGTTAAGGCTTATAAATATGATTTGGCTCCCCTTGTGTCGAATCAATAAATTGGGTTTCACTTTTCTCGAAAATACTGCGATACACCCCCTATACTTGTGGGTCATCACCCCCGGTAGGATCAAGCTATGGTATAAAGTAAGTTTGACTAGGATAAGATTGACCGACATATGGACGCCGACATAAGCTGACATATCCGACATGTAAAACTTATGTCGGCTTAACATGTTTGCTCCCCTATTGCAGGAAAAGTTAGGCCGAGTTATCTCGACTGGTACCAAAGAACCAACATAGGACTGGTGATATGGGTATACCCTGCGGGTACCCAAGATTAGCCTATATGGTCGGCCCAAGGAAAGCCCATGATGTAAATGGAGCCCATGAAGGATTCGGGTGGTCCAAGCCACTACAGGTCGCTGTCCCTTGTCTCAGCTTCACGCATTTTATTTTATTTTGCTTCTTCTGGTTAGATGGTGGATGTGGTGCGGAGCAGTATACTACTCTGTACGTGTCTCTTCACTTCACTGTGGCCAACTCAACGCCGCATAGGATCTGGTCACTGGCTTAGCATGGTCGATCGATGTACTTAGATGACCATGGTTGGTACTTGGTAACCATACGTACTCCCTCCGTTTTAAAAATATAAGATATTTTAGCTTTATGAAAGGTGTGTATTTAGATCCCTTTTAGTGTATTGGCACCTTTCACAAAGCTAAAACATCTTATATTTTGAAATAGAGGGAGTACCAGTACCATATAGCTTGCATCTGAACTAGAGACGGAGAGAGCATACATGCATTTCACGCATGCGTACAAGATGATAGGAATAGAGAGAGAGAGAGTTAGAGGTTGTTGAGGTTGTTGTAACGTGCCAACCCGGTGTATAAGAATTAGGTCGACTCCCCTGGCTTTCTCTCCATGTTGTAAACCTCCTTGATGTAATCATGTCGATGTATGGCCTATATAACACGGACCCGGGCCCGAGATAAAGGGTGTCGTTAACCAGAAACTTTCACATGGTATCACAGTCACTCTTCCAAAAAATCTCATCTATGAGTTTCCCATACCCGTCCACCTCCGCCGAGAAGATCCCAAGCCAGGGCACTGCCGAGAAGGTCACTCGGGAGAATTTCCTGCTATGGGAGACGTGGAGCCTCCCACTGTGTGTGGTGCCCGCGTCATGGGTTTCCCTGATGGAACCAACAAGGCGTCGTGGGAGAAGATCATTGTCGAGCAAGGAGAATGCGAGGACCGTGTCGAGGTAGACAAACAAGCGCACGACGCAAGGGTTCAGATCGATCAGTAGGTGTATTATCGTATCTCATGAACTCCTTAAAAGGAGATTATGGTCTCTTGTGCCGGGATGGAGTCGTCAGCCGCCGCTGGATGGCGATCGAGGCGATGTTTGTCGCGCAGTCCTGCACCGGCATCACCAACCTCCGTGTTAGGCTCGCCAACACCAAAGAGGGCAAGTCAACACCACGGTACTTTGTTGGCCCTAGCGGACGAGCTCGCAGCACTTGACCGCAAGATTAAGGAGAACGAGTTGGTGGAATATCTCCTCGTGGGACTCGATGACCCCTTCAACCCCTCTTGTCTGCGATCAAGGCCAACCCCGACAACAACCTCACAGTGAGCGAATTGCATGCCCAGCTGATCGCATATGATAACTGCATGGATATTCTCAACATTAGCGTGGATGGTAGCAACTCCTTTGAAAAGGCTTCCGCCCATGGATGCGGTGGACGCCATGGTGGCCAATGCATGCCTCGCGATCGTGGTGCAGGTCGTTCAAGCTTGAAGTTAGGGTTTAGACATGATCACAAGAGGGCAACGAAGATGAAGTGCCAACACTTAATCAAAGTCAAAACATTCTCACCTGTCTCAATGTGGTTTAACAATGTAGAATTGTACTACTAGATATAGGCCGATTTCTTTTTAGATTCCCCCACAGATTTGAGGTCTCCAACCGCACAAGCTAAAAAGAATACGTCCGATTTTGGACCGATTTTTTCCACCGTGAATCTGACTTCTAGTGCATTTTGAGAATCCGGGTCTAACCCGCTTGTGGAGAGATTCCCGTGCTTCTCCTTAAAGAAACGAACCGGTATTCGAGAGCTGACCCTATTGTTGCCTTTATTTACAGCGGAATGCCACCGCTTAGTACCTAGAGAAAAGAAAACGAGAAAACTCCCTGGAACGCGTCGCTCGACCCCGCATCCCCCTGCCCGCCCCAAACGGAAGGAACCTAGGTTCCTCCGACGCCCACCACTGCCGCTGAACCCGGCTCGGCCTCGCTGCTCCGCCGCCAGCGGCCGCCGCCGCTTCCCCGATCCACCTGCGCCTATCGCTGACCGCCGCCCACCGCCGCCACATCTCCCCAACCCCGCCATGTCCTCCTCCCAGGCTAAGAGGCATCCGCATGTATACTGCTAATTTCTTGTATCGCCGCATGGTGCTGGCTGTTCGCTAATTGCTAATTGCTATTTGGTAGTACAAATTGCTAGTAACAAATTGCTAATTGCTAGTACTCAATTTATTGCTAGTAACAAATTGACTGAATATTTAATTTAGGAGCGTTATAGACATTTCACAACTCAACTCATCAAAAAGCCAAATGTGTAGAAGCTAAAAATAATGAAAGAAACCAAATTCTGTGAGCTTCTCCCCACCACAGATTCTCTTCATAATCTGTCAAAAGCTAGCTTCTCTAGAATCACAAGCTAAAAAGAAGTCGGCCATAAGTAAACGTGGCACGGTAATCAAAAGGAAAGAGCAACAGCGATGCTGACTGAACAAAACGTTTTTTCGAGCTTCACGGGTATTTGTTCTGCAAGCTCAAAAGTTCTAAAGTGAAAATTAAGGTTTTAAAGTTTTACAGACTTCCTCAAACGTATGGCAACAAAAGTGTAAACTAAAAGTTATATTTGAACAAAGATGCGAACAATTTATATAGTGTTGTGGCAGGGTTATTGAAGGCAATAATAGTTGATTGTATTGCTTGAGCGTGATTATACTGAGAGCTCTTGGACTCATTATATAGTATTCTAACATTAACTCAATCAAAAGTAGAAAATATAGTGCCAACTGATATTACATATAGGTTCATATCCGGGGTAGCTGATCATCACCGTACCTCTGCTAAAACCTAGCCTTCTCGAGAAAACAAATGCATGTGGCATAGGAAGTATAGAGAATAATCTCACTGTATATGGTCTGTCTCAAGGGCATGCAGTGAACGTACTAAATTTTGCGAGTCTTGGTTGCTTTCTCCCATATATCGACAAAGACATTAGGACATGATCTTTTCAGGTGCTCGTACCCTTGAAACTCCATTGTGGTCAATGAGTGGATAAACTCGATACAAGCATCCTTGAGCTTGCTGCAATGATGCTGGTCGGCTAGAGCTAATGTGGTCGCCACAGTCTTGTCAGAAATTCTCTTGCCAAGCTTATTCTCGCACATTAGCTTCATCCTTTCCATGGCGTACCTATCTGCGGCCACTAGCAAATGCCTCATCATTTCTTCATACTCATTATTAGCACCGAGGCCATCGATTGTTGGAGGCAACGCGTCGGTGTATATGAAGTGAAGCAGGCCTTTGAAAACAGCAGGCTGCATATCTGCACGATTATTGCGCTCTGCAAATTTTGTTCCCGCATCATCGGCCCGTAGAACTCTGCCCTGAAGACCCGCGACCGCATTGCGAGGATGATCTTGTGAGCCGGAAAAGCCTCATGTCTGACCTTGAAAGACACGTCGGATCCCTCTGTAGCCTCCAGCAATTTACTAAGATTATCGGAGAGGTCTGATCGCTGCACTTTGAAGTCACAGCAGATCTCGTTGGCCTCCGCCGCCACTGCCTCGTGGAAGGTGATAACAGTAAGGTTGCACGCGACGACGATAGTGTCATCTACTACTAATATGTAGGATGAATTCTGGAGCTGGCTCTTCTTCTTGAATTTTGTAATGCCCCATGGCTCGATCGACTGGAGCAGTGGGGAAGAAGGACAAGGACGAGACGAGGCAATACAGGTGGCGGCGATGCGATTCCGGAGGCCAAGATTTTGATGATTTCTGAGGGTTTTCCTATTTTCAGGCTTATGACACGCTGTTTCCGGTTCGAGTACAACTGATATTCTCCGTGTCTAATTTTCCTTTTACTTTTCCGATTTGAACGCGGTCAGATTTGAACATCTACCCACTTCTTACGGAGATCCTCTGACTTAGACCGAAGTACTGCAGAGGGACATCGATCAGTTTCGTTCGTTCGTTCCCCATCCGATGGCACCACGTCAAACCCAAGGAAACACAGCGCGATGCCGGCCCAAGGCCCAGTCCAACGAACTGGAGAAAGAAAACCGCGTGCTCCAGCTCAGAAATATGGCGGGACAACAGAGAAAAGGCGCGAGAGACGAGGACTCGAGAAAATGGAGTGAGAAGGAGATCGCCATAACCTGCCGAGGGCGCGCTTCTCTAATCGGCGATGTGCTGCACTGATCCTTAATCTCGGTTGAATTTCCATACCTGCCTTCTCCGTTTCTGTCCATGGACTGAAATAGATGGATTTTCCCAAGGTAGATGCAATCACTGTCATAATATGAAAGAACTCAAAACTGCTCTTAATCGGTGAAACATTTTGAGTTATACCAAAAATAAAAGTTGTAGTAGATGGTCACACCTTTCCAATGGTATATCATTTGCACGATTTCGATTAGCATACTAAGAGTTCTAGCCCAAACAAGATTCTGCCGTAGGTAGATGCAGGCACCGTCAGGAACATAAAAAAATAATTAAAACTGCTCTTAATCGGTGCACCATTTCGACTTAGATCCAAAACAAAACTTGTAGTACATGGTCACACATTTCCAACAGTACCTTATTTGCACTATTTGGATCAGCATAGTAAGAGTTCTAGCCCAAACAAGATTTTTTCCATCTTTTGATGGACATTGTCAGCTATATTGAAGGTTAATTTTGTCAGATCTACATTGTGGAAGCTCTTGTGCATAGTCCATGGAAGCAGAAACTGAGATTGCAGAAGAAATTAACACATCACACCATGATCCTGATTCCAATCGGTAATTACCATATCCCACACTTTGGCATGAGATCTCTATGTACTGTTGGTTCCAGTATTTTCTCCACATCTGCAATACTCCCAAACTTATTTGTATTTACACTGCAGAGTTGTTCTACCTAGTTTGGTACCTCATATTGGCATGGAATTTAAAAATTCAGATGAATCTTGGGCTTTTTGGCTGAGCTACAGTGGGCAGAAAGGCTTTGAGGTGAGGAAACGGTACGCAAACAAAAGACCATCAGATGGAAAAATTACATCATGCAAATTTGTTTGTACAAATGAGGGTCTTCGATCACAGGACAAAAGGGATCATTTAACAAAGTGCCCTCGAGCTGAAACTAGAACCGATTGTCAAGTCCACATGAATGTTAAAATGGACCTAAAGAAGGAAATTCTCAAAGTATCTGAGCTCGTTTTAGAACACAATCACACACTGCACCTTCCAGAAACTTTACACTTAATGGTTTCACAAAGGAAAATTTCAGAGTTACAAGCTTGTAAAATTGAAATGGCAGATGATGCAGGTATTCGGCCGAAAGCTGCACATGAGTTAGCTGGTCGCCAAGTTGGTGGAACACGCAATCTTTGCTATACCCTCCGTGATCACAAGAATTATTTGAGGACCAAGCGCCAACGAGAAATGGCATATGGCCAAGCAGGTAGCATGCTCAAGTATTTTTAAGACAAGATTGCTGAAAACCCATCATTCCAATATGCATTGCAAATGGATTGTGAAGAACAAATAGCAAACATATTTTGGGTTGCTGCTAAAATGATCATGGACTATGCACATTTTGGTGATGTTGTTAGTTTTGACACTACTTTTGGAACAAATAAGGAGAGCAGACCCTTTGGTGTTTTTGTCGGATTCAATCACTTTAGAGAAACTGTTGTTTTTGGTGCTGCTCTCATGTATGATGAAACATTCGCATCCTTCAAGTGGTTGTTTGAGTCCTTTCTAAATGCTCATAATGGAAAGGGACCTAAAACATTCTATACGGATCAAGATGCTGCAATGGGAAAGGCCGTTGGAGAAGTATTTGCAAAAGCATGGCATGGATTATGCACCTTTCACATTATGCAAAATGCTCTCAAACATCTATATGAAGAGAAGGATGAAAAGAAGAAAAAGGAGAAGAAGAAAAATAAGAAGAAAGAGAAGAATGAACAGAAGGAAAACGAGGACGGTGAAGAAACAGGTATTCTATCATATTTTAGCGCGTGCATGTTTGAGTATGAAGACATGTCAGAATTTGAACAAAAATTTGACCTCATGAGGAAAAAAAGTGAGCAAGCAAACTTGGTTAGATAGTATATATAAGTTGAAAGAAAAATGGGCTAAATGTTATATGAAGGATGTCTTCACATTAGGAATGAGAAGTATACAATTGAGTGAAAGTTTGAACAATGACTTGAAAATCCATTTTCAAATCTGATTTTGATATCATTCGGTTCTTTAAGCATTTTGAAAGGGTGGTGCAAGGAAAAAGGAATAGTGAACTGAATTGAGAATTTGAATCAAGGAAAAAGTTGCCTAAGTTATGTATGAGGAGACCACCACCTATGTTGGTGCAGGCCAGCAAGTTGTATACACCTCGTATATTTGAAGCTTTCCAAGGTGAATACGAAAGATCCTTGTCAGCTTGCACCAAGACATTGGATGGTTGTGATGAATATCTAGTAGGGGACTTTACCTTCGAGGAGGGGTATAAAGTTATTACTGATCCTTCAAAACAAATAGTTGTGTGCAACTACAAGAAATTTGATAGAATTGGGATATTGTGTGGCCATGCTCTTAAAGTTCTTGATCTAATGAATATCAAGTTACTATCACCACATTATGTGTTGAAGAGATGGACACGGGAAGCACGAAGTGGTACTGTACAAGACAAAGATGGAAGAAATATAATTAAAAATCCAAATATGGATGCCATGCTTAGCTACAGATATATGTCCCATAAATTTCATAATTTGGCGGATCGAGCATCCAACTTTCCAGAATGTGTGGGCTTGGTAGATAGCACATTTGACATCCATGGTAAGGAAATTGAAGAAAAAATCAATGCATGTACAAGCACACCTCGGTATCCATGTATGATTCCCATAGATGCTAGTCCACCAAATGACTTGTTGACTAATGCAGAGGTTGAAACCAAAACTTCAAAACGACGAAGAACCTGGCTCGATAAGAAGCACAAGATTAGAAAAAAGAGACAGCCCAACACTACATCACAGTTCAGGAAAGAGGTATGCAGCTAAACAAAAAATGTGCTTTCAATGTATCATTATGTTTATCAATTCTCACAAACCTTCAGTTTTATTTATTACAAGATATAAAAGGCGGGAAGTGGTAGTGCACAAGCACATGCACCAGTACAGGTTGCAAATGATAGTAGCAAAGGGAAGGAATCTGAAATACACGGGACCAATGTTAGCTTCACTGAACTTGTTCATATATCCCAGTTTACAAATCTAGAGATCATAGTTGTTTAAGAAATCTTACCTCTTCATTTAATTTACGGGACCAATCACAGATGACTTGTTGACTGGGTTTTGATGAAATATCTTTGTTTTTGATTGACATTCAGTTTATATTAATTCTAAACAATAGCTGCCATTGTTTAGTTCTAGGTGCCATCCAGTTTACTTTTGTTATGGCAATAGCTGTCATTTAGTTCAGTTCAAGTTCATGCGTGGATGCCATTTAGTTCACTTTTTTTGTTACGGGGAATAGCTGCTATTTAATGAAATATACTCCTGTTAGTTGTCATGTACTCCCTCCGTTTTAAAATATAAGATATTTTAGCTTTGTGAAAAAGAGTGTATCTAGACACCTTTTAGTGTGTATGTTAATTTAGGTTTGGAGTGAACCTGCACACTAAAAAGAGTCTAGATACGTTTTTTTCACAAAGTTAAAACATCTTATATTTTAAAACAGAGGGAGTACTTCTTTCTGAACCTTCTGTTAAATGTGCTCCTGTTCAAATCAGTTTGGAGCAAGTAGAATTCAGTTCAGTTCAGATTTGTGCATATTTACTCCTCTCCAATTTGCACATGCATCGTGTTTATTTCAACAATCGTTGAACACTCATTTGTTCATAACAATCCAGCAAACGTAGGCAGATATTTTCTTTACAATTTTTAGTTCTACGGAAGCACACTTAGCAACCAGAGTTCTTATTCACATTTTTTTTTGAAAAGGAGCATATATTAATATCAAAAGATACCAATTACACCCAGCCTCTGCAACAACACATTGCCCTATCGGCCATACGGATGCACACAGCCAAAAAAGAAAAAAAAATTACAAAAAAAGAAATGTCCCGCTACAGTGATCCATTCATTGAAACAGCAGTACTACCATCACCAAGACAACACCAGAAGTCCAACTTCTCCAAAAACGATGCATTCAAGAAAGAAACAGTGCACAAACACCGTCATCGTCCGATCAAAGATCTTAGGTTTTCACCCTGAAGAAAGTCCACACTTTTAAAGCAATGCCTTCAACAAGGTCATTGCTAGGCACAACCAATTAAGGCCAGACCCTAGGTTTTCACCCTGAAAGATAGAACTGTGAACCTCTCCTGTGCAGCCGCCCCCTACTTGCATGCCACTGCTCCAAGTCACAAATCACCAAGCCAATTTCTCATCACCACCAAGACTCGAACCACCATTGTCAGTCCACAGATCTTGGTCTCCATGACATTCTTCGTCAGCACCATGAAACGAGAACATGCTCCATGATCTTAACAGCCAACAAAGCTTCGAAGCGCACCCTCTGAAACCAAACGGTCAGAGTAAAACATGGATGCGCACGACCGGATTCCATCCGATCCAGCAATCTCTCGACATAATCGCACTTATGGAGTACACCGGCGGGGCCTTCCGAAACACGACACAGTAACCAGATCAATGTAGAGAAACATCAGGCGGATCTTCGTCTTGGCTTGAGAGGAATCAAGGACCGCCACCTTTATTAGGCAGATCGTCAGCCCCTGCGCCGCCGCCCGCCGGCTCCCATGGGACTGGCCGCCCAATTCCCCACCGGCTAGGCCGGCAGAGGAGTAGGAAGCCCGGGCCGCCACGACCGCAACCTGGCGCCAAGAGACCTGCGGAGATCCTCCGAAATCCGAAGATCGGATGCGGGGGCGGGCGCATCTAGGCCAAGAGCTAGGCGACCACACCCACCAGATCTCCACCAGTCATCCCATCGCCACCGTCCGCCATGGCGCCTACCACCAGCCTCCACCTACGTCTGCCACACCGGCGGCAACCCACACTCCCGGTGACAACGGCCGTGCCACACCACCAGCCAGGGGAGAGGGATCCCAGCCGCCACCCTCCTTGGGACGCCTGGGCTTTGCCCACTGGCCCCTCCGGCGGCGGGGAGAAAGGGGAAGAGGCGGCGGCTAGGGTTAGGTGGGGGAGAGGAGGTTGTCGTTCTTACTGTACGCAATATGGGACTCAATGTGGCTGCAACCCAGTTCTTATTCACATAGCAGCAACTCTGAAGATGGCAGCTATAAGGCAACCGAGAATGACTGCGACGACCGGGGTGGCACCACTCCTGCTCTTCCGCTTGAAGGATATGGTCGGCATGTAGTACCAGGGAAGCTGCGTCGCCGAGGTCGAGCGCGGCCACCAAGCCTGACATGAGACCCTGCTCCTCCTCTTGGCGACCAAGGCGCGCGACAGCGATAGCGCCACCGGAGGCCACGGTGGGGGTGGAGCCGTGGAGGGAACGGTGGCGGAGGGCGTGCCGGCGAGCGGTCGGCGAGTGAGGTGAATATCACTGTTTGGGGAGGTTCGTTTTCTGCCTGGAGCGATGTTTTTCCTATCCCCTGTCGTTGGGTTGGGCTGGGCTTTGGGCCAACGCCGCGTTGCATTCCAGCGCGCTTGAGCTGCTGCCATCGGATGTCTAAGTCAGAGGATCTCGTTTCCTCCAAATTTACCCTTCTCCAAAAGGTCTTTGAGAAATTAAAAAAAAATCGACAAGCTAATCTCAGGCTGAAATGGTCTGAACTGAAGTAACTACACTGAAGTTAATCCATGATCAGCATACTAAATTTTGCGTGACTTAGCTGCTTTCTCCCATATGTCAATAAATATAGTAGGACATGCTCTCTTCAGATGCCCATACCCTTTACTTGCGACCACATCATCGATTCTATTCGAAGAGTTAATAAACTCAATGCAAGCATCTTTAAGCTGGCTGCAATGGTGCTGGTCGGCTAGAGCTAGCGTGGTCGCCACGGTCTCAACACGAAGACTCTCGCAAAGCTTGCTCTCGCACATCAGCTTCATCCTTTCGATGGCATACCTATCCGCAGCAACAAGTAAATGCCTAAGCATTTCGTCATACTCATCATCATTGTGGTCATTCATCGGAGGCAATGAATCCGTGTAGGTGAAGTGAAGTAGTCCTCTGAAAACAGAGGGCTGCATATCTTCAATGGTTACAGTACTGCATCTATGCTGATTTCTCATTGGACCGTAAAGCTCTGCCCTGAAGACCGGCGCGACCGTGTTGCAAGGATGAATTTGTGAGCTGGGAAAACCTCCTCTTTGACCTTGAAAAACACATCAGCTCCTTCTGTAGCCTCTAGGAATTTACCAAGATTATCCAACAGGTCCGAGGGCGGCACTCGGACCACAGCGTTCATGTTGGCCTTCTTGAACTTGATCACCGTAAGACCGCACTCGATGAGAAGAATGTCGTCCATGAGATACTTTTCAATTTCACTCTTCCTCAAGAAATTGGTATGGCCCCATACCGACATTTCACCGTCAAGGGTGTCAAACACCCTGGGCACTATCCCGCTAGGGTTAGGCGGCCTGGTGGTCCGGCCGACAATCCTCAGATCGTAGAGCGCCCCCACCTCGGTGTTCTTGATCTTGAGCTCGACGAAAACTGAAACCCACTCTTCGAACTCCTCGTTGTCGCCGTCAGGGTAGAGGCAGAGGCACCAGTCGTGGCCGCCGACAGAGAAAGTGGCGGAGTTGATGCACTGGCCGACGCCCAGGCCCCTGTACAGGCTGTAGCCGTCGATTTTGAACAAGTGCGTCCCGTGCGCGGTCTCCGGGGCGCAGGTCGACGCCATCGTGGTTCCTAGGCTCTCGGACGCGGTCATTGCTGGTTGGCGGGGTAGGGGACGGGTGGTTGGCGGCACGGGGAAGGGAACGGCGGGAGGCGGCGCAGCGCCGAAGGGGGGAAATGGGGGGCGGCGATGGAGGAAATGATGGTGGAGGATTTTGTGATTAGAAGTCTGCTGGGCGAGAAGGGATAGAAACTCTAGTAGAGACTGTGTGAAACTATTTGGCCCAAATGGAACTGGCCCATTACACTAACTCTTGAGCTCCTTTTCTTTTTCCCCGTACGTGACTAGGAGTGATTTTCTTTACTAGATCCGTGGGCATTTTTGGCCGGTTTGTGTTTCGTGTGTTAGGTTGATCTCCACCAGTTGACCCTTACTCATGCCCCAGGGCTCGTTTGGTTGCAGGGGATCCCTGTGTCTTCCCCGGCCGAAGAAAACACGGGCCGAATTGCCCTAGGGTGAGCCCACATGACTATTGGGTGGTCGATTGGGAGAATGGAACCCTGGCCTTTCCACGCCCAAACCCGGGAAAACCAGCCACTAGTCGAGACGTCGGGGAGGAAACCCTCGCTCTTGTCTCGCGACAGAGAAGGCGACGGGTAGAGAGGTGACACCTCCGACCCTGTTTCTTCTTTGACCGACGACGGCGATGGCGACCGGAGAAGGGCCCTTCCGATGCTTCGCCTCACCCAATCTCTCCTCTCCCTCCTTTCCCCTTTCCGCGGTCGTCTTCTCCTCCAAGATCTGCCCCGCCTTCCTCCGGCGACATGGCAGTCTTCTTCCTCCTCCATCAGAATACTCCACGGTGACAAGTTCCCATCCGACCCTCCCCGACAACCTCACCCTCACCGTCATTAGATCCGAAGGTTAGACGAGCATCCGCCTCCTCTACCACCTCCATCTGCCTTTTCTCGTTCTTTTGCCGAGATCCCCGTATGCCTTCTCCACTGCCATCACCGATAGATTTTCTGGCCTCAGCCCACAGATCCACAAGGCACATCAAAACTAGCAAGATCTTTTTTTTCTAGCAACCAACTAGTAAGATCTATGTGTTCAAAAAAAAAAGTAAGATCTATAGCAGCAGCGGGAAAAACCTTCTAGGCAGTAGGCCATACCTAGATTTGGTACGTACCCAGCATGCAGCAGGCCATACCTAGATTTGGTACGTACCCAGCTCAATTTGTTTGTTTTTTGTTGAATCAGTGCACATTGTGCTTAGCATTTACATGCCTAGTATAATTTATGCAGCTCAGCGTCTAGCTTTGTTACCTAGATGTAGATAAATCTTTTTGGTTTGAACAAATATTGTGCTCTGTGGTGGTGCACCGGTGTTCTGTTAGATATCAGTCGGTATGACTTTAGTTTTTCTATTTATTGCACGATGATTTTATTGAAAAAGATCGTGATGATGTTAGTTTTATATCACTATAGATTTCAGATTATTGGTGCATATATTACTCTTTGTTTCCTTGGGCCTAAACAAATAGTTGTTCATGTTAAAGTGATGGCAATGTGGCTCTCTCCTCCTGCATCATCAATTTCTTGTATTGATCATATTGATTTGTTGCTAGTGCTTCTTATTCGCTGTGTAAATTGTATTTATAGCTGGTCTATCTGTAGGACATGTCACTTTGCCTCTACATACTCAAGCACTTAATTGTACTGCTTATGAATTGAGGACATAATAGCCGGAGGAACTGCATATGTGTCGTGGTGGAGACGACTCTGTACCCAAATACCCAATTGACACCATCAAGACCCGACTTCAGGTGAGCCACCTGTGCACTGCAAAGCACTAACCAATTGTTTGTCTGAATATGTGTCAGGCAGTCTAACATGAATGCTTAGCGGTTGCTTGTGGTCTTTACTTGTGCTCTGTTGTAATGGTCAGCAAATTAAGCCCCAGAACGTATTCGTCTTGGAATTGCAGTATACTAATTATATATGCTTCCAGTTTCCATCCTTGCTATTTCATATTTTGGAAAAAATATAATGATTTTACACCATATATATCTTTAACTGGTTCAAACACTCTGCGTGCTAAATTCAGTGTATATTGCATGGTAGTACATGAGACAAGTTTTTCTTAAGTCTTGTCATGCACACTAGTCTATATTTATTCTTTAGTTCCCCCAATCTTCCCTTCATGTAATTTATTAATGCTTATTCGTTCTCGATCATTGATTTCTTTCCCTTCCAGAATCTAGTTCAAAGTTTGAACATATTTGAACCAATGAATGAATTAAAGGAGTACTCCCTCCGTTCGGAAATATAAGACGTTTTAGCTTTGTGAATCGAATATATCTAGACGTCTTTTAGTGTATTGTGAAACAAATATATCTAGACATCTTTTAGTGTATAGATTCACTCCAAACCTTTACGAACATATACACTAAAAGACGTCTAGATATATTCGATTCACAAAGCTAAAATGTCTTATATTTCCGAACGGAGGGAGTAGATGGCAGTGTGCATGCTACGCTAGAAAATTCAGGAAGAGTGTGCAGTGTCTGCCAAGAGGATCTCGGTCAAGTTCGGGAACATGGATATCTGCGAGGTCCGTTTTGGATTCATGCCTGACACTGCTACGGAATCTTGCCGCCGTAGTGTTGCCGCCCAGCCACCGCACAGTTGCCTCCATAGTGGAGCAGAGGAGCTGCTATCCCGGCTCTTGGCTCCCTGCCGCCGGCGCGCGGCCACGGAGCAGAGGAGCTGCAGTCCCGGCTCTTGGCGCCAAGCTGCCTGTGCATGGCCACAGTCAAGGAGTAGAGGAGCTGCTGTCCTGGCTCTTGGTGCCTCGCCGCCTGCGCACGGCCGCTGTCAAGGAGCAGAGGCGCTGCTATATCCTGGCCTCTCCGCCTCGCCATCAAGGAGTACGTGTGTGTCTGACTTCATGTAAGACTGATTGTATGTGTGTTATGGTATTGTTCTGATAATTATTTGGGTATTTCTTATTTTCTAATTATTTTCTTCAAATTTAATATTGTAGTTTTGCATTCTGGAATTGATATCACAATATTATGAAAACAATCGGTGTTATCTGTAGTGAATTTGCAATTGTAATGATGTATTTGGTAGTTTTATGTATTCACTGCTCTTCCCTTTGGTATCCAAATGTCAATTGGGGTATTTCCCAACGGAGGAAGGGGATCCCCTTGTGCGCAGGGAAATCCCTCATGGGGGTTTACTATCCAGGATGTTTCCTCCCCATCAACCAAACAAGCCCTGATTGGGGCGTTTAGCCCAAGACACGGCTGGTGGCAGGGCCATAAATAGGGAGGTGGGGGCCAGGCACATGGAACGAGGCTCACTGCCACAGTTACTTCCTCACCTCCAACCCTTGTCTGATCTGAGAGGGAGGCACTAAAGTGGCGGGAAGCTCAACTTCGCCATCCCCGCGACGACACCACTAGATTGTGAAGTCCACGTCGCCATCGCATACTACTACTACTCCTACATCGACAACGTCGATGACGTGCCCCCTTTCCGTCAAGTCCACTGGTCTGTATCTCTCTCTCTCCCTCTACTTCACACACTGAATCACAACAATGTTGTTCATCCCAAATCCAAACATATCACCCGATGGATCTATCACCTAGACGATCCTAAAAAACAGTATAACATTGGTATCAGAGCCATGCCTAGCATGGTGGATCTACTCGTGTAGGAGAAGAACAGAAAGAAAATCATAGATCCTATTTCATCTAGAAAGAAAGAGAAAAACACAGAAACCCTAGTTCATCCCACGCGGAATACCCGAACCCCTTGCAGAATTTGTTCATCTAGGACCAAAACGAGAACAACAAATAGAACCCTATGCAAATCCCCACCCGAATAGTGAAATAGAACCGTCATCGTCGGCATAGAGCGCCGCCATCTGAGCCACTTGGCTGCGGCACACCCACTCTCGGGTGGATGCGCGCACCGGCAAGGAGGCCAAGGAAGGCGTCATCGCTTCTCTCTCGAGCTTCTACCTCGCGCGGGGTTGCAGGAGAGGGGGACAGAGGAAAGAAGGCAGGGGTAAGAGGGCTTGTGCAGCGCTGCTCCTCGTCGGGCCGGGACGACGAGCCACCGCCAGAGAGCGGGGGGTGTATCGCAGGCGCGGGAAGGGAGAGAGCGTCTGGAGGGCTAGGGTTACGGGTCGCTAAGGGCGCCGTTTTGTTCCCGCGACGAGAGCGCGCATCCGTTCGATGGGGTCGGCCAGATCGGACGGCCACGGCGTGCCGCCGCGCGCATAGCGGCGTGGGATGGGCCACTAGGTCGTATTCGACCAGGAACGATGAGTGCGTGGGGTGGCGATGGGCCGTCGCTGAGCTAGGAGCACGTCGCGTGCGTTACAGACTGTGGTGCAGCGCGTATAGGCAGGTCTCGGGCCGTGGGCTGATGCGGGCTGAGGTGGCTCTATGGGCTATTTTATGCATCACGCTGCATAGTGCCATCTTTTCTTTTACACAAGCAATCTTTGATGAATTATGTCAAAAGTTTGATCTCTATACAATTTTGACCTAGAGGGATAATTTGTTTAGAGAGTAGATGAGTAAAAAGAAATACTTTTGCAGAGTAAATGTTTCACCCTCTAATTAAATTGGAACCAACGGGAAAATTTAATTACAGGAGTAGAAAGATATTTGTTTAAAGTTAATTATGGTATTGTTATTGAAGGGTTCGTAGCATGGAAAACAAAAAATTTCTACCGCAAGAACGAACAAAACCCAGATCTAATCTAGATAAAAGCCAAGATCTAATCTATTAGACATGAGCAACGAGATAGATAGGAACTAACCCTCGTAGAGCCGAAAGCGTTAACGAGATTAGACCTCGTGGTTGATGTAGTCGATCACTTGCCGATCTCAAGATCGTGTAGACGATCCTTTCGGCGCCGCATTCCGGCAGCGCTTCCGCAGTCGGTCACACGTGTACGATCCTTCCGGCGCCGCGTTTCGGCAGCGCTTCCGCAGTCGGTCAAGTGTACGATCCTTCCAGCGCCGCGTTTCGGCAGCGCTTCCGCAGTCGGTCACACATGCGGAGTCGAAGCAGACCTTCCTCTCCTCGTTCCAGCAAGTAGCGGAGGTAGTAGATCTTCTCCACGGAATCCCAGCAGCACGACGGCGTGGTGGTGGTGGTGGAGTAGAGAATTCTGCAGGGCTTCGCCTATGCCTGTGCAGAAGAAAGGTGGAGGAGAGAGGCGGCAGAGATTGGAGTTATGGGAGCAGGGCCTTGAGGGGGCGCCCCTGCCCTTCTATTTAAGGGGGGAGGCGCGCCTGGGGAGGGGGAGGAGTCCTCCTCCCCCACGAATCCGTGTCTTGCCCCACTAGGTTTCCTTTGACCCTTTCTTGGTTTTCAAGCAAACTCGAAGAAATCCTCTAGAACCTTCCAGAACATTCCGAAACCTTCTAGAATCTCCATACAAACACTCCAGAACATTTCCTAACTTAGAAAATGATCCCCAATATATGAATTTTATTCTCCGGACCATTCCGGATCTCCTCGTGATGTCCCGAATCCAATCCGAGACTCCGAACAACATTCGTTCTCCAACGCATATTCCATATCTACTTAAAACAACTTCGAACCTTAAGTGTGTCACCTACGGTTCGTGAATATGTAGACATGACAGAGACACATCTCCTATCAATAACCATCAGCGGGACCTGGAGATCCATAATGGCTCCGACATACTCAACGATGAATTCGTGATTGATAGAACCATTTACATACGAAACCAATTCCCTTTGTCACGCGATACTGTACTTATCCGAGGTTTGATCGTCGGTATCTCCATACCTAGTTCTACCTCGTTATTGATAAGTACTCTTTACTCGTTCCATGTTATGTCATCCCTTGTGACCCAGTCACATGCTTGCAAGCTAATTAGATGACATTCCACCGAGAGGGCCTAGAGCATATCTATCCGTCATATGGATGGACAAATCCCAATCTTGGTCTATGCGCTTCAACACATACTTTCAGAATACCCAATGACACCTTTATGACCACCCAGTTACGAAGCGGTGTTTGACGTCATCAAAGTACCCATCCGGTGATGGTGATTGACATAACCTCATGGTCGAAGGATTAGGTTACTATGTATTTTAAAGCTTATAGCAAACAAACTTAATGACTTGATCTTATGCTATGCTTACTACGGCTGTGTGTCCATCACATCATTCTCCTAATGATATGATCTTGTTATTAACGACATCCAATGTCCATGATCAGGAAACCATGATCATCCATTAATCAACAAGCTAGTTTAACAAGAGGCTTACTAGGGACTCTTTTATGTTTACAAAACACACAAGTATTAATGTTTCCGGTTAATACAATTATAGCATGGGATGTAAACATTTATCATAAACATAAAGATATAATAATAACCACTTTATTATTGCCTCTTGGGCATATCTCCAACAGTCTCCCACTTGCACTAGAGTCAGTAATCTAGTTAAAAAACTTGTGCATTCAACACCTATGGCTTTCTGGTGTTGTATAGACACTATTGCTAGTGGTAAACATAATCTTCGGATCTGACACTTCCAGGTCCGTGTGTATTTGCATGTCCTTGCGTCTCTATGCATTACTCATTCTCCAATGAGATGGCATTGTATAAATTTGGTCCTTTGGTGAGACCTTTAGTTCCTTAGGCTCAAAATATGTTGATATTATTGTCACACAATATATTTTCATAGTATTAGTCCACTTTGAAACACACCTAGTTTGATAACAAACTATTTAACACAAATGCCCTCCTTTGCTGCTACTATAGTAGTTATATACTTAGCCTTTTGTTGTAGTATCCGTCACAATGTCTTAACTTTGGAACTCTCCAAATCCATCATGGAACATCCTTTCCATTACATTGTGCTACCCATAGTCTAAATTGAGATAAATTTAATTTGTATCTTGTGACAAAACTAGTATCAATGTAACACTTTACAATGAACTACCTTTAACTATTTGTCACTTATACATGGTATATTCTTAGTTCTTCCAAAGCTCATAAGAATATCTTTACTATTGTCCAATGATCATCTTATGAATCATTCTGGTATATGCTCATAACATTTAGAGCATAGGACATATCTGGATGTGTACATCTCAAAGAATGATTGATCAAAATATTCTTGTGATTTCACGAAGTGTCAAAACACTTGAATCTCGTGTCAACACACTCGAATCTCGATTCAGTCCTTTCCGTGCGTCAAGAACCTTTCTTGTTGTTTCCATATTGAACTCATTCAACGTCTTATCTATGTACATTTGGCAAAACCATATTAGCGCCTCAATCTATCCATATAGACATTGATGCCTAATTCTTGGGTTATGCCTAAGTCTTTCATCGAAATGAAATTCTTAACCTGTGTCAAATAAAAGATACATCATTTCTAATCAACAATATGTCTTTCACATAATGTATTATAAATATGTCTTAGCGCTCCCACTTAATTTCTTGCAAAAATGCAAGCATCTTCATCGTCTCTGAAGATTCCAACTCCGCGATGCTCACTTCAACCATTGAAGTTTTGCATACTCTTTTAGCATCCTTTTAATTAACAAAACCATTTGGATCGTGTCATGCACACGTCCTAGGTAACCATTCTATTAGAAGAACTTGTTTTGTTTGTTCAACTACCATATACCAAAATATATGTAGTGGTTGCTACATTAATCCGTCCAGACTAAATATCGCTATGAAAGATCAAATCTTATCATAGTCAATTCCTTGAACATTGTCGTAAACTCTTTCCGACATGTCGACTATTTCATAGATTTGAAACATCCATGTCTATTTCTTTATAGATTTGATCATTGTTGATTATTGTTGAATATTTTTCATAAAGCGATCTCCATGCTTTCATTTTGAAGAAAGTGAGAAATGAGCTGGGTACTTGTGACTCAGAAGATGATAAGTACAAGTTCTGTATGAAAGAAGGCCATTGCATGAGAGACTGTGTTCTCTGTAAGAGTGTAGCTGGAAGAACCTTTATACTGCTCAGGCATTCAAAAAATATTTCCTTCTCTTTTTGGTAAGTGTGTAGCTGGAAGGACCTTTATATTTCTCTGGATGCATATCATCTCGTTCGTTCATATGTTGATGGTCCTGCCATGCTTTCGGTGTATCCTGTGACTTCCCATACATGCCCAAGAATCCTAACAGGTTCACGTAAAGATTCTTCATCATGTGCATCACATCGATTGAAGAGCGGACCTCTAGGACATCCCAATATGGTAGCTCCCAAAATATAGATTTCTTCTTCCACATGGGCACATGTCCGTTAGCGTCATTCAGAACATATTGATCGTCAGGACCCTTTCCAAAGATTACTTCTAGATCTTTGACCATACCAAATACATCATCGCTAGTACGGGGGACAGGTTTATTTTGATGATCTGCCTCACCTTTGAAATACTTGTCTTTCTTTTTTATGATATACTTGGTCGGAAAAAATCGACGATACCTCAGGTACACAACCTTCTTACATTTATGAAAGTATGTACCTTCAGTCTCATCTAAACAGTGTGTGCATGCATTATATCCATTGTTTGACTATCCTGAAAGGTTACTAAGAGCAGGCCAACCATTGATGGTTAGGAAAAGCAACCCTCGTAGGTCAAATTCCTCCTATTTGTGCTCATCTCACACACATCCACCTTGTCCATACCACAACTGTAAAATTTCTTCAACTAATGGCCTTAGGTACACATCAATATCATTACCGGGTTGCTTGGTCCTTAGATGAGCACTGACATCATAATGAACTTCCGCTTCATGTACAACCAAGGAGGAAGATTATATATACATAGAGTTATAGTCCAGGTGCTATGACTATAGCTCTGCTCCCAAAAGAATTCATGCCATCTGTACTAAGACCAAACCTTAAGTTCCTTGTGTCATCTGCAAAGCCCGGGTACTCTCTCTCGATTTTCTCCACTTCGACCCATTAGTGCGGTGTCTCAACATCGTGTCTTTCTTGTGGTCATCTTTATGCCATCGCAACAACTTGACATGCTCTTTGTTTCTGAACAAACGTTTTAACCATTGTACTATAGGAGCATACCACATAACCTTGGCATGAACCCTCTTCCTAGGGTACTTGATGTCTACACACTTGTAGACAGTTGTTGGGCCTCCAAGTGCAGAGGTTTGTAGAACAACAACAAGTTTTCCCTTAAGTGGATCACCCAAGGTTTATCAAACTCAGGGAAGAAGTGGTCAAAGGTATCCCCTCAAAAGCAACCCTGCAATCAAGATACAAGAAGTCTCTTGTGTCCCCAACACACCTAATACACTTGTTAGATGTATAGGTGCACTAGTTCGGTGAAGAGATGGTGAAATACAAGTGGTATGGATATAAGACAACGGTGCCAGAAAATAGCTTGACGGGAGGAAAATACTAAAGGCAAAAAGATGGAAGCAAGCAAACATGTAACAGATCTAGTTGCAAACGGTGTTTCAATGTTTAGAAACAAGGCCTAGGGATCATACTTTCGCTAGTGAACACTCTCATATAAATATCATCTTTTTATGATACTACTCTGAACTACTCTCCGGTTGGACACTCTAATCCATGGTAGGGCTATAACAGCACACCTCAAAGTTTGCTTTTCCCATCTAGATAACCCCACACTGTCACCTTGAGCTCTAGATGGTTCCACAAACACCACAATTTTATAGAAACATCCAACTCCAAATATAACTCATAACAATTATTTGTAATCTCTAGCCTAAGTGCCACCATGGTGTGCACGCTGTCACTTTCACTCACGTGGGGAGAGCAGAGATCTATTAAAGCACTTGAGTAGCAAGGTAGATCTACTTGATTACAAAGCTCATGATCACAATATGATCATGCATAGAGAGAGATGAACACATAGCTACCGGTAGAACCCTTAGCCTCGAGAAAGAACTACTCCCTCATCATCATGGGAATCAGCAATGGCGATGGTGATTGTGGTGGAGATCGATGAAGATGGCTCCGGGGGCACTTCCCTGTCTCGGCAGGGTGCCGGAACAGAGACCTCTATCCCTAGAATCTCCTCTTCGGTGGCGGCGGCGCTGCGGAACTTTTCATGGCTGGAGGCTTGACGATTTAGGGTTTTTGCATTGGGAGGCATCTTATAGGCAAAGAGGCAAGGTCGGTGGCTGGCCAGGGGCCCCACACCACCTGGTGGCGCGGCCAGGGCTAGCCTGCGCCACCATATGGTGTGCCCACCCTGGTGCCCTACTCTGTCTCTGCTTCGTGTTTCTGTGTTGCTCCGGAAAAATAGGCATATTGGCTTTTGTCCGGTCCAATTCCGAGAATATTGATTTTCTGCCTTTTCTGGAACCAAAAACAGAAGAAAACAGGCAACTGGCACTGTGACATCTTGTTAATAGGTTAGTCCCAGAAAACATATAAAAATACCTCAAAGTGTTGACAAAGCAAAGCAAAGTAGATACTAAACAAGCATGGAACATAAAAAATTATAGATACGTTTACAACGTATCAACATTCGCAAGCTTAACTCCTGCTCATCCTCGAGTAGGTAAGTGATAAAAAGAAAGAATAATTTTTGAGGTGACATGCACCATCATAAACTTGATCAAAGTATTTGTAAAACATTGATAGCTGGGATCTTAGTACTTCAACATAGCATGAAAGATAAAGTTCTAACAATAAGACATAGCAACTATGTTGTAACATGAAAAGATACAAACAAAAGATTCATGAATAACAATAATTTGCAAGACGTTTGTTTGTTTCACATAAAGAAAACATAGCATAGTGGCATTCAGCTTGTCCCTCATAGAGTAGCAAACATAGATGCATATGACACCTTCAAAGTTCCTAAGAGTGACTAAATACAAGTAGTTTAAGAACAAGCAATATCAAAGTTATGCATCAATCAACAAGTCTTGGGACAATGCACATAGAACTAAGAATGACCAGTATGCTCTCTCAATAGGTGCATAAAGATAGAAGGTAGAGACTCAATATAAAAGTGGAAGAAAAGCCTTCATAGAAGGAAGCAGAGATTCAAGTTTCATAAAGAGCTTCCAAAAATTATGGTACTTATTAGCTTTCAGCTCTCATTGCCCCTATCATAAGCATCTTGAAGTAATTAAGGTTAAAGTGAACAAACTGTAGAGTATATGCTTGACAAAGTATAAGTTGGAAATCTCATGTCCCTTGAATACGAGGGTCGCTCCTCATGCTACTCAAGTTTAGTTACCGGTAAGTTCTTGTCATAGTAAGTACATGTGTATCATAGAGAACCGCCAACAGGGTACCTCTTGCCCGATGATACGGAAGAATCCCCATATCAAAATGACAAGGCAAGCAGACAACGAGCATCTCAGCAATCTTCTTATTTACCATGGTAAAATGGTGCTTTTTTCTCTCTTTCCTCTTTTCTTATAACTTTTTTTCTTTTTCTTTTTTTCTTTTCTCAATATCTGACTCTTTTTTTATAAGAAGAATTCTTCATAGATAGCTCATTATGCTTACACTGTAGGTTTCCACCATGACAGCATGGATTAGACCGGCGGCCTAGGCGTTTCTCTAACACACATACATAACTCCATGGACTTACAAGCTCCCCTTTCATTTCACACCGACGACATCTATAGACAAAAGAGCATGATATCAACTAGGTACAAAGTAAAAGTGCAATGTTGAAAGCGTTCCCCATGACAACATGGTTCTGCTAATCCCCAACATATAAGTGCAAGCATATACAACATAGACGACACAATGGTTCAAGTTTATTAAGGGCAAGAAAAATAAAGTGTGCCATCAAGTTGGTGAGAGTTTTAATCACTAGTTTTCTCATAACAAGTTTAATTCGGAAGGTAGATAAAAACATGAATATACCTGAAATAGCAAATGCTAATAGGTAGGTATGGTGGACTCTTTGGAATCACTTGGTTTTAGGAGTTGGATGCATGAGTGGAACTCATACTTGGTTATGGAGGCTAGCAAAAGACAGGGAGCGACCAACTAAAAGAGCAATAATGGCCATAATCATGCAGAGTGACAAAACATCATTAATCAAAGCATAAAGTGATATTACAAGTCGAAAACTAAAGGATCATAAAGGCTATGGTGACTTGGGATAGTCATAACATGGTGTGAGCATGCGCCAAGTCAACCCAAATAAAGCATCAAAGGAGAATACCACAATACTATGCTTTAATATGCTAAAATAATGCATGATTCTTCCAAGGCACATTAAGCAATATAAATTGTTTATAACATTTCATGCTACAACAAAGATCACTAAGCATAAATCCAAAACAATATCAAGCTTGGCATGACAAAGCAGAGGCCACAGTCAAAAATAAGATCTCTTTATCACTTAAGCATGAACTTTCCTACTCTTTTCCAATCCAAACCAAACTATTTGAAAACGAATGCATGAAAGAGGGGGTCCAACCAATTTATTCAGCAAACTAAGAAAACCAAGCAAACCAAAAACCAAAAACAAAAAATGAAGACGCTCTAGGAACAACACAACTGTGCGTGAAACAATAAAAATAAAGTGTTTGGAAGAAACCTGGGATTTTTATTGATGAAGAAGGGGATGCCCAAGGCATCCCCAAGCTTTGATGCTTGTACTTCTTGGATATTTCTTAGGGTGACACGGGGTGGCATCCTCAAGATTGATCTTTAGTCCATTCTTCATCTCATTACATCATTCTCTCCATACACCTGGAATTTTTCCTTCATACAAAACTTCACACAAACTTTATTGGCAACATTAGTGCACTCAAGATAATAAGTCTTTAGGTTCAGTTTCAACACCAATAAAACTTTCATTAAAACACAAGATAATGTAGAACTTCCCTAAAAAATCTCAATTCCCCAAAAGAACTCAAAAAGGAACCAACAAGAAGCAAATGCAAATAATGGCAGAAATCTGTCAAAACAGACCAGCAGGTAAAAACCATTTTTTCGAAGACCTTCTGTTGATCAAATCAAAAAGTGTTGAACTAACTAAAGTTAGATAACAACCTGGGGAAGAAGCACAAAAATTCACGCCTCGAACCGACATACAGAGATTTTATACGAATTTTTACGGTGAACAACAGAAATCTGTTTGGTGACAGCAACTTTCCCAAGCATTACTTCTCTCTCATTAGTGGTTACTCTTGGCACAAAAAGAAAATGAAAATGGTAAGGAGCGGTTATTACAGAAGTAATAACTTCCAAGACTCATCTAAATTTTTGGGTTATCTCCCAATAAGTACTTTTCTTTAACGCCTTTAAGTTAGGCATGATAGTTTGAGAAGATGCTCACATAAGAAATATGAATTGAAGTAGATGGCATCAAGAAGCAAATTCAAAGCACATTTAATTCTAACACACTTCCTATGCATAGGAATCTTGTAAATAAACAAGTCATGAAAGCATAAAGCAACAAGCATAGGAAACTAAAACAAGTGCAACTTCAAAATTTTCAACATAAAAAGGAGAAACTTAATATTATTGAGATGCATAAAACCTTGTTTCCCTCTCTCATAATAACTTTCAGTAGCATCATGAATAAAATTAACAATATAACTATCATATGAAACATTCTTATCATGAGCCACATGCATAAAAGAATTAATAGTCCCCACATAAACATAGTCATTCTTATTAATTGTAGTGGGAATAAATTCAACAAAATAGCTATCATTATTATTCTCATCACCATAATCATCAAATCTAGGAGGCACATTACAATCATAATTAATTTTCTCCTCAATAGTAGGTGGACTGAAAATATCATATTCATCATTGCAATCATCATATATTGGAGGTATAGTATCATCACAAGCAATAGAATAGTTATCTTCCAAAGTGTGTTCATTTGTAAACATATCATCATTAGAAGGAACCTGGATAGCAGTAATAGTACAACAATTATTAATATCATCATTTTTAGAATTGGTATCGAAGAGATTTTTAATATCAAAAGTAGTGTGCTTTTCCCAATCATGATCACTACTATAGGTAACAGGCATAGGAACATCATCGAGTTCAGACTCATCAAAAACTATAATAGGAGCAATATGCTTAGGGGAAAATACCGTTTCCTCTTTCCTTTTACTCCCCCTTTTCTTCTTGTTCTTCTTCTCTTTAGGAGGGAGAGGCTTGAAAGGAAGCTTCTCCATATACCCTGGTTTTTTACCTTTGTTGTTATCCCAATCTTGGGTATTGCTTTGAATTGTTTCAAGAAGATCCCACTTAGCTTTGACCTCCCTACTTGTGAAGGATCCCTCTAAAAAGTATCTAGATAGTCCTTGTAATGTCCTGAAAGCCTTGCATAGAAATTATTAATACTCCCTCCAACCCAAATTAATTGACTTGGATTTGCCTACATTCGGATGTATCTAGCACTAAAACATGTCTAGATACATCCGAATCTAGACAAATCGAAGTCAATTAATTTGGGTCGAAGGGAGTAACAATATTACTAGGGAGCTCATGAATGGGACATTTGAGCATTAGTGACTTCAATCTCTCCCATGCTTGGGCAATACTTTCTCCATCATGTGGATAAAAATTATAAATGTAATTCCTATCTTTATGAATTTAATGAGGAGGATAAAATTTAGAGTAAAAGAGAGATTCAAGTTCCTTCCACTCCAAATGATGAGGATCATCTAGTAGCTCATACCACTCCCTTACTTTGCCCTTAAGTGAAAAGGGAAATAGATTTCTCTTAACTTGGTTCATTGAAATACCTACACACTTGAACAACTCGCATAATTCATGTATAGAGAGTAAATGATCACCAGGATGGACAGTTCCATCTTCCAAATAACAGTTGTTCATAACACGTTCAACAATTTTTATAGGTATTTTAAAAGAGATGCTTTCAGTATGTGGATTTAAAATATCACAAGTATCATTAGAATTACCACACATGGGAGATAAATTATCATCATAGCAAATTTTCTTCTTTAAAGCTGGGGAACTAAAAAGATCATTTTCATAAAAGCTAACTTCCCCAAGCTTAGACGTTTCCATAGCATTAGTAACAAAGGTGTTCAAAAGATTCATACTAATAACATTGCTATTAGCATGCAAAGAAAGTTCCATGGGTTTTTTAATTTTCTTTTCAGACAATTCATGTTCTATATTAGGAAAAATACTAAAAAGCTCTCTATTTTGTTGTTGTTTTCGATTAAGCCTAACTAGTGAAAAAAAGAAACAAAAAGACAAAATTGCAGAATCTAAAGGAAATAACTTCGAGCACTCACACCGGAGGATGTGAGTACCTTTTACCTTACCTCCCCGGCAACAGCGCCAGAAAATAGCTTGATGTCTACGCACTTCTATTCTTGTAGATAGTTGTTGGGCCTCCAAGTGCAGAGGTTTGTAGAACAACAACAAGTTTTCCCTTAAGTGGATCACCCAAGGTTGATCAAACTCAGGGAGGAAGTGGTCAAAGGTATCCCCTCAAAAGCAACCATGCAATCAAGATACGAGAAATCTCTTGTGTCCCCAACACACCTAATACACTTGTAAGGTGTATAGGTGCACTAGTTATGCGAAGAGATAGTGAAATACAAGTGGTATGGATATAAGCCAACGGTGCCAGAAAATAGCTTGACGAGAGGAAAATACTAAAGGCAGAAAGATGGAAGCAAGCAAACATGTAACGGATCTAGTTGCAAACGGTGTTTCAATGTTTAGAAATAAGGCCTAGGGATCATACTTTCGCTAGTGAACACTCTCATATAAATATCATCTTTTTATGATACTACTCTGAAGTACTCTCCGGTTGGACACTCTAATCCATGGGAGGGCTATAACAGCACTCCTCAAAGTTTTCTTTTTCCATCTAGATAACCCAACACTGTCACCTTGAGCTCTAGATGGTTCCAACAAACACCACAATTTCATAGAAACATCCAACTCTAAATATAACTCATAATAAGTATTTGTAATCTCTAGCCTAAGTGCCATCATGGTGTGCACACTGTGACTTTCACACACGTGGGGAGAGCAGAGATCTATTAAAGCACTTAAGTAGCAAGATAGATCTACTTGATTACAAAGCTCATGATCACAATATGATCATGCATAGAGAGAGATGAACACATAGCTACCGGTAGAAACCCTTAGCCTCGAGGAAGAACTACTCCCTCATCATCATGGGAATCAGCAATGGCGATGGAGATGGTGGTGGAGATCGATGGAGGTTGCTCCGGGGGCACTTGCCCGTCCCGGCAGGGTGCCGGAACAGAGACTTATGTCCCCCGAATCTCCTCTTCGGTGGCGGCGGCGCTGTGGAACTTTTCATGGCTGGAGGCTTGACGATTTAGGGTTTTTGCATCAGGAGGTATCTTATAGGCGAAGAGGCAAGGTCGGTGGCCGGCCAGGGGGCCCACACCACCTGGTGGTGTGGCCAGGGCTAGCCCGCGCCACCATACGGTGTGCCCACCCTGGTGCCCTACTCCCTCTCTGCTTCTAGTTTCCGTTTTGCTCCGGGAAAAATAGGCATATTGGCTTTTGTCCCGTCCAATTCCGAGAATATTAATTTTCTGCCTTTTCTGGAACCAAAAACAAAAGAAAACAGGAAAATGGCACTGTGGCATCTTGTTAATAGGTTAGTCCCAGAAAACATATAAAAATACCTCAAAGTGTTGACAAAGCAAAGCAAAGTAGATACTAAACAGACATAGAACATCAAAAATTATAGATACGTTTGCAACGTATCAGTACTCGCCCTCAACATCACTAGGATCAGACGTTCTGATCTTATACCTCAGTGCACCATATACCAGACATTCATTCTTATTCTCGTACCCCTCACCGCAGTAGAGGATGTAGTCATTAATACATGCACGTATCTTCTGCATCTCTAATCGTAGAGGACAGACAACCTTCTTTGCTTCGTAAGTACTGGTAGACAATTTGTTATCCTTTGAAAGCTTCTTCTTCATTATTTTTAGTAGCTTCTCAAATCTCCTGTCATTATCTTCTATTGCAGCAATTCCAGTGTGGTACTGAGCTTTGCGTTGCCATCTTCGCAATTTGGGTACAACCTTGTTTTATGATCATCTAACACGCGCTTCAACTTCAACTTCTCTTTTTCACTTTCGCATTCTCTCCGTGCATCCAAAATGGCCTGGTGAAAATCATCAACGAGCTCATCTGGTGTCTCTTAATCTTCAGATTCCCCTGTTGTGGTATCACCATATTCAGGGGACATAGGATAGTTCTCATCATCCTCTTCTTCTTTATTGTCTTCTATCATAACCCCACTTTCTCCGTACTTGGTCCAACAATTATAGCTAGGCATGAAACCAGACCGAAGCAGGTGGGTATGAAGGGTTCCCGAGGAAGTAATCCTTCTTATTCTAATAGGCAACACATGGACAACATATAAAAACATTCACACTATTTTCCTCAGCCACACGGATAAAATTATGCAGGCCCGTAATGAACTCGGCAGTGCGTCGATCACCGTACATCCATTGCCAGCTCATCTACATTGTATAATTAAGTTTATAAAAAACCATTGCATAACATATAGAGAAATAACCACTGTACATTGACAAATGCATTGTATCAATGACATATGAAAGGATAAAGTTGCTAACCTCGATCGAGGAGGAAAGAAAGAGGAGAAAGCTTAAGTGTGGCTGAGGCACTTCATATCATGTTCGTTTTGTGTGAAGTCAAGTGGCATCGTGCTCTCATGCACTTCATCGAGCACCTCTTGTGCATAGAGGGGAAAACAAAGCAACTTATACCACTTGTGCATGAGAGGAAAAAAACCAGCCCACACATAAGCATGTGGAGATGGGGTGTATATATACAGGAACATGGATCTTTAGTCCCGGTTCGTACCACTTGAGTTAGGCTCGATACCACACTGGAATTGCTGCAATGGAAGACAGTGACAAGAGATTTGAGAAGCTACTAAAAATAATAAAGAAGAAGCTTTCAAAGGATAACGAATTGTCTACCAGTACGTACGAAGCAAAGAAGGTTGTCTGTCCTCTACGATTAGAGCTGCAGAAGATACATGTATGCATTAATGACTACATCCTCTACTGCAGTGAGGAGTACGGGAATAAGAATGAATGTCCGGTATATGGTGCATTGAGGTATAAGATCAGAACGTCTGATCCTAGTGATGTTGAGGGCGAGTACTGACACGTTGCAAACGTATCTATAATTTTTGATGTTCCATGCTTGTTTAGTATCTACTTTGCTTTGCTTTGTAACCACTTTGAGGTATGTTTATATGTTTCCTAGGACTAACCTATTAACAAGATGCCACAATGCCAGTTGTCTGTTTTCTTTTGTTTTTGGTTCCAAAATGGCATGGTGAAAATCATCAACAAGCTCATCTGGTGTCTCTTCATCTTCAAATTCCCCTGTTGTGGTATCACCGTATTCAGGGAATATAGGATAGTTGTCATCATCCTCTTCTTATTCATTGTCTTCTATCATAACCCCTCCTTCTCCGTGCTTGGTCCAACAATTATAGCTGGACATGAAACCAGACCGAAGCAGGTGGGTATGAAGGGTTCAAGATGGCATCGTGCACTTCATATCATAGTCCCGGGGTACGAACCGGGACTGAAGGGTTAGAGGCAGGCGCAGAACCCCTTTAGACCCAGTTTGTGCCATGAATCGGGACTAAATGTCCCAAACAAACCAGGATTAATCGTGGTCCTGTCCTGTGCGACGTCCTGGCCTCACATTAGTCCCGGTTGTAAGGAAATTGGGACTGATCGCTTTGGGGCAGTCTGATGGAAGCCCTATTTTCTACTAGTGTCAATCTCGCCGATCTATGTGTCATCGCTCACTACCGTGCTGGCCGGCATTTTGTTCTGGCCTGCAATGGGTCATGGGTGCAGAACACAACGACGGTTCGTAATACGCCTAGCTACACGCGCCATGAATCTTATTGTGCACATGTTCAGTACTTCTCGTGTTATCAATCTGTTAGATCCTTTTGTCATCTTGCGCTTAATGTTAGGAGGTGGTTCTACGGCAAGCACACCGGTGTCATTCATGCCCGATGTTCTTGCTACCTTGATCCGGAGGAACAACGGTCGCGACCTCCTATGATCAGATCTACCGCCATCAACGGGTGATACTCCTATAGTCCTATGGGACTACGTCACGCCTACAGGGAGTACCAAGCCTCAAATCCACTTGGATGGATAGTCCTGTCAAGATTTTCACTTAGAAGCTGTGGCGTTGGCGAATCTTGTTCCTGCTACTCGCCATGTCTGGTTGGAGTAGATTGAGGACATCGCACCCGAGGAAACCTTCTGCTCGCCCATGGACTACCAATCTGGTGACCAAGGAAGCCTCGGGCGCGACACAGCAAAGGCTACGAGTCTTGGCAACATGCTTTTCATCGGCATCAGGTCACTTCGACTAAGATTACCATGGTGCATGCACATTATTACGAGAGGAAGGCTAGCGCATCTCTATTGGTCTTGTCGTTTGAGACTGCTGAGAGATGTTGTGGCGAGGATCTTGGATTGGAAGAAGATATCGATCACATTGGCAGTCTTTTGGAGTTTTCTTTTTCTTTTTTTGGTTATGCGCGTCCTTAATGTCTCTGACATTATGTTGTTGCAGAGGCCGTGTGTAGTTGGTATCGTCTTGGTATTAATATATTCTTTTTATCGAAAAATAGCCTACGATAATACTGCTAATCTGATGTTTTCACAACAGCATATATTGTCGTGGAAATTAGCGCGGAAAGAAAAAGATTTGAAACAATAAATGTACCACCAGTGAACAAGGAAAAACATTTTAGAGAATGTTAATGTTCTTGCATAGGTTCATATACAAGGCAGCGATGTAGATTTTACTAAACCTGCCCTTGTTACAATTGCTGATAATAAGTAATGAAATGCACGAACTAAAAGTATTAGCTATGAAACAGTTCATCTAGTCCAACTACTATCCTTTCTCTGAAGTGGTAAAAAATGGTAGGCATTGGTGACAGAGTAAGCAAAAACAACTACTGTCATTTCTCTCAAATGGTAAAAAAATGTAGGCTTTGGTGACAGAGTAAGCAAAAACAAAGAATAACAGTTAGACTGGCAGGACAAATTGGTTTTGGAAGATGCACCGATTTCTTTCCAAGAGATCAACCTTTCTAATGTGAAAATTAGGCTTTCAAAATTTTAACCGCCTACGATTAAAGAAAGAGGACACATGAAAACATAATGCAAAAATATCATTACCACTTCCAAATAGCCTACCAAAATACTGCTAATAATTGCCAAGTTTTTGGTAACAACAGATTTGTTGGTCATGTAAATGAGCGCAAGAAAGAAAAAGGTTGAAACAATAAATGTACTACTAGTGAACAAGGCAAAACATCTTAGAGAATGCTTCTGATCTTGCATAGGTTCATCATATACAGGGCAGCCATATGCTCCCTCCATTCCATATATAATATAAGATGTTTTACAATGTATCTAGACATCTTAGATTCGGAGTGAACCTACCCACTAGAAGATGTCCAGATACATTTGCTTCATAAAAGCTAAAACATCTTAATTATATTTTGAAACGGAGTGATAGATTTTACCAAACCTATACCCTTCTTACAGTAGTTGCTGAATTTTTTTTTTTGAGAAACCGTAGTTGCTGATATTTTGAAACTAAAGTTTGCGAGTCTTGGCTGCTTTCTCCCATATATCGGCAAAGATAGTAGGGCATTCCCTTTTGAGGTGCTTGTACCCTTTGGGTTGCCACCACATCATCCAACCTATCTGAGGAGTTGATAAAATCGATGCAATGATCTTTGAGCTGGCTGCAATGGTGCTGGTCGGCTAGAGCCAAGGTGGTGGCCACGGTGTCGACATAAAGATTCTCGCAAAGTTTTCTCTCGCACATGAGCTTCAGCCTTTCGATGCCATACCTGTCTGCAGCCACGAGCAAATGCCTAAGCATTTCTTCATAGCCGTCGTCCTCCTCATCGAGGTCATCACCCATGGGAGGAGGCAACGAGTCTGTGTAGATGAAGTGAAGCAGTCCTCTGAAAACAGCGGGCTGCATGTCTTGGATGGTGACGCTGCGCCTGCTCTCGTCCTTCATCGGACCATAGAAGTCCACCCAAAACACTGGCGACCGCATCGCGAGGATGATCTTGTGAGCCGGGAAAACCTCGTCTTTGACCTTGAAGGACACGTCGGCCCCCTCTGTGGCTTCCAGCAACCTGCTAAGGTTATCGACCAGTTCCGACGGTGGCACCTCGGCGGTGACGACATTAACTTTGACATCAGACTCCTCGTGTGGGGGCATGAACTTGATAACACTGAGATTGCACTCCACTACAAGCGTGTCATTGAGGATGTACGACGAAGCATAGAGCTCGCTCCTCCTCATGAACTTGGCGTAGCCCCATGCGTTGCAACCTTCTTGACTGGATTTAAACACACGGGGCTCTTCAGGGCTAGTTTTTGGCCAGGTGAAAGCCGGGGGAGCCTCGGCGTTCTTGGTTTCGAGATTGAGGAAGAGTGAAACGTAGTCTTTGCTGCACTCCTTGTCGCCTTCGGGGTACAAGGTGATGCACCAGTCGTAGCCGCCGACGGCGAAGGTGGTGGACTCGACGGACTCGCCAACGCCGAGGCCCATGTACAAGCTGTAGCTGTCGATCTTGAAAAAGTGCGTGCCCCGCGCGATCTCCGGGGTGCAGGTCGACCCCGAAACAACGATTGGGCTCGGGGATGACTCGGCCATTGGAGCGGCCGGCGAGGAAGTGAACGGCGACCAGGAGATTCGAGAACGGCGGGTGGTGGCGAGGTGATCCGGAAGGCGGCGGGACGCGAGGGGAACGGGGGTGGCGGCGAGGCGATTCTAGAGAGACCAGGATTTCACGATTTGGGAGGAGTTTTTCTTCCGACGTCCTAACTTAATAAGTCTGGCCGTTTCAGTTCGAAATCAAATCAAAAATTTCAGTTAGTTTTCTTTTTAGGGATTTCAACACGGTCATATCGAATAGACAGCTTGTTTTTATTTTCATCTCCCCTACTGCCCATTTTTTTTTGCGAAATTCAACCGATCTATTAAAAATCATCAACAGTATTATAAAGACCCCTAAAAGTAATAAAAATTACAATTAGGTCACTCGCGCGAGCCGAAGGCGCTCCGCCGTCCTCGCCCCTCCATCACCGGAGCCAGACAAAGCTTGTCGTAGTAGAGCTTGTTGTAATAGACAAACGAGAAGTTGTCGTGCTAAGGCTACAAAGGACCAGCACACCAGAACAACAACTATAGTCAAAGATGACAACAGAAGCTCGAAAGAGACCGACCTTGTATCCAGAGGCAGATCTAGGGAGGGGCGAGGGGTGGCCAGGTCCCCCTATGGTTCAGCCCCCTCAAGGGTATGCAGCGGGGGCTAGCACTAATTTTGATGCTCAACCGCTACCTGTAATACTCTGTCCATTAGCTTAGACCAATGTGTGCAATGTGTTGATTGCTCAAGTTTTATGGAACAACTCCAAAACATTAGCCATCAAAGGATAGTACAAAACTATTGAAGCATATGGGACAATTGCAAAACATTATCCATCAAGGGATAGTACATACCTATTGAAGCATCGGCAAAAGCACATATCGAGAAACTGGTCCATGTGACACATCTGAATTTCTTCTCTACTCAGTTTCCCTTGACGATCTAGTCGGCTTATTTCTTCCTTCTTCGCCATCGCCGTGGCGCCGCTATTGGTATTGGGATTTTGTATTCAGTTGTCGTCTGATTAGTGAAGAAACAAAGAACAACTCCCGCGTGTCAGGGAACAATCAACTATGGCCTGCCGCCGCCACACGGCAAATCCAATACGTGAACTGATCGCCCTAAGGTATATATGCATGTTGGTTACTAGAATTGCTAGTTTGATTAGCCCATGTAATAGAAATTCCTTAGTCAAATCAATTACAAGTTACATACACCAACATTTTTTTAGGAAGTATTTAGTGATTAACTAATTGTTAAATTATTGTGTTATTGAGTTATTTGATAGCTCTGGGCATAGACCTGCACTCAATCTAGTAGAATGTAGTTTGCTCATTTTATTGCAAACCATATAATATTACAGTTTGATATCCACGGTATATACAATAAGATTTGGTATAGTTTCAATATTTATCTTTTTATGGTAAATTTCTTCTTCTCCTCACATGCTCATATACTGATGTGCCCCTTGATTTATTAGTATTCTTCTACAACCTTATATAGTTATTCATATTTGTAAGGAAAATTTCTGTAAATTTTACCGTTCGATCATAGACTTGTTATTTGACAGGTTTGTAGTAGTAAAGCAAATAAAATAAAGCTTTAATTATAGAAACGTGTTAGGATAACAAAACTACATATATTTAAGATTCGATATAGTGCTGTTATATACCTATTTTATGGTCGTTGTCGTCTCGGCACCCCTATGGTCAAATCCTGGATCCGATCCGCCCCTGCTTGCACACCAATGAACACGAAGACGGACCGGATCCCAGGAGATCCGTCAGACATACGACTCCACGCATTCTCTGTCAGTGCTAGATGCACCACCGGAGCAAGGATAGAGCCGAAATGACCTTATTCTGACTCCAGGAGGTAGCAGTCGCCTCAACATCTCGAAAAGGACACAACAAACAACGAAAAACCTCCCGCCGACGAGAGGCTATGGTCCGTCACACCTCCAAGACCCTAGGGCCACCGAAAATGGAGCGGATTGGCGACGTCGCCAACGAAGGGGACGAATCCCTAGTTGAGTTTTAGCTTGTTCTCTCCTGGCCGCGGCTACATACCGCTTTGTTTGTGACGCGCCCGTGAGATTCGTCCTATCTCCCCTAGTGCCATTGTTCTCACGTCCATCGGTAATTGGTGGGCAGCCGTGTGTGTGATACTAGTAAACTACTGTAGGATCCAGGCTATCCACGAAATTTCACACATCAAAAACGGATATGTTGTGAGTGAGCACCAACCACCACTAAATCACAGCCAAATAGATGGTTCAATTTTGTGGTTTATAGTATGCCAATCAGCAGCAGCACCGTGAAAACTGTTAAGTCTGAAGCTAGATTATTGTTTGGTTCAGTTTCGGTCGGGATATTTGCCTGGTGTTTTTTTTTTTAGAGAATGTGGTCTTTATTGATTAAGCAACATCATTACAGAGTTTTTTCCAGATAAACTCCGGGATTACATCAAGGGAAATCTTACAAACTAAAGGCTCAGAGGAACGAGCTAGCTTCTGAGCTACCCCATTCGTCTGCCTACTAGAAAATCTGAATAGACAGGATTGAAAGTCCGTCTCCAGAGCTTTTATGTCACCAACGACAGTGCCTAGGATGGATCGATCTTGAACTGAGGAGGAGATCCACTGAATCAAGGACAAGCGATCCGAAACCAGGACTATCCGCTGGAAGCCTCGATCCCTGGATATTGTCAGTGCACGCCGAACAGCAATGGCTTCAGCCATCTCAGGAGCCGGAAAAACGGCCAGCCCCTCACTACAAGAAATTAAAGAAGGAAACTGCCATTATGATCTCTAAGTATTGCTCCCCAGCCCATACGTTTTTCAGCCGGGAACAGAGCCGCGTCAACATTGATGCACGCCCAGTTGGTTGATGGAGGACTCCAACGAGGAACCGACGCCACGATATCGCCGCTGCATGGCGTCTTTGACCTGACCATGAATTCCAGAATCATGTCCACATAATCCAACACCTTGTAAGCTACACTCCGAGGATGCAGCAGTGAAACACCATTTCTAGTGTCATTACGAGCTTCCCACACATGCCAGCAAGTAACAGTCAAAACAACAGCATCCATTGTTTCATGTTGATTAGCTCCTTCCTATGGAGAGTCAGACTGAACTGCTCCTTCACCACGCTCCAAACAGCTCTCGCGAAAGGGCACAATAAGAACAAATGTTCCACACGCTCGAGCTTGCCACAGAAAAAACATCGATCATCAGCCGGGATACGTCGGTGCGTGAGTTGATGACTAGTGGGGAGACAGTCATGGATCATACGCCAAATGGCAATCTTCATTTTATTTGGAGCTTGGATCTTCCACACCGTCTTCCACAGCTTAGCCTCAGACTCACGATCAGAGGAAGCGCCCTTGCCCGCTGACCCCTGGTGGGAAGAAAACTCTGCAGTCTTAGCAAGATTATATGCTGACTGAACCGTGTAAATCCCACATTTGTCATACTGCCAGGACACAAAATCTCGAATGGCCCACCTGATTCCTCGAAGCAGCAAGTCACGGCCCACCAAGATAGATCGCCATGTAAACAAGGACGACCTCGGTTTTACTGCTGAAAGAAAATCAGAGTGAGGGAAATAGCATCCCTTTAGCACCCGAGCACAGAGAGACGACGGATCCGTGAGCAAATGCCATGCTTGCTTGCCCAACATCGCCTGGTTAAAAAGGCAGAAATCCCTGAAACCCATTCCCCAGACAGATTTTGGCGCTATCAGCAAGTTCCAAGACCTCTAGTGCATCTTCCTACGACCCTCCTTAAAGCCCCACCAGTGGTTCGCTATGCTCGACCTCATCTTGTCACAGGTGGAACTTGAGACCAAAAAACAGCTCATCACATGATTCGGTATGTATTGAGCAACAACCTTGAGCCATGTTTCCTTACCAGCCCGTGATAACGGACGTCCAGAAATGCTCGTAACACAGCGCCAGACTTTTTCCGATAAGAATTTGAAAGATGCTGTAGTAGAACGAGCAATCTCCGTTCACATGCCCAGGTACATATCCTGAAGGATTTCATGAGAAACCTCCAGCTTGTTCTTCACAAAAAATTTAACACTCTCTGGGCATTTCTTACCAAAGAAAATAGACGACTTTTGTAAGTTGATTTTGCCTGGTGTTGTGTGGGTTGATCGGCAGAGTATAGCTGGATGGAACTTTGTATGGTTGAACCGTATTGCATGTATTGCTGACACTACCGGAATCGAGCAGCCACGATCGGCCGTCGGCAGAGTATGTGTCGAGGGCTGCCGTCGGCATATCGCGTCGGCGTTGCTGTCTCCTGGCGCACACGCGCTGGCCGTCGGTGTAGGACGCCCTCGACGTACATGTGGGCTGATGACCAAAAACCGGTCGTCGGCACAGAAGAGGTGGGTCCTGCCGGCCCGTTAACGACCGTTAGCCGTCGAACGGCGCTATGCCGAGGCCATGCCGTCGGCATAGGCCAGTGTCGTCAGCCATCGAACGGCGCTAGGCGTAGGCTAACGCAGGGCCGACGACCTTTGCCCTCGACGTATTATGTCTACGCACTTCTATTCTTGTAGACAGTTGTTGGGCCTCCAAGTGCAGAGGTTTGTAGAACAGCAGCAAGTTTCCCTTAAGTGGATCACCCAAGATTTATCGAACTCAGGGAGGAAGTGGTCAAAGGTATCCCTCTCAAGCAACCCTGCAATCAAGATACAAAAAGTCTCTTGTGTCCCCAACACACCCAATACACTTGTTAGGTGTATAGGTGCACTAGTTCGGCGAAGAGATAGTGAAATAAAAGTGGTATGAATATAAGACAACGGTGCTAGAAAATAGCTTGATGGTGTGGAAGAGACTGAAGGCAAACTGAAATAAAGATGGAAGCAAGCAAACATGTAACAGATCTAGTTGCAAACGGTGTTTAAATGCTTAGAAACAAGGTCTAGGGATCATACTTTCACTAGTGAACACTCTCATATAAATATCTTATCTTTATGATACTACTCTGAACTACTCTCTGGTTGGACACTCTAATCCATGGTAGGGCTATAACAGCACACCTCAAAGTAAGCTTTTCCCATCTAGATAACCCCACACTGTCACCTTGAGCACTAGATGGTTCCAACAAACACCACAATTTCATAGAGACATCCAACTCCAAATATAACTCATAACAAGTATTTGTAATCTCTAGCCTAAGTGCCACCACGGTGTGCACGCTGTCACTTTCACACACATGGGGAGAGTAGAGATCTATTAAAGCACTTGAATAGCAAGTTAGATCTACTTGATTACAAAGCTCATGATCACAATATGATCATGCATAGAGAGAGAGAGATGAACACATAGCTACCGGTAGAACCCTTAGCCTCGAGAGAGAACTACTCCCTCATCATCATGGGAATCAACAACGGCGATGGAGATGGTGGTGGAGATCGATGGAGATGGCTCCTGGGGCACTTCCCCGTCCCGGTAGGGTGCCGGAACAGAGACTTTTTGTCCCCCGAATCTCCCCTTCGGCGGCGGCGGCGCTGTGAAACTTTTCGTGGCTGGAGGCTGTTCGATTTAGGGTTTTTGCATCGGGAGGCATCTTATAGGCGAAGAGGCAAGGTCGGTGGGCGGCCAGGGGGCCCACACCACCCGGTGGCGCGGCTAGGGCTAGCCACGCCACCATATGGTGTGCCTACCCTGGTGCCCTACTACGTCTCTACTTCATGTTTCCGTGTTGCTTCGGGAAAAATAGGCATATTGGCTTTTGTCCCATCCAATTCCGAGAAATTGATTTTCTGCCTTTTCTAGAACCAAAAACAGATGAAAACAGGCAACTGACACTGTGGCATCTTGTTAATAGGTTAGTCCTAGAAAACATATAAAAATACCTCAAAGTATTGATAAAGCAAAGCAAAGTAGATAGTAAACAAGCATGGAACATAAAAAATTATAGATACGTTTGCAACGTATCAGCATCCTCAAGCTTAACTCCTGCTCGTCCTTGAGTAGGTGAATGATAAAAAAGAATAATTTTTGAGGTGACATGCACCATCATAAACTTGATCAAAGTGTTTGTAAAACATGAATAGCTAGGATCATAGTACTTCAACATAGCATGAAGGATAAAGTTTTAGCAATAAGACATAGCAACTATGTTGCAACATGAAAAGGCAGAAACAAAAGACTCATGAATAACAATGCTTTGCAAGACGTTTGTTTGTTTCACATAAAGAAAACATAGCATAGTGAAATTCAGCTTGTCCCTCATAGAGTAGCGAACATAGATGCATAGGACACCTTCAAAGTTCATAAGAGTGACTAGATACAAACAGTTTAAGAACAAGTAATATCAAAATTATGCATCAATAAACAAGTCTTGGTACAATGCACATAGAACTAAGAATGGCTACTATGCTCTCAAAATAGGTGCATAAAGATAGAAAGTGGAGACTCAACATAAAAGTAAAAGAAAGGCCCTTCATAGAAGGAAGCAGGGACTCAAGTTTCATAAAGAGCTTTCAAAAATTATGGTACTTATTAGCTTTCAGCTCTCATTGCCCCTAACATAAGCATCTTGAAGTGATTAAGGTTAAAGTGAACAAACTATGGTATATGCTTGATGAAGTATAAGTTGGAAATCGCATGTCCCTTGAATACGAGGGTCGCTCCTTATGCTAGTCAAGTTTAGTTACCGGTAAGTTCTTGTCATAGTAAGTACATGTGTATCATAGAGAACCGCCGACGGGGTACCCCTTGCCCGATGATACGGAAGAATCCCCATATCAAAATGACAAGGCAAGCAGACAACGAGCATCTCAGCAATCTTCTTATTTACCATGGGAAAATGGTGTTTTTTCTCTCTTTCCTCTTTTCTCAAATCTTTTTTTTCTTTTTCTCTTTTTCTCAATATCTGACTCTTTTTTATAAGAAGAATGCTTCATAGACAGCTCATTATGGTTACGCTGTAGGTTTCCACCATGACAGCATGGATTAGACCAGCGGCCCAGGCGTTTCTCTAACACACATACATAACTCCATGGACTTACAAGCTCCCCTTTCATTTCACACCGACGACATCCATAGACAAAAGAGCATGATATCAACTAGGTACAAAATACAAGTGCAATGTTGAAAGCGTTCCCCATGACAGCATGGTTCTGCTAATCCTCAACATATAAGTGCAAGAATATACAACATAGACGACACAATGACTCAAGTTTATTAAGGGCAAGAAAAGTAAAGTGTGCCATCAAGTTCGTGAGAGCTTTAATCACTAGTTTTCTCATAACAAGTTTAATTCGGAAGGTAGATAAAAACATGAATATACTTGGAATAGCAAATGCTAATAGGTAGGTATGGTGGACTCTTTGGAATAACTTGGTTTTAGGAGTTGGATGCATGAGTGGAACTCACACTTGGTTATGGAGGCTAGCAAAAGACTGGGAGCGACCAACTAAGAGACCAATAATGGCCATAATCATGCAAAGCGAGTAAACACCGTTAATTAAATCATAGTGATATTACAAGTCGAAAACTAAAGGATCATAAAGGCTATGGTGACTTGGGATAGTCATAACATGGTGTGAGCATGCACCAAGTCAACCCAAATAAAGCATCAAAGGAGAATACCACAATACTATGCTTTAATATGCTAAAACAACGCATGATTACTCCAAGGCACATTAAGCAATCTAAATTGTTTATAACATGTCATGCTACAGCAAAGATCACTAAGCATAAAGCCAAAACAATATCAAGCATGGCTTGACAAAGCATAGGCCACAGTCGAAAACAAGCTCCTTTTACCACTTAAGCATGAACTTTTCCTACTCTTTTCCAATCCAAACCAAACTATTTGAAAACCAATGCATGAAAGAGGGGGTCCAACCAATTTATTCAGAAAACTAAGAAAACCAAGCAAACAAAAAACCAAAACGAAAAAAAGAAGACGATCCAAGAACAACACAATTGTGCATGAAACAATAAAAATGAAGTGTTTGGAAGAAACCTGTGATTTTTATTGATGAAGAAGGGGATGCCTTGGGCATCCCCAAGATTTGACCCTTGTACTTCTTGGATATTTTTTGGGGTGACACGCGTGACATCCCCAAGCTTGAGCTTTAGTCCATTCTTCATCTCATTAAATCATTCCTTCCATACACCTAAATTTTTTCCTTCATACAAAACTTCACACAATCTTTATTATCAACATTAGTGCACTCAAGGTAATAAGTTTTTAAGTTTAGTTTCAACACCAATAAAACTTCCATTAAAACATAAGCTACTGTATCACTTCCCTCAAAAAGCTCAATTCCCCAAAAGAACTAAAAAACGAACCATCAAGAAGCAAATGCAAATAATGGCAGAAATCTGTCAAAACAGACCAGCAGGTAAAAACCAATTTTTTCGAAGACCTTCTGCTGATCAAATCAAAAAGTGTTGAACTAACGAAAACCTAGGGCAGAAGCACAAAAATTAACGCCTCAAAAAGACGTACAAAGATTTTACACGAATTTTTACGGTGAAGAACAGAAATCCGTTTCGGGAAAGCAACTTTCCCAAGCATTACTTCTCTCTCATTAAAGGTTACTCTTGGCAAAAAAAGCAAATAAAAAGAATAAGGAGCGGTTATTACAGAAGTAATAACTTTCAAGACTCATCTAAAACTTTTGGGTTATCTTCCAATAAGTACTTTTCTTTAACGCCTTTAAGTTAGGCTTGATAGTTTGAGAAGATGCTCACATAAGAAATATGAATTGAAGTAAAAGAGAGCATCAAGAAGCAAATTCAAAACACATTTAAGTCTAACCCACTTCATATGCATAGGAATATTGTAAAGAAACAAGTCATGAAAGCACAAAGCAACAAGCATAGTAAAGCAAAACAAGTGCAATTTCAAGACTTTCAACATAAAGAGAGGAAACTTAATATTGTTGAGATACATAAAACCATGTTTCCCTCTCTCATAATAACTTTGAGTAGCATCATGAATAAAATTAACAATATAACTATCACATAAAACATTCTTATCATGAGCCACTTGCATAAAAGAATTAATACTCCTCACATAAATATAGTCATTCTTATTAATTGTAGTGGGAGCAAATTCAACAAAATAGCTATCTTCCAAAGTGTGTTCGTTTGTAAACATATCATCATTGGAAGGAACATGGATAACACTAATAGTACAGCAATTATTAATATCATCATTTTCAGAATTGGTACCAAAGAGATTTTCAATATCAAAAGAAGTGTGCTTTTCCCAATCATGATCACTACTATAGGTAACATGCATAGGAACATCATCGAGATCAGACTCATCAAAAACTATAATAGGAGAAACATGCTTAGGGGAAAATACCGTTTCCTCCCTCCTTTTACTCCTCCTTTTCTTCTTTATCTTCTTTTCTTTAGGAGGGAGAGGCTTGAAAGGAAGCTTCTCCATATACCCTGGTTTATTATTAGAGACAATAGAAGAAACTTTGGAGGATTCCTTCTTTTCATTAATAAGATCAAAACACATATTAGTCCTATCATATTTTGGTAATATCTCATCTTCTATAATATTTTGTATGTAAGTATTTGTGTGGAAATTATCAATACAATAAAGATGAAAACCATGCATGACACTATTCATATCAACAACACCCATATCTACCAAAGAGGTTTTTCTTGTTAACTCTTCACACCCCAAAAATAATGTAAGTTCATCATGCTGATTAGGAGTGATCAGTTCATCACAATACAAACTTGCAGTACTCATTGGATTAGAAGGGCTATTATTATGGTCTGAGCATTGAAAATTGAAATGACCCACTTCGAAGCAAAGTTCATAAATAAAAGGATAAAGGGCACAAACTTTTTTACCAAGATTATTTAAAGCCCTATACCACATTCTAATTTTTTCATTCCTGTGGGTGATACAATATTCTTCTTCAATTTGATTATTCTCACAAAGTCTATGTATTCCACAAAAATTAACATGCTTATAAGAAATAGTACTTTCAAAGGTTTGAGCATGTTTATTGCTATCATTAATAACAATTTCATTTTCCATGCCAGTGTCTTTAAAAGGCTCATGATACATGTCCCATTTTTCTTTAGGAGAATTAATATGAGAAGCAAAGGATCTAAAGCAATCAACAAGAATTTGAGGATTAAGACCATATTTAGCACTAAGCTCTTGAAAATCAGCAGTTCCAGCGAAAGACTTAATGCAGTCATACTCATAGTTTATACCTGGTTCTTTACCTTTGTCGTTATCCCAATCTTCGATATTGCTTTGAATTGTTTCAAGAAGATCCCACTTAGCTTTGACCTCCTTACTTGTGAAGGATCCCTCTAAACATGTATCTAGATAGTCCTTGTAATGTTCTGAAAGCCTTGCATAAAAATTATTAATAACAATATTACTGGGGAGCTCACGAATGGGACATTTGAGCATTAGTGACTTCAATCTCCCCCATGCTTGGGCAATACTTTCTACATCATGTGGATGAAAATTATAAATGTAATTCCTATCTTTATGAATTTCACGAGGAGGATAAAATTTAGAGTAAAAGAGAGATTCAAGTTCCTTCCACTCCATATGATGAGGATCATCTAGTAGCTCATACCACTCCCTTGCTTTGCCCTTAAGTGAAAAAGGGAATAGCTTCCTCTTAACTTGGTTCATTGAAATACCTGCACACTTGAACAACTCGCATAATTCGTGTATAAAGAGTAAATGATCACCAGGATGGACAGTTCCATCTCCCAAATAACAGTTGTTTATAACACGTTCAACAATTTTTATAGGTATTTTAAAAGAGATGCTTTCAGTATGTGGATTTAAAATATCCCAAGTATCATTAGAATTACCACATATGGGAGATAAAGTATCATCAGAGCAAATTTTCTTCTTTAAAGCTGGGAATTAAAAAGATCATTTTCATAGAAACTAACTTCCCCAAGCTTAGACGTTTCCATAGCATTAGTAACAAAGGTGTTCAAAAGATTCATACTAATAACATTGTTATTAGCATGCAAAGAAAGTTCCATGGGTTTTTAAATTTTCTTTTCAGAAAATTCATGTTCTACATTAGGAAAAATACTAAAAAGCTCTCTAATTTTGTTGTTGTTTTCCATTAAGCCTAACTAGTGAAAACAAGAAACAAAAGACAAAATTGCAGAATCTAAAGGAAATAACTTCGAGCACTCACACCGGAGGATGTGAGTACCTTTTACCTTACCTCCCCGACAACGGCGCCAGAAAATAGCTTGATGTATATGCACTTCTATTCTTTTAGAATGTTGTTGGGCCTCCAAGTGCAGAGGTTTGTAGAACAACAACAAGTTTTCCTTAAGTGGATCACCCAAGGTTTATTGAACTCAGGGAGGAAGTGGTCAAAGGTATCCCTCCCAAGAAACCTTGTAATCAAGATACAAGAAGTCTCTTGTGTCCCCAACACACCCAATGCACTTGTCAGGTGTATAGGTGCACTAGTTCGACGAAGAGATAGTGAAATACAAGTGGTATGGATATAAGACAACGGTGCTAGAAAATAGCTTGATGGTGTGGAAGAGACTGAAGACAAACTGAAATAAAGATGGAAGCAAGCAAACATGTAACAGATCTAGGTGCAAACGGTGTTTCAATGCTTAGAAACAAGGCCTAGGGATCCTACTTTCACTAGTGAACACTCGCATATAAATATCTTCTCTTTATGATACTACTCTGAACTACTCTTCGGTTGGACACTCTAATCCATGGTAGGATTATAACATCACACCTCAAAGTAAGCCTTTCCCATCTAGAAAACCCCACACTGTCACCTTGAGCACTAGATGGTTCCAAAAAATACCATAATTTCATAGAGACATCCAACTCCAAATATAACTCATAACAAGTATTTGTAATCTCTAGCCTAAGTGCCACCATGGTGTGCACGTTGTCACTTTCACACACATGGGGAGAGCAGAGATCTATTAAAGGACTTGAGTAGCAAGTTAGATCTACTTGATTACAAAGCTCATGATCACAATATGATCATGCATAGAGAGAGAGATGAACACATAGCTACCGGTAGAACCCTTAGCCTCGAGAGAGAAATACTGCCTCATCATCATGGGAATCAGCAACAGCGATGGAGATGGTGGTGGAGATCGATGGAGAAGCTCCGAGGGCACTTCCCCGTCTCGGTAGGGTGCCGGAACAGAGACTTTCTGTCCCCCGAATCTCCCCTTCGGTGGCGGCGGCGCTGTGGAACTTTTCGTGGCTGGAGGCTGTTCGATTTAGGGTTTTTGCATCGGGAGGCATCTTATAGGCGAAGAAGCAAGGTCAGTGGCCGGCCAGGGGGCCCACACCACCTGGTGGCGCGACCAGGGCTAGCCGCGCCACCATATGGTGTGCCCACCCTGGTGCCCTACTCCGTCTCTACTTCGTGTTTCCGTGTTGCTCTAGGAAAAATAGGCATATTGACTTTTGTCCCGTCCAATTCCGAGAATATTGATTTTCTGCCTTTTCTGGAACCAAAAACAGATGAAAACAGGCAACTGGCACTGTGGCATCTTAATAGGTTAGTCCCAGAAAACATATAAAAATACCTCAAAGTGTTGACAAAGCAAATCAAAGTAGATACTAAACAAGCATGGAACATCAAAAATTATAGATACGTTTGCAACGTATCAGCGTAGTACCTGCCATATGGCCCAACTGGCTTGTATGCGCACCTGCTATGCAGACGGCCTTTCCATCAGCGTAGCACCTAATCCGAGGGCTCCGCGGGTCTAGCCCCTTAGTATTCTCTGTACAAGGGGTTGAAGAAACAAGATGGCAAGGTAATCTTTGACGAAGGATGGCTAGATTTTGTCAAAGCACATGACTTGAAGGTAGGATACTTTCTGGTATTCAACAAGCTTGCCACCAGTTTCTTTAAGGTGATAGTATTTGATCATGATAACTGCGAGAAGGTGATCAGAGGTGTAGATTATCACCCATCATTTGATGGACAATTTACTATATCGTAGGTGTATTAATATAGTGACCGTTCTCTTCTAATTATAACTATTCTGTAAAGAGGTGCTTGAACGCCTTCCGTTATCATGCATCCTGTTGGAACACCGTGGTACTTGATCGCGCTAGGCTCTAATGTGGAGGTATTTATTGTACTATGTTTGCAGCAAAACTGTAAAACAAACATCTAGTGTACTACTGCTAGTATTGTACTACCTTCCGTTCCAAAGTAATACAGTATAATCCTTTTTAGCAAACTAAACAAACATCATCTGGTCAAACATAACAGCAGTAGTAACTCTAGTCAGCGTACACGGCAGTGTGCTGGCCTAGCTGTAATGACCCAGGTTGTGACATGGTTAATTTAGTGCACAACAGCGTGCCGGCCTAGCTATAAAATGCGCCAGGATTTCAGATGGTTAATTTAGTGCACTGCAGCATGCAAGCCAAGCTAATCAGCGTCATGGATGCAGCTCTAGAGGCCTTGCAAAAAAAACTCATTCAAAGAGCCATCCCATCTTCCCCATCTCAGCTGTTTTTATCCCCACTCGCCAACGCCGCCTGGCCCCGCATTTGGGATCATCTCTAGTGCATGCTTCACACATTTTCCTCGCCCACTGCATCGGATCTTGCAGGCCGCGCACCACCCCTCTCCAAAAGTCCCCCGATAGTCATACTCTGGTCCGACCTCTTCCCCCAAATCCATCCCGATGTCACAATCGACACACAACCCACTACACGATGTCTGGAGCAAGGTTGGCGACAACGTTTTCAATGAAATCGCTATGCGTTTGGACAATATCAGTGCCGCCTGGCTAGCCGCATGCTGCAAGGAGCTGTATCGCCAAGTCACGGGCGGAAAAGGTAGCAGATGCCCCAATGACCACTGCGGGACATTCGTCCCCTACAACGACATCTACGACCACATAATATGTTGCTTTCACGGCCAACAAGTCTGCACGGAGCCTGGATGCAAGTTCATCACCTCGTTGGTAGAGCTAACACCTATGGTAGAGCTCGTCCGCCACCTCAGAGTTTCCCACTCGAGTACTACACCCATAATGCCCTATAGCCACAAACACTAGGAGCCGTCTAAGCCGGTGCCCACAAGGGGCTCGCGGAGAGCGGATATCATCGGCATCAGAAAAGAGGGCATGATGTTCGTCGCCCAAATCGATTGCCACACCATGGACATCATCATATTCCCCAGGTTCGTCAGTTCAGGGGCGTGCGAATCGCCGCGGTAGAAGGTGAAGCTTTGGTCGCTGTCTCTGTGGCATGAGCTCCATGCGATCGAAATGGTGGAAACATCTGATACGTCCATTTTGCATCACTATTCTGTGTCATAATTCACTGTTATTTATTGATATATTTCGTATTGAGAGGTGATACTTATGTTATTTCATCTGTTTTTGCATGGTTGATGACTTTTGGAGCATGGACCGCTATAGTCAGGATTCTGATGGAAAAGGTGCTGTTTGGGGGCAAAATTCGCGAAGATCAAAAAAGCCAGGAAAATATACGGAAAATCCTATTTTTCTAGAAGACAAAGGAAGCCAGAAGGGGGGCTGGAGATGGGCCACAGGGGGCCCACACCACCCCCTGGCGCGGGCCAGCCTAGGCCGCGCCACCAGGTGGTGTGGCCGCCCTGGTCCACCCATGGCTCTCCCCTCTGGCGTATATTATCCTCCCGAAACCCTAAGACTCGAGGAGCAACCACAGAATGATTCCGCCGCCTCTACGGGGCAGAAAACACCGAGAGAGAAAGATCTCTCCAGCAAACAGATTTCTGCCGGCGGAATTCCTTCCCAGAGAGGGGAGATCGTCGCCATCAACACCATCATGAAGCTGGACTTCATCGGGATCATCATCATCTCCACCATCATCACCATGATCACCCTCATCACCATCTCCATATTGCTGTAAAAATTGCGTTGAATCTTGCATAGTTCTTAGGGGAAACTTTCCCGATGTTGATTACTCTTTGTAGTTGATGCTATTGAGTGAACCATTGAATTATTGTTTATGTTTAGATTGTTATACATCATTATTCCATCTCTGATCATGATCCATATGATGTCTTGTGAGTAGTTTGTTTTGTTCTTGAGGACATGGGAGAAGTCATGTTGTTAGTAGTGGAATTGTGTTGAGAAAGATTCAATAGTTTGATATTTAAGTTGTGGTGTACTTCTTCTAGTGGTGTCATGTGAACGTCGACTACATGACACTTCACCTATATGGGCCTAGGGGAATGCACTGTGTATTTGGCTTCTAATCATAGGGGTTGCCGGAGTGACAGAAACCTGAACCCCATTAGGAAACCATTGCACAAGGGACGTAAGGGTCTTAGAGTTTAAAGCTATGGTTAGGTTTCTACCTTAATTACTTTCCTGTACTTACGGATGTTTGCAAGGGGTATAATCACAAGTATGTATTAGTCCTAGGAAGGTCCGTACATTAGCACAGGTTCACCCACACAACACTTAGCAAGCTAAAGAAGATTAATCAACTATATGAAGCAAAAGCACTTGACTGTCTTCCCATGTGTCCTCGAGAACGTTTGGTCATCTTAAGTAATACAACCGGCTTGTCCTTTGCTGCATAAAGGATTGGGCCACTTGCTGCATTTATTCCTACTGTCTTTTATTTACTCGTACTTTGTTTACTTGCTTTATCAAAACCCCTAAAAATCCGTTTGCTAAGTATTTGCAGAGAATTCCTGATCCATACCACTAGCCAGCACCTTCTGCTCCTCGTTGGGTTTGACACTCGTACTTATCGAAAATACTGCGATACACCCCCTATACTTGTGGGTCATCAAGACTATTTTCTGGTGCCGTTGCCGAGGAGTGAAGCGCTATTGGAGAGTGGAACTGGTAAAGGAAACTTCTACTGTGAGTATTGTTTACTTCTGCTAGTTGCTTTATTTTCGTTATGGATATTTCACCGAGTTTCTTATTTGGTAATGCTACTACCAGTGCTAAGGTAGTAGATAAACCACCACCTGCTGAGAATGATGCTTTTAAAATACCTACAAGAATTATTGATCGTGTTATGGATAACTATTATGTTGGGGATAGAACCGTCCATCCTGGTGATCATTTGCTCTTTATACATGAATTATGAGGGTTGTTCAAGTGTGTAGGTATTACTACAGATCAAGTTAAGAAGAAGTTATTCTCATTATCACTGAAAGGAAGAGCTGAGGAATGGTATAAGCTACTAAAGAATGGTCAAGCTCTGGAATGGGAGGAAATAGTGCCTCTCTTTTATTCAAAGTTTTATCCTCCTAGTGAGATTCATAAAGATCGGAATCAAATATACAACTTTTGGCCTCTTGATGGAGAGAGTACAACTCAAGATTGGGGGAGACTGAAGTTACTAATGCTCAAATGTCCCATTCATGAGCTCCCCAACAATATTATTATCAATAAATTTTATGCAAGGCTCCCTTTACATGACAATGATTTATTGGATGCTTCTTGTGCTGGATCATTCACTCGCATGGGAGAAGAAGCTAAACGGGATCTTCTGGACCGTATTCAAGACAATGCTGAAGCTTGGGAGAATGAAAAAGGTTGAAAGTCAGGTATAAATTATGATTATGAATGCATTGAATCTTTTATGGGAGCTGATGACTTTCAAAATATTAAAAATGCTTATGGTCTAGACTCTCAAGCTATTGCTTCCTATTTTAAGGCTTTTGCTTCCTATATTGAAGTTCCTAAAAAGAAGTGGAATAAGTATCATGAACCTTATAAAGATATTGCTAAGAGTGTTCCTGCAAGAAATACTGAAGTTTATACTGCTAATCATGTCTTACCTGAACCTTATATTGAAAAAATGCCTTTCCCAGTTAAGATAAAGAAACATTCTATGATAGCTAGTATGGTTAATGCAAGTGCAAATAAAGCTGTTGAAACTGATAAACAAATGGTTGATGAACCTATAATAGCAAATGTGAAAGATTTTGTTACTAAATATGAAAAAGAGGGACACACTATCCTTTGTAAGGATACCTCTAATATTGTTTCACATAGTAGTGTTATGAGAGCTAGTATTCCTGTGTTTTCTATTAGAATAAATGATCATTGTTACGATGGTCCTTGTGATAGCTATATTGTTAAGTTTATGCATGATACTGAAAGTTACTATGAGAGAGGGAAAAGTGTTCTTATATATCTCAATAATATCAAGTTTCCCCGTTTTATGCTGAAAGTTGTTATGCTGCACTTCTTTTGCCTTCCTATGCTTGTAGCCTCTGGTTTCAACAACTTGTTTGTTTAAAAAATTCCCTTGCATGGGAAGTTGGTTAGACTTAAATGTGTGTATTTTTGCTTCTTAATGCTCTTTTTCACTTCAATTCATATTCCTATGTGAGCATCTCCAAAATTATCATGCCCATCTTAATGGCTATAAAGAAAGAGCTTTTTGGGAGACAATCCGATTTTTTTTTGCTTTCAGTTTGTTTTTGTTTCTTTGAGTCTTGTAAGTTATTACTTTGGTAATAACCGCTCCTTATCCGTTTTGTTTGGTTTTTGTGTCAAGATCAACCTCTAATGAGAGAGAAGTAAGATTTGGGGAAGTTGCTGTCCCGAAACAGATTTTTGTGCTTCACCGTAAAAATTCGTGAGAAATCTCTGTATATAAGATTGAGCTGTAATTTTTTGTGCTTCTGACCCAGGTTATTATTTAAATTTCGTTAGTTTTGCACTTTTTTATTTGAGCAACAGAAGATTTTTGGAAAAAATGATCTTTACCTGCTGGTCTGTTTTGACAGATTTAGCCACTCTTGCATTTGCTTCTTTAATCGATTTTCTTTTTGAATTATTTTTGGGTTTTCGGAAGGAGTTGCTACAGTAGCTTATGTTTTGATGGTTTTCAGTTGAAGTTGGACTCAAAAGGTTTTATCACTTCACTTATACTAATGTTGCTAATGAGAACTGTGTGAAGTTTTGTGTGAAAGAATTTTCAGGAAGTGGAGATAATGGTGTAATAAGGAAGAGAAAGGTTTTATGACTCAAGTAATAAGAGTATGAAGATGAATATATCGATGTTATTCAAGTGGTGACTCCGGAAGAATCTACTAGATACCAAATTTAGAAACCTACAGAGTCTGTTTTCAAATAGGTAACAGTTTTGGTAAGAAAAGTTCCGCGAAAGTATGATCCAACTATATTTTTGCAGTTTTTAGTCAATAAGGAAAGCTACGAAGCGAAACAGGGACGGAAACGGAGCCAGGGTGGCTCACACCACCCTGTGGCGCGGGCCCTTGATGGCTCGTGGTTGATATAGAGCTCGTTGGGAACCCCAAGAGGAAGGTATGATGAGCACAACAGCAAGTTTCCCTCAATTATGAAATCAAGGTTTAATCGAACCAGTAGGAGCAAGGAAACACCCCAAAGGTGTTACTAGCTGAGCTTTTGCAGGACGCACTACCAGTGCTAGTAGCAACGTGGAGACCTGCACAACACAACCACAAAACTTTGTCCTCAACTTGCGATGAGGTTGTCAATCTCACCGTGTTTTACGGAAAACAAAGGATTAAACGTATCGAATGGAAAGAAGTAATAGTTTGCAGAAAGTAAACACAAAGCAGTAAAAGATTGTAAATTGTATGTAAAGAAAAAGGACCGGGATCCATAGTTCACTAGAGGTGGCTCTCCTTAAGATAGATAACATGCTGGGTGAACAAATTACAACGGGGCAATTGACAAACACCGAGAAAGCAATACATGCATATACTAATCATCTTGACTCCTTTGAGACTTGATATGGCATTACTACATAGACCGCCATCCAACTGCATCTATGACTAATAATCCACCTTTAGGTTATCATCCGAACCCCCTCCAGTATTAAGTTGCAAGCAACAGATTATTGCTTTACGAACTGCGTGTAAAGTAAACAATACCATTGTTCTATGAACAAAGGATTGTTGTTTTCTCCCTAGTAGCAACAACACATCTAGTACCTTAGAGATTTCTGTCACTTCCCCAGATTACCAAGGCATGAACCCACTATCGAGCATAAATACTAACTCTTGGAGTTGCTAGCATCTACTTGGCCAAGATAGCTACTAACAACAGAAAACATGCAAGATCACAAATAACAAAGACATGATAGAATCAATAATAAATCTGAAATAGCATCTCAATATCCATCAGATCCCCGCAAACACAACATGCATAATTACATATAGATGATCTTGATCATGAACGGAGCTCACAAGATCTAAACATGAAAGCACAAAGGAGGAGAACCAGCCATCTAGCTACTACATGGATCCGTAGTCCAAGGATGAACTACTCACGCATCACACCAGAGGCTTGCATGGTGATGAAGAAGGCCTCCAGGGTGAATTCCCCTCTCCGGCAGGGTGCTGGGAAGAGCTTCAGATCCCTCCCGATCTAAGGATGGAGATGACGGCGGCTACAGACTCTTTCGTGGATTTTTTATTGGGTACTTAGGGTTTACGTCCCGAGGGCAATATATAGGCGAAAGGAGAGGCCGAGGGGGTGCCGAGAGCGGCCACACCACCCCCTGGCACGGGCCAGGCCTGGCCGCGCGGCCAAGTGGTGTGGTGGCTCCCTGGCCCTTCTCCGTCTCGTATTCTGGCACTTGATCACTTCCAGAAAAATAGGCACTTTGGCTTTTCTCCCGTCCAATTCCGATAATATTCATTTTCTGACTTTCCTGGAACCAAAAACAGCAGAAAACAGGCAGCTGGCACTGGGGCTCTTGTTAATAGATTAGTCCAAGAAATCATATGAAAAGTACTCCAAAGTTGGAACAAAACACAAGAAAGTGGATAAGACCAAGCATGGAACATCAAAAATTATAGATACATTTGCAATGTATCAACATCCCCAAGCTTAACTCCTGCTCGTCCTTGAGTAGGTAAGTGATAAAAAGAAAGAATAATTTTTGAGGTGACATGCACCATCAAAGACTTGATCAAAGTGTTTGCAAAACATTCAAAGCTGGGATCATAGTACTTCAATCATAACATGAAAGACAAAGTTCTAGCAATAAGCAAAGAAACTATGATGCTACATGAAAAGGCACAAACAAAAGATTCATGAATAACAATGCTTTGCAAGACGTTTGTTTGTTTCACATAAAGAAAGCATAGCATAATAGTATTCAGCTTGTCCCTCAATAGAGTAGCAAATATAAATGCATAGGACACCTTCAAAGTTCATAAGAGTGACTAGATACAATAGTTTAAAACAAGCAATAACAAGTTAGGCATCAATCAACTAGTTTTGGGACAATGCACATAGAACTAAGAATGGCCACTATGCTCTGAAAGTAGGTGCATAAAGATAGAAGGTGGAGACTCAATATAATGGTGGAAGAAAAGCCTTTTGTAAAAGGAAGTAGGGATTCAAGTCTCATAAAGAGCTTCCAAAAAGTATGGTACTTATAGCTTTCAGCTCTCATTGCCCCTACCATAAGCATCTTGAAGTGATTAAGGTTAAAGTGAACAAACTATGGTGTACATGCTTGACGAAGTATAAGTCAGAAATCTCATGTCCCTTGTATACGAGGGCCGCTCCTCATGCTACTCAAGTTTAGTCACCGGTAAGTTCTTGTTATCGTAAGTACATGCGTATCGTAGAGAACCGCCAACGGGGTATCCCTCGCCCGATGATATGGAAGAATCCCCATATCAAAATGACAAGGCAACAACGAGCATCTCAGCATTCTTCTTATTTACCATAGGAATATGGTGCTTTTCTCTCTCTTTCCTCTTTTCATAATATCTCTTTTTCCTTTTCTCTTTTTTTCCTCAATATAGGACTTCTTTTTTTATAAGAAGAATTCTTCATAGACAGCTCATTATGGTTACGCTGCAGGTTTCCACACTGTTAGCATGGATTAGACCAGCGGCCCGGGCGTTTCTATAACACATATACATAACTCCATGGACTTACAAGCTCCCCTTTCATTTCACACCGACGACATCCATATACAAAAGAGCATGATATCAACTACGTACAAGTACCAAGTGCAATGTTGAAAGCGTTCCCCGTGAAAGCATGGTTATGCTAATTCCCAACAAATAAGTGCAAGCATATACAACATAGAAGACACAATGGTTCAAGTTTATTAAGGGCAAGTAAAGTAAAGTGTGCCATCAAGTTCGTGAGAGCTTTAATCACTAGTTTTCTCATAACAAGTGGAATGCAAACAAAAGCATGAATGTACTTGGAATAGCATAAGCTAGTAGGTAGGTATGGTGGACTCTTTGGAATAACTTGGTTTAGGGAGTTGGATGCATGAGTGGAACTCATACTTTGTTGTGGAGGCTAGCAAAAGACTGGGAGCGACAAACTAAGAGAGCAATAATGGCCATAATCATGCAGAGCGACAAAACATCATTGATCAAAGCATAAAGTGATACTACAAGTTGAAAACTAAAGGATCATAAAGACTATGGTGACTTTGTATAGTCATAGCATGGTGTGAGGATGCGCCAAGTCAACCCAAATAAAGCATCAAAGGAGAATACCACTATACTATGCTTTAATATGCAAAAACAACGCATGATTCATCCAAGACACATTAAGCAATCTCAATTGTTTATAACAAGTCATGCTACAGCAAGGAATACTAAGCATAAAGCCAAAACAATATCAAGCATGACATGACAAAGCATAGGCCACAGTCAAAAACAAGCTCTTTTTACCACATAAGTATGAACTTTCCTACTATTTTCCAAACCAAACCAAACCATTTGCAAAACAATCTATGAAAGAGTGGGTCCAACCAATTTATTCAGCAAACTAAGCAAACCAAGGCAAACGAAAACAAAAATGAAAACGAAAAAGTAGACGCTCCAAGAAAAACGCAATTGTGCATGAAACAATAAAAATGAAGCGTTTGGAAGAAACCTGGGATTTTTATTGATGAAGAAGGGGATGCCTTGGGCATCCCCAAGCTTTGACGCTTGTACTTCTTGGATATTTCTTGGGGTGACACGCGTGGCATCCCCAAGATTGAGCTTAGTCCATCCTTTATCTCATTACTCATTCCTTCCATACACCTAAATTTTTTCCTTCATACAAAACTTCACACAATCTCATTAGCAACATTAGTGCACTTAAGATGAATAAGTCTTAGGGTTCAGTTCTAACACCAAATAAACTTCCATTAGAACACTAGCTACTGTATCACTTCCCTCAAGAATCTCAATTCCCCAAAAGAACTCAAGAAGGAACTAACAAGAAGCAAATGCAGAAAATGGCAGAAATCTGTCAAAACAGACTAGCAGGTAAAGATGAATTTTTAGAGGACCGTCTGTTGCTCAAATCAAAAAGTATTAAACTAAAGAAAGTTAGATAACACCATGGGGCAAAAGCACAAAAAATTACAGCTTAATCTGACATACAGAGATCTCTCACGAATTTTTATGGTGAAGCACACAAATCTGTTTCGGGACAGCAACTTTCCCAATCATTACTTCACTCTCATCAGAGGTTACTCTTGGCACAAAAAGAAAATAAAAAGGATAAGGAGAGGTTATTACAGAGGTAATAACTTCCAATACTCATCTAAAACTTTTGGTTTATCTCCCAATAAGTACTTTTCTTTAACGCCTTTAAGTTAGGCATAAGAAGCAAAGAAAGAATCAAGTGTTCTCAAATGAAGAAGCGTTAAGACCAAATTTTGTTTTCATAGGAGAAGCAAAAGAAATATTTTCTCTCTTTTTAGGGAAGTGTTCTATACCTTTCTTGAGTGGGAGTTGATATTTAATGGTGCCTTCTTTCATATCAATGATGGCACCAACAGTTCTAAGAAAAGGTCTTCCCAAAGTAATAGGACAAGAAACATTGTATTCAACATCCAAAACATAGAATTCGACAAGGACATAGGAATCGTTAACCATAATAAGAACATTATTAAGACTCCCCATGAGTTTGTTTTTAGCATTAGCATCAAGTGGGACATTCAAATAACAATCTTCAAGAGGAGGCAAATCAAGCATATCATAAATCCCTCTAGGCATAATAGAAACACTACTATCAAGATCACAGAAAGCTTTGAAATCAAAGTCATTCACTTTCATATTAATGATGGGTTCCCAACCATCTTCTTGCTTTATAAGAATATAAGCTTTATGTTTCATCTTTTCTTCTTTAATCTTTATGAGAGCATCAGTAATGTGTTTTGTAAAAGCCATGTTCATAGCACTAGCATTAGGACTTTTAGCAAGCTTTTGTAGGAACTTAATAACTTCAGAGATATTGCAACCATAAAGATCAAAATCAACTTTATCATCTAAAGTAGTAGAACTATTACTAGCCTCAACACTAGTGGTGGTAATAGTAGAAACACTAATGTTTCTAGCAATTTCATCTTCTCTTTCCCACTTAGCATGTAATTCAGCTAATAGTCTAACATTTTCATCAATTCTTACTTGTATAGCATTATTAGCTGCAAAGGGATTCTCATTAGTTTCAGATTTAGCAGCCATTTTATTCAAAGTAGATTGAGCTTCATCCAAAGATGCTATATTTCTTTCAGCATTAGAGAGTTTTTCCTCAATAGTTTTATTGAAAGAAGTTTGTTTACCAATAAACTCTTTAAGCATAACTTCAAGTTCAGAGGGAGCACTCTTATTATTGTTGTAAGAATTTCCATAAGCATTACCATTGTTGGGAGGATATGGCTTATAATTGTTGTTACCAAAATTGTTCCTATAAGCATTATTACCATAAGCATTGTTGCCAAAGTTGTTATTTCTTATGAAGTTCACATCAACTTGCTCTTCTTGACCAACCAAAGAGGCTAAAGGAACATTAATGGGATCAATATGGGCTTTCCCATTAACAAGCATACACATAATAATATCAATTTTTTTACTCAAGGAGGAGGTTTCCTCAACAGAATTTACCTTCTTACCTTGTGGAGCTCTCTCAGTATGCCATTCAGAATAATTAACCATCATATTGTCCAAAAGTTTTATTGCAGCACCCAAAGTGATGGTCATAAAGGTACCTCCAGCAGCAGAATCCAATAGGTTCCTTGAAGAATAGTTCAATCCTGCATAAATTTTTTGGATGATCATCCAAGCAGTCAGTCCATGAGTGGGACAATTCTTTACCAAAGATTTCATTCTTTCCCATGCTTGAGCAACATGCTCATTATCAAGTTGTTTAAACTTCATTATTTCACTTCTCATGGATATAATCTTAGCAGGAGGATAGTATTTTCCAATAAAAGCATCTTTGCACTTAGTCCAAGAATCAATACTATTCCTAGTTAAGGAATTCAACCATTCTTTAGCTTTTCCTCTCAAAGAGAAAGGAAACAATTTCAGCTTAATAATATCACCATCTATATCCCTATGCGTTTGCATCTCACAAAGTTCAACAAAGTTATTTAGATGGGAAGCAGCATCTTCATTACCAATACCAGAAAATTGCTCTCTCATAACAAGATTGAGTAAAGCAGGTTTTATGTCAAAGAAAGTATTTTCAGCCACAGGTGGAGCAATAGGTGTGCTCATAAAATCATTGTTGTTGGTGCTAGTGAAGTCACACAACTTAGTGTTTTCAAGAGTAGTCATTTTCTTGGGTTTTCAAATAAGAAAGCAAACAAGTAAAACGAATTTTTTTGTGTTTTTGATAAAGAAACAAGCAAACAAAGCAAAAAGAAACTAAGCAAAACAAAAACAACAAAGTAAAGAGATTGGTTATGAGGGGCTCCCCTTGTGAAGATGTCCTTGACTCCCCGGCAACGGCGCTAGAAAAATGCTTGATGGCTCGTGGTTGATGTAGAGCTCGTTGGGAACCCCAAGAGGAAGGTATGATGAGCACAGCAGCAAGTTTCCCTCCGTTATGAAACCAAGGTTTAATCGAACCAGTAGGAGCAAGGAAACACCCCAAAGGTGTTACTAGCTGAGCTTTGGCAGGGCGCACTACCGGTGCTAGTAGCAACGTGGAGACCTGCACAACACAACCACATAACTTTGTCCCCAACTTGCGATGAGGTTGTCAATCTCACCGTGTTTTGCGGAAAACAAAGGATTAAACGTATCGAATGGAAAGAAGTAATAGTTTGCAGAAAGTAAACACAAAGCAGTAAAAGATTGTAGATTGTATGTAAAGAAAAAGGACTGGGATCCATAGTTCACTAGATGTGGCTCTCCTTAAGATAGATAACATGCTGGGTGAACAAATTACTGCGGGGCAATTGACAAACACCGAGAAAGCAATACATGCATATACTAATCATCTTGACTCCTTTGAGACTTGATTGGGCATTACAACATAATACATAGACCATATCTAAACTTGAAAGCACAAAGGAGGAGAACTAGCCATCTAGCTACTACATGGATCCGTAGTCCAAGGATGAACTACTCACGCATCACACCAGAGGCTTGCATGGTGATGAAGAAGGCCTCCAGGGTGAATTCCCCTCTCCGACAGGGTGCTGGGAAGAGCTTTAGATCCCTCCCGATCTAGGGATGGAGATGACGGCGGCTACAGACTCTTTCGTGGATTTTTTATTGGGTACTTAGGGTTTACGTCCCGAGGGCAATATATAGGCGAAAGGAGAGGCCGAGGGGGTGCCGGGAGCGGCCACACCACCCCCTGGCACGGGCCAGGCCTGGCCGCGCGGCCAAGTGGTGTGGTGGCTCCCTGGCCCTTCTCCGTCTCGTATTCTAACACTTGATCACTTCCGGAAAAATAGGCACTTTGGCTTTTGTCCCGTCCAATTACGAGAATATTCATTTTCTGACTTTCCTGGAACCAAAAATAGCAGAAAACAGGCAGCTGACACTGTGGCTCTTATTAATAGGTTAGTCCAAGAAATCATATGAAAAGTACTCCAAAGTTGGAACAAAACACAAGAAAGTGGATAAAACCAAGCATGGAACATCAAAAATTATAGATACATTTGCAATGTATCAGCCCTCCCCTGTCCACGCCACCAGGTGGTGAGTCCACCCCGGACTCCGCCTCCGACTCGTTTTCTCCCAGTGCCTTCCTTTTGATGTGAAACTTCGTAATATATAACCCCTCGGATCTTCCGAGGTTCGTATATCATGTTTTCATCGCATTTTTGTTTCGATCTGTTTCTACCAGGACATACTCTTTGAAAGCTTAGAAGCACAATGGTGTCCTCCAAGGATAAAGGGAAGGAGCCTATGGAGGAAGACCTCCAAGACCCTGGGAAGGAGAAGGAGATCAAGAGTGAAGGTGAAGAGGAGGCAAAGCACACCGGTACTACCATTGCGAGCATTGGAGTGGTGGCGAACCCTACCGGGACTATGTCAATTTGAGGGAAGCCTCCTCATCACTGTTCAGATCCCTGGTCACTTCCTCCACGCACCAAGAATCCTTTCCATACTCTTATCCATGAGCATCAATACCAGAATATTCCCAAGGGGAAATAACCCTCCAATTGGGATTTGCCTCGTTCTAGCCATGCAGGAAAAGAAGACTTCAAAGAGGTAGAGTGGGGAAAGTATTGCAAGAGCTAAGATTCTCAACCCGACATGATCATGAGCCGCAGTGAGCAAAACTCGCAGCTTATTCGTAATCTCACCTTCGAGATTGAGGACTTGGGGAAACTGATTAGAGAGCTCATCGAGAGGATACCACCACCGAAGGAGTAATTCGTCATCAGGTTTGGCATCCCCTTGGTTTGTTCCAAGCTTGGGGAGTGCCGCGGTATCACATCACTATCTTCTATCTTTTTACCTTTTTAGTAGAGTCATATCATGAATAAAGAAGTTATTATGTAGGATGGTTTGCATTATGGAAGTGTCCCCTCTCTCGTTAGATATGTAGCCCTTGGTGTGAGTTTCCGTTATGGAATATTAATGAGAAGTTCTATCATTTACTCTTTTGCATAGCTTATATTAGTTTTCAATTCGAGGTTATATGATTGATCTTGTTGTTAGTATTGGTATCACTTTGGGATCATTGAGTTAATTTAGTTGGTTTTGGCAAACCTGGCTCGGTCAGTAGCAACACTATTTTTGAGAGTTGAATGAAAAAGATAAAAGTACTCTAAAGAAATATAATTTCATCATCTTTCTTTCTTGATTTTCTCATAAGTTTAGTATTCTCTAGTTAAGATCTTTTGTGCTTCCAAGTAAGATTGCATGTTTGTCTTTATCGCTTGTATGTTTGTTTGCTTCCTTCAACTCTTGTACTTGCTACCCAGCCTTGCTAGCCAAAAACCTGTACTAAGAGGGAATTCTTCTCGTGCATCCACCTCCTTTAAACCAAACCCATGCCATTTGTGTCCACTGATACGTCCAAAACGTATCTATTTTCCCGAACACTTATGCTATTGTTTCTCCTTTAAACTTGTGTGATTTGGATGCAACTAATGTGGACTGACATTGTTTTCAGCAGAATTGCCTTGGTGTCTACTTTTTGTGCAGAAAACAAACTATTAGGAAAAATTCAGGAAAATATGCCAAAAATCCTATTTCACCCGAAGACTCCAGGAGCCAGAATACGAGACGGAGAAGAGCCAGGGGGTGGCCACACCACCTGCTGGCGCGGGCCAGGGGGTGGTGTTGGCCCCCCAGGCACCCCCTCGGCCTCTCTCTCTGCCTATAAGGTGCCTTCTGACCTAAAAACTTTGGGGGGGTTCGACGTTTTTCCAGAAGGAGTTCCGCTCCGCCACCACCACCAGATTCCACGAAACAGCACCAGAAACTCCATTCTGGCACCTTGCAGGGACGGGGAATTGGAGGAGATCATCGCCATCATCATCACCATCGCTTCTCCATTGACCATCCATGTTTCCCCCATCTATGAGTGAGTAAGCCCCCGCTGTAGGCTATGGGGATGGTAGGGATTGGATGAGATCGTTCATGTAATGGCATCAGATTGTTAGGGCATGGTGCCTAGTATCTTTTATTAGTGCTTTATGACTTTGTTGCGACTTGTTATGCTTAATGCTTGTCACTAGGGCCCGAGTGCCATGATTTCAGATCTGAACATGTTATTGATTCATTATGATAGTATTGTTTTTGGTCTTATCTGCAAGTTGTATACACACGTTGTTGTCCAGAACCAATGGCCCCGAAGTGACAGAAATCGGGATAACCGGAGGGAATGGCTTTGATGTGAGGATCACATGTGTTCACGGAGTGTTAATGCTTTGCTCCGGTGCTCTATTAAAAGGAGCACCTTAATTTCCAGTAGTTCCCTTGAGGCCCCGCTGCAAACGGGCTGGCAGGACAAAAGATGTTGTGCAAGTTCTCATTGCGAGCACGTATGACTATATATGGAACACATGCCTAGGATTATCTAGTACTTGGATGCCTTATCTTATTTATCTGCAATTGCCCTATGTTTTGATTGCTATGTGAATTGTCTTATCCATGCAACGCCCGTCCATCCATCCCTATGCCTACCACACTCGAATCCCACTGTTTACTGCTATTGTCACCGCTGTCTTTGCTTTACTAATGTTGTTACCTTACTATTCCTACTACAAAACTGTTGCTACTGATAAACTGCTGTGAGCAAGATTGTTTCCAGGTGCAGCTGAATTGACAACTCAGTTGTTAAGGCTTATAAATATTCTTTGGCTCCCCTTGTGTCGAATCAATAAATTGGGTTTCACTTCCCTCGAAAATACTGCGATACACCCCCTATACTTGTGGGTCATCAAGACTATTTTCTAGCGCCGTTGCCAGGGAGCATAGCTTTATTTATCAAGTTCACTTGGATTCTCTATTGTTCGCTGCTATCCATCCATCATGGGTAAGTCTCGTGATGGCAAGGTTCCTATTTTACCATCCACTACAAGAAGAGGTATGGTTCTAAACACCTTTGCTGCTCTTGATTCACTGTATCTTATGAGTAAGTTCCTTACACCACCACATACACATGCTACACACACTGCTACTACTGCTGAATCTGAAACTTCTGATGCTTATGATGCTGCTTCTACTGTGCTTGATGCTACTATTGCTAGAACTATAGCTGGAAATACCGAAACTCCTAATGAAGACACTACCACACATGTTAGTTCACCTGAGTCTAGTGAGAGTTATGATATTGAAGATGGTTATGTTGAGATGACCGATGAATTTATTAAAGAATGTAAAAACACCCATGATAGGAGCGCTGCTAAGAGTCTCCTTGAGAGGTGTACTATTAGACCCAAATTGTCTCCTATTGCTAAGTTTGATGCTTCTCCCATAAACATTACAGATAAAGATTATGATTTCTCTCTCGATCTATCTTACATAGCTATTGTCGAGAAAGAACCTTTTTGTGGGACTAAGAATGAAAGTGCGGTAGCACATATGAATGAACTTTCTACCATGAGTGGCTTGTTTTCTGATGATATTAAGATGCGTACTTACTTTGTTGCTAAGATTTTCCCCTTTTCACTAAAAGGAGAAGCTAAAACTTGGTTTAGTAATTTACCTCCTGGATCTATTGATAGCCCTGAGTGCTTCATTAATACTTTCCTGCAGAAATATTTTCCTCCTAGTGCTATACATGCTGTTTTGCAGGAACTTTTTGATTTTAAACAGGGAGAAAAAGAGGTATTGCCTGAATCTTGGGCAAGGTTTTGTGCCTTGATTCATGCGCAAGATGGAAGTCCATTACCTAAGAATGAGCTTCTTGATCTATTTTATAATGGACTAACAGAGGAATCTAGGACATACCTAGATAGTTGTGCTGATTGTCTTTTCAGGAATAGGACTCCTAAGGAAGCCGAGGAATTAATGGCTAAAATAAGCAAGAACTATGAAGATTGGACTCCTCCTAAACAAGCTATACCTGAAGTAATTGTACCTGAACCATCTATTCCGGTGCCTATTCCAACATCAAAGAAGAGGGGAGTTATTGACTTAAATGATGAAGTGATGAAGGAAGCTAAGAAATGTCTTAAGGAGAAGGGAATTAAAGCTGCAGATGTCAAGAATTTACCTCCTATAGAAGAATTATGTAAGCCTATTCCCTACTCATCCACTATTGAGGTACACTCTCTCCAACACTTTGATGAAGGTGATATCCCTTACTCTAAACCTCCTGATCAATGCTTAGAAGAATTCGACATCTTTATTGTTAAGCAAGATAACTTTAATAAAAGGGTGCAAAATCATCTAATGGAAAACACTAGAGCTATTGTTGAGTTGAAAGATATTGTGGAAAGAACCTCTAATGATGTTAACATGATTGTTAAACACTTTCAAATGGTTCAAACTCAAATAGATGAACTCGTTAAAGTGCAAAACGACTTGCTAGTTAATGCTCCTAAAGAAAAACATGCTTATGAAATTAGAACTAGAAGTGGTGCTGCCACCCAGGATCCTCTATATCCTGAGGGGCATCCCAAAAGAATTGAGAAGGATTCTCAACAAGCTGAAAATAGTGGTTCTACTCGTAAGAAAAGGAAAAAGAAACATAAAACTGTTGTAGAACCCTCTGAACCTGCTATAGATCCTAATAGTATATCTATCTCTGATGCCGAAACCGAAAGTGGTAATGAAGAAAATGAAGTTCCTAATGAAGAAAAAGTTGAAGAAGAACCTGAAAACAAAACTAAGAGTACTAAATACACCAAAGAAGATTTTATTGCTAAGAAACATGGTAGTGAAAGAGAACCTTGGGTCCAAAAACCTATGCCTTTCCCTGATAAGAAACACAAGTCAAAGGAAGATGAACACTACAATAAGTTTTGTGAGTGGATGAAGCCTTTATTCTTGCAAATTCCTTTGACTGATGCTATTAAATTGCCTCCTTACTCAAATTATATGAAGGACATTGTCTCGAATAAAAGGAAGATCCCTAATGAAGAAATTTCCACTTTGCTTTCTAATTATTCCTTCAATGGTAAGGTTTCTAAGAAACTTGGAGACCCAGGGATTCCAACTATCCCTTGCTCTATTAAGAATAGTTATGTTAGAACTGCTTTATGTGATTTGGGAGCTGGAGTTAGTGTTATGCCTTTCTCTCTCTATAAGAGGCTTCAGCTTGAAAAATTGATACCAACTGATATATCTTTACAAATGGCTGATAAATCTACCACTATTCCTATGGGTATATGTGAGGATGTACCTGTTCAAGTGGCTCATAATTGCTTGATATTAACTGATTTTGTTGTGCTTGAAATGCCTGACGATGATAATATGTCTATTATTCTTGGGAGACCTTTTCTTAATACTGCAGGAGCTGTTATTAATTGTAATCAAGGAAAGGTGACCTTCAATGTTAATGACAAGGAACATACTGTCTATTTCCCCAAGAAGATTGAAAGGACTTATGGTTTGAATTCAATTGAACATGTTGACGGCATTCAAGTTGGAGAAATATATTGTCCCATACCAAAAGGAAAATTTGAAACTATTATGATTGGGACCATTGCTATCAAGGTTGAGGTAACATAATCATTAGTGGAATACAAATTTTTGTCTCATATGGAATTGTTTTGGTAGCAAGACTTGATCAACCTTGTTAACAAAAGGATTTCATTGAACAAAACAATGTTTTCATTATGATTATCTCTGTTTATTTCTATCCTTTGCATTTTAGCTTTTGCTTTCATTTAGTTTTATTTTTGTTGTTAGTTGCTTGCATGCTAGAGTGTCTTAGAACTTCTGTAGTTCTAGCTTTGTTTTGTCCTTGCTTCTTGTTTCCAAAATAAAAAATCTGTCTATCAGAAAACCATTCTTCTGTTTCTGAAAAATACCCAAAAATAAAGTGTCTCGAAAAATTCCAGAAAATTCATATTAAATTTTTACGTGAAAAAGGGGCAGAGGAGTACCTGGGAGGTACCAGGGAGGCCGACCAGGCAGGCACACCACATGTTGGCGCAGCCAGCCCTGGGTGGCGCCATGCCCTGGTGTGGGCCACCCCTGGCCCCCCCACTAACTCTCTCACCTGCCACTTTCTTCTCTCTCCCGAGTAAGCTCCAGGTCATTGCTCAAAATCGTGTTCTTTCTGTGCTTGCTCTCGATTTTTTCGATCTCCTTGCTCAGCCCATCTTTCTTCCTGAAATTTGGAGCATTTGTTCCCTGGTATGTGAATCCTCCCCTTGTCCAAGTAGATTTGTGTTTAGTGGATTATTTATTGAGTATTTTGCTGCTGTAGGTGACTGGTTATGAGAGCTTGTAAGCTTGTTTGATGCTTAGAGATATAGTTTTGATGCATGTTTAGGCCTCTTGCACGTCCCTATGAGTAGAATCCTTCATTATATTTACTTTGCAATCACTTGTTTAATAGGTGTTTAAATTGCAGAATAGAAGATGAGTGAACACCACCTAAACCAACATGAGATTTGGGTACCTGAGGTCATGAAGGTCCACCAGGAGGAGGAAGTTTTTCCCTCAATTTATCCATGCTCTGAGTTCATGAGAGCTGCAGGAATTCTACAAGATTTCCACACTTTGGTTTCTAATGCAGGGTTAGAGCACTTTTTGGAAGATGAACCTTGTCAATTTGTGAAGCTAACCATGTATGTGGTGCAGGATTTCCAATTTATTTACTCTTTGCCTAACCCCATGGTCCATTAAAAAATTTACAATATTGCTGACAATCTTTCTCTTGATGATTTTTGTGCAGGTATCAAGGTACCTCAATGGGGATCATGTAGGAAGATTAAGGAGAGACCTGAACCACTCATGGATTTATACGCAGAAATTTGTGAAGGGAGTAGCTTCTCGAAGGAGAGTGGAAAATTCTGTAACATTCATCTTCCCTCCATTCGCTACTTTGTCTATTTTATTGCCAAGTGTGTTCTTGCTAGGAAAACTGCCAATAAGTTATCTTCGTTTGATCTAGCATTTATCTCTGCTGCTCTTAGACGAGATAAGTCTTACAACTTGGGTGCTTTGATAGCTTTCCGTCTTGATGCTAACCGTGAGAAAGGTGGAATTTGTGGAGGCCTCATTGCTTCTCGTTTACTAGCATTGCATGGTTTAGTGCCTCATAATCTAGACCTATAGTTTCCTATAGAAAGGCTTGATCTTAATTCCATGATACAACATAAATTTGTTTCCTCGTGGACTAGTATGAGTGAGTTATCTTATGAAATAACCTTTCTCAAAACTGGTTGGAGAAAGAGCAAGTCCGAGCATGTTGTTCTTTTAATTGCACCTGTTTTGTTTAACCTTGATAGCAAGGAAGGATGGTCCCTCACTGAGGAGGAGCTTGACACGTACTTGGGAGAGCTCTCCCAACAGGAGCAAGACACTAGAAGGGAGGTCACAGATGATTCGGTCCAGCCCTCGAATGAGGGAGGATCTTCATATCAGCAGCCCGCTTATGATTGGGGAGCTTCTTCTTCTTCTCATGGGCCCAGCAATGACCATTCTTACCAAGATCCGCCCGCTTGGAACCCCTATTCGTACATGGATTGATACCCACTTAGGCCAAAAGCCTAAGCTTGGGGGAGGTACGCCGACACCGCACTCATCTCCATAGCATGTTGTGTCGGTACTTTGTATATTCATGTTTTCGTTCTCTTTTTAGTTTTCGTTTTTCTTTTGCTTTTGCTTTCTAAAACACAAAAAGACCAAAAATATTTATGTTGTTTCTCTTTGGTTTGCTTCTTCTTTTTGCCTTGGTTTGTTTTTCCCTTTTTGCTTTGTTTGAACTATTCGAAAAACCCAAAAAGATTTTGCTTTTCTTGTTTTTCTCTTTTGGTTTTTGTTTAAAAATCGAAAACACCAAAAATATTTGTCGTTCTTCTTTGGTTTTGTGAGTTTGCTATAGGGTTCAGCAGCCCTCAGTGGAATATTGGTCTCATATTATTATTCAAGCCACACAAGTGAAGAGCAATAATGAGGATTAATGACAACTTGAGGCGTGGTAAGAGGCTGGTAACAAACTCTATTTGTTTTCATTTTTGTACATATACTCATCACTGTGAGCATGCTTAGTCTGTTCATGTAGGGTGTATGTTATCTTTGGATTCTTAGTAGTTCTTGCTTTCTTATGATTAGCTCCAGCTCGCTAATAGTTTGTAGCGTGTCTTATGAATGTTTGCTTGCATTGCTCTATTCATAAATTGGTATGACACCGTGGTATCCTCCTATGAATGTTTCACTTGATTGACTTGGCACATGCTCACGCATGCACATGACTGTAATAATTAGTTGAGCCTCGATGAATTATTTTGCCTTGAGGATATTGAATCACTTTCATGCCATGAGTAGTCCTGTTTTGTTGCAAGCATGATAATGACAGCTATTGCTCTCTCGTTTGTCGCTCCCTTACTATTGCTAGCCTTCACTTCCACTGAGTGTTTTACCCAAGTTTCCAACTCCCTAAACCAAATATTTCCAAAGTGTCCACCATACCTACCTATTAGCATCATTTGCTACTTCCGTGTATATTCAATATGCCTTGTTTTCTTCCAAATAAAATGTTTGCTTGTTATGAGAAAGTTAGTTAGTAAAGCTCTCACGAACTTGATGGCACACTTTATTTTTTGCACTTAATAAACCTGAACCATTGTGAACTCTCCATGAAAGTTATATGCTTGCTAATTATAGGCTGGGGATTAGCAGAACCGTGCTGTCATGGGGAACGCTTTCAACACTTGTAAATATATACCCAGTTGATACCTTGCTCTTTTGTTTGCGGATGTCGTCGGTGTAAAATAAAAGGGGAGCTTGTAAGTCCGTGGAGTTATGTATGTGTGTTAGAGAAACGCTTGGGCGCCGCTGGTCTAATCCATGCTGACATGGTGGAAACCTGCAGCGTAACCATAATGATATCTATGAAGCATTCTTCTTATAAAAAAAGAGAGAGATAGCTATTGAGAAAAAGAAAAAAAGAGATTTATGAAAAGAGGAAAGAGAGAAAAAAGCACCATTTTCCCATGGTAAATAAGAAGATTGCTGAGATACTCATTGTCTGCTTGCCTTGTCATTTTAATATGGGGATTCTTCCATATCATCGGGCAAGGGGTACCCCGTTGGCGGTTCTCAATGTTACGCACATACGTACGATGACAAGAACTTACCGGTAACTAAAGTTGAGTAGCATGAGGAGCGGCCCTCGTACTCAAGGGACTTGGGATTTTTAGTTTATAGTCTGTCAAGCATATAACTCAGATTGGACCTCACTTTCACCTTAACCACATTAAAGATTCTTATGATAGGGGCAATGAGAGCTCAAAGCTAATGAGTACCATACTTTCAGCATTTGGAAGCCTTTCAAATTATTCAAAACCTTTTCTTTTACTTATTGAGTCTCGACATATTCTTTGAGCACCTTCTTGAGAGCATAGTTGTCATTCTTTGTGTTTGTTCCATTACTTGATTATTTGTGTTTATGACTTTGATGCTTGTATCCTTGATATCTTTACTTCTAGTCATCACTTGAACTTCAGAGGTGCCTTGACATTCATAATCGAAGGCAAGCGAGATACCACTCTAGCATACCTTTCTATGAGCATTGTAATGTTACTTATGTTTGTGCCTCATGCTACTTATTATTTTTGAGTTGGAATCTCTTCATAGGTTGCAATGACTATTGAGTAGACTTAGTTGCATACTCTTTATTATGAATTGCCTAAGTAGTTGATCACATTGCTGATAATATTTACATCATATGAAGCAAATGTGTTCGTGAAAGTTCTTTTATCGCACTCAGTTTTCAACTGAATTGCTTGAGGACAAGCAATAAGCTAAGCTTGGGGGGAGTTGATACGTCCAAAACGTATCTACTTTCCCGAACACTTTTGCTATTGTTTCTCCTCTAAACTTGTGTGATTTGGATGCAACTAATGCGGACTAACGCTGTTTTCAGCAGAATTGCCTTGGTGTCTACTTTTTGTGCAGAAAATCAACTATTAGGAAAAATCTCGGAAAATATGCCAAAAATCCTATTTCACCCGAAGACTCCAGGAGCCGGAATACGAGACGGAGAAGAGCCAAGGGTGGCCACACCACCTACTAACGCGGGCCAGGCCAGGCCGCGCCAGGGGGTGGTGTGGCCCCCCAGGCACCCCCTCGGTCTCCCTCTTTGCCTATAAGAAGCCTTCTGACCTAAAAACCCTGGGGGTCGACGTTTTTCCAGAAGGAGTTCCGCTCCGCCGCCAGCACTAGATTTCACAAAACAGCACAGGAAACTCCGTTCTGGCACCCTGCCGGGACAGGGAATTAGAGGAGATCATCGCCGTCATCATCACCATCACTTCTCCATCGACCATCCATGTTTCCCCCATCTATGAGTGAGTAATCCCCTGCTGTAGGCTATGGGGATGGTAGGGATTAGATGAGATCGTTCATGTAATGGCATCAGATTGTTAGGGCATGGTGCCTAGTATCTTTTATTAGTGCTTTATGACTTTGTTGCGACTTGTTGTGCTTAATGCTTGTCACTAGGGCTCGAGTGCCATGATTTTAGATCTGAACATGTTATTGATTCATTATGATAGTATTGTTTTTGGTCTTATCTACAAGTTGTATACACACGTTGTTGTCTGGAACCAATGGCCCCGAAGTGACAGAAATCGGAATAACCGGAAGGGAAAGGCTTTGACGTGAGGATCACATGTGTTCACGGAGTGTTAATGCTTTGCTCCGGTGCTCTATTAAAAGGAGCACCTTAATTGCCAGTAGTTCCCTAGAGGCCCCGCTGCAAACGGGCTAGCAGGACAAAAGATGTTGTGCAAGTTCTCATTGCGAGCACGTATGACTATATATGGAACACATGCCTAGGATTATCTAGTACTTGGATGCCTTATCTTATTTATCTGCAATTGCCCTATATTCTGATTGTTATGTGAATTGTCTTGTCCATGCAACGCCCGTCCATCCATCCCTATGCCTACCGCACTCGAATCCCACTGTTTACTGCTATTGTCACTACTGTCTTTGCTTTACTACTGTTGTTACCTTACTATTCCTACTACAAAACTATTGCTACTGATAAACTGTTGTGAGCAAGATTGTTTCCAGGTGCAGCCGAATTGACAACTCAGTTGTTAAGGCTTATAAATATTCTTTGGCTCCCCTTGTGTCAAATCAATAAATTGGGTTTCACTTCCCTCGAAAATACTGCGATACACCCCCTATACTTGTGGGTCATCATCCACCATACCTACCTAGTACCATTATTGCTATTCCAAGTAAATTCTTGTTTTATCTACCTCCCAAATTAAACTTGTTATGCGAAAATTAGTGATTAAAGCTCTCACGAACTTGATGGCACACTTTACTTTCTTGCATTTAATAAACCTAAACCATTGGGTCCTTCTTTATTGCGTATATGCTTGCGCTTTATGAGTTGAAGTTAGCAGAACCATGTATCATGGGGAACGCCTTCAACACTGCATTGGTACTTTGTACCTAGTTGATATCATGTTCTTTTGCTTATGGATCCCGGCGGTGTGAAATAAAAGTGGAACTTGTAAGATCATGGAGTTTATATGTGTGTTAGAGAAACGCCTGAGCCTTTAGCCTAAGCCATGCCTAATCATGGTGGAAACTTGCAGCATAACTATAGTGAGCATTCTATGAAGCATCCTCAATAAAAACCTATGCAAATAGCAAATAAAAAGATCGCTGAGATGCTCACTGTCTGCTTGCCTTGTCATTTTGATTATGGGATAGCTCCTGTGTCATGTGCAAGGGGTACCCCGTTGGCGGTTCTCAATGATACGCATGTGCGAAGGGCCTTTCTTTTACTTTGTAGTAGATTCAGGAAACCTATTCCCTTCTATCTCAGCAAGTATTTTGAGTTGTTGTGTTTCATTCATTCATATGATGATTTATTCAATCATGTTTCTTATGTTCCTTGTTTTGCACTTTGCTATTATCTTGATGTTTAATACTTTGAAAGCTATCATTGAAAACCAGTTATTTGTGAACTCCAGAAAATTATCAACTATTCTTCGACCAAGAGCTAAGTTTGCAATTACCAATTATGATTCACTTTATGTATCTTTATTGTGTTTCCTTTACTTACTGCAAGCTAAGTTATATAATAGTGAGTTGTCTTCTATTATGATCTATGTATTTGATGAATGTGATGCTTCTTCTCTGTATTCTTTTACCGACTCTTCACTCCATAAACCTGAGGCCATGTTTATTGAGCTTAGTTTCGCTTGGGGACAAGCGAAGTCTAAGCTTGGGGGAGTTGATACGTCCATTTTGCATCACTATTCTATGTCATAATTCACTGTTATTCATTGATATATTTCGTATTGAGAGGTGATACTTATGTTATTTCATCTGTTTTTGCATGGTTGATGACTTTTGGAGCATGGACCGCTGCAGTCAGGATTCTGATGGAAAAGGTGCTGTTTGGGGGCAAAATTCACGAAGAATAGAAAATCTGGGAAAGTATACGGAAAATCCTATTTTTCCAGAAGACGAAGGAAGCCAGAAGGGGGGGCTGGAGATGGGCCACAGGGGGCCCACACCACCCCCTGGCGCGGGCCAGCCTAGGCCGCGCCACCAGGTGGTGTGGCCGCCGTGGTCCACCCCTGGCTCTCCCCTCTGGCGTATATTAGCCTCCCGAAACCCTAAGACTCTAGGAGTGACCACAGAAAGATTCCGCCGCCTCTGCGGGGCGGAAAACACCGAGAGATAAAGATCTCTCCGGCAGATAGATTTCTGCCGGGGGAATTCCTTCCCGGAGAGGGAAGATTGTCGCCATCAACACCATCATCAAGCTGGACTTCATCGGGATCATCATCATCATCACCACCATCATCACCATCAGCACCCTCATCACCATCTCCATATTGCTGTAACAATTGCGTTGAATCTTGCATAGTTCTTAGGGGAAACTTTCCTAGTGTTGATTACTCTTTGTAGTTGATGCTATTGAGTGAACCATTGAATTATTATTTATGTTTAGATTGTTATACATCATTATTCCATCTCTAATCATGATCCATATGATGTCTTGTGAGTAGTTCGTTTTGTTCTTGAGGACATGGGAGAAGTCATGTTGTTAGTAGTGGAATTTTGTTGAGAAAGATTTAATAGTTTGATATTTAAGTTCTGGTGTACTTCTTGTAGTGGTGTCATGTGAACGTCGACTACATGACACTTCACCTATATGGGCCTAGAGGAATGCATTGTGTATTTGGCTACTAATCGTAGGGGTTGCCGGAGTGACAGAAACCTGAACCCCTGTTAGGAAACCATTGCACAAGGGACGTAAGGGTCTTAGAGTTTAAAGCTGTGGTTAGGTTTCTACCTTAATTACTTTCTTGTACTTACGGATGTTTGCAAGGGGTATAATTACAAGTATGTATTAGTCCTAGGAAGGTCAGTACATTAGCACAGGTTCACCCACACAACACTTAGCAAGCTAAAGAAGATTAATCAACTATATGAAGCGAAAGCACTTGACTGTCTTCCCATGTGTCCTCGAGAACGTTTGGTCATCTTAAGTAATACAACCGGCTTGTCCTTTGCTGCATAAAGGATTGGGCCACTTGCTGCATTTATTCTGCTGTCTTTTATTTACTCGTACTTTGTTTACTTGCTTTATCAAAAACCCCTAAAAATATGTTTGCTAAGTATTTGCAGAGAATTCCTGATCCATACCACTAGCCAGCACCTTCTGCTCCTCGTTGGGTTCAACACTCTTACTTATCGAAAATATTGTGATACACCCCCTATACTTGTGGGTCATCAACATCTGAGCTGACGAGTAGGCCATCGTCGGCCTAAGTCGCCCTAGAAGGGCTCAGGTCGTACCTGTCGCAGCCGCGGTGTTACTTGGAAGCTTCTGAACCATTTGTCGGAATTCCCTGTGGATTAGGAGTATTGCATCAACAAATTTCAGAAGTGAGATAAAACATCTAAATATTCTTTGTGATGATCCCAATGTTAAGATATGTAACGTCGTACTAATTAATTACTACTTTATGTTGGTGACAGATTCAATTTGTATGGGGAGAGGTGGAACAAGTTTGCGGCAATGTATATCTATTTCCAATGTATGCTGCTGGCATAGTGAACCCACAGGCGACAGTTGAAATGGATCGTACGGGCACCTAGAGGGGGGGTGAATAGGTGCTACACCAATTTTTAATTCTTTTTCAATTTTAGGCTTAGCACAAAGGGTAAATTCCCTAGAAAGACTATTGAGTGGAATTTCCCTATATGCAAACCTATCTACTAGCGAGTAAAGAGAGAGTGGAAGAGGAACGAGTAAACCGAAGTGAAGCACGCGGAGACACAGGATTTGTTTGACCGCAGTTCCTTCCTTGTTAAGGGAAGTACGTCTGCGTTGGAGGGGTGGGCGGTACTAAGACCACCACGCCACAAAAGGCCTCACCCTGTTCTCCGATGGATCTCGCCACAACAGGCCTGATCCACCTTCCACTATAGGTACCCTTCGAGGCGGACACCGGCGCCTTTACACAACTAGCGGGGCAACAATTCCACAACAACTTGGAGGCTCCCGAAATGACAACAAGCTGCCACAAAAACAAACTTATCAAATACAATAAACAAGATCTAGGTATTGACAAAAATACTAGATCAGGGATTTCTCCAAGTGAATGGAGAGGAGTTGAAGCGCTTCATTCTTGATGATGATGATGAACTTCTCCTCCTTCAATTCCACCAAAGATCAAGACCTTCGGGTGGTTGAAGTGGGAGATCGAGATTTAGAGCTCTTGCGCAAGGTCTGGTCAAATTCGAATGAATCAAGAGTTCTGAACATTGGGGAAGAAGGTGTATTTATAGCCCCCTTCAGAAACTAGCTGTTGCAGCCTTTGGGGGACGGATTATCCGGCCCAAGTGAGGGAAGGATTATCCGGTATGGGGAAACTCCGCCCCAGACTCAGAATATCCGCTAGATAATCCGCCCCCCTCTCCGAGCGTCGCGCCGAGCTAGCCCTTGATCAACTTCTGGGGGCCGGATTATCCGGCCCAGTGCGAAGGCCAGATTATCCGGCCTGGGGAAGAAAAACCGCCCCAGTTCAGGTTTTTCGGGAGAAAATCCGACCGGATACCGAGCGACACGCCTTGGCTCCTTTTGCTCAAAAACTGGGGGCCGGATTATGCGGCCCATGCAACACCCGGATTATCCGGCCTGGGGAGGAAAAACCGCCCCAGTTCGGATTTTCCGGGAGAAAATCCGACTAGACCCCGAACGACACGCCTTGGCTCCCTTGAGAGATGAGGTAGGCCGGATTATCCGGCCCTTGGTGGGGCGGATTATCCGGCCCCCCTCAAAACTTCCTGCACACTTAGCACACATGAAAAGTCTCCAACGTATTGTTATCTAACACGCAAAACATAGGAAAACATGAAATGTTCTTTCAATCTCCCCTTTTTTGGTGTTAGATGACAATACCAGGATTTGCAGGAGAAAGACACAAGACGGACATAGATAACTTATGAAGGAGACTCCCCCTCAATGTGTGCATAATAGAGTTTTGCATTGGAATACAAATGCACACAAATAGGAGAATCTATTCCATAGACATGTGAGCAAAAACACATACCACCGAAGTAGAGAATAGGCATCCTTGACATAAATCACAATTGTTACCGGATAACCAATATGAGCGCGCCTTCCGTGATATACCTCCAGCAATAGGATATGAATAGATAGATCCATAAGCACAATCCATGATATAGGCATAGCATAATCCAGACAACCACAAAGAGTCTCAAACAACCAAATCACGAATTTAAAGTTCAACGCTAAATGGGCATAAGCAAGAAATAACGAATAGAAAAGTGCAAGTGCTTATGCCCGACCCATGCAAATCCACAGACAACCTAATAGAACTACTTCTCCCCCTTTGGCATCGAGACACCAAAAAGGGAGAAGAGCGATGCTAGCGCCCCATGGGATCACTCATCGTAGTCCTCGTCCTGGTCCTCTTCTTCATGCTCTTCCTCATCCTCATCTTCAAGTTCCTCAGTGTCACCTTCCTCATCTTCATCAGCAGTGCTCGCAGAGGGGAACAAGTGACGCTCCAGCTCACCATAGTTCAGCCCGAAGGAAGAGTTCCACCGAGCATACGGAGTGGGAGGTGTAGGAGCCGGAGGAGCACCCGAAGCACCGGACATGTGGTGGAGAATGAGCTGTTGGGAGTGAGCCAACTCATGGCGCTGCCTGTAAGCCTCGTATTGACCCTTGCGCGTGTCCACGCCCATGCAGAGAATGTGACGCTGGAACCAGTTCAGCTGCTTGATCTCACGGGCCACGGGAGGCACAGGGGGCCTGCGAGCATCCCTCATGAGACCCTCAGGAGCAGAGGAGGGGTGAGAGGTCTTCCAAACCTTGTTGTATATCTTCTTGGCCTTGTGCACCGAGTCAATGTGGAACTCCTCGGCAGAAAGCAGGTGGTGGATGAGCATCATAATGTAGGGCGCATAGGGAATGGACAGACGGTTGAACATAGCATCACATAGCTCATGGTAAATGAAGTCCATGACATCCAGCCTGTACTGCACTGACTCGTCCTCGCAGGAGGCAACCTCATGAGAAAATTGAAGTAGCTGAACAAGGTGACCACGGATGCTGTCATTGTTGCCCCTACTCGGTGTAATAGAGTCACGGAAGAGACCCACCAAAGCAGCATAGATGGGGGCAAGACTAGCCACAGTACCGACAATGCCATTGTCCACAGTGCACGGAGAGAGAGCAGCATCCTTGTTGGGCTTCAACTGAGTGATGATGCGGTGGCCACTGGCTCTATCCCTGCTGCAGAAGGAGTACCCTAGAACCTCAGCAAACACGTGAAAATCAGCAGTCATTGGCCTATCATGAGTCATCCACTTCATAGTGCGACGCTCATCCCCACAAATCACCAAAGTGGAGAAGAACTGCTTCACCACCTCAGAGTCAAAGGAGCACTGGAGAGAAATGAGATGGTGCAGCCCCATCCTATCAGCAACATACATCGCATCCACAAGATGCGCCTTCTCCAAAGCATCAGCAAGTACCAGAGGATGCATAGGCCTAATGTTAAGCCTGGCATAGATGTCTTCATAAATCCCCTTCTATTCTGCACACTAAAAACGGGTATCCCCTAGCTCAACATCACGAGGCAGCTCAGCAAACAAGTCACGGTGACGGATGGCGGAAAAGGATACTGCATCCAAAGCCCTGTAGTTGATCTTGGGCTCCTTGCCCTTCCTCTTGGACACCCCCTTCCTAGTCCTCTTGGATTGTTCAGCCATTCGCCTCTCTTCGTTCTTCCTTCTCCTCAATTCAACTTCGTCCACTAGGTTACCTTGACCATCGTCCTGAAAGTACTTGGCGCGAGGACGGCGCTTGTAGGTCTTGGAAACACCGGAACCACCTGTGAGGAGAATAAGGGTGATAGCAAGGGGATAAGCATACACACAAGTCCAGGAGAGAGCATGGAAAAAGTAGTCAAAAATTTCATAGGGCAAAAACTACTCAATGCATACACATAGTGAAACTGAAGAAGAATTGAATTTGTCAGGCCGGATTATCCGGCCTGGCCAGGGGCGGATAATCCGGCCCTGGCAGAAATTTTCGATTCCACCAAGATTGCATGCAAAAAAGTAGATCGGACCTAGAAACTGGAAGACTACGATTTCTATGTGAAAACACATCCTTCTAGACAACGTTCCACCCAACAAGATACACATCTAGCCAAATATGGGGAGAGAGGGAGTTACCCTCACTCATTGGAGGAAGAACACGGTGGATAAGGTACCGGAGGCACGGAGAAGAAGATCCGGGGAGGCCCTGAAAATCCGGTGGCCGGAGAGGCTCCGAGGAGGGTGAGGGGCGGCAGGCGGCGGCTGTGGAGGAGGAGAGGGCTGGGGGAGAAGTGCTGCTCGATATGAGCCCTTCCCCCCGAGCCCTGCCCTTTAAGATCAAATCCGCCAGGGCCGGATTATCCGGCCAACACTTGGGCTGGATTATCCGGCCTAAATTCTGGGATTCTATTATACACAAAACCAGGCCCGCGTGTCCCCAAACAACACCCCCACAAGGTGTACAAGGGACTTGTGTGCAAGAATAGATGGCTTAGGGGTAGGGAAGGCTTAGGATTAAGATAGCCAAACTGAGATGGTACTAGACACTCAAAATTGCAAAATCCAAATCAAATAAAAGCCAAGATTGAGTGTGATTCCCATAAGAACATGAGAGAGCAAATAACAACCAAAAGGATCCAATTCTCCATAAGGGAGAGGGCGGTGGCCGAGGCCACCTTGTTGGAGTATATGGTGTGACACCGCGAAGATATATCTTGGGTTCACGACCAATACTCATCAATAAGCTCACATATCACAACATGATATTAAGAGAAATGATATATCTAGTTATTGGCATTATGGGGGGAGGGTTAGCCCAATGAGTTAGGACCACACTCCCCCTATATCCATGCCCACACCTAGACCAAACAAGGATTGAGGTGTACAAGTGAGTGCATGGGTAATCAAGACAAGCTCCCGGAATCAATGATATTTAGCTCATTCCTCAAATAGCAGAATCTTGCTTCATCAAGTGGCTTTGTAAAAATATCTGGCAGTTGGTTCTTCGTGCTCACAAAAGATAGATCAATATCGCCATGAGCAACATGGTCACGAATAAAATGATTCTGAATCTCAATATGCTTCGTCCTTGTGTGCTGAACTGGATTGTACGCAATTTTGATAGCACTTTCATTATCACATAAAAGAGGCACTTTGTCACAATTGACACCGTATTTCTTTAAAGTTTGCCTCATCCACAATAATTGAGTACAAGCACTGGCAGCAGCAACATATTCAACTTCGGCGGTGGATAGAGATATACAATTCTTCTTTTTGGAGGACGAACATGCAAGAGATCTTCCCAAGAATTGACAAGCTCCAGAAGTGGATTTCCGATCATCCTTATCACCAGCCCAATCTGAGTCAGTATAACCACATAAAGAGAAATTGGAGCCCTTGGGATACCAGAGACCAAAGTTGGGGGAATGAACCAAATATCGAAAGATCCTCTTGACCGCCACTAAGTGGCTTTCTTTAGGAGGTGCTTGATACCTTGCACACACTCCCACACTCAACACAATATCGGGTCTAGATGCGCAGAGGTAAAGAAGAGAGTCGATCATGGACCGGTATACCTTTTGGTCCACATCTTTACCATGAGGGTTAAGTTCAAGATGACACTTTGTTTGCATTGGAGTGGCAACACCATTTAGATCCGTCATCTTGAATCTCTTGAGCATGTCTTAGATGTACTTTGCTTGATTAATAAAGGTTCCTTCTCTAAGTTGTTTGATCTCGAATCCAATAAAGAACCATAATTCCCCCATCATAGACATCTCAAACCTATCAGTCATAAGCTTTGAAAATTCATCGTTAAAAGCTTTGTTAGTAGAACCAAAGATGATATCATCTACATATAGTTGGCATACGAAGAGCTCCCCCTTAAACTTCTTAGTAAAAAGAGTGGGGTTGATTTGCCCAACTTCGAAGCCACGATCTAACAAAAGCTCTTTAAGGTGCTCATACCACGCACGTGGGGCTTGTTTAAGGCCATAGAGTGCCTTATCGAGTTTGTAGACATGGTTAGGAAAGTTAGGATCCTCAAACCCCGGGGGTTGCTTTACGTATACCAACTCATGTAGAGGACCGTTAAGGACGGCACTCTTGACGTCCATTTGCTGCAACTTAAAATTGTTATGAGCAGCATAAGCAAGTAGGATACGGATGGACTCAAGGCGAGCCACAGGAGCATAGGTCTCGCCGAAGTCGATGCCCTCAACTTGAGAGTACCCTTGTGCCACAAGTCTTGCCTTGTTCCTCACAACAATGCCATTCTCATCTTGATTGTTGATGACCCACAAGTATAGGGGGTGTATCGCAGTATTTTCGAGGGAAGTGAAACCCAATTTATTGATTCAACACAAGGGAGCCAAAGAATACTTATCAGCCTTAACAACTGAGTTGTCAATTCAGCTGCACCTAGAAACAATCTTGCTCACATCAGTTTATTAGTAGCAACAGTTTTATAGTAGGAATAGTAAAGTAACAGTAGCAGCAAAACAAAGACAGTAGTAACAAAAGCAGTAAACAGTGGGATTCGAGTGCGGTAGGCATAGGGATTGATGGACGGGCGTTGCATGGACAAGACAATTCACATAGCAATCAGAACATAGGGCAATTGCAGATAAATAAGATAAAGCACCCAAGTACTAGACAATCCTAGGCATGTGTTCCATATATAGTCATACGTGCTCGCAATGAGAACTTGCACAACATCTTTTGTCCTGCCAGCCCGTTTGCAGCGGGGCCTCTAGGGAACTACTGGCAATTAAGGTGCTCCTTTTAATAGAGCACCGGAGCAAAGCATTAACACTCCGTGAACACATGTGATCCTCAGATCAAAGCCTTTCCCTTCCGGCTACCCCGATTTCTGTCACTTCGGGACCATAGGTTCCGGACAACGACGTGTGTAAACAACTTGTAGATAAGACCCAAAACAATACTATAATGGTGAATCAATAATAAGTTTAGATCTGAAATCATGGCCTGGCCCGCGCCTGGGGGGTGTGGCCAGCCCCTGGCCCTCCTCCGTCTCGTATTCTGGCTCCATGAGTCTTCTGGAAAAATAGGCACTTTGGCTTTTGTCCCATCCAATTCCGAGAATATTCATTTTTTGACTTTCCTGGAACCAAAAACAGCAGAAAACAGGCAGCTGGCACTGTGGCTCTTGTTAATAGGTTAGTCCAAGGAATCATATGAAAAGTACTCCAAAGTGTGGACAAAACACAAGAAAGTGGATAAAAACAAGCATGGAGCATCAAAAATTATAGATACATTTGCAATGTATCAACATCCCCAAGCTTAACTCCTACTCGTCCTCAAGTAGGTAAGTGATAAAAAGAAAGAATAATTTTTGACGTGACATGCACCATCAAAGACTTGATCAAAATATTTGTAAAACATTCAAACCTGGGATCAAAGTACTTCAATCATAACATGAAAGACAAAGTTCTAGCAATAAGCAAAGAGACTATGATGCAACATGAAAAGGCACAAACAAAAGATTCATGAATAACAATGCTTTGCAAGACGTTTGTTTGTTTCACATAAAGAAAACATAGCATAAAAGTATTCAGCTTGTCCCTCAATAGAGTAGCAAATATAAATGCATAGGACACCTTCAAAGATCATAAGAGTGACTAGATACAAAAGTTTCAAAAAAGCAATAACAAGTTATGCATCAATCAACTAGTCTTGGGACAATGCACATAGAACTAAGAATGGCCACTATGCTCTCAAAGTAGTGCATAAAGATAGAAGGTGGAGACTCAATGTAATGGTGGAAGAAAAGCCTTTGTAAAAGGAAGTAGGGATTCAAGTCTCATAAAGAGCTTCCAAAGATTATGGACTTATAGCTTTCAGCTCTCATTGCCCCTATCATAAGCATCTTGAAGGTGATTAAGGTTAAAGTGACATAACTAAGAGGATATGCTTGACAAGTTATAAACCGAAATCTCATGCCCCTTACTTACGAAGACCGATCCTCATGCTACTCAACTTCAGTCACGAGTAAGCTCTTGTCATTGTAAGTATATGTGTATCATTAAGAACCGCCAATCGGGTACCCCTTGCACATGATACGGGAGCTTTCCCATAATCAAAATGACAAGGCAAGCAGACAATGAGCATCTCAACGATCTTTTTATTTGCTATTTGCATAGGTTTTTATTAAGGATGCTTCATAGAGTGCTCATTATGGTGATGCTGCAAGTTTCCACCATGATTAGGCATGGCTTAGGCTAGCGTCCCAGGCGTTTCTCTAACACATATACACACTACATGATCTTACAAGTTCCACTTTTATTTCACACCGCCGGGATCCGTAAGCAAAAGAACATAATATCAACGGGGTACAAAGTACAAGTGCAATGTTGAATGCGTTCCCCATGAAACATGGTTCTGTTAATTTCAACTTATAAAGAGCAAGCATATACGCAACAAAGAAGGACCCAATGGTTCAAGTTTATTAGAGGCAGTAAAGTAAAGTGTGCCATCAAGTTCGTGAGAGCTTTAATCACTAGTTTTTTCATAACAAGTGGAAGGTAAACAAAAGCATGAATATACTCGGAATAGCATAAGCTAGTAGGTAGGTATGGTGGAGTCTTTGGAAATAACTTGGTTTAGGGAGTTGGATGCATTAGTAGAACTCATACTTTGTTGTGGGGGCTAGCAAAAGACTAGGAGCAACAAACTAAGAGAGCAATAATAGCCATAATCATGCAGAGCGACAAAACATCATTGATCAAAACATAAAGTGATACTACAAGTTGAAAACTAAAGGATCATACAGGCTATGGTGACTTGAGATAGTCATAACATGGTGTGAGCATGCGCCAAGTCAACCCAAATAAAGCATCAAAGGAGAATACCACTATACTATGCTTTAATATGCTAAAACAACACATGATTCATCCAAGACACATTAAGCAATCTCAATTGTTTATAACAAGTCATGCTACAGCAAAGAATACTAAACATAAAGCCAAAACAATATCAAGCATGGCATGATAGAGCATAGGCCACAGTCAAAAACAAGCTCTCTTTACCACTTAAGCATGAGCTTTCCTACTCTTTTCCAAACTAAACCAAACCATTTGAACACCAATGTATGAATGAGGGGGTCCCACCAATTTATTCAGCAAACTAAGAAAACCACACAAACTAAAAACCAAAACAAAAACGAAAAAGAAGACGCTCCAAGAATAACACAACTGTGCATGAAACAATAAAAATGAAGTGTTTGGAAGAAATCTGAGATTTTTATTGATGAAGCTTGTACTTCTTGGATATTTCTTGGGGTGACACGCGTGGCATCCCCAATCTTGAGCTTTAGTCCATCCTTCTTCTCATTACTCATTCCTTCTATACACCTGAAATTTTTCCTTCATACAAAACTTCACACAATCTTTATTAGCAACATTAGTGTACTTAAGATAAATAAGTCTTAAGGTTCAGTTCTAACACCAAATAAACTCCCATTAGAACACTAGATACTGTAGCACTTCCCTCAAAAAGCTCAATTCCTCAAAAGAACTCAAAAAGGAACCAACAAGAAGCAAATGCAGAAAATGGCAGAAATCTGTCAAAACAGACCAGCAGGTAACGACGAATTTTTTCGAAGACCTTCTGTTGCTCAAATCAAAAAGTGTTGAACTAACGAAAGTTAGATAACAACCTGGGTCATAAGCACAAACAATTACAACGCAATCCGACATACAGAGCACTCTCAGGAATTTTTACGGTGAAGCACAAAAATCTGTTTCAGGACAGCAACTTTTCCAATCATTACTTCTCTCTCATTAGAGGTTACTCTTGGCACAAAAAGCAAATAAAAAGGATAAGGAGCAGTTATTACAGAGGTAATAACTTCCAAGACTCATCTAAAACTCTTGGGTTATCTCCCAACAAGTACTTTTCTTTAACGCCTTTAAGTTAGGTATAAGAAGCAAAAATTAAAATGGATAGAATAGAAGTAAGCGGAGATAATCATGGTGAAAACATTGTTTTGTTCAATGAAATCTTTTTGTTAACAAGGTTGATCAGGTCTTGTTGCCAAAACAATTCCATATGAGACAAAACTTTGTATCCCACTAATGATTATGTTACCTCAACTTTGATAGCAATGGTCCCAATCATAATAGTTTCACATTTTTCTCTTCGTATGGGACAATATATTTCTCCAACTTGAATGCCCTCAATATATTCAATTGAATTCAAACTATAAGTCCTTTCAATATTCTTGGGAAAATAGACAATGTGTTCATTGAAGGTCACTTTCCCTTGATTACAATTAATAACGGCTCCTGCAGTATTTAAGAAAAGGTCTCCCAAGAATAATAGACATATTATCATCTTCAGGCATAAAAGTTTGAGAGGATGCTCTCATAAGAAATATGAGTTGAAGTAAAAGAGAGCATCAAGGAGCAAATTCAAAACACATTTAAGTCTAACCCACTTCCTATGCATAGGAATCGTGTAAGCAAATAACAAAGTGATGGGCATAGGAAGATAAAACAAGAGTAACTTCAAAACTTTCAGCACATAGAGAGGTGTTTCAATACCATGAAAACTTCCACAACCATATTTTCCTCTCTCATAATAATTTTCAGTAGCCTCATGAAGAAACTCAACAATATAACTATCACATAAAGCATGCTCTTCATGATCTACAAGCACTAGAGTTTTATTATAAACATTTTCAAGAGAAACCTCAGGAACATAACATTCATTCTCCTTTAGTAAGCAAGGGGGACACTCAAATAATGTAAGGGATAAAGAGTTACTCTCATTAGAAGGTAGGCATGGGTAGCTAATCCATTCTTCCTCCTTTTGTTCATCACTCTCCTCCTCTTTTTCATCTAATGAGATTTCAGGTTCATCAATTTCTTCTTTCATAGGATCCTGCAAGGCATTAGTCTCTTCCATTTGTGGAAAGCATCTATTAAAATATTCAAGAATATAGCCATTTTCATCCTTGTAATTATCAAAGCAAAATTTAAGTATACCATACACCTCATATTTGTAAGGTGAATCATCAATATTTTCAAGCAAACTAGCAAGTTCAAAAGCACCCTTCCAAGCAATAAATTCTTCAATTTGTTCCGCATCATAAAAGTCATAAATTCCTTTAGCATAAGAAGATATGGTATCATTATCACTATACTCACATTGAAAAGGGAGGTGTTTATACCTCTTTCTGCAACAAGACTCCTCACAACAATAAGTAACATTATAAGTAGATCACACGTTCCTAGCAATGGTATACAATCTATCAATTTGTTCCCATAAGTGTTTCCCTTTTTGTGACAAGCGGTGTTCCTTATAATAATATTTTTGATCTTCCGTGAACCCACCTTTCCAATAAGCTTCAGTTTCAAAGAAACCAACCATTGCCAACAAGCATGATAAGGCAAGACAATAACAGACCAACGAAAATAACAACTAGAGTAGGAACTATTTTTTTTGTATTTTTGATAAAGAAACAAGCAAACAAGGAGAAGATAAACTTAGCTTGAACAATAGTGAATCCAAGTGAACTTGATAAATAAAGCTATGCTCCCCGGCAACGGCGCCAGAAAATAGTCTTGATGACCCACAAGTACAGGGGGTGTATCGCAGTATTTTCGAGGGAAGTGAAACCCAATTTATTGATTCGACACAAGGGGAGCCAAAGAATACTTATCATCCTTAACAACTAAGTTGTCAATTCAGCTGCACCTGGAAACAATCTTGCTCACAGCAGTTTATCAGTAGCAACCGTTTTCTAGTAGGAATAGTAAAGTAACAGTAGCAGCAAAACAAAGACAGTAGTAACAAAAGCAGTAAACTGTGGGATTCGAGTGCGGTAGGCATAGGGATGGATGGACGGGTGTTGCATGGACAAGACAATTCACATAGCAATTAGAACATAGGGCAATTGCAGATAAATAAGATAAAGCACCCAAGTACTAGACAATCCTAGGCATGTGTTCCATATATAGTCATACGTGCTCGCAATGAGAACTTGCACAACATCTTTTGTCCTGCCAGCCCGTTTGCAGCGGGGCCTCTAGGGAACTACTGGCAATTGAGGTGCTCCTTTTAATAGAGCACCGGAGCAAAGCATTAACACTCCGTGAACACATGTGATCCTCACATCAAAGCCTTTCCCTTCCGGCTACCCCGATTTCTATCACTTCGGGACCATAGGTTCCAGACAACGACGTGTGTAAACAACTTGTAGATAAGACCCAAAACAATACTATCATGATGAATCAATAATAAGTTCAGATCTGAAATCATGGCACTCGGGCCCTAGTGACAAGCATTAAGCACAACAAAGTTGCAACAAAGTCATAAAGCACTAATAGAGATACTAGGCACTATGCCCTAACAATCTGATGCCATTACATGAACCATCTCATCCAATCCCTACCATCCCCATAGCCTACAGCGGGGGATTACTCACTCATAGATGGGGGAAACATGGATGGTCGATGGAGAAGCGATGGTGATGATGATGGCGATGATCTCCTCCAATTCCCCGTCCCGGCAGGGTGCCAGAACGGAGTTTCTGGTGCTGTTTCGTGGAATCTGGTGGTGGCAGCGGAGCGGAACTCCTTCTGGAAAAACGTCGAACCCCCTGAAGTTTTTAGGTCAGAAGGCTCCTTATAGGCAAAGAGAGAGGCCGAGGGGGTGCCTAGGAGGCCCACACCACCCCTTGGCGCGGCCTGGCCTGGCCCGCGCCTAGGGGGTGGCCAGCCCCTGGCCCTCCTTCGTCTCGTATTCTGGCTCCGTGAATCTTCTGGAAAAATAGGCACTTTGGCTTTTGTCCCGTCCAATTCCGAGAATATTCATTTTTTGACTTTCCTAGAACCAAAAACAGCAGAAAACAAGCAGCTGGCACTGTGGCTCTTGTTAATAGGTTAGTCCAAGAAATCATATGAAAAGTACTCCAAAGTGTGGACAAAACACAAGAAAGTGGATCAAAACAAGCATGGATCATCAAAAATTATAGATACATTTGCAATGTATCACTTGTTCTTGAAAATCCACTTGGTGCCGATAACATTACGGCACTCTTTGGGTTTCTCCACTAGTTTCTAGACTTTGTTGCGCTCGAAATTATTCAATTCTTCATGCATAGCAACGACCCAGTCTGGGTCTTCAAGAGCTTCAAAGACCTTCTTAGGTTCCACCATGGAGATATGAGCTTGATGCTCACCAAAACTAGCCAATTCTCTTCTTGTAGAAACCCTTCGTCAAAGATCACCAACAACCTTGTCGAGTGTGACCTCTCAACTCAAGGTTACGATCAGCCCGAGCCTTGTGACGAAGTTCAATAAGTTTGTTGTCTCTTGGAGGAGGAGATTCATCACTTGAGTCTTCATTGGAAGCATATTCTCCATCTTGATCAGTAACTGGAACATCAGTAGCAGGTGGTGGAGATGCATGCCCTTGAGGTGAATTCATAGCCGTAGCAGGAGGCTGCAGAACTGGAGAGTCAGGGCCGGATAATCCGGCCGATGGAGAGGCCGGATAATCCGGCCTGGGAGTACTTGCCGCAGCTTTTTCAGGAGGCCTGGGACTTTCTTGAACTGGTGAGGGGCCAGATAATCTGGGGCTAGCCGGAAAATCCGGCCTGGAGCTTGCGTTGAAATCTTCTCCAGCAGGAGCAACTTGGTCAGCTGGAGAGGGAGGGCCGGATAATCCGATGTCAACCGGAAAATCCGGCCTGGAGCTTTCTGGAGCATCTTGACCTTCAGCAGTTGATGGAGATGGTGTAGAAGTTGCCCCCGTGGTTGGAGCATGTTGCGTATGTGTAGATGAGGGCTCTATATGAGTAGAGCATTGTCCTTCCCGGTCCGCCACAAGGGGTTCCTCAATGGGGCGGAAGAATCCCACGCCCATTCTTCTTATGGCATCTTGGGGTATTTCAACATCTGCATCACAAACGTCAACTTGCTCCGCATGGGAACCGTCAATTTCCTCGAACACCACACTACAAGATTCTACAACAGTTCCGGAGAGCTTATTGTAGACTCTATAAGTGTGGGATTCGGCACCATAACCAACAAAAATACCTTCTAAAGCCTTAGATTCAAACTTAGATAAACGAACTCCTTTAATAAGAAAGAAACACTTACACCCGAATACTCGAAAGTATGAGATGTTTGGCTTGTTACTGGTAAGTATTTCATACGGAGTCTTGTCCAAGATCTTGCGGAGGTATAAATGGTTGGATGAATGACAAGCCGTAGAGATTGCTTCAGCCCAGAAGTTATATGGAGATTTAAATTCGGCTAACATTGATCTTTCCATGTCCATTAGAGTTCGATTCTTCCTCTCGGCTACACCATTTTGTTGAGGGGTGTACGCAGCGAAATATTGATGTCTTATCCCCTCTTCACTTCAGAACTCATTTAAGGTGTAGTTCTTGAACTGCGAGCCGTTATCACTCCTTATAGCCAGAATGGGGATGTTGTGTTGACGTTGAACCTCGTTGGCGAAGTCGATGACAGTTTGTTGAGTTTCACTCTTCAACTTGAAGAAATACACCCAAGTGTATCTTGAGTAATCATCAACAATCACAAGACAATACTTCTTTCCACCGAGGCTTGCATGTGATGGAGGTCCGAAGAGGTCCACATGAAGGAGCTCCAAGATCCTTTTTGAAGAGATAATGGTTTTCCTTCGATGAGGTGAATCATGCATTTTCCCTTCAACACAAGCCCTGCAAACACGATCTTTGGCAAAAGAGACATTTTCTTTTAGTCCAAGAATGTGGCCACCCTTGTGGAGACTTTGCAAATTTCTCATATTGACGTGGGCTAGTCGGCGATGCCATAGCCAACCCGCGTCAGCCTTTCCGAAAAGACACATCAGGCCTGTAGTGGTTTTCCCCGAAAAGTCCACCACGTACAGGTCGTTTTCGACATATCCCACGAAAGCGACTTTTAGAGACTTGCTCCACAAGAGTACCACCAAATCAGCATCAATGTAAACTGCAAAGCCCATCTTACCAAGGGCACGAACTGAAAGTAAGTTATACCCAAGGGTCTCAACAAGCATGACGTCCACGAGAGAGATATCGTGAGCCACCACAACCTTGCCAAGACCCAATACCTCAGATTTTGACTTGTCACCATAGGAGACGGTAATGTTATCAAGGTTTGGCCGCATCTCCGTGATGATCTCCTTGCTTCCGGTCATATGACTCATACAACCGCTATCGAGTACCCATTTAGAACCACCGGAAGCATAGCCATCCAAGAAAATTACTTCTTGGTTTTAGGTACCCATTTTTCAATGGGTCCTCTCATGTTAGTAACAAGGGTCTTGGGAACCCAAATAGACCAAGGAATGTAACAATCATAAGGCCCTACATAACTAGCATAAACATCACCATAACAATCACAATATAGTTCAAAGTTAGGATTGTTGATCCCTGCAAAACCATCATGATTAGTCTTGTTATTGGTAATGTTGCTAGTCTTTGGTTGAGCATCTTGTTCTTCTTCTTCTTCTTCTTCTTCTTCTTCTTGTTTTTCTTGCTCTTTATCTTGGGTATGTAACCAAGACCTTCTTTACTATTGTTTGTCCTTTGCCTGCTCAGTATCTCATTAATAACCCCTTTACCTTTGTGTTGAAAACTTCTTGCAGGGTCTTCTTTTCCAAAGGATGAAGAGGAGGTACTTGGCACATCATACCTTTTCAATTAAGTTTGGAGCTGGTCATGAGACTCATTTAGATTATAATGATCACTCTTCAATGCCTTGTGAGCACTTTCGAGATTATCAAACTTCTCCGAAAGTCTAGCATGAACAGCCCCAAAATCAATATTTTCTTTCTTTAGTTTCTTTACCTTGGCAAGAGCATGGTCACGTTCTTTAATGAGCTGAGCTACAGCTTCCTCTTGTGACCCCTCAAGGGATTCGAGTCTTTCTTCCAAAGAAACTCGAGCTTCCTCTTCCTCTTCCAATGCATTCTTCAAAGAAGCTATCTCCAAGGCATCTTCTCTTTCAATTCTACCCTTTTCTTCAAGGAGATCTTCGGCTTGAGCAAGTTAACTCATAAGAGCATCAAAATGGAGTTTGTGCTCACCTTGTAGGTTAGTGAAAAAAATATCCAAGGCAATAACTTCTTCTTTCATTTCAAGACTATCATGATCATTCATATCCAAAATTATGTTAGTCTTAGGAAATTAAGAGCTAGAAGTTGATACCTTGGATCCTCTTGCCATTAGACAAGTGGCGTTGTTGTTGATAGCGTTCTCGTTCGGCGAGTCGAAGAGAGAGGAGGGAGTCGATGTGGTGGCTATAGCAGCCACTTCGCGGGAACTATCATCATCCTCTTCATCTTCACTTGCGGAGGAGTATTCCTCTTGAGCTACAAGGACAATCTTGGGTTGCTTCTTGAAAGGGCCATTCTTCTTAATAAACGGCTTCTTCTTAGGAGCTTTAGATTTTTCTTTAAGAATGAGCCTGCCACCATTGTCTTCTCTATTTTGATAAGGACACTCGGCAACAAAGTTCATTATATCTCCACAGTTGAAGCAAGTTCTCAATCTTGGGCCACTTTCTCTTCTTCCATTTGACCCGTTCTTGTGCTCAAGGTCAGACTTGGCTTTGGCAGGGTCCTTCCAAAAGTTCCTTGCATAGAATGCCATGTACTCACCATGAGCACGTTTGACCTCATCGGGGCAGTCCATGGATACCCCTTCAAAAGCTTCTTCATCTTCCTCTTGCTCAACAACATTGGCTTTGAGAGCCACATTGACACCCTTTTGCATTCCAATGGCCCGAGCACGGGCATCTTCAGCATTCTTTGCCGCCACTTTGAATGACGCCATTTCTTGCATGACTTCATTGGATGTCATTTGATGATAGTTGTGTCTACCTTGCAGGCTCTTCAAATCCGTTGGCTTGAAAGGCATTAAGGCACTCACATACTTTCTTTTTATCCATGCATCATCAATGTGAGTGGCCCCATGCTTCCGAAATGTTGTTGCGATGCCCTTGAGTCTTCCATACATGTCCTCATGGTTTTCACCATCCAACATGTAGAATCCCTCAGCTTCATTACTAAGGGCATCATACTTGTTTCTTCTCATGCTTTCGTTTCCAACTAAAAGGTCCATAAGAGCATCCCATGCCTCTTTAGTTGTGTTGAGATGTTCAATGTGTGGCATGTCCTTAGGACCCACACCCAGCTGTATCATGTGGAGAGCAGTGGCATTCAACTGGCTATCCACAACTTCCCTTCTTGTTAGATTGGTTTGATCTCCAATATGAAGACCTTCTTCAATAATCCTCCACAATTCAATAGAGGAGATGCAAACATGAGATTTCATTAGGAATTGCCATTGGTTAAAAGAAGATGCAGTGAGCTTGGTGGATCACCCCTATTGTTTATATGAGGATGAGGGATAGGTGGGTCGGGGGAATATACGTGGCGAACCTCACTATATTCCTCCTTACCATTTCCCTTTTGGAGGTGGAGCCATTTAGTTTGTCACCTTCCACATCATCATACTTGGATCCGGTGTTACCCTTTTCCTTAGATGATGGTGTGGGAGCCTCAGAGGAGGATGGAGATGGGGCTATGGATGATGTAAGGCGAGCAATCATTTGATTCATCGCCTCCATCTTGGCCTCAAAGGATTTCAACAAGGTTGTTTCCAATGACTTGATATCATCCATTGTGACCTTATCCACAGCCTCATTTCCATCATCCTTGGTACCCATACTACTCTTAGGCGGTTAAGCCCGAATTAAGAGCCGGGGCTCTGATACCAATTGAAATGGATCGTATGGGCACCTAGAGGGGGGTGAATAGGTGCTACACAAATTTTTAATTCTTTTTCAATTTTAGGCTTAGCACAAAGGGTAAATTCTCTAGAAAGACTATTGAGTGGAATTTCCCTATATGCAAACCTATCTACTAGCGAGTAAAGAGCGAGTGGAAGAGGAACGAGTAAACCGAAGTGAAGCACGCGGAGACACAAGATTTGTTTGACCGCAGTTCCTTCCTTGTTAAGGGAAGTACGTCTGCGTTGGAGGGGTGGGCGGTACTAAGACCACCACGCCACAAAAGGCCTCACCCTGTTCTCCGATGGATCTCGCCACAATAGGCCTGATCCACCTTCCACTATAGGTACCCTTCGAGGCGGGCACCGACGCCTTTACACAACTAGCGGGGCAACAACTCCATAACAACTTGGAGGCTCCCGAAATGACAACAAGCTGCCACAAAAACAAACTTATCAAATACAATAAACAAGATCTAGGTATTGACAAGAATACTAGATCAAGGATTTCTCTAGGTGAATGGAGAGGAGTTGAAGCGCTTGATTCTTGATGATGATGATGAACTTCTCCTCCTTCAATTCCACCAAAGATCAAGACCTTCGGGTGATTGAAGTGGGAGATCGAGATTTAGAGCTCTTGCACAAGGTCTGGTCAAATTCGAATGAATCAAGAGTTCTGAACGTTGGGGAAGAAGGGGTATTTATAGCCCCCTTCAGAAACCAGCCGTTGCAGCCTTTGGGATTATCCAGCCCAAGTGAGGGCCGGATTATCCGGTCTGGGGAAACTCCGCCCCAGACTCGGAATATCCGCTAGATAATCTGCCCCCTCTCCGAGCGTCGCGCCGAGCTTGCCCTTGATCAACTTCTGGGGGCCGGATTATCCGGCCTAGTGCGAAGGCTGGATTATCCGGCCCGGGGAAGAAAAACCGCCCCAGTTCGGATTTTTCGGGAGAAAATCCGACCGGATACCGAGCGACGCGCCTTGGATCCTTTTCCGGGAGAAAATCCGACTAGACCATGAACGACGCGCCTTGGCTCCCTTGAGAGATGAGGTAGGCCGGATTATCCGGCCCTTGGTGGGGCGGATTATCCGCCCCCCTCAAAACTTCCTGCACACTTAGCACACATGAAAAGTCTCCAAAGTATTGTTATCTAACACGCAAAACATAGGAAAACATGAAATGTTCTTTCAACAGTGTGATAAGGAAAGGGTAATAGGCAGGAAAGAAAGCGCCACCCGACCAGCACTTGACACGTTGTTGCGTTATGCCAAGTATTTTGTATGGAGGTCTTAACTTGCTAGTGCTAATCTATTTTGTAGTATACATATGTACTGGTACCTGTTCAGATTGCCGATCGAGTGCTGAATATGGACTCTCTTTCCTTTTGAGTCATGGCCTTGCTACAACTATTGAATTTCAATGTATGCATTGCTGAATCTGTCAATTCTTTTGGCAATTGTCTGTACTGCTGAATCGTTCACTTTGAAATGCTGCTGAATATGAACTGGGAATCTGTAGATATTTTGTCTGTCTTATTCTGTACTGCTCAAGCTTCAAATTCTACTCAATATGTCAAGTGTTATGTTGTTACTATTACTAAGGTATTTTATAGAACTAATACTGATGTACTGGTATTGTTTAGATCAAGTGCAGTAGATGGTCTTGCTTTCCTTTTCAAACTTGGCTTTGTCACAATCTAGATGAGGCTTGGGCATTTTGGGATACATATATATGGGGGTCACACTGGTATTAATGTGAAGAGGAGGTATGCAAACAAAAGCATACTTGATCGTTAGTTATGCTTGCTCTAATGATCGAGTGTGTTTGGAGAAAAGGGCAAACTAATCGTGCGACAAGGTTTTTAGAGCTGAAACATGAACAGGTTCTCTCTATACCGCTATTGACTTTCAGTGTCTATATAGCTGAAACAATCACTTTGGAATGCTACAGAATCGGTCAAGTGCTGCTAAATATAAACTAGGAATCTGTTGATATTTATATTGTCTTATTATGTACTATTGGATCTTTCAAATGCTACTGAATTTGTAATAAAGTTATATCGCTGCTGCTGGGCTGCTTACACTAGAGCTTTTGCATGTGTGTCATCGGAACCGCTGGATGTGTTTCTAATAGAAATGAGAGGGTACCAAGTGAACTCATTGGATACTAGTCCAGTTTTGGCGCACGCGGTCTGTGTCCCTTGTTCTTTAGATATTTTTACACGAATATATGTCAAAAGAATTATCATTTTTTCACTCCGGTAGTGAGGTCTGTGTTCTGAATCCGGCCGAGCCACAACATAATGCAAATTTTACTAAAAAGGAGGTAAAATCTAGCCCATTCGACCCCGCTTTAGCCCAGAACAGTTTAATTCGGCCTTGTAGGGGTCAGGGGACTTGCTGACGATAGCCCATTTAAATATTTATCAAGGAGCCCATAGAGAATAGCGCATGGAGTATATCCCATTGAGTATAGTAGATGTAGAATAACCCAAAATGTTTAATTTGACGTTTTTGGAATTGCCCTTTAAAACAAAAACAAAAAACCCGCCTACCCATGTTTTTAAGAAACTACTCCATTATCTGGCATTTAATAAATTGAGATGCCAGGATTGCTTCCCTTTTATTTTAATAAGAGAGATACCATGGACACATAAAATCTTTTTAAGAAGGCTAATATATAAGTTATAGGTACTATAAAGCTTTTTAATGAGAATGTTCATCTATGTTGTTTGTCGTTGTGGCAACGCACATGGTTTATATGTGTTTTGAAGTCTTGAGTTCGATTCTCTGTGCTTGACATAAAATTATCTTGGGTTTACATTTTTTCTTCTAGCAATATTGCTTTATGGAGAGGCTGACATCGCGGACCCACCAGCCTTCAGCATCCCTCGGTTTTAATGGTCGGGTTTAAAAAAAAGTTAAATACTTGTACAGAGAGGCTGGCATCGGGATCCCACCTGCCAGAACATACGAGGCTACATCTGGGACCCACAAGCCAGAACATATCAGAGAGGCTGACATGGGGGTCTCAGCAGCAAGACCATACACGACTGCCACATCGAGAAACGTTGTCAAGGTCAAAACAGCGGACGCGGCCAAAAAAAGTACATCATACGCATGTTTGATTTACAGAGACACCAGCATGTGGGACCCAGTAGCGCGGCCTTATACAAGTTCTGCCTCGAGCGACGTTGCCAAGTTCGAAACAGGGAGGTGTGAGCGAGAAAAAGTACATCATACACACGTTTCTTCTAATGAGAGGCTCACATGGGGGACCCAGCAGCCTGAAAAAACAGCAAAAATTCCATCATACACACGTTTCTTCTAATGAGTGGATGACATGTGGGGTCCTGCATTATGATTAAACAGTAGATGCGCGAGCAACACTATCAAGTTCGGAACACGGAAGCGCGACCGAGGGAAAAAGTTCTACCATACACACATTTCTTCTAATGAGAGGATGAGATGTGGGGTCTAGGAGTTTGATTAATCGGTAGATGCATCGAGCAACGCTATCCAATTCAGAACAGGGTAGAGCGAGCGAAGAAACAAATTCCATCATACACATGATTCTTATAATATGAGGCTGACATGGAGGACCCAGCAACGTGACTAGACGGCAGATAGATCGAGCAGCGTTATCGAGTTGAAATGAGGGAGGCAATAGCCAAGGGAAAAAATTCCATTATACACACATTTCTTCTAAAGAGAGGATGACATGTGGGTCCCAAGAGGTTGATTAGACGGTGATGCATCGAGCAAAGCTATCAACTTCGGAACAGGGTAGCGCGAGCGAAGGAGAAAAATTCCATCATACACACGATCCTTCTAATGAGAGGCTGACATGTGGGACCTAGCAGCTTGACTAAACGGCAGACGCCTCGAGCAACATTATCGAGTTCAAATCAGGGAGGCGCGACCGAAAAGTATGGTCCACAAGAGACACTGACGTCTGGGATCCACACACCTCAAAAGACTTCGGCGAGTCAACATCGCGTAAGAAAACGAAAAACTTGCTTCTGCCACGCGTTGGCCGAGCTTCCTCCATATTTTTAGCAGATCCGTCATAGTAGAGGGCCGCAAAACCGGAAAAAAAGTTTTCCATCGGCCACGGCTGAGCCAAGAATTTCGTAGCGGAAGACGCGCCTTCTGCGACGACCGTTGAGCCAAGTCGTTGTGGAAGGAAACTTTTCTTGTAGTGAATACTCCGGAATGAGGGTCCATCAAGCCCCTGAGTCTGCATTTGTGACGAGGACATCTTATCTGGGTCTCGCTGTTCTAGATCATTTCGGTCGTCGCGTCTTTTAAATATCTAGTCACGAGGCTTTCACTCATCTTGATGACCATGAACATCTACGCGGTATAAAGCAAGAGAATATTTTAGAACATGCATGCATGGTCGCCAGAAAAATTCGGTATAACCTCTCCTAAAAATAGGACATACTCACCTAGTAAACAATGGAGGAGGAGAAAAGCGAATCGGTGGTTTTAGTAAATCTAGCCTTCGTTTTACAAATCTACCATCCAAAATATTTTTAGATGGATAAAATGAGTGAATTCATGCGGAGAAGTGAGGTGGGGGAAGGAAGAACACTACCAGATCTGGTCTAGAGGGGGGCAAGTGAGTGGAGGGGAAAGTACACAAAGGTGAGAAAAGGTGGTGGGTGTTAGCTGTATAAAAGGTGCCCGACACATCAGTGGCGCACATGCGTGGAACACGCCACAGATAGCATAAAGGTCAGTGGCACACCCCGCAGAATGCGCCACAGATATGTCAGGGGCTATCTATATTTGCCACTTATGCATGGACCCAGACATATCCGTGACGCATTACAGTTAGGCACGCCATAAGAAGTGAAAATATCCGTGGTGCACGTTTATCCCATGCGCCACTGATACGTCAGGGCCCATGCATAAGTGGCAGGATGGTCTACCTAGATTTACATGCGGCGCACCCTCCAACAATGCGCCACGGGTATTTTCTCTATATATGACGCATCTAACCGACATGCGCCACGCGTAATATATCTATGGCGCACCACCTTCACCATGCACCACTGGGTACAAAACCATGGATAGCCAAATCTATAATAGTGCCATGGCATCCGCCGTGACAACACCACCACGACAAGGCTGCACCTGAGGCGGTGGGCTGGGAGTCCCATTTTGGCACAACCTAAAATACAGTGTATTTCAACTTGATATTTTACACTTTTTTGTAGGGAGATTTTACATGTTGATAGTTTCTCCAATCCAAATTAATGTTCTCGGATTTGTCTAGATTCGGGATGTATCTAACACTAAAACATGTCTATGTGTAGATACATTTAAATCTAGACAAATCTAAGAATATTAATTTGAATCGGAGGGAGTAGAAAAACATCATTCCTTCACCTTGGATTTTTTAATTTTATATAAAACTTTAAAATGCCCACTTGAATTTTTTCAAAAAAAAAAAAAAACCTGAGCTATGTGTAGCACGGGCTACATTGGCACTTTCTAGGTCTGATTGCAAGGACATTCATCGGCTCTTTGATGCCTGCCAGTGGCCCCTTCCCGGCAGCACCGGTGCGCAATTGATTCTCTGGGTGGGCGCGGGGCAGAGGGGAGGCGATTGGATTGTGTTGTGTCCTGGGTCTGGAGAGCTTTGAATTGATGATGATGGCGGGCGGCGGATGGCGCATTCCTCTCGACTCTCGTGCCGTGCCTACTGTTCCTCGCGCCGATCTGTTTGAAAAACCGTTTCTTCTTTTTTCACCAGCTTGAATATCAATATGGTACTCCATATCCATACTCGAGCAAAGCTGAAGATACTAGTACTAGTACTAGCTCTTTCAAGTGCGGTACATGCCACCACTTGTTTCGTTTTTCTTATTGCTCCAACATGACCCTCAGGAGACCAGACATTTGTACCTGATCAGCCTTGTTTGTTTCATCAGATCCAAAACGAGCGCTTCCTCCAAAAAAAAAAAACAATGACGGACAGGTCCAAAAACGACGGAGGGGATCGCAGTTGCAGCAGCGACCGAACTGGACTGGACAAGAGGCCAAGAACACCACGAGGCGCGCAACCAAACAAGGAAGTCCTCTGTCAACGCCATAGATTAGGATCAGATGTTCGTCAGATGTACAGCCCTCACATCACATGATCGCTCGGTAACTGCCGTCTGCCCGTGAACCCTCCCTCTCTGCCGCGTGGGGCCCACGCGTCCCCCCCTCCGTGCGACTCGAGAGCGTAGGCTTGACTCCGTTTCTTTCTTTTTCTTTCTTTGGGTGGGCGTTCGGGTTCCCTCACTCCCATGCCGTCTCGCCGCAGAGGCAGAGCCGCTCTCCAGCCTTTTCTTGCCTTCCCCCACTAGGATTTCTCGGGCGAACAGAGGAAGGACGGGAGAGGGAGGTGGTCCAGGGTATGGAGATGCCGGCGCCGGCGCCGCCATTGCCGCCGCTCCTGCGCTTCTTCGTGCTGCTGCTGCTGCTATTCTCCTCGCCACTGGCCAGCGGGAGGGCAGCCGTCTCTTCCCCGGCGCCGTCGTCCACGACCGTGCCCACCGCCGCCAGCAATGGGACCGCTGCCGCCGCCTCTTCTTCTTCGGCCGTTCCGGCGCCTCCCCCCTTCGGTACGTGGCTGGCAGGCGCGGAGCAATCCGGGCCCTGCATAGTCTGGAAACTAGCGTATCTGGGATCTGCATAATATTTTTATTTGTTTTTGCAAACATCAACGAACTATTATGTATTATGAAGCCTTCGTCTTCTAGTCGCGGCCACCGCCCCCTTTCACTGGATTTTTCTGGATCTTATTAGTAACTACGTTTTGCTCGAATTTTCAGGGGATTGAAAACTTGTTATTTAACGTTCAGTTGCCATCAAACCTCTTCTGCCGTTAGAGTTTGCTGTCTTCCAAAATTAAATCCCTCCTATTGTTCGGAGGCGTTTCCAGCTCAAAACAGAAAGTTCACAGCCATTTCCAAAGATTTTGATGTAGCCCCAAATAACGCAATTCTGTTCGTGTTCGTCATCTCGAGTTGGTAGATTATGATTATTGAGAAGCCCCAAATGCGCGATTCGCACTCGCTGAGCTGCCTGTCTTCTTTGTTGCAGTGATCACGGTGGTGCGGCACCACCACTACCACCGCGAGCTGGTCATCGCCACCGTCCTCGCCTCCATCGCCACCGTCATGATCTTCCTCTCCACGCTCTACGCCTGGACCATGTGGCGACGGTCTCGCCGGATCCCCAGCGGCAAGGGCGCCCGGAGACCAGGTCATGCCTCATCATGGCTGCCTCAGTTGGTTCTCAAGTTAACAAAATGTCTTTCGGATTATGACAGACGATCTACCTACTTACATTGTACAGACACCACCACAAGAGGGATCACACTGGTGCCAATCTTGAGCAAGTTCAACTCGGTCAAAATGAACAAGAAGGGGCTCGTGGCGATGATCGAGTACCCGTCGCTGGAGGCCGCTACGGGCAAGTTCGATGAGGGCAATGTGCTTGGCGTCGGCGGATTCGGCTGCGTCTACAAGGCTGCATTCGACGGTGGCGCCACCGCGGCGGTGAAGAGGCTCGAAGGCGGCGGTCCCGACTGCGAGAAGGAATTTGAGGTGATTGTTACTGTGTTACTGCTGTCAATTGCCTCCAGTGCCTGCTAGTGGTGGCTTAACACTTTGAGTTGTGGTTGTTGGCAGAATGAGCTGGATCTGCTTGGCAGGATTCGGCACCCAAACATTGTGTCCCTCCTGGGCTTCTGCGTCCATGGTGGCAATCACTACATTGTTTATGAGCTCATGGAGAAGGGATCATTGGAGACACAGCTGCATGGTAATGCTTTTCTATGATTGGCCCATGCCACTTATTGCCTGCAGCTCTTTCTTGAGATCTTCCAGATTGACCTTTTCATAAGTGTCTTGTGATTGTGTTCAGGGCCTTCACATGGATCAGCTATGAGCTGGCATGTTCGCATGAAGATTGCGCTCGACACAGCCAGGTTTCTTATGATCTCTTCACTTTACTTCACACTGGGTGATGGCTTTTAAAATTGATGAGCTGATGATTGACAGTCTATAATATACGTTTGGTAAACTGAAACTGGGCAGGGGACTAGAATATCTTCATGAGCACTGCAATCCTCCAGTCATCCATAGGGACCTGAAATCATCTAATATACTTTTAGATTCAGACTTCAATGCCAAGGTACATTCCTTCAACTTTTTGTCAAGGGAAACTTATTTTTCATATTGACTGCAGTGCAGCAGGTAATAGAGTTGGGATGCACTTTTTGGTTCTTCTCAATTGCACAGATTGCAGATTTTGGCCTTGCAGTGACCGGTGGGAATCTCGACAAAGGGAACCTGAAGATTTCTGGGACCTTGGGATATGTAGCTCCTGAGTACTTATTAGATGGTGCGGCCTTCTTTTGTTCTAAAATTCTACTATTACTTGCAATCAAAACTGAACTGTGAACAGTAAAATTCTACTTCCATCATGTAACTATTTAGTGACCGTGTCAATTTCAGGGAAGTTGACTGAGAAGAGTGACGTATACGCATTTGGAGTAGTGCTTCTAGAGCTCTTGATGGGAAGGAAGCCAGTTGAGAAGATGTCACCATCTCAGTGCCAATCAATTGTTTCATGGGTAATCAGACTTTTTTGCTCTGAACTTACTTATTGATTGCACAATTTAGTAAACAAACCTAGGGAGTAACTCCTTTTCTTTCAACATTTATAATGCAAAATGAAATGTTTTACTTTTAACATCAGAGGAAACAATCCAGCAATCAGTTGCAATTTATCTATGTGTTAATATTATTTGACATGTTCATATTTGCGGGCAGGCCATGCCGCAACTAACCGACAGATCAAAGCTCCCCAACATAATTGACCCAGTGATCAAGGACACAATGGACCCAAAACACTTGTACCAAGTACACATCATGAACAAACTCTCTATCATTCTCCAATTTAGATACATTGATCTTTTCAACTATTCTTGCTGATGTTCCATGCCTGGGCAGGTCGCGGCGGTGGCAGTTCTATGCGTGCAGCCCGAACCGAGTTACAGACCACTGATAACAGATGTTCTCCACTCGCTTGTGCCTCTAGTGCCCACGGAGCTCGGGGGAACACTTAGGGTTACAGAGCCACCTTCCCCAAGCCTAATGCATTGTCCGTCTTGAGATTTGGTCCTACAGGCTTCGTCGAAGCAGGGAAAAAGAATCATACCAGCCAGTGTAGATTGCTGTTAATTGTGTAACTTATCTTGCCTCCTGTACCTGCTGCTGCTCGTCTGAGGATGGGAATTCCAACCTACTGATTTTGCTGAGTGCACCGAGAGAATTCTTCTTTGGAGAGAATTGTCTCGTATATATATTCATGTACAAAGAAGTGAAGAAAGCATTTTTCTTTTCTTTGGATCTGGTACCCCTGCTGTCCAGATCTGAATTTTTCGAGCACTGTCATCTCAATAGCATTTAAGCTTTGATCTGGGCTCCATAGTACAGGTGTCAAATGTTCTGTTTACTGCATAAGAAATCTGATTATTGATTTCCGATAGTGATTGCAATAATTCCTCCAAACAAAAAGTTAACACCTAACATAAAATGCAATAATTGCAGTTGTACATATTAGGCATGGAAAATAATAATGTGATTAAATTGTTTTGATCTGACTAAACATGAATAAAATGGAGCAACCAACCCTGTATAATTTCACAAGGAACATGTCCATATAGGTTTGTCACCGGCCTTATGTGGCAGCGACATGAACATCTCTATTAGCCTAGGTCATTTTGTTGCTATGCTGACAAGTGACAGTCCCTCCTCAACCAGAAAGAACACCATGGCTGGCCTGTGCTCAAGGTAGCACATCATGGGCAACTATGGTACGCAGTAACATCACCGAGTCCCATTTTTTTCAGAGTAGTCAATACACTTTCCACAGATATAAGAATATTTTACATGTCAGCAAGAAATCTGTCTTCTGTCTAATTCTGCTATCTTACTCATGATGCTGGATATGCTCATAATGCCAGAAACAATAATGAAACAAGATGAAGAAGAAAGAATCAACAACTCCTCAAGGTGGCAATCTCATTGAAGCCCCTGCTGGGCACCGGATATGTTTTCTTGCTTGATAGGGAGATGGCATCTGCTTCATTTAATTCAAGACAATAATAACTCCACATGCATGCATTGCCAGCTTGGGCAGAGGAGCCACTAGTACTGCTCACTCCACAGCTCCCTGTCCACCTCTTGAATCTTTTGGTTTTGTTTTGTGGTACAACAACTATGTCATCAATCTCTTGATTAATGTTGGCAGATTAGTCAGATGACTGCAGCCTTTGCTTGCTGTAGTTGCACTTGGAGGTTTTAGTCAGCTATTTCAGGTAAGTACATGCTTTCTGCCTGCCTGTACTTGCTGCCCCCTTTTATGGACTTTGCCTTTTTTGCATTAGAGGATGACTTGACAAGTTATGGTTTATTCTAAAAAATCATTATTTGTGATAAAAACTTGTAGTATTTTTGAAAAATCATCCGCGTGCGCTTTTTTCCCTGTCACCTCCGAATGCTCATGCAATTATGCGTCATTAGTTTCCTCTCCTCCTAGCAAAATTATAACAAAATAAATAAGATGGTTGATGCATATTATCAATAAACCATATTTCGCACCATTACATGAAATATCAGAAGCAATAACTATCTGGAAATAATTCCGGACTGAACAGTGAGGTGCTGGTTGTTAGTGTCAGTTAGGCGTTGAATCAACGCGAAAGAGAGGATCGCAAGCCGTGGCCACCAGAGCTGAGTAGAGTAGCTGCTGCTGTGACTAGGAAGAGAATGGAGGAGCAGAAACACAGAGACGTGCCAACAGTCGGAATGGAGGACCATGTCATCATACAAGGTGCAACCACCGACTCCAATGATACAATCCTTTTTTTCCTTTAAGGAGAATGGACATGCTCTTTGGCACACGTGTGGCCATACTTTGTAGCTTGTGCTGTGAACAACAAAATAACTAAAAATGATGAAATTCAAAAATTTCTGATTTTTTATAATGTACACGTTCTTGTCTCTTATAAGTTATAAGCATGTAAAGTTTCATGAAAGAAAAAGCATTTAGTACTCGAAAGAAAACAAAAACTAGTGCTACATGCACATAGGATAGGAAAATATACGATATTTAGAACTTTATAGAAATTTCTGACACAAGATAATTATTTGCTTCCAAGCACATGCTCCTGAGTGCTTACTTGGATTACTCGTGCAAAGGGTGTTAGATCAGCTCTAACGGACGGACCTGTAAAACGGGTTAAAACTGTAAAATTTTAGCGACTACAGTTTCGCGAGCGGTTGATCGAGGTAGCGGTGCCTGTAAAATCGTCTGGCATATATATCTTTTTACAGTGTCCTGAGAAATTTATCCCGCGGGCCGTACCAGTAGCGCTCCGAGGGGTGTTTGGCCGAAACTGTATGGTCTCCACCACTCGCGTCCGCCGGCCGTACAACGTCCCTCCGGCTGCAAAGTATGCGCTGCTCTGGTAAACAGGCGCGACAGCGCAAGCAGCAGCGCGGCGAGAGGCTGCTTGCAAGCAGCAGAGCGGCAGCTGCGTGCAAGCAGCTCAGCGCGCAAGCAGCAGCGCGGCGAGCGGCAGCGTGCAAGCAGCAGCGCGGCGAGCGGAAGCGGCGACAGCGCGCAAGCTAGCTGCAGCAGCGAGGCAGCGCGCGCTAAGCAGTTTTACAGGGAAGAAGGAGGAATATTCTATAATAAAAGAATATGCTATTTTACGGGTCTAGATTTACAGACTCTGTTCTATTGTCAAACTGTAAATATCGTTTACCATGCCCTATAAACACGATTTACAGTTCGCGTTTTTACGGGCTCCGTTAGAGATGCTCTTACTCTAGTGAAATAAGAATCTCTACTTTAGTGTAAACTTTGGAAGAAATAGATTATGCCCCTTCAAAAGTAATGCTAAATATTTTGTTTTAGCAAATCCTAATTGGATAGATACTTGCAATTGGCCACATTTGGGTATTGGATCCCACGTTTTAGTTCACGCATTCTTTTTCGCCCCTGCTGCGGCATTTTTCAGATAAAAAACAAATAAATGGAGGGTGTCATACATTCCATGGGTCTGAAGCAAATGGGCCATGAAGTGGGTCTGAAGTGGGTATAGAAGACGAGCAAAAAGAATGGCAAAATGCTGTTATTTTGGACACATAGAGCAGACTTCATACGATGTATCAAAGCATGGTTCAAACCATCTATTGGCTTGAAAAGTTTCAGTACATATTTTGGTTTCTACAATCTATTTGTGGCCTCTCACTCACGATTTCAATGGAAGAAACAGAGACACGAGAGAGACAGTAGGTTTTGCCTGCGTTCGACTTCGCAGCTTTTCTGCTTGCCTTTCTTTCCTTTTATTCAACACCACGAGCGATCGTGTTTGGTACCACGATCCCCACTTGTTGAGCGCGCCATCCCACGCTCAGGAGACAGAGATTACAGGGCAGGATCGAGTCCATGACTTATCTAAACGACCCTAGGAAATAGCTGAATCTAACTGATGAACAAGACACTGCTTAACTGAAACTGAACCTGACACCTTATTTGCTAGACACGACTAGATTAACTGACAATCTCCCCTAATCTAAGTGTCCTTCACCTTGACAATGCCGATGCAGAGTGCCTTCGTCGTGATGTCGGAGAGTTGCTCCTCAGTACGCACAAACTAGACATCGATGTCGCCATTGTCGACGCACTGAAGGATGAAGTGGAACCTGGTTTGGATGTGTTTGCTCCGGTCGTGGAAGACCGGATTCTTCATCAGTGCAATTGCTGACTTGTTGTCGACCCGCAGCTCGATCGCGTCGTCCTCACACCGGAGCAACACGCCATGAAGCCGCTTGAGACAGACGCCCTGGCATGCCGCCGCCGTTGCAGCGACATACTCCGCCTCATAGGAAGAGAGGGCAAAAATCTTCTGCTTTGCAGATTGCCAGGACACGGGACTCGGCCCGAGAAAGTGCAGCATGCCACTGGTGCTCTTCCTATCGTCGACGTCGCTAGCCATGTCCATGTCGCTGTAGCCGTGAGTTTGGCCTTGGAGTCCTGGTGCGTGTACACACACCCAAGAGCTTTTGTCCCGGCAATGTAGCGCATAAGGTGCTTGACGGCGCTCCAGTGCTCGGCCGACGGCTCCTGCATGAACCTGCTCATGTACGAGACAGTGTAGTAGATGTTTGGCCATGTGTGGACGAGATATCGCAACCCACCGATGACACTGCGTTAGGTCGTGGAGTCCACCGCTGCTCCATTGCCCTTCTTGCTCAACTTCAGCCGGGGCTCCATGGGAACTGACACGGCGTTGCAGCCACTCATCGCCATTCAGTCGAGCAGCTTCTCTGCATATGATGCTTGGCCCAGCTTGATGCAACCTGGCCGCTGCACCACTTCGATCCCAAGGTAGTAGGACAACAGCCCCAGGTCACTCATCTTGAAGAGATTCTTCATCTCTGTCCTGAACTCGCCGATGGCCACTACAGAGGGATCGTCAACGTAGACCCCGAGCAACAGTCAAGCTGCATCCTTGCTGCGTGTGTACACCGCTTGCTCGGAGGGGCACTTGGTGAAGCCAAGCCCAGCGAGGCTGCTGTCTAGCTTCGAGTTCCATGCCTTGGAGCTTCACGGAGACCGTACAAGGCCTTGTGCAGCCTCAGCACCTTCCCGTACGATCCCGATCTAGCGAATCCTGGAGGCTGCTGCACGTAGACCTCCTATGTGAGCTCCCCGTTGAGGGACGCAGATTTGACATCGAGGTGATGCACCTCCCAATTCTCCCACAAGGCGACTGCGAGGAGCAGCTTGATGGAGTCGAGCCACGCGACAGGGGCGAAGACCTCCTCAAAGTCAACCCATTCTCGCTGAATGTAGCCCTTGGCTACGAGGTGGGCTTTGTATCTCACAACGGTCCCAGCCTCGTTTCTTTTGACCTTGTATACCCATTTGAACCCAATGGGCTTGTGGACCTGCGGGAGGTCCACTAGAGCCCATGTACGGTTCTCTTCGATGCAGCCCAGCTCCTCCTCCATGGCCTTCCTCTAGCTTGCATTATGTAGAGCTTCAGAAACACTTCCTGGTTTGTCAGCAGTGGTGAGCAACAGGCGTTCGGCGAGGCCTGGTGGCGCAGCGTTGCTGCGGAGCAGTTCCGAGACATGGTGGTAGCGGTGCTCCTCACCGCCATCAGCCACATTAAGCAGTTCTAGATCAGGGGCTGCGGGTGGAGTGGCAAACTCCACTTGTGGTGGAGAGGGAGCGGTTGCAGAGGGTGGTGTCACCGGAGTTGGTGGTGATGATGGCGAGGGGCTCGTAGCTACTTGACGCAGGTCAGGTCTCGCCTCGCTGCCCCCCCCCCACCGCCAGTTGGTCCAAATCATCAGAGGGAGGAGTCGGGTAGGTAGAATCTACCATGAATTCCCAACCTCTGTCAGTGGGTTCAGTGCTCTAATCCTAGCTAGCTGCCTCGTCAAAGATGACATCGTAGGTGATGTGGACGTGGTGCGTGGCTAGATTGTACACCTTGTACGCCTTCGAGCCCGGTTCGTACCAGATGAAGATCATGGGCGTGCTCCTGTCATCGAGCTTGCGTAGGAGCGGCCATGCGTACTTGACGTGCGCGACGCAGCCTCAGCCTCGAATGTTCTCCACCACCGGCTTCTTCTCGTGCCAAGCCTCGTACGACATCCAGTCATCGATGTTGCGGGTGAAGGACCGGTTCAGCACGTACACCTCCGTGGTGACTACCTCCCCCAAAAGAAGCATGGGAGGTTCTTGGCCTTCATCATGCTCCTGGCCATGTCAACCACACTTTGGTTGTGGCGCTCGACGACGCTGTTCTGCTGCGGTGTGTACAACACCGTCAGGTGGCGCTTTACGCTGGTGTTGGCAAAGTGGGCGCCGAGGGACTTGGAGTGAACTCCCCGCCGCAATCCATGCGCAAGGTGCGCAGCGGCCGGCGCGCCTACGTTTGTGCGACGGCCTCGAAGCACATGAGCGTCGCTGCGGCCTCATCCTTTGTCGAGAGCAGCACCAACCACATGAAGCGACTGTAGTCATCGATGAGGAGGAGGAAGTAACGGCAACCAACTGGCGTCACGGGTGAGATTGCTCTGCATAGGTCAGCATGGACCAGCTCGAGCGACTCCTCCGCTCAGAACTTGGCCCATTGAGGGGACGGCGTGCGCTGTTGCTTCCCTACCAAGCAGGCCTCACAAATTTCACCGGTGGGGACGATGTCGGGCATGCCGTGCACCATCTCCATGCGCGCCATCTTCTGCAACGCCTCCAGGTGCAGATGGCCGAAATGAGCATGCCTGAGCCACGCCACAGTGTCGTGACGCAGTGTCAGGCACACTGGCTGCATAGGTTGCAACGTCAGTTTGTAGATACGATTTGGTGCTCTCTTTACCCGGACGAGCAGCTGGTCACGTCGATCGCGAATCGTCGGTACTCCACACCTAATGTGGATGTTGCAGGCATGTTGTCGAGCTACCCAAGGCTCACGACGCTGCTCTTCAGCCCGAGGATGAAGAACACGTCCGTGAACACACGCTGGCGTACACCATTGATGCGGAACGTGATGTCGCCACATCCCTTGATCTTCACCAGCGAGCCATCGCCAAAGCACATGCTGCTGGTGACAGATTCGTCGAGCCTGGAAAATGTCGAGCGATCACCAGTCATGTGGTTCGATGCGCCGGTGTCCAGGTACCAGGTGGTGTCCGTGGGCTCATCGGCGTGCCCTGGCACGACCTTGGCCTTCTCCTCGTTCAGTAACAAGATTGCGCGCTCTGGTTCATTGACCAGCGTGGCTGGTGTTGGTGCTCCCAAGGCCGCCATAGAGGACAACGTGTCAAGCTCAATCTCCGCAACATCGTGGGATCGACATCGTCTTCTCCCTGGACAAGGTGCGCCTAAGCCTCCTCTTCCCTCTTTTAACATCCCAATTTTAGCAACCCTGATTAGATGTCTAGAATGCAAAAATCAGGGGGAATAAAAACTTTTTCTTGTTAAATAATGCAGTGCTTGCTTGTGTTTGCTTATTATTATGCAACTGAATGTATAGCATTTGATATACTCCTTACCTCACCATCAGTTGATAAAGTCTATTTAACAAAATTGTCTTGGATAATTTTACATATTCTCAAATGTTATGGCATTCCAAAACCTGAGCCAAGATGCATTTGCAAACCAAACTATTTTAGTAGCTTCTATTGACAAAATTATGAAGATCTATATAATATAATCTCCTTATGTTTTCAAGACAAAACTTTCAACTACTCTTACCTCTAGGTTTCTCCAAAAACCTTTTATAAAAGTTTTGAACTCTACTCTTGGTAGAAATACCAAGTACCATACCTTGTTCAAACCCTAACCCCTTTAAAAATATCAATCTTGACCTCAAGATAGGCTTGATGGTGACCCTAGTAGTAGTGGTATGCTAAGCTGAATTGCCTTGATCTGCTGTATGATGAATTGCCTTGGTCTGCTGCTTAACTTGTTTGCTTAGGAAGTAGTATGAGCTACCCTAGGAAATCATCCTCTAGGATCAAGCTAAATTAAGAATATAAACCCTAACTAAGTTTACAAAGTTGGATATGATCCCTAGGCACTAAGTGACCATCTAAAACCCCTTACCCAGATCACCTCTAAATTTATTTCCTACTAGAAGCTTCCAAGGCAATGAAGACCAACTCCAAGCATGGATCCATTCCACTCCTTCTACACTTCCACATCATCCACTTGGTGATATTTTGGAACTTTGCATCCTCCCAAATTCATCCTCTTTTATATTCCTGTCAAAAACCCTAAATCTGCCAAAATGGCTAAGTCTGGAAAACTATTATCAATATCACATCTTTGGGACCCCAACCCTTGTGCCTTTTTGGTAATGAATTTGAACCATCTTGTATATCATCATAAGGACTACCAAGGCCCACATTTTCCCTTGGCTAGAATCTCCTCCAACCCACTTGTTCTTGATGGTTTTGTAGGCAAGAAAATAATTCTTTCTGAAAATCTTATCAACTAGCCTACTTTGGAAGAAGCTCACATCTCCATACTATCTTCTTTGGACCAACTCTTTGTATAATTGTTCTCTACTCGTAAATTTCTATCCACCCCTACATCATTTGTTTCAACTGGAGCTTTGTCCATCCTAAACCCACATGGTTTTGGAGGCTATTCGATGATATGCTTTGGCACCCTTATTTTATTCAAACTTTGGCATCAATTCTTGGAGATCTTAATCATGATAAACCTAAAACCTCTTTACCATGGTGATATGCATTACTTGGTCTATCCATCCATATATCCCATGCCCCAAGGGGAGCTCTGAGCTCCAAGTTCCAACAAGGTTTATATGGTATAAAAATAACCTTGCCCTAGATCCTTTATTCCTTGTTTTCTACCAAAATCATGTTGGTTTCTCAAAAACAAGGTATAAAATGATGGATACATATGGTTTACATCATCTAACATGGAGATATAAATTTACCATATATTATCCATATTTAATTGTTTCAAAAACTATTTAATTCTCGTATTAAGCAAAAACTCAAAAACTCCTACTATAAAGGAAAGTTTGTATTCTCCAAAACACTTGTCCATCCTCAAACACATTGGAGGCCTATATATCATACCCCATCTTATATTTTTGAAGAGTTTTATTATTCCTTTTTACCCATTTTCTTACATGGTTGAATTGGAATAATAAATGCTTTAAATAGTTTTACTCCTCAATAAATCTGGGTAAAATTCTCCAAAGTGTGATTACATATTTGGGACCATCCCAATCCAAAAACCCAACTTGACCAACTAAAAAATCTCAAATAAATTCAATTAAATAGTTTCAGCACTTTTTAAATAATGGATATAAAGTACACCAAAAATCATGTGAAAAATCCTAAACAATTCAAGGAGGTATATATTAACCTCGTCTAGCTACCATGACCATCCCCCATCTAGACATGATCAAATCCAAGAAGCTCTTCATGATCTACTATATAGCCAAGTTTTGACATAAATCAAGATCATGATCTACAACCCCACTCAAACCCCATCAAACTTGTCCAGCCATCATCCACATCACCCACACTCTCCTGGTCGAAAACACTATAGCATCCCTGTAGCAAACCTACCCTCTTGTCTCTAGTGTTTGTTTGCAAATGAGAAACAAGGCTAGGCCTTTCCTAGCCATTTAAAGCCTTGCAGCTGCTGCACCCATCACTCTCTGCCCTCCACTCGAGCTAGAGACCTCCACACATGACAACACCACTGCCCCTGAGAGCCAATCCCTAGCCATCCCTCCTCACAAGCCCATCCATGGAAGTATACCACCATGTGTTGGATATAAGTAATCTACATTGATCTACAGGTTGCTATAATTAATCTAACACAAATTAAGGTCTTTTAAGGGGCTTTTAATCACAGCCCTTGGATGCCCTGATCAGCGGCATCCTGACCATCCATTTAGAGGTGTGGTTCCCCTAGTGCAAGTGCTATAAATAGAGGACCTAGGGTTAGAGCTGAGACACAACCTCACACACGGTTGTGCTCTCTCACTCTCACTCTGCCCTGCTCACTGATCAAGCCAGCACCTAAAGCATTAGGAAGAACCAGCACAAGAAGGTAGAAGCAAGAGGAGGCCATGGATGGACCTCCAGATCAAGGTACACAACATCTGATCTCCCTTTGGTGGCTCTAATCTTGAGCTAGGTGATCCTATGGGATCTAACAGTGGTATCAGAGCACCTAGCTGCAAGTTTGAGCCCTCTTTATTAAGGTTTTATTCTTAAGTGAGCTTGTTCTTGCTGTGAATAGTATAAAGTTGATGTTTTAGCCCTAAAATCACTAAGTGTAAGTTCTGTCTGATAAAGAACAGGTGCTAGGGTTGCTTTTATGCAATTTTTATGTGGGGATTTGAGCTACTGGTGCAAACCCTAACCCTAATCCCCAATTCCTGAGGAACCCTAACCCTAGTTCATCGAATCGATGAACCCTAACCCTAATTTCCCCAATTATTGATGAACCCTAACCCTAATTCCCAAATCAGATGAACCCTAATCCTAATTTCCTAAATTAGGGAACCCTAACCCTAATTTGATGATCTAAAGGGTGGTCGGAGCTTACCTTACGGGCCTCATCGCTGTCGTTGGCCATGGTGGCGTTGGAGCCGACCTTCTAAGTTGGCAGAACCGCTCGGGCTTGGACCGTGCGATCTCGCCATCCACCACACCGGGCCGTGGCGGTGCTCATGCTGGCGCACTTGTCGTCGCAGGAGCCCACCAGGGTGCCGGACTTGGCGCGGTGCCGTCGACGCTGGTCCAGGGACGCCTGCGTGCCGCCGCCGTCTCCGCGCAGAGGGTGCCATCGAGAGCCGCTCGATGGAGGTGCGCGCTAGCCAAAGCCGCACGTAGCTCCGACGAGGGGGCCTGGCCAACGCCGCTATTACGCCTTCTCCTTTGGCTGCTGGCGCTCGTCGCCGCCGCCGCTCGCTCTCTCTCGCTCGCTGTGGAGGAAGCAGAGGAAGGGGATGGGAAATGGAGGCTAGGGTTGGGGCCGAGGGCATCGTCGTGTGCTGGTTTTGATCCATGCGGGCGCGTCCTCGTCCGTTGGATTACATCCAATGCCCCCCACAACCTCAGCTGCTTAACGGGCCTAGTGGGGCACTATAAGGGCTAAGGGGAGACGGGATGGGCTAGATTCGGCCCAGTCTAGAAGTTTTTTCTTTAAAATTTAAATAATAAAGGGGGTTTTAAAGGTTTTGTGGGCCAAATTTTCTTTTGGGCCGAGATAATGAATAAGATAATATTCAAGAAATAATGTTTATAAGTTAGGGTTTATATGAATGGTTTTTGGGGCTAAATTTGTGGCATATTTTATTATGTCAATTATGGAACTCAATTGTGTGACAAATTATTCTTTTGTCATGCAATTTTGTATCACACTTAAGTAAGTTTGATGTGTTTTATTGTGATAAGTTAATTCTTTCTCATGTGTTTATTATATTTAGTTGTTTCTTTTGTGTTGTTTTTCAAATAAATTATGGTAATAATGTTTTGCTGCAAAATATAGTTTGAAATACTCAAATTAAGCATGGCTTATGTCTATCATTCTGGCCAAAGCTGATTGATGGACATTTTGATCATGAAATTTTTTATTAGTCTGGTTCACTTCTGGCCAAAGCTGATGTGTTCCAGACTGATAAAAATAATTTTATATGTGGAAGGATTTAATTAAGTGTGGCTTATATCTATCATTCTGACCAAAGCTGATTGACAGGTATTTTGACCGCATAATTTTATTGATCATGTCTATTTCTAGCCAAAGCTGATGTGGACTAGGTTAATAAAAGAAGTTCAAAATTGTTATGCTTATTCAAAGCATTTGTTTTCTTTTGCGGCATCTAATGCCTCTCAAATTGCCGGAATTATTAATGGCATAGAACAGTTGACTGGTAGTAATTTTGGTACTTGGAAGGAAAAGCTTGAGATCACTTTAGCTTTGCTGAATATTGATTATGCCCTCCTTAAGGATCCTCCTATAGCACCTACTGAAGGTGATGAGAATTATGATGCCCTAAAAAGGGTTTATGATGATGAGAAAACTAAGTGGGAGGATTCAAATCGTAAGTGTCTCATGATCATTAAGGGCTCCATCACTCAGAGTATGAGGGGAGCTGTTCCAGACTCTCAGACTGCCAAGGGTTACCTTGGAAAGATTGAGGACTAGTTTAAGGGACCATCCAAAATTTATGCAACAAGCCTCATTAGAAGGCTTATTAATGAAAGGTATGATCCAACTGGGAGTCTGAGAGAACATATCATGAGGAAAATCAACATGGCCACTAGACTTAAGACAATGGAAATGGAAATATCTGAAGGTTTCCTTGTCCATTTTATTATGTCATCCTTGCCCACGGAGTTCTCTCCGTTTACCATCAATTACAATGCGATGGATTCTAAATGGGGCATGGATGAAATGATGGCTAGATGTGTACAAGAGGAGGAAAGGCTTAAAGCTGGACGAGTTGACCATGTCAATCAGTTCAAGCATTCTCAGAAGATGAAAAAGTTTATGAAGCCTAAACCTGCTCAGTTTAAAGATAAAGGGCAATCTTCTAAGTTCTTTCAACAAAAGAATCCTAACAAAGCTCCTAATGCAGATGCACACCCTAATGCTGATGGTAAAGATCCCAATGGATGTCGCTTTTGTGGAAAAAGTGGACATGTCCAGAGGGATTGTATTGGGTTCATGAAATGGCTCAATAAGAAAGGTACTAATGTTATAACCTTTGTTGACGAATCCCTTTATGTTAATTATGCCACCAATACATGGTGGGTTGACTCAGGTGCAACAATTCATGTTGTAAACTCCTTACAGGGATTCGATACGAAGAGGACCCTAAGAAGAGGGGAAAGAACCATTAGAGTTTCTAATGGTGTTGAGGCTGAGACTAAGGCTATTGGAGAGTTCACACTTATGCTCCATAGCGGCTTTATGCTTCGTTTACGTAATGTAATTTATGTACCCTCTATGAGACGAAACCTTGTGTCTGTCTCATGCTTAGATGATGGTGGTTTTCACTATGACTTTGGGAACAAGAGGTGTATAATTATGTTTGACAATAATAATGTTCGTCTTGCCTTTCGACAAGACAAACTTTATCTTGTTTCCTTAAGTGATTCCCTAAATGAAGTTGATGCCTCTTCTAATGTGAATGTTAGTACCAAGCGTAAGCGAGATGATGATGAGAATTCTTCGAAACTATGGCACTATTGTTTGGGCCATATTTCGAGGGGGAGAATTGAGCGTCTCATTAAGGAGCAAGTCCTTCATCCTTTGGATTTCTCGAATGCGGATCTAGATCATTGTATTGATTGTATCAAAGGGAAATATACTAAGAGAATCAAGAAAGGTGCAAATCGAAGCACGGGAGTTTTAGAAATTGTTCACATAGATATCTGTGGTCCGTTCAATGTGAGACCAGTGGATGGTTTTGATTCCTTCATAACATTCACTGATGACTTCTCCCACTTTGGATACATCTATCCTATCAAAGAAAGATCTGAGGCATTAGAAAAGTTCAAGATATTTAAAGCTGAAGTTGAGAATCAAGTTGGTCAAAAGATCAAAGTTGTAAGGTATGATCGTGGTGGTGAGTACTACGGTAGACACACTTCTTATGGCCAAATTCCTACACCTTTTGCTAAGTTCCTACAGGAAAATGGTATTGTTGCTCAGTATTCAGCACCAGGCGAACCTCAGCAAAATGGAGTCGCTAAAAGGTGGAATCGTACTCTTATGGATATGGTAAGAAGTATGTTAAGTCACTCCACTTTGCCGCTTGGTTTATGGATAGAAGCTCTAAAGACAGCTGCACATATTCTTAATAAGGTCCCTAGCAAATCGGTGCCGAAAACACCGTATGAATTATGGACTGGGAGAAAACCTACCCTGAGTTATTTGCATGTGTGGGGCTGCTCTGCTGAGGCAAGAGTTTTCAATCTAATTATGGGAAAGTTAGACCCCAAGACTGTCAGCTGCCACTTTATTGGTTATCCTGACAAATCTAAGGCATATCGTTTCTATTGTCTGAAGCAATTCACTAAGTTTGTTGAAACAAGACACACTATGTTCTTGGAAAGTGATATGATGAGGGGAGTCTGACTCCCAGGGAAATAATCTTGGAGGAGAAACGTGATTATGTTGCGATCCCTATGATCCAAGAGCTAGTGTTTCCTATTCATGATGAGGTTATACCTCTAGTTGAAAGGACTGTTAATCCTACCCCTACTGAGATACCGGTGACTCCGCCAGAGACCATACCTAATGATACTTCTACGGAAGATGCTCAGCAGCCTGAAGTTGTGGTTGAGGTACCAAATAATGTATCGCTCAGAAGGTCTAAGCGGGCTAGAAAGTCCACCATTTCTGGTGATTATGTCACTTATATGAGTGAGGATATGAATGAGTCAATGTTGGATGATGATCCTGCATCATTTAAGGAAGCCATACAAATTGATCATTCGCCAGAATGGCTTGATGCTATGAAAGATGAAATGAAGTCCATGAGCATTAATGATGTATGGGACTTAGTAGAAATCCCTAAAGGAGCCAAAACTATGGGCAATAGATGCGTCTATAAGACCAAACATGACTCCAAAGGTGATATCGAAAGGTTCAAAGCAAGGCTTGTGGCTAAGGGCTTCACTCAAAGAGAAGGTATTGATTATAATGAGACTTTTTCACCTGTCTCTTCTAAGGACTCGTTCAGAATTATTATGGCACTTGTGGCTCATTATGATCTGGAGTCGCATCAGATGGATGTCAAAACGGCATTTCTGAATGGTGACTTACATGAGGATGTTTACATGGCTCAGTCGGGAGGTTTTTTTATGGAAGGGAAGGAACACTTAGGATGTCGTCTTAAGAAATCCATTTATGGATTAAAGCAAGCCTCAAGGCAACGGTACTTCAAGTTTGATCAAGTGATAAAGAATTTTGGTTTCAAAGAGAATGAAGTGCACAATTGCATTTATGTGAAGTTCAGGGGGAGCAATTTTGTCTTCCCGGTACTATATGTTGATGACATACTCTTAGCCAAATAGCGATAAGAATATGCTGCTGGAAACTAAAAGGTTTCTCTCCTCAAAGTTTGATATGAAGGATCTCGGTGAAGCCGCTTATGTCTTAGGCATTCAAATTCACCGAGATAGATCCAAAGAAATCTTGGGGCTATCACAAAGAGCGTACATCGAGAATGTACTCAAAAAGTTTAATATGCATAAGTGCTCAGCCTCGCCTGCTCCTATTGTCATGGGTGATAAGTTTGGGACTTTCTAGTGCCCAAGTAATGATTATGAATCTGCGCAAATGAAGTCAGTTCCTTATGCTTCAATTATTGAAAGTATGATGTATGCACAAGTGTGCACTCACCCCGATTTAGCTTTTATAACCGGGATGCTTGGCAGATATCAGTCTAATCCAGGGTTGGATCATTGGAAGGTTGCTAAGAAAGCTTTGCGCTATTTGCAAGGCACTAAAAGCCTCATGCTCACATATAAGAGAACCGATAACCTCGAGGTGGTGGGTTATTTAGATGCTGATTTTGCGGGGTGTGTTGACACTAAGAAATCCACATCGGGTTATATTTTCACCCTAGCAGAAGGAGCTATTTCTTGGAAAAGCACCAAGCAAAGTGTTACTACATCGTCAACAATGCAGGCAGAGTTTGTGGCATGTTATGAGGCAACCGGGAAGGCAGTATGGCTGAAGAATTTCATTCCAGGTTTAAGGGTGATTGACAGTATATCTGAGCCACTCACTCTTTTCTGCGATAATCAACCCGCAGTGATCTATTCGAGTAACAACAAGTCAAGTGGTGCTACCAAACACATTGACATCAAGTATCATGTTGTGAAAGATAGAATCTAGGATCAAATAATAAGTATTAAGCATATAAGGACTAACACAATGTTAGCGGATCCACTTACGAAAGGCCTGCCACCCAGTGTGTTCAAAGAACATGTTGCTAGCATGGGATTGGCAGAAGGCTTTTGATCCTGGAATTGGGACCGTTATGACACCATCTCCCCATAAGTCTAAGAAGGGTTCTTCTCTTCGATGGAACAATGTACTGTGGTCAATTAGTTCAATGGTACTTAACTGACCATTGCAATTTATATTCTCTGTATAAGTTTCAACAAAGAGTTGAGCTCATAAGTTTGTAATAAGTATAAGTTTTTGGAGCTCTTAAGTTAAAGGAGTTCTGTTTTGAAATAAAGTGGTGTATTGTAGTAACTGGATTCTGCGGTACTATATGACCATTGTAATTCTGTTGTCTCATATGCTGTTTTGTTGAGAAATGGGCTTATAAAGTTTATCCTTACGATCAAGGGGGAGAATATTGGATATAAGTAATCTACAGTGATCTACAGGTTGCTGTAATTAATCTAACACAAATGAAGGTCTTTTAAGGGTCTTTTAATCACAGCCCTTGGATGCCCTGATTAGGGGCACCCTGACCATCCATTTAGAGGTGTGGTTCCCCTAGTGCAAGTGCTATAAATAGAGGACCTAGGGTTAGAGCTGAGCCACAACCTCACACACGGTTGTGCTCTCTCTCTCTCTCACTCTCCTCTGCTCACTGATCAAGCCAGCACCCTAAAGCACTAGGAACAACCAGCACAAGAAGGTAGAAGCAAGAGGAGGCCATGGGTGGACCTCCAGATCAAGGTACACAACATCCGATCTCCCTTTTGTGGCTCTAATCTTGAGCTAGGTGATCCTATGGGATCTAACACCATGTACCCGTGTCCATCGGTTTATAATGGCAGAACCACCCTAGTTCCTATCCCCTCCCCCATTTCGCCCCTTGGCTGCCAAAGAACCTCCCCTCGAGCTCCCACTCCATCCCTTTCTCCTCCCATACAAGGGAAAAGAAGAGAACCACTCCCTCGGGTATGCATGACGGCAGCCACCGTGCTGGCGACTCAATACACTCCGAGCCCCTCCACCACCACCACCAATACACCCTTCCACCTTGCTCACAAACTCCCACACGCTCTCCTACCCTCTGCGGCTCAAGAGGAGGAAAGGAATTTCTCTCGGTTTACATCTCGCAGGCAAGTTGCAGGTCAACCTGACCTCCCCCACCCCCCTTTTTGGCTTGCATGTCCTCCTCTTCATCAGATCTACCTAAACCTAGATCCTTTTTTGTTAAGTGCAGCTCATGCGGTCGTCCCCATCGAACTCCGATGCATCCGTTTCTGGCCTCGACGCAAGCATCCACGCCAGTCGCCAAAACGGCCGATGCCGCCCATCCCTGAGGTTGTCTCTGTTAGCCGCCTCGCCCCATGGACTCCTTGTTGCCCCTCCGACGCTAGTGAGCTCCCCCGCACCGCCTAGAGCCACCTAGGGTTCTGTCGAATTCTTTTCGTGGCGGGGTGAATGATGCACCAACATCGTCTGATCGTCTTTAGCCCAATAGCCTGGATCTGCCCATACCCCTTCGCCACCACCTCCTCTCACCGCTGGGACATGCCCGCGTGGTTTCAAACGCGCCTCCCGCACGTCGGCTGCGCGGTGTGGGCCGAATCCTCCCCTGTGGCCCAGTTACCCCCAAATCCCAGCCTAGTACCGTCTGTTTTTAATATGTTTCCCCAGATCTGTCTAGTAGCTGTTTGGTTTCAATCCGTTTGAAATTGTAAACCCACACCAAATATTCAGATCTATTTTTCGTAGGGTTCCTGAATGTTTCCTTCAACATGCAGTACCACAATTTCACCCAGTTCATGTACAGAATAATAGTAAATCATTTACCTAGATGTATCGTTTTCACTATTAAATTCTTTCCGAGAGTTTTATAACTCAAATCGGGTTTAAACCTTTTTGTACTACAAGGTACCTGTGATGCCTTGCATGCCACCTTGACCCCATATTAATTTGCTTCCTATTTTGCCTGCAACAAAAATAACAAAAAACAGAGCTTTTCTTCCTTTAGGAATTTCTCCAAGTCAAACCAAATATGGTATTGACCCAATTCCAACTCTCAGTACTCATAAACCATCATATAGTTCAAATCATAGAAGCCCAATAATTCTTGAGCACTAGATGATTTATAGTGAATAAAACTATTGTGTATTGTTATTTCACTAATAAAATCACTCCAGTAGCTCTGTATCTCCAAATATAGTGATTCCAATTTATACAAAAAGGTGTTTCAAATACCTAGCACATGTCTTTGTAACAATATTAAAACCACATGTAGATTAAATCTAGTGAAAAATACAAATATCTATCAGAACTGAATTTGGGAATTTCCTGAGTGCATTCTGATAAATATTTGGAAGTAATTCCAACTCTAACTGAATCAGTTCATCACACCCTACCTAAAACTAAGAGGAAATAATTTTTGGAACTATAAATATTTTCTTATGAATTATTTCCTAAAACTAGAGCCTTTCTCACTAGAAAATTCATATCAAGTCAAAGGAAATTGATGAAATAGTGAAACTACTTTTGTTGGTTTAATTTTATCAATACATATCTGATGATATCATATTTATACATTTATATCCTCCATAATATTGCCTTGGTATAAAACCCCTTAACTAGGTAGTTTTCGGACTTCAAATCATAAAGAAAGGTCTACAAATGCATCTAAGTCATTTCCAATCTCTCTAAAACAAATCCTCCTAAACCCTACTGAATTAGATTATGTGTTCTTCTATTGTTTGCTATATGATGTTGATACTTGTATGCCTTGTCTTGATTGTGGCATTGCTTGTTTGCATGTATACTCAATGACGGCGATAGTTGCGGTTGTATTTGACGACGAGATCAAGGGCTCTTATTATTATTATTGGTTTTCTAGTTATCTAAAGAAGAAGTCCAGGGACATCTCGCTGGTCATAGGCAAGCCACCATTTCTGAATTCTGATACTTGTCCTACTCCTTTTATTACCTGTTTTATATCTCCCTTATAAACTGCATTACCACCCACATGTTTTGTTTTACTATTACTGCGATAATAACTTGGCTCCTCCAAGTTATGACTTGGTGTCCCATATGACACCCACCCTGATGTTACCGATTTTATCCCTTTAGACCGAGAGTACGATGGTTAGCATCCTACTTCATTGGAAACCCTGAATTTGATAAACCAAACTGTTTTGGGGATTTACCCCGCTACAAATGTCTTGAAAATACCCTTGGGAAGAGGCATCGCTTCCAAGTGGATGTTTTAAAGAAAGAAAGGTGATGAGGAAGAATGAGAAAGAGGAACTTGATGTTGAGTAGGGATGCTCTAGTCTTTTATCGGAACAACTTATCTGTGCAACCACATTACCCCAGGAGCTGGGTCTTAGCTCATAGTTTGTTTTCCTTAGCATGGGCTATGCCATAACGCGTAGAAAGGGGGTTCGAGGCCCCCGAAGCCGCTTCCTTCCACTTGGGGGGTCGTCGTACCCGGAAGGTTCTATTGTCTCTTCGGAGGTCAGCTGAAACTATGGAGCTCCCATGGACGGTACAGTTTATGGGAGTACGGAAGGGGAAATGATTCAGGAAGTGAGGTAGGGATATTCAGACTCAAGGAATTGGGTACTCATCCTCGGGGGAACTAAGAAACCATAGGAAAAGTGCCGATACTAGGGACGACAAATGAAAGGTTATGTTTGATTATACGAACCCCCATACACGTGGTGTAGCGGGCCGTGGTGTCATCCCGGCGGATGTATTGATTCTTGTGGGTAAAGTGCACAAACTCTGCAGAGTATAATCTATTCGAATAGCCGTGTCCACGGTCAAGAATGATTGGAAAGGTGATTGCTAGGAGTATCCAAGTGATGGTTTTAGGAGTATAAAAGGGATGTGACTTGGTCACGAGAGAACATGAGGATGATGTTTTGTTTCGACCATGGATGGTCGAAGATGTTTAAAAGGGTTTTTCTCTAAAAATGTTTTCAAAAAGGTTTTTAACAAGGATATCAAAATATCCAGATTTTTTAAATGGAGACATGTCTTCAGAACTCTTTTTCAACAAACATATAGAGATGCCATATTTACGAGAGAAAGCTAGACTTTTCAAAAACAACCATAGATAGAGATATCTCTCCACAACCAAAATTACATTATCTTGTTTGTTTGCGAGTACTTTCATTGTCCTTGGCTATTTACTTGGCCAGACTTTCAGAAGCTAGAAGATTGAAGGATGTGGTGACATCTATGCGAGCTAGGCCGTCTTCCTAGTCAGTTGCCCATAGGTTAAGGCATGATTGGGCTCTGCGTTTGATGAGGATCCAATGCTAAATATTATGTAGTCATAATGGCATCTATGTAAGTCTTGTATTCGTTAAGTTGGATGTTGTAATGATACTTATCGGTTATGTTCCACGCCTCACTGATCATGGGAACATGGATATATGCATAACAGGATTTTGTCGGACGATAAATCCGGGGGACCTTACACTCTTCTTCTTGCGGCACTCACGGGCCCAGTGCCTTTTCTTGCCGCAATAACGAGACTTGTCATATTTGGACGGGTCGCCGCTGCCATGGCCGTCGTCCTTGCCGCTGCTCGGGAGGTGCTTCCGTTGCTTACCGCCAAAGCCAGAGCCTCCTGCTCCTGACTAGCAATTCGCATTGCGGGCGCGCCACTCTTCTTCAGTGAAGAGCAGCTGGCCACTGGCGTTTTGCTCCGGCTCGCTGCACCCTTCCGACGCCGCCAGACGCTCGCTCGGCTCATCGATGGACAATTCCTTCAAATCGAGAAGAGTTTCGATTGAACAAGGCATTTGCGCATACCGGGCGGCACGACGCGCAAGACTTTCTACACGCCGTCGAGTTCGGAGGTGGTGTCGCCGAGGGATTGCAGCTCGATGACGATGGAGGAGACGCGCATGGAGAAATCCTCCACCGTCTCCCCACTCTTGAAGGCCAGGGTGTCAAAGTCCTTGTGGAGGCGCTGGCGCCGCGCCTCGTGGAGGCGATCCACGCCGACACGCATCGTCTTGATCGTGTCCCACGCGATCTTCGCATTCTCCTTGGCCGCGAGCATCTACACCATCTCCGGTGGCACCGAGCTGAGGATGGTGCGGAGCGCCTGCCTCTCCTGCCGCTCCAGTGCGTCGTCGCTGTCGACGGAGCCCGGCATGTTACACAATCGCGCAACAAAAGTAGATCAAACGAAGAACAACAACACATATTTTTACGTGAAAACCCTTACGGGAAAAAACCACGGAACGCACGACGGCCTATCACTATAATTGGGAGGAGTATTACAATACACGAGAGGACAAACCCTCTACATGCGAACAATATGGTGGAACTCTCTCTCTCAATCTAATCAATGATAGTCTGCACGGACTTCTTCTATAGTACATATGATTCGGATCATATTCAGCACGACGCCTAAGAGCTTGACACGCATGAGGATGGCCTATTCCGTGTAGTTGGTCTTCATGAGCGTGGGCCAGGACACGGCACCGCTGCTGCCGTCCTCCCTCACGATCGTCCCCCACACCACAACCTCGCCGCCACCTCTCCTTGCCCTGGACCATCCGCGACTTTCCGAGCACACGCGATGTGGGCTTGTGGATCTAGCCGCCGGGGTTGGTGGCACAGGGGGCAGTGTCCCAACCATGGTGAATTGTGGCTCTGATACCACTTGTGGCCTCTCACTCTCACGATTTGAATGGAAGACACGAGAGAGACAGTAGGCTTTCCTGCGTTCGACTTCGCAGCTTTTCCTTGCCTTTCTTTCCTTTTATTCAACACCATGAGCGATCGTGTCTGGTACCACGATCCCCACTTATCGAGCGCGCCATCCCATGCTCAGGAGACCGAGATTACAGGCCAGGATCGAGTCCATGACTTTATCTAAACAACCCTAGGAAATAGCTGAACCCTAACTGACGAAAAAGACACTGCTTAACTGAAACTGAACCCAACACCTTATTTGCTAGACACGACTAGATTAACCGACTCTATTTGATCTGCGGCAATACTAACCTTCATAATTTCGCCTCAAGTAGTCGAGTGGCAGTGGAATGAACTTCAGTTTACCATATTCAGCCTCAGTGGATAACACGATCTGCTCCAGCCTAAAAGAAAGCAGTGTCCTTACCATTGTCGATCCTTTTATTTTATTCCCCCATAATACGGTAGTACATCAGCACTGCATAATGAGCATTTTTCATAAAATGTCTTAAAACTTGCCAACTTCACTGCCTTGATGTTCTATCTCTGTGCACCTACAGTTCCCTTTCTTGGTTCAGATAGGTGCAGCTCTTTCTGCACGCTTCCTTCTCATGTTAGCACGAGCTTGATCGATCAGACAGTAGTCGATGGGATTCTAGAGGAAAGCGGTGTCGAATAATCTTGAAGAGTTCCAGCGTGTATTCCCGGATTTCTTCAGAGATGTCGAAGATTTCCTCGTCGTATCGCTGGCAGATTCTCGAGGAAAGCCGTCTCGAATAATCTTGAAATAGAAGATCAAATCTCCCGAGCCTTTGCATCAGCCCGGCCTTTTTATAAATCCAGGGCAACACTTAGGTAAGCTATGTCTAGATACAATCGAATCTAGACATATCTAAGTCAACTAATTTGAGTCGGAGGGAGTAGCATTTTCATTTTCCCTGTCTTCATTTAGAATAGCCGGCAACTGTTTTCTGGCTTGTACCAAATGATCATGGAATCTGTTCTTTTCATGAACTCCCTTCAGTTACTTGGATGTGTGATAGTAATTCTTCTCTGGTCCATTAACTCTTGTCAAATCTTTTAACTTGTACCAAAATTGTTCATAGGATTCTAGTTCTTTTCATGAAACCTGAATAGATGGTACTGAAGTTCAGCTATTTATTTGACAAATGATCATGTGTATGGCAGATTAATATTCCCTCCATGTCTAATTAGTTGTCTTAGATTTGTTCAATGGTTCAATCACCACATTGCTGCTTTCTTTGGTCAATGGTTTGATCAGCACATTGCTGCTTTCCTTTATTCTTCTGAACTCCTTTTCTTATTACCTTGCTTGTTTTTCGAGAATAAACCTTTTGCTATTTCCCCCCTGCCCTTAGGTCATTTCTGCATATCCTCCTGCTCTTTCCTGGTTGGACTGAATGGGGCTGGCTACAGAAAGGAACAACCGAGCTGGGCTGAATCTGCACAAGTAGGAGAGCATTCTGTCTCCGCGCTCCATATTTCCACTCAACTCGCCTCTGGTTTCATGTGTTGGTAGCTGAAAAAAGAGTTCATCTTCTGTGATTTTGTGTTATATCACGACAACTGTGACTGTTACATTATTCAATTATGTTCTATATCATGACAACTTTGACTGTTGCATTATTGAATGGAAACTGCTAGGCGTCCCCCGGACGATAGGGGCTTCCCATCGTCCTCCTCCTCTGCGCGCCACGTGTCCCTCCAAATCCTGCTTTTGCTGCAGAACACGGCGTTTTTGCTATATATATTCCCGCTTTTGCTTCCGAAGCAAAAAACGGTTCGTTTCAAAAATAGAACGTCTCGCCGGAGACTTCACCGGAGACCTCGCCGGAGACTGTACTAATGTAGCAAAACCGACTTCGTCGGAAACATCGTCGGAAAAAACTCGCCGGTGACTCTAGCCGGAGACCTTGTAGCAAAAAGTTGACACTGTTGTAGCAAAACCACAATACGGTTGTAGCAAAAAAGTTATTCTAATGTAGCAAAAAACCTACTTTGTCGGAGACATCGATGGAGACTTTTGTAGACACCTCGTCGGATGCCTCACCGGGGATGTCACGCAGCAAAAAATTTACAATATTATAGCAAAATCCGAAAACAATTGCAGCAAAAAAATAACAAACATGTAGCAAAACCCGAATTCACCAAAGACATTGTCGTACATACATGCTATGTAGCAAAATAGTTTGTCATATGTAGCAACGCCGACTGCCGTATGTAGCAAATTTGACCACCGCGGGTAGCAAAAAAAAAGTCAAACGTGGCAGGGAGCAGCGCCACTGGGCTATGGTAGTAGTCGGAGCCGCCGTTGGTAGCAACCAACTCCCGCCCTGTAACACCGCCTACAACTCCGGCCCCGATCGTAGCAGCCCCTCCCGCCCCTTGTAGCACGGGCGCCTAACGTCGGCAGCAGCGACCACACCCGCAGGAAGCAACTTTGACTGCCGCAGGGACCAACCTCGGCCGCCGTAGGGAGCTTGGCTGGCCGGAGAGATGGAGGGCACGACGAGGCTGTCGCCGCGCGCTGGTGCTACGGAGGCCTAGCGTGGCGGTGGTTGGAGGGCCGGTGACGCGCGAGGGAGTGGCGTGGCGACGGAGATCGGTCGGCGCGTGGGAGGACCTTGCCGGCATGCCGAGCACGGAGCTGAACGCGGGGCGAGCGAGGCGGAGCTCGAGCGGGCGAATCGGCTGCAAAGGAGGAGTGGCGGCGGGGGGCTCCATCTCCGGCGGGGGCGGCAAAACAGCCGTGGAGGGTGTGAGGGAGATGGGAGGGTCGGCTGCGTACAAGGAAGTGAGAGGCGGCGGAGATCCGGCGGCGGCTGCTTGGTTCGGATGCGGGGATGAGATCCGGCGGCCGCCGCTTGGTTCGAACGCGGGGAAAGAGAACGAGGGGTTGGGAAGAGAGAAACTGCCACGCACAAGGTGGGTGGTGGTCCAGTGCGACACGCACGCAAGGTAGCGCTCGACCCGACCCGGACGATATCGTCCGGGGGAAGGGGATCGTTTTCCTTATTGAATTGTGTGCTACTCCATTTTGTGCTCCGATGAGGGTTTTGGGACACTGAGTTGCCTCTAATTGGGGTTTGGGGGATTTTAACAAGGTGCCTCTAATTGGGTTTTGGGAGGGTTAATGGAATTTGGGGCATTTCTCCAAGTGCCCCTAAATACAGTTTGGGGCAAGGAATTAGCACACTTAAAAATGACAAGAATATGGAGCGAAATAAGTTGTAACTTCACCGTCACTCATATACTAGTTCACATATATGTAGAAAACTAGGTTGATCCATCATCTAGGACAAGTATGCAAATACACCTCATTCCCAACATATGGCTAGCCAAACTGGAGCAACACGGTTCTATGAGACGAGCAAATAAGAACGGCAAAATGCTGCCAGTTCTATTTCAGTCACGCAAAGCAGAGTTCCAAACTTTCCCTACGATATCTCCAAACTGATCCGACTAAATCACCAAAGCTACCATGATTATTCATCATCATCTCCCGGCTAACTTAAGCTTAAACTGAGTTCCTGACTAGAGCTAAATCGTGATCTTCTTGAGTATGAGAAGATCAGACGGTGTAGTTGTGGTTGATGTTGTCGATGTCCAGCCCCTTAAGCTTGACCACCGATTCGACGTGGCCCTTGAGCGTGTGCAGCTCCCTGAGCCTGGCGATCTCGGCGCGCCGCTTGGCCTGCTCGGCGATCTCCGAGAGCTCGCTCTTGTCCTCGCCGGCGTGGGAGGAAGAGGCCTCAGTGGTGGCGCCGTCGTGCAGGCCGTGGAGCGACCTCTGCGCGACGGCCCACTCCGCCTTGCGCCTGTCCGTGCCGTAGTCCACGCCCTGCGCGAACGCCGTCTTGCCGTGGAAGACGTTGCTCCACCCCCTGCCGGAGAGGAAGTAGCGGATGGCGAACTTGAGCACGTCGAGCGGGAAGTAAGTGACGATGGTGAAGAGCCAGATGACCCCGGCCCAGCCCCACCCGACACCCTTCATCTTGGCGAAGGGCATGTCGGCATACACCGCGATCAGCGTCGCCACCAGCTGCGCGGCTAGGAATGCGCCGACGAGCAGCATCCCTGGCCGCTCCTTGAAGGACCAGCTCCGTGATCGAGTCACGAAGATGAGTGCTTGGCTGATGATGCTCACCTGCAGGTACACCGCCGCCATCAGCTCCTCCGTGCTCCCGCCGATCGGGTGCACGTTGAATCGAGTCTGCAAAATACGACAACATTTAGTGTTAGAGACGGGGCGGTGGCCAGGACGGTGGCAGGGAGAGAAAGGCAGAGACCGTGAAGAAGTCGGTGGAGTGGACGGCCCAGAAGAAGAGGACGGTGGCGAGGGCCTGGTATGTGCCGAGGACGACGCCGGTGGCGAAGATCTCCTTGAGGCGCCACGAGTCGGGGGTTGGCGATGGCTTGACGCGGTCTTTGGAGATGGTCATGATGGTGCCGTCGTTGAGGATGGCGATGATGAGCACCATGAAGGGCGAGAAGTCGAACTTCCAGATGAGGGCCAAGAGGAGGAAGCCGAGCACCACCCTGATGGTGATGGACACTGCGTAGATTGTGTAGTTCTTCATCCTCTGGAAGATGGCGCGGCTGGTGAGCACGGCGCTGATGATCACGCTCAGCCCAGGCTCCGTGAGCACAATGTCCGACGCGCTCCGGGCTGCGTCCGTGGCATCGGCGACGGCAATGCCAATGTCCGCTTTCTTCAGCGCCGGCGCGTCGTTCACGCCGTCCCCGGTCATCCCGCAGATGTGCTTCCGCTCCTGCAGCCGTCTCACGATCTCGTACTTGTGCTCGGGGAAGACGCCCGCGAAGCCGTCCGCCTTCTCAATGAGCACGTCAACGTCCATGCCGCAGGTGTCTCCGCCTTTGAGGAGGGAGGTCGAGGGATACATGTTGGTGCCCATGCCGAGGCGGCGGCCCGTCTCCTTGCCAATGGCCAACTGGTCTCCCGTGATCATCTTAACGTTCACGCCCAGCTTCAGCGCGCGGTCGATCGTCTCAGCACTGTCATGCCGCGGCGGGTCAAATAGCGGCAGCACTGCTAGGAACTGCCACGGCGACCCCTTAGACTCCTTGCTCCGCTCCGGTACGGTCTGCCGTGCAACGGCCAGCGACCTCAGCCCGCGGTCGGCGAACTTGCCAATGATGGCGTGCACGCGCCGCCGCACGTCCTCGCGCAGCCCGCACAGATCGATAATCTGCTCGGGCGCGCCCTTGCTGACCCGGTGCCAGGTCCCGTCGGCAGCGTCGATGTATGTGATGGCAGTGCGCTTGTCGACGGGGTTGAATGGCATGAAGTGCACCTCTTGGATGCCGGCGCGGGCCTCCTTGGGGTCAGCGAGCATGCCGACGATGGAGGCGTCGATGGCGTCCTGGTTCTCCATCCTCGACGCCCGGGCAGCGTAGAGCACCACGTCGTCCTTGTCCACGTCCTTGGCGAAGGACTCGATCAAGTTCTTGTCGACGGTGAGCTTGTTGAGTGTGAGGGTGCCCGTCTTGTCGCTGCAGAGCACGTCCATGCCGGCCATCTCTTCGATTGCAGTCATCCGCTTGGTGATGGCGCCCTGCTGCGAGAGCCGGTGCGAGCCAATGGCCATGGTGACAGAGAGCACCGTTGGCATGGCGATCGGGATGCCGCCGATGAGCAGCACGAGCAGGTTGTCGATGCCCTCGCGGTACGCTCGGTGCTGGATTGGGTACATGACGATGACCTCCACAGTCATCCCAACGACGATTGACACGATGCAGAAGTTCCCTATCGACGTCAGAACCTGACCAAAATCATTGACGACGCCCATTGATTAGCACAACGAAAAACTAATCAGAAAGTGTTTGAGCAAAAAAAGTCAGTACCTTCTGGAAGTGGCCGACGTTGTTTGTGCTGTCGACGAGGTGGGCGGCCTTGCCGAAGAAGGTGTGAACGCCGGTGGCGATGACGACGGCCTCGATCTCGCCCTGCTTGCACGTCGACCCGGAGAACACGCTATCGCCGGGGTTCTTGTTGACGGGCATGGACTCCCCCGTGAGTGCCGACTGGTCGATCTTGAGAGGATCGCCCTCCAGAAGCCGCGCGTCGGCGGGGATGATGTCGCCGAGCTTGATGCTGATGATGTCTCCCGGCACCAGGATGGCCGCGTCCTGCTCCGACCACTTGCCGTCCCGGAGCACCTTGCTCTGCGGCGCCAGGCTCGCCATCAGCGCCGCCGCCGCGTTGCCGGCGTTGTTCTCCTCGATGAAGCTGATGGTGGAGTTGATCAAGAGGAGCGTGACGATGCCCACGAAGTCCTGCCAGTCCGGGGGCTTGCCGCCGCCGTTGGCCATCGCGATGGCCATGATGGCGGCGGATTCCATCACCCACGACAGAGGGTTCCACATGAACCCCAGGAACTTGAGGAACTTGCTCTCCTGCAAACCCCCACATAGTGAGAATACTCCTACATACGCATGCAAGAACCGATCTATGGTTCGTAGATCAGATCTGATCGTAGTGAGGTACTTACCTTCTTCTCCTCGAGTTTGTTGGGGCCGAAAGTCTCGAGGCGGCGCGCGGCATCGTCGGAGGAGAGGCCGCCCGGCGAGCACCGGAGCACCGAGAACACCTCCTCGATCGATACCGCCTCCTGAAACACGAGCGAGTTTATGAGCCACCAGCACACCGTTAGCTATCCATACGATGCATGCAAACGAGACAACGACGGAGATGCAAACGGCGGAGAACTCGCCAGATCCACAGTCTCGTCCCGGAGGTCCTCGAGGGAGGCGGCCGCCATGGCGCTGCCCTTCTCGCGCACGGCTCGACCGATCGAGTTCTGGGATCTGACCTCACAGACTAGGTAACTACTAGAGTAATCACGTTGGGTTTTATGGCGGCGGCTAATCAGGTGCCGAGCGGCGACCAAATGGCAAGTAAAAACCCCTACCGGAATCTTTTGGGACGATCGATTTTCCCATTGACAGCTAGGCAGTGATTTTCAATGAATGTTGCGATTTCATCTTTTTATAATCCATTCATCAGACTGTTTGAGGCGTATTAAATTCTTATGTTCATTGATATACGGGCAACCAAGATAGATCTTTGTAAAACCGTGTAGTGTGCTTGATTGAGAGAATGCCCGTCCCTACATATCATTGCTTTACATCCTAGGGTGCCTTTTCCACACAGTCTCCCCTCATGTCGTGATTCTTGAACACCAATCGCCTTAAGGTCAGGAATAAAATCAACACAGAACTCAATGACCTCCTCTGTTACATAGCCCTTGGAGATGCTTCCTTCTGGCCTAGCACGGTTATGAACATATTTCTTTAAGACTGCCATGTACCTCTCAAAGGGGAACATATTGTGTAGAAATACAGGACCGAGAATGGCAATCTCTTCTACTAGGTGAACCAGGAGATGCGTCATAATATTGAAAAAGGATGGTGGGAATACCAACTCAAAGCTGACAAGACATTGGGCCACATCTGTCTGTAACCCTGGTAGGCTTTCTGGATCGATTACCTTCTGAGATATTGCATTGAGGAATGCACATAGCTTCACAATGGGTACTCGAACATTTTCAGGTAGAAGCTCCCTCAATGCAATCGGAAGCAATTGTGTCATAATCACGTGGCAGTCATGAGACTTCAGGTTTTGGAATTTTTTCTCTGCCATATTTATTATTCCCTTTATATTCGACGAGAAGTCAGACGGGACCTTGATACTGCTCAGGCATTCAAAAAAGATTTCCTTCTCTGCTTTGGTAAGAGCGTAGCTGGCAGGAGTTAAGTGGCATCGTTTACCCTTCTCGTTCTCAGGATGCATAGGCTCTTCAGGGTCTTTCAGGCGTTGCTGGTCCTGCCGTGCTTCCGGTGTATCTTTTGTCTTCCCATACACTCCTAGGAAGCCTAGCAGGTTCACGCAAACATTCTTCGTCACGTGCATCACGTCGATTGAAGAGCGGACCTCTAAGACTTTCCAATAGGGTAGGTCCCAAAATATAGATTGCTTCTTCCACATGGGCGCGTGTCCGGCATCGTCATTCGGAACAGATAGACTGCCAGGATCTTTTCCAAAGATTACTTCTAGGTCCTTGACCATACCAAATACCTCCTCACCGGTACGGAGGACAGGCTTCCTCCGGGGTTCTGCCAGACGTTTGAAATGCTTGCCTTTCTTTCTTACTGGATGCAGGTTCGGAAGAAATCGACGATACCCTAGGTACACAATCTTCTTACATTTATCCAAATATACACTTTCAGTCTCATCTAAACAGTGTGTGCATGCATTGTATCCCTTGTTTGTCTGTCCTGAAATGTTACTAAGAGCAGGCCAATCATTGATGGTTACGAAAAGCAATGCTCGTAGGTCGAATGGCTCCCCTTTGTGCTCATCCCACATACGTACACCTGGTCTGGCCCACAGCTGTACAATTTCTTCAACAAATGGCCTTAGGTACACATCAATGTCGTTACCGGGTTGCCTTGGCCCTTGGATGAGCACTGGCATCATAATGAACTTCCTCTTCATACACAACCAAGGAGGAAGGTTATAGATACATAGAGTCACAGGCCAGGTGCTGTGACTGCAGCTCTGCTCACCAAAAGGATTCATGCCATCTGTACTTAGACCAAACCTTAAGTTCCTTGCGTCACGTGCGAAGTCCGGGTACTCTCGCTTGACTTTTCTCCACTGTGACCCATCAGCGGGGTGTCTCAACATCGCGTCTTTCTTACGGTCTTCCATGTGCCATCGCAACAACTTGGCATGCTCTTTATTTCTGAAGAGACGTTTTAACCGTGGTATTATAGGAGCATACCACATAACCTTGGCAGGAACCTTCTTCCTAGGGGCCTCGCCCTCAACATCGCCAGGATCGTCTCGTCTGATCTTATACCGCAGTGCAGTGCATACCGGGCATGCATCCAAATTCTCGTACTTCTCACCACGGTAGAGGATGCAGTCATTAATGCAGGCATGTATCTTCTGCACGTCTAATCCTAGAGGGTAGACAACCTTCTTTGCTTGGTATGTACTATCGGGCAACTCATTATTTCTTGGAAGAAGATTCTTCATTTTTACCAACAACTTTGAAAATGCGCTGTCAGTCACACCGTTCTCTGCCCTCCATTGCAGCAAATGCAGTGTGGTACCTAGCTTTTTGTGGCCATCTTCGCAAGTTGGGTACAACAATGTTTTGTGATCCTTTAACATCTGCTCCAGCTTCTCCTTCTCCTTTTCAGTTTCACATTCTTCCTTTGCATCAGTAATGGCCCGACCAAGATCGTCATCAGCGGGCCCATCTGCTGCCTCTTGATCTTCATTATCTACCCCCGTTGCAGTATCATCATATTCAGGATACATATTATGATAGTTGTCATCATCCTCTTCTTCTTCGTTGTCTTCCATCACAACCCCTTTTTCTCCGTGCTTGGTCCAACAATTATAGCTGGGCATGAAACCGGATCGAAGCAGGTGGGCGTGAATGGTTCTGGTATTTGAGTAGTCTTTCTTGTTCTGACAGTGAACACACGGACAACACATAAAACCATTGTGACCATGGTTTGCATTAGCCACAACGATGAAATTTTGGAGGCCCGTAATGTACTCGGGAGTGCGGCGGTCACCGTACATCCATTGCCGGTTCATCTGCATTAATATATAGTATATATCAAAAAATAATAGGGAGATGACCATTTATATATATACTACATCAATGACACATGAAAGGATAGTTGCCGACCTCGACCGAGAAGGAAAGAGCAACGAGAAAACTTATTTTGAGCTCTCGGGCGTTTCACCGAACACCTCTTGTGCATACGAAAAAAACACAAACTAGCACACTTCACACCCTCTTGCTAGGCTCCAAAATGAGATAGTGAAAAAATGGAAGAGTGGGGTGTGGGTTGCGGTGTCTTATATAGCCCGCCCCCCCTTTAACACCGGTTCAAGCCACAAACCGGTGTTATAGGCCCCTGCACCAGTGGCCCGCGCAGCCCCCCCCTTTAACACCGGTTCGTGGCTTGAACCGGTGTTAAAGGGGGGCTCCTTTTTGCTGCACGGGCCACGCTGGTATAGGCCCCCCCTTTAACACCGGTTCGTAGAAGAACCGGTGTTAGAGCCCATTTCCAGGCTCAACCAAAGGCCTCGTTTCCACTAGTGAATAGTGAAGAAGAAAGGTTGGGGGAGGGGATCTAGAGGAGGAAGAGGAGATCCTCGCTGATGCGGACACTCGTGACACGGGGATGTGGGTTAGTTAATTAAGTTTATCATTTATGTGTTTTCTTCTTTAGGTATGTGGCAATTTATTTATTATTAAGGCGGGAACACCACAAGAGTCGATGTCACAAATGTGAATATGGAGGCGGCATCGACGCCTTAGAAGAAGCGACATCGGGTGGGGAGGTCACATCCCTTGCCGCACCCTCGGTGGAGGATCAATAGAAGAACCTCTCTACTTTTCGATTCCGGCTTACTACTCCTTGTGCTAGGGGACTAGTATCCACATCCGAGGCCACAGGCAGTTGTTTCTGCTGTTGGGTTTCAACCCTGATTGCTCTGCACCGAGGTTTGTATGCACACATACCCTCGTTCCTCAACTACACCATGCCTAATATATGAAGGGTTTTTACGACTATGTCACTAGGCGTCATATAAGTTGGGACTGTGCCACTAGAAATCGTCTATTTGGAAAAATGCCACCAGCCTTCGTGAACTCGTTAAGTCTGTAACCCTGGAAGACCTCACACTGTCTATTGTTACGTCTAGCTAACTGGTCGTCTGTTCGACTCTTTTTTCACATGTGGGACCTCCACTTTGCCTTGTAGCAGCGATGCAAACACATAGATATGTATGCATTCGAACATGTGGGACCCATTTCACAACCTCTTTTGGAGAGACGAAAACAAATAGATTTATCTTCCTTCCGACATGCGGGACTGATGTCTACGCACTTTTATTCTTGTAGATAGTTGTTGGGCCTCCAAGTGTAGAGGTTTGTAGAATAGCAGCAAGTTGTCCCTTAAGTGGATCACCCAAGGTTTATCGAACTCAGGGAGGAAGTGGTCAAAGGTATCTCTCTCAAGCAACCCTGCAAACAGGATATAAGAAGTCTCTTATGTCCCCAACACACCCAATACACTTGTCAGGTGTATAGGTGCACTAGTTCGGCGAAGAGATAGTGAAATACAAGTGGTTTGGATATAAGACAACGGTGCCAGAAAATAGCTTGATGGCGTGGAAGAGACTAAAGACAAACTGAAATAAAGATGGCAGCAAGCAAACATGTAACAGATCTAGTTGCAAACGGTGTTTCAATGCTTAGAAACAAGGCCTAGGGATCATACTTTTACTAGTGAACACTCTCATATAAATATCTTCTCTTTATGGTACTAATCTGAACTACTCCGGTTGGACACTCTAATCCATGGTAGGGCTATAACAGCACACCTCAAAGTTCACTTTCCGCATCTAGATAACCCCACACTGTCACCTTGAGCACTAGATGGTTCCAACAAACACAACAATTTCATAGAAACATCCAACTCTAAATATAACTCATAATAAGTATTTGTAATCTCTAGCCTAAGTGCCACCATGGTGTGCACACTGTCACTTTCACACACATGGGGAGAGCAAAGATCTATTAAAGCACTTGAGTAGCAAGATAGATCTACTTGATTACAAAGCTCATGATCACAGTATGATCATGCATAGAGAGAGAGAGAGATGAACACATAGCTACCGGTAGAACCTTAGCCTCGAGGAAGAACTACTCCCTCATCATCATGGGAATCAGCAGCGGTGATGGAGATGGTGGTGGAGATCGATGCAGATGGCTCCGGGGGCACTTCCCCGTCCCGGCAGGGTGTCGGAACGGAGACTTTCTGTCCCCCGAATCTCCCTTTTGGTGGCGGCGGCGCTATGGAACTTTTCGTGGCTGGAGGCTGCAAACTCGTGGGTGGAGGTGTCTCCCATGAATTAGGTTTCTCCCTTTATATAGCTTCTCGGATTTCCATCACCCCAGCTTAGGATGCAGTAAATCGGGTCTATCGGGCCCATCCGGACTCGGAATCAGCTAAATTTTATGCCCAGAACGTTTGCTGCAAAATTTCCAACAACTTTGTAGTTGAAGGGTTTTCTGTTTGACGCTGTCTTCAACCCGAAACGTGACCATCTTCAAAAAGAGTTCTGAGACAGATTTCTAGAAAATCCCAATTTGACTCCAACAAGGTTTCCACTTGTATTATTGGTAATTCCTACACATCAAAGTGTAAAACAAAAACATTGTGCATTTTTGCAACTATTAGTAGGTTAGTTCAAATAAATCATAAACTTTATATAAAAAGGTGTATCAAAAACATATTATTAGCATAAAACTATCAAAAATTATAGATACGTTATGGACGTATCAACATCCTCAAGCTTAACTCCTGCTCGTCCTCGAGTAGGTAAGTGATAAAAATAAAGAATAATTTTTGAGGTGACATGCACCATCATAAATTTAATCAAAGTATTTGTAAAACATTCAAAGCTGGAATCATAGTAGTTCAATCATAACATGAAAGACAAAGTTCTAGCAATAGACAAAGAAACTATGTTGCAACATGAAAATGCACAAACAAAAGATTCATGAATAACAATGCTTTGCAAGACGTTTGTTTGTTTCACATAAAGAAAACATAGCACAATAGTATTTAGCTTGTCCCTCATAGAGTAGCAAATATAAATGCATAGGACACCTTCAAAGTTCATAAGAGTGACTAGATACAAATAGTTTAAAACAAGAAATATCAAGATATGCATCAATCAACTAGTCTTGGGACAATGCACATAGAACTAAGAATGGCCACTATGCTCTCAAAGTAACTGCATAAAGATAGAAGGTGGAGACTCAATATAATGGTGGAAGAAAGGCCTTCATAGAAGGAAGCAAAGATTCAAGTTTCATAAAGAGCTTCCAAAAATTATGGTACTTATTAGCTTTTAGCTCTCATTGCTCCTATCATAAGCACCTTGCAGGTGATTAAGGTTAAAGTGACACAACTAAGAGAATATGCTTGACAAGTTATAAAACCGAAATCTCATGCCCCTTACTTACGAAGACCGAACCTCATGCTGCTCAACTTTAGTCACAAGTAAGCTCTTGTCATTGTAAGTACATATGTATCATAGAGAACCGCCAACGGGGTACCCCTTGCCCAATGATACGGAAGAATGCCCATATCAAAATGACAAGGCAAGCAGACAACGAGCATCTCAATAATCTTCTTATTTACCATGGGAAAATGGTGCTTTTTTCTCTCTTTCCTCTTTTCTCACATCTTTTTTTCTTTTTCTCTTTTTTCTCAATCTCTGACTTTCTTTTTTATAAGAAGAATGCTTCATAGACAGCTCATTATGGTTACGCTGCAGGTTTCCACCATGTCAGCATGGATTAGACCAGTGGCCCAGGTGTTTCTATAACACACATACGAACTCCATGATCTTACAAGTTCCACTTTTATTTCACACTGCTGGGATCCATAAGCAAAAGAACATGATATCAACGGGGTACAATGTACAAGTGCAATGACGAAAGCGTTCCCCATGATACATGGTTCTGCTAACTTCAACTTATAAAGCGCAAGCATATACGCAAGAAAGATGGAAACAATGGTTCAAGTTTATTAAATGCAAGAAAGTAAAGTGTGCCATCAAGTTCGTGAGAGCTTTAATCACTAGTTTTCTCATAACAAGTTTAATTCGGAAGGTAGATAAAAACATGAATATACTTGGAATAGCATATGCTAATAGGTAGGTATGGTGGACTCTTTGGAATAACTTGGTTTTCTTTGGAGTTGGATGCATGAGTGGAACTCATACTTGGTTATGGAGGCTAGCAAATTAGTGGGAGCAACCGACTAAGAGAGCAATAATGGCCATAATCATGCAGAGCGACAAAACATCATTAATCAAAGCATAAAGTGATACTACAAGTTGAAAACTAAAGGATCATAAAGGATTATGGTAACTTGGGATAGTCATAACATGGTGTGAGCATGCGCCAAGTCAACCCAAACAAAGCATCAAAGGAGAATACCACTATACTATGCTTTAATATGCTAAAATAACGCATGATTCATCCAAGGCACATTAAGAAATCTCAATTGTTTATAACAAGTCATGCTACAACAAAGAATACTAAGCATAAAGCCAAAACAATATCAAGCATGGCATGACAAAGCATAGGCCACAGTAAAAAACAAGCTCTCTTTACCACTTAAGCAATGCACTTTCCTACTCTTTGCCAAACCAAACCAAACTATTTGAAAACCAATGTATGAAAGAGGGGGTCCAACCAATTTATTCAGAAAACTAATCAAACAAAGTAAACGAAAAACCAAAATGAAAACGAAAAAGAAGACGCTCCAAGAACAACACAACTGTGCATGAAACAATAAAAATTAAGCGTTTGGAAGAAACCTAGGATTTTTATTGATGAAGAAGGGGATGCCTTGGGAATCCCCAAGCTTTGATGCTTGTACTTCTTGGATATTTCTTGGGGTGACACACGTGGTATTCCCAAGCTTGAGCTTTAGGCCATCCTTCATCTCATTACTCATTCCTTCCATACACCTGAAAATTTTCCTTCATACAAAACTTCACACAATCTTTATTAGCAACATTAGTGCACTCAAGATAATAGGTCTTTAGGTTCAGTTATAACACCAATAAACTTCCATTAAAACACTATCTACTGTATCACTTCTCTCAAAAAGCTCAATTCCCCAAAAAACTCAAAAAGGAACCAACAAGAAGCAAATGCAGAAAATGGCAGAAATCTGTCAAAACAGAGTAGCAGGTAAAGACGAATTTTTTTGAAGACCTTCTATTGCTCAAATAAAAAAGTGTTGAACTAATGAAAGTTAGATAACAACCTGGGGCAGAAGCTTAAAAATGCACGCCTCAAAAGGACGTACAGAGATTTTACACGAATTTTTACGGTGAAGCACAAAAATCTGTTTCGGGACAACAACTTTCCCAAGCATTACTTCTCTCTCATTAGAGGTTACTCTTGGCACAAAAAGAAAATAAAAAGGATAAGGAGAGGTTATTACAGAAGTAATAACTTCCAAGACTCATCTAAAACTTTTGGGTTATCTCCCAATAAGTACTTTTCTTTAACGCCTTTAAGTTAGGCATGATAGTTTCAGAAGATGCTCACATAAGAAATATGAATTGTAGTAAAAGAGAGCATCAAGAAGCAAATTCAAAGAACATTTAAGTCTAACCCATTTCCTATGCATAGGAATCTTGTAAATAAACAAGTCATGAAAGCACAAAGCAACAAGCATAGGAAAGCAAAACAAGTGCAACTTCAAGACTTTCAACATAAAGAGGGGAAACTTAATATTATGGAGATGCATACAACCATGTTTCCCTCTCTCATAATAACTTTCAGTAGCATCATGAATAAAATTAACAATATAAAAATCACATGAAACATTTTTATCATGAGCCACATGCATAAAATAATTAATACTCCCCACATAAACATAGTCATTCTTATTATTTGTAGTGGGAGCAAATTCAACAAAATAGCTATCATTATTATTATCATCACCATAATCATCAAATATAGGAGGCATATCGTAATCATAATTAATTTCCTCCTAAATAGTAGGTGGACTAAAAATATCATATTCATCATTGCAATCATCATATATTGGAGGTGTAGTATCATCATAAGCAATAGAATAGTTATCTTCCAAGGTGTGTTCATTTGTAAACATATCTTCATTGGAAGGAACATGGATAACACTAATAGTACAACGATCATTAATATCATCATTTTCAAAATTGGTACCGAAGAGATTTCAATATCAAAAGAAGTGTGCTTTTACCAATCATGATCACTACTATAGGTAATAGGCATAGGAACATTATCGAGTTCAGAGTCATCAAAAACTATAATAGGAGCAACATGCTTAGGGGAAAATACCGTTTCCTCTCTCCTTTTACTTCTCCTCTTCTTCTTTTTCTTCTTCTCTTTAGGAGGGAGAGGCTTGAAAGGAAGCTTCTCAATATACCCTGGTTCATTATTAGAGACAATAGAAGAAACTTTGGAGGATTCCTCCTTTTTATTAATAAGATCAAAACACATATTAGTCCTATCATATTTTGGTAAAATCTCATCTTCTATAATATTTTGTATGTAAGTATTTGTGTGGAAATTATCAACACAATAAAGATAACAACCATGCAGGAAACTATTCATATCAAAAGCACTCATATCTACCAAAGAAGTTTTTCTTAATAATTCTTCACACCCCAAAAATAATGTAAGTTCATCATGCTGATTAGGAGTGATCATGTCATCACAATATAAACTTGCAGTACTCATTGGATTAGAAGGGCTATTATTATGGCCTGAGCATTGAAAATTAAAATGACCCACTTCAAAGCAAAGTTCACAAATAAAAGGATAAAGGGCACAAACTTCTTTACCAAGATCATTTAAAGCCCTATACCACATTCTATTTTTTTCATTCTTGTGGGTGATACAATATTCTTCTTCAGTTTGATTATTCTAACAAGGTCTATGTATTCCACAAAAATTAACATGCTTATAAGAAATAGTACTTTCAGAGGTTTGAGCATGTTTATTGCTATCATTAACAACAATTTCATTTTCCATGCAAGTGTCTTTAAAAGGCTCATGATACATGTCTCACTTTTCTTTAGGAGCATTAATATGAGAAGCAAAGGTTTTAAAAAAATCAATAAGAATTTGAGGATCAAGACCATATTTAGTACTAAGCTCTTGAAAATCAGCAGTTTCAGCGAAAGACTTAATGCAATCATACTCATAGTTTATACCTGGTTCTTTACCTTTGTTGTTATCCCAATCTTCGGTATTGCTTTGAATTGTTTCAAGAAGATTCCACTTAGATTTGACCTCCTTACTCGTGAAGGATCCCTCTAAACAAGTATCTAGATAGTCCTTGTAATGTCCTGAAAGCCTTGCATAGAAATTATTAATAACAATATTCCTGGGGAGCTCATGAATGGGACATTTGAGCATTAGTGACTTCAATTTCCCCCATGCTTGGGCAATACTTTCTCCATCATGAGGATGAAAATTATAAATATAATTCCTATCTTTATGAATTTCATGAGGAGGATAAAATTTAGAGTAAAAGAGAGATTCAAGTTCCTTCCACTCCAAATGATTAGGATCATCTAGTAGCTCATACCATTCCCTTGCTTTGCCCTTAAGTGATAAAGAGAATAGCTTCCTCTTAACTTGGTTCATTGAAATACCTACACACTTGAACAACCCGCATAATTCATGTATAAAGAGTAAATGATCACCAGGATGGACAGTTCCATCTCCAAAATAAGAGTTGTTCATAACACGTTGAACAATTTTTATAGGTATTTTAAAAGGGATGCTTTCAGTATGTGGATTTAAAATATCACAAGTATCATTAGAATTACCACATATGGGAGATAAAGTATCATTAGAGAAAATTTTCTTCTTTATAACTAGGGAACTAAAAAGATCATTTTCATAAAAACTAACTTCCCCAAGCTTAGACGATTCCATAGCATTAGTACAAAGGTGTTCAAAAGATTCATACTAATAACATTGCTATTAGTATGCAAAGAAGGTTCCAAGGGTTTTTTAATTTTCTTTTCAAAGAATTCATGTTCTACATTAGGAAAAATACTAAAAAGCTCTCTAATTTTGTTGTTGTTTTCCATTAAACCTAACTAGTGAAAATAAGAAACAAAAAGACAAAATTGCAGAATCTAAAGTAAATAACTTTGAGCACTCACACTGGAGGATGTGAGTACCTTTTACCTTACCTCCCCGGCAACGGCGCCAGAAAATAGCTTGATGTCTACGCACTTCTATTCTTGTAAACAGTTGTTGGGACTCCAAGTGCAGAGGTTTATAGAATAGCAGCAAGTTTTCCCTTAAGTAGATCACCCAAGCTTTATCGAACTTTGGGAGGAAGTGGTCAAAGGTATCCCTCTCAAGTAACCCTTCCATCAAGATACAAGAAGTCTCTTGTGTCCCCAACACACCCAATACACTTGTCAGGTGTATAGGTGCACTAGTTCGGCGAAGAGATAGTGAAATACAAGTGGTTTGGATATAAGACAACGATGCCAGAAAATAGCTTGATGGCGTGGAAGAGACTAAAGACAAACTGAAATAAAGATGGCAGCAAGCAAACATGTAATAGATCTAGTTGCAAACGGTGTTTCAATGCTTAGAAACAAGGCCTAGGGATTATACTTTCACTAGTGAACACTCTCATATAAATATCTTCTCTTTATGATACTACTCTGAACTACTCTCCGGTTGGACACTCTAATCCATGGTAGGGCTATAACAGCACACCTCAAAGTTCGCTTTCCGCATCTAGATAACCCCACACTGTTACCTTGAGCACTATATGGTTCCAACAAACACCATAATTTCATAGAAACATCGAACTCCAAATATAACTCATAATAAGTATTTGTAATATCTAGCCTAAGTGCCACCATGGTGTGCACGCTGTCACTTTCACACACATGGAGAGAGAAGAGATTTATTAAAGCACTTGAGTAGCAAGGTAGATCTACTTGATTACAAAGCTCATGATCACAATATGATCCTGCATAGAGAGAGATGAACACATAGCTACCGGTAGAACCCTTAGCCTCGAGGAAGAACTACTACCTCATCATCATGGGAATCAGCAGCGGTGATGGAGATGGTGGTGGAGATCGATGCAGATGGCTCCGGGGGCACTTCCCCGTCCCGGCAGGGTGTCGGAACGGAGACTTTCTGTCCCCTGAATCTCCCCTTCGGTGGCGACGGCGCTGCGGAACTTTTCGTGGGTGGAGGCTGCAAATTCGTGGGTGGAGGTGTCTCCCACAAATTAGGTTTCCTCCCTTTATATAGCTTCTCGGATTTCCGTCACCCCATCTTGGGATGCAGTAAATCGTGTCTATCGGGCCCATCCGGACTTGGAATCAGCTAAATCTTATGTCCAGAACGTTTGCCGCGAAATTTCCAACAACTTTGTAGTTCACGAGTTTTCTGTTTGACGCCGTCTTCGCCCCGAAACGTGACCATCTTCAAAAAGAATTCTAAGACAGATTTTTGGAAAATCCCAATTTGACTCCAACAAGGTTTCCACTTGTATTATTGGTAATTCCTACACATCAAAGTGTAAAACAAGAACATTATGCACTTTTGCAACTATTAGTAGATTAGTTCAAATAAATCATAAACTTTATATAAAAAGGAGTATCAAAAGCATATTATTAGCATAAAAGCATCAAAAATTATAGATACGTTATGGACGTATCAGGGACCAAGAACCTAGCCTTGTTAGCAGCTGCGAAATAACGATCAAACATATCTCCGATGCCTCCAAAGCCCCGATTTGGCCGCTTTGGGCATGCCAAGCTAGTGTATAGGCATGTTGGCCATGTTCTGCTAATTTCTACACCATGTTACGGTTGATCTTACACACTCGTGACACTACAAAAATACCCCCATGCACTAGTAGAAAATGGGCCTTTGGTTCGGGCCATTAGTCCCGGCCGTGGCTGGGGCCGGGACTAATGGTCCGAACCAGACGGCCCGAGGAGGCCGAGGCACCATGTCCCGGTCCGTAAGGAACCATTAGTACCGGTTTGAGATACAAACCGGGAGAAATGGGTCTGGGCCGGCGCACGTGCTCTTAGCAGAACCTTTAGTCCCGGTTTGTATCTCAAACCGGGACTAATGGCCTGGCCCTATATATATGCACCCATCCCTCCACTCTCTCCTTTTTTTTCTTATGTGAGAGGTGGGTATAAACTTTGTGCTAACTTTTTTCCTTCATATGCACTAGAGGTGTTCGGTGAAATGCCTATTAGAGCGATGCCACTTGAGTTCACACAAGACAAAATATGATATGAGGTGCCAGAGCGACACTTAAGGTTTCTCCTCTTTGTTTTGAAGTGTCCTAAAAGGTTCGCAACTATTTTCTCGTTTTGACTGCGCGGTACTAATTTAAGCATCGTGATTGCGTTTGATATATATGCATGGTTGTATGATGCAGATGAGCCACCCATGGATGTACGGTGACCAACGCTCTGACGCTTACAGAGAAGGCGTGCGTTCTTTTCGCCTTGTGGCCGAGGCGAACAAGCGGCGGGATGGTTTTATGTGTTGTCCATGTGTTGAATGTCGGAATGAGCAGGCTCACACTTCCTCAAGAGTCATTTAGAGCCACCTGCTTCGGTCCGGTTTCATGTCCGGCTATAATGTTTGGGCCAAGCATGGAGAAAGAGGGGTTATGATGGAAGACGGCGACGAAGAAGAGAACGATGATGACAACTACCGATCTATGTTCCCTGAATACGATGATACCGCAGTTGAAGATAATGAAAAAGAAGGGGGTGAAGAACGGGAACCAGATGAGCCCGTTGATGATTTTGGTTGGGTCATTAGTGATGCAAGGCGAGACTGCGACACATAAAAGGAGAGGTTGCAGTTCGAGCAGATGTTACAGGACCACAACACATTGCTGTATCCAACTTGTGAAGATGGCCAGAAGAAGCTGGGTAGCACACTGGAATTGTTGAAGTGGAAGGCAGAGACCGGTATGACTGACTCGGGATTTGAAAAGTTGCTGGTAATAATGAAGAAGCTGCTTCCAAGAAATAACCAATTGCCCTCCAGTACGTACGAAGCAAAGAAACTTGTCTGCCCTCTAGGATTAGACGTGCAGAAGATACATGCATGCCCTAATGACTGCATCCTCTACCGCGGTGAGAAGTACGAGAATATGGATAAATGCCCGGTATGCACTGCATTGCGGTATAAGATCAGAAAAGATGACCCTGGTGATGTTGAGGGCGAGCAACCCAGGAAGAGGGTTCCTGCCAAGGTGATGTGGTATGCTCCTATAATACCACGATTGAAACGTTTGTTCAATAATAAAGAGCATGCCAAGTTGTTGCGATGGCACATGGAAGACCGTAAGAAAGACGGGATGTTGAGGCACCCTGCTGATGGTCGGCAGTGGAGAAAAATCGAGAGAGACTTCTCGGACTTTGCTGGTGACGCAAGGAACTTATGGTTTGGTCTAAGTACCGATGGCATGAATCCTTTGGGGGAGAAGAACTGCAGTCACAACACCTGGCCCATGACTCTATGTATCTACAACCTTCCTCCTTAGTTGTGTATGAAGTGGAAGTTCATTATGATGCCAGTGCTCATCCAAGGCCCGAAGCAACCCGGCAACGACATTGATGTGTACCTAAGGCCATTAGTTGATGAACTTCTACAGTTGTGGGCCAAACCAAGTGTACGTGTGTGGGATGAGCACAAACAGCAGGAATTTGACCTACAAGCGTTGCTGTTCGTAACCATCAATGATTGGCCTGCTCTTAGTAACATTTCAGGACAGACGAACAAAGGATACAATGCATGCACGCACAGTTTAGATGAGACTAAAAGTATATATCTGGATAAATGTAGAAAGAATGTGTACCCGTACAATCGTCGTTTTCTTCCGCCCAGTCATCCCTTAAAGAAGAAAGGCAAGCATTTCAATGGCAAGGCAGAAACCCGGACGAAGCCTGTCCCCCGTAGTGGTGCTGATGTATTTGTTATGGTCAAGGATTTGGATGTAATCTTTGGAAAGGGTCCTGGAGGACAACCTGTTCCGAAAGACCCCATTACCGGACACGCACCCATGTGGAAGAAGAAATCTATATTTTGGGAGCTACCCTATTGGAAAGTGCATGAGGTCCGCTCTGCAATCGACGTGATGCACCTGACGAAGAATCTTTGCGTGAATATTCTAGGCTTCCTGGGCTTGTATGGGAAGTCAAAAGATACCCCGGCAACACGGGAGGACCAGCAACATCATAAAGGACGAGACGGCAAGCATCCAGGGCAGTTTCAAGGGCTTGCCAGCTACGCTCTTACCAAAGAAGAGAAGGAAATATTTTTTGAAGTCCTTTTCAGTATCAAGGTCCCGTCTGGCTTCTCGTCGAATATAAAGGGAATAGTAAATATGAAAGAGAAAAAATTTCAAAACCTAAAGTCTCATGACTGCCATGTGCTTATGATGCAATTGCTTCCGGTTGCATTGAGGGGAATTGTACCAGAAAATGTTCGACTAGCCATTGTGAAGGTATGTGCATTCCTCAATGCAATTTCTCAAAAGGTAATCGATCGAGAAAGTCTATCAGGATTATAGATTGATGTGGTCCAATGTCTGGTCAGCTTCGAGTTGTTGTTCCCGCCATCCTTCTTCAATATTATGACGCACCTCCTAGTTCACCTAGTCGAAGAGATTAGAATTCTTGGTCCTGTGTTTCTACACAATATGTTCCCCTTCGAGAGGTTCATGGGAGTCTTAAAGAAATATGTTCATAACCGTGCTAGGCCAGAAGGAAGCATCTCCAAGGGCTATGGAACAGAGGAGGTCATTGAGTTTTGTGTTGACTTTCTTCCTGACCTTAAGCCGATTGGTGTTCCTGAATCTCGGTATGAGGGGAGGATGACTGGAAAAGGCACACTAGGAAGGAAATCAATGGTATGTAGGGACGGGCATTCTTTCACTCAAGCACACTACACAGTTCTACACAATTCCACCGTGGTGGCTCCGTATATCGAGAAACACAAGAATGTTCTACGCTCCGAAAACCCGGGGAAGCCTGAAACCTTGATTAAAGGGGAACACGAGAAGTATTTTGGCAATTGGTTGCATACACATCTCATGAATAACACCACTGTTGGAGATGAGTTGTACTCATTGGCCAGGTTACCATCTTCGACTATATGTACTTTCCAAGGTTACGAGATAAATGAGAATACATTTTACATGATCGCCCAAGATAAAAAGAACACCAACCAAAACAGTGGTGTCCGCTTTGATGCAACAGATGACAATGGGCAGATTGACACATATTATGGGTACATAGAGGAGATATGGGAACTTGACTATGGACCTACTTTTAAGGTCCCTTTGTTTCGGTGCAAATGGGTCAAGCTGACAGGAGGCGGGGTACATGTAGATGAAAAGTACGGCATGACAATAGTGGATCTCAACAATCTTGCGTACATGGATGAACCATTCGTCCTAGCCAATGATGTGGCTCTGGTTTTCTATGTGAAGGACATGTCTACCAAACCGAGAAAAAGGAAAGATAAGCAAAAGAGTACAGAATACGATGAGCCAAAGCGCCACATAGTTCTTTCAAGGAAAAGAAACATCGTGGAAGTGGATGATAAGACATACATGTCAGAAGATTACAATAAGTTTCATGAAATTCCGCCCTTCAAAGTGAAAACTGACCCAATCATCCTGTTAAATGATGAAGATTCTCCATGGCTACGGTGCATAAGAAAACCACAACACTAGATGTTGGTGATGCGTAATAATGTATTAAACCTTTATTTGAGACATAAATCTATGTAATTAAACCTTTTATTTGAGACATAAATCTATGTAATGTATTAAACCTATTATTTGAGACAGAGGTGGGAACCGGTGGAAAGCGCGGGAACGCAGTGGCACGGGAAACTTTCATCCCGGGTGGGGGCTCAAACCGGGACAAAAGATGGGGGGCCTTATCTGGGGGGTGGCTAACCTTTAGTACCGGCTGGTGGGTGCAACCGGGACTAAAGGTGGTTTTTGTGTCATCTAACAAAACTGTCGGTGGGATAAGGACGCGTGGGTAACCTTTAGTACCGGGTGGGGGCTCAAACCGGGACTAAAGCTGTCGGTAGGATAAGGACGCGTGGGTGGACACACTGCTCGATGAGATAAAGCATGTAGCGCACGACGCCCTGTCGGAGGAAGAAGACAAAGTAGAAGCGGCGCCATGCCTATAAAAGGAGCATCAATACGCCATAGCAAGCAACTCAACAAGCCAACATGGATGGAGAGTTTCATCCCCATGGATGGAGGAAAGGGTTGGGAAATCTCCCGTGGCGGAACTTCTCGAAGATGCCCTTGGTGCACACGCCCTATGGCATCTTCGGAAGTTCCGCCTCGGAAAATATTTTCCTGTTAGCCCGTGAAAGACTCCATCTCCGCCTCCCTAGGGTTAAAGGTATGGTGGAAGCCATAGGATAGAGTGGAGAGAGGCGGCAGATATGAGTGTAGATGTGCTATGGCATCGACCAAGCCAACATGGATGGAGAGTTTCATCCCCATGGATGGAGGAAAGGGTTGGGAAATCTCCCGTGGCGGAACTTCTCGAAGATGCCCTTGGTGCACACGCCCTATGGCATCTTCGGAAGTTCCGCCTCGGAAAATATTTTCCTGCTAGCCCGTGAAACACTCTATCTCCGCCGCCCTTGGGTTAGAGGTATGGTGAAAGCCATGGGATAGAGTGGAGAGAGGCAGCAGATATGAGTGTAGATGTGCTATGGCAACGACCAAGCCAACATGGATGGAGAGTTTCATCCCCATGGATGGAGGAAAGGGTTGGGAAATCTCCCATGGCGGAACTTCTCGAAGATGCCCTTGGTGCACACGCCCTATGGCATCTTCGGAGGAGGGAACCCTAAACCCTAAGTCAGAGGAGGGAACCCTAAACCCTAAACCCTAAACTAAAAACTCTAAACCCTAAACCCTAAACCCTAAACCCTAAAACCTAAACCCTAAAGGGGCTACGATTCGGAAGAGACCGGGCGGGAAAAAATAAGGCGGGGTAGACGATCCGGTCTAGGGTTTCGCCAGAGGAATACCACCAGAGCGTCGGAATTACATGAAAATGGCAAAATGGTTAATAGTTTGACTAGTTAGAATAATTATTTTATAAAACAAAAAATTGATTTGAATCACTTATTTAAAAATATGCAAAATATAATATTTAATGCATTTTTAAATTGAAAAGTGCAAAATGGTTATTAGTTTCACTAGTTAGAATAATTATTTTATAAAACAGAAAATAGATTTGGATTAGTTATTCAAATTCAAGAACTTTTCATGTTGAAATTTTTCTCAAATTCATAAGTATGCAAAAACTATAAAATTCAAATGTTTAAATAATATGCTAATTGAATTTTTTTTAAACAGGCACGTCCTAGGGTATTTTTTTTTTGAAAAAGGGCCCTTTATTCCCGGTGCGTGCTACACACCGGGACTAAAGGTGTGGCGTTGGCGCGCGCCAGTTGGGCTGGGCCGAAAACCCTTTAGTCCCGGTGGGTGGCACGCACCGGGACTAAAGGGGGGACCTTTAGTCACGGTCCGTATAACGAACCGGGACTAAAGTTAGTCCCGGTTCGTTATATGGACTGGGACTAAAGGTCCTTCCCCTTATATCACGCGCCCCTTCACTCCCCCACCATCTCCACTCACTGTAGGGAAAATCGTGTGCGAGGACGAAGAACTACGCCGGCAGGCTGCCAAATTTTTCTCCGGCCATCCGCGCCGGCGCCATCTCACCGACGAGCGCCGCCACACCACCGCCGTGCGCGTGCATCCCCGTCGACTAGGTAATAAACCCCCGCGACCCTCTGCTTTTTTCGGCCCTGCGGCGTCCGTGTGCCGCCATCCGAACTTCGTCGTGTCGCCGCCTCTAGAGCCCCCGCGCGTGACGCCCTCTGCTTTCCGGCCCTGCGCCGCCACGCGCCGCCATCATCCGAATGCCGCCGTGCACGCCGGCGGTGGCGCCGACCACAGCGGGCAAGCAGGCCGTGCGTGCACGCCGGCGGTGGCGCCCTTTGCTTTCCGCACCACCCCATGGCCACTTCTATTTATTCTTTTATTTTTTTCATAGTGTAGTATATATGTTATTATTACTATTTTTTTCTTAGTGTAGTATATAGTATATATGTTATTATTTTTTTCTTAGTGTAGTATAGTATATAGCGTAGTATATTGTATATATGTTATTTTTTTATTTTATAGTGTATATAGTTGTAATATTATTTAGTAGTGTAATATTATATAGTAGTGTAATATTATTATAGTATATAGTAGTGTAATATTATTTAGTAGTGTAATATTATAGTATATATAGAGTAGTGTAATATTATTTAGTAGTATATTGCATTATAGTAGTATATTGTAATATTATAGTATTATTGCATTATAGTAATATTATAGTATATATAGTAGTATATTGCCCCCGAACTTAGGGTTAGGGTGGTGGTGCTCGCGGGCCGCCCGGAGATAGGGTTAGGGTGGTGGTTCTCGCGGGCGCCCGGACTTAGGGTTAGAGTGGTGGTGCTCGTGGGCCCCCGGAGATAGGGTTAGGGTGGTGGTGCTTGCGGGCCGCCCGGACTTAGGGTTAGGGTTAGGGCATCACTAGAATTTTGCTATTGTTTAGTATTATTGCAGCAAATTGCGTGTTCATATTATTGTTTAGTGTTATTTTATGTAGCAATATTGAATGAAAAATGTTATTGTGTGCATTTTGTAGAAAACTATGGATCCAATCCAGAGAGACCTAGCACAGGAAGAAATTCTCGAGGATATGATCAATGATACCCCCCATGTTGATCCACCCGAATCTCCGTCGAGTTATCTGAACCCCTCTGGTGAGGGAGAGGAGGTCGACCGAAATGATCAAGGAGAAGCCGACGGCTCCGGTGGTGGAGAAGCCGACGACGAGGTATATATATGAAGTCTGGTGATCAGTAGATGCATTAACTGAGTTGTATATATATATAAATTGACGAATATTTCTTCTCTTAGGCCTCCACATCGAGCAAAAAATGTTCCAAACGAGGCCTGGCCAAAAAGTTGGATGTATCTACGCGTTATACAATTACGCGGGTATCACCACGGGGTGAACCGGTGGAACCCAAAAAGGCTAAAACTGTATTTAAACAACAATGCGGAGTTATGGTTAGGGCTCGCATCCTGATCACCGTTCGAGAGTGGAATAAGGCCAAAGGGGCGAAAGAGGGTGAGTATGTCTCCGACAGGTGCAAAGAGGGTCTTTGGAATGACCTCATGACACATTTCACCCTGCCAGAATGTGAAGATGATGCCGACACAGCTGCATTGAGGAAGAAAGTCAAGCAGTGGACTCTTACGAAGATGGCCGAACTATTCAAGAACTGGAAGAAAGCATTATGGCAAAAGTATCAGAAGACGAAGAAGACTCTTAAATTTGAATGCTATCTAACGAAGCAGCAGGCTAACTAGGATGCATTTGTGAAGTACAAGGAGTCACAACCTGCTATGGAAATGTCGGAAAAAAACAAGAAAAATGCCGCGATGAAGAAATATCACCATCACCTAGGGCCGGGGGCTACGCGGCTGCCATGCCAAAGTGGGATGCTAAAGAGAATGAGCTGCTTGCTAAAGGGATCACTCCAGAACCAATACGCGAAGAACGGGATCTGAGGGCAAGGAATTGGTTCCTTGGGCATGGGAGGAATCGGTCCCGGCTACCCTGTGGATGGAATCAAGGAGCAGGCATCTTGTGAGCTCCATCAGAAGGTGAAGAACCTATCCATCAAGGTGGCGGTCGGATGTGCTTTACCTTGTCCACCTGGCGCACGCTGGCATGGCCGTGAGATTCCAGCTGGCTATGCTAAAGTTGGTGTGGATGAAATCGCAATGGGGTGGGACTCAATGGAGCTTGACATCCCTAGACTTGAAGGTGAGAGGACACTCGGAGAAGTACTGGGTGGTATCATTCTATGGGACAAGAACAACATCAAGCTTCTAGGCTAGACGCCAAAGCCAACACCGCCTCCGAGTGGTCGCATGTCACCTTCACCTCCATCACCTCCAAGAAGCCCACCCCATGACTACGACCACCACAGCCCGAGTCCATCTCGATCTCCGCCACAGCCTCCGATTAGTACTAAACGACGCAGGAGCCCAAAACGACAAATGTCGCCCCTCCCAAGAGTACCTCATAAGACTGTTTCTATCAGACCTTACGATCATACTGACGAGGAAACCGACATGATCGTAAAGGCCGAATGTGTTGTGCAGCTTCAAAAGAAGAAACCCGAGCCCGCCCCGGTATACACCGAGAAGCAAAAAGTGTATGCACTTTCTTTTCTGAACACAAAATCGCAATATGACTTGCACCATAAGCTAGATGACTATCGACGCACACTTCAGAAGGAAGTGAAGAAGAGCAAATCAAGTAGAAGTGCAAGCGGGAGCAAATCATCAAGTCAAAGTGCAACCGGGAAAAGAAAGGACGTCCCCCAGCTCGGGGAACAGGCCAAAAAATCGACCCCACCCCTCAAGGTGGTATCCTATGACACTCCCCAGCAGGATATGGAAGAAGCTAAGAAGCTTGCGGCCGCTATGAATGTGACTGTTGAGGAATTGCTAGGTTCCCAGGACGACAAGTTACCTAAGGCTCAGGTAGTCCCTACATATGTCCCAGGGATGCCTCTGGTCAGCTTTGAGCAGTTCCAACAACTGCCAACACAAATGCGGAGTTTACATAAATGGGACTTGAAAGCCGTAAAGGAGGAGAGAATAATGATCGTGGCAAAAGTCCCACATGACTACTACTTCCAAGAAGAAGAGGTCCATGTTGAGTTTCCAGAACTCTTCTAGTTATACAATTTTGATGCCCTTGACAAAAGTCTCATGAGTTGCTATTGTCTGTAAGTTGTTGAATTCATTGTCTATATATAAGCTGTTCATTTTTTCAGTTGTTCAGTTCATTGCATGTAATTATCCTAATTATATCCTTTTGTACTCTATTATTATGCAGAATGAAGATCATGGAATGTAAAAGAAGGTCAATCTTTAGTGTTGGGTTCATTGACCCAGATAAAATACATTGTCGGACGCTAAAGGAAAAACCCGAGGACACACAGGAAAACCTTCTAAGGTTTCTAACGGAGCAAAATTTCTGTGACCACATACTATTTCCTTACAATTTCACGTGAGTGTCTTACTCTATTGTACACATTCTCTTTTGCTTACTCGATGTTAAGTGTAATTGATGAGTTACTGATGTATATATAAACGTGTACAGTTTCCACTGGATTCTCATGGACATTCAACTTGATAAGGGAAGAGTTGAATTCACGAACCCATTAAAGAGACCCCTGGAACAGTTTAGTGACATGTAGGACATGCTCCAGAGGTAATTTTCGCGCTATAGCGGTATCTTTCGTTGATTTCCTGAGATATCACGTAATAAATAACTCATTCATTTTCTTTACTGGGTAGGGTTTGGAACCAGTTCAAGAGTGCGGTTACGGGTGACTTTACTGAGAAGCTGACGTTTAAGACGGTCTCGGTAAGTAGTAGGCGCATCTCTTTACTTCTAGTTTCAATACAATTATGATGGTGGATTATTATTTTGATTGAATTCTATTCTCGTAAAGTGCGCGAGGCAGCCACAGGGGACGAATCTATGTGGATTCTACGTTTGCGAGTTCATTCGCACGTTTACCAGTGAGCTGAATGATTATAGAGTCGATGTAAGCAATATATTCATAACATTATTTTTATTACCATCACTTTTTGTTATCATGATTGATATTCATATTGATCTCCTTTTCTTATATAGTTCGAGAAAATGCGGAATCAGCTCCTACCACAGCAACGCGTAGTAGCAATTGCTGAAGAACTGGCAGGATTCTTGATGAACGAGATGATAGATGACGCCGGAGAATTTAGTGTGAATAGGCGCCGATGATCTCCGACCGTGTAATTGAATAGACGGGCTCTAGTCCCGATAATTGTGATCTCCATGTGTAACTATCATGTATATATTTGTATGCTCGATCTTAAGAGAAGTTATCTTATGTATGCACGAACATGTACGGTATGTGGTAGCGTAGAAAACTATTTTGAAATGAAAAAAAAGAATACAAATTAAATTCTCTGCCACGGCAGAGAAAGTGCCTAAAATTCTTCCACGACAGAGAACCATTTGTCCCGGTCCGTAATACGAACCGGGACTAATGGGGGGGGGGGCACCCAGCGCCCACAGAGACAACCACGTGGATGCCCATTGGTCCCGGCTGGTAAGAGGGCCGGGACTAATGGGTGGGCCTTTAGCCCCGCCCCTCCAGTCCCGGTTACCAGGACTGGGACTAAAGCCCCTTACGGGCCGGGACTGGAGGCCCGTTTTCCACTAGTGATGCATGACACTTTTTTGGGACGACACAAGAAAAAAGTACATGTGAAAATTGATTACCCGGTGTATCATGGTTTCACAGCGGTTTTCGAGGGCATCACACAAATATATGTCGTGGTATTATTGATACCGACACAAAATGGTGCCATGGTAGGTGGTAGGCAAGTGCGGCGATGTGTACTGCCGTGGTTGACGCAACCCTGGCATAATTACTAGTGATGCGGATTATATGAGACCTACACAGTGGATCTGTTTGAGCTGGCAAGTTAACCCCGTCCCACTGACCGCTGAGCCCCACCAAGGAAGGCAAGCGTCTGACGAATGGTTGTAAATATCTTGTCCATTGTCTTCAAGCTCTCCTAACTCCCCACTTCTCTTCACCCTCTCTCTACACCAAATCTTCAGCCAGCGGCAGAGCGATTCCGACGAGACCTAGGCAGTGCACTACAGAGATGGACAACGAGATGAATGTAAGCGTGCATTTCTAGATTTTAATTTTGATTTACTAGGATATTTGTGGTTTCATGATCGACATACATATGGGTTTCTTGATCGAGATCCATCTAGGTTTTCTGATAGTGATCTATCTCATTTTTTCACATTTCAATTACCCCTCTTGCAGTTTCTGAACGGACCATATCCATGTTCTTTTATTGATAACGACCCATAATGGAATGGATCGTCATGGAGACACCTCGTCGGCACTTGTGCGGCTTGAAGCCACTTCGCTGAGTTATGTGTGACAGTTATTGGAGTGCTGACACCAGTTGCAGGTTCCTTAGCTGCAGTGAACTGAATCCCCAATGCAATGCATGTTCTTGGGCTGATAGGCGGAACACTTCTGTGTACCTAACACGCGCATTGAGTTGTCTGTGGAATCGACTTAAACACAAGGAAGCGTTGCACGAGGCTGAGAAGATGCACAACTTAGAATAAACCAACAATAAAGTTGCATAAGAGATGGCGCAGTTTCTCCACAAGAAGAAGGCCGAATGCAAGAAGATTTCCTTTGAGATGATGGATGTTGTTAATAAAATGGGTCAATTAGTAGGAATTCGTATTTAGACTCTGTTGAGTTAGATTAATAGGAATGAGTAGTACTGCTCTTATGTTTTCTTTAGTTTGAAACATGTATTGTATAATTATTGTTTGAGTACTTTATCGTCTTCCTTTATTTGTTTGAGAATTATTGTATCCTAATTTTTAATTCATTGTTGTTTTCCTACTTTTTTACCTTTATGCAAATGCGAACTTGTTTTTATGGGCCAGAGCGACCAAGCCCAGCAAACTTTAGATCTAAATCTTACCTGACTTTTTTCCATCTCTAGATCTCACTTTCACCTTCAACCTCTCCGACGCTCCCCTACCATGGCTACGCAAACCTCTTCAGTGCCCTCAATCGAGGCTGCGCTAACCTCTCCGGCGCCTTTGACCGCGGCTGCACACAACTCTCCCTCGACCACAATAGCGCACAACTCTCCATTGACCACGGTGGCGTGAACCTCTCTGGCGCCCTCAATCGTAGCTGCGCAAACCTCTCTGGTGCCCTCCATCGCCGAATTGCATGGTACCTATTTCTTTCCCCCACACAATTTGAATGGGATCTGTATGTTATGAATTTCTATTGTAAGAGCATAAGAAAATTTTGTACTTCATTGGACTATGTAGGTTATAGAATTGTCTATTGTTGAGAACAACCCTAACAAGGTACCTAGTTCTTGTCCACTCGTGCCTTCTACGATGCGTGGTGAGGTGGTGAGACTTGATCAGGTCTCGAGGAACATGTATGTATGTGTGTGAAATAGATTAGATGGCCAATGTTTAGATAAGTAGGACCTTCGCTATAGGTTTGGCTATGGTGTCAACATGACTCGATCAAGAAGGAGAAACCTGAGGAGGATAGTCAAAATATACAAGCCAATGATACCTTACTATATTTGTACCATGAGAAAGAACAACATCTTCAAAGGAAATATGGTAGCTTTCTTTGAATTCCAATCATGGTGCTTCCTACACACTATTGATGTTAATACTTACCACAACATGTAATTGTTTATTTCTTCCATGTGTAGTAATTTTCATGTTCTTTTGCCTGCATGTTTCTCATTCCTTGCATTCATCAAGGTGGAGACACGATCGAATATCACGGTGGAAATAACACAATTGGAGAAGTTTGTGCGAAGCATGGAAATGATGGAACTATCATTTTAACATCAATTGGGCATCGGGTGTTATTCAGAAGAAGCTGCAAGAAGAAGATGTTTGTGCCTTCGAGTTTCAAGAAAATGATGGCTATTTGGCTATCATAGTGCATAAAATATAAGTCAGTTGTTATGAATTAGTAAGTTAGTTCTTTCGAGATGCATGTGAACTAAAATTGCATCTGAACTATGTGTATTACTATCGTGTGCTATGTGCTATGAGTTTCTATGTATTATTAATTTTCTATTATTCTTTATGTGTTTTATATTATATAAAACATGTTGAAATAATTATGAAATTAATTATATTGATATGCACCAAAGCATCCACCGTCAGATAGTGTAGAACGCAATATTTTGTGTCGTTGTCTCACCTATTGTCCGAAACCTAGTCAGTGTCGGCCTACAATGGGTCGCAATGTTATCACTTTGCTTCCATGCTAGCACTAGCTCAGCGCATGATGATGTGCCGATTCAAAAAGAGCGCCGCCTGAAAACTTTTTCTGATGCAATTATCCCAGGCGTCTTTTTTTTCCGCGCCATCATGAGCCTGATGCCTAGCCGTGTGCCTCGGCATTTATAAGCGCTAGGGCACATGACCCGTCTTGTAGTGTGACCACACTTATATTGCTATAGAAACATAAGATCCATGAAAGGAAACAAGTTTGAGACTAGTTTGCACCGAATCTAAGTACTACATGCTAGGTGTTTGATGAACAAACTAGACGGCGAATGAACCTTATATTTGCAAGGTATTCATTGCTTTTGTGCTTGGTCATCTTATAAATCTACCCGACTTCGCTTGTGCTTCCATTGTGTTCTAGTACTGCTGATGAGGACATCCCTACTACTGCTACAACCGCTGCACCTACATCAATATTATAAGGACCTCTCACAAGAGCTTGTGCATGTCAACTCAATTATTAGTTACTTTCGTTTCTAGGAACTCTTCCTAATATAAATGATAATCTGATGCTGCCTAAGTTAGATGTGTTCCTGTTACATAGAAATGATGGACCTAGCAAGGACAAGAAGGATAATCAATGGAGCATGCTCATGCATGGAGACCGCGGCAAGATTGTGAGGATTGAATATGACACTACAAGTGAAAATTTCAGAACTTTGAAGACACCATAATGAGAGATGAAGAGATGGACGAAACCAAGAGATTACTACTTCACAATTTTTTCCATAGAGTCATATGGTGTTGCGTCACCTTTTATTTATGGGCCAGGTGTAACACCCCAGTTTTATCTAATATTAATTAGGATTGTTTGTACATTCATAAGCATCATTGTTGCTAAGACAAAATGCAAACAGAAAGAGAAACAAAGTAAAACCCTAACCCTAGTTTCTTCTCTTTCTCAAATCAATTGAAATGGTTTCAAATATTTTGAAAACTACAAAAGGTGTGGAGCCCAAATAGTATAGAGGGCCCTATGTGTTCCAAAACTATTTATACACCCTCTTGTATTTTTGGAATATTCAAAATAGTGTTGAACCCTAATATACAAAAGGGAAAATGAAAAAAAATATAGAAAATGGTTTCAGAAAAAAAAACATAGAGCTATGGAGATCCCTAGGCCGGCCCATCTTTCTTCTCTCCTTGCCCTCTACCGCGCGCAGAAGTCAGCATACCAGTCGCAGCCCAAGCGAGGCCTAGGCCCATTCACCCTTTCATCCAGTCTATCCTCGTCGTCGACCTCGTGCCGCACCCGAAGCAGGTGCGTGTCGGCAACACCGTCGTCCACTAGCGCCAAGATGCCCGCCTCCTCACTGCTTCCTGGAGCTGGACAAGACTGCCATGACACCCTCTCCCTCACCGTATCCTCTCACTCCTCCCCCATGGATCCCTCTCGTCTTCCCTAGAGGCCGAAACCCTAGCCTCAGCCATCATCGGCTCCCCACCACTCCCGGCTGCCCCAAGCTTCCCCAAGGCCACCGTCGGCTTTGCCTCGTCATCCTCGGCCTTCCTGCCAAGCCACGAAAGCCGGGATGCTTTGAATCGCCAGAATCGAGCCCATCTCTCCCGACACCGACGAGCGCTGCCGTGGCCATTGCCGCTACTTCCAGCCACCCCGATCCTTGCTGTCGCCTCCGTCAGAACGGTGGTGAGATGGTGGTCCCCTAGGACCTCTCCTCCCACCCCTCCTGCTTTGTTGCTTGCTCGCGCTGCGCACCTTCACCGTTCGCCGGTAGTCACTGTGGCCGATGATTCTCCGATGACACAAATCGAGCGGCGCAACCACTATAGGGTTCACCTTGGTCTTTCGGTTCAGACGTGCTAGGACGCGCTTGCTAGTGTGTGCTGTGGCATCGCCGCCGATCACCGTCTGACGCTGGCCGGCGGATGACGTCACTCCTGCGTCATCATGACATCAACGTGCGGGTCAGCCGCAGTCAAACCCGGGTCGGGTCCCACTCTGCCTATGTGGACGCTGAGGTGGCCCGGGGCCCCTCTGTCAGCTAATGTGGGTAGCCCAACCCCCGGTGTAAAAAGTAATTCCCCTCTTTTGTTTTAAATTGAGAAAAATGAATAAATACCATAAATTCAATAACTTTTTATTTATAAGTTAGAAAAATATGTATAATATATCAAAATGTTTAGAAAAATGAGATCTACACTTTAGCATCAAAATCATGCATTGTTGAACAACCTTAATTGCAAGTTTAATTAGAAGAACCAATTGAACCCCGTAGGTGATTCCGAGGTTCCCCCTGTTCTAGGGTTTGCACCCCTCGGACCCTGCTTAAATTGCCATCATGTATTAGGGTTACATTTCAACTCTATTTAACTTGTCATATCATCATCCTTGCTTGAGAATTACATCGATGCCATGTGTTGATTGTTTCCCCTTTCTTTGTGGTGTTTGGTTCTTCCCAGTAGAATACGATACCGCCTCCGTGATCAAAGATCGAGATCAACACCATCGAAGCTTGAAGAACAATACTTGGCCAAATATAAACAAGTACAACACAAGGCTTCCGAAGATATGCTTTTTGGTTATCAACAGGCAAAGGCAAGCATATCCCACCATTATACAATCCTATGGTTTTGAAAGCATTTCAATTCTTCCCATGTTGCATACGATTCTACTGTGGTCTTTTATGAATAGATAGAGTATCCTATCTATTGTATTACTCCCTTTGAACTTATATTACCTGATCCACTGCTCATAGCATAACTAGGTTTGGCTTGTGTGCACTGCTAGAGCTATTATCTATGTTTTGCTTAGCCATGCTTAGTTGTCAGTTCTGGTTCATCCAGATGATGTATCAGATGCAGAGAATCTAGTATGATAGGAGAACAATGTATACTGATGAGGTGAGAGTAGTGCTAAAGGTTAAAAATTCTAAGGCTTGTATGGGAGGCCATGGTGGGATGTGGTTTTTGTAGTCCAATGCTCGCCACCACTAGGAACCAAGTTCTTGTCTTTGGACCAAGACGAGCGTACAACCACACAGGGCTTGGGAACCCCTCTGCTGACTAACTTGCTGATACCTTCGATCTGGATTCATGGATGTAGTACAATAGCGTTTTCCCTAGAAGACCTAGGTTTAATCGAACCTCAGAAATCACTACTAAAAGGTAATAAAAAAATGAAACGTCTACAAGACTTTGTTTGTTTGTTTTACCTTAGTTGACCGAACCAATCTAGTTTACTTTATAATGGGTTTGAATCAATGGATGGAAATAGGCCAGGGTTGAAGATCCACCTGCAGATGCACATAAAATGGGATAAAATATAATAATAAGCATAGTCATGTATAATGTTTGAATGGAGATAATCTCTTGTGGGCAACACATCCTATGAGATCTCCATTAGCCAAGTATCTCACCTCAAGCCTTTATCAATCTATGGGTTCTTGGGTACCTACAAGTCCACAGATCAAGACAAGAGACGAAGAAACAAAAGATACAAATCACAATTGCAAACAAAATACAATTCTCCCATGATCTGGATGCACATAATCGTTGTGAGGTTTCTCCCCAGCCCGCAGCCCGTGTGGACTACTCACTCATAACAAATAGATCGGAGATAGAAAACATCATACAAATACTTAGATGGAAATCAAATATTCTTAGAATGGTCGCCAAATCACAAGGAGATCTAAAGTACAAAGCAATGGCTATGGCTATGGCTATGAAGGAAATATGCCCTGAGAGGCAATAATAAAGTTGTTATTATGTATTCCTTGTATATGATAGATGTTTATTCTGCATGACATAATTGTATTGATAGGAAACATCAATACATGTGTGTTTAATAAACAAATAAAAGGTTCCTAGTTATGCCTCTCTTATAGACTAGCTCGTTGATTAACAAGATGATCAAAGTTTCCCGATCATGGACATTGGATGTTGTTAATAACGAGGTCACAACATTTGTGAAATGATGTGATGAACATTCATCTGAAGTATAGCATTACGATCAAAGTCATTATGTTTATATTGCTATAACATCATACAAAGTAATCTTTATCCTTAAACCATGATATCATGTTAATTGCTGACATTAGAAGAGTAACTTGATAAAATCAAACGTCACACTGTAAAATGGTGACTATAAAGGTGGGTTCAGATACTACGAAGATGTCATGTTGAGGCTCATGGATCAAGAGTGGAATTTGTCAATCTCGATGATGGATAGATATACTCTGGGCTCTCTCGGTGATATCACATTAAGGTAGCTTGCAAGCAAGTGATGTGATCACTAGAATGTTATATCACGGTAACAAGAAAAGATTGCATGTCGGTAACGAGATCAAACTAGGTATTTGGATACCGATGATCGAATCTAGGACATGTAATATATCATGAGACAAAGGGATTAAATTACTATCGTTAAAGGTTCTCACGATCACAGAAGTCATCGTTGAATGTGCAGGAGTCAGTAATGATCTCCAGGTCCCGCTTCTGATTATTGATTTGAGAGGAGTCTCAATCATGTTTGCATTATTCGTGAACCGTAGGGTGACACACTTAAGGGTTGCCAAACACCATTTTGGAGCACATATGTTTCAGACAAAAGAATTGCAAAGCGCTGGAATTATTTCGATGGAAACCACAATTGTTTCGGGTGAAATTGCAGAAACTGGTTCTGCATGTGATATTGAAATGTTTTTTAATTAAAGTAATTAACAAAATTCTGAATAAAATAAATAAAAGAGTTTTATTAAATGAGAGTTGCATTAAATTTGGTGGAAATTTAATGCATGTGAGTGGAACTTTGGGTGGAGGCTAAATTGATGTGAGTGGAGCTTCCACCACATGAATGAGGAAGAGGTGGGGGCACCCCCCATGGGCGCCGGCCATGCGAGGGGAGGAGCCCTGATACGTTGCAAACGTATCTATAATTTTTGATTGTTCCATGCTTGTTTTATATCTACTTTCTTATGTGTTGTCCACACTTTGGAGTATTTCTATACACTTTCTTAGACTAACCTATTAACAAGATGCCACAGTGCCAGCTGCCTGTTTTCTTCTGTTTTTGGTTCCAGAAAAGTCAGAAAATGAATATTCTCGTAATTGGACCGGACAAAAGCCAAAGTCGATATTTTACCGGAAGACTCATGGAGCCAGAAGACGAGACAGAGAGGGGCCACAGGGTGGCCACACCATGTGGTGGCGTGGGCTAGCCCTGGCTGCGCCACCAGGTGGTGTGGGCCCCCTAGCCACCCACCGACCTTGCCTCTTCGCCTATAAGATGCCTCCCGATGCAAAGACCCTAGATCGTCAATCCTCCAGCCACGAAAAGTTCCACAGCGCCACCGCCACCAAAGGGGAGATTCGAGGGACATAAAGTCTCTGTTTCGACACCCTGCCAGGACAGGGAAGTGCCCCCGGAGCCATATCCATCGATATCCACCACCATCTCCATCGCCGTTGCTGATTCCCATGATGAGGAGGGAGTAGTTCTCTCTCGAGGCTAAGGGTTCTACCGGTAGCTATGTGTTCATCTCTCTCTCTATGCATGATCATATTGTGATCATGAGCTTTGTAATCAAGTAGATATACCTTGCTACCCATGTGTGTGAAGTTGACAGTGTGCACACCATGGTGGCACTTAGGCTAGAGATTACAGATACTTGTTATAAGTTATATTTGGAGTTGGATGTCTCTATGAAATTGTGGTGTTTGTTGGAACCATCTAGTGCTCAAGGTGACAGTGTGGGGTTATCTAGATGGGAAAAGCGAACTTTGAGGAGTGCTGTTATAGCCCTACCATAGATTAGAGTGTCCAACTGGAGAGTAGTTCAGCATAGTATCATAAAGAAGAATATGTTTATATGGAGTGTTCACTAGTGAAAGTATGATCCCTAGGCCTTGCTTCTAAGCACTGAAACACCGTTTGCTATTAGATCTATTACATGTTTGCTTGCTTCTATCTTTATTTCAGTTTTACTTTAGTCTTTTCCACGCCATCAAGCTATTTTCTATCACCGTTACCACTTATAATTATCTATACCACTTGTATTTCACTATCTCTTTGCTGAACTAGTGCACCTATACACCTGACAAGTGTATTGGGTGTGTTGGGGACACAAGAGACTTCTTGTATCTTAATTGCAGGGTTGCTTGAGAGGGAATACCTTTGACCACTTCCTCCCTGAGTTCGATAAACCTTGGGTGATCCACTTAAGGGAAAACTTGTTGCTGTTCTACAAACCTCTGCACTTGGAGGCCCAACAACTGTCTACAAGAATAGAAGTGCGTAGACATCAAGCTATTTTCTGGCGCCGTTGCCGAGGAGGTAAGGTAAAAGGTACTCACACCCTCCGGTGTTTGTGCTCGAAGTTATTTCCTTTAGATTTTGCAATTTTGTCTTTTTGTTTCTTGTTTTCACTAGTTAGGCTTAATGGAAAACAACAAAAAAATTAGAGAGCTTTATAGTATTTATCTTGAGTTAGGACATGAAGTGTTTGAAGAGAAAATTAGAAAACCTATGGAACTTTATTTGCATGCTAAAAGCAATTTTCTTAGTATGAATTCTTTGGACACCATTATTGCTAATGCTTTGGAAAAGTCTAAGCTTGGGGAAGCTAGTTTTTATGAAAATGATCTTTTTAGTTCCCCATCTTTGGAAGATAGCAATTCTATTGCTTATGATGATACCGAACCTCCAATATATGATGATTACAATGATGAATATGATATTTTCAGTCCACCTACTATTGAGGAGAAAATTAATTATGATCACAATATGCCTCCTATATTTGATGATTATGGTGATGAAAATAATAATGATAGCTATTTTGTTGAATTTGCTCCCACTACAATCAATAAGAATGACTATGTTTATGTGGGGAGTATTAATTCTTTTATGCATGTGGCTCATGATAAGAATGTTTCTTGTGATAGTTATATTGTTACTTATATTCATGATGCTACTGGAAGTTATTATGAGAGAGGGAAACATGGTTTTATGTGTCTCAACAATATTAAGTTCCCCTCTTTATGTTGAAATTTTTGAAGTTGCACTTGTTTTGTTTTCCTATGCTTGTTTCTTTGTGCTTTCATGACTTGTTTCTTTACAAGATTCCCATGCATAGGAAGTGGGGAAATTGACCTGGGATGAATTAATACAAATTTTCCCTGTACTATAATTCCCCCGGCCGAATCAGGCCTTACTAAGCCAAATTAGGCATAAACCCGGCTAGCCCGGGATGTTCCTCAACCGGCCCGGCAGGGGCCAACCCCGACGCCGACTTCTACTTCACCTGGGCCGACTTAACCCAGCCGGTGCACCGAGAGATCCTGCGCCACTAGCTCCTCGCATTGCTACTTCTCCCCAATGCCAGCTGCTTCCCGCCTTGACCAAGTCAACACCACGCGTCAGACTACCTCGCCATGACATTAGCCGCTTTGCCCGGGTGGGCCGCCTCCGCAATGCCAGAGTCACCACACCAGCCTCCTCCCCCGGGTGGGCCGACCTTGCTCACCTCGGCCCACGGCGGGCCATCTTAATCCAGTCCAGATCAACCGCAAACCCCGGACGGGCCGCTAGTTCGGTGCTTCAGCTGGGCTGGGTGAGGGGAGACCCCGTCTAGGCTCCTTCTCTCCTCCCCCGATCCATTTCACCTTGACCCGGTTGGGCCAGATCGACCCTAGGCCGAATCAGATGTAATTTGGCTGGGCTCTTCCCTACCTCCAGGGCAAAGTCCTCCTGCCTGGGCCGAATTACACTTACCTTGGCTAGGCAGAGAATAATATGGTTGGGGCACTATCCCTCGCCCAGCTGAGCCCATTTCTCCTGAGGCCAAGTTATTTCCTTCCTAGGCCAAGTTTATCTTCACCGCGCTGAGTTTTAACGCCCCAGATGCCTCCTTAATCACCTTCGAATGCGCCCCGACCTCTACATCGATGTTCCATCAAGCCAGGTCAAGCTCCACGAGTCACGTACCAGTCTTGGGACGCCCCTGGCTCAGACTGGCACATGCCCTACAGAATATTCCCTTGGCATCTGATGCGTCCAAAATTGAAGCATATTTACCTTTTGTTTTTGCATAAATAGAGTAGGGATTTTTGTATTTCACCGCGCCTACGCGCGCTATTTTGTTCTTGTTTCAACAGGATCCAAAATCGTGGAATCATATATGAATGTATCAATTAAAGCTGTCATATTGTGTAATTATATGAATTTCTAAGTGATAAAAGTCATTTTATGAATTTGCCTTCGCACCTAGAAGAATACCAATCGAAGAGGAGGCACCAGTATGGTTAATGACCACTGGTACGACCAGAGCCCGCCCGTACCATCCGCCCATACCAGGATCCATCGCGACCACCTTGTCAAATACTTCTCCCTGGCAAAGACGAGGGGGGATCTGACATTCACAGCCACCAGAAACCACGAAACACCACATCCGAGAGGGATCTAAGGGAGGAACTTAGCTGGAGTAAAATCCCAGCTACTTCGCGGATCATTGGAGGACAACGCATCATCCTCTTCATCATCAACCGCTGCATCTCCATTACCAAAATCACTCACATCTTTCATCTATTAGATCTCTTTGTAATTCCAGATCCAATTGTGGTTTGCATTAGATCTACCATCATACTTTTATCCATTCATTTGATTATGATGATGTTGTTGCCACGAGTGAGTAGTTCCTTTGTTCTTGGGAAGATGGAGAAACCCTAGCACCATTATGAACATGTAATAAAGATGATCTATTCTTGTGTCCGTATGACTTGCTTGTCTATGATATAATTATGATTTGTGTTTGATCTCTCTCTTTAGATGGTATTGATGACCTAGAAGTATAGGGGGTGTATCGCAGTATTTTCGATAAGTAAGAGTGTCAAACCCAACGAGGAGCAGAAGGTGCTGGCGAATGGCTAGGAGCAAGAATTCTTTGTAAATACTTAGCAAATGGATTTTAGGGGTTTTTGATAATGCAGGTAGTTAAAGTACGAGTAAATAAAAGACAATAAGAATAAATGCAGCAAGTGGCCCAATCCTTTATTCAGCAAAGGACAAGCCGGTTGTATTACTTAAGATGACAAATCATTCTCGAGGAAACATGGGAATACCGTCAAGTGCTTTCGCTTCATGTAATTGATTAATCTTCTTTAGTTTGCTAAGTGTTGTGTGGGTGAACCTGTGCTAATGTACCGACGTTCCAAGGACTAATACATACTTGTGATTATACCCCTTGCAAGCATCCGCAAGTACAAGAAAGTAATTAAGGTAGAAACCTAACCACATCTTTAAACTCTAAGACCCTGACGTCCCTTGTGCAATGGTTTCCTCACGGGGGTTCAGGTTTCTGTCACTCCGGCAACCCCTACGATTAGTAGCCAAATACACAATGCATTCCCCTAGGCCCATATAGGTGAAGTGTCATGTAGTCGACATTCACATGACACCACTATAAGAAGTACACCACAACTTAAATATCAAACCATTGAATCTTTCTCAACATAATTCCACTACTAACAACATGACTTCTCCCATGTCCTCAAGAACAAAACGAACTACTCACAAGACATCATATCGATCATGATCAAAGATGAAATAATGATATGTAACAATCTGAACATAAACGATAATTCAATGGTTCACTCAATAACATGAACTACAAAGAGTAATCAACATCAGGAAAGTTTCCCCTAAGAACTATGCAAGATTCAACCCACTTGTTACAGCGGTATAGAGGTGGTGATGATGGTGCTGATGGAGATCATGGTGGTGGTGATGATGGTGTTGATGGCGACGATCTCCCCTCTCTAGGAAGGAATTCCCCTGGCAGAATTCTGTCTGCCGGAGAGATCTTTCTCTCTCGGTGTTTTCCTCCCCGCAGAGGCGGAATCTTTCTATGGTCGCTCCCCGAGTCTTAGGGTTTAGGGAGGATAATATACGCCAGAGGGGAGAGGCTGGAGTGGACCAGGGTGGCCACAACACCTGGTGGCACGGCCTGGGGTGGCCCACGCCAGGGGGTGGTGTGGGCCCCCTGTGGGCTATCTCCACTTCCCCTTCTGGATTTCTTCGTCTTCTAGAAAAATAGGATTTTCCATGTATTTTCTTAGATTTTCTGATCTTCGCGAATTTTGCCTCCAAACAGCACCTTTTCCATCAGAATCCTGACTGCAGCGGTCCATGCTCCAAAAGTCATCAACCATGCAAAAACAGATGAAATAACATAAGTATCATCTCTTAATACGAAATATATCAATGAATAACAGTAAATTATGATATAGAATAGTGATGCAAAATGGACGTATCAACTCCCCCAAGCTTAGACTTCGCTTGTCCCCAAGCGAAACTGAACTCAATAAACATGACCTCAGGTTTTTGGACTGAAGAGTCGATAAATGAATACGGTCAAGAAGCATCACATTCATCAATACATAAGTCATAACAAAAGACAACTCACTATTATATAACTTAACTTGCAATAAGCAAAGGAAACACAATAAAGATACATAAAGTAAATCATAATTGGTAATGGCAAACTTAGCTCTTGGTCGAAGAATAGTTGACAATTTGCTGGAGTTCACAAATAACTGATTTTCAATGATAACTTTCAAAGTAGTAGACACTAAGATAAGAGCAAAGTGCAAAACAAGGAACATAAGAAACATCATTGAATAAATCATCATATGAATGAATGAAACACAACAACTCAAAATACTTGCTGAGGTAGAAGGGAATAGGTTTACTGACTCAACTAAAAAGTAAAAGAAAGGCCCTTCGTAGAGGGAAGCAGGGATTTCAAGTTTCATAAAGAGCTCCCAAAAATTATGGTACTTATTATCTTTCAGCTCTCATTGCCCCTATCATAGGCATCTTTAGGTGGTTACGGTTAAAGTGATCAAATATGAGGATATGCTTGACAAGTTTCAAGTTGAAAATCTCATGTCCCTTGAATACGAGCGCCGCTCCTCATGCTACTCAAGTTTAGTCACCGGTAAGTTCTTGTCATAGTAAGTACATGTGTATCATAGAGAACCGCCAACGGGGTACCCCTTGCCCGATGATACGGAAGAATCCCCATATCAAAATGACAAGGCAAGCAGACAACAAGCATCTCAGCAATCTTCTTATTTACCATGGGAATATGGTGCTTTTTTCTATATTTCCTCTTTTCTCATCTCTTTTTTTCTTTTTTTCTTTTTCTCAATCTCTATCTCTTTTCTTTTTTTATAAGAAAGCTTCATAGATGCTCGTTATGGTTACGCTGCAGGTTTCCACCATGACAACATGGATTACACCGGCGGCCCAGGCGTTTCTCTAACACACATACATAACTCCATGGACTTACAAGCTCCCCTTTCATTTCACACCGACGACATCCATAGACAAAAGAACATGATATCAACTAGGTACAAAGTACCGGTGCAATGTTGAAAGCGTTCCCCATGACAGCATGGTTCTGCTAATTCACAACTTACAAAGCGCAAGCATATACGCGACATAGATGGGCACAATGGTTCAAGTTTATTAAGTGCAAGAAAGTAAAGTGTGCCATCAAGTTCGTGAGAGCTTTAATCACTAATTTTCACATAACAAGTTTAATTTGAAAGGTAGATAAAAACATGAATTTTCTTGGAATAGCAATAGTGCTAATAGGTAGGTATGGTGGACACAAATGACATAGGTTTTGGTTTAAGGATTGGATGCACGAGAAGAATTCCCTCTCAGTATAGGTTTTTGGCTAGCAAAGCTGGGTAACAAGCATAAGAGTTGAAGGAAACAAACAAACATACAAGTGACAAAAACAAACATGCAATCTTCCTTGGAAGCACAGAAGGTCTTAACTAGAGAATACTAAACTTATGAGCAAATCAAGAAAGAAAGATGATGAAATTATATTTCTTTAGAGTACTTTTTATCTTTTTCATTCAACTCTCAAAAATAGTGTTGCTACTGACCGAGCCAGGTTTTCCAAAACCAACTAAATTAACTCAATGATCCCAAAGTGATACCAATACTAACAACAAGATCAATCATATAACCATGAATTGAAAACTAATATAAGATATGCAAAATAGTAAATGATAGAACTTCTCATTAATATTCCATAACGCAACTCACGCCAAGGGATACATAGACATCTATCGAGAGAGGGGACACTTCCATAATGCAAACCATCCTACACGATAACTTCTCTATTCATGATATGACTCTACTAAAAAGGTAAAAAGATAGAAGATAGTGATATGATACCGCGACACTCCCCCAAGCTCGTAACAAACCAAGGGGATGCCAAAACCTGATGACGAATTACTCCTTCGGTGGTAGTGGTATTCTCTCGATGAGCTCTTTGATTAGTTTCCCCAAGTATTCAATCTCGAAGGTGAGATTACGGATCAACTGTTAGTTTTGCTCAATGCAGCTCATGACCATGTCACATTGAGAATTCCAGTTCTTGCGATTCTTTCCCCACTCTTCCTCCTTGAAGTCTTCATTCCCTGCATGGCTAGAATGACGCAAATCCCAATTGGAGGATAGTTTCTCCTTGGGCATATTCTGGTATTGATGCTCATGGATAAGGGTATGGAAAGGATTCTTGGTGCATGGAGGAAGTGACCGTGGAGCCAAACAGTGATGAGGAGGCTTCCCTCCAGTTGACATAATCCTGGCAGGGTTTGCCACCACTCCAATGCTTGCAATGGTAGTGCCGGTGTGCTTTGCCTCCTCTTCATCTTCACTCTTGATCTCCTTCTCCTGCCCGGGTCTTGGAGGTCTTCCTCCATAGGCTCCTTTCCCTTATCCTTGGCGGACACCATTGTGCCTCTAAACTTTCAAGAATAGTTCCTGGCAGAAATAGATCGAAACGAAAACACGACGAGAACATGATATACGAACCTCGGGGGATCTGGGGGATTATATATTACGAAGTTTTACAACAAAAGGAAGGTACTGGGAGAAAACGGGTCGGAGACGAAGGCCGCGGTGGCCACACCACTTGCTGGCGTGACCAGGGGGCCCGCACCAGTGGGTGGTGTGAGCCTCCCTGACTCTGTTTCCGTCCCTCTTTCGCTTCATAGCTTTCCTTGTTGGATAAAAACTCCAAAAATATAACTAGCCAGAATTTTCGCGGAACTTTTATTACCAGAACTGTTACCTATTCGAAAACGGACTCTATAGGTCTCTGAATTTGGTCTTTGATAAATTTTTCCGGAGTTACCACTTTAATAACATCAATATATTCATCTTCAAACTCATATAGCTCGAGTCATGAAACCTTTCACTTTCTCATTACACCATTTTCTCCACTAACCTGGAAATTTCTTCACACAAAACTTCACAGAATTCTCATTAGCAACATAAGTGTAAGCGAGGTAATAAACGTTTTAGGTTCAATTTCAACTGAAATATGGCAAAACATAAGCTACTAAAGCAACTCCGTCTGAAAACCCAAAAAGAATTCAAAAAGGAAATCGTTTTAAGAAGCAAATGCAAAAGTGGTAAAATCTGTCAAAACAGACTAGCAGGTGAAGATCAATTTTTTCGAAACTCTTCTGTTGCTCAAGTCAAAAAGTGAAAAACTAACTAAAGTTAAACAACAACCTGGGGCAGAAGCACAAAAAATTACAGCTCAATCCGAGGTACAGAGATCTCTCACGAATTTTTACGGTGAAGCACAAAAATCTGTTTCGGGACAGCAATTTCCCCAAATCTTACTTCTCTCTCATTAGAGGTTGATCTTGACACAAAACCGAAAAAAAAGGATAAGGAGAGGTTATTACTGAGGTAATAACTTACAAGACTCAAAGAAACAAAAACAAACTTAAAGCAAGAATAAACTGGGTTGTCTCCCAAAAAGCTTTTTCTTTATAACCATTAAGATGGGCATGATAATTTCAATGATGCTCACACATAAGAATATGAATTAAAGTGAAAGAGAGCATTAAGAAGCAAAAATACACATGTTTAAGTCTAACCCACTTCCTATGCAAGGTAACTTTGTAAACAAACAAGTTGTTGAAACCAGAAACTGTAAGCATAAGAAGGCAAAACAAGTGCAACATAAAGACTTTAAGCATAAAACAAGGAAACTTGATATTATTGAGATGCATAAGAACAGTCTTCCCTCTCTCATAATAACTTTCAGTATCATGCATAAATTTAATAATATAGCTATCACAAGAACCATTGTAGCTATGATCACTTATCCTAACAGAAAACATAGGGACACTAACTCTCATAACACTACTTTGTGAAACAATATTAGGGGTATCCTTACAGAGGATAGTGTGTCCATATTCCACATATTTAGTGACAAAGTCTTTCACATTTTCTATTATAGGTTCATCTTCCATTTGTTTATCAGGTTCAACAACTTTATTTGTACTTTCATTAACCATACTAGCTATCATAAAATGTTCCTTTATCTTAACTGGGAAAGGTATTTTCTCAATGTAAGGTTCAGGTAAAGCATGATTAGCAGTATAAACTTCAGTATTTCTTGCAGGAACACACTTGGCAACATCTTTATATGGTTCATGATACTTATTCCAATTCTTTTTAGGCACTTCAATATAGGAAGCAAAAGCCTTAAAATAAGTTGGAATAGCTTGAGAGTCTAGACCATAAGCATTTTTAATATTTTGACAGTCATCAGTCCCCATAAAAGATTCAATGCATTCATAATCATAATTTATACCTGACTTTCTTCCTTTGTCATTCTCCCATGCTTCAGCATTATCTTGAATACGGTCTAGAAGATCCCATTTAGCTTCTTCTTCCATGCGAGTGAATGATCCAGCACAAGAAGCATCCAATAAATCCTTATCACGATGAGAAAGCCTTGCATAAAAGTTATTGATAATAATATTGTTGGGGAGCTCATGAATGGGGCATTTGAGCATTAGTAACTTCAATCTCCCCCAAGCTTGAGCTATACTCTCTCCATCAAGAGGCCAAAAGTTGTATATTTGATTCTGATCTTTATGAATCTCACTAGGAGGATAAAACTTTGAATAAAAGAGAGGTTATTTACTCCCATTCAATATCTTGACCATTCTTCAGCAGCTTATACCATTCTTCAACTCTTCCTTTCAGTGATAATGAGAATAACTTCTTCTTGACTTGATCTATTGTAATACCTCCACACTTAAACAACCCGTATAATTCCTGTATAAAGAGCAAATGATCACTTGGATGGATAGTTCCATCTCCAACATAATAGTTATCCATAACACGATCAATAATTCTTGTAGGTATTTTAAAAGTATCATTCTCAGCAGGTGGTGGTTCATCTACTACCTTAGTAGTGGTAGTAGCATTACGAAATAAGAAACTCAGCGAATTATCCATAATGAAAATAAAGCAAGTAACAGAATAAACAATACTCACAGTAGAAGTTTCCTTTACTAGTTCCACTCTCCAATAGCGCTTCACTCCCCGGCAACGGCGCCAGAAAATAGTCTTGATGACCCACAAGTATAGGGGGTGTATCGCAGTATTTTCGATAAGTAAGAGTGTCGAACCCAACGAGGAGCAGAAGGTGCTGGCGAATGGCTAGGAGTAGGAATTCTGTGTAAATACTTACCAAACGGATTTTTAGTGGTTTTTGATAATGCAGGTAAATAAAGTACGAGTAAATAAAATACAATAAGAATAAATGCAGCAAGTGGCCCAATCCTTTATTCAGCAAATGACAAGCTGGTTGTATTACTTAAGATGACCAATCGTTCTCGAGGAAACATGGGAATACCGTCAAGTGCTTTCGCTTCATGTAATTGATTAATCTTCTTTAGTTTGCTGTGTTCTGTGGGTGAACCTGTGCTAATGTACCGACCTTCCTAGGACTAATACACACTTGTGATTATACCCCTTGCAAGCATCCGCAAGTACAAGAAATTAATTAAAGTAGAAACCTAACCACAACTTTAAACTCTAAGACCCTGACGTCCCTTGTGCAATGGTTTCCTAACGGGGGTTCAGGTTTCTGTCAATCCGGCAACCCCTACAATTAGTAGCCAAATACACAATGCATTCCCCTAGGCCCATATAGGCGAAGTGTCATGTAGTAGACGTTCACATGACACCACTAGAAGAAGTTACACCACAACTTAAATATCAAACCATTGAATCTTTCTCAACACAATTCCACTACTAACAACATGACTTCTCCCATGTCGTCAAGAACAAAACGAACTACTTACAAGAGTAATCAACACCGGGAAAATTTCCCCTAAGAACTATGCAAGCTTCAACCCAATTGTTATAGCGGTATGGAGGTGGTGATGATGGTGCTGATGGAGATGATGGTGGTGATGATGATGATGATCCCGATGAAGTCCAGCTTGATGGTGGTGTTGATGGTGATGATCTCCCCTCTCCGGGAAGGAATTCCCCCAGCAGAATTCTGTCTGCCGGAGAGATCTTTCTCTCTCAGTGTTTTCCGCCCCGCAGAGGCGGCGGAATCTTTATGTGGTCGCTCCCCGAGTCTTAGGGTTTCGAGAGGATAATATACGTCAGAGGGGAGATTGTAGAGTGGAGCAGGGCGGCCACACTGCCTGGTGGCGCGGCCTGGGGTGGCCCACGCCAGGGGGTGGTGTGGGCCCCCTGTGGCCCATCTCCACTTCCCCTTCTGGCTTTCTTCGTCTTCTGGAAAAATGGGATTTTCCATGTATTTTCCTAGATTTTCTGATCTTCGCAAATTTTTCCTCCAAACAGCACCTTTTCCATCAGAATCCTGAGTGCAGCGGTCCATGCTTCAAAAGTCCTCAACCATGCAAAAATAGATGAAATAACATAAGTATCATCTCTTAATATGAAATACTCCCTCTGTCCCAAAATAAATGACGTGGGTTTATCTAGATTCGGATGTATCTAGTCTTGTTTTAGTGTAAGATACATTCGAATCTAGACAAATACAAGTCACTTATTTTGGGACGGAGGAAGTATATCAATGAATAACAGTAAATTATGATATAGAATAGTGATGCAAAATGGACGTATCAGGTATGTGTAGTCGGCCGCGTATCATTTGCCTTCGGGACGCAAGGGAGGGAGAAATCCTTTGGACATGTCTTCGAAGCGTACCTGGAATGCCCCGTGACAGATTGACGCTGGCTCGTAACCTGGATGGTCAAAGGAGGATTAAAGAGAGACTCCGTAAGCTAATTACGATATCCATAGGGAAACCCTTAATTGCGGTGGTTTGTATGGGTGATTTCTCGCAGACATCGCAGTGGTTGTTTTGAGGTGACCTCTCACTTGGCTCAACAAAGTGGATTCCTACGAGCCTTGTAGTGAACATCATATTATGGGGCTCTCTCCACACGTATCATGACACAAGAAGTATGTTATATTGATTGCACATAACAATAATTCTATGCTAGTGGTGTATCCTACATCCCCGAGAACATTTTAGCCCTATTGAGTTCAACCCCGCTTTCACATAAACTTGTTACTTGTTTTCTTTTTACTTGTTTTAATTACTTTTCTGCAAACAACCATAAACCTTTCAAACACCCTTTACTTGAGATCAAAGATAGCTTACAATTATACTTTGGTAGAGAGTAACGAGGGGCATAAAGAACTTTACCAATAGCTCTCTGTGGGTTCAATATCTTTACTTCGAAACTATCTACAATTGATATGTGCACTTGCAGTCATCAGCATCTCTTAAGATGCTAGGAATATGATGGGCATCTCAGGAAGATGCTAGGGAATATGCTAAAGGGATAATATTAGTGACTCAAGAGGCCAACGACGAGTACTACGAGACAACTAACGAGTCTGACCATGACCAAGCGTGTGGGACAAGACTTGTTGATACATTGCAAATGTATCTATAATTTTTGATGTTCCATGCTTGGTTTTATCTACTTTCTTGTGTTTTGTCCACACTTTGGAGTAATTTTCATATGATTTCTTGGACTAACCTATTAACAAGAGCCATAGTGCAGCTGCCTGTTTTCTGCTATTTTTGGTTCCAGGAAGTCAGAAAATGAATATTCCAGTAGATGCTAGCAACTCCAAGAGTTTGTATTTATGCTTGATAGTGGGTTCATGCCTCTAGTAATCTGGGGAAGTGACAGAAATCTCTAAGGTACTAGATGTGCTGTTGCCACTAGGGAGAAAACAACAATCCTTTGTTCATAGAACAATCGTATTGTTTACTTTACATGTGATTCGTAAAGAAATAATCTGTTGCTTGCAACTTAATACTGGAGGGGGTTCAGATGATAACCTGAAGGTGGATTATTAGTCATAGATGCAGTTGGATGGTGGTCTATGTATAATGTTGTAATGCCCAATCAAGTCTCAAAGGAGTCAAGATGATTAGTTTATGCTTGTATGCTTTCTCGATGTTTGTCAATTGCCCCGCTGTAATTTGTTCACCCAAAATGTTATCTATCTTAAGGAGAGCCACCTCTAGTGAACTATGGACCCCGGTCCTTTCTTTTACATATAATCTACTACCTGTTTACTGCTTTGTGTTTACTTTCTGCAAACTATTACTTCCTTCCATTAGATACGTTTAATTCTTTGTTTTCAGCAAAATCGGTGAGATTCACAACCTCATTGCAAGTTGGGGGCAAAGTTCTGTGGTTGCGTTGTGCAGGTCTCCATGTTGCTGCTGGCACCAGTAGTGCACCCTGCCAACTTTCAGCTAGCTACACCTTTGGGGTGTTTTCTTGCTCCTACTGGATTGATAACCTTGGTTTCATACTGAGGGAAAACTTTCTCATGTGCTCATCATACCTTCCTCTTGGGGTTCCCCAACGAGCTCGATATATTTTGGGCCATCAACAACTTTTTCTGGTGCCGTTGCCGGGGAGTCAAGGACATCTTCACAAGGGGAGTCCCTCATAACCAATATCTTTACTTTGTTATTCTTGTTTTGCTTAGTTTCTTTTGCTTAGTTTGCTTGTTTTCTTTATCAAAAACACACAAAAAATAGTCTTACTAGTTTGCTTTCTTTATTAAAAACACAAAAAAATGACTACTCTGGAAAACACTAAGTTGTGTGACTTCACTAGCACCAACAACAATGATTTCATGAGCACACCTATTCCTCCACATGTTCTTGAAGCTACTTTCTTTGAGATTAAACCTGCTTTACTCAATCTTGTTATGAGAGAACAATTTTCTGGTATTGGTAATGAAGATGCGGCTGCTCATCTAAATAACTTTGTTGAACTTTGTGAGATGCAAAAGCATAGGGATATAGATGGTGATATTATTAAGCTGAAATTGTTTCCTTTCTCTTTGAGAGGAAAACCTAAAGAATGGTTGAATTCCTTAACTAGGAATAATATTGATTCTTGGACTAAGTGCAAAGATGCTTTTATTGGAAAATACTATCCTCCTGCTAAGATTATATCTATGAGAAGTGAAATAATGAATTTTAAACAATCTGATAATGAACATGTTGCTCAAGCTTGGGAAAGAATGAAATATTTGGTAAAGAATTGTCCCACTCATGGACTAACTGCTTGGATAATCATCCAAACTTTTTATGCAGGATTGAACTATTCTTCAAGGAACCTATTGGATTCTGCTGCTGGAGGTACCTTTATGACCATTACTTTGGGTGCTGCAACAAAGCTTCTGGATAATATGATGGTTAACTACTCTGAATGGCATACTGAAAGAGCTCCACAAGGTAAGAAGGTAAATTCTGTTGAACAAACCTCCTCCTTGAGTGATAAGATTGATGTTATTATGTCTATGCTTGTTAATGGGAAAGCCCATATTGATCCAAATAATGTTCCCATAGCCTCATTGGTTGCTCAAGAAGAGCAAGTTGATGTGAACTTCATAAGAAATAACAATTTTAGCAACAATGCCTACAGGAATAATTTTGGTAATAACAATTATAAGCCATATCCTCCCAACAATGGTAATGCTTACGGAAATTCCTATAACAATAATAGGAGTGCTCCCTCTGAACTTGAAGTTATGCTTAAAGACTTTATTAGTAAGCAAACTGCTTTCAGTAAAACTATTGAGGAAAAACTCTCTAATGCTGAAAGAAATATAGCATCTTTGGCTAAAGCTCAGTCTTCTTTGAATAAAATGGCTGCTAAACCTGAAATTAATGATAATCCCTTTGCAGCTACTAATGCCATACAAGTAAGAATTGATGAAATGTTAGCCTATTAGCTGAATTACATGCTAAGTGGGAAAGAGAAGATGAAATTGCAAGAAATATTAGTGTTTCTACTATCACCACCACTAGTGTTGAGGCTAGTAATAGTTCTACTACTTTAGATGATAAGTTTGATTTTGAACTAGATGGTTGCAATATCTCTGAAGTTATTAAGTTCCTACAAAAGACTGCTAAAAGTCCTAATGCTAGTTCTATGAACATGGCCTTTACAAAACACATTATTGACGCTCTCATAAAGATTAAAGAAGAAAAGATGAAACATAAAGCGTCTAGTCCTATAAAACAAAAAAATGGTTGGGAACCCATCATTAATATGAAAGTGAATGATTTTGATTTCAAGGCTTTATGTGATCTTGATAGTAGTGTTTCTATTATGCCTAGAAGGATTTATGATATGCTTGATTTGCCTCCACTTGAAGATTGTTATTTGAATGTTCCACTTGATGATAATGCTAAAAAGAAACTCATGTGGAGTATTAATGATTTTCTTATTATGGGCAACAATGCCTATGTCCCCGTTGATTTCTATGTTTTGGATGTTGAATGCAATGCTTCTTGTACTATTACTTTGGGAAGACCTTTTATTAGAACTGTTGGTGCTATTATTGATATGAAAGAAGGCACCATTAAATATCAACTCCCACTCAAGAAAGGTATAGAACACTTCCCTAAGAAGAGAGAGAAGATTTCGTTTGCCTCTCCTATGAAAACAAAATTTGGTTTTAATGCTTCTTCATTTGAGAACACTTGATTCTTTTTCTTGCTTCTTATGCCTAACTTAAAGGCGTTAAAGAAAAGTACTTATTGGGAGATAACCCAAAAGTTTTAGATGAGTCTTGGAAGTTATTACTTCAGTAATAACCGCCCCTTATCCTTTTTATTTGCTTTTTGTGCCAGGAGTAACCTCTAATGAGAGAGAAGTAATGGTTGGGAAAGTTGCTATCCCGAAACATATTTCTGTGCTTCACCGTAAAAATTCGTGTAAAATCTCTGAACGTCCTTTTGAGGCATGAATTTTTTATCTTCTGACCCAGGTTGTTATCTAACTTTCGTTAGTTCAACACTTTTTGATTTGAGGAACAGAAGGTCTTTGAACAAATTTGTCTTTACCTGCTGGTCTGTTTTGACAGATTTCTGCAATTTTTTGCATTTGCTTCTTGTTGGTTCCTTTTTGAGTTCTTTTGGGGAATTGAGCTTTTTAAGGGAAGTGCTACAGTAGCTAGCGTTCTAATGGAAGTTTATTGTTGTTAGAACTGAACCTAAAGACTTATTATCTTGATTGCACTAATGTTGCTAATAAAGATTGTGTGAAGTTTTGTATGAAGGAAAAATTTCAAGTGTATGGAAGGAATGAGTAATGAGATGAAAGATGGACTAAAGCTCAAGCTTGGGGATGCCATGCGTGTCACCCCAAGAAATATCCAAGAAGTACAATCGTCAAAGCTTGGGGATGCCCAAGGCATCCCCCTCTTCATCAATAAAAATTCCAGGTTTCTTCCAAACGCTTCATTTTTATTGTTTCATGCACACTTGTGTTGTTCTTGGAGCGTCTTCTTTTTCGTTTTTGTTTTTGTTTATGTTTTTCGTTTTCTTTGTTTGCTTAGTTTTCTCAATAAATTTGTTGGACCCCCTCTTTCATACATTAGTGTTCAAATAGTTTGGTTTGGTTTGGAAAAAAGTAGGAAAGCTCATGCTTAAGTGGTAAAGAGAGCTTGTTTTTAACTGTGGCCTATGCTTTGTCATGCCATGCTTGATATTGTTTTGGCTTTATGCTTAGTATTATTTGCTGTAGCATGACTTGTTATAAACAATTGAGATTACTTAATGTGCCTTGGATGAATCATGCGTTGTTTTAGCATATTAAAGCATAGTATTATGGTATTCTCCTTTGATGTTTTATTTGGGTTGACTTGGCGCATGCTCACACCATGTTATGACTATCCAAAGTCACCATAGCCTTTATGATCCTTTTAGTTTTCAACTTGTAGTATCACTTTATGCTTTGATCAATGATGTTTTGTCGCTCTGCATGATTATGGCCATTACTGCTCTCTTAGTTTGTCGCTCCTAGTCTTTTGCTAGCCTCGACAACCAAGTATGAGTTCCACTCATGCATCCAACTCCCTAAACCAAGTTATTCCAAAGAGTCCACCATACCTACCTACTAGCTTATGCTATTCCAAGTATATTCATGCTTTTGTTTACCTTCCAAATTAAACTTGCTATGAGAAAACTAGTGATTAAATCTCTCACGAACTTGATGGCACACTTTACTTTTCTTGCCCTTAATAAACTTGAACCATTGTGTCGTCTATGTTGTATATGCTTGCACTTATTTGTTGGGGATTAGCAGAACCATGCTGTCATGGGGAACGCTTTCAACATTACACTGGTACTTTGTACCTAGTTGATATCATGCTCTTTTGTCTATGGATGTCGTCGGTGTGAAATTAAAGGGGAGCTTATAAGTCCATGGAGTTATGTATATGTATTAGAGAAACGCCTGGGCCGCTGGTCTAATCCATGCTAACATGGTGGAAACCTGCAGCGTAACCATAATGAGCTGTCTATGAATCATTCTTCTTATAAAAAAAAGAGTCCTATATTGAGAAAAACAGAAAAAGAGAAAAAAATGAGATTATGAAAAGAGGAAAGAGAGAAGAAAGCACCATATTCCCATGGTAAATAAGAAGATTGATGAGATGCTCGTTGTCTGCTTGCCTTGTCATTTTGATATGGGGATTCTTCCGTATCATCGGGCAAGGGGTACCCCGTTGGCGGTTCTCTATGATACACATGTACTTACGATGACAAGAACTTACCGATGACTAAACTTGAGTAGCATGAGGAGCGGCCCTCGTATTCAAGGGACATGAGATTTCTAACTTATACTTCGTCAAGCATGTACACCATAGTTTGTTCACTTTAACCTTAATCACCTTCAAGATGCTTATGATAAGGGAAATGAGAGCTGAAAGCTATAAGTACCATAATTTTTGGAAGCTCTTTATGAAACTTGAATCTCTGCTTCCTTCTATGAAGGCCTTTCTTCCACCATTACATTGAGTCTCCACCTTCTATCTTTATGCACCTACTTTGAGAGCATAGTGGCCATTCTTAGTTCTATGTGAATTGTCCCAAGACTAGTTGATTGATACATAAAGTGATATTGCTTGTTTTAAACTATTTGTATCTAGTCACTCTTATGAACTTTGAAGGTGTCCTATGCATTTATATTTGCTACTCTATGAGGGACAAGCTAAATACTATTATGCTATGTTTTTTTCATGTGAAACAAACAAACGTCTTGCAAAGCATTGTTATTCATGAATCTTTTGTTTGTGCCTTTTCATGTTGCAACATAGTTTCTTTGTCTTATTGCTAGAACTTTGTCTTTCATGTTATGATTGAAGTACTATGATCCCAGCTTTGAATGTTTTACAAATACTTTGATCAAGTTTATGATGGTGCATGTCACCTCAAAAATTATTCTTTCTTTTTATCACTTACCTACTCGAGGATGAGCAGGAGTTAAGCTTGGGGATGTTGATATATCTATAATTTTTGATGTTCCATGCTTGGTTTTATCTACTTTCTTGTGTTCTGTCCACACTTTGGATTACTTTTCATATGATTTCTTGGACTACCCTATTAACAAGAGCCACAGTGCTAGCTGCCTGTTTTCTGTTGTTTTTGGTTCCAGGAAGTCAGAAAATGAATATTCTCGGAATTGGACGGGACAAAAGCCAAAGTTACTATTTTACCGGAAGACATCTGGAGCCAGAATATGAGACGGAGAAGGGCCAGAGCGCGGCCACACCACCTGGCCACGCGACCAGGCTTGGGCCGCGCCAGGGGGTGGTGTGGCCAGCCCAGGCACCCCTCGGCCTCTCCTTCAGCCTATAAGATGCCTCCGATACCAATACCCTAAGTACCTGATCAAAAATCCATGAAAGAGTCTGTAGCCGCCGTCGTCTCTGTCCCTAGATCGGGAGGGATTTGAAGCTCTTCCCAACACCCTGCCGGAGAGGGGAATTCACCCTGGAGGCCTTCTTCATCATCATGCAAGCCTCCTGTGTGATGCGTGAGTAGTTCATCTCTCGACTACGCGTCCATGTAGTAGCTAGATGGCTGGTTCTCCTCCTTTGTGCTTTCATGTTTAGATCTTGTGAGCTACGTTTATGATCAAGATCATCTATTTGTAATTCTGCATGTTGTGTTTGTGGGGATCCGATGGATATTGAGATGCTATTTCAAATTGATTATTGATTCTATCATGTCTTTGTTATTTGTGATCTTGCATGCTTTCTGTTGTTAGTAGCTATCATGGCCAAGTAGATGCTAGCAACTCCAAGAGTTAGTATTTATGCTCGATAGTGGGTTCATGCCTCTAGTAATCTGGGGAAGTGACAGAAATCTCTAAGGTACTAGATGTGTTATTGCTACTAGGGAGAAAACAACAATCCTTTGTTCATAGAACAATCGTATTGTTTACTTTACATGCAATTCATAAAGCAATAATTTGTTGCTTGTAAGTTAATACTGGAGGGGGTTCGGATGATAACCTGAAGGTGGATTATTAGTCATAGATGCAGTTGGATGGCGGTCTATGTATAATGTTGTAATGCCCAATCAAGTCTCAAAGGTGTCAAGATGATTAGTATATGCTTGTATGCTTTCTTGATGTTTGTCAATTGCCCCGCTGTAATTTGTTCACCCAGCATGTTATCTATCTTAAGGAGAGCCACCTCTAGTGAAGTATGGACCCCGGTCCTTTCTTTTACATATAATCTACAAACTGTTTACTGCTTTGTGTTTACTTTCTACAAACTATTACATCCTTCCATTCGATACGTTTAATCCTTTGTTTTCAGCAAAACCAGTGAGATTGACAACCTCATCGCAAGTTGGGGGCAAAGTTCTGTGGTTGTGTTGTGCAGGTCTCCACGTTGCTGCTGGCACCGGTAGTGCGCCCTGCCAACGTTCAACTAGCTACACCTTTGGGGTGTTTCCTTGCTCCTACCGGATTGATAACCTTGGTTTCATACTGAGGGAAAACTTGCTGCTGTGCTCATCATACCTTCCTCTTGGGGTTCCCCAACGAGCTCGATATATTTTGGGCCATCACTTGTCCCTTGGGCTCTTTGTCGAAGATTTTGGATCCATTGTTGCGCCATTGAATGAGCTTACAAAGAAAGATGTGCCTTTTGTTTGGGGCGACAAACAACATGATGCTGAAAGAGAGGTTAACACATGCTCCTTTAACCCAACTTCCTAATTTGACTGAAACATTTGAACTTGAATGTGATGCTTGTGGAATTGGGTTGGGAGGTGTGTGATAACCCCCAAGTGAATGGGATCACCGTAGTACAATTCGATAAGTATATGAGTGTCGAACCCACGAGGAGATGAAGGTAAACTATCTATTCTCTAAAGCCATATAACCCACGTATATGTCCTTCTATGCAATGCTATGAACTAGAGTTTGTGTGTGGTTGTTTTTGCTAATAACTAGAAAGCAGTGAAGTTTTGGAAGTAAATACTATAGGTATACTATTGCAAGTAAAGTGGAGCTAGTGACGTAGGAGCAAGTTTCTCAAGGGAGCAAGTGTTTAGGCAAATCGTTATTTGATTCATTTGTTTGTCACAATTAGTGAAGCACATGTATTATCTTTTTATTGTTTCTCCTAGAGAGGAGCCATAGAGAGGTGTAAACATATAGATGAGAAAGTACACCACTCGTGATTGATCCCATGGCCAATTAAGAGCATACAAGGAAATTATTAAGACATAAAGTGCAACCACCGCATTTTTGATTTAAGGTCCCCATAGTTATGCCTCCCATTAATTAACCATGAATTAATATAACATGCATATCTAAGACTTCGGTTTCTGTCAAAACACGGATATCCCTCCTATCATCCAATGGTGACAACATTTATTTATTCCCCCAACATATGTGTCCACTTATATATTAGTATATAAGATCATCATAGAATTAACATATATTTGTATGCAACCATCAACGAACTATTTCGCAATTGCCATAAATAATTCACTACTCAAACCTCAACATAGAGACACAATGAATCATGGGAAAATAATAGATTGCATCACACATCATGTTTGCCAAGAGATTACAGTGGGAATGATGGAGAGTTGTTGTATATGGTGATAGAGAGGTGCCTCCCCAAGGGGGAGAGGCTACCATGGCGATGAGAGGAGGCGGCACACCGACAGGGAGGCACCAACGACCACCAAGGAGGGCAGGAGACCTTAGGGACGGTGACCCCTTGGCCCTTCTTCTTCCTTGGAGATGGTGCTGGTGTGGAGGGACTCCTCCCACTCCTTGGCGGCTGCCAAGAGGGAGGAATTTCATGCCTATGGATGGATGCCTCCAAAATTAGGGTTTCCATCAATATATAGTGGTGGATATGCAATCTAGCCCATGGGATGGATGCCGATTTGATCCAAGGGCTCTTGGGAATCTCTAGAACCTTCCTAGGACTCCCTCTATCATTTATGAGCCCATAAATTCATGGATTGGGTGAAATATTGAAGGGGTTTGAGTTAATCACGCCACAAACTTTCGGAGTCCCGGAACTGCTCCTATACTTTGCAGTAAATGGGCTCTAGTTTGGGCTTATGGAGTCCGATTGAGGCAAATTTTATGTCTAGAATGATCGACAAAAAATTTCCAACACTTTCATGTTTTGAATTTTTCCATTGGATGCCTGTTATGCAGGGATAGATTCCAAGAAAATCCAAATTTCACCATAATGAGCGGTCTCCTTCCATATATGTGTATTTCATACACAACAAAGTGTAAAACAAGAACTTGTGCACTTTTGCAATAAATATAACAAATTTCAAAAATAAAAATGATTTTAACACAATAAACTACAAAGTTCATGTATGCATTTTACACGCATCAACATCCCAAGCTTAACCCATGCTCGGCCTCGAGCATGAAGGTGATAAAACTAAACATGGACTTTGGAGTTTGTTGCTATGTTTCATCTCATACATTATATTCATTGTCACACAAAGTTTACAAGGTTCAATCTTTAAATAATAGTAATGAGCAGATGAGATATAAAGTGATATCTATTATACACTACAAACATGCTTAAAAATAAGTTGTTTTGTATTAAAACAAATGAAAGTACCATGAAAACTTAAGCATGCTTAGATGAGCCTATAGAATTATGTATTTGACCCCTTACAAGTTGAATTTCTCATGCCCCTTGACCATAAGTACCCACACCTAATGTTACTCAACTTAGGATCACTTAAACGGTTTTGTCATTGTAACGATATAGTTTCAAACAAGAGCGTCAACTGAGGTACCTCTTGCACATTTGTAAGAGGAGTCCCTTTGTGAGGGTCTATCAATACTTAGATGACAAGACAAATAGACAAATGAACCTCTCAACATTTTATTTTATTTACTATTTTCATAGATTTTTATTAAAAATGCTTCATAGAATATTCATGATGTAAACTTCCACCATGATGCATAGCATGGCTTAGTTTGGCGGCTTAGGCATCTCTCTAATTATATGCAAACTCTAGAAAGCTTTATTGAGTGTTACAATTTATTTCACATTGATGAGCATCCAGAATGTGAACACAGACAAGATCATCATCTTCAAAACCATGTGGAACTTGGTTTTTGCATAACCTCTTGATATGGCCCAATCCTCCACACTATTTGCATTTCCTTTTCCTTGCTCCTAACTTTGAACAGTTTCTTGGGGAGACTTTGGTTTTTAGATTTCTAGGCTTTCTAGATGGACTCCTAAGATTGGTGGCTACAGTTTGAACCCTGGATCGAATATCTTCCAACCGTTTTTATCTTCCATGGGTGGTATGTTTTCTGTAGAAGATGCAGCAAACTTGTCCATATAAAAATGGTTATAATTTTTCGTCTTCTATTTTTTCACCTTAAGCTCTCAGTTTTAAGATGAAGTACAATGCATGGTGACATGACAAACCAGTAATCTTCCGTTTCCTACACTAACCATGATGGAAATATTCCCTAGAGGCAATAATAAATATATTATTATTTATATTTCTATTTCATAATTAAGTTTATTTTTCTATGCTATAATTGTATTAGTTTCGAATAATGTGTATTTAGAGGAATGCCCTAATACATGTGTGGAATAATAAACAATAATAATGATATCCCTAGTCATGCTTCTAGGACTAGTATGTATGTCAACGATAGTTTCGGTTTCCTAACTATGGGCAAAAATACAATGTGATTGTAGTGTTACCGGTGACATATGTGATCGGAGTTGTTAGAGAACAATGGCGATGGATAGACCCAAACATGAGATACAGTGAAACACATCGTCAATATTTGTAATCAGTATTTTCTCACAAACAATGTCTTGCCTTTACTAGAGATCGTTGGACCACGAGACACATATGAACTTGGGTACAATATGGACGTGGCAAGATTCTCCAAATGTTTCTCTTGACAGAGTAATTATAAAGTTTATGCTTGTCTATACCTGATAGTTTGCCAATTATTTAGATGGGGTGCTTGTGAGAATTGATGCTCTCGACGATGGAGAGACACACTTTGGGCCCACTCATGTACTATGATGTTCATTATCGTATGACCGGACACGTGATTATGTTGTTGAACATAGGAAGATCCATAGTGCGGGATGAGTAAAGAGTACATGCCAGGTAACGAGAATAAAACCTAGTATCTCATCTCAAGGATTGTAAAGTATCGACGAATCAATACAATATGTATCAGACCCAATACTACTGTTCACACGATAAAGATCTTCGTGTTATTTGCCGGGATTGCTACTTGTATGAAGACACTAATATTAATCATTCTCACGGAATGAGTATCGGATATGTCCACACATATCTGAACCCACAGGGTCACACACTTAAGACGTTTTTGGTATTTAGGACATGAGTTCGAATGAGATAGTTGAATGAAGTAATCCCGGAAGAATGTTCCGAAGTATCTCAGAATATTTCGGAGGTGTCCGGGATATCACGAGAGTGGATGGAATTGTTCCGGACATTTAAAAGGATGTTGGGAATATTTTAGGAAGGTTCCAAATTAATTTGGAGGTGTCTAGAATTTAATTAGGGAAAATTTAGAATAAATATTTATATTAATAATAAATAAGAAATTATTATTTATTAATATCTCAGTAGGTCCCATGGTCCCAAAGGCCCACACGAGTGCGAGAGGGAGGGAGAGAGTCTCCCCCATGGCCGGTGGGTGGAGGAGGAGGGTCGGGTGAGGCGGGGGGAGGGGAGGAGTCCTCCCCGAACTTCGACTCACCCCAAGTTGCTTTGGAGGAGACGAGAGGGAGAAGGACTCCTTAGCGGAGTCCAAGTCCTCCTCTCCTATTCTCTCTCTCATTGGTGCAAGAGGGCAACATAGGATTCCTTACATGATTCGAAACCTACTCCTACTCGTTCTTTGGAGGAGGGTTTCCACCTATATATCGAGGGGAGAGGGCAAGGGGCAAGGTAGACAAGTTCCCAAGGAGCCCAACCCCAACCCCAGCCGCCGCCTCCGCACCACCACAATTGCCCTACCACGCTACCGTCGCTGCCTCGGCCTCTGGCGCCCATCCTCACACTCTTCCTCACGTCGTCGTCATTGTCACGCGTAGGAAATCTTTATCAACACCCGGAGCCGCTCGTCTTCTACCCTGTCTAGATCTAATCTAGCCGAACGATGGAGTGCTACCAGATCTTCATCGACACGTTCTCTCTTCGTCCGTGAGTTCTTGATATCGCATCGACGCGGTGCAATTCTCGTTGCACATGTGCATACCGGTGGAGGTGCGACACTTGGACATCTCCTCACAATAATACATCTCCTCGCGACTCGCTAAGGCTTTTTGCGGGGATCTACCCATGGATGGCTCTGATGATCATGCTCCGATTATCCCACGGTGGAGATGTATCATCGGAGCCATCCGTGGGATAATACATCTCCTCACGACTCGCTAATGCTTTTTGCGGGGATCTACGCACGAAAAATCTAGTTCATCATCAACAAACTTCCGCTAGTTCGATATTCAAGGGTATGATCTGTTTGCTCCTTCCTCACATTGGATCTTGGCTATTATCAGCTAGAATTTTTTGTTTTTTGTAGCGCGTTCTCCAATAGTGGTATCAGAGCGTTCTATGCTTAAGCACATGTATGGATAGAGTAATCATCGAATTCCGGCATTGTTAATCTCATTCTTGCTACCCAATTGTTGCAATTTGGATCTTGGCGGTATTGCATGATTAGAATCCTGAACCAACTTTATGATCTTTGATCGAGACTGATTTGTGAAGTGTACTTCGGGTGCATGAAACAACTTTGTCGGGTGTCTGTTTTTCCGCAATAATCAAGAGAAATTTTGCACTTTGGGCTTTTGTGAATTTGGTGAAGTTCACATGACGGTCATTCTTATTAACAAAGTCTAGTGAAGCCATTGTACTATTTATAGTGCGATGGGGACACACCCCGGACAACTTAAAAAACAAGACAATTGATGATGATGCTTTCTTACCACATAGGTAAAAGAACGGTTATCTACGTCACCATAGAGCCCTGTAATTTAGCAAAGCGTGTTAGAAGCATCTAACTTGTTTTTGCAGGGAAGTGATGCGGTATAGCAATATGAAGTTTATAATGTGATGTATGAGATGTGTTATGTTGTAATCTTGTTGTGCATGAGTGGCCGGAGCCGCAATGATTGTCATTATATTATTGTAATATCCATAGTTGTTTTTTACTTTATTAGTGTAACTACCTCGGTGAATTACGCTCTTAGTTACATGCCTGGATGAGCGAAAGTGGTTAAAATAGTACGGTGGGGCACGGGGCCACTCACGGTAGACCTTTCAGCCGTCCTAACCACTTTTAGAACATCGGGACAAGAACAAGCGGCGTAATCGGCAGGCGAAGGGATCAACTACATACACAAGTGAGTATGTATGCAAGCCACATACAACGGTCCTCAGAGCCATTCCATCTAAAAAGAAATAGAAATATTGCAACGACATACGGCAAGATCCAAACATCCTAGATAGAGATAATATTTTAGGATAGCTCCTCATACATCAAACATCGGAGTATCAGGCGGAAGCGGAAAACAAGATCCGAGTACGGACAAGAAGCAAATCGGCATAAGATGCCACATAAATAAACACATCCTGCCCACAGATCTCACGGATCCCCGTTCCCAGAATCTCTACACCGAGTGATCGTTGCCAACATCATCCGTCTCCTCCACCCAGTATCCATCTTGCGAGTACACCTGTTCACCTGAATCAAACAATTTATCGTGTGAGACCCTAGGGGTACTCAGCAAGTCTTTATGCCTCTAAAGGGGACACAACCTGGGGTGACGCAATTGCAGCAAAAGATAATAACTAACAAGTCTATAGATACTCGCTAACCATCCGCCTAACCAATGATAGACGAATGTCCGTGGATTAAGAACAATAGTTATAACAGTATAATTAACAGATCCATCCTCCTCCTCGCTTACCAACGAGGAAGCGGACGAACAACCCCCATCCGTTGGCAGTTTTATTAACCATTCCATGAGTATTGCCCTATTTACTAGTCAGGTATTTAGTCAATTTAAAAGCGGTACTTTAGTGAGACTTGTCTATGATCGATAAACTGTGCTCCAAGTCGTCCATAACCGCGGACACGGCTTTCAGAAAGATTTACCCTGCAGGGGTGCACAAATAGCAACACACACTCGATCAACCTCGGAAAAACCAACTCAAAACCCAACGAGGCATTCACGACAAAGCGATCACAGGATTCAGAAATATTTCAGGGGGCCACCCCATTAAGCTACCCACAACGAAGTTGTCCGGCTCCGAGACGGACCCAAGGTTTGCGTCAATGGCTGTAAACGACTAGGGACCTGAAAATGTGACTGGGCTTGTCGATACCGCGGAAACACTCCGCATCCAAAACAGTATATGTGCTCCACGCACAATCTTAAATAAAACATTAAAGCATGGCATAAGTACAGGATAGTAATAAAGCCCCAAACTACTTTGTGGCCCCAAGAAATAGAAATGAATCAAGCTCTGGCTCAGGGGGGTCCATAAGGCCTCCCGGATGTGGATAGTGCGAACAGTCAAGGAACAGGAATCAAGTACTCGGGGTCCTACGGGACACAAGTGAGCATGAAAAACCAAATAGCAGATATTGCTCACCGGTGCCTCTTTCATTAGTTATCCCATTACTACTCAGGTTAAGTTGTTTAGGTACCTCGTTATCCATCAGACACTCACATACACTACACATGCTTTGCTACGACTCACATGGCTCAAACAACTCCTGTAGTAATAGCTCATGGGATGGAGGAACAAGCTTCGGTGGGGTTTAAAAGTAAAGGCTACGCAGCACTTGGGATTCAATTTGATGCAATCGCGACTCAATGATGCAAGAATAAGATAGAGGCAATAGGTACTATATGTATGCAAGCAAGTGGTAGTGCTTGCCTGGCAGCTCAGTGGAAGCGAGAGATGGATCTGGGTAGAACTCCTGTGATTCCTGGTAATTCTCCTGCTCGGCGTCTATTCGAAGAAGAACCAAACAAACAAGGGCCAACATAAATAAAGTGCACAAGAATATGAATTATAATGCGACAAGCAAACAAGCATGCCATGATGAATGATGCACAATTTACATGGCTTTAAAGTAGCATGGCATGGTGAGGTGTGGGGTACAAGAATAAAGCATTTTATTATTTGTTTAGTCAAGTTTTATTGCCATAAACAGTTCTGATTTTTAAATATGGCATGATGCATGCTTCAATTCAGAACAAGGACTGCATAGATAGAACGGGCTCGTCGCGCTGATTGATTTAGACATATTATTTCTCGAATTTGGAGTTGTAGAATTAAAGTTATTAATTTATTAAGAAAAGGGCATTTTATTGTAATTTTAAACATCTCGAAATTTTAAAATGGTCAAACAACATTTTGAATGGCATATTTGAATTCCTCACATTTTTCTGATTCAAAAACATATATCATTTGTATTATTTGGATTTATAATTTAAAAGTCATTTAAAAACAGATTTGAAATCTTATTTAAACATTTCTGAAATTGTTTTATTTAAACAGATAAACAGAAAAACTTTTTATACCCAGACGAATTCAACCCAAGACACTGATGGGTGGGACCTGTACTGATTGGCGAAACAGCGTGCAAAACTTTCCTCACCGCGGGCTTACCTAGCCCACGAGGCAGACAGGTGGGGCCTGTGGTCCAATGGCCCCACGTGCCAGTGGCTGAGCCCGCAGGGGCCACGCGGAAGCGACAGGGACCGTGGGTTGCGGCCCAGACTTTGCGGGGGCCGTTTTGTAAAATGACCACGGTGGCCGACAGGTGGGGTCTAGAGGGAGCGCGGGGCGAAGGAATCAAAATCTACGACGCCTTTTCGTGAATAGACCACAGCGGCCGACAGGTGGGTCCGCAGGGACCACGGGTTGAGGCAAAAGGGTGTGTGTGTGGGGGGGGGGGAGTTTGCAAAGCTGCCACGACCACTGTGGATCTTCTCTTCGCGTTGTCTGACGGAGCGCACGGCGCGGCGCAGCGGGGATTCGATCCCGCGACGCGGGGCGCGCTCGCAGAGGGGCGGTACCAGCGTGGTAGGGCGGAGGTCGTTACAGGGTTCGGCTACACGGCGAGATGAAGGTCCCGCGACGCGCAGCGAGAAGACGACGACGAACCCGCCATGCACAGAGGGCGTTCGTCACCGTGATCTGCTCGTCTAGGAAGAGAAAAACGACAGGAGGTTTCCAGAGAGGTGCAGCAGCTCACAGGGAGTGCGACGGTGGCGGTGGAACGGGCCGAGGTGCAGCAGATCGACGACGGAGCTGGCGGACCGGAGCTAGGGTTTTGCGGCGGAGCGGCGGTGGTTCTGGTTGTCCTGGTTCTCCTCCTCCTTGTTGTGCACAGGGTGAAGCAGTGGTTCCCGCTGGGCTCCAAAGACAACCGCGGCACCACGCGCGCCTCCTCGATCTGCAGGTGGAAGAAGCGACCGAGAGTGGCGGCCGGTGTTGGAGAAGAAGCGGAGCGCGGTGGTTGGGGAGGAAGAGGGTTGGCGCAGGGCCAGGGGGAGGGGTACTGGGACACGGCAGAGGCGAGGGGGATGGGGATAACGACGGGAGAGAGAGGGGGATGCCGTGGGGCTTGGGGGTGGAAAAAGGTGGCTTCGGCCACCTTTCCTTCTCCCTCACGCTTACGTGCTAGCAGCCAGGGCAGGGTAGGGGTAGGAACTGCCAGGTGGACCAGGGCGAGGGGCAGCTCGGTGTGGGGCCAGCATGGCAGGGAGAGAGAGAAATCAGAGAGGGGGAGGCTCGAGTAAGAGCTAGGGTTAGCCTCAGCTAGGGCTAGAGACGAAGGCTCGGGTTGGGGGTGATCTAGGTTAGGTGTTGAGCCAGGTGGATTAGGGTTAGATGGTGACTCGGGTTAGCTAGAGAGGAGGGTGGTAGGGTAGATGGTTATAATGGGGTAGGGTGATTAGAGTTAGGGTTTTGGAGAGGGGCATAAAGAGAGGGAGTTTATGGGTTTGGTATGTTCTATCAAGATCATGCAAGGGGTTAAGGGTGGAGCTAGGGTGATGGTGAGATATGGTTACCACTAAGTGATGAAAGGAGAGAGAGAGGTGGGTTTATGGAAAAGTGCTCACATGACCATGCATGGCACCTACACATGTGAGGGTGATAAGGGTGGAGATGGGAGAGATGAGGTTTGATGCACAAGACAAAGAAACAAGGATCAAGATAAGGAGGATTGAGTGAGAGAGAAAAGGGAAGCTCACCAAAGAAAGGGTTCACTCCAAAAACCAAAGAAAACCAAAGGAGAAAAGATGGGGTGCTTTGCATGGCCCATGCATAAGTATTAAATGCCATGTTATAATCTTGTGAAAACAATAATAATGTAATATGGCATTATACACATGCATCCCAAAATATGGGGTAAAGCCAAGCTTAAGGAAAAGGAATTGGATCCATCCAAACCCACATGAGCTAGATTAAATGGCAAAAGAAAAATAAAAGCTCATGGGTAATTAGGATGGTGGAATTATAAGGTGGTGACAAAGAAAGGTGATGGAGTTGAATAAAAGATATGCCCCCAACTCAACTTGGGCATCAAGCATTTATCAAGAACCAAATACAATATATCAAGAGTCAAATACAATTACTGATGCATATGAGAGAAGAACCAAAATGAAAAGGGTTTTATATGATGCTCAAATGCAAGGTGGCATGATGACATGAGCATGATATAATTATGATGTAGGAAGTAGCCATTATATTACTAGACCATGTAGCATTACATATGTTAGACAGATGGGATGCTACAATTAGATAGAGTAGCAATAATTGTAAAAGCAAGACATGACGATGATGATCAAGAAATGATGGACCTCGATGCTATTCCCATGGCACGTGGAGGATTACATGGCGCCAAAAGACGTTGATGATGGAGATCATTGGCTCAAAGTGCTATGCCATATCACTATATGAATTGTATGTGATGTTAATCCTTTTATGCACTTTATTTGTTGCGTGGTAGTCATAATAAATAGGGTGATATCTCACTTAAAATTATCAAGTAATAATGTGTTCCCTCTATGTTAGTCGCCACATAACATGAGATTTGAACTGGTGTGGGTCATGTAACATGGGTGCACCTAGCGATGTTCATAATATGGGTGCGAAACTGTCGCACTGTAGGTATACTAAGGTTCCCTTGACATACTACCTAGAAGGTCTAGAGTATGGAACACAAGAATCGAAAGATTAACAAGAGTTATATGTTGATGTGATTGGTATGATTACCTACCGGTCTTGCTCCTAGGTGTGTGATGTACCATTGGTGACGGGATATCAAGTCGTGGATCTTCAATCACTAAGTATCAATCATGAGAGATATTGATTATAGTGGGATCTACACTTTGAATTAAATTGTTAATCTTGACTAGTTCATTAATTATCAAACAATGTCTAAATGAATTTGCACGTGTTTGTAGATAAATGGCGCGCCACAACTTCCCTTTAGCTGGTATATTATAGAAAGATAAACTACATGAATATGTTACAAACTTTGTGGATTGGTTCCGCAACATAAGGATAGTACTGAAATGTGCTAAGAAAGAGTATGTCTTGGAAGCAACTCTTGGTGATGCTCCAAATGATAATGCAACTAAAGCTGCGCAAGATGTCTTTCAGACATGTAGTGATGACTACATCGTTGTCCAATGTGCTATACTTGCAGGCATGGAACCAGACCTTCAAAGGAGGTTTGAAACCTGGGGTCCATATGAAACAATTTCAGAATTGAGGGGCATGTTTGAGAAGCAATCTCGAGAAAAAATATACGAGATCTTTTAAGCTCTTCTAGACTGCAAGATGGCGGAAGGAGGCTCAGTTAGTGCTCATGTAATCAAGTTCCACAAGTGCGTTCAAAGGTTGGAAGCACTAGAAGTTCCCTTTCCTCCTGAAATGGGAACCGACATAATCCTAAAATCACTCCCACCTAGCTTCGTGGGTTTGACATGAACTTGAACATGTACGGGATTGACAAGACATTGGCTGATTTGTTCACGACGTTGAAGGTGGCTGAAAAGGACATACAAAAGAACACTAATCATGTGATGATGTTGAATAAAAACACTCTCTTCAAGAAGTAGTCTAGGGGTGATAAGAAGAAGTCATATGCATGTCGCGCCTCTAACAAGGGCAAGGCACCCGAGCCAATTCCAGCACCAGATGCTGAGTGTTTCTTCTGTAAGGAGAAGGGTCACTAGAAGAGGAGCTATCCAAAGTACTTAGCAGAGAAGAAGAAGTCTGGATTGTCCAACTTAGTTATATTAGATATACATGTTATTGATGTTTACTTGCAAGGTCCTAAAAGTAACTCTTGGGTATTTTATACTGGATCGGTTGCTAACATATGCAATACAATACATGAGCTATGAAACCCTAGGAGACTTTGCAAGAAGGAGGTGACGATGCGCGTTAGGAATGGAGCAAGCTTTGCGGTGATTGCCATCGGCACACGACCTTTACATCTACCGCCAGGATTAATATTAGAACTTAGTAATTGTTATTTCGTACCTACTTTATGTAATAATGTTATATTGGGATATTGTATCTTACAAGATGGTTATTCATTTAAATATGAGAATAATAGTTGTTCGATTTATGTGAATAATGTCTTCTATGCACATGCTCATGTGAAGAGTGGGCTGCTTCTTATTAATCTTGATTGTGATACACACATCCATAACACTGAGGCTAAACGTCGAAACACAAATGAATTGAATACAACATACTTGTGGCACTATTGATTGGGTCACATTGGACATAAACGCATGCAGAAATTCTATAGTGATGGACTTTTGAGTTCACTTGATTTTGAATCTTTTGATACATGTGAAGCATGTTTCATGGGTAAGATGACCAAATCAACCATTTACCGGATATGTTGAATGGGCAAGTGACTTGTTGGAAATAATACATACTGATGTGTGTGATCCAATGAGTATAACTGCACGCGGTGGATTCCTCTACTTTACCTTTACCGATGACTTGAGTCATTATGGTTATATTTATCTTATGAAGCATATGTCTGAAACATTCGAGAAGTTCAAAGAATTTCAGAAAAAAGTAGAGAACCAATGTGGAAACAAAATAAAGTTTCTACGATCAGATCGTGGAGGTGAATATTTGAGTCATAAGTTTAGCGAACATCTTAGAGCACGTGGAATCGTTTCACAGCTTACCCCTCCGATAACACCCCAACATAATGGAGTGTCGGAGCGACATAATTGAACTTTGTTGGACATGGTGATATCTATGATGTATTTAACTGATCTCCCTTTGTCATTTTGGGGATATGCTTTAGAGACTGTGGATTTTACACTTCATAGAGTGCCATCAAAGTCCGTTGAAATGACACCGTATGAATTGTGGTTTAGCAAGAAACTCAACTTATCGTTTCTTAAAATTTGGGGTTGTGAGGCTTATGTAAAATGTTTACAACCAAACAAGCTTGATCCCAAGTCGGACAAATGCGTATTTGTAGGTTACCCTAAATAAACCGTTGGGTATTCCTTATACCACAAAACCAAAGGCAAGATATTTGTCGCGCGAGGAGGAGTATTTCTTGAGAAGGAAGTTATCGGTAAATGTTTTGAGTGGGAGGACAATAAAGCTTAATGAAGTTGTTGAACCGGAGCAAGATGGGCAGAGTAGAGTAGAACCCGAAACTGTTCTGGAAATGCCTATGGTGCCATCAGATGTTGTCGCACCCACAAGTGTTGTAGTCATGGAAATTAATGATCCTATTGAACCACGTAGATCTGGTAGAGTTCGTATTTCGGTCATAAGATTTGAAGATGAAGTATTATTGTTGGATAATGATGTATTGTTGTTGGACAACGATGAACCAGCTACATACAAATAAGCTATGATGGGACCTGACTCCATCAAATGGCAAGACGCCATGAAATCCGATATACAATCCATGTATAAGAATCAAGTTTGGAACTTGATGGACTCTCCTGAAGGCGTAAAGCCTACAGAATGGAAATGGATCTATAAGAAGAAAACAAACACGGACGGTAATATGACCATCTATAAAGCACGACTTGTCACAAAAGGTTTTTGAAAAATTGAAGGAGTTGACTATAATGAGACCTTCTCTCCTGTAGCGATGCTTAAGTATGTTCGGATACTTCTAGCAATAGTTGCATATTATGATTACGAAATATGATATATGGATGAGAAAACAACGTTCGTGAACAGGAAGCTAATTGAGGATGTGTACATGGTATAACCCGAGGGTTTTGTCAATCCTAAAGATGTTGGAAAGGTGTGTAAACTTTAGAGATCCATCTATGGACTGAAGCAAGCATCATAGAGTTGGAATGTTTGTTTTGATGAAGTGTTCAAGAGTTTTGGCTTCATCAAAAATGGACAAGAGTCTTGTGTATACAAGAAGGAAAGTGAGAGCATGATAGTGTTTCTAATACTATATGTCGATGACATATTGTTGATTGGAAACAATAAAACATTTCTTAACACTATAAATGACTTGTTGAAGAGAAGTTTTTCAATGAAAGATTTGGGTGAAGAAGCTTACATATTGGGCATAAAGATCTATAGAGATAGATCCTGGTGCCTAATAGGGCTTACCCAAGATACATATCTAGACAAGGTTTTGAAGAGGCTCAAAATGGAAGAATCCAAGAAGGGGTCACTTCCAATGGTGCATGGCAAGCCACTAAGCAAGAAGTGATGTCCTACGACAGATGCTAAGCAAGATGACATGAGTTAAGTCCCATATGCGTCATCAATTAGTTCAATCATGTATGCCATGATATGTACAAGACCAGATGTATCATATGCTGATACCAAAGTGATCCAGGAGTGAATCACTGGATATAAGTGAAAACTGTACTTAGATACTTAAGAAGGACTAAGAATATGTTTCGCATATATGGAGGTGACAAAGAGCTCATTGAAAAAGGTTACACCGATGCAAGTTCTGTCACTGATCCTAATGATTTTAGATCTCAGTCCGATTATATGTTCACTTTGAACGGGGAACGGTGAGCTAGAAAAGTTCTAAGAAAGATACAGTTGCGGATTCAACAACAGAGGCAGAGTACGTAGCAGTGTCAGATGTTGCAAAGGAGGGTGCCTCGATGAAGAACTTCATTATAGAACTTGGTGTGGTTCCAAGTGTGTTAGAGCGTATGGAGATTCATTGTGACAACAATGGTGCCATCGCTCAAGCAAAAGAAACAAGGTCCCACCAGAAGAATAAGCATGTACAACATCGGTTTTATTTCATATGCCAGTTCGTGCATCATGGTGACATAAAGATGTGCAAAATTCATACAAATCTTAACGTGGAAGATCCGTTGACAAAGTTACTCATGCTTGGAAAGCATGTACAACACCGGGAAGGCATAGGTGTTAGATTGCTAAATGTAAACTAGATTATTAACTCTAGTGCAAGTGGGCGACTAATGGAGATATGCCCTAGATGCAATAATAAATATATTATTATTTCTATTTCTATTTCATAATTAAGTTTATTATTCTATGCTATAATTGTATTATTTCTGAATAATGTATATTTGGAGAAAAACCCTAATACATGTGTGGCATAATAAACACCAATAATGATATCCCTAGTCATGACTCTGAGACTAGTATGTATGGCAACAATATTTTTGGTTTCCTAACTATGGGCAAAAATACAATGTGATTGTAGCATTGGCGGTGAAATATGTGATCGAAGTTATTGGAGAACAACGGCGATGGATAGACCCAAACATGAGATACTGTGAAACACATCGTCAATATTTGTTATTAGTATTTTCTCGCAAACAATGTATTGCCTTTATTAGAGATAGTTGGACCACGAGACACATATGAACTTGGGTACAATATGGACGTGGTAAGATTCTCCAAATAGGCTCTTAACAGAGTAATTATAAAGTTGATGCTTGTTTGTACTGGATGGTTCGCCAATTAGTCACATGGGGTACTTGTGAGAAATGATGCTCCTGACGATGGAGAGACACACACGCCCACTCATGTACTATGATGTTCATCATTGTATGGCCAGACATGTGATTACGTTGTTGAACATAGGAACATCGATAATGCGGGATAAGTAAAGAGTACATGCTAGGTAACGAGAATAACCTAGTGTCTCATCTCGTGCATTGTAAAGTATTGACCAATCAATACGATAGGAACATCGGTTATGTGCTAGAATTTTTTGTTTTCTGTAGCGCGTTCCCCAACAAACTAGTCTTGTTTGAAATTTCTACAGGTACCTCCTTTTAGTTCCATTCTTGTATTTTTTATAAACCTCGACTAATGTATTGGAAGTTATGATCATGCTCATTTTTATTTCTCTCATTTCCCTAGTTCTTGAATTCAGTAATAAAACCACATTTGGCACTATTTGATGGCCTAAAAGTCTTGTGGAACAAATTCTATGCTTAAAATATATCTTCAGAATTATGCATTGTCTTATTGCATCTAGAAAACTAACAATTGCAAGTGATTTAAGGCTCCTAATATTACAATTGAAAGACTCGATCAAATTGTTGCAAGCATAATCCCTTTTTCTTAACTCACCAAACCTTCTTCTAGTCCATAATTTTCTATGATGTTCTTCAAGGCATTATTTCACCTTTAGCATTGTATATATGTTAGGAATGTAAGTTGGATGCCTACTTGGGGTGTATGTGAATATGCTGATGACCATAAGTTGTCTTTAAAGATATTTCCTTTCAACTTCTTTATGAAGTTAGTAGCGAGGTGCCGCATGCATTCTATGCACAACTCTAGGAAATACAACATCAGCAACATTCTCTCGCCCCTTGGATTCATCATTGTGTATCACCAAGCATTTAAGGTGTCCAATTACTGCACATAGTCTATGAATGAACTCTGTCCAACTTTCATTTGATTATGGGCATCACAGTACAAGTTGTGGCAAGGTGACCCTGAACTTATCTATTCAAAAAGTTGTGTCTATTGTCAAATATGGCTTGCAGCCCTCTAGAAACCCCTTCCAGCATGCCTTCAGGAAGACAAAAATCACATGAAGTATTTCTTATCTTCCATCTTATAATTGACCCCTCTTGACCTCTTTTGTCTTATTCTCACTACCTCATAATCAATGTTAACAACACTCCTAGGTGATGCCCTTTCTATCTCACTTTTGAAAATATACAACATGGGAACCTATTGGGAATGATAAATGGGAAACCATTTGGAAGGATGGTGTATATACTGCTGGAAACCTTTATCACCATTATTACAGATTACATGTTACTAGTACCATTTACCCTCTTATCTGCAAAAGCATATGCATCATGAGAATCAAGGTGTTCATCTGGCTTCTTGTTGTTGATCGTTTGAATACCAGGGACATGCTCAAGAGGAAAAATTGTAATGTCACCAATGTTTACCATTGTGTTCTATGCTCAACTGGAGTTCTGGAGGATTGTCAACACCTATTTTTCTCATGAAATTTCAGTGTTAGAGTGTGGTGATATTTGCGGATCATTAGGGGACAATATCATCCCAATGTTGAGAGCATGGATAAGTGCCTTCATCCGTGATATCATTCTTCATCTTCACAGAATGAGAGATAAGCATCATGCAGCTTTGTCAAGATGGATTGACAACCTAGCCTTGTGTAACTTATTTTTTGTTTTTTACCTTTTATATAGCTTTTGCTGGACCCCTAGCCTAGTTTCCTTGTTTTTCTTATTAATAAAAGCACTATAGGATTTCCCTACTACAACGTATGATAAAAAATACAACATGTGGAAACTGTCATTTCACTTGTCTTGAATCAAATCCAAAGTCATCTCTTTCCTATCAAAAACTCTATGGTATGAAATTAGAATGTTAAACTTATCGCTAAGATTTGATCTGAGTTCAACATGTCCGATGTTATGATCTTGCCTCACCCAATAAAGTACATTAGTATCAATCCATTTAGTTGAAGCTGATCTTATTTTATCACTTACAGAAATATTAGGGCAATTGTGTTTCTTGGTGTTCAACTTGATCTGCATTCGATAACAATTTAATAAATAAAAACACAATTTAGTAGATTAAATATGAAAAACTAAATCAAAATTTAGCCAATTCCGATGGAAATAAGCCCTAGAAGAAATAATAAATTGATCATTATTTATATTTCTATTTCATAATTAAGTTTTATTCTATGCTATAATTGTATTTGTTCTGGATAATAAATATTTAGAGGAAAACCTTAATACATGTATGCAATTATAAACACCATTAAGATATCCGTAGTCTCGTCTCTGATACTAGTTCATGTATCATCGATAGTCTTGGTTCCTGCCTATCCTCTATAGTCTTGGTTCCTGACTATTGGGCAAAATACAAAGTGTTATGAAGTTTGGCGATGATATGTGAGATCTGAGTTGTTGGAAGAACAATAACGATGGATAGACCCATATTGATATACCGTAAAAAAACATCGTCAATATTGTTATTGGAAGTGTCTCATTATGAGTATTACCATCACTAAAAGTTTGTTGTACATATGACACATATGAACTTGGATGGAAATGCAACAGGGAGACCCCTAGAACAAGTTTTTTAAACAACCTTATATAAGTCAAACTAGGATTGTTGTGGTTACATTCTCACTTGATTAATATCCATCGGGCGAAGAGGAAAGGAATCAGTCAACACTTTATTACTCGACACATCACGGCCTAAAACCACAAAATCATGTGCAGCTCTGTTAGCCTGATGATTTACCTTTCTAGAAGTAACACTTGGGATGGAGCGACAAACTTTCTTTCGGCCCTCCATATCTAGAGGTGATATACTTTAGAGCATTATAACGCCCGCCAGTGCTTCGACTGTCGCAACTGGATGTTTCAGCAGGCATATAGCAGGACTTCACAAAGATCGCCTGGAAGTACAACACCCAAGACTTAGACCATAGCTCATCACTAAAACATGCATCAGAGTTCAGTTTCACTGAACAGATGCGTCTTTCAGTTTAAAGAACACTCGATGGATGCTCTAGTTCTATGATCTAGACAGCTATGGAAATCTAGTTTACCTTTGATGATCATGCTTTGTTTGCCAACAATATTGAGTGTATTCTCATGTCTCAACATCCTTAATTCAGTGCATTGTTGAGCTGGGTTATGGGGATTACCCGTAGATAAGTGTATACTACCGTTCTCATGTCTCAACATCCTTAAGACAACCATTATATCGATTGACATCCAAGATTGAAATTTCCCATAGCACAATACAGAGAAAATTGCAATAAACCACTCGGACAACTACTTCAAGAAACCACACGTTTTTGTTTTATTATCAAATCACCGCAGATCTTGGGGCATGTTGTCACAAAAAACACTAATCCAAAGGCGGGGAGTAGCGAGCTGCAGGATTCAGTGCAGCTCCGACACGGACGCGAGCAGGGATGGCCGTTTGTGCACAGGTACGGCGACAAGATTGGTCAACACAGTCTCTAGTCCAGATAATTGTAATGTAAGGAACAAAAAAGAAAGAAGTAGAAGGACTAGAAAAACTCCGTTACCGGTTGGCAACAGATCCATGTCAACTCTCACCATGTCACGCCTGACAGTGGACCAACATTGTCATAATGCCGATTAGAACGACTAACCTAGTGTATCAGTCTTTTTTGTGACCGTCTACCTCAAAACCTACAGTGATTTGATAGTAAAACAAAAACCTACTGTTTCTTTAAGTAGTTGCCTTAATTGTCACGGATTTTTCCAATTTTCTCAACAATACACATACTTCAAGAATTCCTCGTTTAATGCACTATTAGTAATTCAGTCCAAATTGAGTGGTAAATAAAATTAATCCATTCCAAATTTCTTGATGTGTATTTTCCATTGTTAATTAATTTTTCAACTGAGTATTTTATGTTCAAACTGAACCATAAGAGGAATAACGTACTTTCTACAATCCCACTCATTGGTTTTCAAATCTCAATACTATCTTAATTGGCATATTAAACGGAATTGTTTTATCCTGCTAAACTCAAGAGGTTACATGTCTCTCAGATAGTGCACAAACAAGCATGTCGGACTAGTGAAGGGGCTATGTCTAAATTACACGTCCAACATTTGCCTCTTCCTCTAGAATATCGAATTACACAATGAAACAAAAACACAATCCAAGCATTGGCCTCCACCTAATTTGCTTTACATTTGTACATATTTCACACAAATGCTGCTCCTTGTACATTCTCATTGCACAAATGGTATAAGGAAATACTCTGCATAGAATAGCTACAAAAAGTGCAAATAATCATCAGACATACATAGCCAAAGTATAATGACTAATAGAAGGCACAATAAAAACCAGCAACTTAATTAATTACCTTCCAAATGAACATGTAAAATGATGTGACGCGCGCTTGGTTTTCAACCTCAAAGTGCCGTGCCCTCTGCCAAAGTGTGAAAGCAAGCAGGCCATGGCCGGATACCTGGATGATCAACATGTTGCAAATGTGCAACAAAATAATAGTGTTTATTTATAAGTTGTTTGGATTCCCTCTTATTTTGAAAAAAAATATATTGAGAATGGATGGCTTACAGTGATGATCTTTTGAAAGAGGTTTGTGGATGAAGCTCCTACAAGAGTGGCAGCCCCGTAGGCTGTCAACAATATGCTTATACAGAGTTGATACACCTAGAGCAGCAAAAATAAGGTCAAATTTGCACCAATTTACACTGATGTGTGTTTTTCTTGAAAACCAAGTCAGTGAAAGTATATGCAGTGTTTGTCTTTAATGGTTGAAAGGCATGTTCTTACTCTTTGAGGGCCCAATTTCACACTCAAGGATTGGATGCCAAAATCCCGGTCTCCATCAATATCAGGAATATCCTGAAAGCTCAGAAAATTAGTAAAAGTAATTTTGATGATACCAAAACATGAAGTAATTGGATTATAACTACCTTGAATAGAGCTATGACCACAGAGAAGCAGCACATGAATAATGTTGCAAAGACCAGTGATTTTGTTGGTGCCAAGGGCCTCTTCAGAACATGATGCTGTCAATGATCCATCAAATGTTAAACTAAGAAGCCGAATCAGTAGGTCATTGGAAGTTCCAATGAAGATGTGGGACTGTGATTAGTACCTGCATGTGTGCAAAGAAAGCCAGCTGAACCAAGATAGCCCTCACAAACAGGATGCAGGATGCAGCGAGGAGAGCGTGCCGTTTCCATCGGAGTAACGGAGCCTGAAAATGACCAAATATGAAATGAAAATGTTTGTAACATGACATTTGATGCAATCATGTAATTACTTTGCAATTTACATCATTGCAAGTCCTACTTACCTCAATGGAGTATGCACTTCCAAGAAGGAAGCTGAGAATTAAAGCACACATCAATGGTGCTGATCCAGAATGAATTCCGATGCTAAAGCTCTGAAAACAGAAGTAAAATGCAAGGAACTGTAGCCATGAAGCCTGTTTTTCTCACACTAAAGTTACTTGTTCGTCTGCCTCTGTGTTGAACCAAATTTACCATGATCAGGAATGTGAGTACTACATATACTGCAGTTGTTACTGAGAATTCCCCGGCAGCCAATGGAAGGCCTGGCTTATTGACCTCCAAAACAGAATCTATTTTAGTCAGGATAATCCATTGCTAAACCATATTACAAAGACAGTGTTTTTGAAACTACAAGAAAAAAAAATACTACCTTATCAATCTGAATGTCAAACACCTGGTTCAGCCCTACCACATAAATGTTCATACATAAAGCAGCGGCCAAAGCCTGGCCAGGAAGGAAAAAAAGGCAGACGTTTTTAAAGTCACAGCGGTGTAAAATTGCCATAGTACAAAGGACTGTCCAATTTAACGGTACCTCAATATATCCAAGTAGTACCGTCACTGTAAAATCATCTATGCTCGTCATTGGCAGGAGGGACACTGAAGTTATGCCTATTATCTGGGATTACATGATCAACATAAGAAGAGTGCACCAGGAGGTGTGCATCAAAACAAGTAATAAACGCAAATTTAAATCAGAGATGCCATAGCTCACAGTGCCGTAAATTGTGTGTGGCCTGCAAAACTCATAGAAAGCGCGCAGTTTCTTCGAAACTTCTTTACTGATTTCCTGAAACCAATTGACTTCGGAACCATGATGATCGCGAGTAACCTCGCCGCATCCAACTTGGATGGGTGGATGATCATCTCTGCACTGCCTCCTTGTGTTTCTTCTAGGACTGGTAGCTTGAGAAGTGGCACTGAATCTATGACTGAAAGTAGTAGCTCTGCTGTTTGGAAAATTACAAACCAACAGGAATTAGCATGATGCCGATAAAACCAGATACAGAAGACGATTCACTTGCCTTTGAAATTGGGCTGCAAGAGTTTCCGCTGAAAATCGACCTGCAATTTGCAAAAAAAGGAAGACACAACAGCTTGTCACATTCAACCATATCTGATTAATTTGGAGAAAAGGTACTATGGCCGTTCCATAATGTAGAACGTTTTGGCAACTGAATTAGTTCTCCAAAACGTTCTACATTAACGGATATATTAAGTAGAATCCGTAACAAAATTTGAGTGAGAGATAACACAACATTCAGGCGGTGTATCTCCTTACATACTGTTATTTTGTTGTAACAAACTCCAATTGGAAACAAGGCATACTCCAGTTCTTCTTACATACAATTTTTTTGTGGTTGTACATACCTATATAGTTGAATTTCTAGCAAACGATATTTGACCCAACCTCCTAAAATAGCAACACATCTTACTGGAAGAAAATATAACAACAAATAGTTTTCTCAACTGTGCAATCCCTGAATCCATATTTTCGAGTTCAGAGGGCACTGTTCAGAGGCTTCCTCCAACCGGGCTTCTAACCCCTTTCTATTTCATACAAAACGGAAATACAAACTTATGTACAGACACACGAGAGAGGAAGGGGAAGGAAAAGAAAGAAGTGAGTTGGGTCAATAGCAGGAAACCCAACGCTCAATCTCGAAACGCCAAATACACAGTTCAGAGGCTTATTTTCGAGTTCTCCATTTCCTGTCTTGAGATGTTGATTTTGTACCGAAAGAAGACAAAGAAACCACAGGGGAATCATCAAAACACAGATCAAACGATACATACCTGGGAAGGATAATCTTGCCGTTCCAAGTCGAGCCCTACATCTGGGCCCTCTCCTGTCTGCATCTCAAAAACACTCGATTCAAATCTAATCAAATCGAGGCGAACAATTCATCAGGAGACAAGTTAAGAAACGTGATTTGCCTGTTAGCAGCTGCGCCGCCGCCCCCACCGCCGTGGCTTCCATGGCCGTCGTTGCCGCCGCCGCGGTGGATCTCTCCGGGGGAGGGAGGAGACGGGGTCGATGGAAAGAAGCACGCGACGAGGAGGGTGGGGGGTTTAGATGGGTTTCGTGCCGATTAATGCATGGCGTGCGTGATCCAGCTGCATGCACGAGTGTGGACAGCGGGTGTGACGCGCTACGAGGAGTGGCAATTTGACTTGCCAAAACGTACGAGACGTGCCAGCGACACGCCTCGTCAGTACTAGTACCTCGGTGATGCCGACGAGACAGTGTATAGAGTAGAGACAAGTTCAGTTCGCAACTTTTCTAATGTGTTTGGTTCTAGATGAGGCGTACACATAGATGGCCATGTCAGCGCCTGTTTGCACCTGCGTGCCCTCTTGCTCTCACCGTTTCCTGCCGATGTTGAGCTTCTTCACGGAACGGCGGCGACGAGTCGAAACCACTCTGACTGTGGCAGCGAACAACAGGCTTGATCAAAGGAGGTTGAGAAACAGTTTTGGCAGAAAACGCACTTACTTTCTGTAGTACAAATCATATCCTCCCTCCCCCTCCGCCCTCCACCTCCCAGGTCGTCCGCTCCGGAGGCGCTAGCCCTAATCTACAAAACTCCCTCCGACGGCCCTCTCCGCCCATTGGCGGTGTCGGCCACACCTCGTCTCCGGAGGCGGCACGTGGCCCCCTTCACGTGTCTTGTCGGCCTTCCATCGCACGGGGAAGTCGGGACCGGTGGGCGGCCTGCGTTGCGGCGACGCTCGCCTGATGCTGGGGGCTCGCTTACTCGTGGCTAGGAGGAGAGGAGGCACGTGGATCAGCCTCGGCCACATGCCTATTGCGGCGGCGTGTTCATGGCGGATGCTAGGCTACCCCTAGGCGGCGGCGCTGCTATTCGGGATCTTCTAGACTCAGGCTCGATCTACTAGTTCCGATCGCCGGAAGCCGGCCAGCGGTGTGGGGATTGTTGCATCTGTATCAATAAAGGAGGTGGTACTAGAGTTCTTTCCGCGCGAAGACGAAGTTCTGCTTGATGTCCGACCTCGTTGTTCTGGCATGGAGAGACGAGTTTCGGAAGGCTCTGTCGACGAACTCCCATGGACGTATTGTGCCTGGAGATTGCTAGATGAGAAGGTATTTTGTCGTGCGTACCCTTGCTTTTTTCTGGCCATTTGGTTTCAGAGGGAATGTTTCAAAGCTCTGCTATCTGTTACCATCACGTGTCATGTCTTAGACGGTCCATGGTGAAGTCAGATAGGGAGAAGGTCATGAAAGCAGGAACATGAGAGCTAGCGATGGTGATTTGAGTCTTTGTGACGATGAGTAACTGGTTGCGTGAACCGTGACTCGCAGCAATGACTGTTTATGGGGGTGACAACACAGGAGAAGTTCACAGTCCTACCTTGTAGGGTAAAAATCTAAGGTCTGTCCTTAATTGGCTTTGTCTGGCAATGGTTTATTGAAGGTATTGTTTTGTGAGCGAGAACTTTCTCTAAGGTGAAAACCTGTGATCTTTGATCGGGCGATGATGACGTTTATGTACTGTTTCCTTCTTGAAGGCATCGTTGTTGGAGTGTTTAGACTATTCTGGTGGTGTTACTGACGTTGCTACAAGGAATCATTCGATGTTGCAGGACCTTTCCTTTTCTGTAATAGTTCTTCCTTTTTTCCGGCTAGTGTGCATCCGTAAGGCCGCCAGGTATGCGTTGTTGCAGATGCTTAGTGTAATTGGTATCTCCACGATATTAATATACTCTTTATTATCCAAAAAATATATCCAGTTTGTCTTGAACTAGACCGTAAATCCCATCCATCGGCACTCCAAATATTTGGTGCGTAATCGAGCTATCGAACAACATTCCAATATTGCATAAACTTCCACACCCTTGGTTTCAAAATATAAGATGTTTTAGCTTTTATGAAACGAGTGTATTTAGACTTTTGTTCTATATAGATTTATAGTGAACTTAACACACTAAAAACGTCTAGATACATTCATTTTAGAAAAGCTAAATCATCTTATATTTTAAAATGGGGGAGTATCATTTGCCAAACTGTCTCATATATACTTTTGCGGTACGAGGAAACTTGATGGCAAAATGTACCAGGTGCCTACCCATGAATATAATTGACATGGGTATGATTATTTGGGTCCTTATGGTTAGTTACCCTGGTTACATAAAGTCTTATAGCCGACGAAGCCCAAGAAGAATCAAGGAAGGCCCAGGAAGCATCCGACTGAAGGCATATATTACTAGATATGGAAAGAGTAGAAACTGACATTGTATTAGTGCTGTAATTATAACTTGTAACCTATCCGTATACGGCCTCGGGACCCAGCCTATTATATATAGGCTGGGAGGAGCCAACAAAGGGGCACCAAAAGAATCCTTGAGCAATCTATAACTATATTGTACATAAGCAATCAGACGACTTCAACTCCCTTGTTTGTCTGATCAGCTGACGAAATCCCACCGTTCTCTTTTCCACGAAACCCTAAGTCCATATCATGGGCATTGCCGAGGTTACCCCTCATCAATTGGCGCCGTCTGTGGGAAATCTGAACGATGGAGTCATGGATTTGGCGGCCCCCTTTTACCAGTAGACATCAGACATTAGCGGAACCACGCATGCCCACCCCTCCTTCGGTTCCCGTCGACTTCAACTATGGATCCAATCTCATCATCAGAAGTTTCCACTTCCAAGTGGAGGAACCCGAGAACCTTTGCCTATCAGCCCCGATCCCTTCGGGTCCGACGGTCATAACAGCAGCGCCTACGACAATACCTACATCTTCCATCGGCTCATCTGAAGAGGTCGTGCCCCAGCCGGCAAACGACGAAGAAAACTCTGGAAACTCCACAGATCTAGGGTATCTGGCCTATCTTATGACGGTCTCTCCTTCGGGCCAGACACCAAGCTAATGCCACATGTGACTCAAGTCCAGCAGACACTAAACCAGAGGAAAGCGACGAAAGCATCGACTTCATGATAAGGATGGCCGAAATCTACCTAGAGCAGAACCCGCGGGATTTCACTGGCTTGCCAAACAGTGTCCCTTACGGATCCGAAGACGAGGGCATCATATCATACATCACGCACCACCAAGTGTGTGTGATTATTGGCAAACCATCAGCACCACATGACTCCAACTGTAACCCTATTCTTAATCCCAATGGTATTTTATCAGATGATAATACAGGAAACCACGGAAATGAAGAAGATCCATCCAACAATCATGTCGTGCAAGGAAGAGAAGGAACACATGACGGTGAATGGATAACTCTTCAGTTACCAGCGGAAACATGGCAAAAAAGCAAGAGACATAGTTTTGGGTGCAGTCCCAATGAAAGTAGAAGCCACACATGAGGATCTGATGGCATACCAGTACTTACTCCACCAAAAGAAGAGGGACTTGCTCAAGATGCAAAGGTGACTCGATGAAAGGAAAAGACTAGCCGATGAATCTAGTATCCGGCGGGCGCAGCTAAGCTCTACCCGTGGATCTGGCAGTGTAACTAGAGGCGCACCAAGGAGAGGAAACTCTTGGCTACAAAATATTCCAGAAACCGAGAGAAACAAGCTTACTCAGGATCTGAACCTATCCTTCATGTCCATGGACTAGGCAGGACACATCAAAGAAAAAACAGCACAAACCGCGATTGTTGCCGCCCAGACCTACCTACTCACAACTCAACCAACATCCGACGATCCCCGGGCGGCACTGCATCGCTCCTCTCTCATGAACCTCGGTATGGTGGGAGCATCCCTTGCACAAGGAGAACAGTGGATCACCTGGCAACCTGATAAATCACCACACCATCGCAGTGGCCCTCAGCATGTGGGACACACCCAACATTCTCGTTCGTCGTATCTGGTGCACTTTCCAAAATTTGAACCAAGAGCAACGCAAGGAACGACATTACACATCGTAGGGTCGATAGATCAAGGGAAGAGCATAGCAACCGAAGATACTATGATGGAAATAGAGATGATGAGTACGAATTATGTGGGGCCAATTGCATTACCCAGTGGGTTTGCAAAACCCCAGTACCTAAGGATTTCAAACTTCCTCACGACCGCCAAAAATACGACGGTCTGCAGGAATCCAAATCCTGGCTAGTAGATTATTTGGCAATCATTAAATTACAGGGTGGCTCCAAAGCTACCGCAATGCAAAGCCTGTAGCTACACCTGAGTGACGCCGCCCGGTCATGGCTCAAACAACTACCTGAAGAATCCACCAGCAGTTGGAACGACCTCGAAGATAAATTCATCGAAAATTACACATCCACATTCAAGCGACCCGCATCCTTGGAGCAATTGTGGGCGTGCACACAAAAATCTGGAGAGCCAGTATGAGCTTTAATCAGCGGTGGAGCATCATTAAAAACTCAGCCGAAACTATATCCAACGAAAGAGCGATTGATGCCTTCAATGATGGCCTTCGCCGAAGAGAATTTATTGAGGAGATGGGATGGGTCAAGCCCAAAACAATCTCACAGTTGATGGACATGGAAAATCGTTGGGTAGATGGTGAAGACGCGGTACACAACAAGCGAGGGCTCTCACCCGAAGAAGATCAAGACATGTGCAAGAACGATACAAGAAGGCGAAGTAACAACGGATATAGTGGGCCAAGCTACATCGCGGCTAGCTTCTCAGGGGAGGACAGCCCAGGAAACAACGATCCTAACAGAGGGTACCGCACTAACAAAGATGACGCTGGTAGAAGCCAATCGGCACAGCGATACCATCTCAGAGCTTGGGAGCCCCCAATGTCCCCAATGCAGATGCTGGAAGGACCCTGCAATATGCACTTCTACATCGACTAAGCAGGAGAAAGGCAATCGAACCATCTCATAAAAGATTGTCGCACGTTTCTAAAGATGCAGGAGGTTTCTAATACAAAGGCAAGCCAAGCAGCAAACTTGGGTTCACCACCGCACCTGGCGACCTAGCTCACCACCACCACCGCCAGTACAGCCGCTGGCAGGGCAGCCGCGACCATCAGTAATCCAAGAAGAAGAATATACAAGTTCCAAAGGCGCAATGTTCATGATCCATAAAGGGTGCCCATCAAACATGATCCAGAAGCTGTCACACGACAAGTCAACATGGAAGTAACAGCACCGCCACCTACAACTGAATATCTCTATTGGTCGGAATAAGAAATTACATTCAACAGGGATGATCACCCACTTCAAGTCTCGCGACCCGGTCATTCGGCTCGGATAGTGGAGGCAAAAATCGGCGGTTTTGATATGAGCAAGATCTTCGTGGACGTAGGAAGCAACATCAACCTAATAAATGCAAAAACCTTGCTAGCAATGAAATTGTCCCTGACAAACCTAGCAACAACGGACACATGTTTCCACGGTATAGTCCTAGGCAAAGTTTATCTCGATGTGGTTTTTGGATCAAAGAATAATTTCAGACGAGAAAAGCTTGAGTTTGAAGTCATGGATTGGCCATCATGGAACCACGTGATCCTGGGGCATCCAGCTTTTGCGAGATTCATGCAGTACCTCAGTACACATATTTGGTATTGAAAATGCTACCACCCAGTGGAATAATAACCGTGAAAGGCAGCTTCACTCACTCTAATAACTGTGATCGAGAGTTCAACAAACTATCTCAGTCTTTCGGGATGGAAATAGAGTTTGCCCAGTAGAAAATAGCAGACATAGAGACCCTACCCAAAGAACAGGTTTTGACTCGCCAAACTTCAGACACCAGAAGAAAAAATAAGGTCTACCCTATAGACTCGAAGAAAAAAACCTATCTGGCCTCCAACATTGGTCCCACATAGGAAGGCGCACTCGTCGGGTTACCCCGTGAGAACTGGGAAATTTCCGCATGGATACCAACCGACATGCCAGGAATCCCCAAGGAACTTGACAAGCATGCAATCAAATCAAACCCAGACAACAAATCTAGGATATGGTCACCTCAATGAACCATGGAGCCAAAACGAAAGGCCATTTGACAGAAGCTCCATCACCCCACTAACTCATGGTACATCACAGAAATAACAAAAGCAACATGGTTTGCCAACCCAATATTCGCCCTGAAGAACCACACAGAGCTACGCATGCGCATCGACTTTGCCATCCCAAGCAACCCCACGCAAGAAGCAATCATTCCCTCTAGTCCACGGTGTTGAAACCTCCCTCCAGTCGGACTAATCCATGGGCACCTTCGGGTCAACAAGTATAACTTCTTGGAAGCACTCAAAGACGACGAAAGGCTCTCCAAACCAGGAAACGTTGCAAAGCCACGTCGTTTTCTGCACTTAGGATTTTACTTTTCTGTACTTTACAATCAATAAGGCCAACGGCCAGGCGAGAATGCCAAAATATGTACCTTCTATATTCGATGATAAATAAAAGATAAGTTTCTGAAACCAAGTCTCAGTTTCTTCTTCATAAGTTTTATTCATCAACCTGATACTCGGAGACAACACTAGTGATCATCCAAATAAAAGCATCCACCTGACACATGGGGGATTTGCCAAAATAAAGCATGCTAAGAATTTCGGCTTCACCGACCCAAAACACAATCCGCCTTGACCCGAATAGCTGACTCGGCCCCAGGGCGTCAGGCAAACGAAAGGGTCTCGCGCAAAAACAATTTTGCATGAAGCTGTCATAAAAAATACAAAGAACAATGGTACAACATATATTTACCAATTATAAAACAGATATTTACACAAACTACATGTTCGTATTTGTAGGGGTGTACAATCAGCTACATGGAAAAATTAAAGAAAATTATTCGTCTTCCTCCAAGCATCTTCGGATGATTCTGATGGCAAGCCTATGAGCAGGCGCATAACGGGGCTCCATGTTGACCATCCCACCCCAGGAGGAGGAGGCAATCCCAGCGACACATCATCCAATTCTAGCATGGGGTGGTATACGTGCACCTAAGAAAGAGCAAGTTTGGCACCTGCCACAAGTTGCAGCTTCACAAAGTGATAAATTCTCCCGCCTTGCCAAAATTCGGCCATCAATTCGTCAAGACTCTGAGGCTAAGGATCCCGAGGAAACATGGCATTATATACTATGGCCAGCAATTGGCGACAGCACTCGACATATTCTTCCACCTCGGAAACACAATCCTAGAGCATGGCTAATGTGTACGCATGACGGTGATCGGTCCAGAAATCACTATTGGTACCTTGAGAATCCTCCATCAGACCATTCATTTGGTTTCGCAGGCGCTGACTCTCCTTCCTCTAGCACAACAAAATACCCCGAGGAAAAGAAGAGGGTCATTTTTTACGACTGAATAAGCAAAACTCGGGGGTTATGTGAAAGACTTACAATGCATTTTTTTGCTCGCCCTAGATATTTCTTCTAAGATATACGCTTCATAGTCAAAAGCTTTGCGCATTTTCGACTGCGACACATCTACCATCGCGTGCACGGTTTGAAGATTGCCCTCCAGGCGTTTCACCTGTTCAATTTTTCAGCATATAATGGTGGATCCACAATGCGAACGATAGGATTATCGGATGCAAGAGCTCCAGAAGCAGATGGCTCAGCAGCGGAAGATTGAGGAGGACCCAAAGGAATTACAGAATCAATAGTAATCTGACAGAATAAACAGAAAAGACAAGAACTTCAACAAATCATACAAGATCACATACACGGCAATAGATGCGACAAAAACATTATATACATGCAAAAGGTTGCTTCACAAACCAAAGGGGTAGTTCAACAAAGGTCACAAGATTCATTACAAGCAATATGAAAAACGTCTACAAATAGAAGCTAGATTGTGAGGCATATTTCTCAGCTGAAAGCGTGGCGCTGGCTAATGGAGCATCAGCCAAAGGATTGACAACTGGGGTAGTATTGCTAGAAGGAGCTCCGGTTGAAGGATTAGCAGCAGATATTTCCTGACCTGCACCTATATCTAGGATAAGCCGTGAATATTTCTTGGCCTTCTTGATATAGGGAGTTAGGTCAACCTTTTTGCCATCACGGGTGACTGGAACAGAGGAGCTAACTGATGACTGCAAGTGCACAAATCAATTGTAGCTAGTTTTAAAATAAGAGTATCGAACCCGCAGAGAGATATTTGGTTAAAGTCTTTATGGCCCTCGTCACTATCTACCAAAGGATACTTGTAAGCTGCCTTTGATTTCAAGTAAAACAAGTAAAAGAAAGCAAAAAACAAAGGTGTTTGGAAACATTGTTGAACTCAATAGGGATAAAGTGTTCTCGGGGGTGTAGGATTCACTCTAGCATGATATTATTAATTATAATTAGGATAACTTACTTTTGTATCATGATATGTGTGGAGAGAGCTCTATAATAAGATGTTCACTATAAGGCTCGTAGGCAGTCACTTTGTTGACCCAAGAATGAGGTGTAGGATTCTTTAAATAACCACCATGATGCTTGAGAGAAATCACCCATACATACCACCACAATTAAGGGTCTCCCCATGGATATCATAATTAGCTTAGGGAATCTCTCTTATTCCTCATTTGACTATGCAGGTTGCTAGCCGATGCTTACTGTCACTATATCTTCTGGTGCACACTTCCAAACATGTCCAAATGATTTTACCCTCTTCTTTAGTCCCGAAGGAAAATGATATGTGGCCGACTACACATACCATCTAAAGAGAGAGATGAAACACACATCATAAATATATCATAGACCAGTAAATCATATGGACACAAGAATAGATTATCTTTATTTCGATTTCATAATAGTGTTAGGGTTTATACATTCCCCAAGAACGAGGTTAAATTACTCACACATGGAAGCAATCAACACCATCATCATAATCAAATGGATGGATGAAAGTATGGGGATAAATCTAGTGCAAACCACAATTCAATCTGGAATTACAAAAAGATCTAATGAATGAAAGATGGGGGTAATAGTGATGATGGTGATGCAGTGGTTGATGATGAAGGGGATGATATGATGTCCTCCAATGATTCATGAAGGAGCAGAGATTTTCCGTTCTCCAAGTTCCTCCTTCAGATCCCTTTCTAGTGTGGTTTTTCATGCCTCAAGGTTGCTGTGAATGTCGGATCTATGTTCCGTCTTTGCCAAGAGAAATTACTTGACGAGGTGGTCACGCTGCCGCGTGGTATGGGTAGAGCCCGCCTGTAGCATCCCAATTGTCTAACAATTGTAATGCTACTTGTCCTAGTAAGATATTGGCTACTTCATATATATTATTGTTGCATCATAATTATATCATGCTCATGTCATCATGCCACCTTGCATTTGAGCATCATATAAAACCCTCCTTCTTTTGGTTTTTCTCTCATATGCATTATTAATTGTATTTGCCTCTTGATATTGTATTTGGTTATTGATATATTGTTTAAATGCCCAAGTTGAGTTGGGGGCATATCTTTTATTTCCATTCCATCACCTTTCTTTTCCACCACTTTATAATTCCACCATCCTACTAGTTCATGAGCTTGTTTGTCTTTATTTTGGTTTTATCTAGCTCATGGGCAATAGGGTGGATCTAGTCCTTTAATTTCCTTTGCTTGGCTTTATTCCACTTCTTGGAAATGCATGAGAATAATGCCATAATATTATTATTGTTTTCACAAAATAAATCATGGCATTACTATTATTGCATGGGCCATGCACAATTCTTCACCACCTTTTACTCCTTTGGTTTTTCGTTTGATTTAATGGATCCTATCTTGGGGGAACCATCTCCTACCATTCCACCATCCTCATAGTCTCATCCATATCTTTTCCTCTTTATTTTATTTCTCCATGAATGAACCATATGAGGCCTATTCCATAATTCTTTCCTTTTTCTTTTCTTGGAATTCTTTTCCACCTTCATCTCATGATAATTCAAGCACTCATCATGTTCCACTTGGAATGGCCTTATGCACAAGTTTTAACAAACTAAAACCTAATAGAAATCAAACCTAGCTACTCTCTTTATTCTCCTCATAACCCTAATTCTACTAAACCCTAACTTTGATCACCCCTCTCTCTCTCTCTCTCTCTCTCTCTCTCTCTCTCTCTCTCTCTCTCTCTCTCTCTCTCTCTCTCTCTCTCTCTCTCTCTCTCTCTCTCTCTCTAGCATGACCTCCATGCCAAGCCCCTCTCTCTCCCTGGCCCACACCCCAGCCACTCCTCTCCCTAACCCTAGATAAGCCCTAACCCGAGCCCCATCTCACCTAGCCCGAGCTACCCCTCTCCTCTCTTTCTTTCTCTACCGGCCGAGCTAGCCCCACCCTGCAGCCACCATGCCGTCCTGGTCCACCTGCAGCCTCCCCTCTGCGCTGCCTAGCCCCAGGACAAGCCCCAGCCCGCCATGTGAGGAGGAGGAGGAGGAAAAAGTGGCATCCGAGGCCACTTTATCTACCCCTGCCACGCCTGCCTTCCTCTCTCTCCCTCTCACTTTTCCCTCGCCCTCACGGCTCTCCTGCATCGCCAGATCCACCCCGAGCCTCCCCTCTTCTTCCCCTTCTTCCTCCCCGATGCCCAGCTCCTGCCGCCGGTCGCCGCCAGCACCCTCTGCTCCTCTTCGTTCTAGCCGGCGTGCTCGTCGTGGAAGAGGCCAGGAATATCATGGACGCTCCACTGCATCACCCTGTCCACGCCAACGCGAAGAAGGGAGCCCCAGCACCGCCAGATCCTCGCCGTCCCGACGAAACCCTAGCCGCCAGAGCGCCAGCGATCTTGCCGCTCCTCGCCCCGATCCGAGCCCGCCGTCGAGCCCGCGGTGAGTCCCTCGACCTCCCTGACAACCTCCGCTTCACCAACACCGTCTAGCGCCGCCGATCATTTCGTCGAACGGCCGCAGTGCGCTAGAGCTCGCCGCCGTCTATAGCCTCCCCGCGCCGCGCAGCACCCTAACTAGGCCGCGCGTACCTCCCTGTCAACTCCCCTTGACCCGCCGCACTGGTTAGCCCCCTCTGCGCGCACGCCCGCGACCTGGGTTCGAACCCCCGCTCCGCGCCGCGCGCACACTTGTCGTCAGACCGCGGAGACGAAGAACAGTACGGGCCTGTGGAAATTTACATTAAGCCCCCCTTTTATTTCGCTCGCAACCCGCGCTCCTAGCGACCCCACTAGTCAGCCGCCCTAGTATTCTTGCAGGAAGGTCCCCCTGCTTTCTCAGGCTTAACCCGCGCTCCAGCCCCAGCCCCACCTGTCGGCCTCTGGGGGTATCCCCACTGTCGCGTGGGCCCGAAGCCGCTGGTCCCGTCTGTCAGCCTCAGCGAGCTAGCCCAGCCCGCGGTGGAAAAATGTTTTCGCGCGCGTGGCCCCAGTTAGCGCAAGGCCCACCCGTCAGTGGCTATGGCTGGATCTAACTGAGTAAAAAAAGTATTTCTGGCTGTCTGTTTTTATTTAAACCTTTTCCAAATTGATTTAAATTCAAATCCAATTCAGATTTAAATAATTTTTAAAATACAAATCCAAATAATACAAGTAATATATGTTTTGGAATCAGAAAAATGTGAGGAATTCAAATATGCCCTTCAAAATATGTTTTGCACACTTTAAATTTTCGAGATGATTAAAATTACATTAAAATGCCCTTTTCCTTAATTAATTAATAACTTTAATTCTATAACTCCAAATTGGGCAAATAATATGTCTAAATTGATCAGCGCGACGAGCCTGTTCTATCTATGCAGTCCTTGTTCTGATTTGAAGCATGCATCATGTTGTTATTAAAAATCTGAACTGTTTATGACAATAAAACTTGGTTAAATAAATAATAAAATGCTTTATTTCTTGTATCCACACCTCACCTTTGCCATGCTACTTTAATGCCATGTAAATTGTGCATCATTCATCATGGCATGCTTGTTTGCTTGTTGCATTTCAATTCATATGCTTGCGCACTTTATTTATGTTGGCCCTTGTTTGTTTGGTTCTTCTTCGAATAGACGCCCAGCAGGAGAATTACCAGGAATCACGGGAGTATTACCCAGATCCATCTCTCGCTTCAACTGAGCTGGCAGGCAAGCACTACCACATGCTTGCATACATACAGTACCTATTGCCTCTATCTTATTCTTGCATCATTGAGTCGCGATTGCATTAAATTGAATCCCAAGTACTGCATAGCCTTTACTTTTAAACCCCACCGAAGCTTGTTCCTCCATCCCATGAGCCATTACTACAGGAGTTGTTTGAGCCATGCGAGTCGTAGAAAAGCATGAGTAGGGTATGTGAGTGTCTGATGAATAATGAGGTACCTAAACAACATAACCTGAGTAGTAATGGGATAACTAATGAAAGAGGCACCGGTGAGCAATATCTGCTATTTGTTTTTTCATGCTCACTTGTGTCCCGTAGGACCCCGAGTACTTGATTCCTGTTCCTTGTTTATTCGCACTATCCACATCCGGGAGGCCTTATGGACCCCCCTGAGCCAGAGCTTGATTCATTCTTATTTCTTGGGGCCACAATTAGTTTGGGGCTTTATTACTATCCTGTACTTATGCCATGTTACTGCTTTATTTAAGATTGTGCGAGGAGCACATGTACTGTTTTGGATCGTGACACGTTTTTGCTGTATCGACAAGCCCAGTCACATTTTCAGGTCCCTAGTCGTTTACCGCCGTCCACACAAACCTTGGGTCCGTCTCGGAGCCGGCCAACTTCGTTGCGGGTAGCTTAATGGGGTGGCCCCCTGAAATATTTCTGAATCCTGTGATTGCTTTGTCGTGAATGCCTCGTTGGGTTTTGATTTGGTTTTTCCGAGGTTGATCGAGTGTGTGTTGCTATTCATGCACCCCTGCAGGGTAAATCTTTCTGAAAGCCGTGTCCGCGGTTATGGACGACTTGGAGCACAGATTCTCGATCATAGACAAGTATAACTAAAGTACCGCTTTTAAATTGACTAAGTACCTGACTAGTAAATAGTGCAATACTCATGGAATGGTTAATAAAACTGCCAACGGATGATGGGGGTTGTTCGTCCGCTTACTCGTTGGTAAGCGAGGAGGAGGATGGATCTATTAATTATACTGTTATAACTGTTGTTCTTAATTCACGGACTTCCGTCTATCATTGGTTAGGCGGGAGGTTAGCGAGTATCTGTAGAATTGTTAGGTATTATCTTTTGCTGCAATTGCGTCACCCCAGGTTGTGTCCCCTTTAGTGGCATAAAGACTTGCTGAGTACCCCTAGGGTCTCACACGATAAATTGTTTGATTCAGATAAACAGGTGTACCCGCAAGATGGATATTGGGTGGAAGAGACAGAGGATGTTGGCAGCGATCATTCGGTGTAGAGATTTTGGGAACGGGGATCCGTGTGATCTGTGGGCGGGATGTGTTTATTTATGGGGCATCTTATGCCAATTTGCTTCTTATCCGTACTCGGATCTTGTTTTCCACTTCCGCCTGCTACTCTGATGTGTGATGTATGAGGAGCTATCCTAAATTATTATATCTAGCTAGGACATTTGGATCTTGCCGTATGGCGTTGCAATATTTCTATTTCTTTTAGATGGAATGGCTCTGAGGACTGTTGTATGTGGCTTGCATACATACTCATTTGTGTATGTAGTTGATCCCTTTGCCTGCCGATTACGCCGCTCGTTCTTGTCCCGTTGTCTGAAAGTGGTTAGGACGGCCGAAAGGTCTACCGTGAGTGGCCCTGGGCCCCACCGTACTATTTTAACCATTTTCGTTCATCCAGGCATTAACTAAGAGCGTAATTCACCGAGGTAGTTACACCACCTGTACCGTCCGCCCACACCACTAGTCATTAACGCTGCATAAGCCTTCCTCACGTTTGCTATTATCCTAGATGCGAAGGTAAATCATTTAAATGACTTTTATCACTTAAAAATATCATATTACAACATAATATGATAGTTCCAATTGATATATTCATAAGAGAATTAGCGATTCGGGATCCTGTTGAAACAAGGATAAAAGGTGCACAGAAACGCAGTGAAATACAAAAATCCCTATTCTACATATGCAAAAATAAAAGGTAAATACGCTTCAATTTTGGACACATCACTAACCTTCTTCTAGTCGACCTTTTCGTCGCGCGCCATCGCTAGGGCCATGGAGTTCTCATAGCCGCTCTATGATTGGATCATGCTATATCCTGTCATTGGGCTTGGATCAGCACCGAAGATGGTGGTAAGCTCATTCAGATCCTCAGGCACCACCTTTGTTGGAAATTTTTCGGCATGAAGACCCTTGAAAGCACGGCGTGAACGGATCAAAAGATTTCGTCCATGGACACTATTGGCCTCTAAAGTACCAAAAACATCTGACAAGGGATCAACCTTTTTATCATCGTCCAATGAGATTGTCCAGTAAGCTCTGCAATAGAAGTAATTAAAAATAAGGAGATGCAGTCAAAGTTTCTAAAAAGGAGGCATCAGAAAAGACAACTTACGAGTCAAGGAAGTATTGAGAACTTCTAGTCGCTTCCGAAGATTTTCATCTTGTTCAGTGAGGGCAGTAGTTTGTTTTTCTCGTTCTTCGGCATCAGTTTTGGTTTTCAGCTTGGCCTCTTCTAGCGTCTCCTCTGCGACCCGTAGTTTGGCCTCCAGATCTTCAACACACTTCAATGCCTTGTCCCAAATAACTCCGGATTCCTTGGCAGCGGCTGGATAGTTAAAGTTACACCAAGTTAGCAAAAGCTAGAGTTTAAAAAGTAATGTGCAAATTTATCGGCTAATAGGATAGACTTTTCGATTCTTTGGCTTCATTACGGATCTTAATGAAGCGAGAGGCCATATCACCCATCTCGCGCATTAGTGGCTACAATATAGAAAGAGAGCCATAAGAATACTAAAATAACAAGCAAGTGCAAGAAACAAAAAGAGCTAGAAAATCAACACTTACGTCTTGCATATCGACCTCCGTGGGGTTTTCGGCTATCACCATTACCTTACTTGCAAGTTTCCTCCTTTTTGGGAGTGGAGATTTCAGCAACGCGCTAACATATTTTGGGCTCCTCTTCTCCGCAAGTGACTTCTATGGGTCCGTCGATGGCATGGGCGATTTGGCAAGAGGAGAGGCGATAGAGGCACTAGGAGGAGATCGTGGGGGGGTGGTCTTCCTCATCGTCACCTCTAGATCAGTAAAACAAATGTTTAGATAGCAATTCATGAGCCACAAAAGCAAAGGTAAGGTAATATGGTACTTACGAAGAGATGTTTTGGGTCATGCGGAAGATAGTCATTCGTGGAGGAGTAGAAGAGACAAGAACAACAAATAGCGGCTTTGAACCCATCAAATCATTGGAGTCTTCTACCATTTAGACGGCTTCAGAGCACTTCCGCTTTTCAGCGGCAGACACCCTTTTAAAATCTTGGGACTGAGCTGAAGCAACATAATGGGTATCAAAAGAAGATTTAGGAATGGGTAAATCTTTCAGACAAAGAGGCGTTGTCCAGCAGGTCACCACTTTCCATAAGGGGAGGAAGAGCAAGGAGATGGTCATGACCCTACACAGCAAGAAAATAGAATAAGGCTACAAAGATTACATCATGCAAGGAAGTTAAAAGAGGGAAGCGGGAAAACTTACATCACAGGAACAAGATTCTTCTTGCCGAAGGGTTCCACTTGACAACTTGAGGGAACATGGCTTTTCTCTTTAGCGTGGTGAATGAGCAAACCCTTTTCTCAAGAACATTAAGAAGAATATTCTTCAGCAAAATCCTCATAGGGTCTTTCTTACCAACATAAGACCACATACCAGATAATCTAGCCTGGATAGGTTGGATGTGCACCCGAAGTAAATAGGTCAAAATTTGCAAACCCGAAAGTTCGTGACCAGCTTCGGTGCACAGCTTCTCGATCCGTTTTAGTAGAGGTTTGATCTCCCTCATTTTTTCGGGAGTAGGATGTTGGTCCCAGGAGTCAAGTTTTCGGCAGGGTTTCGTCAGGTCAAAAGGTGCCAATCCGAAGTTCTGACCCTCGTTTTGCTGGTCACGAATGTAAAACCACTTTGTTTTCCAGCCTTGGACATAATCCGCCATTTTGAAGTCAAAATAATCAACCTCATGTCGAATAGAGATTATGGTGCCCCCAACATCATGGACAAGGGTGTTAGAGGTGTTGGTATGAACATAGAAAAGTATTTCCACATGCCCCAATGGGGATGGATCCCGAGGAAGCACTCACAAAGAGTGATGAAATATGCGATGTGTAGAATGGAATTTGGTGTGAGCTGGTAAAGTTGCATGCCGTAAACAAAGAGGAGGCCACGAAGAAAATCATGAACAGGCACATTTAAGTTAGGCATGATAGTTTGAGAAGATGCTCACATAAGAAATATGAATTGAAGTAAAAGAGAGCATCAGGAAGCAAATTCAAAGCACATTTAAGTCTAACCCACTTCCTATGCATAGGAATCTTGTAACGAAACAAGTCATGAAAGCACAAAGCAACAAGCATAGGAAAGCAAAACAAGTGCAACTTCAAGATTTTCAACATCAAAGGGGGAAACTTAATATTGTTGAGACACATAAAACCATGTTTCCCTCTCTCATGATAACTTTCAGTAGCATCATGAATAAAATTATCAATATAACTATCACATAAAACATTCTTATCATGAGCCACATGCATAAAAGAATTATTACTCCCCATATAAACATAGTCATTCTTATTAATTGTAGTGGGAGCAAATTCAACAAAATAGCTGTCATTATTATTCTCATCACCATATTCATCAAATATAGGAGTCATATTGTAATCATAATTAATTTTCTCCTCAATAGTAGTTGGACCGAAAATATCATATTCATCATTGTAATCATCATATATTGGAGGTTTTGTATAATCATAAGAAATATAATAGCTATCTTCCAAAGCTGGGGAACTAAAAAGATCATTTTCATAAAAACTAGCTTCCCCAAGCTTAGACTTTTCCATAGCATTAGCAATAATGGTGTCCAAAGAATTCATACTAACAACATTGCTATTAGCATGCAAATAAAGTTCCATTGGTTTTTTAGTTTTCTCTTCAAACACTTCATGTCCTAAATCAAGATAAATACTATAAAGCTCTCTAATTTTGTTGTTGTTTTCCATTAAGCCTAACTAGTGAAAATAGAAACAAGAAACAAAAAGCCAAAATTGCAGAATCTAAAGGAAATAACTTCGAGCACTCACACCAGAGGATGTGAGTACCTTTTACCTTACCTCCTCGGCAACGGCGCGAGAAAATAGGTGTTTGCCGTGGGAGGTTCTTCTTCTTTAATCCTCTGGTGTGAATACCTTTTACCTTACCTCCCCGGCAACGGTGCCAGAAAATAGCTTGATGTTTACGCACTTTTATTCTTGTAGACACTTGTTGGGCCTCCAAGTGTAGAGGTTTGTAGAACAGCAGCAAGTTTTCCCTTAAGTGGATCACCCAAGGTTTATCGAACTCAGGGAGGAAGTGGTCAAAGGTATTCCCTCTCAAGCAATCCTGCAATCAAGATACAAGAAGTCTCTTGTGTCCCCAACACACCCAATACACTTGTCAGGTGTATAGGTGCACTAGTTCGGCGAAGAGATAGTGAAATACAAGTGGTATAGATAATTATAAGTGGTAACGGTGCTAGAAAATAGCTTGATGGCGTGTTGTTGATGTGGGAAAAGACTAAAGGAAAACTGAAATAAAGATGGAAGCAAGCAAACATGTAACAGATCAAGTTGCAAACGGTGTTTCAATGCTTAGAAACAAGGCCTAGGGATCATACTTTCAGTAGTGAACACTCTCATATAAATATATTCTTCTTTACGATACTACGCTGAACTACTCTCCGGTTGGACACTCTAATCATTGGTAGGGCTATAACATCATACCTCAAAGTTCATCTTTCCCATCTAGAAAACCCCACACTGTCACCTTGAGTACTAGATGGTTCCAACAAACACCACAATTTCGTAAAGACATCCAACTCCAAATATAACTCATATCAAGTATTTGTAATCTCTAGCCTAAGTGCCACCATGGTGTGCACACTTTCAATTTCACACACATGGGGAGAATAGAGATCTATTAAAGCACTTGAGTAGCAAGGTAGATCTAATTGATTACAAAGCTCATGATCACAATATGATCATGCATAGAGAGAGAGAGATGAACACATAGCTACCGGTAGAACCCTTAGCCTCGAGAGAGAACTACTCCCTCCTCATCATGGGAATCAGCAATGGTGATGGAGATTGTGGTGGAGATCGATGGAGATGGCTCCGGGGGCACTTCCCTATCCCGGCAGGGTGCCGGAACAGAGACTTTCTGTCCACCGAATCTCCCCTTCGGTGGCAGCGGCGCTGTGGAACTTTTCATGGATTTCTGATTGACTCTTTATGGTTTTTGCATCGGGGGCTTCTTATAGGCGAAAGGGAAAGGTCGGTGTAGGCTGGAGGGGCCCACACCACCCGGTGGCATGGCCAGGGGGACCCGCGCCACCCTATGGTGTGGCTGGCCCCTGACCCCTCTCCGTCTCGTCTTTTGGCTTCGTGAGTCTTCCGGTAAAATTTCAACTTTGGCTTTTGTCCTGTCCAATTCTGAGAATATTCATTTTCTGACTTCCTGGAACCAAAAACAGCAGAAAGCAGGCAGCTGGCACTATGGCTCTTTGTTAATAGGTTAGTCCAAGAAATCATATGAAAAGTACTCCAAAGTGTGCACAAGACATAAGAAAGTAGATAAAACCAAGCATGGAATATCAAAAATTATAGATACATTTGCAATATATCAACATCCCCAAGCTTAACTCCTGCTCGTCCTCGAGTAGGTAAGTGATAAAAAGAAAGAATAATTTTTGAGGTGACATGCACCATCATAAACTTGATCAAAGTATTTGTAAAACATTGATAGCTGGGATCATAGTACTTCAATCATAACATGAAAGACAAAGTTCTAGCAATAAGACAAAGAAACTATGTTGCAACATGAAAAGGCACAAACAAAAGATTCATGAATAACTATGCTTTGCAAGACGTTTGTTTGTTTCACACACTAGTAGAAAGAGGGCCTTTGGTCCAGCGCCCAAATTCCATTAGTCCCGGTTCGTTTCCGTAATCGGGACCAATGCTAGGCACCGGTCCCAGTTCATGCCGCCAGGGCATTGGTCCTGGTTCATCTGTAAGCATTGGTCCCGGTTTGTGGCACGAACCGGGACCAATGACCCCGTGATGCACACGTGGCTCTCTGCGAGGCATTGGTCCCGCTTCATGCCAAGAACCGGGACCAAAAACCCCGCGACGGTCAGCAGTCCAGGATTTAATGTAATTTTTTTGCGGGTAAGGAGTTAATGTAAATTAATTCGGCGCAGAAATTAATTCGAGGTAGAAATTGAATTGATCACTATTTTTGAACAAATCTTTCACGAATTAATCGAGACAAAGGTCTAAATTGAGACATTTTATTATTCGACCACAAATTTTTCCATACAAATAAAGATGCGACTTTATAAATTCCTAGTCGACAACACTTTCGTTGTAGCTGTCCTCCGAGCCGGTGTCCTCCGTGCCGCCGGCTTCCTCGTCGTCGTCGGACGAAATCTCCACGATTTCGGCGTTGTTCGGGAGACGGAGCTCGTCTGCGCGCATAGCGGCGTCGATGGCGGTGTAGATGGTCCGTCCAGGGACGGACCAGAACAACTCCCACCCTTCTTGGTTGCGGCGATCCGGGTGCACCAGGCGCCCGTCCACGAAACAGTTGCCAAGCTTGGCCTTCCGCTCCTTCTTGAACAGCCGGGGCCAATACTCGCTGCCCGCCACGTACTGGGGCAACACCCTAATACACGCGGGTAGTTGGCGGTGACGCTCCGTGATGACGTACTCCATCTCGTATCCGCGGGGGTTGAGGAGCGGAGCCACCAGCACACCCCCCTCGCTGATGCGAAATCTGGTGGGAAGGGTCGCGCGCGGCGGCGCGAGGATGCCGTAGATTGCAAACTGCACCGCCTCGTAGTGGTTGAGTGTGGGCACCTCCATGATGGCGTGGTGGAGATTGGAGAGGGAGGGGAGGCGAAACGACGGCGCGGTGGAGAGGCAAAGTGGTCGGGTGGACAGGGACTGCAGAGAGGCAGAGGTGATGGCGAAAGCGAGTGCTGTGGCCTCATATTTATGTGCGGGGATGACAAAGCGATGGAGGCATTGGTCCCGGTTATTGCCACGACCCGGGACCAAAGCCCCTCCCGAGCGACACGTGGCGGCACAGCAGCGCGCCCCCCACCGAAGTCATTGGTCCCGGGTCGTACCATCAACCAGGACCACTCACCTGGGTGGGGTGCGAGCTACTGTGCCGCCACGTGTCGCGCGGGAGGTGCTTTGGTCCCGGGTCGTGGCAATAACCGGGACCAAAAACCCTCCCCTAGCTATATATAAGTGTTGGGGATATACTTTCCGGGTATCCTCATAGTTCCTCATTGACCAGGGTGGCCCACTTCGGGTTGGAGCTTTGCTTCACGGGCGGCCCAGTTAGGGAGAGAAGACGGAGTCCAATCCGACTACGGGAAGGCCCAGAAGACTTACCGACTTAGGCCCATGATGTTACTTGTAGTTCAAGATGTACTCTGTAACCAACTCTTAGTCGTAGCCGGATTGATCTCTCCTGTAAACCCTAGGCCGGATATCTATGTAAGCCGTCCTAGGGAGAGCCTTTAGGGCAAACACCAGATAACCTCAATAGTCTACAATCTCAACTCGCACAGGCGAAACCCTTGTAACCCATATCCGGCTCTGCCGTATTACTGGATTGCTAGCAGGAGTAGGATCCGTCCAAAGCCGGCGGATTCGAACCTGGGTAAAATTGTGTGCTCACCATCCCGGAACACCGTACGTCTCACACCCCTCTCTCCCGCACGCCTCGAGGACCCCCTCATGGCGTACTTGTCCTCAAACCGACGACAGTTGGCGCCCACCGTGGGGCAAGTGAGCTTCGGATCTGTGTTCCGAGCAGAATCTGCAAGAATCAGAATCGGCGAGACCATCGCCGTCGGTCGGATCCTCTATGCCAACGACATCCCTCTCATCGTTCTCGACGAGACTTGGATTCCGGCTAGGGAGGCCGTGACTGCCTATACAATCATGTCTTTCGGCGAGATCGATGTTTACATCGGTTTCGCTAGTCCTGTCCAACCCACCCCAGCGGTGATGATAGAGGCAGAAGAATTTTCTGGGTCCCCATTGTCCGCGGAGACGGCAGAGTTCCGGATCTCAGAAAACCCTAATCCCACCCAGCCCGCACCAGTTGCGGAGATAGTGGAGAAATCCGAGCCTGAAGAAGACCTAGCGGACCAAGTCGAATCTGGATTGGACCTCCCTGGAGAAGCCGGATCCCAGATCGACCCACCCGTGGAAGTCGAAATCCAGGAGGAGCACATCAACGACACTGATTCTGACTCTGACGATGTCGGGACAGACAGGCCTTTCCTCAGGTACACACTAAGATGTATGATACTGCAAGGCGGTAGCGCAGAGGCAATCCTCGAAACCATTAAAAGTTTCGATATGGCTGATCGCGAGAGCCGCAGGTACCTCAGGAAGCATGCATCACACTTCATCGGATATGTTGGATCCGGATCCGGCTCTGCCGATGCTGGAGAAAACACCGACTCGGTGCTGGAGGCAATTGGAACAAACGCCGATGTTCCCGCATCCTCGGATGAATCCATGACGTCGGCAGATTTCTGAAAGTTCTCCGCAGAATATGAAGAGGAGTACAACTCCAAAGCTGTAGAGGAGGGAGAAGCCATGGATGAAGGATCCAGGGAACACTCTCCCAAAGCGCAGGATGACATGGACGTCGGAGACAATCCCGAAGTCCAAATGTCCGAAAGCCGTCTTTGCTACCGGCGTGTAACACCCTCGAATCGGCCCTATGCAAGTTTTAGCCCTTTCCGCCAAACCCGCATAGAAACGATTCAAGGACGCGCACCAGGCACTTTCGTGCGGATGGAAAACGAAGTAATAACAATACACAACAGTCCTCGATGGGACCCACAAAACAGATATATATATACAACAGCGACTCCCTGAGTCAAGAATACAGATATACAATACAAATAGCCAAATCGCCTTGAAAACGATAGAGCGTCCGACTACGGACAAGATGCAAAGGGGGCTAAGAGCCCTGATGAATAACCAATGGCGTCCATAACCCTGCCCAGGCCAAGCCGGAAGGGTAACCCTGCTAACGACGTCGATCTCAAACCTGCTAAACAAAAGGGGTGCCGACAAAGCGCAAAGGAAAAAGAGGAGCGTCAGTACCGAGGCCAGTACACGGCGAGGCTAGAATTCGGCGGCTCTCGCCTACATAGGTATGGTGGGCTGAAGCGGCAGCGCAGCGGCACTAAACAACCTATAGAGACTCGATACAACTGGCGGTTATCAGAGAGGGATAAGAAAGACCTATTCGGATCCAACCTGAAGCTAACACCAAACAAACCCATCCTGGTATTTCCCCCTCGAGACCAAACGAGGAAGTCGGACCAAGGAACTCACACAGTTGGAAATTTTATTCATTCCATTATAGTTGAAGCACTTACTAGTCAGGTGTAGATAGCATGAGTCATCCTGATAGCATAAGTGGTGGGCAGTTTTAATCACCAATCTGTTGTAGTTGGAGCATTTACTAGTCAGATATAATTGTCCTGAGGAATCCCAAAACCCAGCAGTTGTTGGCACTTTTATCACCTTCCATTGGAGTTGCAATACTTACAAGGCATATAGCATGTCACAAAACAACCCAGATCCACCAGCTGTTGGCATTTTTATTATCCATTCCGTTATACTTGAGCTGATTACTAGTCACATATTAAGTCAAATTTATAGCACTACTTTAGTTATGCTTGTCTACGATCGAGATACTGTGCTCCAAGTCGTCCATATCCGCGGACATGGCTTTCAGAAAGTTTTACCCTGCAGGGGTGCACAAATAGCAACACACACTTGATCAACCTCGGAAAACCCAACTCAAAACCCAACGAGGCATTCACGACAAAGCGAGCACAAGATTCATAAAATATTTCAGGGGGCCACCCCACTAAGCTACCCGCAACGAAGTTGGCCGGCTCCGGAACGGACCCAGGGTTTGCGTCAATGGCTGTAAACGACTGGGAACCCGAAAGTGTGACTGGGCTTGTCGATACCGCGAAAACACTCGGCGATCCTAAACAGTACAGGTGCTCCACGCACAATCGTAAATAAAGCAGTAAAGCATAGCATAGGTACAGAATAGTAATAAAGCCCCAAATTACTTTGTGGCCCCAAGAAATAGAAATGAATCAAGCTCTGGCTCAGGGGGGTCCACGGCCTCCCGGATGTGGATAGTGCGAAAAATCAAGGAACAAGTATCAAGTACTCGGGGTCCTACGGGACACAAGTGAGCGTGGAAGAACCAAATAACATCTATTGCCCACCGATGCCTCTGCATTAGTTATATCTAGCATTTTAATGGTTGTAATTAAAGTCATGATCATCTCCACCAATAAGCATCTGCCAGCATTACAACAACTGTGGTACTCGACAACACAAGATCGCACGTGAGTAAGCAACTACGACTCGCAAGGCCAGCTATCTACCAAACACAGGTAATAGGAGGTGTCCAAGGCAATATAGAGGCTGCACGGGATATAACTGGTGTACGAAAGCTAAAGCATCATGACACGGATAGCAAAAGATCATCAGGAGGAAATAAAGACTATAAATGCAAAATAGGTAGAAGGGGAAGAGATGCTCGCCTGGGAAACACTGTCGGAGATTCATATCCGAAGAACTTGTCGATACTCCCATCCACTCATGGGTCTAATCCGCGAAGAAGCAAACACTAGCAGAAACACCGGATGCAATATTTAATACTACGGCAGAAGATCAGGCATGCTTATGATATGATGCATGGCGTGGCACAGATGCGGTGCAATGAGGCAATATTAAGCGGAACCGGGGGTCCCGAAAATTAATTAATAGGTTCGAGTTGTTTAACTACCCCACAATTAAAATGTTGTATTAACAGGGCGAAGCATGGCATCGGTTCGCTACACCAATTTAAATGGAGTCCGGAATAAGACAAAGGTATTCCGCATATCGACTCCATATTTAATTATACGGTGAATCGGCATAATGCCCCCAACCCATAGACAGGTATGCATGCATGAACAAATTAATATTCGACAGTTTTATATATAGCATTTATAAAATAGGGGCTCGGGAAAAGTTCACACATCTGGGTTCGGGAGATCTTGGGTTTCGGGGGGGTCCGGGGTTCGACAGGGTTCGACGGGGATCGGTCTCGGCAGGAACGTTCTCGGACAACGGAGTAGATCTTGTCGCATGTTACGAAGAACTCGGATTCGGAAGGAGGTCTTGGCATTCCGAGGAGAAGATCTTGGTGTGCCGAGTCTTGGTGTTCTTGTCGAACCGGCATCATCGCCTGCGGGTCTCATATCGGAGAACTCGATGTCCCGAGCAGGTCTTGGAGTTTGGTGTCGGTCTTGTCGGCGGTCGATCTTGACTTGCCGGTGGAGGTCGTGGCAGCCCTTGGTGTCGGCGGGATCGGTCTTTGGGTCATCGGGTCCATGTGGAAGAACTTGGCGGTCTCTGGAGTCCGGGAACAGGCCTTGGCATTTGGCGACCTTGGCATTCGGGAAGGAGAACTTGGCGCGCCAGGTTCGGTTTTTGGATCTTGGTCGGGTCGCCGGTAGATCTTGGTGTCCAGGGTTGCTCCGGTTACGGGGGTCTCGACGCTCCGTGAGGTAGATCTTGGCATCTCGGCGTGGTCCCTGGGGTTTTGTCCATATGGATGTCGATCTTGTCGCCCTAAAGATCTTGACAGGTCCAGGTACACGGAGGCCACAGATTGCAAAGATCTTGTGAGTCTTGGATAGTTCTCGGCACCAAATGGCAGTACCCATCTCTCCAAAAGGCCACAACGCTGCAAGCTCACACATGAGCAGCAACAGACTGGTGACATACATGTAGGCACGCACAGGCAAAATAGCACCTCGCACGCACGTGGAGGTCGGCGGCGGACCGCGGCATGGCGGCTGGTGGTGGGGCACCGAGCGGAGAGCAGGAGGCCGGGGCGACGGAGGCGGGCCCACTGCCGGAGCGGGTCGGCGGTGCTCTGCAAGGCGGCCACGGTCGCGGCAGAGGCACGGGGCGGCCGGGCGGAGAGGGGCTTGCGGGAGGACGGCTGGGCGACGAGGGCGGCGCGAGGAAGGCCGGTAGAGGAGCTCAGGCGAGCGTGACGGGGCGGTGACAATGGCGGCCGCGCCTGCGGCGAGGAGGTCCACCGACGGTAGGAACAGACGGTGCCAGCAACGAGGAGGGACGTCGGAGGCAGGGAGACGGGGAAGGGCCCGGATGCGCGGCCAGCGGGGTCCGGGACGGTGGCCGGAGGGGATGGAGGCGAGGGGAACCGCGGTGGCGGCGGTGGGGCTTGGGGATAGAGGAGGGGTCGCGCTCAGGGTGACGCTTGGCGAGGAGGTGGGACTCGGCGAGCTTGGGGCTGAGCAGCGGGCGGCCGGGCCTGGCAGCGGTCGGCGATCGCAGGGCGAGGAGACGAGAGCGGAGCGGCTAGCAGAGTGCAGAGAGCAGCGGCGGGGAGGGCTGCCGATGGGGAAGAGGATGATGCGGGGTAGGAGGCGCGTTGGTGGGAGCGGGACGGTAGGTGGGGAACGTGGGCTGGGTTTCCGTGCGTGGGTTTGGGCCAAGGGGTGGGGCTAGCGTGTCGTGTGGGAGAAGGGAGCGAGGGGGTTGGTGGGAATCGGCAGAGGGAGGCGCGTGGGTTGCAGGGTGGGACGCGCGGCGGCAGGTGTGGGCGGGGAAACGGCAGGCGGCGGTGGGGTGCGCGCCCAGGTGGGCTGAGGTGGCGTCGGCGGGGTGAGGTGGCGGCCGATGGTTGGCTGGGGTGAGGTGGAAGGTGTGGCGGGTGGCGCGCGGCTGTGTGTGTGCGTGTGTGCTGCTGCGGCGGCTGGCTGGGTGGTTAGCTCGGGTAGATTAGGTTAGGGTAAAGTAGATTAGGGTAGGGTTTCCTAGTTAAGGTTAGGAAGGAGGTGGCCAGCTGGGCTCTTGGGCCTAGCTGGCTGCCTCCCAAAAATAATGTGAACTTTTATTTTAATTTAAAATAGACCTTTTGTAAATAGTTTTTGGACAAATAAAAGACCCGGAAAAGACCGGAGTTTGAGTTGAAATTAAGACGGGGAATATTTAGAAAACAAAACTAGGCTTTTGACAATAGTTTAGACAAAAACCATGCATGATGATGACGATGCTCAAATGCAATGTGGCATGATGACATGAGCATGCGGTCATGATGATGCAATGCACAAAAACAACGCGATTTTCTAGTAGTGGTTTTAGCGGGATGCCACAATTCGACACCACTAACAAGGGATCTCGCCCTCGAGATCCGCCTCATGGTACCGGGAAGAAGGTCGGTGATCTGAATCATCTCGCTTCGTGTAGATCCTCGCGACACCACTAACAAGAGGTCGTTGCTCACGTTCATCGAGAGAACTCTCCGGACAACAAAGGACGAAGGTAAAGGCATCAAAAGATAAGGCCACCTCTAGCTTCTATGGAAGGAGTATAATTGCGGGATCCACCAATTCGATATACAAAAGCGAATGATAAGAGTAGTCGGATGGTGATTAGTCCATCGCGCACCCAAACCATTACTCTGCACACGAATCGGTGAATTATGCAACCAACTCTCGGGATTAGACTGAAGATGCCGACAAGCGAGGTTCGGAACAAAGAAGGATGTAGACTCTGCATCAGACCTGGCATAGATGATGTCGTCGCGTCGGAAAACACCGGAAGGCACAACAAGGAACAGAGAGAAGTCCAAAATATGAAGGATTCCTCAGATAGCATGAAGACCAGATGTAGAAGCACCGTTACAAAAGGAGGAAGCGAAACCCTGAAGGTACAAACGTAAACCCAACCACGAGAATTCCTGGACTCGATGAAAGGGAAGAGGGTAGATTCAAAACACGCAAGGGTAAGAGGAGAATAGCATAGGGGTAAGGAGTAAAATCAGACCTAATCAGATCTATCCAACCGATTTTGCAAAAATAGTTTTGACATTCTACTTCGGCCGTTAGCTAGGTTATCCTACAGGCTGGACTTGTGGGGTATCGCAACTGCTGAGCTCTAATACCACTCTGTAACACCCTCGAATTGGCCCTATGCAAGTTTTAGCCCTTTCCGCCAAACCCGCATAGAAACGATTCAAGGACGCCCACCAGGCACTTTCGTGCGGGTGGGAAACGAAGTAATAACATTACACAACAGTCCTCGACGGGATCCACAAAACAGATATATATATATACAACAGCGACTCCCTGAGTCAAGAATACAGATATACAATACAAATATCCAAATCGCCTTGAAAACGATAGAGCGTCCGACTACGGACAAGATGCAAAGGGGGCTAAGAGCCCTGATGAATAACCAATGGCGTCCATAACCCTGCCCAGGCCAAGCCGGAAGGGTAACCCTGCTAACGACGTCGATCTCAAACCTGCTAAACAAAAGGGGTGCCGACAAAGCGCAAAGGAAAAAGAGGAGCGTCAGTACCGAGGCCAGTACACGGCGAGGCTAGAATTCGGCGGCTCTCGCCTACATAGGTATGGTGGGCTGAAGCGGCAGCGCAGCGGCACTAAACAACCTATAGAGACTCGATACAACTGGCGGTTATCAGAGAGGGATAAGAAAGACCTATTCGGATCCAACCTGAAGCTAACACCAAACCAACCCATCCTGGTATTTCCCCCTCGAGACCAAACGAGGAAGTCGGACCAAGGAACTCACACAGTTGGAAATTTTATTCATTCCATTATAGTTGAAGCACTTACTAGTCAGGTGTAGATAGCATGAGTCATCCTGATAGCATAAGTGGTGGGCAGTTTTAATCACCAATCCGTTGTAGTTGGAGCATTTACTAGTCAGATATAATTGTCCTAAGGAATCCCAAAACCCAGCAGTTGTTGGCACTTTTATCACCTTCCATTGGAGTTGCAATACTTACTAGGCATATAGCATGTCACAAAACAACCCAGATCCACCAGCTGTTGGCATTTTTATTATCCATTCCGTTATACTTGAGCTGATTACTAGTCACATATTAAGTCAAATTTATAGCACTACTTTAGTTATGCTTGTCTACGATCGAGATACTGTGCTCCAAGTCGTCCATATCCGCGGACATGGCTTTCAGAAAGTTTTACCCTGCAGGGGTGCACAAATAGCAACACACACTCGATCAACCTCGGAAAAACCAACTCAAAACCCAACGAGGCATTCCCGACAAAGCAAGCACAGGATTCATAAAATATTTCAGGGGGCCACCCCACTAAGCTACCCGCAACGAAGTTGGCCGGCTCCGGAACGGACCCAGGGTTTGCGTTAGTGGTTGTAAACGACTGGGAACCCGAAAGTATGACTGGGCTTGTCGATACCGCGAAAACACTCCGCGATCCTAAACAGTACAGGTGCTCCACGCACAATCTTAAATAAAGCAGTAAAGCATGGCATAGGTACAGAATAGTAATAAAGCCCCAAACTACTTTGTGGCCCCAAGAAATAGAAATGAATCAAGCTCTGGCTCAGGGGGGGTCCACGGCCTCCCGGATGTGGATAGTGCGAAAAATCAAGGAACAGGTATCAAGTACTCGGGGTCCTACGGGACACAAGTGAGCGTGGAAGAACCAAATAACATCTATTGCCCACCGATGCCTCTGCATTAGTTATATCTAGCATTTTAATGGTTGTAATTAAAGTCATGATCATCTCCACCAATAAGCATCTGCCAGCATTACAACAACTGTGGTACTCGACAACACAAGATCGCACGTGAGTAAGCAACTACGACTCGCAAGGCCAGCTATCTACCAAACACAGGTAATAGGAGGTGTCCAAGGCAATATAGAGGCTGCACGGGATATAACTGGTGTACGAAAGCTAAAGCATCACGACACGGATAGCAAAAGATCATCAGGAGGAAATAAAGACTATAAATGCAAAATAGGTAGAAGGGGAAGAGATGCTCGCCTGGGAAACACTACCGGAGATTCATATCCGAAGAACTTGTCGATACTCGCATCCACTCATGGGTCTAATCCGCGAAGAAGCAAACACTAGCAGAAACACCGGATGCAATATTTAATACTACAGCAGAAGATCAGGCATGCTTATGATATGATGCATGGCGTGGCACAGATGCGGTGCAATGAGGCAATATTAAGCGGAACCGGGGTCCCGAAAATTAATTAATAGGTTCGAGTTGTTTAACTAACCCACAATTAAAATGTTTTATTAACAGGGCGAAGCATGGCATCGGTTCGCTACACCAATTTAAATGGAGTCCGGAATAAGACAAAGGTATTCCGCATATCGACTCCATATTTAATTATACGGTGAATCGGCATAATGCCCCCAACCCATAGATAGGTATGCATGCATGAACAAATTAATATGCGACAGTTTTATATATAGCATTTATAAAATAGGGGCTCGGGAAAAGTTCTCACATCTGGGTTCGGGAGATCTTGGGTTTCGGGGGGTCCGGGGTTCGACAGGGTTCAACGGGGATCGGTCTCGGCAGGAACGTTCTCGGACAACGGAGTAGATCTTGTCGCATGTTACGAAGAACTCGGATTCGAAAGGAGGTCTTGGCATTCCGAGGAGAAGATCTTGGTGTGCCGAGTCTTGGTGTTCTTGTCGAACTGGCATCATCGCCTGCGGGTCTCATATCGGAGAACTCGATGTCCCGAGCAGGTCTTGGAGTTTGGTGTCGGTCTTGTCGGCGGTCGATCTTGACTTGCCGGTGGAGGTCGTGGCAGCCCTTGGTGTCGGCGGGATCGGTCTTTGGGTCATCGGGTCCATGTGGAAGAACTTGGCGGTCTCTGGAATCCGAGAACGGGCCTTGGCGTTTGGGAAGGAGAACTTGGCGCGCCAGGTTTGGTTTTCGGATCTTGGTCGGGTCACCGGTAGATCTTGGTGTCCAGGGCTGCTCCGGTTACGGGGGTCTCAACGCTGCGTGAGGTAGAACTTGGCGTCTCGGCGTGGTCCCTGGGGTTTTGGCCGTATGGATGTCGATCTTGTCGCCCTGAAGATCTTGACAGGTCCAGGTACACGGAGGCCACCGATTGCGAAGATCTTTTGAGTCTTGGATAGTTCTCGGCACCAAATGGCAGTACCCATCTCTCGAAAAGGCCACAACGTTGCAGGCTCACACATGAGCAGCAACAGACTGGTCACATACATGTAGGCACGCACACGCAAAATAGCACCTCGCAAGCACGGGGAGGTCGACGGCGGACCACGGCATGGCGGCTGGTGGTGGGGCACCGAGCGGAGAGCAGGAGGCCGGGGCGACGAAAGCGGGTCCACTACCGGAGCGGGTCGGCGGTGCTCTGCGAGGTGGCCACGGTCGCGGCAGAGGCACGGGGTGGTCAAGAGGAGAGGGGCTTGCGGGAGGACGGCTGGGCGACGAGGGCGGCGCGAGGAAGGCTGGTAGAGGAGCTCAGGCGAGCGTGACGGGGCGGTGACGACGGCGGCCGCGCCTGCGGCGAGGAGGCCCGCCGACGGTAGGAACAGACGGTGCCGGCAATGAGGAGGGACGTCGGAGGCAGGGAGACGGGGAAGGGCCCAGATGCGTGGCCAGCAGGGTCCGGGACGGCGGCCGGAGGGGATGGAGGCGAGGGGAACCGCGGTGGCGGCGGTGCGGCTTGGGGATAGAGGAGGGGTCGCGCTCAAGGTGACGCTTGGCAAGGAGGTGGGACTTGGCGAGCTTGGGGCCGAGCGGCGGGCGGCCGGGCCTGGCAGTGGTCGACGGTCGCAGGGCGAGGAGAGGAGAGCGAAGCGGCTAGCGGCGCGTAGAGAGCAGCGGCGGGGTGGGCTGCCAATGGGGAAGAGGACGATGCGGGGTAGGAGGCGCGTCGGTGGGAGCGGGACGGTAGGTGGGGAACGTGGGCTGGGTTTCCGTGTGTGGGTGTGGGCCAGGGGGTGGGGCTAGCGTGTCGTGTGGGAGAAGGGAGCGAGGGGGTTGGTGGGAATCGGCAGAGGGAGGCGCGCCGGTTGCAGGGTGGGACGCGCGGCGGCAGGTGTGGGCGGGAAAACAGCAGGCGGCGGTGGGGTGCACGCCCAGGTGGGCTGAGGTGGCATGGGCGGGGTGAGGTGGTGGCCGATGGTTGGCTGAGGTGAGGTGGAAGGTGTGGCGGGTGGCTTGCAGCTGTGTGTGTGCGTGTGTGCTGCTGCGGTGGCTGGCTGGGTGGTTAGCTCAGGTAGATTAGGTTAGGGTAAAGTAGATTAGGGTAGGGTTTGCTAGTTAAGGTTAGGAAGGAGGTGGCCGGCTGGGCTTTTGGGCCTGGCTGGCTGCCTCCCAAAAATAATGTGAACTTTTATTTTAATTTAAAATAGACTTTTTGTAAATAGTTTTTGGACAAATAAAAGACCTGGAAAAGACCGGAGTTTGAGTTGAAATTAAGACGGGGAATATTTAGAAAACAAAACTAGGCTTTTTGACAATAGTTTAGACAAAAACCATGCATGATGATGACGATGCTCAAATGCAATGTGGCATGATGACATGAGCACTCGGTCATGACGATGCAATGCACAAAAACAACCCGATTTACTAGTAGTGGTTTTAGCGGGATGCCACACGGCGCTGCCAAGAAGGCAAAGAAGAAGAACAAGACCCCGACAAAAGACCCTCTGACAGAGGAGGTGATTGCCGAGGAATACAAGGAAGACTCGGATGGAGCACTTATCCCAGACGAGCCGAAAAAAGAAGCATTGGTGGATGGACACGTGATCACTGAAGGTGCATGTAAACTCATCGATGCCGCATTAACCACACCTATCCCTACAGCTGCAGAACTTACTGAAGATGAGCTAGACGAAAGGGCCCAAGCCCTAGAAGCGCGCCGCCAACAACTCCTTGGTGAAGCCAAAAACATCGAGGTGGAGAAGAAGCGCATGTCAAACAAGGAGTACATGTCCCGTCTACATCAGAAGACACGGAAGCGTCACATAGATGACAACCAATTCCCACATGTCCGTACCATCCTTTTTGGAGATGAGATGGGAAAGCCACGGAAGGACAGCAATGGAGATTGGGTTTACCCAACACCAGTGCAAAATACCGTGGCAGCTCGCGAAATTCTATCGGCTAATCTAGGACCAGAGGAGATACGTTTGGGTATCATGCTACTCAATAAGGGACTGGAGCAGCAAAAGGTCGCCCTGTCTGGAAGTCAAAAGCTGGTCTCGGATTCCGACCAATGTCGCACAGATCCGGCATGGGCTGACGTAAGATCCCACTACGATCGGGCGCAGCATCGTCACCCCGAACGCAGGGAGGACAATTATTCAAGAACAAGATCGTCAGGGCAGCACCGCAGAACTACACATAACTGGAGCAACATCGCTCTAGCAGTCGAGAAAGATGCAATCGCTGCACTGATTCCGTGGAATCCTCCACGAAAAGGAGAAGATAAAGGAAAACGTCGGGAGGAGGATCGTCAGAAAATGCCACATCCTAGACATGAAAACCGTCCGGCTCAGCGCCACCATGGTGGGAACGACGGACGAAGGAACGACGGAAACGACGCTGGCACAAACCGGAATAATGACGCTCCGGACGGAGGCCGGCGATCAGTCGGAAACAACCCAGCTACACCACCCTCCCCACAGCACAGTTATCACAACAGACCCCAAGGAGGTCAAGGAGGACGACATGGCAGAGGAGGTGGTCGCAGAAGCCGAAGTCTGGCTCCAAGGCACCGCAGCCATAGCCGATATTCGGGACGATCCCTATCCCCGAACGACTCAAGGCACAGGATCAACTCCAACACAGAGGCTCGGCGCTACGAAAACGATGACGTGTACGTGGGCCCAAAGTGCTTCGGACCACGCATCAGAGCTACAAAGTTCCCGGAAGGATTTGCTATCTCAAGACATATTCAAGCCTACGACGGCATTGCTCGGCCAGACACCTGGTTACAGGACTTCTTCCAAGCTTGCTGCATCACCAAAGGCCAAAACAGCCTGGTCGCAACCCGATATCTCCCACTTATGCTGCGGAAGACGGCGCGATCATGGCTCAATGAACTTCCGGTGAACACCATCCACAACTGGTATGACTTACAAAGTGCGTTCTTTCGGAATTTCGAAGGCACATATCGGAGGCCCTGTACGGTTGGAGACCTACAACGTTGCACCCAGAAAGCCGGAGAAACTTGCTGGGATTACCTCGGACGATGGATCGACACCAAGAACTCCTGTCAGGGAGTAAACGATCAAACTGCGATTGAAGCTTTCATCGCAGGACTCCCAATTGGTCTACTGCGTCACCACCTGAAATGTGACAAGGTCACTGATTTGGGAGAGATGATAGAAACAGCGAGCAAGTATGCAGATGTTGACGACGATGCAGAGGGATTACTCAATGTCCTGGCTGTACCTCAGTCGGTAGAGACAAAGCAATAGGCTCAGAAGCGCAAAAACACCTCGGAAGAAAAACCCAACGCAGAGACAGCAGTAGTCACTACTGTTTCCGTGTCTGGAGGACGAGGAGGACGTGGCAGAGGCCGCGGGCGTGGCCGTGGGACATCAAGGGTCCAAGGTAGAGGAGAGCAACAACCAGGCAAAACCTACACTTGGGCCGACATCGCCAATAACCCAACGTTGAATGTCGTTTTAACGACGACATCAAGAGAGATGATACCGTGGGCTACAAAGCTAAGTGGAAGAAGAGAAAGAAAAATCCCGAAAAAGACAAAGAGACCAAGGAAGATTCTGACATGGAGGAAGCCGATGCTTCAAATCCCAAGTTGGAAGGGAAGAAAACTTTTCCTACCAAGAAGGACACTTACGTCACCTTCCTCGGATCTCAACCAGCAAAGGTCAAGCAAGCAGTTCTCCACGAGCTCAACGCAACAGTTCCGGCTGTCCCTCAGTATCTGGACTGGTCGGAAGTGGCAATAAAGTTTGACCGCGCTGATCATCCGCCTAAGTTACACAGGCGAGGAAAATACGCCTTAATCGTCAATCCACTTATTGACGGTTATGGTTTCTCCAAGACCCTCATGGACGGCGGTAGCAACATCAATATTCTCTGTAGAAACGCTACGCCGGATGAAGATCTCGGAAACACAGCTTAACCATAGCTCTGTGATTTTTCACGGAGTTGTCCCAGGAAGACAAGCTAATTCCCTAGGAGAGATCACTTTGGATGTTACTTTTGGAACACCAAAGAATTATCGAACGGAGGCACTTTCCTTCGAAGTGGTCCCGTTCAAGAGCGCAAACCATGCTATATTCGGACGTCCGGCTTACTGGGCTTTTATGGCTCGTCCGTGTTACATTTACAATATGATGAAAATTCCAGGTCCCAACGGCGTGATCACCATCAGGGGAGACCCGAAGAAGGCGCGAGAGTGCGAGGATGGAAATGCCGCCTTTGCCGAAGCCGTGCTGCATGCCCAGGAGTACCAGGAGATCAAGAAGAGCATAGATCCGTCCGAGATGCCCGCAACAAAGAAAGAGGTGACAAAGCCAAATCCGGAGTTCAAGGCATCAAAAGAGACGAAGATGACGCTGTTGAAGGATGATGACCCCTCCAAGGTGACCCAGATAGGCGTAGGCCTAAGTAGCGCATAGGAAAGCGCGCTCATCAAGTTCCTCCGAGCAAATCAAGATATCTTTGCATGGCAGCCATCTGACATGACCGGAGTACCTAGGGAACTTGCCGAGCACTCTTTAAATGTAAACCCAAACGCTAAACCCGTTAAACAGTCCTTACGACGGTTTGGTGATGAAAAGCGTAAGGCAATAGCTAAGGAACTAGCGCGGCTCGAGTTAGCCGGATTCATAGAAAAGGTCATCCATACTGATTGGTCGGCCAACCCTGTAATGGTCCCTAAAAAGGACACCACTGATTTAAGGATGTGTGTTGATTATACTGCCTTGAACAAGGCTTGTCCAAAAGATCCGTTCGCTCTGCCTAGAATTGATCAAGTTATCGATTCTACGGCAGGCTCAGAACTCCTCTGTTTTCTCGACGCATATTCCGGATGAAGGAATCTGACAAAATCAAAACTTCATTCATAACCCCTTTCGGAACCTTCTGTTATGTTACGATGCCCTTTGGGCTGAAGAACGCAGGAGCTACGTACCAGCGCACGATGCAGCATTGCCTCCATGATCAACTCAGACGCAATGTACATGCATACGTGGATGATATCACGGTCATGTCCAAAAAGAAGGAAACATTGATTTCCGACTTGGAGGAGACGTTCACCAATTTACGAAAATACAACATCATGCTTAACCCGAAGAAATTCTTCTTTGGAATACCAGCTGGAAAATTGTTAGGTTTCATCGTGTCTCAAAGAGGCATAGAGGTGAACCGCGACAAGATCAAGGCTATTCTCAATATTTCCAGGCCTACTCGCCTGAAGGACATACAAAGATTAACTGGTTGCATTGCTGCGGTCAGTCGATTTGTAAGCCGGCTTGGTGAAAGAGCCGCACCATTATACAAACTCCTGAAGAAGACCAAGGATTTTGTCTGGACTGACGAAGCTGAAGCTGCACTACAGGACCTAAAGAAAGTACTCTCATCTGCTCCTATCCTGGCAGCGCCGGAACCTCAGGAATCGATGTTGCTTTACATTGCTACGACAAATAGGGTTGTCAGTATATATGGTGGTGGAGAGACCAGAAGAAAATCAGGAGCACCTGGTGCAGCGTCCGACATACTTTGTCTGCGAGGTCCTGACAGAATCAAAACAGCGATATCCGCACTATCAAAAGTTGGCTTACGGTGTTTTTCTAGCATCTCGTAAGTTACGACACTATTTTCAAGAACATCCAATTACCGTGGTGAGCAAAGCTCCCATGAGAGATATAATCAACAATAGCGATGCCACAGGACGCGTCGCCAAATGGGGTATAGAGCTTGCAGCTTTCGATATTGAGTACAAACCCCGGACAACAATCAAATCCCAGATCCTTGCCGACTTTGTCGCTGATTGGACAGAGACCAAGGAGAACATGGTCCTCCCTGAGTCGGGATATTGGACCCTCTTTTTCGACGGGTCCAAGGCTCGAGGGGGCTCAGGGGCTGGCGTGGTACTCAAATCACCCCAAGGAGATAAACTTTTATACGTGTTGTAGATCCACTTCACAGCGACAAACAACATTGCCGAGTATGAAGCACTGCTGCACGGAATCCGGATTGCTAAGGATATTGGCATCCGACGTTTGATGTGTTACGGAGATTCGGATCTTGTTTCTCAGCAAGTCTCGGATATTTGTAATGCAAATAAGCACATGGCAGCATATAAAGCTGTCATGGATGATCTATCTAAATCGTTCGAAGGATTTGAAGTTCAACACATCCCTCGAGCAGAAAACGAGGAAGCAGATGCACTATCTCGAATAGGCTCTGCGTGGAAAGAGGTTCCGGATGGCGCATTTTTAGAGCACCTCAAAGTTCCCTCGATAAAGGGAGTAGATGAGGAATATCCGACCAAATTCGACTCACCTTTAATAGCAGTTCTGGCTGTAATTCCCAGCTGGACTCAACCCTACCTTGATTACTTGGTAGATGGAAAATTACCCTAAGACGAGGTGCTGAGCCGGCAGATCATCCGACGAGCAAAAGCCTATACTATTGTTAAAGGTGAGCTCCATAAACGGAGTATTTCTAGGGTTTTTCAGCGCTGTGTATCTCCGGAAGGAGTGGAAATCTTAAGAGAAATCCACGAAGGCGAGTGTGGTCACCATGCTGCAGCCAAATCTTTAGTGGCAAAAGCTTATCGACATGGTTTTTTCTGGCTTACAGCTCAGGCAGATGCCGAACGATTAGTCAAGACATGCAAAGGCTGCCAAAAGTACGCCAAGCAAGCTCATGTTCCGGCTGATCAGCTGCGAACAATACCTATAACATGGCCTTTTGCGGTCTAGGGGCTTGATATGGTAGGACCTTTTAAATGAGCTCCAAGTGGATTTACTCACCTCTTAGTGATGGTGGATAAATTCACGAAATGGATCAAGGCTAAACCTGTCACTAGTTGTGATGGAGCAACAGCCAAAAGATTTGTCGAGGATGTTATAATCCGGTATGGTTATTCGCATAGCATTATCACGGACAACGGGAGTAATTTTTCCATGGGAGAGTTGGCTGAATTCTGCGACGAGCAAAATATCCGGCTTGACATTGCGTCAGTCGCACATCGACAGGCTAACAGACAAGTCCAAAGAGCAAATGGTTTAATTCTACAAGGCTTGAAACCAAGACTCGAAGCACCACTAAGACGTGCTGCGGGGGCTTGGGCAGAGGAACTACCCTCTGTAATTTGGAGTTTGCGAACAACTCCGAACAGGTCAACAGGATATACACCTTTCTTCTTGGTCTATGGCGCAGAAGCAGTTCTTCCTAGTGATTTGATTCATACTTCTCCTAGAGTGTCCACGTATATCGAAGAGGATGCCGAAATTTCTTGACAAAATGATCTCGACTTAGTCGAAGAAGTTCGTGTCGTTGCTGAAATGAGATCTACAGCCTATCAGCAGAAGTTACGCAAGTATCATAGCCAGAGAGTCTGAACTAGATCTTTCAATAAAGGTGATTTGGTTCTCCGGCTTGTGGAACAAAGAAAGCACAAAATTTCCCCAATATGGGAAGGGCCCTTTTTAGTTAGTCGAGTATTGCACAATGGGTCATACTACTTAACTAACATGAGGCTAGTCAAAGAAAGACCTGCTACTAAGAAGAGAAAGAGAGCTGGAGGCAGTACAAATCCGGATGAATTAGACAGACCGTGGAATATTGCTCAGCTACGTCCCTTTTATTCTTAGTTTATCTTTCTTTGTAATCATACATATGTACATGTTCTGTGAGAAATAAAAGTTTTGGTTACCTCAAAGTTTTCCTGAGAAATTTTTACCATCTTATTTCCTAATGATCATGTCATAGTCGAAAATCCCAGAATGCTTGAAAGTACTTTATGCTCATGTTCGTTCTGGTTTAGATTTATGATTCTAAAACTGCTACCTTCGGGTATAACTCTAAAAAAATCTAGTTTTTACTTGGGTTATTTGTCTGATTGCTGGAAGCTGATATCTTCCGAGTAGTGAATTGTTGGTACTAGAAGCCGGCTTTGTTTCCGAGTTTAAACTGGTTTAGCAATTGAGCTCCGTTGCTCGGCAAAGTTTCCGGCTGAAGGTTTAGCCGGCTAATGAAAGGGATGAGGCGGAAAGCCAGATAAACAATAAGTAGAGACAGAAAATTCTAAGTGCTTATGAAAATATTTCAGGCACACAAGAATTTAAGACAAAAGTGCTGAATAGATAAAAAACTTAGCACTAGCAAAAGTCATAGTACTTAATATTTACAAAACGCATCATGTTTTTCCAGAATAATACATAGTTTTCTAATCTATGATGCAGGAGGAGATGAAGGAACTGTCGGATCGCTGGTTACTCCGCCTTGATATCGTGCCAAGATGTCCGGATCCGAGATGGTCCGTTCATCGTCGGAAACTTCTTCGGCGTCTTCTAGAGGAGGTGGTGGAGTATCCACGCGGTTGAAGAAGGGCACCTCGTAACTGGTCAGATCCGCTACATGGCACCCATATCCGGCACAGGAGTGCATGATGGCTTGAAGGTCTTGCTCCTGGCCGTCTTCGTCTGCTTTGCAGTACCCTCTGGTCACTTGCCATATCTCCATGTTTCCATGATGGCTCATGACCATGGTGAGAGCGTTCTGCGCAGCAGTCCGCGTGTAGGACATGTTCCGGTCCCGAACGAGCTACGGCATCTCCTTGGCCTTCTCCCGCACCTGGAAGTCCGACATGCTTGGCATGTCCGGAATCCTGAGAGACTCGCCAATGTCCTCAAGGGACTGGCGGTAGTCATGAAGAAGATCACCGACTTGTGTAAGCCGGTGAGTGAGGGGCTCGGACGAGGAGGAGTCCGTCAAGTTCAGAGGACCTTTACACAAAACAAGTCAATGAAAATCTGACATTGATGAAAGTCGAAGAAATGATAAGTCAGATAGATGGAACATACCAAGAATGACGTCGTCAATCTTGGCTTTCTCCTCCCGGAGACTTTGGAGTTCAGCCCGGAGCGCCTGGGAGATATCCTTTTCTCTACCAACCTCATTCTTGAGGTCCGAGATAACCTTATCTTGAGCAGCAATCTTGAGATCGCGCTCTTTAGTGGCCATGGAGGAGGACTCGAGGACTTGAGCTATGCTCCTTTCATGATCCGCCTTGAGCTTATCCAGCTCTTGGCGAAGTCCCTTGTTCTCCACCACTAAGGTTTTGAGGTTCTCGGCCTCTTCAATCATAGTGATGGATTGTTTCACCAATGTTGTAAGTCAAAACGAACAACAGTTCAGAAAAATTCGACATTGAAAAAAGCAAAAAACAAGGTTTGAATCTCGAAATGTTTACCTTCGGCTTCATCCTTGGCTAACTTGAGCTCAGCATTTTTAAGTCGGAGAGCTTTGATCTCTCTCCGCTTATCACATACATTGGTTTATAATTCCTGGTTATAGGAACATACTTTCTGTAAGTCAGAATACCCAAAGTCACAAAGCTACTTAAGACTCGGGCTAATATTTTTGCTAAATATCAGCATGAGCCTTGGGGGCTACACTAGTTCGTTCTTTGGCATCCTAATGAAAGCATAAACCCGGATTTCTATATCCTACTTCATGCTTGGGGGCTAGAGAATATGATATAACATAAGGTAAAAAACAAGAGTTGGAATTCCGACTTACATATTGCTCGCGGGTGAGTTTGTCTAACCCCGCATTCACTTCAGCCGCCACCTTCTCGGCGAGGGTAAGAGGAATTACTGGGGCTGTTGGAATCTCGCCAGTCCTGATCCTCTCGTCGCGAAGCCGGACTTGAGCGAGAAGGTTAGAGAACTTGACGTCCTCTACTTCTTGCGCTTCCTCTTCGGGGGATAGATGGCTTTTGTCTAGGACTTGCCTGGCCAGCCGCTGGATCTCCTCTGCAGATTTCTAGGATAAGCCGAATTTGGCAAGTCCGGGGTTGCTGACGAGGTTGTCAGCGAAGACTTCAGCCAAGGGATCATTACCCGAAGAGGGTTCACCCTTATCTTGAGCTGACGCACCCACGGTGACGTCAGTGTGCGATCCAAGGATCACAGGCGCCGTTGAAGGAGCCAGATCTTCTGCAACAACTGGAGAAGGAGTAATCACCGGTGTTGTAGAAGGTTGAGGGGTAGGAGTCGGAGGAGCCGTGGCAGGGGAAGCTATGGTAAGCTTCGTCTGTCGCAGGGGCTTCGCAGGAATCCCCTTCCCCTTACCCTTGATGAGAGGCTTTGCTCTGAGAATGTAGTAAAGTCGGAAACATTACATCTCAGAAAGAAATTCGAGAAAGGTACAAGGGCGGAAATTGTGAATGAAGGTTACCTCTTCAAAACGGGCACCTCCTTTGTGCCAACGGCCACTGTCGGAGCTTTGCGCTTCTTGAGCGCAAGGTCCGGCAATGGGACCACTTCGGTCTCCTGAGAAAACTCAGGAGGATATCCTTCGAGTGGAGCAAGCTCCGACTCGGGGAGGTCAGCAAGCTAAAAATAAGAAAACGTATTAGCATTGTAGTATAAAACTTAAAGATTGAAACACGTAAACGGTGTACTAATGGAAGCTTACCGCTACCACGGGGTTTTCCGCCGTGTCCATATCCAGAGAAATCTCCGGAATTTTCCTCTCGATCTGCTCCTTGATCAGCCACTTGATCTGGCTTATGTAACCTTGGATGGTGTAGGCTTTGGGATGATGCGGAGAGAGTCTTTTTTGGAAGACGTGATGGAGTGCATCAGTCTATCCCCGTGGTACTGAAGTGGCTGGATCCGACGTGAGACCCAGCATTGGACTAAGTCGGATCCTTTCAGACCCTTATGCTTGATAAGATATTCGATCCGCCTCTTAGCGAGGATCAGATCGTCGGTGAGAGCCGGAGTAGCCTCATCCCAGGAAGGCTAGGCTATGGCGGCTCCGTCGACAAAAGCCGACAAAGTAGTAGCTTTGCCGGGAGCCAGAATATCCCTATGGTAGAAAAAAGTGGCTGGCCATTGTTTGACCGAGTCACTGGCAGAAATTTTGGGATATACCCGGTCTCGTCTAACAGAAAAACTAATGGTACCGATGATATAAGGAACACCGGCAGTAATGGAATTCCTCCGGACATGGAAATAGTACCGGAAGAGAAGCAAACTCGGCCTAATGCCGAGAAAGCCCTCGCAAAGCGCATCATACGCACTCATCTCTAGAAGAGAATTGGGAGGAAGATTATGGAGTTGAACTCCATAGTGGTTAATCACCTCGGAGAAGAACTCTGAGGGAGGAAAGGACAAACCTCGGTCCAGATGGGTGCTGAAGTGGACACGCTCGCCCTCGCGTGGATTGGGGACGGTTTCGCCGGAACCGCTCCGCCAGTTGCCGGCGGCGAGAAGCCCCTCTTTCTCCACGTGTTTGAGGCCGTCCTCGTCGAGGGCGCAGGGGATCCAGATTCCCCGAAAGCTCTCTTTCTCCGCAGCTGCTTCTGCCGCTGCCGCCGCCAGAGAGGAAGAAGAAGATGAAGCCATTTTCTCTCCGGTGGAAAAAGTGGCCTTAAAGTGGCGGCGCTAGGAGCTCTGTGGGAGGAGGACGAAAAGGCTCTAGGCGCGCAGGAGGATTGGGAAGAAAGGAACGACGAAGGACTGGTGGAGAGGATAAGAAGGAATCTAAACCCCTTATATCCACCTAGATGCGCCAAGATTCATGCAAACGCTATAGTGAAATTTCCACGCATCGTGGAAAGAACTGGGAAGGGCCTGCGCGATGATTGCGTCGCGTCGATCTCCACGCAGGCATTGAAACGGCGCCTCGGTTCCGCGAACCGCAGACCCACCAACGGTCATGCTGACGGAACGTCTGTCAGATGACGTGACTTGACCATGCTTGTGTCAGGTGGCGTTAGAGACCAAGTTCCGGCTTAGTTTAAAAGCGAGCTGGAAAATCCGAGTAACTAATTGAAAGGTCCAACTTACTTTTAAGACCCAGATCGTATTTTTTATTGTGAAGTTTCAGGAACCCTTCAAGATTCTGTAAGCCAAAGATCAAGCTGGACGATGATAAAATCCGACTTTGGATCTTGGAGGCCTCCGGGGGCTACTGTTGGGGATATACTTTCCGGGTATCCTCACAGTTCCTCACTGACCAGGGTGGCCCACTTCGGGTTATAGCTTTGCTTCACGGGCGGCCCAGTTAGGGAGAGAAGACGGAGTCCAATCCGACTACGGGAAGGCCCAGAAGACTTACCGACTTAGGCCCATGATGTTACTTGTAGTTCCAGATAACCTCAATAGTCTACAATCTCAACTCGCACAGGCGAAACCCTTGTAACCCATATCCGGCTCTGCCGTATTACTGGATTGCTAGCACGAGTAGGATCCGTCCAAAGCCGGCGGATTCGAACCTGGGTAAACTTGTGTGCTCACCGTCCCGGAACACCGTACGTCTCACACCCCTCTCTCCCGCACGCCTCGAGGACCCCCTCATGGCGTACTTGTCCTCAAACTGACGACAATAAGCCCAACCCTTTGCCCACCAAATTTTGCTGGATTGTGTGTGAGGAGTGGGTGCTAGCTTTTTTTCTTTGATTGCACACAAGGTGTTCGACGAAATGTCCGAGCCACACTTTAGTTCACACAACACGGTATCCTCGGCTGAGGTTAGCAACCTTATCTTGTTTATCTGTAACTGATACAAAAATATTGCATCTGTCCATGTAGGATGGTCATTTTACTATTCATGATGTTATTGTAATGGTTAATTATTATGATGCAGATCGATGCATGGATGCGATGGATGTATGGCGAACGACGCCATTCCGATTTTATTGCAGGCCTCCATAAATTTATCGATTTGGCTAAGGCAAACAAAGTGGATAATTTTATGCCTTGTCCCTGCGTCGACTATCGGAACGTGGCGGAGCACTCTGTCCCGAGAATCCTTCAAAGCCATCTGCTTCGGAGAGGTTTCATTCCCGGATATTATTGTTGGGCCATGCACGGAGAAAGAGGGGTTAGGCTGGAAGAAAATGAAGAAGAGGAGGATGATGACAGCTATCCTATGTCCCCTTAAGAATACGGTGATACTGCAATGGAAGACAATGAAGAAGAGGGAGGCGACAATGAAGAAGAACAACGGGCATCAGATGAGCCCGCTGATGGTCTTGGTCGGGTCATTTCTGATGCAAAGCAACAATGTGATACAGAAAGGGAGAAGCTTAAGTTGGAGGCCATGCAAAAGGATCACAAAAAGTTGTTACCCAAATTGCAAAGATGGCAGCACAAAGCTCGATACCACACTTGAACTGCTGAAATGGAAGGCAGAGAATGGCTTATCTGACAAGGGATTTGAGAAGTTACTGAAAATAATGAAGCCGAAGCTTCCAAAGGATAACGAGCTGCCCGAGACAACGTACGAAGCAAAGAAGACTATCTGCCCTCTAGGATTAGATCTGGAGAAGATACATGCATGCATTAATGACTGCATCCTGTACCGCGGTGAGAAGTACGAGAATATGGATAAATGCCCGGTATGCAATGCATGTCGATACAAGATCAGACAAGATGACCCTGGTGATGTTGAGGGCGATGACGAGCCCTCCAGGAAGGGGGTTCCTGCTAAGGTTATGTGGTATGCTCCTATAATAACACGGTTGAAACATATGTTCAGAAATAAAGAGCATGCTAGGTTGTTGCGATGGCACAAAGAAGAGCGTAAGAAAGACGGGAAACTGAGACACCCTGCCGATGGGTCGCAGTGGAGAAACATCGAGAGAAAGTACTCGAACTTTGCAAGTGACGCGAGGAACTTATTGTTTGGTCTAAGTACAAACGGCATGAATCCTTTTGGGGAGCAGAGCTGTATTCACAACACCTGGCCAGTGACTCTATGTATCTACAACCTTCCTCCTTGGTTGTGCATGAAGCAGAAGTTCATTATGATGCCAGTGCTCATCCAAGGACCGAAGCAACCCGGCAACGACATTGATGTGTACCTAAGGCCATTAGTCGATGAACTTTTGCAGTTGTGGGCAGAACCAGGTGTAAAGGTGTGGGATGAGCACAAACAGGAGCCATTTGACCTACGAGCGTTGTTGTTCGTAACCATCAATGATTGGCCTGCTCTTAGTAAGATTTCAGGACAGTCAAACAAGGGATACAATGCATGCACACACTGTTTAGATAATACTAAAGGTACTTATTTCTTCTGGCCAATCATCAAGTAAGAAAGAAAGGCAAGAATTTCAACAGTGAGGCAGATTACCGGAAGAAGCCTAGGCTCCCTAAAGGTGCTGATGTATTTGGTATGGTGAATGACCTAGAAGTAATCTTTGGAAAAGGTCCTGGCTGTCAATCTGTTCCGAAAGACCCCATTACCGGACACACGGCTATGTGGAAAAAGAAATCTATATTTTGGGAGCTTGAGTATTGGAAAGACCTAGAGGTCCGTTCTTCAATCGATGTGATGCACGTGACGAAGAATCTTTATGTGAACCTGCTAGGCTTCCTGGGCATGTATGTGAAGACAAAAGATACACCAGAACACGGGAGGACCAGCGACGTATCAAAGACCCACACAACAAGCATACTGATAAAGGACATAAATACTTAAGTGGCTACGCTCTTACCAAAGCAGAGAAGGAAATCTTTTTTGAAGTCCTTTAAAGTATCAAGGTCCCGGCTGGCTTCTCGTCAAATATAAAGGGAATAATAAATATGGCAGAGAAAAAATTTCAGAACCTGAAGTCTCATGATTGCCACGTGATTATGACACAGTTGCTTCCGGTTGCATTGAGAGGGCTTCTACCGAAAAATGTTCGATTAGCCATTGTGAAGCTATGTGCATTCCTCAATGCAATATCTCAGAAGGTAATCGATCGAGAAAGTCTAGAAAGGCTACAGAACGATGTGGTCCAATGTCTTGTTAGTTTTGAGTTGGTGTTCCCCCCGTCCTTCTTTAATATTATGACGCATCTCTTAGTTCACCTAGTCGATGAGATTTACATTCTCGTTCCTGTATTTCTGCACAATATGTTCCCCTTCGAGAGGTTCATGGGAGTCTTAAAGAAATATGTTCGTAACTGTGCTAGGCCAGAAGGAAGCATCTCCAAGAGCTATGGAACAGAGGAGGTCATTGGGTTCTGTGTAGACTTTCTTCCTGACCTTAAGCCGATTGGTGTTCCTGAATCACGGTATGAGGGGAGACTGAGTGGAAAAGGCACGCTAGGAAAGAAAGCAATGATATTTAGGGACGGACATTCTTTGAATCAAGCACACTACATAGTTCTCCAAAGTTCTACCTTCGTGGCTCCGTATATCGAGGAACACATGAATGTTGAACGCTCCAAGTTCCCGGGGAAGGATGACTACTGGATTTAAAAATCACATGGAGACTTTCAGCACTTGGTTGCAATTACATCTCATGAATGACACCACTATTGGAGATCAGCTCTACTTGTTGGCCGCGACACCATCTGCGACTGTATTGACTTTCCAAGGATACGAGATAAATGGGAATACATTTTACATGATTGCCCAAGATAAAAAGAGCACCAACCAAAACAGTGGTGTCCTCTTTGATGCAACATGCGAGAATGGGAAAAAGGACACATACTATGGTTACATAGAGGAGATATGGGAACTTGACTATGTACCTACTTTTAAGGTCCCATTGTATCAGTGCAGTTGGGTCAACATGAATGGAGAAGGGTTAAAGGTAGACCAGCTGTACGGAATGACAATAGTGGATCTCAAGAATCTTGGTTACAGAGACGAACCATTCGTCCTAGCCAATGATGTGGCTCAGGTTTTTTATGTGAAGGACATGTCCTCTAGACCGCAAAAAAGAAAAAATAAGGAAAAGAATACATCAGACGATGAGCCCCGGCATCACATAGTTCTTTCAGGGAAAAGAAACATCACAGGAGTCGAGGACAAGACAAACATGTCAGCAGATTATGATAAGTTTGATGAAATTCCGCCCTTCACCGTGAAAACTGACCCAAGCATCCCGTTAAGCAAAGAAGATGCTCCATGGTTACGGCCTAAGAAGCGATCATAGGCAAGGGATCGACATACGCAACGAAGGATTCATATCCTAAACCCTAAATCCTATGTAAATCTATGTAATGTATGGAAACTTTATGTGATGTATCGAAATTTATGTAATGGAGACTTTCACAGGCTTGCATGGAATTTTTTTCGAGGCGGAGCTTCCGAAGATGCTGTAGGGCGTGTGCACCAATGACATCTTCGAGAAGCTCTGCCACGGGAGATTTCTCAACCCTTTCCCCAACACTGTTAGAGGAGATGGAGTCTTTCACGGGCTTGCAGGGAAATTTTTCCGAGGCGGAGCTTCCGAAGATGCCGTAGGGTGTGTGCACCAACGACATCTTCGAGAAGCTCCGCCACGGGAGATTTCCCAACCCTTTCCCCAACATTGTTGGAGGAGATGGAGTCTTTCACGGGCTTGCAGGGAAATTTTTCCGAGGCGGAGCTTCCGAAGATGCCATAGGGCGTGTGCACCAACAACATCTTCGAGAAGCTCCGCCACGGGAGATTTCCCAACCCTCCATCCATGGGGATGAAACTCTCTCTACCTATATTGGCTTGTTGAGCTGCTTGCCATGGCGTATCGATGGTCCTTTTATAGGCACGACGCCGCTTCTACTTTGTCTTGTTCCTCCGACAGGGCGTCGTGCGCTACATGCTTTATCTCATCGAGCAGTGCGTCCACCCACACGTCCTTATCCCGCCGACAACTTTAGTCTCGGTTGCACCCACCAGCCGGGACTAAAGGTTACCCACGCGGCCTTATCCCACCGGCACCTTTAGTCTCGGTTGCACCCACCAGCCGAGACTAAAGGTTACCCACGCGTCCTTATCCCACTAGCATCTTTAGTCTCGGTTGCACCCACCAGCCAGGACTAAAGGTTACCCAAGATTTACATGTGTGCACAATATGGGCACATTATCACAAACTATGCCCTGATTCTAGCCATAACATTGGTGGTTTGACCTAAATGCCATGAAACCTCGAACATGATAGGTCATTTTGTGAAGGATTTTTTATGATGTTTGCAAATTTTTCAAGTTCAATATTTTTCCTTGCAACTGTGACACATAATATGACACCACGCGAAGGTTTCACATTGTTTGGATCATTTTTGAATTTCTTATGCCCGTTTCAAACTATATTCAAAACGGCGGGCATGAAGCTTCTTAGCCCGGGGCTGAGCCTCGCTGAACTTGAAGTGGATCTCTGATGAAATAGCATGTTGTGAACCTATAAATGATTTTTTTAAAAATTCACAAGCATTATATCATGTACTTGTAGTTCAAATCTTGGCAACCTCCTACCGATTCGGCAGGAATTTGTCTTTTTCATGAGGGATGGACAGAAAGGTTCCAGATACACCGGTTGGGAAATTGTCCATATAAGGTGGTATAGTATTTTTGAAAAATGGTTTGGTACCAATGCCAAACTTTAATTTGGTGGTTGCTTCACAGAACACCCCGATTTCGGCACCTCAAAAATGGAAATTGGCTTTTTCGTGTGTCGAAAGGGAAAACTTCCTCCTGCAACATCGTAAGCCATCCCAAGATGCACATGTGTGCACAGTATGGGCACATTATCACAAACTATGCCCTGATTCTAGCCATAACATTGGTGGTTTGACCTAAATGCCAGGAAACCTCGAACATGATAGGTCATTTTGTGAAGGATTTTTTATGATGTTTGCAATTTTTCACGTTCAATATTTTTCCTTGCAACAGTGACACATAATATGACACCACGCGAAGGTTTCACATTGTTTGGATCATTTTTGAATTTCTTATGCCCGTTTCAAACTATATTCAAAACGGCGGGCATGAAGTTTCTTAGCCTGGGGCTGAGCCTCGCTAAACTTGAAGTGGATCTCTGATGAAATAGCATGTTGTGAACCTATAAATGATTTTTTTAAAATTCACAAGCATTATATCATGTACTTGTAGTTCAAATCTTGGCAACCTCCTACCGATTCGGCAGGAATTTGTCTTTTTCATGAGGGATGGACAGAAAGGTTCTAGATACACCGGTTGGGAAATTTTCCATATAAGGTGGTATAGTATTTTTGAAAAATGGTTTGGTACCAATGCCAAACTTTAATTTGGTGGTTGCTTCACAGAACACCCCGATTTCGGCACCTCAAAAATGGAAATTGGCTTTTTCATGTGTTAAAAGGGAAAACTTCCTCCTGCAACATCGTAAGGCATCCCAAGATGCACATGTGTGCACAGTATGGGCACATTATCACAAACTATGCCCTGATTCTAGCCATAACATTGGTGGTTTGACCTAAATGCCATGAAACCTCGAACATGATAGGTCATTTTGTGAAGGATTTTTTATGATGTTTGCAATTTTTCAAGTTCAATATTTTTCCTTGCAAAAGTGACACATAATATGACACCACGCGAAGGTTTCACATTGTTTGGATCATTTTTGAATTTCTTATGCCCGTTTCAAACTATATTCAAAACGGCGGGCATGAAGCTTCTTAGCCCGGGGCTGAGCCTCGCTGAACTTGAAGTGGATCTCTGATGAAATAGCATGTTGTGAACCTATAAATGATTTTTTTTAAAATTCACAAGCATTATATCATGTACTTGTAGTTCAAATCTTGACACTCTTTCTTGTTTTAGCCCTCCGGATCGAGAACTTCTTCCGTAAGAACGAAACGCGGCTCAACAAAAAAGTTGGATGATGCTGTGAGGTATAGGATCGACGTGGTCGGTGTAGATGGCGAACCGCAAGCTCCCGTCGATGTCGTAAGCAAATTTGTCAAGCAATGCTGATTTCTTGTGAGGAACTACATTCCGATCACCCTTCAAGAATGGAATCGGCCAAGCGGCAGTGGAGTCCCGTATGTCGGCGACAACACCAAAGATAAGCTTTTTGACAAGCTCATGACTAATTTCCTCCTGCCGGAACCAGATGTGACTCTAGATGAGGAGGAGAGAGCAAGAAGGGTGCTTGTGCAAAGAGTAAAGAAGTTTGCTCTCAGCAAGATGGCCGATGCATTCAAGAACTGGAAGAAGAAACTGTACCATAACTTTGTCAAGGTAGAGAAGACTCCAAATTTCGATGAAGCCGGCTATGCTAAGTTAAGACACCAGTGGGAGGATTTTGTGAACTACCAGACATCGGAGAAAGCTAAGGAAAGGTCTAGGATAAATACGGAGAACGCGCTAAGAAACTATACCATCATAACATGGGGCCTGCTGGCTATGCCGGTTGCATGCCTAAGTGGGATGCACTTGAGGTCAATTACATAGCTGCCGGGATCAGACCAGAGCCCGCAACATGGACACCACGGGCGAGAAACTAGTTTTGCGGCCATGGGGGCACGTTGGACAAAGAAGGGAGGGCAATATATAATCACAAACACAAAGATGATCCCCTACTGCCCATCGACGATATTAGAAATGCAGTAGATGATGTTGTAGCGGGATGGTTCGTTCCCGATAGAGAGAACGACGAGCTCACACGGGCCCTTAAAAATCTTGAACACGACGGACGAACACGAGGCACACCAGGCTCCAAGTCGTGGAAGGTTGCCTTCCCCCCGGAAATGAAGAGATATCCCGATAAAAGCCATCAGAGGAGAAAGGAAAGGGAGGCAGCTGAGAAAGCGGCCGCTGCAGACCGGCTGCGTAATGTAGAAGAACTATTAAAGCGGCACCAGGATCAACTCGACATACTTAGCCAGCAAGGTACTAGCGGCCAATCTCAGCGGCACGTGGTAGAAGCTGCATTCGAGGGTACCGGCGCCCCATCTAATAAGAAAAGCAGCGTCGCTTCCACGCAGCTCCATGATGTTGATGATGATGCACCGACGACATCTCCTCCTAAACGCTACCCAGTGGATGATATCACGGAGACAACAGCTTGTGAGCTAATGGTGTCGGTTATGAACTTAAGGGTGACGGCGGCGATCGGCATGGCGGTACCAATTGGGCCTAACCCAACTTGGCATTGCAGACCGGTTCCAAAAGGGTACGCTGTCGTCACGGTGGATGAGGTGAAGGAAGATTTTGAGGAGCTGAAGCTAGACCACCCTGCAGGGGAAGATATGGAGCTGACTCAACTAGGAGAAGCCAAAGGGGGGACTATTCTATGGCTAAAGGAGCACATCATGCTTCCAAATTATGTGCCGCCAAGGCCACCCACTCCTCAGAGAAGCAATCCACCTTCGCCGCCACCTCACCATTCTCCAGCGTAACCGTCGCCTTCACCGCCTCACCGCTCAGTGCAACCATCTCCATCGCCGCCTCAGCCATCGCCGCCGCCGCCTCAGCCGTCTCCATCCCCTGAGCCTCAGAGACAAAAGTGGAAGTATACTAAGGGGGGCAGCACCACTAGCAGCAGCAAGAGAACATTCCGATCACCGAAACGTAAGCTATCGCCCCTCCCAGAAGTACCTCGTCAGAATATGAAGAAGCTACCTTGCGAGAAGACAGATGAGGAAACTGATGCGGCCGCAGCTGCCCATTATGAAAAGTGGAAGATTGACATGGCTAACAAGAAAAAGCCGATAGAGGCATTTTTCCTGGTCACCGCAGAAGATAAAGCCAAAGCAACCGCGCTTAAGATTCAGCTTCACCAACCCATAGCGCTCACATCAGACTATAATCGCTCTATTACCAAGTCGGCTGAGGCAAAAGAGCGGAGAGTCGGGAAAGAAAAGTTGCCCAGCTCGGACAACAGAAAAATTAATCGATCGAACCGCTCAAAGTGTACGATACCAATGAGTGGATGATCCAGGAGCGGCATGATCCAAACATTGATCCGGAGTTTGTTCGACTGTACGGAGAAAAAGCCCAATTATATGGACTGTCTATTACTGAGTACATGAGCCGTATGAATGAGTTTGAGGGGTACCAAGAAACAGCATACATGTACCAGTACGGGGCTCCTCTCGTCAAACCCGAGTTAGTCAAAGATCTACCAACAAAAATGCGAAGATTGCATAAATGGTACATCCAAGCCTGTGCTGATTCCAAAAACCGGATCTATGCTGCATATAAACACCACCATTATGGTCATGGAGATGGCTTCATACTGATTGAATATCCAGAATTATTTCAGTTTTACCAACAAGACGCCCTCGACAAAGCTATCGTCAGTGCCTATTGTTTGTAAGTATTATTAATTTCTGTAATTAGGTCTTTCTAGCTCTTCTCATTCGTTGCTTGTATAATCTTACTAATCACTATACTAATTATATATGCAGAATGAAGATTCAAGAATGCAACAAAGGACAAATCTTTGACCTTGGGTTTGTTGACTGTAATTTCGTTCATGAAGTTACTCTAAAAACAAATCCCAAAGAGACAGAGGATAACTTGTTCAAAGCGTTGAAGTATTTCAGCAACAGAAGGGAAATATTATTTCCTTACAATGCTGCGTGAGTGTTTCTATCTTGTACACATTCTATTTTCGATTACTCGATGTTAAGCGTATAATTGACTCGTGTTATATTTTGTTAGTGTGTCAAGCTTCCACTATATTCTTTTAATCATTGTTGTTGACACCAGAGTACTAAAGTCCTGGTCTTGAAAAGCACACCATTAGAAAAGTGGGCGGACATGCAGGAATGCCTCCAGAGGGCTTGGAAACGGTTCACCGCCAAAACTAGGTGTGTTTGGAAGCCAGAGCTTACATTTCAACCATTGCCTATAAGTACTACTTGCTCGATCCACGCATCTCTTTGATTCTAGTTTCAATACCACCATTATCATGCTTGATCATTATTTTGATTGAACTCCGTTCTCATAAAGTGCTTGAGGTAGGAAGACGGGAATAACTTATGTGGATACTATGTCTGCGAGTTCATTCGCCAGACGACCAAAGAGAAGGGGGCAGACCGGAACATCAAAAAAATTGAAGTACGATAAACAATAATCACAACTTTATTTTATTACCACCAATTGTGTTTAGTTTCATTCATATATATTGATCCCCTTCTTTATATTAGATCGAACGGATGCGGGACAGTCTTCTATCACAAGAACGCGTGCAAGCAATTCAAGAGGAAATTGCCGGATTCTTGTTAGAACAAGTCATATATCCGAAAGGAGAATACTATTACCCACTTCATTTGGAAGGGTGAAGTGTATAAAAGAAGTGTAAATTAGATCAAATTCGTGTGAGAGTATTGTTTGTAATTATAATATGTTTTGACCAAGAAGACGGATGAGACGGTGTATATATTTGTGATCATGCATGATGTGTAATATATATATCGTGGTTTCATTATTGCTGTATATATGTAGTACCATTAAATTTATAAAAAAATCTTGCCGTGGCAGAAAAATAGCCCGAAATCCTACCGCGGCACAAAACCCTGCCGTGGCAGAAAAATAGCCCGAAAATCCTGCCGTGGCAAAGAGACCAACGATCCCGGTTCGTGCCAAGAACCGGGACCAATGATCCACCCCTGCCCATCTCTAGTGCTGCCACGTGGGGACCCACTGGTCCCGGTTTTGCCCACGAACCGGGACCAATGATCCACCCCCCCCCCTCGTAGCTCGCCCGCCCACGTGGAGACCCATTGGTCCCGGTTCGTGCGCGAACCGGGACTAGCATTAGTCCCGAGTGATTGGTCCCGGTTCTGGAACCGGGACCAATGGCCCTTATGAACCAGGACTAGAGGCCATTTTTCCACCAGTGACATAAATAAAACATAGCATAATGGCATTCAGCTTGTCCCTCATAGAGTAGCAAATATAAATGCATAGGACACCTTCAAAGTTCATAAGAGTGACTAGATACAAATAGTTTAAACCAAGCAATATCAAAGTTATGCATCAATCAACAAGTCTTGGGACAATGCACATAGAACTAAGAATGGCCACTATGCTCTCAAAGTAGGTGCATAAAGGTAGAAGGTGGAGACTCAATATAATGGTGGAAGAAAGGCCTTCATAGAAGGAAGCAGAGATTCAAGTTTCATAAAGAGCTTCCAAAAATTATGGTACTTATAGCTTTCAGCTCTCATTGCCCCTATCATAAGAATCTTGAAGTGATTAAGGTTGAAGTGAACAAACTATGGTGTACATGCTTGACAAAGTATAAGTTAGAAATCTCATGTCCCTTGAATACGAGGGCCGCTCCTCATGCTACTCAAGTTTAGTCACCGGTAAGTTATTGTCATTGTAAGTAAATGTGTATCATAGAGAACCGCCAACGGGGTACCCCTTGCCCGATGATACAGAAGAATCCCATATCAAAATGACAAGGTAAGCAGACAATGAGCATCTCAGCAATCTTCTTATTTACCATGGGAATATGGTGCTTTTTTCTCTCTTTCCTCTTTTCGTATATCTCTTTTTTTCTCTTTTCTTTTTCTCTTTTTTCTCAATATATGACTCTTTTTTATAAGAAGAATGCTTCATAGACAGCTCATTATGGTTACGCTGCAGGTTTCCACCATGACATCATGGATTAGACCAGCGGCCCAGGCGTTTCTCTAACACATATACATAACTCCATGGACTTACAAGCTCCCCTTTCATTTCACACCGACGACATCCATAGACAAAAGAGCATGATATCAACTAGGTACAAAGTACCCGTGCAATGTTTAAAGCGTTCCCCATGACAACATGGTTCTGCTAATCCCCAACAAATAAGTGCAAGCATAGACAACATAGACGACACAATGGTTCAAGTTTATTAAGGGCAAGTAAAGTAAATTGTGCCATCAAGTTCGTGAGAGCTTTAATCACTAGTTTTCTCATAACAAGTTTAATTTGGAAGGTAAACAAAAGCATGAATATACTTGAAATAGCATAAGCTAGTAGGTAGGTATGGTGGACTCTTTGGAATAACTTGGTTTAGGGAGTTGGATGCATGAGTGGAACTCATACTTGGTTGTGGAGGCTAGCAAAAGACAGGGAGCGACAAACTAAGAGAGCAATAATGGCCATAATCATGCAGAGCGACAAAACATCATTGATCAAAGCATAAAGTCATACTAAAAGTTGAAAACTAAAGGATCATAAAGGCTATGGTGACTTGAGATAGTCATAACATGGTGTGAGCATGCGCCAAGTCAACCCAAATAAAGCATCAAAGGAGAATACCACTATACTATGCTTTAATATGCTAAAACAACGCATGATTCATCCAAGGCACATTAAGCAATCTCAATTTTTTATAACAAGTCATGCTACATCAAAGAATACTAAGCATAAAGCCAAAACAATATCAAGCATGGCATGACAAAGCATAGGCCACAGTCAAAAACAAGCTCTTTTTACCACTTAAGCATGAACTTTCGTACTCTTTTCCAAACCAAACCAAACTATTTGAAAACCAATGTATGAAAGAGGGGGTCCAACCAATTTATTCAGAAAATTAAGAAACCCAAGAAAACGAAAAATGAAAACGAAAAAGAAGACGCTCCAAGAACAACACAACTGTGCATGAAACAATAAAAATGAAGTGTTTGGAAGAACCTAGGATTTTTATTGATGAAGAAGGGGATGCCTTGGGCATCCCCATGCTTTGACGCTTGTACTTCTTGGATATTTCTTGGGGTGACATGCGTGGCATCCCCAAGCTTGAGCTTTAGTCCATCTTTCATCTCATTACTCATTCCTTCCATACACCTAAAATTTTTGCTTCATACAAAACTTCACACAATCTTTATTAGCAACATTAGTGCAATCAAGATAATAAGTCTTTAGGTTCAGTTCTAACAACAATAAACTTCCATTAGAACACTAGCTACTGTAGCACTTCCCTCAAAAAGCTGAATTCCCCAAAAGAACTCAAAAAGGAACCAACAAGAAGCAAATGCAAATAATGGCAGAAATCTGTCAAAACAGACCAGCAGGTAAAGACGAATTTTTTAGAAGACCTTCTGTTACTCAAATAAAAAGTGTTGAACTAACGAAAGTTAGATAACAACCTGGGACAGAAGCACAAACATTCATGCCTGAAAAGGACGTACAGCGGATTTTACACGAATTTTTATGGTGAAGAACAGAAATCTGTTTCGGGACAGCAACTTTCCCAAGCATTACTTCTCTCTCATTAGCGGTTACTCTTGGCACAAAATGCAAATAAAAAGGATAAGGAGCGGTTATTACAGAGGTAATAACTTCCAAGACTCATCTAAAACTTTTGGGTTATCTCCCAATAAGTACTTTTCTTTAACACATTTAAGTTAGGCATGATAGTTTGAGAAGATGCTCACATAAGAAATATGAATTGAAGTAAAAGAGAGCATCAGGAAGCAAATTCAAAGCACATTTAAGTCTAACCCACTTCCTATGCATAGGAATCTTGTAAAGAAACAAGTCATGAAAGCACAAAGTAACAAGCATAGGAAAGCAAAACAAGTGCAACTTCAAGATTTTCAACATCAAAAGTGGAAACTTAATATTGTTGAGACACATAAAACCATATTTCCCTCTTTCATAATAACTTTCAGTAGCATCATGAATAAAATTAACAATATAACTATCACATAAAACATTCTTATCATGAGCCACATGCATAAAATAATTATTACTCCCCATATAAACATAGTCATTCTTATTAATTGTAGTGGGAGCAAATTCAACAAAATAGCAATCATTATTATTCTCATCACCATAATCATCAAATATAGGAGGTATATTGTAATCATAATTAATTTTCTCCTCAATAGTAGGTGGACTGAAAATATCATATTCATCATTGTAATCATCATATATTGGAGGTTTTGTATCATCATAAGCAATAGAATAGCTATCTTCCAAAGCTGGGGAACTAGAAAGATCATTTTCATAAAAACTAGCTTCCCTAAGCTTAGACTTTTCCATAGAATTAGCAATAATGGTGTACAAAGAATTCATACTAACAACATTGCTATTAGCATGCAAATAAAGTTCCATAGGTTTTTTAACTTTCTCTTCAAACACTTCATGTCCTAAATCAAGATAAATACTATAAAGCTCTCTAATTTTGTTGTTGTTTTCCATTAAGCCTAACTAGTGAAAATAAAAACAAGAAACAAAAAGACAAAATTGCAGAATCTAAAGGAAATAACTTCGAGCACTCACACCGGAGGATGTGAGTACCTTTTACCTTACCTCCCCGGCAACGGCGCCCGGAAATAGGTGTTTGCCATGGGAGGTTCTTCTTCTTTAATCCTTCGGTGTGAATACCTTTTACCTTACCTCCCCGGCAACGGCGCCAGAAAATAGCTTGATGGCTACGCACTTCTATTCTTGTAGACAGTTGTTGGTCCTCCAAGTGCAGAGGTTTGTAGAACAGCAACAAGTTTTCCCTTAAGTGGACCACCCAAGGTTTATCGAACTCGGGGAGGAAGTGGTCAAAGGTATTCCCTCTCAAGCAATCCTGCAATCAAGATAGAAGACGTCTCTTGTGTCGCCAACACACCCAATACACTTGTCAGGTGTATAGGTGCACTAGTTCGGCGAAGAGATAGTGAAATACAAGTGGTATAGAAAATTATAAGTGGTAACGGTGCTAGAAAATAGCTTGATGGCGTGTGGTTGATGTGCGAAAAGACTAAAGGAAAACTGAAATAAAGATGGAAGCAAGCAAACATGTAACAGATCTAGTTGCAAACGGTGTTTCAATGCTTAGAAACAAGGCCTAGGGATCATACTTTCACTAGTGAACACTCCCATATAAATATATTCTTCTTTATGATACTACGCTGAACTACTCTCCGGTTGGACACTCTAATCGTTGGTAGAGCTATAACAGCACACCTCAAAGTTCATCTTTCCCATCTAGAAAACCCCACACTGTCACCTTGAGTACTAGATGGTTCCAACAAACACCACAATTTCATAAAGACATCCAACTCCAAATATAACTCATACCAAGTATTTGTAATCTCTAGCCTAAGTGCCAGCATGGTGTCCACACTGTCAACTTCACACACATGGGGAGAGCAGAGATCTATTAAAGCACTTGAGTAGAAAGGTAGATCTAATTGATTACAAAGCTCATGATCACAATGTGATCATGCATAGAGAGAGAGATGAACACATAGCTACCGGTAGAACCCTTAACCTCGAGAGAGAACTACTCCCTCCTCATCATGGGAATCAGCAATGGTGATGGAGATGGTGGTGGAGATCGATGGAGATGGCTCCGGGGGCACTTCCCCATCCCAGCAGGGTGCTGGAACAGAGACTTTTTGTCCCCCGAATCTCCCCTTTGGTGGCGGCGGTGCTGCGGAACTTTTAGTGGATTTCTGATTGACTCTTTAGGGATTTTGCATCGGGGGCTTCTTATAGGCGAAAGGGCAAGGTCGGTGGAGGCCGGAGGGGCCCACACCACCTGGTGGCACGGCCAGGGGGACCCGCGCCACCCTATGGTGTGGCTGGCCCCTGGACCCTCTCCGTCTCGTCTTCTGGCTCCGTGAGTCTTCCGGTAAAATATCAACTTTGGCTTTTGTCCCATCCAATTCCGAGAATATTCATTTTCTGACTTCCTGGAACCAAAAACAGCAGAAAACATGCAGCTGGCACTATGGCTCTTTGTTAATAGGTTAGTCCAAGAAATCATATGAAAAGTACTCCAAAGTGTGGACAAAACATAAGAAAGTAGATAAAACCAAGCATGGAACATCAAAAATTATAGATACATTTGCAATGTATCAAGAAGTCCTTTGGTTGACTTCCTCCTTCCCTCTCTCTCTCTAGCCCTTGTGACCATGGCCCAAGGTTTGGGCTGTGCGATCAAGGCACACCTGCAGCACGCCTTTGCGTTGCAGGGATTCCTAGCCGGATATCAACTTCCGCACTCCCGGCGGGATCGGGGAACCGGATGTGTACGAAGACACAAGGCGCAACACTTGGGGCGCTTAAATGTCGTGAGCCGGAGCTGTTGCACGATGAAGATCGAGAAGGAGCAAGGGGTGACCTGCGAGGAGCTTCGCGACCTTGAGGTCGGCAACGAGTACGACTACATCAACCACGTTCCCCGCGGAACGTTAACCGCGTACGGTCTACAAGGTTATGTATTCTATACGCTCCAGCCATTACTGCATTACTACATAGACAGATCCTAGGCAGGTTTTGGGGTTACCTCGTAGGAAATTTTTTGTTTTCCGCACCGATCCCAAAAAGTGGTATCAGAGCCGATCTATGCGTAGGAGTGTTGTACGGCCAGTACCCTCAAGTATTGTGCGGGCATTGATCCCTTAGTTGTTACCCTCTAACGTGTACTTGTTTATATCGTGGTATTGTTTGATGAAGCAGCCCAGACCGACCTTACGTGTATTCGTACGCGAGACTGGTTCCACGCTCAACACACGGCTTGTACCGTATAAGTGGCTAGCAGGTGTCTATCTCTCATTCAATAGTTGATATATCATTTACAACAGAGGGCCCCGAAAGAGGTGTAATAGAGTCTGTTGGAAATATGCCCTAGAGACAAATAGTAGTAAGGACTATTATCATATTTCATATAGTTTATGATTAAGTTTTATATCATACTATAACTGTGTTGAGTGGAAACATCAATACACGTGTGATATACAAACTACTAGGGGTTCCCAGTGAAACTCTAGTCACTGGTTCATTGGTCAACAAATGATCATGTTTCCTAATCATGTGGCATTTATGCCAGTTGGAAATGAGGTCATCTCATTCAGAGAATGAGATGATGAACCAATACCCAACCTAAACATCGTGACCTGATCATGTCACGAAGTTCAAGTTATGATGATTAGAAATGGATCCTCGTAGACTATTCCTTAGACCGTGAGGCGATATCAATCACTATCTCCTGAGAGTGCTTAGATAGCATCAAACGCCATCTCATAATACAGTGGTTATAAAGGTGTGTTCAGGTACTCGGAGGAAACCATAGAGGCAATATATGTCAAGAGCGGGATTTGTCCGTCCATGTGACGGGAAGATACTCAAGGGCCCACTCGGAGAAGTTATATCCAATAGTTGCGCAACGTGTGATTTGATCGCGGGGATATCACTTGTCGGAACGAGTTAAGTAGCGTTGTTCAGTAACGAGATTGAAGACGACTTGGAGATGTCATTAATCAGATCTCGGGAAATGCAAGTATCGAGTGACAAAGGGAATAAGACACGACTGTCTCGGTTCAAACAACAAAAGATCTTCGTGGAACGCACAGGGGTCACATGGCCATCCAGGTCCCTTTGTCGATCATTGGTGCAGGAGTGTCCCGACCATGTCTGGAGTGTTCCCGAACCGTGGGGTATCACGCTTAAGGGCTTGATGATGCTTAGAGAGTGTTTATAGGATCGGTAGAATCACCGAAGAAAAGAAGGGAGAAAACTAGAAGGGTTTCGGTAAGTCCGAAGGATGTCCGGAGTGGAGGTGGAAGGTGTTCCATAGCCACGGAGGTTGAATAATATGTGAATGTAGTTAAATATTGATTTAATCATTTAGTCATAATTATTTAATAAAGAGAAAATCAATTTTAATGGTCAAAGGCTTAATGGGCCAATTCCAGAGGGAGAGGGCCCATTAGGGGAAAGGGGAGAGGTAGAAGGGGCAAGGGGGCTTGCCGGCTAGGCCTAGCCCCCCGCGCGGGGCCCACTAGGTGGCCGGCGGCCACATCCTCCCCCTCCTCTCCTTTAGTCCCACCCCGGGACTTTGAGGGAGGTAGTACCTCTCCTCCCCCTATATATAGTGCGATATTTGGCCTAGAAAAATACACCAATAATCAATAAAGGTCTCCCCACTTTTGGGAGGACCTCCAATTGATATTTTGTCTCTCTCCCTATCTCTCTCTCTCTCTCATGACCGTGGTCCCAAGTCTGGACAGCACGAGCGAGAGACATCTTCACAGCGGAGCGCCGTCGCGCTGCGGGATTCGAATCCGGGAGCTCTACTTCCGCAACTGCTGCTGGATCGGGGAAGCAGGAGTCATCGTCAGGCATCGAACGTGTGTAACTCCCCGCGAAGTGTCGCACTTGATTCACGAAAAGCCCCTCACGTTACTGTATTACTAATAGATAGGTCCTGGCAGCTTCTGGGTTTCAGGGGCGTAGGGTAAAATTTTATTGTTTTCATACGTGGAACCCCAACAGTGGTATCAGAGTTAGATCTATGCGTAGTAATGCTAGTACGGGTAGAACACACAAGATGTAGCGTGTGGGCGTTGATTTTTTAGTTGTTACCCTCCCACGTGTACTTGTGTATACCGCAGTAATGCTTGATGAAGCGGCCCCCAACTGACTTTACGCGTTCATTCGCGAGACTGGTCCACGCTTGACATACGGCTTGTACCGTATAAAGTGGCTTAGGGGGGTGTTTTTCTCTCTCGCATTAGTTGGTATAACATTTGCAACGGAGGGCCCCGAAAGGGGTGTAGTAGAGACTACTACTTGATCAGCGTTGTGCTGAAAGTTCATAGGTAAGAATTGTTCTTGTGCGAAAGCCCATTCAGCCACGTAAAACCTGCAAAGATAAAGTAGAGGCGTCTAATTTTGTTTTGTAGGGGGGCGTTGCTTTGTGATATGGTTGTGGCAAAGGTAAAGTGATTACCTTTTGTTACGTAGTAGTAGTAGTCACGGAGGTGACGGACTACCACGCCGGAATGACACCGGTACCCTGGTGTCTACGGCGCCAGAACCCTAGCGCCAGAACCTGGTGATGGAGGATGGAGATCACGACGTGAAGGACCATATCACATAGCATTTACATTCAATGTTATTGTTTGTATGTCTTATTGTGTGCTAGTATTAGATACTCGACGGTAGCCTAATAAGATGATCCCTGTTAAAATTACCAACGATTGTCTTCCCCCTTAGTGTGCACCACCAAGAAAGTTCTTCAGTATGAGGCGATCCATGGTTACATGCCTGGGTGTCAGACATATCTATGTTCGCATACGTGGGTGTAAGCCATGTTGCACAGCGAATACACTAAGGTTGAGTTGGCAAGCCTATCACGCCACAGAAGCGTGGCCTCGGAACACGGATGGTCAAAAGATCAAGCACGAGTCGCATGAATGATGTGACCGACGTTTAGCGTCCACCTTTGAACCCACATCGATGGCCGTGATCAATCGGGGGAGATGTGGTTGATAGGGGTCGTGTTATCACTAGAAACCCTTTTGGGGATAGGTGTTTCTGAGTGGAGTTTTTATTAACTCATATAATTATAAACTTAGTCTAAATTCCTTTTGCAAATTATAAATGTAGAAAATGGTTCTTCCCGAGATTACCTTTCCTATCGACGATTGGTTAAAAGGAGAAAAGCTCAAGTTAGATGGATCCAACTTTTCTGCATGGGTCATACGCCTGTTTGATCTCCTTGGGGAGAACAATGTAGCTGACTACATGACCTGCGAGATGTATCTGGAGCCACCCTATTCTCATGAGACCCAGGAGCAGCTGGATCTGCGTCATTGTCGTCGTGTGATGGCCACATTTATATTGATGACCATGTGCCTCGGAATGGAGGATGGGCTATGGCCAATGGTGGGGAGTCTCAAGCCCCGAATGGTCATGGCACATCTGAGAGCACATTTCATGGAACAAGTGCGCATGTGGGAGTATGAGCTGATGGGGGACTTCCTCTCCATAAAGATGGAGGAGGGCTCCTCACTGGATGAGCACTTATTGCGCCTCTACGATGCGTACATGAGTCTGGCATACTACCTGGACAACTGGTTCTCAAGCTCATTTGCGATGGGAGTTGTGCTACGGTCGCTTCCTCCAAGCTTCCAAGCACAAGTCAGGATCTGCATTATGAGGGGCGACACGGAAACACTTGATTTCCTCGAGTTCATATCACATTTCAGAAATGTGATAGATGAACCCAATATCGCTCAGGTCGTCAACGACAAAGGTATATATTTGATATACAGTTTTATAAATGTTATAATCTTGCAAACACATTGTAGTGTTAAGTATATCTGATACTTGTTCTATTTTACTGAAAACATGTCCTTCTGCATGAGAGGTGCTTGCTGGAGAGGAGGTGACGTTGCGTGTTGATGGCGAGCATGATGATGATGGCCAGCGACACTCTCCCTCGACATTTATCATTTATTTTATGTTTAGGATGATTATTGTAATCAAGAGATTGTGAACTTCTTTAGTGTGTCTCACACTTCGTGAGACGGTTATTCATATGAGTTTGTAACAAACAGTTGTTCTGCTTTTATGAATGATTTCTATTCGTGTTCATATCTTGTTTGATTATGTGTGAATTATCCTTATTGTTTGAAAGTAATTGATAATGCATGAACATTTGTAAAACATTAAAATGCCTTATTTAAAATACCCAACTTAATGATATTTCATTAATGAATGAAACCATTGTTAGAATTCAAAGTTATGTGATAATATGTGAAAGTCATTTGATTTCTTGTCACATATAGATCATGCCTAAGTTCGGCAAAATAACTTGAACACCGTGTATTACTTGAATACAAAGTGTTTAATGAATTGTTAAATAGAATACATATTCGATGTATTGTGTTTAACGAAAATGGTAATTATCATTAAGTGATTGTTTAAATGTGTAAAGTAGTTTACCATAGGAAACATGAATATGAAACTATTTGATTTGATCAAAATGTTTCATTAACAAGGGGTATAAATATAAAAGAGATTCAAATTCCTATGATTTGATCAATAGTAATGAAATTCAACTTTATAAGAATGGCATAAAAGAAATTGTGGAATGCAAAGTGTTTTGAAACATCAAAATACAAAGCATCACAAAGTGATATTAGATATAAAAGGGGTTGAATAGAAGGCACCAAATAAATCGTTGTAGTGTAGATGTAGAGACCATTAGTTAGAAATAGTTAGCACTCAATTAGAATGTAGTGAACCATTTGAATTCGTGAAAGTTTTGGGGTTATTAAATATAACCAAAACAATAGCGAATAAGTCCTTGTAGAGTATTCATTGGAAACTTTGAATACGAAATCCATAGCTGGAACCAAAAGAAAAGCAAAACTTGTATTGCTTGGATTTTGGTACATTCTTGAGAAAGCTCACTTTTGGTGATGTTTCTCAATTATAAAGGGAATGGAAAATAGTGTAAAACACGATGAGGATTCAAAACCCTGCATCAGAGTGTTGAGAAGCGCAACGGATAAAGTTCCTGAACGATTCTCTTCATATAAGGAAAGAATCAATGATTTTTGATCATTGTGTTTTCCCCACTGGTGTTTTCACTTCATGAAGTAGGATTCAAAATGTAATCCATAACTAGTATGGAGACATTTGTGAATCATTTGTCATGATTCTTGGAATATGACATACCTACGAACTACTAAGGAAATAACGGTAAACTAAGAATTATGAGAAATCCTACAAGTAGAATTCCCTTGATATTAGAAAGCAATTTGTTGCTGAATCTCACAAGTAAAAGGGGTTACTTGGATTTTCCCAAATGACTACAAAGCCATAGTGGAAAAAGGGGTTGAATGACAAAAGCACAATTTGTCAAGTATTGGACAAATTCAAATGAATTTGATTCATGTGTGCTAAATGCCTAGTGGATTTAAAACTAGTAATGTACTAGTATCTGATAGTAAATCTCCAAATTTTGATATTTGATCAAAGGATTTTGAAGTTTTTCAAAATAGTAAGGATATATGCAATTTTCATAAAATTGAGTGGGAGCTATGAAAGTCTTCCGGAAACAATATGTGATTGACATATTTTTGAGTGGGAGCTTGTAGGATGTAATTCTTAAGTATGTTAAGGATGAAAGTGCAAATACTTATGAATAATGATCTATAAGATGTAGAAGTTGATAATAAGTGTATTATGATATTATGTAGTATTCCTTAAGGGATTCTAAAAGGGGTTTCAGAATAGAAGTTAATTAAGGAACTAGTCCTTAATGACTCAAATTAGGAATAGTATTAAGTTTAACATCAATGGTTAAAAGAAAGAAAAGGATGATCAGCATCCACTATGTTGAGACATAGGTTCTATCTTAGTAAACCATGATGATAACTTAGCATAATATGTGATCCAAATAAGGAACATTTAGAAATGATTAAGTTTGAGTCACAGAACGTTGAGCTAAGTTTGTCCGCAGTGTTTAATAGAGAACTGCAGACATGTTTTCCACATCCATAAAGGATAACATATCTTAAAGCATAAAGGGTTATTTTATAAGGGAATTGTTGGAAACTCCTCTAGATACCAATTAAAGTCAAGTAGGAAGCGAAATGAACAAAAACATCGAAAGTTGCACAAAGTGCACTAGTGTTTCAATGAATACATTTATAATAATAGATAAGGGTACCATCTAAAGTGTTGTATAATGTTATGGCGGGCTAGTTCGCTTTTAACGTAGAATGATATGTCCCAGGGCACAGTGCCCATGAGAAATCCCTCAAGGTTGATCTAATGTCACTGTAGGCTCCTAGAATCAGGCCTCGTTCTGCTGCCATGGCGACGATGCATACACACAGATGCTATCATGTGATGATAAAGTATTAATGTCAATCCAGGTGACATTAGTAAGTTACAAAGGATTTGGGACTGTAAAGTACAGACCCAAGAATCCACCTCTTCCATGAGCAAGCATGTTCAGGGTACCAGGTATATGGTGCCAATGATTGAGAACAAATGCAGCTACTGTATTTGTACACTAGTGCAAGTGGGAGACTATTGGAAATATGCCCTAGAGACAAATAGTAGTAAGGACTATTATCATATTTCATATAGTTAATGATTAAGTTTTATATCATGCTATAACTGTGTTGAGTGGAAACATCAATACACGTGTGATATACAAACAACCAGGGGTTCCTAGTGCAACTCTAGTCACTGGTTCATTGGTCAACAGATGATCATGTTTCCTGATCATGTGGCATTTATGCTAGTTGGAAATGAGGTCATCTCATTCAGAGAATGAGATGATGAACCAATACCCAACCTAAACATCATGACCCGATCATGTCATGAAGTTCAAGTTACGATGATTAGAAATAGATCCTCGTAGACTATTCCTTAGACCGTGAGGTGATATCAATCACTGTCTCCCGAGAGTGCTTAGATAGCATCAAACGCCATTTGGTAATACGGTGGTTATAAAGGTGTGTTTAGGTACTCGTAGGAAACCGTAGAGGCAATATATGTAAAGAGCAGGATTTGTCCGTCCATGTGACGGGAAGATACTCAAGGGCCCACTTGGAGAAGTTATATCCAATAGCTGCACAACGTGCGATTTGATCACGGGGATATCACTTGTCGAAACGAGTTAAGTAGCGTTGTTCAGTAACGAGATTGAACACTAAATGGAGATGTCATTGATCAGATCTCGGGCAATGCAAGTATCGAGTGACAAAGGGAATAAGACACGACTGTCCTGATTCAAACGACGAAAGATCTTCATGGAACGCACAAGGGTCACATGGCCATCCAGGTCCCTCTGTCGATCATTGGTGCGGGAGTGTCCCGACCATGTCTAGAGTGTTCCCGAACCGTGGGGTATCACGCTTAAGGGCTTGATGATGCTTAGAGAGTGTTTATAGGATCGGTAGAATCACCGAAGAAAAGAAGAGAGAAAACCGGAAGGGTTTCGGTAAGTCCGGAGGATGTCCGGAGTGAAGGTGGAAGGTGTTCCATAGCCATAGAGGTTGAATAATATGTGAATGAATGTTAAATATTGATTTAATCATTTATTCATAATTATTTAATAAAGAGAAAATCAATTTTAATGGTCAAAGGCTTAATGGGCCAATTCCGGAGGGAGAGGGCCCATTAGGGGAAAGGAGAGAGGGAGAAGGGACAAGGGGGCTGGCCGGCTGGGCCTAGCCCCCCGTACGGGGCCCACTAGGTGGCCGGCGGCCACCTCCTCCCTCCTCCTCTCCTTTAGTCCCACCCCGGGACTTTGAGGGAGGTAGTACCTCCCCTCCCCCTATATATAGTGGGATATTTGGCCTAGAAAATTACACCAATAATCAATAAAGGTCTCCACACTTTTGGGAGGACCTCCAATTGATAGTTTCTCTCTCCCCCTCTCTCTCTCGTGACCGTGGTCCCAAGTCTGGACTACGCGAGTGAGAGACATCTTCACCGTGGAGCGCCGTCGCGCTGCGGGATTCAGATCCGGGAGCTCTACTTCCGCAACTGCTGCTGGATCGGGGAAGCGGGAGTCATTCTCAGGCACCGGACGTGTGTAACTGCCCGCGAGGTGTCGCACTTGAGGCACTCAAGTCGTTGGAGCCAGAAGTAGCGCAAGGACTTCATCACGACCTTGAGGTCGACTTCGGCTCGTCTACATCAACCACGCTCTCCCGAGCGTTGACAACGCTTTTTGGTCTTCAAGGGTAAGTTCATGAAAAGCCCCTCCCGTTACTGTATTACTAATAGATAGGTCCTGGCAGCTTCTAGGGTTCAGGGGCGTAGGGTAAATTTTTATTGTTTTCATACGCGGAACCCCAACAAAGACAACTATTAGATCCATGTTGTGGTTGGAAAGTTCGTAGTTTAGAAACGGTTCTATTGCGAAAGCCCTAACAACCATGTAAAACTTGCAATAGATAAAGTAGATGCATCTAACTTTATTTTGTAGGGGGCATGTGATTAATATATGGCATTGGTCGTTACAAAGGTAAAGTAGTTTACTTTTCTGTTCTAAGTAGTATAGTAATAGTCATCGTTCCGATGAACGACCTGGTGGAGGCGTCATGGACTTGGCGTCAAACCTGGTGGAGGCGTTACAGAGGGCACGATGGAGATCATGCCGGAGCGCTCAATGGAGATCAAGGCGCAAGAAAGACTATATCATATCACATTATACATATGATGTTGATACCAGTTTTTACATCTTATTGTGTGCTAGTATTTAGATACTCAACGGTAGCAAATAAGATAATCCCTATTTAATTCCAATGTTCCGTGTTCCCCTTGTGTGGGCACCACCAACAAAGTTCTTTGGTATGAGGTGACCCAGGGTTACATGCCTGGGTGTCAAACATATCTACGTTCGCATACAGTGGGTGTAAGCCATGTTGCACAGCGAATACACACAAGTTAGATTTGGCGAGCCTAGCATGTGCAGACATGGCCTCGGAACACAAGAGATCGAAAGATCGAGCATGAGTCACATGGATGATGTGATTGGCATTGTTGAAGGTCTACCTTTGATAATGCACTGATGGTCGTGACGATCGGGGGAGGTGTAGAGGATAGGGATCATGCGATCACTAAAATCATCCAGGGGATGACAATTTTAGTGGAGACCAATTATAAATTGATCTCTTATTATAAACTTAGTCTAGATGTCTATTTGCAAATATCTTAGTAGACCTTGGCCTATCCCATTGAGGTCCTTTGTGACCATGGGAATATATTGCTTAATTTGGAACTTAGCAAAAGGGTCCAACTTTATAGATACCCACGCTGAGGGATATTCTCATAAAAGGTGATCTTCTCTTCTTGATACAATAACTATTAGGAGATAATTCGATGACTTCGTAATGTTTGTGTTTTCTCCACAATCATCCAATAAGCCATTCTCCATTTGATGGAGAGTTGGGATACATTTATTCTATAGAATAAGGCACATAGAGTATGAGCCGTTGGATGGGTTTTCCTCCATCATGGATGAAAAGATATTGTTTGGAAAAACACTTAGCGATCTTGCATTAGAGTTAAGAACTCTTGGAAGGGCTTGATTGTAATAGAGGTCATTGATGAAAAGGTATATGTAAGATATATAAATTATAAATGTGTTTCTTGCAAAACTCGTTGCAGTTTGCAAAGTATTTGATACTTGTCCCATTTTGTGAAAACACGAGAATCTGCTTGAGAATTTCTGGTTTTGAGGCAACATGACTTGATGACAGCAAGCAAAACAATTGATGGCCAACATCACCTCTTCCCTCAAAGTTTATCATTTGGATTAGTGAACTTGAATATAATTTTGTAATCCGTGTTTGTGTGTCTTGCTTTTGGCGAGACGATTATTCATATGAACAAGTTACAAACCAGTTTGTACTATTCTTATGAACAATACCTTATGGTCACATTATGATTACAAACAAGTCATTCTCATCACTATGTTAATGATAATAGTTTAAACATTTATAAAAGGATTAGAATGCTAAAAGTTATCCAAAGGTTAATAATGAAATGACACAACAATTTAAGTCATTTTGGTTATTGCAGGTTCTTTATGAAAGATCGGGGTCCTAGATGCTTAATCTAGAGACTTTGCAAAACCATACCCTCTTTGGCAGAATGACTAAAACTTTGCATTCTGGTAAAACGGTGATATGCGAAGAAATGTTGAATCTTATACATAATGATGTATCCCATTTTCAACAAATAGTGGAAAACATTTGTTAATTGTGGACTTAAGTGAATAAGCGTATTTTCTTAATGAAACATTTGAAATGATTTGAATTGTTCAAATGAGTTCACAACAATAGGAGGATATTGAAATTAACAAGAATACAAAGTCCCTTCGATTTGATCGACATGACTGAAGCATTCAAGTTAAGTTTAGCATAAAAGAAACTTGTGAAAGATGTTTCACAAATTATGATAATTGGATGAATTCAAATATCTAAACATCATAATCATTATGTATTAAGATACATGTGGTATAATATCATCTCTTATATGGGTTATAGTTATCGTTTAGAGTTAAAGATCAAAATAAGCAAACACTCATTTGAAATACAAAGGACCATCTAAAGATTCATGGAAACAACACCATAAGTGTTATGGCAAGTTCGAGTTTCTGGAGATTTCGATAAGTCAAAATTGTGGCGAATAAACAAGTCTTTGTAAAGCATTCTTAGGAAGCTATGAATGCATCTTCCACAAAGGGGCAAACCTATTGTTGTCCAAAGTTGATGTGTCTTGATGAAGATACAGGTGGAAGAAAGTAAAAGATCAAAACAAGGTATTGGCCTTACCTCTAGATTGTTGAGTGGCGCAGCGGAATTTGTTTCGTGAATCCAAACTCTACATATAGAGGAGAAACCAATGATAATGATCATAAAGTTTCAGGGAATACTTTTACTGAAGAAGGTAGGATTCAACTATATATTCCACAAGTTTGTGGAATTATATTATTGATTCACTTGTCATGTTTTGAACAAGACGTACCTACAAATTACAAAGAAGCGTGATGGACCTAAGTGCGAGAAATGACTAGGAGTCATAAAATCCTATATTAAGTTACATTTAAGATGGCAAAGTAACATGTTACTTGATCTTATTAAAGTAAAGAAGTTTACTTGATATTTCTGAATGACTACAAAGTCATAAGAAGGAAATGAAACTTAATGAATGACAAAAAGCTCGATTTGTCACAAGTTTGGACAAATTCAAGGAATTGACTACAACAGTAGTGATGCTTAAGTCTTTTGGATTTACACTAGAAATATATGGATATTGAAGTCTCGTAATTGGAATTCTCAAATTGATGATGATCAAAGAATTTTGGAATGTCCAAAATTATTGAGAGGACCTAGATTTGAGTGGGAGCAAATCAGCTTGGCTAATTCATAATATGTAGCTGACATATTTTGAGTGGGAGCTAAGTGAAATCCCTGGATCTCAAACATGATTGTCATATTTGAGTGGGAGCCAAGTGAAATTCCTGGATCTCAAACATGAATGTCATATTTGAGTGAGAGCGTGAAATCATTCAGGGATATGTGGACGACATATGTGAATGATGTGATTGGTGTTAATAATATTTTAGTTAGATAAATAAGGATGAAGTTGAAGTTATTAAACAATAAGATCTATCAAGATAGATTAGTAAGTTTAATAAACACTGAATGTTGAATGCTTCCTGGACTTGATTCTGAAAGATGTTCAAAAAGTCCTAAGCAAGATTCTGAAGTAGCTCAGAATGGAACAAAGTAAGAAAGAAGTTATCACTGTATGAAGCATTGAGTATTGCAACTATGGTTGAAAGAAAGAGATGCGTTGAATCTCCTATGCCTCAGTCATAGGTTCTTCCATATAACCATGTTGTATACTCGACATAATGTGACCCAAGGTTCTGGTTGGAAGGACTAGCTCTTAACTGTAAGAACATGTCTTTAAGTGATTCCTGAGTTGATCACTGAACTAGAATTAAGTTTGTACATAAATGACAAGAAGCAATGTAAGTGGCATAGATGCATTTCATGCACTAGGATCTATAATGTTATGGCACGGCTAGTTCGCTTTTAGCGTAGAATGATATGTCCCAGGGCCAAGTTCCCATGAGAAAGCCCTCGAGGTTGATCTAACGTCACTGTAAGCTCCTAGAATCCGGCCTTGTTCTGCTGCCATGACTATAGTATATACATAAATGATAGCTGACATGGGTATACCCTACAGGTACTCGAGCTTGGTATATACGGCCTGAATACAGTAGAGGCCCACGGTGTTGCCAAGGCCCAAATGGAGAGCTCGAGTAACCTACAGACTCTCAATTGCTTGAAGAACAAGAAGAAGCTAAAGATAGAAAGTTCAAAGGGGAAAAACCTAACCTGTAACCGACTCGACCTGCTACCCGAGACCTAGCATATCTATATAAAGGCTAGGAGGGGGCGGCGAGGAGGACACACGCAACCCTAGTTTCCACAACCCTCGCCAGATTGCATCTGCGCACCATTGTAATCCTCGATTCCTTTGATAATTCCACGAGTAGACAAGCAGGAGTACGGACCTCTGTGAGGCCTGAACCTGGGTAAATCTTCGAGTCCCATGTGTGCTTGTTTGCTAGCCGATAGATGTCTCCAGCGCTCCCTCCTTCTCCAAAATCCAAGTCCATAACAATGGGCATTGATGAGTTAAACCCTCGTCAATTGGCGCCGTCTGTGGGAACTGGGAGTGATGATGTTGCGGCTTCTTCGGCCCCATCGACTGCGATCTACAACTCAGCAACAACGGAGATTCGCCAGCTCTTCGGCGCGTTCGACTTCACCGTCCACACGCCAGCCACTCGCCTGGCTGTCGAGTCCATAGGCGACGGAATTAGCTTGGCGATCGGGAGCTTCCGCTTCCAAGTTGGTCAGATGGCACGCTTCGCATGCCTGGCCAGCCGACAATACCATCGATTGCCCCAGCATCATGGTTCCCTCTGTCGATCGGCACCCTCAGCGAACTCAACGCCTCGGCTATAGCTAGGAGTATGGACAGAGACAACAGTCACGAATCCGATCTGGGAGATCTGGCAATTGAAGATGGAACCTACGATTCCGGATCTGAAAGTTGTGGGAGAAGCAGCTTCCCCAACCACTTCATGTGCGCCGTCATCAACGCAGGCGACTCCTCTGCCAATCGCGACAACGCGGGTAACGGTGGCCACGGAGCTGACCCGCCAAACGGCGGCATACCCAATGGCGGACCACCGCCAAATGGGGGCCCTACCAACGGTGCCCCCGTCAACAACGGAGGGGCAGTCGAACCTCCAACTATAATAAACGAGTCGACCAGCGAACGCGTCGTGATCAGGCTCAATGACCTCGAGTGGGCTCGCTGCCGTGAGGCCCTACGGGGCAACCCTTTACCCTTTGGCTCCCCGCAAGAACTACTGATGGGTTACCATTGGCTCCTGAAAGAGGAGTACAAGCGCCAACTACAAACAATCGTGCAAGAAGGCGGCAGACGAGTCCAGCCTCCGACGGGCCGGGCTCTCCTCCCATGGAGGATCCTCCTCCAAGTGCAACGAGTACCTCGCTAACAAGAGGCGATCTCGACTAGCCCACCTGACTAAATAGGAGCGTGTAGAAGCCGCAAAGGTCCTCGACTTCGGCTCCATGACGGTGGACTCGCATGGAAACGTGCTACCAAAAACACCGCAAGCTGCTGTAACGGCGGCCACCATGTACCTCCTCAACAACCAACCGCTAGCTGGAGACCCTCGAGCCGCCATGCATCGATCGATGATCGCGGGCTTCGGGTTAATCAAGGCCGCCCTCGACAAGGAGCCAACACCAGAGCCAAAGAAAGGAAAGGCTCTGGCAAAATGCTACTCCTCACCCTTGTCTAGCGATGACAGTCACGATCTATCTCGACGCCGCCGCTCATGGCGACATGACCACAACTACGATGTGCATGACGATATCACGCAGCGCAAGATCGACAAGTCAAGGGCGCGACGTGCCCGATCGACTGACTCAGAAGACAAGGATGTGGAGCTCTGTGGCGCTCGATGCTTCAGCAGGGCCATCAAGCAAAAGCGAATGCCCAAGGGGTTCAAGCTCCCATCAGAGAACCCGAAATTCGACGGTCTACAGGACTCGAAAATCTGGTTGGAGGACCACATCTCCTCCGTCAGGCTTCATGGAGGAAGTCGAAGTACGGCCATGCAGTGTCTGCAGCTACAGCTATAGGGCGTCGCCCGAGCATGGCTCAACAACCTCCCACGCGGATCCATTCGAAGTTGGGAAGAGCTGGTTTACAGCTTTGTGCGCAACTTCAAGGGCACCTACAAAAGGCCCGCATCAATCGAAGAGCTGAGGTGATGCCAGCAAAGATCGGGCGAATCACTACACTCGTACATCTAGAGGTGGTCCATAATCAAGAACTCCGCAGAAAATATCTCGGAGGACCGTGGAATCGACACATTCAACGGCGGCGTTCGCCGCATAGAGCTCAGGGAGGAGCTGGGCCACTAGAAACCCAAGACCATCGACCACCTGATGGAAATCGCGAATCGGTGGGATGACGGAGAAGATTTGGTGAAGAATCACGTTCACTCCGACGAGGAAGCAGAACTCCAGCGCAAACGCGATCGTCAAAGCAAACGGAAAATGCGCATCTATGATGATCGCAACGACATCAACATGGTCGCAGCTAGCTACGCCGACAGGCGCGACGACAACCACAACAGCGGCTACAGCAACAGTGGATACCGCGACTCCGGGAAAACCATGCAAGTATGGCAGCGCCGCACTCGCGATGAAGCACCCGCCACGTCCGTTGAAGACAAGCTGTCCGGACCATGCACCGTGCACTTCTACATCGACAAGCATGATGGCAAAAAGAAATCCAGCCACCTCCTCAAAGACTGCCGCGAGTTCCTCAAACTCCATGAAGGCCTAGCTCGGATGAATCGCGATGCAGTCAACAGGGGCTACGGAGCCACCCCAGGCGTTGTGGCCCACGGAGATCCTCCACCACCACCTGGACAACCGCCAAGCGCGGCCACACCCGACCAACATCACGGAGGCGAACCGTACCCACGGGCCATGGGCACCATGATGATCCAAAAGGGTCGCCCCTCCAACCGGGTGCAAAAGGCCATCACTCGCCAAGTCAATCTGGCAACAAACTCACCACCATCTACCACTGAGTACCTCAGTGGAAGCGAGTCCTGCATCACCTTCGACAAGCGCGACCAGCCCCAAGTACCTCGCCCAGGCCACTGTCCCCTCGTACTCGAGGCAAAAATTGGAGGCTTTGATATGAGCCGCATCTTCATGGACGGCGGAAGCGGCATCAACCTTATATTCGTGAGTACCTTGCGAGCAATGAGGATCCCTCTGACTTGCTTAGAGGCCTCAGACACAACATTCCACGGCATCGTCCCAGGAAAGGGCGTGTATCCCCTTGGCAAAATTAACCTCGACGTTATCTTCGGCACGCCGAAAAACTTTCAGCGCGAGCGCTTCGACTTCAAGGTTGTCGACTGGCCCTCACAGTACCACTGCATCCTCGGACGTGCCGCGTTCGCTAGGTTCATGGCAGTGCCACACTACGCCTATCTGCAGATGAAAATTCCAGGCCCCAATGGCGTCATCACAGTCAACGGGAGCTTCGAGAGGTCCGACAGTTGCAACAGGGAATTCAACAGAATTTCCCAGTCCTTCGGCATGCAGGAAGAACTTGCGAGATTAAAGGAGTCGACAGACAACAGTCTGCCTCCCCTAAGCCGGCCAAGCTCACCGAACCTATCTTTCAACTCATCGGTGCACACAAAGAAAGTTCAGGTCGACCCATCGGATCCCTCCATGATAGCCCTCATCGCCAACAACTTGAGTCCCGCATAGGAACTCGCGCTTGTCGAATTCCTCCGTGAGCACTGGGAAAACTTCGCCTGGTGTCCTCCGGACATGCCAGGAGTTCCTAGAGAATTCACCGAGCACGCACTCAATGTCAACCCAAACGCAAGACCAGTCAAACAAACAATTCGGCGACTGTCCGAACCAAGAGCAAAGGCAGTTGGAATAGAGATCAACAGACTCCTCGACGCCAAATTTATACGCGAGATTAAGGAAAGCACTTGGCTCGCGAACACGGTGCTAGTACCAAAGAAAGACACGGATATCCTGCGGATGTGCGTGGAGTTCACCTCTCTGAATAAGCACTGCCCAAAGGATCAGTTCCCGTTACCGCGAATCGACCAGATCATCGAATCCACCGCGGGATGTGAGCGCCTCTGCTTCCTCGACGCCTACTCAGGCTACAACCAGATTTGAATGAAGGAGGAAGATCAAGAAAAAACGGTGTTTACAACGCCTTTTGGCGTGTTCTGCTACAATACAATGCCCTTCGGGCTGAAGAATGCAGGAGCCACCTACCAGCGGTGCATGCAGGCTTGCCTCAAGAACCAACTTGGTCGCAACATCCAAGTCTATGTTGACGACATAGTAATCAAGACCAAAGAGGAAGCCTCACTAATCGACGATTTGCGCGAAACCTTCGCCAACCTCGACCGCTACTGGATCAAGCTCAATCTAGAAAAATGCGCCTTCGGCGTACCATCTAGGCAATTACTCGGGTACCTTATCTCCACGAGAGGGATCAAGGCGAACCCGAAGAAAATGAAAGCCATACTGGCCATGGAGAAGCCGAAGAACGTAAGGGGTGTCCAGCAGCTGGCTGGGCGAATTGCAGCGCTCAGTCGATTCATAAGTCGAATGGGCGAAAAGGCGCTTCCATTCTACCAACTCCTCCGCAAAGCTGACAAGTTTGAGTGGACCAACGAGGCACAGGAAGCACTCGAAGACCTCAAGCGCCTACTGTCCACCTCGCTAGTACTAGTGACCCCACGCGAAAGGGAACCACTGCTGCCATACATCTCCGCCACCAATCAGGTGGTAAGCACAGTGCTCATAGTAGAACGAGTCGAGGAAAAAAATCCACGGAGTACAGCGCCCAGTCTACTACCTCAGCGAGGTACTTACGCCAACAAAACAGCGGTACCCGCACTACCAGAAGCTAGCATACAGCGTCTTCATGACCGCCCGGCGACTGCGCCACTACTTCCAGGAGAACCCAATCGTGGTAGTCAACGACACCCCACTCAGACATATCCTCAATAACCCCGACGCCACTGGGCGAATCGCGCTTTGGGGAATCGAGCTGTCTCCACGAGACATTACATATGAAAAGTGCGACACGATCAAGTCACAAGTTCTCCCTGACTTCCTTGTGCACTGGATAGAGAATCAGCTCCCTGAAAAACCAGATATGTCCTACCTCTGGACAATGCACTTCGATGGATCCAAGCGAAAGGATGGAGCTGGCGCAGGTGTCATACTGACATCGCCCCAGGGAGACAAGCTGAAATATATCCTGTGAATTCAGTTCACCGCCTCCAACAACGAAGCTGAATAAGAGGCCTTGTTGCACGAGATGCGGATGGTAAAAGCCTGCGGTGCCAAGAGGCTAATAATCTATGGCGACTCCAAGCTGGTCGTCAACCAGACAATGCACGAGTGCGACACACTGAATGACAACATGATCGCCTACCGCAACCTCTATGACACACTCGAAGGGGACTTCGACAGTTGCGAGCTGCGGCACATATGCCGCAAAATAAATGAAGAGGCGGACACACTCGCCAACATAGGCTCTACCTGCGCCCCCATACCACCTGGGGTATTTCTCGAGCGCATCTGCGAACGCTCCATCAAGCCAAAGGCCACAGAGAAGACTCGAAGGACCAATGAGCGTCATGATGATCGAGACATCTTGGACCCAACCATACATTACTTACCTCCTCAGCAAGAAGCTACCGGATGATCCGACTGACACCCGGCACATCGCATGGCGCTCCAAGGCATTCACTATTATCAACGGCGAACTATACAAGCGCATCATCACAGGAGTATTCCAACGATGCGTCTCCATGGCCGATGGAAGAGATGTTCTCCTCGACATCCATGAGGGGACTTGCGGGCACCACGCCGGTAGTCGCTCCCTTGTCACCAAAGCTCTACGAGCTGGATTCTACTGGCCTACGGCCATGCGGGACGCCAAGGACATCGTCCAAAAATGCAACGCTTGCCAGCGATTCGCGGACAAGCCGCATGGACCTAGCGCAGAGCTCCGGCCAATTCCATTGGCCTGGCCCTTCGTGCAATGGGGACTCGACATGGTTGGCAAACTCCCAAGGTCCTCACGAGGAGGCTACGTCTACCTCTTGGTCGCAGTTGACAAATTCACCAAGTGGATTGAGGCCATGCCAGTGACAAACCAATCAGGAGCCAGCGCTGTCAAGTTCTTCGAGTCCATTGTCTACCGCTTCGGAGTGCCACATAACATCATCACAGACAACGGGACGAACTTCACATCTAAGGAGTTCCAAGAATTCTGCGAGAATCTGGGAATCAACATCAGCTACGCCTCCGTAGCACATCCGCAGACCAACAGTCAGGTCAAAAAAGCTAACGAGCTCGTCTGCGACAGCATCAAGAAGCGACTCCTTAAGCCACTCGGACAGGTCGCGGGCTACTGGCCAGACGAGCTGCAATCGGTACTCTGGAGCCTACGCACAACTTCCAACATCGCTACCGGATACACCCCGTTCTTCATGGTGCACGGGGCTGAAGCGGTGCTACCCGCCGAAGTACGATACAAAGCACCACGTGTACATCGAGAAAGCGTCAACTCTTGCACTCGAAGATTCCGTCGACCTCCTTGACGATGCAAGCGAAATCGCTGCAGAAAGATCAACGATCTACCAGCAGAACCTGCGTAACTACCATAGCAGGAGACTACGCCCTAGGCCCTTCGTCAAAGGCGACCTGGTCCTGCGACTGAAACATTAAGGGCATCTCAAGCTCGAGTCCCCCTGGGAGGGACCATACGTGATTACAGAAGTAATCCCTGGTGGCGCTTATCGCCTCAAATATTTAGAGACAGGAGTCGCATACTCCAACCCTTGGAACGTCGCGCAGCTGCGATGCTTCTACCCTTAGTCATTTCTGTTTTTACATTGCAAATAAGGATACTCAGCCAAGGCTACTTAGCCACATATTGTACCTCGTACTATACCGCGAATAAATAAAGCTAAGTGCCCTGAAACTCTGTGTTTTCTTTTACTTTTTGCAAAGTATCCACTCGGGGGCTGCGCCACCCTATATACCTCCGCTCTACGAACTGATCGCGATATCCTGAGTAGCTGGCGCATCAATCGAAACCCTTGACAAATACCAACCCAGTTGCAACGCACCTGACAGGCTAGCAAGGGGCTGAGATAATTGCAACTCAGGCTCACAAAAAGGAATCGCATAGTGCAACGCCCTCACAAAGCATACATGCTAACAAGCTCTTTTACACGATAATGTTAATCAATTATAAACAACATATATATGAACTTTACAACACTGGTACAACTATGTGAAGGGTACGAACCAAACTACTGTTGCAGCAAAGGGACGTTCGTCTACTCCTTGAAGAATTTGACGATTTCCTCCGCTGGGCGATCCACCGCCTAATAGTGCGTAACCATGTTCCAAGTCGAACCCGCTGGCGGCGCTGGCGGTCCGGCCGCAATTGTCGTGACGTCCACATCAGGCCTATGCAGTCGCACCAGCGACAAAGCAGCCTTGGCACCTGCCACCAATTGTTGCCATACACACTCGCGGACTGCACTCAAGTCCTGGAATTTGGCAAGGAGGCCCAGCAGGCTTGACGGGACAACGTCTAGCGGGAACATCGTCCGATAAATATTCTTCAGGCACGACTACAACTTCTTCAGGAAGTGAAGCACCCATGACGCACGATCCTACAGGGTCGCCCGTGCGATTGCGCGATCATGATCCACCCAGAAGTATCCACTCACCTGAAGCTGCTCCTGGGTTAGATCATTCATGCGGATGGCAATCCTATCTGTCTCATTCTGCGGATGGCACGCACTGATGACTGTACCAAGATAAGGAAAAAGCATGAAGACCAGGAACTACTGCAAGTGACTACAAGGAAAAGATAAGGAGGAAGAAAACTAATAGTTGAATTGGTCACCCAACTACGTCACTTCCCCTAACATATATTGTTCTCGGGCGGCCGCCTTCGACTTCCATACATCCGCATTACCGCAGAGTACGGGCAATTCATGCTCCAACTGCTTGACGCGGTCATGGAGTCACGAGAGCAAAGATAGCTCATCCACCCTTGAGCGTGACGGTGCCAAGGTGTCATCAAGAGGTGGTGAATCCTGAGGTTCCCTCAACGGATCACTCGATGCGCCCTATCACAAGTCAAGCAAGGGAAAATTAGAAGATTAAGGCGAGGCACAGACAAAAGACACAAGCGCATTCAAGATTAACAAAAGTATCAGCAGATACACTCGCCAACAGGCATGTTTTTGACAAAAGACACAAACTATTTAACTATTACACAATGCGACTACTGAGGAGCGATTGGCTTCTTCGACTTCGACTTTGGTTTTGGGGGCCTCATCGAGTCTGTGGCAGTGTCAGATGCCACAGACTTCCCACCGGCCCCTGACGTCGCAGCCTTCGCCGCTTTCTTGGCTCGCTGAAGCTCCTCAGAGTACTTCACAACTGTGTTGACTAGCTGCGGGCTATACTTGCCACAAGCAGTCGCAAAGGGAGCAAAGACTACCTGCTGGCCATCAGCGCTGATAGGCATCGCCTTGGAGACCGCTGCAGGATTAACTTCGACTCCATGGGCTTGAACCATTGTGAGTGAACTCGAAGCGCCAGCCGCACGGAGTGAGTTCTTGAAGCTTGCAGGGACGCCCCCGGCAAGGGACTCCACCAGCTCGTCTATATTCTCGATCAGCTCAGCCTTGGGTGCCAGCTCTTCCCGGAGGCGACTGAGCATGCCCTAGGCCTTGGAGAGCGTCCCCTGAACGGCAGCGCTGCGATCCTCGACTGCCGAAACGGCACCCGCCAAGGCATCGTCACGGCGGAGTGCCTAAGGGTCGAAGCTCAAACTGCTGGCATCTACATAAAACCCAAGCATGGGCACGAAAGTCAACACAAACGACAAATTCAAAAGAAGAAAAACAATGAAAATCCAGACACGGGAATACCTGAGAGAGACTTCGCAATCGAGAAAAGTTGTTCCTCGAACAACTTCTCTCTAGCCACGACGGAGGCGCGCAGATCCTCTTCGCGTTTTTTTTACACGACTCGTCACATGCTGCGATTGCCTCATCGTGACTCTTTACCGCTGTGGCAAGCACCTTATCAAGGGAAGCGACGTCATGAAGGAGTGCGTTATGCTCAGCTATGAAACAAACCAAGATAGGCTATCAGTCGGAGATATCACAAGGAGGACGAAGAAGAAGCAAGACACTTACTTTCAACTACGCGATGGCGATTATCCAGCATTGCATGTTGGCGACCCATCGCAAGAACTTGCTCTGCTAAGTGAGTGGCTTCTTTCACAATAAGCTGTGATAGGAGAAAAACAGCAAAAGATAAGCAGATGATAGAAGATGATACATTCGACTACAAAAAACAGAGGAAACAAATGCTACACATACATGATCCCCAAATGACTCCGAAGTCGATGGATGCATAGTCGTCCGGATAACCATCTCATGCTCCACATTGTGCGGAGAACTCGACGAATTATGGCCGGAGTGGGCCGCCAATGGAGGAGAAGGAGTGCACTCTGCCATTTTCTTGGCCTTGGAGGTTGCAACTCCAGATTCCTTCACAAATTCGACATCGCTAGAAGACGACGACGCCGGCTGACTGCAGGGCAAAAACTCTAAAGAAGAACCAAAAAACAAGATTCGTATACTTACCAATAAAACTTGTCAAATCGAAGGTTTGATCCCCTGACTCCGACGATGACTCCTTCGGTAGCCGCATCTTCTTGCGGGACGATGGAGCCACAACACTCATAGGAACGGCAGGTATCGGCGACTCAGCACCCATAGCCGCACCTCCCGAAGTCGAAGGAGAAGATGCATCTGAACCCTTGATGCGCGAACACTTGCGAGTGTCCGGACCACTCGACTCGGGGGCTTCCTCCTCCACATCAGATGGGACGGACGACTCCGACTCGTCCTCTTCCAAGGATTCACGAGGGATAACCCCCTCAGGGAGAGGGGGCATACAAGGCGATACCGCCCAATCCTGCATACCGTAAAACAATTTAGCACAAAGTCAAGAAACAGCAAAACAACAGTCAACAAACAAAGCTACTATGTAGCACAACTGTACCTTAGGAGGAGGGTTAGCAGCATCGAACGGAGGAACGTCTAGATCATTAGGAAGCACATCCTTGGCGGTGTACTTGGTGACTAGTCGAACCCTTTTATCTACCTCACTCGCGGAAATGCCATCGGCAGATACGCGAGTGACATCGTCCGCGCCAGCCCACTGGAACATAGGATGGAATCTGGCCTGCAGGGGTTGGACGCGGCGGCGCAGCCATGTGCGAATGAGGGCGCAGCGTCCCTCCTCTTTGCCCATGTGACTCTCGAGGTCGCAGACGCGCTCGTATAGCACATCTGTCTCTGCGGACTCGCCGGGCATACGTTCTTCCAGGAGCGCGTCCTCTTGCACGGCGTCGCAGGATCGAAGGGCGCGAGTCCGAAGTGCTCTCCATCTGCCTTCAGGTCGCGGATGTAAAACCACTTGTCCCTCCACCCTTGGACGGATGCGGTGAGTTTGATATCAAAGTATGTGGCGGAGTCGACGTGGATACCGCAGCCACCTACATCATAGACTACGGAGCCAGACGCTGATTGGCGCTTCATCTTGAAGAGACCGAAGTGCGGCTCGATTCTGAGCCAGCACTCGCAAAGAGTAATGTAGCAAGCTACATGGAGGATGGAGTTTGGGGACAGCTGATGGAGCTGTAGCCCGTAAAAACAGAGAAGGACCTTGAAGAAAGGATGTAGGGGCAACGAGAGACCGCGGATGATGAACGCTAGGAACATCACCCGAAAACCAGCAGGGGGAGAGGGGATTACCTCGCTGCCAGGGACGCGTGTGTCTGCGACTGCGGAAGACAAAACTCCGTCCTGGCGTGGAAGACGAAGCTCTGGAGACTTTATCACAGATGCACACCACGCACCATTGGTGACGCGAGTGCCCGTGCCCTTATTTTTCCCGGCAGCGGCAGTGCTAGTGCCCGCAGTGGTGGAGCCACCCTTCTTCTTCGTAGCAACCGCGGCAGCGGTGGAATCGGCCACGTCACCTCCTTTCTTCTTCCCCATTCCGCGGCGGCGGTGTGACCGGAGGAAGTAGCTGGGAAATACACGGAGCTGGTCCAGCGCCGTGAAAGAGAGGAGCAGCAGCAATGGCGATGGAGGCAAAGGCAGAAAAGAAGCAGATGTGAAAATTACCATCGCCGCATCGCTACTTAACCCCCTGGAAGATGCAATCTAACGGCTAGGAAAAACCCTACCAGACGCGTGGCGTTCATCGCGCTCGACACGTGGAGAACCTAAAACGCGAACCGTCCCCCACTATGCACGGAAATCGAGGATGCACAGTTAAAACAGACATTACGCACGCTCGATCAAATCAGCGTTAGGAAATGGGACCCACCACTCGTCATGTCCCATCAAACTCGCTCACGCGGGCAACTGAGGTCATCATATCGTCAGCACTGACGTCATCCAAAACTACTCAGCAGAAGACTTTGACTACTTTAGTCCTTGCTCGAGTCTTCAACTCCACTCGAATCCGCACTCGGGGGCTACTCCCATAGGGAGCGCTGGTCCCGCACCCTACGATTTTACTTTTTCTTTTTATTGGAACAGGCTAAATCAAAGAAAACCCAGCCACTCGAATCCGCGATTCGATTATGGACATGGGTTACTCCCGTAGGGTGCACCGGAAACGAATTCGACTGAAACAAGCAACAAAACACGACATCAGTCGCAAAAGTTCTTTAGTCGCTGCTTGAGTCTTCGACTCAACCAGGCACTCGGGGGCTACTCCCATAGGGAGCGCTGGTCGTGCACCCTATGGTTATTTGTACAATGTACTATGTGTTGATAACATCCACACTCGAAGCTTATGGCGACACCGCCTCATATTTTTTCCTACAAAGAGACTGCGTCTCCTGGATCACCTGAATCGTCTACACGATGACAAAAATTCGGATACCGTGCTTACAGCGTGAAGATAAGACCTGAATAAGGCCTGGCAATGCATTTGCTGCGCACTATCAGAAATATATCCGTGCCTACAGGTGCGATGAACATGCCTTGACGGACGCGTCGAGTGCTCACACCCGTATACTGGAATTCGACTCCTATAAGACCTCCGCGGCTTGAGTCGAATTACACCAGCACTTTTCCGGATTCGAGTCCGGGGACTCGAGTTCGAGTAGATTGCGTTGTTTTACCCTAAGGTAGTTAACTGATACCGATACATCAGTTAAATCAGGCACGCACATCAACAATCCCTATGACACAACCAAAGCAGTCAAAAAACATACTCATTCATGCACTCGAAAGGCTTCATAAAGTCTCCAGTCGAATCTCCGATTCCACTAGACACTCGGGAGCTACTGACATGGGTATACCCTATAGGTACTCGAGCTTGGTATATACGGTCTGAATACAGTAGAGGCCCGCGGTGTCACCAAGGCCCAAATGGAGAGCTCGAGTAACCTACGGACTCTCGATTGCTTGAAGAACAAGAAGAAGCTAAAGATAGAAAGTTCAAAGGGGAAAACCCTAACCTGTAACCGACTCGACCTGCTACCCGAGACCTAGCCTATCTATATAAAGGCTAGGAGGGCGCGGCGAGGAGGACACACGCAACCCTAGTTTCCACAACCCTCGCCATATTGCATCTGCGCACCATTGTAATCCTCGATTCCTTTGATAATTCCACGAGCAGACAAGCAGGAGTAGGGACCTCTGCGAGGCCTCAACCTGGGTAAATCTTCGAGTCCCCTGTGTGCTTGTTTGCTAGCCGATAGATGTCTCCAGCGCTCCCTCCTTCTCCAAAACCCAAGTCCATAACAATGGGCATTGATGAGTTAAACCCTCGTCAATAGAAAAGTGTGTTTCGAAGTTTAGATGACAACTGTTAAAACGGCCATCATCATAAACACTAGAAACAAAAGTCTCACTCTATCGCCAAACAAATACTTCGACCCATTATACGATAATGGTGTGAATGTCAAAATTAGTAAGACATTAATGATTTGCAAAAGACATAATGATCTGGTAAAACAGAACATGGACATGACGTTTCCCATGAGCATGCATGATCTGTAAACGCATATGGTATATGGTTTATATGAGTAAAATGCAAGCTAGGTTATTTGTAATCTAGTGCAAGTGGGAGACCGAAGGAGATATGCCCTAGAGGCAAATAATAAATAGGTTTTTATTGTCATATCTCAATTAGTTTATAATAGTTTCATATTGTGCTATAACTGTGCCAAGTAGAAACATTGGTACAGGTGTGGTATGAAACAACAAAGGCCCTAGTAACCTCTATTCATACTAGTTCGTTGGTCATGAAGATGATCTGGGTTTCAAGATCATGGGCATTTATGCCGACTAACAACGAGATCATATCATTGGAGAATGATGTGATTGGACATTCCTCGAAGGATTGCAACACGATCAAGTCATATAGTTCATTGTTGCAACAGCTATACCTAGAATCCTTCTCCTTAGACCGTGAGCTCATATTACTCACTGTTTCCCTAGGCTGCTTAGACTGGATCAACCGTCATCTAGTAATGCGGTGGCCATAAAGGTGTACGTTGGGTATTCCGAAGGAACAGTAGAAGACATGTGACTACAAGACCGGGATTTGTTCACCCACATGACGGGTAAAGATACATAAGGCCAGCTTGGTGAGATTACATCTATAAATGTTGCAACATGTGACTAGGTCATGGGGATGTAATGTCACGGTAACAAGAAAACATAACTTGTTGTGAACGAGATTGAACAAGGTATAGGATACCAATGATCAGATCTCGGACAAGTTGTATCGACAAACAAAAGGAAGAGGATGCTACATTTAGATGGTTCAAACGACATTGTCATCAGGAATGCATAGGGGTCACATGGACATCCTTGGTCCCTCTGTTGATCATTGATACAGATCATGTCTAGAGCATTCCCGAGTCGTGAGAGGATACACTTAAGGGTATGATGAGAGCGATCATTCGTAAGACGGAATCATAGTAGAGAAAGCCGAAATCGTTCCGTAGAGAGATCGGAAGTTGTTCGGAGAAAGAATAAAGGACCGGAATCATTCCAGGAAAGATCCGAAGTCGTTCGGAGGAAATCGAAAAGGAACCGAAAGGTGTTTCGGGTCAAGATGGATTTTGTAATATGTATTTACATATTAATTAGTGTAATTAATATTAAATATAATATTAAAATCTAATTTGAAGGGTTATTCCACTAATGGGCCAAACTTCCTAGGGAAATAGGGCCCATGAGGGAAAACCGGAGGAGGGAAGGGCCAAGAGCCAAGGGGGACAAGGCCCAGGCGCCTCAAGGGGGCCCACCCAGCCAGCCTAGGGCTGTGCGCGGGGTGGGGCCCACCCCTGGCCGGCGGCCCATGAAGGCCCATGCGCCTCCCCCCTCTCTCCCTTGTTTAGTCCCACATGGGAAACCCAAAGGGGAGGGTACACCCCCTCCCCCTATATAAAGGGGTGCCCATGGGTGGGATGAGACACACCAATATTTGGAGAAGTCCTTTGGTTGACTTCCTCCTTCCCTCTTTCTCTCTAGCCCTTGTGACCACGGCCCCAAGTTTGGGCTGTGCGATCAAGGCACACCTGGAGCTCGCCGTTGCGCTGCAAGGATTCCTAGCCGCTTATCAACTTCCCCACTCCCGGCGGGATCGGGGAGCCGAAGGTCTCATCGTGCACCGGATGTGCATGAAGCCACGAGGCGCAACACTTGGGGCGCTTAAATGTCGTGAGCCGGAGCTGTTGCACGATGAAGATCAAGAAGGAGAAAGGGGTGACCTGCGAGGAGCTTCGCGACCTTGAGGTCGGCTACGAGTATGACTACATCAACCACGTTCCCCACGGAACGTTAACCGCGTACGGTCTACAAGGGTATGTATTCTATATGCTTCGGCCGTTACTGCATTACTACATAGATAGATCCTAGGCAGGTTTTGGGTTTACCTCGTAGGAATTTTTTTTCTGCACTGATCCCCAACAGTGGGCCCCTCCGGCACCCCCTCGGTCTCCCCTGTCTCCTATAAGAAGTCCCCCGATGCATAAACCCTAAGTCATCAAGCCTCCAGTCACGAAAAGTTCCGCAGCGCCACCGCCACCGAAGGGGAGATTCAGGCGACAAAAAGTCTCTGTTCAGGCACCCTGTCGGGACGGGGAAGTGCCCCCGGAGCCATCTCCATCGATCTCCGCCACCATCTCCATCGCCGTTGCTGATTCCCATGATGAGGAGGGAGTAGTTCTTCCTCGAGGCTAAGGGTTTACCGATAGCTATGTGTTCATCTCTCTCTCTCTATGCATGATCTTATTGAGATCATGAGCTTGTAGTCTATAGATCTACCTTGCTACTCAAGTGCTTTAATAGATCTCTGCTCTCCCCATGTGTGTGAAGTTGACAGTGTGCACACCATTGTGGCACTTAGGCTAGAGATTACAAATACTTGTTATGAGTTATATTTGGAGTTGGATGTCTTTATGAAATTGTGGTGTTTGTTGGAACCATCTAGTGCTCAAGGTATTCATACCACTTGTATTTCACTTCGCTGAACTAGTGCACCTATCCACCTGACAAGTGTACGTTGGAGATATGCCCAAGAGGCAATAATAAAGTGGTTATTATTATATCTTTATGTTTATGATAAATGTTTACATCCCATGCTATAATTGTATTAACCGGAAACATTAATACTTGTGTGTTTTGTAAACATAAAGAGTCCCTAGTAAGCCTCTTGTTAAACTAGCTTGTTGATTAATAGATGATCATGGTTTCCTGATCATGGATATTGGATGTCGTTAATAACAAGATCATATCATTAGGAGAATGATGTGATGGACACACACCCGTAGTAAGCATAGCATAAGATCAAGTCATTAAGTTTGTTTGCATATAAGCTTTAAAATACATAGTAACCTAATCCTTCGACCATGAGGTTATGTTAATCACCATCACCGGATGGGTACTTTGATGACATCAAACACCGTTTCGTAACTGGGTGGTTATAAAGGTGTCATTGGGTATTCTGAAAGTATGTGTTGAAGCGCATGGACCAAGATTGGGATTTGTCCATCCATATGACGGATAGATATGCTCTGGGCCCTCTCGGTGGAATGTCATCTAGTTAGCTTGCATCCATGTGACTAGGTCACAAGGGATGACATAACACGGAATGAGTAAAGAGTACTTATCAGTAGCGAGGTAGAACTAGGTATGGAGATGCCGACGATCAAACCTCAGATAAGTATAGTATCGCGTGACAAAGGGAATTGGTTTCGTATGTAAATGGTTCAATCGATCACGAAGTCATCGTTGAGTATGTGGGAGCCATTATGGATCTCCAGGTCCCGCTGATGGTTATTGATAGGAGATGTGTCTCTGTCATGTCTACATATTCACGAACCGTAGGGTGACACACTTAAGGTTCGAAGTTGTTTTAAGTAGATATGGAATGTGTGTTGGAGACCGAATGTTATTCGGAGTCTCGGATTGGATCCAGGACATCACGAGGAGATCCGGAATTGTCTGGAGATTAAGATTCATATATTGGGGATCATTTTCTGAGTTAGGAAATGTTCCGGAGTATTTGTATGAGGTTTCTAGAAGGTTTCGAAATGTTCCGGAAGGTTCTGGAAGATTTCTTGGAGTTAACTTGAAAACCAAGAAAGGGATCAAGGAGTCCGTATGGGGCAAGACAAGGAGTCGTGGGGGAGGAGGACTCCTCCCCCCCTCCCCAACCCGCCGGCCACAGGAGGGAGGGGAGTCCTACTAGGACTCCCCCTCCCATGGCGCCTCCCCCCTTTAAATAGAGGGGTGGGGGCGCCACCTCCAAGCTCTCCTCCACTACTCCAAATCTCCGCCGCCTCTCTCCTCCTCCTTTCTTCTGCACAGGCATAGGCGAAGCCCTGCAGAATTCTCTACTCCACCACCACCACGCTGTCGTGCTGCTGGGATTCCGTGGAGAGATCTACTACCTCCGCTGCTCGCTGGAATGGGGAGAGGAAGGTCTGCTTCGACTCCGCACGTGTGACCGACTGCGGAAGCGCTGCCGGAACGCGGCGCCGGAAGGATCGTCCACACGATCTTGAGATCGGCAAGTGATCGACTACATCAACCACGAGATCTAATATCATAACGCTTTCGGATCTACGAGGGTTGTTACATATCTATCTCGTTGCACATGTCTAATAGATTAGATCTTGGCTTTTATCTAGATTAGATCTAGGTTTTGTTCGTTCTTGCGGTAGAAATTTTTTGTTTTCCATGCTACGAACCCATCAGTGGTATCAGAGCCGTGTCTATGCGTAGATCTGTTGCACGAGTAGAACACAATGGTGTTGTGGGCGTTGGTGCTCGTAACGTCTTTTGCTTTGTGTACTTTGCATCTTGCGGCATGGTGGGATGAAGCGGCTCGGGCTAACCTTACATGTCATCGCACATGAGACTTGCTCCACGCTTGACGTGTAACTTGCTTTGCACAAGTGGCTTTGCGGGTGTCTGTCTCTCCCACCATAGTATAGATCCAATTTACACTTTGCACTTGATAGCACTTGTATCAACGTTGTGGTTCAGTTTCGTAGGTAAGATCCGTTATTGTTCGAAAGCCCCAAACCACGTAAAACATGCAAAGAAAATTAGAGGCGTCTAACTTGTTTTTGCAGGGGTTTTGTGGTGTGATATGGCCATCATGTGATTGTGATTATATTTGATGTATGCAATGATCCTTGTTGTAATATGGCAACCGGCAGGAGCCTAATGGTTGTCTTTAATTCTGTTAAGACCTGCGTGTCTATTCATCTTGTAATAGCTTTATTCCAAGTAGTTGTAATAGTTGCTAGTGATGATGGACAACCATGAAGCGGCGCCACTGACCTTGACGCAATGCTGGTGATGATGGAGATCATGTTCATGCTTTGGAGATGGAGATCAAAGGCGGAAGAAGAAATGGCCATATCATATCACACTAATTATGAATTGCCTGTGATGTTAATCCTTTATGCATCTTATATTGCATAGATCGCGACCGTAGCATTATAAGATGATCCCTCTAACTAAATATCAAGTAATAAAGTGTTCGTCCTTAGTTGGCACCGTTGCTAAGACTCGTCGTTTCGAAGCATCTCGTGATGATCGGATGTGATAGACTCTACGTGTGCATACAACGGGTGCAAACCAGATTTGCACATGCGGAAACTAAGGTTAACCTTGATGAGCCTAGCATGTATAGACATGGTCTCGGAACACGGAATACCGAAAGGTAAAGCATGAGTCATATGGATGATATGATGAACATGTTGATTGTTCGCCTTTAAAGCTACATCATCTCACGTGATGATCGGACTTGGTGTAGTGGATTTGGTTCATGTAATCACTAAAACAACTCGAGGGATGTTGTTTTGAGTGGGAGTTCATTTGTAATTTGGATTAGTCGAACTCAATTTATCATAAACACAATCAAAGTGAATTTGCATAGTTTGTTGTAGTCATTGGCATCCGTTCACCACCTTACGCTTAGTTATAGTTGAGATAGTGGAACTATAGAAATTCTGGATATTTGCTTTACGAACTGGTATCGTATTGTTTTTGAGTGTCAATCTAAAGTTTAAAAGTCTTGTTACAACTTTTCAGCAAACTCTATTTACTCCATGAAGTTTAATAAGTAGTATTAAATCAAGAGTAAGAATTCCAGTGTTAGTATCTAAAGTATCATGTTTGCCTCCATGATTCTTGATACTCAAAAGATTGTTTTTAATATCAAGTTTATCTAAGAGTTGAAAGCAATGTTTCAGAAACCATCATATGTGAAAGGTATTGCTATATCTAAAACAATGTGTTGGTTACAGCATGATAGAGTATACGTCCTCATATTTGATGAGAATTTGTGAAGGTTGGAGACGCTAGTCGTCCTAATCCTCCAAAAGGTTTTGAAAAAGAAACATTATACTCGCAATTCACCTTTATAAGCTATAGCAGCTTGATCATGAAAGTTGTCATGATAAGGATGAATAGAAGATGTAAGTAAAATGTTTACTACACTAAAAGATTACTAAAGAATGGAATTTTGAAAGAATGCCAAACATTTGATGAAGGTGATCCACTTCAAAGTGCAAGTCCAAAGGTATTGGTATTTGACTATACACACTTTGTACTATGTGTCATGTGAATGACACCACTATTGATGTTGATAGATTCTTTTAAAAGAAAAGGAATTGCTGAAAGAAAATCTATAAAATATTTGGTAGAAAATAAAAGGTTGGAGATGTCCAACTTAGGCATATAGAAGATATACATGTTATGGTTGTATTCCTTGCTTGTTAAACAATGTGGTTCTGAGGTATTGGATACCGAATTGGTTGGTATGAAGTGTCATACAGGACAACACAATTCATGAACTGCAATGGCCTAAGTAACTAGCAAGAGAATATGTGATGATGTTCATCGAAAACAAACAAAGGGTTGTTGTGTTGCTCGTTAACATCAAAGCTTGCCTTCAAGATTTGTTTCAATAATTGTTATTTTGATCAGGTATTATGACGACAAAAGGTTGTTCAAATAATTGCCGTATTCCATAAAGGATGGATGAACTTTTACAAGTCTTGTGGGATAAATCACATCCATAAACACTATTGCTAAAATGTCGCAAGACAAATGATTAAAAGATCACTTATGAAGTGACATCGCTGTTTAAATTATATTTGAAAGAAAACATGAAGAAACTCCATGTTGATGGAATTTTGGAGTCTTTGATTTTGATCAATTGACGCATGTGAGACTTTCATCGAGATAATTGAAACTCCGTCCATAGGCCAGAGAGGAACGGATGACTAGCTTATTGGAAATTGTGCATGCTGATGTGCATAGTCCATTATGTGTAGCCATATGCGATGGATCTTTTTGCTTCATATGCTTTCTCCGAAAAAATTTGAGTGAATATATCTGTATATTTACTTAATAAGGAGGAAGTATGAAACATTTGAAAGTTGTTCAAAGACTTTCAAGATGAAGTTGAAAATCATTGTAACAAGAAAATAAAGAGTTTATGATTCAATTATAAAGGAAGATATTTGAGTTACATGTTTAGCAAAAACACCTAATGACTTGAGGAATTGTTCTATGATTTGTGTTTCCCGATAAACCATAGGAGTATGGCATATTCGAGAGATGAAATCAAACCATGTTTGAGATGGTAAGATCAAGGGTGTTATTTATAAAACTGCCATTACGTTTTTAAAGATTAAAGCTTTAGTGACTACCGCTTTTACACTGAAAAGAGTTCCATCGTGATCCGTTGAAATGACACAATATAAGTCATGGTTTGGGATAAAACCTGAATTGTCTTTTCTTAAATTTTGGTATGCTATGCATAAGTAAAATGTTTACAACCAAAGTCGGATAAGCACGTCTTTGTAGGTTATCCCAAAGAATTTGTTGGGAATTTCTCCATAACACCGAGGACAAAAGAGTTTGTTACTTGGAACGTCAAGTTTCTTGAGAAGGAATTTTTCGTGAAAAGTTAAGTGGGAGGACAATAGAACTTTGATAAGGTTGTTGAACCTTAGCTATATGTGCTAAGTAGCGCAGCGCCGGAAAGTGTCCCGGTGATGGCCACAATGCTCATGGCTCTCATGATTACAAAAGGTGTGATCTCGAAGATTAGAGTTCCTATAGAACCGTGTGGGTCGGTAAGAATCAAATAGTAAGATTTGATAAGCAAGTCGTTATTGTTTTGACAATGATGAAATGACTACATGCAAAGAAGCGATGATGGGCCCTGACTCCATAAAATGACTAGAAGTCATGAAATCCGTGATAGTATCCATACACGAGAAATCAAGTTTCTGAACTTAGAAGACCCTCCGGAAAGGCATGAAGCCTATCGGTCGTGTTTGGATCTATAAAGAAATAGACATGGATGTTTCAAATCTATGAAATAGTCGACATGTCGGAAAGAGTTTACGACAATGTTCAAGGAATTGACTATGATAAGATTTGATCTTTCATAGCGATATTTAGTCTAGACGGATTAATGTAGCAACCACTACATATATTTTGGTATATGGTAGTTGAACAAACAAAACAAGTTCTTCTAATAGAATGGTTACCTAGGACGTGTACATGACACGATCCAAAGGGTTTTGTTAATTCAAAGGATGCTAAAAGAGTATGCTAAACTTCAATAGTTGAAGTAAGCATAGCGGAGTTGGAATCTTCACCATGATGAAACTGTTAAAAGAGTTTAAATACATCGGAGATGATAAAGATGCTTGCATTTGCAAGAAATTAAGTGGGAGCGCTGAGACATATTTCTAATACATTATGTAGAGGACATATTGTTGATTGGAAATGATGTATCTTGTATTGACACAGGTTAAGAATTTCATTTCGATGAAAGACTTAGGCATAACCCAAGAATTAGGCATCAATGTCTATATGAATAGATTGAGGCGCTAATATGGTTTTGCCAAATGTACATAGATAAGATGTTGAATGAGTTTAATATGGAAACAACAAGAAAGGTTCTTGACGCACGGAAAGGACTGAATCAAGATTCGAGTGTGTTGACACGAGATTCAAGTGTTTTGACACTTGGTGAAATCACAAGAATATTTTGATCAATCATTCTATGAGATGTACACATCCAGATATGTCCTATGCTCTAAATGTTATGAGCATATACCAGAATGATTCATAAGATGATCATTGGACAATAGTAAAGATATTCTTATGAGCTTTGGAAGAACTAAGAATATATCATGTATAAGTGACAAATCGTTAAAGGTAGTTCATTGTAAAGTGTTACATTGATACTAGTTTTGTCACAAGATGCAAAATAAGTTTATCTCAATTTAAACTATGGGTGGCACAATGTAATGGAAAGGAAGTTCCATAACGGATTTGGTTGAATACCAAAGTTAAAACATTGTGACAGATACTACAACAAAAAGGCTAAGTATATAACTGCTATAGTAGCAGCAAAGGAGGGCATTTGTGTTAAGTAGTTTGTTATCAAACTAGGTGTGGTTCAAAGTGGGCTAATACTATGAAGATATATTGTGTGACAATAATATCAACATATTTTGAGCCAAAGGAACTAAAGATCTCACCAAAGGACCAAATTTATACAATGCCATCTCATTGGAGAATGAGTAAAGCGTAGAGACGCAAGGACATGCAAATACACACGGACCTGGAAGTGTCAGATCCGAAGATTATGTTTACCACTAGAAATTGTGTCTATACAACACCAGAAAGCCATAGGTGTTGAATGCACAAGTTTTTAACTAGATTATTGACTCTAGTGCAAGTGGGAGACTGTTGGAGATATGCCCAAGAGGCAATAATAAAGTGGTTATTATTATATCTTTATGTTTATGATAAATGTTTACATCCCATGCTATAATTGTATTAACCAGAAACATTAATACTTGTGTGTTTTGTAAACATAAAAGAGTCCCTAGTAAGCCTCTTGTTAAACTAGCTTGTTGATTAATAGATGATCATGGTTTCCTGATCATGGATATTGGATGTCGTTAATAACAAGATCATATCATTAGGAGAATGATGTGATGGACACACACCCGTAGTAAGCATAGCATAAGATCAAGTCATTAAGTTCGTTTGCATATAAGCTTTAAAATACATAGTAACCTAATCCTTCGACCATGAGGTTATGTTAATCACCATCACCGGATGGGTACTTTGATAAAATCAAACACCGCTTCGTAACTGGGTGGTTATAAAGGTGTCATTGGGTATTCTGAAAGTATGTGCTGAAGCGCATGGACCAAGGTTGGGATTTGTCCATCCATATGACGGATAGATATGCTCTGGGCCCTCTCGGTGGAATGTCATCTAGTTAGCTTGCAAGCATGTGACTAGGTCACAAGGGATGACATAACACGGAACGAGTAAAGAGTACTTATCAGTAGCGAGGTAGAACTAGGTATGGAGATGCCGACGATCAAACCTCGGATAAGTATAGTATCGCGTGACAAAGGGAATTGGTTTCGTATGTAAATGGTTCAATCGATCACGAAGTCATCGTTGAGTATGTGGGAGCCATTATGGATCTCCAGGTCCCGCTGATGGTTATTGATAGGAGATGTGTCTCTGTCATGTCTACATATTCACGAACCGTAGGGTGACACACTTAAGGTTCGAAGTTGTTTCAAGTAGATATGGAATGTGCGTTGGAGACCGAATGTTGTTCGGAGTCTCGGATTGGATCCAGGACATCACGAGGAGATCCGGAATTGTCCGGAGAATAAGATTCATATATTGGGGATCATTTTCTGAGTTAGGAAATGTTCCGGAGTATTTGTATGAGGTTCCTAGAAGGTTTCGGAATGTTCCGGAAGGTTCTGGAAGATTTCTTGGAGTTAACTTGAAAACCAAGAAAGGGATCAAGGAGTCCGTATGGGGCAAGACAAGGAGTCGTGGGGGAGGAGGACTCCTCCCCCTCCCCAATCCGCCGGCCATAGGAGGGAGGGGAGTCCTACTAGGACTCCCCCTCCCATGGCGCCTCCCCCCCCCTTTAAATAGAGGGGTGGGGGTGCCACCTCCAAGCTCTCCTCCACTACTCCAAATCTCCGCCGCCTCTCTCCTCCTCCTTTCTTCTGCACAGGCATAGGCGAAGCCCTGCAGAATTCTCTACTCCACCACCACCACCACGCCGTCGTGCTGCTGGGATTCCGTGGAGAGATCTACTACCTCCGCTGCTCGCTGGAATGGGGAGAGGAAGGACTGCTTTGACTCCGCACGTGTGACCGACTGCGGAAGCGCTGCCGGAACGCGGCGCCGGAAGGATCGTCCACACGATCTTGAGATCGGCAAGTGATCGACTACATCAACCACGAGATCTAATCTTGTAACGCTTTCGGATCTACGAGGGTTAGTACATATCTATCTCGTTGCACATGTCTAATAGATTAGATCTTGGCTTTTATCTAGATTAGATCTGGGTTTTGTTCGTTCTTGCGGTATAATTTTTTTGTTTTCCATGCTACGAACCCATCAGTGTATTGGGTGTGTTGGGGACACAAGAGACTTCTTCTATCTTGATTGCAGGGTTTCTTGAGAGGGGATACCTTTGACCACTTCCTCCTTGAGTTCTATAAACCTTGGGTGATCCACTTAAGGGAAAACTTGCTGCTGTTCTACAAACCTCTGCACTTGGAGGCCCAACAATTGTTTACAAGAATAGAAGTGTGTGGACATCAAGCTATTTTCTAGCGCCGTTGCCGGGGAGGTAAGGTAAAAGGTACTCACATCCTCCGGTGTGAGTGCTCGAAGTTATTTCCTTTATATTCTGCAATTTTGTCTTTTTGTTTCTTGTTTTCACTAGTTAGGCTTAATGGAAAACAACAACAAAATTAGAGAGCTTTATAGTATTTATCTTGAGTTAGGACATGAAGTGTTTGAAGAGAAAATTAAAAAACATATGGAACTTTATTTGCATGATAATAGCAATGTTGTTAGTATGAATTCTTTGGACACCATTATTGCTAATGCTATGGAAAAGTCTAAGCTTGGGGAAGCTAGTTTTGATGAAAATGATCTTATTAGTCCCCCATCTTTGGAGGACAAAATTTACTTTGATGATACTATACCTCCAATATATGATGATTTAAAAAATGAATATGATATTTTTAGTCCACCTACTATTGAGGAGGAAATTAATTATGACTACAATATGCCTCCTATATTTTATGATTATGGTGATGAGAATAATAATGATAGCTATTTTGTTGAATTTGCTCCCACTACAATTAATAAGAATGACTATGCTTATGTGGAGAGTAATAATTATTATATGCATGTGGATCATGATAAGAATGTTTTATGTGATAGTTATATTGTTAATTTTATTCATGATGCTACTAAAAGTTATTATGAGAGAGGGAAACATGGTTTTATGTATCTCAACAATATTAAGTTTCCCCTCTTTATGTTGAAAGTCTTGAAGTTGCACTTGTTTTGCTTTACTATGCTTGTTGCTATGTGCTTTCATGACTTTTTTCTTTACAAGATTCCTATGCATAGGAAGTGGGTTAGACTTAAATGTGTTTTGAATTTGCTTCTTGATGCTCTCTTTTACTTCAATTCATATTTCTTATGTGAGCATCTTCTCAAACTATCAAGCCTAACTTAAAGGCATTAAAGAAAAGTACTTATTAGGAGATAACCCAAAAGTTTTAGATGAGTCTTGGAAGTTATTACTTCAGTAATAACTGCTCCTTATTATTTTTATTTGCTTTTGTGCCAAGAGTACCCTCTAATGAGAGAGAAGTAATGATTGGGAATGTTGCTGTCCCGAAATAGATTTCCGTGCTTCACCGTAAAAATTCGTGTAACATCTCTGTACGTCCTTTTGAGGCGTAAATTGTTTTGCTTATTCCCCAGGTTGTTATCTAACTTTCGTTAGTTCAATACTTTTTAATTTGAGCAACAGAAGGTCTTCGAAAAAATTTGTCTTTACCTGCTGGTCTGTTTTGACAGATTTCTGCTATTATTTGCATTTGCTTCTTGTTAGTTCCTTTTTCAGTTCTCTTGGGGGAATTGAGCTTTTTGAGGGAAGTGCTACAGTAGCTAGTGTTTTAATGGAAGTTTTATTGGTGTTGGAACTGAACCTAAAGACCTATTATCTTGAGGGCACTAATGTTGCTAATAAAGATTGTGTGAAGTTTTGTATGAAGGAAAAAATTTCAGGTGTATGGAAGGAATGAGTAATGAGATGAAGGATTGACTAAAGTTCAAGCTTGGGGATGCCACACGTGTCACCCCAAGAAATATCCAAGAAGTACAAGCATCAAAGCCTGGGGATGCCCAAGGCATCCCCTTCTTCATCAATAAAAATCCCAGGTTTCTTCCAATCACTTCATTTTTATTGTTTCATGCACAGTTATGTTGTTCTTAGAGCGTCTTCCTTTTCGTTTTTGTTTTAGTTTTTCGTTTGCTTGGTTTTCTTCGTTTTCTGAATAAATTGGTTGGAACCCCTCTTTCATACATTGGTTTTCAAATAGTTTGGTTTGGATTAGAAAAGAGTAGGAAAGTTCATGCTTAAGTGGTAAAGAGAGCTTGTGTTTGACTGTGGCCTTTGCTTTGTCATGCCATGCTTGATATTGTTTTGGCTTTATGCTTAGTATTGTTTGCTGTATCATGACTTGTTATAAACAATTGAGATTGCTTAATGTACCTTGGAAGAATCATGCGTTGTTTTAGCGTTTTAAAGCATGGTATTGTGGTATTCTCCTTTGATGCTTTATTTGGGTTGACTTGGCACATGCTCACACCATGTTATGACTATCCCATGTCACCATAGCCTTTATGATCCTTTAGTTTTCAACTTGTAGTATCACTTTATGCTTTGATTAATGATGTTTTGTCGCTCTGCATGATTATGGCCATTATTGCTCTCTTAATTGGTCGCTCCTAGTCTTTTGCTAGCCTCCATAACCAAGTATGAGTCCCACTCATGCATCCAACTCCTAAAACCAAGTTATTCCAAAGAGTCCACCATACCTACCTATTAGCATTTGCTATTCCAAGTATATTCATGTTTTTATCTACCTTCCGAATTAAACTTGTTATGTGAAAATTAGTGATTAAAGCTCTCACGAACTTGATGGCACACTTTACCTTTCCTGCCCTTAATAAACTTGAACCATTGTGCCGTCTATGTTGTATATGCTTGCACTTATTTGTTGGGAATTAGCAGAACCATGTTGTCACGGGGAACGCTTTCAACATTGCACAGGTACTTTGTACCTAGTTGATATCATGATCTTTTGTCTATGGATGTCGTCGGTGTGAAATGAAAGGGGAGCTTGTAAGTCCATGGAGTTATGTATATGTGTTAGAGAAACGCCTGGGCCGCTGGTCTAATCCATGTTGACATGGTGGAAACCTGTAGAACCATAATGAGCTGTCTATGAAGCATTCTTCTTATAAAAAAAGAGTCCTATATTGAGAAAAAAAGAGATTATGAAAAGAGGAAAGACAGATAAAAGCACCATATTCCCATGGTAAATAAGAAGATTGCTGAGATGCTCGTTGTCTAATTGCCTTGTCATTTTGATATGGGGATTCTTCCGTATCATCAGGCAAGGGGTACCCCGTTGGCGGTTCTCTATGATACACATGTACTTACGATGACAAGAACTTACCGGTGACTAAACTTGAGTAGCATGAGGAGCGGCCCTCATATTCAAGGGACATGAGATTTCTAACTTATACTTCGTCAAGCATGTACACCATAGTTTGTTCACTTTAACCATAATTTTTGGAAGGTCTTTATGAAACTTGAATCTCTACTTCCTTCCATGAAGGCCTTTCTTCCACCATTATATTGAGTCTCCACCTTCTATCTTTATGCACCTACTTTGAGAGCATAGTGGCCATTCTTAGTTCTATGTGCATTGTCCCAAGACTAGTTGATTGATGCATAACTTGATATTGCTTGTTTTAAATTATTTGTATCTAGTCACTCTTATGAACTTTGAAGGTGTCCTATGCATTTATATTTGCTACTCTATGAGGGACAAGCTGAATACTGCTATGCTATGTTTTCTTTATGTGAAACAAACAAATGTCTTGCAAAGCATTGTTATTCATGAATCTTTTGTTTGTGCCTTTTCATGTTGCATCATAGTTTCTTTGTCTTATTGCTAGAACTTTCTCTTTCATGTTATGATTGAAGTACTATGATCCTAGCTTTGAATGTTTTACAAATACTTTGATCAAGTTTATGATGGTGCATGTCACCTCAAAAATTATTCTTTCTTTTATCACTTACCTACTCGAGGACGAGCAGGAGTTAAGCTTGGGGATGTTGATATATTGCAAATGTATCTATAATTTTTGATGTTTCATGCTTGGTTTTATCTACTTTCTTGTGTTTTGTCCACACTTTGGAGTACTTTTCGTATGATTTCTTGGACTAACCTATTAACAAGAGCCACAGTGTCAGCTGCCTGTTTTCTGCTGTTTTTGGTTCCAGGAAAGTCAGAAAATGAATATTCTCGGAATTGGAGAAGACAAAAGCCAAAGTCGCTATTTTACCGGAAGTCATCTGGAGCCAGAATACGAGATGGAGAGGAGCCAGGGGCCACCACACCACCTGGCCGCGCGGGCCAGGCCTGGCCGCGCCAGCGGGTGGTGTGGCCGACCCCAGCACCCCCTCGGCCTCTCCTTCCGCCTATATATTGCCTCTGATACCAAACCCTAAGTACCCGATCAAAAATCCACGAAAGAGTCTGTAGCCGCCGTCATCTCCATCCCTAGATCGGGAGGGATCTGAAGCTCTTCCCGGCACCCTGCTAGAGAGGGGAATTCACCCTGGAGGCCTTCTTCATCATCATGCAAGCCTCTGGTGTGATGCGTGAGTAGTTCATCTCTAGAGTACGGGTCCATGTAGTAGCTAGATGGCTGGTTCTCCTCCTTTGTGCTTTCATGTTTAGATCTTGTGAGCTCCGTTCATGATCAAGATCATCTATTTGTAATTTGGCATGTTGTGTTTGTGGGGATCCGATGGATATTGAGATGCTATTTCAGATTGATTATTGATTCTATCATGTCTTTGTTATTTGTGATCTTGCATGCTTTCCGTTGTTAGTAGCTATCTTGGCCAAGTAGATGCTAGCAACTCCAAGAGTTAGTATTTATGCTCGGTAGTGGGTTCATGCCTCTGGTAATCTGGGGAAGTGACAGAAATCTCTAAGGTACTAGATGTGCTCTTGCTACTAGGGATAAAACAGCAATCCTTTGTTCATAGAACAATCGTATTGTTTACTTTACACGCAATTCGTAATACAATAATTTGTTGCTTGCAACTTAATACTGGAGGGGTTTCGGATGATAACCTGAAGGTGGATTATTAGTCATGGATGCAGTTGGATGGCGGTCTATGTATAATGTTGTAATGCCCAATCAAGTTCTAAAGCAGTCAAGATGATTAGTATATGCATGTATTGCTTTCTTGATGTTTGTCAATTGCCCCGCTGTAATTTGTTCACCCAACATGTTATCTATCTTAAGGAGAGCCACCTCTAGTGAACTATGGACTCCAGTCCTTTATTTTACATACAATCTACAAATTGTTTACTGCTTTGTGTTTACTTTCTGCAAACTATTACTTCCTTCCATTGGATACGTTTAATCCTTTGTTTTCATCAAAACCGGTGAGATTGACAACCTCATCCCAAGTTGGGGGCAAAGTTCTGTGGTTGTGTTGTGCAGGTCTCCATGTTGTTGCTGGCAACGGTAGTGCGCCCTGCCAACGTTCAGCTAGCTACACCTTTGGGGTGTTTCCTTGCTCCTACTGGATTGATAACCTTGGTTTCTTACTGAGGAAAAACTTGCTGCTGTGCTCATCATACCTTCCTCTTGGGGTTCCCCAACGAGCTCGATATATTTGGGCCATCAGTGATCCATTTAAAGGAAAACTTTCTGCTGTTCTACAAACCCTTGCACTTGGAAGCCCAACAACTGTCTACAAGAATAGAAGTGCGTAGACATCATCGCCTTAGCAGCAGAGACCCTCCCTTAGACTTGCCCATGAAAGCTCTCGAGGGGAGGACAAGAGCACGCGCAGGGAATGAAGAACAAGCAAGAACACAAGAGCGCGTAGGTGTGGCGCGAGGAGGAAGAAGAAGTCCACAACAACAGGAGAGTAGTAAAACAGTAAAAGTATCCCCCTCGGTTTATAAGGAAGAGGAGCGCGAAGCTCAGCCGTTGGATACGGGCGGCGAAACATCAGGATAAATAGGATGAAGACACGTGGGAAGATTTGATAAAGGGATAAAAATCATGGACAATTATTACTGCGAAAGAAATCTGCACGGTGACTCGATTCTTGCGCATAAAGTGGGCCGTGGGGTAAAAAATCTCCGCTGCGCACCACTCAAGCATCATTTGATGCAGGATTGGAGTAATCAACGATTGAGTTGGGTAAATCCTCAGTTAGAGATGTTACTTCGAGCGTATGTTCCGATGCAAGCATCCGAACATAGCTTCGGGGCTACTCCCATCGGGAGAGTTGTCGCGCACCAGATAGAAAAAAATGCTTTACAAACAGAGTCAAGCAGGACCAAAAAGCAATATTATCCTTGTGTGTAGAAAGCGCACCCGATAAAACAAAAACTCTAGTGGAGTCGAAAAATAGATGAACCTATGAGTATTACATCATTGTATCCTCAGACGGTTTCTCCCATCGGGAGCTTTTATATCTTACCCGAAAAAATAAAAAGATGACAACTTCAGCAATTCCAACAGCCAAACAAGACAGTCGACAAAATCTCAAAAAAACCTCGGACCGCGCCCGACGCGATAATAAGTCTAAATGTCGTGTCCACGACAAGAAGGTAAGACCCCAGGATCGTCCTATGTGGCCTGGTAACCGCACATGAATATGCTCTTCTAGTATATTATCCGTATCAACGATACAATGAAAAATTCCGACGAACGCGTTGGGTACCCAAAATAATAGCACTGGAATTCAGTATTTGATAAGACCACGGCGGCTCGAACTGAATTAGCCAGGAAGTACCGAGTTCGAGACTGGCACTCGAATTTGATGTAGGTTCACAGTGTTTTTGCCCAGGAGAAATTAACTAATTCCCGACCCGTCGGATGCATCAGACCTGTTGTACCAGATCTCTACGATGATTAAAACAAAGAAAATAAGAAATACTTTATAAAGAAAACTTTGGCAAAAAAATGTCTTTGAGACTCAACCCAAATCTACGATTCAGATATATTCTCGGGGCCTACTGACATAGGTATGATTACTTGGATCCTTATGATTAGTTACCCTGATTACATAAAGGCTTACAGCCCGTGAAGCCCAAGAAGAATCAAGGAAGGTCCAGGAAGCATACGACGCAAGGCATATATTACCAGATATGGAAAGAGTAGAAGCCGACATTGTATTAGTGTTATAATTGTAAGTTGTAACCTATTCATATGCGGTCTCGGTATAGGCTGGGAGGAGCCAACGGAGGGGCACCGGAAAAAGCCTTGAGCAATCTATAACTATATTGTCCATAAGCAATCAGACGACTTCAACTCCCTTTTTTATCTGATCAGCCGACGAAATCCTGAGTGTTCTTTTTTTCACGAAACCCTAAGTCCATATCATGGGCATTGCCGAGGTTATCCCTCATCAATAATACTCTCGCACGCAAAGCAAGGTGTTAGAATTTTTATCAAGAACGGTGGGGTTCCTACTTACCGTCGATTTTGTCCAAACAATACGATCATACAATGATACAATGCCTTAAATCTATACAGTCAGGTGTTACTAGTGAAACCATGTTTCTCCTTTTTCCAGTTCAAGAGCTCACCAATTTGGCCGGTAGCACAAACAACCAAAGTGATGTCCACTCGGAACTTAGGAACCGCAATAACAATCAATTCAGTCATAGTACTAACTATGAAGAATTTGTGTGAACCATCTTAAGAATATAGTGAGATTCTTCATAAGTTCTGCACTTGACACGTACTCCAAGACTCGAGACAAAATAACATGTTTAAATGTCCTAAGGTGACATAACACAAACTACTAGAAACACGAGAAGACAAAGCACAAATTGAGCTGGACATGGACAACTACTCTCTTTGATCGCACCGAACCGGTTTCAACATCCACATATGAAATGACCTGTTAAATCGAAATCACGGACGACAGATATCTGAAATACGTTGAAGACATCTATCAGTCCTAATGTAAAACCGAGCACCTCTTGAAGCCTTCTTCTCAAGCTGAAGCAACACTTCTTGTTTTGCAATAAATTCCTTGTTCATGGTTTGAACCTGAATTCTCATTAACTCTAGCTCCCTCACGTTCAGTACAAAGAACTGGACGAAGTTAACTTCAGATAGAGTGCCCCGATAAGTTTCCAGTACTATTGTCTTCAGACGGATATCAAGACATCTAATTAGTCTTCGGTGTTTACGGCGCCAATGATTCTTGGGCCTTAACTCTTTTACATGCATTAACTGAAAAAGGAGCATGTAAAAACAAATAATCAATCACCTCTGTAAGGTACATATATGAAAAGAGATACGAACACTATGTAATATCAGTGGAGAATAGTTACCTCATTCCGAATGTACAACTTCTCCAAGCGGGGAAAGCATCTCATCAAGTCAATAACCTTATCCAGATCTAAAGCATTCATACGAACATCTAAACTCTTGACAAGGCATGCCACTGCCGGCAGGCTATGAACACGCAAACGCTTTATCAACCATGGAAAGACAACATTAGTGTACATCCCTTAAAAATGCAGACGATATATGTCAATTTGCGCACATATAGCCATGCAGCTTATTAGAAAGTGTACCTCAACAATCCTAGAGAAATCGGCACGACCATTATTGGCGTATCCTATGGTCTCCAGTTTAGGCGCGGAGATGACCGATACTCGCGTGCCATCCAATACATCTAGGCGGAGCAATCTTTCAAGAGAAGGGGCATTCTCGATTTCGAGTTTCTGCAACCATGGCTCATTCATCCAACCGTTACGACAATATGTGAGCACGGCTATGCTTGTAAGTCTCAGGGCGTTGATCTTGAGGTAATGGAATCCAAAGATGTAGTAAATGAGCAAGCACTCGAGGTCGGGGCATCCAGCAATCAAGTGATGAATCGACCACTCCGAAATGCGGTAGGTGAGGATGCTAGACACGACGGGATCAAGGGCAGAGTTTTTGCTTGGTTCGCCACCGCAATTTAGGTCGCCGCAGTCGAGGTTCAGAGGCGCGGAGCGCCAGATGTGGCACCACCGTGACGCGAGGAACTGGGTGCGCGCGCCCTCCTTGGTGGGCAGCATGGAAACGATCTCGCCGAGGATGGCGTCAGGTATCAGACTGATGCGATCGGGGGCGTATTCACCCGATCCGGGTGGCGGACCTTGGTCGCCGGCGCCTCTCGCTTCCGCCACCGCCGGGAACACGACTGGCGCCTGCTTCCTCTTCTTTGACACGGAACCATGTCCACCTCCACCCTGCTTCGTCCTTATGGTAGGCGGTTTCCTTTTCTTCGAGCCGGAACCTGGCCCGCCCGCCTCCGTCTCCATGGCAGCACGGCAGCCTGCGAGGAAGGAAATACCTCCGCCGCCAGGTCGTCCACCCTGCTTCGTCCTCATGGCATGCCAGCAGCCGGCGGCACGGCGCTAGCGGGAGAAGACAAGCTAGGGCTTGGCCGTCGCGACGGTTATTCTCCAGCGTATATCGATCTTTTTTTTTTATTTGAAAAGCGTATCGATCTTTTTCTTTGAGCAGACTCCAGAGTATCGATCTTGATCGTGAGCGCCTTAATGGCCATACGGGATGCGTCTTTGGATTGGGCCAACTGATCCTAAATAGGATGTCTCGTGTTCGTCGCAGGCCGGGCCAGCCCACTGCAGAATTCATGATTAATGTTTCCGTGGCCGTGTGACTGCGAATTTTGTGGCCGAGAGGAGCCACACGAACCATAACGGTGCTAGCGTGATTAATGCATGGCGTGAGGGCAGATAACAAATACTATTTGGGCCGTGCACAAAGTAACACTTGAAAGCTCCGTCCATGGCTCTGTCCAGCGGCGCAAATCCGATGACCCAAGATGGTGAGGCGGTGATGCTGGCTCCGGTTGGTAGTGTCGCTGCCCCTCCTCCATGCTCTCCCACCGTCGGGCAAGCCCTCTCCCTTCCGCTTCTCCCGCCACTGGCCACGTGTGCACCGCTGCTACGAGCCATGTGCGGTGGCATTGAGGCTAGGATTTGGGGAAGATTTTGGGGTGGGCCTGATCCCCGCTTCTGCCATGTGAGGTTTATTTCAGTACTATTTAATGTCACATCATCATACTTGCTTGAGAATTGCATCGATGCTATGTGTTGATCGTTTTCCTCTATTTCTGGTATTTTGCATTGTCCTCATAAAATACGAGATCGAGTCCGGGATTGAAGCTAGAGGTCAACACCATCGAAAATCGAGGATAAATACTTGACCAACCATGATTAAGTCAACTAAAAGGCTTCCGAATATCTGTATTTTGGTTATCAACAGGCAAAGGCAAGCATAACCCTCCACCATTATACAATTCCATGCTTCCAAAATATTTCAATTCTCGCCATGATGCATAAGATTCTACCAGGTCTTCTATCGATAGATAGAATTTCCTATCTATTGCATTACTACTTTTGAAGCCTACATATTTTTGAAGGTTGAATAGTGAGGGAAAACCCCCACTGCAAATTTTTTTCATTAATAAAGTATGGTATTTACAAAGATACAACAAAATACAGAAGACAAAGACCACCTCAAAAAGGGAGCATTAGCTGAGTATCTCTGGTCTAACTGTAAATTTAGCCAGTCCTTAAATTTCTGGGAGTGTTCTTTAAAAATCATGTTGTTTCCATTGCAAATGGTACCTTTAGTTTAAGTCTAATGTCCTAGGCTGTCAGGATGATTATCTCCATTGCAAATGCTACCTTTAGTTTAAGTCTAATGTCTGAGAAAGCTTCAAACACTTAAAGGTTTGTTGTTCTTTCAAGGAAAATATGGTTCCAGCAACGTGATGCAAAAGGACAATCCCAGAAAATATGTGCCAGAGTTTCTTCAGAAGTACAGTTCAGAGTTGCACAATGGTAGGAAGTGTAAACTTTTTTCTGCCCAGCAAATTTCTTGTGTTCAACCTATCTAGAAGTAAAAGCCAGAAGAAGAACTTGTGTTTGGGTTGGCAAGATGATTCCCAAATCCAGGAGAAGTGAGGAGGTGTAGGAGTATGACCAATCATGGATGAATAAGCCTTTTTAACAGAAAAATCTTAGACCACCAAATATAACTCTATCTATCATGTTGATCTTGTTGGATGGTAGTCAAGGTTTCTTGACAAATTCCTTCCATAGAAATAAATTCAGAGTATGCTTTCTGAGACAGAGGTAAGTGGAAATGATCCTCTAAGAATTGTGTCTGAACAAATTCCTGTATAGACATGTTTGTGTTTTTTGCAAAAGACAGTAAGTGTGGGAACTTATGCTGCAAACATTCTTATTACCAAGATCAGTCCAGAAATAAGCTGTTTTACCAGAACCTACATTGCATCTTGCCATGGCTTCGTAGGTGATTTTGTTGCTGTCAGTAAACCATCAAACATTAGCCTAAGAAAGCCAAATCATCGAGAATGTGGAGTGAGCTGAGTACCTGCATGTGTGCAAAGAAAACCAGTTGGACCATGATATAGCCCACGCAAACAGGATACACGATGCAGCGAGGAACACCTAGTGTTTCCACCGGAGTAACGGAGCATGAGAAATATTTAATATGGAATTAATGCTCATAAGTTGTTATTTAACCGATTTTCTAGCAAACAATTTGATGGAATCATGGAACTTACTTTGCAATTTAGGTGCTACCTACCTCAATGGAGTATGCACTTCCAAGGATGAAGCTGGCGAGTAATGAACAGAGACAAAACGCAATGTATTTAAACCTATGGCATGTGTTTCGCTCACAGTAGAATGACCTATTTTTTTGTCATTGTGCTGAACCAAATATATATACTATGATCAAGAATATGAGTACTAAGAGAAAACTCGGGTTGCTACGGAAAATTCTACAGCCACGAATTGAAGACCTTGCTTATTAGCCTCCAATCAGAGTATAATTTAGTCAGAACAATTATACATGAAAAAATAGACTCCCCCCTTACTGAAATAAGTGACTTGAATTTATACAGATTTGGATGTATCCAGACGCATTTTAGTGTGTAGAATAATGTGAATCTAAATAAATTCAAATTACTTATTTCATGACGGAGCGAGTTCTAACTTTTTTTTTTGCGGAAAAAGATCCGGATCTATTTCATAAGTTCATAAGAAGTACAAAGTATCCTAAACATAATAAAAATTACATCGAGGTCTTTGGACCACCTAACGAATACTACTGTCGCTAGAGCGAGCCGCCGACGCGCCGCTGTCGCGGCTCCATTACTGGAGCCGGCATGCCATTATTGATGACAGTCGGGAAGTCTTCGTGCACGTGCCCCTAAGGACCAGCGCTCCAGAGATGAAGTTGTAGCCATTGAACCCTTGAATTGATCCGAAACTTGTAACACCAAACCTAAAACACACGTAGACTGGACGAGATCCAAAACACACGTAGACTGGACGAGATCCACCACTCCATGGAAGCGGCGACCAGACGAATCCTCACTCTCCTCAACGCCAGCAGCAGGATCGTCGCCGACAAGGTGGAAGAGGAGGCGGGTATACCTTATTCTTGTCCCGCACAACGCCACCATAGCCACCATAACGACGATGCCGGATGACCAAACTCTAACTTTAGGGAGCTTTTACACCGCCGAGCGCAGGTCCGAGGTCCCCACCTCCTTCCGCCGCCAGAGCGGCAAGCAGAGGAGGCGGGGACCCGTCGATGCTCGATCGCAGACGGCGAGGACGAAGTAGATCGTAAAACCCTAGCAGCCGCCTCTTTTTCTCACGGGAGGAGAGGAGATACGTTTTCTCTTTGTGTGTGAGCGAGTTCTAACTTGACATATATGTTCATACATAAACAGCCGCCAAAGCCTGCACATGAAAGGAAAAAAAAAGCATACGTTTTCAAAGGCATGACGGTGTAACATTGCCATGCTACGAATCAGCTTGGCTCTTTATTGGTAGGAGAGACACTGAAGTTATGCATATTTCTTATATTACCTGATCAATATTAGAAGAGTGCATCAATTCAAAACAGCATATGTAAATTGGAGTCAGAGATGCCAGAACTCCCAGTGCCATAGATGGTGTGTGGCCTGCAAAAAAGAGTACCTGACAATAGTAGCACTACTGTTTTGAAACCCATTATTTTCTCCAAACAAGTGCATGCTAATACAATGCTCTAAATTTATAGCCAGTTACGGGTGGTCGTCCTTGTGCTCATTCAAGCTCACAATTTCACCACAGCACAAATAACCAAAAGGATGGTCACCCAGCTACAAACTGCAATGACAATCAATCAAAATAATCATACAAGCTATAAAAGAATTGTGTCAACCAGTTAAAAAATCTGGTGAGATTCTTCATAAGTTCTGCACTCACATAATTATATAACAAAACCGAGACACGTAGCATGTTTAAATGTCCCACATAACACAAACTACTAGAAACACGAGAAGACAAAGGACAAAATGAGATATACATGGACAACTCTTGAACACACCGAATCCATTTTCAACATCTACCTACGAAGTGATGATAACTTAAATCCAAATCACGGTTGAAAGATCTGAAATATCCCGAAGGCATCTATCTGTTGTAAAGTGAAATCGAGCACCACTTGAAGCCTTTTTCTCAAGCTGAAGCAACCTCTCCTGGTTTGCAATAAATTCCTCGTCAATGGTTTCGACCTGAATTGTCATTAGCTCTAGCTCTCTCGCATGCAGTACAAAGAACTCAATAAAGTTAACTTCAGACACAATGCCTCGATAAGTTTCCAGTACTATTGTCTTCACTCGGATATCAAGACATCCAATAAGATTTCGGTGTTTATGGCGCCAAAAATTCTTCAGCCTCCTTGACGATTTTACGTGCGTTGTCTGAAAAAAGAACATGGGCAAACAAGTAATCAACAACCTCATTAGAAGTAAGTATATAAAAAGAGAGATGAACACTCAGAAATGTCAGCGAAGAATGGTTGCCTCATTCTGAATGTACAACTTCTCCAAGCATGGAAAGCATCTTATCAAGGCAATACTTGTATCCAGATCTAAACCATGCATTTTAATAGCTAAAGTCTTGATAAGGTGTGCCCCCATCGTCAGGCTATCAGCACGTAAACCCTTAATCAAGCATGAAATACAATATTAGGTCATCTCTACAAATAAAGCACATATGTCGGTCATTTCTCCTCACATTGCAATGCAAGTTAGATGTACCTTAATAATCTCGGAGTAAGAGGGGCGATCATTATTGATGATTCCCAAGGTCTCGAGCTTAGGCGCGGAGATTACTGATACTTGTAGACCATCGAATAGATCAAGACGGACCAACCTTTCAAGACAAGGGGCATTCTCGATCACGAGTTTGTCCAACCACGTCGCGCTGGCATAAAAGCATCTGCGCACACCGATGCTTATAAGTCCACGGGAATTGATCCGGAGGCAATGGAATCCAGAGATGTAGTAAATCAGCAAGAACTCGAGGGCAGGGCACCCAGCAATAAAGCTGTGAATAGAACACTCGGAAACACGGACCCACTGGAGAGCAAGGTGCTTAAGTTGGGGGAAGTGAAGCCCTTGGACAATGTTGTCAGGGAGGTGGCATTTCCCGATATTGGCACGACGAAGAGTGGCGGCGAAACGGAAGGTGGACGCCGGTGGCAGCGACAAGATGGGGGATCCCCTCGAGCACCATAATCTTGATGGTCCATAGTCGCAGACATAGCCGAGCTCGAGCTCCTGGAGGTTGTCGAGGGTGGGTGACCAGAGCCAGGCTTCCACGGTCGCTTCGGCGCAACCGTGGTCCTCAGGGATGCAAATGCGACTGACAGGGGCCTGGTGGGAGATGAGGATGTGGGACACGACGCGATCGAGCTCAGAATTTTCGGTTGGTTTGCTATCCCAATAATTTAGGTTTTTAGGCGCAGCCACGAGGCCATCGCAGTCAAGGTTCAGAGGGGCGGAGCGCCAGATGTGACGCCACCGTGACGAGAGGAACTGGGTGCGCGCGCCCTCCTTTGTGGGGAGCAGAGAGACGATTTCACCTAGGATGGCGTCGGATATCCGACTGATGCGATCGGTGCCGTGTTTACCCGATCCGGGCGGCGGAGCTTGGTCGCCGGCGGCTCCCACTTCGGCCACCGCCGGGGTCTCGACTGGCTCCGGTTCCTGTCCACCCTGCGTCGTCCTCTTGGCAGGACGTTTCCTCTTCCTCGAGCGGGAACCAGACCCGCCCGCCTTGGTCTCCATGGCAGCACGGCAGCCTGCACAAGGTCGTCCACCCTGCTTCGTTCTCATGGCAGGCTACCGACGTCGTCTTCGGGCATGGCTGTCGCGGCGGTTCTTCTTTAGGGTTGATGATCGTGACTACACCGGTACTTGAAGAGTAGAAAAAGTCCAGCGGCAGGGCGCTTAATGGCCGTGCGGGATGCGTCAGTTGATCGGGTCCATTGGGCCTATAGAATGTCTCATGTCCGTCGCGGGCTGAGCTTTTGCGATTTGGACGCGAGAGATTTTGCGATTTTGTGGTGATTTATGAGAGACCGGAAACCTGATAGGAGGTTGTCCTGCCGTGATCACTGACCAGACAGAAGTTCGAAACAGCTGCATACGGAAAATCAATGTTCGAAACAGACAAAAGTGAAGCTCTGCAATAGTTTATGCATGAATGCCTGATTGTCTAACAATGCGATTCTCCCTTCAGGAGCTCCGCGAGAACGAGACCAGAATTTATGCAACACGAAAGCATACTCTTGGGCCCAGACCAGAATGACACCATATGCTCGAGACTCGCAGTTACGATGTTCAACTTGACAAGCCAAGTTGATGCCAAGGTTAACAAACATATTTCAGGAAAAAAAAGATTACAGTCTTGTATTGTTCAAAAAGAAAAACAGAATATAAATAGACTTTTGGCAGCTCCCACTGTAAAATGTCTGCTCTGTGATACTATACACAATCTGCGGCACTTGACGGAACAATACAAGAGATTTCAAAATGTATGTACATATTAGCATCTGAAATATCAAGGTACAGGTCTCGTTCCGCCCCCCGCGGGCGACGGGGCGAGGCTAGCCGCGCCGCCTGCCTCCCATCCTCCTCCTCCGCTCCTCCACCGCCGCTGCCGGCGCGCACCGCCAGGCAAAGCTCGGGCGGGGCCGGTGGCGGCGGGCGTTCTTCTTCCCAGCGGCGACAGGGGTGCGCGGGGCTCCCCTCGTTGACGGCGGCGCGCCCTGGCGGGCTTGGCATGGGTGTGGCAGGACAGGGCGGCGGCGATCCGAGCGTCCGCATGGGCGGGGTGGCGGCGGGCAGCTCGGCTACTTAGGCGGCGGACGGGGCCGCAGGTGTCCCCGACAAGTGCTCTGCAGGGCCCGATCTGGGCTCTGTCCGGGGCTCTCGGTCACCGGCAAGGCGGCGGGTGGCACAGCCCCTTCCGGCTGTGGCGCGGCCAAGGCACCGGATCTAGGCCGGGCGGGCTTAGGTCGGGTTGTCGCCCGCCAAATCCTTTCTGAGTTGCCCCGTGCGGCACAGAGGAGCCATGGTCACCGCGTTCGTCTCCTCACCCTTGCGGGCCCATGTGGTGTTCCTCAGACCGGTGTTGGCCCGGTAATCTCGGATAAGCACGGTGGCGAGCGCGTTGCTGCTTGGCGGTGGGGATCTGCGGTGGCAGTAGATCCACTGGCGGGCGAAGGGGTAGGGACTAGCGCTAGGGTCAGCAGCGACGGTAACACCCTTGCTGCAGTGCGGTGGAGGGGCTTCACGAGTCCATTTGGGCTCGACCGGACCAGAGAGGGCCTAGTTTGCCTCTACTGCTACATCCAGTAGGCTATCACCCTCCGGCGATGGAGGTAGTTCCCTCCCACGTGTTTTATCGTTGACCCTCGCCGGCGTCTCTTCCTTTTGGTCGGACCATCCTCACAATGTGGGTCATGGTGAGACGTCGGGGGTGACTTCAAGACCGTGGTGGCGTGTATTGGTGGGGCGGCAAGCTTGGCAGGGAGCTTCGAAGCGTCCGGGAGTGTGGTTTTTTGAGGGGTCGAGATAAATTCTTGTCGTCTAGACACCGATGTGGTGACGCCTGGGGGTATCGCCGTCCTTCCTAAAGGGCGTCGGGTACCTCTTCCGCACCTCCCGTAACATATCAGGGGAAACCCTAGGTCTTGTCTGGGCAGCAGTGTCATCGTTGTCGCTTTCCTTCTTGGAGGTGCTGCTTGATGCGTGACGCTTCGAGAGGCTAGGAGCATGGTGGAAATTCTCCGGTGGGCGCAGCGGTTGGGTGGGTCATTCTCGTTCATCGAGCCACTGGCATCGGCTTTGTTTTCTCTTCTTTTTCTTTTTTGTTTTCTTTTCAGTCTCTTTTCGACGTTGTGTTGTCTGGCCTAGCAGCGGTATCAATCGTGGTTGCTATATTAATATAGCTGGGCACATGCCTGTTTTGAGGAAATATCAAGGTACAAAAGACGCATATCGATGCTCTGACAATAATTGGGTATCATAGAAACGTTAACCATGCCCTGCGAGAACGTGACGCTATATGTTTGGAATCATGAGTTATCTACCATCTATAGCTGGGCGCATGCCTGTTTCGAGGAAATATCAAGGTACAAAAGAATCATATCGATGCTCTGACAATAATTGGGTATCATAGAAACGTTGACCAGGCCCTGCGAGAACGTGACGCTATATGTTTGGAATCATCAGTTATCAACCTAATAAGGCAGTCGATGCACACACCCATTCTCCGCATCAGCGTAGAAATGGATCTGTGAGATCCAAATCACGGACATCTAAGATATTACCAATATCACGGAGACATCTGTCAGTCGTGAAGTGAAACCGAGCACCACTCGAAGCCTTCTTATCAAGCTGAAGCAACCTCCGTTGTCGTTCAATAAACTTCTGATCCATTCTTTCAACATGAAATGTCATTAACTCTAGCTCTCTCGCATTCAATACAAAGAAAGTAGCAAAGTTAACATCAGAAACAATGCCCTGATAAGATTCCCATACTATTGTCTTCAGATGGATATCAAGACTACCAATAAGTTTTTGGTGTTTACGACGCCATAAATTATTTGGACTTGACCTTATTAGTACATGCTGAAAAGGAACATGGACAAATAAATAAATCAACCAGCATTGTACAGTATAAGTAGATGAAAAGGGAGGTGAACTCTATGAATTAACACTGAAGAATGGTTACCTCATCCTGAACGTATAACTTCTCTAAGCATGGAAAGCATCTTATCAAGTCAATAACTATATCCAAATCTAAAACAGGTATATGAACCGCTAAAATCTTCACAAGGCGCGCCGTCATCAGCTTATTAGCACCTAAACCCTATATCAAACATGAAACTATAAAGTCAGGCCATCTTTAAAAATGGAGATGATACATCAATTCTCCTCAATAGCAATGCAGCTTAGATGTACCTTAACAATCTTAGAGCGACATTTATCAACATTATTAACCAATCCGAAGGTCTCTAGCTTAGGTGTGGAGATTACTGATACTTGGAAGCCATCGAATGGATCAAGACGGAGCAACCTTTCAAAACAAGGGGCATTCTCGATTACCAGTTCCTCCAAGCGGGGAGCTCCCACCCAGCAGTAATTAGTATGCATGCGCACCCCGATGCTTCTAAGTATAAGGGAATTGATCCGGAGGCAACGAAATCCGAAGATGTGGTAAATCAGCAGGCACTCTAGGGCTAGGCACTTGGCAATTAAACTGTGAATCGAGCACTCGGTAATGCGGACCCAGTGGAGCGCAAGGTCCTTAAGGTGCGGGAAGTGAAGCCCTTGGACGATATTGTCAGGGAGGTGACATTTTGTGATATTGGCAAGGCAAAGTGTGGCGCCGAAACGGAAGGTAGAGACAAGTGGTAATGGCACGATAGGGCCCTGCCAGGAATCACAGACTGCTGGATTGTCGTCCGGGGTGCAGCAGAATTCGAGCTCCTGGAGGTTTTCGAGGCCCAGGGACTGGAGCCAGGCTTCCACGGTGGTGTCCGCGCCACCGTGGTCCGCGGGAATGCAGAGGCGCCGGCCGGGGCCCTGGTGGGCCGCGAGGATGCTTGACACGATGTTATCGAGGTCAGAGATTTTGATTGTGTGCCTTGCGTGGCCGATGTACAGAAGCGGGTGAGGTGCTGCGAGGTCGTTGCAGTCAAGGTTGAGAGGGGCCGATTGCCAGATGTGTCGCCACCGGGATGCAAGAACCTGGGTGCGGGCGCCCTCCTTGGTGGGGAGCAGGGACACGATCTCGCCGAGGATGGCGTCCAGTATTAGACTGATGTGATCGGCGGCGACTTCCGCAGTTCCGGGCGGCAGACCTTGGTCGACGCCGGGTCTCACTTCTGCCATCGCCGGTGTCTCGACCAAGGTTTTGAATTTCGTTTTGCAAAATTTACCGCCCTTGAATGAAATAGACGAAATTCAGAATTTCGGAAATTTTTCGGAATATTCCAGACGAAAAGTACAATCCAAAATTTGAATTCCGACCCAGCGCCGTCGCTGGCTGCCCCTGGTCCATCCACCTACATCTCGCTCTCGCCGTTTCCCCGTCGCCAGGCGTGAGCCTCTTGCTCGTTCCGTCTCCACGGCCAGCACCTCGATGCTGCTCTCCTTCTTCCCCTGGTTCCTCGCGTCCGTGATGCGTCGCCCGTCGCTGACGGTCGGCTCTGCCTCACCATTCCCTGCACAGCTCGTCACTCTGGCTGCCCGCCTCAGTGTTTGAGTTGTGCCGGGTCGTGCATCCCCGTTGGCACAACGCGTTGCTTTAGGGGCTGATGCGGGTGACCTCCGGCCATGTGCACGCGCGGGGACGATCTGCATGTGCACGCGCGGCAGCGAGCAGCGATGGGAGGCAGGGCACATGCGACAACAATCTGCAGGCGTGCACGGCGAAGGGAGGCAGGGACGCGCGTGACGGTGAGCTGCAGTGGCACGCGGCGGCAGGAGGCAAGCGCACGCGCGACGACGAGAGCACCTGTTCGCAGTTGACCTGCTCGTGGATGGTGGTTACTCGTCACCGGTGTGATTCCGACGACCTCATCGGGAGCATCCGACGACCGAGCGGAGGCGGCGCGCGCGGCGGGCAAGCTCCGGCTAGGTGCGGTGCGGGCGAGCTGCGCCTAGGACTGGCGTAGGCGAGCTTCGCAAGGGACGGCGCAGGCGAGCTCCGCCCAGGGCGAGCGCGGGCGAGCGCGGGGAGTTCCCTCCCGCCGCTGGCCGCGATCTGCTCAGGCTCATGTATGGGGATGGCTCGATCCAACTATACCTGATTTGTCCTCGACACTAGGGGAAAAATTGCTGATGCCGCATAGACACTGCTTTGCCGTGTGCCAAACAGATTGAAACACGACAAAGTACGTGAATACGGCAAAATTCTGAAAAAGAACACGGTAATATACACGGTAAAGACCTACAAAGGAACACGGCAAAGAAAAAACACTCGGCAAAGTTGACAGCGGCACAGGCATAGATGCCATCACGGCAACAAGGTGGGACCCTTGACCCCACAGGTCCACTTGACGGGAACGAGCTAACGGCAGCAAACAGTAGCATCTTTGCCGTGTGCTCTCGCCAGCCCTTTGCCGTGTGTATTCCGCAGTATACACGGCAAAGGGTCTTTACCGTGTGTATTCCGCAATATACATGGCAAATGGCCTTTGCCGTGTGTATTCCGATATATACACGGCAAAGTTCTATTTTTTTTCTCTTTTATCACATTACTCTTAGGAAAATCATAAAAAAATCATTCTAGTTCAGAAAAATAGAAATAATATATTAAAATTTGCATAAAAATAAGATCTATCTATCTACACTCAAATATTAGATATTTATGCTGAATATGAATCTCCATACTCGCCATTTTGACCATAGTTTAAAACAGGCATAAAAATACAAAAATGAGCGAAACAATGTGAGACCTTCGCGTGGTGTCATATTTTGTGATATAGTTGGAAGGAAAAATATCAAACTTGGTATATTGATTATGTCTCAAAAAACCCTTCACAAAATGACCTATCTCATTCGAGGATTCCTGGATTTCGGTTCAAATGACCAATGTTATGGCTAGAATCGCAACATAGTTTGTGATAATGTGCCCATATTGTGCATGCATGTGCATCATGGGATGGACAACAATATTACAGGATAAAGTTTTCCTTTTCGTCGCATAGAAAAGCCATTTTCTATTTTCGGAGCACAAAAATCAGGGCGTTTTGTGAAGCAACACCAAATGTTCAATTCAAAAATGCTACCACCTCATTTTTCAAAAATACTAGACCATATTACATGAAAAATGTCTCAACCAGGGATTTTAAAACCTTTCCGTCCACCCTTGGTGAAAAAGACAAATTTCTACCGAATCGGTAGGAAGTGGGTCAGATATGAACTGCATGTATATGATATGATGCTCATGATTTTTTACAAAAATCATTTGTAGGTTCACAATATGATATGGATGTCATATTTGGATTCCTCTCATTTGTCTCGTCGATTTAGATATTTTATTTGTCGAATTCTGATTTACGGGTTTAAATATATGAATTATTCCATATTAAATAAAAAAGGTTAAAAATTAAATCATTTTATTTTTTATTTGGATTCAAGATTATTATTATTTATTCATTGTTGTCTATTTAAATAATTGTTTGGAATCTAAACTGAGATGTGTGACATCATGGTCCAATAGTTAATAGGATTGATATGAAAGTATTATTGACAAGGTATGATTTCTTTCTCGGAAGCTCATTTGGAAGGAATAAAGAAGTTAACCGCAGGATGGGTGACCGTAGGGAAGTTTGATCATGAGTGCAATTTGACCTAATATTAAGCATACTTAGGATTAAAAATATCCCATATGAGATTAACAAGTAAAAAATATTCAAAAAAGTTTGAATTTTTTTTTGAATTTTTTTGAATTTATTTTAAAAAGGCAGCCTCTTTGCCGTGTACGTGACACACGGCAAAGGCGCCTTTGTCGTGTAGGTTTATGGGCGACACATGGCAAAGACAGCCTTTGCCGTGTAGGTTTTATGGGTGACACACGACAAAGGTTGTCTTTGCCGTGTTGAATTTATGAATGACACACGGCAAAGAATAGACACCGTCATCTCCAAAGGGAACCGTCATCTCATTTTACTTTGCCGTGTCTACGCGTAAGACACACGGCAAAGGCTTTGTCGTGTCTTATTTAGAAAACACACGGCAAAGGGGCCGTGGCATTTGCCGTGTGTATACACATGGCAAAGCCCTCGCCGTGTTCCAGAAGGTCTTTGCCGTGTAGTTTTGCCACACGGCAAAGAAAGTTTTTCCCGTAGTGCTAGTTTTCCGTAAATAAATCTAGAAATAATAGAAACTGTCTAAACTTTGCCACGTAGACCTGGTATGGGGCCCGAGCGGTCAGAAAACGGTTTAACACTACTAAACTGAACAATCAGTGCTATATGTAGTTTTGAGACAAAAAGACAAAGTCGGTAGTTACGTGACAAAGCTGCCTCAAATGTGCTAGTTTTGCGTCATTTTCTTGGACGCAAGAGATTTTCGACTTCATGGTGATTTATAAGAGACAGGAACCAGGAACCAGATGGGAGGTTATGCTGCCGTGATCAGTGCGTGGCGTGCGTAATCCGGCTGTATGCGAAAATAATGTTGAAAACAAGCAGAGTGAAGCTCTGCAAATAGTTTATATGCATCACGAAAGCATACTCTTGAGCACAGGATGACACCATATATGCTCGAGACTCGCAGTTATGATGTTCAACTTGACAAGGCAAAGTTGATGCCAAGGTTAACAAACATATTACAGGACAAAAAGATTACAGTCTTGTATTGTTAAAAAAACAGATTATAAATAGACTTTTGCCAGCTCCCACTGTAAAATGTCTGCTCTGTGATACTATGCACTTGACGGAACAATACAAGAGATTCCAAAATGTACGCACATATTAGCATCTGAATATCAAGGTACAGAAGAGGCATATTGAAGCTCTGACGAAAATTGGGTATCATAGAAACATTAACCACGCCCTGCGGTGACACTATATGTTTGGAATCATCAGTTATCAACCTGATAAGAAAGTCAATGCCAAGATTCACAAAAATTTCCTCGGCTCTATAAATATGCCAGTCAGGTATCAACCTAGACATCTTGATCTGCAACGAACATACTCCTTGTTCCCGTTCAAACCTGGTAACTGAACTAAGAAGCACAAAATGACCAAAACGATGGCCACCCAGAAGCTAGCTATGAAGCACCAATCAGCCATAGTCATATAAAATTATAAAATCGGTATAAATCAGTTAAAGTTTTACTGAACTTCTTGAGAAATTTCATAAATTCCACATATTTATATCACAAACTGGCAATGGAAAAAACATGTTCAAATACCATCAGGTGCCACGATAACACAAACTAAAACAAACTATTACAGGCTCAAGAAGACAAAACACAAAATGTGATAGTTAAGGGTAACTTTGGAATGCACACACCCATTCTCCGCATCAGCGTAGAAATGGATCTGTGAGATCCAAATCACGGACATCTGAGATATTACCAATATCGCGGAGACATCTGTCAGCCGTGAAGTGAAACCGAGCACCACTTGAAGCCTTCTTATCAAGCTGAAGCAACCTCCGTTGTCGTTCAATAAACTTCTGATCCATTCTTTCAACATGAAATGTCATTAACTCTAGCTCTCTCGCGTTCAATACAAAGAAAGTAGCAAAGTTAACATCAGAAACAATGCCCTAATAAGCTTCCCATACTATTGTCTTCAGATGGATATTAAGACTGCCAATAAGTTTTCGGTGTTTACGACGCCATAAATTATTTGGACTTGACCTTAGTAGTACATCCTGAAAAGGAACATGGACAAATAAATAAATCAACCAGCATTGTACAGTATAAGTAGATGAAAAGGGAGATGAACACTATGAATTAACACTGAAGAATGGTTACCTCATCCTGAACGTATAATTTCTCTAAGCAAGGAAAGCATCTTATCAAGTCAATAACTATATCCAAATCTAAAACAGGTATATGAACGGCTAAAATCTTCACAATGCGCGCCGTCATCAGCCTATTATCACCTAAACCCTATATCAAACATGAAAATACAAAGTTAGGACATCTTTAAAAATGGAGATGATATGTCAATTCTCCTCAATAGCAATGCAGCTTAGATGTACCTTAACAATCTTCGGGCAAGATTTATCAACATTATTAACCAATCCGAAGGTCTCTAGCTTAGGGGTGGAGATTACTGATACTTGCACGCCATCAAATGGATCAAGACGGAGCAACCTTTCAAGACAAGGGGCATTCTCGATTACCAGTTCCTCCAAGTGGGGAGCTCCCACCCAATAGTAATTAGTATGCATGCGCACCCCGATGCTTCTAAGTTTAAGGGCATTGATCCAAAGGCAACGGAACCCGAAGATGTGGTAAATCAGCAGGCACTCTAGGGTGGGGCACTTGGCAATTAAACTGTGAATCGAGCACTCGGTAATACAGACCCAATGGAGCGCAAGGTGCTTAAGATGGGGGAAGTGAAGCCTTTGGACGATATTGTCACGGAGGTGACATTTTGCGATATTGGCAAGGCGAAGTGTGGCGGCGAAACGGAAGGTAGAAACAAGTGGTAATGGCACGATAGGGCCTCACCAGGAATCACAGGCTGCTGCTAGTGGATTGTCGTTCAGGGTGTAGCAGAATTCGAGCTCCTGGAGGTTGTCGAGGGCGGGGGACCGGAGCCAGGCTTCCACGGTGATGGGCGTGTCACCGTGGTCTGCGGGAATGCAGAGGCGGCGGCCGGGGCCCCGGTGGGCCGCGAGGATGCGCAAGACGACCTCATCGAGGTGAGAGATTTTGGTCGTGTGCATTCTATGGCTGGCGTATAGAAGTAGGTGAGGCGCCGCAAGGCTGCTGCAGTCAAGGTTGAGAGGGGCCGATTGCCAGATGTGGCGCCACCGGGATGCAAGAACCTGGGTGCGGGCGCCCTCCGTGGGGAGCAGGGACACGATCTCGCCGAGGATGGCGTCCGGTATTAGACTGATGTGATCGGCGGCGACTTCACCAGTTCCGGGCGGCAGACCTTGGTCGACGCCGGGTCTCACTTCTGCCACCGCCGGTGTCTCGACTCTCGCCCGCTTCTTCATCTTCACCACACAAAGTCGTGCACTCGAGTTCGTCCTCATGTTAGGGCGGCAGCCTGTGTGAGCGAGAGCAGAGAGGCAGGCTAGCCTCGTCGGCGGCGGCGGCCGGCTACGGTTTTGGCTGTCGCGACGGTTCCTTCTTTAGCCTGTTGATCGTGATTCTGCTTTCTGCTTCAGCAGATCGGGCCTGGTAGGCCTGTAGCATGTCTCGTTTTCGTCGCGGGCCCAGTCAGGCCACTGCAGAGCGTACGGCCCGTGTCAAGCGAACTTCTCTGACTTTGGTGATTTACGAGTGGAGACAAGAACCGATTATAACTACAACTAGATCATGTAGGCTCGCGTTGCCACGCCCGTCCATTAGGCATAAGGTTGTCAGGGATTGAGTAGTTTGATATTCTTAAAGCAGGGTTTCATTTTTTAGTGTACTTTGAGTAAAATTTTAAGCTGACCCAACAAAAAGTCATACTCCACAATCCCCTCTATACTGAACAAGCAACTTGGATATTGTTAATGTACCTAAAACATCTTTTACTATTGTGCATAAAATAGGAGAATGACCATCTGACCTGTTTGTCATTAGTACAAACTCTTTAACCACCTGAACTGCTAGTGAAGACATGCATAGCCATAAGTGCACCGGTAACTGCTAGTGAATGAACAAAGATACAACTGCCAGATAGGATTAACAGTTTTACAGTTTCAGATCCGAGATCTAACTCACTAAGCATCGATTTGGTAATACTTCCAAGCATAGAAGACAATACTTGATATGTTACAAAATATACAAATTGGAGTTACAGAAATTTCTTCGGAGAATCATTTTCATTAGTTAGAAGCAGTTCTGCAGCACGTCAGTTCATAAACTTAGGAACTGACCTCACTGAAAATGCTCACAATTTTTCCTCATAGTTCAAACAAAATCAATCGTCCAGTTATGCAGAGGTCAGGTGTAAACATTGCTATTGAGTAATAAAGCGCCCATTTCCAAAAAAAAAAAATTCAAACAAATGGACAAGAAGAAAAAACACATCAGGTTATTTCGCTGCTTTTAGCCTCCTATTGGCCAAGAACATCATCATGAGGCGGAGGATGGTGACTTCTTTGTTTTGTTCATCTTCTCATGCAAAGCTAACTCGGCAGGGCTGATCCTGGCTGACATATCGGACAGTGGATGAACCAAGGCACAATTGACTTTTTTACTTGTGCCCTTGGTGCCCCACTCGTACGGAACGATGATCGCCATTGTGTTTGAAGGTTTAACTTCAAATTTCAAAGCTTCACCAGCCTTATGGTGTTGCCCTTGCCCATGCTCCTCCCTCGGTCCCTCCATGTCCTTAGTTCTTGTTCCATGGCCATCTTGCCTTCGGTGACACTATCAGCCTGCTTTTAGGCCAATCAATGCCTGCTTTGCTCTTCTAGAACCTTGTAAATTTTGCTGAGTCTTGATAAGATGAGAGACTCCGGACTCCATGGCCATCATAACTTGTAAAAATGCCCAAGATATCTTCTCGTGCAGAAGCTCTTGTACCTGATTGGACCTATGTGTTCTGGATTCTTTTTGTTTCAGTTAATTCCATTTATGCGCTGGAGGGATACACTACAGGAAACGATCCTAGCGCTGACGGCTGGACCCCGTCGGCGTACACCCCATATATCATCGGCGTAAGCTGGGCCGACGGTGGCCGTCGGCGTACCACCTCGTAGGCGTATAGACGGATCCCGTCGGCGTACAACCTAGGCCGACGGTAAGTTCGAGCCGTCGGTGCACGCGTCATCGGTGTAGCCTCCGCGGGGCCCACTTAGCGCAGGTAACGTCCGTCAGCCCCCTTCTCTATACGCCAACGGCCTCACCGTCGGCCCAGCTTGTCACGTGTCCGTCCCTGCAGCCCTGCGCGGTACTTACGCCGACGGCAATGCCGTCAGGGCAGATTGACTACTGGGCCACGCGGCACCCTACGCCGACGGCATTGCCGTCGGCCCAGCTTGACTACTGGGCCACGCAAGACCCTACGCCGACGGCAATGCCATCGGCCTAGGTTGAATATGCGCCATATGGTCATCTCTACACCGACGGCATTGCCGTCGGCGTAGAGGTTGCCCAGTTTTATCTTTTTGGTTCTGTTTTGCTTCATTTCCTGCACATTTAAAACTCCCGCAATCCAGATTCCAGGCAGAGCATTCAAAACATACACCTAAAGCATTCAACACATACATATAAAGGCAAACATAAGGTCATCATCATCATCAAAATATCATATAGGTACATGATAGGTAGATCATCCACATAGGTAGTATCGATACAAAAGTTCCCTACACATCCGGAGAGCTAGAGAGACCCGTGTCTCCCCGCGTGAAGTCAGGCGTACGACGACGTGGAGCATCCGCCGTCGAACCAGCACTGAAAGGAGGAGTAGCACCGCCACGACCGGTAGAAGGAGAAGCATCAGCATCAGGATTCTTTTTGTTTCAGTTAGTTCCATTTATGCGCTGGAGGATATATCAACAATCATGATAAACCAGATAAGATCAATTGTACTTAGAGTCACTCTGCCAGTGTGCTGAACCGCTCGTTGGTATGGACAGTAAATACGCCAAAGAAAGAGAAACGATTACTGAACTCACCATAATCTGCTTCACACTAACGGCACGCCCACTGTACATCACGTCCTGCAAGTACAGAACAACAACACATCATGCGTGGACCTTAACCCTCTCGCAGAATTCGAAGAGAACAACAAAAGGGAGAATCGGAGCTCTCACAGAATTCGAAGAGAAAAACAAAAGGGAGAATCGGAGTCGTCCTAGCGGTGTAGACGAGAAGTGCACCTGAAAGCTGAGCAATATGGCCTCGGATGGGGACACAAGATGTTAGAGACCCTGCCGAAGAAAAAGGAGATGTATGCGACGCGGCGAACTCTAGTGGGGGCGACTATAGGACGCGTCGAGGGGCTGGAAGCCGAATGAAATGGCGACGTAATTGTGTTAGGGTTCTTGAGGCGCTGAGAGAAGGAGATGAGGATGAATAGGAGGGAGAAGACAGGCAGAGAGGACACATAGCCTGGCGTCTCATCCCCTTCTGAAACTTTTTTTCTCGTTCTCTAGGAGCGTGTGCAGGCAGCGAGATATGGTGCTTTGACAACATCTTGTAATCCAGTAATGGGCTCTAGTAGTCACTCCGGGTCCAATTAATCACACGAGGGCTATTTGATGTGCAGAGTAGCATCCATAGGGGATATTCAGCCCAGACGGAAATTAAAGAGAATCTGACGTCCAGAAATAGGCAAATAAGGCGATCCAATGGCTAGGAACAATCAGGTCATGAGAGACCTCATCTTTGCCTCGGTTATAATATCCCTAATGGCTGCTGAGTGCTGACATCCGTTTTCAATTATGCTCTCTGAATTCTGAAACATCTGTAACAACAGTACTACACCTGCCGTTCTAATAAACGACTGCCCATGATGGCGCGCGTTGCCGCACCCGTCTATTTGTGCAATAGAATAACTGTAGTATGACATGGTATTTGAATTTTAATTTACATATTGGTCAGTTCAAAGAGGTCTCAATTATTGGCCAGTTGAAAGAGGACTTTATTATGTACTCTCTCCGTTTACAAATATAAGATGTTTTAGCTTTGTGAAATGAATGTATCTAGACATGTTTTAGTGTATAGGTTCACTCCGAACCTCTATGAACATATACACTAAAAGATGTCTAGATACATTCGATTCACAAAGCTAAAACATCTTATATTTCTAGACATAGGGAGTATGGAGCTAAGTAGTATACATCATGAAGGACATGCCAAAAACAAATCGTAATAGAATGTTTGAAGCACAAGCACCGATACAAATGAGTGTCTAAATCTGAATACATCAATATAAAGTGCAACACTTAGCCTACATATGTCCCGAGTTAAAAAGGTTTATCTAGTGCCAAGTTGTGTGGTTGTATAACATATTCAGAATCTACATGGTGCAAAGAATCTTGTTGCAGTGATACACCAGATGAAAAATCAAGCAAGTGTAGTTTCTTATTTTTGTAACATATTCAGAATCTGCATGGTGCAAAGAATCTTGTTGCAGTGATACACCGGATGAAAAATCAAGCAAGTGTAGTTTCTTATTTTTGATTCTGCAATAGATGAAAGAAACACTCAATAATCGATATGTCAAATGGGGGCTCAGTTCTTAGAGAGGAAGAAAACATTGTAACAAGTCATATAGTTTGATGAGAAATAGATGATGTAATTTAGGAACTAACCTGGCTAGCAGCCATTGTTAATACCGTGTGTGAAAGCCAGCTGACAAAATTTGACCATTCACCGATATTTAACAGAAACAAAGGAGCTGAATCAGGATGAACACAACCTACGAACAAATAATTTGATATCTAGTTTAGAAAGGGTCAAAATTGGTATGTAAATAAAATGGGATTTTACAGAACAAAGAATCTACCTGGCAGAGCACCTTTGGACCTGAAATTTTTTATCGGGTAGAAGTAGTATGGAGAGAAACTGAGACAAAAGATTTTATAGGGCAGGCTAGTACCGTACAATCATCATTCGCCGTCAATTTATGCATGACGGCTGCCATCTGGGGATAGCAAGAACTAAAAATTGGGACGGTCTACAATCGGGGGCATGGACATCAATGACGAACATACACATGCTAACTGCCGAATTCGTATCGGAGATCGATGCCCTGCTCCAGGTACCAGCCCATGCTCGATTGAATCAGACGGACCGTCGAATCAGCATATCAAATCGTGTCGGTAGAAGCACCCAGTATTCCGCGTTCGCTAGGATCCAACGCATGGTCAAATGGATTGCATTGACCGCTATCTTCCCTACCGAATCGTGTCAGTCCAAGCCCCAATCCTCCATGCTCGATCGGATCGGCCGCACTATCAAATTGCCTGTGTCCTCCCCCGCAGAATCGTGTCGGCAAAAGTCCCCAATCCTCTCCGTTTTTGTTTCTCTTTGGTACCAGGTAAATAATATTGATATGCATTCGGGGCCCAGTTAACTGGAGGAAGGCTACTTGATACGTAGAGGAGCGTCCCCAAGGGATACTCGGCCCAGGCGGGACGTGAAGAAAATCCAACGACCAGAAAGAGGCAGATGACACGATCCGATGGCCACAAACGCAAAGGTCGTGATATTGCTCCCTCTTGTTCCCGTTATAGTATCCCTAATGGCTGTTGAGTGCTAACATCCGTTTTCAATTATGCTCTCTGAATTCTGAAACATCCGTAACAACAGTACTACACCTGCCGTTCTAATAAACTACTGCCCACGATGGCGCGCGTTGCCGCACTCGTCTATTTGTGCAATAGAATAACTATAATATGACATGGCATTTGAATGTTAATTTACATATTGGTCAGTTCAAAGAGGTCTCAATTATTGGCCAGTTGAAAGAGTACTTTATTATGTACTCCCTCCGTTTACAAATATAAGATGTTTTAGCTTTATGAAATGAATGTATCTAGACATGTTTTAGTGTATAGGTTCACTCCAAACCTCTATGAACATATACACTAAAAGATGTCTAGATACATTCGATTCACAAAGCTAAAACATCTTATATTTCTAGACGGAGGGAGTATGGAGCTAAGTAGTATACATCATGAAGGACATGCCAAAAACAAATCGTAATAGAATGTTTGAAGCACAAGCACCGATGCAAATGAGTGTCTAAATCAGAATACATCAATATAAAGTGCAACACTTAGCCTACATATGTCCCGAGTTAAAAAGGTTTATCTAGTGCCAAGTTGTGTGGTTGTATAGTAAAATATTCAGAATCTGCATGGTGCAAAGAATCTTGTTGCAGTGATACACCAGATGAAAAATCAAGCAAGTGCAGTTTCTTATTTTTGTAACATATTCAGAATCTGCATGGTGCAAAGAATCTTGTTGCAGTGATACACCGGATGAAAAATTAAGCAAGTGCAGTTTCTTATTTTTAATTCTGCAATAGATGAAAGAAACACTCAATAATCGATATGTCATATGGGGGCTCAGTTCTTAAAGAGGAAGAAAACATCGTAACAAGTCATATAGTTTGATGGGAAATAGACGATGTAATTTAGGAACTAACCTGGCCAGCAGCCATTGCTAATACCGTGTGTGAAAGCCAGCTGACAAAAATTGACCATTCACCGACATTTAACAGAAACAAAGGAGCTGACTCAGGATGAACACAACCTATGTACAAAGAATTTGATATCTAGTTTCGAAAGGGTCAAAATTGGTATGTAAAGAAAATGGGATTTCACAGAACAAAGAATCTACCTGGCAGAGCACCTTTGGACCTGAAATTTTTTATCGGGTAGAAGTAGTATGGAGAGGAACGGAGACAAAAGATTTTATAGGGCAGGCTAGTGCCATACAATCATCATTCGCCGTCAATTTATGCATGACGGCTGCCATCAGGGGATAGCAAGAACTAAAAATTGGGACGGTCTACAATCGGGGGCATGGACATCAATGACGAACAGACACAGGCTGACTGCCGAATTCGCATCAGAGATCGATGCCCTGCTCCAGGTACCAGTCCGTGCTCGATCGAATCAGACGGACCGTCGCATCACCATATCAAATCGTGTCGGTAGAAGCACCCAGTATTCCGCGTTCGCTGGGATCCAACGCATGGTCAAATGGATTGCATTGACCGCTATCTTCCATACCGAATCGTGTCAGTCCAAGCCCCAATCCTCCATGCTCGATCGGATCGGCCGCACTATCAAATTGCCTGTGTCCTCTCCCGCAGAATCGTGTCGGCAAAAGTCCACAATCCTCTCCGTTTTTGTTTCGCTTTGGTACCAGGTAAATAAAATCGATCTGCATTTGGGGCCCAGTTAACCGGAGGAAGACTACTTGATACGTAGAGGAGCGTCCCCAAGGGATACTCGGCCCAGACGGGACGTGAAGAAAATCCACGACCAGAGGAGCGTCCCCAAGGGATACTCGGCCCAGGCGGGACGTGAAGAAAATCCACAACCAGAAAGAGGCAGATGACACGATCCGATGGCCACAAACACAAAGGTCGTGAGATTGCTCCCTCTTGTTCCGGTTATAGTATCCCTAATGATCATTATTTACTTTGCGAGACGGAATAGTTTTATTATTCCTACAATATACACGGGGATAAGACTGTCCCTATAAATTCCTTTTTTCCTTTTCTGTTTTGTTCAATTCTAAAAAAAATTATGGAAGATGTTTCCTTCCCCCACTTATCATTAAGTCCGAGCCGTAGAGAAAGAGTGAGATGCTTTTTAAAAATTCATCAGACTTCCCTTTCCTTTCCTATGGCTTGATAGAAGTAAGAAACAAAGAGTCATCAGTTAAAAAAAGCGGACAAGACCTACAGATTTACCTGATGTAAAGAAGATCCTAAAAGTCTTTGCTTAGTCGATTTTCTCCATTTACCACTTTCCTCTCTATGTTCTTTTTTCCACTCACTCAATTCTATTTCATTAGATTCTGAGGGCATCCTTTAAGCGCGGCCGTTTTTTTAGCATTTCGTATTGGCTGTCTTGCGTTTCTAATAAGTTGTTTAACCGTCGGAGACTTCAGAATTATCATATATTATCGTACATCTTATTTTATCTACATACACTTTAAAGTAAGGACTACTTATTTGAGCGAGAATCAGATTAAATAGGCTGATCCCAAGTTAATTTAGGAGTTGTGGATAAGGTTTCTTCGTTCTTTCATGGATCGTGCTACCGCGCGGCGCCGCACGTTTGCCTATCTCGCGCGGCGGCTGTTGACGCACTGGCTCCTGCCGCGTGCCCACGCCTGGTACATGCAAAAGGTTGTACATGGATCTTGGATGAAGAAAAGGGACACCGAAGGCTGGCTGCATGTGGTAGCTTGTTCACGTGAGTATCCTAGCCACATGTTTTTCATTGATAGTAAATTTTGCACATGATTTTTGCTGTCTCACTGTAACCCTCGCGTCACAACAAAGTTAGTACTCTCTCTGATCCATATTAGTTAACTTAGATTCATCTAGATACGAATGCATCTAGACAAGTTTTAGTGTTAGATAAACCCGTATTTTAACAAATTTGAGTAATATGGTCGGAGCAAGTACTAGTATTGCGTCACGAGGGTTAATTAATTGCCGTCTACACATACAGTCTACACTGTTACTAATTGCAGGGAGACAATACACATGGGCTAATCGTAGGGAGACACCCACATATGAGAAACTTGATCGTGTGTTGGCTAGTGTGGAATGGGAACAAAAATTTCCACTTGTAACGGTACAGGCTCTAACCCGCACTGGTTCTGATCATACTCCGCTTCTTATTGATTCTGGGGTTAAGGCCCATTTAGGAAACAAGCCATTTTTTCCTTTGAGTTGTATTGGTTACGACAACAAGGTTTTTATGAAATGGTGGCGACAGAATGAATGCGGTCTTTGACGGACGCACTCCAATGGAGCGATGACAAAATAAGATACGTCATGTGAGACGTTTTTTAAAAGGATAGGCAAAAAAATTGAGTGGGAAATACAAAAAGAAAAAGGAAAGGTTACTATCTATTATTGATGATCTTGATCTTAAGGCCAAAGCAAATATTTTGAGTGTACAAGAGCGTAAAGCGCTCCAGGACGCTAATGAAAGAATAACAACACTTAGGAGGGATGAGGAAACAAAATGGGCTCAACGGGTCAAAGTAAAGCATGTACAAGAAGGGAGAAATAATACAAAATACTTCCATTTGATAGCAAATGGGAAGCATAGGAAGAAAAAGATTTTTCCACTTGAACAGGACGAAGGAACAATTGTGGGCGAAGAGAATCTAAAAGTTTATATTACAGAATATTACAAAAAACTTTTTGGGATGCCAAGCCAAACGAATGTTACAATGATGGAGGGAGTTACACATGATATACCGCAATTAACGACGGAGGAGAATAATATTCTTACATTACCTTTTACTGAAAAGGAGGTGTATGAGGCTATATCCCAAATGGAACACAATAAGGCACCTAGGCCGGATGGTTTTCCAGCGGAGTTTTATCAAAAGTTTTAGGAAGTAATTAAGGAGGATCTATTGGCACTATTTAATCAACTACATACTGGGGAGCTACCCCTTTTTAAATTGAATTTTGGTGTCATCACTTTACTCCCTAAAAAAGAAAATACGGTACAAATACAACAATATAGAACTATTTGTTTACTAAATGTAAGCTTCAAATTTTTTACCAAGGTGGGTACTAATCGTATTACGGGGATTGCCCCAAAAGTTGTTAGACCCATCCAATCTGCCTTTATGCCGGGGAGGCACATCCTTGAGGGGGTGGTCGTACTTCATGAAACCATTCATGAACTTCATCGGAAAAACATGGATGGAGTTTTGTTTAAAATTGACTTTAAAAAGGCATATGATAAAGTCAAGTGGCCCTTCCTTCAACAAACACTGCGTATGAAGCGATTTGCACAAGAGTGGTGCAAACTAATACAACAGTTCGTTCAGGGAGGGAGTGTTGGAATCCGGGTTAATGATGATATTGGACATTACTTTCAAACTCGAAAGGGTCTAAGACAAGGTGATCCATTATCCCCGATGCTTTTTAATATTGTAGTAGATATGCTAGCCATCCTAATTGCACGGGCAAAAGAAGATGGACAAGTTGGTGGACTCATTCCTCATCTGGTTGAGGGGGTATCTCAATTCTACAATACGCATATGATACTATATTATTTATAGAACACGATTTACATAAGGTCGTGAATATGAAGCTAATATTATGTATCTTTGAGCAGCTTTCAGGGTTAAAAATAAATTTTCATAAAAGCGAGATCTTCTGTTTTGGCAAAGCAAAAGACAAACAAATTCAGTACAAACAAATTTTTGGGTGCGAGGCTGGTTCTTTGCCTTTTCGATACCTTGGTGTGCCAATTCATCATAGAAAACTTAAAAACTCAGATTGGTATCCAGTTGAAACTCGATGTGAAGGGAAGTTGGGTTGCTGGAAGGGCAAGTTATTATCATATGGTGATCGTTTAGTCCTAATCAATTCTGTGTTAACAAGTTTACCTATGTTTATGCTATCGTTTCTTGAAATTCCAAAGGGGGTAAGGAAACGTTTGGACTTTTATAGGTCTCGCTTTTTCTGGCAGAGTGATGAAAATAAACGAAAATATAGATTAACAAAATGGAATATAATTTTTAGGCCTGAAGATCAAGGAGGGCTAGGCATTGAGGTCCTGGAAATTAAAAATAAATATTTACTAAGCAAATGGCTTTATAAATTATTAACTGAAGGAGGAGTTTGGCAAGAGTTGTTATCTAATAAATATCTAAGTCAAAAAACTTTGTCTGAAGTCCAAGCGAAACCAACTGATTCTCCCTTTTGGAAAGGTGTCATGCGAGTGAAGAATGAGTTCTTTGCTAGAGGTCATTTCAAAGTTGGGGATGGTTCAAGTATTAGGTTTTGGGAAGATACATGGCTGGGTGACACACCCTTAGAACAGCAATACCCGTCTTTGTACAATATTGTGCAAAGAAAGAATATGACGGTTGCACAAATTCTAGCTCAAGCACCTCTAAATATTGGTTTTAGAAGGGTACTTAGTGGTAATAAGTGGAATAATTGGTTACACTTATGCCAACGGTTAATGATGGTTCAACTGTCTGAAGATCAAGACAAATTCGTTTGGAACTTGACATCATCTGGGGGGTTCTCAGTTAAGTCCATGTACGAAGACCTTATGAATGATCATACGGTCTTCCTTCGGAAATATCTTTAGAAGCTAAAACTCCCACTCAAAATCAAAAATTTTATGTGGTTCTTAAATAACAAGGTGTTACTCACAAAGGATAATCTGATTAAAAGGAATTGGGTTGGGTGTACTAAGTGTTGTTTCTGTGGCTCACAGGAAACCATGGAGCATTTATTTATAACTTGCCCTTTTGCTCGCCTTTTGTGGCGTATTGTTCATTTGCTTATGATTTACCACCTCCGACTAATATTAGAAATATGTTTAGAAATTGGTTGAATGGTATGGATAAACCATCTAAGGCTAGAATTCGTATTGGTGTCTCGGCCTTATGTTGGTCTATCTGGAGATGCAGAAATGATATTATATTTAACAAAACAAAATCTTTTAATATTTTGCAGGTTATCCATATGGTAGCACATTGGGTGCAGCTTTGGGCGCTCCTGTCGCCGCAAGACCAGCGAGATATCATGGCTACTGGGTGCAGTCGTCTCCTGATGGTCACTGGACACATTTTCAGCCAATCTGGATGGCTGCGTTTTAGTAGACTGGAGCACGATGTTTAGTCACTTTTTAATTGTCTTTAGATGGTTGATCCATGTCTCGACTTTGAGTGATCCTTGAATTGTAATCGTGGCTGGATTTGGATTTGGATTTGGTTCTTTTAATAAAAGGCTGTGTGCATCAACCGATGCAGAGGCCAGGGTTTGTCCCCTTTTCGAATTTTTTTTTGAGTCTAGTTGACATAGTATTACTAATTCCAAGATTAATTGGAGACCTAATTGCCATATTAATTATTCACAATTGCCCGATTAATTAGAGCCTAGTTGACATACAGTAGTACTAAATCCATGATTAACTAGGCCTAGTTTGCCAGATATAATTTGTTGCTAATTGTCATATAATTAGCTTATAATTGCCTGATTAATTACTCCTAGCTTCCGGTTTAACCGTGAGTAATTGCCACAGTCATACTAGTACTAGTTGTCAAGTGAGGCTAATTGCCAGATTACATAAATCCTAATAATTGACAGATTCCAACCAGCTTAATTGCCAGGTTTAATCGTACCACGTCTTCCCTCCTATATCCTTTTCCCCACGCACGAACTGACATGGTAGAGGCTGAACCGCTGAAACTTTGGACGATGTCCCTAGGCCTCCGTGGAGCTCCTCCTCTGTCACCCCGCCGAACTCTTCAACGCCAAGCCATGCTCCGTCATCCCGCCCCACTCCCCCACCGCTAAGGGCCTACGTCGTTGCCCCGTCTAATCCGTCGCAAGCCGCAAGGTGCTTCTCCTAGATGAAGATTTTGGTCCAGTACTCCTCGCGGCGTGGCTCGGTGTGCTCGCTGGAGCACGCCTTCCCGTCTGCTGCGCGCTCGCGCGGAGACGGCCTCCCTGGATGCTGCGTGCTCGCGTGGAGATGGCCTCCCTGGCTTCTGCGTGCTCGCGCGACGACGGCCTCCTCCTCTACGGCGCGCTCGCGGGGTGACAGCTAGCGCATGGCCTCCTCGGCTGATGCACGGCGACGGCCTCCTTCGCTGCTGTGTGCTCGCGTGGCGACTGCCTCCTCCGCTGCTGCATGCTTGCGCGGCGGCGGCCTCCCCTGCTGCCCCACGCTGGCGGCGGCCTCTCTATACGGTGATGCTTATGTGGTAGTTTCAGAGAGGACGATTGTGTCGTGCTAAGCACTCGTGAGGGGATAAGGTGCAGTCAGGTGATGGGATAAGGCCGATTCTAGGGGCACAGGTGGTCATCACGATGCATTTTTCCTAATTGCGGCACACCGCACGGGTAGTGCGCGATGCGGCGCCTTTCACTAGAATTTTCCTTCTTTCATAGAATGATAGAAAGCAGGTGTACACATTATATATGAATGCAAAATATTCATTAATTTAAGTATGCCCTCAATTTTCTTTAATGAGTTGATATTATATTAATTGAATATCTTTTTTTTACGGAATTTTTGCTAAAGTTGCATTGACGTCAACTAGTATTCAAATTGGAATAGTTTTATTACTTCAATGAAATCTATTTTTCTTTTTAAAAAAGAGGTCAATTTATTTCTCTTTTTTTTAGTAAACCATATATTTCATTAGACAATACAAAGATTATATATGGTCAACATCTGAGACAGACATGCTTGTCAAGCAACTTTGCACAAAGGACTCCGCAAGTAAAATTACAATTCCACCTTTGGAGAAACTTGTGCCTCGCTGGCAAACAACCTTCATACCTAGATCTGGGAGAGCACCATCGCATACGAGGATGCTTTTCGAGCCGATGAACCGAGTCGTCGCAAGCGACGAACCCGAGACTTTGTGGCACGTCGGCTGGTAATCTTCCCCGTGATCACCAGATCCCGACATCGTCGTCTTCATCTTACGCAGTCGGAGAAGTGAGACGTTGTCGCTTGCCGTCTTCCACGCGCCCAGCTGCAAGATATCAAACACTACTGAAGCAGCCAACGCGACCGTCACCCGCGAGAGTGACAAACGTCGACCACCAGACACAAATCTCACCGGATCCAGAGACCAGCGAGAAGACCGGGCCACCTGTCCTCCGACGTCACCGGTAAGAGCGACGACGAGATGGAGGAAGAACTGGGGCAAATTATTCCGACGCGACGCAGTCTCCTCCATGAAAACCACGTCTCAAGAAAGAAGACCTACCCTAACTACAGGTCGGAGCCCAGGGTCCCCACCCCCTCCCGTCGCCGGATCGGCCGACGGAGGAGGCAGGGACCGGCGGCGGCTGTAGGTCTGGGCGGGCAGATGCGATCGCCTGGGGTGCGAGCGAGCCACGCAGACCGAGGTTTTGGTTTGGGTTCAGGCGTCAATTTATTTCTCTTCAGTGTTCCATTTTTTTTTGTGTGTGGCGTTCGTTGACTTGCCACGAAAAAGAAATTCTCGCCATGCATGCGTCTTGCGTTTTTTGCGCATGCAGAGACGAAGGAACTAAATTTGCACGGCCGGGTCCAAGTGATGTGACTAGTCTGACATTGCTCCAAACACGATGCTGCCAGTCTCGCGAGTGGAGGCCTGCCGACAACGCCTGGCGCTTGCCTTGGCCGCTCTCTCCGGTCCTCCGAGTCAGTGGCAAAGGACGAAAATAATCAAAGGTAAGGCGAACTAAAAATGATGCAAAATCAAAATAGTGCAGAGATAATAATGTTATACATATATATGATTCTAACACAATGTATGACTGAAACAAAAACATATTTGAGTATATATACAACCTAAAAACATACCAGCAGTGAAGTTTTGATGAAAGTTCTAGGAAATGGCAAATATCTAGTTTTTAAAATCTTATATAATTTTTTGGATCATGACGTTTTAATATCCCCTACTCAATGTAGCATGTCATCAAGAAGCCATTATTAACATCTTTTTTCCCAACTCAATCTTGACCATATTTGTTGCCAAGAAAACTCTTTCAATAGTTGTTCTTGCCATTGGTAAAACAAATCAGCTCAATGAGGCGATAAACCAACTGAAACATGTTATGCCTTTTAAATTCTAAGACAATCTCTAAAGTATTCAATTCTTCGCATAAGAATGATAAATAGCTCAAACTTAACTTGTATATACTCATGATTATATTAATATCCATAAATATCTCCGAGATAAGCAATCTTATTCACCCATTTTGTTACCATTTCATTCATACATAGGATTGTGATGTAATTATATGTGCAAATTCACATCTTCTATTAGGGCGCTAAAACACAATCTATCTAGTTGAGCAAACTTGTACACACAACCATAGCAAAATACATTGAATTAAGTAATACAATTATAATTTTATAACAGTAAAAAATACAAAGCCAAAGTAGAACCATAGAACATAAACCATCGCATACCTAAAGTTGGTTTTGATGATACCCCATAAGCTACAAAAAACACCCTCAAGTGCTACTTAATTACCACACTTATGACATTGTTTAGACTGGGGTTTTGATAGATTTAGATATATATATATATATATATATATATATATATATATATATATATATATTGCAACGAGAAAGAGTTGGTTTCCAACTAGATAAGATCTAGTCCATGTTTTATGTTCAAAATCGGTTTTGCACAGTGCTCACTAAAACAAGCATAACTTTCTCATACGGAGTCTGTTTTCGATGTGCAACCACCCAAATTGTTCATAATAAACATGTGCATCTAAAAGTTTCCACAATAAATCAAGGTAGGGAGGCTTCCCTACCTTTCCCTACTGGGAGCTCCGCCTCTGCTCCGAGTCATTCCGGTGGAGGCCGGAGGGTCGCGCTTCTCTTGTCTGGGATCAGAGTTCAGCTCCTCGGACGAAGAAGGCTCTCCGCTTATTGGTGTTAGGGACTTAGGATTTCACTAGAGGTGTTGGATGATGGAGAGAGGGATGGGGATTGGACTCCAGTGATCAGCAGGAGGACAAATACGAAGGAGGAGATGGTGCAGGACTTCTGGGGTGATTCCTACACCTATCCTCATGAATCTCAAAGTTATTTGTATCTTATTACAAAAGGCAACAATCCCCAAATCCACACCGGAAATGGCCTAGAGAGTTAGGAATCATGGGTCAGGCCAAAGTTATTTCTAGTGCGGATGCCCTGCAACCTCTCTTGATGCATGGCGTACATACACCAATAGCAGGTCGGCAACACATGACGTGAATGCTACCATCGTTCATGCGCCCAAGGAGCCAGAACCGTCTATTAGACATGTAAACCGTATCCGTGTGGGTATGGTATAGGCAATGATTATTACCGTGGTCGTCCAATGGATCAAAACCGTGGTTGGCCAATGACCCATACCTTCCCAACCAACGGGGACATGGTGCAAACCGCACCACGGGGTCGTGGTCGTGGCCTCACCCCCTCTCCTCCCTAGGATCTTAGTTGTCAGATTTTTAAGTATGGTCATCCTGCCAATGAGTGTTGGTGGCGCTACTCAGATCGCGAGGATGAGGATGATAGCTACAATCATGAGCAAAAGGGTGCATATGGCGTTAACACAAATTGTTACATAGACTCTGGTGCCACAGATCACGTCACTAGAGAGTTGAACAAACTTCACACTCGTGATGACTACAGAGGACACGATCAAGTTCACAACATCGGTGGTCAAGGTATGTCAATTAAGCATATTGGTTAGTTAATTTTCCACACCCCTCACAGTTCACTAATATTTTACGTGTGCCTAATGCTTCCAAAAGTCTTATTTCTACTCACAAATTTGCTCTAGACAACAATGCCTTTGTTAAATTTCACCCTTTTTTATTTTTGATCAAGGATCATGCCACAGAGCAAATCATATTTAAAAGTTCATGTCATGATAGTCTATATCCTCTAGTACCTATCTCCACGGGACCTCACAAGCATGCCTTCATCACAAACAAGCCTTCTTCATCTACCTGGCATCGACGTCTAGGACATCCGTCTTCTTTTATTATTCAACAAGTACTTAGAAAAAATAAACTTTCTTATTCGGATGAAATAAATCCTTATGTTTGTGATCCTTGCCTAAGAGTCATTAGTTACCATATCCTATTGCTACTAGTGTCTCCATTGTTCATTTGGAACAAGTGTTTGATGTTTAGGGCTCTGCTCCTGTTTCTGTTGGCAAGCACTCATATTATGTAAGTTTTATTGATGATTATAGTAAATTTACTTGGATATATTTTCTCAAGAAGCATCCAAAAGTCTATCAAGTGTTTCTCAATTTCCAACAACTTGTTGAACGCAAATTTGGTCGTAAAATTATCACCATGCAAACTGATTGGGGTGGTGAATATTAAAAACTTCATGCTTTCTTTCAATGAGTAGGAATCACTAATGATGTCTCTTGTCCTAATGCTCACCAAAAAATGGTTGGGCTGAGCGTAAACACCGTCATATTATTAAAGTTGGTCTTGGTTTGCTTGCACATGCCTTCATGCCTCTAAAATATTGAGATGATGCCTTTCTTACTGCCACTTTTTTGATTAATTTTCTTCATACAAAGGTTCTTAATCTTTGGATTCCTATGAAAAACTCCTTCATGTTAAACCCAATTATGATTCTATTCGTATTTTTGGTTGTGCGTGTTGGCCTAATCTTCGTCCCTACAAGACTCGCAAGCTTGCTTTTCGCTCAAAATGGTGTGTCTTTCTAGGGTACATTCCTCTTCGCAAAGGGGTAAAAATGTCTTGATGTGCCACTAGACGTATATACATATCTCGTGAGGTTGTCTTTGATGAAAATATTTTCCCTTTTGAATCACTTCATCCTAATGCTTGTGCTCGTCTTCATGCGGAAATCCTCCTATTACCATCTCATTTATCCTCCACAGCATCGAGTTATGAGGGTGTGCATATCGATGATAATATATGCCTATTGTACCTATCACTAACCCTCTACAGGTTGTTGTGGATACTGGCGGTGCATCTACTGTAATATCTAGTGAAAATACACATGCAATATCATGTTCAGGTGTAGAACTATCAACAAATGAGAAGAATCTGCATGATGCTGATTCCCCATGGAGATTTGTCCGTTTTTTCCGGGACACCTAACTTGGATCGGATGCTGGAATCAGCTATGAATCGTGCTGTTGCCTATGGCCAAGGAAACGCCACCACATCAGGTTTGGTCCCACCACTCCGGGCCGTAACTCGACCAGAACTCTGCGCGCGGAATGATGCGCCTGACGACGGATTTGGGAATAGGGACCGTGCTGGGGCATGGGACCTCTCCCAGCACGTGGATAGCGAAAACACCGGAGCTAGGGACCTCTCTAATTTTATGCGGCCGTGACGCCCACACACAACTCTTATGGATATTCTTATCCTACAACTAGTCTTGTGTCTTCTGAATCCTCTGCGGCTCTCAGTTCTGAGCCACCCCTGTCCCTGAGCCGTGCACTCATCTATAAAAAGGTATAAGCCATCCAAAATTTTACACCGATGGTACTATACAACATGGTATGTGAAAGTGCATGTGTGCCCCCATGTGTGGTTTTGGTAATTAATGACAATCTTTATGGACTTATGTTTGCATTGAGTTTTACCTGTAGTATTTGTCCATAGGCAATGCTTGAACCATATGTTGGCTTCAAGGTTAGGAGAAGAAGAAAGTGAAGAAAATTAAGTCTTGACCAAGGTTTCAATGAGTGATCCGGAGATTGGTCAAGTGAGAGTTGATCCTATAGCAAGTGTGTCTTGAAGACTAAAGTTGGAGTGATATCTCTTATGTACCTTCAAGACACCAACATAATGAAGAAATAATAAATGATGTGCAAGTTCAAGATGAGCCTTCTCGAAGAGATCATTTGCTTGAAGCTTGCCATCCTATGGTGATCATGGATATGGGAAGATGGTGTGCCCAAAAAATAAGCTCTACCATAGTGGAGTATGGGGAGCAATTTGCAAGTCTTCACCAAGCTAGCGCAATCAAGAAAGGTGTTCCATCTTGAGGTGGAGAAGATCGCTACCGTTAAGGAATATGCTCAAAGCAAAGGTATGTTCTTGATAGGGTTTCTTTCTTACCGGTCTCATGGTGTTAGTTGCGGAGACCGGTTTATAGGATAGATAGTCGTACTATCAAGAGGGGCTCTCGAGTGAGTAACTTGATCATATCCTTCGGAGAGAGCTCAAACCTTTGCATACTTGGCATCATCTTTCTTGGTTGTTATTTGGATCTTATCCATGTGAGGTTCTTGAGCTTGTGGTAATATTCATAACAAGCTCTAGTTCATCAAAAGCGGAGTTCATATGCATTCTCTATTGCGTTTTTGATATTGGAGATTTTACCGGTTGTCTTTTAAAGATTGGTAAAACCTTACATTATTTTGGTTCTTATCCATGAGAGGATTTAGAGCTTGTGTTAACCTTCATGACAAGACCAAGTTCATCGAAAACGGATTTCGTATGCATTCTCTATTGCGTTTTCGATTTTGGAGGTTTTACCGGTTTGTCTTTTTGAGAGAGGTCAAACCTTTCGTAATTTGGTTCTATCCTTCGTTTCTGGACTATGATGGTTCTCTGCATGATCTTTTAGAGTTTGTTGCCCTCTTTAAAACAAGCCCAAGATCATCAAAATCGGAGTCCGGATGCAGAAGTTATGGTTGTTTTCGTATTGGTCTTTCTGCCAGTTTTTGTAAGACCGGAGACTCCGCACTAAATCTCCGGTCTATCTCCGGACCGCGTACTGATTGTCCCCCAGTTTGACCCCGTTTGGCTGGGTACACCGGAGACTCCGGACTGGGCGATTCCTGGACCTAACGGTTGGATTTCTAGGGACCTATTTAAGGGGCCCTTCTTCCCCAATGGTTCCTCAACCTTCCTTGCAAGTTCTCCCCTCCATTGCTGACTTTCTTGAGCTTGCTATCCCTCAATCCCTCCATTGATTCTTGCATATTATAGAGGGATTTGAAAGAGGAGATCTAGATCTACAACCCCACCAATCAATCTCTCCTCTAAGTGAGGGAAACATCTTGGGATCTAGATCTTGGAGTCTTTTGTTGATTTCCTCCATTGTTCTTCCTCTCTTATTCCCCCATAAGATTTTGTAGATTTGGTGGAATTTGGGAGAGAAGGATTTGAGCACTTCTTGTGTTCTTTCCATTGCATTTGGTGCATCGGTTTGAGTTCTCGGTGAGGATTCGATTGGGTGAAAGGTGAGAAGCTTTTTACTCTTGGGTTCATTGGAACCCTAGACGGTTTGGTGGTTTTGCAGGTTTGTGGATTACTTGGGGCCTCCAATTAAGTTGTGGAGCTTTCCCCAAGCTTGTTTGTTGGGAACCTCCAATTGAGTTGTGGAGAAGTGCCCCAACCTTGTGAGAGGTTCCGAATTGCCACCGACAAGTGCACCGATAGTGGAAGTGTGGATCGATCCCGTTGGGGTGAGATTCACAGGAGAACAAGGGAGGCCTTTTGTGGCGTTGGTGGTTTAATACCACCCCCTCTCCAAACGAGACGTACTCCATGTTGGGAGGAACTCGGTAAAATATCGTCGTCTTCGTGTGCCTCGGTTATCTCTATATCTGAGCTCTTACTTATGCACTTTACTTTGTGATAGCCTTCATGCTTGAAGTATATATATCTAGCTATCACTTAGTTGCTTGTATTGCTTAGCATAAGTTGTTGGTGCAAATAGGTGAACCCTAGTTGTTCTAGGTTTTGTGCTTAACAAAGTAAATGCTAGTTTAATTCCGCCTTTGTTGAGCCCCTCTCGGAAAAGTTTTTAAACCGCCTATTCACCCCTCCTCTAGGCGGCATCCATATCCTTTCAATTGGTATCAGAGCCTGGTCTCTCATTTTAGGCTTCACCGCCTTGAGAGTAAAGATGTCGGCTAGGGGATTAGTGCATAATGAAATATTCACATTCGATGGCACAAATTATGATATATGGAAAACTCGTATGCTTATTCATTTTCAGGACATGGACCCAAATTTGGAGCGTATTGTAGATATAGGTTTTTCTCCTCCTATGGATTTAGAAAATCTATCTTGTGAGGATGAGGAAAACTTATATCTTGATGCTCAAGCTTCTAATGTGCTTGTTAATGCTTTGAGCTATGTAGTTACATCTTCAATCATTCCTTTTTGGAGTGCCCATGAGTTATGGACAAAACTTCAAGATAAATATGTCGTGACCAATATTCTTGAGGATGATTGTGTTGCTTCCACTTCTAGTCGAGATGAGTTCTCATCTTCTTCCACTTCACCAACATATGAGTTGTCACAAGTTATGATATGGTGAGTGGTGATAGAACTTGCAATGTGGATAGTGAGCTTACCATTCATGATCCTTCATATCTATCTCATTGCAATGTTGTATCTTTGGGCATGAACACTCGTAGGACTATATGTGATTTACATCCTAGTGTTGATTTCCCTTGCATATCATGTAGACATGGATTGAATATAGCTCATGCTGATATGCTTGCTTTGCCTTGTTGCCATGATAAATGTGCTTCTATTTCCTCTAGTACTTGTGTTGCTAACCATGTAGAGGAAATCGAAGAATGTGTGGGCCAAGGCAAGGTTGTTATTGGAGCTTCAAGTGTTCCCCCATCATCACCTTCTCCCAGCATACACTTATGCCTCATGGCTAAGGAATCAAAGGTAACTTCTCCTTTGGATCCCAATGCACCTAATGATGATGTGAATGTCGACTTAGATGAGGTAGAAGCTGATGTTGCTTCTTTAAAAGAGAAGGGGAGCTTGTTCTTCGTGCTCTACACAAAAATAAAAATTCTTGCTCCACTTTCATTGAAATCTTGAACTTTGCCATTGAAAGTAAGGAACTAATTTATGAGTATGAGGACACAATTGAAAACATGAGTAGTCTTGAGTGTGAGTATGCTAATGACATTGCAAACCTAAATGATGCTCTTGAGGAGGAACAAACCACCAAGGAATCTCTTGAGGAGACCTTTGCTCTAGAGCTTTCTAGAGTGAAGAAATCTCATGAAAGAGAATTTGAGGCAGCAAGTGCCCTCCAAATTAAAAATGTTGAGCTTGAATTTGCTTATGCTAAACTCCTTGAGGATTTTGAGCACCTCAACAATGGATCTAGGGTTATCAAGGGGGATCTCATCAAACTCACCGAGTCACATGACCAACTTAAAGCTTCATACTCTAAAGAGCTTTCCAAGTTACCCTCACCTCTTACTACTATTAATGATGCTTGTGCTACTAACTCTATCCCTTGTGAAGCATCTATTGTGAAGGAGAATGTTGAGCTACACGCTCAACTTGCTTTGCTAACTAGCAACTATGGTAAATTGGAAGAGAGTCATGCTAAGCTATCAAGCTCGCATGAGGATCTTCTAGTTTCCCATGGTAGGCTAAAGTTGGATCATGAGGCCATCATGTCAAAGGTAACATCTAGTGGGCCTCATGTGGACATTAGCACTATATCTACTCCAAATGTTATATTGCCATGTGCTAGTCCTTGTAATTCATCCTCTCACAACCATGCTATATCTCGTGATGAATTACATTCCGTGCCTTGTTGCTCTAACAATGTAGCATCCACTTCCTCTAGTACTTCTGTTGAAACTAACCATGCAGAGGAAATCAAAGTTCTCAAGGCTCAAGTCACTTCTTTGAAGAATGACTCGAAAAAGGGTCATCAAGGGAAAACCGCACTCAACAAAATCTTGAGTGTGCAAAAATCTCCTAATGACAAGAGTGGGCTTGGATTCAACTTCAATGTCAAGAACAAGTCCGCTATCTATTTGAAGCACAAGTACAACAAGAAGAATGGCTAAGATCAAGTCAAGAATCTGGCCAACATTGTTTGCTTCAAGTGGAAGGAAGAAGGATATCATGTTAGATCTTGCCCATTGAAGAAGTCTCTTAGTGTGAAGCAACAAGGGAAGCGGCCTCAAGCACCACCTCAAGTCGTGGACGGGCCCCTTCCTAAGAGGACTACTCAAGCTCTTCCTCGAGTTGTGGCCTCACCTAAGAAGAAAGATGGCAAGAGAAGAACTTGCTATATATGCCATGAGAAGGGGCATATTTCTTCCTCATGCACTATTGGTATCTCCTCATCCAACCCTATCATTATTGATGATGTTTATTCTCTTTGTAAGGATGAGGTTGGCAACGTGATTGCCAAATTTGTTGGTGCTCAATGTGGGTTCAAGAAAAGAACCATTTGGGTTGCCAAGCCTATTGTGACTAACCTCTTAGGACCCAACTTGGTTGGGGACCAACAAGCCAAAACTTGATCAATAGGTATTGTTGGAGGGCATTGGGGACTTGGCTACATCATGAAGAATTAAGGGAACTTCAATTATATTCTCTCAAGCCAAGTCATTTAGTTTATCATATATCCATTGCTCTTCCTTGCGGTAACATGTTCTCAATTCATTTACATTGAAAGTTACTTGCCCCTTGTGCATGTGTTAGTTTTGTACCTTGCATGTGCTTTGTATATGTACTTGCTTAACTTGAGAAATCAAGTATGTGTATGTTGACTTGCACACCATGTATGTGTTTCGTGTTTGAGCCTATTGCATGTTGTTTATATCTTACTTGGCTCTTGTGAGAGATTAATGGACTATCCCATTTTGGCTCTCCTACGCCTTTGTCCACAACAAATACATTATCATTGACTGATGGATCTCCTCTTGGCTCTGAGGGTAGTACCAACTAGATGAAGATGTGTTCTTCACCGCGCTGCCTGCACTTCGTCCTGGCATAGGGTGGTCGGCATGGTAGAATGTCTGCATCATCTACTTTTGTCACCACTCACCACTAAACAACATTGTGTAGCGAAGTAAAAATAGCTAAATTATTTGCAATCACGTGGGGAAAGAAAAAGAGACAGACCGAGCGGGCAGCATCGATCAATTGATGTGCGTGAACACCAAAGAAACATGCGTGAATTGATGTAATCCCTGCGATCCATATTAATATTCTAAGATTTGTCTAGATTCAATCTTGCGGACCCCGCCTGAAAGCTACATAGTATCGGTCAATGTCCTAGACTGCCTCCCTGCATGCAGGACAACGTGTGGAGAGCTATCAGCGTACCACCTACCCGCCTACACCGACTGGAACATACACACAAAAGCACCCCTATGGCCTACAGGCCCAGCACCAGCGACCATGCGCGTGCAGATGGCCTCAGAACACAGCATGTTCACCAGGCTTAAGACTATAAATAATTATCGGAGTATTGTTGGTGCACTTCAATATTTGATGTTGACACGGCCTGACTTGGCTTTTTCTGAAAACGTAGTTTGTCATTACCTTCATGCTCCTACTACTGCTCAATGGAATGCAGCAAAGAGAATCTTGTGTTATGTGAAAGGTACAATTAGTGTTTGTCTCACATTTCAGAAGTCCACATCAATACTTCTTAGTCCATTTTTAGATCCAGAATGGGCATGCTGTATTGATGACCGCCGATCTACAAGAGGATTTGCAATATTCTTTGGTCCAAATTTGATAATGGAGTGCCAGAAAACAAGGCAATATTTATCGTTCTAGTACCGAAGCTCAATACAAGGCACTTGCCAAAGAAACAGCTAAACTGATTTGGGTTGAAGCATTGGTTCGAGAACTTGGTGTTTCTCTCAAAGAAAAACTTTGACTATGGTGTGATAATCTTGGTGTGACATATCTCTCTGCCAATCCCGTTTTCCATGCCCGGACAAAAGCATATTGAAAATGACTATCATTTTGTTCGTGAGAGAGTTGCCAACAAGTTGTGGACATTAAGTTCATCTCGATCAAAGATCAAGTTCCTGATAGTTTCATCAAGATTTTACTTATAAATTTATTAGATTAGTTTAAGCGTAATCTCAACATTTCTCAAGGTTCAGATTAAGGGGCCTGTTAGACATGTAAAGTATGGGCATGGTATAGTATACCAACCCAATATGGATACATATCTATAAGAGGCACGGAAGGGTATTCTTTCCATATATATATACCCAGTCGATCCCCAATCTAGGGTAACGTTCTCGTCAAAATATTCACACCGTCCACACACACAGTTGCTCTAAATTTCCAAAACTCTCTGGGTATCAATTACATGTATAGATCGCATCAGGGGCCTCCTTGTTTATTAATTCCCCAACATTAAGGATGTGCGATTGCGCTCCGTGCTCTGCCTCAACCTGCAATGGGTTTTCTTGCGCCAGGATCGACTCGGGATGGTATGAGAAAGAAGACTCTTATATGTTACGAGATTCGTAAACACAGGTGGCAACACCGAAATGAGGTCTATCTAGAAATGATAATAGGCCGGGTCTCGTAGGATTATTTTCTGGTAGCAAGGGCCTCATGTGTACATTCCGTATACGCATCAGCCATAGTTTCCACAGTTTTTCCCTCCTCCGGAGTTCCCGAAACAAAATTTTATGCAACATGCTCCTCTGAGTCAGCAGTTTGGGGCTGGTTTTCCTCAGTTTGCACAACAGCAACATGGACCTAAGTAGCTTAATTCTAGCGGGACTAATGTGGCCAGAAACAAGAGGAAGAAAGAGAAGAATGTACAAAATAGTGTCCATGGACTCAACCTCCTTTGCAACAACAGGTTGTTCCTCCCCATGATCGTATCCGCAAGTTCAGCCCGTGTTTGCACTGGTCCCTCAGTCCAGAGTGGAGTTTGCAGGGCCCTCGACTGCGGTTACTCTAGCGCCTACACCAATTTTTTTTATAAATGACGCTTTATTATTTAAAAGTTTAAGTATTACACATGGCATCTGCATAACTGTGAAGCACACAACCGAACCAAAAGTCTAAACATAAAAGATAGTTAACAGGCGAAATATAATTAACCATGTAATTGTTGAATAATGCCTAAGCTAGAGGAGGGAGGACCGATCCTAAGATCATGCTGCCATCCATGTAGAGTAAAAGTAACCCTCTTCGTGTCCTCCAAGCGTGTACACACGTCTGTAAACAAGTCTGCAGGCAAACGATCATTTGGCATATAAATAATGTCTCCATGTAAGTTGTTGGTATATCCGGCTAAGTCTTGTGTACCAATCATTTGGCACATAAACAATGTCTTCATGTAAGTCGTTGGTATATCCGGCTAAGTCTTGTGTACTTGGACTGAGTAGTACAACTTGTCCTATCAAACTCTCACTAGTAGAAAACAGACCTTTGGTCCAGGGGTATTAGCCCCGGTTTTGCTACAAACAGGGACTAATGCCCCGGTCTAACGGCTAGATCTGGCACAGGGGGGTGGCAGGCACTAGCCCCGGTTCGAACGGGACCTTTAGCCCCGGGTCGTGTAACAAACTGGGGCTAAAGGGTTTCAGGCAGGGCAGGTCGGGCGCCAGACCCTTTAGTCTCGGTTTGTTATACGACCCGGGGCTAAAGGTGGACCTTTAGCCCCGGTTCTAGACACGAACCGGCGCTAAAGGTCTGGCTATATCTCCTTCCCCTACCCGAGCCACCATTCAAGCTGGTGGCTCTCCTCTCTCTCTCTCTCTTTCTTGCTTCAAGCTCGAGTTCATGCCCTTTTTTTCCTCAAGATTTGTCTATATTTTATGGTGCCCCATCTATCCAAAGGTTCTAAAAGGTGAGCAACGTCATCCTTTGAACTGTCATTGCTATATTAGCTCATTTCATGCTCTATCTTACAGATAGATTTGTGGATTTAGTTTGGTAGTAATTTTTGCAATGATAGTATGAGATCGATGTTTAGATTCTATCTATCTTGTATTAATGTAAGGAACTCTAAGGTAAATATCACAATATGTGGATATATATCTTGTTTTGGCACATAGTCTCGAAATTTGATTTTAGAAGCACACACACGCGTGAGTTCATCATTCTAACTAGCTAGCTGGGCAAAATATCCTTCTTCGTCTACCTGTGTTCAACAAACTGAAAAAATTGTAACAAAGATAGGGTTAATTCATAAAAGCTTGATAAGAAGACATCACAATTCACATATTAGGGAGTGCCTCTATGGCGAGCTCCTCGAAGATGTCTGAGAACGGGATCCTTAGACATCTTCGAGAAGCTCTGCCGTAGTGGTGTCCCTGCTCTCTCACACCATCTTTCGGTTTATATCTTCTCTAGCAAAATCAGTATGCTGGTGGAGCTAACTAATTTCACATATTAGAGAGTGCCTCTACGGCGAGCTCCTCGAAGATGTCTGAGGACGAGGTCCTAAGACATCTTCGAGAAGCTCCACCGTAGTGGTGTCCCTGGTCTCGCACACTATCTTGCAGTTCTTCACAAGAATGCACACATATTTATAGATTAAGCAGCACAACATAGTGTCGGGCACTGATGACATAATGTTCACTCACCCTGGCATAGTGCTGCCACCCACCCAAAATAGTGTTGGCATTTAATTTACTGGCTTAGTGCTGCCCACTGAGGACATAGTGTCGACATGTTGTCTCCACATCCACATTTAGACCCGGTTGGTGCCTCCAACCGGGACTAAAGGTTCATCATATCTTTAGTCCCGGTTGCTGGTTTAATTTTTTTTAGATTAGTACTAATTAATTATGATTATGCTGCCACCCACCCAAAATAGCAGAGTCATTTAATTTACTGGCTTAGTGCTGCCCACTGAGGACACAGTGTCGACATGTTTTCTCCACATCCACATTTAGTCCCGGTTGGTGCCTCCAACCGGGACTAAAGGTTCATCATATCTTTATTCCTGGTTGCTGGCTTTAATTTTGTTTTTTTAGATTATTACTAATTAATTATGATTATGTTTAATGTACTTAATTAACTATATAATGCAGATGAGCCGGCAATGGATGTACGCTGACTGACTCTCTAACGAGTTCATTGGAGGCGTGCATTCTTTTCTTCTTGTGGCCGAGGCAAACAAGCGGAATGGTTTTATGTCTTGTCCATGTGGTGTCTGTCGGAATCATAAAGAATACTCTTCCTCAAGAGTCCTTCACAGCCACCTGTTTCGGTCCGGTTTCATGACCGGCTATAATTGTTGGACCAAGCACGGAGAAAGAGTGGTTATGATAGAAGACAATGAAGAAGAAGAGAATGACAACGACTACCCTGAATACGATGGTACTACAATGTAAGACATTGATGAAGAAAAAGATGAAGAACGGGCATCAGATCTGCTCGATGATGATCTTAGTCGGGCCATTGCTGATGCCCAGGAAGAATGCGTAACTGAAAGGGAGAGGTTGAAGTTCAAGAAGATGGTAGAGGATCACAACAAATTGTTGTACCCAAACTGTGAAGATGGGCACAAAAAACTAGGTAGCACACTAGAATTGCTGCAATGGAAGGCAGAGAACGGTGTGACTGACAAAGGATTTGAAAAGTTGCTGAAAATAATGAAGAAGTTGCTTCCAAAGGATAACGAACTGCACGCCAGTACCTACGAAGCAAAGAAGGTTGTCTGCCCTCTAGGATTAGAGGTGCAGAAGATACATGCATGCATTAATGACTGCATCCTCTACCGCGGCGAGGAGTACGAGAATTTGGATGCATGCTCAGTATGCACTGCATTGCGGTATAAGATAAGACGAGATGACCCTGGTGATGTTGAGGGCGAGTGCCGCATGAAGAGGGTTCCTGCCAAGGTGATATGGTATGCTCCTATAATACCACGGTTGAAACGTTTATTCAGGAACAAAAAGCATGCCAAGTTGTTGCGATGGCACATGGAAGACCGTAAGAAAGACGAGATGTTGAGACACCCCGCTGATGGGTCGTAGTGGAGAAAAATCGAGAGAGAGTTTCCGGACTTTGCAGGTGTTGCGAGGAACTTATGGTTTGGTCTAAGTACAGATGGCATGAATCCTTTTGGGGAGCAGAGCTGCAGTCATAGCACCTGGCCTATGACTATGTGTATCTATAACCTTCCTCCTTGGTTATGCATGAAGCGGAAGTTCATTATGATGCCAGTGCTCATCCAAGGCCCGAAGCAATCCGACAATGACATTGATGTGTACCTAAGGCCATTAGTTGAAGAACTCTTATAGTTGTGGCACGGAGAAGGTGTACGTGTGTGGGATGAGAACAAGCAGGAGGAATTTGACCTACGAGCGTTGTTGTTCATAACAATCAATGATTGGCCTGCTCTTAGTAACATTTCAGGACAGACAAACAAGGGATATAATGCATGCACACACTGTTTAAACGGTACTGAAAGTATATATTTGGATAAATGTAAGAATAATGTGTACCCGGGGAATCGTCGTTTTCTTCCGCCCACGCACATCCTAAGAAAGAAAGGTAAGCATTTAAATGGTGAGGAAGACAGCCGGTGTAAGCCTATCCGCCGTACTGGTGATGATGTATTTGACATGGTGAAGGATTTAAAAGTAATATTTGGAAAGGATCATGGTAGACAATCTGTTCCGAAGGACGATGTCGGACACGCACCCATGTGGAAAAAGAAATCTATATTTTGAGAGCTACCCTATTGGAAAGTCCTAGAGGTCCGCTCTGCAATTGACGTGATGCACATGACGAAGAATCTTTGCGTGACGCTGCTAGGCTTCTTGGGCGTGTATGGGAAGAGCAAAGATACACCTGAAGCACGGCAGGACCAACAACGTATAAAAGACCGAGACGGCATGCATCCAGAGCTGTTTGAAGGTACTGCTAGCTACGCTCTTACCAAAGAAGAGAAGGAAATCTTTTTTGAAGTCCTTTATAGTATCAAGGTCCCGTCTGGTTTCTCGTCGAACTTAAAGGGAATAATAAATATGGCAGAGAAAAAATTTCAAAACCTAAAGTCTCATGACTGCCACGTGCTTATGACCCAGCTGCTTCTGATTGCATTGAGGCGACTCCTGCCGGAAATGTTCGAGTACCCATTGTGAAGCTATGTGCGTTTCTCAATGCAATTTCTCAGAAGATAATCAGTCTAGATAGTCTACTAAGGTTACAGAAAGATCTGGTCCAATGTCTTGACAGCTTCGAGTTGGTGTTCCCACCATCCTTCTTCAATATTATGACTCACCTCCTTGTTCACCTAGTCGATGAGATTAACATTCTTGGTCCTGTATTTCTACACAATATGTTCCCCTTTGAGAGGTTCATGGGAGTGTTAAAGAAATATGTTCATAACCATGCTAGGCTAGAAGGAAGCATCTCAAAGGGATATGGAACAGAGGAGGTCATTGAGTTTTGTGTTGACTTTCTTCCTGACCTTAAGCCCATCGGTGTTCCTGAATCACGTCATGAGGGTAGAATTAGTGGAAAAGGCACGCTAGGAAAGAAAGCAAGGATATGTATGGACGGACATTCTCTCACTAAAGCACACTACACAGTTCTACAAAGTTCCACCTTGGTGGCTCCGTATATCGAGGAACACAAGAATATTGTACACTCCAACAACCCGGGGAAGCCTGGCTCCTGGATTAGAGATGAACATATGAGGACTTTCGGAGGTTGGTTGCAGACACATCCCATGAATGACATAAATGTTGGAGAGCAGTTGTACTTGTTGGCAAGGGCACCATCTTTGACTATATTGACTTTCCAAGGGTACGAGATAAATGGGAATACATTTTACACGATCGCCCAAGATAAAAAGAGCACCAATCAAAACAGTGGTGTCCGATTTGATGCAACAGACAAGAATGGGCAAAAGGATACATACTATGGTTACATAGAGGAGATATGGGAACTTGACTATGGACCTTTTTTAAGGTTCCTTTGTTTCGGTGCAAATGGGTCAAGCTGACAGGAGGCGGGGTTGAGGTAGACAAGAAATACGAAATGACAACAGTGGATCTCAACAACCTTGCGTCTGGAGATGAACCATTTGTCCTAGCCAATGATGTGGCTCAGGTTTTTTATGTGAAGGGCATGTCTACCAAACCGAGAAAAAGGAAAGATAAGCAAAAGAATACAGCATCCAATGAGCCAAAGCGCCACATAGTTCTTTCAGGAAAAAGAAACATCGTGGGGGTGGAGGATAAGACAGACATGTCAGACGATTATGATAAGTTTCATGAAATTCCGCCCTTCGCTGTGAAGGATGACCCAAGCATCCCGTTAAGTAAGGAAGATTCTCCATGGTTACGGATTAGAAGAAAACCCTAACATGTGTGGATGTTGGTGATGTACAATATTATTAAACCTTTATTTTTAATGATCTTCTTATATGTATATGGATATGAACTATCTCGATCTCAATAGGTAGTACTGCAACTTGTTGTGGCCAGACATTTATTAATATTAAAACATAAAAATTAGTCATAATCATATCTAGCCCTGTAGTACACAGCTTCTGGGTTGTCTTCGGAATCGTCATCGTCATCGTCGTCACTGGTAGCACGCGGATGGATCCTCAGCCCTTCCTCGTAGCACGCAGATGGATCCTCCGGCCTTGGATTCATGACGCGCGGGGGAGGGGGCTCCTGGATGACGACCCCAGTACTCCCTAGGCCTTCACCACTGATGTCTACGCACTTCTATTCTTGTAGATAGTTGTTGGGACTCCAAGTGCAGAGGTTTGTAGAACAACAGCAAGTTTTCCCTTAAGTGGATCACCCAAGGTTTATCGAACTCAGGGAGGAAGTGGTCAAAGGTATTCCCTCTCAAGCAACCCTGCAATCAAGATACAAGAAGTCTCTTGTGTCCCCAACACACCCAATACACTTGTCAGGTGTATAGGTGCACTAGATCAGCGAAGAGATAGTGAAATACAAGTGGTATGGATAATTATAAGTGGTAACGGTGATAGAATATACTTTGATGGCGTGGAAGGGACTAAAGGCAAACTAAAATAAAGATGGAAGCAAGCAAACATGTAACAGATCTAGTTGCAAATGGTGTTTCAATGCTTAGAAACAAGGCCTAGGGATCATACTTTCACCAGTGAACACTCTCATATAAATATGTTCTCTTTATGATACTACTCTTCACTACTCTCCGGTTGAACACTCTAATCGATGGTAGGGCTATAACATCACACCTCAAAGTTCATCTTTCCCATATAGAAAACCCCACACTGTCACCTTGAGCACTAGATGGTTCCAACAAACACCACAATTTCATGAAGACATCCAACTCCAAATATAACTCATAACAAGTATTTGTAATCTCTAGCCTAAGTGTCACCATGGTGTGCACGCTGTCACTTTCACACACATGGGGAGAGCAGAGATTCATTAAAGCACTTGAGTAGCAAGGTAGATCTACTTGATTACAAAGCTCATGATCACAATATGATCATGCATAGAGAGAGAGATGAACACATAGCTATCGGTAGAACCCTTAGCCTCGAGAGAGAACTACTCCTCCTCATCATGGGAATCAGCAACGGTGATGGAGATGGTGGTGGAGATCGATGGAGATAGCTCCGGGGGCAATTCCTCGTCCCGCAGGGTGCCGGAACAGAGACTTTCTGTCCCCCGAATCTCCCCTTCGGTGGCGGCGGCGCAGCGGAACTTTTCGTGGATTTCTGATTGACTATCTAGGGTTTATGCCTCGGGAGGCTTCTTATAGGCCAGAGGGCAAGGTCGGTGGGCGGCCAGGGGGCCCACACCATGCCCTGGCGTGGCCTGGGAGGACCCGTGCCATGGGGTGGTGTGGCCACCCTGTGGCCCCTCTCCGTCTCTCCTTCTGGCTTCGTGAGTCTTCCGGGAAAATATCAACTTTGGCTTTTGTCCGGTCCAATTCCGAGAATATTGATTTTCTGACTTTCCTGGAACCAAAAACAGCAGAAAAAAGGCAAGTGGCACTGTGGCATCTTGTCAATAGGTTAGTCCAAGAAATCATATGAAAAGTACTCCAAAGTTGGAGCAAAACACAAGAAAGTATATAAAACCAAGCATGGAACATCAAAAATTATAGATACATTTGCAATGTATCAACCACCACCACCATTCTTGTGGCTATGCTGCTGGTGAAAGTGCGGATACCTCAGGCGAGGATGGTCTCCCATGGCGATGTAGCGCATCACACCGGCGATAGTCCGGTTCGCCCACCACAGGCAGCGACCAGCCTCGTTGTGGTTCACTGGGGGTGGGCCGTCACCCTCGTACCTAGCGTGCTCCCTTTCCCGCTGGTTTGCGAAGAAGGCATTCCAGGTGTCGAGGTTGTCGGGATACCAATGGGGATCCATCCGCTGCTCCGGCGTGAGCTCGAGGTAGAAGTGGTTCATGATGGCCGCCTGGAGGGCCGAACCTTGAGGCATAGGAGGAACAGGAACCCCTCCAGCGCTCAGCATCCAGCCAGCGGGCAGCCGCTACCCAGCGGGCATGGGTAGCTAAAGGCGCACAGCGCCTCGGTCTCCTCGAGCGTCAGAAAAGCCGAGTAAGCGGTGTCCATTGTTGTAAGAGAGAAGGTGTGGATGTGTGGATGGCCATATGGCGGGAGAACATGGCGGGAAGCAGGGGAAATGGCGGGAGAACATGGCGGGAAGCGGGGGAATGGCGGGAAAACATGGCGGGAAGCGGGGGAAATGGCGGGAAAATATGCTTTAGTCCTAGTTAATAGTTTTAGTATTAAATTTTATATTTCTAATGAGTCTATCATTTTTTGTGAATATTTTGGTATATTATATGTATTTTTCCATTTTTAAATAATAAACTATATTTTTATTATTTTTTGTGAACATTTGTACTAAATATAATACTTGTTAAACAATAGATAAATTCATTTAAGTTGTATAATAAAGTATGATAATAGATTTAAATTATAGATCTTCTTTTTCTGAAAATTTTGATATATAATACATAATTTTCTGAAAACTATAAACCATTTTTGGTTTTGGCACCAAAAACAACCTTTAGCCCCGGTTTGGCTAAAGGTGGGGTGTGGCGCGCGGGAAGTGCGGCGGGCCGTAAACACCTTTGTAATACAAACCGGGCTAAAGGTTTTAGCCCCAGTTTGTATTACAACCCGGGGCTAAAGGGGTGGGGGTATAAATATCCCACCCCAACTCTGGGTCGGGCCACGACCCAGATCAGTTTCTTCTCCCCGATGCCGCTGCAAGCTCGCCGCGCTCCCCGAGGCCGCCATAAGCTCGCCGCGCTGTCCCGCTGCGCCGCTCGTGCCGAGGCTGTCCCGCCGCGTCCGTCCCTCCTCGCCGCGCCCGTCCCAGCCCCGCCCGTTCGCCCGCCGCCCGTCCCAGCCCCGCTCGTCCACCGCACGCACCGCCGTCGCCGCCCGCGCCATCGAGGATGGATCGCCACTGCCGCCCGCGCCCTCGCTCGTCCCGCCTCGTCGCTCGTCGTCGTCCATCCCGCCGCGCCGCGCCGCCCCCCTGCAGGTGAGGGATTTAGTGATTTTATTTAGTTAGGGATTTTAGTGATTTTGTTAGTTAGGGATTTTATTTAGTTAGGGATTTTATTTAGTTAGGGATTTAGTTAGGGATTTTATTTAGTTATTTAGTTAGTGAATAGTTAGTGATTTTATTTAGTTAGGGATTTTATTTAGTTAGGCATTTTATTTAGTTAGGGATTTTATTTAGTTAGGGATTTTATTTAGTGATTTAGTTAGTGATTTTATTTAGTTAGGGATTTTATTTAGTGATTTAGTTAGTGAATTAGTGAGTGATTTTATTTAGTTAGGGATTGTATTTAGTGATTTAGTTAGTAATTTTATTTAGTTAGGGATTTTATTTAGTTAGGGATTTTATTTAGTGATTTAGTTAGTGATTTAGTTAGGGATTTTAGTAGTATTAGTATTAGTTAGTATTAGTATTAGGTTAATTGTTTAGGTTAGTATTATCTAGGGTTAGTTCGGGTTAGTTAGAATACCTAGTTAATTAGGTTTAGTTTAGTTAGTGTTAGGTTTAGGGTTAGTGTTATTAGTTTAGTTAGTTAATTATATTTATGATTGTAATTTATTGCTATTATTTAGTTATGCCGCGTCCATCTCGTCCGAGCCTAGTGGACTCCGTCGAGGATGTCCTAGTCTGGGCTCCGCCGGGTTGGCACTGGGAGGTGCTACCTATCGGGACTCGTACCTTGGTGAGGAATCCGAGTATCATCGTCGACCTGGAGCTTCTTTGGTGGCGTCCACGAGGTCCAGGAGCGGTGCAGAGGGAGCCAGCCCCCGAGGAGGTGGTACGTCGTCATATCAGGTAGGAGGACGAGCATGTACGACGATACATGTATCTTTTGGAGACTAGGTTCTCCAATATCTGGCAGGTTCACGGATCTCACCCGAGCTATTCTCCGGTGATGGTTCCTCTTCTGTGGCTGTAGAGCTCCCGTAGCACAGAATGCGGCAGCCGCGTTCGCTAGTTTGATATGAGCGAGATGTATGAATAATGTACTTTATATTATGAGCGAGATGTATTAATAATGTACTTTATCTTATATTATTGTACTTTATCTTAATCACTAAGTACTATATCCAAGTTGTTGCAGTTGTAATATTCTTTAACTTAATGCAATATTCTTTTTATGTATTAGTTAAGCTATGGACGGTAGACAGAATAAAGAGGAGCTTCTCAACATTATAGATGAGGGTACTGGGGATCTTATTATGATGGCTCCGAATATCTTAATTTGTCTGGAGGAGACGATGGTGGAGAAAATAGTGGAGACGATGGTGCTGACCATGGTGGAGACCATGGTGAAGACACCATAATAATGACAAACTCCGTCGAGGTATATAAAGCCTCTATCGATCGTTCACTAGTATAGATGCACTAATTGATTCGTATATATGTACTGACGAATGTTTCTTATCTTAGACCTCCGCTTCCGGCCAATCTTCTACAAGGACAAGAGGCCCGACACACAAGTTGCCCGCTGATGTCCGTTTCAGCATTGACTTAGTCTCTCCGCAGGGTCAACCGCTGGAGCCCAAAGAATCTGCGAATGCATTTACAAGTCAATGCAGAGTGATTGTTAGAGACAAAGTCCCGATCACCATGCGAAATTGGAACAAGCCAGGAAAGAAAAAGGATCCAGCTGGGGCTAGTTTTGTAGATGATAGAGCGAAAGATACGATGTGGAATTATCTCATGACACATTTCACCCTACCAGTCTTGGAGACTGATGAGCTCACACAGCAAATGACGAGGAAAGTCAAGCACTTTGCTCTTAAGAAGATGGCTGAACTATTCAAGGAATGGAAAAAAAGATTGTACCACCAGTATGTCTTGAAGAAAAAAAAACTCCTCCATTCACTGGCCCACTAGAGTTGCAGCAGGATAGGCCGCATTTGTGGAATACAAGACCTCGGAACCAGCTAAGGTAATATCAGCAAAAAATAAGTTAAATGCAGCCAAAAAGAAATATCACCATCATATGGGCATAGGTGGCTACAGGAGTGCCATGCCTAAGTGGGATAAAGCTGAGGCTGACCTAGAGGCTAAAGGGGTCACTCCAGCTACGTCTAGTTGGCCCTTGAGGTCAAGAAATTGGGTATTCGGGCATGGGGCATCATTAGACCCAGAAACAGGCGAGATTGTTTCAGCCAAAGAAATTTCTTCACCCAAGAAAGAACTTATTAAAGTGATAAAAGAGGTTGAAGAGGGAACGTTTGTTCCCGACAGAGAGAACGATGAGCTGACAAAGGCTCTCGGGAATCCTGAAAAGGCTGGATGAACAAGAGGGTTCGGACCTTCTTATCCATAGGTTATCGGTTTTCCCGAGCACCTTGACACATATAGAAGCCGATCGAGAAGAACAAAGCGGCAAAAAGAGTAAGATATGGAGCGGTTCGCGAGGTTTGAAGCCATGCTGCAAGAGCATCGCCAGGAGCTTAATGAACTTAAAGGACTCCAACAGCAAGATCATGCACCTGATAGTACGGTCGGCCCATTGCAACGGAAAAGCAGCGTGGCTTCCACGGAGGGCCACGGTAATGATGCAATGATGGATGTGTACCCCGTGGATACAATTAAGGAGAAGACTAGTTGCGAGCTGCATGTTGAACTGAAGAATATTTCCATGAAGGTGGCAGTCGGCTTTGCTTTACCTTCTGCACCGGGAGCGGCCTACCATTGCAATCCGATTCCAGCTGGCTATGCTCGTGTCAGTGTGGATGAAATTCTACCTATGTGTCAGTCACTACAGCTTGACATCCCTGGAGGTGAAGGGGAGACGACACTGGGAGAAGTCATGCGTGGCTTCATTCTTTGGAAAAAAGAATACATCAAGTTTCCAGGCTCAACACCAAGGCTACTCCACCGAGAAAACAATCCATCACCTCCAAGGCAACCGTCTCCTCCCAGTGCACCGTCTCCTCCAAGTCCACCTCCAAATGCACCGTCTCCTCCCAGTAATAGTCCAATCCATGACCCCAACACGAGTCCATCTCAATCTACGCAGCCGCCTCCACCCACTAAGGGCCAAAAGCGGAAGAATACCACCGCTCCGTCGAGTGATAATCGATGCCCAAAGCGACAATTGTCGCCCCTCCCAAGAGTACCGCCGGTTCCTCCCAAGAGGGCTTACGACCTGACCGATGAGGAGACCGATGCGGTCGTATGGGCCGAAGTGGATGCTCATTTTAAAAAGAAACAACCTGAGCCAGAGGTACAAATAAAACTGGAAACCAAAGAGCACTTTAGGAAATTACTGACGCAGCCATCCTAAGCTCAGTTAAATGCGCCAGATGACTATACACGATGTCTTCAGAAGACACTAAAACAGAAGAGATCAAGCGATAGAGGAAGCATCACAAAAGAGGTTCCCCGGCAGGGGGAACAAGCAAAACAATCGAGTGGTAGCAGAAGCATCAGAACAGACGTCCCCCAGCTTGGGAAACAAGCAAAACAATCGAGTGGTGGCCGAAGAACCAAAAGAGATGTTCCCCAGCTGGGGAAACAAGCAAACCAATCGCCCCACTCCAGGTGAACATACCCGAACCTAAACTATATGAGGTAGAACCTATGGATCCGGAAACGGCTAGGATATTGGCCGAGCAATGTGGTATGCCTATTCATGAAATTATTCACGGCGATATGCCCAAGGCTGAGGTAGCACCCAAATTTATTCACGGGGAGCCTCTGGTCAGTTCTGAGAGGCTTCGGGATATGCCAACACAAATGCGACGATTCCATGAATGGTACATGAAAGCATTAAAAGAACAGCGAAATTGGCTTTTACTAAAAGTTCGAAAATTGCATTACTTCACTGATGACGAGGTCCCTATTGAATTTACAGAATTATTTCAGTTATTCAATCTAAAGGAACTCGACAAAACTATCCTCAGTTCGTATTGTCTGTAAGTGATTACTTTATTTATGTAATTAGGTATCTATCTCAGCTCGTTCAATTCATTGCCGGTAAGTATACTCACTATATTCTTTTGTACGCTATATATAATAATGCAGAATGAAGATGCTCGATTGTAAAAGAAAGACTATCAATGGATTTGGGTTCATTGACCCACATCGAGTTCATGGAGCTATACTAAAGGATAAACCACTAGAGACCGAGCACAACTTGTTGCGGTTTCTCACGAAACAACATTTCTGTAATGAAATACTATTTCCTTACCACGATGGCAAGTGAGTTTTCGTACACATTAACTTTTGCTTACTCGATGTTTAGTGTAAATGATGAGTTACTGACGTATGAAAACCTTGCATAGGTACCACTGGATTCTTCTAAGCATTTCACTTGACTTGGGAAGAGTTCACATCATGGACTCACTAAACAAAAACATTCAAGACTACCATAGCACTATATCGGTAGTTATTAACTCATACATTAATTTTCTTTGTCGGATAGGGTTTGGACACAGTTCAAGAACCATGTCCGCGATCAATGGCGTGAGGAGCTATTTTTTAAATCACTCTCGGTAAGTAGTACGAGCTAAGTCCGCGCATCTATTTAATTCTAGTTTATGTGCATTTATCATGCTAGAGTTATTATTTGATTGAATTCTATTCTTGTAAAGTGCGCGAGGCAGCCACTTGTGCGAGTTCATTCGCATTAGTATTGAGAAGCCCTCGGAAAATGTTCGAGTAAGTAAACAATATATTCAACCTTTATTTTTATTACAAAAAGTTGTGTTGAGTCTAATTCATACGATCTCCTTTTATATAGTTGGACGCGATGCGGGACAAGCTCCTACCAGAGGACCGCCTAATAGCAATCCAAGAGGAATTTGCTGATTTTTTTGTCGACGAGGTCATAGATGATGGGTTCGTAGCATGGAAAACAAAAAATTTCTACCGCAAGAACGAACAAACCCAGATCTAATCTAGATAAAAGCCAAGATCTAATCTATTAGACATGTGCAACGAGATAGATCTGTACTAACTAACCCTTGTAGATCCGAAAGCGTTACGAGATTCGGATCTCGTGGTTGATGTAGTCGATCACTTGCCGATCTCAAGATCGAGTGGACGATCCTTCCGGCGCCGTGTTCCGGCAGTGCTACCGCAGTCGGTCACACGTGCGGAGTCGAAGCAGACCTTCCTCTCCTCGTTCCAGCGAGCAGCGGAGGTAGTAGATCTTCTCCACGGAATCCCAGCAGCACGACGGCGTGGTGGTGGTGGTGCTGCAGGGCTTCGCCTAAGCCAGAGCAGAGGGAAGGAGGAGGAGAGAGGCGGCTAGGGTTTGGAGTGCAAGAGGGCAAGGGGGTGGCGCCTCCACCCGTCTATTTAAAGGAGGGAGGCGCCATGGGAGGGGGAGTCCTAGTAGGACTCCCCTCCCTTCCTTGGCCGGCGGATTGGGAGGGGGGAGGAGTCCTCCTCCCCCACGACTCCTTGTCTTGCCCCATAAGGACTCATTGATCCTTTCTTGGTTTTCAAGCAAACTCCAAGAAATCTTCCAAAACCTTCCGGAACATTCCGAAACCTTCTAGAATCCTCATACAAATACTGCGGAACATTTCCTAACTTAGAAAATGATCCCCAATATATGAATATTATTCCCCGGACAATTCCGGAGCTCCTCGTGATGTCCCGAATCCAATCCGAGACTCCGAACAACATTCGGTCTCCAATGCATATTCCATATCTACTTAAAACAACTTCGAACCTTAAGTGTGTCACCCTACGGTTCGTGAATATGCAGACATGATGAAGACACCTCTCCAATCAATAACCATCAGCAGGATCTGGAGATCCATAACGGCTCCCACATACTCAACGATGACTTCGTGATCGATAGAACCATTAACATACGAAACCAAATCCCTTTGTCATGCGATACTCTACTTATCCGAGGTTTGATCGTTGGTATCTCCATACCTACTTCTACCTCGTTACTGATAAGTACTCTTTACTCGTTCCATGTTATGTCATCCCTTGTGACCCAGTCACATGCTTGCAAGCTAACTAGATGACATTCCACCGAGAGGGCCCAGAGCATATCTATCCGTCATATGGATGGACAAATCCCAATCTTGGTCCATGCGCTTCAAAACATACTTTCAGAATACCCAATGACACCTTTATAACCACCCAGTTACGAAGCGGTGTTTGATGTCATCAAAGTATCCATCCGGTGATGGTGATTAACATAACCTCATGGTCGAAGGATTAGGTTACTATGCATTTGAAAGCTTATAGCAATACGAACTTAATGACTTGATCTTATGCTACGCTTACTATGGGTGTGTGTCCATCACATCATTCTCCTAATGATATGATCTTTTTATTAACGACAACCAATGTCCATGATCAGGAAACCATGATCATCCATTAATCAACAAGCTAGTTTAACAAGAGGCTTACTAGGGACTCTTTTATGTTTACAAAACACACAAGTATTAATGTTTTTCCGGTTAATACAATTATAGCATGGGATGTAAACATTTATCATAAACATAAAGATATAATAATAACCACTTTATTATTGCCTCTTGGGCATATCTCCAACAGTCTCCCACTTGCACTAGAGTCAATAATCTAGTTTAAAAAAAATTGTGCATTCAACACCTATGGCTTTCTAGTGTTGTATAGACACTATTGCTAGTGGTAAACATAATCTTCGGATCTGACACTTCCAGGTCCGTGTGTATTTGCATGTCCTTGCGTCTCTACGCATTACTCATTCTCCAATAAGATGGCATTGTATAAATTTGGTCCTTTGGTGAGACCTTTAGTTCCTTGGGATTAAATCATGTTGATACAATTGTCGTACAATGTATCTTCATAGTATTATCCCGCTATGAACCACGCCTAGTTTGATAACAAACTACTTAACACAAATGCCCTCCTTTGTTGCTACTATAGCAGTTATATACTTAGCCTTTTGTTGTAGTATCCGTCACAATATCTCAACTTTGGAACTCATCCAAATCCATCATGGAACATCCTTTCCATTATATTGTGCCACCCATAGTCTAAATTGAGATAAATTTAATTTGTATCTTGTGACAAAACTAGTATCAATGTAACACTTTACAATGAACTACCTTTAACTATTTGTCACTTATACATGATATATTCTTAGTTCTTCCAAAGCCCATAAGAATATCTTTACTATTGTCCAATAATCATCTTATGAATCATTCTGGTATATGCTCATAACATTTAGAGCATAGGACATATCTGGATGTGTACATCTCAAAGAATGATTGATCAAAATATTCTTGTGATTTCACCAAGTGTCAAAACACTTGAATCTCGTGTCAACACACTTGAATCTTGATTTAGTCCTTTCCGTGCATCAAGAACCTTTCTTGTTGTTTCCATATTGAACTCATTCAACATCTTATCTATGTACATTTGGCAAAACCATATTAGCGCCCCAATCTATCCATATAGACATTGATGCCTAATTCTTGAGTTATGCCTAAGTCTTTCATCGAAATGAAATTCTTAACCTGTGTCAATAAAAGATACATTATTTCTAATCAACAATATGTCTTTCACATAATGTATTAGAAATATGTCTTAGCGCTCCCACTTAATTTCTTGCAAAATGCAAACATCTTCATCGTCTCTGAAGATTCCAACTCCGCGATGCTCACTTCAACCATTGAAGTTTTGCATACTCTTTTAGCATCCTTTGAATTAACAAAACCCTTTGGATCGTGTCATGTACACGTCCTAGGTAACCATTCTATTAGAATAACTTGTTTTGTTTGTTCAACTACCATATAGCAAAATATATGTAGTGGTTGCTACATTAATCCGTCCAGACTAAATATCGCTATGAAAGATCAAATCTTATCATAGTCAATTCCTTGAACATTGTCGTAAACTCTTTTCGACATGTCGACTATTTCATAGATTTGAAACATCCATGTCTATTTCTTTATAGATCCAAACACGACCGATAGGCTTCACGCCTTTCCGGAGCGTCTTCTAAGTTCAGAAACTTGATTTCTCGTGTATGGATACTATCACGGATTCCATGACTTCTAGTCATTTTATGGAGTTAGGGCCCATCATCGCTTCTTTGTATGCAGTCGGTTCATCATTGTCAAAACAATAACGACTTGCTTATCAAATCTTACTATTTGATTCTTACCGACCCACACGGTTCTATAGGAACTCTAATCTCCGAGATCACACCTTTTGTAATCACGAGAGCCATGAGAATTGTGGCCGCCACCGGGACACTTTCCGGCGCTGTGCTACTTAGCACATATGGCTAAGGTTCAACAACCTTATCAAAGTTCTATTGTCCTCCCACTTAACTTTTCACGAAAAATTCCTTCTCAAGAAACTTGACGTTCCAAGCGACAAACTCTTTTGTCCTCGGCGTTATGGAGAAATTCCCAACAAATTCTTTGGAATAACCTACAAAGACGTGCTTATCCGACTTTGCTTGTAAACATTTTACTTATGCATAGCATACCAAAATTTAAGAAAAGACAATTTGGGTTTTATCCCAAACCATAACTCATATGGTGTCATTTCAACGGATCACGATGGAGCTCTTTTCAGTGTAAAAGCGGTAGTCACTAAAGCTTTAATCTTTAAAATATAATGGCAGTTTTATAAATGACACCTTCGATCTTACCATGTAAAACAAGGTTTCATTACATATCTCGAACACTCCATACTCCTATGGTGTTTCGGGAAATGCAAATCCATGGAACGATTCCTCAAATCTTAGGTGTTTTGCTAAACTTGTAACTCAAACATCTTTATTTATGATCCAATCATAAACTCTTTTATTTTCTTGTTATAATGATTTTCCACTTCATCTTGAAAGTCTTTGAACATTTTTCAAATGCTTCATACTTCTTCCTTATTGAGTAACTATATACATATACTCACTCAAATCTTCGCAGAAAGCATATGAAGTTGAAATCCATCGCCCACGACTACACATAATGGACTATATACATCAATATGTACAAATTCCAATCAGTTAGTCGTCCGTTCCTCTTTTGGCCGAACGGAGTTTTAATTATCTCCAGGAAAGTATCACAAGCGTCATTTGATCCAAATCAAAAACTCCAAAAATCCATCAACATGGAGTTTCTTCATATATCCTTTCAATATAATTTAAACGGCGATGTCACTTCGCAAGTAATCTTTCAATCATTTGTCTTGTGACATTTTAGCATTAGTTTTGTGGTCGTTATTTCTCCTACCAGACTTGTATATTATCCATCTATTATGGAATACGGTAATTATTTGAACAACCTTTTGTCGTCATAATACCTTATCAAAATAACAATTATTGACACAAATCTTGAAGGCAAGCTTTGATGTTAACGAGCAACACAACAACCCTTTGTTTGTTTTCGATGAACATCACATTTTCTCTTGCTAGTTACTTAGGTCATTGCAGTTCATGAATTGTGTTGTCATGTATGACACTTCATACCAACCAATTCGGTATCCAATACCGGTATCCAATACCTAAGAACCACATTGTTTAACAAGCAAGGAATACAACCATAACATGTATATCTTCTATATGCCTAAGTTGGACATCTCCAACCTTTTATTTTCTCCCAAATATTTTATAGATTCTCATTCAGCAATTCCTTTTCTTTTAAAAGAATCTATCAACATCAATAGTGGTGTCATCAACATGACACATGGTACAAAGCGTATATAGTCAACTACTAATACCTTTGGACTTGCACTTTGAGGTGGATCACCATCATCAAATGTTTGGTGTTCTTTCAAAAATCCATTCTTTAGTAATCTTTTAGTGTAGTAAACATTTTACTTACATCTTCTATTCATCCTTATCATGACAACTTTCATGATCAAGCTGCTATAGCTTATAAAGGTGAATTGCGAGTATAATGTTTCTATTCAAAACCTTTTGGAGGATTAGGACGACTAGCGTCTCCAACCTTCACAAATTCTCATCAAATATGAGGACGTATACTCTATCATGTTGTAACCAACACATTGTTTTAGATATCGCAATACCTTTCACATATGATGGTTTCTGAAACATTGCTTTCAGCTCTTAGATAAACTTGATATTAAAAACAATCTTTTGAGTATCAAGAATCATGGAGGCAAACATGATACTTTAGATACTAACATTGGAATTCTTACTCTTGATTTAATACTACTTATTAAACTTCATGGAGTAAATAGAGTTTGCTGAAAGTTTGCAATAGGACTTATAAACTTTAAATTGACATTCAAAACAATACGATACCAGTTCATAAAGTAAATATCCAGAATTTCTATAGTTCCACTATCTCAACTATAACTAAGCGTAAGGTGGTGAACGGATGCCAATGACTACAACAAACTATGCAAATTCACTTTGATTGTTTTTATGATAAATTGAGTTCGACTAATCCAAATTACAAATGAACTCCTACTCAAAACAACATCCCTCGAGTTGTTTTAGTAATTACACGAACCAAATCCACTACACCAAGTCCGATCATCACGTGAGATGATGTAGCTTTAAAGGCGAACAATCAACATGTTCATCATATCATCCATATGACTCATGCTTTACCTTTCGGTATTCCGTGTTCCGAGACCATGTATGTACATGCTAGGCTCGTCAAGGTTAACCTTAGTTTCCGCATGTGCAAATCTGGCTTGCACCCGTTGTATGCACACGTAGAGTCTATCACACCCGATCATCACGAGATGCTTCGAAACGACGAGTCTTAGCAACGGTGCCAACTAAGGACGAACACTTTATTACTTGATATTTAGTGAGAGGGATCATCTTATAATGCTACCGTCGCGATCTAAGCAATACAAGATGCATAAAAGATTAACATCACGGGCAATTCATAATTAGTGTGATATCATATGGCCCTTTCTTCTTGTGCCTTTGATCTCCATCTCCAAAGCATGGACATGATCTCCATCATCACCAGCATGGCGTCAAGGTCAGTGGTGCCGCTTCATGGTTGTCCATCATCACTAGCAACTATTACAACTACTTGGAACAAAGCTATTACAAGATGAATAGACACGCAGGTCTTAACATAATTGAAGACAACCATTAGGCTCCTGTCGGTTGCCATATTACAACAAGTATCATTGCATACATCAAAATATAATCACAATCACATGATGGCCATATCACATCACAAAACCCCTGCAAAAACAAGTTAGACGCCTCTAATTTTCTTTGCATGTTTTACGTGGCTTGAGGCTTTCGAATAAGAACGGATCTTACCTACGAAACTAAACCACAACGTTGATACAAGTGCTATCAAGTTGCAAAGTGTAGATTGGATCTATACTATGGTGGGAGAGACAGACACCCGCAAAGCCACTTGTGCAAAGCAAGTTACACGTCAAGCGTGGAGCAAGTCTCATGTGCGATGACATGTAAGGTTAGCCCGAGCCGCTTCATCCCACCATACTGCAAGATGCATAGTACACAAAGCAAAAGACGACACGAGCACCAACGCCCACAAAACCATTGTTTTCTACTCGTGCAACAGATCTACGCATAGACACGGCTCTGATACCACTGATGGGTTCGTAGCATGGAAAACAAAAAATTCTACCGCAAGAACGAACAAACCCAGATCTAATCTAGATAAAAGCCAAGATCTAATCTATTAGACATGTGCAACGAGATAGATCTGTACTAACCCTTGTAGATCCGAAAGCGTTACGAGATTCGGATCTCGTGGTTGATGTAGTCGATCACTTGCCGATCTCAAGATCGAGTGGACGATCCTTCCGGCGCCGTGTTCCGGCAGCGGTACCGCAGTCGGTCACACGTGCGGAGTCGAAGCAGACCTTCCTCTCCTCGTTCCAGCGAGCAGCGGAGGTAGTAGATCTTCTCCACGGAATCCCAGCAGCACGACGGCGTGGTGGTGGTGGTGGAGTAGAGAATTCTGCAGGGCTTCGCCTAAGCTAGAGCAGAGGGAAGGAGGAGGAGAGAGGCGGCTAGGGTTTGGAGTGCAAGGGGGCAAGGGGGTGGCGCCTCCACCCCTCTATTTAAAGGAGGGAGGCGCCATGGGAGGGGGAGTCCTAGTAGGACTCCCCTCCCTTCCTTGGCCGGCGGATTGGGAGGGGGGGAGGAGTCCTCCTCCCCCACGACTCCTTGTCTTGCCCCACAAGGACTCCTTGATCCTTTCTTGGTTTTCAAGCAAACTCCAAGAAATCTTCCAGAACCTTCCGGAACATTCCGAAACCTTCTAGAATCCTCATACAAATACTCCGGAACATTTCCTAACTTAGAAAATGATCCCCAATATATGAATCTTCTTCCCCGGACAATTCCGGAGCTCCTCGTGACATCCTGAATCCAATCCGAGACTCCGAACAACATTCGGTGTCCAACGCACATTCCATATCTACTTAAAACAACTTCGAACCTTAAGTGTGTCACCCTACGGTTCGTGAATATGCAGACATGATGAAGACACCTCTCCAATCAATAACCATCAGCGGGATCTAGAGATCCATAACGGCTCCCACATACTCAACGATGACTTCGTGATCGATAGAACCATTAACATACGAAACCAAATCCCTTTGTCACGCGATACTCTACTTATCCGAGGTTTGATCGTCGGTATCTCCATACCTAGTTCTACCTCGTTACTGATAAGTACTCTTTACTCGTTCCATGTTATGTCATCCCTTGTGACCCAGTCACATGCTTGCAAGCTAACTAGATGACATTCCACCGAGAGGGCCCAGAGCATATCTATCCGTCATATGGATGGACAAATCCCAATCTTGGTCCATGCGCTTCAACACATACTTTCAGAATACCCAATGACACCTTTATAACCACCCAGTTATGAAGCGGTGTTTGATGTCATCAAAGTATCCATCCGGTGATGGTGATTAACATAACCTCATGGTCGAAGGATTAGGTTACTATGCATTTGAAAGCTTATAGCAATACGAACTTAATGACTTGATCTTATGCTACGCTTACTATGGGTGTGTATCCATCACATCATTCTCCTAATGATATGATCTTGTTATTAACGACATCCAATGTCCATGATCAGGAAACCATGATCATCCATTAATCAACAAGCTAGTTTAACAAGAGGCTTACTAGAGACTCTTTTATGTTTACAAAACACACAAGTATTAATGTTTCCGGTTAATATAATTATAGCATGGGATGTAAACATTTATCATAAACATAAAGATATAATAATAACCACTTTATTATTGCCTCTTGGGCATATCTCCAACAATAGACCCACGTGGATAATACTCTGTACGTAGATCCTAAAGCATCCATGTAATGATCTCCATGTAATCAAACAGACATGCTCTGGACCTGGTTGGGACTCCATGTATGCTTGTAAGAGAAATTATATTATATATTGCGTCAATGTGTACAAGTATTGTGTAGTAGCATTCTGTATGTATACGAAAACTTGTTTCTAATAAAAGCACAGAATGAAAAATAATTGAACACAAAACACAAAAATGAAAAGAAAACACAAAACCCTAAAACCCCATCCCCTGCCGCGGCAGCCAAATGGCCCAAAATGCTGCCGTGGCAGGGAACCCTTAGTCCCGGTTCGTAACACGACCCGGGGCTAAATGTCCTGCCGCCCAGCGCGTCTCGCCAGCCACGTGGTTAGACCTCTAGCCCCGGTTATTAACAGAACCGGGGCTAAAGCTTGGACCTTTAGTCCCGCTTTTGCAGTCCCGTTTCGCAATCCGGGACTAAATGTCCTTACAAATCCAGGCTACAGGCCTGGTTTCTACTAGTGTCTCTTCTTTTCTTATAATCACAGCCCTTTTGTTAGAGTGGTTCGCCATGTTCAGGTATTAGTTTTCAATATCCATTAGTGTCATGGTGCCGCTTACGCTGCCCTAACTTTATCAGTTTATTATTTGTAGCCTGTGCTTATGATGAAATTGGTGACACATAGACTGATCTTGAACCTAGATCCAGTATTTAGCCTGCCTATCTTTATTTGAATAGATGTAGATGTGTTAGGATGACCACTACTTGCAACAACATTTCTCCTCGATCTTTGGTGATCGAGAAAATGATCACTATTGGGAAGACTACAATAAATCTGATCATAAGGATCCATGTGTGTATGCCATCTTCTATATATTAAGCTTCGGTCTTGGTATAATTCAGATTTGGAAGAAACAGTAAATTTGTTAGTAAGTTAGAATATCAGTACATAGTGAAGCATTGATGATTAATTACACAAAAACTCAGTAAACACTTACCCTGTCCAATATACATTATACTTCCGTTATCCACCAGGTTCTGATTGTCAATCTTGCATTCAGGTCGCATAATATTACCTGCTAATGACATTTGTTATTATGTTTATATAAACTTGGAAGATACAATATGTATAGGTACAATTAATTATCAAATATTGTATATGAAACTGAACACTAACATGTATGGCTAGAAAAGAATCCTTGTGCATATATATAATGTTCTCATGCAAATTGTCCCATCAGACCCTCTTCTTTTCTTGTAGCCATGACACTCTTGTAAGAGTACAAGATGCGGGATCAACCTTCAAGACATTTGTAATATCCCTGAAACCAACTCAGCCTTCCATTGTGTAGGACCTTTGTGCTGCCTAATTCTTCAGTTTTATATTTTCAGTTCTATATACTTCGTTATCTAACATAAAGAAGGGACATGCGTAAGCCATTTGTTAATGAACAATGACTTTCCGTATACACTAGCAACTGGCATTGTTGGTAGCATATATCATATTTTCAATCCTGAGTGTGCAGTCAAATTATAATTATTTTAGTCAATAGCATGCGACGGAATAGACTCTGCTACCGAAAAATATAATGAAATTCTAGCATGTGAAGCTACGCTATTGCAGAATCAGCTACTACATTGCCTACTATCTTTTGAGGAGGATACAGAGGTGCGTTCTGGACACCATATATTGAGCTGGACAAAAGTACAAACACTTGGTGTGCAACAAAAAAATTGCGCTCCCACAGAATGAATGCACTTTCATTTGAATCAGTTTATCATGCACCAAAACAAAATCGGCAATAATCAAAAATGAAAGAGACTTACGGGCTGTAGGCTGTAGCAGTTCCAATAATTATAGAAAGAGATTACGTCCATTCAAAAGTTCGAAAAGAGCTCCATTGTATAGTACTAGTATATATATATATGTGTGTGACTAATAATAAATCGGAATAAGACAGGTGAGGAGAGTGGGGGTTTAGATAGGTTTCGTGCTGATTAATGCATGGCATGCAGAAGGCCAGATGCCCGATGTGCTACTAGCTAGTGACAATGTTTGTACTCGCATGCCCTCTCGTTCACGCTGTTTGCTACCGATGACGGCGAGCTTCTTCACGGAAGGGCGGAGGCGTGTTGAAACCCCTCTAATGGTGGCAGCCAACACCGGCCGCTTGATCAAAGAAGATTCAGAAACAAGTTCGGCAGACAACAGCCTTCCTTTCTACAAATCATATCTTCCAAACACATACCTAGTTCTTCTTGAACTGATACCATCCGCCCACAAACCAAATATTTTGTGCCTATGTTTCGGGACAAGCGAGAAAACAGGGGATCCATACGTTTTTACCTGACAGTCTCATGTGCACTTTATCCGAATAAACTTGATGAATAAATATACTAGCCTGACCCCTACCCATGAATATAATACACTCTCGGTCTCGGACACAAAGCAAGGTGTTAGAAGTTTCATCTATATATGGTGCTCATCCTGGCAAGGCAGTGGAAGCCAAGAGTACGCTAATACAATTCCCTTCGTTCATAGTTAGATATCAGTAGTGAAACTATGATTCTCTTTGTTCCAATTCAAGCCCACCAATTTTACTGATACCACAAATAACCAAAATGATGGCCACCCACAAGTTATGAACCACAGTAACAAATCAATCAATCAGTCATACAAACTATGAAAAAATTGTGTCAACAAGCTTAAAAATATAATGAAATTCTTCATAAGTTCTGCACTTGGCACGTAATTATATAACAAACTGACAAACACAACATGCTTAAATGTCGTAAGGTTCCATATAAAACACAACTACTATAAACACGACACCAAAAAAGTGCTAAATGATATAGACACGGACAACTCTTTAGTCACACTGAAACTAGTTACAACATCCACATATCAAGTGATCAGTTAACCAAATCATGGACGGCAGATATCTGAAAAATCTCGAAGACATCTATCAGTCGTAAAGTGAAACTGAACACCTCTTGAAGCCTTCTTATCAAGCTGAAGCAACCTCTCCTGTTTTGCAATAAATTCCTCGTCCATGGTTTCAACCTGAATTCTCATTAACTCTAGCTCTCTCGCGTTCAGTACAAAGAACTGAACGAAGTTAACTTCAGGAACACTGCCCCGATAAGTTTCCAGTACTATTGTCTTCAGACAGATATCAAGACATCCAATAAGTTTTCGGTGTTTACGGCGCCAATAATTCTTTGGCTCTGACCTTTTTACATGGATTGACTGAAAAAGAACATGGACAAACAAATAATCAACCATTTTAGTACAGAAAGTGTATGAAAAGAGAGATGAACACTATGAAATACCAGCATAGAATTATTACCGCATTCTGAATGTACAGCTTCCTCAAGCAGGGAAACCATCTCATCAAGTTAATAACCTTATCCAGATGTAAAAAGGGCATACGGACACCTAAACTCTTGACAGCGCGCGCCATCGTCGTAATGCTATCAGCACGCAAACGCTTTATCAACCATGGAAAATACAATATTAGTACATCTCTAAAAATGCAAACGTGTCAATTATCCACACATATAGCAATGCAGCTTATTAGAAGTACGTACCTCAATAATCGTGGAGGAGGGATGGAGATCATTGGCATATCCTAAGATCTCGAGTTTAGGCGCGGAGATTACCGATACTCGCATGCCATCGAATAGATTAAGGCGGGTCAATCTTTCAAGGCATGGGGCATTCTCGATTACGAGTTTCTCCAACCGTGTAGCCGTCCAATAGTCATGAATATACGTGAGCACACGTATGCTTCTAAGTCTAAGGGCATTGACCTTGAGGCAATGAAATCCGAAGATGTAGTAAATGAGCAAGCACTCGAGGGCAGGGCAGCCGGCAATTAAGTGGTGAATCGACCACTCCGAAATGCGGACCGAGTGGAGCGCAAGGTGCTTAAGCTGGGGGAAGTGAAGCCCTTGGACGATGTTGTCGGGGAGGTGGCATTTTCCGATTTTGGCAAGGCGAAGCGTAGCGGCGAAACGGAAGGTGCCAGATGGTGGCAGAGAGAACGTCTGACCCCTCCACAAGTGCACGACTTTTTTTTGTCCATAGTCCCGGATGTAGCCGAACTCGAGCTCCTGGAGGTTGTCGAGGGTGGAGGACCGGAGCCACGCTTCCATGGTCTCTTCTGGGAAACCGTGGTCCCTGGGGATACAGACGCGGCGCACAGGGGCCCGGTGAGAGGTCAGGATGCCAGACACGACGCTATCGATGTCGTCAGAGTTTTTGGTTGGTTCGGCGCCGCAAACTAGGTCGCCGCAGTCGAGGTTGAGAGGCGCGGAGCGCCAGATGTGGCGCCACCGTGACGCGAGGAACTGGGTGCGCGCGCCCTCTTTGGTGGGCAGCATGGAGACGATCTCGCCGAGGATGGCGTCGGGTATCAGACTGATGCGATCGGGGGCGTATTCACCCGATCCGGGTGGCGGATCTTGGTCGTCGCAGGCAGCTGTCACTCCCGCCACCTTCCTCTTCTTCGACACGGAACCAGGTCCACGTCCACCCTGCTTCGTTCTTATGGTAGGCCGTTTCCTCTTCGTGGAGCCGGAACCAGGACCACCCGCCTCCGTCTCCATGGCAGCCGACAGCCTGAGCCAGCGAGAGAAGAAGGCTGGCTAGGGCTTGGCTGCAGTCGCGACGGTCGATCGCGATCGTGACGGCGTCTTTGGATTGGGCCCATTAGGCCTATTGCATGTCTACTTGTGTTCGTCGCGTGCTGAGTCAGGCCACTGCGAGGGTGTAACCCATTTCCCCTTTCTGTTGCCCGTGTGACGCGACCTTTTGCGATTTAGTATGTGGAGATATATTAATGCATGACACGAGTGTGTAATCCAGCTGCATTGCATGTTGGATGCTGCGATGTGGCCATTCTTTTGCCAAAATGAAACTAGCACTACTAGAAAATGGCCTTTGGGGCGCCACGGCCGGGACTAATGGTCCGAACCAGACGGCCCGAGGAGGCCGAGGAACTATGTCCCGGTCCGTAAGGAACCATTAGTCCCGGTTTGAGATACAAACCGGGACAAATGGATCTGGGCTGACGCGCGTGCTCCTGGCAGACTCAAACCGGGACTAATGGTCTGGCCCTATAAATATGCACCCAGCCCTCCACTCTGTCCTGTTTTTTCTATGTGAGAGGTGGGTATAAACTTTGTGCTAACTTTTTTTCTTCATATGCACTAGAGGTGTTCGCTGAAATGCCTATTAGAGCGATGCCACTTGAGTTCACACAAGACAAAATATGATATGAGGTGCCAGAGCGACACTTAAGGTTTCTCCTCTTTGTTTTGAAGCGTCCTAAAAGGTTGGCAACTATTTTCTCGTTTTGACTGCGCGGTACTAATTTAAGCATCGTGATTGCGTTTGATATATATGCATGGTTGTATGATACAGATGAGCCACCCATGGATGTACGGTGACCAACGCTCTGACGCTTACAGAGAAGGCATGCGTTCTTTTCGCCTTGTGGCCGAGGCGAACAAGCGGCGGGATGGTTTTATGTGTTGTCCATGTGTTGAATGTCGGAATGAGCAGGCTCACACTTCCTCAAGAGTCATTCAGAGCCACCTGCTTCGATCCGGTTTCATGTCCGGCTATAATGTTTGGACCAAGCACGGAGAAAGAGGGGTTATAATGGAAGACGGCGATGAAGAAGAGAACGATGATGACAACTACCGATCTATGTTCCCTGAATACGATGATACCGCAGTTGAAGATAATGAAAAAAGAAGGGGGTGAAGAACGGGAACCAGATGAGTCCGTTGATGATTTTGGTCGGGTCATTAGTGATGCAAGGCGAGACTGCGACACAGAAAAGGAGAGGTTGCAGTTCGAGCAGATGTTACAGGACCACAACGCATTGCTGTATCCAACTTGTGAAGATGGCCAGAAGAAGCTGGGTAGCACACTTGAATTGTTAAAGTGGAAGGCAGAGACCGGTATAACTGACTCGGGATTTGAAAAGTTGCTGGTAATAATGAAGAAACTGCTTCCAAGAAATAACCAATTGCCCTCCAGTACGTACGAAGCAAAGAAACTTGTCTGCCCTCTAGGATTAGACGTGCAGAAGATACATGCATGCCCTAATGACTGCATCCTCTACCGCGGTGAGAAGTACGAGAATATGGATAAATGCCCGGTATGCACTGCATTGCGGTATAAGATCAGAAAAGATGACCCTGGTGATGTTGAGGGCGAGCAACCCAGGAAGAGGGTTCCTGCCAAGGTGATGTGGTATGCTCCTATAATACCATGGTTGAAACGTTTTATCAGAAATAAAGAGCATGCCAAGTTGTTGCGATGGCACATGGAAGACCGTAAGAAAGACGGGATGTTGAGGCACCCTGCTGATGGTCGGCAGTGGAGAAAACTTGAGAGAGACTTCCCGGACTTTGCTGGTGACGCAAGGAACTTATGGTTTGGTCTAAGTACCGATGGCATGAATCCTTTTGGGGAGCAGAACTGCAGTCACAGCACCTGGCCCATGACTCTATGTATCTACAACCTTCCTCCTTGGTTCTGCATGAAGCGGAAGTTCATTATGATGCCAGTGCTCATCCAAGGCCCGAAGCAACCCGGCAACGACATTGATGTGTACCTAAGGCCATTAGTTGATGAACTTCTAGAGTTGTGGGCCAAACCAGGTGTACGTGTGTGGGATGAGCACAAACAGCAGGAATTTAACCTACAAGCGTTGTTGTTCGTAACCATCAATGATTGGCCTGCTCTTAGTAACATTTCAGGACAGACGAACAAAGGATACAATGCATGCACGCACTTTTTAGATGAGACTGAAAGTATATATCTGGATAAATGTAGAAAGAATGTGTACCCGTACAATCGTCGTTTTCTTCCGCCCAGTCATCCCTTAAAGAAGAAAGGCAAGCATTTCAATGGCAAGGCAGAAACCCGGACGAAGCCTGTCCCCCGTAGTGGTGCTGATGTATTTGGTATGGTCAAGGATTTGGATGTAATCTTTGGAAAGGGTCCTGGAGGACAACCTGTTCCGAAAGACCCCATTACCGGACACGCACCCATGTGGAAGAAGAAATCTATATTTTGGGAGCTACCCTATTGGAAAGTGCATGAGATCCGCTCTGCAATCAACATGATGCACCTGACGAAGAATCTTTGCGTGAATATTCTAGGCTTCCTGGGCTTGTATGGGAAGTCAAAAGATACCCCGGCAGCATGGGAGGACCAGGAACATCATACAGGACGAGACGGCAAGCATCTAGGGCAGTTTCAAGGGCTTGCCAGCTACGCTCTTACCAAAGAAGAGGAGGAAATCTTTTTTGAAGTCCTTTTCAGTATCAAGGTCCCGTCTGGCTTCTCGTCGAATATAAAGGGAATAGTAAATATGAAAGAGAAAAAATTTCAAAACCTAAAGTCTCATGACTGCCATGTGCTTATGACGCAATTGCTTCCGGTTGCACTGAGGGGAATTCTACCAGAAAATGTTCGACTAGCCATTGTGAAGGTGTGTGCATTCCTCAATGCAATTTCTCAGAAGGTTATCGATCGAGAAAGTCTATCAGGATTACAGATTGATGTGGTCCAATGTCTAGTCAGCTTCGAGTTGTTGTTCCCGCCATCCTTCTTCAATATTGTGATGCACCTCCTAGTTCACCTAGTCGAAGAGATTAGAATTCTCGGTCCTGTGTTTCTACACAATATGTTCCCCTTCGAGAGGTTCATGGGAGTCTTAAAGAAATATGTTCATAACCGTGCTAGGCCAGAATGAAGCATCTCCAAGGGCTATGGAACAGAGGAGGTCATTGAGTTTTGTGTTGACTTTCTTCCTGACCTTAAGCCGATTGGTGTTCCTGAATCTCGGTATGAGGGGAGGATGACTGGAAAAGGCACACTAGGAGGAAATCAATGGTATGTAGGGACGGGCATTCTTTCACTCAAGCACACTACACAGTTCTACACAATTCCACTGTGGTGGCTCCGTATATCGAGAAACACAAGAATATTCTACGCTCCGAAAACCCGGGGAAGCCTGAAACCTTGATTAAAGGGGAACACGAGAAGTATTTTGGCAATTGGTTGCAGACACATCTCATGAATAACACCACTGCTGGAGATGAGTTGTACTCGTTGGCCAGGTTACCATCTTCGACTATATGTACTTTCCAAGGGTACGAGATAAATGGGAATACATTTTACACGATCGCCCAAGATAAAAAGAGCACCAACCAAAACAGTGGTGTATGCTTTGATGCAACAGATGACAATGGGCAGATTCAAACATATTATGGGTACATAGAGGAGATATGGGAACTTGACTATGGACCTACTTTTAAGGTCCCTTTGTTTCGGTGCAAATGGGTCAAGCTGATAGGAGGCGGGGTACATGTAGACGAAAAGTACGGCATGACAACAGTGGATCTCAACAATCTTGCGTACATGGATGAACCATTCGTCCTAGCCAACGATGTGGCTCAGGTTTTCTATGTGAAGGGCATGTCTACCAAACCGAGAAAAAGGAAAGATAAGCAAAAGAGTACAGAATACGATGAGCCAAAGCGCCACATAGTTCTTTCAGGAAAAAGAAACATCATGGGAGTGGATGATAAGACAGACATGTCAGAAGATTACAATAAGTTTCATGAAATTCCGTCCTTCAAAGTGAAAACTGACCCAAGCATCCTATTAAATGATGAAGATTCTCCATGGCTACGGTGCAAAAGAAAACCACAACACTAGATGTTGGTGATGTGTAATAATGTATTAAACCTTTTATTTGAGACATAAATCTATGTAATTAAACCTTTTATTTGTGACATAAATCTATGTAATGTATTAAACCTTTTATTTGAGACAGAGGTGGGAACTAGTGGAAAGCGCGGGAACGCAGTGGCGCGGGAAACTTTCATCCCGGGTGGGGGCTCAAACCGGGACAAAAGATGGGGGGCCTTATCTGGGGGAGGCTTATCTGGGAGGGCCTTATCTGGGGGGTGGCTAACCTTTAGTACCGGCTGGTGGGTGCAACCGGGACTAAAGGTGGTTTTTGTGTCATCTAACAAAACTGTCGGTGGGATAAGGACGCGTGGGTAACCTTTAGTACCGGGTGGGGGCTCAAACCGGGACAAAAGCTGTCGGTAGGATAAGGACGCGTGGGTGGACGCACTGCTCGATGAGATAAAGCATGTAGCGCACGACGCCCTGTCGGAGGAAGAAAACAAAGTAGAAGCGGCACCGTGCCTATAAAAGGAGCATCGATACGCCATGGCAAGCAACTCAACAAGCCAACATGGATGGAGAGTTTAATCCCCATGGATGGAGGAAAGGGTTGGGAAATCTCCCGTGGCGGAACTTCTCGAAGATGCCCTTGGTGCACACGCCCTATGGCATCTTCGGAAGTTCCGCCTCGGAACATATTTTCCTGCTAGCCCGTGAAAGACTCCATCTCCGCCTCCCTGGGGTTGGAGGTATGGTGAAAGCCATGGGATAGAGTGGAGAGAGGCGGCAGATATGAGTGTAGATGTGCTATGGCAACGACCAAGCCAACATGGATGGAGAGTTTCATCCCCATGAATGGAGGAAAGGGTTGGGAAATCTCCCGTGGCGGAATTTCTCGAAGATGCCCTCGGTGCACACGCCCTATGGCATCTTCGGAAGTTCCGCCTCGGAAAATATTTTCCTGCTAGCCCGTGAAAGACTCCATCTCCGCCTCCCTGGGGTTAGAGGTATGGTGGAAGCCATGGGATAGAGTGGAGAGAGGCGGCAGATATGAGTGTAGATGTGCTATGGCAACGACCAAGCCAACATGGATGGAGAGTTTCATCCCCATGGATGGAGGAAAGGGTTGGAAAATCTCCCGTGGCGGAATTTCTCAAAGATGCCCTTAGTGCACACGCCCTATGGCATCTTCAGAAGTTCCGCCTCGGAAAATATTTTCCTGCTAGCCCGTGAAAGACTCCGTCTCCGCCACCCTAGGGTTAGAGGTATGGTGGAAGCCATGGGATAGAGTGGAGAGAGGCGGCAGATATGAGTCTAGATGTGCTATGGCAACGACCAAGCCTAAACCCTAAAGGGGCTACCCTCGTACGGAGAAAGCTACAGGGGTAGACGATCCGAGGCCCCCGGTCTAGGGTTTCACTGGAGGAAGACCACCGGAGCGTCGGAATCACATGAAAATAGCAAAATGGTTAATAGTTTGACTAGTTAGAATAATTATTTTATAAAACAGAAAATGGATTTGAATCTCTGATTCAAATTCAACCACTTTTTATGTTAAAAATATGCAAAATATAATAATTAATGTATTTTTAAATTGAAAATGGCAAAATGGTTATTAGTTTCACTAGTGAGAATAATTATTTTATAAAACAGAAAATAGATTTGGATTAGTTATTCAAATTCAAGAACTTTCCATGTTGAATTTTTTCTCAAATTCATAAGTATGCAAAAACTGTAAAATTCAAATGTTTAAATAATATGCTAATTGAATTTTTTAATAATATTTATATATAGTAGCTTATTTAATAACATAGTATGCAATAAGGCGGGAAACAGAGGTTGTATTCAATTTATTTAAAAAGGGGCCTTTAGTCCCGGGTTGTGGCATGGCCCGGGACTAAAGGGTGATGTTGGCGCGCACCCCGTGGGCAGTGCCGAAAAGCCTTTAGTCCCGGGGCGAGCCCTTTAGTCCCGGTCAGTGGCTCGCCCCGGGACTAAAGGCCCTTTAGTCCCGGTGCGAGCCACGAACCGGGACTAAAGGTTCATCCATTTATTACGCGCCGCTTCGCTCCCCTAATCTCCATCTCCACACTCTGTAGACGCGCGCGAGGACGACGACGACGGCAGGCTGCCAAAATTTGGACTGCCTCTCGCCGCCTCTCCAGCCGTCTACACAGCCGCGCCGCCGCCTCCTCCCTCCCCCCACTGCGCGCCGCGCCTCCTCCCTCCCCCCGCCGCGCGCCGCGCCTCCTCCATCGTCCCCGACCCCGGCGAGCCCCGCCGGAGGTAACTCCCTCCTCCCGCCACGTGCCGCGCCTCCTCCATCCCCGGCCCCGACGAGCCCGGGCGGCGCCCCCGACCGCGCGCTACCTCTCCAGCGGCTCTGTCCCCGCCGGCCCCGGCCAATTTTTTAATTTAGTATATATATATATGTTTGTGTATAGTAATAGAATATATATAGTATATATTAGTGTAGTATGTTAATTAGTGTATATAGTAGTGTAATATAAAGTGTATTTTTTATTTTTTTAGTAGTATATATTAGTGTAGTATGTTAATTAGTTTATTATATAATATGTTAGTGTAGTATATAGTATGGTGGTGCTCGTGGGCCCCCGCACTTAGGGTTAGGGTGGTAGTGCTCGCGGGCCCCGCACTTAGGGTTAGGGTGGTAGTGCTCGCGGGCCCCGCACTTAGGGTTAGGGTGGTAGTGCTCACGGGCCCCGCACTTAGGGTTAGGGTGGTAGTGCTCGCGGGGCCCCACACTTAGGGTTAGGGTGGTAGTGCTCGCGGGCAGCCGGACTTAGGGTTAGGGTGGTGGTGCTCACGGGCCCCTGGACTTAGGGTTAGGGTGGTAGTGCTCGCGGGAAGCGGGACTTAGGGTTAGGGTGGTGGTGCTCCCGGGCCCCCGGACTTAGGGTTAATGTGGTAGTGCTCGCGGGCCCCCGGACTTAGGGTGGTAGCAAATTGCGTGTTCATATTATTCTTTAGTATTATTTTATGCAGCAATATTGAATGAAAAATGTTATTGTGTGCATTTTGTAGAAAACTATGGATCCAATCCAGAGAGACCTAGCACAAGAAGAAATTCTCGAGGATATGATCAACGACACCCCCCAAGTTGATCCACCCGAATCTCCGTCGATTTATCTGAACCCCTCCGGTGAGGGAGAGGAGGTCGACCGAAATGATCAAGGAAGCCGACGGCTCCGGTGGTGGAGAAGCCGATGGCGAGGTATATATATGAAGTCTGGTGATCAGTAGATGCATTAACTGAGTTGTATATATATATATATAAATTGACGAATGTTTCTTCTCGTAGGCCTCCACATCGAGCAAAAAATATTCCAAACGAGGCCCGGCTAAAAAGTTGGACGCATCTACGCGTTATACAATTACGCGGGTATCACCACGGGGTGAACCGGTGGAACCCAAAAAGGCTAAAACTGTATTTAAACAACAATGCGGAGTTATGGTTAGGGATCGCATCCCGATCACCGTTCGAGAGTGGAATAAGACCAAAGGGGCGAAAGAGGGTGAGTATGTCTCCGACAGGTGCAAAGAGGGTCTTTGGAATGACCTCATGACACATTTCACCCTGCCAGAATGTGAGGATGATGTCGACACATCTGCATTGAGGAAGAAAGTCAAGCAGTGGACTCTTACGAAGATGGCCAAACTATTCAAGAACTGGAAGAAAGCATTATGGCAAAAGTATCAGAAGAGGAAGAAGACTCCTAAATTTGAAGGCTATCTAACGAAGCAGCAGGCTAACTGGGATGCATTTGTGAAGTACAAGGAGTCACAACCTGCTATGGAAATGTCGGAAAAAAACAAGAAAAATGCCGTGATGAAGAAATATCACCATCACCTAGGGCCAGGGGGCTACGCGGCTGCCATGCCAAAGTGGGATGCTAAAGAGAATGAGTTGCTTGCTAAAGGGATCACTCCAGAACCAATACGTGAGGGCAAGGAATTGGTTCCTTGGGCATGGGAATGAGTATGACGAAAGTACAGGGGACCTTATTTGCAGTGACGGGATTAGGATACACCGGGATACATGGCAGAAAGTGGTGAAAGAGATTAAAGCGGGGACAACAAAGTTCCGTCCCGATAGAGAGAAAGACTTGCTGACAAAGGTCCTCGGGAATGACGAACGCGGAGGACGTGTACGAGGCCTTGGCCCTAGTTATACGTGGGAGATGGGGTTTCCCAAAGATAGAGATACTTATAGGAGCCGAGAGAGAGCAAAGAGGCGACGGTAGGAGGAGGAGGGAGACAAGTTCACCGAGTTGATAGGAACACTTCGAATGCATCAGCAACAGATTGACAAACTTCGAGGAGCAGCGCACCTGCAAGATCATGTACTCAATATTACCGCCGTCCCATCTCAGCGGAAAAGCAGCGTGGCTAAATCGGAGGTCCCTTCTGACGATGCACGTGATGGGTTCGTAGCATGGAAAACAAAAAATTTCTACCGCAAGAACGAACAAAACCTAGATCTAATCTAGATAAAAGCCAAGATCTAATCTATTAGACATGAGCAACGAGATAGATGGGAACTAACCCTCGTAGATCCGGAAGCGTTAACGAGATTAGATCTCGTGGTTGATGTAGTCGATCACTTGCCGATCTCAAGATCGTGTGGACGATCCTTCCGGCGTCGCGTTCCAGCAGCGCTTCCGCCTTCGGTCAAGTAGACGATCCTTCCGGCGTCGCGTTCCAGCAGCGCTTCCGCCCTTGGTCAAGTTGACGATCCTTCCGGCGCCGCAATTCGGCAGCGCTTCCGCAGTCGGTCACACGTGCGGAGTCGAAGCAGACCTTCCTCTCCCCGTTCCAGCGAGCAGCGGAGGTAGTAGATCTTCTCCACGGAATCCCAGCAGCACGACGGCGTGGTGGTGGTGGAGTAGAGAATTCTGCAGGGCTTCGCCTATGCCTGTGCAGAAGATGGTGGAGGAGAGAGGCGGCAGAGATTGGGGATTATGAGAGCAATAATAGAGGAGGGGGCGCCCCTGCCCCTCTATTTAAAGGAGGGAGGGCGCGCCAGGGAAGGGGAGTCCTTGTAGGACTCCCCTCCTATGGGGCCGGCGGGTTGGGGAGGTGGGGAGGAATCCTCCTCCCCCACGACTCCTTATCTTGACCCAACAGGACTCCTTGATCCCTATCTTGATTTTCAAGCAAACTCCAAGATATCTTCTAGAACCTTCCGGAACATTCCGAAACCTTCTAGAATCCTCATACAAACACTCCGGAACATTTCCTATCTCATAAAATGATCTCCTATATATGAATCTTATTCTCCGGACCATTCCGGATCTCCTCGTGATGTCACGGATCCATTCCGAGACTCCGAACAACATTCGGTTTCCAACGCACATTCCATATCTACTTAAAACAACTTCGAACCTTAAGTGTGTCACCCTACGGTTCGTGAATATGCAGACATGATAGAGACACATCTCCTATCAATAACCATCAGCGGGACCTGGAGATCCATAATGGCTCCCACATACTCAACGATGACTTCGCGATCGATTGAACCACTTACATACGAAACTAATTCCCTTTGTCTCGCGATACTATACTTATCCGAGGTTTGATCGTCGGTATCTCCATACCTAGTTCTACCTCGTTACTGATAAGTACTCTTTACTCGTTCCGTGATATGTCATCCCTTGTGACCTAGTCACATGCTTGCAAGCTAACTAGATGACATTCCACCGAGAGGGCCCAGAGCATATCTATCCGTCATATGGATGGACAAATCCCAATCTTGGTTCATGAGCTTCAACACATACTTTCAGAATACCCAATGACACTTTTATAACCACCCAGTTACGAAGCGGCGTTTGATGTCATCAAAGTATTCATCCAGTGATGGTGATTAACATAACCTCATGGTCGAAGGAATAGGTTACTATGTGTTTGAAAGCTTACAGCAATACGAACTTAATGACTTGATCTTATGCTACGCTTACTATGGGTGTGTGTGTCCATCACATCATTCTCCTAATGATATGACCTTGTTATTAATCACATCCTAATGTCCATGATCAGGAAACCATAATCATCAATTAATCAACAAGCTAGTTCAACAAGAGGCTTACTAGGGACTCTCTTATGTTTACAAAACACACATGTATCAGTGTTTCCTAATAATACAATTATAGCATGGGATGTAAACATTCATCATAAACACAAAGATATAATAATAACCACTCTTATTATTGCCTCTTGGGCATATCTCCAACAGCACGCATGGTAGATGGCGGTCCCGGCTACCCCGTGGATGGAATCAAGGAGCAGGCATCTTGTGAGCTCCATCAGAAGGTGAAGAACCTATCCATCAAGGTGGCGGTCGGATGTGCTTTACCTTGTCCACCTGGCGCACGCTGGCATGGCCGTGAGATTCCAGCTGGCTATGCTAAAGTTGGTGTGGATGAAATCGCAATGGGGTGGGACTCAATGGAGCTTGACATCCCTAGACCTGAAGGTGAAAGGACACTCGGAGAAGTACTGGGTGGTATCATTCTATGGGACAAGAACAACATCAAGCTTCCAGGCTGGACGCCAAAGCCAACACCGCCTCCGAGTGGTCGCATGTCACCTTCACCTCCATCACCTCCAAGAAGCCCACCCCATGACTACGACCACCACAGCCCGTGTCCATCTCGATCTCCGCCGCAGCCTCCGATTATTTCTAAACGACGCAGGAGCCCAAAACGACAAATGTCGCCCCTCCCAAGAGTACCTCATAAGAATCTTCCTATCAGACCTTACGATCGTATTGACGAGGAAAACGACATGATCGTAAAGGCCGAATGTGTTGCGCAGCTTCAAAAGAAGAAACCCGAGCCCGCCCCGGTATACACCGAGAAGCAAAAAGCGTATGCACTTTCTTTTCTGAACACAAAATCGCAATATGACTTGCACCATAAGCCAGATGACTATCGACGCACACTTCAGAAGGAAGTGAAGAAGAGCAAATCAAGTAGAAGTGCAAGCGGGAGAAAATCATCAATTCAAAGTGCAACCTGGAAAAGAAAGGACGTCCCCCAGCTCGGGGAACAGGCCAAAAAATCGACCCCACCCCTCTAGGTGGTACACTCTCCAGCAGGATATGGAAGAAGCTAAGAAGCTTGCGGCCGCTATGAATGTGACTGTTGAGGAATTGCTAGGTTTCCAGGACGACAAGTTACCCAAGGCCCAGGTAGTCCCTACATATGTCCCAGGGAAGCCTCTTGTCAGCTTTGAGTAGTTCCAACAACTGCCAACACAAATGCGGAGTTTACATAAATGGTACTTGAAAGCCGTAAAGGAGGAGAGAATAATGATCGTGGCGAAAGTCCCACATGACTACTACTTCCGAGAAGAAGAGGTCCATGTTGAGTTTCCAGAACTCTTCCAGTTATACACTTTCGACGCCCTCGACAAAAGTCTCATGAGTTGCTATTGTCTGTAAGTTGTTGAATTCATTGTCTATATATAAGTTGTTCATTTTTTTCAGTTGTTCAGTTCATTGCATATAATTATCCTAATTATATCCTTTTGTACTCTATTATTATGCAGAATGAAGATCATGGAATGTAAAAGAAGGTCAATCTTCAGTGTTGGGTTCATTGACCCAGATAAAATACATTGTCGGACGCTAAAGGAAAAACCCGAGGACACACAGGAAAACCTTCAAAGGTTTCTAACGGAGCAAAAAATTTGTGACCACATACTGTTTCCTTACAATTTCGCATGAGTGTCTTACTCTATTGTACACATTCTCTTTTGCTTACTCGATGTTAAGTGTAATTGATGAGTTACTGATGTATATATAAACATGTATAGTTTCCATTGGGTTCTCATGAACATTCAACTTGATAAGGGAAGAGTTGAAGTCATGGACCCATTAAAGAGACCCCTGGAATAGTTTAGTGACATGCAGGACATGCTCCAGAGGTAATTTTCGCGCTATAGCGGTCTCTTTCGTTGATTTCCTAAGATATCACGTAATAAATAACTCATTCATTTTCTTTACCGGGTAGGGTTTGGAACCAGTTCAAGAGTGCGGTTACGGGTGACTTTACTGAGAAGCTGACGTTTAAGCCGGTCTCGGTAAGTAGTACGCGCATCTCTTTACTTCTAGTTTCAATACAATTATGATGCTGGATTATTATTTTGATTGAATTCTATTCTCGTAAAGTGCGCCAGGCAGCCACAGGGGACGAATCTATGTGGATTCTACGTTTGCGAGTTCATTCGCACGTTTACCAGTGAGCTGAATGATTATAGAGTCGATGTAAGCAATACATTCATAACATTATTTTTATTACCGTCACTTTTTGTTATCATGATTGATATTCATATTGATCTCCTTTTCTTATATAGTTCGAGAAAATGCGGGATCAGCTCCTACCACAGCAACGCGTAGTAGCAATTGCTGAAGAACTGGCAGGATTCTTGATGAACGAGATGATAGATGACGCCGGAGAATTTAGTGTGAATAGGCGCCTATGATCCCCGACCGTGTAATTGAATAGACGGGCTCTAGTCCCGATAATTGTGATCTCCATGTGTAACTATCATGTATATATTTGTATGCTCGATCTTAAGAGAAGTTATCTTATGTATGCACGAACATGTACGGTATGTGGTAGCGTAGAAAACTATTTTGAAATGAAAAAAAGAATACAAATTAAATTCTCTGCCGCGGCAGAGAACCATTTGTCCCTGTTCGTAATATGAACCGGGACTAATGGGGGGCACCCAGCGCCCGCAGAGACAGCCACGTGGATGCCCATTGGTCCCGGCTGGTAAGGGGGCCGGGACTAATGGGTGGGCCTTTAGTCCCGCCCCTCCAGTCCCGGTTACCAGGACCGGGACTAAAGCCCCTTACGGGCCGGGACTGGAGGCATTCTCATACCCAAATCCGGTGCTATTTAGCGCCGGATGGATGTAACTTTCGTCCTACGAACGACCAGTTTTTCAGTCACATTCCTAGGCGTGGTTACTAGACAAGACAAAATCAGCGATATTTAGCCCGAATTAGGCTCAGATTTACACAGTTTGGCGTAAATATGAATACAGAGCAATGTTCTGCACATGAAATTAAACACAACAAATTTGGCATAGTTCTCCATAGATTGAAAAACAATATAGTTCGGCCTAGTTTGGCCAGATCATGTTCGGAATGGCTGCATGTGTTGCCCTTGCGTATCCATATGTGCTCCACTAGATCATCCCGCAACTATTGATGCACTGTCGGGTCTCGGATCTACTGACGCATGTGCACACTTCTAAAACTTCCACATATTGTCTATCAGACCCCCAGCATGCACCGCATGTGCACACTTATAAAGTTTCCACTGTCGTTGTACCGTCGATTCATCTAAAGGACATAGATCCGCATAACCCATGTCAAGCCTCTTGTCAATGCCGCCAAGGCGCTAGATAGTGCCACCGCCCTGAGAATGTGCATCATCACGTGCATTGCTACATCACGCCGTCGAGACCTAGCACAATATACAAAGTAGATGCCACACTGCACCACCTCACGATCCCTCTAGCTAGCATCTATTCCTGAAAAGGAGATCCCCTATGATGGTAACATCGTCGGACACCTCCATCTCCGATCCTAGATAGGGTTCCAACAGGAGCATCCCAATGAGGAGACGAGAACTGCATCAACCGCAACAAGAGCTCCTAAACAATGCATCAGTGGAGGGGTGTGACACTAAGAGCACCATTGTTTATTTGTTAGAGGATCTAGGGTTTACCCCAGAGACTCACAAACTAGGACAACTCCCACAAATGATGCCTCCACTAAGGTACAAGATGCGTGAAGGTGTCGCCATTGATTCAGTTCCTACCAAAATCTAGAAAAAGTTTTTCACCCAGAAAGGAACACATGTCATCTAGTCGTGCCATCTTTGCTCAAGACCGACGTCGTCGCCACCCCGCAAGCCCAACACCAGCAAGGGCCTCCGCCACCATGCATGCATCAAGGGTGTCGAGGCGCTCCGCCATCAGGGGCGTCACATCGCCACTACAGATCTGGGGCTGCCATCTCGGGATCCAATCCCCGTCGCACAGTACAATGGACAAAGTCCCCTGGAATGGGCCCACCCCCACCATGGACGAAGTCGGCGGTAGCAGTGTCCGGGGCGGGGGTGTGGAGAGAAGCTGTGCAAGTATTCCACATTTAGGTTCCACACATGTATCATAGAACCCGTTCGTGGGGCGGCGACGTAGGCGGGGAAGAAGACGACTAGGGTTAGGGTTTCTATGATCAAAGTTTTTGTCGTTTGCAATTGTAAATAGACTATGTGTTTATTAATGCGCGAGTGACCCCGAATTAGCCCTACCCCGTAACACGATTGCGTAGGTTTATGGCGTATCCTCACCTTGACATGCTTTTTTTTGCGAAATCCCACCAATGGGCCTGAAATAATTTGGCCTGAACTGATGCATTGTTTAGGAGAACAAAATATAAGGGCTGAAATAATTTGGCCTGTTGTACGCGTTGGAGATGGTACCGGACTAACGGTATCAGATCCGTATGCGTGTGTGAGCATCGATATGGTATGTTCTCCGTGTCCTACGAGGACTCCTCGTTCGAGTCCCGGGCCTGCATCATCACCTATATACATACAGGCCGGGACTCGTTCCAGAGAAGCAATCCTACGAGCAATCTTGAGTTGCACACCTCGAGAGCGTGTTAGTTGATCTTTCGATCTGTGGCTTTGGTACTGCGGCGCGTGCGTGCAGTGCAACGATCAGCAGAGCCAACGCAAAGAGGAGACATGGAGGAGTGGGTCCTTCTCGGCGAGTGCGGCAGCGACGCCGACTCCGTGCAGTTCGTCGACGGCTCCGTCTCGGACAAGGCCAGCAAGATCAGCTTCACCACGGTGCAGATCGGCGACGCTCTCGACTCCTCCGGCGGCGGTGGCGGCGAAGAGCTCCCGGGGTCGCCCATCGGTGGCGCGGAGAACGAGGACGACGACGGGAAGAGCAACGGCGACTACGGTTACTTCGATCTGAATCTCGCCGGCAGCAAGGCGGTCTTCGGCGCCTCTGACTACTGCTTCGACCTCAACCTGTTGGCTAGCATCCTCAGCATGGGCAGCGTTGGCTGTGACACCGGGATCCACGGTGTCCAGACTGAGACAGTGACGACGCCGCTGACGAGTTGTGCACGGGCGGCAGACACCTCGACGACATTGATATGGAGAGCATTATTGGTGCCGAGGACGGTGATGACACCGAGAGCTCTGATGCCGAGGAGAGCGACGACTGCTGCGATGATAGCACGGAGTGCTCTGACGCTAGGAACTCACACGTTGCTGCTGCGCTGCAACCGCTACGCAGCTTGGTAGCCGCGGCCGCCAGGGAAGCGTCGCTGCCCCCCACTGCTCCCCACCTCTTCTTCCCCAATGCGCCCCTCTTCATCGCCAGACGAGCTGGGGCCTACACGTCCACGGCGGCGTCGCCACCGCCCCCCTGTGCGCCCCACCTCTACTTCCACAACCGAGCCTACTAATTAGCCGTGCATGACAGCCGTACACATGTGGCGGACAATCAACATCGAGATGCTCAAGTTTAAGTTTGGGATACTCTATACTCCGGTCCTGCATTTTGTTTCTGTTTTATCCAAATATTTTACAATCTGATGCTACGGGTTTGCAGTCTTGTGCGAGTCTCGGTGACATATATAGTATCGGTGTTTAGTAGTGAAGTGTTTCTGTGTTTGTCCAAGGCTGTGTTTCTCCTCCACGTTATAATAATCATGTTTCCCTCGCTCACTTTTTCCAATCTCAGTGTTTATGTGGCTCTTTTTTTTGTTTAATCTCGAGGATATTCTAAATAAGTGGTACTACTTACAAAAGGATAGTAACATTATATTCCAACTTTCAGTTTGAGCTCGAATAAAGTTGCAATCTAACAGCTCATGCTTTCAATATCAAAATTGGAACTTACCTATTAAAAGATCACTTAGTTTAGTTCTGATGTATTCTTCTCGATCTTTGCTACCCGCACTTCTACCTTTTTGTAGTTTCTTGATAATGCAAGTCTGAAGTAAGTAAGTACGTATGCATAAAAATCATATAAAAACTTGCATGTTAGAAACCATTCCAACATATATCACCAATATCGCAGAGACATCTATCAGTCGTAAAGTGCAACCGAGCAAATCTTGAAACATTCTTCTCAAACTAAAGCAACATTTGTTGTCTTGCAATAAACTCATCATAGGTGGTTTCAACCTGAATTGTCATTAATTCTAGCCGTCTCGCCTAATAAAATAAAAAGAATTCAACGAAGTTAACTTCAGACAAAAGGCCTTTATAAGTTTCAAGTACTATTACCCGCAAAAAAAAAGTTTCAAGTACTATTGTCTTCAGGTGGATATCAAGACATCCAATAAGTTTTTGGTGTTTACGTCGCCAAAAATTGTTTGGTCACCCTGAAACATGATGCATTGGCTGAAAAAAGAACATGGACAAACAAAAGATCAACCACGTCAGTAAGAAAAATATATGAAAAGAGAGCTGAACACTAAAAAATATCAATGAAGAATGGTTACCTCATTTTGAATGTACAACTTCTCCAAGCAGGGAAAGTGTCTCATCAAGTCAATAGCCTTATCCACATCTAAAACATGCATATGAAAAGCGAAACTCTTGACAAGGCACCCCACCGTCGTTAGGCTATTATCACACAAACACTTCATCATGAACGAAATACATCATTAGGACACATCTCTAAATATGCAACTGATGTGGCAATTCTCTACAAATATAGCAATGCAGCTAAGTACCTCACTAATCCTGGTGAAGAAGGGATGGCCATAATTGATGGATCATATGGTCTCCAGCTTAGGTGTGGAGATTACTAATACTCGCGCACCGTCAAATAGATCAAAATGGAGCAACCTTTCAAGACAAGGCGCATTCTCGATGACGAGCTCCTCCAACCGGGTCTCAGCCCTCCATGTGCAATAAAAATGCATGCGTATAGTGATGCTTCTAAGTTTAAAGGAATTTATCCAGAGAGAACGGAATCCAGAGATGTTGTAAATCAGCAAGCACTCAAGGACAGGGCAGCCGGCAAGTTGAAGGCAATGCAGAGAGTTAATGTTGGGGTAGACCAGGTCCCCTGGCATGCCATCTTCTTGGCTTCGGGAGCTTGTCGATCTCGTAGCAGCGGGGCGCAGTGGGATTCTGATGTTCTTCACAGCACCTGGAGATCTTGCTGCATCTAGCCACTGTCTAGCAGTAGGTGTTGTCTTAGGAGCAAGGCAATCTGTGAGCAGAAATTGTTCACCTTCTCCAACATTGGCTCCTTGAAGATGAGCCTCCACCTTTTCAAAGTGGTGAGGATCAATCTTCACACCTGTTGAATATTCATCCAAGGTTGTCCATCAAAAATCAAGTTATTCCTTGTTTTCCAGAGGCTCCAAAGCACAACAACAAAATCAAGTTATTCTTTGTTTTCCAAAGGCTCCAAAGCACAGCAAAAAACTAACTTAAGCACTGCATGTTTTTTTTATTTTCTATCCAAAACTTAGCAACTAACATATAGCTAGAACCTACATCTACTGCAAAAAAAATCAGCTATCACAGGACAAATTTGTCTAGCAACAATGCGCCCAAAGAAAACATGCTCAATAGTTTATTGTCACTGCAGAAAAAATGCATTCCTCACGTTTATTAAAATGTCTTTTTTCAGATTGTCTCTAGTCATGAGCCTGTTCTGAGAAAGAAGCGACAGGAAAATACGTACTCTAGGAGGAACATGTAGTTTCCAAACTGCAGGAATAAAAACAGGGGTAACTCCACAAAAAATGATAATAGCATACATTGATGAGGTAGAGTATTTTCCTTTGTTTTCATAATGCCAGATCAAACTATAGAGATTAACAGAACATGTAATTTTATAGGAGACCTCCTCTAATTCATACCATGTCTGCATCAGATTAGTTTTAAAGTTCCTCCTAAAAGTTAGTCTTACCTGGGTCCCATCCCAAATCTATCTCACAGTCTTGTTTTGTTCATTGCACAAAACATAGAGATCAAAGAATTGAACAGCAAGGGGAGAAGTGTCAATCCAGGTGTCTTCCCAAAATCTCACTTTTTCTCCATCCTCAGTTTTCTATGTATAGCTAATTTAACACTCTTAACAGCCCACATAAAACCCTTACAAAATTCGGACACACCAATAGTGTGGCTACAGAAAACATCAGGGTTTTGGGTGTTATACTTAGCATCTAACAGGGTTTTCCAAGACTTGCCATTATCTTTGGCATATCGTTTCATCCATGACCCCAGTAGGCAAAGGTTAAAATTTGCTAAAACACAAATACCTAGACCTCCAAAATCCTTTTTCTTCCACACCAGCTTCCAACAAGCTAAGTGTTATTTCATGTTCCCCTCAAAATCATTCCAGAGGCAATTAGCCATCTGCTTATTGATCAAGTAAATGGGAATGGTTACTATGCAAGCTTTGATTAAGGTCATTCTAGAAGCATAAGAGAGGAGTTTTCTCCTCTAGCCCGCAATTCTCTTAATTAAGTATTTTGTCGATTAGAGGTTGAATATCCTCTCTTCTCAGTTTTTCATACTGGAGGGCGATCCCCAAATATTTTATGGGGAAGGTGCCAATAACACACCCCAAAATATCAGCAAATATTGGTATTTCCTCTTGGTAAAGTCCTAAAGGTATGTGTTCACTATTGTTATAGTTAATCCTCATACCAAATACTTGCTCAAAACAAATGAGAACCATTTGAGGTTAGTTACCATCTCTGGAATTTTTCAGAAAACAAGATGGTGTCATCAGCATATTGCAACCTCATGACACCACTAGGGAAAAGGTTAGAGCATAGGCCTCTAATGAGACTAGCATCAGAAGCTTTGATCGGCATTGTGGTTAGCATAGCAGGAAGGGAGAGAGTGGGTCTCCCTACCTTAGACCTTTCCTAGTGACAAAGAAATTTCCTATGCAGTTATCAAGTTTGACCCCCACAAAGCCATTATGAGTGACATCTCTAATCCAACACACCATAGTAGGCCGTGATGGTTCTTCTTCGGTGTGTTGATTGTGATTCCGCTGTGAGTTGAATAGTAGTAGAAAATGGTCCGCACGGGTTTGTGTCGTGGATCGAGCCCACTGGATCCTTATAAGTTCAATGTGGGCCACGTCCATGGCATGCCATTCCGGTTGCGATGGGTCGTTTCCACCACCCATTTGACGCGAATTTTCATGATTTCATTTATGCTGATTTATTTCAGGAGTCGGGAAGCCTGGCGTGATTAATGTAGGGCAATTGTAATCTAGGTGTGTGACACATGAGTAGTAATTTCACTTGCAAAATGAAATGAGAGGAGAGAATCCTTGCTGAAGAAATCGCTCAATTTGACACTACGATTTCAGGTGTATCCATGGGACTATGTCTATCATGCCTTTGTTGCACATATCATATCTTTGGGTCAACTTTTCGCGTTGATATAATCATGAATACGAGTCAATCATTGCATATAATCTGGTGTATATTTACCAATTAATGTTCTGATTCTTTAGGTGTATGTATATTGTTTGTTTGTTTGTGTTGGTGTTCGGCGCCGAGATGATTATATATGAGAGACAACTCATGATATATATTCTAGTGTATCTTTATCAATTAATGTTTTGATTCTTTAGGTGTATGTATAATGTATTGTTTGTTTGTGTTGATGTCCAGCGTCGAGATGATTATATATGAGAGACAACCATTACTAAGGTGTCACCACGATTGTATGTGGCCTTATGCCCACCGACGGATTATACGGGGAATGTTAAATCGGCCTACTGCATGCATAGTGGCTATCCGCGTGACTATGTCCATCATGCCTTTGTTGCACATATCATCACCTAGGGTCGACTTTTCGCGTCGAGATGATCATGAACACGAGACAACTCATTGCATATAATCTAGTGTAACTTTATTGATTGATGTTTGATTCATTAGGTGTATATTTTGTTTGTTTTTAGCCAATATCTGGCATCAAGACGATAATATACGAGAGACAACTCATGGTATATCTTATAGTGTTATCTTCACCAATTAATATATGAGTCCAAAAATAATTAAGGAAAAAATTGTTAATAGAAGACACCTCTTACAATAGCGAAAAATATCATATGTTCTGACTCAAAGGTTCTCTTTTTTATGTTTGTCTATTCCAGCTCACAGATCAATATACATATACGTGGTCGTATGCCCACATCAAATTATATGAGACTGTTAATTCAGCCTATTGAATGCATAGTGGCAGAACAGGAAATAAACAAGATTGACAACGGAAAAAGTGATTTGCAATAAAGAAGACACACGTTAACATCTTTTAGAGAAAATTGCGCAAACCAACTCTTGGGAAGAAAGTTGCACTAATGAGTAACTTAAATTTACTTCTACACAAACCAGTGACTTTAGGGGTAATTTGTTGCAAGGACACGTAATGAACTGATTGCAATGTTTAATCGTGTGTTTGCACTATAAAAAATGTGTTAACTTGTGATATTCTCCTAGTGACCGCGGGTGAATTGGTTACAGATCTATGACCATTTTAAATCAAATAGTCGGGGGTCCAAATCCTGGAAAACTACTATGTTTTTGTTAGAAAGGTCATAACTTCATTACACCAATTGGTCGTAACATAGACAGTACCAGTCTAAGACGTTAATATTAGGCGACTATGACCAATTTAAATGGTCATGATCGTTGAGTCATGATGCCCTAAAATAACTGAGCGGTCACCTCTGCAATTTCGTTTCAGCTTTTGCTGACGTGTCCGTATATGTATCGTTTACATGTGTCAATTTTCGCTTAAGTGTCCAGATAGCACTAGGATGAACCTAGTACTGACATAAGAGGCCTAGCACGTTGACAGGTTGACCATATTGACTAGGACCAATATTTGATGTGGGGGATCCACCTGTCATATAGACCAGTAAACCAAACAGACTATGCTGACTAGGACCAATATCTGATGCGTGGGGAACCCACCTGTCATATAGACAAGTACAAACCAAACTGATAGACGGGACCCGCGTGTAGAACTGACAGGTCGGACCCGCTAACTGATAGACGAGACCCACCAACTGATAGCATCAAAACTCTCTAATTCCAGAAAAAATGGGATGAACCTGGTACTAACATATTGGGCCCACCAGGTTGACTATGTTGACTAGGACCAATATCCGATGTGGTGGGACCCACCTGTCATACAGACCAGTAAACCAAATTGTATCTGATGCATGGGGAGACCCACCTGTCCTACAGAACAGCCTCTTAGTTATTATGATGCCTTTAGAAATCCCTAAGGTGTGCGCAGAAGACTGGATTTTTACCATTCCAGATTTTTCTAGCAACCTATCCAACATGATAAGAAGTATAGAGTGGATAAATGTCATATTTTGTATAACAAAAAAATACTCCCTCCGTTTCAAAATAAGTGACGTGGGTTTGTCTATATTCGGATATATCTAGACACGTTTTAGTGTGTAAGTACATGCGAATCTAAACAAACTCAAGTCACTTATTTTGGGACGGAGAGAGTAAGTGGTTTTAGGTATACATGGCGTTGATCTAAAAAAATATTTCTGTCCTTAGTAAATGGCATCCTAAGTTCTTAACGGAGGATTACACCTTCTATTTCAGCTAAATCGAGAGACACCCACTTGTAGAAAGGACTTACACGAGTTAAACAAACTATTATTTACTTTAATTTGCTATTGTGTGGAGAATGGTGAGGGTCCTCATTTGTTTTGGGAAGATAAATGGTTAGATGGTGGCAAATTATGTGAGCGACATCCTAGAATTCTTAATATTGCATGGAGCAAACATGTTGCTGTTCGCTTTATTTTATGAATAACTTCATTTAATGTTGAAGGACAATGTGGAAAATAATACACTCGCAGCTGGTAATAATGTGTTTAAGTGGAATATAAACGCTATAGGATGTTTTATTAGTGCTTTTATTTTGTCTCATTTGACTCTAGGTTATTGTTCGGTCCAAAAACTATGAAAACTTAAAGTGACAATAAGATTAAGGTCACCCTCTCATTTATTTTGTCGGGTTGTCATTCCTACAAGTTAACTTTTTTGAAAAAGAATATATATTATATCACGGAGATACCAATTACATCCAGCCTCTGCAACAACGCATGCCCTAGCGGTTTTACGGATGCACACAGCCAAAAAAAAGAATAAGAATTACAAAAAACTAAAGTCCTGCTACAGAGAACTATTCCTCAAAGCAACGTCTAACACTACCAGAACAACACCAGTAGTCAATCACTCCAATAGCAACGCCTTCAAGAAAGAAACAGTGCACAAGCACCGTCGTTGTCCGATAAAAGATCATAGGTTTTCACCCTGGAGAAAGTCTTCGCTCACAAAACAATACCTCCAACAAGGTCATTGCCAGGCACAACCAATTAAGGTCACACCTTGGATTTTCACCCTGCAAGGTAAGACTCGGAACTCCTCCTGGGTTGACGTCCCCGCAAACAGTCGCTGCACGAGTCACAGATTACGCAGCCAGTTCCTCGTCGCCTCAAAGACTCAAATCACCATTGCTGCCCTCATGTTCCTTCTTTCCTGACATTCTCCATATCTGACATCACCATGGATCGTCGAAGACATGAAACATGATGGTAACAAACAGCGGAGCTTCGCAACGCTCCCGCTGAAATCAAATGGCTAGAAAAACATGGGTACGCATGTGGCGTCCCGCAAAAACCACTACTAGAAAATCACGGTGTTTTTGTGCATTGCATCATCATGACCGCATGCTCATGTCATCATGCCACATTGCATTTGAGCATCGTCATCATCATGCATGGTTTGCCAAAAGCTATTTTTGAAAAGCCTGATTTTGTTTTCTAGATACCCCGTCTTTATTTCAAATTAAAACCCGGGCTTGTCCGGATTATATCGTTTCGTGTACAAACGGCTTCTAAAAGCCTTGTTTGAAATAAATATTTTATTTTAATTATTTTTAGGGGGCAGCCCGCCAGGCCCGAAAACCCGGCCAGCCACCTCCAAACCATAAAACTAAATCTACCTAGACCTAACCGTAAGCTAACCCTATTCTACCCCAACCCTCATCCGACCACAACCACACTCCACCGCCGCCTCTCTCTCTCTCTCTCTCACCCCGCCTGCCACCTCACCCTGGCCAATCCCAGGCCTCCACCTCACCAACCCCTCCCTAATCTCCCTCCACCTCACCCAACACAGCCGCGCTACCCCAAATTTTCCTCCCGCTCCCGCCTGCTGGCCCCACCACCACCGACAGCCTCCTGCCTAACGCCACGCACACCGAACCACTCCCCGGCCGCCACCTGGGCGCACTCCCTTCCACACCTGCCGACCGACCGCCCCCTGGACCCCGATCCCCACACACCTGCCGCCCACGCCCTCCCACGCGCGCTCCCCTGGTCCGCCACCTGGCCCCACCTCGCGGGAGACGCGCCCCTGGCCCAAAACCGTCGCCCGTCCTCCTCCATCTACCTCGCTCCTCCCCAGATCCCACCAACCGCCGCTGCCGAGCTCTCCTCCCAGGCCCCGCCGCCGGCCTCCCGCGTCGCCCGGCCTCCCTCCACCTCGCAGAGCATCGCTAGGTCCTAGGCGCCGCCCTCTCCTTCCATCGGCGTCACCACCCTATGCTCTGCAAGCACCGGTCGCCGACGCCTCCCTCTTCTCGCGTGGCCGCCCTCGCCCCCTCCTCCGCGGCCTTCCCGAGCTTCCGCGCCTCCTGGCTTCCTCCCACCGCATCTGCCACCCTCGGCCGCACCGCCGCTGAAGCCAGCGCCTCCTTTTCCGCCGCCAACCAGGACCTACGCACCAAGCCTGCCCCGACCTCCTCCTCCCCCGTTCGCCCTCCTCCCTGAGGCAGCACCCGCCGCCACCTCGTCCCGCGCGTACCCTGCCTCCCTCGTCCTACAGCCGCAGAGCGCCACCCCGCCTCTCGGCCTCCCTCTTCCTCCCTGTATTCGACCTACCCCGCCTCCCCCGTCCTCCTCGCCTTCATCTTCGGTCACCGCCGAGCCGCCTCCGCGATCTCCGCCTTCGCCGCCGGTCCTCCTCCCGTCTGCGTCGTGCGCCGCCGTGCCCTGCAAGCTCGCCCCTGCGGCTTTTCCCCGCCACCGGGCCAGGTCTTGCTATCGGCGTACTCTCCTTCGAGCCAACACACCCCTGCAGCCTTCGCTGTCCCCTGCGGCAGGACGAGTTTCGGCCCTTGTGCCCAAGTATTTGGACGTCATGTCGTGTTCCTGTGATGTATGATGTCCAGTTTCGTGTCCAGGTGATGGCAGTTTTCTCTAGCGTTGGTTGTCCACACTACTTGTGTGTTGGTTGCCCCGGTTTCCGGATCCGATGGTGCTTTGACGTGGATGTGCTACCACCATCACCTCTCGGAGAGATGTTGCAGCAAATATCCTCAAGTCGAACAAGAACTCTGAGATGCCCCTCAAAGTAATTGTTGCGGATTCAAGTTCGCCATCGACCTAGTGCCAACAAGATCTCCGTCCCGATCCCGCCGAGACCCCATAAACCAAGTTCTCCGACAAGGAACACCAAGAACTTCCGAACGCCAAGACCGACCCGATACGCGGACCTGACAAGATCTTCGCGACGACAAGATCGACACCGACCAGGGCGAATCCGATGTGCCCCCGACGCCAAACCAAGTCCTTCTTCCCAGAACGCCAAGCTCTCCTTCCGTTGTCCGAGACCGATCCCGTCGAACCGTTCTCCCCGTCGAACCCTGAGACCGATCCCCGAACCCCCGGAACCAAGATCTTCCGAACCCAGATGTGAGACCCTAAGCCTCTGTTTTTATAATATGACATTATCAACTGTCGCATATTAAATTGTTCATGCATGCATACTTGTCTGTGGTTTGGGGGCATTATAGTTGATTCACCTAAATTAAAAATGGAGTCGATATGCGGAATACCTTTTGTCTTATTCCGGACTCCATTTAAATTTGCCTAGCGAACCGATGCCATGTTTTGCCTTGTTAAAACAACATTTAAAATTGCGGGGGTTTTAAATAACTTGAACTATATAATTATTTGTCGGGACCCCGGTTCTACTTAATATGGCCTAATTGCACCGCATCTCTATCATATCATAATCATGTTGGATCTTCTGCCGTAGTATTAAATATTGCATCCGGTGTTTCTTCTAGTGTTTACTTCTTCGCGGATTAGGCTGATGAGTTGGTGTGAGTATCGACAAGTTCTCCGGATATAAACCTTCGGCAATGTTTCCTAGGCGAGCATCTCTCCCCCTTCTACCTATTTTGCATTTATAGTCTTTATTTCCTCCTGTTGTTCTATTGCTATCCGTGTCGCGATGCTTTAGTTTTCCGTACACCAGTTATATCCCGTGCAGCCTCTATATTGCCTTGGACACCTCCTATTACATGTGTTTGGTAGATAGCTGGCCTTGCGAGTCGTAGTTGCTTGCTCAGGTGCGATCTCGTGTTGTCGAGTACCAAGTGTTGGAATACTGGCAGATGGTTGTGGTGGAGATGATCATGTCTTTAATTACAACTATTAAATTGCTAGATATAATTAATGCAGAGGCATCAGTGGGCAATAGATGTTATTTGGTTCTTCCACGCTCACTTGTGTCCCGTAGGACCCCGAGTACTTGATACCTGTTCCTTGACTATTCGCACTATCCACATCGGGGAGACCCTATGGGATCCCCCTGAGCCAGAGCTTGATTCATTTCTATTTCTTGAGGCCACAAAGTAGTTTAGGGCTTTATTCCTATCCTGTACTTATGCCATGTTTTACTGCTTTATTTAAGATTGTGCGTGGAGCACCTGTACTGTTTAGGATTGCGGAGTGTTTTCGCGGTATCGACAAGCCCAGTCACACTTTCGGGTTCCCAGTCGTTTACAGCCATTGGCGCAAACCTTGGGTCCGTCTCGGAGCCGGCCAACTTCGTTGCGGGTAGCTTAATGGGGTGCCCCCCTGAAATATTATGAATCCTGTGATTGCTTTGTCGTGAAAGCCTCGTTGGGTTTTGAGTTGGTTTTTCCGAGGTTGATCGAGTGTGTGTTGCTATTTGTGCACCCCTGCAGAGTAAAACTTTCTGAAAGCCGTGTTCGCGGTTATGGACGACTTGGAGCACAGTATCTCGATCATAGACAAGCATAACTAAAGTAGTGCTATAAACTTGACTTTATATGTGACTAGTAATCAGCTTCACTACAACGGAATGGATGATAAAAGTGCCAACAACTGGTGGAACTGGGGTGTATTGTGTCATGCTGTACCTGCCTAATAAATATTGCAACTCCAATGGAATGTGATAAAAGTGCCAACAACTGCTGGGTTTTGGGATTCCTCAGGACAATTATACCTGACTAGTAAATGCTCCAACGATAACGGAATGGTTAACTAAAACTGTCCACTACTTATGCTACCAGGATGACTCATGCTAGATATCTGACTAGTAAGTGCTTCAACTATAATGGAATGAGTAAAAGTGCCAACCGTGTGAGTTCCTCGGTCTGACTTCCTCGTTTGGTCTCGAGGGGGAAATACTAGGATGGATATGTTTGGTGTTAGTCTCAAGTTGGATCCGAATAGGTCTTTCTTATCCCTCTCTAATAGCCGCCAGTTTTATTGAGTCTCTATAGGTTGCTTAGTGCTGCTGCGCTGCCGCTTCAGTCCACCATACCTATGTAAGCGAGAGCCGCCGAATTCTAGCCTCGCCGTGTACTGGCCTCAATACTGACGCTTCTCTTTTTCCTTTGCCCTTTGTCGGCACCCCTTTTGTTTTAGCAGGTTTGAGATCGACGTCGTTAGCAGGGTTACCCTTCCGGCTTCGCCTGGGCAGGGTTATGGACGCCATTGGTTATTCTTCAGGGCTCTTAGCCCCATTTGCATCTTGTCCGTAGTCGGACGCTCTATCGTTTTCAAGGTGATTTGGATCTTTGTATTGTATATCTATATTCTTGGCTTGTTGAGTCGTTGTTGTAGATATATATGTTCTGTGGTTCCCATCGAGGACTGTTGAGTAATGGTATTACTTCGTTTTCCACCCGCACGAAAGTGCCTGGTGGGCGTCCTTGAATCTTTTCTATGCGGGTTTGGCGGAAAGGGCTAAAACTTGCATAGGGTCGATTTGAGGGTGTTACAACGCACGACCGAATACCTTCCGATCCAACAATCTCTAGGCATAATGCGCCCATGGGAGTTCGCCAGCGGAGCCTTCTGGAACCCGCCTCTCCAGGCTAGATTAACGAGAGCAAGCAATAAGCAGATGTTTGTCTTCACGCTGAAGGAACCCTAGGACTGCCCGCCATTATTGGACAGAGCAACAGGCCCCCACGCCGCCGTCCGCTGCCCGCCCCCTCCGGCGGAAGAGGAGACAATCCTGCAAAAACAACATGCCCCGCCGGTCTGTCGGCCCGAGCAAGAAGCATCATGCTGCCTCCCCACGCACCTTCAGGCAACCAAAAGGCCACGCCGATGGAGGATCTAGGAGGGAGCCTAGACCTATGACCACAACTGCCACACCTTCTGCCAAAACCCGATGGGAAAGCCACCGCCGCAACAAGATCCGAGGCATCGGCCCAGCCGCCGCAAGCAGCCGATCTCCACGATCGGATCTCACGTCCGGGGGCAGCCACACGACCAGGGGCACCACCCCGGCTGCCGCGTGTAGCCGAAGAACCAGTGCCGACCCCAGCCGCCACCGGCAAAATAGCCACCGTGATCTACTCTCCTCGGCCCCTTAGGCGTCGGGCCCACCGCCACCGTGGTCGGCGCCGGTGGCAGTGGCAGAGGGGTGGTAGACCAAGGAGGGGTTGGGGTTGGCGACATGTGAGGAGCCCCTCGGCGACGCCCTAGGGTGCGCCGCGGGAGGGGAGGGCAGTTTGTTTAACTTAGTTAAACGCAACTGACAAAAGATACACATTCTTGATTTTGTTTTTAGCGGGAGTCTATATTACATTTATATTGTGATTGGCCAATGGCCAGTGTAATGTGGTGTTCTATTTATCATGCTTTAAATAGTAATCCTCCTCGAAGCATGTCATATAATTGAATATATTGGTTATGAGGCATTGACAAATCTCCGCGTTCTCTTATTTATGTGTCAACTTCAACATTATTTTGGTCTATATGGATTAGTGTCAATGATTTGTTTTTATTTTAACAAGATGAAAGTTGTATCAGTTCCAGATGTGCTATTCTTATGTATCAATTAGATTTGGTCATGGGCTTTCCTATATCGTTTCAACACCAGGATATGGTGGAAAATGGTGTGAGAGGCTAGAATGGCTTTCAGGAAGTTCATTTATTTCACGGTTTGGGTACCATGTGGTGCATATGCTTACTACTGTGTAATGGATTATGAGGCCAATTTATGTGTTTAATAGGCTTAAAATTGGTTTTTCTGTGACCTGTCACACTTCTTGACTAGGCTACACATGGTTTATGTGTGGCTTGCAACAGTCTTTGATTTGGCTATATTCTTGTTTACTTGTTATGTTATGAGTTTGTTATTAATATTGGCTATATATATGTCGATGCAGATACCAGTGGTAGTGGAAGCTTCTATTTTCTAAAAAGGTAATCCCTCCATTTCAAAATATAAGATGTTTTAGCTTTGTGAAACGAACGTATCTAGATCATTTTTAGTGTGCAGATTCACTCCGAACCTACACACTAAAAGATGTCTAGATACATTACCTTAAAAGACGTCTAGATATATTAGTTTCACAAAGCTTAAATATCTTATATTTTGAAACGGAGGGAGTATAATTTAGCAAACAAAAACTGTAAGTATACCTCTGTATCTCATATGTTTGGGAAATAGCTTCATGAGAGCCCATGCAAGCGCTCACATCGCTTATTTATATTAGGGTTAATGCTTTGGATTAGTCCATTTGCTTTTTCCATAACGATGTTGTTTTTTGATAGAAAAACAATATTTTTGGTCATATCCTGTTTATGTTCTTGTCTATCAATTGGTAAATCTTACAATGAACTGGACAACTGGATACGATGATGGAAGGTGGCAACATGTTATATTCATGTCCAATAATCGATGACAATTTAGCAATAGCTATGATCTTCTAATTAGTTTATTGACATGATTCTTCATATTGTTCTTCCATTATCTAAAAAAGATAGTTACTAATAAAAAATCTTGTCAAGTACTTTGGTAATAAAAATGTAATTCTCAGCAGGTACTCCGCTAATAAAAAAATTGCTGCAGCAATGTGCTATATCTAGCATGTGGTTCAGATACGAAAGCATGAAATGCTTGTTGTTTCTACACAAAAAAAGAACTAATATTACATGGTCTGTCATGTTAGAGTAGCACAATTTGATTCGTTGTCGAACCAAGCATAACTTAGGTGGTTATGTTATTTATGGTGAATCCAGCTCATGTAGATTCAACTTTTATCTGGACTTATTTCAAGATTTAATCCGTGATGTTCTTCCGATGGTAGGCGATGCGTTAACTGTGAGTCTCCTGTGGTGACTTTGTCAACCTCAATACCTATCAGCTCAGATAGGATAAGAGTGAGTGTATGTGCGTGTCTATGAAAGTATGTATTTGTAATGTGTTTCTAAAAAACAATTTGATTCATTGATAACCTTGAAGAAATGTTCCATATTTGGCATACGAGTCTAGAAGAAATTAGAAAAAACACAGACACACAGATAAAATCATCAGGACACTTCAAAATAAAATATTGGTCAGTATAATAACTAATAAAATGTTGGTCAGGCTGTTACTGCTGATGAGCTTCGTCACAGAGGGGGCAAAATGGAACTAAGGCGGCAGCCAACACCAGGCTCTGATCAAAGCAAATTCAGAAACACGTCCTGCAAACACCAATCCATTTCTATTGGAAACAAGCAGATCCCATTGCTCTGCACATCCTCCAGATCGTTGCCTGTTGTTTGAAATGGGTTGGTGATTTTTGCCAGCTGTCATCGCAAAATGTTTGCTACTGTGATATTGTGCAATTTGGAAGGATATGATATAACGGAATTCAAATGTACGTAAATATGAAATAGCACTGGAAACTAAATGTACAGAGGAAGAACAGTGAAGCTCTGATAATAATTGGGAACAAAAAATATACCCATGAGTATACTGGTGGATGCAAAATAACGCTGCATGTTTGGAATTTTGAGCAACAATGTTCAAACCAGAAAAGGCAGATGACCCCAAGATTAACAGCCATATTTCAGGACAGAGAGATAGCAATCCAAAAGGCCGGGGCAACTAAAATACAGCATGCTAATACGGATGGATTGGCAATTTTCTCCATGCAAAAAGAGTAGGCTCATACAATCCTCTAAATTGTCTCTAATCAGGTACCAGTCTAGACATCTGCACCTAGCATAAACTTATCTTTCTCCTTGTTCCCATCTTCGTTACGAGTCAAAGCTCACCAATTTAACTGAGAGCACATATGACCGAAGGATGGCCAGAAGCTACTAACCGCAATAACAATCAGCATAAGTCACAGAAACTACCAAAATACAATATCAATCAGTTAACATTTTCGACAAAATTCAAGAGAAATCCAATAGTCACCGCATATAATAACACATAGGACACATACAGCATGTCTAAATGACATAAGGTTCCACGGTAAAACAACACACAGGAAGACAAAACACGAAATGAGATAGGCATGGGTAACTCTGGAATGCACCAAACCAGTCTCCAGCATCAACGAACAAAGGAACATTGGAGATATCCCCAATATCACGGAGACATCTGTCAGTCGTATAGTGAAACCGAGCACCTCTTGAAGCCTTGTTCTTCACCTGAAGCAACCTCTGCTGTTTTGCAATAAACTCCTCGTCAATGGTTTTAACCTGAATCGTCATTGACTCTAGCACTCTTGCATTCCGTACAAAGAAAGAGACGAAGTTAACTTCGGACACAATGCCCCGATAAGATTCCAGTACTATTGTCTTCAGATGAGCATCAAGACATTTGATATTGGGGTTTCGGTGCTTACGAAGCCAGGAATTCTTTGGCCCTGTCCCCATAACATTCCCTGACTGCAGAGGAGCATGGACAGATAAAACAACTTCAGAAGTGAGAACTGTAAGTATATCAAAAGCAAAGTTGAACACCATGAATTATCGATTAAGAATGCTGAAAAGCAAGGTTGAACTTGAGAAGGAGAGCACTCACCTCATTCTGCATATACAACTTCTCCAAGCAAGGAAAGCATCTCATCAACTGAATAACCATATCCAGAGAGAAAATGGACATATTGAAAGCTAAAACCTTGACAGTACACACCATCGTCGCCAGGCTGTCAGCACGCAAACCCTTTGTAAAGCATGAAATACAGCATTAGGACAGCCGACATGTCATTTACTCTTAACAAAGCAAGGCAGCCTAGAAGTACTGTACCTGAATAATCCTGTCGAAACTGAAATTATCATTACTAATGAAGCATAAGGTCTCCATCTTACGCACGGAGATAACCGATACTTGCAGGCCATCATACAGATCAATATGGAACAGCCTTTCGAGACAAGGGGCCTTCTCGATTACAAGTTCCTCGAACCGGGGCATGCCACCCTGAAGCCAAACCGTACCAAGGTGCGCGAGCACGCCAATGCTTCTGAGCGTAAGCGAGTTGATCCGGACGCAACGGAATCCGGAGACGAGGTGGAGCAGCAAGCACTCCAAGGCCGTGCAGTGCGCACTCCGAGACAATGACCTCATCAAGTGCTAGGTGCTTCAGCTGGGGGAAGTGGAGCCCCTTAACCATGTCGTCGCGGAGGTGGCATGTTCCTATAACAGCGAGGCGAAGGGTGGCAGCGAACCGGAAGATGGACGCCGGCGGCGGCACTACTGGCGGGGGCAGCCACGAGCAGAACTCGAGCTCCTGGAGGTTGTCGAAGGCAGGGGAGCGGATCCAGTCCTCCATGGTGGCGTCCGAGAGCGCGTGCTCGGCGGAGACGCTGAAGCGGCGGACGGGGCCCAGGTGGGCGGAGAGGATCCGCTGTATGACGTCGTGGTCGAGGTTCTCCGTGGGAAGTGTACCGACGTCGAGGTTGAGGGGCGCCGACCGCCAGAGGTGGCGCCACCGCGACGCGAGGACCTGGGTGCGGGCGCCGTCCTTTGTGGGGAGGAGGGAGACGATCTCACCGAGGACGCCGTCGGGGAGGCTGCTGATGCGGTCGTCCTCCCCTCCTTCGACTTCTCCAGCTCCGGGCGGCGGCGCTCGGTTGCCGCCGGTTCCCTTTTCAAGTGGCGCCGCCAGCCTCCTCTTCTTCGAGCCAGAACCAGGTCCTCCCGCCTCCATCTCCGTTAACAGTGTGGGAAGACGAGGCTACAGCGCCGCCGCACTCTCGGGTCGGCGACGGCTAGGGATTCATTTCGGCGCCGATTTGCGATTCCGCTGCCAAATTGGCTTTACCGGCGAGTAACGCGGGCTTGGGCAGGTCAGCCCAGGTGTAGTGGGCCGTCACAGCACGGCCCATGTGACCTGAATTTCCGAGATTTCCCCGTAGCCGTACGCTATCCGTTCATCATCTTCTCTGACCGCTGGCTATGTAATCCCCTTCAGCTCACACTGAGCGAGCGAAGCAAAGGAAGAAGAGGAAGCCATGGCCATGTCGCTCTCCCTCGCGCGCCTCGCCCTCCCGCGCGTACTCCAGTCCATACCCGCCGCCGCCTCCAAGAAGGCAGCCAACGCATCCCTCTCCTTCCCCGCCAACTCATTCTTCGGCGCGCCACTGGCCGTGGCCAACACCGCCGCCGCGCTCTCCCCGGCGGCCCCGCTCCCCCGCTCCCTCTCCGTCGTCGCGAAAGCCGGGAAGGGCTACAAGATGAAGACCCACAAGGTTTGCTCTTGAAAATTCCTCTTTTGCTTTGGGCGTTTCTTGATTTTGTTCCTCTTGCGCGTGCGTCGCGAAGGCGTCGGCGAAGCGGTTCAGGGTCACGGGGACGGGGAAGATCGTGCGGAGATGCGCCGGGAAGCAGCATCTGCTCAGCAAGAAGAACGCCAAGCGCAGGAAGAGGCTCTCCAAGATGGTAAGAAAATGCGTCTTTCAGTTCGCTCACATTGTTTTCTTCAGTTAGCCTGTTTAGTTCTGACGAACTGGCGAGTGTTCCTGTCATTCTGAGGCCCCTGTGCATAGATTGGAGGGTAATGTGGATTGTCGATGCGAGCTCCGTACTTGGCATTGCAAGTGCGAGCCAACCACCTGTGAATGGTTTCATGATTTTGGTTGGTATCATGTTGTTGGAGTGGTCTAAATGCTTGAGTGAGAGTAAATTGTGAGAGAGTGTGGTGTATCCCAGTTAGTCAGTGTGCTTGGGAACGAGATCACTTTGACTTGTGACTTTGTAGTACTGAGCAAGCCCACGCTAAGTATAGGTGGGTGAAATTTAACAAAGCTCACGGTAACTTTCCATGCCGAGTTGAATTACAGTTGCACTATCAGGTAGTTCCCTATAAGAAGAACTTTTTTTGGTACTTACTGATGCATGCCAAGATATGAACTTACTGAGCGATTTCGCGCCAACTGTAGGTGGGTCAAATTTAAGAAAGCACGAGCTGCTTTGGTTAGATTGTGGCTAGTTTTCCGCAGCGAGTTGAATTGATTCCTCAGTTTCTGAACTATTCTTGGTTCCAGTATCAAGTATATAGTTCTTAATAAGAAGACCTTTTTTGGGTACTAACATAATGTTGCATGCCAACATACTGAGCAATTTCTCTCCATGTATAGGTGGGCCAAATTTAACAAAGTCATTGTACTTTAATTAGATCGTGGGTAATTTTCATTGCGAGTTGAATTGATTAGACAGTTTATGAACCATTATTGGTTCCCATATCAGGTAGTTCCCAATAAGAACACCTTTTTTGGTAGTACTAACTTACTGTCTTACTGCTGCATGCTAACATATTAACTTAGTGAACAATTCCGCGCTAAGTATTGGTGGCTGAAATTTAAGAAACGCCACGCTACTTTAATTCGATCGTGGCTAGTTTTCCATGGCGAGTTGAATTGATTCTGCAGTTTCTGAACTATTATTGGTTTCAATATCAGGCAGTTCCCAATGAGAACTCTTTTTTGTTACCAAGTAATTCACTTACTGTTGCATGCTAACATATTAACAGTGAGAAATTTCACTCTAAGTATAGGTTGGTGAAACTTAAGAAAGCTGACACTATGTCAGTTTGAGTGTGGCCAGTTTTCCTTCTCGAGGTTATATGATTCTGCAATTTCTGAACTACTATTGGTTCCAGTATCAAGTAGTTCCCAATAAGATCATTTTGTAATTTGTATAGTAACTTATTGTTGCATGCTGACATATTAACTTATGAGTGCGCTTGACTTGCTAAAATTATTATGATATGCCATAATTTTGTCTTTGCAATGGAAAAAAAAAGATGTTGTCTTGTGCAAACATATGCCACTCTGGGGATAGAATTGTTTTGATAAGCTAATGGGCCGCTGAATGTAAAATTTGCATATTTGGTCCCTGGAGATACATGCCATGATCACTGTTGTATTATTAGGAATACATGTGATTCGAAAATTAAGCATCTGGGAAGTAACAGTAATCCCCTCTCCTTTTCTATTTCAGGTTTTATTTCAGTAGCTTTTGACAGTGTGATACTATCATTTTGATGGCAGTTCCACTGAGTTTATTTAACTTGTAATGTTGTTGTTTACATGGACTCCAGGACTGACAAAACATTGATGTCTTCCTTCACAGGTCCAAGTCAACAAGTGCGACTACAGCAATGTGATGGGTGCACTGCCCTACCTTAAAGTGAACAAGAAAGCGGGCGGAGAATATTAGGTCTTGCAAAATGATTTTGTCACGGACTTTCTGTTCACCCAAAATGTAATTTTGTCCATTTTTCTCTGTACTTCTTTCTTTCTTTTAATACAAGGCCTTGCTTGCTTGCAAGGATAAACAACTATTCTCATGGGAAGTCTAGTGATGTTCCACAATGAGATGCACACTTGCTTGAATAGGCTTGTTAAAATTTATGGGTAACGATATTGATAAGAGAAACCGAACTATGCCAATATTACTATATGCACTCAACCTGAAGAAAGGCGCGAGAGAGATTGATGGTAAAGACCAGGAGGGCCGTCCACCTCACGTGAATCTTCCACTTCCCTACCCTCGATAGGTCCCAGGTGGGCAGACTAGTGCGACCCGAAGCAGCCTCTTGAGCCTTGGCGTTGTAAATGGAAACCTTCTAGTCTTTCCGTCACATCTCCACTGGATTATCATTGATCTCCAATATTTGCGGAATATTAAGCATCTTTGCAAGTAACTGTTGTTGCGACATAATAACTATTGGTTGCTGGTCAAAATGCTCTAAATAAATAGATCAAATATTTTGTCGCCTCTCCGTTTTCACGTGATGCGTTGAGTCCATGCATAACCATTTATTTTCCCCAAAAGTAAGCAGGGACCCATTTCTATTTTTACGTCAAAAATATTAGACAAATCATGCCTCGGTGTATATCGCCTAATGCAAATATTCATACCACTAAAAATGCATCGGTTCGAGAGAATGACCACTCTTTAGATGCACCCAAAGAACCATTTTTGGGAATTCCGGCAACATTTACCTTCCTTTTGGCTTTTGCCTTGAACTGCAATATAGCTATGTACAATTGTGTGTTTCAATATGTTGATTGCAGCTTGCCACTTGAAAGGAATGGATTTGGCACATGTCCATTATCTTCAACTTACGAAACCTTCTACCAAACGTTTGTTTGGTAGGCTTAGGGAACAACCTAGTACAGATTGGGTGCAATGAAGATCCATAGAAGAGGAGAACAAGAGACAATAAGAGGAGGATGATGATCATGAGAGGAGTCCTAACATGAACATAAAGGGGGCAAGGTAGCTAAACTAAACTTCTAGTTTCGATGGCACTTCCCTTTTTTTCACGTAGAACGTTGTCTCTTTCCATAAACATGTCACCTTAAAGATGGTAAGCCTTAGCATATTCCTTAAATAGTAGAATTTGACATATCATATCTCATAACAAAACATGGGAATTCCGACAATATCTACCTTAGCTTTTTCCTTAAATTTGGACCTAGTAAGTCATCGAGTCTTATCAGGAGGACCTGAATGAACAGAAGGTAGCCAGGGATCTAAACTAAACTTCTAGTTGTTATGGTACTTTCAGTCATTCTTTCATGTGGCAAGGTGACTCTATGCCGACACAAAGATGGTGCCACAACTATCCTAACCCCATGTGTCGTCCCCCTCGTGGCGACTCGAGGGCCTAACCCTAGCGCCACCACAAGATCCCCCATACTGATCCTCCCCGGTCATTGTTGGTGGCACCTCCGGTCCCAAAGGGGGCACGAGACCTCTAGTCATCTCTTCTGGTGGTGGAGATAGGACTCTGGGGTGGCAGCGCCGTCTCTTCGAGATGATGGCGGCCGCGGTGGCCACTTGGGCGGCTTGGTGGATGGGCCTAGAGGCTACATGTGGTGCCGCCGTAGCAGCATCGGTGGGGATGAGAGTCGCTTCATCCGGCTAGGAGTGGATGGTCCTCCTATCCTACCATAGTTGGTGCCTCGCCAATATCAAGGCCCCCGAAGATGCGAGTGGCACGGTGCGGCATCGCTGACCACTGTTTGCAGGTCTAGATCAAAAGGCGGGCGGTGTGGGGGGCTACTGGATTCATCCTAGTAATGATGGTTTGGCCCTAGCGATCTTCTTGCGCCAAAGTCGTCTTTATACCGGATGTTGACCTCTTCGATCTAGCCACTGACGAGTTTCGGCCTTCCCTGCCGTAGATCTATACAGATTGGCATATGTTGCCACTGGATATCTAGATCGGAAAGGCTTCGATCGCACGCATCCATATTATTAGCCAGTACGGCTTCAAGAGGGAGTGACACATGATGCTTCGGTGGCGGTGCTTAGAGTGTTGCTGATGCTAGTGATTGATAACCGTGGCAGGGTCTTTTTTCTTTCATTCTATTATTTTCTTTTTTAGTATTGTGTATCCTTGATGTTTTTAGATATCTTGTCGGTGCAGAGGCTGGGTGTAATTGGTATCTTCGTGATGATAATATATTTTCTTTATCGAAAAAATATCGACTCAAAGATGGTAAGTATTACCATATTCCTTAAGTGTTAGAATTCTACATATCATATCTCGTAATATAAAATGTGCTTAATTTGGAATATTTGATTTGGACGATGGCTCTCGAATTACCCAAACTCCTCGAAACAGGCTTCCGCCCTGCTATATTAATATAGCAACCAACCGATATAACCGAGATATCACCGCTAGGGCAAACATCACAAAGCACGCCCAAAAGAAGGAAAAAAGAAAAAGAAGAGAAAACAATGCCGAAACCGGCGAATCGATGAAAATGAAGATGGTCTACAACCGCTACATTCGAATAACCACAACACACCTAGCATTTCGAAGCTCCGCATATCAAGCAGCACCTCTAGGGAGGGAAACGACGATGACGATGCTACTGCCTGGACCGAACCTAGGGTTACCCCTGGTAAGCACCGAGAGGTGAGGATGAGGTAATCAGACGCCCTTTAGGAAGGAAGGCAACACCCGCAAGCGACACCGCGTCAGCGTCTAGTGACCGAGAATTCTCCCGACCCTAAAAAGTCCCCTCCCGGGCGCTCCGGATCGCACCACCAAACCTGCTACCCACCCGCATATATGCCACCACGGTCTTGAACTAGCAACGATGTCTCACCGTGGTCCATGAAGCGAAATCGGTAATCCAAAATAAGGGACACCAGGTGAGGGTCAGCGAAAAAGTAGCATGCGGGAGGGAACAACCTCCACCATTGGAGGGCGGTAGCTGACCGGATGTAGTAGCAGGTCAAACCAGGCCCTTGGCCTGGCCGAGCCCGAAGGGGCCCGTGAAGTCCCGTCGCTGCACTGCAGCAGGGGTGCCACTGTCACCACCATCCAGAGCGCACGACCCCGCTCCTCGACGACCAGAAGAGCCGCCACCATGCCTAAGGAAGCTCACCCAAACCTAGATGGGGCCTGGCGGGCCTAGATCTAGGTCAGAGGGCGGGCGCTAACCAAGCTAATGAAGGAAATATGTCCTGAGAGGCAATAATATAAAGTTGTTATTATGTATTCCTTATATATGATAGATGTTTATTTTGCATGCTATAATTGCATGGATAGGAAACGTCAATACATGTGTATTTAATAAACAAAAAAGGTTCCTAGTTATGCCTATCTTGTAGACTAGCTCGTTGATTAACAAGATGATCAAAGTTTCCTGATCATGGACATTGGATGTTGTTAATAACGAGGTCACATCATTTGTGAAATGATGTGATGAATATTCATCCGAAGTATAGCATTACGATCAAAGTCATTATGTTTATATTGCTATAACATCATACGAAGTAGTCTTAGTCCTTAGACCATGAGATCATGTTAATTGCTAACACCAGAAGAGTATCTTGATAACATCAAACGTCACACCGTAATAGGGTGACTATAAAGGTGGGTTCAGTGCTACGAAGGTGTTATGTTGAGGCTCATGATCAAGAGTGAAATTTGTCAATCCCGATGACGGATAGATATACTTTGGGCCCTCTCGGTGATATCACATTAAGATAGCTTGTAAGCAAGTGATGTGATCACTAGAATGTTATATCACGGGAACGACAAAAGAGTGCATGTCGGTAACGAGATCAAACTAGGTATTTGGATACCGATGATCAAATCTCGGACATGTATTATATCATGAGACAAAGGCATTAAGTTACTAGCGTTAAAGGTTCTCACGGTCATAGAAGTCATCGTTGAATATGCAGGAGTCAGTATGGATCTCCAGGTCCCGCTTCTGATTATTGATTTGAGAAGGGTCTCAATCATGTCTACATTATTCGCGAACCGTAGGGTGACACACTTAAGAGTTACCGAACACTATTTTGGAGCACATATGTTTCAGACAAAAGAACTATAAAGCGCTGGAATTATTTCCATGGAAACCGGAATTGTTTTGGGTGAAATTGCAAAAAGTGGTTCTGCATGTGATATTGAAATGTTGCAAGGAGTTTTATGTGAATGTTTGTTAATTAAAGTAATTAACAAAATTCTGAATAAAATAAATAAAATAGTTTTATTAAATGAGAGTTGCATTAAATTTGGTGAAAATTTAATGCACGTGAGTGGATTTTTGGGTGGAGCTTGAATTGATGTGAGTGGAGCTTCCACCACATGAATGAGAAAGAGGTGGGGGCACCCCCCCCCTTGGCCGCCGGCCATGGGAGGGGAGGAGCCCCTTCTCCTCCCTCACAAAGCACACCTCCTCGTGAATGATCTCTCTCCCCCTCTAGATATTCTCCTATGGTCTCGGATTAGCGAGATACATGTTCCTGGTGGCCTTGCGTCTGGAAGGAGCTGCTGCTTCCGCTGATTCACTGGAGCGAAGAGGTGGAGGTTGTCCGGTGGCTTGAACGTGTGTGCGAGGACGGATGCGCTGCTGATTTGCGGCGCTAGGACTTCCACACGATCTTGAGATCGGCAAGCGTATGACTATATCATCCACAAGTTCCAACTCGTTAACAAAACTCGGTTATCTTCGAGGGTAAGTTCTCTATGGATGTATATCCACCCGTTGCTCTGTATCTAGTAGATAGATCTTAGCGTGTAGTTCTTATCGTAAGATTTTTTTTGTTTTCTATGCTGCGAACCCAACAGCTACCACGACCCTCTACCATCAAGCGGCAGGACCATTGGGACGACGTACCACCCGTACCACCACCGGGGATCCCCGACGCAATGCCTAACCGGAGCCGACCGAGCCACACCGACAGCGGCCATGCCTCGTAGAGCCGCCTGCATGCGGGGAAGAGCACCACCACACCATGGCGCCCCTGTTGCTGATCACTGCAAGGGAGGCCGATCGACTCTAGACCGCACCTCACATAACCCACACTGCCCCGAGAAGACATCCTCCACCACCTCCTAGACGCGCCTTCGCCGCCCCATCGTACGCCGTGCCGCCGCTGCAGGACCTGCCCACGTGCCGTGGCACCTAATGGACACCACACTCTGGCCCGGAGGGGCTTCGCCCGCGGCCACCCCCATGTGCGAGAGGGCGAGGAGACCCCACCGTCGCCGGCCCCGACCGAGCTTTGCCCGGCCATGCCCTTCTGGCGGCGGCGAGGGGGCGGGGGCGCTAGAGGGGGCGGAGGAGGAGATCCCCCCGACCGCCGGGCGGGGCGACGCGAGAGGGGGATAGCGGCCCGCGGTGGTCTCCCCGAGCTAGGGTTTTTCTCATGTATCGTCTCACCCAAACAAGAATCTAAGCTCTGTGGGAAATCATGAGTATCATTGCTTTCCAATATTTGCTAAAAACATGAAACTAGAAGTTAAACTCTTCACAAGTACTTCGTTGTGGTGGACTACTACCTCCGTTTGAATGAATAAGACTTCCAAGCCGAATTTTAACCAGAAAAGTTAAGCAACAAAATCTGGAATATATTGCACATAATCTTGGAGTAGTTGCATTTTAATTAGGCACAGTAATATGGGTCTCAACCCTTTGCTATTGATGGCAATAGCTGGGACGGTCAGGCCACGTCGATCTCTATCTCCAATAAAGCAACAGGACCTCTCCGTTGGTGACTCTGATGTCACTCCCGCTACACATTTTGGAGTGAAGCGATTACGAATGGCGAAACCAGCAACCTGGATTTCGGTTCCCGTGGGCGAGGGCGCAAGCGGACACGGTGCTGGGGGTAGAAATGGAGACTGTAACCACTGAAAATAAAATTTTATGGAGTAGAAATGGCACGGGAGGAGGAGCGGGCGCCTCCTGCTGCTCAATAAATAGCGCCCCCTGCACGTCCTCGGGGCCATCGACCGTCCTCCTCAAAGCTTCTCGCCTGTCTGCGACATTGCTCTGCCTGCGACGAGCAAGCCATTCTGTGTTCGGTGGGAAAGGTGGGGTTTCTCCTGGGTTCTGGCCTGTCTGCGATATTGCTCTGTCTGAACTCTGATCGTGTATGCGGTTTCTAGGAAGAAGCTAGGCATGGCCGGCCGCGACGGAAGGCATGGGAAGGAGCCGGTGGTGGCGGAGGCGGACAAGTTCCCGGTGGGGATGCGGGTGCTCGCCGTCGACGACGACCCCCTCTACCTCAGGGCTCTGGAGGCCCTCCTGCGCCACTGCAGATACCAACGTGAGCTCCCTCAGTCTCCATCTTGCCCCTCCCTTTTGCCCCTAATCCATGAGAATCAATGGCCATATGATATAATTCCTTGCCTCTGCTGCGTGTAGCGACCATGGTGATGCACGCCAGGACGGCGCTGAACATGCTGCGGGAAGGAGGAGAGAATCAGTTCGACCTGGTGCTTACTGACGTGCACATGCCGGACATGGATGGCTTCGAGCTCCTCCAGCTCATCCGCCTCGAGATGGATCTGCCAGTCATCCGTATAATTACACTCTCTTCCTCTATATACTATATATGTAGCGTTGCCAGCTTGAGTTTTACTAGTTTCTTCCTGTGTGAGTTGACATTGCTAGCTCATGCGTGCAGTACAACCTTCAACATAGCACGTCACATGGAAGTGCATGTATTGAGTGGGATAGTCATGTTTCTATATATGGCAGTACAAACTTCAACAAGTGCATGTATTGAGTGGTGGGATAGCATAGCACGTCAGACCCTTTAAATTTGGAAGGATCCTAGGAACCATGTACATGCACACTACATGTGTTGCTCGCATGCCCTATTTTTCGTAGAGAGGATCTAACAGATGGGATTCGTTTCGCCCCGGACAAATGGGATACCATCTAACCGTCCATTTAGATCGGACGGCTAGTGGGGAAAGCGGAGCGGAGGTGGAGCGACACATGGGTTAGGTAGGGAGCGCGTGGGGTCGACAATGGTAGCGGTTCAAGAGCTAGTGGGTGAGGAGATGATCGTGATGGTTGTGGTTAGAAGGCATGGGAGGTGACCGCAGAATCGATGTTGGTAACCTCCCTAAAAGATTTAGACGCCTTCATTTTGGAGAGACAATATGTCGAATGGGATTCCGTTTGAACATAAACCGACAAGATCCATCTAAGGATAGTGTTGGTTAGGTCAGATGGTATAACCATTATTGCGCTGTGGTATGGTTAGTTTTGTAACCATTATTTCTGTTTGTCTATTGAATGTGTAAAATTTTATCCCATTTATTTTGCTTGGAAGCATCGATCTGACCACACTGTCGTGATGCAGTTGGTCCAAGATGTGTAACAAAATTGTTTCTCCAATTTTGTTTCACGTTTATAAAAATACTATGCACTTTTTTTCTGATGTGAGACCACAATTTTACGTCAAAATCTAAGCCGCTCACCATATGTCATGCAGTGTTTTCTGCAGATGGAGATAATACGACAGTGAATAAGGGGATAACTCATGGGGCGTGTGGCTACTTGGTGAAACCCGTGCGTATCACGGGGCTCAGGAACATATGGCAACATGTCATAAGGAAAAATCTCGGCGCTATGAGCAACAACAACAGGGATAATGACGATGCTGATCAGAGGGTGGTGCCACCCGTGATTGTTTTGGGTGAGAGGGGTGGTGCAAAGGGTAAGAAGTGCTCCAAGAAGAACAAAAATGATGGACATGGTTCTGATGAGAACAAAGAGACCATGCCTGTACATACCACCCAGAAGAAGCCAAGGGTGTCATGGACCGGTGAGCTGCAGCGCAGGTTCATGAAAGTCATCAACACGCTCGGTGGCGCTGACAGTAAGGGCTCACAACTTTCTCATTTCTTATTCATCAAATCGAAATTTAAGTTTCTTGGACTTTCGGTATAATTTTTTCTTTTTGATTATTTAACTGCAGAGGCCTATCCAAAGACGATATTGCAAATGATGAAAGTCGATGACCTGACTAGAGGGAGTGTTGCGAGCCATCTGCAGGTTTACTCTCTACCTGTATGGTTAATTTCTATGCACGTGTTTATATTATTCTCTATATAATTCCAAATAATATTATAACGAATTTCTATCGATATATTACATGCCCACAGTCTTTGGCACTTTTGAAACTATGCAAAACCTTTTTGTTTCCCACATGTCTTCCATTATGTTCTATGAATATGAATTTTATATATTTCTTGCCCATCTTGTTATTTTAGAATTATCGAATGAACTTAAAAAAGGCCGCGGATGACCGAAGAAAGTCCAGTCTTCTCGGTGAATCATCTGCAAGGAGGAAGTCATCCTCGGGCATGAACATAAATCACCAGGGAAGCCTGAGTGACCACCATGAACATCATAGAGGACCTCATGGTGTGACAATTCAGTCGAGGAATTGGGCCATGGGGCCAGTTGGCCATGGTTGCAGCACACAAAGGATTACCGTGCCATGTGTGCCTGACACCGCAAGGCGCCACGCTTCTGGTCCTCCCGTGAAATCACTTGCAAATATATCAGATCACACAATGTTGGATGCATTTTCTTCTAGTCATTCTGACAAAGAATGTGCAAACTTCGTGCGCGAGAAACTGTTGGAGGCAAGAAATGTGGCGCCTTCCTCCCATCCCTCAGGCAATTACTTCATAACCATGCCAAACCGTGGGATGTTAGAGCATGTAAACCAGTTCCAGGTGAAGCCTCTGGAACTCCCTTGCAAACAATCTATGATTGGCGAGCGTCACGATGCCCAGTTTCCGTCCCATGTTGGAACCTCTAGCAAACCCTGGCCGAATTTTCCATCATCAAATTTTCCAGGTTCTGCGGATGGAGCACCTCTCTTCACATCATCACAGGTGCCAGGCTTTGAAGCCTCACCTGGCAAGGTGCCAACGTTTCAAGATGAGCAGCAGAACCAGATGGTAGGAAGCATCAACAATACCACACCACTGGCTAGGTTCAATGAACAGATGGCTCCATTCAACATGGAAAGCAATACAAACACCGTAGAGCTCACAAGTGTCAACTTTTCACCAATTACTCAGATGGTTAATTGTGGAAGCACCATCTCTCTATTACCTAATCTTCAGATGGTCAGCTGTGTCGCGCCACCGACTCAGATGGTTAACGGTAGAAGCATCAGTGTTGCATTGCCTGGCCTTCAGGACAATTCTGTCACGCCGGCACAGATGCTTAATGGTGGGGATGCATCTGGCATTCTCCATGGTCTTGTTGATCAGGAAGCGCCTGAGGATCAGCCAAACTACAACAACACCTTCTTACAAGATGCGCTTTTTTCCACCATGCATAACCAGGTAAGAACCAATCTGACATTTTCACTGCATAATACATGCTCATTTTACTCTGCATGCTTTTATGGTGATATCACGTCATCTCGAGCATTTTCAGGATTTGCATATAAATTTTCTCGGCTTGCCAGGTGTATCTAAATCAAACTTCTTTTCTCAATACAGGATTTCAGCGATGATGTTTTCTTTGGTGGAGAACATTAGCTTTTTTCGCCCCGAGATCTGTGGGAGATATATATTATTTAGAATTGTGTGGAGGCCAGATCGATGCTCCATATCAGTCCATTGTTCTTGCATATTGTATCCGTGGAACAGAATTGTAGTAGGCCACTTAGAAGTCAGGTCGTGGTCTTTTATTTTACATTAGCTTTTAATCTGGTGTTTGTGTTTTGGCCATCATACATAAATTTATGCTATTCGACGTTTGTTCTGAAGATCCCTCTATTGCTTTGGGAGTTTCTTGACTGCTCCTCTTGCGTGTCCGCAAAGGAGGCGGCAAAGAAGCTCGTGGAGATGAGGAAAAGAAAGATTGTGCGGCGGTACACTAGGAAGCAACATCTTGTCACCAAATGTCAAGGTATTTTACGACGGTAGATTTATGTTCGAAGGGGTCACGCTCGGAGATCGGTTGGTAACACACAGAGATGGCGATTTATACAGGTTCAGGCCCAGGACGAATAGTGTACGATAAAATCCCTACTTCCTGTTTGTGGTGGATGAAATTATCGTAGTGTGCTCGGGTAAAATCGAGATATGGCTCGATATTACCTATGGTGGTTGGTGGTAGAAGATGATCTCATGAATTCACAGAAAGATGCCCCCGTTCGGAGTCCCTACCCCTCCTTATATACTCGGTCGGGGCTAGGGTTATAAGATGCCAAGACGGGTTACAAGTGGCGGCGCCTATACATAGATTCTAATAGAAGTATCAGATCTAATCTTCATAGAATAATTGTGATACTTGAGAGAATCTGTTCGACATTGACGTCCTAACTTGACAACCAAGGTATCCTCATTCGGGCCTTCTCCTGAGACTTGATCCTTAGTAGGCCGCGGCGGTTCTAGGTGGGCTCTATCTCCTGGTGGGGGGCCACCTGGTACCTGTGACCTCGATAACTCCCGTATGCTTCGTGATCGGACAGAAAAACTCAACTCCGGACCCCATTCAGGGTTGCCGAGTAGAGATCGTGAAGGAGTCCCCCGATCCTTTGTCTGTCGAATATGTGGATGCCGAATGTTGTCCCTTGTAGAAGCATGCCCTGGTGAATGAGTGATATTCCTTTTGAGAATTAATGGGATCATCATCGATTGGTTGGCCGACTGATCTTTTCTTCACTGTGCCCCTGAGGTGGCAGAGACCACCTATGGTATATTTGTCGGTCGATCGACGAGCCTCGCATGTGGTTCATTATATTAGTTAGATCACGACTAGCTAGTTAATTATATTTATGAAAGATCACGCTATATTAGTTAGATCACGACTAGCTAGTTCAATTGATTATACAATAAATGAACTATTATTGGTTCTAATATTAGGTAGACTCAAGAAGAAGACTTATTGTTTGGTTTGAATCTATTATTGCATGCTGATAAAATATTTTGTAAGTGCTATTAACTGTTGGAGAAAGTTCTCACTTCTCCCCCTTTCTTTCTTGCTCCTCCCCTCTTCTCCTTAATAATCACTCGGCCACCCCTAGCTCCTCTCCCCCTTTCCTTCGGTGGCCTCACCGACCGAACGGGGTGGAGGAGGGGATGGCAAACCTCCTGTACATAGTTGTAGGAGTAGCTTTAGGTCTTTGATTTCCATGGGTCTTGCATATATTGCATATGCTGCGATGCCATTCTTATGGTGACTTATGGCACTCGTGAGCAACATTGGAATTTATGATTTCTGCTCTTTCAGTGATTGTCCATGGTTGCGACACAGACCTAGAATGTATGAACGACTCCCTTCCTTTGCTTGGTCATCATAGTAATGGTGAGCTCTAGGATGGTGTCTTTGAGCCTTCTTATCGACCTATGCTGTAGGTTCTTGGGACACGGAAGATCCCAGAGTTCCTCAGCAGGGGACTCACGATGACCGTCGTCGTCTTGATGCTACTTATCATGGCGAAGGGTTGACCTCCACAACAATACGTGGTGGATGTACTTCCTTTTGGTGTGATGCTTATGCAAAGGATCTTCATCTACTCCATCAAGGTTGTTCCCAATGGCATCGCTACATATAGTTTTTCCCTAGCGTTGGCCAAGATGGCACACACGTCGAGTGGATCTCGTCAATGTGATGGAGAAGGATCCAATTCCTTTTATATATTCGTTTTAAAGTTCGTGGGGGCAAACTTGTTGGTCGTGTTTGTAATTTCTATTTATTCCAGAACATGTATGCATTTTGTGATTCCTTCCATGGCAAGAAGTTCAGCATCAGCTAGTCTATAGCACTAGCTGAAATGCATTTTCACCACCATTGGATGATTCCAATAGATCATTTATGGGCTGCAAAATGTATTCCCGCCACTAGGATATAACGCAACTTTTGTATCCTTTGGGACCCATTCCTGTTCAAAAACAATTGTTGGTCCCAATATCAAGTAGTTATAATTAAGAAGACTTATTTTTGGGTACTAACTTACTGCTCCATGGTAACTGATACATTGCAAATGTATCAATAATTTTTGATGTTCCATGTTTGGTTTTATCTACTTTCTTGTGTTTTGTCCACACTTTGGAGTACTTTTCATATGATTTCTTGGACTAACCTATTAACAAGATGTCATAGGGCCAGTTGCCTGTTTTCTGCTGTTTTTGGTTCCAGGAAGTCAGAAAATGAATATTCTTGGAATTGGACGGGACAAAAGCCAAAGTTACTATTTTCCCGAAAGACTCACGGAGCTAGAAGGAGAGTCGAAGAGGGGCCACAGGGTGGCCACACCCCCTTGGCGCGGGCCAGCCCAGGCCGCGCCAGGGCATGGTGTGGGCCCCCTGGCTGGCCACCGACCTTGCATCCTTCGCCTATATATTCCTCTCGAGGCAAAAACCCTAGAGAGTCAATCAGAAATCCACGAAAAGTTCTGCAGCGCCGCCGCCACCGAAGGGGAGATTCAGGGGACAGAAAGTCTATGTTCCGGCACCCTGCCGAGACGGGGAAGTGCCCCCAGAGCCATCTCCATTGATCTCCACCACCATCTCCATCACCATTGCTGATTCCCATGATGAGGAGGGTGTAGTTCTCTCTCGAGGCTAAGGGTTCTACCGGTAGCTATGTGTTCATCTCTCTCTATGCGTGATCGTATTGTGATCATGAGCTTTGTAATCAAGTAGATCTACCTTGGTACTCAAGTGCTTTAATAGATCTCTGCTCTCCCCATGTGTGTGAAAATGACAGCGTGCACACCATGGTGGCACTTAGGCTACAGATTACAAATACTTGTTATTAGTTATATTTGGAGTTGGATGTCTTTATAAAATTGTGGTGTTTGTTGGACTCATCTAGTACTCAAGGTGACAGTGTGGGTTTTCTAGATGGGAAAGATGAACTTTGGGGTGTGCTGTTATAGCCCTACCATCGATTAGAGTGTTCAACCGGAGAGTAGTTAAGAGTAGTATCATAAAGAGAATTATTTATATGAGAGAGTGTTCACTAGTGAAAGTATGATCCCTAGGCCTTGTTTCTAAACATTGAAACACCGTTTGCAATTAGATCTGTTACATGTTTGCTTGCTTCCAGCTTTATTTCAGTTTTCCTTTAGTCTTTTCCACGCCATCAAGCTATCTTCTATCACCGTTACCACTTATAATTATCTATACCACTTGTATTTCACTAGCTCTTCGCCGAACTAGTGCACCTATATACCTGACAAGTGTATTGGGTGTGTTGGGGACACAAGAGACTTCTTGTATCTTGATCACAGGATTGCTTGAGAGGGGATACCTTTGAGCACTTCCTCCCTGAGTTCGATAAACCTTGGGTGATCCACTTAAGGTAAAACTTGCTGCTGTTCTACAAACCTCTGCACTTGGAGGCCCAACAACTGTCTACAAGAATAGAAGTGCGTAGATATCAAGCTATTTTCTGGCGCCATTGCCGAGGAGGTAAGGTAAAAGGTATTCACACCGGAGGATTAAAGAAGAAGAACCTCCCACGACAAACGCCTATTTTCTGGCGCCATTGCCGGGGAGGTAAGATGCAAGGTACTCACATCCTCCGGTGTGAGTGCTCGATGTTATTTCCTTTAGATTCTGCAATTTTGTCTTTTTGTTTCTTGTTTTCACTAGTTAGGCTTAATGGAAAACAACAAAAAATTTAGAGAGCTTTATAGTATTTATCTTGAGTTAGGACATGAAGTGTTTGAAGAGAAAATTAAAAAACCTATGAAACTTTATTTGCATGCTAATAACAATGTTGTTAGTATGAATTCCTTGGACACCATTATTGGTAATGCTATGGAAAAGTCTAAGCTTGGGGAAGCTGGTTTTGATGAGCATGATATTTTTAGTCCCCTAAGCATGGTTTTATGAGAGAGGGAAACATGGTTTTATGCATCTTAATAATATTAAGTTTCCCCTCTTTATGTTGAAAGTCTTGAAGTTGCACTTGTTTTGCTTTACTATGCTTGTTGTTTTGTGCTTTCATGACTTGTTTATTTACAAGATTCCTATGCATAGGAAGTGGGTTAGACTTAAATGTGTTTTGAATTTGCTTCTTGATGCTCTCTATGCATGATGAGGAGGGAGTAGTTCTCTCTCGAGGCTAAGGGTTCTACCGGTAGCTATGTGTTCATCTCTCTCTCTATGCATGATCATATTGTGATCATGAGCTTTGTAATCAAGTAGATCTACCTTGCTACTCAAGTGCTTTAATAGATCTCTGCTCTCCCTATGTGTGTGAAAGTGACAGCGTGCACACCATGGTGGCACTTAGGCTAGATATTACAAATACTTGTTATGAGTTATATTTGGAGTTGGATGTCTTTATAAAATTGTGGTGTTTGTTGGAACCATCTAGTGCTCAAGGTGACAGTGTGGGGTTATCTAGATGGAAAAGGCTTACTTTGAGGTGTGCTGTTATAGCCCTACCATCGATTAGAGTGTCCAACCGGAAAATAGTTAAGATTAGTATCATAAAGAGAAGATATTTATATGAGAGAGTGTTCACTAGTGAAAGTATGATCCCTAGGCCTTGTTTCTAAGCACTGAAACACCGTTTGCTATTAGATCTGTTACATGTTTGCTTGCTTCCATCTTTATTTCAGTTTGCCTTTAGTATCTTCCACACCATCAAGCTATTTTCTATCACCGTTACCACTTATAATTATCCATACCACTTGTATTTCACTATCTCTTCGCCGAACTAGTGCACCTATACACCTGACAGGTGTATTGGGTATGTTGGGGACACAAGAGACTTCTTGTATCTTGATTGCAGGGTTGCTTGAGAGGGAATACCTTTGACCACTTCCTCCCTGAGTTCGATAAACCTTGGGTAATCCACTTAAGGGAAAACTTGCTGCTGTTCTACAAACCTCTACACTTGGAGGCCCAACAACTGTCTACAAGAATAGAAGTGCGTAGACATCAAGCTATTTTCTGGCGCAGTTGCCGGGGAGGTAAGGTAAAAGGTATTCACACCGGAGGATTAAAGAAGAAGAACCTCCCACGGCAAACGCCTATTTTCTGGCGGCGCCGCCGGGGAGGTAAGGTAAAAGGTACTCACATCCTTTGGTGTGAGTGCTCGAAGTTATTTCCTTTAGATTCTGCAATTTTGTCTTTTTGTTTCTTGTTTTCACTAGTTAGGCTTAATGGAAAACAACAACAAAATTAGAGAGCTTTATAGTATTTATCTTGAGTTAGGACATGAAGTGTTTGAAGAGAAAATTAAAAAACCTATGGAACTTTATTTGCATGCTAATAGCAATGTTGTTAGTATGAACTCTTTGGACACCATTATTGCTAATGCTATGGAAAAGTCTAAGCTTGGGAAAGTTAGTTTTTATGAAAATGATCTTTTTAGTTCTCCAGCTTTGGAAGATAGCTATTCTATTGCTTATGATGATACAAAACCTCTAATATATGATGATTAAAATGATGATTATGGTATTATCAATCCACCTACTATTGAGGAGGAAATTAATTATGACTACAATATGCCTCCTATATTTGATGATTATGGTGATGAGAATAATAATGATAACTATTTTGTTGAATTTTCTCCCACCACCATTAATAAGAATGACTATGCTTATGTGGAGAGTATTAATTATTTTATGCATGTGGCTCATGATAAGAATGTTTTATGTGATAGTTATATTGTTAATTTTATTCATGATGCTACTGAAAGTTATTATGAGAGAGGGAAACATGGTTCTATGCATCTCAATAATATTAGGTTTCCCCTCTTTATGTTGAAAGTTTTGAAGTTGCACTTGTTTTGCTTTACTATGCTTGTTGCTTTGTGCTTTCATGACTTGTTTCTTTACAAGATTCCTATTGATAGGAAGTGGGTTAGACTTAAATGTGCTTTGAATTTGCTTCTTGATGCCCTCTTTTACTTCAATTCATATTTCTAATGTGAGCATCTTCTCAAACTATCATGCCTAACTTAAAGGCGTTAAAGAAAAGAACTTATTGTGAGATAACCCAAAAGTTTTAGATGATTCTTGGAAGTTATTACTTCAGTAATAACCGCTCCTTATCCTTTTTATTTGCTTTTTGTGCCAAGAGTAACCTGTAATGAAAGAGAAGTAATGATTGGGAAAGTTGCGGTCCCGAAACATATTTCTGTGCTTCACCGTAAAACTTCGTGTAAAATCTCTGAAAGTATTTGTGAGGCGTGAATTTTTGTGCTTCTGCCCCAGGTTGTTATCTAACTTTCGTTAGTTCAACACTTTTTGATTTGAGCAACAGAAGGTATTCGAAAAAATTCGTCTTTACCTGCTGGTCTGTTTTGACAGATTTGTGCCATTTTCTGCATTTGTTTCTTGTTGGTTCCTTTTTGAGTTGTTTTGCAGAATTGAGCTTTTTGTGGGAAGTGCTACAGTAGCTTGTGTTCTGATGGAAGTTTTATTGGTGTTGGAACTGAACCTAAAGACTTATTATCTTGAGTGCACTAATGTTGCTAATAAAGATTGTGTGAAGTTTTGTATGAAGGAAAAATTTCAGGTGTATGGAAGGAATGAGTGATGAGATGAAAGATGGACTAAAGCTCAGGCTTGGGGATTCCATGTGTGTCACCCCAAAAAATATCCAAGAAGTACAAGCGTCAAAGCTTGGGGATGCCCAAGGCATCCCCTTCTTCATCAATAAAAATCTCAGGTTTCTTCCAAACACTTCATTTTTACTGTTTCATTCACAGTTGTGTTGTTTTTGGAGCGTCTTCTTTTTCGTCTTCGTTTTGGTTTTTCGTTTGCTTGGTTTTCTTAGTTTTCTGAATAAATCGGTTGGACCCCCTCTTTCATGCATTGGTTTTCAAATAGTTTGGCTTGGATTGGAAAAGAGTAGGAAAGTTCATGCTTAAGTGGTAAAGAGAGCTTGTTTTTGACTGTGGCCTATGCTTTGTCATGCCATGCTCGATATTGTTTTGGCTTTATGCTTAGTATTCTTTGCTGTAGCATGACTTGTTATAAATAATTGAGATTGCTTAATGTGCCTTGGATGAATCATGCGTTGTTTTAGCATATTAAAGCATAGTATAGTGGTATTCTCCTTTAATGCTTTATTTGGGTTGACTTGGCACATGCTCACACCATGTTATGACTATCCCAAGTCACCATAGCCTTGATGATCCTTTAGTTTTCAACTTGTAGTATCACTTTATGCTTTGATCAATGATGTTTTATCGCTCTGCATGATTATGGCCATTATTGCTCTCTTAGTTTGTCGCTCCCAGTCTTTTGCTAGCCTCCACAACTAAGTATGAGTTCCACTCATGCATCCAACTCCCTAAACCAAGTTATTCCAAAGAGTCCACCATACCTACCTATTAGCATATGCTATTCCAAGTATATTCATGTTTTTGTTTACCTTCCAAATTAAACTTGTTATGAGAAAACTAGTGATTAAAGCTCTCACAAACTTGATGGCACACTTTACTTTTCTTGCCCTTAATAAACTCGAACCATTGTGTCATCTATGTTGTATATGCTTGCACTTATTTGTTGGGGATTAGCAGAACCATGCTGTCATGGGGAACGCTTTCAACATTGCACTTGGTACTTTGTACCTAGTTGATATCATGCTCTTTTGTATATGGATGTCGTCGGTGTGAAATGAAAGGGGAGCTTGTAAGTCCATGGAGTTATGTATATGTGTTAGAGAAACGCCTGGGCCGCTGGTCTAATCCATACTAACATGGTGGAAACCTGCAGCGTAACCATAATTAGCTGTTTATGAAGCATTCTTCTTATAAAAAAAGAGTCAGATATTGAGAAAAAGGAGAAAAAGAAAAAAAAAGAGATATGAGAAAAGAGGAAAGAGATAAAAAAGCACCATTTTCCCATGGTAAATAAGAATATTCCTGAGATGCTTGTTGTCTGCTTGCCTTGTCATTTTGATATGGGGATTCTTCCGTATCATCGGGCAAGGGGTACCCTGTTGGCGGTTCTCTATGATACACATGTACTTACGATGACAAGAACTTACCAGTGACTAAACTTGAGTAGCATGAGGAGCGACCCTTGTATTCAAGGGACATGAGGTTTCCAACTTATACTTTGTCAAGCATGTATTTCATAGTTTGTTCACTTTAACCTTAATCACTTCAAGATGCTTATGATAGGGGCAATGAGAGCTGAAAGCTAACAAGTACCATAATTTTTGGAAGCTCTTTATGAGACTTGAACCCCTACTTCCTTCTATGAAGGCCTTTCTTCCACCATTATATTGAGTCTCCACCTACTATCTTTATGCACCTACTTTGAGAGCATAGTGGTCATTCTTAGTTCTATGTGCATTGTCCCAAGACTTGTTGATTGATGCATAACTTTGATATTGCTTGCTTTAAACTATTTGTATCTAGTCACTCTTATGAACTTTGAAGGTGTCCTATGCATTTATGTTTGCTACTCTATGAGGGACAAGCTGAATACTATTATGCTATGTTTTCTTTATGTGAAACAAACAAACGTCTTGCAAAGCATTGTTATTCATGAATCTTTTGTTTGTGCCTTTTCATGTTGCAACATAGTTTCTTTGTCTTATTGCTAGAACTTTGTCTTTCATGTTATGATTAAAGTACTATGTTCCCAGCTTTGAATATTTTACAAATACTTTGATCAAGTTTATGATGGTGCATGTCACCTCAAAAATTATTCTTTCTTTTTATCACTTACCTACTCGAGGACGAGCAGGTGTTAACCTTGGGGATGTTGATACATTGCAAATGTATCTATAATTTTCGATGTTCCATGCTTGGTTTTATCTACTTTCTTATGTTTTGTCCACACTTTGGAGTACTTTTCATATGATTTCTTGGACTAACCTATTAACAAGAGCCACAGTGCTAGTTGCCTGTTTTCTGCTGTTTTTGGTTCCAGGAAAGTTAGAAAATCAATATTCTCGAAATTGGACGGGACAAAAGCCAAAGTTCCTATTTTACCAGAAGACTCACTGAGCCCGAAGCAGATACGGAGGAGGGCCAAGGCCTGGCCACACCATATGGTGGCGTGGGCTAGCCCTGGCGCGCCACCAGGTGGTGTGGGCCCCCTGGCACTCCACCGACCTTGCCTCTTCGCCTATAAGAAGCCTCCCGATGCATACACCCTAAATAGTCAAGTCTCCATCCACGAAAAGTTCCGCAGCGCTGCCACCACCAAAGGGGAGATTCGGGGGACATAAAGTCTCTGTTCCGGCACCCTGCCGGGACGGGGAAGTGCCCCCGGAGCCATCTCCATCGATCTCCACCGCCATCTCCATCACCATTGCTGATTCCCATGCTGAGGAGGGAGTAGTTCTCTCTCGAGGCTAAGGGTTCTACCGGTAGCTATGTGTTCATATCTCTCTCTATGCGTGATCGTATTGTGATCACGACCTTTGTAATCAAGTAGATGTACCTTGCTACTCAAGTGCTTTAATAGATCTCCGCTCTCCCCATGTGTGTGAAAGTGACAGCGTGCACACCATGGTGGCACTTAGGCTAGAGATTACAAATACTTGTTGTGAGTTATATTTGGAGTTGGATGTCTTTATGAAATTGTGGTGTTTGTTGGACTCATCTAGTACTCAAGGTGACAGTGTGGGGTTTTCTAGATGGGAAAGATGAACTTTGAGATGTGCTGTTATAGCCCTACCATCGATTAGAGTGTTCAATCGGAGAGTAGTTAAGAGTAGTATCATAAAGAGAATTATTTATATGAGAGAGTGTTCACTAGTGAAAGTATGATCCCTAGGCCTTGTTTCTAAACATTGAAATACCGTTTGCAATTATATATGTTACATGTTTGCTTGCTTCCAGCTTTATTTTAGTTTTCCTTTAGTCTATTCCACACCATCAAGCTATCTTATATCACCGTTACCACTTATAATTATCTATACCACTTGTATTTCACTATCTCTTCGCCGAACTAGTGCACCTATACACCTGACAAGTGTATTGGGTGTGTTGGGGACACAAGAGAATTTTTGTATCTTGATCGCAGGGTTGCTTGAGAGGGGATACCTTTGACCACTTCCTCCCTGAGTTCGATAAACCTTGGGTGATCCACTTAAGGGAAAACTTGCTGATGTTCTACAAACCTCTGCACTTGGAGGCCCAACAATTGTCTACAAGAATAGAAGTGCATAGACATCAGTAACATATTAACTTATGAGTACTCCTAACTTGCTTAGCAAGTTTGCGCTAAATATATGTGGGTGAAATTGAAGAAAATTGTGCTACTTTAGTTAGATCATGGCTAGCTTAAGAAAAGGTTGATCACCATTGCTTTAGTTTTGGATGCAGTAATAGCTCTTCTTCCTAAGAAGACATAGGAATTATCTAATCCAGGAAGTGATTATGCTTGAAAAGGTGATTTCTGCAAGTTCTTTTTAGTGCATAACATTACCATTTGGCAGACCAACATAATTATCTCATGTGGTTCTAGCAATAGAGAGAAAGAGGATAGGGAAGTGGAATCATCTGCATCTATCCACACACATGGGATATTGAAAATATATAAATAAGCTCGATTAGTGCAATGTCTACTTTAAGACGGATGTAAGTGTGTGATGAGGTCCTTATGACACCACAACCTATCGTAGCACTTTGGATTGGATTGTCCACCCTTGGCCCTATTTCATCTAGCAGGGATACCTCAATTATTAAGGTAAACAAGACCAACATATTAGCATTCTATGACATCACCATTATCCCTAGTGAATAACTTCTAGCTACTCTAGTTTGATGCTTGGGGTTTCACATGTAGCCCCCACTTTCCTCTACTCGTGCCTCTACCTTGGTCGATAAGTCCTAGGAATGAAGTGTAAACAAGACTACAAATACATGAAAACATAGAGGGCCAATTACACCAATAATCTCATCTACAAGTGCACCTATACTACAAGGCTAGGCCATTGCCCTTAGATATACATGGCTACTCAAACATTGCAATTGAATCAACCATAATAAACATTGCAAGAGAAAATATTTTAAGATGGATTCTTGGTAGCATATATTCTAGGAAGTCGTGGAGAAATTGATAGTACAAGGGTTTATGGCACTAGAGATAACTACTAGATGTCTATAGATATGACTATGAGAAGGTGGTGATGGCAGAAGGGTTTCAGAGTATTTGAGGTGATGTCGCTCTCTCACTAATGGCTCCAACCTTTTCTTTATATAGGGAAGTGGATGATACTAGGGTTTTGCCGCGCCTCTAATGCAGATTTGACTTAGGCCTGTTCACGAAATCATTAGGGATGACATCATGGAGGGGGCTACATAGGGTAGGATCACGGGTAAGGGCCCGGTGCACGTATTGTTGATCATTAAATTTTATAGAAGTTTTGTTATGTGTCATGTTGACTTATGCCTTCTCCCGTCCCGTGGTACTTCCCACATGCGTTCACATCTCATCATTTATACCTTCATTTCTCCAAGGAAATAGATGACCAAAAATATTTGCACATCTTTGCAATTATTGATGATTAATGGCAGGTAGCAGAAACAATCTCAGAGAAAACTGAAAATTATCATGTTGAAACAAGGATAAATGAGTTTAAAATCTACTCATCATAGCTTTTTGGTTGATCCCATAGTTTATTGTGTTATTGCTTTCGATATCAAGTAGTTCACAAATGAAGACATTTTCTGTTACTAACTTATTGTTGCATGCTAAGATGTTAAGTAAATATGACTCTTAACTTACCAAAATTATTATGATATGCCATACTCTTGTCTTCCCAAAAGGAAATAATATTGTTTTACCCCACATGCATGACATGCACTCTAGAGAGAAAATTGTTTTGATGAGTTAATAAGGAGTTGAATGTATAGTTTGCATATTTGGTCCCTAGAAATACATGCAATGATCAATGATATATTATTACAAATACAGGGGATTCAAAAATTAATGGGGAAGTAACAATAATTTTCTTTTAATCATTTCAAAAGGATCTCGTTCAGTAGCTTCTTGAGAGTGTGATACAATCAATTTGATGTGAGACCCACTAAGTATATGTAAGTTGTAGTTTTGTGGATTACATGCACTCTAAGAATAAGAGAGCATAGTTGTCCTTATTTGCATGTCCATGTTAACAACAGTGACTACACTAGTGTGATGTGTGTGCTGCGCTAACTTAAAGTGAAAAATAAATCATACTAAGATCAATTAGGTCATGCTCAATGATTTTGTCCTGGAGTTTCAATTCTCTAACTTATACCTTTTTGCTTGTTTATTTGCATTTCTTTTATTTTAATACAGGGACTTACGTGATTCCATGCAAGGATAAACAACTACTCAATGCACACTTGATGGAATACGCTTGGCTAAAATTTATGTGTAACAAACATAAGCTGAAATATGTTTGTGTTACCATCGACATTCAATTTTGTAAAGTAAACCTTTTAATTTATCCATCACATCTCCACTTAGATACCATTGATCTCCAATAATTGTAGAACGAAAAAACTAAATGTTAGGCCTTACCACTTCGATACCATTGATCTGCATTGGGCCTCTTGTACAAGAAGGTGTTTTAACTAGTAGACAACTTGGTGTGCCTACATCATAAATGTTGTTTGCTGGTCGAAATGCTCTAAATAAATAACTCAAATATTTCATCGCTTGTCTATTTTCATTTGATGCATTGACTCCATGCACAACCATTTATTCCCCTCAATAGTAAGCACTTTCATATTTCCATATTTTACTTTTAAAAAGTAAGAAAAATCATGCCTTGGTCCATATTGCATAAAAAGTACTCATGTCACCGAATATGCAAGGGTTTGAGACAACTTACACACTTTTGATGCACCTAACAAGTTACATGCGATTTCTAGTAGTATATCTCTTCCTTTAAGTTTTTCCCTTTACTTTTGGTTCTGGGAAGAAATCAACCGTAAATAGAAGATAGATTTGTAAAAATATGGGGTTAAATATGTTCAATGCCTCTTCCACTAGAAATTTATGGATTTGAGACATCTCTGATTATCTTCAACTTTTGAAACTTTGTACCAAACAAGTTTTTGGTAGGCTTACAAACCGACCTACTATCAATTGGGTGCAACAAAGATCCATGGAATAGGAGAAGAGGAGATGATGATGATGATGATGTTGAACCAACATGAACATAAAATGGACGAGGGGGTAAGCTAAAATTCTAGTTTTGATGGAACTTTCCTTTTACTCACATGACATATTGACTATTTTAATTAAATCTCATAATTCTACATATCATGTCTGTAAACATAATTATTCACATGCAGAATTTTTAAATCTATTATTTGGACAAATACAAACCCTAACTCACCCAAATAAAAATGCGAGCTTTGTGGGAAATCCCTAAAAATTATTGATCTCCAATATTTGCAGAAAAATTGAATATGAAAGTAAAATGTTAAACACTCTTTATAAGTAACTGGTGGGTCCTCTTGTCCAATAAATTATTATAACTAGTAGGTAGGTACATCTACCTATATAGTTGCTTTTGGTTGCTAAACGGGAGGCTCCAAAACCAAGATGCAATATTTTTTCGCCTCTCCATTTACACATGATGCGTTGACTCCATGTAGAATAATTTATTTCCCCTTAGTAAGCCTTATAAAAAATTCTACTCGCCTAAACCATAAGATGGATCATGTTTAGACCATTAAAAACAAAGGTTCGAGACAATTAACACTCTTTTGACACACCCAAACAACCTACCTTGGAATCCTGACAATATTTATTTTCCTTATAGCATTTTCCTTGAATTTGGGCCTAGAAAGTCACCGACTAGAAATTGGAGATAGATATGTAAATGTTATTTAAAATGGAAACTCATTACTCGAAAGTTATTGATTTTAGGCACGTCCATTTTCTTCAAAATACAAAGTGTACCAAATTTTTGTGTGGTATATGACATGACTAGCTTGATATTATCTATTAGGTAGAACGAGGATAAATGGAGGAGGACAAGAAGAGGAGTATGTGAAGATAAGTAGAAGCGAGAGGAAGAGGAGGAGGAGTACGACGAGGACTAGAGTGAATATAACAAGGGAAAAAGAGCTTAACTAAACCTTTGTTTGTACTTTCACTTGAAAGTTAACTCTTCCCAAACTAAACATTCATTATAAATAAGAGTTGTCGTAAGTCTTGGCTATTCCCGCTATCCACATCATCCCAATTATTTGGGACCTACTCCCGCTTCTCCTTCTCCCAATTCCCGCTATCCAATTTTTCACTTAACATGTTAACATTAGGGTGCAAGAACTGATATGAGCTTCTTGCTCGCCAATATTAACATGTTTGCCGAGTTTGATCTAAATGAGCTAAGAAAACTTATTGTCCAGCCATGGCTCAGAACTCAATTAATGATTACTATCAAACTATGTACTAATATCGATTTGATACATGTTCATTATATTTGACTTGCAATGGAACTTCCTATTGAAGATTTATTTTGTAGGCTTAGGGCACAAACTTCTTGCTAGAATCGGAGCAACATGATTCCATCAAAGAGGAGAAAACGATGAATAATATGAGAAGGAGAAGCGGAAGGAGGTTCTGTAGGAAGTGGAAGGGTACGAGGGAGCTAAACTCAATGCGTGAGAGTTGACGATGATGAAGTGGGGGAGGAAGGTGCATGTGGCTAGATAGTTCATGAGTACCATGTAGTTTTCCCTCTTTGCCTACCTAAGGTAAATCTAGGTCATGTAACCTGACATCCAGATTGAAAAGGTCTAGGATATGAGGAACTAGAAGGGTGGTAAGCTGGTGCGAAACTAGAAGGATGGAATTTCGCAGGAGAAGAAGAGGTGGCAGGAGAAAAACACGATTAATAAAGATTTCTAATTTTACTCCCAACATCTAAAACTTAGAGGTCACCTGGAAAGTCGCAGCTAGAAAGATAAAATGCGCTAGTGACACCCTAGGTCAGGAATTCTTTGACGATCTTAGACATTACTTTTGGGATGATCCATTCCTTTATAAGAAAAGTGCGGAAGGTATTATTTGACATTGTGTGCCTTAATTTGAGCAACAGGATATCATAGAGGATATCATAGAAGTCTGTCATGATAGTCTTTATGGAGGACATCATGTTGGACACCGCACCACTACCAAGGTATTACAATCTGGTTTGTATAGGCCTCCTTTATTTAAAGATTCTGTTGAATATATTAAATCATGTGATAAATGCCAAATTTGTGGAAGCAATGCAATGGATATGAATTATTCATTACCACTTGAACCATTTGATGTGTGGGGATTTGACTTTATGGGACAGTTGCCGCTATCAAAAACAAAACATACACATATTTTGGTTGTAGTGGACTATGTTACTAAGTGGGTGGAAGAAATTCCAACCAAAAGTGTAGATCATGCTACAACAATGAATATTCTCATAGACATAATCTTGCCAAGTTTGGAGTACCTAGATTTTTAATTATAGATGGTGTTTCGCATTTCTTAAGTGGTGTTCTTTGGAAAACTTTAGTAAAATATGGTGTTATTTATATAGTTGCATCTCCTTATCATTCTCAAACTAGTTGACAAGTTGAAATAAGTAATAGGGAAATTGAATTCATATTGGAAATATATTTAATAGAGCTAGGTATGATTGGCCAACTAAAATTAATGACACATCATGGGCTTATAGAACTGCTTTTAAAAATCCTATGGTTATGTCTCCTTATAAGATGGTTTATGGTAAAGATTGTCATCTCCGAGTAGAATTAGAACATAAAGCTAGGTTGGATGTTAAGCAACTCAACTTTGAATTTAAAACTGCTAGAGAGAAAATAATTCTTGATTTAAATTTACTAGATGAATGGAGGAATGAAGCATATGAAAGTGCTACATTGTTTAAAGAAAAATTTAAAATTTGGCATGAAAAGAAAATAAAAAGAAAGGAGTTCAAAGTAGGTGATCAAGTATTATTGTTCAACTCTCATTGCAAGTTTTCTGTAGGAAAGCTGGCGTCAAAATGGCAAGGTCCATTAGTGATACAAGGAGTATATCGCTGCGGAGCCATCCGCCTCCATGTAGACATCAAAGGTAAACCTCATGTGGTTAATGAATAATGTTTTAAGAATTATATTGCATGCCAAAAATTCATTCAAAATATGGAGGAGTTGAATCTCCAAAGTCTCGATGACGTAATCGCAAAGAAATATCCCCTGCCAGTTTTGAAAAGTTAATAAAAGGTAAGTTTCATGTATGTAATCATCTCGGAATATCGCGGTCTTCTAGGGAAGTCATTATTTTAGAAATTAAAGTTGTGTTAAGAAAGAATTGGTCGAAACGGAGTCCTGAGGAGGAAAAGAGTTCAGGTGGCGCAAGCCCCACCTCTAGCTGCGCCACCTATCCTCTTTTCACACCCCAAACTCCGTTCCGTCTAAACGTTCATTAGAAATAAGAGATGTCGTAAGTCTCGACTTTTCCCGCTATCCACATCATCCCAATTATTTGGGACCTCCTGCCGCTTCTCCTTCCACCGTTTTCCCCTATCCAATTTTTCACTTAACATGTTAACATTAGCTAGCAAGAGCTGATATGAGCTTGTTGCTCGCTAATATTAACATGTTTGTCGAGTTCGAGCTAAATGATCTAAGAAAACTTATTATCCAGCAATGGCTCAGAACTCAATGATTACTATCCAACTATGTACTAATATGGATTTGATACATGTTCATTATCTTTGACTTGCAATGGAACTTCCTACTGAAGATTTATTTTGTAGGCTTAGAGCACAAACTTCTTGCTAGATTCAGAGCAATAGGGTTCCATCAAAGAGGAGAAAAAGATGAAGAATTTTAGAAGGAGAAGCGGGAGGAGGTTCTGTAGGAAGTGGAAGGGGACAAGGGAGCTAAACCTGATGCGTGAGAGATTATGATGATGAGGTGGGGGAGGAAGGTGCATGTGGCTGGATAGTTGACGAGTATCATGTACTTTCCCCCTCTTGCCTACCTAAGCTAAATCTTGGTCATGTAACTTGACATTCACGCCAAAAAGGTCTAGGCATTGAGGTGGTTGGGCTAAGGATGGGAAGGTGGTGCGAAAATAGAAGGGTTGAATTTTGCGGGAGAAGAAGAGGTGCCAGGAGAAAAGCACAATTGATAAAGATTTGTTATTTCATTCCCAACATCTAAAACATAGAGGTCACGTGGAAACTCGCAGCTAGAAAGAGAAAACACGCTAGTGCACTCTAGGTCTGGAATGCGGATGTTGCGTTAAAAACCACATCCTACAATTTTTAGATTTTCTTATGTCTCAAAAGACATATACACAACGCCGTCTTTTCGAATTATGGATTATCTTATATGCCTCCAGAAACACAAATGCATAAGCTAGAAAAATAAGAGTTAGTTAATTAGGCACAAGTTGGAATTAAAGCCTCCTATGATCAAAATCTTGGAACATAATACACGCGAACGAACCCCGTCCTTCGTGCCAAAGGTTTTACATGTTGGCCGGTACAGTAGATGCATGGTTGCATGCCACCCATCCACTTGTTTCCGTCAAGCTTTGCAGCATGTACCTGCATATCTGCGTTAGATAAATCGATCATCGGGAAAAAGTTCAGTACGATCGACAAACAGAACATATCATCTTTGTTCCAATTTTTCTCTAACGCTCTATTCGCTCTTGAATACTGAACCAACAAGAATGATCGAGTCAGCAACAACATATACAAGCGGTGCCCACTTAGGCCCGCAAAACGAGATGGTTAGTACAAATTGTACTACATGCACGTATTGGAACCGGTCTACAAATTGTACTACGCCTACATGAGCCGAGTCTAAATCCTTACCCGCAAACCCGCCCCGCTTGTAACCCTACCAACCACCACGAAGGAGCAAGAACTTGATCACAAGTACGCGTTGAGAAAGGCAACAAAAAGAATAAGGGCACCTTAATTGTGCACATTAATGAGTGATAGCCCTGCCCATTGATTACAGTATATACTACCCACGACGTCCTGGCCACACGTCTCTCCCCACTGTTAGATATCACTCCAGCTACAAATTTTGGAGTGAAGCGAAATTATAAATGGAGCCAAACAAAATTATGAAATTGTGAATATGAAGGAACCAGCAGCGGACGGCAAGAGGTGTCGAACGTGGGGACAGAATTAGGAGTGGAAAACTGTAACTGCAGAATTTGGAAATTAAGGTGCAGAAGATCGCTGGCACGGGAGGAGCGTAGGTGCGCCCTCCATATCTGGGACCGCATGTCAGCAGGGCGATTCCCCCACTGCTCCTCTCAGTCCAGGCTCGCTCCCGGCCATATAAATCGCGACCCCCCTGTACGGCCTCGAGACCATCGACCGCCCTCAAAGCTTCTCGCCTGAACTAGTAGATACTGCTGTGCCTGCGACGAGCAAGCCATTGTTCTTGGGGTGGGAAAGGTAGGGTTTCTAGGGGTTTGGGGTTGGGTGTTCTTGGGGTTTTGGGTGTTGCTTCTTGGTATAAGTTTTGTGTGTCTGACGGTGTCTTGCTTTGCTAGATGGCTGGTGGTGACAAAAGCCATGGGAAGGAGCCAGCGGCGGCGGAGGTGGACATGTTCCCGGAGGGGATGCGCGTGCTCGCCGTCGACGACGACCACACCTGCCTGAGGATCCTTGAGGGCCTCCTGCGGCGCTGCAACTACGAACGTGAGCGCCCTCAATCTCCCTCTCGCTCCTCCTTTTGCTTCAGTCCATTAGAATCAATGGTCATAATATAATTTCTCTCTCTCTCTCTGCTGGCTGCAGCGACGGTGGTGTCTGACGCAAGGACGGCGCTGGAGATGCTGAGGGAGGAAGGCGGGGAGCAGTTCGACCTGGTGCTCACCGACGTGCACATGCCGGACATGGACGGCTTCAGGCTCCTCGAGCTCATCGGCCTCGAGATGGATCTCCCAGTCATCAGTATAATTAATCTCTCTCTCTTGCACAATCCAGCTTTTGCCAGCTCGTATTTTACTAGTGGTATTTATTATTCGCTGCCTGACTTGACAATTGCTAGCTAATGGTCATTAAGAACGTTTATTAGTCCTCTATCCTGGGTTTAGCAATGTTTCTATATTTGGCCTCCAAGAGCAGATGCATTGAGTGGCAAAGCATGCATATGAGATCCTCCAAATTTAGAAGGGTCCTAGAACCCATGTACGCGTGCACGCACGTGTTGTTGCACACATGCCCTATTTTTTTGTTTGGTAGAGCGAATCTAAAGAACGAGATCTCTTTTCGACCCGGGCCAGTGGGGATCACATGTGACTGTTCATTTGTTAGATCGGATGGCTAGTTGGGGAAGCGGAGCCGAGGTGGAGCAACACAAAATTTAGGTGATGGTGGGCTGGATCGCCCCTTGTGCTGTCGATTTCGTGAGGGCAGGGTGGTAAAATATGTGAGTGCACCGCGGAGCTATGCATGTGTAAGTGAGGGGCACCACCCCTAGACTTGGAAAAATTACCCAAGGGAAAAAATAGGAAGTTAGATGAGAAATGTGTGGGTTCATGGTAAGAGACAATGGGTGAGGAGATGGTTGTGGTTAGGTATAGCATGGGAGGTGATAGATGATATGACGGTAGTGACCTTCTGTTAAGATTTGAGTCCAGTTTTTTGGGAGGGAAATCTAACAAATGGATCCAATTTAGCGCGAACCAACGTGGTCCCATCTAACCATTCACTATTCAAATCCGATGGCTAGTGGACGGGAGGTGGAGCGACACATAAGTTACGTGTGTGAGGGGGGGGGGGTCGATGGTGGAGGAGGCTCATGAGGGTGATAAAGCTAATGGATTCTAGATAATTCGCTTTCCTTCATTTTAGACCTAACCTGAAGTCTTGAGTTATATACCATACAAATGAAAATGAAAATAAACCGATACATGCGGGCATCAGTTAGATCTTCCAATAATCCAATGCTAAAGTTTTCGCTTCAACCAACTTCCCATTTATGTTAGAAACAAGAGACATTTTTATACCCTATATATAGGTGACATCCGTTTGATGGTCTTTAAATCTATTTACTCCCCAGAATAGCATATAAAGTTGGAGTGCCACTTTTATGTAGATGCATTGAGTGGAGCTACCATGGATAGCATATAAATTTGCAGTTATGTCTATGTTACATAAAGTGTAACTACACATATTTAATTGTCTGAATGGTACTAATAAAACTGTTTAGCCATGCCGTTTATCACATAAAAACAGAAACAACAAGTGGCCGCTTAACATGATCTAGAAAATTACTTGTTGGGGTGATAGCTGTTGCCTAATTGGCTAGGAAAAATGTGAAATGTCAATAAAAGTACTTGATCTTGAGGTTCATCAATAATTAGAAGTTATGAAGGTTTGTTTTGTACTTCGTTTCCGTTTCTCTCTATTGAATGTGTAAACTTCATCCCAGTTATTTTGCTTTGAATAAATCATTATCGTGATGTAGTTGGTCCAAGATGTGTGATACATTTGCTTCTCCAATTTCGTTTCACATTTTAAAAATACTGATGGAACCACAATTTCACGTCCAAATCTAATTAAATCACTGTGCATATGTCATGCAGTGATGTCTGTGGATAGCGAAAAGGATACCGTGTATAAAGGGATAGCTCATGGGGCGTGTGACTATTTGCTGAAACCCATAAATATCAAGGATCTCACGAACATATGGCAGCATGTCGTGAGGAAAAACCTCGACGCTACAAACCACAACACCAATGAGAGTGATGATGATGATGAGAGGGTGGTGCAACCAACGATTGTTGAGGGTGAGAGGGGTGGTTCAAAGGGTAAGAAGTGTGCAAAGAAGATGAAAAATGATGAAGATGGTTCCGATGAGAACATAGAGAGCACACACGTACCGACCACCCGAAAAAGGCCAAGGGTGTCATGGAACGGTGAGCTGCACCGTAGGTTCCTGGCAGTCGTCAACCGGCTCGGTGCTGACAGTAAGGCTCACAACTTTCTCATGGCTTATTCACCAAACAAAAGTTTATTTTTCTTGGATTTGTTTTCGGTAACAGAAGAGTTTTGACTATGTAAATGCAGGGGCATATCCAAAGACGATATTGAAAATGATGAATGTCGAGAACCTGACTAGAGCGAGTGTTGCGAGCCACCTGCAGGTTCAATTTCTACCCTTGTGCATAATTTCTATTCTTGTGTTCATAATATTTCTAGACTAACAAAATTTCGTATATAAGTCCAAACTTTTTAAATCAATTTTAACTCTGAAAATGTGCGATATTATATATCTGATATATTGCATGCCCAAATTCTCTAGTACTTTTGAAACTACGCAACACCTTTTTGTTTCAGACATGTCTTCCGTATTTTTTCCCCATGAGCATGAATCTTATATATATATGCTTGCCCATCTAATTATTTCAGAAATATCGTATTTACCTGAAAAGGGTCAGCGATGACTCAAGAAAGTCATATCTTCCTGGTGAATCGGGTGAAAGGAGGAGATGGTCCAACTTCATGAACATGAATCACGAGTGCAGCCTGAATGATCACCATGAGCCTCACAGAGGACAGCCGTCGTCAGCCCTTGCCTTCCAGGGTTCAAACAATCTGTTGGCAGCTCCATCAGTGTTGGGGGCACTCGGCCATGGGGGCAGCACGCTTAGGAATGCAGTGCCATGGATGCCTGACACAAGAAGGTGCCACGCTTGTGTTTATGGTCCTCCGGTCAATCCATTTCCAAAGATATCAGATCACACAAAATTGGATGCATTTTCCTCTAGGCATTATGACCAAGAATATGCAAACTTCCTGCGTGAGAACATGCCGAAGGAAAGGCAAGTGGTGCCTTGCTCCCATCGTGCAGGCAACTCCTTTGCAAACATGCCAAGCAGTGGGGCGGTGTTAGAGCCAGTAAACCAGTTCCCGGTGCATCCTCCGGAAGTCCTTTGCAAACATTCTGCGGTCGGCGAGCGCCGCGATACCCAGTTTATGCACCATGTTGGAAACTCTAGCATTCCCTGGCAGAATATTGCATCATCAAGATTTCCTGGTCCTATGGATGGAGCACCTCTCAACCCATCACAGGTGAACAACCACCAGATGAACCAGCAGCCAAGCTTTGGCACATTACCTGGACATATGCAGATATTTCAAAATGAGCAGCATAATCAGATGGCAGGAATCATCAGCAACAACACACCACTGGCTGGGTTCAATGAGCAGATGGCTACATTCAACATAGCAAGCAACACAACTCTAGTAGAGAGGGCCAGTGACAACTTTTCACCAATGAATCAGATGGTTAGTGGTGGAAGCTCCAGCTCTATAATGCGTAACGTTCAGACGGGCAGCTCTGCCGTGCCGCCGACTCAGATGGTAAATGGTGGAAGTATGAGCATTGCATTGGGTGACCTTCAGGGAAATTCTGTCGCGCCGACGCAGATGCTTAACGGTGAGGAAGCATCTCGCATTCTTCCTGCGCAAGAAGTCCCACCTGATCAGCAAGCTCTTGATGATCAGCCAACCTACAGCATCCCTTTCTTCCAGGAAGATATTTTTGCCAGCCTGCCTAACCAGGTAAATAAACAACTTTTTCTCATTCTTTGGCTGCAAAATATGGGTTTGTTGAGCAGGTCAGGCGTATCTAAACCAAGGTTCTTTCCTCACTGCAGGATTTCAATGATGATGCTTTCTTCGGTGGAGAAATTTAGTCCGTTCGCTCGCTGCGACCTGCTCCAGAGATGTTTCTGATTGTGTGGAGGCCGGCTGCTGATCATCAGTACGTCAGTGGTTCTTCCACACTGCATCGGTGGACTTGTGTGAACTGCCGAATTGTAGTAGGCTAGTTAGAGGCAGGGTCGTGGACTTCTTTTTTACAATTGCTTTTACTTTGTTCATTGTCTTTTGGACATTATTAATAACTTTATGTAATCCGACGTTTTTCTTAAGGATTCCTCGGTTACAATTACTCTTGCCTGTGTTCGTCTATGCTAGATTGAATTATAGTACTCGTACAATTTTTGGTACTCCTGCTTCTCGAGGATTAATACAGGCAAGAAAACGTCGCTTGGTCACGAGACAATTACGAAGACTCGGCATGTATCATGACCATCTAATAGTTCTCTCAGTTCTTGTGACGAGACCAGCTGCCCGACGTTCAACGGCCACGAACACCGAGGTTAGCTTCAGCATCGTCCGTGCACTCAAATTACCCCACTGTTCATCTTTGTCGAATTTAGTACGTACTCCCTCTTTTCAATAATATAGTACTTTTTAGCCCTTTTCTAAAGCGTGTGTATCTAAATGACTTTTAGCGTGTAGCTTGAAAACATGAATAACCTACACACTAAAATGGTCTAGATAGAAGTGTTTAAATAAAAGTAAAACATCTTATATTTTGAAACGGGGGAGTATGTAATACGAACCAGCATCTGCTCAGCAAGAAGAATGCCAAGCGTGGGAACAGACTCTCAAAGATAGCAAAAAGATTGCTGCTTCAGTTTGGTCATATTTTTCTTCAGTTAGCCTATCTAGAGAGCTGTTGATATGAACTTGGTACTGAAATTGCATCCATATTTTGTTTTCCTTTTCGAAAAGGGGAAAGGAGCACATGCATCTGCATCTGGTTAGTGTCACCAATACCAAGTGAGAGTGGGTATCTGTCCTTTTCTCGAAAAGGAGGATAAACCTCCGGACTTTACATCGGATGATGCACATACTAGTTATTATTGAAAACAATGCCAAACGTGGGTGCCGAAATCCGTTTACAAGAAGAGGAAAAGAAAAACTTGAAGCTATCCACATACGACCTCACGACAACATCTCTAAAAACCTATCACATCTCAAAAAACTGTCACAAATCTTATGACCTTGAATCAATTCAATAGTTAGGCGACATGTGAGATGAAAACAACGCTCCAAGACAATAACATCTTCAAGAAGAAATTGTCACTCGCATGCCAATGTTGGCTGGTCAAATCGACATGGGACCAAAGGCTATTGCACACCCTCAACAAGGTGACAACTCTCGGATGTCAAATGCTCTTGGTAAAGCCGAAAAGCTAGATCATGGGTTTTTTCAACGACAGAGAATAAAACAGGATGTCAGTTCCAACCCACCACTCTACGGGCCTTCTCACATAGAACTGGCTGACCAAAGCAGAAAACACTATCTAGAAGATACCATTGCATAAGTTTCGGTCAAGTCCACACCTGTCGTCTCGTCGTTGGTTGGCGTGTCACACGCCAACACCTAGCCACCATCCTAGTTAGTCAATATGCTTGGTAATTAAATCACGCTTATCTTTGTGAATTCCCAGTACCACTTGAGTTCGCACCGAGAATACGTGGGTGAAATTCTAAGAAAACTTACTTTTTAATTCTCTTCAAAAGGGGGGTATAACACAGTATTTTAATTAGATCTTGACTCAACTTCAATATAGAGTCATGTGGATTAGACACTTTATCAACTATCGTTGGTCCCAATATCAGGTAAAGTTCTCAACAAGAAGACTTATTTTTTTGTTTGTATCTTTCTTTTGCGGGCAAATACATTAACTTCTAAGTGGTGTTAACTTACTGAGAAAATTCTCTCTAAGTATAGATGGGTTAAATTTAAGAAATGGCATGCTACTTTAATCGGATTGTGCCTAGTTTTCAATGGCGAGTTCAACTGATTAGAAACGCTATCAACTATATTATTTATTCCAATATTAGGCAGTTCTTACTAAGTACACTTATTTTTGGTAGTAACTTTTTATTTTTGCATGCTAATATAATATTTTATGAGTTCTCCTAACTTCCTAATCAAGTTACCCCCGAAGTATATGTAGTTTAAATTCTCACGCTAGTTTAATTAGACTGTGGCTAGTTTTCAATAGCGACTTTTGTTGATTAGACAATTTGTCAACTATTATTTTTCCATAACCTTGTAGTTAACAATAATAAGATTTATATTTGTTAGGGCAAGAAAAAATAGGAACTCCCTTTAAGAGGTTCCTATATAACTATATAGGAATCTCTAACTAAACCAAACCACCAACTTACTCTCTACCTACACAATAAGCGGGAACCCATCCCACCTCCCGCCAGTGCCCTCACCCTACCACTCCTCCCGTTGATGGCTCCTCCCCCACCCCACATCCAGTTGGCGTGCCCCACCCTCACATCCCATTGGCGTGCCCCACCCCATCTCCCACCGGTATGCCCCAGCCTAACTCCCGCTGGCACGCCCCACCCCACCTTCCGCAGGCGTGCCCTCACCCTACCTCATGTCGTATCATTCCTACCCAACCTACCGTCGGTGCGCCATCAACCCACTTCTAGCCGTTGGGCCCCCACACCACCTTCCACCGGTGCGCCCCCACCCAACCTCCCGCCGACGGGGCCTCCACCCCACCTCCCGTCAGCAGGGCCCATCCCACCTCATGTCGGCACGTTACACCCCACCTTCCACATGTGCCCCTCACCCACCTCTCATCTTCTCTTCCCCACCCACCTACCGACGGCGCACCCTCACCCACCTGAAACCGGCGTTCCCTACCCCAACTCCCGCTGACATGCTGCCATACCACCTCGTGTCGACGTGTGCTGGCACCTTATATCCATGTACGTGCCTCCACATCATATCCCATAGACGCGCCACCATGCCACCACACCCCACCAACCTCCGAAACAATGCCACCACACCTCCCACCAATGTTCACTTCATTTTTCGAAAGTTAAGTTCATTTTTCAAAAGTTCACTTAACTTTTGGAAGTTCACTTCATTGTTTAAATGTTCAATTTATATTTTAGGAATTTCACTTCAATATTTTTGGAAGTTCACTTCATTTTTTTGAAACCCTCGTCATTTTTTGAAGTCCACTTCACCTTTTTTGGAAGTTCACTTCATTTTTTTGAAGTTGACATTATCTTTTCCAGAGTTAACTTCATTTTTTTCGAAAGTTCACATCATATTTTGGAAGTTCACCTCCTATTTTTACTAAGTTCGTTTCATTTTATCGAAGTTCACTATTTATTCCTTCAACTCCTTTTTTCGAAGTTCATTTCATTTTATTCAGAAGTTCAGTTCATTTTTTGGAAATTCACCTTTCTTTGAAAGTTCACATTTTTTTGAATTCGTTTTATTTTTTTCTGTAAAAAGTCCACTTCAGTTTTTGAAGTTCACTTTATTTCTCTAAATGTTCACTCCTCAAAATTCTGAAGTTCACTCTACAAATCAATTCTTAAGTTCACTTTAAATTCTTTTGGAAGTTCACTTCATTTTTTTGAAGTTCGTTTTGGAAGTTCACTTCACTTTTTCAGAAGTTTGCTTCATTTATTTCGAAGTTGACATTTTTTCTGGAGTTAACTTCAATATTTTCGGAAGTTAACTTCATTTTTTTTGGAAGTTCACTTCATATTTTGGAAGTTCACTGCCCTATTTTTCAAAACATGAAGGAAGTTTGATTTATTGAAGTCCACTTCGAACGCGACTTCAAAATATCAGAAGATCATTCAAAAATGAAGGTTAACTTACTTGACACAGGCTAGTTCACCGCAAAAAAGAGAAGATACAAAACTATAGTTCACTCTGCACATAAGGACAGTTCATAGAAAACTCATCATATAAAAACAAAAAATATGAAGTTCACTCTTTGAAATTCCGAAGTTCACTTCCTCGTAAGAGCGGAAGTCACACATCTGCCATATCAATGTAGTCTCTGTTTTTTAGTATTCCTAAAATTAATCCAACATCACGTGGAATTTAAATATCTTGCAAATGGTATATCATTCATTCCATTCCGATAAACCGTTTAGGAGTAATTGTAAAAATACAATGTACATAACTGAGAGGTGCGAAAATAAGAATCGTGTATATTTAGATGTTCTCTTAAACTATAAACAAATTGAAAAAATGTTCAGCATGAAAAACTTGTGTATTGTCCATATCGATCCAACATCATATCGTTTGCATCAATTGGAAAAAAAGGTTTGAAGATGACAAGCAAAATACTTTACAAAAATGCGAAAACTAGCTAAAACAATGCATAGTATTTTGGAAATTACTTTTAAATTGTACATAATTTAAGAAAACATTTAAAACGGAAAGGTTGCACAATTTCTGTAGCAATCCAGCGGTACATTGCATGCATCATTCTAATAGACGGTGTGAAAACTGCGATCAAAATACTATACAAAAATAAAAATAAAGTACATGAGACCAAGGATATGTCTATTTGAAATTATTAAACATACAAAATTTCAAAAAACTTTTAGAAAAAAATTGCGTAATTTCTGTAGCTTTCTTATGATATATCATTTGTATTGTTCCGATTATCGGTTAGAAAATCAATGCACGAAAATAAGGAATCTATGTAGTCCGTCCGAAAGTTCACTCCATGGAACATAAGAGTTCAATTCCTTGTGACACGAAATTCATAATGCTCCTGTTTAAACTAAACAGGAATATGTTCCTTTTTAGCTTGTGTATATATTAATTTATGAGTGATAATAACTTATTGAGCAAGTTATCCTTAAGTATAGGTGGCTAAATTTCACAATGCCTGCGCTACTTTGATTAGACAATTGCTAGTTTTTAATAGTGGGTTACTTAATTGGACAATTTATCAACTTTGTTGGTTCAATTTTCATGTAGTTCTTAATAACATGGATTATTTTTTGTAGTAACTTATTATTGCATGCTTATACATGAACTTTTAAGTACTCTTAACTTAGTAGAAAAGTAGTCGACAAGTATAGGTGGGTTTAATTTATCAAAGGTCTGCACGACTATAATTAGATTGTGACTACTTTTAATAGTGAGTTCAATACATTAGAAAATTTATCAACTATTATTGGTTACATTTTCGGGTATTCCCAATAAGAAGACTTATTTATTGGTACTAACTTATTGTTCCATGCTAACCCATGTTAACTTATGAGTCATGTTTGCTTAGAGTAGCCATAGAGGAAATAACATTAGTATTACCATGCAACTACATGCAATGTCAACCAAGCATCTTGATGACATTACATATCCATAAATTAGGAGAGGGATTATATAACATAGCGTTTATCGAGATAAATGACTGTATATACTACTAAATGAACTCTTCTGTGACACTACATGTATGACTATGAATTATGAAGACAATATTGCATAACTTTCAGTCAATTATGCACCTGTCATCTCGTTGTTGGTTGTCGTGTGAAACACGTCAGCGCATAGCCACCATCCTAGTTAGTCGATGTGCTAGGTAATTAAATCACAATTATCTTATGACTTTTTAGTACAAATTGAGTTCGCACTGAGTTTACATGGGTGAAATTTTAAGAAAGTTCACACTATTTTAATTTTCTTAAAAAAGGGAGTATAACAAAATATTTTAATTAGACAGTGACTCGTGTTTATTAGACACTTTATCAACTATTGTTGGTTCCAATATCAGGTATAGTTCTCAACAAGAAGACATTTTTTCCATTACTTTTTATTTCATTGTAATACATTAACTTATGGGCGGTGTTTACTTACAGAGCAAGTTCTCCCTAAGTATAGGTGGACTAAATTTAGGAAATGGCATGCTACTTTAATTGGATTGTGCCTAGTTTTCAATGGTGAGTTGAATTGAGTACACATGTTATCATCTTTTATTGGTACCAATATTAGGTAGTTTTTATTAATAAGACTTATTTTGCGTAGTAACCTTTTGTTGCATTTTAATACAATAATTTATGAGTTCTCCTAACTTCCTGATCAAGTTATCCTAAAGTATAGTAGTCTAAATTCTCACACAAGATTAATTAAATTGTGGCTAGTTTTAAATAATGAGTTCAGTTGATTAGACACTTTATCACCTATTATTTGTTCCAAAATTTGGTAGATGTCAATAATAAGACATATTTTTTGGTAGCAATTGTTGCACGCTTATATATTACTCCTTTAAAAGGCTCTAGCCTACCCGCATTCTGAGTTAGGTGGGTTAAATTTTAGAAAGCTCACGTTACTTTAATTAGACAGCGACTTGTTATCAATAGTGAGTTAAATGGATTAGACAATTTATCAACTTGCTGAATCCAATATCATGTATTTCTTAATAAGATGGGTTATTTTTTGGAAGTAACTTATTATCACATGTTAATAAGTGGAAAATTTCTCGTAAAGTATAGGTGGGTTAAATTTATGAAAGGCCACATTACTATAATTAGATTGTTGCTACTTTTAATAGTGAATTCAATTTATTAACTATTATTGGTTCTAATTTACAATAGTTCCCAATAATAAGACTTATTTATTGGTATTTATTGTTGCATTCTAACACATTAACTTATGAGTACTGTTTGCTTAGAGTAGCCATACCGGGAATAACATAAGTAGTACATGCAGTTACATGCAATGTAAACTAGGCATTTTGATGACATGATATATTAAAAATAAGGAGAAAATGGTTGTGATAACTGGTTATGTTACCACAACACACGGTTTACCGAGATAAATGACTGTATATACTAATAAATGAACCCTTCTATGACACTATGCATTATGGAGGTAGTAATGTAAACTACTGACATATGCATCACACAAATCTATGTTATTCTGCACTATGACTAGCATTACTTAGCAGGTTCTCGCTTAAGTATAGATGGGTGAAATTTTAGAGAGCTTACACTAGTTTAATAAGTGTGTACCGAGTTTTCATTAACATGTTCAATCAGCCTAAAATTTCATAGTATTATTAGTTCTGAAACACTACACAAATGTATGGCTTATCTCGACGGATTTTCGAACAGCCCATGCGAAAAGTACCTACAAAGTTTTTGGCCCGGTGGATGATATTTCTTGGCGGTACCTTAATATGGCGATTTATTTATCATTTCTATTATGTTATTTGTGGTTCCCATAGGCCATGCAAAAAATCATGGGTTCCCTCCACCATTTTCATTGTTTCTACCACGATTTTTATGGACACTAGATTTAGGGGTGCTCTTTGGCGCACGCTCTCGTTGAATCTGAGCCAATTTAGCAATTATACTTTTTAGTTTTTACCAAATAGATAATTTTTAGTTTTTACCAGATGGATAATTTTAAGGTTTTACCAAATGGATAATGCTAATGAAAACAGGTAGGATAATACCGTTTTTTACCAAATTGATCTCATACCTTTTTATGGTAGGATAATATATTACACATAAATAGTTACAATTTAAGTTTAGAATACATTACATTGCTTTTCCATACATAAGGTCTTCCCCTTAATACAAATTGGATGGTTTGTTGATGTGTAAAGCCTTATATAGAATAATTGTTATAACATACAAACTAGATGCCAATTTTTTCGAGTTCTAACAGTACCAACACAATCAAGTATATCATATATAAGGTAAATGATCAATTAGAAGATATGCCAAAGGGTTACATGAAGAGAAGGCATTATTATATCGAACATGGACATAAAAAGTTCAGTTCAGAGTGATTGATCTACTGAAGTATATATACTAAGAGATTGTTTCATCTCTGAACATAATACTAAAAGATTGTTTCATCTCTGAACATGATACTAAAAGATTGTTTCAGGAGTATATGACCATACTATAGTTAATTACTAAACCTTGGAGACTAAATCTTGCACCTTCATGTCTTTCTAGCAGCCTTAACCACGGTGTCGTTCTCTGCCTACTTTCAGCTCCAGTGTCCTTATTAAGCTTATTTGTCAATAGAAGGGAAATATAAGAAACTAGAAGCTCATAATTGCGAAGCTAAAAATTTCACTTTCCATTTCCGCTTCTTAGGACTAACATCCTAGGAAATGGCCTTGCCCTCCTATTCCTCAGTATAACTACAAATAAGTGAAGGCAAACAATAGCTAAATTCGAACAAATCAGTAGTTCATGACCTATTTCACTCCTCCAAGACTAGCAGTTCGGGACCTAGGAGATATGTAGTGAAAATTCCAAATGGCGGAACAGATCCTTGAATAGGATCTTTTGTAGTCTTGTGGCCTAGTGCAGAGCTGAAGTTATTACAACTGAAGAGAGAAGCTATGTTAGTGCAAAAAAGGCGGTCTTTAGTGTCAAGAGTTGTTGATTCTAAAAATATTTTGCCCATAGTTGTCATGTATTATAAGAATTAAGAAGATGAATAATATTCTGGCATGAATATAAGTTATATGTAAAGGTGCACACGCACATTGTCAATGTTAATAGTAGCAGTCTCGGGATATGATAAAACACATAAGGAGAATATGAAGAAATAGGTAAACATATCGAGAGCCAAGGGGTCTCAGTAGCAATAAAAAAAGAGACATAGGCTAGCCGAAGAGTATGTACATGCAAAATAAGTTTCCTTCAAAAGTTCTATGGTTTTGTAATCTGCAATTATCTGAGTATGCTGACCAAACTCAGATAGTGTGTGCCAGAGAGCACCAACTTACGACTGCAGAGAAAATACACTTTAAACATGTAGATAGGAGCACCAGTGGCATACGGGGTGAAAGTAACTACCCCAAGGTGCACTACGCATACTCGTAGGGAAATAGAAAACATAATATAATTAGGTTCTACAAAGTACTAACATCAGACTTCTGATCGAACTCATATTGAGTAGAAACATGATCTCCTAAATGGATGAAGATCCGTGTAACTGATAGCATGACACCAAAAAGGGAAGGCACTCGCTTTCAAAGGAGATAATGCAAGAACAGATGGACAACACCAATCTAGATATCGACATAGTGAATAGCACCGTCCAGAGTTTGACAGTTCTTGTAAAATCTGAATTAATAAGGGTAGTGTTTCAAAAGAACAAAGATAATTCTGCATCCTTTGATCTAGTCATGAAACAGAGTAGAAATCTTGCATTTTCTACTAAAATAGAGTGGAAATCTTGCACTTTAATTTCTACCTCTGTTCATTAACGGCATTCTACAAAGCCAAAAACTTACGCAAATGTAACCTCTTGATCTGAACAATAATATAATGATAGCAAAGTGCCTACCAATGCTACATTTTATTAGTTTTAATTTTAAAACGATAGAGGAGATACGTTCAAGAGGTGATAAAACTCCAGATTTAGAAAATAAAAAGAATGCTTATTTTTTCTGACTAAACTTATTCTATAGCGACTATGTTTCAGGTCAAACATTTCTCACACCACCAAATCGTGTACGCCACCCTGCCACCATATATAACACAACTAACAAACTCGACAACCCCTAACTTGCACTGCGGTGATGTTAAAAAAATCTCTAACCACATTACCTGTAAAACATCAAGATTATGGCCTAATCTTCTATAGAACTTGATCTTCTTGCATAACACATCTGAACAAAAAATAGAGAGAAATGAGAAATACCAGACAAAATCCTTCATTCATAGCACATGGAATTAAATCTAATAGCCTATTATTTTTATATGCACACATGAAAAAGAAGACAGATAGGAGAGCATGCACATCACCTCGCTTGAGATGCAGAGGGCAGGAAGAAGTAGCTGGAGGTTTAGAGGTTGCTACAGGAGGATGGAGGATGGAGGAACTTCAACACGCAGCCAGGGACACACCGGTGGTCAGATGCAGCAGCGGCCGCGCACTGCTCCGAGTAGAGGAGAGCATGAGTTGCTGGCGAAGGAGGACCAACCTACAGGCCGAGTAGGCGCTGCACTCGAGGTCCAGTCCTGTGCCAGACAGCGGTCGTCGAGGGCTAGCACAGCGGTGTCGTCTCAGATCTTGGTGAGATAATGATACGTTCAGGAAACAGCTTATGTAGCGAATCAGTGGGTGGGAAGTTGAACTTCGTTCGACATTCTCATCTTTCTCTCTGATGGCAGCAACCTACACTCCTTATATAATTAGATAATGGTTAATGACATATATACAATCGGCATATACAAATGTTTCTAGTGAAGTTCAATATTAGGCAGCTATATAATTCCTCCATGATTAAAAATAAGAGGTGCAATATAATTATAGGATTGGTAACCACTACCTAATTTTTTTAGGGTTAATTGGATAAACTCCACTGCAATTTCGGGCTATTTGAGAACCGCCACTACAACTTTCAACTTTTGAAAAATGCCACTACAATTCTATGTACATCTCATATATGCCATTACACTCATTTAAACATATATACCAGACTATATACACATGTATTCCTGTGGTACACGTCGTATATATAGTGGGCCCAGTGGGAGGGAGGTCCAGTTATGTATAGATAGGTTTATGTTCCCCAGTAATCTAGATAAGAGGCACATGTCATCTCTTCTTCCTCATTGACTGGCCATGGTGGCCGGGTTGGAGTCCTTGGCTTGGGATCTGTCTTGTGCGCTTCGGATCTGGTGATTCTCCACCCGACGGCGCTTCTTTCCTTGGAGCCGATGTGCTGCCACACTACCGGAGTTCGTCGGTGAAGGGCGACTCGGTGCAGTCTCTTGGTGAGGCATGGGCTCGCTCGTGCAGCTCCATGGCTGCATGCAGTGGACCTCGTCAAACTCCCCTAGATTTGCAGGGCTGACGGGCACGATTCATGCTTTTTCGTGATGAATATCCAAGTGCGAATGGCGACCGTGGGGTTAGTCAACGTCATGCCGCTGGTGCCTGCTGTTCGCCTCAGAGCGTACATGGAGCTCAAGTGCATTTGCTGGCCATTTGGACCTGAAGCTCTATTAAATATTCTTGACACGTATACGTATATAGTATATCCATTTGGACCATGGATCGATATTGAGGCTTTTATGTGCCTGTCAAATGTTTCTGTATGCATGCGGCGATTTATTGAATGTTATTGAAACCTGGAGCTATAAAAAAGAGGATCCCAACTTTATGCAAAATATATTCATGCTTTTTTTCTGCTAGACAATGTCTGCCTGATTTATATGAGGCCCACATTGTATACGTATTTACGATAAAAATACAACTGTATATGGTCTGGTATATGTGTTTAAGTGGGCGTAATGGCATATATGAGATGCACATAGAATTGCAATGACGTTTTTCAAAAGTTGAAAGTTGCCGTGGTGTTTCTCAAATAGCCGAAAATTGTAGTGGCGTTTATCCAATTAATCCATTTTTTTAAGAAAACAACTCACTTTAGTTTATCATATATGTGACAAATTTTAGATATGATTCTCGTCGATACAATCGATCGAGGGTGTTGCTACGTTTATATTGCAAGTCATGGCCGGGACAACATGTCCGAGTCATACATGAGATAAGGCACACCGTGCCGTATAGGTTAAGGCTTTATAAAGCTAATACGGTTTAACAAACTGTGTCATATTCTATTTCTAATTACCGTGGAATATTCTATCTCTAACACCCTCCTTTAATCTTAACATTTCAAGTTGAGATTACGCTTGAAGTCTTCAAACAAACGAAATGATAGAGACTTTGTAAACCCATCAGCAACTTGATCTTTTGAAGGAACAAACCGAATCTCCAATTGCTTGTTAAGAACTTTTTCTCTAACAAAATGAAAATCTATCTCAATGTGTTTAGCTCTTGCATGAAACACTGGATTTGCTGACAAATATGTTGCTCCCAAATTATCACACCATAAGCACGGTGGTTGTGTTGTCTTGATACCAAGTTCATCAAGTATAGACTGTACCCAAATTACCTCAGCAGTAGTATTTGCAACAGATTTATATTCCGCTTCTGTGCTAGACCGAGAAACTGTTGCTTGTTTCTTTGCACTCCAAGATATGAGATTAGGTCCAAAGAAAATAGCAAAACCATCCAAGCAACCTGTCCAGTCAGCATCTGAGAAAGCACTAATCAATATAGATTTGGATCTCATAAAAGTCAGTCCAACAGTAGGAGTATGCTTGAGATATCTCATAATTCTTTTGGCAGCCGTCCAATACAATGTAGTAGGAGCATGCAAATATTGGCAGACTTTGTTAACTGCATAAGAAATATCAAACCTTGTAAGAGTTAAATATTGCAAAGCACCAACCATACTTCTGTACTTGGTACTGTCATCAGGCCCTAATAATTCTCCTTCATGAGCTGTAATCTTTTCCAAGGATGACAAAGGAGTAGGTGAACCTTTGCAATTTAGCATACCCACACGAGCTAGTAGATCTCTAACATACTTTGATTGATTTAACATAAGTCCATCATCAACTTTCTTTACCTCAATGTCCAAGAAATAATGAAGTCCTCCAAGATCTTTCAGGGCAAATTCTTTGCTCAAATCTTTAAGAAGAGCATCAGTCGCTTCCTCGGAAGAACTAGCGACTATAATGTCATCAACGTAAATAAGCATATAAATTGTGACATTAAACTTGTGATAGATGAACAGTGAGGTGTCAGACTTTGAGGCAACAAAACCAAGACTAGTCAACTGAGAGCTTAAGCGCGAGTACCATGCTCTAAGCGCTTGTTTCAAACCATATAATGCCTTGTCAAGTTTGCAAACATATCCTGGTTTATCCTTATTTTCATATTCTGGCGGTTGTTTCATATAGACCTCCTCTTCCAGAACACCATGTAAGAACACGTTCTTAACATCCAACTGTCGCAAACTCCATTCTTTGGAAACAACAATGGACAAAACAAGTCGAACAGTAGCAATTTTAACAACATGACTAAAAGTGTCCTCATAATCTATACCGTATCATTGTTTAAATCCTTTTGCCACTAATCTTGCTTTGTGCCTGTCAATAGAACCATCGGCTCTTCTCTTGATTCTATAAACCCAGTGACAATCAATAATATTTGCTCCACGCCTTTGAGGAACCAAATGCCATTTTTTATTTTTTATGAGACTCATCATACTCCTCATTCATAGAGCTTCCTTCCATTGTTTATTTGCTAAAGCATCTTGCAAATTAACTGGTTCATCAGACGTACTAGACAGACACCATCTGATTGTACCATCACTATATCGTCTTGGCTTGGAAATCCCACGAGAGGCACGTGTAACTGGAGCAGCAGAGCTGGGCGTACCATTAGATGAAGCAAAAGAATCTGACGTAAGTGAATTATGAGCAGATTGGTCTCCATCGCTACTATCATGGTTGTTTTCGCAGCTATTGGCATGTGAAGACGTACTCGATCCGGTGTGGTCTGAAGACACAGGTGATTCTTCACCTGTATTGGATGTGCGGCTCCTGAGCGCAGAAGATCGCGAGGCGGATCCGCCTGGTGACTGCTCGCGCGTGGGTGTTTTCCTGCCTGGTGACTGTGAAGCTGCTGCATGTGCAGGCCCTGTTCTGCCTAATGGCTGCGATACGGACGTAGGCGCATTATTTGACTGATTATCCGAGGTATTAGACATGGATCCCGAAGCAGATCCAGTGGGAGAATTAGCGCCATTTTCAGCACCCGATTCGTCTTCTTCTGCAAAATTTTCCGATACTCCGTTCTATATAAAATCTTCACTATTATTCACCAGATTTTCGCAATGCTGGAAAAACTCAGAAGCACTATTAGTAGGATTAGCCAATGTTGGATCATCAATAAATTCATCCCCGTGTTCAACATTGTGGAGAGATTGATCAAGCAAAAGAATTTCTTTGCGGAGTAATGCACCGGCATTGGGATGAAGTTCTTTGAAAGGAAAAACAGCCTCATCAAAAACAACATCGCGAGACACATAGATACGCCCTGTAGCAACCTCAAGACATTTAACCCCCTTTTGCTTAGGACTATAACCTAAGAAAACACATCGCTTAGAACGAAAATCTAGCTTTCGCTTATTGTATGGGCGGAGATTGGGCCAACATGCACACCCAAAAACACGGAGAGAGGAATAATTAGGTGAGGTTCCAAAGAGACGATGAATCGGTGTATCATTTTTAATAACTTTACTTGGAAGCATATTTATAAGATATGTGGCGGTAAGAAAGGCTTCATCCCAAAACTTGAGAGGCATAGATGCATGTGCAAGAAGTGAGAGACCAACCTCAACAATATGACGATGTTTGCGTTCAACATCACCGTTTTGTTGATGAGCATGTGGACAAGATACATGATGAGAGATTCCTTGTTTTTGAAAGAAGGAGTTTAATTTAACATATTCTCCTCCCCAATCGGATTGCACCGTGAGAATTTTTCTATCAAGTTGGCGTTCAACAAGCTTTTGAAAATTAACAAAGGCAGAAAAGACATCAGCCTTTTGCTTAAGAAGGTAGACCCAAGTAAATTTACTATAATCATCAATGAAGCTTACATAGTAATTATGGCGTCCAACAGAAGTTGGTGCAGGACCCCAAACATCAGAAAAAATTACTTGAAGACGAAAAGTAGACACACTAGTGGACACTGGATAAGGAAGTTGATGACTTTTAGCCCGTTGACAAGGATCACAAACAGACTCTGAACTCAAATCTCTAATAAAAGGAAGTTTATTCTTGCTAAGAATTCTCATAACTACTCGAAACGAAGGATGACCGAGACGACTATGCCACTTTGCTTGTGACGGCTTGGACGCAAGGAACGCATGCTTCTCATGAGGTGATGCAACCAATGACGAAATAAGAGGATATAGTCCACCAACACACTGCCCTCTATATAGAATTTTTCTCGTGACCTGATCCTTGATAAAAAAGGAATATGGGTGAAACTCTAGAAAAACATGATTATCAAGAGCAAAGCGATGAACGGATAAAAGATTCTTGAAAGCATCAGGAACATGAAAAATATTACGGAGTTTGAAAGGTTGAACATGGTTATGAATTATTGAATTACCAATATGACAAATATCCATACCTTGTCCTCCAGCGGTGTTGACCTTTTCACGACCATGGTATGTGTCACGAACTGACAGATTGTTCAACTCGCTAGTGACGTGATGGGTAGCTCCAGTATTCGAGTACCAGTTTGTATCAATACCGTAAGCATGCGCATCCTCAGAGTCATCATCATCTTGAAAGCGATACCAACAATTTTTTGCGGCATGACCCTCGCGGTTGCATATTTGACATGTAGTGTCAACCCAAGGTGTGGTGCGGCGGCGACCACGTCCACGGCCGCGACCTCCACCAGCTGGCACCCGTCCTCCATGACCGCCCCTTGATTATTGTTGAAGCGAGGGCGATCATCTCGGCGCCTATCATCTTGGCGTCTATCTCCACGGCGATCATTATAGCGACGATCATCTTGACCACCGTAGTTGTTGCACGGTCGGTAATCTCCACCGCGGTTGTTTGTTCTTTCTACTGCATTGGCAGAGCTCTCAAATCCATCGTCATTGCTCGAGGCGTTCAGCTCCCGGCGATTATCAAAAGACTGAACTTGATTGTACAGTTCAGCAACAGAGATCGGGGTCTTGACAATCCCAAGAGCAGCAATTAGGGACTCATAGCGATCACCAAGTCCAGCCAGGAGAAAAGAGACTAGTTCGTCTTCATCAAGTGGTTTCCCTGCAACGACCATCTCATCTGCGAAGCCCTGCATCTTGGTGAAGAACGCCGAGACTGAGAGGTTGAGCTTTTTGGTGTTGGCCAGCGCGATGCGGAGGTTCGTGATCTTGGCAATACTTTGTGCGGCGAACATGCCCTCTACCGCCTTCCAGACATCGGCAGTGTGCTCCATCCGAAGAACATGCATAAGAATCTCCTTTGAGAGCGATTTGAGGAGATAACCGAGTACCTTCTGATCCTGGGCCAGCCAAGATTTGTACTCGGGATTGGGAATCTTGATCGGCTCCTTTGTTTTGTCTGGATTTTCCATAGCGATGGTTGTAGATGGCGCGGCATCGGTGCCATCCAAGAGACCCATGAGCTGCGCGCCGCGAATTTCCGGCAGAACTTGTGCACGCCATAAGGGGAAGTTGCTCTGAGTCAGCACCTCCGTTGGCGGCGACCCAAGGTTGATCTCAGCAGGACTTGAAGACGTCGTCGCCATACCTGCTGACCTTGGTTGACGTTGGATCGATGGAGTAGTTGGATCTAGGGTTTTTTTTGTCTATGAAAGAGGTGGCTCTGATACCATGACAAATTTATATATGATTCTTGTCGATACAATCGATCGAGGGTGTTGCTACGTTTATATGCAAGTCACGGCCGGGACAACATGTCCGAGTCGTACATGAGATAAGGCACACCGTGCCGTACAGGTTAAGGCTTTACAAAGCTAATACGGTTTAACAAACCGTGTCATATTCTATTTCTAATCACCGTGGAATATTCTATCTCTAACAATATGTCGCTTGGATTTTTGCTAAACGCCATGTAAATCGAATTTGCGCAAACAAACAGGATATGTTGAGATTAAATATATATAGAGAGCGAGCAAATGAGGAAGAGAGGATTTGGGTACCTTCGTTCAGTTCTATCTCAGTTTTGATGGCAGCTAGTCCTGCTCCCGTAGTATTAGTAACATGAACAACTCCGGTGAGTGATATAGAAACTAAGCAACACACAACCTTACCTGGATTATAAAAATACCACTAAATTTATTTACCTTGTAGTATAATTACACCAGTTATACCAGCGGCAGCATTAAACATTGCCATGAGGAACAACATGACCGCAGTCCAGATGCAAACCCTGTCAGTGGAAAAAGTATAATAACATTAAAATATAGAATAAATATAAGCACCATTTTAGGTAACCAAAAGGCAAATAATTATTTACTAGCAAAAAGCCCGTGCGTTGCTACGGTGTCACAATAAATCAAACCAATAATTTTTTAGTTTTTCATGAGCTTGTGAGGGTCATACGTCTTGTTCTCCAATATATATATGAAAAATAAATTTGTAATTGTATTTAAAACAAATGGAAAAGGTAAACATATGAGCCTATAAAACCGAAGTTTTTGGGACCTTGAATGGCATCGTCATTGAAATAGGAGATAGTGCTCTCTTCCAAGCTCGCAACTGTCAAATAGACACAAGCAATAAGTGGTACTCTACCATTTTATACTACAAAACCGAGCATTTTCTACAATACATTGGCTTACTTACATTAGAGGGCAACTACTCGTGGAAGTAGTACTTGAATTAACTTGAGCAAACTGTATGCAGTAAGAAATAGTACTATATATATTGTTTGTTTGATAAGTAGGATTGCAGAGTTCAACATGCACACGCTGATTAAGATTAACTACTACTACTATATTCACCTGTAAGAGTAGATCGATGCACGCTTTTTGCTCAACAGGTGTGCCCGACGGCTGTGGACCGGAGAATGACAAGATCTGGTCTTAGCGTGTTGCTGGCTTCTCCAGATCTTGTCATATAACTGGAACGCGGCGGAGGAAACGACGGGGCCTAAACCGACGGGGCGAGTTCTCGATCTTTAGACGTCCCTTTTACATAGGGAACCAGGATGTTGTTCGACCTGGACTCTGCTCCAGGGAGGTATACGTTGCACGTTGGTCCGGTTTCTTTACACGCGTTCGATCTGGTCACGTGTGCGAAAATCAAACAGCCCACATCAGATTCTTTTATTTTTCTTAGCAAACTGAAACGGTACGTTTCGCTTGGGGGTGGCAACAGGTGTACTTTTTGTAACTTAGCCTAGCGCTTCAGGGGTTGAATTAGAAACTAAAAATAACGTACCAACCATCAAGACTGTAAGCCCTTTTAATAGTAAAGAAGATATAGATCCCTTACCATCCAACCAACGCGTGCTAGGAATAATCTTTGTCCAAGGTTCGGCTCATTTTGGCAAAATTGTATAGATATGTGTACATGATAACAGTTGGTTCTACAACTCAAACAATCAGCAGTGGCTGTCCACCAATTACAGAATGTATGATGCCACATATAGCAGTTGATGCTAATGCCTCAATTGTCGTCAGTGTACCACCATCTGAAACATGACAAACTTATTTGTCACTTGACTATGTGCAGGAATCTATATAGAGAGCAGGATTCTCCCCTTCCGAAAAAAGCAACTACACCTAAGAACATGGTCCCTTTCCATTAACCACCCTAAACCCACAGCTTACAAAACAAAATCTTGATGATATTCATTGCTTGACATTAGCATGGGAGTTAAATCACAATAAAATGTGTCTTCTATTTGGGCATTGGTCCTGCATAGGTGTTTGAGCATGAAACTGAGTGTTGCATACAACCAGTACTACCATGAGAGAAATCACGGAAGGACACTGCTGCCATCTGATTGAACCCATCAGGACCAGTCACTAATCGCAAGCTCGCAACAACTTGTCATTCTCTGGCATAGATACAGTACACGGCAATAGAGAGAAGATGCGGAGTGTAAAACTCACCTGCGGGATGTCGGCAATGTACTACGACAGATTCGACTGAATGAGGGTCAACCGGCAGCTCTGCACCCCCAAACACCACCACAACAACAGCAGCAGAATCAGCACAACCATCGCAAAATTTAATCCCAGATACAGAATGACAATAGACGCGTGGTAACGAGCGGGAAAGGTCAATTATATAGGATGCTAGAAATAGGAGAAATGTCACCGGCGTGCCCGCGCATCCGTTTGGCATGCTCAGTGCTGCCACAACGCGGTTTGTCTGGCCTCTGATAGACTTTCTCAAAAGTACCGTCATCCTTTCGGAGTGGCTACGTGCTGGTTCCCGCACAATACAATGAGTAGACGAAAATATAGGCGCAAGCGAACATGAGTAGTTTGTGAAGATGGCCAAATACCCTACGTCCATCTCTCATATTCGATTAATGCTTGACTCAAACTGGTTTTTTCCTCTCCGATTATGTTTCAATGAAAATAAACGTGTGGTCAATCGTACAATGTTTTAGGAATAAGCAGAACACGACCGGCATGCCTGTGTAACCGCTCGGCATGCCCAGAGCGGCCACGTCGGGATAGACCGTGTTGACCATTTTTTATCGCTGTTGACGGGCTTATATGCTAGCTCCGTCTTGTTGGAAAAGACCTTAGAGGTTCAGTACGTAGCACGTCATAAAAGGCCCCACGGGTCAGAAGGGTTACTGCTGGGTCACACACGTCATGAGAGATCCCACAAGTCAGGAGAGGGCCCATGGGACAGAAGGCTATTGTTGAGATCCCTACGTCAGAATAGGTCCCGCACATCAGCTTGGTCCCACAGGTCAGAAACCCGACAAATATATCAGTTCCCCAAGAATATGGTGTGGCAAGTGTACTGGGTCCCACACGTCAGCAAATACCCCACATGTCAGAAGTCACTAGTAGAAAAACTACCTGTCGTTCGGAGCATCCCAGAGCTTTTGTCCCGGTTGTTGGGGATATACTTTCCGGGTATCCTCACAGCTCCTCACTGACCAGGGTGGCCCACTTCGGATTAGAGCTTTGCTTCACGGGCGGCCCAGTTAGGGAGAGAAGACGGAGTCCAATCCGACTACGGGAAGGCCCAGAAGACTTACCAACTTAGGACCATAAATGTTACTTGTAGTTTAAGATGTACTCTGTAACCAACTCTTAGTCGTAGCCGGATTGGTCTCTCCTGTAAACCCTAGGCCAGATATCTATATAAGCCGTCCTAGGGAGAGCCTTTAGGGCACCAGATAACACCCAATACTTTAGACCCTCAACTCGCACAGGCGAAACCTTTGTAACCCATATTCCGGCTCTGCCGTATAACTGGATTGCTAGCAGGAGTAGGGTCCGTCCAAAGCCGGCGGATTCGAACCTGGGTAAACTTGTGTGCTCACCGTCCCGGAACACCGTACGTCTCACACCCCTCTCTCCCGCACGCCTCGAGGACCCCCTCATGGCGTACTTGTCCTCAATCCGACGACAGTTGGCGCCCACCGTGGGGCTAGTGAGCTTCGGATCTGCGTTCCGAGCGGAATCTACAAGAATCGGAATCGGCGAGACCATCGCCGTCGGTCGCATCCTCTACGCCAGCGACGTCCCTCTCATCGTTCTCGACGAGACTTGGATTCCGGCTAGGAAGACCGTGACTGCCTATACAATCATATCTTTCGGCGAGATCGATGTTTACATCGGTTTCGCTAAACCTGCCCAACCCACCCCAGCGGTGATGATAGAGGCAGAAGAATCTACTAGGTCCCCTTTGTCCGCGGAGGCGGCAGAGTTCCAGATCTCAGAAAACCCTAATCCCACCCAGCCCGCACCAGTTGCGAAGATAGTGGAGAAATCTGAGCCTGCAGAAGACCTCACGGTTCAAGTCGAATCTGGAGTGGAACTCCCTGGAGAAGCCGGATCCCGGATCGACCCACCCGTGGAAGTCGAAATCCAAGAGGAACACATCAACGACACTGATTCCGACTCTGACGATGTCGGGACAGACAAGCCTTTCCTCAGGTACACACTAAGATGTATGATACTGCAAGGCGCTAGCGCAGATGCAATCCTCGAAACTATTAAAAGTTTCGATATGGCTGATCGCGAAAGCCGCAGGTACCTCAGGAAGCATGCATCGCACTTCGTCGGATATGTTGGATCCGGATCCGGCTCCGCCGATGCTGGAGAAAACACCGACTCAATGCTGGAGGCAATTGGAACAAACGCTGACGTTCTCGCATCCTCGGATGAATCCATGACGTCGGCAGATTTCCGAAAGTTCTTCGCAGAATATGAAGAGGAGTACAACTCCAAAGCTGTAGAAGATGGAGAAGCCATGGACGAAGGATCCGGGGAACACTCTCCCAAAACGCAGGATGATATGGAAGTCGGAGACAATCCCGAAGTCCAGATGTCCGAAAATACCGATCAGAGCTTGACTCCGGGAAACAGACCCAAAGCCGTCTTTGCTACCGGCGCTACCAAGAAGGCAAAGAAGAAGAACAAGACCCCGGCAAAAGACCCTCTGACAGAGGAGGTGATTGCCGAGGAATACGAGGAAGACTCGGATGGAGCACTTATCCCAGACGAGCCGAAAAAAGAAGCATCGGTGGATGGACACGTGATCACTGAAGGTGCGCGTAAACTCATCGATGCCGCATTAACCACACCTATCCCTACAGCTGCAGAACTTACTGCAGATGAGCTGGACGAAAGGGCCCAAGCCCTAGAAGCGCGTCATCAACAACTCCTTGATGAAGCCAAAAACATCGAGGTGGAGAAGAAGCGCATGTCAAACAAGGAGTACATGTCCCGTCTACATCAGAAGACACGAAAGCGTCACATAGATGACAACCAATTCCCACGTGTCCGTGCCGTCCTTTTTGGAGATGAGATAGGAAAGCCACCGAAGGACAACAATGGAGATTGGGTTTACCCAACACCAGTGCAAAATACCGTGGCAGCTCGCGAAATTCTATCGGCTAATCCAGGACCAGAGGAGATACGTTTGGGTATCAAGCTACTCAATAAGGGACTGGAGCAGCAAAAGGTCGCCCTGTCTGGAAGTCAAAAGCTGGTCTCGGATTCCGACCAATGTCGCACAGATCCGGCATGGGCTGACGTAAGATCCCACTACGATCGGGCGCAGCATCGTCACCCTGAACACAGGGAAGACAATTATTCAAGAACTGGATCGTCAGGACAACACCGCGGAACTACAAATAACTGGAGCAACGTTGCTCCAGCAACCGAGAAAGACGCGATCGCTGCACTGATTCCGAGGAATCCTCCCCGAAAAGGAGAAGATAAAGAGAAACGTCGGGAGGAGGATTGTCAGAAAATGCCACCTCCTAGACATGAAAACCGTTCGACTAGGCCTCACCATGGTGGGAACGATGGACGAAGGAACGATGGAAACCACGCTGGCACAAACCGGCAGGGGGCTCGTCATAGTCAAGAACCTCCCCAGAATCGGAATAATGACGCTCCGGACGGAGGCCGGCGATCAGCCGGAAACAACCCAGCTGCACCACCCTCTCCACAGCACAGTTATCACAATGGCCCCTAAGGAGGTCAAGGAGGACGACATGGCGGAGGAGGTGGTGGCAGAAGCCGAAGTCCGGCTCCAAGGCACCACAGCCACAACCGATATTCGGGACGATCCCTATCCCCGAACGACGCAAGGCACAGGATCAACTCCAACATAGAGGCTCGGCGCTACGAAAACGATGACGTGTACGTGGGCCCAAAGTGCTTCGGACCACGCATCAAAGCTACAAAATTCCCAGAACGATTTGCTATCTCAAGACATATTCAAGCCTACGACAGCATTGCTCGGCCAGACACCTGGTTACAGGACTTCTTCCAAGCTTGCTGCATCGCTAAAGGCGGGAACAGCCTGGTCGCAACCTGATATCTCCCACTTATGCTGCGGAAGATGGCACGATCATGGCTTAATGAACTTCCGGCAAACACCATCCATAACTGGTATGACTTACAAAGTGCGTTCTTTCGGAACTTCGAAGGCACATATCGGAGGCCCTGTTCGGTCAGAGACCTACAACGTTGCACCCAGAAAGCCGGAGAAACTTGCCGGGATTACCTCGGACGATGGATCGACACCAAAAACTCCTGTGAGGGAGTAAACGATCAAACTGCGATTGAAGCTTTCATCCTAGGACTCCCAATTGGTCTACGGCGTCACCGCCTGAAATGCGACAAGGTCACTGATTTGGGAGAGATGATAGAAACATCGAGCAAGTATGCAGATGATGACGATGATGTAGAGGGATTACTCAACATCCTGGCTGTACCTCAGTCAGCAAAGACAAAGCAACAGGCTCAGAAGCGCAAAAACACCTCGGAAGAAAAACCCAACACGGAGACGGCAGTAGTCACTACTATTTCCGGGTCTAGAGGACGAGGAGAGCACGGTGGAGGCCGCGGGCGTGGCCGTGGGACATCAAGGGTCCAAGGTAGAGGAGAGCAACAACCAGGCAAAACCTACACTTGGGCCGACATCGCCAATAACCCATGTGTGCATCACTTGGACGCCAATGGGGGCTCGTCCCACACCAACGCTGAATGTCGTTTTAACGATGACATCAAGAGAGATGATCCTGCTGGCTACAAAGCTAAGCAGAAGAAGGGAAAGAAAAATCCCAAAAAAGACAAAGAGACCAAGGAAGATTCTGACATGGAGGAAGCCTATGCTTCAAATCCCAAGTCGGAAGGGAAGAAAACTTTTCCTACCAAGAAGGACACTTACGTCACCTTCCTCGGATCTCAACCAGCAAAGGTCAAGAAAGAAGTTCTCCACAAGCTCAACGCAACAGTTCCGACTGTCCCTCAGTATCTGGACTGGTCGGAATTTGCAATAACGTTTGATCGTGCTGATCATCCGCCTAAGCTACACAGGCGAGGAAAATACGCCTTAATCGTCAATCCACTTATTGACGGTTATGGTTTCTCCAAGACCCTCATGGACGGTGGTAGCATCATCAATATTCTCTATGTAGAAACGCTACGCCGGATGAAGATCTCGGAAACACAACTTAACCATAGCTCTGTGATTTTTCAGGAGTTGTCCCAGGAAGACAAGCTAATTCCCTGGGAGAGGTCACTTTGGATGTTACTTTTGGAACACCAAAAAATTATCGAACGGAGGCACTTTCCTTCGAAGTGGTCCCGTTCAAGAGCGCATACCACGCTATATTCGGACGTCCGGCTTACTGGGCTTTTATGGCTCGTCCGTGTTACATTTACAATATGATGAAAATTCCAGGTCCCAACGGCGTGATCACCATCAGGGGAGACCCGAAGAAAGCGAGAGAGTGCGAGGATGGAAATGCCGCCTTTGCCGAAGCCGTGCTGCATGCCCAGGAGTACCAGGAGATCAAGAAGAGCATAGATCTGTCCGAGATGCCCGCAACAAAGAAAGAGGTGACAAAGCCAAATCCGGAGTTCAAGGCATCAGAAGAGACGAAGACGACGCCGTGAAGGATGATGACCCCTCCAAGGTGACCCAGATAGGCGTAGGCCTAAGTAGCACATAAGAAAGCGCGCTCGTCAAGTTCCTCCGAGCAAATCAAGATATCTTCGCATGGCAGCCATCTGACATGACCGGAGTACCTAGGGAACTTGCCGAGCACTCTCTAAATGTAAACCCGAACGCTAAACTCGTCAAACAGTCCTTACGACGGTTTAGTGATGAAAAGCGTAAGGCAATAACTAAAGAACTAGCGCGGCTCGAGTTAGCAGGATTCATAGAAGAGGTCATCCATACTGATTGGTCAGCCAACCCTGTAATGGTCCCTAAAAAGGACACCACTGATTTAAGGATGTGTGTTGATTATACTGCCTTGAACAAGGCTTGTCCAAAAGATCCGTTCGCTCTGCCTAGAATTGATCAGGTTCTCGATTCTACGGCAGGCTTGGAACTCCTCTGTTTTCTCGACGCATATTCCGGTTATCACCAAATCCGGATGAAGGAATCTGACAAAATCAAAACTTCATTCATAACCCCTTTCGGAACCTTCTGTTATGTTACGATGCCCTTTGGGCTGAAGAACGCAGGAGCTACGTACCAGCGCACGATGCAGCGTTGCCTCCATGATCAACTCGGACGCAATGTACATGCATACGTGGATGATATCGCGATCATGTCCAAAAAGAAGGAAACATTGATTTCCGACTTAGAGGAGACGTTCGCCAATTTACGAAAATACAACATCATGCTTAACCCGAAGAAATGCTTCTTTGGAATACCAGCCGGAAAAATGTTAGGTTTTATCGTGTCTCAACGAGGCATAGAGGTGAACCGTGACAAGATCAAGGCTATTTCAATATTTCCAGGCCAACTCGCCTGAAGGACGTACAAAGATTAACTAGTTGCATTGCCGCGGTCAGTCGATTTGTAAGCCGGCTTGGTGAAAGAGCCGCACCATTATACAAACTCCTGAAGAAGACTAAGGATTTTGTCTGGACTGACGAAGCTGAAGCTGCATTACAAGACCTGAAGAAAGTACTCTCATCTGCTCCTATCCTGGCAGCGCCGGAACCTCAGGAACTGATGTTGCTTTACATTTCTCCGACAAATAGGGTTGTCCATATAGTTATGGTGGTGGAGAGACCAGAAGAAAATCAGGAGCACCTGGTGCAGCGTCCGACATACTTTGTCAGCGAGGTCCTGACAGAATCAAAACAACGATATCCGCACTATCAAAAGTTGGCTTACAGTGTTTTTCTAGCATCTCGTAAGTTACGACACTATTTTCAGGAGCATCCAATTACCGTGGTGAGCAAAGCTCCCATGAGAGATATAATCAACAATAGCGATGCCACAGGACGCGTCGCCAAATGGGGTATAGAGCTTGCAGCTTTCGATATTGAGTACAAACCCCGGACAGCAATCAAATCCCAGATCCTTGCCGACTTTGTTGTTGATTAGACAGAGACCAAGGAGAACATGGTCCTCCCTGAGTCGGAATATTGGACCCTCTTTTTCGACGGGTCCAAGGCTCGAGGGGGCTCGGGGGCTGGCATGGTGCTCAAATCACCCCAAGGAGATAAAATTTTATACGTGTTGCAGATCCACTTCACAACGACAAACAACATTGCCGAGTATGAAGCACTGTTGCATGGAATCCGGATTGCTAAGGATATTGGCATCCGACGTTTGATGTGTTACGGAGATTCGGATCTTGTTGCTCAACAAGTCTCGGATATTTGTAATGCAAATAAGCACATGGCAGCATATAAGGCTGTCGTGGATGATCTATCTAAATCGTTCGAGGGGTTTGAAGTTCAACACACCCCTCGAGCAGAAAACGAGGAAGCAGATGCACTATCTCGAATAGGCTCTGCGCGGAAAGAGGTTCCGGATGGCGCATTTTTAGAGCACCTCAAAGTTCCCTCGATAAAGGGAGTAGATGAGGAATATCCGACCAAATCCGACTCACCTTTAATAGCAGTTCTGGCTGTAATTCCCAGCTGGACTCAACCCTACCTTGATTATTTGGTAGATGGAAAATTTCCCGAAGACGAGGTGCTAAGCTGGCAGATTATCCGACGAGAAAAAGCCTATACTATTGTTAAAGGTGAGCTCCATAAACGGAGTGTTTCTGGGGTTTTTCAGCGCTGTGTATCTCCGGAAGGAGTGGAAATCTTAAGAGAAATCCACGAAGGCGAGTGTGGTCACCACGCTGCAGCCAAATCTTTAGTGGCAAAAGCTTTTCGACATGGTTTTTTCTGGCTTACAGCTCAGGCAGATGCCGAACAATTAGTCAAGACATGCAAAGGATGCCAAAAGTACGCCAAGCAAGCTCATGTTCCGGCTGATCAGCTACGAACAATACCTATAACATGGCCTTTTGCGGTCTGGGGGCTTGATATGGTAGGACCTTTTAAACGAGCTCCAAGTGGATTTACTCACCTCTTAGTGATGGTGGATAAATTCACGAAATGGATCGATGCTAAACCTGTCACTAGTTGTGATGGAGCAACAACCAAAAGATTTGTCGAGGATGTTATAATCCGGTATGGTTATCCACATAGCATTATCACGGACAATGGGAGTAATTTTTCCATGGGAGAGTTGGTTGAATTCTGCGACGAGCAAAATATCCGGCTTGACATTGCATCAGTCGCACATCCACAGGCTAACGGACAAGTCGAAAGAGCAAATGGTTTAATTCTACAAGGCTTGAAACCAGACTCGAAGCACCACTGAGACGTGCTGCGGGAGCTTGGGCAGAGGAACTACCCTCTGTAATTTGGAGTTTGCGAACAAGTCCGAACAGGTCAACAGGATATACACCTTTCTTCTTGGTCTATGGTGCATAAGCAGTTCTTCCTAGTGATTTAATTCATACTTCTCCTAGAGTGGCCGTGTATATCGCAGAGGATGCCGAGATTTCTCGACAAAATGATCTCGACTTAGTCGAAGAAGTTCGCATCGTTGCTGAAATGAGATCTACAGCCTATCAGTAGAAGTTACGCAAGTATCATAGCCAGAGAGTCCGAACTAGATCTTTCAATAAAGGTGATTTGGTTCTCCGGCTTGTGCAACAAAGAAAGCACAAACTTTCCCCAATATAGGAAGGGCCCTTTTTAGTTAGTCAAGTATTGCACAATGGGTCGTACTACTTAACTGACATGAGGCCAGCCAAGGAAAGACCTGCTACTAAGAAGAGAAAGAGAGCTGGAGGCAGTACAAATCCGGATGAATTAGACAAACCGTGGAATATTGCTCAGCTACGTCCCTTTTATTCTTAGTTTATCGTTCTTTGTAATCATACATATGTACATGTTCTGTGTGAAATAAAAGTTTTGGTTACCTCAAAGTTTTTCTGAGAAGTTATTTACCATCTTATTTCCTAATGATCATGTCATAGTCGAAAATCCTAGAATGCTTGAAAGTACTTTATGCTCATGTTCGTTCTGGTTTAGATTTCCGATTCTAAAACTGCTACCTTCGGGTATAACTCTAAAAAATTCTAGTCTTTACTTGGGTTATTTGTCTGATTGCTGGATGCGGGTATCTTCCGAGTAGTGAATTGTTGGTACTGGAAGCCAGCTTTGTTTCCGAGTTTAAACTGGTTTAGCAATTGAGCTCCGTTGCTCGGCAAAGTTTCCGGCCGAAGGTTTAGCCGGCTCACGAAAGGGACGAGGCGGAAAGCCAGATAAACGATAAGTAGAGGCGGAAAATTCTAAGTGCTTATGAAAACATTTCAGGCACGCAAGTAATCTAAGACAAAAGTGCTGAATAGATAAAAAACTTAGCACTAGCAAAAGTCATAGTACTTAATATTTACAAAACGCATCATGTCTTTCCAGAATAATACATAGTTTTCTGATCTATGATGCAGGAGGAGATGAAGGAGCTGACGGCTCGCTGGTTACTCTGCCTTGATATCGTGACGAGATGTCCAGATCCGAGGTGGTCCGTTGATCGTCGGAAACTTCTTCGGTGTCTTCTGGAGGAGGTGGCGGAGTATCCACGCGGGTGAAGAAGGGCACCTCGTAGCTGGTCAGGTCAGCTACGTGGCACCCATATCCGGCGCAGGAGTGCATGATGGCTTGAAGGTCTTGCTCCTGGCCGTCTTCGTCTACTTTGCAGTACCCTCTGGTCACTTGCCATATCTCCATGTTTCCATGATGGCTCATGACCATGGTGAGAGCGTTCTGCGCAGCAGTCTGCGCGTAGGACATGTTCCAGTCCCGAACGAGCTACGACATCTCCTTGGCCTTCTCCCGCACCTGGAAGTCCGACATGCTTGGCATGTCCGGAATCCTGAGAGACTCGTCAATGTCCTCAAGGGACTGGTGGTAGTCATGAAGAAGATCACCGACTTCGGTAAGCCGGTGAGTGCGGGGCTCGGACGAGGAGGAGTCCGTCAAGTTCAGAGGACCTTTACACAAAACAAGTCAATGAAAATCCTACATTGATAAAAGTCGAAGAAATGATAAATCAGACAGATGGAACGTACCAAGAATGACGTCGTCAATCTTGGTCTTCTCCTCCCGGAGACTCTGGAGTTCAGCCCGGAGCGATTCGGAGAGAACTTTCTCTCTGCCAAGCTCATTCTTGAGGTCCGAGATAACTTTATCTTGAGCGGAAATCTTGAGATCGCGCTCTTTAGTGGCCATGGAGGAGGACTCAAGGACTTGAGCTATGCTCCTTTCATGATCCGCCTTGAGCTTATCCAGCTCTTGGCGAAGTCCCTTGTTCTCCACCACTAGGGTCTTGAGGTTCTCGGCCTCTTCAATCATAGGGATGGATTGTTTCACCAACGCTATAAGTCAAAAAGAACAACAGTTCAGAAAAATTCGACATTGAAAAAGCAAAAAACAAGGTTTGAATCTTGGAATGTTTACCTTCGGATTCATCCTTGGCTACCTTGAGCTCAACATTTTTAAGCTGGAGAGCTTTGATCTCTCTCCGCTTATCACATACATTTGTTAACAATTCCTGGTTATAGGAACATACTTTCTGTAAGTCAGAATACCCAAAGTCAGAAAGCTACTTAAGACTCAGGCTAATATTTTTTGCTAAATATCAGCACGAGCCTTGGGGGCTACACTAGTTCGTTCTTTGGCATCCTAATGAAAGCATAAACCCGGATTTTTATATCCTATTTCATGCTTGGGGACTAGAGGATATGATATAACATAAGGTAAAAAACAAGAGTTGGAATTCTGACTTACATATTGCTCGCGGGTGAGTTTGTCTAACCCCGCATTCACTTCAGCCGCCACCTTCTCGGCGAGGGTAAGAGGAATTACTGGGGCTGTTGGAAGCTGGCCAGTCCTGATCCTCTCGTCGTGAAGGAGGACTTGAGCGAGAAGGTCAGAGAACTTGACGTCCTCTGCTTCTTGTGCTTCCTCTTCAGGGGATAGATGGCTTTTGTCCAGGACTTGCCTCGCCAGCCGCTGGATCTCCTCTGCAGATTTCCGGGATAAGCCAAATTTGGCAAGTCCGGGGTTGCTGAGGAGGTTGTCGGCGAAGACTTCAGCCGAGGGATCATTACCTGAAGAGGGTTCACCCTTATCTTGATCTTACGCACCCACGGTGACGTCAGTGTGCGATCCAAGGATCACAGGCGCCGTTGGAGGAGCCGGAGCTTCTGCAACAATCGGAGAAGGAGTAATCGCCGGTGTTGTAGAAGGTTGAGGGGCAGGAGTCGGAGGAGCCGTGGCAGGGGAAGCTATGGTAAGCTTCGTCTATCGCAGGGGCTTCGCAGGAATCCCTTTCCCCTTACCCTTGATGAGAGGCTTTGCTCTGAGAATGTAGTAAAGTTGGAAACATTACATCTCAGAAATAAATTCGAGAAAGGTACAAAGGCGGAAATTGAGAATGAAAGTTACCTCTTCACAACGGGCACTTCCTTTGTGCCAACAGCCACTGTCGGAGCTTTGCGCTTCTTGAGCGCAAGGTCCGGCAATGGGACCACTTCAGTCTCCTGAGAAAACTCAGGAGCATATCCTTCGAGTGGAGCAAGCTCCGACTCGGGGAGATCAGCAAGCTGAAGACAAGAAAACATATCAGCATTGCAGTGTATAACTTAAAGATTGAAACACGTAAAAGGTGTGCTGATGGAAGCTTACCGCTACCACGGGGTTTTCCGCGGTGTGCATATCCAGACAAATCTCCGGAATCCTCCTCTCGATTCGCTCCTTGATCAGCCACTTGATCTGGCTGATGTAGCCTTGAGTGGAGTAGGCTTTGGGGCTGATGCGGAGAGAGTCTTTTTTGGAAGACGTGATGGAGTGCATCAGTCTATCTCCATGGTACTGAAGTGGCTGGATCCGACATGAGACCCAGCACTAGACTAAGTTGGATCCTTTCAGACCCTTGTGCTTGATAAGATATTCGATCCGCCTCTTAGCGAGGATCAGATCGTCGGTGAGAGCCGGAGCAGCCTCGTCCCAGGAAGGCTGGGCCGTGGCAGCTCCGTCGACAAAATCCGGCAAAGCAGTAGCTTTGCCGGGAGCCGGAATATCCCTATGGTAGAAAAAAGTGGCTGGCCATTGTTTAACCGAGTCACTGGCAGAAATTTTGGGATATACCCGGTCTCGTCTAACAGAAAAACTAATGGTACCGGTGATGTAAGGAACACCGGCGGTAATGGAATTTCTCTAGACATGGAAATAGTACCGGAAGAGAAGCAAACTCGGCCTAATGCCGAGAAAGCCCTCGCAAAGTGCAGCATATGCGCTCATCTCTGGAAGAGAATTGGGAGGAAGATTATGGAGTTGAACTCCATAGTGGTCGATCACCTCGGAGAAGAACCCCGAGGGAGGAAAGGACAAACCTCGGTCCAGATTGGTGCCGAAGTGGACATGCTCGCCCTCGCGCGGATTGGGGACGGTTTCGCCGGAACCGCTCCGCTAGTTGCCGGCGGCGAGAAGCCCCTCCTTCTCCACGTTTTTGAGGCTGTCCTCGTCGAGGGCGTAGGGGATCCAGATTCCCCGGAAGCTCTCTTTCTCCGCAGCTGCTTCCGCCGCCGCCAGAGAGGAAGAAGAGGATGAAGCCATTTTCTCTCTGGTGGAAAAGGTGACCTTAAAGTGGCGGCGCTAGGAGCTCTATGGGAAGAGGGCAAAAAGGCTCTAGGCGCGCTGGAGGATTGGGAAGAAAGGAATGGCGAAGGACTGGTGGAGAGGAGAAGAAGGAATCTAAACCCCTTATTTCCATCTACCTGCGCCAAGATTCGTGCAAACGCTACAGTGTAATTGCCACGCGTCGTGGAAAGAACTGGGAAGGGCCCGCATGATGATTGCGTCGCCTCGATCTCCACGCACGCATTGAAACGGCGCCTCGGTTCCGCGAACCGCGGACCCACCAACGGTCGTGCTGACGCAATGTCTGTCAGATGATGTGACTTGACCATGCTTGTGTCAGGTGGCGTTAGAGACCAAGTTCCGGCTTAGTTTAAAAGTGAGATGGAAAATCCGAGTAACTAATTGAAAGGTCCGACTTACTTTTAAGACCCGGATCGTATTTTTTGTTGTGAAGTTTCAGGAACCCTTCAAGATTCTGCAAGCCGAAGATCAAGCTAGACGATGATAAAATCCGACTTTGGATCTTGGAGGCCTCCGGGGGCTACTGTTGGGGATATAATTTTCGGGTATCCTCACAGCTCCTTACTGACCAGGGTGGCCCACTTCGGGTTAGAGCTTTGCTTCATGGGCGGCCCAGTTAGGGAGAGAAGACGGAGTCCAATCCGACTACGGGAAGGCCCAGAAGACTTACCGACTTAGGCCCATAAATGTTACTTGTAGTTCAAGATGTACTATGTAACCAACTCTTAGTCGTAGCTGGATTGGTCTCTCCTGTAAACCCTAGGCCGAATATCTATATAAGCCATCCTAGGGAGAGCCTTTAGGGCACCAGATAACACCCAATACTTTAGACCCTCAACTCGCACAGGCGAAACCTTTGTAACCCATATTCCGGCTCTGCTGTATTACTGGATTGCTAGCAGGAGTAGGGTCCGTCCAAAGCCGGCGGATTCGAACCTGGGTAAACTTGTGTGCTCACCGACCCGGAACACCATACGTCTCACACCCCTCTCTCCCGCACGCCTCGAGGACCCCCTAATGGCGTACTTGTCCTCAATCCGACGACACCGGTTCCGCCCTGAACCGAGACTAATGCTCGCCTTCGTCCCGGTTTGAGCGGCCCGAGCGTCGCATGGGAGCCGGGGGCATCTGTCCCGGTTCGTGAGGGAGCATGAGTCCCGGTTTGTAACACAAACTGGGACTAAAGGTGGAGCGTCAGACACGCAACCTTCCACGTACCTTTAGTCGCGATTTGTGTTACCAACCGGGACAAATAGTCCATCTATAAATATGCCGCCCCAGACATTCTCCGCTCCTTTGTTTTTTCTTGGTGTGGAAGGTGTGAGATGTGTGTGCTAGTTTTTTTTCTGTGCATAGGAGGTGTTCAATGAAATGTCTGAGAGAATGCTACCGCTTGATTTCACGCAAAAACAAAAATAATATGAGGTTCCCAAGCCATATTTAAGCTTTCTCCTCTTTCTTTTCCCCTAGGATCGAGGTGAGCAACCTTATCCTTTCATCTGTCATTGGTACAATGCATGTGTCGATGTAAAGTGGTCATTTCACTATTCATGATGTCCTGTAATAATGGTAAACTTAATTATATGATGCAGATGAACCAACGGGGATGGATGTACGGTGACCAACGTGAATCCATGTACATTCAAGGCGTGGATAAATTTATCGATGTGGCTAAGACAAACAAAGAGAATGGTTTTATGTGTTGTCCATGTGTTCAATGTCGGAACACCAAGGAGTACTCTTCCTCAAAAATCATTCGTGACCACCTGGTTCGTAGAGGTTTCATGCCCAGCTATAATTGCTGGACCAAGCACAGAGAAAGATGGGTTATGATAGAAGACAATGAAGAAGAAGAGGATGATGACAACTATTGTACTATGTTTCATGAATACAGTGATACTTTAATGGAAGACAATGAAGAAGGAGGTGAAGAATGGGCATCAGATGAGCCCGCTGATGATCTTGGTCGAGTCATTTCTGATGCAAAGTGAGACTCTGAAACAGAAAAGGAGAAGTTGAAGTTGGAGGTCATGTTAGAGGATCACAAAAAATTGTTGTACCCAAATTGCAAAGATGGACGCACAAAGCTCAGTACCACACTGGAATTGCTGAAATGGAAGGCAGAGACTGGTTTATCTGACAATGGATTTGAGAAGTTACTGAAAATAATGAAGCCAAAGCTTCCAAAGAATAACAAATTTTCCGAGAGTACGTACGAAGCAAAGAAGACTCTCTTCCCTATAGGATTAGATGTGCAGAAGATACATGCATGCATTAATGACTGCGTCCTCTACCGTGGTGAGGAGTACGAGAATTTAGATGAATATCCGTTATGCACTACACTACGGTATAATATCGTACGAGATGACCCTGGTGATGTCGATGGAGATGACGACCCCCCCAGGAAGAGGATTCCTGCTAAGGTTATGTGGTATGATCCTATAATACCAAGGTTAAAACGTCTGTTCAGAAACAAGGAGCCTGCCAGGTTGTTGCGATGGCACAATGAAGACTTTAAGAAAGACAAGAAGTTGAGACACCCCGCTATTGGGTCGTAGTGGAGAAAAACCGAGAGAGAGAGAGAGAGAGAGTTCTCGGACTTTGCGGGTGACGCGAGGAACTTATGGTTTGGTATAAGTATAGATGGCATGAATCCTTTTGGGGAGGAGAGGTGCAGTCATAGCACCTGGCCTATGACTCTATTTATCTACAACCTTCCTCCTTGGTCGTGCATGAAGCGAAAGTTTATTATGACGCTAGTGCTCATCCAAGGCCCGAAGCAACCCGGCAATGACATTGATGTGTACCCGATACGTGCATTTTGCATCACTATTCTATATCATAATTCGCTGGTATTCATTGATATATTTCATATTGAGAGGTGATACTTATGTTATTTCATCTTTTTTTGCATGGTTGATGACTTTTGTAGCATGGACCGCTACAGTCAGGATTCTGATGGAAAAGGTGCTATTTGGAGGCGAAATTCGTGAAGATCAGAAAATCCGGGAAAATATATGGAAAATCCTATTTTTCCAGAAGACGAAGGAAGCCAGAAGGGGGGATGGGTATGGGCCATAGGGGACCCACACCACCCCTGGCGCGGGCCAGCCTAGGCCGCGCCACCAGGTGGTGTGGACGTCCTGGTTCACCCCTGGCACTCCCCTCTGGCGAATATTATCCTCCCGAAACCCTAAGACTCGGAGAGCGACCACAGAAAGATTCCGCCACCTCTGCGGGGCGGAAAACACCGAGAGTGAAAGATCTCTTTGGCAGACAGATTTCTGCCGAGGGAATTCCTTCCCAGAGAGGGGAGATCGTCGCCATCAACACCACCATCAAGCTGGACTTCATCGGGATCATCATCATCATCACCACCATCATCATCATCAGCACCCTCATCACCATCTCCATATTGCTGTAACAATTGTGATGAATCTTGCATAGTTCATAGGGGAAACTTTCCCGGTGTTGATTACTCTTTGTAGTTGATGCTATTGAGTGAACCATTGAATTATTGTTTATGTTCAGATTGTTATACATCATTATTCCATCTCTGATCATGATCCATATGATGTCTTGTGAGTAGTTCGTTTTGTTCTTGAGGACATGGGAGAAGTCATGTTGTTAGTAGCGGAGTTGTGTTGAGAGAGATTCAATAGTTTGATATTTAAGTTGTGGTGTACTTCTTCTAGTGGTGTCATGTGAACGTCGACTACATGGCACTTCACCTATATGGGCCTAGGGGAATGCATTGTGTATTTGGCTACTAATCATAGGGGTTGCCGGAGTGATAGAAACCTGAACCCCCGTTAGGAAACCATTGCACAAGGGACAAAAGGGTCTTAGAGTTTAAAGCTGTGGTTAGGTTTTTACCTTAATTACTTTCTTGTACTTACGGATGTTTGCAAGGGGTATAATCACAAGTATGTATTAGTCCTAGGAAGGTCGGTACATTAGCACAGGTTCACCCACACAACACTTAGCAAGCTAAAGAAGATTAATCAACTATATGAAGCGAAAGCACTTGACAGTCTTCCCATGTGTCCTCGAGAATGTTTGGTCATCTTAAGTAATACAACCGGCTTATCCTTTGCTGCATAAAGGATTGGGCCACTTGCTGCATTTATTCCTACTATCTTTTATTTACTCGTACTTTATTTACTTGCTTTATCAAAAACACCTAAAAATCCGTTTGCTAAGTATTTGCTGAGAATTCCTGATCCATACCACTAGTCAGCATCTTCTGCTCCTCATTAGTTTTGACACTCTTACTTATCAAAAATACTGCGATACACCCCCTATACTTGTGGATCATCAAGACTAGTTTCTGGCGCCGTTGCCTGGGAGTGAAGCACTATTGGAGAGTGGAATTGGTAAAGGAAACTTCTAATGTGAGTATTGTTTACTTCGGCTAGTTGCTTTATTTTCGTTATGGATAATTCGCTGAGTTTCTTATTTGGTAATGCTACTACCACTGCTAAGGTAGTAGATAAACCACCACCTACTGAGAATGATGTTTTTAAAATACCTACAAGAATTATTGATCGTGTTATGGATAACTACTATGTTGGGGATGGAACTGTCCATCCCGGTGATCATTTACTCTTTATACATGAATTATAAATAAGAAGTCTGCAGGTATTACTGCAGATCAAGTTAATAAGAAGTTATTCTCATTATCGCCGAAAGGAAGAGCTGAGGAATGGTATAAGCTGCTGAAGAATGGTCAAGCTCTGGAATGGGAGGAAATAGTGCCTCTCTTTTATTCAAAGTTTTATCCTCCTAGTGAGATTCATAAAGATCGGAATCAAATATACAACTTTTGGCCTCTTGATGGAGAGAGTACAACTCAAGCTTGGGGGGAGATTGAAGTTACTAATGCTCAAATGTCCCATTCATGAGCTCCCCAACAATATTATTATCAATATGTTTTATGCAAGGCTTTCTCTTCATGACAAGGATTTATTGGATGCTTCTTGTGCGGGATCATTCCCTCGCATAGGAGAAGAAGCTAAATGGGGTCTTCTAGACCATATTCAAGATAATGCTGAAGCTTGGGAGAATGACAAAGGTAGAAAGTCAGGTATAAATTACGATTATGAATGCATTGAATATTTTATGGGAACTGATGACTTTCAAAATATTAAAAATGCTTATGGTCTAGACTCTCAAGCTATTGCCTCTTATTTTAAGGCTTTTGCTTCCTACATTGAAGTGCCTAAAAAGAAGTGGAATAAGTATCATGAACCTTGTAAAGATATTGCTAAGAGTCTTCCTGCAAGAAATACTGAAGTTTATACCGCTAATCATGTCTTACCTAAACCTTACATTGAGAAAATGCCTTTCCCAGTTAAGATAAAGGAACATTCTATGATAGCTAGTATGGTTAATGAAAGTACAAATAAAGCTGTGGAACCTGATAAACAAATGGATGATGAACCTATAATAGCAAATGTGAAAGACTTTGTCACTAAGTATGAAGAAGAGGGACACACTATCCTTTGTAAGTATACCTCTAATATTATCTCACAAAGTAGTGTTATCAGAGCTAGTATTCCTGTGTTTTCTGTTAGAATAAGTGATCATTGTTACGATGTTCCTTGTGATAGTTATATTGTTAAGTTTATGCATGATACTGAAAGTTACTATGAGAGAGGGAAATGTGTTCTTATGCATCTCAATAATATCAAGTTTCCTCGTTTTATGCTGAAAGTTTTTGTGTTGCACTTGTTTTTCCTTCTTATGCAAGTAGCCTTTGGTTTCAACAACTTGTTTGTTTACAAAACTCCCTTGCATAGGAAGTGGGTTAGACTTAAACATGTGTATTTTTGCTTCTTAATGCTCTCTTTCACTTCAATTCATATTCTTATGTGAGCATTGTCAAAATTATCATGCCCATCTTAATGGCTATAAAGAAAGAGCTTTTTGGGAGACAACCCAATTTGTTTTTGCTTTCAGTTTGTTTTTGTTTCTTTGAGTCTTGGAAGTTATTACTTCTGTAATAACCACTCCTTATCCGTTTTGTTTGGTTTTTGTGTCAAGATCAACCTCTAATGAGAGAGAAGTAATATTTGGGGAAGTTGCTCTCCCAAAATAGATTTTTCTGCTGCACCGTAAAAATTCGTGAGAGATCTCTGTATGTCGGTTTGAGCTGTAATTTTTTTGTGCTTCTGCTCCAGGTTGTTATTAGTTTTGCACTTTTTGATTTGAGCAACAGAAGATTTTCTAAAAATTTTATCTTTACCTGCTGGTCTGTTTCGACAGATTTTGCCACTCTTGCATTTGCTTCTTCATTCGATATTCCTTTTTTGAATTCTTTTTGGGTTTTCGGAAGGAGTTGCTACAATAGCTTTTGTTTTGATGGTTTTCAGTTGTAGTTAGACTCAAAAGGTTTTATCACTTCACTTATACTAATGTTGCTAATGAGAATTGTGTGAAAGAAATTTTCAGGAAGTGGAGCTAATGGTGTAATAAGGAAGAGAAAGGTTTGATGACTCAAGTAATAAGTGTATGAAGATGAAGATACTGTTGATTATTCAAGTGGTGACTCCGGAAGAACCCACTAAATACCAAATTCAGAGACCTGTAGAGGCCGCTTCCAAATAGGTAACAGTTCTGGAAAGAAAAGTTCCACGAAAATACTATCCAACTATATTTTTGCAGTTTTCAGTCAATAGGGAAAGCTATGAAGCGAAAGAGGGACGCAAATGGAGCCAGGGTGGCTCACACCACCCTGTGGCGCGGGCCCACCCCTGGCCGTGCCACCATGTGGTGAGTCCACCCCAGACTCCGCCTCCGACTCGTTTTCTCCCAGTACCTTCCTTTCGTCATGAAACTTCATAATATATAATCCCCCAGAGCCCCGAGGTTCATATATCGTGTTTTCGTCGCGTTTTTGTTTCTATCTGTTTCTGCCAGGACATACTCTTTGGAAGTTTAGAAGCACAATGGTGTCCACCAAGGATAAAGGAAAGGAGCCTATGGAGGAAGATCTCCAAGACCCCGGTCAGGAGCAGGAGTTCAAGAGTGAAGATGAAGAGGAGCAAGGCCAACATCCGCACACCAGCACTACCATTGCAAGCATTGGAGTGGTGACAAAACCTGCCAGGGTTAGAAGGACTGCACGGATGCAGACTAGGGGAAAGCTCCTCGTCACTGCTTGGCTCCACGGTCACTTCCTCCACGCACCAAGAATCCTTTCCATACCCTTATCCATGAGCATCAATACCAGAATATGCCCAAGGAGAAATTACCCTCCAATTGGGATTTGTCTCGTTCTAGCCATGCAGGAAAAGATGACTTCAAGGAGGAAGAGTGGGGAAAGAATAGCAAGAGCTGGAATTCTCAACCTGACATGATCATGAGCCGCATTGAGCAAAACTCACAGCTGATTCGTAATCTCACCTTCGAGATTGAGGACTTCGGGAAACTTATCAGAGAGCTCATCGAGAGGATACCACCACCACCAAAGGAGTAATTCGTCATCAGGTTTGGCATCCCCTTGGTTTGTTCCAAGCTTGGGGGAGTGTCGCGGTATCACATCACTATCTTCTATCTTTTTACCTTATTAGTAGAGTCATGTCATGAATAGAGAAGTTATTATGTAGGATGCTTTGCATTATGGAAGTGTCCCCTCTCTCATTAGATATGTATCCCTTGGTGTGAGTTGCCGTTATGGAATATTAATGAGAAGTTCTATCATTTACTCTTTTGCATAGCTTATATTAGTTTTCAATTCGTGGTTATATGATTGATCTTGTTGTTAGTATTGATATCACTTTGGGATCATTGAGTTAATTTAGTTGGTTTTGGCAAACCTGGCTCAGTTAGTAGAAACACTATTTTTGAGAGTTGAATGAAAAAGATAGAAGTACTCTAAAGAAATATAATTTCATCATCTTTCTTTCTTGATTTTCTCATAAGTGTAGTATTCTCTAGTTAAGATCTTTTGTGCTTCCAACGAAGATTGCATGTTTGTCTTTATTACTTATATGTTTGTTTGTTTCCTTCAATTCTTGTACTTGCTACCTAGCCTTGCTAGCCAAAAACCTGTATTGAGAGGGAATTTTTCTCGTGCATCCACCTCCTTTAAACAAAAACCTCTGCAATTTGTGTCCACCATACCTACCTAGTAGCATTATTACTATTCCAAGTAAATTCTTGTTTTATCTACCTCCCAAATTAAACTTGTTATGTGAAAATTAGTGATTAAAGCTCTCACGAACTTGATGGCACACTTTACTTTCTTGCACTTAATAAACTTGAACCATTGTGCTCACCTATGTTGCGTATATGCTTGCGCTTTGTAAGTTGTGAGTTAGCAGAACCATGCTGTCATGGGGAACGCTTTCAACCTTTCACTGGTACTTTGTACGAAGTTGATATCATGTTCTTTTGTCTATGGATGTCGTCGGTGTGAAATGAAAGGGGAGCTTGTAAGTCCATGGAGTTATGCATGTGTGTTAGAGAAATGCCTAGGCTGCTGGTCTAATCCATGCTGACATGGTGGAAACCTGCAGCATCACCATAACGAGTATCTATGAAGCATTCTTCTTTTTAAAAAAGAGTGTGATATTGAGAAAAAAGAGAAAAAGAAAAAGAGATTATGAAAAGAGGAAAGAGGGAAAAAAGCATCATATTCCCATGGTAAATAAGAAGATTGCTGAGATGCTTGTTATCTGCTTGCCTTGTCATTTTGATATGGGGATTCTTCCGTATCATCGGGCAAGGGGTACCCCGTTGGCAGTTCTCTATGATACACATATTCTTACGATGACAAGAACTTACCAGTGACTAAACTTGAGTAGCATGAGGAGCGGCCCTCGTATTCAAGGGACATGAGATTCTCAACTTACAACTTGTCAATGCATATCCTCATATTTGATTACTTTAACCTTAATCACCTAAAGATGCCTATGATAGGGGCAATGAGAGCTGAAAGCTAGTAAGTATCATAATTTTTGGGAGCTCTTTATGAGACTTGCAATCCCTACTTCCCTCTGCGAAGGGCCTTTCTTTTTTACTTTGTAGTTGAGTCAGTAAACCTACTCCCTTCTACCTCAGCAAGTATTTTGAGTTGTTGTGTTTCATTCGTTCATATGATGATTTATTCAATCATGTTTCTTATGTTCCTTGTTTTGCACATTGCTCTTATCTTGATGTTTACTACTTTGAAAGATATCATTGAAAAACCAGTTATTTGTGAACTCCAGCAAATTATCAACTATTCTTCGACCAAGAGCTAAGTTTGCCATTACCAATTATGATTTACTTTATGTACCTTTATTGTGTTTCCTTTACTCATTCAAGTTGAGTTATATAATAGTGAGTTGTCTTCTATTATGATCTATGTATTGATGAATGTGATGCTTCTTGTCCATATTCTTTTATCGACTCTTCACTCCATAAACCCGAGGCCATGTTTATTGAGCTCAGTTTCGCTTGGGGACAAGCGAAGTCTAAGCTTGGGGGGAGTTGATACGTCCATTTTGCATCACTATTGTATATCATAATTCACTATTATTCATTGATATATTTCGTATTGAGAGGTGATACTTATGTTATTTCATCTGTTTTTGCATGGTTGATGACTTTTGGAGCATGGACCGCTGCAGTCAGGATTCTGATGGAAAAGGTGCTGTTTGGAGGCAAAATTCACGAAGATCAGAAAATCCGGGAAAATATATGGAAAATCCTATTTTTCCGAAAGGCAAAGGAAGCCAAAAGGGGGGCTGGAGATGGGCCATAAGGGGCCCGCACCACCCCCTGGCGTGGGCCGGCCTAGGCCGCGCCACCAGGTGGTGTGGCCGCCCTGGTCCACCCCTGGCACTCCCCTCTGGCGTATATTATCCTCCCGAAACCCTAAGACTCGGAGAGCGACCACAGAAAGATTCCGCCGCCTCTACGGGGTAGAAAACAGGGAATTACGCGGAACCTCTCTTTCAATAAGCTTTATAGCACTAACTCCCTATGGATTGTCAACTCATCTAGCCTGGGAATATGATTTCTCCTGGCCGATACGTCTCCAGCTTGTGTTTGAATCACGGGTAACGATGTCCTATCAGAGAATCGAAACAGTGATTCTTTCACGCCTAAATAAAAAGATAAGATCTCTCCGGCAGACAGATTTCTACCAAGGGAAACTTTCCCGGTGTTGATTACTCTTTGTAGTTGATGCTATTGAGTGAACCATTGAATTATTGTTTATGTTCAGATTGTTATACATCATTATTCCATCTCTGATCATGATCCATATGATGTCTTGTGAGTAGTTTGTTTTGTTCTTGAGGACATGGGAGAAGTCATGTTGTTAGTAGTGGTGTTGTGTTGAGAGAGATTCAATAGTTTGATATTTAAGTTGTGGTGTACTTCTTCTAGTGGTGTCATGTGAACGTCGACTACATGCCACTTCACCTATATGGGCCTAGGGGAATGCATTGTGTATTTGGCTACTAATCGTAGGGGTTTCCGGAGTGACAGAAACCTGAACCCCCGTTAGGAAACCATTGTACAAGGGATGTAAGGGTCTTAGAGTTTAAAGCTGTGGTTAGGTTTTTACCTTAATTACTTTCTTGTACTTACATATGTTTGCAAGGGGTATAATCACAAGTATGTATTAGTCCTAGGAAGGTCGGTACATTAGCACAGGTTCACCCACACAACACTTAGCAAGCTAAAGAAGATTAATCAACTATATGAAGCGAAAGCACTTGACAGTCTTCCCATGTGTCGTCGAGAATGTTTGGTCATCTTGAGTAATACAACTGGCTTGTCCTTTGCTGCATAAAGGATTGGGCCACTTGCTGCATTTATTCATATTGTCTTTTATTTACTCGTACTTGTTTACTTGCTTTATCAAAAACCCCTAAAAATCCATTTGCTAAGTATTTGTAGAGAATTCCTGATCCATACCACTAGCCAGCACCTTCTGCTCCTCGTTGGGTTCGACACTCTTACTTATCGAAAATACTGCGATACACCCCCTATACTTGTGGGTCATCAGTACCTAAGGCCATTAGTTGAGGAACTCTTATAGTTGTGGTGAAAACCAGGTGTACATGTGTATGATGAGCACAAACATGAGCCATTTGACCTACAATCGTTGCTTTTCGTAACCATCAATGATTGGCCTGCTCTTAGTAACCTTTCAGGATAGACAAACAAGGGATACAAGGCATGCACACACTGTTTAGATGATACTGAAGCTACATATTTGCATAAATGTAAGAAGATTGTGTACTTGGGGAATCTTCAATTTCTTCCAACCAATCATCAAGTAAGAAAGAAAGGCAAGCATTTTAAAGGTGAGGCAGATCACCGGAAGAAGCCTGACCTTCCTACTGGTGATGATTTATTTGGTATGGTCAAGGACATAGAAGTAATCTTTGGAAAGGGTCTTGGCGGTCAATATGTTCCGGACGACATCGCTACCGGACACATGCCCATGTGGAAGAAGAAATCTATATTTTGGGAGCTACCCTATTCGAAAGTCCTACATGTCCTCTCTTCAATCAACGTGATGCATATGACGAAGAATCTTTGTGTGAACCTGGTAGGCTTCCTGGCGTGTATGGGAAGACAAAAGATACACCAGAAGCACGGGAGGACCAACAACGTACGAAAGACCCACAGAACATGCATCCACAGAACAGGACGGATAAAGGGCGTCACTTAAGTCCTGCTAGCTACGCTCTTATGAAAGCAGAGAAGGAAATCTTTTTTGAAGTCCTTTACAGTATCAAGGTGACGTCTGGCTTCTTTTCTAATATAAAGTGGATAATAAATATGGTAGCGAAAAAATTCCAAAACCTAAAGTCTCGTGACTGTCACGTGATTAGGACATAGTTTCTTCTGATTGCATTGAGGAGGCTTCTACCAAAAAATGTTCGAGTACCCATTGTGAAGATATGTGCATTCCTCAATGCAATATCCCAGATGGTGATCAATCAAGATATTCTGACAAGGTTACAGAAGGATATGGTCCAATGTCTTTTTAGTTTTGAGTTGGTGTTCCCACCATCCTTCTTCAATATTATGGCGCATCTCCTGGTTCACCTAGTCGAAGAGATTTCCATTCTCGGTCCTGTATTTCTACACAATATGTTCCCCTTTGAGAGGTTCATGGGAGTGTTAAAGAAATATGTTCATAACCGTGCTAGGCCAGAAGGAAGCATCTCCAAGGGCTATGGAACAGAGGAGGTCATTGAGTTCTGTGTTGTTTATTCCTGACCTTAAGCCGATTGGTGTTCCTGAATCACGGCATGAGGGGAGACTGAGTGGAAAAGGTATGTTGGAGAAGAAAGCAATGATATGTAGGGACCAGCAATATTTCACTCAAACACACTACACGGTTCTACATAATTCCACCTTGGCAGTTCCATATATCGGGGAACACAAGAATATTGTACGCTCCAACAACCTGGGAAAGCCTGACTCCTGGATTAGAGATGAACACATGAAAACTTTCGGCAGTTGGTTGCGAACACATCTCATGAATGACACCACTATTGGAGATCAACCCTATTAGTTGGCCGGGTCACCATCTTCTACTATATTGAATTTCAAAGGGTACGAGATAAATGGGAATACATTTTACATGATCGCACAAGATAAAAAGAGCACCAACCAAACCGTGGTGTCCTCTTTGATGCAACCGACGAGAATGGGTAAAAGGACACATACTATCGTTACATAGATGAGAGATGGGAACTTGACTATAGAGTTTCTTTTAAGGTCCCCTTGTTTTGGTGCAAATGGATCAACCTGAATGGAGAAGGGGTAAAGGTAGACCAGTTGTACGGAATGACAAAAGTGGATCTCAACAATCTTGGTTACAGAGATGAACCAATCGTCCTAGCCAATGATGTGGCTCAGGTTTTCTATGTGAAGGACATGTCCTCCATACCGAAAAAAGAAAAAATAAGCAAATGAATACATCACACGATGAGCCAAAGCGTCACACAGTTCTTTGAGGGAAAAGAAACATCATGGGAGTCGAGAACAAGGCAGACATGTCAGAAGATTATAATAAGTTTGATGAAACTCCACCCTTCACAGTGAAAACTGACCCAAGCATCTCGTTAAGTAAAGAAGATGCTCCATGGTTACGGTCGAAGCGATCATAAGCAAGGGACGTATGCCAAGATGGGTTCATGACCTCATATTGTGTACCTCTAGTTCAAATCTGGCCGGCCTCAAATTGTGTACATGTAGTTTGAAACGGGTAAATTTTGTAATGGACATAAGAAATTCAAAAACGGTCTGAACAATGTAAATCCTTCGCGTGGTGTCATATTATGTGATATACTTGCAAGGAAAAATACCAAACTTGGTATATTGATTATGTATAAAAAAACCTTCACTAAATGACATATCATGTTCGAGGTTTCATGGCTTCCAGTCCAAATGACCAATGTTATGTGCAGAATCGAGGCATAGTTTGTGATACTATGCCCATATTGTGCATGCATGCGTATCTTGGGATGGTGAAGAATGTTACAGGGGGAAGTTTTCCTTTTCGTCGGACGAAAAAGCCATTTTCCATTTTATGAGCACCCAAAACGGGCTGTTTTGTGAAGCAACCACCGAAATACTAATTCAAAATACTACCACTCCATTTAAAAAAAAACACTAGACCACCTTACATGGATGATCTCCCAACCGGGAGATCTCATACCTTTATATCATCCCCAGGTGAAACAGACAAATATCTACCGAATTGGTAGGAAGTGGGGCCGATTTGAACTATAGGTACATGATGTAATGCTCGTGATTTTTTGAAAAAATCATTTTTAGACTCATAATATGATGTTTCTTTAGAGATCCAATGCAAGATTTAACGAGGCTCATTCCCTATCGTCATGCCCACGGTTTTGACCATAGTTTGAAACGGGTAAATTTTGAAACGGGCATAAGAAATTCAAAAACGGTCCGAACAATGTATATCCTTCACGTGGTGTCATATTATGTGACATATTTGAAAGGAAAAATACCAAACTTGGTATATTGATTTTGTCTCAAAAACCCTTCACAAAATGACCTATCATGTTTGAGGTTTCATGGCTTTTGGTCTAAATGACCAATGTTATGTGCAGAATCGAGGCATAATTTGTGATACTGTGCCTATATTGTGCATGCATGTGTATCTTGGGATGATGAAGTGGGTCCGGTTTGAACTACATGTACATGATCTAATACTCATTTAAAAAAAATCATTTTTAGACTCACAATATGATGTTTCTTTAGAGATCCAATGCAAGTTTTAATGAGGCTCATCCCCTATCTTCATGCCCGCTGTTTTGACCATAGTTTGAAACTGGTAAATTTTGAAAAGGGTATAAGAAATTCAAAATCGGTCCGAACAATGAAAATCCTTCGCGCAGTGTCATATTATGTGACATAGTTGCAAGGAAAAAATATCAAACTTGGTGTATTGATTATGGCTCAAAAAACCTTCACAAAATGACCTATCATGTTTGAGGTTTGACGGCTTTCGGTCCAAATGACCAATGTTATGTACAGAATCGAGGCATAGTTTGTGATATTGTACCCATATTGTGCATGCAAGTGTATCTTGGAATGGTGAACAATGTTCAGGAGAAAGTTTTCCTTTTCGTCACACAGAAAAGCCATTTTCCATTTTCTCAGCGCCAAACAACGGGCCGTTTTGTGAAGCAACCACCGAAATGATAATTCAAAATACTACCACCCCATTTTTCAAAAATACCAGACCACCTTACCTGGACGATCTGTCATCCCCGGGTGAAAAAGACAAATGTCTGCCAAATCGGTAGGAAGTGGGCCCGATTTGAACTATAGGTACATGATCTAATGCTCGTGATTTTTTGAAAAAAATCATTTTAAGACTCACAATATGATGTTTCTTCAGATATCTAATGCAAGTTTTAACGAGGTTCATCCCCTATCTTCATGCCCGCTGTTTTGTGGGAATGATGCCTCTATGGCTAGCTTGTGGGAGATGCTCAAGGAGGCATCTCCCTCAAGTTGGCCGTAGTGGTGTCCCTACTCTGGCACACACCATCTTGCAGTTGATAACTTCTCTTGATAGATCAATACGCAGGGGAGCTAACTAATTTCACATACTAGGGAGTGCCTCTATGACCAGCTTGTGGAAGATGCCTGAGGACTGGATCCTTAGGCATCTCCCTCAAGCTGGCCGTAGTGGTGTCCCTTCTCTCGCACACCATCATGTTTGTAGTTGATAACTTCACAAGCATGCTTATTTATAGATTAAGCAGCACAACATAGTGCCGACACTCACGACATAATATCGACACTCACCCTTTTAGTCCTAGTTGGAGCCACTAACTGGGAGTAAAGATATTTCCCGCCATTTTCCACCGCTTCCCACTATGTTTTCCTGCCCTTTCCCTCAAACCAGGCCTTTTAGTCCTGGTTGGAGCCACTAACCGGGACTAAAGATATTTCCTGCCATTTCCCACCGCTTCCCGCTATGTTTTCCCTCCCTTTTCCTCTAACCTAGCCTTTTAGTCCCGGTTGGAGCCACTAACCAGGACTAAAGATATTTCCCGCCATTTCCCACCGCTTCCCGCTATGTTTTCCTGCCCTTTCCCTCTAACTGGGCCTTTTAGTCCCGGTTGGAGCCACTAATCGGGAGTAAACATATTTCCCGCCATTTCCCACTGCTTCCCGCCATATTTTCCCGCTCTTTCCCTCTATATCTAGGCCGACCACACCATGGCCATCCACACATCCACACCTTCCTCTCTCACAACATTTGACACCGCATACTCGGCCATTCTGACACACGAGGAGACCGAGGCATTGTGCCCCTCTAGCTACTCATGCCCGCCGGCTACCGGCTGCTCGCTGACTAGATGATGAGTATTGGAGGAGTTCTTGTGCCTCCTGTGCCTCAAGGTTCCGCCAGCCAGGAAGCCATCACGAACCAATTCTACCTAGATCTCACACAGGAGCAGCGGATAGATCCCCATTGGGATCTCGACAACTATGACACCTGGAATGCCTTCTTCGCTATCCAACGGGAAAGGGAGCTCGCCAGGTACGAGGGTGACGTATCGCCCCCGGTGAACCACAACGAAGCCGGTCGTCGCCTGTGGTGGGTGAACCAGACTATCGCCGGTGTGATGCACTACATCACCAATGGAGATCATCCTCGTGTGCGGTACCCGGACTTGCGCCTTCCACAAAGCCACAAGAAGGCTAGCGGTGGTGAAGGCTGCGGGCGTAGCAGCGTCGTAATCCGGGAGCCCCATCCCCTGCGTGTCGTGAATCCGAGACCAGAGTGGAAGGTGCCCCCAGAATATGCCATGGTTGACGGTCCCCGGTTCCCCCGTGCACAAGCCGAGGAAGAGCCAAGGATCCCCAGAATATGCCATAGCGACCCTGAAGTTGTGTACTATAGGGCTAGACATGATTATAACTAAGCCATTGGCTCGCACAAATGGATCGTCTCTGTACCCAAGATTGTCGAGAACCACTCTTTTCATTCTGTATTGCTCGTCTACCTTTACCCCGCCTCTCCTGTCAGTTTGAAAATAGAAAATGGTTTGGATTAGTTATTCAGATTCAAACACTTTCCATGTTGAAAGATTTGTCAGATTTCAAAGTATGCAACAATTATTAGTGCATTTTTATTTGAAAATGGCAAAATGGTTAATAGTTTGAAAAATTATTCTAGAAAACAAAAATGGTTCTGGATTTGTTATTCAAATTCAATCACTTTTCATGTTGAAAGTTTTTTCAAATTCAAAAGTATGCAACAATTATTATTTAATGCATTTTTATTTGAAAATGGCAAATGGTTAATAGTTTGAATAGTTTGAACAATTATTTTAGAAAACAGAAAATGGTTCTGGATTAGTTAGTCAAATTCAAACACTTTTCATGTTGAAAGTTTTTTCAAATTCAAATTTAAACCATTTCAGAAATTTCAAATTTAAACCATTTCAAATTTAATAGTTTGACTAGTTAGAATAATTATTCTAGAAAATAGAAAGTTTTTTAAAATTCAAACCATTTCAAATTTAAACACCTAAATAAGCAATAAGGCGGGAACATTTGAAAATTTTGAAAAACATTTGAAAAAGGACTTTTAGTCCCGGTTTATACAAACAACTGGGACTAAAGGTCCTATGCGCATGCCGCTTTGGTGGCCAGAAACAAAGAGCATACATCCCGGTTGGTGGCTCCAACCGGGACGTATGCTCACCAACCGGAATGAAAGGCGCTCCCCTTTATAACCCCGCGATGTTTCCTTTCTCCTTCCCCATCTCATTTCTGCTAAGTCCTACCGCCGTGCCGCCGCCCCGAGGATCCCCACGACGTCGACAGGCTGTCCGCGCGCGCCACCACCGGACCATCGCCCGTGCCGTCGTCCGCATCCGCCGTCGAACGCGCCAGACCGCCACCGCACGGACCGACGCCATCTAACCGCCCCTCCTTTCCTTTCAAATCGCACCGCCGCCCCATGTCGTGCCGCCTTGACCGCTTCCCCTTCCATGCAGGACCGCCGGAGGCGCCAAATCCGCGGCCAGAGCTCCACCGACCGCAGCGCTCTAGCCGCCAGTCGCCGTCACGAGGAGGAGGCTGCCGCAGAAGCCACCCCCGGTACCGGCGAATCACATCGCGCCGTGTGACACCGTGTCAGCGCTGACCCGCACAGTCAGCGTTGACTGCGCAGTAAATTGTTTATTGAATAATGAAAATTCCAAAAAATGTATAAAAATTCAAAAATTCATACAAAAAGATTTACTGGTCAGAAAAATATAAATAATATACCGTTGAAATCCCAAAAATACGTAGAATTTGATTCCGTAATAATATTGCAGGTCTATAGTACATAATTTTCCGAGTTTATAAAAATGCTTAAAGTAGTACAAACATTATAGAAAAATATATGTATATCTTTTTGCCCCTAGATCAAACTCTTAATGTTTGTCAAGTAGTATTTTTGTAAAGTTTTAACAGCTCTGTATACAGTAGATGTTTAGTATTTTGATTTAAAGCCTATTAAATCATTCTCTAAATTTCATAACTTGTTTTGATGCATTAAAGGTTTTTCCATGCATTCATTCAGTAGGAATATTGATCAAAGAACATAACTAAACTATTGAAACTTTTATTAAAGTGCCATGCCTGCATTGTGTTGCACTTGTTGATCTCTATGTGTGGATTGTTTATTTTGTTGAATTACTTTCGTGTAGACTGTGAGGATTGTGAACCTTGTGATTGTCAAGATTATGCGTTTGACTCCGACAAATACCAAGGAAAGTGGAGCTTCATAAAAGTCCTATTTATTTTCTATATGCATTGTAGCTTTGTTTTCGTATTTGCAAGTTTATGAATATTTATTGCTATGCTATATCCTATTATGGTCATAATCTTCCTTGTTATGTGAGCCACCATAAGTAGATGTGCTTAGATGTGCTTATGTAGACGAGGGTGGGTTACACCATGGTAAAGATTGTTTTGAAAGGATGTGTTGGAAAATTTGAAAACAACTTAATTAATGAACTCTATGGGTGGAATTGGTAAATGCTTGGTTCGTGAATACCGGGCCCATGTCTATGGTTTACCCGAGTATCTCACTTGTGGATGTCCACCCATGTTCCAGAGAAATGATTAGTTTCTTTGTTTGGTAGCTTACATGTACAACCATATGCCAGTGAGTTATGGGTGGCGGGACTTAGTAGGTCGTGGTGAACCGAGCTCTTCATATCTAGAGATGTAGTGAAATGTGATAGGTTGGTAAGGTGCCTGGATGGGCTTGGGGAACTACTTCCCGAATTGTCTCTTCTTGGGCTTCTCCCTATCATGACTCAATATGCGTATCATGGTACGAGCGGGTCGACCATGTCATATGGGTAAAGTGTACAACCCCTGCAGGGTGTAAAACTAAGTACTTAGCCATGTCCTCAGTAACGCGCGCCATATATTAGGGTTTCTTCGAATTATGATTTATATCCCTTGGACCCTGTTTAAATTGTCAAGCATGTATTAGGGTTATATTTAAGGTGATCTCGTCATCAAACCACGAAAACCCTAGCCCCTCAAATATCGCCTACCTAAACTCCTTGCTTGGCTTCTTCGACTCATCTGCTATTCCCCTTTTGTAGAAACTATGGAACCAAGAGATGAAGAAAAGGAAATGGTCCTGCAAGAGATGATCAACGAGGGAGGTCATATTGATAATGATGTCACCTTGCCGTATCTGAACAACTCCGATGAGGGAGATCTGGATTTTGACCCAAGAGATGGCTCCGATGAGGGAGAAGCCGATGGCTCCAGTGAGGAAGAAGCCGTTGGCTCTGGTGAGGGAGAAGCCGACAACTCAGAGTGAACATTAAATAATACAAAATCCGGCGAGGTGCATAAATATATATATATATATTAATTAAGCCTCCACTGTCTATATACATATATTAACGCTCTTTCTTGTTTTAGCCCTCTAGATCAAGCAAATCTTCTACAAAGAAGAAACGAGGCCCAACCAGGAAGTTGGGAGACCATGAATGGTACAAGATCGAAGAACTCGCTCTATACGGTGAACCGAAGGCTCCCATTTATGCTGCAAATAAATTTGTAAGGCAATGTGGAGTTATTGTTAGGGACTACATCCCGATCACCGTCATAGAATGGCATAAGCCAAAGGAGACGGGAGTTCAATATGTCAGCGACTTAGCCAAAGATATGCTTTGGAAAAAGCTCATGGTTAATTTCACCCTATCGACGCTAGACGTGGATCCAAATCAGATGGATACAAATGAGGAGATTCCAAATGTGGAGGATCTAAAGAAAATCATGGAGCAAAAAGTCAAGGAGTGGGATCCTAAGAAGATGGCCTAGCAATTCAACAACTATAAGAAAAGATTACACCTTAACTATGTCATGCAAGAGAAGACTCCGGAATTCACTGGAGCGTATAAGAAGCTAAAAGACTACTGGGCTACATTTGTGGCATACAAGACATTGGAGCTAGCTTAGAAAAGGTCTGAAACGAATAGGAAAATGCTGCTAAAAAGAAGTATCACTATACTATGGGGAAAGGTGGCTACAAGGCTAGCATGCCTAAGTGGGAGAAACTCGAGGCCGGCCAGCTTGATAAAGGGATCACTCTAGAGCCATACAATTGGATCGAACGGGTAAGGAATTGGTTTTATGGGCATGGGGGCACGTTGGACTCAGAAGGGAAGTGCATATATAACATAAGACATAAATAAACTCCCGTACCCATCGAAGACATTATAAATACAGTAAAGGTTGTTGAAGAGGGGGTGTTCATTCCCGATAGAGAGATGATATACTTAAAGTTTATGCCCTCGCATTTGCGAGGGCCACCGTTCTAGTTGAAATTAAAAGCAGGTGGTGCCATCTACAACAAAATTTGTAAAGTTTAGACTAATTTATGATAGATCGAGTTCAACTAATCCAAATTATGAATGAACTCCCACTCAAAAACAACATCCCTCGTGTCTTTTTGGTGATTACATGAACCAAATCCACTACACCAAGTTCGATCATCGTGTGAGTCGGTGTAGCTTCAAAGGCGAGCATCTATATGGGCATCATATCAACTATATGACTCATGCTTAACCTTTCGGTACGTGTTCCGAGGCCATGTCTGTACATGCTAGGCTCGCCAAGTAAGAACCATAGTACTCGCGTGTGTAAAGCTGTCTTACACCCGTTGTATGAAAGCGTAGAGTCAAAAACACCCTATCATCACGTGATGTCTTGAAACGACGAACTTCCTTAACGGTGCATACTTAAGAAAGAACATATTTTATCTTGATATCTAAATGGGGGATCATCTTATAATTCTACTAAATTTCCAAACAATCAATATAAGATGCAAACATCATATGCATAAAGGGAAATGATATGGTTCTTGCACTTGATCACTAACATGTGCACTGTGGTATGATCTTTATCATTCCTTTGTTTGTAAGGACAAGGTCTATGGATCTTACACGTTAGGTGTGTTAGTGGAGTATCAGCTATACTTTAAATTATAACATTACCATATCATGACACTAGCCCAACAACAATCTAAACTAGACGCTTCTAATTTATCAATTGCGAGTTTTATATGGCTTAGGGCTTTCAAAAATAGAACCGGTCTTACCTACGAACATGGAACCACAACGATGATAACCAAATTATTAGCAACTCGTTATAAATCAGATATTAACTATAGTAGGAGAGACAGACATTTGCTAGCCACTTATGCAAAACTAGTTGCATGTCAAGCGTGGAACAAGTCTCATGTGCGAGGACATGAAAAGTTAGTCCGGGCTGCTTCATCCCACTATGCTACTGATACGTTGCTGACGTATCTATAATTTTTTATGTTCCATGCTTGTTTTATATCTACTTAGTTATGTTTTGTCCACACTTTGGAGTATTTTTCACATTTTCTGGAACTAACCTTTTAACAAGATGCCACAGTGCCAGTTGCCTGTTTTCTGCTGTTTTTGGTTTCAGAAAAGCTAGTAAGGAAATATTCTCGGAATTGGACCGGAGAAAAGCCCAAGTCAATATTTCACCAGAAGGAATGCGGAGTCCAGAGGGGAGATGAAGAGGTGAGCCAGGAAAACCATACCTGGTGGTGGCGCGGCCAGCGCTAGCCACGCCACCAGGGGGTGTGGGCCCCCTGGTACTCCATCGACCTTGCCCCTTCGCCTATATATTGCCTTCGGGACAAAAACCCTAAGTACACGATCAAAAACTCCATGCAAGAGTCTATAGCCGGCGCCATCTCCATCCCAAGATCGAGAGGGATCTGAAGCTCTTCCCGGCACCCTACCGAAGGGGAGAGATCACACTAGAGGCCTTCTTTATCACCATGACTGCCTCCGGTGTGATGCGTGAGTAGTTCATCCCTAGACTACGGATCCATGTAGTAGCTAGATGGTTGGTTCTTCTCCTTTGTGCTACCATGTCTAGATCTTGTGAGCTCCGTTCATGATCAAGGTCATCTATTTGTAATCATATATGTTGTGTTTGCAGGGATCCGATGGATATTGAGATGCTATTTCAGATTGATTATTGATTCTATCATGTCTATGTTATTTGTGATCTTGCATGCTTTCGGTTGTTAGTAGCTATCTTGGCCGAGTAGATGCTAGCAACTCCAAGAGGGAGTATTTATGCTCGATAGTGGGTTCATGCCTCTAGGAATCTGGGGAAGTGACAGAAATCTCCAAGGTACTAGATGTTATGCTGCTACTAGGGAGAAAACATCAATCCTTTGTTCATAGAACAATCATATTGTTTACTTTACACACTTTGCTTAATGTAATTATCTATTGCTTGCAACTTAATACTAGACACGGTTTGGATGATAACCTGAAGGTGGATTATTAGTCATAGATGCAGTTGGATTACGGTCAATGTATAATGTTGTAATTCCCAATCAAATCTCATAGGAGTCAAGATGATTAGTATATGCATGTATGCTTTCTGGGTGTTTGTCAATTTCCCCGCTGTAATTTGTTCACCCAACATGTCATCTATCTTAAGGAGAATCATCTCTAGTGAACTATGGACCCCGGTCCATTCTTTTACCATCAATCTACAATCTACTATTTACTGTTTTCTATTAACTTTATGCAAGTAATTACTATCTTCCACACAATACGTTTAATCCTTTGTTTTCAGCAAAACTAGTGAGATTGATAAACTCATTGTAAGTCGGGGGCAAAGTTCTGTGGTTGTGTTGTGCAGGAATCCAAGTTGGAAACAACACCTTGGAGGTGTTTCCTTGCTCCTACTGGTTCGATAACCTTGGTTTCATAACTGAGGGAAAACTTGCTGCTGTGCTCATTATACCTTTCTCTTGGGGTTCCCCAACGAGATTGACGTGTTGAGTCCGATCATCAAGGATTTTTCTGGCACCGTTGCCGGGGAGTCAAGGACATCTTCTCAAGGGGAGTCCCTCATAACCAATCTCTTTACTTTGTTGTTTTCATTTTGCTTAGTTTGTTTTCTGCTTTGTTTGCTTGTTTCTTTATCAAAAACACAAAAAATTAGTTATACTAGTTTGCTTCTTTATATTAAAAATACAAAAAATGAATACTCTTGAAAACACTAAGTTGTGTGATTTCACTAGCACCAACAACAATGATTTCATGTGCACATCTATTGCTCCACCTGTTCCTGAAGCTACTTTCTTTGAAATTAAACCTGCTTTACTCAATCTTGTTATGAGAGAACAATTTTCTGGTATTGGTACTGAAGATGCTGCTGCTCATCTTAATAACTTTGTTGAACTTTGTGAGATGCAAAAACATACGGATATAGATGGAGATATTATTAAGCTTAAATTGTTTCCTTTCTCTTTGAGAGGAAAAATCTAAAGAATGGTTGCAATCCCTAACTAGAAATAGTATTGATTCTTGGACTAAATGCAAATATACTTTCATTGGAAAATACTATCCTCCTGCTAAGATTATATCTATGAGAACTGAAATAATGAAATTTAAACAATCTTATAATGAACATGTTGCTTAAGCTTGGAAAGAATGAAATCTTTTATGTAGGATTGTCCCACTCATGGACTGACTGCTTGGATGATTATCCAAACCTTTTATGTAGAATTGAATTATTTTTCAAGAAATCTACTAGATTCTGCTGCTAGAGGTACCTTTATGACCATTACTTTGGGTGCTGCAACAAAGCTTCTGGATAATATGATGGTTAACTATTCTGAATGGCACACTGAGAGAGCTCCACAAGGTAAGAAGGTAAATTCTGTTGAAGAAACCTCCTCCTTGAGTGATAAAATTGATGTTATTATGTCTATGCTTGTTAATGGGAAAGCTCATATTGATCCAAATCATATCCCCTTAGCCTCTTTGGTTGCTCAAGAAGAGCAAGTTGATGTGAACTTTATTAGAAACAATAATTTTAGCAACAATGCCTATAGGAGTAATTTTGGTAATAATAATTATAGGCCATATCCTCCCAACAATGGTAATGCTTATGGAAATTCATACAACAATAATAGAAGTGCACCCTCTGAACTTGAAGTCATGCTTAAAGATTTTATTAGTAAACAAACTGCCTTCAATAAAACTATTGAGGAAAAACTCTCTAATGCTGAAAGAAATATTGCATCATTGTTTGGAGCACAATCTTCTTTGAATAGAATGGCTGCTAAACCTGAAACCATTGAAAATCCTTTTGCTGCTACTAATGCCATACAAGTTAGAATTGATGAAAATGTTAGACTATTAGCTGGACTACATGCTAAGTGGGAAAGAGAAGATGAATTGCTAGAAATATTAGTATTTCTACTATCACTACCACTAATGTTGAAGCTAGTAAACCCAATGGAACCTTTTCTAATAAAAATGCTAATATTCTTCGAAATATGGGAAACAATAGCTCTGCTACTTTAGATGATAATTATGATTTTGATCTTGATGGTTGCAATATCTATGAAGTAATTATGTTCCTACAAAAGCTTGCTAAAAGTCCTAATGCTAGTGCTATGAACATGGCCTTTACAAAACACATTACTGATGCTCTCATAAAAATTAAAGAAGAAAAGATGAAACCTAAAGCTTCTATTCCTATGAAATTAGAAGATGGTTGGGAACCCATCATTAATATGAAAGTGGATGATTTTGATCTCAAAGCTTTATGTGATCTTGATAGTAGTGTTTCTATTATGCCTAGAAAGATTTATGAAATGCTTGATTTACCACCATTGGAAGATTGTTATTTAAATGTCCCACTTGATGATAATGCTAAAAAGAAACTCATGGGGAGTATTAATGATGTTCTTATTATGGTTAACAATGCCTATGTCCCCGTTGATTTCTATGTTTTGGATGTTGAATGCAATGCTTCTTGTCCTATTACTTTGGGAAGACCTTTTCTTAGAACTGTTGGTGCCATTATTGATATGAAAGAAGGCACCATTAAATATAAATTTCCTCTCAATAAAGGTATAGAACACTTCCCTAAGAAGAGAGAGAAGATTCATTTCGCCTCTCCTATTAATTTGTTTTTCTCTTAATGCTTCTTCATTTGAGAATACTTGATTCTTTTCTTGCTTCTTATGCCTAGCTCAAAGGCGTTAAAGAAAAGCACTTATTGGGAGATAACCCAAACTTCGTTAGGAATCTTTTGTTGAGTATTGGAAGTTATTGCTTCAGTAATAACCTCTCCTTATCATTTTTGTGTGGTTTTTGTGCCAAGAGTAACCTCTAATTAGAGAGAAGTAATGCTTAGGAAAGTTGCTGTCCCGAAACAGATTTTTGTGCTTCGCTGTAAAAATTCCCGAAAAATATCTGTATGTTGGTTTGAGCTGTAATGTTTTGTGCTTCTGCCCCAGGTTGTTATCCAACTTCGTTAGTTTAGAACTTTTCGATTTGAGCAACAGCAGGTCTTCGAAAAATCGGTTTTTACCAGCTGGTCTGTTTTGACAGATTTCTGCCATTATTTGCATCTGCCTCTTGATCTCTTTCTCTTTGAGTTCTCTTTGATCATTTGAACTTTTTAAAGGAAGTGATACAGTACCTTTTGTTTTAAAGCAAGTTTTATTTGTGTTAGAACTGAACCAAAAAGACTTATTATCTTGAGTACACTAATGTTGCTAATGAAGATTGTGTGAAGTTTTGTATGAAGGAAATTTTAAAGTGTAGGGAAGAGTAATGTGATAAGATGAAGTATAGACAAAAGCTCAAGCTTGGGGATGCCACCCGTGTCACCCCAAGAAATATTCAAGAAGTACAAGCGTCAAATATTGGGGATGCCCAAGACATCCCCTTCTTCATCAATAAATATTTCAGGTTTCTTCCAAACACTTCATTTTTATTTTCATGCATAATTGTGTTGTTTTTGGAGTGTCTTCGTTTTTGTTTTTAGTTTTCGTTTGCTTAGTTTTCTTGAAAAAATTGTTTGGACCCCCTCATTCATGCATTAGTTTTGAAATAAAGTTGATTTGGATTGGAGAGTAGGATAGTTCATGCTTAAGTGGTATAAAAGGAGCTTATTTTTGACTGTAGCCTAGGGTTTATAATGTCATGCTTGATATTGTTTTCGCTTTATGCTTAGTGAGTATTGCTGTAGCCTGACTTGTTACAAACAATTGAGATTGCTTAATGTGCCTTGAAAGAATCATGCGTTGTTTTAGCATATAAAAGCATAATATTGTGGTATTCTCTTTTAGTGCTTTATTTGGGTTGACTTGGCGCATGCTCACACCATGTTAAGACTACACCAAGTCACCTTAGCCTCTATGATCATTTAGTTTTCGACTTGTAATATCACTTTATGCTTTAATTAACGATGTTTTGTTGCTTTGCATGATTATGGCCATTATTGCTCTCTTAGTTGGTCGCTCCCAGTCTTTTGCTAGCCCCCATACCAAGTATGAGTTCCACTCATGCATCCAACTCCAAATAAAACCAAGTTATTCCAAAGAGTCCACGATACGTACCTATTAGCATTTGCTATTCCAAGTTTATTCATGTTTTTATCTACCTTCCGAATTAAACTTGTTATGTAAAAAATAGTGATTAAAGCTCTCACGAACTTGATGGCACACTTTACTTTTCTTGCCCCTAATAAACTTGAACCATTGTGTCATCTATGATGTATATGCTTGCACTTATATGTTGGGATTAGCAGAACCATGCTGTCATGGGGAACGCTTTCAACATTGCACTTGTACATTGTACCCAGATGATATCATGCTCTTTTGTTTATGGATGTCGTCGGTGTGAAATGAAAGGGGAGCTTGTAAGTCCATGGAGTTATGTATGTGTGTTAGAGAAATGCCTAGGCCGCTAGCCTAAGCCATGCCTAATCATGGTGGAAACTTGCAGCATCACCATAGTGAGCAATCTATGAAGCATTCTTCTTATACAAAAAAGAGATAGAGATTGAGAAAAAGAAAAAAAGATGAGAAAAGAGGAAAGAGAGAAAAAAACACCATTTTCCCATGGTAAATAAGAAGATTGCTGAGATGCTCATTGTCTGCTTGCCTTGTCATTTTGATTATGGGATAGCTCGTGTATTATGTGCAAGGGGTACCCCGTTGGCGGTTCTCTATGATACACATGTAGATACTATGACAAGAACTTACTGGTAACTAAACTTGAGTAGCATGAGGAGCGACCCTCGTATTCAAGGTACATGAGATTGCCAACTTATACTTTGTCAAGCATATACTCCATAGTTTGTTCACTTTAACCTTAATCACTTCAAGATGCTTATGATAGGGGCAATGAGAGCTGAAAGCTAATAAGTACCATAATTTTTGGAAGCTCTTTATGAGACTTGAATCCCTGATTCCTTCTATGAAGGCCTTTCTTTTACTTTTATGTTGAGTCTCCATCTTCTATCTTTATGCACCTATTGAGAGAGCATAGTGCCCATTCTTAGTTTAATATCCATTGTCCCAAGACTTGTTGATTGATTCATAACTTTGATATTGCTTGTTCTTAAACTATTTGTATCTAGTCACCCTTATGAACTTTGAAGGTGTCCTATGCATTTTTGTTTTGATACACTATGAGGGACAAGATGAATACCATTCTAATTATGTTTTCTATATGTGAAACAAACAAACATCTTTCAAAGCATTGTTATTCATGAATCTTTTGTTTGTACCTTTTCATGTTACAGCATAGTTGTTATATCTTATTGTTAGAACTATATATTTCATGCTATGTTAAAGCACTATGATCCCAGCTATCAATGTTCTACAAATACCTTGATCAATATTATGATGGTGCATGTCACCTCAAAAATTATTCTTTCTTTTTATCACTTAACTACTCGAGGACGAGCAGGAGTTAAGCTTGGGGATGTTGATACGTTGCAAACGTATCTATAATTTTTGATGTTCCATGCTTGTTTTATATCTACTTTCTTATGTTTTTTCCACACTTTGGAGTATTTTTATTGAAGGAAATATGCCCTAGAGGCAATCATAGAGATGATTGTATTTCATGTGTATCCATGAGTTATTATAATGTTCCTTGAATATCCATATACCAGGCAACTTGTATTGATTGGCAATTATGTGAATTGTTTGTGAAACTCTTTACTTGTATGGTTATCTAATAATTGTCCCTAGTCGGAGTTCATGCGAGGACACACGTGAATATTAGACTAGCACATCGATTGGTTAATGACTATGTTTCGCAAGTCATTGACATGGAGATGTCAAACCAATGATGTGGACACATGTTATGAACATGGGGTTGGACTGACCCAACATGAGACTAGCAATAATACTTGCAGCTCTCTCTACACATCGTGTACGTTTTGTCCTTAGACCTGAGATTGTCGCATGTACTTGAGATGTGGATCGACCTACTTTGGGGCTATCAAACACTACTCCGTAACTGGGTAGTTATAAAGGTAGCTTTCGGGTTTGTCCTGATACATGCTGCAAGGCATCAGTCAATCAAGATGGGATTTGCCCCTCTCTACTTGAGAGAGATATCTCTGGGCCCCTCGAGTGATCGGATCCAGAAATGCATGGCCGTGCTACATATGGTTAAGAGTTAACCTAGTAAAGGGATTCTGAATCATAGTATCGAGAAAGAGAGGTCAGCTTAGAGCTAGACCAAATATCGTGAGGCAAAGGGAAAGACATGTACTCAACCTTGTGATGGTTCGTCCGAATGATCTTTATATGCGTTTAGGAGTTGGCACGTCTTGCTAGAGGCCGCTACCAACTATTGACGGAGCAAGTGTACTCGCCTCATGTCTATACGTGTATGAACCTATAGGGTCACACACTTTAGGGGCTGGAAGCCTAATGAGGATTGGATCCGAATTAGACCAGGCTTAGGCTACTAATGGGCTGCTAATGTAGAAGCCCACCAGGGATGCCTATATAAGAGGGAGTGAGGCGAGCTGAAAAGGAGAGAGCATTCCACCCAGCCGCCACTCCTCTTCTGCCAGTGTTGCACGCGCAGACCTAGCAGTCTGGCGTGTGACGACTTCCACTCCGGACGTGTGGATACCTCGGAGGTGCTGCATCTGTAGCACTTGGACGAGCCGCGCAAAGGGGAGCTGCTCGTGGGACGAGGACGAGGAGGAGACGTAGAACATCTACACTGCCGCAACGTGCTTCATCGAGTTCCGCACCTGCGCGTCTAGCGGTAATCCCGTGATCTATGACAATAGTATTCCTGGTTGACGCGGTAGAAATTTTTGATTTTACGCTAGTGTAGCCTACCCGTTACCCTTCAGTGGTATCAGAGCCGATGCTATTCAGTCATAGGTTCGGGAAGTTTGCATATGGTGATATGTAGATTGATATGAATGATATGATCGTTTGTATGGCGGTGTTTTCTGGATTGATCTATGATCTTAATTTCCGTGATCGTGATTCTAAGGTCGTCGAACGACTTACCCCTACCGGTCGGTTTCCGCCATCGGGGTAGACAGTGACACATAAATCCTTCTGAATCACGCGAAGATCATAATGATTGATCGAATCGGGAATTAGATCTGAATCGACGTACCGCGAGGGGCGCTGCCCCTTCGAACCCCGCAGGGGGAGACCCCCTAGACCCCCCTTAGTCGTATCCCCCTTTTTTGTATCTCGTTAAGGTTCATAGGTGGTACGATTTCACATGATCCGGTAGAATGCGATTCTATGCACAACTTGTTTTTGCAGGATTTATGTGATCAGTATGGCCCAAAAATGTATGTGATGCATGTATGTATTTTTTCATGACCTGCGTGTCGTGAGTTGGGCAACACGGCTGGAGCCATATGTGTTGTCAATTATTGTAATGGCCTGCGTGCCAACTTGTGATGATCCCAATACCATGTAATTTTGATTACTAGATGTTAGGAGTAATAGCTTGTATTAGTTCTTGGAGAACTCATCACTTGGAGGATGGCTCGCATAGAGCATGAAGATGGAGATCATCATGGTGGACAGGTTCTATGGCGATGGAGATCACCATGAGAAAATGGGCCATACTGTATCACATCTATGTGAATGCTATTCTTATACGTTTTACTACTATGCATGCTTAGATGATAGAAGTAGAACGATCCCTCACAAAGTTTAAGTTAAACCATGCCCTCCCAACCAAACCTTGCACCATCCTATGCCCTGTACAATCGTTGGTGGGTCTATGAAATTAGGGTGCCACGGTTTTCCTTGGCTGGATGGGTTTGTATCGGATACCTACACGCATAAGGGTTGGTGAGCTTAACAAGGTCATCTTAACAGTTAAGGACCTTGGGGCATAAAGGTTGGGCGCCTAGTTTTGACATAGAGATGTCACCCAACAACAAGAGTCATATGTGATATGATTAGCAAAGGTTGCTTACCGATTTACCTTGTCTTCTAGCAGTGATGCTAAAGCTCACTAGTCGACTTGTTAATTGTGGATCTTGAATCACTTAGTATCAATAGAGGGATGTTGATTTAAGTGGGAGTATATGCTATTAAATTGTTTAATATGTTTTACTCTTTCATGGTTACATGGCTTAGTATTTTGCATATTTTTTTGTTGTAGATCAATGGCACCGAACAATTCATCACCTTTTGCTTTGCGTTCGATTCTTGAAAAGGATAAACTAAATGGAACAAACTATTCGGACTGGGTCCGTAACCTGAGAATTGTTCTCAGGGCTGAGAAAAAGGAAACTGTTCTGGATACCCCAATCCCGGATGAACCTGCTGATAATGCAACTGCTACCCTTAAGAATGCCTACAAGAAAGCATGTGATGAATCTCTTGAGGTCAGTTGTCTTATGCTTGCATGCATGGAACCTGATCTTCAAAAACAGTTTGAGGATCAGGAAGCGTACGATATGATCGTTGCGCTTAAGGACATGTTCCAGACTCAGGCTAGGACTGAGAGGTACAATGTCGCTAAGTCCTTTGTGGAATGCAAGCTGGCAGAGGGAGCAGCTGTAGGCCCCCATGTGATCAAAATGGTTGGTTACAGTCAGACTTTGGAAAAGCTTGGTTTTCCATTAGGCCAAGAGTTGGCCACTGACTTCATTTTGGCATCTCTTCCATCTAGCTATGGGCATTTCATTTCGAACTACCATATGCATGGGGTGGAGAGGGGCCTTAATGAATTATGTGGGATGCTGAAAACAGCAGAATGTGACATTAAGAAGTGTGCAGGGCATAGCCATGTGATGGCTGTGCAGAACAAGCCTAGTTTCAAGAAAAAGGGCACTTCTTGGCAGAAGAAGAAGGGCAAGGCTAAGGATACGATCCCTAAGCCAAACCCTGCACCCAAGCAAAAGGCTGGTCCTGCAGGAGACACTGAGTGTTTCTTTTGTCACGAATATGGCCACTGGAAGAGGAACTGCAGCAAGTACCAGGCTTCTTTGAAGAAAAGTGGAAGTAAGAGTACTTCCCACTCAGGTACACTTGTTGTAAATGTTGTGGACATTTTTCTCGCAGATTCTTATGTTAACTCTTGGGTATTTGATACCGGATCGGTTGCTCATATTTGCAATTCGATGCAGGGGCTAATAAGGACTAGAGAAGTGCAAAAAGGCGAAGTGGATTTTCGCGTCGGAAATAAAGCAAGGGTTGCTGCATTGTTCGTCGGCGTCATGCAACTTCACCCTCCGTCAGGATTTATCATGGAGTTGAATAATTGTTATTACATTCCTAGTATGGGTCGAAACATTTTATCACCTTCATGTTTGATGAGGGATGGTTATTCATTCGCGAGTACAAACAATGGTTGTGTAATCTCTAAGAATGCTATGTTTGTGGCTGATGCTCCCATTGTCAATGGGTTATTTATTTTAAATCTTGATAATGCATGTGTTTACAATGTTAGTGCTAAAAGGCTTCGGCCAAATGATTTGAGTCCTACCTATCTATGGCATTGTCGTTTGGGGCATATAAGTGAAAAGCGCATGAAGAAGCTCCATGGTGATGGTCTTCTAACTTCGTTTGATTTTGAATCATACGAGACATGTCAAGCTTGTTTACTTGGAAAGATGACCAAGACGCCTTTCAAGGGGTTTCCCGAGAGAGCGACAGACTTGTTGGAACTCATACATACTGATGTATGTGGACCAATGAGCACGACAGCCAGAGGAGGATATCACTACTTCATTACTTTCACTGATGATTTCAGTAGATATGGCTATGTCTACTTGATGAAGCATAAGTCTGAAACTTTTTAAAAGTTCAAAGAGTTTCAAAATGAGGTAGAGAATCAACGTGGCAAGAAAATAAAGGCCTTGCGATCTGATCGCGGAGGCGAATATTTGAGTCACGAGTTTAGCAATCATCTTAAGAGTTGCGGAATTGTTCCACAGCTCACGCCGCCCGGAACACCTCAAAGAAACGGGGTCTCTGAACGGCGTAATCGAACTTTGTTGGACATGGTTCGATCGATGATGAGCCAGTCGGATTTACCATTATCATTTTGGGGTTACGCGCTAGAAACAGCAGCTTTCACACTAAATAGGGTACCATCTAAATCCGTAGTTAAGACACCATATGAGATGTGGACTGGAAAGAATCCCAGTTTGTCTTTTCTAAAGATTTGGGGTTGTGATGCATTTGTCAAGCGACTTCAGTCAGACAAGCTAACACCCAAATCGGATAAGTGCATTTTTGTGGGATACCCAAGGGAAACCTTAGGGTATTACTTCTACAACCGAGAAGAGGGCAAAGTGTTTGTCGCTCGTAGCGGTGTTTTCCTAGAGAAAGAGTTTCTCACAAAGGGAACGAGTGGAAGGTCGGTGCGACTTGAAGAAGTTCAAGATGAGCCAGTCGGGGATGCTTCTACGAGTGATGCTATTGTAGCAGAACAAGTTGAGGAACCCGTGGCAATAGAAGCACCACAACCACGAAGGTCGGCGAGGCTCCGCGAAGCGCGAGAGTTATTATTGTTAGAAAATGATGAGCCTGCGACCTATGCAGAAGCGATGGTGGACCCAGACTCTGAGAAATGGCTGATTGCCATGAGATCCGAGATAGAGTCCATGGGAGACAATCAAGTTTGGAACTTGGTTGACCTGCCTGATGGTTTTAAAGCCATCGAGTGCAAGTGGATCTATAAGAAGAAGATTGATATGGATGGAAATGTTCACATCCATAAAGCTCGACTTGTTGCAAAAGGTTTTCGACAAGTTCAAGGAGTTGACTACGACGAGACTTTCTCGCCCGTAGCGATGCTTAAATCTATACGGATCATTCTAGCCATTGCTGCACATTTCGATTATGAGATATGGCAGATGGACGTCAAGACGGCTTTCTTAAATGGAATCCTTTCTGAGGACGTGTATATGATGCAGCCCGAAGGTTTTGTCGATCCAAACAATGCTGGAAAGGTATGCAAACTTCAAAAGTCTATTTATGGGCTGAAGCAAGCATCTCGGAGTTGGAACATTCGATTTGATGAAGTTGTAAAGGAGTTTGGCTTCACCAAAAACGAACAAGAACCTTGTGTGTATAAGAAAGAAAATGGGAAATCACTTGTGTTTCTAATCTTATATGTGGATGACATATTATTGATTGGAAATGACATTCCTATGCTCGAGTCTGTTAAGACCTCATTGAAAAATAGTTTTTCTATGAAGGACTTGGGAGAAGCGGCATATATTCTGGGTATCAAGATCTATAGAGATAGATCAAGGAGGCTAATTGGATTAAGCCAGAGTACGTACATTGACAAAGTGTTGAAACGGTTCAGCATGGAAGAGGCTAAGAAGGGGTTCTTGCCCATGTCTCACGGCATTAAACTCAGCAAGACTCAGTGTCCTTCGACCACTGATGAGCGAGAACGCATGAGTAGGGTTCCATATGCTTCGGCTATTGGATCCATCATGTATGCAATGACATGTACTCGCCCAGATGTTTCCTATGCTCTAAGTGTTACGAGCAGATACCAGGCTGATCCAGGTGAGATTCACTGGACAACGGTAAAGAATATCCTTAAGTACTTGAGAAGGACTAAGGATATGTTTCTAGTTTATGGAGGTGAGGTTGAACTCAGTGTAAAGGGTTACACAGATGCGAGTTACCTTAATGACTCAGACGACTCGAAATCGCAATCAGGTTATGTGTTTGTCATGAATGGTGGTGCTGTGAGCTGGAAAAGTTCCAAGCAAGATACAGTGGCCTCCTCTTCAACAGAAGCTGAATATATTGCTGCCTCGGAGGCTGCAAAGGAAGCTGTTTGGATTAGGAATTTCCTGATCGCTCTTGGTGTGGTTCAGGGCTCGTCCAATCCCTTGGACGTTTATTGTGACAACAATGGTGCTATTGCACAAGCCAAAGAACCTAGACAGCACCAGAAGAACAAACATATTCGCATGTGCTACCATCTGATTCGTGAGTTCATTGATGAAGGTAGTGTCATGTTATGCAAAATACATACGGACTCAAATGTTGCTGATCCCTTGACTAAGCCACTCCCGCAGCCTGCGCATGAAGCGCACACAAGAGCAATAGGTATTAGATACTGTCTAGATTGACTCTAGTGCAAGTGGGAGACTGAAGGAAATATGCCCTAGAGGCAATCATAGAGATGATTGTATTTCATGTGTATCCATGAGTTATTATAATGTTCCTTGAATATCCATATACCAGGCAACTTGTATTGATTGGCAATTATGTGAATTGTTTGTGAAACTCTTTACTTGTATGGTTATCTAATAATTGTCCCTAGTCGGAGTTCATGCGAGGACACACGTGAATATTAGACTAGCACATCGATTGGTTAATGACTATGTTTCGCAAGTCATTGACATGGAGATGTCAAACCAATGATGTGGACACATGTTATGAACATGGGGTTGGACTGACCCAACATGAGACTAGCAATAATACTTGCAGCTCTCTCTACACATCGTGTACGTTTTGTCCTTAGACCTGAGATTGTCGCATGTACTTGAGATGTGGATCGACCTACTTTGGGGCTATCAAACACTACTCCGTAACTGGGTAGTTATAAAGGTAGCTTTCGGGTTTGTCCTGATACATGCTGCAAGGCATCGGTCAATCAAGATGGGATTTGCCCCTCTCTACTTGAGAGAGATATCTCTGGGCCCCTCGAGTGATCGGATCCAGAAATGCATGGCCGTGCTACATATGGTTAAGAGTTAACCTAGTAAAGGGATTCTGAATCATAGTATCGAGAAAGAGAGGTCAGCTTAGAGCTAGACCAAATATCGTGAGGCAAAGGGAAAGACATGTACTCAACCTTGTGATGGTTCGTCCGAATGATCTTTATATGCGTTTAGGAGTTGGCACGTCTTGCTAGAGTCCGCTACCAACTATTGACGGAGCAAGTGTACTCGCGTCATGTCTATACGTGTATGAACCTATAGGGTCACACACTTTAGGGGCTGGAAGCCTAATGAGGATTGGATCCGAATTAGACCAGGCTTAGGCTGCTAATGGGCTGCTAATGTAGAAGCCCACCAGGGATGCCTATATAAGAGGGAGTGAGGCGAGCTGAAAAGGAGAGAGCATTCCACCCAGCCGCCACTCCTCTTCCGCCTGTGTTGCACGCGCAGACCTAGCAGTCTGGCGTGTGACGACTTCCACTCCGGACGTGTGGATACCTCGGAGGTGCTGCATCTGTAGCACTTGGACGAGCCGCGCAAAGGGGAGCTGCTCGTGGGACGAGGACGAGGAGGAGACGTAGAACATCTACACTGCCGCAACGTGCTTCATCGAGTTCCGCACCTGCGCGTCTAGCGGTAATCCCGTGATCTATGACAATAGTATTCCTGGTTGACGCGGTAGAAATTTTTGATTTTATGCTAGTGTAGCCTACCCGTTACCCTTCATTTATACATTTTATGGAACTAACCTATTAACAAGATGCCACAGTGCCAATTGCCTGTTTTCTGCTGTTTTTGGTTTCAGAAAAGATAGTAAGGAAATATTCTCGAAATTGGACCGGACAAAAGCCCAAGTGAATATTTCACTAGAAGGAATACTGAGTTCGGAGGGGAGACGAAGAGGGGAGCCAGGGCGGCCACACCTGGTGGTGGCGTGGCCAGCCCTAGCCGCGCCACCAGGGGGTGTGGGCCCCCTAGTACTCCACCGACCTTGCCCCTTCGCCCATATATTGCCTTCAGGACAAAACAGTAAGTACCTGATCAAAAATTCCACGAAAGAGTCTGTAGCCGCTGCCATCTCCATCCCTAGATCGGGAGGGATCTGAAGCTCTTCTCGGCACCCTGCCAGAGGAGAGAGATCACCCTGGAGGCCTTCTTCATCACCATGACTGCCTCTAGTGTGATGCGTGAGTAGTTCATCCCTGGACTATGGGTCCATGTAGTAGCTAGATGGTTGGTTCTTCTCCTTTGTTCTACCATGTCTAGATCTTGTGAGCTCCGTTCATGATTAAGATCATCTATTTGTAATCATAGATGTTGTGTTTGTGGGGATCCGATGGATATTGAGATGCTATTTTAGATTGATTATTGATTCTATCATGTCTATGCTATTTGTGATCTTGCATCCTTTCCGTTGTTAGTAGCTATCTTGGCCGAGTAGATGCTAGCAACTCCAAGAGGGAGTATTTATGCTCGATAGTGGGTTCATGCCTCTAGGAATCTGGGGAAGTGACAGAAATCTCTAAGGTACTAGATGTTATGTTGCTACTAGGGAGAAAACAACAATACTTTGTTCCTAGAACAATCGTATTGTTTACTTTACACACTTTGCTTAATGGAATTATCTGTTGCTTGCAACTTAATACTGGACGGGGTTCGGATGATAACCTGAAGGTGGATTATTAGTCATAGATGCAGTTGGATTACGGTCTATGTATAATGTTGTAATGCCCAATCAAATCTCATAGGAGTCAAGATGATTATTATATGCATGTATGCTTTCTCGGTGTTTGTCAATTGCCCCGCTGTAATTTGTTCACCCAACATGTCATCTAACCTAAGGAGAATCATCTCTAGTGAACTATGGACCCTGTTCAATTGTTTTACCATCAATCTACAATCTACTATTTACTGTTTTCTGTTTAGTTTCTGCAAGCAATTACTATCTTCCACACAATACGTTTAATCCTTTGTTTTCAGCAAAACTAGTGAGATTGACAGCCTCACTGTAAGTTGGGGGCAAAGTTCTGTGGTTGTGTTGTGCAGGATTCCAAGTTGGAAACAACACCTTGGAGGTGTTTCCTTGCTCCTACTTGTTCGGTAACCTTGGTTTCATAACTGAGGGAAAACTTGTTGTTGTTCTCATCATACCTTCCTCTTGGGGTTCCCCAACGAGATCGACGTGTTGAGTCCGATCATCAGCTACCAATATCCAAAATACATATAAAATGCAATAACATGATCATCATCGCCCACATACTCTTATGTGTACTACCCGTGCAAAGAATCTACACATAGATCAGGCTCTGATACCAGTGTTGGGTTCGCAGCATAGAAAACAAAAAATTCTACGATGGGAACTCCTAAGCACCAAGATCTGTCTACCTAGATACAAGCAACATGTGGATATACATCCATAGAGAACATACCCTTGAAGACCGACAAAGTGTAACGGGATTAGACTCGTGGATGATGTAGTTGATTGCTTGCTGATCTCAAGATCGATAGGAAGTCCTAGCACCGCAAATAAGCAGCGCATCCGTTCTCGCACACACGTGGTACATGTATCTCGCTAATCCGAGACCATGTGGGAATAATTCTAGAGGGGGAGAGAGATCATTCACGAGGAGGTGTGCTTTGTGAGGAGGAGAGGGAGCAGCCCCTCCCATGGTCGGCAGCCAAAGGAGGTGCCCCCACCTCTTCCTTCATTCATGTGGTGGATTCCCCACTCACATAAATTTGACTCCACCCAAAATTCCACTCACATGCATTAAATTTCCACCAAATTTAATGCAACTCTCATTTAATAAAACTCTTTTATTTATTTTATTCAGATTTTTTTAATTACTTTAATTAACAAACATTCACATAAAACCCCCTGCAATATTTGAATATCACATGCAGAACCAATTTCAGCAATTTCACCGAAACAATTCCGGTGTCCATTGAAATAGTTCTAGCACTTTGCAATTCTTTTGTCTGGAACACATTTGCTCCAAATGGTGTCGTTATCCCTTAAGTGTGTCACCCTACGGTTCATGAATAATGTATACATGATCGAGACCCTTCTCCGATCAATAATCAGTAGCGGGACCTGGAGATCCATACAGACTCCCACACATGTCCGAGATTCTGTTATCGTGAGAACCTTTAACGCTAGTAACTAAATCCCTCTGTCTCGCAATATATTACATGGCCGAGATTCGATCATTGGTATATCCATACCTATTTTGATCTCGTTACCAACATGCACTCTTTTCTTGTTCCCGTGATATAACATTCTAGTGATCACATCACTTGCTTCCAAGCTATCTTAATGTGATATCACCGAGAGGGCCCAGAGTATATCTATCCATCATCTGGATTGACAAATTCCACTCTTGATCCATGAGCCTCAACATAACACCTTCGTAGTACTGAACCCATCTTTATAGTCACCCTGTTACGGTGTGACGTTTGATGTTATCAAGATACTCTTCCGGTGTTAGTGATTGATATGATCTCATGGTCTAAGGACTAGGATTACTTTGTATGATGTTATAGCAATTTAAACACAATGAATTTGACCGTACTGCTATACTTCGGCTGAATGTTCATCACATCATTCCAATAATGTTGTGATCTCGTTATTAACAACATCCAATGTCCATGATGAGGAAACCATGATCATCTTGTTAATCAACGAGCTAGTTTATAAGAGAGGCATAACTAGGAACATATTATTTGTTTATTAAACACACATGTATTAATGTTTCCAATCAAAACAATTATAGCATGCAAAATGAACATCTATCATATACATGGAATACGATAATAAAAACTTTATTATTGCCTATCAGTGCATATTCCCTTCAAAAACACATAGGAAAGCAACTTCCACATGGAATGTTGCACCTATGTGATAGAGGTTGCATCACAGAATCCACTGGAGTGTGTGTGGTCATGTGGATCAATGTGGTTTTGGAAAAGAACACATGCAATGATAGTAGGGGATCAATGTGGTTTAGGAAAATAACACATCCAATGACTCTAGGGACTCCATGTGTCAAACCATGGTCAAAGAGACTAAAAACAGATAGGAAAGCAGCTCCCACATGGAATATTGCACAAATGTGATAGAAGTTGCATCACTGAATCCACTTGACTATGTGTGGTCATGTGGATGAATGTGGTTTTGGTAAATAACACATGCAATGATACTAGGGGAGAAATGTGGTTTTACGAAAAGAACAAATGCAATGACTCTAGGGACTCCATGTGTCAAACCATGGTCACGGAGACCAAAAACACACAGGAAAGCACTTTCCACATTGCATGTTGCACCAGTGTGACAGAAGTTGCATCACATGTTGCACCATGTGTTAAACCTTGGTAGGAAAACCCAATACACATGTTGGAATGCAATTGCCAAATGCAATGGAGCACTAGTGTCACACATAACCACATCCACTTGAGTTTGTGTGGTCATGCAAATCAAGGTGGTTTGGAAAAGAACACATGCAATGACACTCGATTTATCAAACCATGGTCAGAAAGCCCAAAAACATGTTGGAATGCAACTGCCAAATGCAATGGAGCACCAGTGTGACACATCAACACATCCACTTAAGTGTGTGTGGTCATGTGGACCATGGTGGTTTGGAAAAGACCAGATGCAATGACACCCCATGTGTTAGACCATAGTCAGAAAGCCCAAAAACATATTGGAATGCAACTTCCAAATGCAATAGAGCACTAGTGTGACACATCACCACATCGACTTGAGTGTATGTGGTCATGTGGATCAAGCTGGTTTGGAAAAGAACACATGAAATGACACTCCATGTGCCAAACCATGGTCAGAAAGCCCAAAAATATGTTGGAATGGAAGTGCCAAATGCAATGGAGCACCTGTGTGAAAGAGATTGCATCACAGAATCCACTTGAGTGTGTGTGGTCATATGGATCAAGGTTGTTTTCAAAATAACACATGGAATGACACTAGGGATCAATGTGGTTTAGTAAAAGAACAAATGCAATGACTCTAGGGACTCCATGTGTCAAACCGTGGTCAAAAATACCAAAAACACATAAGAAAGCAGCTTCCACATGGAAGGTTCCACCATTGTGACAGAAGTTGCATAACGGAGAATCCACTAGAGTGTTTGTGGTCATGTGGATCAATGTAGTTTTTGAAAAGAACACATGAAATGACATAGGGGTTAATGTGGTTTAGGAAAATAAGACATGAAATGACTCTAGGGACTCCATGTGTCAAACCATCGTAAGAGAGACCAAAAACACATAGGAAAGCTTCTTCCACATGGAATGTTGCACCAGTGTGATAGAAGTTGCATCACAGAATCCAATGGAGTGTGTGTTGTCATATGGATCAATGTGGTTTTCGAAAAGAACACATGCAATGACACTAGGGTATCAATGTGATTTGAGGGAAAGAACAAATTCAATGACTCTAGGGACTCCATGTGTCAAGCCATGGCCATAGGTACCAAAAACACATAGGAAAGGAGCTTCTACATGGAATGTTGCTCTAGTGTGATAGAAGTTGCATCATAGAATCCACTAGAGTGTTTTTGGTCCTGTGGATCAATGTGGTTTTTGAAAAGAACACATGCGATGACACTAGGGTATCAATGTGGTTTGAGGAAAAGAACACATTCAATGACTGGGACTCCATGTGTCAAACCATGGCCATAGAGACCAAAAACAGATAGGAAAGAAACTTCCACATGGAATGTTGCTCCAGTGTGACAGAAGTTGCATCACAGAATCTACTAGAGAGTTTGTGGTCATGTGGATCAATGTGGTTTTCAAAAAGAACTCATGCAATGACACTAGGGGATCAATGTGGTTTGAGGAAAGGAACAAATGCAATGACTCTAGGGACTCCATGTGCCAAACCATGGTCATAGAGACCAAAATCACATCGGAAAGCAGCTTCCACATGGAATGTTGCACTAGTGTGATAGAAGTTGCATCACAGAATCCAATAGGGTGTGTGGTCATATGGATAAATGTGGTTTTCGAAAATAATACATGAAAGGACACTAGGGGATCAATGTGGTTGAGTAAAAGAACACATGCACTGACTCTAGGGACTACATGTGTCAAACCATGGTCAGAGAGACCAAAAACACATAGGAAAGCAGCTGCCACATTGCATGTTGCACTAGTGTGACAGAAGTTGCATCATAGAATCCACTTTAGTGTGTGTGGTCATGTGGATCAATGTGGTTTTGGAAAAGAACACATGCAATGACACTAGGGGATCAGTGTGGCTAGAGGAAAAGAACACATGCAATGAATCTAGGGACTCCATGTGTCGAACCATGGTCACAAAGACCAAAGACACATAGCAAAGAACCTTCCACACAGAATGTTGCACCATGGTGATAGAAGTTTCATCATAGAATCCATTGGAGTGTGTGTGGTCATGTGGATTAACGTGGTTTTGGAAAAGAAAACATGCAATGACACCAGGGGATCAATCTGGTTTAGGAAAAAAACAAATGCAATGACTCTAGGTACCCCATGTGTAAAACCATGGTCACAAACACCAAAAACACATAGGGAAGCGTCTTATACATTGTATGTTGCACCATTATGTTAGAAATTGCATCACATGTTGCACCATGTGTCAAACCATGGTCAGAAATCCCAAAACGCATGTTGGAATGCAACTACAAAATGCAATGGAGCAATAGTGTGACATGTCACCACATCCACTTGAGAGTGTGTGGTCATGTGAATCAAGATGGTTTGGAAAATAACACATGCAATGACTCTCCATGTGTCAAACCATGGTCAGAAAGCCCAAAAACATGTTGGAATGCAGCTACCAAATGTAATGGAGCACTAGTTGTGACACATCAGCACATCCACTTGAGTGTGTGGTCATGTGGATCAAGGTGGTTTGGAAAATAACACATGCGATGACACTCCATGTATCAAACCATGGTCAGAAAGCACAAAAACATGTTGGAATGAAACTGTCAAATGCAATGGAGTACTAGTGTGAAAGAGGTTGCATCATAGAATCGAGTTGAGTGTGTGTGGTTATGTGGATCAAGGTGGTTTTCCAAATAACACATGCAATGACACTAGGGGATCAATGTGGTTTGAGGGAAAGAACAAATGCAATGAATCTAGGGACTCCTTCTGTCAAACCATGGTCACAGAGCCAAAAACACATACGAAAGCAGCTTCCACATGGAATGTTGCACCAGTGTGCCAGAAGTTGCATCACAAAATCCACTGGAGTGTGTGTGGTCATGTGGATCAATGTGGTTTAAGAAAATAACACATGCAATCACACTAGGGGATCAATGCGGTTTAGGAAAAGAACACATGCAATGACTCTAGGAACTACAAGTGTCAATCCATGGTCACAAACACCAAAAACAGATAGGAATGCAGTTTCCACATTGCATGTTGCTCCAATGTGACAGAAGTTGCATTATAGAATCCACCTGAATGTGTGTGGTCATGTGGATCAATGTGTTTTGGAAAAGAACACATGTAATGACACTAGGGGATCAATGTGGTTTGAGGAAAAGAACAAATGCAATGACTCTAGGGACTCCATTTGTCAAACTGTGGTCACTGATGGCTCAGGATACGTTGAGCTCGTTGGGAACCCCAAGAGGAAGGTATGATGAGCACAGCAGCAAGTTTCCCTCAGTTATGAAACCAAGGTTATCGAACCAGTAGGAGCAAGGAAACAACCCCAAGGTGTTGCTACCAACTTGGAATCCTACACAACACAACCACAGAACTTTGCCCCAACTTATAGTGAGGTTGTCAATCTTACTGGTTTTGCTGAAAACAAAGGATTAAACATATTGTGGGGAAGATAGTAATTGCTTGTAGAAAGTAAATGGTAAACAGTAAATAATAGATGGTATATCAATGGTAAAAGAATGGACCGGGGTCCATAGTTCACTAGAGGTGATTCTCCTTAAGATAAATAACATGTTGGGTGAACAAATTACAGTGGGGCAATTGACAGACTCAAGAAAGCATACCATGCATATACTAATCATCTTGACTCCTATGAGATTTGATTGGAAATTACAACATTATACATAGACCGTAATCCAACTGCATCTATGACTAATAATCCACCTTCAGGTTATCATTCGAACCCCCTCCAGTATTAAATTGCAAGCAACAGATAATTCCATTAAGCAAAGTGTGTAAAGTAAACAATACGATTGTCCGATGGACAAAGGATTGCTGTTTTCTCCCTAGTAGTAACACTACATCTAGCACCTTAAAGATTCCTGTCACTTCCCCAGATTACTAGAGGCATGAACCCACTATCGAGCATAAATACTCCCTCTTGGAGTTGCTAGCATCTACTTGGCCAAGATAGCTAATAACAACGGAAAGCATGCAAGATCACAAATAACATAGACATGATAGAATCAATAATAAATCTCAAATAGCATCTCACTATCCATCGGATCCCCACAAACACAACATGTAAGATTACAAAAAGATGATCTTGATCATGAACATAGCTCACAAGATCTAAACATGATAGAACAAAGGAGGAGAACCAACCATCTAGCTGCTACATGGACCCGCAGTCCAGGAATGAACTACTCACGCACACACCAGAGGCAGTCATGGTGATGAAGAAGGCCTCCAGGGTGATCTCTCCCCTCCGGCAGGGTGTCGGGAAGAGCTTCGGATCCCCGCGATCTAGGGATCGAGATGGTGGCTGCTATAGACTCTTCTGTGGATATCTGATTGGGTCTTTGATCAGGTACTTAGGGATTTCGTCCTAGGAGGGTTTTATAGGCGAAGGGGAAAGGTTGGTGGAGGCCCGAGGGGCCCACACCAGGTGGCAGCGCGCCTAGGGCTAGCTGGGCCACCCTAGGGTGTGGCCGCCTCGTGGCCCCTCTTCGGCTCTCCTCCAGACTCCATTTTGCTTCGGGTAAAATATTGACTTTGGCTTTAGTCCAGTTCAATTCCAAGAATATTTCCTTACTAGCTTTTCTAAAACCAAAAAAATCAGAAAACATGCAACTGGCACTATGGCATCTTGTTAATAGGTTAGTTCCAGAAAATGTATAAAAATACCCCAAAGTGTGGACAAAACATAAGAAAGTAGATACTAAATAAGCATGGAACATCAAAAATTATAGATACATTTACAACATATCAACATCCCCACGCTTAACTCCTACTCATCCTCGAGTAGGTAAGTGATAAAAAAGAAATTTTTGAGGTGACATGCACCATCACAATCTTGATCAAGGTATTTGTAAAACATTGATAGCTGGGATCATAGTATTTTAACATAGCATGAAAAATATAGTTCTAACAATAAGACATAACAACTATGTTGTAACTTGAAAATGTACAAACAAAAGATTCATGAATAACAATGCTTTGAAAGACGTTTGTTTGTTTCACATATAGAAAACATAATAAGAATGGTATTCAGCTTGTCCCTCATGGTATAGCAAAACATGAGAGCATAGGACACCTTCAAAGTTCATAAGGGTGACTAGATAAAAATAATTTAAGAACAAGGAATATCAAAGTTATGAATCAATCTACAAGTTTTGGGACAATGCACATTAAACTAAGAATGACCACTGTGCTCTCTCAATAGGTTCATAAAGATAGAAGATGTAGACTCAACATAAAAGTAAAAAAGAAAGGCCCTTCTTAGAAGGAAGCAGGGATTCAAGTTTCATAAAGAGCTTCCAAAAATTATGGTACTTATTAGCTTTCAACTCTGATTGCCCCTATCATAAGCATATTTTAGGTGATTAAGGTTAATGTGAACAAATATGAGGATATGCTTGACAAGTTATAAGTTGAAAATCTCATGCCCCTTGCTTACGAGTACCGAACCTCATGCTACTCAAATTTAGTCATGAGTAAGTTCTTGTCATTGTAAGTACATGTGTATCATAGAGAACCGCCAACGGGGTACCCTGATACGTTGCAAATGTATCTATAATTTTTGATGTTCCATGCTTGTTTTATATCTACTTTCTTATGTCTTCTCCTTACTTTGGAGTACATTTATACATTTTCTGGGACTAACCTATTAATAAGATGCCACAGTGCCAGTTGCCAGTTTTCTGCTGTTTTTGGTTCCAGAAAAGTCAAAAAATGAATATACTCGGAATTGGACGGGACAAAAGGCAAAGTCAATATTTTAACGGAAGACACATGGAGTCCGAAGGAGAGACGAAGGGGCGCCACAGGGCGTCCACACTCCCTTGGCATGGGTAGCCCTAGACCACGCCAGGGCATGGCGTGGGCCCCCTGGCCGGCCACCGACCTCGCCTCTTCGCCTATAAGAAGCCTCCCGATGAGAAAAACCTAAATAATCGAGCCTCCAGCCACAAAAAGTTCCACAGTGCCGCCGCCACCGAAGTGTAGATTCGGGGGACAGAAAGTCTCTGCCGGCACCCTGCCGGGATGGGGAACTGCCCCCGGAGCCATCTCCATCGATCTCCACCACCATCTCCATCGCCGTTGCTGATTCCCATGATGAGGAGGGAGTAGTTGTCTCTCGAGGCTAAGGGTTCTACCGCTAGCTATGTGTTCATCTCTCTCTATGCATGATCATATTGTGATCATGAGCTTTGTAATCAAGTAGATATACCTTGCTACTCATGTGCTTTAATAGATCTCTTCTCTCCCCATGTGTGTGAAAGTGACTGCGTGCACACCATGGTGGCACTTAGGCAAGAGATTACAAATACTTGTTATGAGTTATATTTGGAGTTGGATGTCTCTATGAAATTGTGGTGTTTGTTGGAACCATCTAGAGCTCAAGGTGATAGTGTGGGGAAAGCGGACTTTGAGGAGTCCTGTTATAGCTCTACCATGTATTAGAGTGTCCAACCGGAGAGTAGTTCAGAGTAGTATCCTAAAGAGAATATATTTACATGAGAGTGTTCACTAGCGAAAGTATGATCCCTAGGCTTGTTTCTAAGCATTGAAACACAGTTTGAAACTAGATTTGTTACATGTTTGCTTGCTTCCATCTTTATTTCATTTTGCCTTTAGTCTCTTCCACGCCATCAAGCTTTTTTCTAGCACCGTTGTCTTATATCCATACCACTTGTATTTCACTATATCTTCACCGAACTAGTGCACCTATACACCTGACAAGTGTATTGGTGTGTTGGGGACACAAGAGACTTCTTGTATCTTGATTGCAGGGTTGCTTGAGAGGGATACCTTTGACCACTTCCTCCCTGAGTTCGATAAACCTTGGGTAATCCACTTAAGGGAAAACTTGCTGCTGTTCTACAAACCTCTACACTTGGAGGCCCAAAAACTATCTACAAGAATAGAAGAGCGTAGACATCATACCCCTTGCCCCATGATACAAGAGCTATCCCATATCAAAATGACAAGGCAATAGACAATGAGCATCTCAGCGATCTTTTTATTTGCTATTTGCATAGGTTTTTATTGAGGATGCTTCACAGATTGCTCACTATGGTTATGCTACAAGTTTCCACCATGATTAGGCATGGCTTAGGCTAACCGCCTAGGCGTTTCTCTAACACATATACAAACTCCATGATCTCACACGCTCCCCTTTTATTTCACACCGCCGGGATCCATAAGCAAAAGAACATGATATCAACTAAATAATTTGCAATGTTGAAAGCGTTCCCCATGGTAACATGGTTCGGCTAATTCGCAACTTCTAAAACGCAAGCATATACGCAACATAGATGGGGACAATGGTTCAAGTTTATTAAGTGCAAGAAAGTAAATTGTGCCATCAAGTTTGTGAGAGCTTTAATCACTAATTTTCACATAACAATTTTAATTTGGAAGGTAGATAAAAACATGAATATACTTGGAATAGCAATAGTGCTAATAGGTAGGTATGGTGGACTCTTTGGAATAACTTGGTTTTATTTGGAGTTGGATGCATGAGTGGAACTCATACTTTGTACATGTGGAGGCTAGCAAAAGACTAGGAGCGACCAACTAAGAGAGCAATAATGGCCATAATCATGCAAAGTGAGAAAACATTATTAATTAAAGCATAAAGTGATATTACAAGTTGAAAACTAAATGAATATAGAGGCTATGGCGACTGGTATAGTCTTAACATGGTATGAGCATGCGCCAAATCAATCCAAATAAAGCATCAAAGGACAATACCACAATATTATGCTTTTGTATGCTAAAACAACGCATGATTCTTTCAAGGCACATTAAGAAATCTCAATTGTTTGGAACAAGTCATGCTACAACAATAATCACTAAGCATAAGGTCAAAGCAATATCAAACATGACATGATAAAGTCTAGGCCACAGACAAAACAAGACTCCTTTTGTACCACTTATAAGCATGAACTTTCGTACTCTTTTCCAATCGAAATCAACTTATATGAACCTATGTATGAATACGGGGGTCCAACCAATTTATTTAAGAAAACCAAGCAAAATAAAACTAAAAACAAAGCAAAGATGCTCCAAGAACAACACAATTGTGCATGAAACAATAAAAATGAAGCGTTTGAAAGAAAACCTGAGATTTGTATTGATGAAGAAGGGGATACCTTGGGCATCCCCAAGCTTTGACGCTCTTACTTCTTGAATATTTCTTGGGGTGACACGAGTGGCATCCCCAAGCTTGATATTTTGTCCATACTTCATCTCATCACATTATTCTTCCCTACACTTTAAAATTTCCTTCATACAAAACTTCACACAATCTTCATTAGCAACATTAGTGTACTCAAGATAATAAGTCTTTGGGTTCAGTTTCAACACAAGTAAAACTTCCATCAAAACACAAGCTGATGTAGCAATTCCTTTTAAAAGTTCAATTAATTGGCGAGAACTCAAAGATAAAGAGATTAAGAGGCAAATGCAAATAATGGCAGAAATCTGTCAAAACAGACCAGCAGGTAAAAACCGATTTGTACGAAGACCTTATGTTGCTCAAATCGAAAAGTGTTAAACTAACGAAATTTATATAACAACCTGGGGAAGAAGCACAAAAAATTACAGCTCAATCCGACGTATAGGGATTTTTCACGAATTTTTACACTGAAGCACAAAAATCTGTTTCGAGACATCAACTTTCCCAAGTATTACTTCTCTCTCATTAGAGGTTATTGTTGTCACAAAAACCACACAAAAAGGATAAGGAGAGGTTATTACAGAGGCAATAACTTTCAAGACTCAACAAAAGAAAAAAACATGCTGAATAAATATTTGGATTATCTCCCAATAAGTGCTTTTATTTAACGCCTTTGAGGTAGGCATAAGAAGCAATATTCAAGTATTCTCAAATGAAGAAGCATTAAGAGAAAATTTTGTTTTAATAGGAGAGGCAAAAGGAATCTTCTATCTCTTCTTAGGGAAGTGTTCTATACCTTTATTGAGTGGGAATTGATATTTAATGGTACCTTCTTTCATATCAACAATGGCACCAACAGTTCTAAGAAAAGGTCTTCCCAAAATAATAGGACAAGAAGCATTGTATTCAACACCCAAAACATAGAAATAAACAGGGACATGGGTATTGTTAACCATAATAAGAACATCATTAATACTCCCCATGAGTTTCTTTTTAGCATTATCATCAAGTTGGACATCTAAATAACAATCTCCTAATGGTGGCAAATCAAGTATTTCATAAATCTTTCTAGGCATAATAGAGATAGTAGCACCTAGATCACATAAAGCTTTTAGATCAAAATCATTCACTTTCATATTAATGATGGGTTCCCAACCATCTTCTAATTTCATAGGAATAGAAGCTTTATGTTTCAATTTTTCTTCTTTAATTTTTATGAGATCATCAGTAATGTGTTTTGTAAAGTCCATATTCATAGCACTAGCATTATGACTTTTAGCAAGCTTTTGTAGGATCATAATTACTTCAGAAATATTTCAACCATCAAGATCAAAATCATAATTACCATCCAAGGTAGTAGAGCTATTGTTTCCCATATTTCGAAGAATTTCAGCATTTTTATTGGGAAAAGTTCCATTGGTTTTAGGCATTGTTGCAAAAGGAATGGGGACTTCATGTGGTTTGCTAGCATCAACATTAGTGGTGGTGATAGTACAGATACTATTATTTCTAGCAATTTCATCTTCTTTTTCCCACTTAGCATGTAATTCAGCTAACAGTCTAACATTTTAATCAATTCTAACTTGTATGGCATTAGTAGCAGAAAAGGGGTTTCCATGGTTTCAAGTTTAGCAGCCATTTTATTAATCAAAGAGGATTATGCTTTAGACAAAGATGATATTTTTTTTAGCATTCGAAAGTTTTTCCTCAATAGTTTTATCGAAAGCAGTTTGTTTATTAATAAAATCCTTAATCATGACCTCAAGTTCAGAGGGTGCAATTCTAATGTTTTTGTAGGAATTTCCATAAATATTACCATTATTGGGAGGATATGGCCTATAATTGTTATTACCAAAATTATTCCTGTAGGCATTGTTGCTAAAATTATTGTTTCTAATAAATTTCACATCAACTTGCTCTTATTGAGCTACCAATGAGGCTAAAGGAACATGATTGGGATCAATATGAGTTTTCCCATTAACAAGCATAGACATAATAACATCAATTTTATCACTCAAGTAGGAGGTTTCTTCAACATAATTTACCTTCTTACCATGTGGAGCTCTCTCAGTGTGCCATTCAGAATAGTTAACCATCATATTATCAAGGAGCTTTGTTGCAGCACCCAAAGCAATGGTCATAAAGGTACCTCCAGCAGTAGAATCCAGCAGATTTCTTGAAGAATAATTTAGTCCTGCATAAAAGGTTTGGATAATCATCCAAGCAGTCAGTCCATGAGAGGGACAATTCTTTACCAAAGATTTCATTCTTTCCCAAGCTTGAGAAACATGTTCATTATCAAATTGTTTAAATTTCATTATTTCACATCTCATAGATATAATCTAAGCAGGAGGATAGTATTTTCCAATCAAAGCATCTTTGCATTTAGTCCAAGAATCAATACTATTTCTAGTTAGGGATACCAACCATTCATTATCTTTTCCTCTCAAAGAGAAAGGAAACAATTTAAGCTTAATAATATCTCCATCTATATCCCTATATTTTTGCATCTCACAGAGTTCAACAAAGTTATTAAGGTGAGTAGCAGCATCTTTAGTACCAACACCAGAGAATTGTTCTTTCATAACAAGATTGAGCAAAATAGGTTTAATTTCAAAGAAAGTAGCTCCAGGAACAAGTGAAGCAATAGGTGTCACACAACTTAGTGTTTTCAAGAGTAGTCATTTTTTGTGTTTTTGATATAAAGAAGCAAACCAGTACAACTAATTTTTTGTGTTCTTGATAAACGAAATAAGCAAACAAAGCAAAAATAAGCCAAGCAAAACAAAAAAACAAAGTAAAGAGATTGGTTGTGAAAGACTCCCCATGTGAAGTTTTCCTTGACTCCCTAGCAACGGCGCTAGAAAAAGGCTTGATGGCTTAGGATACGTTGAGCTTGTTGGGAACCCCAAGAGGAAGGTATGATGAGCACAGCAGCAAGTTTCCCTCAGTTATGAAACCAAGGTTATCAAACCAGTAGGAGCAAGGAAACAACCCCAAGGTGTTGCTACCAACTTGGAATCCTGCACAACATAACCACAGAACTTTTTCCCAACTTATAGTGAGGTTGTCAATCTCACCGGTTTTGCTGAAAACAATGGATTAAACGTATTGTGTGGAAGATAGTAATTGCTTGCAGAAAGTAAATGGTAAACAATAAATAGTAGATGGCATATCAATGGTAAAATAATGGACCGGGGTTCATAGTTCACTAGAGGTGATTCTCCTTAAGATAAATAACATGTTGGGTGAACAAATTACAGCGGGGCAATTGACAGACTCGTGAAAGCATACCATGCATATACTAATCATCTTGACTCCTATGAGATTTGATTTGGCATTACAACATTATACATAGACTATAATCCAACTGCATCTATGACTAATAATCCACCTTCAGGTTATCATCCGAACACCCTCTAGTATTAAGTTGCAAGCAATAGATAATTGCATTAAGCAAAGTGTGTAAAGTAAACAATACGATTGTCCCATGGACAATGGATTGTTGTTTTCTCCCTAGTAGGAACAACACATCTAGCACCTTAGAGATTCCTGTCACTTCCCCAGATTACTAGAGGCATGAACCCACTATCGAGCATAAATACTCCCTCTTGGAGATGCTAGCATCTACTTGGCCAAGATAGCTACTAACAACGGAAAGCATGCAAGATCACAAATAACATAGACATGATAGAATCAATAATAAATCTGAAATGACATCTCAATATCCATCGCATCCCCACAAACACAACATGTAAGATTACAAATAGATGATCTTGATCATGAACGGAGCTCACAAGATCTAAACATGTAGCACAGAGGAGGAGAACCAACCATCTAGCTACTACATGGACCCGTAGTCCAGGGATGAACTACTCACACATCACACCAGAGGCAGTCATGGTGATGAAGAAGGCCTCCAGGGTGATCTCTCCCCTCCGGTAGGGTGCCAGGAAGAGCTTCGGATCCCCCCGATCTAGGGATCAAGATGGTGGCGGCTACAGACTCTTCCGTGGATTTTTTATTGGGTCTTTAATCGGGTACTTAGGGTTTTCGTCCCGGGAGGCTTTTATAGGTGAAGGGTCAAGGTTGGTGGAGGCCCAAGGGGCCCACACCAGGTGGTGGCGCGCCTAGGGCTAGCCACGCCACCCTAGGGTTTGGCCGCCTCGTGGCCCCTCTTTGGCTCTCCTCCGGACTCCGTGTTGCTTCGGGTAAAATATTGACTTTGGCTTTTGTCTGGTCCAATTCCAAGAATATTTCCTTACTAGCTTTTCTGAAACCAAAAACAACAGAAAACAGGCAACTGGCACTATGGCATCTTCTTAATAGGTTAGTTCCATAAAATGTATAAAAATACCCCAAAGTGTGGACAAAACATAAGAAAGTAGATACTAAACAAGCATGGAACATCAAAAATTATAGATACGTTTACGACGTATCAGTCACAGAGACCAAAAAACACATAGGAAAGCAGCTGCCACATTGCATGTTGCACCAATATGACAGAAGTTGCATCACAGAATCCATTAGAGTGTGTGTGGTCATGTGGATCAATGTGGTTTTGGAAAAGAACACATGCAATTACACTAGGGGATCAATGTGGTTTAGGAAAAGAACAAATGCAATGATTCTAGGGACTCCATGTGTTAAACCATGGTCACATAGACCAAAAACACATAGGAAATCAACTTCCACGTGGAATGTTGCACGAGTGTGACAGAAGTTGCATCACATGTTGCACCATGTGTCAAACCATGGTTAGAAAGCCCAAAAACATGTTGGAATGCAACTACCAAATGCAATGGAGCACCAGTGTGACACATCCCCAAATCCACTTGAGTGTGTTTGGTCATGTCGATCAAGGTGGTTTGGAAGAGAACACACGCAATGACACTCAATGTGTCAAATCATGGTCAGAAAGCCCAAAACACATGTTGGAATGCAACTGCCAAATGCAATGGAACACTAGTGTGAGACATCACCACATCACTTGAGTATGTTTGGTCATGTGGATCAAGGTTGTTTGGAAAAGAACACATGCAATGACACTCCATGTGTCAAACCATGGTCAGAAAGCCTAGAAACATGCTGGAATGCAACTGCCAAATGCAATGGAGCACCAGTGTGAAAGAGGTTGCATCACCACATCCACTTGAGTGTGTGCGGTCATGTGGATCAAGGTGGTTTCAAAAGAACACATCATCTAGGAGGTGCAAGATTTGATCGTAACCTTAGTGTCCAATGGTGGCCATTAGATCGAGTTTTCTAGAAGGCCTGTCCCCGTGAAGACACTTGTTGTCTATCCCGATTTTTTAAGACTATTCGATTGGGGCGCATGGACAATTAGGAAGGTTCTTCGTAAGAGCGATCCGTGTGTAGGCTATTCTGCAACATGATTGGCTGCACTTACTTTTCACTGATATTATTATTATTTCCAGTTCCCTCTAGCCTACTAGTAGTATCATAGAGATCATGACCGAGCAAATCTCCTCCACAGCACCTTCCTACACCCCAGTTGTCGTGCCAGGACGATGCCACCGGCTTTCATGTGCAGTGTCCGGAGGACAGTCACTGACTTTCGGGTCGCTACCTTTAGGTAAGAAATCATTTAACTGGGGTTTGAATTTAGCTTACATATTCCTACTATTGGCTTAACTAACTACAGATATTTTATCCGATTTCTTGACAAACTTTAGATGTGGGAGATGATGAAGGAGGAGTACGGGGTGCTGCACCCCGAGATTCTGGATATCATCGCGTGCAACATCTAGGCGACATACCCACTCATGTGCTCCCACCTAGGATGCTTCCACGGTTACTCCTACTACGAGCTCCCCTGCCACGAGCTCGCGTGCCCACACGGCGCGTGCGACTGCACGGAGCCGACTACAACTACACCGGCCCATCGATAGAGCTCGTGGTCCACCTTGCAGAGGATCACTTGATCGAAGTGATTAGGATATCGTATGACCACACCCAACTTCTCCATGAGTAGGTGCCATTCCCTGACTCGGCATGCTGCTTGCTCATTTGCGAGGGGGAGGACGGCTCTGTTTTCATCCTAACCATCACCACTGGCATTCCAGGAACCGAAGCTAGGCCCACCATCGTGTGTGAAGTATGCGTCAGGTCAGTCTCGAGCGCCTGGACCCTATACACGGTGCGCTAGTGGGTGCACACCCAACCGCAGGCGCTGAGCTGCCCGACGGCGTGTGAGGTGGAGTTTGCGGACCTGAGGTTGGTCCTATATTTACCTTCTAAGTACCTTGTCGGTGCTGGACCATCCAAGCAGATACATTTCTACATTTGTATTGAGAAGACCGACAGGGAGTTGTAGTACTTATGTTGTCGTTAAGTGTAAGACTTAAGTGATGCTACTCCGGTGTGGCGAGCATACGTGTTGTGCGAATGTATCCCAGTTGCAGTTTTTAATACTCAATAATTCGACGAGTTTACTTATCCGACGGATAATAATAACTCGCACCAGCTTGTTGTTGTCATGTTGCAAAGTCCAATTTCTCTGGACAAACTAGCAATACCGCATGCTCCCACCTTTCAGTGTTACGTGTTTTGGGCCCACTTTCCAGTGTCACGTCCCCTTTACTTCTCTTCTTTCCCCTTTACTTCTCTCCCTTCCCCTCGAAGCCATTGTCCCCACTGATCTTCCATCCTACCATACCCGCAAGCCGACAGCGCATCCAACGATCTCTCCCGCAGCCCTTCATTTCTCCTTTTGTTCTGATGGTTGTAATATGACTTTGGTGGTTTGTTTACATGTAATCTAGATGGATCCTGCTGCATGCAAATGGCACAGACATAATTTCTAAAGTGGAAGCACGTACACCATGTTATTAAACTAAACGCAACTATCCATATTTCTCAATATAGCTCGCCAAACCCATTACAATAATTGTACTCGCACTAAACACAATCAAAATTGCAGCCAGCCTAAACAATATCTAAACCCAGATCACTACACTATCTGTCAGGGGGATGACCCCCAGGTACCCCAACCGGACAAGAACCAAGCAGTCGGAACGCGTCCGGTTGACCAAGCATAGCCGGACAGGGCAGGACATGCCGGCTACAGCGCGATAGCCGGAGCAGCAAGAAGTAGCCGGCTACGATGATGTAGCCGGACCCAATCAGTGAGACAGGACGACGTGCGTATCAGTGCACGGTACGCCCTGTATGATGACAAGGCTGGCAACTACCCGGCCATACCGAAGACTTTGTAGGGATGACGTGGGAACAGTGGCCCGATGCTGATGACGGGCTCACACGATGTCCACTGTGCCGACGACAGCCATACCGCTCACACTCCGACGTGACATACCATACGAGATACTATAGATAACCAGCCGGCTGGGACCCGCCTGTGGGGCCCGCCATTCGGATTGGCCAGTGAGACCGCTGCCCCTCTGCCTATATAAGGAGAGGCAGGGCCTCAGTATAAAGGGTTGGTGTCTTAGAATTTAAGGCAGCAGCTAGCAAATACAGCTAGAGGAGCACTTGTAATTCGTATATCCCACATAGTCAGATCAGGCAGGAGTAGGAATTTTACCTCACCACGAGGGCTCCGAACCTGGGTACTTCCTACGTCCAGCTACACTTGCTTGTATCCAATCCCGCCTGCGGACGCCGTCGAGAGCTTCCCTGCTAGTCCCCAGACCTCTATCTAACCTCTTTAGGTACTGTTGTTCCCAATACAACGACAGTTGGCACCCACCGTGGGGCTACATGGCTTCGACCGGAGTCACGTTCCGCACGGGACCCCGCACTCCAGCCGGTGAGCGCGTGGCCTCCGGCCTGGTGCTCACGATCGGCAAATTCGACTGCGTCATCGACAACGCCTCCTGCTTCGCCGCAACCTCCTTCCCAGCGAACGGAACTGTCCTGCTATTCGACGACCTCCCCGTCTACGTCGCCACCGTCCCGGAGCGTTTCCCTAGGGAAATCGTCTCTGTCGCGGAGCTGCCACGCCCAGGCGCTGGCGCCTCCGCCACATCCTGCGGCGTGGAGGTCATGATGGCCGGTTCCAGCTCTCACCCCCGCCAGCTGTGGGAGCGAGGCGCGGACGAGGCCGGAACTTCTGCTCCTCCGCAGCCTCGGAACCCAGTGGAGGATGCCATCGATCGGCTCCTGACGCCGGTTAACCTCGGGGATAACCCGGAGGAGGGAGAGGCCAACTTCACCATGGAGAGACAGATCCTCCTCCAGGAGGCCATGGAGCTGGCGGCAGCCCGCAAGCAACTCGAGATCACGCGGTGTGAGTACGACCGTGCGCACGGCTTCACTCCGACTACCGCGGAGCCAAGCCGGCGTGGCCATGTGCGGTGTCGGGGCGGCGAGCTAGGCGGTAGGTTGGAGAAGGATGGGGAGCCGGATCCTGTGCCCGCCCTCATCCAGCCCACCTACAGCACACCCATCAAGAACCTGCGCGCGGCACGAGCCGCGGTAGAAGAACTCCCTAGTCTGGAGGGCGAGGAGCGAGCCTGCCAGCATGCTCGCGTGCAGGAGCTCCTCCGCATCGCGGATGAGCAGGCTGACGCCAACCGGCAGATGCAGGAGGACCCCAGCTACTCCAGGGGAAGCAAGCTACCTGCCAACAGCAGGGGCGCGCCGCGCGACACCTAGCAGGCGTGCTCCCCTCAGCCGGCTAGGGCCCACAGCAGGGGTCGCAGCTCTGGTAATAGGGGCCAGCTGCGCCAGGAGCAGACGGTGAACATCAACCCGCCGCCTCCCCCTCCGCCAACCGGAGCGCCCAGACCAGCCGGTTCCCGTCTCTCGGGCCGGGTGGGAGCGCCCAACCCGGATTGTCCGGATGCCCGTGACCACATCGAGCTCCTCGCTCAAGCGCGCATCACGGAGGAGGAAGACTCTACTGGTCCAGTTTGTTTCGGACCCTGCATCCTGAATGAGCCATTTCCGGACAAGTTCTCCCTACCTAGGGACAGCCCCAAGTAAGACAGCAGCATGAAGCCGGAAGACTGGTTGACCGACTACGCTACAGCGGTCGGCATCGCCCACGGGAACAAGCGCACAGCCGTGCGCTACGTCCCCCTCATGCTAACTGGATCGGCAAGGACGTGGCTCAATAGCCTTGCGCCCAACAGCATCAACGCCTCGCCTGACTTCGAGAAGGTGTTCGTCCGCAACTTCAACGGCACGTACAAACGTCCAGGGCGCCCGCGCGACCTGGCCTTATGCGTGCAAGGTGACCGCGAGACCGACCGCGAGTACCTCACCAAGTGGACGGAGCCGCGCAACACCTGCAAGGGCATCCTGGAGAGCCAAGCCATCAGTTTCTTCATCGAGGGTTGCCGGGAAGGTACCATGCTTCACCACCGGCTACTGTGTGACGAGACAAAAACCATGGCAGAGCTCATGACGGTCGCTGACCAGTACGCCACGGCAGATGCCGCCATGAAGAAGCCCCTCCGAGTAAACGCGGACGGCCGTCCGACTCCCATGGAGCCGGCTCACGACCGACCAAGCAATCCGGCTGGAGAAGCTGGATCCTCCCGATGCCAAGGCAACGGCAACCGGTTCCATGGGGACCGCCAGACTGGACAACAGAAGCCTCGCTACCACGCGCGGCAAGTCAATGCTGTGGAGGGCATGCCCGACGCACCGGCTAATGAGGCAAGAAGGCAGAAGCCACGGCTCACCTTCGACCAGATGTTTGACGGCCCGTGCAAGTGGCATAGAGGTCCCTTCAAACCGACTACTCACACCACCCGGAACTGCAGCTGGACCTGCCAGCTAAAGGACCGAGGCAACTAGCCTCATCCCCCCTCCCCCTCCGGGTGGACCTCCACCACCGGCTAGAGGAGCCGACAATGATGGCAACGGCAGCAATGGCGGCAACAACAAGAACGGCTACCCCCAGCCGCACGCCGCCTACCACATCTTCAAGGAGGTCAAGCACAGCCGCAGGCGACGCTCCAAGGAGGTCAATGCCATCGTCTCTCTGGCCCCCCAGTACCTGAACTGGTCAGAAACCCCAATTACCTGGAGCCAGGCAGACCAGCCTGAGCATCTATCGACTCCTGGGGGCTACACCATGGTGCTCGACCCCCTCATCTTCTCCAACGCGCGCACCTGTCGATTCTCACGTGTCCTCATCGACAGAGGCAGCAGCCTCAACCTCCTCTACGAGTCCTCGCTGGAGAAGCTGGGCATTCACGAGAGCGACCTACGCACTACCACGACATTCCACGGCGTACTGCCGGGGCCAGCCTGCGTCCCGCTGGGGAAAATCAAGCTGGACGTCATCTTCGGGACCGAGGAGAACTTCTGCCGTGAACCAATCTGGTTCGAGGTGGTAAACCTGACGAGCTCCTACCATGCTCTCCTCGGGCGCCCCGCCCTCGCCAAGTTGATGGCCATCCCCCACTACGCGTACCTCAAGACGAAGATGCCGGGACCCCACGGCGTGATCACCGTCGCCGGCTGCTTCAGACGGTCGATGGAGTGCGCCTCGGCCGGTTCCAAACTGGCAGAGGCCCTCATCATAGCTGAAGAAAAGTGCGTGATCATGCGCAATGTGTCCATGGCCCAGCAGGACATTCCGGCTAGCAGCAAACCGGCTGGAGAGGGAGCTTTCCTGCTGGCAAAGGAGACGAAGAGGATCCTGCTCGACCCCTCCGACCCGACTAAGTTCGTCACCATTAGTGCCGCCTAGATAGCAAATAGGAAGGCACACTCGTCGACTTCCTACGTGAGAATCGGGACATCTTTGCATGGTCCCCCAAGGACATGTCGGGTGTGCCGAGGGAGTTCACCGAGCACTCACTTCATGTGCGTCCGGATGCCAAGCCGGTCAAGCAACCTCTGCGCCGGTTCGCAGAGGAGAAGAGGAAGATAATCGGTGACGAGATCACCCGGCTCCTTGCAGTCGGGTTCATCATGGAAGTGTACCACCTGGACTGGTTGGCGAACACAATCCTGGTGCTGAAGAAGAACAAGACCTGGCGCATGTGTATCGACTACACCAGCCTGAACAAGGCGTGCCCGAAAGACCCCTTCGCCTTGCCCCGTATCGATCAAGTCATCGATTCCACGACCGGCTGTGATTTGTTGTCATTCCTAGATTGCTATTCCGGGTACAATCAGATCCGGCTAAACCCGGCTAATCAGATCAAGACATCATTTATCACCCCCTACGGGGCTTTCTGTTATGTAACCATGCCTTTCGGCCTAAAGAATGCAGGCGCCACCTATCAGCGATGCATGCAGAAATGCTTGCACTCGCAGATAGGCCGAAACATGCATGCTTACATGGACGACGTGGTTATCAAGACCAAGGAGAAGCGCACCCTCCTTGAGGATCTGGGAGAAACATTTGGCAACCTCCGCCAGTACCGGATGAAGCTAAACCCGGAGAAGTGCATCTTCGGAGTGCCATTCGACCAGCTCCTCGGTTTCCTCATAGCACAGCGAGGCATCGAGGCGAACCCGGAGAAGATCGCGGCCATCGAGAGGATGCAGCCGCCTAGGAACCTGCTTGGAGTCCAAAAGTTCACTGGATGCCTGGCTTCCTCAGCCGTTTCGTCAGCCGGCTGGGGGAGAAGGCACTTCCGCTGTACCAGCTGATGAAGAAGACGGACAAGTTCTCCTGGACTTCGCAGGCTGACACCGCGTTTCGCGACCTCAAGCGCATGCTATCCACAACACCGGTTCTAGCCACGCCGGCTAGCAAGGAACCGATGTTGCTCTATATAGCAGCCATCAGCCAGGTCGTCAGCGTCGTCCTAGTGGTGGAGCGCCCCGAGTAAGGCAAGGCTCAGCCGGTTCAGAGACCCGTCTACTACCTCAGCGAAGTTCTCTCCCTCTCCAAGCAGAACTACCCCCACTACCAGAAGATGTGCTACGGCGTGTACCTGGCATGCAAGAATCTCAAGCACTACTTCCAGGAGCATCCGATCAAGGTCGTGTGCACCGCACCTCTTTCGGAAATCATCGGCAACAAGGACGCCACCAGCCGAGTCGCCAAATGGGCCATCGAGCTCGCCGCCTCCTCCATCCAATACGAGCCCCGGCTCACGATCAAGTCGCAGGCATTAGCAGACTTCCTCATCGACTAGGCTGAGACCCAGTATCTCCCACTAGTTCCGGATTCGGATCACTGGAAGATGCACTTCGACGGGTCAAAGATGCTCAGGGGCTTGGGAGCCGACATCGTGCTCACCTCGCCCAAGGGGGACCGGCTAGAGTATGTGCTGCAGATCCACTTCAAAGCCTCCAACAACGTAGCCGAATACGAGGCATTGGCGCATGGACTCCGGCTAGCCAAGGAGATCGGCGTCAACCGGATCCTGTGCTTTGGTGATTCAGATCTGGTGGTGCAGCAAGTGTCCGGAGAATGGGACGCTAGAGACGCAAACATGGCCCTCTACCGGTTCCACATTCAGCAGCTCAACGCCTCCTTCGACGGATGCAAATTCCACCACGTCCCTCGCGTCAACAACGAGGCAGCCGACGCGCTCTCCAAGATCGGATCCACCAGGCAGGCAATCCCACCTGGGGTCTCCTTGGAGCACCTGCGCAAGTCGTCCATCAACCCGTCACCAGAGTCGGACTCCATCACCTGGGCAGGGAGCGCTCCGGCTGACGAAGCGGCAAAAGCGGAGCCGGCAGAACCGCCAAAAAAGAAGACCCGCACCAACTCCGGCAAAGCGGTGCCCTCCGGCTCGCAGGGCCCGGGAGCTGCCGGCTCGACAGGCAACTAGGGGGCTGCCGTCCCGGGTACGCCACCCGGACGACCCCCAGACGTCCGTCAACCGGAGGACGGGAGCGTACTCGTCATTCGGGAAGTGCCACCCTGGGCATAACCCTTCATGGACTACATCACCAATGAAGAACTTCCGGATGACGAGGTGGAGGCCAGGCAAATCCTGCGCCGCACGCACCCGTACACCATCATCAACGGTGAACTGTACAAGCGCAGCGTATCCGGCATTTTCCAAAGATGCGTCGACGTGGACACGGGCTACCGGCTACTCAGGGATATCCACCAGGGCGAGTGCGGGCATCACGCTTCATCAAGGGTGATAGTCGCCAAGGCATTCCGCCATGGTTTCTATTGGCCCACTGCCCTTGAGGATGCTGAGCAGCTGGTCTGCGCGTGCAATGGGTGCCAACGCTTCGGGCAGCTCAGACACATGCCAACTTCGGTGCTCAAGACGATACCAATAACCTGGCCCTTCACAGTTTGGGGCCTCGACAAGGTCGGCCCCTTCAAGCGGGCGCACGCGGGCATGACCCACCTGCTGGTAGCGGTGGACAAGTTCACTGAGTGGATAGAGGCCAAGCCTATGCGGAAGCTGGATGGGGCGACAATCATTACCTTCTTCACCAACATCATCAACCGCTTCGGCTACCCCAACAACGACACGAACTTCGCCAAGGGGGCCTTCGCTCGGTTCTGCAGCAACAAGGGCATCCGGTTGGACCTCGCCTCCGTCGCACACCTGCAGTCCAACGGGCAAGTCGAAAGAGCAAACGGCTTGGTGCTAGCCGGCATCAAGCCACGCCTCATCGAGCCATTGGAGCGGTCACCCGGATGCTGGATCCAAGAAGTTCCGGTGGTGCTCTGGAGCCTACACGCCGTTCTTCCTGGTCTACGGATCGGAAGCCGTCCTCTCCGCCGACATCAAATTCGACTCCCCATGCAAGCTCCTGTACGACGAAAAAGCCAACCAGGAGGCGCGGGAGGACGGAGTGGACCTCCTAGAGGAGGCCCGTGAGCTGGCCCTGTCCAGATCAGCCCTGTACCAGCAGCGACTACGTCGCTACCATTCAAGCCGGATCCGCCCGGTCGCATTCCGCGAGGGCGACCTGGTCCTCCGGCTGGTGCAAGACACAAAGGGCATGCACAAGCTCTCGCCACCCTGGGAGGGCCCCTTCATCATCAGCCGGGCGCTGCCCAACAACTCCTACTACCTCATCGACGCGCAGCAGCCGCGCAAGAACAAGATGGACAAATCAGACGAGGAGTCCGAGCGTCCCTGGAACGCGGCCCTGCTGCGCCCGTTTTACACCTAGTTGCCAGTCAGTGTATGTATCCCAAAAACCGCATGAATGAAAATGCGGACCCCTCCGAGAATCTCGGGGGCTCCTTGCCAGAAATATGAGTGCATCCGTTTTCGGTTCAAATTTTCTGGCTCCGGCAACCCCTACCCGGGGGCTCGCCGGCTGTCCCGACCTGCTAAGACAACAAACCGGCTGAGTAGTGTGCGATGATGTCAGAGGCCCACTCTTCGTCTCAGCTACAAACCGCAACCCGGCTGTCCGGCTAGCAAGAGCAAAAGCACGAGGCAGCCCACATGAAAAACGGGGAGGAGACGCAACAGACCGGGCGTACCGGCCCTGCAACTAGCTCGAACCAATCCAGCTGCTAAGCCGTTAGTACCGTGCGCAATGTACTGTCAGCTCCCTTCGATTCCGGCCGCAGACCGCAACCCGGCTGCCCGGCAAGGACGCAGCGAAAACAGTAGAGCACACGGGAAAGCGACTAAGTGTCTAGAGAGGCACAAGCTAGTTTTCGAAAAAAGAAGCCGTTTTCCGGCTACAATTTGGCAGACTAACCTGCTAACCTATGAGGACATGTGTGTTTGTGTATGTACATTTTGGGCCGACTACCTTGAGTCGGAACTCAGGAAAAGGGAAGAAGATTCGAAGTCCTGGCCTTCATCAAGCACTCCGAATCTCGGGGGCTACACCCATTGGGTGCGCTCGCGCGCCCCCAGTGGAATCTTGTAGTTCTTGACCGGCTAAGGGCGTTTAGCCGGCCGTTCGGAGCCCAGGTGAGGGCAAGGGCAGGAGAAGAGAAGACAAGGAAGATTCGAAGCACCTGGCTACGCCAGCTACTTCGAATCTCGGGGGCTACACCTAGTGGGTGCGCTCGCGCGCCCCCACTGGAATGTTAGTTCCCCCGGCTAAAGGCGTTCAACCAGTGAAAAGTAGCCGACTAAAGCGATCCTAATCGAGCAAAGATAGAGGAATTGGGAAAATAAGGAAGATTCGAAGCACCTGGCTACGCCAGCTACTCCGCATCTTGGGGGCTACACCTAGTGGGTGCGCTCGCACGCCCCCACTGGAATGCTAGTTCTCCCGACTAGAAGGGCGTAGCCGGGCAAAATATCAAAAGAAAATTCAAGGCACAAGTTAAGGAAACTCAAGAGTTCAACATTAACAAACAAAAGGGAGACAAAGCTCCCACAAGTTACCCGGCATCAGAGATAGCCGGTACAGCGAGACAAGTTCTACGCATATCCAAGACAAGACAAATACACCCGGTATCCCGGGGCAATGACTAGGTGGCAGGACCCTTGCCGTGAGGAGGATCTTGGCCGGCGGAAGCTTCAGGCGGAGGACGTGGCGCGGAGCTCGATCCGGTTCCGGCGCCAGTGGGCAGCGGCATCGGGCCCTCCACATCAGGAGTACCGATGGACTCCGAGTCGGTGAGCACCTCGTCGGGATCCACGTAGTCGGCAATCTTGATGGCGGACCCGCAGAACTCCGGATGGGCCTAGCAGATGGCGGCAAGATCGGCTCTTGCATGGAAGCCACCGTCGATCTTCTCGACGCGGGCGCCCTTGTACCAGGAGAGCATGAGGGCCAGAGCCATCTCCGCTCCAGCTCGCGCCGCCAAGTCCTGCAGCCGGTCCACAACAGCCGGCACCTCCCCCACCTTCGCGGCCAACTGCGCCATCGTCTCTGAAACCGGAGGCTATGGCCACATGAAGGAGAAGACATCCCGCGCCGCTTGACGAAGCTTGGCAGCTTCTTCACCAAGAAGGATGTAGCATCCCAATTGTCTAACAATGGTAATGCTGCTTTGTCTAGTAATATAATGGCTACTTCCTAGATATAATTGTTGCATCATAATTATATCATGCTCATGTCATCATGCCACCTTGCATTTGAGCATCATATAAAACCCTTCTCTTTTGGTTCTTCTCTCATATGCATTATTAATTGTATTTGCCTCTTGATATTGTATTTGGTTATTGATATATTGTTTAAATGCCCAAGTTGAGTTGGGGGCATATCCTTTTATTCCACTCCACCACCTTTCTTTGTCACCACCTTACAATTCCACCACCCTAATTTCACATGGGCTTTATTTATTTTTGGCATTTAATCTAGCTCATGTGGGTTAGTGTGGATCTAATCTCTTTTTCTTTTGCTTGGCCTTATTCCACATTTTTGCTAATGAATGGGATCATGCCATGTTATAATATTATTGTTTTCACAAAATAAAACATGGCATTTATTATTTTGCATGGGCCATGCAAGAGTACCACCACCTTAGCCCATTTGATTCCTCTTGGTTTTATTGGCTCTTTTCTTTGTGGATCATCTCCATCCCCCTCCACCATTCCCATGTACTCATCAACACCATTCTCCCCTTCATGCATGATTCAAATAAGGCCTTTTTTCCCATAAACCATTGTCTCCCTCTTTTACTTGGATTCTCCTTCACCTCTTCTTATGCTAATTCAAGCCCTCACTTTTTCTCTTGGTTTGATCTTCTAAACAAGTTTTAAAGACCTAAACACCTAATCAAAACCTAACCTAGCTTTCTCTCTCTATTTTCCCTCTAACCCTAGTTCTACTTTAAACCCTAACCCCTACCACACCTCTCTCATCTCTCCCTCTCTCTACCATGCTGGACCCACCTAGCCACCCTCTCTCCCTGGTCCCACACCTCAGCTAACCACCTACCCCAACCCTAACAAAACCCTAACCCGAGACCACACCTAGCTAACCCGAGCCTCCCCTCTCCTCTCTCTTTCTCTCTCTGCCGAGCTAGGCCCACCCCGAGCTCCTCTCTGCTGTCCCACCTGCCAGGCCTACCTGCCCCTGCCCTGCTCGCGCCGAGCCAGCTCGAGCATGTGAGAGGAGGTGGAGAAAGGTGGCCGAAGCCACCTTTACCTACCTCGAACCCCACACGGCACCCTCCTCCCTCTCTCTCGCTTTATCCTCCGCCCCACGTCTCCTCTGCCTCGCCAGATCCACCCCCAAGCCCTGCCTCTCCTCTCCTTCTTCTTCACCGTCGCCAGATCCTGCCGTCGGTCACCGCCAGTACCACCGGCGTCTCCTTGTTCCGGCCAGCACGCACGTCTTGGAGGTGGTCGAGGTGACTAAGGACGTTCCTCTACATCGCCCTGTACTCGCCGACGTGGAGGAGAAGCCCCAGGATCACCAGTACCAGCGCCGCCTGACGCAAACCCTAGATCTCCGGCCGCTAGCCTCGTCGTCGCCCTGCTACGCCCCAATCCGATCCGCCGCCGTCAACCACCCCGCGATGAGCCCCTCTACCGCCTAGACAACCTCCGCCCCGCCGTAAAGCCCTAGCCGCGGTAGACGTTTCGCCAAGCGCTCCCAGTGCACCGTGGTCGCGCGCGTCTGCGCGTTGTCGCATCGCGCAACGACCTATCTAGCGCCCGCTCGCTTCCCTGTCACCACCCCTCGCTTAGCCGAACTGGTCACCGCCGCCTAGCGCGAGCCCCAGGTCCCCAGATCGAGTCCCCGTCTCACCGCTCCGCGCACCGCGCGCTGTCCCCGTCAGATTCGTCAAAACGACCGAGAAGAACAATAGTGCCGCCGCCGTTTTGCACATCCACCCCTACCTTTTTGATCTGCTCAACCCGCGGTACTCCAAGCCCCACCAGTCAGCCTCCCGTGCATCTTACAGAAATGCCCCTGTAGTTTCGAACACCCAACCCGCGGTCCAGTGCGACCCCACCTGTCAGCCTCTGCGGGTTCCGCCGCTGTCACGTGGGCCTTAGCCGCTGGTCCCACCTAGCAGTCTCATTGGCCAGGCGAACGCGCGGTGAGAAAACCTTTTTCCGCGCGCGTGGCCCCAGTCAGCAGCGGCCCACCCATCATTGGCTTGGGTCGAATTCTCCTGGCTGTAAAAAGTTTTCCTGTTTAGCTGTTTAAACAAAACAAATTCAAATTTTTTTAAAATTCAAATTCAAATCAGATTTTAAATAACTTTCAAATTATAAATCCAAATAATACAAATGATATATGTTTTTGAATCAGAAAAATGTGAGGAATTCAAATATGCTATTCAAAATATTGTTTGATAACTCTAAAATTTCGAGATGATTAAAATTACAATAAAATGCCCTTTTTCTTATTAAATTAATAACTTTATTTCTATAACTCCAAATTTGGCAAATAATATGTCTAAATCGATCAGCATGACGAGCCCGTTCTATGTATGCAGTCCTTGTTCTAAATTGAAGCATGCATCATGTCATTATTAAAAATCTGAACTGTTTATGACAATAAAACTTGGTTAAATAAATAATAAAATGCTTTATTCTTGTATCCACACCTCACCCTTGCCATGCTACTTTAATGCCATGTAAATTGTGCATCATTCATCATGGCATGCTTGTTTGCTTGTCTCTTTTTATTTCCTATGCTTGTGCACTTTATTTATGTTGGCCCTTGTTTGTTTGGTTCTTCTTCGAATAGACGCCCATCAGGAGAATTACCAGGAATCACAGGAGTACTACCCAGATCCATCTCTCGCTTCAACTGAGCTGCCAGGCAAGCACTACCACATGCTTGCATACATATAGTACCTATTGCCTCTATCTTATTCTTGCATCATTGAGTCGCGATTGCATTAAATTGAATCCCAAGTACTGCATAGCCTTTGCTTTTAAACCCCACCGAAGCTTGTTCCTGCATCCCATGAGCCATTACTACAGGAGTTGTTTGAGCCATGCGAGTCGTAGAAAAGCATGTGTAGGGTATGTGAGTGTCTGATGGATAACGGGGTACCTAAACAACTTAACGTGTGTAGTAATGGGATAACTAATGAAAGAGGCACCGGTGAGCAATATCTGCTATTTGGTTTTTCATGCTCACTTGTGTCTCGTAGGACCCTGAGTACATGATTCCTGTTCCTTGACTATTCGCACTATCCACATCCGGCAGGCCTTATGGACCCCCCCTGAGCCAGAGCTTGATTCATGCCTATTTCTTGGGGCCACAATTAGTTTGGGGATTTATTACTATCTTGTACTTATGCCATGTTACTGCTTTATTTAATATTATGCGAGGAGCACCTGTACTGTTTTGGATCGTGACACGTTTTCGCTGTATCAACAAGCCCAGTCACATTTTCAGGTTCCCAGTCGTTTATCGCCGTCCACACAAACCTTGAGTCCGTCTCGGAGTCAGCTAGCTTCGTCACGAGTAGCTTAATGGGGTGGGCCCCTGAAATATTTCTGAATCCTGTGATTGCTTTGTCGTGAATGCCTCGTTGGGTTTTGTTTTGGTTTTTCCAAGGTTGATCGAGTGTGTGTTGCTATTCGTGCACCGCTGCAGGGTAAATCTTTCTGAAAGCCGTGTCCGCGGTTATGGACGACTTGGAGCACAGTTTCTCGATCATAGACAAGTATAACTAAAGTGCCGCTTTTAATTTGACTAAGAACTTGACTAGTAAATAGTGCAATACTCATGGAATGGTTAATAAAATTGCCAGCGGATGATGGGGCTTGTTCGTCCGCTTCCTCGTTGGTAAGCAAGGAGGAGGATGGATCTGTTAATTATACTATTATAACTATTGTTCTTAATTCACGGACATCCGTCTATCATTGGTTAGGCGGATGGTTAGCGAGTATCTATAGAATTATTAGATACTATCTTTTGCGGCAATTGCGTCACCCCAGGTTGTGGCCCCTTTAGTGGCATAAAGACTTGCTGAGTACCCCTAGGGTCTCACACGATAAATTGTTTGATTCAGATGACAGGTGTACCCACAAGATGGATACTGGGTGGAGGAGACAGATGATGTTGGCAACGATCCTTCGGTGTTGAGATTCCGGGAACGGGGATCCATGAGATCTGTGGGCGGGATGTGTTTATTTATGTGGCATCTCATGCCGATTTGCTTCTGTCCATACTCGGATCTTGATTTCCGCTTCCGCCTGATACTCTGATGTTTGTTGTATGAGGAGCTATCCTAAATTATTATCTCTATCTAGCATATTTGAATCTTGCCGTATGGCGTTGCAATATTTCTATTTCTTTTAGATGGAATGGCTCTGAGGACTGTTGTATGTGGCTTGCATACATACTCATTTGTGTATGTAGTTGATCCCTTCGCCTGCCGATTATGCCGCTTGTTCTTGTCCCGATGTTCTGAAAGTGGTTAGGACGGCCGAAAGGTCTACCGTGCGTGGCCCTGGGCCCCACCGTACTATTTTAACCACTTTCGTTCATCCAGGCATGTATCTAAGAGCGTAATTCACCGAGGTAGATACCAATTGGTATCAGAGCCATCCCGCCCTTTAGGGTCTCAGCCAAAATGGTCGTTGTCAGTCTAGCAAATATTTTGGTAGTTATGTATACTAGGGAAAAACAAACGTGAGAGTAGGACTGCTTCCATTTTTCTTCCTACCCACCCATTCAACCTTTTCTGGTAAGGAAGTGGAACATTTTCAATCCTCTTCTAAAAATTCAAACTAGGATTCACGTGTTCTGGGTTCCGTAGTACCATAGGTTGTGTGTGTGCGTGTGTGTGAATTCCTTGTCTATCTGTTGCATCCAAATGTTATCACTATCTGCCTTTTGGTTATCAACTGTTGGTACATTCCATACCGACAGACCTTTGTAAACCGACGCGATCTATCTGATTCGTTGTATACCGATGCGATCTATCTTACTCTTTGTTATCCAACGTTATCTTGTTGGGGTGTTCTTTTTCGTAGTTACCAATCTTTAGGTTCATCTTAAGAAGAAGGTGTTGGGATATGTGTTTTACTGATTCATGTGCGGAGTAATGATTTGAGTGCGGGATGGAGTCGCGACCATACCACTACTTTTATCATTTGCTCTTGTATGTTGAACTAGTAGAGTTACTAATCTTGATTCGTGAAGTGGTTTTTATGCATATAGTGGTATTTTAATGCCGAAATTTGCGGAAATTTTTTCTTTGTTAGTTTGTGTACCACACTCCTTGTTCAGTCGTGTGCGTTATGCTTAATATCTTCTAGTTGCCTTGAACTTTGTTGATATTTTAATATCATCTCAGTGAATTGCATCCTTTAATCTTGGTTAATTCCATTTTGGTACTATTTTGGATTATTATCATTCTCCATTATAGTACTGACTTGTGTTTTATATCAATCACAGGATGGCACCACCACGCCGTTCTGAGGAGGACATACCACCTGAACTTGGGGCTGCTTTGGCAAGTATTGCAAATGCTTTGGGCACTATGCAGCAGAATCAGCAACACTTCGAGGAAAGCGTGAGGAGGAATGAGTTTGTTCCGCTACCTCCACCTCCTAAGCGAGGAGACATCAAGAGTTTTCTCAAGTTCAACCCACGCCAATTTGAGGTGTCTGATCAGCCACTTGATGCGGATGATTGGCTGCGTGAAGTGTCAAGGTTGTTGATGACTGTGGATGTTCCCGAGAAAGAATGGGTCAAATGTGCCACTCACCTTCTGAAGGGAGATGCAGCTCTGTGGTGGGAAAATTACCTCAAGGCAGATCTCTCTAGTTTTCAGCCTACTTGGGAGCAATTCACTAGGGCTTTCAAAGAGCAATATCTGTCAGAAATTGTCATGGAAAGGATGAAGGAAGTGTTTCTCAACCTCAAGCAGGGCACTGACAATGTCAACACCTACATCAGAAACTTCATGAACCTTTCTCGTTATGGTGGCGATGAGATCTCTAATGACAAGAAGAAGCAAAAGAGGTTCCGGCAAGGCCTCAATGCTTCCATCAAATATGCAATCACTCATGCAAGGCCAGCGTCTTTTCTGGAACTTCAACACACGGCTCTGCAGGAAGAAGCAAGTAGGCAAGTGTTTGAGGAGTCAAAGAAACACAGCTATGATACAACAAGTTCTTCTGCTATGACAGCTCCTTCTAAGCGTCGTGTCTGGGTTCCTAACACCCCACCGTCTCTCCCTGCTCCACCAAGACCGTCAAGCTACGTAGCAAGGCCACCAAACTCCTTCACTGCGGCTCCCAGGGGCTACAACCACAACTACCCTGGAGCGCCTGGCGGAGTCCCTGGCTACGTTGCTCCACGTCCACCTGGTGCTTGCTATACTTGTGGAAACACTGGGCGTCAGCACTGGAATTGTCCAATGAACAACAAAGCTCTTCCACCACCACCTCCAAAACCTGCGGCAAGTGCTCCTATGATTCGTGCACCTCCACCTCGGGCTCTCAACATCAACACCAAGCCTGGGTCTACGGTTGCTCGTGCCAACTGTGTCAACGCCGCTCAAGCTGAGCATGCTCCTGAAGTTGTGATGGGTATGCTTCCTGTTAATTCAGTTCCTGCACGATTTTTGTTTGATTCTGGTGCTTCGCATTCTTTTGTTTCTCACAAGTTTGCGCATGAGCAAGATCTGGCTATGGTTCCTTTATTGCATCGTCTTGTGGTACAATCTCCTGGGTCAAACATGAGGGCTGCTCATATCAGCCATGGCAATCAAATTGAGATTGGTGGCTCTTCGTTTCTGGCTTCCTTAATTATTCTGGGCAATTTTGACATTGATGTTATCTTGGGCATGGATTGGTTAACAGCAAATGCAGCTGTGATTGATTGTGCTGAACGTTTGGTTTCTTTGAAAATTCCTGAAGGCCATATAGTCTATTCTCCAAGTCTGACTCCTGCAATTCAACTTTATTCTTTGGCGGCTCTAAATGATGATGCTATGGAAGGTATTCAGAGTGTTCCTGTAGTCTGTGAATTCCCAGATGTCTTTCCTGAAGAGTTTCTAGGTATGCCTCTGGATCGTGAGGTTGAGTTTGTCATTAAACTTGAACCTGGTACCACTCCTATCTCCAAGTGACCTTATAAAATGGGTCCTGCTGAGTTGGCTGAACTCAAGCGTCAGCTTGATGAACAAGAGAAGTTGGGTTTCATTCAGCACAGTACTTCTTCTTGGGGTAGTCCAACAATCTTTGTGAAGAAGTGAGACAAGACTGATAGACTTTGTGTTGACTATCGGGCACTCAATGCTAAAACAATCAAGAATAAATATCCCCTTCCGCGGATTAATGATCTCTTCGATCAGCTAGCTGGAGCTGTGGTTTTCTCTAAGCTTGATTTGAGAAGTGGATATCATCAAATCAAGATTCGCAAGGAAGATGTTCCTAAAATAGCTTTCACCACTCGCTATGGCCTGTATGAGTACACGGTCATGTCTTTCGGTCTCACAAACGCACCTGCCACCTTCTCGAGGCTTATGAACTCGGTTTTCATGGAGTATCTTGATAAGTTCGTTGTGGTCTATCTGGATGACATTCTAGTCTATTCTAAGTCAAAGGAAGAACATGAAGAACACCTTCGGTGTGTCCTAAACAAGCTTCGTGAGAACCGCCTGTATGCAAAGTTCTCCAAGTGTGAATTCTGGCTGCCTCAAGTCACCTACCTTGGTCACGTCATCTCTGCCAAGGGCATTGCCGTCAACCCAGAAACTATTAAGACAATTATGGACTGGCTTCCACCCATAAATGTCAAAGAAGTCCGGAGTTTCCTTGGTTTGGCCAGTTACTGTCGTCGCTTCGTTCAAAACTTCTCGAAGATTGTGAAGCCTCTTACCGATCTCCTCAAGAAAGGCAAGAAATACCTTTGGACTCCTGCATGTCAAGCAAGCTTTGAAACACTCAAAGAGAAGCTCACTTCGACACCAGTCTTGGTTCCTCCAGATACATCAAAGCCTTTCTAGATATTCTGTGACGCCTCATTGCAAGGATTGGGTGCGGTCCTTATGCAAGAAAAACAAGTTGTTGCTTATGCCTCTCGGCAGTTGAAGACGCGTGAGATCAACTATCCTACACATGACCTCGAACTCGTAGCAGTTGTCTTTGCTTTGAAAGTATGGAGGCATTACTTGCTTGGCAACCGTTGTGAGATCATTTCTGATCACAAGAGTCTGAAGTATATATTCACACAACCTCATCTCAACCTTCATCAGAGGAGGTGGATTGAAACAATCAATGATTTCGATTTGACCATCAACTACACTCCGGGCAAAGCCAATGTCATGGCCGATGCTCTCAGCCGAAAAGCTTATGTTAACAATCTCATGGTGGAAGAACAACAACCTCTCTTGTGCGAGGAATTCCGTAAGCTAAACCTTGAAATTGTCGATCAAGGGTATCTTCTGAACCTTCTAGCAACACCTCTCTTGGAAGAAAAAGTCTGCTCTATTCAACTTGGTGATCCTTACACTAAAAAGATCATCTCCAACATTCAGCTTCCGAAGTATGAGTCTTTCCATGTTGACGACCAAGGCACTCTTTTCTTTGAACACCGGATGTTTGTTCCGAACTACCCGGGTTTAAGAGAGCAAGTTCTCAAGGAGGCGCATGATTCTGTTCTTTCTATCCACCCTGGCAGCACTAAGATGTACATGGACTTGAAAACACAATATTGGTGGCCTGGTTTGAAACGATATTGTGCCAAGTATGTCTCAGAGTGTGATGTTTGTCGCAGAGTTAAAGCTGTCCATCAGAAACCTTCCGGTCTTCTAGAGCGATTGAAGCCTCCGGAATGGAAATGGGAGAAAGTAGAGATGGACTTCATCACTGGTTTTCCAAGGTTGCAGAAGGGCAACAATGCAATCTTTGTTGTCATTGACAGGCTTTCCAAAGTAGCTCACTTCTTTCCAGTCAAGGAAACAATTTCTGCAATTCAGTTGGCTGAGCTCTATATCAACATAATTGTCTCTCTGTATGGAGTTCCTCTTGAGATCAGTTCAGACCGTTGGAAGCATCTTCACTTCCAAGTTCTGGGGAAGTTTCCAAAATGCTTTGGGGACAAAATTGAACTTCAGCACATCCTACCACCCTCAGTCGCAAGGACAAGTTGAAAGGATAAATCAGATTCTGGAAGATATGCTCCGTGCTTGCGTTATCTCTTTCGGCATGAAGTGGGAAGAATTTCTCGCTTATGCTGAATTCTCTTACAACAACAGTTTCCAGAAAAGTCTAAATATGGCACCATTTGAGGCTCTCTATGGTAGCAAAAGCAGAACTCCGATTGTTTGGTCGGGCGCAGGTGAAAGAATATTATTTGGCCCCGACATTGTAACACAAGCGGAGGAGAAAGTTCATATCATTCTTGAAAACCTGAAGATTGCTCAAAGTCGCCAGAAGAGCAATTATGACAGAAAGCACACGGACATGGAGTATGTCCCTGGTGATCTCGTTTACCTTCGTGTCACTCCCATGAGAGGCACGCACCGCTTTGGTATCAAAGGGAAGCTGGCTCCTAGATACATCGGTCCGTTCAAAATTCATGGAAGAAGAGGAGAAGTTGCTTATGCTCTTGAGCTCCCTGATCAACTCAAAGTCCATGATGTTTTCCACATCTCTCAACTCAAGAAGTGCTTCAAGGATCCCGGCAGGACCGTGGACCATGAACTCATCAATCTCCAAGAAGATCTGTCTTATCAAGGACACCCCATAAAAATTCTTGAAGTCGTAGAAAGAAGGACTTGCAACAAGTCCATCAAGTTCTGCAAGGTGGAGTGGTCGCACCATTCCGTGGATGAAGCCACTTGGGAATGTGAAGATGAGCTCCGTGCCAAGTACCCTACCCTCTTTGAGTCTTCTTCTTCCTAGAATCTCGGGGCGAGATTCCTGTTTAGTGGGGAGAGTTGTAGCATCCCAATTGTCTAACAATGGTAATGCTACTTGGTCTAGTAATATAATGGCTACTTCCTAGATATAATTGTTGCATCATAATTATATCATGCTCATGTCATCATGCCACCTTGCATTTGAGCATCATATAAAGCCCTTCTCTTTTGGTTCTTCTCTCATATGCATTATTAATTGTATTTTCCTCTTGATATTGTATTTGGTTATTGATATATTGTTTAAATGCCCAAGTTGAGTTGGGGGCATATCTTTTTATTCCACTCCACCACCTTTCTTTGTCACCACCTGACAATTCCACCACCCTAATTTCACATGGGCTTTATTTATTTTTGGCATTTAATCTAGCTCATGTGGGTTAGTGTGGATCTAATCTCTTTTTCTTTTGCTTGGCCTTATTCCACATTTTTGCTAATGAATGGGATCATGCCATGTTATAATATTATTGTTTTCACAAAATAAAACATGGCATTTATTATTTTGTATGGGCCATGCAAGAGTACCACCACCTTAGCCCATTTGATTCCTCTTGGTTTTATCGGCTCTTTTCTTTGTCGATCATCTCCATCCCTCTCCACCATTCCCATGTACTCATCAACACCATTCTCCCCTTCATGCATGATTCAAATAAGGCCTTTTTCCCATAACCTTTGTCTCCCTCTTTTACTTGGATTCTCCTTCACCTCTTCTTATGCTAATTCAAGCCCTCACTTTTTCTCTTGGTTTGATCTTCTAAACAAGTTTTAAAAACCTAAACACCTAATCAAAACCTAACCTAGCTTTCTCTCTCTATTTTCCCTCTAACCCTAGTTCTACTTTAAATTCTAACCCCTACCACACCTCTCTCATCTCTCCCTCTCTCTACCATGCTGGACCCACCGACCACCCTCTCTCCCGGGTCCCACACCTCAGCTAACCACCTACCCCAACCCTAACAAAACCCTAACCCGAGACCACACCTAGCTAACCCGAGCCTCCCCTCTCCTCTCTCTTTCTCTCTCTGCCGAGCTAGGCCCACCCCGAGCTCCTCTCTGCTGTCCCACCTGCCAGGCCTACCTGCCCCTGCCCTGCTCGCGCCGAGCCAGCTCGAGCATGTGAGAGGAGGTGGAGAAAGGTGGCCGAAGCCACCTTTACCTACCTCGAACCCCACACGGCACCCTCCTCCCTCTCTCTCGCTTTATCCTCCGCCCCACGTCTCCTCTGCCTCGCCAGATCCACCCCCAAGCCCTGCCTCTCCTCTCCTTCTTCTTCACCGTCGCCAGATCCTGCCGTCGGTCACCGCCAGTACCACCAGCGTCTCCTTGTTCCGGCCAGCACGCATGTCATGGAGGTGGTCGAGGAGACCAAGGATGTTCCTCTACATCGCCCTGTACACGCCGATGTGGAGGAGAAGCCCCAGGATCACCAGTACCAGCGCCGCTCGACGCAAACCCTAGATCTCTGGCCGCCAGCCTCATCGATGCCCTGCTACGCCCCAAGCCAATCTGCCGCCATCAACCACCCCGCGGTGAGCCCCTCTACCGCCTAGACAACCTCCACGCCGCCGTAAAGCCCTAGCTGCGGTAGACGTTTCGCCGAGCGCTCACAGTGCACCGTGGTCGCGTGCGTCTGCACGTTGTCGCGTCGCGCAGCGACCTATCTAGCGCCCGGCCGCTTCCCTGTCACCACCCCTCGCTTAGCCGCACTGGTCACGGCCGCTAGCGTGAGCCCCAGGTCCCCAGATCGAGTCCCCGTCTCGCCGCTCCGTGCACCGCGCGCTGTCCCCGTCAGATTCGTCAGAACGACCGAGAAGAACAACAGTGCCGCCGCCGTTTTGCACATCCACCCCTACCTTTTTGATCTGTTCAACCCGCGGTACCCCAAGCCCCACCAGTCAGCCTCCCGTGCATCTTACAGAAACGCCCCTGTAGTTTCGAACACCCAACCCGCGGTCCAGTGCGACCCCACCTGACAGCCTCTGCGGGTTCCGCCGCTGTCACGTCGGCCTTAGCCGCTGGTCGCACCTAGCAGTCTCATTGGCTAGGCGAACACGCGGTGAGAAAACCTTTTTCCACACGCGTGGCCCCAGTCAGCAGCGGCCCACCCGTTAGTGGCTTGGGTCGAATTCTCCTGGGTGTAAAAAGTTTTCCTGTTTAGCTGTTTTAACAAAACAAATTCAAAATTGTTTAAAATTCAAATTCAAATCAGATTTTAAATAACTTTCAAATTATAAATCCAAATAATACAAATGATATATGTTTTTGAATCAGAAAAATGTGAGGAATTCAAATATGCTATTCAAAATATTGTTTGAACAATTTAAAATTTCGAGATGATTAAAATTACAATAAAATGCCCTTTTTCTTATTAAATTAATAACTTTATTTCTATAATTCCCAATTTGGCAAATAATATGTCTAAATCGATCAGCACGACGAGCCCGTTCTATCTATGCAGTACTTGTTCTAAATTGAAGTATGCATCATGTCATTATTAAAAATCTGAACTGTTTATGACAATAAAACTTGTTTAAATAAATAATAAAATGCTTTATTCTTGTATCCATACCTCACCCTTGCCATGCTACTTTAATGCCATGTAAATTGTGCATCATTCATCATGGCATGCTTGTTTGCTTGTCGCTTTTTATTTCCTATGCTTGTGCACTTTATTTATGTTGGCCCTTGTTTGTTTGGTTCTTCTTCGAATAGACGCCCATCAGGAGAATGACCAGGAATCACAGGAGTACTACCCAGATCCATCTCTCGCTTCAACTGAGCTGCCAGGCAAGCACTACCACATGCTTGCATACATATAGTACCTATTGCCTCTATCTTATTCTTGCATCATTGAGTCGCGATTGCATTAAATTGAATCCCAAGTAGTGCATAGCCTTTACTTTTAAACCCCACTGAAGCTTGTTCCTCCATCCCATGAGCCATTACTACTGGAGTTGTTTGAGCCATGCGAGTCGTAGAAAAGCATGTGTAGGGTTTGTGAGTGTCTGATGGATAACGAGGTACCTAAACAACTTAACTTGTGTAGTAATGGGATAACTAATGAAAGAGGCACCGGTGAGAAATATCTGCTATTTGGTTTTTCATGCTCACTTGTGTCCCGTAGGACCCCGAGTACTTGATTCCTGTTCCTTGACTATTCGCACTATCCACATCCGGGAGGCCTTATGGACCCCTCCTGAGCCAGAGCTTAATTCATTCTTATTTCTTGGGGCCACAATTAGTTTGGGGATTTATTACTATCCTGTACTTATGCCATGTTACTGCTTTATTTAAGATTGTGCGAGGAGCACCTGTACTATTTTGGATCGTGACACATTTTTACTGTATCGACAAGCCCAGTCACATTTTCGGGTTCCCAGTCGTTTACCGCCGTCCACACAAACGTTGAGTCCGTCTCGGAGTCAGCTAGCTTCGTCGCGGGTAGCTTAATGGGGTGGCCCCTAAAATATTTCTAAATCCTGTGATTGCTTTGTCGTGAATGCCTCGTTGGGTTTTGTTTTGGTTTTTCCGAGGTTGATCGAGTGTGTGTTGCTATTCGTGCACCCCTGCAGGGTAAATCTTTCTGAAAGCCGTGTCCGCGGTTATGGACGACTTGGAACACAGTTTCTCGATCATAGACAAGTATAACTAAAGTACCGCTTTTAATTTGACTAAGAACTTGAGTAGTAAATAGTGCAATACTCATGGAATGGTTAATAAAACTGCCAACGGATGATGGGGGTTGTTCGTCCGCTTCCTCGTTGGTAAGCGAGGATGAGGATGGATATGTTAATTATACTGTTATAACTGTTGTTCTTAATTCACGGACATCCGTCTATCATTGGTTAGGCGAATGGTTAGCGAGTATCTATAGAATTGTTAGATACTATCTTTTGTGGCAATTGCGTCACCCCAGGTTGTGTCCCCTTTAGTGGCATAAAGACTTGCTGAGTACTCCTAGGGTCTCACACGATAAATTGTTTGATTCAGATTAACAGGTGTACCCGCAAGATGGATACTGGGTGGAGGAGACAGATGATGTTGGCAACGATCCTTCGCTGTAGAGATTCCAGGAACGGGGATCCGTGAGATCTGTGGGCGGGATGTGTTTATTTATGTGGCATCTCATGCCTGCTTCTTGTCCGTACTCGGATCTTGATTTCTGCTTCCGCCTGATACTCTGATGTTTGTTGTATGAGGAGCTATCCTAAATTATTATATCTATCTAGGATATTTGAATCTTGCCGTATGGCGTTGCAATATTTCTATTTCTTTTAGATGGAATGGCTCTGAGGACTGTTGTATGTGGCTTGCATACATACTCATTTGTGTATGTAGTTGATCCCTTCGCCTGCCGATTATGCCGCTCATTCTTGTCCCGATGTCCTGAGAGTGGTTAGGACGGCCGAAAGGTCTATCGTGCGTGGCCCTGGGCTCCACCGTACTATTTTAACCACTTTCGTTCATCCAGGCATGTAACTAAGAGCGTAATTCACCGAGGTAGTTACAAAGGACGACGAGCTCCTTGGCCGTCGGCTGCGCTCCCGGCCAGTTCTCCTGCAGCCGGTTGTAGGCCAGTAGGTCTATGCCTGGGTAAAAGTCTGTCCGAAAAAGGGTCAGATCCGGCTACCGGATCCGGAAAGAAACGAGGCGGAAAAGGGAACTTACCCTTAGCCGTGTGGTCAACCTGCATCAGCTCCTCCACCAGAGCCTTGTCCTTGGTCGCTAGTCATTTGATCTCCTTCTCTTGGTCCTTGGTCTGGGCCTCGAGAAGGGTGAAGGCTTCGGTCCGGCTGGCGAGCAAGGCGTCGCACTCCTTGATGGCAGCCTCCAGACCATTTACCCTTCCGTGCCAATCCTTATTTTGCAGCCGCAGAGTAGAATTGGACTTGCTCAGCTGGTCGTTCGCTTTCTTCAAGAGATCGATATCGCGCTGAGCGCACACGAGGATGGCTGCAACAAAACCGGCTATCAGTAAAAAAAAGCAAGCCGGGTGAAGCGAACTTACTCTAGGAAGTCCCGTTGGCGGCAGCAAGCTTCTGCTCCAACGACCGGTTCTCGCCGGCTGTGGCCTCTAGCAGTCGGATCTCCTTCGCCGCCAGCTCGAGCGTAGCGGCAAGGTCCGACAGTGAGGCGGCGGAGGAGGCGTCGTCGTCCACGACATTGACAGCTAGGGTCTCCTTCGTAGCAACTACCGCCGTTCTCCACTCCTCCCCCGGCTCCTCGTCGGAGTTGTCGTCACCAACAACGATGAGCTCCTTGCCGGCAGCCTCCCGCGCGCCCGCAGAAGACCCCTCTGGCTGGGGACCTTCCAGTTGGGCGGAGGCGGCCGGTTCAGCCCGAGGGGGAGGTGGAGGCGGCACCACAGAAGAAGGAGGGGCACTAGCTGGCGCAGTCGGGGCACGGGGCGGCGACCCGGTCGACGTTCGTGTCGCGCTCGCGGCTCCGAAAGAGACCAATGTGCTAAGAAGAAGGAGGAGAAGGCAAAGGCAAATAAACCATAGTTAGGAAAAGAAGAAAAAAGGGAAGCAGACAGAAAACGCCGAAAGAAAAAGGGGGAGAAGGAATGTACCCCGGCACAACGGGGGGCGGCCCCTTCTTCCGGCCAAGACGGCTTGGCGGCAGGGTGCTGGACCGGCTCCTCATGGGAGCCGGCTCCATCACGGGCCGGCGAGAGCTGGAACGACTGGAGCCGCTCCCGCCTGCCTCGCCGTCCGTCGCGGAGCGCGTCGCTGGGTCCACGATCGGCGCGGCCTGCTCCTCCTCGTGAACCTCCATGTGCGGGTCGGCATCCGGCTCGTCATTCCGGCTGGGAAAGGCATCACCATCCCCGTCTGACTCCTCGCCGGACCGCCGAGCGCGCGGCTCGGGCAAGTCAGGCATGAACTCCTCAAGAGGAGCCTCACCCTCCTCACGTAGGATGCATGCAAAGATCTGCTGAATAAAAGAAGTCAATCGGACAGAACAAAAATCGCAGGAAGAACAAACAAAGTTTCCGGCTATAAAACTTACCTGGGGCGCGCGGTTCTCCCGGCTGTAGGGCGCCAGACTGAACTTCCAGTTCTCTGGCAGCCGCTCCTTTGTGATCGTCCACACCCACTCCTTCAAGTTGTGGTAGCGGGGATCGCGGTGCGACAGCCGGGTCGGGTCCAGCCGGCCGGAGTAGTAGCACATTTTGTGCGCTCGCTGCTCCAGTGGCATCATCAGCCGGGACATCTAGATGAGGGTGATATCCAGACCGGTTCGCCAACAGGTGACGAGGGAGCGCATGCACGCCAGCATCGCGTCCGTCTCCGCCTTGCCGCCATGAAACTTCAGCTCCCAGTTCTGCCGGCTGGACTCGACGTCCTGGAAAGCCGAAAGATTGATCCGATCGACGTTGGTGACATTCTTGACGTAGAAGTACGACTACTGCCACAGCCGTACCGTGTCCTGAAGCAAGAACTTGCGGTAGCCGGATTGGGAGCAAGAGTAGATGGAGGCGCCACAACAGACAACTAGCGGCCCCTTCGTGTACTACACCTCTGGCTGGACTCGGAAGAGCCGGAAGAAGAGCCCGAGATCAGGCTGGATCCCGAGGTAGCTCTCGCAGAACGCCATGAAATGCACCAATGTTCCGATTGCGTTGGCGCCGAGGTGGTGGAGGCGGAGATCGAAGAAGGCGAGGAACGTCAAGAAAAAGGGGTGCAGCTGAAGGACGAACCCGCACGCCAGATGAGAGAGGAAGATGACGCGCTCCCCCTCCACCGGGTGCAGCGACACCTCCCCCGGCGGCGCCAACCGCACCGCCACCTCTTCCGACAGCGGAAGAACACAGGTGGCGCGGTACTTCGTGATGTGGTCCTCGATGACGGAGGAGCCGCACCAGGCCCCGCGGTCGGTGGCCATCTCCGGCTGACAGGGAGGAGCGGCGATGGAAGATTGGCGGTGGCCTGTAGCGACGACGACGACGAACAGGCGGCGCAGCGAGCTACGATGCAGAAGGCAAGTGCACAGAAGCAGGAGCACGCGAGGGAAGAAGAGGCTGCAGCGGGGGAAGCGAAGGAAAGGAACTGCCTCCCCCGCGGCGTCCCTTTAAAGGGCCGGAAGGGCAACCGTCAGCGGATCCACGTGGCACGCATCCGGACGGCCCTCACCCCAACCGCCGCCCAGATCCCGTGTGCCGAAACAAGATGCCTAGAAGATCCCGGAGCAGGAACCGAAGCGCGGGACATCGGTTCCCCGAGGCGACGTGCGACGGGACGTTACGCTGCCCGCCGCAGAGCAATGATGGCACGTGCGCGCATGGACGGCGTTAGCACTGATGTCACGAGTAGCGCAACCGCCAAGCGCAGCCGGACATGAATTCAAAAACAAGAAGGAGCGCGCGCACATTTCACCTAAGGGCGGAATCCACACGTGCTCGGGGGCTAGTGTTAGGGGGATGACCCCCAGGTACCCCAACCAGACAAGAACCAAGCAGTTGGATCGCGTCCGGCTGACCAAGCACAGCCGGACAGGGCAGGACATGCCAGCTACAGCGCGGTAGTCGGAGCAGCAAGAAGTAGCCGGCTACGACGATGTAGCCGGACCCAATTAGTGAGACAGGACGACGTGCGTATTAGTGCACGGTACGCCCTATATGATGACAAGACTGGCAACTACCCGGCCATACCGAAGACTTTGCGGGGATGACGCGGGAACAGTGGCCTGATGCTGACGACGGGCTCGCACGACGTCCACTGTTCCCACGACAGCCATACCGCTCACACTCCGACGTGACATACCATACGGGATACTGTAGATGACTAGCTAGCTGGGACCTGCCTGTGGGGCCCGCCAGTCGGATTGGCCAGTGAGACTGCTGCCCCTCTGCCTATATAAGGAGAGGCAGGCCCTCAGTAGAAAGGGTTGCTCTCTTAGCATTTAAGGCAGTAGCTAGCAAATACAGCTGGAGGAGCACTTGTAGTTCGTATATCCCACATAGTCAGATCAGGCAGGAGTAGGAGTTTTACCTCACCACGAGGGCTCCGAACCTGGGTACTTCCTGCGTCCAGCTACGCTTGCTTGTATCCAATGCCGCCTGCGGACGCCGTCGATAGCTTCCCTGCGAGTCCCCACACCTCTATCTAACCTCTTCAGGTACTGCCGTTCCCAATACAACGACACCATCATCGGAGTCCACCTCGATTGGTGACCCCACCTTTCCCTTCCCTGTGACATCCACTCTCGCCCATGGTTTTCCCTTCGCCAAGGAGGCAACAATGGCGGTCTTCATTGCTTCGTCAGCGTCGTCCTCCACATCTAAATCGACAATGTTGAAGGGGATGGGGGTGGCATCGATTGAGCCCCATCGCGCCTGGTGCCTCCTGATCGAGATCGACGCCGCAAAAGTCCTTCTACAGATAGGAGGGGCCGAGCTCGGAGACGCACCGCAACCGTTTGGGACAAGAAAGCATGGCCATTTGATACTACGATGGTAGGATCTAGGGGTGGATCCGTCGCGGCGAGTGCGACCGCGCGCGTTGGAGCGGATGGATCTACCGCCATGATCCATGACAAGTTCCGATGGTATAAGGGTGTGGGCAAGGCATGTCTGGTTCTTGAGCAAGGCCTCCTAGCAATATGTACACAAGCATGGTGCCAAAAAAATTGGTCAATGCGAGCGAGAGGGGCTTTGAACAATGAAGGTGTGAGGTTTGGTTGATAAGTCCACACGTTAGGTCCCCCACCTGTCCGCCCCATGTGGACGGTAGGATTTTGCCCGAGTTGGGTGGGATAAATTACTCTTCAACATGCCCATGCTCTGAAATGCAAGGGATCATCTTTCATCTGCCCTCGCTCCCCTCGCTCATGGCTTGCAGTTCATGCAGTTCGTCTTGGGCAGAATCAGGGTCGACTCAATGATGATAGACGCAGCGTGTGCCCCCATCAGGTACCGAAAGACGCCCTATGATTAAAACCCCAAGATGCTATGTTTTTGAAGTGAGAAGATGCCGAGATGGATTGTGGACTGATGAAAATACTACATGAAAATTCAGCGACTGCAGCATCAGAGCGGTAACTTCCAACGCTGGGTACAATCGTAACCCGGATCCAGAAAGCATAATGTAATTCTTTTTTGTTTCCTTCAGTTCTTCACAGGAAGGGAGGGAACCTAGCTGTGACAAGTTTGTGTGGATCGAAAATCCCCTAATAGGTTTTCACAAAGATCTTGTTTAGGATCTTTGTAATGTTGTGTGGGACAAGAAAGAGGAGATTCTTGCATTGGACCGAGAGATCCAGGAGCTTCGCCAGATGCAGGGGAGGCAGGAGCATTGAGGTGGTGAGATAGACGGGCTCAAGATTAGGCTAGAAAGTAGAAAAAAATTCTCATTATCTGGGCATTATCTATTTCCTTCACAGTTTATGTTGCCATATCGTTGTCTAGTAGCTAAAATAAGTTGTTGCTTTGTGGAGTGTAGCAGCCAGCTTGGAACTTGTTTTTCATCTTAGAACCTTATCATAAGTGTAATGCCAAAAGAAGGGATTTATTAAGCGCTTAAATAAATTATGTTTGTGCCACTAACATCAATCGAATTTGGATACCCCCTCACCCCTCAGCAATCGTGGTCCAGGTTCTACGATTGTTTAGATAGTAGTGGCACGATCACAATTTTGGCTTCAGCTAGTGGCTCGGATGTGTCCAAACCTCAAGTCATGATAAATTTTACTCTAAGAATGGGGCATATTATTTCGCCTGACAAGTTCCATGCACATAGCTCTAAAATTTAACCGGATTACATATATAGGTTCAAGTTCAATACATTATTAGGCTGCTTCATTGCTAGGCTTCTTCCTATGCCTGGGTGCCAACTTTCTTGCCTTCATGTCCTTTCGATTCTTCATTGTCTGCCTTTTTCCTCTTCCTAGGTGCCAATTTTCTTACCTTCACGTACTCTACATCTCCAGGTCGAGGGAAGTTAGGCCACTTAGCACCAAGATCATGTCCAGCATCATTACTCCACTCGTTTTGATTTTCTTCCCACAAAAAACCACTGAGTCGTCAGTCATGTTTCTTACCTTGTGGTTCCTTCCAGAGAAACATGACACGGCTAACTATTTAATATCTACAGAGTAAACAAAAAATTGAAGGTACCATCTCATACCTAGGTTTGGGAGCATTAAGGGGATGGCTCGCTGCTCTATCGCCTATAAGATGGCACGTCTTCCTTTGGTTTTTTCCCTTCTTGCTACCACAAAAGGCCGAACCCGTCTTCTCGAGAAAATTCTTAAACATCTTCCCCTGAGGTCTTCCTCTAACCCTTTTTGTAACTGGTTAGCATATTCGAAACTTAGTTGGACTTGAGGCCACTGAGATGGGTCTGTACAGGGCTCGACGGAATCAGCATACACATCTCTCAATTTTTCTAGAGAGTAGTAGTCAGACAAATATTGATCCAAATGTGGTAGAGTTCTTTTCTTCACCAAGAAGACCAAGGCGTGGTCGCAAGGTTTCCCGGTATGCTGCCACTCTAAGCAGGTGCATTCTCGCTGCTCGATGTTCACAACATCATTGTGTCCATTATTGGACATATCGACCACCTCACAACTACCGTTGTTTGACAAGAGAACCCTAAGATGACCAAGTCCCCGCCTTCTCTTATGCAGTTGATATACATCAGGTGGTAGCATATGTCCTATAAGTCTCCAATCGATGTCTCTCCTTATATTTAACTACTTCATGATCATACCCTGTATGTTGTCCATCAACATATGAACAGGGCGGACTTTTATGTCCTTCACCTAGTTATTCAAGCATTTAGCAAGGTTGTTGTTTATGTAATCAACTTTGATATCAGGGTTGAATTGATTCCTCTTCCATAGCTACGAATGATGCGTGGCTAAGTACCGCGGAAGATTAGGGGCTTTCGCAAAAATCTTGCTCATGAAATATTCGTTGCTCTGAGCTTTGTAAGCTCTAGCAATAGTAAACATGTAACCAAATACGTTGCCTGCGTAGTGTTTGTACAAGTTGAGCATCAGACGGGCATGGCATTCTCTACCTTCATCTCACAGGAACACCTCCTTCACTGCATTTGTCATCCCTTTGCATGCATCTGTGGATATATCCAATGGATCCATGTGGCCTATTGATCTCTTGAGCAACCTCATAAACCAGACCCAGTTTTCCTCTATTTCCATACCGAACGGCCTGAATGCCACTAGGAAAATCCAGTTGTGACCATCAAGTGTTGTAGCAGATGCTAGTCAACCTTTCCATTTGCCAGTTAGTACAATGTTGTCTACACTCAGATATGGCCTACAACCGTCCTTGAATCCCTGGATGCAAGGTTTAAACGCATTGAAAAATCTGTTGAAATAAAATTTTCCACCTTCTGATTTAGTGTCAATCTCCACAACACTCCTAGGACACTTTGCTTGTACCTCAGCCTTGAAGTTGTACAACATCTTGAAGCTATTAGTCCAATCCCCGTGGAAGACTTTCAGAGCTTTCTCTTTACCTTTCCAAACCATGTAATATGGTAGGACAATGTTGTATTTAGGAGCTTGGATAGTATGAATATTTTTGCGGCCTCCTTAGGGTTATCCTTTAGTTTGTCCATAGCTTGTAAAGCTACCCACTCCGTATCAGCCATTGAGGATTTCAGCATGCTACTTATCGGACACATGTGGGGAGGGCCCATTTTGTTCACCTGCAACATAGATTCATTTACAAGATAAGCGGAGTCGACTTGTTTCCAGAAAGATCTTGCACAACACTTGTAGTTATAGAGTAAAAAAGAGAAAGTTCTAAAGGTTTGTTGCATTCATTGCCCGAATACCCTAATTTCCTTTGATGCAGGTAAGGCTCTGGCTGCGACCCTCCATGGACAAGGTACTGCCACCCGTCCATTCTTCCACATTAAGCTGCAAACATCCTCATACCTCTGGGCAGTGTTCTTCAGTCTATGAACATCGAACTCCCCCTTGATACACAAATGTCAGAACAACATCCTAAAATCATGCATGCTCCTAAACTCGAAGCCAACCAAAATTATAGGACCCTTGTGGTCATGTTTCATATCTTCTATGTCGGCACCCAAATCATCAACTAGAATGCCAGTCTCATCATTAAGTGTCTCGTCTATTTCATCATCACCTCATTCTTGATCCTCTAGAGTGCCCTTTTCTACATCTGATTCAGAATCTTGACCATCGTCTCCAATGCCTAATATTGCACACATCGTATTAACTCCGAGGGGTGGGGCTGCACCATCATCTCCACCTAGATGGACCAGAACATTGTCCCAATCTACCTCACTGGAAACTCAATTTTCTCCTAGATGCTCTGTTGGTGATGCTGCAACCATAGGGGGTAGTCTTACATTTCCACGTATCCCATGTTCTTTAGTAGACAAACAGCAGTCAGATTCTATTTCATCTCGACTGTACAGAGCCCTCTTCTCTTATTGTGTACATCCTCCTTCCTGGTGGAATCTTTCCTGATGGTATCCTTAGGGCTTGATATCTGCGTTTTCAAACTCATCGAACTAGCCTTTTTTCTATTACTTTTGGGTATGATCTCATTCCTGCTTCCCCTCAAGGGTGTTGGCTCCTGCATGCTGGCATATTTCCTAACCTCTACGGCATGTTATTCTTCGAATTAGCCCTTTTATTGCTACTATTGGGTGTGTTCTCCTCCGTGTTGGCATTATTGTTGGACCTCTGTGGTGTGTTCCTCTTCAAATTAGCATTTTTTTCTGCTACTACTGGGTGTGGTATCCTCTGTGCTGGCCATCTTAGCCTTTTTGCTACCACTACTGGGTGTATTCACCACCGTGATCGCCCTCTTAGCGTTTTTGCTACTACTGTTCGGCGTGGCATATTGACTGGATCTCAGGGGTGTACTCTGTGGTGTGGTGCCATTTTTCGTGGAAATCTTGGGTGTCCTCTTCTCTGGCGTGGTTTGCTTCGTGATGTTCTTATTTTGGGTGCACTTTCTGGGGATGCTCTTCCTGTTCCTCTTTGTGATGCTCCTTTGTAAGACTCTCCTCTATTCTAAGCTACCCTTAGTCGCACAACAGTTAGTGATGCCATCAAGCAGACCACACATGTTTTTACAGTTCCATCATCTCTATTATCGAAATCAAATTCATCTCCAACCATTTGCACTATCAAGTAGATGTACACTTCATGTTTACTATGTATTCTTCTAAACGGTATGGTTAAATCGCTGGTAACTTACAATGGTGTAGCCTTTTTGGTCTTGTAACAATAATATACCAAATGTGCTACTTGGGAGGACCCCCATGCCACCTTTGCATGTAACGCTGCCATCAGGTCAGATATATGTACCACTTCAGGATCGTATCTACCAAGGATTAGATCGAAGTTGTCGTAGAAATTTTATGTGCCATCATATAATTTTGTAGTGAACTTCTCTATAACGATACGAGTGCGTACTTTGCCATCCTTAGGTTCTGCAGGACCGAAACCACCGAGAGGTTCGAGAGGTGGAGTGGCACCAACAGACCCAGCAACAACACCACCATCCCTATCACCAGTTTCATCGGTAGCTGGAGCAACCTTGGTGAAAGTATCAGCTAGAGGAGCAAGGCGAGGGCCCTTAGCAGCAGGAGCTACAATACCTGGTGGACAGGTAGGGCCACAGCTAACGGCAGCTACATAGGAGCAGCTATTGCCATGCCACATGGACGACAATGAGCAGTTCCCACAACAGCAGTGCTTTGAGTGCTAGCAGAGTCCAGACCATGAGCTTGCTCCACAACAACAGGGCTTGGAGTAGACGCAACAGCAGCCCGCTAAACTTTACCATGCACGGGTTTGAGGAGGAGCAGCACCCAAGACATCAGTTTTGGCAACAATAGTGGGGTAGCCTCCGGATGCCTTAGTTTTCTTAACAGCGGCAAGGACTGGGTCAGTAGCAGCCATAGCAGCAACACCACGGGGACGACCAGTACTAGCAGATTCCATAGCAGGGGTTTGCCACAATAGCAATACGGGACTCCTACAAGGAGGTTACCCGACAGAAGCATGGCATAGAGGATGAACCACATTTTTCTTACTAGAAGCAGGGGTTGAGTTAGACCACCCTGTCCAAGAATAGTAGGGCGACTCCCAATAGCAGTAGTTTCCACATCCAGTATTTTACAGTTCACCATAAACATGCGAACCACATTCATCTTTTTCATCAACCCACTTAGCTAACTGTCACACGTTAGAGAACCATGATGCCTCGTTCATCCATGAAGATGAACTGTGTAGTCTGCATCACCCCTATTTCAGCATGTTTATGCAGAGCAGCAACCATACTAGGGATAGTGTAGATCTGCACAGGCGCATCTTCAATCGTGACACAATGAAGCCCATACCACTTTCCCTTCCCATTTGCTAATTTAGTGGTAGCTCCTGAGGGTTATCATAACCAGGTAATGGTGGTCCGCGGAGATCCTACTAGTCAAAAATTTGGGGGCAAAAGATAAGAATTGTTTGTCAGCGTTGGGCTAGCAAACAATTATAGGTTCGACCTTGATAGCAGTTATAGTTAGTACGAATAGAAAAGAGAAGAGTAGCTCACCCGCATATAGCCTGGACTTCTTCTTCCTTGGTAGTAGGATCTGCCATCCTCTGTGCTGCTCAGCTTGTTCGGCGGCAGAGGCGGGCTAGATCTTCACAACGGCAGGCACAACATGTGGCATTAGAGCTCGAGATCAGTGAGTGGGTGCAACAAATTTGCGCTGGAAGGCAAATGTCCAAAGGGACCGTTCTGGTTGGATGGTAGATTTCGCCGCCGCCGGTGCTAGGGTCCATGCGAAAGGAGGGAGTGAACTTCTGAATTTGGTCAATGCACCAAGGCCCTTAGTTCCTCATTTTCCCTACGTGGTTGCCGCGTCAACGCTTGCGTCATGGACAGAGTACTGACATGGTGGTCCCGACCGTCTACTTCATGGGGCAGTTGACATAATGTTTGAATTTGGTAGGGGTGAGATGAGTTTGCCTCGAAATGGACACTCTCGGTAGTTGGCAGCCCAACTTTGCGAAACCCGGCAATTACAGGCAAGTTAGACCCCGCGATGCACTCGCCCAACAACTTTGGGGCCACGGACTAAAAATCCCCTCCACAACTCCGGATCTACATCGTCCAGGAACAGATGCGAACATGGTGACTCCGATGGCTAGTACAAAGACAACCATGGTGGTGGATCCAACCACGGGAATGATGGTGGACATCAGGGTGGCCACAAAGGTGACTACCATGGCAGTCACTACGGTGGACAAAATGGATGATATCAAGGCGGGTACAACTTCGGGTACTAGGCAGCCCATTATGGTGGCTACAATAGAGCGACCGCGGTAGACAAGGCTATTGCCGTAGCCATTGCCACAACAATAGTTGGCAGCAACACCAATCTTACCACCAACAGAAGCCGCCTTTTTTGCCTGGATGGGTGCTGACTCGTGTATTAACGAGCTCGTTGGGGAACCCCAAGAGGAAGGTATGATGAGAACAACAGTAAGTTTTCCCTTAATTATGAAACCAAGGTTATCAATCCAGTAGGAGCAAGGAAACACCTCAAAGGTGTTGCTAGCTGAACTTTGGCAGGGTGCACTACTCGCGCCAGTAGCAACGTGGAAACCTACACAACACAACCACAGAACTTTGCCCCAAATTACAGTGAGGTTATCAATCTCACCGGTTTTGCTGAAAACAAAGTATTAAACGTATTGTGTGGAAGAAAGTAATAGTTTGTAGAAAGTAAATAGAAAACAGTAAACATTTGATTGTAGATTGATGATAAAAGAAAGGACCAGGGTCCATAGTTCACTAGTGGTGGCTCTCCTTAAGATAGATGACATGTTGGGTGAAAAAATTACTATGGGGCAATTAACAAACATCGAGAAAGCAATACATGCATATACTAATCATCTTGACTCCTTTTAGATTTGATTGGGCATTACAACATTATACATAGACCGTAATCCAACTGCATCTATGACTAATAATCCACCTTCAGGTTATCATCCGAACCCCCTCGAGTATTAAGTTGCAAGCAACAGATAATTGCATTACGCATTGCGTGTAAAGTAAACAATACAATTGTTCTATGAACTAAGGATTGTTGTTTTCTCCCTCGTAGCAACAACACATCTAGTACCTTAGAGATTTCTGTCACTTCCCAGTTTACTAGAGGCATGAACCCACTATCGATCATAAATACTAACTCTTGGAGTTGCTAGCATCTACTTGGCCAAGATAGCTACTAAAAACGGAAAGCATGCAAGATCACAAATAACAAAGACATGATAGAATTAATAATCAATCTGAAATAGCATCTCAATATCCATCGGATCCCCGCAAACATAACATGTAGGATTACAAATAGATGATTTTGATCATGAACGGAGCTCACAAGATCTAAACATGATAGCACAAATGAGAAGAACCAACCATCTAGCTACTACATGGACCCGTAGTCTAGAGATGAACTACTCACGCATCACACCGGAGGCTTGCATGGTGATGAAGAAGGCCTCCAGGGTGAATTCTCCCCTCCGGCAGGGTGGGTACCGGGAAGAGCTTCAGATCCCTGCAGATCTAGGGATGGAGATGATGGTGGCTACAGACTCTTTCATGGAATTTTGATCGGGTACTTAGGGTTTCTGTATCGGAGGCATCTTATAGGCGAAAGGGGAGGCCGAGGGGGGTGCCCTAGGCGGCCACACCACCCCCTGGCGCGGGATAGGCTTGGCCGCGCGGCTAGGTGGTGTGGCGGCCCCTGGCCCCTCTCTGTCTCGTATTCTCGCTCCGTGTGTCCCTCAGTGAAAAACTGACTTTGGCTTTTGTCCCGTCCAATTCCGAGAATATTCATTTTCTAACTTTCCTGGAACCAAAAACAGCAGAAAAAGGCAGCTGGCACTGTGGCTCTTGTTAATACGTTAGTCCAAGAAAGTGTATAGAAAGTACTCCAAAGTGTGGACAAAACATAAGAAAGTATATAAAACCAAGCATGGAACATTAAAAATTATAGATAGGTTTGTAACGTATCAACACCCCCAAGCTTAACTCATGCTCATACTCGAGTAGGTAAGTGATAAAAAAGAATAATTTTTGAGGTGGCATGCACCATCATAAACTTGATCAAAGTATTTGTAAAACATTAATAGCTGGGATCATAGTACTTCAATCATAACATGAAAGACAAAGTTCTAACAATAATACAAAGCAACTATGTTGCAACATGAAAATGCACAAACAAAAGATTCATGAATAACAACGCTTTGCAAGACGTTTGTTTGTTTCACATAAAGAAAAAATAGCATAGTGGCATTCAGCTTGTCCCTCATAGTGTAGCGAACATAAATGCATAGGACACCTTCAAAGTTCATAATAGTGACTAGATACAAATAGTTTAAAACAAGCAATATCAAAGTTATGCATTAATCAACAACTTTTGGGACAATGCACATAGAACTAAGAATGGCCACTATGCACTCAAATTAGGTGCATAAGATAGAATGTGGAGACTCAACATAAAAGTAAAAGAAATGCCTTCATAGAAGGAAGTAGGGATTCAAGTTTCATAAAGAGCTTCCAAAAACTATGGTACTTATTAGCTTTCACTCTCATTGCCCCTATCATAAGCATCTTGAAGTGATTAAGGTTAAAGTGAACAAACTATGGAGTATATGCTTGACGAAGTATAAGTTGGAAATCTCATGTCCCTTCAATATGAGGGCCGCTCCTCATGCTACTCAACTTTAGTTACCGGTAAGTTCTTGTCATAGTAAGTACATGTGTATCATTGAGAACTGCCAACGGGGTACCCTTTGCCCAATGATACGGAAGAATCCCCATATCAAAATGACAAGGTAAGCAGACAACGAGCATCTCAGCAATCTTCTTATTTACCATGGGAAAATGGAGCTTTTTTCTCTCTTTCCTCTTTTCTCATATCTCTTTTTTTTTCTTTTTCTCTTTTTTTCTCAATATCTGACTCTTTTTTTATAAGAAGAATGCTTCATAGACAGCTCATTATGGTTATGCTGCAGGTTTCCATCATGATGGCATGGATTAGACCAACAGCCTAGGCATTTCTCTAACACACATACATAACTCCATGGACTTACAAGCTCCCCTTTCATTTCACACCGACGACATCCATAGACAAAAGAGCATGATATCAACTAGGTACAAAGTACAAGTGCAATGTTGAAAGCGTTCCCCATGACAGCATGGTTCTGCTAATCCCCAACATATAAGTGCAAGCATATACAACATAGACGACACAATGGTTCAAGTTTATTAAGGGCAAGAAAAGTAAAGTGTGCCATCAAGTTTGTGAGAGATTTAATCACTAGTTTTCTCATAACAAGTTTAATTCGGAAGGTAGATAAAAACATGAATATACTTGGAATAGCATATGCTAATAGGTAGGTATGTTGGACTCTTTGGAATAACTTGGTTTTAGGATTTGGATGCATGAGTGGAACTCATACTTGGTTATGGAAGCTACCAAAAGACTGGGAGCGACCAACTAAGAGAGCAATAACGGCCATAATCATGCAGAACGACAAAACATCATTAATCAAAGAATAAAGTGATACTACAAGTTGAAAAATAAAGGATCATAAAGGCTTATGGTGACTTGGGGTAGTCATAACATGGTGTGAGCATGCGCCAAGTCAACCCAAATAAAGCATCAAAGGAGAATACCACAATACTATGCTTTAATATGCTAAAACAATGCATGATTCTTCAAAGGCACATTAAGCAATCTCAATTGTTTATAACATGTCATGCTACAGCAAATATCACTAAGAATAAAGACAAAACAATATCAATCATGGCATGACAAAGCATAGGCCACAGTCAAAAACAAACTCCTTTTACCACTTAAGCATGAACTTTCCTACTCTTTTCCAATCGAAACCAAACTATTTGAAAACCAATGCATGAAAGAGGGGGTCCAACCAATTTATTCAGCAAACTAAGAAAACCAAGCAAACGAAAAACCAAAACAAAAACGAAAAAGAAGACGCTCCAAGAAGAACACAACTGTGCATGAAACAATAAAAATGAAGTGTTTAGAAGAAACCTGGGATTTTTATTGAGGAAGAAGGGGATGCCTTGGGCATCCCCAAGCTTTGACTCTTGTACCTCTTGAATATTTCTTGGGGTGACATGGGGTAGCATCCCCAAGCTTGAGCTTTAGTCCATTCTTCATCTCATTACATCATTCCCTCCATACACCTGAAAATTTTCCTTCATACAAAACTTCACACAATCTTTATTAGCAACATTAGTGCACTCAAGATAATAAATCTTTAGGTTCAGTTTCAACACCAATAAAACTTCCATTAAAACACAAGATACTGTAGCTCTTCCCTCAAAAAGCTCAATTCCCCAAAAGAACTCAAAAAGGAACCAACAAGAAGCAAATGCAAATAATGGCAGAAATCTGTCAAAACAGACCAGCAGGTAAAAACCAATTTTTTCGAAGACCTTCTGTTGCTCAAATCAAAAGGTGTTGAACTAACGGAAGTTAGATAACAACCTGGGGCAGAAGCACAAAAATTCACGCCTCAAAACGATGTACAGAGATTTTACACGAATTTGTACGGTGAAGCACAGAAATCTATTTTGGGATAGCAACTTTCCCAATCATTACTTCTCTCTCATTAGAGGTTACTCTTGGCACAAAAAGCAAATAAAAAGGATAAGGAGCGGTTATTACTGAAGTAATAACTTCCAAGACTCATCTAAAACTGTTGGGTTAGCTCCCAATAAGTACTTTTCTTTAACGCCTTTAAGTTAGGCATAAGAAGCAAGAAAAAGATCAAGTGTTCTCAAATGAAGAAGCATTAAGAGCAAATTTTGTTTTCATAGGAGAGGCAAAAGAAATATTCTCTCTCTTCTTAGGGAAGTGTTCTATACCTTTCTTGAGTGGGAGTTGATATTTAATGGTGCCTTCTTTCATATCAATAATGGCACCCACAGTTCTAAGAAGGGGTCTTCCCAAAGTAATAGGACAAGAAGCATTGCATTCAACATCCAAAACATAGAAATCAACGGAGACATAGGCATTGTTAACCATAATAAGAACATCATTAATACTCCCTATGAGTTTATTTTTAGAATTATCATCAAGTGGTACATTCAAATAACAATCTTCCAAAGGTGGCAAATCAAGCATATCATAAATCTTTCTAGGCATAATAGAAACACTACTATCAAGAACATATAAAGCTTTAAAATCAAAATCATTCACTTTCATATTAATGATGGGTTCCTAACCATCTTCTTGTTTTATAGGAATATAAGCTTTATGTTTCATCTTTTCTTCTTTAATTTTTATGAGAGCATCAGTAATGTGTTTTGTAAAGACCATATTCATAGCACTAGCATTAGGACTTTTAGCAAGCTTTTGTAGGAACTTAATAACTTTCGAGATGTTGCAACCATCAAGATCAAAATCATAATTATCATCTAAAGTGGTAGAGCTATTACTAGCCTCAACACTAGTGGTAGTGATAGTAGAAACACTAACATTTCTAGCAATTTCATCTTCTCTTTCCCACTTAGTATGCAATTCAGCTAATAGTCTAACATTTTTATCAATTCTAACTTGTATGGCATTAGTAGCAGCAAAGGGATTCTCATTAGTTTCAGGTTTAGCAGCCATTTTATTCAAAGAAGATTGAGCTTCAGCCAATGATGCTATATTTCTTTCAGCATTAGAGAATTTTTCCTCAATAGTTTTATTGAAAGCAGTTTGTTTACTAATAAAGTCTTTAAGCATAACTTCAAGTTCAGAGGGAGCACTCCTATTATTGTTGTAGGAATTCACATAAGCATTACCATTGTTGGGAGGATATGGCCTATAATTGTTGTTACCAAAATTATTCCTGCAGGCATTATTGCTAAAATTGTTATTTCTTATAAAGTTCACATCAACTTGCTCGTCTTAAGCAACCAAAGAGGCTAAGGAAACATGATTTGGATCAATATGAGCCTTTCCATTAACAAGCATAGACATAATAACATCAATTTTATCACTCAAGGAAGAGGTTTCTTCAACATAATTTACCTTCTTACCTCGTGGAGCTCTTTCAGTATGCCATTCAGAATAGTTAACCATCATATTATCCAGAAGTTTTGTTGCAGCACCCAAAGTGATGGCCATAAAGGTACCTCCAGCAGCAGAATCCAGTAGATTTCTTGAAGAATAGTTCAATCCTGCATAAAATGTTTGGATAATCATCCAAGCAGTCAGTCCATGAGTGGGACAATTCTTTACCAAATATTTCATTCTTTCGTAAGCTTGAGAAACATGTTCATTATCAGATTATTTAAACTTCATTATTTCACTTCTCATAGATATAATCTTAGCAGGAGGATAGTATTTTCCAATGAAAGCATCTTTGCATTTAGTCCAAGAATCAATACTATTCCTAGTTAAGAAATTCAACCATTCTTTAGCTTTTCCTCTCAAAGAAAAAGAAAACAATCTATTCTATACTAAAAGTACATGACAGGCTACCAGAAAATAGAAAATAGTCTAGAAAATCCCATAAAAATCAGAGATATCTAACCATTGTTTTATTAAAATAGAAAAATCACAGCCGCTAGATTTTAAGAATAAATTTGTACCATTGAAGTTGAAATTAATTACCCACCAATGCCATGGTTTAAAACACGTCTTATCCTAAACCTAATGTTGGAATTTTGCCTAATAAAGGTCCAGCCCATTTATATTATTCAACAATTCCTGAAATCCTAGAGGCCCACTTGGCCCATTCATGCAAGGCAAAGAGGTGGGACAAGAGTTTAGTCCCACATTGCTAGTTGAGTGGAAGTTGGACCAGCTTATAAGGAGAGCTCTTCCACCACTTGTACGAGCTTGAGAAGAGAAGACATATACACGCGCGCTCCTCCTCCTCCGCCGCCCACCTCGCCACACCTCGCCTCGTCTCGTCACGTCACGACACGCGCGCGCGCGCCGCGGCTTGCCGGAATGCCTCGAGCCGAGAGCTTCTCTTTCTTTTTGCCACGCATAAATGGATAATAATTTGAACAGTCTGCGTGAGTGTACTTTTAATACGCACGAACTCAGTGGAGATTTAATTCGAGCTTAGTGGAGGCTGTTCGGCTTCGGTTAAAGTTATACCCGCAATCCCGCAATTCGAGCTTAGTCGAGAACTCTTGATGGACTTACCTATGGTTGAGAAACCTATACCCGCAATCCCAATGAACTGTGATAATCAAACTGTGATTGTTAAAGTTAATAGTTCTAAGGATAATATGAAGTCCTCAAGACATGTGAAGAGGAGATTGAAATCTGTCAGGAAAATGAGAAACTCCGGAGTTATTGCATTAGATTATATCCAAACATCTAAGAATCTGGCAGATCCCTTCACAAAGGGTCTATCACGTAACGTGATAGAAAATGCATCAAAGGAGATGGGTATGAGACCCACAATATAAGTTTTCCACAGTGGTAAACCACTCTATGTGATCGGAGATCCCGTGAATTAGAATTGGGAGACAAGCTGTTGGTTAACTAAGAGGAAAGTATCCCTACTTTAAAACACCACTCCGTGAAGATGCAATACTTTCCTATTCTGCATGGCAGGTTGATTTATCTTAATGTGTTCTAAGTGGCTTAGTTTAAGCAGAGATGTTGTCCTGCAGAACATCTTTTTAAGAACACACCTACATGAGTCTGATTATTAAACGTCGCAGTCTATGGGAGTTGGGTGCTCTCTAATAAACTCATGAAAGGCTATGGAGTATGACGCATAAGCTCCACCCGAGGGGAAGTCCCACGGCAGCCCAGTATTGGTCAAGGATTTGTGTAAAGCTAGAATGCAGCAAACTTGCAGTTCAAGGCATAGTCCACTGTACAAGTTGCAAACTAGTGTAGCATAGAGTTCTAGGTGGAAGTTCAACTTAACAGTCTTCACTAGTACCAGTATATAAACAATGTTTTGGAACCATAGGCAAATTTATGTGTGGCTCTGGGATCTGGTGGGGGATTGTTGGAATTTTGCCTAATAAAGGCCTAGCTCATTTATATAATTCAACAATTCCTGAAATCCTAGAGGCCCACTTGGCCCATTCATGCAAGGCAAAGAGGTGGGACAAGAGTTTAGTCCCACATTTCTAGTTGAATGGAAGTTGGACCAGCTTATAAGGAGAGCTCTTCCACCACTTGTACGAGCTTGAGAAGAGAAGACATATACACGCGCGCTCCTCCTCCTCCGCCGCCCACCTCGCCACACCTCGCCTCGTCTCGTCTCGTCTCGTCACGTCACGTCACGACACGCGCGCGCGCGCCGCGGCTTGCCGGAATGCCTCGAGCCGAGAGCTTCTCTTTCTTTTTGCCACGCATAAATGGATAATAATTTGAACAGTCTGCGTGAGTGTAGTTTTAATACGCACGAACTCAGTGGAGATTTAATTCGAGCTTAGTGGAGGCTGTTCGGCTTCAGTCGATGCCTGTTCATTTCCTCTCCTGACGCCTACTGTTCGCCTTCCTACCCGTGCCTATAAGAGTGAGAGGAGTGAGGTCGCTCCTCTCCTCAGACACACCAACGCACACACCCTGCGCCTCCAGTTTCAGAGCATTGCGCTGCTTAGAGCTTCCCCATCCCGTCTTGCGGCGTGCACCGCGAGCTGGGACAGTAGGCCTCCGAGACCCCGCTGCTTCGAGTCCTGTACGGGAGAAGGGCGATAAGGTTTTTGGGGAGCGCTGCCAGCGCGACTACTGGCTTCATCACGGACTCCTTCACGGATAGCGACTGCAGCGATGTCTTCCCCAACGACGACTTCTTCCTCGACATCAACATCCTTTTCCTCGATAACATGGCTGACGACAGTGCCAACGCTAACAGGAACACCGGCGATTCCTCTACCGTGATGTATATCATCTTTTGGTCTTTTTTTATTCTACTGTCTATGCTTTATCTGCCTTTTATTTTGGTTAAATCTCTTGGAAAATTGCTCTATTTCTCAACACCTAATCTAATGTTCATCCAATCCCCTTTTTCCCCGTGCGTCTAACAAATGAGCAGCCGTCATGCCCCATCTTCTACCCTTCTCACGTTCAAGCAAGTGCCGGCAACTTCCTTTGATCAACGCCCTCCTCCACCGATTCAACATCCTGGTCGTTCCCTACAGCCTCAGTTCACTGTTGCCATGTTCACATCGTGTCCCTCCCCTTGATCTCGATCTATTCCTCTCCAGGAAGTCATGCAGTCCCCGCACGCGACATCTGGGACGAGGTGCCGGCCATTATCATATGGTATACAAGATTTGCCTGAGCAGGAGTCGGGAGGCCTGATCGTTTGGTTTGATAATACGGGATTAAAAGGGAATATGAGTCGCACACACGTACAAGGGCAAACATTGATGACCGGCCCGATTGTTGGTGTAACAAGAAAGAGGATGTGGGCGATAAGCAGTGCGACCCGATGCATACATCAACCGATGAAACTAGATGGGTCAACGAGAGCGTCTTGGTTAGCAAATAATTCTTTCATCCACTCTCCCATCTCTTATCCAATTAAGTGCACTCATCTATCTGCAATCCTGTCGTCGATCTGCAACTGTGTTACAGAATACCGAATGACGCTGGCGAGCAGGCTAGCTACATGCCTCGAGCGTTCTTCATCTGCAATGCAAGAGCAACCTTTGTTATTCAGGTGGACCTCTATATACTGCTAATTTCTCCCTATACTCAGGGCGCAAGCAAAGTTTAGAGTTTCTACAAATGAATTACTCCCTCCGGCCGGAAATAAGTGATTTGAATTTGTCTAAATTTACATGTATCTATACATGGTTTTCCTAGATTCACATGTATCTAGACGTATTTTAGTGTATAGATACATGTAAATCTAGACAAATCCCAGTCATTTATTTCATGAAAGAGTGAGTATGTTGAATATTGTCCAGCAAAGGAGAATACGTACTATTGGAGCAAAGGATAGCGGGAGGAATGATTTGAAGCTAATCATCGAACCATCACAATAATGTGAGCTTTGCTATTCCAAGCTCCAAGTTGAGCATAATAAGATAACCAGTCCATAGCTTTTGCTTTTTGTTTTATAGCAGGAAAAGGATATATGTTACAAATATGGCTTGCCCTCTAACCTAGAATGACTTTCGTGCTTAGCTTCTCCGACACTAACTTTTTAAAATCTTGACAGGGGGCTAGGTAAATGTTTGCTCCATGTTATGCAAGGAATCATTATAATTTCAGAGAAACAGTGTTTCTGAATCCATGTCCATCAGTCTGTCCTCTGCCCAATCTGCGCCGGTCGGCGTCCTTATAAGATGATCTTCATGTTGAGTGTTGTTACGTTGTGAACACTGCACACTGCATGTCCAGTTATATGCATAGCTAATAATAATCTCCCCGTCCGGAAGTACCAAAGGTAGGTACCAGTCTTTGAATCTCTTATTAATATATATTTTACATCCACGGTATGCTTCTTAGATTTCAAGATATTATTTATTATAGATTGGTAGAGTTGGTTTTAAGTTTGTGGCCGTGCAAAGTAAATGTCACTAAATAGAAGACCTGAGGCATGCAGATTGCATCTTACACTGTCCTATGTCCTATGATGAAGAAAACTCCAGGTTACAAGTTGTGCACACATTATTAAACTTATGGACTTACATATTCTCTCAGAGAGAACATTCACATGAAACCTCCATGTAGCCGTTACGAAGGTGCCATATTTCTTGGATTCTTATCTAATAGCATGGACTATGGCAGGTCTCATAGTTCAAATTTCTGACTATTGGCCCACATAGATATAGCTATGCATCTTCTATTATGAATGTATCACTTTTTGTATGCTTTATAATTTCGTTATAATAATTAGGTTTGTAGATTGATAATAATAATAGTACCAGGCCTACTGTTTTTACCAAATTGATAGTGCTTTCTATCCATCATTCTATAGTTAAATTCCGAGTGTACTGTCTTTTTGTTGTACTTGGTTGTATCCTATGCATAACATGCACTGTTCAAATGTTTTTTCAGGACCACGCCACTATTTGTGTTTGTTAGTTATCCAAATATGCATCCTATAGGTTTTGTTAGATAAAGATTCATGTCAGTTAAAAACATGTCAAAGACTGCCCATCTGCTAGATGATAAGAATTTTTTACCATATTACGTTCTCGAACTATTTTTTATTTTCATATGTTAGGCCATGATATAATTTCTACATGACTTCCATCCAAAAAGGCAGGTGCCTAACATGAATCAAACAAAGTTAAATCCTATGTGTATTGTTTGATTGATGTTGTTGTCATGGTAATTGTCGACTATTCAATTTTCAGTATTGTAAACTATGTTTCTTCTGTGATCCATACACATCAAGAATAATTAAGAGTCAATTTGATATATACAACTTCTACATTGGAGTATTCAAACATTTTCACTACAAAGAAATAAAAACACATAGAAAGTTCCACTACCAACACTTCAATACTCTGACAACTATGAGTTTGGCACTTATTAAGAAACTTTTGCACTGGCATTTTTTGAAGTTAAGTTGCAACACCTATTTTTTTGCATAGATAATGTATTACGAGAAAATGGGATGAGATCAAGTACATGAAGTTTGAAGTGTCATTTACCTATTTGGTACAACTAATGCTGCTCATTTTTTGGTTTGTGCCGCTCAATCGACATTTCTCAAGATACATTCAAATATGCAGGTACAAGTGGGATCATGTGACCTAAAGGTTATTTCCAAGGTACTGGAACATTTTTCCTAATCCATTCAGTATGTCCCTTCCTATATGATCACCTTCAAGAGTAACATTCATGTACTTGCTGCATCCCCCCCCCCCCCCCCCCCCCCTCACACACACATACTTTCATTGGATGTGCCTATGGATGGTTCATAATTGGACATAAATTTTCATTTCGTCTACATCTTATCATCTTCACTAAAGAGAGTTCTACCAAATATAGTAATCGTTTATAGCTGCACAAATAACTTCTCTAACATATTATTTTATTTTATACCTCTTGCACAGTAGTATTCATGCTTCTTCGGAGGGAGTTTTATTCAAGGGTGAGTATAACGAAAATTTTGGAGAGGTAAATCAGGACTAGCTCCATAGATGCACAACATGTTTACTTGAATATGTTGCAACAATATTTTAAAAGTCAGAAACATGTGAGGTTCTATATGCCATTCACAGTCGATGTTGTGGCTCTCTTTCTACAATACACATGCAAGACATTCGAGCATGTATTAACTTTATTCGAATACGAACTTACTTGATTTATACTATGTTCATCAAGTTTTCTTTGTAACTCGTACACAAACTTAATAACGAGTTCGTAGCATGGAAAACAAAAAATTTCTACCGCAAGAACGAACAAAACCCAGATCTAATCTAGATAAAAGCCAAGATCTAATCTATTAGACATGTGCAACGAGATAGATCTGTACTAACCCTTGTAGATACGAAAGCCTTGTGCGAGATCAGATCTCGTGGTTGATGTAGACGATCACTTTCCGATCTCAAGATCGACTAGATGATCCGTCCGGCGCCGCGTTCCGGCAGCGCTTCCGCAGTCAGTCACACGTGCGGAGTCGATGCAGACCTTTCTCTCCCCCTTCCAGCGAGCAGCGGAGGTAGTAGATCTCTCCACAGAATCCCAGCAGCACGACGGCGTGGTGGTGGTGGTGGAGTAGAGAATTCTGCAGGGCTTCGCCTAAGCCTGAGGAGAGCGAAGGAGGAGGAGAGAGGCGGCTAGGGCAAGGAGTGGAGGGGCAAGGGGGTGGCGCCTCCACCCCTCTATATATAGAGGGAGGGGTGCGGCCTAGGGTTCCCACCCCTAGGCCCACCTCCTAGGGCCGGCACACAAGGGAGAGGGGGGAGGGAGATTCCTTCCCCCCAAGTCTTCCCCTTTCCTTTCTTGGTTTTCAAGTAAAGTCCACGGAACCTTCTAGAACTTTCCGGAACATCCCGAAACCTTCTAGAATCCCCATATAAACACTCTGGAACATTTCTGAACCTAGAAAATGATCTCCATTATATGAATCTTATTCTCCGGATCTCCTCGTGATGTCCCAGATCCAATCCGAGACTCCGAACAATATTCGGTCTCCAACGAATATTCCATATCTACCTAAAACAACATCGAACCTTAAGTGTGTCACCCTACGGTTCGTGAATATGCAGACATGATGGAGACACCTCTACGATCAATAACCATTAGCGGGATCTGGAGATCCATAACGGCTCCCACATACTCAACGATGACTTCGTGATCGATAGAATTATTAACATACAAAACCAAATCCCTTTGTCACGCGATACTCTACTTATCCGAGGTTTGATCATCGGTATCTCCATACCTAGTTCTACCTCGTTACTAATAAGCACTCTTTACTCGTTCCATGATATGTCATCCCTTGTGACCTAGTCACATGCTTGCAAGCTAATTAGATGACATTCCACCGAGAGGGCCCAGAGCATATCTATCTGTCATATGGATGGACAAATCCCAATCTTGGTCCATGCACTTCAACACATACTTTCAGAATACCCAATGACACTTTTATAACCACCCCGTTACGAAGCGGTGTTTGATGTCATCAAAGTACCCATCCGGTGATGGTGATTAACATAACCTCATGGTCGAAGGATTAGGTTACTATGCATTTGAAAACTTGTAGCAATACGAACTTAATGACTTGATCTTATGCTACACTTACTACGGGTGTGTGTCCATCACATCATTCTCCTAATGATATAACCTTGTTATTAATGACATCCAATGTCCATGATCAGGAAACCATGATCATCTATTAATCAACAAGCTAGTTCAACAAGAGGCTTACTAGGGACTCTTTTAGGTTTACAAAACACACATGTATTAGTGTTTCCTAATAATACAATTATAGCATGGGATGTAAACATTCATCATAAACACAAAGATATAATAATAACCACTTTTATTATTGCCTCTTGGGCATATCTCCAACAGTCTCCCACTTGCACTAGAGTCAATAATCTAGTTTACATGGTAATATACCTAACACCCATGGTGTTCTGGTGTTGGTCATGCTTTGCCCTAGGGAGAGGTTTAGTCAACGGATCTGCCACATTCAGATCAGTGTGTACTTTGCAAATCTTTATGTCACCATCTTGGACATACTCGCGAATAGCATGGAAACGTAGCTTTATGTGCTTCAGCTTGCTATGTGACCTTGGCTCCTAGGCATTAGCTATGGCACCTGTGTTGTCATAGTAGATGGCCATCGGGTCCAACGCACTAGGAACCACACCAAGTTCAGTAATGAACTCCTTCATCCATATGGCTTCTTGTGCAGCCTCCGAAGCAGCTATGTATTCCGATTCAGTTGAAGATTTCGCCACAACGCTTTGCTTGCACTCCTCCAACTCACTGCAGCACCATTCAAAATAAATACGTATCCAGACTGTGACTTCGAGTCATCTGGATCGGTGTTCCAACTAGCATCAGTGTAACTGTTTACAATAAGCTGTTCATCAGCTCCATAAGAAAGAACCATATCCTTAGTCCTATTTAGGTACTTTAGGATATTCTTGACCGCTGTCCAGTGCTCCATTCCAGGATCACTTTGATATCTGCTAGTCAAACTAACAACATGTGCTATATCCGGTCTTGTACACAACATGGCATACATGATAGAACCTATGGCCGAGGCATAGGGAATATTATTCATCTTCTCTCTATCTTCTGCCGTAGGTGGACTTTGAGTCTTACTCAAGGTCTTACCTGACAACATGGGCACGAACCCTTTCTTGCTCTCTTCCATTCTAAACTTCTTTAGAACTTTGTCCAAGTATGTACTTTGTGAAAGCGCTATTAGGTGTCTTGATCTATCTCTATAAATCTTGATGCCTAGAATATATACCGCTTCGCCAAGATCCTTCATTGAAAAACTATTATTCAAATAGGCTTTGACACTATTAAGAAGTTCTATATCATTCCCAATCAACAATATGTCATCTACATATAGTACTAGGAATGCTACAGAGCTCCCACTCACTTTCTTGTAAATACAAGCTTCTCCATAAGTTTGTATAAATCCAAAGTTTTTGATTACCTTATCAAAACGTTGATTCCAACTCCGGGATGCTTGCTTCAGTCCATAAATGGAGAGCTGAAGTTTGCATACCTTGTCAGCATCTTTAGGATCGACAAAACACTTGGGTTGTACCATATACAACTCTTCCTCAATGTCTCCATTAAGGAACGCCGTTTTGACATCCATCTGCCAAATCTCATAATCGAAATATGCAGCAATTGCTAAGAAAATCCTCACAGACTTTAGCTTCGCTACTGGTGAGAATTTCTCATCGTAGCCAACTCCTTGAATTCTTCGGAACCCTTTCGCGATAAGTCGAGCTTTATAGACGGTAACATTACCATCAGCATCTGTTTTTCTCTTGAAAATCCATTTGTTCTTGACAGCCTTACGGCCATCCGGTAAGTCCACCAAAGTCCACACTTGGTTTTCGTACATGGATACCATTTCGGATTTCATGGCTTCTAGCCATTTGTCAGAATCTGGGCTTACCATAGCTTCTTCATATGTCGCAGGGTCATCAGTGTTGTCCACCAACATCACGTTCAAGGCAGGGTCATACCAATCAGGAGTGGTACGAACCCTCGTTGACCTGCGAGGTTCAGCAGCAACTTCGTTCGAAGTTTCATGATCACCATCATTAACTTCCTCTCCAATTGGTGCAGGCGGCACAAAAACATCTTCCGGTGTTGCGCTACTCTCAACTCCGAGAGAAGGTTCAATAACCTCGTCGAGTTCTACTTTCCTTCCAGTCGGTTCCTTCGAGAGAAACTCCTTCTCAAGAAAGGATCCATTCTTGGCAACGAAAACTTTGCCTTCGGGTCTATGATAGAAGGTATACCCAATTGTTTCTTTAGGGCATCCTATGAAGACGCGTTTCTCCGCTTTGGGTTCAAGCTTATCAGGTTGTAACTTCTTTACATATGCTTCGCAACCCCAAACTTTTAGGAACGACAACTTAGGTTTCTTTCCAAACCACAATTCGTACGGTGTCGTTTCAACGGATTTAGATGGTGCCCTATTTAAAGTGAATGCGGCTGCCTCTAATGCATAGCCCCAAAATGATAGCGGTAAATCTGTAAGAGACATCATAGACCGAACCATATCTAAGAGAGTTCGATTACGATGTTCGGACACACCATTACGCTGTGGTGTTCCCGGTGGTGTCAATTGCGAAAGTATTCCACATTTCTTTAAATGCATGCCGAACTCATAACTTAGATATTCACCTCCGCGGTCAGAACGCAGAAACTTAATCTTCTTGTTACGATGATTTTCCACTTCACTTTGAAATTCCTTAAACTTCTCGAAAGTTTCGGACTTATGTTTCATAAAGTAGACATACCCATATCTACTTAAGTAATCCGTGAAAGTGAGAACATAACGATATCCACCACGTGATGCTACACTCAATGGACCGCACACATTGGTATGTATTATTTCCAATAAGTCTGTAGCTCGCTCCATTATTCCAGAGAATGGAGTCTTAGTCATTTTTCCCATTAGACATGCTTCGCATCTTTCAAGTGATTCAAAATCAAGTGATTGAAGAAGTCCATCCGAATGGAGTTTCTTCATACGCTTCACTCCAATGTGACCAAGACGACAGTGCCACATGTATGTAGAATTATCATTCAATTTTGTTCGTTTAGCATCTATGTTGTGAACATGTGTATCACTACTATCGAGATTCAGTAAGAATAAACCATTCATCTCAGGTGCATTACCATAAAAGATATTACTCATATAAATCGAACAACCTTTATTCTCGGACTTAAAAGAGTAACCGTCTCGCAATAAACAAGATCCAGATATAATGTTCATGCTTAACGCAGGCACCAAATAACAATTATTCAAATTTAAAACTAATCCCGAAGGTAGATGTAGAGGGAGCGTGCCGACGGCGATCACATCAACCTTGGAGCCATTTCCAACGCGCATCGTCACCTCGTCTCTCGCCAGTCTTCGCTTATTCCGCAGCTCCTGTTTCGAGTTACAAATATGAGCAACTGAACCAGTATCAAATACCCAGGCACTACTATGATTACTAGTAAGATACACATCAATAACATGTATATCGAATATACCTTTCTTCTTGATGTTGTCGTTCTTCAGCTCCGCCAGGTACTTGGGGCAGTTACGCTTCCAGTGACCAGCACCCTTGCAGTAGAAGCATTCCGTTTCAGGCTTAGGACCAGCCTTGGGCTTCTTAGCAGGTGCGGCAGCTTTCTTGCCGTCCTTCTTGAAGTTTCCCTTGTTCTGAGGCTTGCCCTGTTTCTTGAAATTTGTGGTCTTATTGACCATCAACACTTGGTGCTCCTTCTTGATCTCCACTTCAGCAGTTTTCAGCATGGACGATAGTTCAGGCAACGTCTTGTTCATGCAGTGCATATTGTAGTTCATCACAAAGTTCTTATAACTTGGTAGCAGTGATTGGAGGACACGGTGAATCCCTAAGTCATTAGGAATCGTTATCCCCAACTCTTGGAGCTTGTTTGCGTGCCCAGACATGGTGAGCACGTGCTCGCTAACGGAGCTACCCTCTTCCATCTTACAGTTAAAGAACTTTTTGGAGGCCTCATAGCTCTCCACGGCCGCGTGAGTCTCAAAAATCAGCCTGAGCTCCTTAATGATCTCAAACGGGTCGTGGTGCTCAAAGCGCTTCTGAAGCTCCATTTCTAAACTGTACAGGATGGCACACTGAACTGTGGAGTAGTGATTTTTCCGAGTGGCGTTGATGGCTCAATGCACGGCGCCCAGAAAAGTGCTTGAAGGCGGTGTTGATGTAGAGCTCATTGGGAACCCCAAGAGGAAGGTATGATGACCACAGCAGCAAGTTTCCCTCAGTTATGAAACCAAGGTTTAATCGAACCAATAGGAGCAAGGAAACACCTCAAAGGTGTTACTAGCTGAGCTTTGGCAGGGCGCACTACCGGTGCTAGTAGCAACGTGGAGACTAGCACAACACAACCACAGAACTTTGTCCCCAACTTGCGATGAGGTTGTCAATCTCACCGTGTTTTGCGGAAAACAAAGGATTAAATGTATCGAACGGAATGAAGTAAAAGTTTGTAGATAGTAAACACAAAGCAGAAATAGTTTATAGATTGTATGTAAAGTAAAGGATCGGGATCCATAGTTCACTAGAGGTGGCTCTCCTTAGATAGATAACATGTTGGGTGAAAAAATTACAGCGGGGCAATTGACAAACACCGAGAAAGCAATACATGCATATACTAATCATCTTGACTCCTCCGAGACTTGATTGGGCATTACAACATAATACATAGACCACCATCCAACTGCATCTATTACTAATAATCCACCTTCAGGTTATCATCCGAACCCCCTCCAGTATTAAGTTGCAAGCAACAGATTATTGCTTTATGAACTGCGTGTAAAGTAAACAATACAATTGTTCTATGAACAAAGGATCGTTGTTTTCTCCCTAGTAGCAACAGCACATCTAGTACCTTAGAGGTTTCTGTCACTTCCCCAGATTACCAGAGGCATGAACCCACTATCGAGCATAAAACTAACTCTTGGAGTTGCTAGCATCTACTTGGCCAAGATAGCTACTAACAACGGAAAGCATGCAAGATCTCAAATAACAAAGACATGATAGAATCAATAATCAATCTGAAATAGCATCTCAATATCCATCGGATCCCCGCAAACACAACATGTATGAATTACAAATAGATGATCTTGATCATGAACGGAGCTCACAAGATCTAAACATGAAAGCACAAAGGAGGAGAAACCAGCCATCTAGGTACTACATGGATCCATAGTCCAAGGATGAACTACTCACGCATCACACCGGAGGCTTGCATGGTGATGAAGAAGGCCTCCAGGGTGAATTCCCCTCTCCGGCAAGGTGCCGGGAAGAGCTTCAGATCCCCCCCGATCTAGGGACAGAGACGACGGCGGCTACAGACTCTTTCATATATTTTTGATCGGGTACTTAGGGTTTTCGTCCCGAGGGCAACTTATAGGCGGAAGGAGAGGCCGAGGGGGTGCTGGGGGCGGCCAGACCACCCCCTGGCGTGGGCTAGGCCTAGCTGCGCGGCCAGGTGGTGTGGCCGGCCCCCAGCCCTTCTCCGTCTCGTATTCTGGCACTTGATCCCTTCCGGAAAAATAGGCACTTTGGCTTTTGTCCCGTCCAATTCCGAGAATATTCATTATCTGACTATTCTGGAACCAAAAACAACAGAAAACAGGCAGCTGGCACTGTGGCTCTTGTTAATAGGTTAGTCCAAGAAATCATAACAAAAGTACTCCAAAGTTGGAACAAAACACAAGAAAGTGGATAAAACCAAGCATGGAACATCAAAAATTATAGATACATTTGCAATGTATCAACATCCCCAAGCTTAACTCCTGCTCGTCCTCGAGTAGGTAAGTGACAAAAAGAAATAATTTTTGAGGTGACATGCACCATCAAAACTTGATCAAAGTATTTGCAAAACTCAAAGCTGGGATCATAGTACTTTAATCATAACATGAAAGACAAAGTTCGAGCAATAAGCAAAGAAACTATGATACGACACGAAAAGGCACAAACAAAAGATTCATGAATAAAATGCTTTGCAAGACGCTTGTTTGTTTCACATAAAGAAAACATGGCATAATAGTATTCAGCTTGTCCCTCAATAGAGTAGCAAATATAAATGCATAGGACACCTTCAAAGTTCATAAGAGTGACTAGATACAATAGTTTCAAACAAGCAATAACAAGTTATGCATCAATCAACTAGTCTTGGGACAATGCACATAGAACTAAGAATGGCCACTATGCTCTCAAAGTAGTGCATAAAGATAGAAGGTGGAGACTCAATATAATGGTGGAAGAAAAGCCTTTGTAAAAGGAAGCAGGGATTCAAGTCTCATAAAGAGCTTCCAAAAATTATGGTAGTTATAGCTTTCAGCTCTCATTGCCCCTATCATAAGCATCTTGAAGGTGATTAAGGTTAAAGTGACACAACTAAGAGGATATGCTTGACAAGTTATAAACCGAAATCTCATGCCCCTTACTTACGAAGACCGATCCTCATGCTACTCAACTTCAGTCACGAGTAAGCTCTTGTATTGTAAGTATATGTGTATCATTAAGAACCGCCAACGGGGTACCCCTTGCACATGATACGGGAGCTTTCCCATAATCAAAATGACAAGGCAAGCAGACAATAAGCATCTCAGCGATCTTTTTATTTGCTATTTGCATAGGGTTTTATTGAGGATGCTTCATAGAGTGCTCACTATGGTGATGCTGCAAGTTTCCACCATGATTAGGCATGGCTTAGGCTAGCGGCCTAGGCGTTTCTCTAACACATATACAAACTCCATGATCTTACAAGTTCCACTTTTATTTCACACCGCCGGGATCCGTAAGCAAAAGAACATAATATTAATGGGGTACAAAGTACAATTGCAATGTTGAAAGCGTTCCCCATGGTACATGGTTCTGCTAATTTCAACTTATAAAGCACAAGCATATACTCAAAAAAGAAGGACCCAATGGTTCAAGTTTATTAGAGGCAATAAAGTAAAGTGTGCCATCTAGTTCGTGAGAGCTTTAATCACTAGTTTTCTCATAACAAGTGGAAGGTAAACAAAAGCATGAATATACTTGGAATAGCATAAGCTAGTAGGTAGGTATGGTGGACTCTTTGGAAAAACTTGGTTTAGGGAGTTGGATGCATGAGTGGAACTCATACTTGGTTGTGGAGGCTAGCAAAAGACTCGGAGCGACAAACTAAGAGAGCAATAATGGCCATAATCATGCAGAGCGACAAAACATCATTGTTAAAAGCATAAAGTGATACTACAAGTTGTAAACTAAAGGATCATAAAGGCTATGGTGACTTGAGATAGTCATAACATGGTGTGAGCATGCGCCAAGTCAACCCAAATAAAGCATCAAAGGAGAATACCACTATACTATGCTTAAAATGCTAAAACAACGCATGATTCATCCAAGGCACATTAAGCAATCTCAATTGTTTATAACAAGTCATGCTACAGCAAAGAATACTAATCATAAAGCCAAAACAATATCGAGCATGGCATGACAAAGCATAGGCCACAGTCAAAAACGAGATCTTTTTACCACATAAGCATAAACTTTCCTACTCTTTTCCAAACCAAACCAAACTATTTGCAAACCAAAGTGTGAAAGAGGGGGTCCAACCAACTTATTCAGAAAACTAAGCAAACTAAGCAAACTAAAAAAACAAAACGAAAACGAAAAAGAAGACGCTCCAAGAGAAACACAACTGTGCACGAAACAATAAAAATGAAGCGTTTGGAAGAAACCTGGAATTTTTATTGATGAAGAAGGGGATGCCTTGGGCATCCCCAAGCTTTGACGCTTGTACTTCTTGGATATTTCTTGGGGTGACACACGTGGCATCCCCAATCTTGAGCTTTAGTCCATCCTTCATCTCATTACTCATTCCTTCCATACACCTGAAAATTCTCCTTCATACAAAACTTCACACAATCTCATTAGCAACATTAGTGCACTTAAGATAAATAAGTCTCAAGGTTCAGTTCTAACACCAAATAAACTTCCATTAGAACACTAGGTACTGTAGCACTTCCCTCAAAAAGCTCAATTCTCAAGAAGGAACTAACAAGAAGCAAATGGAGAAAATGGCAGAAATCTGTCAAAACAGACCAGTAGGTAAAGACGAATTTGTTCGAAGACCTTCTGTTGCTCAAATCAAAAATTGTTCAACTAACGAAAGTTAGGTAACAACCTGGGGCAGAAACACAAACAATTACAGCTCAATCCGATGTACAGAGCTCTCTCAGGAATGTTTACGGTGAAGCACAGAAATCTGTTTCGGGACAGCAACTTTCCCAATCATTACTTCACTCTCATTAGAGGTTAATCTTGGCACAAAAAGCAAATAAAAAGGATAAGGAGAGGTTATTATAGAGGTAATAACTTCCAAGACTACTCTAAAACTCTTGGGTTATCTCCCAACAAGTACTTTTCTTTAACGCCTTTAAGTTAGGCATAAGAACCAAAGAAAGAATCAAGTGTTCTCAAATGAAGAAGCATTAAGACCAAATTTTGTTTTCATTGGAGAAGAAAAAGAAATATTTTCTATCTTTTTAGGGAAGTGTTCTATACCTTTCTTGAGTGGGAGTTGATATTTAATGGTGCCTTCTTTCATATCAATGATGGCACCAACAGTTCTAAGAAAAGGTCTTCCCAAAGTAATAGGACAAGAAGAATTGTATTCAACATCCAAAACATAGAAATCAACGGGGACATAGGAATCGTTAACCATAATAAGAACATCATTAAGACTCCCCATGAGTTTCTTTTTAGAATTAGCATCAAGTGGGACATTCAAATAACAATTTTCAAGAGGAGGCAAATCAAGCATATCATAAATCCTTCTAGGCATAATAGAAACACAACTATCAAGATCAGACAAAGCTTTGAAATCAAAGTCGTTCACTTTCATATTAATGATGGGTTCCCAACCATCTTCTTGTTTTATAGGAATAGAAGCTTTATGTTTCATCTTTTCTTCTTTAATCTTTATGAGAGCATCAGTAATGTGTTTTGTAAAAGCCATGTTCATAGCACTAGCATTAGGACTTTTAGCAAGCTTTTGTAGGAACTTAATAACTTCAGAGATGTTGCAACCATCAAGATCAAAATCAACTTTATCATTTAAAGTAGTAGAACTATTACTAGCCTCAACACTAGTGGTGGTGATAGTAGAAACACTAATGTTTCTAGCAATTTCATCTTCTCTTTCCCATTTAGCATGTAATTCAGCTAATAGTCTAACATTTTCATCAATTCTTACTTGTATGACATTAGTAGCTGCAAAGGGATTCTCATTAGTTTCAGGTTTAGCAGCCATTTTATTCAAAGTAGATTGAGCTTCAGCCAAAGATGCTATATTTCTTTCAGCATTAGAGAGTTTTTCCTCAATAGTTTTATTGAAAGCAGTTTGTTTACTAATAAACTCTTTAAGCATAACTTCAAGTTCAGAGGGAGCACTCTTATTATTGTTGTAAGAATTTCCATAAGCATTACCATTGTTGGGAGGATATGGCTTATAATTGTTGTTACCAAAATTGTTCCTATAAGCATTATTACCATAAGCATTGTTGCCAAAGTTGTTATTTCTTATGAAGTTCACATCAACTTGCTCTTCTTGAGCAACCAAAGAGGCTAAAGGAACATTATTTGGATCAATATGGGCTTTCCCATTAACAAGCATAGACATAATAATATCAATCTTATCACTCAAGGAGGAGGTTTCTTCAACAGAATTTACCTTCTGACCTTGTGGAGCTCTCTCAGTATGCCATTCCGAATAATGAACCATCATATTATCCAATAGTTTTGTTGCAGCACCCAAAGTGATGGTCATAAAGGTACCTCCAGCAGCTGAATCTAATAGGTTCCTTGAAGAATAGTTCAATCCTGCATAAAAAGTTTGGATGATCATCCAAGTAGTCAGTCCATGGTTGGGACAATTCTTTACCAAAGATTTCATTCTTTCCCAAGCTTGAGCAACATGCTCATTATCAAGTTGTTTAAACTTCACTATTTCACTTCTCATGGATATAATTTTAGCAGGAGGATAGTATTTTCCAATAAAAGCATCTTTACACTTAGTCCACGAATCAATACTATTCCTAGTTAATGAATTCAACCACTCTTTAGCATTTCCTCTCAAAGAGAAAGGAAACAATTTCAGTTTAATAATATCACCATCTATATCCTTATGCTTTTGCATCTCAGAAAGTTCAACAAAGTTATTTAGATGGGAAGCAGCATCTTCATTACCAATACCAGAAAATTGTTCTCTCATAACAAGATTGAGCAAAGCAGGTTTTATCTCAAAGAAAGTATTTTCAGCCATAGGTGGAGCAATAGGAGTGCTCATAAAATCATTGTTGTTGGTGCTAGTGAAGTCACACAACTTGGTGTTTTCAAGAGTAGTCATTTTTTTAGGTTTTCAAATAAGAAAGCAAACAAGTAAAACTAATTTTTTTTGGATTTTTGAAGAACAAAACAAGCAAACAAAGCAAAAAGAAAACTAAGCAAAACAAAAACAACAAAGTAAAGAGATTGGTTATGAGGGACTCCCCTTGTGAAGATGTCCTTGACTCCCCGGCAACGGCGCCATAAAAATGCTTGATGGCTCAATGCACGACGCCCAAAAAAGTGCTTGAAGGCGGTGTTGATGTAGAACTCGTTGGTAACCCCAAGAGGAAGGTATGATGAGCACAGCAGCAAGTTTCCCTCAGTTATGAAACCAAGGTTTAATCGAACCAGTAGGAGCAAGGAAACACCTCAAAGGTGTTACTAGCTGAGCTTTGGCAGGGCGCACTACCGGTGCTAGTAGCAACGTGGAGACCTGCACAACACAACCACAGAACTTTGTCCCCAACTTGCGATGATGTTGTCAATCTCACCGTGTTTTGCGGAAAACAAAGGATTAAACGTATCGAATGGAAAGAAGTAAAAGTTTGCAAAAAGTAAACACAAAGCAGAAATAGTTTATAGATTGTATGTAAAGTAAAGGACTGGGATCCATAGTTCACTAGAGGTGGCTCTCCTTAGATAGATAACATGCTGGGTGAACAAATTACAGTGGGGCAATTGAAAAACACTGAGAAAGCAATACATGCATATACTAATCATCTTGACTCCTCCGAGACTTGATTGGGAATTACAACATAATACATAGACCGCCATCCAACTGCATCTATGACTAATAATCCACCTTCAGGTTATCATCCGAACCCCCTCCAGTATTAAGTTGCAAGCAACAGATTATTGCTTTATGAACTGCGTGTAAAGTAAACAATACAATTGTTCTATGAACAAAGGATCGTTGTTTTCTCCCTAGTAGAAACAGCACATCTAGTACCTAAGAGATTTCTGTCACTTCCCCAGATTACCAGAGGCATGAACCCACTATTGAGCATAAATACTAACTCTTGGAGTTTCTAGCATCTACTTGGCCAAGATAGCTAGTAACAAAGGAAAGGATGCAAGATCTCAAATAACAAAGACATGATAGAATCCATAATCAATCTGAAATAGCATCTCAATATCCATCGGATCCCCGCAAACACAACATGTATGAATTACAAATAGATGATCTTGATCATGAACGGAGCTCACAAGATCTAAACATGAAAGCACAAAGGAGGAGAAACCAGCCATCTAGCTACTACATGGATCCGTAGTCCAAGGATGAACTACTCACGCATCACACCGGAGGTTTGCATGGTGATGAAGAAGGCCTCCAGGGTGAATTCCCCTCTCCGGCAGGGTGCCAGGAAGAGCTTCAGATCCCCCCGATCTAGGGACAGAGACGACGACGGCTACAGACTCTTTCGTGGATTTTTGATCGGGTACTTAGGGTTTTCGTCCCGAGGGAAACTTATAGGCGGAAGGAGAGGCCGAGGGGGTGGTGGGGGCGGCCAGACCACCCCGTAGCGCGGGCCAGGCCTGGCCGCACGGCCAGGTGGTGTGGCCGGCCCCCAACCCTTCTCCGTCTCGTATTCTGGCACTTGATCCCTTCCGGAAAAATAGGTACTTTGGCTTTTGTCCTGTCCAATTCCGAGAATATTCATTTTATGACTTTTCTGGAACCAAAAACAACAGAAAACAAGCAGCTGGCACCGTGGCTCTTGTTAATAGGTTAGTCCAAGAAATCATAATAAAAGTACTCCAAAGTTGGAACAAAACACAAGAAAGTGGATAAAACCAAGCATGGAACATCAAAAATTATAGATACATTTGCAATGTATCAGGCGTAAACATTCTTTACGTCATCGGTGGCATCTTCTGCAGGTGGGTCACCTAGCGGTGCTTCGAGCACATAGGTCAACTGACTAGCCCTGAGGACAATCTTCAGTCCACGGAATCAGTCCGTGAAGTTGCTTCCATTGTTCTTAAGCTTTTCTTTCTCTTGGAACGCATTGAAATTGATGGAGAGGTTCGCCATAATCTACAACAAATTTGCAAGTAGTTTAGACTAAGTTTATGATGAATTGAGTTCAATCCAAATTCTTTAAATTAACTAGGTGAACTCCCACTCAAAACAACATCCCTCAAGTTGTCTTAGTGATTACACGAACCAAATCCACTACACCAAGTCCGATCTTCACGAGAGAAGATGTAGTTTCATCGGTGAACAGTCTTCATGTTCATCATATCATTTATATGACTCATGCTCTACCTTTCGGTATTCCGTGTTCCAAGACCATGTCTGTACATGCTAGGCTCGTCAAGATTAACCTTAGTTTCCGCATGTGCAAATCTGGCTTGCACCCGTTGTATGCACACGTAGAATCTATCACATCCGATCATCACGAGATGCTTCAAAACGACGAGTCTTAGCAACGGTGCCAACTAAGGATGAACACTTTATTACTTGATATTTAGTGATAGGGATCATCTTATAATGCTACCGTCGCGATCTAAGCAATACAAGATGCATAAAGGATTAACATCACAGGCAATTCATAATTAGTGTGATATGATATGGCCCTTTCTTCTTGTGCCTTTGATCTCCATCTCCAAAGCACGGACATGATCTCCATCATCACCAGCATTGCGTCAAGGTCAGTGGCGCCGCTTCATGGTTGTGCATCATCACTAGCAACTATTACAACTACTTGGAATAAAGCTATTACAAGATGAATAGACACGCAAGTCTTAACAGAATTAAAGACAACCATTAGGCTCCTGCCGGTTGCCATATTACAACAAGGATCATTGCATACATCAAATATAATCAGAATCACATGATGGCCATATCACATCACAAAACCCCTGCATAAACAAGTTAGACGCCTCTAATTTTCTTTGCATGTTTTACGTGGTTTGGGGCTTTCGAATAAGAACGGATCTTACCTATGAAACTGAACCACAACGTTGATACAAGTGCTATCAAGTACAAAGTGTAAATTGGATCTATACTATGGTGAGAGAGACAGACACCCGCAAAGCCACTTGTGCAAAGCAAGTTACACGTCAAGCGTGGAGCAAGTCTCATGTGCGATGACATGTAAGGTTAGCCCGAGCCGCTTCATCCCACCATACCGCAAGATGCAACGTACACAAAGCAAAAGACGGCACGAGCACCAATGCCCACAAAACCATTGTGTTCTACTCGTGGAACAGATCTACGCATAGACACGGCCCTGATACCACTGATGGGTTCGTAGCATGGAAAACAAAAAATTCTACCGCAAGAACGAACAAAACCCAGATCTAATCTAGATAAAAGCCAAGATCTAATCTATTAGACATGTGCAACGAGATAGATCTGTACTAACCCTTGTAGATCCGAAAGCCTTGTGCGAGATCGGATCTCGTGGTTAATGTAGACGATCACTTCCCGATCTCAAGATCGAGTAGACGATCCTTCCGGCGCCGCGTTCCGGCAGCGCTTCCGCAGTCGGTCACACGTGCGGAGTCGATGCAGACCTTCCTCTCCCTGTTCCAGCAAGCAACGGAGGTAGTAGATCTCTCCACGGAATCCCAGCAGCACGACGGCGTGGTGGTGGTGGTGGAGTAGAGAATTCTAAAGGGCTTCGCCTAAGCCTGAGCAGAGCGAAGGAGGAGGAGAGAGGCGGCTAGGGCAAGGAGTGGAGGGGCAAGGGGGGGTGGCGCCTCCACCCCTCTATATATAGAGGGAGGGGTGCGGCCTAGGGTTCCCACCCCTAGGCCCACCTCCTAGGGCCGGCGCACAAGGGAGAGGGGGGAGGGAGATTCCTTCCCCCCAAGTCTTCCCCTTTCCTTCTTGGTTTTCAAGTAAAGTCCACAGAACCTTCTAGAACTTTCCGGAACATCCTGAAACCTTCTAGAATCCCCATAAAAACACTCTGGAACATTTCCGAACCTAGAAAATGATCTCCATTATATGAATCTTATTCTCCGAACAATTCCGGATCTCCTCGTGATGTCCCAGATCCAATCCGAGACTCCGAACAATATTCGGTCTCCAACGAATATTCCCTATCTACCTAAAACAACATCGAACCTTAAGTGTGTCACCCTACGGTTCGTGAATATGCAGACATGATGGAGACACCTCTCCGATCAATAACCATTAGCGGGATCTGGAGATCCATAACGGCTCCCACATACTCAACGATGACTTCGTGATCGATAGAATTATTAACATACGAAACCAAATCCCTTTGTCACGCGATACTCTACTTATCCGAGGTTTGATCATCGGTATCTCCATACCTAGTTCTACCTCGTTACTAATAAGCACTCTTTACTCGTTCCATGATATGTCATCCCTTGTGACCTAGTCACATGCTTGCAAGCTAATTAGATGACATTCCACCGAGAGGGCCCAGAGCATATCTATCTGTCATATGGATGGACAAATCCCAATCTTGGTCCATGCGCTTCAACACATACTTTCAGAATACCCAATGACACTTTTATAACCACCCAGTTATGAAGCGGTGTTTGATGTCATCAAAGTACCCATCCAGTGATGGTGATTAACATAACCTCATGGTCGAAGGATTAGGTTACTATGCATTTGAAAACTTGTAGCAATACGAACTTAATGACTTGATCTTATGCTACACTTACTACGGGTGTGCGTCCATCACATCATTCTCCTAATGATATAACCTTGTTATTAATGACATCCAATGTTCATGATCAGGAAACCATGATCATCTATTAATCAACAAGCTAGTTCAACAAGAGGCTTACTAGGGACTCTTTTACGTTTATAATACACACATGTATTAGTGTTTTCTAATAATACAATTATAGCATGGGATGTAAACATTCATCATAAACACAAAGATATAATAATAACCACTTTTATTATTGCCTCTTGGGCATATCTCCAACACTTAAATCATCTAACTACACCACTCTTTGGAATATTGTAGCAAGAAGCTATGTCCCTTCTTAAAAAGCAAGTTATGTCCCTTAAATCAATAAAGGAGGCCGTTAAGAACATGAGGCTACTTTGTAGTGAGTTTGTTTGAGAAATTGCACGCAAGTTGAAGATATGTGCAATCCTACACTACTTCGTGATTTGAGTTAGAAAGCCAGGACAAGACAATCATGTTAAATATTTTTAAGAACAATTAAATTGAGGAACTAAATTTTTGTCATATTATTATCTTCGATAATCCCAAATCATGGAAAAAAATATGAACCAAATGAGGAGTCATAAAGAATATAATTATAATCGTTTCACATTAACATTGCAAGGAACCAAGAAAAAATACAAGAAAGATAAATGATGAAAGGCCATGCATAGCTTCATATTATATAACATAATACTCTCACCATCCTGCAATACAAATCGTTTCGTTTTTCTCATTTTCCCCTTTAGGATCGGAAATCCTGTAGCATGGATGCTTGCCAGGTGCTTATGGAAATAAAAATAATAGTTAATTAAGATGTGCCTGTGTTAGCGTCTTCACCTACATTATGCATGCACTTATATAGGGTAAGCTCACACTAGAACGTTTGTGCGAAGGGCCATAACATCGACGAGTCTTTTTGTGGCGACCCTTACTAAGATCCTGGGATTGGACAGGATTTTGGCAAAATAGCAATGAATAGAACCCTGCCACACATGCTAAGTGGTTGCATTGTAAATTCCCTAATACAATATCTAAGAGTGAAAAAACTCAACAACAACACTCTTCATTTCCTTAGTTTAAAAAAATATGTTTCTAAGGTTGAGGAAACGTAACACATGGGTAATAATTCAAGACATAATGGCTGTGTTGGGTATTTACTTGTAAAAAGTAACATACCATGCTAGGTATTCTTTTCCTAGAGGTAAATATTAGAAGGTTAACATGAAAGTTAAGAAAATCAAATATCCCATTTACCCTTTTCGTTCTGAAAAACAAATATAAACTACCTAAAATGCTAAAATAAGTACGGAATCTCAACTTCTCAAGTTAAGAGTGAAATAGTATTTATGGAACACAATATGTAACCCAAAAGGAAAAAATAATGATATGTCGTGTACTACTATTATGGCTAAAATTGACAATGTGGTATAGTATCATTGTCCCATTTGCTTGCGGCAGTAGATTAATTGGAAAGAAATGGCACTAATTCCTTAGCTACATTTGTAAATAAGTTCATCCACTTCAAGATGGCTCTGAATCGCTTAACTGATACCCACCTTTCAACAAATTTTTGTTTCTAATGTAGTACTGAAATCACAACAACCTATATTACTATTGTAAAAGGTAACTAAATATGTTGCTATCAAACACTATAGTCGTGAGGACATTAATCTTAAACACCATAAATAATATGTTGTGAATATGTAATTAAAGATGTTGCCCGCGCAGGTGCGCGGGCCAGCTGGCTAGTTTAAGCTTAATAATATATCCATCTATATCCTTATGCTTTTGCATCTCACAAAGTTCAACAAAGTTATTTAGATGAGCAGCAACATCTTCATTACCAATACTAGAAAATTGTTCTCTCATAACAAGATTGAGTAAAGCAGGTTTTATTTCAAAGAAAGTAGCTTGAGGAACAGGTGGAGCAATAGGTGTGCACATGAAATCATTGTTGTTGGTGCTAGTGAAGTCACACAACTTAGTGTTTTCAAGAGTAGTCATTTTGTGTGTGTTTTTAATAAAAAAGCAAACTAGTGAAACTAATGTTTTTGTGTTTTTGATAAGAAACAAGCAAACAAAGCAGAAATAAACTAAGAAAAACAAAAACAACAAAGTAAAGAGATTGGTTATGAGAGACTCCCCTTGTGAAGATGTCCTTGACTCCCTGGCAACGGCGCCAGAAAATATACTTGCTGACTCATGTATTAACGAGCTCGTTGGGAACCCCAAGAGGAAGGTATGATGAACACAGCAGTAAGTTTTTCCTCAGTTATGAAACCAAGGTTATCAATCCAGTAGAAGCAAGAAATCACCTCAAAGGTGTTGCTAGCTGGACTTTGGCAAGGCGCACTACCGGCGCCAGCAGCAACGTGGAAACTTACACAACACAACCACATAACTTTGCCCCCAACTTACAGTGAGGTTGTCAATCTCACCGGTTTTGTTGAAAACAAAGGATTAACAATCTTACAGAAAGAAAGTAATAGTTTGCAGAAAATAAACAGAAAACAGTAAACAGTTGATTGTAGATTGATGATAAAAGAAAGGACCGGGATCCATAGTTCACTAGTGGTGGCTCTCCTTAAGATAAATGACATGTTGGGTGAACAAATTACAACGGGGCAATTGATAAACATCGAGAAAGCAATACATGCATATACTAATCATCTTGACTCCTTTGAGATTTGATTGGGCATTACAACATTATACATAGACCGTAATCCAACTACATCTATGACTAATAATCCACCTTCAGGTTATCATCCGAACACCCTCTAGTATTAAGTTGCAAGCAACAGATAATTGCATTAAGCAAAGTGTGTAAAGTAAACAATACGATTCTTCTATGAACAAAGGATTGTTGTTTTCTCCCTAATAGCATCATCACATCTAGTACCTTAGAGATTTCTATCACTTCCCCAGATTACTAGAGGCATGAACCCACTATCGAGCATAAATACTAACTCTTGGAATTGCTAGCATCTACTTGGCCAAGATAACTACTAACAACGAAAAGCATGCAAGATCACAAATAATAAAGACATGATAGAATGAATCAATCTAAAATAGCATCTCAATATCCATCGGATCCCCGCAAACACAACATGTAGGATTACAAATAGATGATCTTGATCATGAACGGAGCTCATAAGATCTAAACATGATAGCACAAAGGAGAAGAACCAGCCATCTAGCTACTACATGGACCCGTAGTCCAGAGATGAACTACTCACACATCACACTGGAGGCTTGCATGGTGATGAAGAAGGCCTCTTGGGTGAATTCTCCCCTCCGCCAGGGTTCCGGAAAGAGCTTCAGATCCCTCCTGATCTAGGGATGGAGATGACAGCGGCTACAGACTCTTTCATGGAATTTTGATCGGGTACTTAGGGTTTCTGTATCGGAGGTATCTTGTAGGCGAAAGGGGAGGCCGAGGGGGTGCCCTAGGTGGCCACACCACCCCTTGGCGCGGGCTAGGCTTGGTCGCGCGGCCAGGTGGTGTGGCGGCCCCCTGGCCCCTCTCCGTCTCATATTCTGGCTACATGTGTCCCTCGGTGAAAAACTGACTTTGGCTTTTGGCCCGTCCAATTCCGAGAATATTCATTTTCTGACTTTCCTGGAACCAAAAACAGCAGAAAACAGGCAGCTGGCACTATGGCTCTTGTTAATAGGTCAGTCCAAGAAAGTGTATAGAAAGTACTCCAAAGTGTGGACAAAACATAAGAAAGTAGATAAAACCAAGCATGGAACATAAAAAATTATAGATACGTTCGCAAAGTATTAATGGGATTGTACAATCCATATGGAGGACATCCGCCCTATGTGTGGTGGGCACCGTTCGTCGCGCCAAATGCTGCCGACATCCTTGGAGCCTGCCCTGGCGCTCCCACTCAAGCCTACTTAGTGACGTTCTTGGTCGGTCCAGTGCTGCCTTATCCCATGCAGCATCCCTCGTGGGAGAACAACATGATGTTCAATGTCGCCCCACATAATGCTGGCCTCCAGTACAATCCTGAATGGATCATGGACTCTGGGGCAACTTCCCACATCACCAACGATCTAGGTAACCTCTCATCCCTTCGTTCTCCGTTAAATCATGAAAATCATCACATTGTTTTTTGAAATGGGTCCGCTCTACATATCCTTACCATTGGCTCAACTCGTCTTTCACCTCATAGATTTCATCTTAATAATGTTCTTGTCACTCCTGACATCATCAAAATTTTATTTTTTTGTTCACAAATTAACCACTAATAATTCTTTGGCAATTTTTTTTGACCCGTTCGGTTCTAATGTGAAGGATCTAGTCAGCACAAGTCGCTCTTCTGAGATCCAATAGCATCCACGACCTCTGACCACTCAAAGGATCCACATCATCATCACCAACGGCGCTCTCCATCACCACCTCGCAAACATTGTGTAATCGATTGACTCAGACACCGTGGCTCCTCCACTTTTTCTCGTTTAGCTTCATTTTTACTAGATTGTAATAATAAATTAGTCGCATCATCCTTGGTCTGTGAGGCATGTCAATTAGGATGCCACACTCGTTTACCTTTTCCCACCTCCATGTCACTATGATTTGTGGACTTCACTCATTCCTAGTTTTTTTTGGTTTCAATTACTACCTTCTAATTCTTGATGACTATACTCACCACTCTTGGACATTCCCTCTCTACAACAAATCCGACACCTCTTCTCACCTCCAACGCTTTATTCAGTATATTTATATGCAATTTCATATTCTTGTCCAATGTCTCCATTATGATAATGGGGGAGTTCCTCAACATGTCTCTTCACTCTTTCGTCTCCACGCATGGTATCTCCTTCCATTTATCTTGCTCGCACATCTTCCAAAAAATGGAAAAGCAGAGTATCATATTTGTACCACGAATGATGGCCTTAGAACCCTTCTCATCAAAGCCAACCTCCCTAGAGATATTTGGGTAGAAGTGTTAAACATTGCAACCTATTACACCTCATTTTCTCCTTTACGGTAGACATTCCTCTTACGATCACCTATGGTATTTTGGCTGCTTGTGTTTTCCAAATCTATATGCCAGCTCTGCACATAAATTGGATGTACGCTCTACCCGTTGCGTTTTCCTCGGCTACCCATGTGAACACAAGGGTTATAGGTGCTTGGACTTGGCCACACGATGCGTTATCATCTCTTTGGCACGTCACTTTGGACGAGGATTCCGTTCCCTTTTTATGTTGCTAACCACCCCACTAGGCTCACACCAACTTGCGCCACAACAAATCCTCCTCCCTGGATCTAGTTCTGCTCCAACCAACCAGCATAGGTTGACGCATCGGATGCACCTCCGGATCCCCTCCATCAACCTAATATGTGCAATCATCTTTGACATTAACTCCATGATATGTTGCTAACGTATCCATAATTTTTTATGTTCCATGCTTGGTTTTATCTACTTTCTTATGTTCTGTCTATACTTTGGAGTACTTTTTATATGATTTCTTGCACTAACCTATTAACAAGAGCCACAGTGCCAGTTGCCTGTTTTCTGCTTTTTTGGTTCCAGGAAGTTAGAAAATGAATATTCTCGGAATTGGACGGGACAAAAGAAGAAGTTGATATTTTACCGGAAGACTCACGGAAACAGAAGACGAGACGGAGAGGGGCCACAGGGTGGCCACACCACCCCTAGGCGCGGTCCCCCTGGCCGCGCCAGGGCATGGTGTGGGCCCCCTGCGCAGCCATCGACCTTGCCTCTTTCGCCTATATATCTCCCCCGATGCAAAAACCCTAAGTCGCCAATCAGAAATCCATGAAAAGTTCCACAGCGCCGCTGCCACCGAAGGGGAGATTCGGGGGACAGAAATTCGCTGTTCCGGCACCCTGCCGGGACAGGGAAGTGCCCTGTCGTCGGATTGATGACAAGAACGCCATGAGGGGGTTCCCGAGGCGTGCGGAAGAGAGGGGTGTGAGACGTACGGTGTTCCGGGACGGTGAGCACACAAGTTTACCCAGGTTCGAATCCGCCGGCTTTGGACGGATCCTACTCCTGCTAGCAATCTAGTAATACGGTAGAGCCGGAATATGGGTTACAAGAGTTCGCCTGTGTGAGTTGAGATTGTAGACTATTGAGGGTGCCCTAAAGGCTCTCCCTAGGACGGCTTATATAGATATCCGGCCTAGGGTTTACAGGAGAGATCTATCTGGCTATGACTAAGAGTCAGTTACAGAGTACATATTGAACTACAAGTAACACTACGGGCCTAAGTCGGTAAGTCTTCTGGACCTTCCCGTAGCCGGACAGAACTCCGTCTCTTCTCCCTGACTGGGCCGCCCGTGAAGAAAAGCTCTAACCCGAAGTGGGCCACCCGGGTCAGTGAGAAACTGTGAGCGTCTAGCTTGATCTTTGGCTTGCAGAATCTTGAAGGGTTCCTGAAACTTCATAACAAAAAATACGATCCGGGTCTTAAAAATAAGTCGGACCTATCAACAGGTTACTTAGATTTTCTAGCTTGATTTCAAACTAAGCCGGAACTTGGTCTCTAACGCCACCTGACACCAGCCATGGTCAAGTCACGTCATCTGATAGACATCCTGTCAGGACGATCGTTGGTGGGTCCGAAGTTCGCGGAACCGAGGCGCCGTTTCAATGCGTACGCGGAGATCAAGGTGACGTAATCATCGCGTGGGTCCTTTCCAGTTCCTTCCACGACGTGTGGCAGTTACACTGTACCATTTGCACGAATCTTGGCACGGTTAGGTGGATATAAGGGGTGAGATTCTCCTCCTCCTTTCTTCACCTGTTCCTTTCCCGTTTCTTCTCCTCCAAATCTCCCCCGCGCACAGAGCTCCTCTGCTTCCCCCAAAAACTCCCAGCGCCACCCATCTTAGGTCACCGGCGCACCGAAGAAATGGCTTCGTCTTCATCTTTTGGTTTGGCAGCGGCAGCGATGGCGGAGGCGGCGGCAGAAAAGGAAAGCTTCCGCGGGGACTGGATCCCCTGCGTGCTCGATGACGAGAACCTCCGCGGCGTGGAGACAGAAGGGCTCCTCCGCGCCAGCGACAGGAGGAGCGGCATCAGGGAGACCGTCCCCAACCTGCGCGCCGGCGAGCGGGTCCCCTTCAGCACCCACCTCGACAAAGGTTTCTTGTTTCCTCCCTCGGAATTCTTTTCCGAGGTGATATACCATTATAGTGTTCAACTCCACCATCTTCCTCCCAACTCTCTCCTAGAGATGAGCGCCTATGCGGCTTTGTGCGAGGGATTTCTCGGCATTAGGCCTAGTCTTACCCTATTCTGGTACTACTTCCATGTCTGGAGAAATTCTATCACTGCCGGTAATCCGTATATTACCGGTACAATTAGTTTTTCGCTTAGACATGAGCACGCATATCCCAAGATTCTTGCCAGTGACCCGGTCAAACAATGGCCAGCCACCTTCTTTTATCACAAGGATATTTCGGCTCCCGACAAAGCCACTGCTTTGCCGGCTTTCATCGACGGAGCTGCCACGGCCCAACCGTCTTGGGACGAGGCCTCTCTGGCTCTCAGTGACGATCTGATCCTCGCTAAGAGGCGGATCGAATATCTAATTAAACACAAAGGACTGAAGGGATCCGACTTGGTCCAATGTTGGGTGGCACGCCGGATCCAACCCCTTTAATACCACGGAGACCGACTGATGCACTCCATCACGTCGTCCAAAAAGGTTTCCCTCCGCATCAGCCCTAGAGCCTATACCTCGCAAGATTACATAAGCCAGATTAAATGGCTGATAAGGGAGCGGATCGAGAGGAAGATCCCAGAGGTTTCACTGGATATGCATACAGCGGAATACCCCGCGGTGCCGGTAAGCTTTTAACAGTAAACCTTTTTAGGTGTTTCATCCCTTTAGGTTATATCTATTTAGGTTACAGCGGAATACACTGGATATGATGGGTCCGTAAATATGCAGTACTATAATTTTGCTAGTGCTAAGCTTTTGATCTATTCAACACTTTTGGCTTTAAATTTTTGTGTGCCTGAAATGTATACATAAGCACTTGTAATTTGAAGCCTATACTTACCGTTTATCTGGCTTTCCGCCTCATCCCTTTCAAGAGCCGGTTAAACCTTCTGCACGGAAACTTTACCGAGCAACGGAGCTCAATTGCTAAACCCGTTTAAACTCGGAAACAAAGCCGGCTTCTAGTACCAACAATTCACTACTCGGAAAATACCCGCATCCGGCAATCAGACAAATAACCAAAGTATAGACTAGAAACTTTAGGGTTATACCTAAAGGTAGCATTTTTAGAGTCGGAAATCTAGACCAGAACAAACCTGAGCATAAAGTACTTTCAAGTATTCTGGGATTTTCGACTATAACATGATCATTAGGAAATAAGATGGTAAAAACTTCTCAGAAAAAACTTGAGGCAACCAAGACTTTTATTTCTCACAGAACATGTACATATATATGTTTACAAAGAAGGATAAACTAAGAATAAAAGGGACGTAGCTGAGCAATATTCCATGGTTTGTCTAACTCATCCTGATTTGTACTGCCTCCAGCTCTCTTTCTGTTCTTAGTAGCAGGTCTTTCTTTGGCTGGCCTCGTGTCAGTTAAGTAGTACGAACCATTATGCAATACTCGACTAACTAAAAAGGGCCCTTCCCATACTGGGGAAAGTTTGTGCTTTCTTTGTTGCACAAGCCGGAGAACCAAATCGCCTTTATTAAAAGATCTGTTTCGGACTCTCTGGCTATGATACTTGCATAACTTCTGCTAATAGGATGTTGATCTCATTTCAGCAACGACGCGAACTTCTTCGACTAAGTCGAGATCATTTTGTCGAGAAATCTTGGCATCCTCTTCAATATACGCGGCCACTCTAGGAGAAGTATGAATTAAATCACTAGGAAGAACTACTTCGGCACCATAGACCAAGAAAAAATGTGTGTATCCAGTTGACCTGTTCGGAGTCGTTCGTAAACTCCATATTATAGAGGGTAATTCCTCTGCCCAAGCCCCCATAGCACGTCGTAGTCGTGCTTCGAGTCTCGGTTTTAGGCCTTGTAGGATTAAACCATTTGCTCTTTCGACTTGTCCGTTAGCCTGTGGATGTGCGACTGACGCAATGTCAAGCCGACTTGCTCGTTGCAGAATTCGACTAACTCTCCCATAGAGAAATTACTCCCATTGTCTGTGATAATGCTACGCGGATAACCAAACCGGATTATGACATCCTCGACAAATCTTTTGGCTGTTGCTCCATCCAAACTAGTGACAGGTTTAGCCTCAATCCATTTGATTAATTTATCCACCATCACTAAGAGGTGAGTAAATCCACTTGGAGCTCGTTTAAACGGTCCTACCATATCAAGCCCCTAGACCACAAAAGGCCATGTTATAGGTATTGTTCGCAGCTGATCAGCCGGAACATGAGCTTGTTTGGCGTACTTTTGGCAGCCTTTGCACGTCTTGACTAATCGTTCGGCATCTGCCTGAGCTGTAAGCCAGAAAAATCCGTGTCTAAAAGCGTTTGCCACTAAAGATTTGGCTGCAGCGTGGTGACCACACTCGCCTTCATGGATTTCTCTTAGGATTTCCACTCCTTCTTCCGGAGATACGCAACGCTGAAAAACCCCAGAAACACTCCGTTTATAGAGCTCACCTTTAACTATAGTATAGGCTTTCGCTCGTCAGATAATCTGCCAGCTCAGAACCTCGTCTTCGGGTAATTTGCCATCTACCAGATAATCTAGGTAGGGTTGAGTCCAGCTTGGAATTACAGCCAGAACTGCTATTAGAGGTGAGTCGGATTTGGCCGGATATTCCTCATCTACTCCCTTTACTGAGGGAACTTTGAGGTGCTCTAAAAAAGCGCCATCCGGGACCTCTTTCCGCAGAGAGCCTGTCCGAGATAGTGCATCTGCTTCCTCATTTTCTGCTCGAGGGATGTGTTCAACCTCAAACCCTTCGAGCGATTTAGATAAATCATCCACGACAGATTTATACGCTGCCATGTGTTTATTTGCATTACAAATATCCGAAACTTGCTGAGCAACAAGATCTGAATCTCCATAACACATCAAACGTCGGATGCCAATATCCTTAGCAATCCGGATTCCATGCAGTAATGCTTCATACTCAGCAATATTGTTTGTCGTTGTGAAGTGGATCTGTAACACATATAGAAGTTTATCTCCTTGGGGTGATTTGAGCACCACACCAGCCCCCGAGCCCCCTCGAGCCTTAGACCCATCAAAATAGAGGGTCCAATATTCTGACTCAGGGAGGGTCATATTCTCCTTTGTCTCTGTCCAATCAGCGACAAAGTCATCAAGGGTTTGGGATTTGATTGCTGTCCGAGGTTTATACTCAATATCAAAAGCTGAAAGCTCTATGCCCCATTTGACGACGCGTCCGGTGGCGCCACTCTTGTTGATTATATCTCTCATGGGAGCTGTGCTCACCACGGTAATTGGATGCTCCTGAAAATAATGTCGTAGCTTACGAGATGCTAGAAAAACACCGTAAGCCAACTTTTGATAGTGCGGATATCGCTGTTTTGATTCTGTTAGGACCTCGCTGACGAACTACGTCGGACGCTGCACCAGGTGTTCCTGATTTTCCTCCGGTCTCTCCACCACCATAACGATACTAACGACTTTGTTTGTCGCAGCAAGATAGAGCAACATTGGTTCCTGCGGTTCCGGAGCAGCAAGGATAGGAGCAGATGAGAGTACTTTCTTCAGGTCTTGTAGTGCAGCTTGAGCTTCGTCTGTCCAAACAAAATCCTTGGTCTTTTTCAGGAGTTTGTATAATGGTGCGGCTCGTTCACCAAGCCGGCTTACAACCGACTGACTACAGCGATGCAACCAGTTAGTCTTTGTATGTCCTTCAGGCGAGTTGACCTGGAAATATTGAGTATAGCCTTGATTTTGTCTCGGTTCACCTCTATGCCTCTTTGAGACACGATGAAACCTAACAATTTTCCGGCTGGTATTCCAAAGAAACATTTCTTCGGGTTAAGCATGATGTTGTATTTTCGTAGATTGGTGAATGTTTCCTCCAAGTCGTAAATTAGCGTTTCCTTCTTTTTGGACATCACTGCAATATCATCCACGTATGCATGTACATTGCATCCGAGTTGGTCATGGAGGCAACGCTGCATCATGCGCTGGTACATAGCTCTTGCGTTCTTTAGCCCAAAGGGCATCATAACAAAACAGAAGGTTCCGAAGGGGGTTATGAATGAAGTTTTGACTTTGTCAGATTCCTTCATCCGGATTTGGTGATAATCGGAATATGCGTCGAGAAAACAGAGGAGTTCCGAGCTTGTCCTAGAATCAATAACTTGATCAATTCTAGGCAGAGCGAACGGATCTTTTGGACAAGCCTTGTTTAAGGCAGTATAATCAACACACATCCTTAAATCAGTGGTGTCCTTTTTAGGGACCATTACAGATTGGCCGACCACTCAGTGTGGATGACCTCTTCTATGAAGCCGGCTAACTCAAGCCGTGCTAGTTCCTTAGCTATTGCCTTATGCTTTTCATCGCTGAAACGTCGTAAGGACTGTTTGACGGGTTTAGCGTTCGGGTTTACATTTAAAGAGTGCTCGGCAAGTTCCCTAGGTACTCTAGTCATGTCAGATGGCTGCCATGAGAAGATATCTTGATTTGCTTGGAGGAACTTGACGAGTGCGCTTTCCTATGTGCTACCTAGGCCTACGCCTATCTAGGTCACCTTGGAGGGGTCATCATCCTTCAACGGCGTCATCTTCGTCTATTATGATGCCTTGAACTCCGAATTTGGCTTTGTCACCTCCTTCTTCGTTGCGGGCATCTCAGACGGATCTATGCTTTTCTTGATCTCCTGGTACTCCTGGGCGTGCAACATGGCTTCAGTGAAGGCGGCATTTCCATCCTCGCACTCTCGCGCTTTCTTCGGGTCTCCCCTGATAGTGATTACGCCGTTGGGACCTGGAATTTTCATCATATTGTAAATGTAACACGGACGAGCCATAAAAGCCCAGTAAGCCGGACGTCCGAATGTAGCGTGGTACGCGCTCTTGAACGGGACCACTTCGAAGAAAAGTGGTTCCGTCCGGTAATTCTTTGGAGTTCCAAAGGTAACATCCAAAGTGATCTCGCCCAGGGAATTAGCTTGTCTTCCTGGGACAACTCCGTGAAAGATCACAAAGCTATGGTTCAGCTGGGTCTCCGAGATCTTCATCCGGTGTAGCGTTTCGACATAGAGAATATTGATACTGCTGCCACCATCCATGAGGGTCCTGGAGAAACCATAACCGTCAATAAGTGGATTGACGATTAAGGCGTATTTTCCTCGCCTGTGCAACTTAGGCGGGTGATTAGCGCGGTCAAATGTAATTGCCACTTCCGACCAGTCCAAGAATTGGGGGACAGCTGGAACTGTTGCATTGAGCTCATGTAGAACTGTCTTCTTGACCTTTGCTGGTTGAGATCCGAGGAAGGTGACATAAGTGTCTTTTTTGGTCGGAAAATTTTTCTTCCCTTCCGTCTTGGGATTTGAAGCATCGGCTTCCTCCATGTCGGAATCTTCCTTGGTCTCTTTATCTTTTTGGGGATTCTTCTTTCCCTTCTTCCGCTTAGCTTTGTAGCCCGCGGTGTCATCTCTTTTGATGTCGTCATTGAAACGACATTCAGCGTTGGTGTGGGACGAGCCCCCATTGGCGTCTAAGTGATGCACACATGGGTTATTGGCAATGTCGGCCCAAGAGTAGGTTTTGCCTGGTTGCTGGTCTCCTCTACCCTGGACTCTCGAAGTCCCACAGCCACGTCCGCGGCCTCCACCGCGTCCTCCTCGTCCTCCAGACCCGAAAGTAGCAGTGACCACTGCCGTTTCCGTGTTGGGTTTTTCTTCCGAGGTATTTTTGCGCTTCTGAGCTTGTTGCTTTGGTTGTTTTGCCGACTAAGGCACAGCTAGGGCATTGAGTAATCCCTCTGCATCGTCGTTAGCATCTGTGTACTTGCTCGTTTTTTCTATCATCTCTCCCAAATCAGTGACTTTGTCACACTTCAAACGATGACGTAGTAGACCAATTGGGAGGCCTGGAATGAAAGCTTCAATCGTAGTTTGATCATTTACTCCTTCATAGGAGTTCTTGGTGTCGATCCATCATCCGAGGTAATCCTGGCAAGCTTCTCCAGCCTTCTGGGTGCAACGATGTAGGTCTCCGACCGTACAGGGCCTCCGGTATGTGCCTTCGAAATTCTGAAAGAACGCACTTTGCATGTCATACCAGTTGTGGATGGTGTTCTTCGGAAGTTCATTAAGCCATGATCGTGCCGTCTTCCGCAACATAAGTGGGAGATATTGGGTTGGGACCAGGCTGTTTCCGCCTTTGGCGATGCAGCAAGCTTGGAAGAAATCCTGTAGCCAGGTATCTGGCCGAGCAATGCCGTCGTAGGCTTGGATATGTCTTGAGATAGCAAATCCTTCCGGGAATTTTGTAGCTCTGTGATACATTGCAAATGTATCTATAATTTTTGATGCGCCATGCTTGGTTTTATCCACTTTCTTGTGTTTTGTTCCAACTTTGGAGTACTTTTCATATGATTTCTTGAACTAACCTATTAACACGAGCCATAGTGCCAGCTGCCTGTTTTCTGCTGTTTTTGGTTCTAGGAAAGTCGGAAAATGAATATTCTCGGAATTCGACGGGACAAAAGCCAAAGTGCCTTTTTTCCGTAAGTCATCAGATCCTAGAGTACGAGACGGAGAGGGGCCAGGGGGCCACCATACCACTTGGTCGCGCGGCCTAGCCTTGCCCGCGCTAGGGGTGGTGAGGCTAGCCCTGGCACCCCCTCGGCCTCCCCTTCCTCCTATAAGATGCCCTCGGGATGAAAACCCTAAGTGCGCGATCAAAAATACACGAAAGAGTCTGTAGCCGCCGTCATCTCCATCCCTAGATCGGGAGGGATCTGAAGCTCTTCCCGGAACCCTGCCGGAGAGGGGAATTCACCCTAGAGGCCTTCTTCATCACCATGCAAGCCTCTAGTGTGATGCGTGAGTAGTTCATCCTTGGACTACGGATCCATGTAGTAGCTAGATGGCTGGTTCTCCTCCTTTGTGCTTTCATGTCTAGATCTTGTGAGCTCCGTTCATGATCAAGATCATCTATTTGTAAGTCTACATGTTGTGTTTGCGGGGATTCGATGGATATTGAGATGCTATTTTAGATTGATTATTGATTTTATCATGTCTTTGTTATTTGTTATCTTGCATGCTTTCTGTTGTTAGTAGCTATCTTGGCCAAGTAGATGCTAGCAACTCCAAGAGTTAGTATTTATGCTTGATAGTGGGTTCATGCCTCTGGTAATCTGGGGAAGTGACAGAAATCTCTAAGGTACTAGATGTGCTGTTGCTACTAGGGAGAAACCAACAATCCTTTGTTTATAGAACAATCGTATTGTTTACTTTACACGCAGTTCGTAAAGCAATAATCTGTTGCTTGCAACTTAATACTGGAGGGGGTTCGGATGATAACCTGAAGGTGGATTATTAGTCATAGATGCAGTTGGATGGCGGTCTATGTATAATGTTGTAATGCCCAATCAAGTTCCAAAGGAGTCAAGATGATTAGTATATGCATGTATTGCTTTCTCGATGTTTGTCAATTGCCCCGCTGTAATTTGTTCACCCAGCATGTTATCTATCTAAGGAGAGCCACCTCTAGTGAACTATGGATCCCGGTCCTTTTCTTTACATACAATCTACGATCTTTTACTACTTTGTGTTTACTTTCTGCAAACTTCTACTTCGTCTTTCCATTCGATACGTTTAATCCTTTGTTTTTCACAAAACACGGTGAGATTGACAACCTCATCGCAAGTTGGGGACAAAGTTCAGTGGTTGTGTTGTGCAGGTCTCCACGTTGCTACTAGCACCGGTAGTGCGCCCTGCCAAAGCTCAGCTAGTAACACCTTTGGGGTGTTTCCTTGCTCCTACTGGTTCGATTCAACCTTGGTTTCATACTGAGGGAAACTGGCTGTTGTGCTCATCATACCTTCCTCTTGGGGTTCTCAACGAGCTCTACATCAACACCGCACAAACACTTTTCTGGGCGCCATACATAGAGCCATCACTCTGATGCGTGGTCCGAAGCCCTTTGGCCCCACGTAGATATCATCATTTTCGTAGCGCTGCGCCTCTATGTTGGAGTTGATCATGTGTCTTGCGTCGTTCAGGGATAGAGATTATCCCGAATGTCGGCTGTGGCTATGGTGCCTTGGAGCCAGCCTTCGGCTTCTGCCACCACTTCTTCCGCCACATCGTCCTCCTTGGCCCCCTTGAGAGCCGTTGTGCTGACTACTTGGTGGAGAGGGTGGGGCGGCTAGATTGTTTTCGGCTATTCGCCGGCCTTCGTCCGGAGCATCATTATTTCCGTTCCGGGGAGGGTCTTCACTACGACGAGCCCCCTGCCGGCTTGTCCCGGCATGGTTTCCATTGTTCCTTCGTCCGTCGTTCCCACTATGATGAGGTTTAGCCGGACAGCTTGCATGTCTAGGAGGTGGCTTTTTTGACGTTCCTCCTCCCGACGTTTCTCTTTATCTTCTCCCCTTCGATCGTTCGACTCTCGTCGGGGAGGATTCTTCGGATACAGTGCAGCAATGGCCTCTTGCTCGGCCACTGGAGCGACGTTGCTCCAGTCACGTGGGGATCTGCGATGCTGTCCTGATGATCCGGTTCTGGAGTAGTTGTCTTCCCGTCGGTCAGAATGGTGATGCTGTTCCGGAACACGTTGGGGCCTTATATCATTCCAGACTGAGTCCGTGTGATATTGGTCCGATTTGGAGACTAGTTTTCCACTTCCGGATTTCGTAGCCAGTTGTTGCTCTAGACCCTTGGTGAGTAGCTTGATGCCTAATCGAACCTGTTCTGGGCCTGGGTTATTTGACAGGATATCTCGAGCTACGACAGTGTTCTGTACTGGTGTTGGGTACACCAGATCTCCTTTGCCATCGAGACGAGACATCCCTGGATATCCTTCAAAGAGGATCTGTTCACTTCCGGAAATTTACCGTCACATGTGTAACGTTTCTGTGTCTTCTGATGCAACCAAGACATGTAATCGTTAGTTGCCATGCGTTTCTTTTCCCCCTCGATGTTTTTAGCTTCATCCAGGAGTTGTTAATGACGCGCTTCTAGGGCTTGGGACCTTTCATCCAGTTCTTCAGTAGTAAGTTCTGCAGCTGTAGGGATAGGTGTGGTTAATGCAGCATCAATGAGTTTACGCGCACCTTCAGTGATCACGTGTCCATCCACCGATTCTTCTTTTTTTGGCTCTTCTAGGATAAGTGCTCCATCCGAGTCTTCCTCATATTCCTCGCCAATCACCTCCTCTGTCAGAGGGTCTTTTGCCGGGGTCTTATTCTTCTTGTTCTTCTTCTTTGCCTTCTTGGCAGCGCCGGTAGCAAAGACGGCTTTGGGTCCGTTTCCCGGAGTCAAGCTCTAATCGTTACTTTCGAACATTTGTACTTCGGGATTATCTCCGACTTCCATATCATCTTGCACTTTGGGAGAGTGTTCCCTGGATCCTTCATCCATGGCTTCTCCTTCCTCTGCAGCTTTGGAGTTATACTCCTCTTCATATTCCACGGAGAACTTTCAGAAATCTGCCGACGTCATCGATTCATCCGAGGATGCGGGTATGTCGGCGTTTGTTCCAATTGCCTCCAGCACAGAGTCGGTGTTGTCTCCAGCATCGGCCGAGCCGGATCCGGATCCCACGTATCTGACAAAGTGCGTTGCATTCCTCCTGAGGTACCTGCGGCTTTCGCGATCAGCTTCGTCGAAACTTTTGATGGCCTCGAGAATTGCATCTGCGCTTGAATTTTGCATTATCATACGTCGGAGTCTATACCTTAGGAAAGGCCTGTCTGACCTGGCATCGTCAGAGCCTGAATCAGTGTCGTTGATATGCTCCTCCTGGATTTCGACTTCGGTGGGAGGGTCGATCTGGGATTTGGTCTCTCCAAGGAGACCCACTCAAGATTCGACTTGGGCCACTAGGTCTTCTTCAGGCTCGGATTTCTCCACTATCTTCGCAATTGGTGCGGGCTGGGTGGGATTAGGGTTTTCTGAGATCCGGAACTCTGCCGCCTCCGCGGACAAAGGGGACCCAGGAGATTCTTCTGCCTCTATCATCACCGCTGGGGTGGGTGGGATAGGTTCAGCGAACCCGATGTAAACATCGATCTCACCAAAATACATGATTGTGTAGGCAGTTACAACCTCCCTAGCCGGAATCCACATCTCGTTGAGAACGATGAGAGGGACATCGCTGGCGTAGAGGATGCGACCGATGGCGATGGTCTCGCCGATTCCGATTCTTGCAGCTTCCGCTCGGAACGCAGATCCGAAGCTCACTTGCCCCACGGTGGGCGACAACTGTCATTGGATTGATGACAAGTACGCCATGAGGGGGTTCCCGAGGCGTGCGGAAGAGAGGGGTGTGAGACGTGCGGTGTTCCGGGACGGTGAGCACACAAGTTTACCCAGGTTCGAATCCGCCGGCTTTGGACGAATCCTACTCCTGCTAGCAATCCAGTAATACGGCAGAGCCGGAATATGGGTTACAAGAGTTTGCCTGTGCGAGTTGAGATTGTAGACTATTGAGGGTGCCCTAAAGGCTCTCCCTAGGACGGCTTATATAGATATCCGGCCTAGGGTTTACATGAGAGATCTATCTGACTATGACTAAGAGTCAGTTACAGAGTACATATTGAACTACAAGTAACACTACGGGCCTAAGTCGGTAAGTCTTATGGGCCTTCCCGTGGCCGGACAGAACTCCGTCTCTTCTCCCTGACTGGGCCGCCCGTGAAGCAAAGCTCTAACCCGAAGTGGGCCACCCGGGTCAGTGAGGAACTGTGAGGATACCCGGAAAGTATATCCCCAACATGCCCCCGGAGCCATCTCCATTGATCTCTACCATCATCTCCATCGCCATTGCTGATTCCCATGATGAGGAGGGATTAGTTCTTCCTCGAGGCTAAGGGTTCTACCGGTAGCTATGTGTTCATCTCTCTCTCCCTATGCATGATCATATTGTGATCATGAGCTTTGTAACCAAGTAGATCTACCTTGCTACTCAAGTGCTTTAATAGATCTCTGCTCTCCCCATGTGTGTGAAAGTGACGGCGTGCACACCATGGTGGCACTTAGGCTAGAGATTACAGTTACTTGTTATGATTTATATTTGGAGTTGGATGTTTCTATGAAATTGTGGTGTTTGTTTGAACCATCTAGTAGTGTGCGGTTATCTAGATGGGAAAGGCTTACTTTGAGGTGTGCTATTATAGCCCTACCATGGATTAGAGTCTCCAACCGGAGAGTAGTTAAGAGTAGTATAATGAAGAGAAGATATTTATATGAGAGTGTTCACTACTGAAAGTATGATCCCTAGGCCTTGTTTCCAAGAATTGATACACCGTTTGCAATTAGATCTATTGCATGTTTGCTTGCTTCTATCTTTATTTCAGTTTGCCTTTAGTCTTTTCCCACGTCAACCACATGCCATCAAGCTATTTTCTGGCACCGTTACCACTTATAATTATCCATACCACTTGTATTTCACTATCTCTTCGCTAAACTAGTGCACCTATACACCTGACAAGTGTATTGGGTGTGTTGGGGATACAAGAGACTTCTTGTATCTTGATTGCAGGATTGCTTGAGAGGGAATACCTTTCACCACTTCCTCCCTGAGTTCGATAAACCTTGGGTAATCCACTTAAGGGAAAACTTTATGCTGTTCTACAAACCTCTGCACTTGGAGGCCCAACAACTGTCTATAAGAATAGAAGTGCGTAGACATCACTCCACCTATCCCCGCTGCTAGCCCGACAACATCATCTCATGAATATTAGGCCTTCTTACACAATTAATTCTATTACACCTCACTTTCTCCTTTTCGGTAGGCATCCCTCTTGAGATCACCTATGGTCTTTTGGCTGCTTGTGTTTCCAAATCTATATGCCACCTCTCCACATAAATTGGCCGCGTGCTCTACCTGGTGCATTTTCCTTGGCTACCCATGTGAACATAAGGGTTATAGGTGCTTGGACTTGGCCACGCGACATGTTATTATCTCCTTGGCACGTCACTTTCGACGAGGATTCCTTTCCCTTTTTTATGTTGATAACCACCACACTAGAGCCACACCAACTCGAGCCAAAGAAAATCCTCCACCCCTAGATCCAGTTCCGCTCCAACCAACCAGCGCACATCGATGCAGCGTATCAACCTCTAGATCCCCTCCACCAACCGCGTCAGTGCAATCATATCCGACATTAACTCCACCAACCCCCGCTACTATCTTGATAACATCATCCTCGGGATCGTCATCCATTGGCCCCGGTCCCTCCCCTGTGCAGGAATCCACCTCGTCTTCGATGCCACTCAACTCTGATTTGTCCACTCCCACGCTGCCACATCATCCCGCACTGTCGCCTGGTGCTATTTTGGTATGTCTACCATAGAACTCACACAGGATGCTGACACGAGCATAAGATGGTTATTTGATGCCTCGCAAGCTCTTCCCTTGTTCTGCCTACACCACCCTATTTCTCCACTTCCCTCCAATTATAAATCAGCCCTTAAGGACCCAATTTGGCATACTAAAATGCTTGATAAATTTCATGCTTTAATCCAGAATGATAGTGGTGTTTGGTTCCCCGATCTGCAAATATCAATGTGGTCTCCGGAAAGTGGGTGTTTTGGCATAAATTGCATCATGGTGGCTCCTTGGCATGGTACAAGGCAAGATGGCTGGTTCATGGTTTCAGTTAGAAATTCGGTGTGGATTATGGTGAGGCTTTTAGCTCAGTGTTCAAATCCACAATAGGCAGGGTTCTCCTTAGTCTTGCCACATCTCAACAATGGCATATGCATCAATTGGATGTCAAAAACGCCTTCCTTCATGGTAATATTGATGAGCTTGTCTTTTATGAGCAGACATCTAGTTTTCTTGATTCTCAATTTCCTAACCATGTGTGCCACCTCAACAAGTCCCTTTATGGCCTTAAGCAAGCACCACGCCATTGGTTTCATCGATTTCAACAATTCATTCTTTTCCATTGGCTTTGTTTCTTCTAAGTGTGATTCCTCTCTTTTTATCCTTCACAGCAGTTCCTCCATTACCTATTTACTGCTTTATATGGATGGCATAATTCTTACACCCAAAACCACCACTCTATTGCAATCCATCGTTTGATCTCTCAAAAATGAGTTTTCCATGTCCGATTTAGGTGACATCCATCACTTCGTTGGTATTAATGTACATCGAAATAACTCTGCTCTTTTTCTCTGTCAACAACAATATGCACTCGAGATACTTGAGAGATCCCACATGTCTCACCGCAACCCAACTTCTACACCTATAGACACCAAAAGCAAATTATCTGCTACTGATGGAAACCCTTTCTCTGATCCCTCACTTTACCAAAGCATTGTTGGTGCCCTTCAATACCTAACCCTAACTCAGCAGACATCTCATATGCTCTCCAATAGCTATGTATTTTCATGCATGCACCCCGAGACACCCACTATCAGCTCATCAAGAGAATACTCCGCTTTCTCAAGGGAACCTCACATTACGGTCTTCAACTCTTCAAAAACTCCTCTACCGATCTAATTGCTCATTCAGACACCGACTGGGTCGATTGCCCTAATACATGGAAGTCTACTTTAGGCTTCTGCGTCTTTCTTGGATCGAACTTGGTTTCATGGTCTTCCAAACACCAGCATACCCTCTCCCGTTCGAGCATCGAAGCGAAGTACCATTCCATTCCTGAATCTTTCAGAATTTTTTTGGCACTTTCCTTTTTCATGTGGCACGTTGGGCATTAACATATCACCTCAAAGATAGTAAGCCTTATTCCCTTAAAAAAGATGGTAAGCCTTACAAGTATTTCCTTAAATCCTTGAATATGACATATCATGTCTCATAACATAGTTACAAATGCATAATTTGGTCTTTGATTTGGGTGATGAGGGTCTCGAAAGACCCAATGAATTTGAGCTCTGTGGGAACTGATTGGATATCATTGCTCTCAAATATTTGGAAAAAAGTATGAAACTAGATGTTAAACTCTTTACAAGTAACTGTAGGCTATATGGACCTCTTATATAAGGATGTGTATTAATTAGTAGGGAGCTATGTCTACATAAAAAGTAACCATTGTTTGCTTAAAGGAACACACTAAATCCAAATTTCAACTATTTTTCGCTTATCTATTTTTATGTGATGTGTTGAAGCTGTGAAAAAAATTATTTTCCCACAATAAGCTCACGATTAGATGGATTATATCTTAGTTCACTGAAAATGCATGGTTTGGAGACAATGGCCACTCCTCTGATGCACCTGAACAACCTACCTAGAAATTCAGACAATATCTCTTTCTTTTCGTCATACCTTGACTTTTAGCCCGGGAAACCATTAACCGGAAACTATAGCTATGTACAACCATGGGTTTAAGCATGTCCATTGTCAGAACGTATGGACTTGAGAGATATCGATTATATTTAACTAAGAAACTCCTACCAAACATTTGGTTTGTAGGCTTCATACTATCATTGATCAGGTGGAACGTGGATCAGTGCAACATGGAAAAAAAGGGAGGTGGAAGAGGAGGAGGTGAAGCTGGAACATAAAGGGACGCAATAGCTAAACTAAATTTCCAGCTTTGATGGCACTTTCTTATCTTTGCACGTGGAACGTTGAATGTTTTCATAAACATATCACCTCGAAGATGGTAAACCTTACTGTATTCCTTAAATCTTAAAATTCAACATATTGTATCTCATAGTAGACTTATCCAAGTGCATAATGTAGAATCTTGATATGGACGATGCAGGTCTCAACTCACCTAAATAACAATGTGAGCTCCGTGGTAATTCGCGGTATATATATCATTGTTCTCCAACATTTCCAGGGAGAAAACAAGAGAATAGACGTTGAACTCTTCACAAGTAAATGTAGTTGTGGTAGACCTCTTACACATGAATTTGTGTTAATTAGTAGGCAGCTCTATCTACCTTGGCGGTAACCGTTGGTTGCTTAACGACATGCTCTAATCCAAATTTCAGTTATTTTGTCGGTTCTTCATTTTCACGTGACGCGTTGGTTGCTGAACAAAATGCTCTGATCCCAATTTCAGTTATTTTGTCGCTTCTTCATTTTGACGTGATGCGTTGACTCTATGTAATCATTTATATCCAACAGTAAGTCGTGGCACGTTTCTGTTAGTTTAAAAAACACTAGACAGATTTTTCGAAGTACACTGAAAAAGTACAGATTTGAGATAATGGCAATTGTTCATGACTCACCCCAAAAACAAACGTTCGAATTGAGACAATATCTTTTGAGTTTAGCTTATGTCATGGCTTTTGACCCCGCAAATTAATCGGGCAAAATTAAAAGATAACGGATTTAAACATGTTCATTGCAACTTGGCGGCCAGAAGGTATAGACTTGGGACGACATGTCCATTATCTTTCACTTGGTAAGAAATATTTTTACTGAAAATTTGTTTGGTAGTTCACCAAAAAAAAAAGTTGTTTGGTAGGCTCAGGAATTTCTACTGTGGTTATCTTATGCCACCTAGACAGTAGCTAAAAAAGGAAGGGGCAAGTTAATTATTCACAAGTACGAGTTCAAGCCTCCCCATTTACCAAAAGACCGAGCTAGGTAAAACAAAAGAAGAAACTTTTTTTTTGAGGGAACAAAAGAAGCAACTTAATTATGCGCAAGTAGTACAAGTATTAATCCCCCACATTTATGAGGCTAGATAGGAGGGAAGGTCTGACCGGTCTCTCTCCAACATCTCCAACAATGAACAGGAGCCCTCCATTGCAGCCGGTGATCTCAGTCCTGCTCCAAATTTTGGTTCGACGTGGGCAAAACCAGCAGCCCGAAATTTGTTTACCATGGGCGGCAGCGCAAGCGGACACCAGAGCTATTAATGTTGGGGATAGAAATAGAAATATTAATGCAGCAAAGAGAAATAATTATAGTAGTGGAAGATTGCTGCAGGTACGTCCGAGAGCGAGCACCTAGGAGGTTGGGACCACAGTCCGCCGCACAGAGGTTCCCACTCCCCCGACCTTGCTCCCCGCCCTATAAAATGGCGCCCCCACACGCCCTGGAGACCATCGACCGTCCTCACCACTCGCTGTCTTCTACATTGCTCTGCGTGTCTCTGGCGAGGAAGCCATTAGAGGAAGGTTGGAAAGGTGGGGGTTATACTTTATAGGGGGTTTGGGGGTGTGTTCTTGGGGTTTTTCCGGGATTCTTGGTGATGTTTCCTTTTATATGTGTGTTTTTTTAATTCTGGGTGTTTCTTTCCTTGTATATAAATGTTTGTTTGGAAGAAGCTGGACTGGGAGGCATGTCCGGCGGCAAAGACAGGCATGGGAAGGGACCTGCGGAGGAGCCAGAGGAGGACAAATTCCCGGTGGGGCTGCGCGTGCTCGCGGTCGATGATGACCCCGTCTGCCTCAGGGTCCTCCATGCCCTCCTACGTGTTTGCAAATACAAACGTAGGTGCTCTCGATCTCCCTCCTCTCCTTTTGACATAACCCATTAGAGCATGTCGAAGCTGGGAGTAATCCTTGCCTTGGATTTGATGCAGCGACTTCGGTGACAGACGCGAGGACAGCACTCGAGATGCTGAGGGACGGAGGCGAGGAGCAGTTCGACCTGGTCATCACCGACTTACACATGCCAGACATGGACGGCTTCCAGCTCCTCGAGCTCATCGGCCTCGAGATGGATCTCCCAGTCATCAGTATAATTATTAATCTCCCTTGCTCATTTTACACCCAGTTTTGCCAGCTCGTGCTTCACTATTTGGTTGTTGTCATTTGAATTCATGGTCATTAATTAAGAACGTTTATTAGCCCTCAGTCCTGGGGTTTGCAATGTTTCTATATATATACAGGGCCTCCAAATAGCTGATGCATTGGGTGGATGTTTCTCTTTCTTTAGCTAGCACGCATGCTATGAGTGAGATATTATAAATTTACAAGGGTCGTAGGAATCATGTACCTACACAAATATGTTGTTGCACGTATGATCTATTTTTGGCAGCGAGAATCTAACGAAGCGGATCCGTTTCGACCCAGACCACTGGGATCCCATGTGGGGGGAGAAGGGCGGATCTAGAGCAACATGTGGGTTAGGTGGGAGGGTGGGACCGGCTGTTGTGGCGGTTCAATGAAATTAAGCTAAGAGACTCAGGTTACCACAAAAAAAACTAAGAGACTCAGGACAAGGATATAGTGGTGATGCTTGTGGTTCGGAGGGCATGGGAGGTGGTGCTGATATGGCAATATGTTTGTAGTACCCTCCCGAACAAGATTTAGATCTGGTCTCCAATTTTTTGTCGAATCTCAGATCAGACGTGCACAAATGTACACGCATGACCTATTTTTGGTAGAGATGATCTAACGAACTGGATCCCGTTTTGACCCGGACCACTGGAATCCCATGTAACAGTCCATCTGTTAGGTCGGATGGTAGTGGGGAAGTGGGCGGATCTGGAACGACACATGGGTTAGGTGGGAGGGTGGGACCGTCTGTAGTGGTAGTTCATGAGGGCGTGGTGGTAGAAGATATGGGTGAAAATAAGCTAAGTGGCGGGGAGCAAGGAGATGGTGGTGATGCTTGTGGTTAGGAGGCATGGGAGGTGGTGACCAATATGTAGTAGTACCCTCCTGGATAAAATTTAGATGTGGTCTTTTGGAGAGAATCTAAAGAATCGGATCCAATTTTGGGTCAAACCAACATGGTCCTATCTAACCGTTCACCGGTCAGATCAGACGGACAGTGGAGTGGAGGCGGAGCGACACATGATTTAGGTGGTGGTGCGGGGGTGGCGGGGGTTTCATGAGGGTTGGTGGTCAAATATATTAGGTTCTATGTAATTTAATTTTTTGTAATTTTATACCTAATGCATGAAGTCTAGGTTATATACCATTCATATGAAAATTAAAATAAACTAATACGCACAGTTAGACTCATGATGGGTCTTCCAGCAATTCATTATTGGACTTCGCTTCAACCAACTTTCCATCTATGTTAAAAAGACCTTTTTTTTTATACCTTGTAAATCCAATTGACGTTCTTTAAATCTATTTAATCCGGAGAATAGCATATGCATTGAGTGGAGCTACCATGCATGGGTAGCATATAATTTTTTGGTTCAATCAATTTTACACTACGCATGTTTATTTATTGTAATAATAAACTGTTTGACATGCCATTTATTTATAAATACTGCAATATCAGATGACCACTTAATGTGATTTAGAAAATTGCTCGGGTTGATATGTTACCATATAGGCTAGGGAAAATTGGTGAAATGTCAACAGCGATACTTTACCATGCGGTTCATCAACAACTAGAAGTTGTGAACATGTCGTGATGGTTTTTATGCATTGTGTTACAGTTAGTTGTATAACCATTATTTCTATTTAGTTCTACCGAGTGTAAATTTTATCCTTTTTTTTTGCTTTGAAGCATCTAATTGATTGTTGCCGTAATGCATTTTTTGTTCATCATTCATGTGTAATACATTTGCTATCCCAATTGTGTGTCTCGTTTGAAAAATGATGTACACTTTTTTTCTGATATGGAACCTCTGATACAAAACATGTCAAGTTTTCTAAATTTCCACATTCAACAGCTAATTCTCTTGACTATATGTCATGTAGTGCTATCTATGAATGGAGAAAAGGAGACCGTGTATGAGGGGATAGTTCATGGGGCATGCGACTATTTGGTGAAACCCGTGAATATGAAGGATCTCAGGAACATATGGCAGCATGTTGTACTGAAAAAACATGTTGCTATGAACCACAACAACAGTGACAGTGATGATGCCGATCAGAGGATGGTGCAACGGGTAACTGCTAGGAAGGGTGGCGCAAAGAATAGTAAAAAGCGCTCAGAGAAGATAAAAATGGTGGACACTCTCGTGAGAACAGGGGGAGCACGAGGGTACCAACCACTGAGAAGAAGCCAAGGGTGTCATGGACCGGGGAGCTGCACAACAGGTTCCTTGAAGCCATCAATCGACTCGGTGTCGATAGTAAGCTTTTACGATTCTTTCGCTGCTTATTCACGAAGACAAAGTTTCTGGTTCTTGGAATATTTGTTTTAAGTAACAAAATGTTTGGATTATGTAAATGCAGAGGCGGTTCCAAATGCAATATTGCGAATGATGAATGTCAAAAATCTTAGTAGGGAGTGTGTTGCGAGCCACCTTCAGGTTTAATTTCTAGCCTTATGTTTTACTTCTGTGCTTTTGTTCATATTCTTTCAGAGCTAACAATTTTTGGTACATAAGTCCAAGTTTTAGTAATGCATCTTTCATGTAGACATGTGTATGAAACATTTTAGTTGATTTTTCTATGTGAAAATGCAAGACACATGGCCTATATAATGCATTCCCCACATTTTCTAGCGTTTTTCAAACAATGCAACGCCTTCACATCTTTCTGTTTCCCACATGTCTTCCATTTGTTTCCCTAAGAGCATGAAACTCATATAGTATATTATTGCCCATCTTGTCATTTCAAAAGTACAGGCTCGCTCTTAAAAGGGTCGCCGGAGAACCAGACAAGTATAATCCTGTGGTTGACCCGACTGATAAAATGGACATGGATCAGCCAGTAGGCAATGGTGAGAGCATGGAGAGGAACCCTGCGGCGTGGCAGCCCGACGCAAGCAGGTGCCGCACCTCGGCACCTCCCGTCGTCGGATCATCCGAAGATCGCCCAGTGCTGGATGCATTTCATCCTAACCGTTCTGCCAAAGCCTACGTGGGCGTCCTGCGTGAGAAGCTGCTGGAGGCGAGCACTACGTTGCCTTCCTCCCATCCTCGCAGCTCCTCCGTCGAAGAAATGCCAGATGGTGAGCATGTAAACCAGGGCCCGGCCGTGCAGCCACTAGGACCGATCCGCCAGGTCTCTCCCTGGCAGAATGCGGGGCCATCGAGCATTCCTGGCCCTACGGATGGCAGCATGCTCCAGATCAGCCCGCTGCCGAGCTTTGGAGCCTCACCTAGCCAGATGGCAGGAATCTTCAGCAGCAGCAACAACACACCAATGGCTGGCTTCAGTCAGCAGATGACGCCATTGTTCAGCATATCAAGCAACATAGGTCCAGTAGACATGACCCAGACGATGGTCAATGGTGGAAGCTCTCCATTTCCTAGCCTTGGGACGGGCAGCTCTGTCAGGCCGCCGATTCAGATGGCCCAGGACGATTCTGTCGCGTCGGCAGCACAGGTGCCCAATGGAGGGGATGCATCTGGCATTCTCCCTCTGCAAGATGACCCAGCTGATCAGCAAGCTCCCAATGATCAGCCAACCAACAGCAGTAACTTGTTCCTGGAGCAGATTTTTGCCAGCATGGCTAATCACGTAAGGAAAAATTTCTCGATCTTTCACTCTGACTACTTTATGGTCAGGTGTATCTGAATCTAAACTTCTTTTCTCACTACAGGATTTCAATCCAGACAATGCTTTCTTTGCTGAAGAATATTAATTACAGTTTGTTCTCCCCGGCCTGCGCGAGACATGTTTTCAAATTGTGTGCAGGCCAGATGCTGGTCATCGGTCAATGGTGTTTGCACATTGTAGGTGTGGAACCATGTGAACATTGCAGTAGGCTAGTTAGAAGCAGGGTGTGGGCATCTATTTTACATCAGCTTCACTTTCAAATTTGGTGCTTGTTAATGGGCACCATTAATAATAACTTTATGTTACCCGGTGTCAAAGAGGACGTACGTGTGTAATAATTTAGGCTGATTCAGTGGTTAGTGGGAACTCATATCATTCATCTTTAATATTTATTAAAAAATGAAAATAGATGTCAAACTCTAAAAGTTATAACTAGACTCATCTCTATGGTTGATGAATAAATTGTCCAATTACTGATATGGTTGTGAGCGTCACATCGATAGATTTTATATGGCTAGGTAGTTCGCTTGTTGACACGATGGACCCACTATCCATGTCCTGGTGATACGTGGAAAATATCGAACGGGCCACTCGTGAGTTCCAAACAACACACAAAATATGCTCACACTTCATTAAGTTGTACAGGCATTTTGGAAAGCATGTCGACAAAGTTGTACACTTATTTTAGGAAGCACATTAGTGTGCACAGAATATGCTCGTACCCTTAAGTCGTATGCATTTCGGGAAGCATGTGGTTGCAGTGCGAGTCGAGGCAGATCGTTAATCATCGAAGTTGCGTGGCCAAAAAAGATCCATCGATTGCTCATCTAGCAAAAACTGAAATCTAAAAAATCATAAGGACTGCAATTCTGAATATGCCGACACGAAGTTAAAAATAAGAAGAACATGTCAACTCTTATCATTTCACACATTTGAAAATAGAAAAGTATACAATATAAGTTACATAAAAGGCCAGGGAAAGAAGCGAAGCACGTGATCGGGAAATAAGCAGAGATATAGAGCGACGAAGAAGTCTGACACAAAATACACAGCCATAATAAGAATAAGGAAGACACGGAGACACATAAAAACACAAACGCATGTAACAAAAATAAGGAAGACATGTAGGAAAATGCGCAGACACAAACATAAAGAAAAGCAGACATGCTTCGGTCGAAAATAGCACGTCCAATGACATTACTTAATGGGTTCCGCGGTAGAAAACAGAAAATTCCTACGATACGAAGACACATAGTCAAGATCTATCTATGCAGATGTAAAGTAATGAGCGAGGATTTGATGTTCATACCTTTGCAGACTGAGAGTGATTAACGTTCCGAGAGGAATGTGGATGACATAGTCGAACTCGGACGACCTCAAAATCGCGAAGCTACTCGCAAATGTCCCTTTGCTCCTTGTACGACATAGCTGACCTCATGGTCATATCGATATCCAAACTCCAAGCAAAGCATCACAAGTGGTGGAGCCTCGTGGCCTTACACATATACGGTATACAGACATCTCCCGGGTTTTGCTCCAGCAAATCAGCGGAAGAAGATTGATCCGGACCGAATCCAGCAGCACGAGGACATGTGTATGGTGGAGAAACCCCAATCCGTGTATGCAGTTCCAAACTTGGGAACCACATGTGAGGGAGAGGGAGAGAGAAAGAGAAAAGTAAAATCCAATTGAAGGGATGGATTTGGGAAGAGGGGTGACCCTCTTTCTATAGGTCGAAGGGAGGTACTACCTCCCTCAAAGTCCCGGGGAGGGACTAAACATGAGGGAAGAGGTGGATGGAGCAGTCGACCAGCCTCCCCTCATGGGCCCCATGTGGTGGGAGGGCCAGCGGCCTCCCGTGGCCTTCCCTAGGGCGGTGACCCCCTCTTGGGCCTCCTCCGGTGAGGCCCAATTAGGTGGGCTGCCCCTAAAATCCAATTTAAATAATATTTTTAATACTAATTCATTTAATTAATTAAATACATATTATTTAATACCTATCACTCCAAAACAACTTTCGGATCCCTCCGATCATCATCGGATATCTCCGAAACATTTTCAGTATGACCCCAGAACAATTCTAGAGTTCTCTTTCTTTTCTCCTACGATCTTGGATCGATCTCTAAGCATCTCTACCCTTAAGTGTAACACCCTACGACTCTGGAATACACAAACATGATCTACAGACTTTCCGATATGACCAATAGAGGCATCTAGAAACACATAATGGCAACCATGCATTCCACGCTTAACTTGATCGCTTGAACCTTGAACGTCAAGTCTCATTCCTTTTGCTCTATGATACCTAGTTTTTCCAATATTTAATCTTTGGTATCTATATACCTAGTTCGATAAACACATTTACTCATTCCCGTGATATTACATCCCTGTGACCTAGTCACATGTTTGTAGACTTGTAAATGTAATCTCACCGAGTGGGTCCAGGGTATCTATCCGTCACTGGGATGGGCAAATCCCGGTCTTGATACATAGGCCTCAAAACTTCCTCTAGAATACCCGACGCACACCTTTATGGTATCCCAGTTACGGATATGACGATTGATGTGATCAAAGCAGCCTCAGGAGACAGTGATTAATATGATCTCACGATCGAAGGACTGAATCACTACGCTTGCTATATATTGCAATGTTGAACTTTCTGTCTGGATCACATTGCAATAGTAGGGGTTGGGTGTTGTCCATCACTTCATAAGTGACCTCGTTGTTAGTTGGCGTGGTAAAGTCTAGGATCGGGGTCTTCCATCATCATCTGCCCAACGAACTAGTCTAGAGGATACTAGGAACCTGTTTGTTTATATACCACACATGTATTAATGTTTCCACTTAATAAAATTCTAAATTGATACAAAACTATTACGAACTAATGAGATATGTCAATAAAAACATCTTTATTATTGGTCTCTAGGGCATACCTCCATCAATTACATCTTTTTCTTGGCCTAAAACAACTAGGTTGTTGTAAGAAGACATGTTTCAGCCGAAAACAACTCGGCCAATCACATTACATCCTTGTTTCTTTGTCGAAAAGGGTTGGAATGTTGTATGTGAACATTAAAAAATATGAGGAAAAATAAACATATGTACATAGCCTCAAACTGTATGATAAATCTAGCCTCACTACGCTAAATCTATTTCTAAGTGGACTATACTCACGGATCTATGCCTACCGCTATCGCATACACATCCCAGCGTATCGAGCCAGAGAACCTCGTGACCAAAGGAAGGCAAGCTATTCCTCAACCATGGGGGAGATTAAAGGAACTCCTTCATAAGAATCCTTCTCATGGTTTATCTAAAACTATTATATTGATCAATTTTTATGTGAGACTCCCTCATCATCAAAAGGACTTTATGGATAATTATTCTGGAGAATGTTTTACTCATAAGAGTGATGATGAAGCATGAAACCTATTAAATACAATATCTGAGAATACTTATAATTGGGATCTTGACAAAGGTAATAAACCACGTTTACAATATGAATATTCATGTGTAGATAATTTATCTAATTCTATTTTGTTTGAAGAATTGTGTAATAGGTTTGGTCTTGATCCATATGTTTTAGTATAAGTTGTGAAATCATGTGCTAATCATATTGATGTCCCTAAACAAGGATTCGATGTATATGTTTAACCCTTTAAGAATTCGATTATTGTGCCTAAAATCATTAAGTAGGCCAACCAAGTTGCATCTACTAAAATTAAAGAATTGTTGAAACTCCTTCATATCCAAGTAAAGTACAGGAGAATTTACTCACTTCTATTGCAAACAAGAGTTCTAGAAGAAGTTGTATTCCATATGAACAAATTGCAGTTCAACATCAAGTTTCTGCCATATAAGACTGGTATCAGAGCCTATATTCTCTCTTTGTTCTACCCAACCCACCTCACCGCCGATGAGTGATGTTACCATGGCCAGATCTTCTAAACCTTCCTCTCTTGCGCTCCTAGCTCCTCCTCCCTCCATCCATGGATTTAATCTCATCCACTACATCTCTTTCTAGCTTGATATATCGGGCGACAAAATCGTCAAGTGATAGATCAACATCCTCACCCTTCTTACTCGCTACCGTGTTGTCATCGTGTGAAGGAGGAGACGGACTCCCACCTCGCCGATGACAACTGGCACAAGGTCAATGCCACGATATGCGTATGGTTTGTTGCCACCATCACTGATGATCTGCAGGAGATTATCATGAAGATGGATGGCACCGTGTACGAGATGTGGTAGATGGTGCTTCACTTCTTAACCACCCACAAGGTTGTGCGCAGCAGGCATCTGTGCTGTGAGTTCCATTATCTCTGTCAAGACGACATGAATGTGGCGGTATACTCCAGCAAGCTGAAGGCCATTGCATATGGCCTCGCCAATGTCGATGATATGATCAAGGGCTGCCAGCTCGTCCTCCAGCTACTCGAAGGCTTTAATAGAAAGTTTGAGGTCCAAGTTGATATCCTTCGGGGCATGATGCCACTATGGTCCTTCTCCAATGTCCAATCCCGCCTCCTCCTTCACAAGATTTTTGTAAACAAAAAGTCCATGAACATTGTCGCTCGAGCCATGGTTTCCAACAACAACTCCTGATCTGGATCGTCCAAGAACAGCGGCAAACACGTTGACCGCGACGGCTAGTACAATGGAAACCGTGGTGGTGGCTCCAACCACGAGAATGACGGTGGACATCATGGTGGACACAATGGTGACTAACGTGGTAGTCACTGTGATGGACACTAAAGTGGTTCCGGAGCAGAATAAAAAAACCTAGAGCGAGAACGGCATAGCCAAGATCTACTCTATGCAGATGTAAGGTAACAGAGGGATTCTCTATTCATAAATTTCAAGACCTAAAGATGGATTACATGCACATTCAAACGTTGCTATTGTAGTTGTACGGCATAGCCGACCTCAACATTGGCATCCAAGCGTCTAATGCCACAAATGGAGGCACCTCCGAAGTTCTACACGCATGCGGTGTAGAGACGTCTCCCGGGCTCTGGTCCAACGAAGCATTGTAATAAGATTGATCCGGACCAAATATCTAGCAGCACGACAATGTGCGTATGGTGGAGAAACCCGTATGCACGTTCCTACTTGGGAACCACATGTGAGGGAGAGATAAAGGGAGAGAGAAAGGTAAAAGCCAATTGATAGGATATATTTGAGGTGAGGGGTTTCCCTCTTTATATAGGAGGAGATGAAGCACCACAAGGAGGAAGGGGCGGGGTGGGACAATTCACACCGCTAGCCCCATGTTGGCCACACGCAGGGTGCCCCCTTGGCCCTCCTTGGGGTGGCGCCCCACCACATGGGCTGCCCCTAAAATCCAATTTAAAAATATAGTTTAATATTAATTCATATAATCAATATTAAATACATATTATTTAATTCCTTTAACTTTGAAAGACCTTTTGGAACCCTCTGATCATCATCGGATATCCTCGGAACCTTTTCGGTGCCACCCCGAAACTATTTCAGAGTTCTCTCTCTTTTCTCGTACGATCTCGAATCAATCCTTAAGCGTCATCTACCCTTAAACGTGCTACCCTATAGTTCCGGAATGTGTAGACATGATCGAGACACTCTCCAATCATTTACCAATAGCGGGATCTGAAAACCCATGATGACCCCATGCATTCCACGAATTAACTTGATCGCTTGAACCTTGAACATCGAGTCCCATTCACTTTGCTCTTCGATACCTGGTTTTTGCATGACCTGATCTTCGGAATTTCTATACCTAGCTCGAGTTTTTTACAGACAAACACATTTACTTGTTCCCATGATATTATATCCCAATGACCTAGTCACATGTTTGCAAACGTGTGGATGTAATCTCACTGAGTGGGCCTAGGGTATCTATTCGTCACTCGTATAGGAAAATCCCGATCTCGCTGCATAAGCCTCAACTTACCCCTTCAGAATACCTAAGTGACATATTTATGAGCACCCTATTAAGGTGTGACGGTTGATGCATTCAAAGTAGCCTCGGGTGATAGAGATTAGATAGGATCTCATAGTCAAAGGAATGGGTTACTGCGTTTAACTAGATATCGCAATTTTGAACTTTGTGACTGGATCTCATTGCAATACTATGGTTGGGAGTGTGTCCATCACATCATTCATCTAATGACATGACCTCATTGTCAATTGACATAAATATCCTTGATCGAGAAATCTCGATCATCGGCTGACCAATGAGCTAGTTGACTAGAGGCTACTAGGGACTTAGTTTGTTTACATACCACATGTGTACTAATGTTTCCGTTTAATACAGTTGTAACATGGTATAAAACTTATTATGAACATTTGAGATATGACAACAAAACATCTTTATTATTTGAATCTAGTGCATATCTCCTACAGTCTCCCACTTGCACTAGAGTCAATAATCTAGTTATTGCTTCTTACATTTAACACCTATGACATTCCGGTGTTGTCCACACCTATGGTATTCCGGTGTTATCCACATCCGTTGCTTGCGGTAAACCTAATCTCCAGAACTGACACTTTTAGCTCTGTGTGTATTTGCATGTCTTTGCGTCTCTACGCATCTCTCATTCTCCAATGGGATGGCTTTTATCAATTTAGTTGTCTGGTGAGACCTCAATTTCTTAGCCAAAACTATGTTTACACTATTATCATACAATAGATCTTTATAGTATAGACAATTTGGAACTGTACCTAGTTTGATAAAAAAACTACTTGACACAAAAGCCCTCTTTATGTTGCTGCTAGAGCAATCATATACTCAGCCATTCTTGATGAAATATCTCTCTAAACCCTGCCACTAATGCTAATATTCAGAGGGGTATGCAATCCTTTCTTTTTTCTGCGTAGATAATGTCATTTAAAGGAGGGAATCACTACATTAAAGTCAAAGATACGAGATTTCCAATAACCAGAAGAAACCAGGAGACATACAACGGAGTCAGATGCTTTAACGACCAACTATACGGCCGGAGCAAAAATTCCGACCATATAGCTCCGGTCGTATAGTTGGTGCCACCACCATTAGGTCAAAAAGAACAACTTTCGTGAAGGGACCCCTATATAAAGAAGCCTCAGGCGACGGGAAAACAATGCTCACTCCATCCTAAAGAAGCCAGACCTCGCCAAAAAGCCGCCTCAGATCTCCAAACCTTTCTCCATCTCCATAGCCATATTCCACCACTTGTAATAGTAGATATCTTCTCCGATTGGCGACATTGTAAGACTATTGCTATCAATCTTATGATTTTCATTACAATGTTTATGATTATTGATCTCATCTCTATGTGTGAGTAATTCTCCTAGGGCTAAGGGCTTCGGCCTAGCCATGTAGCAATTGTGCATGTTATTTATCATAGATGGGATCGTGTATTAGTTTGTATGACATGATGATTATTGTATCCTCTCTTGCCTCAATCTAAGGATTTGTCAGGTACCCAACACCCCAAGGGTTGAGCCAGGTATAGGGAGTATGAGTGATGACTGATCTGCGGGTTGGGAACCCCAGTGACAGAAGGGGTAGTACGGTTGTATGTGAGGGATTTGCTTGGGATTAATAGTGACATTACTATGCATATCATTAGTTCTATTTCTTCTATGGATGATACTAGTAGATTATTGCTATAAGAGGTTGTGGAGGTGTAGCATCCCATCTGTCTAACAATGGTAATGCTACTTGTTCTAGTAATATAATGGCTACTTCCTACATATAATTGTTGCATCATAATTATATCATGCTCATATTATCATGCCACCTTGCATTTGAGCATCATATAAAACCCTTTTCATTTGGTTCTTCTCTCATATGCATTATTAATTGTATTGGCTCTTGATATATTGTATTTGAATCTTGATAAATGCTTGATGCCCAAGTTGAGTTGGGGGCATATCTTTTATTCCACTTCATCACCTTTCTTAGTCACCACCTCATAATTCCACCACCCTTCTTTTGGGTCCATCCATCATCTCCACCATCTTAATTATATATAAGCCCATGTTCTTCTTTTGGTATCTATTCTAGCTCATAAATAATTGAGGATGGTTCCCTCTACTCTCTACATGCTTCCATATCATGGCTATAATTGTTTTCACAATATTGTGTATGGTAGCATGTTTGCCACCTTTGTATACCATTTGTGTTGAAAGGCTCCCATAACCAAATTTGGGGAAGTAACCCAAACTTGAATTCTTATTAAAACTAGTTGTTTACACCACTAGCAACAATGCATTTAATGCATGCATGCCCCATGCAAGGATTGCACTCCTTTTATCCCTAACCTTTTTATTTTTCTTTTAGTTGATTTGAGTGGTCTTTGGATGGATCAAATTCATATAAAATCAAATGGAAAAGAAAGAAAAGAAACCTACACCTAGCTACACCACAACCACCAAAAACCCTAAGACCCTACCTACCCTCTCTCTTTACTTTTTCCTCTCAAAACCTAAACCTCCTTTCTCTTTCTCTCTATCTAACTCGAGCCTCACCTCACCATTTGGCCTCACCATGTCGAGCCCCTCTTCCTCACTGCCCATGGGGACCTACCCCATGCTAGCTACCCTCTTTAACCTAACCCTAACCCCAAGCCTTCCCCCTAGCCTAGCCGAGGCTAACCCGAGCCTCCCCTCTCCTTTCTCCCTTTCTCTCTCTGCCACAAAGGGGCCACCCGAGCCTGCATCGCCTTGTCCTCACCCTGGTCCACCTGTAGCTGCCTGCCTGGCCTCCCATGCTCAGCACGTGAGAAAGGAGGGAAGGTGGCACCCGAACCACCTTTTTATTGTTCTCCACCCCGAGCCCCACAGCATCCCCCCCTCTCTCTCGTCCCTAACTACTCCCTCTCCCTCGTCTGGTAGTAGGCTCAGATCCACATGGCCTCGCCCTTTTTCTCCCCACCACCTGCCTGCCGCCGATCCTCTCCAACTCCGACTGTCATCGGCCTCACCTTCCCCTCCTCGCTCAAGCCGGTGGCGTGGAGTTTGGGGCGTCGAGGAAGAGCAAGTCGAGCCCCTGCAACGCCCCTGTACCCGCAGACAAGGAGGAGGAGCCCCAGGCCACGCTGCACCCCGACGCGCCGCCGAAACCCTAGCTTCGGCCGACCGTCTGCCTCGTCGACGCTCTGCTGCTCCCCAAGCCGATCCGACACCACCGTCCTCCCCGTGGTGAGCCACCCATCCCCGCTGACACCCTCTCTCTCTCCATCGCGGCCTAGCCTCGCCGAACCACAGGACGAACGCTCTCTGGGCGCGTCTGTGTCTGCACGTCCGCGCGCCGCACCGCGTTAACTAGCCGCCCATCCCCCTCCTAATAACGTCCCTCTCCTACCACAGTGGCTACCGCCTCCGAGCGCGAGCCCCAGGTCCCCGGTTCGAGCCCCACCGCGCCGCGATTTTCCGCCGCCAGCCTCGTCAGAACGTGGAGAAGATCCACAGTGGCCGCGGCCACTTTGCACAAACCCCCCCTCTTTTATTTTTTCCTCAAGCCGCGGTACACCGAGCCCCACCGGTCAGGCCCCCTATGCTTTTTACAAAAAGGCACCCGCTTTTTCTGCACACTCAACCCGCGCCCCAGTCCGTACCCACCTATCAGCCTCTGCGGGCTCAGCCACAGGCACGTGGGCCCATAGCCGCTGGCCCCACCTATCATTCGTAGAGGCTAGGTAAACCCGCGGTGTAAAAAGCTTTCTGCGTGCTGCGTCGCCTAGTCAGGCCGGTCCCATCCGTCAGCGACTGGGGCTGGAGTAGGGCTGGGTAACAAAAGTATTTGCGTTTATCTATTTTAATAAAAAAAATTCAAAAATGTTTAAATACCAATTCAAATCTGATTTTAAATAACTTTTAAATTATAAACCCAAATAATACAAATGATATATGTTTTTGAATCAGAAAAATGTGAGGAATTCAAATATGCTATTCAAAATAATGTTTGAACACTTTAAATTTTCGAGATGATTAAAATTACAATAAAATGCCCTTTTCTTAATAAATTAATAACTTTATTTCTACAACTCCGAATTCGACAAATAATATGTCTAAATCGATCAGCGCGACGAGCCCGTTCTATCTATGCAGTCCTTGTTCTGAATTGAAGCATGCATCATGCCATATTTAAAAATCAGAACTGATTATGGCAATAAAACTTGACTAAACAAATAATAAAATGCTTTATTCTTGTACCCCACACCTCACCATGCCATGCTTTGTTAAAGCCAGGTAAATCGTGCATCATTCATCATGGCATGCTTGTTTGCTTGTCGCATTTTAATTCATATGCGTGTGCACTTTATTTATGTTGGCCCTTGTTTGTTTGGTTCTTCTTCGAATAGACGCCCAGCAGGAGAATTATCAGGAATCACATGAGTTCTACCCAGATCCATCTCTCGCTTCAACTGAGCTGCCAGGCAAGCACTACCACATGCTTGCATACATATAGTACCTATTGCCTCTATCTTATTCTTGCATCATTGAGTCGCGATTGCATTAAATTGAATCCCAAGTACTGCATAGCCTTTACTTTTAAACCCCACCGCAGCTTGTTCCTCCATCCCATGAGCCATTACTACAGGAGTTGTTTGAGCCATGCGAGTGTAGAAAATTATGTGTAGGGTATGTGAGTGTCTGATGGATAACGAGGTACCTAAACAACTTAACCTGAGTAGGAATGGGAAAACTAATGAAAGAGGCACCGGTGAGCAATATCTGCTATTTGGTTTTTCATGCTCACTTGTGTCCCGTAGGACCCCGAGTACTTGATTCCTGTTTCTTCACTATTCGCACTATCCACATCCGGGAGGCCTTATGGACCCCCCTGAGCCAGAGCTTGATTCATTTCTATTTCTTGGGGCCACAATTAGTTTGGGGTTTTATTACTATCCTATACTTATGCCATGTTTACTGTTTATTTACGATTGTGCGTGGAGCACTTGTACTGTTTTGGATCGTGACACGTTTTTGCTGTATCAACAAGCCCAGTCACATTTTTGGGTTCCCAGTCGTTTACCGCCGTCCACACAAACCTTGAGTCCGTCTCGGAGTTAGCTAGCTTCGTTGCGGGTAGCTTAACGGGGTGGCCCCCTAAAATATTACTGAATCCTGTGATCGCTTTGTCGTGAATGCCTCGTTGGGTTTTGAGTTGGTTTTTCTGAGGTTGATCGAGTGTGTGTTGCTATTTGTGCACCCCTGTAGGGTAAATCTTTCTGAAAGCCGTGTCCGTGGTTATGGATGACTTGGAGCACAGTTTCTCGATCATAGACAAGTCTAACTAAAGTACCGCTTTTAAATTGACTAAGTACCTGACTAGTAAATAGTGCAATACTCATGGAATGGTTAATAAAACTGCCAACATATGGGGGTTGTTCGTCCGCTTCCTCGTTGGTAAGCGAGGAGGAGGATGGATCTGTTAATTATACTGTTATAACTGTTGTTCTAATTTCACGGACATCCGTCTATCATTGGTTAGGCGGATGGTTAGCGAGTATCTATAGACTTGTTAGTTATTATCTTTTGATGCAATTAATTCACCCCAGGTTGTGTCCCCTTTAGAGGCATAAAGACTTGCTGAGTACCCCTAGGGTCTAACACGATAAATTGTTTGATTCAGATGAACAGGTGTACCCGCAAGATGGATACTGGGTGGAGGAGACGAATGATGTTGGCAACGATCACTCGATGTAGAGATTCCGGGAACGGGGATCCGTGAGATCTGTGGGCGGGATGTGTTTATTTATGTGGCATCTTATGCCGATTTGCTTCTTATCCGTACTCGGATCTTGATTTCCGTAAAATATTATCTCTATCTAGGATATTTGAATCTTGCCGTATGGCGTTGCAATATTTCTATTTCTTTTAGATGGAATGGCTCTGAGGATTGTTGTATGTGGCTTGCATACATACTCATTTGTGTATCTAGTTGATCCCTTCGCCTACCGATTACGCCGCTCGTTCTTGTCCCGATGATCTGAAAGTGGTTAGGACGGCCGAAAGGTCTACCGTGAGTGGCCCCGGGCCCCACCATACTATTTTAACCACTTTCGTTCATCCCGGCATGTAACTAAGAGCGTAATTCACCGAGGTAGTTATAGGAGGCAATAGCAATTATGGATGCACTGCCCATATATAATTTATCTTGCTCTAACAAGTACACGCATACTTTATTTCTATCTTTTATTTCCATCAGATGTTTTGCATAGCTACAGGTGAAACCGAATGCCCTAGGCCCTCTCTCTCCATCATCGACAACAACAAAAAGACGCAAGCTATTGGTCCGGTAAAAACACAAAGGAATTCTAAAACTCCCAAAGGTTCGTTAAAGTAACTTCACTACGCATTCGCTTCCCGAGGATTCGATAACCTAGGTCTACTAGAGAAAAAGAAGCTACACTACATCCGTAATCCGGATCGAAGGTATCAGTACTCCAGCTCATCGGGGAGAAGGGCAACTTCAAGCGGCCGTCCAATAGTTGCCAACACTCTAAATTGCCCACCGCATGAGCCCCTGCAGCTCCAACCGTGGGCCATGAATCCCATGCTCTCCACCAACGAGCCGCGACCTACGAACAACACGGTCGCTGCCAACGGCCAGCCGATCGACGTGCGGACCCACATTGTCAACAATCAGGCTTGGCGAGCGTGCCAGCCAAACGAATTGAGGCACACACTCACCAACCGTGGCAAGCCGGAGCCAAGGGGCTCCCTCAGCCGGGTCGGCCCACAATGCTTCGGACCAATGATCTGAGGCAAAAAGTATTCGACCAACTTCAAGGCACCAAAGGAGATTTAGAAGTATGACCCGACGTACGACCCGGCGGTGTGGCTCGATACATACCTCATGGAGATGGGGATCACCAGCCACACCGACCTACTTGCCGCTCGCTACCTCCTCCTAATGATGGAGGGGGCGACCCGGCAATGGCTCAACACCCTCCCCCATGGACAGCGCGCATCGACTCATGGGAGGACATGAGAGAGGCCTTCCTCAGGAACTTCGAGGGCTCCTACACCCGCACCACCACCATCGAGGACCTAGAGTGCTGCATCTAGGCACAGCTGATGGCTCAATGCATGGCGCCCAGAAAAATGCTCGATGGCGGTGTTGATGTAGAGCTCGTTGGGAACCCCAAGAGGAAGGTATGATGAGCACAGTAGCAAGTTTCCCTCAGTTATGAAACCAAGGTTTAATTGAACCAGTAGGAGCAAGGAAACACCCCAAAGGTGTAACTAGCTAAGCTTTGGCAGGGCGCACTACCAGTGTTAGTAGCAACGTGGAGACCTGCACAACACAACCACAGAACTTTGTCCCCAACTTGCGATGAGGTTGTCAATCTCACCGTGTTTTGCTGAAAACAAAGGATTAAACGTATAGAATGGAAGGAAGTAATAGTTTGCAGAAAGTAAAAACAAAGCAGTAAACAGTTTGTAGATTGTATGTAAAGAAAAGGACTAGGATCCATAGTTCACTAGACGTGGCTCTCCTTAGATAGATAACATGTTGGGTGAATAAATTACAGCGGGGCAATTGACAAACATTGAGAAAGCAATACATGCATATACTAATCATCTTGACTCCTTTGAGACTTGATTGGGCATTACAACATAATACATAGACCGCCATCTAACTGCATCTATGACTAATAATCCACCTTCAGGTTATCATCCGAATCCCCTCCAGTATTAAGTTGCAAGCAACAGATTATTGCTTTACGAACTGCGTGTAAAGTAAACAATACGATTGTTCTATGAACAAAGGATTGTTGTTTTCTCCCTAGTAACAACAGCACATCTAGTACCTTAGAGATTTCTGTCACTTCCCCAAATTACCAGAGGCATGAACCCACTATCGAGCATAAATACTAACTCTTGGAGTTGCTAACATCTACTTGGCCAAGATAGCTACTAACAACGGAAAGCATGCAAGATCACAAATAACAAAGACATGATAGAATCAATAATCAATCTGAAATAGCATCTCAATATCCATCGGATCCCCGCAAACACAACATGTAGAATTACAAATAGATGATCTTGATCATGAACTGAGCTCACAAGATCTAAACATGAAAGCACAAAGGAGGAGAACCAGCCATCTAGCTACTACATGGATCCGTAGTCCAAGGATGAACTACTCACGCATCACACCGGAGGCTTGCATGGTGATGAAGAAGGCCTCCAGGGTGAATTCCCCTCTCTGGAAGGGTGCCGGGAAGAGCTTCAGATCCCTCCCGATCTAGGGATGGAGATGACGGCGGCTATAGACTCTTTCGTGGATTTTTGATCGAGCACTTAGGGTTTTCGTCCCGAGGGCAATATATATGCGGAAGGAGAGGCCGAGGGGGTGCCAGGAGCGGCCACACCATCCCCTGGCACGGGTCAGGCCTGGCCGCGCGGCCAGGTGGTGTGGTGGCCCCCTGGCCCCTCTCCGTCTCGTATTCTGGCACTTGATGACATCTGGAAAAATAGGCACTTTGGCTTTTGTCCCGTCCAATTCCGAGAATATTCATTTTCTGACTTTCCTGGAACCAAAAATAGCAGAAACCAGGCAGCTGGCACTGTGGCTCTTGTTAATAGGTTAGTCCAAGAAATCATATGAAAAGTACTCCAAAGTTGGAACAAAACACAAGAAAGTGGATAAAACCATGCATGGAACATCAAAAATTATAGATAGATTTGCAATGTATCAATAGCGCGAGTCGACCCGCCACTGGGTGCAACAGTGGCAGGACCTATGAATCAACGCCTTCGGCATCCACCCGGACACGGTGATCCACTGCTTCAAGAACGCGTGCCGGTACGAGCCCCTGGTCGCCAAGATCAAGAAGGTCTACCAGACGCTCGACAACATCCATGGCCTCCTCAAGATCTCCAAGCGCTACGCAGAGGAGGATCCCAACCAAGACTCCAACAACGAGTCAGGGGAAGATGCCGCACCGGCCACAACACCAACGGGAGATAGCACGAGATGCGCTATAGCAACACTCGCCTCATCGGCAAGCAACACGGTGACGGGCGAGTCAACTTTGTCGCCAATGCCGGCTATGGGCAGCGCGACCCGAAGAACTTCCGTTGTGACAGAGGGAACTACTGCGACAGTGGCAACTACCGTGCCAACAACACTGCCAGATCGAAATTCGACCCCGCGGCTCTACTCTCCCAGCCCTGTGTCTACCACAACAGGGAAGGAAAACCTGCCACCCAAACAACAACTGACTTCCACTCTCTCAAAGATATTGAAAAGGCAAGGCGAGCAAAGGAGTGCAACAATGACGACCCTCCTCGGGACAACGGCAACAACGGCGGCTTCGGCCATGTAGCCGGCTTGCTACACACGTTCATCGGCTCGGCACCAAGTGCGAGAAGAAGGTGCCCGCCCGCGCATTCGCCATCAATGCGGTGACCCAAGTCGACATCCCCCACTTCCTCAACTTGTCTGAGAAGAACATCACTTGGAGCCATGAGGACCACGCGTCGCGGATCGAGTACCCCGGGCGAGTCGCCCTGGTGGTCAAGCCCAAAGTGGCTGACTACTGGCTCCCCAAGACCCTGATGGACGAGGGAAGCTCCATCAACATCTTGTACCTAGATACCTTCAAGAGGCTGCAGCTCTCGTAGTCAATGATCGAGCCGACTCTCACCACCTCCCATGGCATCGTCCTCGGTCGAAAGGTGTACCCATCTGGCAAGGTGACGTAGCCAGTCACCTTCAGCACACAAGCCAACTTCTGCACCGAGCGGATCGTCTTCGAGCTGGTGAACTTCTGCAGCCCCTACAACCGCGTCCTGGGGCGACAAGCCTTCGCCAAGTTCATGGCAGCGCCGCACTACGCATACGCCATGATGAAGGTCCCCGAACCACGTTGCATCATCACTGTCCACGGCGACCCCGACATGACTGTGGAGATCGAGGACAAGGGCGCCCAGCTCACCGATGCAGTCATCGCCGAGGAAACCAACCACGCATACGAGCTCATGGAATACGCGAGCAACATTGACAAGGACGACCCCATGATCCTGAAGAAGCCCACCTTGGAGAACTCCAGGGGAGCAGCTTTCGAGGCGACCATGCAGACTCGCACCATCAAGCTCGTCCCGGGTGACTCCAGCCAGAAGGTCACCATCGGGACCAACATGAGCCCCGTATAGGAAAGCGCACTCATCGAGTTCTTGCGTGAGAATCGCGACATCTTTGCATGGAAACCATCTGATATGTCTGGTGTCCCGAGGGAACTCGCTGAGCACAAACTCAATGCCAACCCCAAAGCGCGACATGTGAAGAAGTTGATGTGGCCCTTCAATGAAGAGCATTGTCGGGCAGTCGCTGAAGAAGTGCAGCGTCTACTCGCCGCAGGCTTCATACGGACAATCAAGTACTCCAAGTGGCTAGCAAACCCAGTCCTGGTGCTGAAGAAGAACAACACTTGGAGAATGTGCATCGACTACACCAACCTTAATAGTTCTTGTCCAAAGGAGGAGCTCATCGTTCCCCACATCGACCAGATCATCGACTTGACCGTGGGGTCGGAGTTGTTGTGCTTCCTTGACACATACTCTGGTTACAACCAGATCAATATGGTGGTCAAGGATGCGGAGAAAACAGTGTTCATCACGCCATTCGGCGCCTTCTGCTACACAGCCATGATGTTCATCCTTAAGAACGTCGGCGCGACCTACCAACGGTGCATGCAGGAGTGCCTTGTAAGTCAAATTAGCTGCAACATCCATGTTTACATCGACGATGTGGTGGTGAAGTCAACCCGCCAGAGCGACCTTCTCGCTGACCTGGCCGAAACTTTCGCAAATCTATGATACGTCCAAAACGTATCTACTTTCCCGAACACTTTTGCTATTGTTTTTCCTCTAAACTTGTGTGATTTGGATACAACTAACACGGACTAACGATGTTTTCAGTAGAATTACCTTAGTGTCTAGTTTTTGTGCAGAAAATCAACTATCAGGAAAAATCCCAGAAAATAAGCCAAAAATCCTATTTCACCACAAGACTCACGGAGCTAGAAGACGAGACGGAGGAGGGCTACGAGGGGCCCACACCACCTGGCCGCACGGGCCAGGCCAGGCCACGTCTCGGGGTGGTGTGGCCGCCTCGGTCACCCCCTCGGCCTCCCTCTTCGCCTATAAGTTGCCTCTTGACCTAAAAACCAAGGGGGGTTTGACGTTTTTCTAGAAAGAGTTCCACTGCACCGCCACCACCAGATTCCGTGATTCGGAACCAGAAACTCCATTCTGGCACCCTAGCGGGACAGGGAATTGGAGGAGATCATCATCACCATCGCTTCTCCATCGACCATCCATGTTTCCCCCATCCATGAGTGACGAGGGTTTAACTCATCAATGCCCATTGTTATGGACTTTGGTTTTGGAGAAGGAGGGAGTGTTGGAGACATCTATCGGCTAGCAAACAAGCACACAGGGGACAAAGGATTTACCCAGGTTCAGGCCTCATAGATGTCCCTACTCCTGCTTGTCTGTTGTGGAATTATCGAAGGATTCGAAAGTTACAATGGTGCACAGATGTAATCTGGCGAGAGTTGTGGAAACTAGGGTTGCGTGTGTTCTTCTCGCTGCCCCCTCCTAGCCTTTATATAGATAGGTTGGGTCTCGGGTAGCAGGTCGAGTCGGTTACAAGTTAGGGTTTTCCCCTTCAAACTTTCTATCTTTAGCTTCTTCTTGCCCTTCAAGCAATCGAGAGTCCGCAGGTTACTCGAGTCCTATCATCTGGGCCTTGGCGACACCGTGGGCCTGTACGTATTTAGACCATATATACCAAGCTCGAGTACCTATAGGGTATACCCATGTCAGTAGCCCCCGAGTATCCAGTGGAATCGTAGATTCGACTAGGTACTTTTTTTGAAGTCTTCGAGTGCTTGAATGAGTACATTTTCGACTACTTTCATTTATGTCATAGGGATTGTTGATATACGTGCCTGATATAGCCAAAGTATCGGTATCACTTAACCACCTTAGGGTGAAACAACGCAATCTACTCGAACTTGAGTCCCCGGACTCGAATCCGGAAAAGTGCTGGCGTAATTCGACTCAGCCCGCGGAGGTCTTACAGGAGTCGAATTCCAGTTATATGGGTGTGAGCACTTGACGCGTCCGTCAAGGCATGTTCATCGTGCCTGCAGGCACAGATATATTTCTGGTAGTGCGCAGTTAAATGCGTTGCCAGGCCTTTATTCAGGTCTTACCTTCACGCTGTAAGTACGGCATCCGAATTTTATCATCGCGGAGATGATTCGGGTGACCCAGGAGACGTAGTCTCTTTGTAGGGAAAATTATGACGCGGTGTCGCCATGATCTGCGAGTGCGGATGTAATCAACGCACATCTTTCGTGCAAATAATCATAGGATGCGCGACCAGCGCTCCCTATGGGAGTAGCCCCCGAGTGCCTGGTTGAGTCGAAGACTCAGGCAGGGACTAAAGAAATTTTGCGACTGCTGTCATCTTTGTTTGTTTGTTTCAGTCGAAAACTTGTGTTGCGACTGCTATCGTCTTTCGCTTGCATGTTTCAGTCGAAATTGTTTCCGGCGCTCCCTATGGGAGTAACTCACGTCCATAGTCGAATCGTGTTTCGAGTGGTTGGGTATGATTGTGATTGCCTGTATCCCTGCAATAAGAAAAGAAATTCATAGGGTGCACGACCAGTGCTCCCTATGGGAGTAGCCCCCGAGTGCTTGGTGGAGTCGAAGACTCCAGCAAGGACTAAAGTAGTCGAAGTTTTCCGTTGCGTAGCTGTTGATGACGTCAGTGCTGACGCTTGCATGACCTCAGCTGCCCGCGTGAGCGGTTTTGACGGGATTTGACGAGCGGTGGGTCCCACTTTCTGACTTTGATTTGACTGGGCGTGCGTAATCTTATTATTAACCGTGCCTCCTCGATTTCCGCGCGTATTGGGAGCAGTGGAGGGACGGTTCGCGCTTCCTCTTCTCCACGTGTCGAGCGCGATGCGTGCCACGCGTCCAGTAGGGTTTTTGTGAGCCGTTGGATTGCATCTCCTAGGGGGTTAGGTAGCGATGCTATGGCGGTAATTTTCCATCTGCGCTCCTTTCTTCCTTGCTGCCATCGCCATTGCTGCTGCTCATCTGCTTTTCCCCTGCACTCATCTCCTCCTCAACTCTGGACCACCTCCGCTCGTTTCCAAGTTATTTCCTGCGCTCTCATCGCCGTCGTGCAATGGGAAAGAAGAAAGGAGGCGCTGCCGCTGAATCCTCGGCCACCATTGCCGCGACGAAGAAGAAGGGTGGCCCCGCTACTACGGGCACCAGTGCCGCCGCCGGCGGGAAAAAGAAGGTCACGGGAACCCGCGTGACCAATGGCGCATGGCATCCTTCTATCATCAAGGCTTCGGATCTACGTCTTCTTCGCCAAGACGGAGTTATTTCTGCAGCAGTCGCCGATGCGCGCGTCCCCAGCGGTGAAACCATTCCTGTGCCTCCCGCTGGTTTTCGAGTGATGTTTCTTGCATTCATCATTCGCGGTCTTTCTTTGCCTCTCCACCCCTTTCTTAGGGGTCTCCTTTGTTTCTACGGGCTCCAGCTCCATTAGTTGTCCCCAAATTCAATTCTCCACATCACCTGCTTCATCACTCTTTGCGAGTGCTGGCTCGGAATCGAGCCGCACTTTGGCCTTTTCAATCGCTTGTTTAAACTGAAGCGTCAGTCCGCATCTGGCTCTCTAGTTTACGATGTAGGTGGTTGTGAAATCCATGTGGACCCGTCCGCCACCTACTTCGACATAAAACTCGCCAAGTCTGTCCAGGGATGGAGGGACAAATGGTTTTATGTTCGCGACCAGAAGGCCAAGGATGAGCATTTTGGACTCGCGCCTTTCGATCCCGCGACTCCCTGCAAGAAGATGCGTTCTTGGAAGAACGTGATCATGCGTTCCGAACTCGCGGAGACAGACGTGTTATATCAACGCGTCTGCGACCTCGAGAGTCGCATAGGCGCAGAAGAGGGAGGCTGTGCCCTTGTCAGGACTTGGCTGCGTCGTCGCGTCCAGCCTCTCCAGGCTAGAGTCCATCCCATGTTTCAATGGGGTGGTGCTGATGATGCCACTCGTGTGTCTGCCGATGGCATGTCCACGAGTGAGGTAGATAAGAGGGTACGACTGGTCACGAAGTACACATTCAAGGATGTGCTTCCGAATGAGCCAGTCGTTCCTCCTTTCGATGCTTCGAATCCTCCTCCTGAGGTATAGCTGTGCTACGCAGTAGCTTATTTTTGCGATTGCTTTTCTGTTGCTTACTTGCTCCTTTTGCTCATCTTTGCTGTTTGTATGCAGGATTGGGCGGTGTCGCCTTGTATGCCTCCTCTCCCTGAGGGTATTATTCCTCGTGAAGCTTTGGAAGAGGACGATTCTGAGTCGACTGTCCCTTCTGATGTGGAAGAGGAAGCCCCCGAGTCCGGGAGCCCGGATACTCGCAAGCGTTCGCGCAGCGAGGATTCCGACGCGTCGAGTCCTTCGACTCGAAAAGGCACGGCTGTTGGCGCGGAGTCGCCAATTCTAGCTGTTCTTGTGAGGGCTGTGGCACCGTCATCCTGCAAGAAGATGCGACTACCCAAGGAGTCTTCGTCGGAGTCAGCGGACGCCACGTTTGATCTTGACAAGTTTGACTGGTAAGTTTGCAAGTTCATTCATTCTTTTTTGTTTTCTTCTTGTTGGCTTTGCCCTGGAGTTTGCCTTTTCCCAATGTGAATTTTGTCTTGCAATCAAGAGGCGTCGTCATCTTCTGGCGACGTCGAGTTTTTGAAGGAATCGGGAGTCGCGACCTCAAGGGCCAAGGTAGAGGTCGAGCGCGCTCCTTCTCCTCCGGCGGCGGCCCACTCCGGGCACAATTCTTCGAGCTCTCCTCATGTAGGGGAGCATCGAATAGTTGCTCGGATGACGGTTCAACAAACTTCCTCGGAGTCGCTAGAGGACCATGTAAGTACATCTTTCCTTCTTTTTTAGTGTGGCAGTCAACGCCTTCTGCTGCCCTCTCTAATTCCTTGTTTTGTGCAATAGTCCCTTGTAAAGGAAGCCGCGCAAGTGGCGGAGCAGGTTATGGCGATGGGTCGCCAGCATGCGATGCTGGAGACGCGTCACCGCGTGGTCGAAAGTGAGTGCTTCCACGCTTATTCTTTTCATCTTCTCTCTGTTTTGGTATATTCGACTGATAGCCAATTATTGACTGCCATGTAGCTGAGCATAACGCTTTACTGCGCAACATTGCAACATTAGAGAAGACATTGGCCGCAGCTGTGGAGGGGCGTGATGAGGCAATCGTGGCTCGTGATGATGCCCAGAAGCGCGAAGAGGATCTGCGCGCCTCCTTTGCGGCCAGGGAAAAGCTGTTCGAGGAGCAACTGTTCTCAGTCGCCAAGGCCCTCTCAGGTACCTTTACTGGTGGATATTTTATTGATGCTCCTCTATGCTTCTAGAGTTTTGCCGGTGGCACTAGAAATTTGATCCATATTTTGGTGTAGATGCTGGCGACTTGAGTTTTGACCCGCAGGCCCTTCGTCGTGATGACGCTCTGGCCGGCGCGGTATCCGCGGTCGAGGACCAAAGCGCCGCCGTCCAGGATACATTGTCCAAGGCCAAGGTCGCCCTTAGTCGCCTCCGGGAGGAGTTGATGCCAAAGGCGGAGCAGGTCGATAATATGGACGAGCTGGTGGAGTCACTCGCCGGGGGCGTGCCTGCTACTTACAAGAACTCCCTCCGGGCGGCTGGTGCGACGATGTCACTCGCCATGGTGCAAGCCCACGGAGTCGAGATAGATCCCTCTGCGGTGTCGAAGACAATGCCTGTTGGCGCGGATGGTCAGCAGGTAGTCTTCGCTCCCTTTGCGACTGCCTGTGCCAATATGGCCATTCCTTGATTAATACCGTTGCCAAGTATTCGGAGGAGCTCCAACATGCTAAGAAGGCGGCGAAAGCTTTGGCCTCAGGGTAGGCGGAAAGTCAGTGGCGTCTGATACTGCCATGGACTTGATGAAGCCCCCGAAGGCGTCGAAGTCGAAGAAGCCAGCTGATCCGTAGTTAGCTTTTGTAATAGATGATGAATTGTCCTTTTGGTCTAAGAACATGCCTGCTGGCGAGTGTGCTTGTGAATATTTATGCTTATCCTGAATGCACCTGTTCCCCTTGCCTTTGTGTTAATTTGGTCACCTTATTTGCTTCTGCCTTGACTTGTGGTAGGGCACATCGAGTGGTCCCGTAGGGGGAACCCAGGACTCACCATCTCTTGATGAGACAGTGGCACCGCCGCGCTCCAGGGTAGAGGAGTTGTCCTTGCTGTCGTGACTTCGTGACTGCGTGAAGCAGCTAGAGCGAGAGTTGCCCCTGATCCGCGGTAGCGCAGATGTGTGGAAGTGAAAGGCGGAAAAAGCCGCCGCCCGCGAGCAATATCTGCTTGGCGAGGTGACGCAGCTGGGCGACCAGTTTAAGTGTTAGTTTGCTTGTCCTCATCTTTTCCTTTATAGTTAGTCGCAGTGGTACGTTGTACTCATGCTGTTGGTGTTGCTTCGTGTAGTTGTTAGTGCACGCCATCCGCAGGAGGAGAGGGATAGGATTGCCATCCGCCTTCATGGTCTCACCCAGGAGCAACTTCAAGAGAGTGGATACTTCTGGGTGGATCATGATCGTGCGACTGCATTGGCGACCCTGCAGGATCGCGCTTCGCGAGTGCTGCTCTTCCTGAAGAAGTCGCAGTCGTGTTTGAAGAATATCTATCGGGCGATGTTCCTGTTGGATGACACTCCATCAAGCCTATTGGCTCTCCTGGCCAAATTTCAAGATATGTCCGCGGTTCACGAGTGCGTGAGGCAGCAGTTGGTGGCTGGTGCCAAGGCTGCCCTCTCGATGGTGCGATTGCACAGGCCTGACGTGGATGTCACCGCCGTAGCTTCCAGTCTGGTAGCGCCGCTAGCCAGATCTGCTTGGAATATGGTGCCGCACTATCAAGCGGTGGACCGCCCAGTAGAGGAGATTGTCGACTTCTTCGAGGAACAAACCAATATTCTTCTGTTGCAGCAGTAACCAGATTTGTGTCCTTCATATAAGTGTATTTGTGCTGTAAGGTTCATATATATGTTATAGATAATTTATTGTCAAACATGTATAAACAGCTTTGTTAGCGTGAGGTACGTTGCACTATGCGAGTCCTTTTCGTTAGCCTGGCCATCCCTTTGTCAACCTGCCAGGTGCGTTGCAGCTGGGTTGGGTTTTCATTAAGGGGTTTGATTGATGTGCCAGCTACTCAGGATATCGCGTTTATTGGTTCGAAGAACAGATGTATGTAGGGTGGTGTAGCCCCCGAGTATAAAATTGACAGAAGTGAAAAGAAAACACAAAGTTTTGTGGCACTTAGCTTTTATTTATTTGGAAAACAGTACGAGCTACAATGTGTGGCTAAGTAGCCTTGGCAGGGTAGCCTTATTTGCGATGTAAAAGTAAAACAGCTAGGGGTAGAAGCGTCGCAGTTGTGCGACGTTCCAAGGGTTGGAGTATGCGACTCCTGTCTCTAAGTCTTGAAGGCGATAGGCGCCACCTGGGATTACTTCTGTAATCAAGTATGGTCCTTCCTAGGGGGACTCGAGCTTGAGATGCCCCTGCTGCTTCAGTCGCAGGACCAGGTCACCTTTGATGAAGGATCTGGGACGAAGCCTTCTACTGTGGTAGTTGCGTAGGTTCTGCTGGTAGATCGTGGATCTTTCTGCGGCGATTTCTCGTGCCTCGTCGAGGAGGTCTATGGAGTCTTCGAGTGCAAGAGATTACTCTTGTTCGCTGTAAGCGACTATGCGTGGCGCCTTGTACCTTACTTCGGCGAGTAGTACTGCTTCTGCTCCGTGCACCATAAAGAATGGTGTGTAACATGTGGCGCTGTTTGGAGTTGTACGCAGGCTCCATAGTACGGATTGGAGCTCATCTGGCCAGCAACCCGCGGCTTGTTCGAGTGGTCGAAGGAGTCGCTTCTTGATGCTGCTGCGGACGAGCCCGTTTGCTTTTTCCACCTGACCGTTGGTCTGTGGATGCGGGACTGAGGCATAACGGATGTTGATCCCCAGGTTTCCGCAGAATTCTTGGAACTCTTTGGATGTGAAGTTCGTCCCGTTGTCAGTGATGATGTTGTGCGGCACGCCGAAGCGGTAGACGATGGACTCGAAGAACTTGACCGCGCTATGACCTGATTGCTGGGTCACTGGCATGGCTTCAATCCACTTGGTGAATTTGTCGACTGCAACCAAAAGGTAGATGTAGCCTCCTTGCGAGGACCTTGGGAGCTTGCCTACCATGTCGAGCCCCCATTGTGCGAAGGGCCAGGCCAATGGAATAGGTCGTAGTTCTGCGCCTGGTGCGTGTGGTTTGTCCGCGAATCGCTGACAAGCGTTGCACTTTTGGACTATGTCCTTGGCGTCGCGCATGGCTGTAGGCCAGTAAAATCCAGCTCGTAGAGCTTTGGCAACGAGGGCGCGACTACCGGCGTGGTGTCCGCAAGTCCCCTCATGTATGTCCAGGAGGACTGCCCTTCCATCGGCCAGGGAGACACATCGTTGTAACATGCCTGTGATGCTGTGTTTATACAGTTCGCCGTTGATAACGGTGAATGCCTTGGAGCGTCCCGCGATGTGTCGTGCGTCTGTCAGGTCGTCCGGTAGGCGCGTGTTGAGGAGATATGTAATGTACGGCTGCGTCCAGGATTGTTCGATCATCATGACGCTCATTGGCCCTTCTAGTCCTGTGTCTGGCTCCAAGTTATCGAGTGCCATTGGCTCATTGGGTGGCGTAGCCCCCGAGTCTGTTGTTGCGCTTGTTTTCTTCTCTGTGGCCTCTGGCTTGATGGAGCGTTCGCAGATGCGCTCGAGAAATACCCCAGGTGGTATGGGGGCGCAGGTAGAGCCTGTGTTGGCGAGTGCGTCCGCCTCCTCGTTGCTTTCGCGACCTGCATGTCGCAACTCGCAACCATCAAAGTCTCCCTCGAGTGTATCGTAGAGGTCGCGGTATGCGATCATGTTGTCATTGAGTGCGTCGCACGCGTGCATTGTTTGGTTGACGACCAGCTTGGAGTCGCCATATATGATGAGCCTCTTTGTGCCGTAGGCTTTTGCCATCCTCATCCCGTGCAACAGGGCCTCGTTGTTTGAGGCTGTGAACTGCATTCGCAGGATGTATTTCAGCTTGTCCCCTTGAGGTGATGTCAGTATGACACCTGCTCCTGCTCCGCTTTCTGCTTGGATCCATCGAAGTGCATTGTCCATAGGTAGGACATATCTGGCTTGTCCGGGAGTTGGTTTTCCATCCAATGCACGAGGAAGTCAGGGAGAACTTGCGACTTGATTGCGTCGCACTTTTCATATGTGATGTCTCGTGGGGACAGTTCGATTCCCCAAAGCGCGACTCGTCCCGTGGCGTCGGGGTTATTGAGGATATGTCCCAATGGGGCGTCGCTGACTACCACGATTGGGTGTTCCTGGAAGTAATGGCGCAGTCGTCGGGCGGTCATGAAGACGCCATACGCCAGCTTTTGGTAGTGCGGGTACCACTGTTTTGTTGGCGTGAGGACCTCGCTGAGGTAGTATACCGGGCGTTGTACGCCATGGACCTTGTTTTCCTCGGCCTGCTCGACGACGAGCACTGTACTAACCACTTGGTTGGTAGCGGAGATGTACAGCAGTAGTGGCTCCCTTTCTCGTGGAGTCACCAGTACTGGCGAGGTGGATAACAGGCGCTTGAGATCTTCGAATGCTTCTTGCGCTTCCTTGGTCCACTCGAATTTGTCAGCTTTGCGGAGGAGCTGATAGAAGGGCAGTGCCTTTTCTCCCATTCGAATAATAAATCGATTGAGGGTTGCGATTCGTCCGGCTAGTTGCTGGACGCCTCTTATGTTCTTTGGCTTCTCCATTGCTAGTATGGCCTTTATCTTTTTCGGGTTTGCCTCAATCCCTCTCGCGGAGATGAGATACCCGAGCAGCTGCCCAGATGGTACGCCGAAGGCGCATTTGTCCGGATTGAGCTTAATCCGGTAACGATCGAGATTGGCGAATGTTTCGCGCAAGTCGTCGATTAGAGAGGCTTCCTCCTTGGTTTTGATTACTATGTCGTCGACATAGACTTGGATGTTGCGACCCAATTGCTCCTTGAGGCAAGCCTGCATGCACCGTTGGTAGGTGGCTCCCGCGTTTTTTTAGCCCGAAGGGCATTGTGTTGTAGTAGAACACACCGAAGGGCATTGTAAACGCGGTCTTCTCCTGGTCTTCCTCCTTCATTCGAATTTGGTTATAGCCTGAGTAGGCATCGAGGAAGCATAGGCGCTCGCATCCAGCGGTGGAGTCGATGATTTGATCGATCCGTGGTAGCAGGAAGTGATCTTTTGGGCAGTGCTTGTTTAAAGAAGTGAAGTCCACGCACATCCGTAGGATGTCCGTGTCCTTTTTTGGCAACAGCACCGTATTGGCGAGCCGAGTGCTTTCCTTGATCTCGCGTATGAATTTGGCCTCGAGGAGTCTGTTGATCTCCATTCCGACTACCTGCGCTCGTGGCTCAGACAGTCGCCTGATTGTTTGCTTGACTGGCCTTGCGTCGGGGTTGACGTTGAGTGCGTGCTCGGCGAATTCCCTAGGAACTCCTGGCATGTCCGCAGGACACCAGGCAAAAATTTCCCAGTGCTCACGGAGGAATTCGACGAGCGCGAGTTCCTATGCGGGACTCAAGTTGTTGGCGATGAGGGCCGTTTTGGCGGGATCTGTCGGATGGACCTACACCTTCTTTGTGTGCACAGATGAGTTGAAGGAGAGATCAGGTGAGCTTGGCCTACTCAGGGGAGGCAGACTGTTGTCTGTCGTTTCCTTTAATCGCGCGAGCTCTTCCTACATGCCGAAGGACTAGGAGATTCTGTTGAATTCCCTGTCGCAACTGTTAGGTCGCTCAAAGCTCCCATTGATCTTGATGACGCCATTGGGACCTGGCATTTTCATCTGCAGGTAGGCGTAGTGGGGTACCGCCATGAACCTAGCGAACGCGACGCGTCCGAGGATGCAGTGGTATTGTGAGGGCCAGTCGACGACCTCAAAGTCGATGCGCTCGCGCCGGAAGTTCTTTGGCGTGCTAAATATGACGTCGAGGTTGATTTTGCCCAGGGGGTATACGCCTTTCCTGGGGACGATGCCGTGGAACGTTGTGTCCGATGCCTCCAAGCAGGTTAGAGGGATCCTCATTGCTCGCAAGGTACTCACGTTTATCGAAGGTAATGCATGACTCACTGCCACTGAGGTACTCAGTGGTGGATGGTGGTGAGTACGTGGCCAAGTTGACTTGGCGAGTGATGGCTTTCTGCACCCTGTTGGAGGGGCACCCCTTTTGGATCATCATGGTACCCATGGCCCGTGGGTATGGTTCTCCTCCGTGGTGCTGGTCCGGTGCAGCTCCGTTTGGGGGTGGCCCCGGTGGTGGTGGCGGTGCGCCATGTGCCACGGTGCCTGGAGCGGCTCCGTAGTCTCTTTCGACTGCGTTGCGGTTCATCCGAACCAATCCCTCGTGTAGCTTGAGGAACTCGCGGCAGTCCTTGAGGAGGTGGCTGGACTTTCTCTTGCCGTCATGCTTGTCGATGTAGAAGTGTACCATGGCCCGGACAGTTTTTCCTCGATGGAGGTCGCGGGTGCATCGTCGCGAGTGCGGCGTTGCCACACTTGCATGGTTTTCCCGGTGTCGCGGTATTCGCCGCTGCGGTATCCGCTGTTGCGGTTGTCGTCGCGTCTATCGGCGTAGCCGGCTGCGACCATGTTGACGTCGTCACGGTCGTCGTAGATGCGCATGCAGCGTTTGCCTCGGCGGTCGCGTCTGCGTTCGAGTTCTGCCTCCTCGTCGGAGTGGGTGCGGTTCTTCACCAAATCTTCTCCATCAGCCCACCGATTCACGATCTCCATCAGGTGGTCGATGGTCTGGGGCTTCGAGCGGCCCAACTCCTCCCTAAGCTCTAGACGGCGGACGCCACTCTTGAATGCATCAATCGCGCGGTCCTCCGAGATGTTTTCCGCGGAGTTCTTGATGATGGACCACCTTTGGATGTATGAGCGCAGCGATTCGCCAGATCTTTGCTGGAAGCATCTCAGTTCTTCGATTGATGCGGGCAATTTGTACGTGCCCTTAAAGTTGTGCACGAAGCTGTAAACCAGCTCATCCCAACTGCGAATGGATCCGCGTGGGAGGTTATTGAGCCATGCTCGGGCGGCACCCTGCAGCTGTAGCTGCACACATTGCATGGCAGTACTTCGACTGCCTCCGTGGAGCCTGACGGAGGAGATGTGATCCTCTAGCATGATTTTAGGGTCTTGTAGACCGTCGAACTTCGGATTTTCTGACGGAAGTTTAAACCCCTTAGGCATTCGCTTCTGCCTAATGGATCTGCTGAAGCATCTGGCGCCGCAGAGCTCCCCGTCTTCCACTTCCGAGTCAGTCGACCGAGCACGTCGTGCCCTTGACTTGTCGATCTTGCATTGCGTGAGGTTGTTGCACGCATCATAGTCGCGATCGTGTCGCCGTGAGCGATGGCGTCGAGACAGGTCGTGACTGTCATCGCTAGATGAGGGCGAGGAGTAGCGTTTTGCCAGCGCTTTGCCCTTTTTTGGGTCTGGTACCGGCTCCTTGTCGAGGGAGGCCTCGATTAGCCCCAAACCCGCGATCGTAGATCGGTGCATGGAGGTTCGGGGATCTCCAGGCGGTGGCTGGTTGTTGAGGAGGTACATGGTGGCCGTTGTCACCGCAGCCTGCGGCGTCCTGGGGACCACGTTGCCTCTCGTGTCGACTGTCATAGAGCCGAAGTCGAGGACTTTCACGGCGTCTATGCGCTCTTGTTCGGTGAGGTGAGCCATTCGCGACTGCCTCTTCTTGGCGATGTACTCGTTGCCTCGTGAGGAGGATCCTCCGTAAGAGGAGAGCCCAGCGCGACGAAGGCTCGACTCGTCCGCCGCCTTTTTACGCGCCTCAAGTTGCCCCCTGGTAGCCCATCAGTAGTTCCTGCGGGGACCCAAGGGGTAGAGGTGCACCTCGTAGGGCTTCGCGGCAACGCTCCCACTCTTGCTCGTTGAGCCTGATTATGACGCGTTCGCCAGTTTGTTCATTGATTATGCTGGGAGGTTCGACTGCTCCCCTGTTGGCGCCGTTACCGCCGTTGCCACCATTGCCAGTGTTACCGCCATTGCCGCGATTGGCGGAGGTGTCGCCTGCGTTAATGACGGCGCACATGAAGTGGTTGGGGAAGCTGCTGCTTCCACAACTTTCAGATTCGGAACCGTAGGTTCCATCTTCTGTGGCCAGATCGCTCAGATCGGAGTCACGACTGCTGTCGCTGACCGTGTTCCCGACTGCCACCAGAGCATTGAGCTCGCTGAGGGTGCCGATCGATGGAGGGAACCATGATGACGGGGCAATCGCCGATGCTGTCGGTTGATCAGGCATGCGAAGCGTGCCCATCTGACCAACTTGGAAGCGGAAGCTCCCAATCGCCAAGCTAATTCCGTCGCCCACAGATTCGAAGGCCGGACGGGTGGCCGGCGTGTGGACGGTGAAGTCGAAGGCGCCGAAGAGCTGGTGAATCCCCGCTGTTGCGGAGTTGTAGATCGCAGTTGATGGGGCCGAAGAAGCCGCAACATCAGCACTCCCAGTTCCCACAGACGGCGCCAATTGACGAGGGTTTAACTCATCAATTCCCATTGTTATGGACTTGGGTTTTGGAGAAGGAGGGAGTGCTGGAGACATCTATTGGCTAGCAAGCAAGCACACAGGGGACAAAGGATTTACCCAGGTTCAGGCCTCGTAGAGGTCCCTACTCCTGCTTTTCTGCTCGTGGAATTATCGAAGGAGTCGAAAGTTACCATGGTGCGTAGATGCAATCTGGCGAGAGTTGTGGAAACTAGGGTTGCGTGTGGTCTTCTCGCCGCCCCCTCCTAGCCTTTATATAGATAGGCTGGGTCTCGGGTAGCAGGTTGAGTCGGTTACAAGTTAGGGTTTTCCCCTTCAAACTTTCTATCTTTAGCTTCTTCTTGCCCTTCAAGAAATCGAGAGTCCGCAGGTTACTCGAGTCCTTTCATCTGGGCCTTGGCGACACCGTGGGCCTGTACGTATTTAGACCGTATATACCAAGCTCGAGTACCTGTAGGGTATACCCATGTCAACGAGTGAGTAATCCCCTTGCTGTAGGCTATGGGGATGGTAGGGATTGGATGAGATTGTTCATGTAATGGCATCAGATTGTTAGGGCATGGTACCTAGTATCTATTATTAGTGCTTTTTGACTTTGTTGCAATTGTTATGCTTAATGCTTGTCACTAGGGCCCGAGTGCCATGATTTCAGATCTGAACATGTTATTGATTCATTATGATAGTATTGTTTATGGTCTTACCAGCAAGTTGTATACACATATTATTGTCCAGAACCAAAGGCCCCGAAGTGACAGCAATCGGGATAACCGGAGGGGATGGCTTTGATGTGAGGATCACATGTGTTCACGGAGTGTTAATGCTTTGCTCCGGTGCTCTATTAAAAGGAGCACCTTAATTGCCAGTAGTTCCCTTGAGGCCCCGCTGCAAACGGGCTGGCAGGACAAAATATGTTGTGCAAGTTCTCACTGCAAGCACGTATGACTATATATGGAACACATGCCTATGATTATCTAGTACTTGGATGAATTTATCTTATTTATCTGCAAATGCCCTATGTCTTGATTGCTATATGAATTTTCTTGTCCATGCAATGCCCGTCCATCCATCCCTATGCCAGCGCGCTTTAATCCTACTGTTTACTGCAATTGTTACTACTATCTTTACTTTTACTACTGCTATTACTTTGCTATTGCTACTACAAAATTGTTGCTACTGATAAACTGTTGTGAGCAAGATTGTTTCCAGGTGCAGCTGAATTGACAACTCGGTTGTTAAGGCTTATAAATATTATTTGGCTACCCTTGTGTCGAATTAATAAATTGGGTTTCACTTCCCTCGAAAATACTGCGATACACCCCCTATACTTGTGGGTCATCAAGACTATTTTTGGCGTCGTTACCGGGAAGCATAGCTTTATTTATCAAGTTCACTTGGAATCATTATTGTTCACTGCCATTCATCCATCATGGGTAAGCCTCATGATGGCAAGGTCCCTATTTTACCATCCACTACAAGGAGAGGTACGTTTCTGAACACCTCTGTTGCTCTTGATTCACCGTCTGTTATGAGTAAGTTCCTTACATCACCACATACACATGCTACACACACTGCTACTACTGCTGAATCTGAAACTTCTGATACTTATGATGTTGCTTCTACTGTGCTAGATAAGCGTGGTTCATTAGGTCCTTTCCTAGATGCTACGATTTCTAGATCTATAGCTGGAAATACCAAAACTCCTAATGAAGATATTACTGCACCTGCTAGTTCACCTGAGTCTAGAGAGAGCTATGATATTGAAGACGGTTATATAGAGATGACCGATAAATTTATTAAAGAATGTCAAAACACCCATGATAGGAGTGCTATTAAGAGTCTCCTTGAGAGGCGTACTATAAAACCCAAATTCTCTCCTAATGCTAAGTTTGCTGTATCTTCCATAAACATTAAAGATAAGGATTATGATTTCTCTCTTGATTTATCTTACATAACTATTGTTGAGAAAGAACCTTTTTGTGGGACTAAGAATGAAAGTGTTGTAGCACATATGACTGAGCTTTCTACCATGAGTGGCCTATTTTCTGATGATATTAAGATGCGCACCTACTTTGTTGCTAAAATTTTCCCTTTTCGCTAAAAGGAGAAGCTAAAACTTGGTTTAATAATTTACCTCCTAGATCTATTGATAGTCTTGATTGCTTGATTAGTACCTTCCTTCAAAAGTATTTCCCTCCTAGTGCTAGACATGCTATTTTGCAGGAACTTTTTGATTTTAACCAGGGAGAGAAAGAGTTATTGCCTGAGTCATGGGCAAGGTTTTGTGCTTTGATTCAAGCACAGGTTGGATGTCCATTACCTAAAAATGAGCTTCTTGATATATATTATAATGGACGAACTGAAGAATCTAGGACATACTTGGATAGTTGTGCTGATTGTGTTTTTAGGAATTGAACTCCCAAAGAAACTAAGGAATTAATGGCTAAAATAAGCAAGAATTATGAAGACTAGACTTCATCTGAACGAACTATACCTGAGACAACTACACCTGAGTTAATTGTGCCTGCGTCTATACCAACATCAAAGAAGAGGGGAGTTATTGAACTAAATGATGAAGTGATGAGGGAAGCCAAGAAATGTCTTAAGGAGAAGGGTATTAAAGCTGAAGATGTGAAGAATTTACCTCCTATAGAAGAATTATGCAAGCCAATCTCCCACTCATCCACTATTGAGGTACACTCTCTCCAACATTTTGATGAAGGTGATATTCCTTACTCTAAACCTCCTGATCAATGCTTAGAAGAATTTGATGTTTTTATTGTTAAGCAAGATAATTTTAATAAAAGGGTGCAAAATCATTTAATGGAAACTCTAGAGCCATTATTGAGTTAAAAGATATTGTGGAAAAAACCTCTAATGATGTTAAAATGCTTGTTAAACATTTTCAAATGGTTCAAACTCAAATTGATCAGCTTATTAAGGTACAAAAAGACTTGCTAGTTAATGATGCTAATGAAAAACATGCTTATGAAATTAGAACTAGAAGTGGTGCTGCTACCCAGGATCCTCTATATCCTGAGGGGCATCCCAAAAGAATTTAGTAGGATTCTCAACAAGCTGAAAATAGTGGTACTACTCCTAAGAAAAGAAAAAAGAAACATAAAACTATTGTAGAACCTTCTGAACCTGCTAAATATCCTAATAGTATATCTGTCTCTAATGCTGAAACTGAAAGTGGTAATGAAGAAAATGATGCCCTTGATAAAGAAAAGGTTGAAGAAGAACCTGAAAGGCACACTAAGAATACTAAATACACTAAAGAAGATTTTGTTGCTAAGAAACATGGTAGTGAAAGAGAGCCTTGGGTCCAAAAACCTATGCCTTTCCCTGATAAGAGACACAAGCCAAAGGAAGATGAACACTACAACAAGTTTTGTGAGTGGGTGAAACCTTTATTCTTACAAATTCCTTTGACTGATGCTATTAAATTGCCTCATTATTCAAAGTATATGAAGGATATTGTCTTGAATAAAAGGAAGATCCCTAATGAAGAAATTTCTACTTTGCTTGCTAATTATTCCTTTAATGGTAAGGTTCCAAAGAAACTTGGAGACCCATGGATTCCAACTATTCCATGCTCTATTAAAAATAGTTATGTTAGAACTGCTTTGTGTGATATGGGAGCAGGAGTTAGTGTTATGCCTTTTTCTCTCTACAAGAGACTTCAATTGGAAAAACTAATACCAACTGATATATCTTTGCAAATGGCTACTAAATCTACTACCATTCCTGTTGGTATATGTGAGGATGTACTTGTTCAAGTGGCTCATAATTGCTTGATATTAACTGATTTTGCTATGCTTGAAATGCTTGAAGATGTTAATATGTCTATTATTCTTGGGAGACCTTTTCTTAATACTGCAAGAGCTGTTATTAACTATAATCAAGGAAAGGTGACTTTAAATGTTAATGACAAGGATCACACTATCTATTTCCCCAAGAAGATTGATAGGACTTATGGTTTGAATTCAATTGAACATGTTGAGGGCATTCAAGTTGGAGAAATATATTGTCCCATACCAAGAGAAAAATATGAAACTATTATGATTGGGACCATTGCTATCAAAGTTGAGGTAACATAGTCATTAGAGGAATGCAAAGTTTTGTTTCATATAAAATTGTTTTGGTAACAAGACCTGATCAACCTTGTTAACAAATGGATTTTAATGAACAAAACAATGTTTTCACCATGATTCTCTCTGCTTACTTTTATTTTATCCATTTTAGTTTTTGCTTTCGTTTAGTTTACTTTTGTTTTGCTAGTTGCTTGCACATTAGAGTGTCTTAGAACTTCTGAAGTTTTAGTTTTGTTTTGTCATTGCATCTTTCCAAAAACATCTTTCTGTCAGAAAATCATTCATCTATACCTGAAAATTGCTCAAAAATAAAGTGTCTCGAAAAATTCCAGAAAATTCATATTAAGTTTTTACGTGAAGAAAGGGGCAAAGAAGTGCCTGGAGTGACCTAGGGGGGCCACCAGGCAGGCACACCACCTGGTGGCGCGGCCACCCCATGGGCGCGCCTGGCCATGGTGTGGGCCACCCCTAGCCCTCCACTCATTCTCTCACTTGCCATTTCCTTCTCTCTCCCGAGAAAACACCAACTCTTTGCTCAAAATCGCGTTCTTGCTGTTCTTGTCCATGATTTTTCGATCTCCTTGCTCAGCCCACCTTTGCTGCTGAAATATGGAGCATTTGTTCTCCGGTATGTGACTCCTCTGCTTGTCCAAGTAGATTTGTGTTTAGTGGTTTATATCTTGAGTATTTTGATGTTGTAGGTGATAGGTTATGAGAGCTTGTAAGCTTGTTCAATGCTTAGAGATATTGTTTTGATGCATGTTTAGGCCTCTTGCAAGTCCCTATGAGTAGTTCCCTTCAATATGTAATCACTTTGCAATCATTTGTATAATGGATGTTTAAATTTTAGAATATCAAAGATGAACAACCACACCTTTGGAGAAATATTTGAAAGGGACACACCCAGGAGGGCAAGACCTTGAAGATCAGCCTCTCAGTTTAGGCCATCATACAATGAAGATCTCATTGCACCATGCTTTGGCAATGAAGGAGATGAGGGAGATGCTCACCCATCTACCTTCCCTTGTTTTACCTTTTTGCAAGCTGTAGGGATCCTCAATGATTTCTTACTACTGGTCCGGAGGGTTGGCCTGACCACGTACATGGAATATGAGAGTGAGCAATATGCCGTGCTCACCAAAACTTTCATTGAGAGTTTCGTTTTCACTAACACCCCTTATTAGTCAACTGTTTCTTTCAGAATTTATAATCAGCCTATTACCATGTCATTGGAAAGATTTTGCAGCATTATAGGTATAGGCATGACAGGGACAGTGAAGAAGATCCAAGGTCGACCCGCTAATTTGCTGGATCTCTATCGAAGTGTGACAAATGACGATGACCGCGTAGCTCAGCGTGGGAAGATAAGGAACATTCAACTCCCAGCTCTTAGATATTTTGCTTATTATCTTGCTACTATCATTCTTGGTAGGGACAACACTAGTAATATTTCTAATTATCATTTATCCTTCCTCGCTGCTACACTTAATAATGATACCAAGTACAACCTTGGCTCTCTCATTGCTCGCCGCCTAGCTGCTAGGGGACCTATTTATGCGGGCATTATTGCCTCATGCATGGTTGCTGCTTTAGAAATCTCTGTGGATCCTAATGACACTGTGTTGGCACTGCAAAGGTTGTATCTTGCTGCTATGAAAACGCATCACTTTGTCACTGCTGACTCTAGTACGGAGGGTTTAGTATACAGGATGTTGTTTACTGATGGAGACGAAAGGGAAATTCCTTTGCCACCATCTACTTTGTTCAGTATTTACAGTAGACCATGGTCGCGTTCCAAAGAGGAGGTGGACGAGCAGCTCCACTTGCTTGGTTTCCATAGGCAGCACTAGGAGGATGTGCCTTCTTACGACTACTCTGCGCACTACGGTGAGGCGTCCTCGAGCTTGTATCAGGACGAGGGTACCTCCTCACTGTACTATGGAGGCACTCCATCTTGGCCAGCTTGGGATTGATACCCACTTAGGCCAAAAGCCTAAGCTTAGGAGGAGGTACACCGACATCACACTCATCTACATATCATGTTTAGTCGGTACTCTGTATATCCATGCTTCATTCTCTTTTTAGTTTTTGTTCTTTCTTTACTTTTGCTTTCTAAAACACAAAAAGACCAAAAATATTTTCTTTGTTTCTCTTTGTTGCTTGTTTTTCTTTTTGCCTTTGTTTGCTTCTTCCTTTTGGCTTTGTCTTAATTATTCGAAAAACCCAAAAAGATTTCGCTTTTCTTGTTCTTCATTTTGGTTCTTACCTTTAAAAATCAAAAACACCAAAAATATTTGTTGTTCTTCTTTGGTTTTGTGAAGTTCATTGCAAGGTTCAGCAGTCCTCAGTGGAATTTGGTTTCATGTTATTATTCAAACCACACGAGTGAAGGGCAATAATGAGGATTAATGACAACTTGAGGTGTGGTAAGAGGCTGGAAACGAACTCTATTTCTTTTCATTTTTGTACATATACTCATCATTGTGGGCATGCTTAGTCTGTTCATGTAAGGTGTATGTTATTTATGGATGCTTAGTAGTTCTTGCTTTCTTGTGATTAGCTCCAGCTTGCTAATGGTTTGTAGCATGTCATATGAATGCTTGCTTGCATTGCTCTATTCATAACTTGGTATGACACTTTGGTATCCTCCTCTGAATGTTTCACTTGAATTGACTTGGCACATGCTCACGAATGCATATGACTGAAACAATAATCAGTTAAGGCTCGATGAATTATTTTGCCTTAGGGGTCTTGAATCACTATAATGCCATGATTAGTCAGGTTTTGTTGCAAGCATGATTATGACAGTTATTGCTCTCTTGTTTGTCGCTCCCTTACTATTGCTAGGCTTCACTTGCACTGAGTATGAGCTCTACTCGTGTTTCCGACTCCCCAAAACCAATATCGCCAAAAGTGTCCACCATACCTACCTATTAGCATCATTTGCTAGTCCGTGCATATTCAGTATGCCTAGTTTTCTTCCGAATAAATTTTTTGCTTGTTATGAGAAAGTGAGTTAGTAAAGCTCTCACAAACTTGATGGCACAATTTACTTTCTTGCACTTAATAATCCTGAACCATTGTGTTCTTCTTTGTTGCGTATATGCTTGCGCTTTATGAGTTGAAGTTAGCAGAATCATGTATCATGGGGAACGCTTTCAACATTGCACTTATTATTTCGTTGATATCATGATTCTTTTGCTTATGGATCCCGGCAGTGTGAAATAAAACGGGAACTTGTAAGATCATGGAGTTTGTATGTGTGTTAGAGAAACGCCTGGGCCACTAGCCTAAGCCATGCCTAATCATGGTGGAAACTTGCAGCATAACCATAATGAGCATTCTATGAAGCATCCTCAATAAAAACCTATGCAAATAGCAAATAAAAAGATTGCTGAGATGCTCATTGTCTGCTTGCCTTGTCATTTTGATTATGGGATAGCTCCTGTATCATGTGCAAGGGGTACCCCGTTGGCAGTTCTCTATGATACATATGTACTATGACAAGAGCTTCCTTGTGACTGAAGTTGAGTAGCATGAGGTTCGGTACTCGTAAGCAAGGGGCATGAGATTTCAACTTATAACTTGGCAAGCATATCCTCTTAGTTGTGTCACTTTCACCTTAACCATTTAAAGATGCTTATGATAGGGGCAATGAGAGCTCAAGGCTAATGAGTACCATACTTTCAGCATTTGGAAGCCTTTCAAACTTTTCAAAACCTTTTCATTTACTTGTTGAGTCATCACATATTCTTTGAGCACTTTCTTGGGAGCATAGTTGTCATTCTTAGTGTAATATGCTTGTATCAAAATTTGGATTAATTGTGTCATGACTTTGATGCTTGTATCTTTGATATCTTTACTTCTAGTCTTCACTTGAACTTCAGAGGTGCCTTGGCATTTATGTTTGCTCTACAATCAAAGTCAAGCGAGATACCACTCTATCATACCTTTTTATGAGCATTGCAATGTTGCTTATGTTTATGTTTCATGCTACTTACTATTTTTGAGTTGGAATCTCTTCATAGCTTGCAATGACTATTAAGTAAACTTAGTTGCATACTACTTATTGTGAATTTCCTAAGTAGTTGATCACATGCTGAGAATACATACATCTTATGAAGCAAATATGTTCGTGAAAGTTTCTTTTATTGCACTAAGTTTTCAACTGAATTGCTTGAGGACAAGCAATAAGCTAAGCTTGGGGGAGTTGATACGTCCAAAACGTATCTACTTTCCCGAACACTCTTGCTATTGTTTTTCCTCTAAACTTGTGTGATTTGGATATAACTAACACGGAATGATGCTGTTTTCAGCAGAATTACCTTGGTGTCTAGTTTTTGTGCAGAAAATCAACTATCTGGAAAAATCTCGGAAAATATGCCAAAAATCCTATTTCACCAGAAGACTCACGGAGCCAGAAGACGAGACGGAGGAGGGCTACGAGGGGCCCACACCACCTGGCCGCGCGGGCCAGGCCAGGCCGTGCCTGGGGGTGGTCTGGCCGCCTCGGTCACCCCCCCCCCGGCCTCCCTCTTCGCCTATAAGTTGCCTCTTGACCTAAAAAACAAGCGGGTTCGACGTTTTTCCAGAAAGAGTTCCATTGTGCCGCCACCACCAGATTCCGCGATTCGAAACCAGAAACTCCGTCATGGCACCCTGCTGTGACGGGGAATTGGAGGAGATCATCGCCATCATCATCACCATCGCTTCTCCATCGACCATCCATGTTTCCCCCATCCATGAGTGAGTAATCCCACATTGTAGGCTATTGGGATGGGAGGGATTGGATGAGATCGTTCATGTAATGGCATCAGGTTGTTAGGGCATGGTGCCTAGTATCTATTATTAGTGATTTTTGACTTTGTTGCAACTTGTTATGCTTAATGCTTGTCACTAGGGCCCGAGTGCCATGATTTTAGATCTGAACATGTTATTGATTCATTATGATAGTATTGTTTATGGTCTTACCTAGAATTTGTATACAGATATTGTTGTCCGGAACCAAAGGCCCCAAAGTGACAGCAATCGGGATAACCGGAGGGGATGGCTTTGATGTGAGGATCACATGTGTTCACTGAGTGTTAATGCTTTGCTCCGGTGCTCTATTAAAAGGAGCACCTTAATTGCTAGTAGTTCCCTTGGGGCCCCGCTGCAAACAGGATGGCAGGACAAAAGATGTTGTGCAAGTTATCATTGCGAGCACATATGACTATATATGAACACACGCCTATGATTATCTAGTACTTGGATGCTTTATCTTATTTATCTACAAATGCCCTATGTCTTGATTGCTATATGAATTGTCTTGTCCACGCAACGCCCGTCCATCCATCCCTATGCCTACCTGATACATTGCAAATGTATCTATAATTTTTGATGATCCATGCTTGGTTTTATCCACTTTCTTACGTTTTGTCCGTACTTTGGAGTACTTTTCATATGATTTCTTGGACTAACCTATTAACAAGAGCCACAGTGCCAGCTGCCTGTTTTCTGCTGTTTTTGGTTCTAGGAAAGTCAGAAAATGAATATTCTCAGAATTGGACGGGACAAAAGCCAAAGTGCCTATTTTTCCGGAAGTCATCAGATGCCAGAATACGAGATAGAGAGGAGCCAGGGGGCCACCACACCACCTGGCCGCGCGGCCCAGCCTGGCCCGTGACAGGGGGTGGTGTGGCCACCTCCGGCACCCGCTCGGCCTCTCCTTCCGCCTATATATTGCCCTCCGGATGAAAACCCTAAGGACCTGATCAAAAATCCACGAAAGAGTCTGTAGCCCCCATCATCTCCATCCCTAGATCGGGAGGGATCTTAAGCTCTTCCCGGCACCCTGCCGGAGAGGGGAATTCACCCTGGAGGCCTTCTTCATCACCATGCAAGCCTCCGGTGTGATGCGTGAGTAGTTCATCCTTGGACTACGGATCCATGTAGTAGCTAGATGGCTGGTTCTCCTCATTTGTGCTTTCATGTCTAGATCTTGTGAGCTCCGTTCATGATCAAGATCATCTATTTGTAATTCTACATGTTGTGTTTGCGGGGATCCGATGAATATTGAGATGCTATTTCACATTGATTATTGATTCTATCATGTCTTTGTTATTTGTGATCTTGCATGCTTTCCGTTGTTAGTAGCTATCTTGGCCAAGTAGATGCTAGCAACTCCAAGAGTTAGTATTTATGCTCGATAGTGGGTTCATGCCTCTGGTAATCTGGGAAGTGACGGAAATCTCTAAGGTACTAGATGTGTTGTTGCTACTAGGGAGAAAATTACAATCCTTTGTTCATAGAACAATCGTATTGTTTACATTACACACAATTCGTAAAGCAATAATTTGTTGCTTGCAACTTAATACTGGAGGGGGTTCGGATGATAACCTGAAGGTGGATTATTAGTCATAGATGCAGTTGGATGGCGGTCTATGTATAATGTTGTAATGCCCAATCAAGTTCCAAAGGAGTCAAGATGATTAGTATATGCATGTATTGCTTTCTCGATGTTTGTCAACTGCCCCACTATAATTTGTTCACCCAGCATGTTATCTATCTTAAGGAGAGCCACCTCTAGTGAACAATGGATCCCGGTCCTTTTCTTTACATACAATATATAAACTGTTTACTGCTTTGTGTTTACTTTCTGCAAAATTTACTTCCTTCCATTTGATACGTTTAATCCTTTGTTTTTAGCAAAACACGGTGAGATTAACAACCTCATCGCAAGTTAAGTTCTATGGTTGTGTTGTGCAGGTCTCCACGTTGCTACGAGCACCGGTAGTGCGCCCTGCCAAGGCTCAGCTAGCAACACCTTTGGGGTGTTTCCTTGCTCCTACAGGTTCGATTAAACCTTGGTTTCATAACTGAGGGAAACTTGTTGCTATGCTCATCATACCTTCCTCTTGGGGTTCCCAACGAGCTCTACATCAACACCGAGCCATCAAGCATTTTTCTGGCGCCGTTGTCGGGGAGTCAAGGACATCTTCACAAGGGGAGTCCCTCATAACCAATCGCTTTACTTTGTTATTGTTGTTTTGCTTAGTTTCTTTTTGCTTTGTTTGCTTGTTTCTTTATCAAAAACACAAAAAAATATTAGTTTTACTAGTTTGCTTTCTTATTTGAAAACACACAAAAAATGACTACTCTTGAAAACACTAAGTTGTGTGACTTCACTAGCACCAACAACAATGATTTTATGAGCACACCTATTGCTCCACCTGTGCCTGAAGATACTTTCTTTGATATAAAACCTGCTTTACTCAATCTTGCTATGAGAGAACAATTTTCTGGTATCGGTAATGAAGATGCTGCTTCCCATCTAAATAACTTTGTTGAACTTTGTGAGATGCAAAAGCATAGGGATATAGATGGTGATATTATTAAGCTGAAATTGTTTCCTTTCTCTTTGAGAGGAAAAGCTAAAGAATGGTTGAATTCCTTAACTAGGAATAGTATTGATTCTTGGACTAAATGCAAAGATCTTTCATTGGAAAATACTATCCTCCTGCTAAGAATATATCTATTAGAAGTGAAATAATGAAGTTTAAACAATCTGATAATGAGCATGTTGCTCAAGCTTGGGAAAGAATGAAATCTTTGGTACAGAATTGTTCCACTCATGGACTGACTGTTTGGATGATCATCCAAACTTTTTATGCAGGATTGAACTATTCTTCAAGGAACCTATTGGATTCTGCTGCTGGAGGTACCTTTATGACCATCACTTTGGGTGCTGCAACAAAACTTCTGGACAATATGATGGTTAATTATTCTAAATGGCATACTAAGAGAGCTCCACAATGTAGGAAGGTAAATTATGTTGAGGAAACTTCCTCCTTGAGTGATAAAATTGATATTATTATGTCTATGCTTGTTAATGGGAAAGCCCATATTGATCCAAGTAATGTTCCTTTAGCCTCTTTGGTTGCTCAAGAAGAGCAAGTTGATGTGAACTTCATAAGAAATAACAATTTTGGCAATAATGCTTATAGGAATAATTTTGCTAACAACAATTATAAGCCATATCCCAACAATGGTAATGCTTACGGAAATCCATACAACAATAATAGTAGTGCTCCCTATGACCTTGAAGTTATGCTTAAGGACTTTATTAGTAAACAAACTACTTTCAATAAAACAATTGAGAAAAAACTCTCTAATGCTGAAAGAAATATATCATCTTTGTCTGAAGCTCAATCTTCATTGATTGATAAAATGGATGCTAAACCTGAAACTAATGATAATCCCTTTGCAGCTACTAATGCTATACAAGTAAGAATTGATGAAAATGTTAGACTATTAGCTGAATTACATGCTAAGTGGGAAAGAGAAGATGAAATTGCTAGAAACATTAGTGTTTCTACTATCACCACCACTAGTGTTGAGGCTAGTAATAGTTCTACTACTTTAGATGATAATTTTGATTTTGATATTGATGGTTGTAATATCTCTGAAGTTATTAAGTTCCTACAAAAGCTTGCTAAAAGTCCTAATGCTAGTGCTATGAACATGGCCTTTACAAAACACATTATTGATGCTCTCATAAAGATTAAAGAAGAAAAGATGAAACATAAAGCTTCTATTCCTATAAAACAAGAAGATGGTTGGGAATCCATCATTAATATGAAAGTGAATGACTTTGGTTTCAAAGCTTTATGTGATCTTGATAGTAGTGTTTCTATTATGCCTAGAAGGATTTATGATATGCTTGATTTGCCTCCTCTTGAAGATTGTTATTTGAATGTCCCACTTGATGATAATGCTAAAAAGAAACTCATGGGGAGTCTTAATGATGTTCTTATTATGGTTAACAATGCCTATGTCCCCGTTGATTTCTATGTTTTGGATGTTGAATACAATGCTTCTTGTCCTATTACTTTGGGAAGACCTTTTCTTAGAACTGTTGGTGCCATTATTGATATGAAAGAAGGCACCATTAAATATCAACTCCCACTCAAGAAAGGTATAGAACACTTCCCTAAGAAGAGAGAGAAGATTTCTTTTGCTTCTCCTATGAAAACAAAATTTGGTCTTAATGCTTCTTCATTTGAGGACACTTGATCCTTTTTCTTGCTTCTTTTGCCTAACTTAAAGGCGTTAAAGAAAAGTACTTATTGGGAGATAACCCAAAAGTTTTAGATGAGTCTTGGAAGTTATTACTTCATTAATAACCGCTCATTATCCTTTTTATTTGCTTTGTGTGCCAAGAGTAACCTCTAATGAGAGAGAAGTAATGATTGTAAAAGTTGTTGTCCCGAAACAGATTTCTGTGCTTCACCGTAAATATTCGTGTAGAATCTCTGAACGTCTTTTTGAGGCGTGAATTTTTGTGCTTCTGGCCCAGGTTGTTATATAACTTTAGTTAGTTCAACACTTTTTGATTTGAGCAACATAAGGTCTTCGAAAAAATTCGTCTTTACCTGCTGCTCTGTTTTGACAGATTTCTGCCATTTTCTGCATTTGCTTCTTGTTGGTTCATTTTTGACTTCTTTTGGGGAATTGTGCTTTTTGAGGTAAGTGCTACAGTATATAGTGTTCTAATGGAAGTTTATTTGGTGTTAGAACTGAACCTTAAGACTTATTTATCTTGAATGCACTAATGTTGCTAATAAAGATTGTGTGAAGTTTTGTATGAAGGAAAATTTTCAGGTGTATGGAAGGAATGAGTAATGAGATGAAGGATGGACTAAAACTCAAGATTGGGGATGCCACGCGTGTCACCCCAAGAAATATCCAAGAAGTACAAGCGTCAAAGCTTGGGGATGCCCAAGGCATCCCCTTCTTCATCAATAAAAATCTCAGGTTTCTTCCAAACGCTTCATTTTTATTGTTTCATGCACAGTTGTGTTGTTCTTGGACCGTCTTCTTTTTCGTTTTCATTTTGGTTTTTCGTTTGCTTTTGTTTGCTTAGTTTTATGAATAAATTGGTTGGACCCCCTCTTTCATACATTGGTTTGCAAATAGTTTGGTTTGGTTTGGAAAAGAGTAGGAAAGTTCATACGTATGTGGTAAAAGGAGCTTGTTTTTGACTGTGGCCTATGCTCTGTCATGCCATGCTTGATATTATTTTGGATTTATGCTTAGTATTCTTTGTTGTAGCATGACTTGTTATAAACAATTGAGATTGCTTAATGTGCCTTGGATTAATCTTGCGTTGTTTTAGCATATTAAAGCATAATATAGTGGTATTCTCCTTTGATGCTTTATTTGGGTTGACTTGGCGCATGCTCACACCATGTTATGACTATCTCAAGTCATCATAGCCTTTATGATCCTTTAGTTTTCAACTTGTAGTATCACTTTATGCTTTTATCAATGATGTTTTGTCGCTCTGCACGATTATGGCCATTATTGCTCTCTTAGTTTGTCGCTCCCAGTCTTTTGCTAGCCTCCACAATCAAGTATGAGTTTCACTCATGCATCCAACTCCCTAAACCAAGTTATTCCAAAGAGTCCACCATACCTACCTACTAGCTTATGCTATTCCAACTCTCCTTCTGCCTATATATTACCCTCCGAACGAAAACCCTAAGGTCCCGATCAAGAATCCACGAAAGAGTCTGTAGTCGCCGTCATCTCCATCCCTAGATCGAGAGGGATCTGAAGCTCTTCCCGGCACCCTGCCGGAGAGGGGAATTCACCTTGGAGGCCTTCTTCATCACCATGCAAGCCTCGGGTGTGATGTGTGAGTAGTTCATCCTTGGACTACGGATCCATGTAGTAGCTAGATGGCTGGTTCTCCTCCTTTGTCCTTTCATGTCTAGATCTTGTGAGCTCCATTCATGATCAAGATCATCTATTTGTAATTCTACATGTTGTGTTTGCGGGGATCCGATGGATATTGAGATGCTATTTCAGATTGATTATTGATTCTATAATGTCTTTGTTATTTGTGATCTTGCATGCTTTCCGTTGTTAGTAGTTATCTTGGCCAAGTAGATGCTAGCAACTCCAAGAGTTAGTATTTATGCTAGATAGTGAGTTCATGCCTCTGGTAATCTGGGGAAGTGATAGAAATCTCTAAGGTACTAGATGTGTTGTTGCTACTAGGGAGAAAACAACAATCCTTTGTTCATAGAACAATCGTATTGTTTACATTACACACAATTCGTAAAGCAATAATCTGTTGCTTGCAACTTAATACTGGAGGGGGTTCGGATGATAACCTAAAGGTGGATTATTAGTCATAGATGCAGTTAGATGGCGGTCTATGTATAATGTTGTAATGCCCAATCAAGTTCCAAAGGAGTCAAGATGATTAGTATATGCATGTATTGCTTTCTCGATGTTTGTCAATTGCCCCGCTGTAATTTGTTCACCCAGCATGTTATCTATCTTAAGGAGAGCCACCTCTAGTGAACTATGGATCTCGGTCCTTTTCTTTACATGCAATCTATAAAGTGTTTACTGCTTTGTGTTTACTTTCTGCAAACTATTACTTCCTTCCATTCGATACATTTAATCCTTTGTTTTCAGCAAAACACGGTGAGATTGACAACCTCATCGCAAGTTGGGGACAAATTTCTGTGGTTGTGTTGTGCAGGTCTCCATGTTGCTACTAGCACCGGTAGTGTGCCCTACCAAGGCTCAGCTAGCAACACCTTTGGGGTGTTTCCTTGCTCCTACAGGTTCGATTAAACCTTGGTTTCATAACTGAGGGAAACTTGTTGCTATGCTCATCATACCTTCCTCTTGGGGTTCCCAACGAGCTCTACATCAACACCGAGCCATCAAGCATTTTTCTGGCGCCGTTGTCGGGGAGTCAAGGACATCTTCACAAGGGGAGTCCCTCATAACCAATCGCTTTACTTTGTTATTGTTGTTTTGCTTAGTTTCTTTTTGCTTTGTTTGCTTGTTTCTTTATCAAAAACACAAAAAAATATTAGTTTTACTAGTTTGCTTTCTTATTTGAAAACACACAAAAAATGACTACTCTTGAAAACACTAAGTTGTGTGACTTCACTAGCACCAACAACAATGATTTTATGAGCACACCTATTGCTCCACCTGTGCCTGAAGATACTTTCTTTGATATAAAACCTGCTTTACTCAATCTTGCTATGAGAGAACAATTTTCTGGTATCGGTAATGAAGATGCTGCTGCCCATCTAAATAACTTTGTTGAACTTTGTGAGATGCAAAAGCATAGGGATATAGATGGTGATATTATTAAGCTGAAATTGTTTCCTTTCTCTTTGAGAGGAAAAGCTAAAGAATGGTTGAATTCCTTAACTAGGAATAGTATTGATTCTTGGACTAAATGCAAAGATCTTTCATTGGAAAATACTATCCTCCTGCTAAGAATATATCTATTAGAAGTGAAATAATGAAGTTTAAACAATCTGATAATGAGCATGTTGCTCAAGCTTGGGAAAGAATGAAATCTTTGGTACAGAATTGTTCCACTCATGGACTGACTGTTTGGATGATCATCCAAACTTTTTATGCAGGATTGAACTATTCTTCAAGGAACCTATTGGATTCTGCTGCTGGAGGTACCTTTATGACCATCACTTTGGGTGCTGCAACAAAACTTCTGGACAATATGATGGTTAATTATTCTAAATGGCATACTAAGAGAGCTCCACAATGTAGGAAGGTAAATTATGTTGAGGAAACTTCCTCCTTGAGTGATAAAATTGATATTATTATGTCTATGCTTGTTAATGGGAAAGCCCATATTGATCCAAGTAATGTTCCTTTAGCCTCTTTGGTTGCTCAAGAAGAGCAAGTTGATGTGAACTTCATAAGAAATAACAATTTTGGCAATAATGCTTATAGGAATAATTTTGCTAACAACAATTATAAGCCATATCCCAACAATGGTAATGCTTACGGAAATCCATACAACAATAATAGTAGTGCTCCCTATGACCTTGAAGTTATGCTTAAGGACTTTATTAGTAAACAAACTACTTTCAATAAAACAATTGAGAAAAAACTCTCTAATGCTGAAAGAAATATATCATCTTTGTCTGAAGCTCAATCTTCATTGATTGATAAAATGGATGCTAAACCTGAAACTAATGATAATCCCTTTGCATCTACTAATGCTATACAAGTAAGAATTGATGAAAATGTTAGACTATTAGCTGAATTACATGCTAAGTGGGAAAGAGAAGATGAAATTGCTAGAAACATTAGTGTTTCTACTATCACCACCACTAGTGTTGAGGCTAGTAATAGTTCTACTACTTTAGATGATAATTTTGATTTTGATATTGATGGTTGTAATATCTCTGAAGTTATTAAGTTCCTACAAAAGCTTGCTAAAAGTCCTAATGCTAGTGCTATGAACATGGCCTTTACAAAACACATTATTGATGCTCTCATAAAGATTAAAGAAGAAAAGATGAAACATAAAGCTTCTATTCCTATAAAACAAGAAGATGGTTGGGAATCCATCATTAATATGAAAGTGAATGACTTTGGTTTCAAAGCTTTATGTGATCTTGATAGTAGTGTTTCTATTATGCCTAGAAGGATTTATGATATGCTTGATTTGCCTCCTCTTGAAGATTGTTATTTGAATGTCCCACTTGATGATAATGCTAAAAAGAAACTCATGGGGAGTCTTAATGATGTTCTTATTATGGTTAACAATGCCTATGTCCCCGTTGATTTCTATGTTTTGGATGTTGAATACAATGCTTCTTGTCCTATTACTTTGGGAAGACCTTTTCTTAGAACTGTTGGTGCCATTATTGATATGAAAGAAGGCACCATTAAATATCAACTCCCACTCAAGAAAGGTATAGAACACTTCCCTAAGAAGAGAGAGAAGATTTCTTTTGCTTCTCCTATGAAAACAAAATTTGGTCTTAATGCTTCTTCATTTGAGGACACTTGATCCTTTTTCTTGCTTCTTTTGCCTAACTTAAAGGCGTTAAAGAAAAGTACTTATTGGGAGATAACCCAAAAGTTTTAGATGAGTCTTGGAAGTTATTACTTCATTAATAACCGCTCATTATCCTTTTTATTTGCTTTGTGTGCCAAGAGTAACCTCTAATGAGAGAGAAGTAATGATTGTAAAAGTTGTTGTCCCGAAACAGATTTCTGTGCTTCACCGTAAATATTCGTGTAGAATCTCTGAACGTCTTTTTGAGGCGTGAATTTTTGTGCTTCTGGCCCAGGTTGTTATATAACTTTAGTTAGTTCAACACTTTTTGATTTGAGCAACATAAGGTCTTCGAAAAAATTCGTCTTTACCTGCTGCTCTGTTTTGACAGATTTCTGCCATTTTCTGCATTTGCTTCTTGTTGGTTCATTTTTGACTTCTTTTGGGGAATTGTGCTTTTTGAGGTAAGTGCTACAGTATATAGTGTTCTAATGGAAGTTTATTTGGTGTTAGAACTGAACCTTAAGACTTATTTATCTTGAATGCACTAATGTTGCTAATAAAGATTGTGTGAAGTTTTGTATGAAGGAAAATTTTCAGGTGTATGGAAGGAATGAGTAATGAGATGAAGGATGGACTAAAACTCAAGATTGGGGATGCCACGCGTGTCACCCCAAGAAATATCCAAGAAGTACAAGCGTCAAAGCTTGGGGATGCCCAAGGCATCCCCTTCTTCATCAATAAAAATCTCAGGTTTCTTCCAAACGCTTCATTTTTATTGTTTCATGCACAGTTGTGTTGTTCTTGGACCGTCTTCTTTTTCGTTTTCATTTTGGTTTTTCGTTTGCTTTTGTTTGCTTAGTTTTATGAATAAATTGGTTGGACCCCCTCTTTCATACATTGGTTTGCAAATAGTTTGGTTTGGTTTGGAAAAGAGTAGGAAAGTTCATACGTATGTGGTAAAAGGAGCTTGTTTTTGACTGTGGCCTATGCTCTGTCATGCCATGCTTGATATTATTTTGGATTTATGCTTAGTATTCTTTGTTGTAGCATGACTTGTTATAAACAATTGAGATTGCTTAATGTGCCTTGGATTAATCTTGCGTTGTTTTAGCATATTAAAGCATAATATAGTGGTATTCTCCTTTGATGCTTTATTTGGGTTGACTTGGCGCATGCTCACACCATGTTATGACTATCTCAAGTCATCATAGCCTTTATGATCCTTTAGTTTTCAACTTGTAGTATCACTTTATGCTTTTATCAATGATGTTTTGTCGCTCTGCACGATTATGGCCATTATTGCTCTCTTAGTTTGTCGCTCCCAGTCTTTTGCTAGCCTCCACAATCAAGTATGAGTTTCACTCATGCATCCAACTCCCTAAACCAAGTTATTCCAAAGAGTCCACCATACCTACCTACTAGCTTATGCTATTCCAACTCTCCTTCTGCCTATATATTACCCTCCGAACGAAAACCCTAAGGTCCCGATCAAGAATCCACGAAAGAGTCTGTAGTCGCCGTCATCTCCATCCCTAGATCGAGAGGGATCTGAAGCTCTTCCCGGCACCCTGCCGGAGAGGGGAATTCACCTTGGAGGCCTTCTTCATCACCATGCAAGCCTCGGGTGTGATGTGTGAGTAGTTCATCCTTGGACTACGGATCCATGTAGTAGCTAGATGGCTGGTTCTCCTCCTTTGTCCTTTCATGTCTAGATCTTGTGAGCTCCATTCATGATCAAGATCATCTATTTGTAATTCTACATGTTGTGTTTGCGGGGATCCGATGGATATTGAGATGCTATTTCAGATTGATTATTGATTCTATAATGTCTTTGTTATTTGTGATCTTGCATGCTTTCCGTTGTTAGTAGTTATCTTGGCCAAGTAGATGCTAGCAACTCCAAGAGTTAGTATTTATGCTAGATAGTGAGTTCATGCCTCTGGTAATCTGGGGAAGTGATAGAAATCTCTAAGGTACTAGATGTGTTGTTGCTACTAGGGAGAAAACAACAATCCTTTGTTCATAGAACAATCGTATTGTTTACATTACACACAATTCGTAAAGCAATAATCTGTTGCTTGCAACTTAATACTGGAGGGGGTTCGGATGATAACCTAAAGGTGGATTATTAGTCATAGATGCAGTTAGATGGCGGTCTATGTATAATGTTGTAATGCCCAATCAAGTTCCAAAGGAGTCAAGATGATTAGTATATGCATGTATTGCTTTCTCGATGTTTGTCAATTGCCCCGCTGTAATTTGTTCACCCAGCATGTTATCTATCTTAAGGAGAGCCACCTCTAGTGAACTATGGATCTCGGTCCTTTTCTTTACATGCAATCTATAAAGTGTTTACTGCTTTGTGTTTACTTTCTGCAAACTATTACTTCCTTCCATTCGATACATTTAATCCTTTGTTTTCAGCAAAACACGGTGAGATTGACAACCTCATCGCAAGTTGGGGACAAATTTCTGTGGTTGTGTTGTGCAGGTCTCCATGTTGCTACTAGCACCGGTAGTGTGCCCTACCAAGGCTCAGCTAGCAACACCTTTGGGGTGTTTCCTTGCTCCTACAGGTTCGATTAAACCTTGGTTTCATAACTGAGGGAAACTTGTTGCTATGCTCATCATACCTTCCTCTTGGGGTTCCCAACGAGCTCTACATCAACACCGAGCCATCAAGCATTTTTCTGGCGCCGTTGTCGGGGAGTCAAGGACATCTTCACAAGGGGAGTCCCTCATAACCAATCGCTTTACTTTGTTATTGTTGTTTTGCTTAGTTTCTTTTTGCTTTGTTTGCTTGTTTCTTTATCAAAAACACAAAAAAATATTAGTTTTACTAGTTTGCTTTCTTATTTGAAAACACACAAAAAATGACTACTCTTGAAAACACTAAGTTGTGTGACTTCACTAGCACCAACAACAATGATTTTATGAGCACACCTATTGCTCCACCTGTGCCTGAAGATACTTTCTTTGATATAAAACCTGCTTTACTCAATCTTGCTATGAGAGAACAATTTTCTGGTATCGGTAATGAAGATGCTGCTGCCCATCTAAATAACTTTGTTGAACTTTGTGAGATGCAAAAGCATAGGGATATAGATGGTGATATTATTAAGCTGAAATTGTTTCCTTTCTCTTTGAGAGGAAAAGCTAAAGAATGGTTGAATTCCTTAACTAGGAATAGTATTGATTCTTGGACTAAATGCAAAGATCTTTCATTGGAAAATACTATCCTCCTGCTAAGAATATATCTATTAGAAGTGAAATAATGAAGTTTAAACAATCTGATAATGAGCATGTTGCTCAAGCTTGGGAAAGAATGAAATCTTTGGTACAGAATTGTTCCACTCATGGACTGACTGTTTGGATGATCATCCAAACTTTTTATGCAGGATTGAACTATTCTTCAAGGAACCTATTGGATTCTGCTGCTGGAGGTACCTTTATGACCATCACTTTGGGTGCTGCAACAAAACTTCTGGACAATATGATGGTTAATTATTCTAAATGGCATACTAAGAGAGCTCCACAATGTAGGAAGGTAAATTATGTTGAGGAAACTTCCTCCTTGAGTGATAAAATTGATATTATTATGTCTATGCTTGTTAATGGGAAAGCCCATATTGATCCAAGTAATGTTCCTTTAGCCTCTTTGGTTGCTCAAGAAGAGCAAGTTGATGTGAACTTCATAAGAAATAACAATTTTGGCAATAATGCTTATAGGAATAATTTTGCTAACAACAATTATAAGCCATATCCCAACAATGGTAATGCTTACGGAAATCCATACAACAATAATAGTAGTGCTCCCTATGACCTTGAAGTTATGCTTAAGGACTTTATTAGTAAACAAACTACTTTCAATAAAACAATTGAGAAAAAACTCTCTAATGCTGAAAGAAATATATCATCTTTGTCTGAAGCTCAATCTTCATTGATTGATAAAATGGATGCTAAACCTGAAACTAATGATAATCCCTTTGCATCTACTAATGCTATACAAGTAAGAATTGATGAAAATGTTAGACTATTAGCTGAATTACATGCTAAGTGGGAAAGAGAAGATGAAATTGCTAGAAACATTAGTGTTTCTACTATCACCACCACTAGTGTTGAGGCTAGTAATAGTTCTACTACTTTAGATGATAATTTTGATTTTGATATTGATGGTTGTAATATCTCTGAAGTTATTAAGTTCCTACAAAAGCTTGCTAAAAGTCCTAATGCTAGTGCTATGAACATGGCCTTTACAAAACACATTATTGATGCTCTCATAAAGATTAAAGAAGAAAAGATGAAACATAAAGCTTCTATTCCTATAAAACAAGAAGATGGTTGGGAATCCATCATTAATATGAAAGTGAATGACTTTGGTTTCAAAGCTTTATGTGATCTTGATAGTAGTGTTTCTATTATGCCTAGAAGGATTTATGATATGCTTGATTTGCCTCCTCTTGAAGATTGTTATTTGAATGTCCCACTTGATGATAATGCTAAAAAGAAACTCATGGGGAGTCTTAATGATGTTCTTATTATGGTTAACAATGCCTATGTCCCCGTTGATTTCTATGTTTTGGATGTTGAATACAATGCTTCTTGTCCTATTACTTTGGGAAGACCTTTTCTTAGAACTGTTGGTGCCATTATTGATATGAAAGAAGGCACCATTAAATATCAACTCCCACTCAAGAAAGGTATAGAACACTTCCCTAAGAAGAGAGAGAAGATTTCTTTTGCTTCTCCTATGAAAACAAAATTTGGTCTTAATGCTTCTTCATTTGAGGACACTTGATCCTTTTTCTTGCTTCTTTTGCCTAACTTAAAGGCGTTAAAGAAAAGTACTTATTGGGAGATAACCCAAAAGTTTTAGATGAGTCTTGGAAGTTATTACTTCATTAATAACCGCTCATTATCCTTTTTATTTGCTTTGTGTGCCAAGAGTAACCTCTAATGAGAGAGAAGTAATGATTGTAAAAGTTGTTGTCCCGAAACAGATTTCTGTGCTTCACCGTAAATATTCGTGTAGAATCTCTGAACGTCTTTTTGAGGCGTGAATTTTTGTGCTTCTGGCCCAGGTTGTTATATAACTTTAGTTAGTTCAACACTTTTTGATTTGAGCAACATAAGGTCTTCGAAAAAATTCGTCTTTACCTGCTGCTCTGTTTTGACAGATTTCTGCCATTTTCTGCATTTGCTTCTTGTTGGTTCATTTTTGACTTCTTTTGGGGAATTGTGCTTTTTGAGGTAAGTGCTACAGTATATAGTGTTCTAATGGAAGTTTATTTGGTGTTAGAACTGAACCTTAAGACTTATTTATCTTGAATGCACTAATGTTGCTAATAAAGATTGTGTGAAGTTTTGTATGAAGGAAAATTTTCAGGTGTATGGAAGGAATGAGTAATGAGATGAAGGATGGACTAAAACTCAAGATTGGGGATGCCACGCGTGTCACCCCAAGAAATATCCAAGAAGTACAAGCGTCAAAGCTTGGGGATGCCCAAGGCATCCCCTTCTTCATCAATAAAAATCTCAGGTTTCTTCCAAACGCTTCATTTTTATTGTTTCATGCACAGTTGTGTTGTTCTTGGACCGTCTTCTTTTTCGTTTTCATTTTGGTTTTTCGTTTGCTTTTGTTTGCTTAGTTTTATGAATAAATTGGTTGGACCCCCTCTTTCATACATTGGTTTGCAAATAGTTTGGTTTGGTTTGGAAAAGAGTAGGAAAGTTCATACGTATGTGGTAAAAGGAGCTTGTTTTTGACTGTGGCCTATGCTCTGTCATGCCATGCTTGATATTATTTTGGATTTATGCTTAGTATTCTTTGTTGTAGCATGACTTGTTATAAACAATTGAGATTGCTTAATGTGCCTTGGATTAATCTTGCGTTGTTTTAGCATATTAAAGCATAATATAGTGGTATTCTCCTTTGATGCTTTATTTGGGTTGACTTGGCGCATGCTCACACCATGTTATGACTATCTCAAGTCATCATAGCCTTTATGATCCTTTAGTTTTCAACTTGTAGTATCACTTTATGCTTTTATCAATGATGTTTTGTCGCTCTGCACGATTATGGCCATTATTGCTCTCTTAGTTTGTCGCTCCCAGTCTTTTGCTAGCCTCCACAACCAAGTATGAGTTTCACTCATGCATCCAACTCCCTAAACCAAGTTATTCCAAAGAGTCCACCATACCTACCTACTAGCTTATGCTATTCCAACTCTCCTTCTGCCTATATATTACCCTCCGAACGAAAACCCTAAGGTCCCGATCAAGAATCCACGAAAGAGTCTGTAGTCGCCGTCATCTCCATCCCTAGATCGAGAGGGATCTGAAGCTCTTCCCGGCACCCTGCCGGAGAGGGGAATTCACCTTGGAGGCCTTCTTCATCACCTACTTTTTACTGCAATTGTTACTATTGTCTTTACTTTTACTACTGCTATTACTTTGCTTTTGCTACTACAAAACTGTTGCTACTGATAAACTGTTGTGAGCAAGATTGTTTCTAGGTGCAGCTGAATTGATAACTCAGTTGTTAAGGCTTATTAATATTATTTGGCTCCCCTTGTGTCGAATCAATAAATTGGGTTTCACTTCCCTCGAAAATACTGCGATACACCCCCTATACTTGTGGGTCATCAATCTGCGGAAGAAGCGGACAACACGCTCAAAGCGCTCAAGGAAGTGATGCTCGCAGCACCGCTACTCGTTGCCCCTGTTGACAAGCAGCCAATGCTCATCTACGTCACGGCCTCTGCTCGAGTCATAAGCACCGTAATGGCTATCGAGCGATCGGAGGAGGGAACGGAGCGCCATGTACAACGCCCAGTCTACTACATTAGCGAGGTCCTGACGGACTCAAGGCAAAGCTATCCGCAGTACCAGAAGCTAGTGTACGCGGTATTCAGAGCCCAGCGATGGCTCCTGCACTACTTCTAGGACATCATCCGCAATCGCGAGGTGACTGGGCGATTCGCTAAGTGGGCTGTCGAAATCAGCGTCCACAACATCAAGTATGAGCAGCGCAAGGAGATCAAGTCGCAAGCCCTTGCCGATTTCCTCGCTGACTGGGAAGAAGCGAAACAACCAGAGAGGCTGTCTTACCTCCATTACTAGCACCTCCACTTTGATAGCTCCAAAAATTCCGAAGGCACCGGAGCAGGAATCGTGCTCACCTCCCCCAAGGGAGACAAGCTCCAATACGTGCTACAACTCAATTTTACGCCCCACACCAACAACATGGCAGAGTACGAGGCCCTCTTTCATGGCATGCGAGCTGCCTAGGAGATGAATGTCAACTGCCTCAAGTGCTACGGGGACTCCGACCTTGTCGCCGCGCAAGTCGCCGGTACCTATGATGCAGTCGCCCCCAACATGATAGCCTACCGCCAGGCGGTGGACCAACTGGGAGGCTATTTTGCCGGCTACTCCATCGAGTGGATTGATCACCGCAAGAACGAAGAGGCTGACGCACACTCGCGCATCGGATCAGCTTGCCAAACACCACCTCCAGGCGTCTTCCTCAACATCAACAATAGGCCCTTAGTATCCCTCTCGAAGGAGATTGACATCGGGATACAAGTGCAGCCCAAGCCCGCTCTGGTCGCCATGATCATGGAGCCTAGTGACTAGATTGTGTTGTACGTCGCCTACCTGGAGCACAAGATCCTACCCGCGGACGAGATAGTGGCGCGAATGATCGTGCGCCGCTACAAATCCTTCGTCATGGTCAACGGTGAGCTCCACAAAGGCAGCATGACCGGCGTGTTCCAGCACTGCGTGGCCATGCGTCACGAACTCTGCTCTTCTACGATGTCGACGTTGCTATCGCGTTCTTCAAGGTTGCGACTCGCCTCCAGCTCACGTTGTTTCTGCCCACGGGTCTTCCGAGCTACATACGAGGGTGCGTGTGCCTCCACGATCTCGTCGTCACTCTCAAAGGACTCCTCCACCTCCTCCTCCTCAAGCTCAGCGGGAACCTCTTCATCGAGCGAAGGGAGCCAGTTCTCCAGGACTTGGAACAACTAGTAGAGACAAAGAAGTGATAACTTGGTCAAAACAAGTACAAAGGTCGCGATTGCAAAATTGCGACTACAAAATCAAAATCGAGAAAGGAGACTTACTAGGGGGCATGACGCTTCCCACCAGTGGTGTATGGAGCAAGCTGATAGCTGTGAGATTTGACAAAAATTTTATGGATTTTATTGATGGTTTTCTCCCGGATTTGATCGTTTTCTAGCTTTACCTAACGCTAATACTTCGGTAGCAAAGAAAACTTGGTTTTTAATGTGTGTTTCAGGTTCTGAATGTCAACAGAAGGTTTTAACTAGAGAAACACAATATTCTGGAGAAAAGAAGCAAGTCTCTCTTTGGAAGCACTCGAGGGGAGCATAGAGAAGCTTTAACGAGCAACTATACAGCAGGAATATTTTTCCGGCCATATAGTTCCCACCGTATAGTTGCCGCTGCCTCTGTCTTGTCAAAAGGGACAACTTCTGTGAAGGGACCAAGGATGAAAACACAACGCAGCAGCCCCCATACAATCCAGAAGGGAGAAAGAAGAGATCCGGAGAAGAAGGGGAAGACATTCTTCATCTCGCTCCAGAATCTTCGGCCTCCTAGCCAATACACCCCCATAGCCACTACTTCTACTTGAGAGAGAGATGGATCTAATGCTTGCAAGACTAGGGTTTGAGATTGTTTCTTCCCATATTGAATTGTGTTGGATATTTTTCTATTCTTATTGTGGATCTCCACGATAGTCCAAAGACGAATTCCCTTTATTTGATTATATTGATGATTCGTTCTTCTCTCATGTGTGAGTAATTCCCTTGGGCATGGGAGATGTAGGGGATTGGTGAGATGTGATGTGCCTTCATATATTTTCCATTAGTTTGTGATTGATTCTAGTTACTATATTATGTGTGCTTGACTATCTGTGGGATGCCTAATGCTTGTTGTCCAATTAAGGGCCCAGACAACATGATGCTTTGTTTTACATAGATAAGATCTTGTTCGCTAGTGGACCGGCAACCCCTGGGTGACACGGGGATATCAATGGAAAACTAGTAGACTCGAGGATAACGAGGAACCACTATGCTTATTGAATTACTTCGATCCAAGGAGCTTAATCGCTAAGCGATCTGAAGGGTATTAATCTTCTAGTGTCTGACCATGGTTTTGGTAACGGGCTAGTAGGATTATTGAAGTTGGGATGAAATCTACCAAGAGGAGTTCCGGCTAATTATGGGTTGCTCACCTACACATATATTTATAAGATTATAATTGTTACATTTATCATTCGTCCACCTGGCATAGTCACTATCACCATGAACTGAATCTCCCCACGCCTTCTTTTGCCATCTCCAGTAAACAACAAACAATCAAGTCGTTCTTTACTTTTACGCTTTACATTTCTGAATTTTACGTTTTAGTTCTATTTAAATACATCTCATTTAATAAAAACCACATTCTTATTTCAACACTTGTAGTCAATTCACTCGAAGACCTGTGACAACTTCGGGTATGACAGAGACTTCACCCATAAACACTTACCTCTAGGCTCTATCTATACTTCGAAACTAGCTACAAACGATATGTGCACTTGCAGACATCAAGCTATTTTCTGGCACCGTTGTCGGGGAGCTAAGAGCTAAGTGTTTCTCTTTTTGCATTTCAGGTGTTTCTACTACAAAATGTTCTCCCTAGGAGACAAAGGGTCTACACGCTCTGGTAGGACCTATCTACCGGATTATATTGAGCGCGTGCATGCTCAAAGTCGTGAAGAAATTATTGAAAAACTTTTAAGTTCAAATAAAGTTGCAGTTGAAAACCTCAGTGATATTATGGAAATCATGTCTATTTACAGGATAACTCCTATGAAAGCTGAGAAAATTCTCAGGGAATACAGTGCTCCAAGTTCTGAATTTCTTAAACAACCAATAGAGTTCCCTAATCCTGGAGTTAGAGAATATCGATTTGATGGTAGAATTATTAAAATTTTGCAGGAGAAAGCTTTTAGTGGAAGGGAATATGAAGAACCAGGAAGACATATTAGAGAATTTGACGATGTGATAACATCGCTCGGGCCAAAAGGTTTGCCAAGAGACTTCTCTCGTCTTAAATTATTTCGATGGTCTCTTAAAGGTAAAGCTCTAGACTAGTTATATTCTCTCCCTCGCCATTACATTAAATGTTGGGAAAACTGCATTACGAAATTTATAAACAGGTTTATTCCTTTTAAAAAGGTAACTAAACTAAGAAAGAACATAGGCAACTTTAGTCAGAATGTGGGAGAAAACTACCCACAAGCTTGGGAAAGATTCTTTGAAATTATCAATAGTATTCCTAATCATGGCTATTCTGAACTAACAATTTGCCATTTATTTTACCATGGTCACAATACTCAATGTAGAGAGTTCCTTGACTTCTCGGCAAGAGGATCAATAAATACTTTAACTATTAAAGAATGTTTGGAATTAATGTCTACTAGGGCTAAGAATGTTTCTTTATATAATCCTGATTTTGGCACTAAGCCAGAAAAAGGGATACTTCAGATAACTCCTGATCTTATGCCCGAGGTACGCAAAACTATGAAAGAAAAAGGTATACCTTCTAAACTTGTTAAGGAAAACAAAGTAGATTTATTACAAGTTTTAACTGAAGAAGATGAAACTAGAAAAGTTTTTCAAGAATTAAAACATCGACAAGTAAAATCTCATAATAACTTGCATAAGCATTTCCAAAAATACAAAAATATTTTGGCAGAAATCATGGAAAATTATGATGAGATTGGCCAAGAAATAAAATTATTTCACAAGTATCTTAGTATGATTGAAACCCAGTGTGAACAAATAGCATCCGGTTATCAAATTTTTCTTTGCAATGATAAAGGTATTCCTGTTTCTACTAATGTTGTCACAAGAAGGGGTGTAGTTGTTACAGGACCCTTAGGACCACCGGAATATGAAGCTAAGAAAGAGCAAAAGGAAAAAACCTTGCTTGAAGCAAGCCAAGAAGATGATACATTGGTGGATCCTCAAGATGAAACTGAAACACAAGATCAAACCAAGGAGGACCAAAATGATGCACAGGATGACCATTATGACTCTGATGCAAAGATGGTTGATCCAAGAGATTATAAAGAAATAAGCAAGGAAGATGAAGTTGTTGTAGTATAAAAAAGAAAAGCAATAAGCAACAATAAAAGAAAGTAACGAAAGAGCCTGACCCCCCCCCCACAAAAGGTAAAAGATAAGAGTAAGTAAGGTGAGAAGAAGCTTCCTTATCCAGATCAGAAAAGAAAGCACCGGATCAGGTAATTTATAATTCTTTTACAAAGGCACTTAGTGACCTTCGTCTGGAAATTTCATTTGCGGATGCAATCAAAGTTCCTTCTTATACTAAATTCCTCCATGATATTCTTAGTAGAAAGAAAGAAATAACTGAAACTGTTGCCATGGTAACTAGTTATCCTGCTAATGGGAAGTTGTTGTCTAAGTCTGGAGATCCCAGAATACCAACTATTTCATGCTCAACAGGTAAAACTTATATTCACAATGCCTTGTGTGATCTAGGGGTAGGACTTAGTGTAATGTCATACTCCCTCTATAAAAGGTTAGGATTAGGGGAGTATTCTCCTACTACTATCACTTTACAGATGGATGACAAGTCCACTAAACAACCCATTGGTATGATTGAAGATGTTCTACTTAGAATAGATGAGCATGTTATTCCCACTAATTTTATTATTCTTGAGATGCCAGAAGATGAAAGATTATCTATAATACTTGGAAGACCTTTCCTTAGTACTGCAGGTGCATTAGTTGATTGTGTCGAAGGAAAGATATTTTTCAATGTTTATGATGCTGAAATCATCTGGTATTTTCCAAAGAAGCTAGAAGCAGGAGAAAGATATATTCCACCGGCAAAACAAGTCCATGTGGTAGGTGCCTTTGATAAGGGGCAACCCAAGGTAAGAATTCGAGAACAGAGAAGAGGTTGAGTTACTCAGCCATTCTTAATAAAATGCTTAATGGGAGTCAACCCATCTCGTCAATAAAGTAGATTAGAGAATAAGAAGTTCATCGCATTCCTACCACTTTTTCATAGACATTCTTGCGGAAGTGCGCCCGTGAAGATGCAGCTGTCAAAAAGTAGTAGAAACATCGATTGAATGAGTATAGAATAATAATAACAATAAAAGTTTGAGTTTTCCATCTATAGAAGCTAAAAAAATTCTTTTAATATGCTAATATTGGTCGACGGTTTCTACTATCAATTTTCTGTCAAAAATAAGGTATTTTGCTAAGTTTTGGGATAAGAAGGTATTCTCGACAAAATAGAAATTTTTTGATGATTACTGATGGTTTAACGACCAACTATACGGTGGGAATAAAAATTTCGGTTGTATAGTTCCGGTCGTATAGATATCTTTGCCATCAACATTTTTTCTTCGAAGACACAGATAGTTTAACAACCAACTATACGGTGGGAATAAAACTTCGGCCGTATAGCTCCGGTCGTATAGATATCAATGCCTCTCTTAGAAATTTATCCCAAAGGTACTAAGAGTTTAATGACCAACTATACGGCGGGAATAAAATTCCGATCGTATAGTTCTGGTCGTATAGATATCGATGCTACTTTTAGAAATGTATCTCGAGATACAGATGGTTTAACAACCAACTATACAGTAGGATCATTGTGATCTGGCCTTATAGTTGCATCCGTATAGTTGTTTTCTGCATAAATAAACCCTAGTTGGTGGCGCCGCCGCAACTATACGGGTGGAACAACATCACTTGCCCGTATAGTTCTGGCTGTATAGTTTGGTGCGACCACAAAATCGCACTGGGGCGACTAGGTCTTCCACCTCTCCTCATTATTTCTCTCATATTCTCTCTCCAAACCTCTCAAAATCCACCTAGAACTCTTGATTCTTCGCGTATTTCATTCGTTTGAGTGGGGGAATCAACAGATCGGTATGTTTCTCTCCCTATCCATGCTTTATTTTTAGATTTCCATGATTGAAACCCTCACATTGATCTAGTGGATGAACTCAAGCTTATTTTGTTTTTCCTATTAATTTCTCACATTAGGATTGAATTTTTCCACGTAGGATCGTTCATATATCATGTAGAAACTATATGCCTAAACTTTTATGGTGAAATTTTTCAGTGCATCACGATGAACAAAATTGGTAACCTCTTTCGTTCGAGCAAGCACCAACATGGTGAAGACTCGAGCTTGGGATCTCGAGCCTCGCGCAACCCCAAGTTGGACATTGTCTCATCAAGGAGGGTGATGCCCACACATTGGGTCGACCACAACTTTATCACCGCAGCAGGGTTAAAGAAAAACTTCAACCCCATGTGCAATAGAGCGGGGTTGGTGGTACTTGGCTTCGCAAGCCATGATACCTACACCAAGCTTACCCACGAGTTCCTTGCCTCCTACTACGACGACCATAGGGAGAAAGGTAATATGTACACGATAAGCTTTAGCATGAACCGACATCACTATGAAATAAATTTCGAACAATTTTGCAATGTTTTCAGCTTCCCTCATATTGGGGAGCCTACTATTACTAACCTCTATAGCGTCACAAATGGAGAGACTTGGGAGGTTATTTCTATTAATGGTGGTAGGCAATTTTACCAGAAGAAGATGTCCACCCTTCAGAACCCAACCATCCGCTACTATGCTTTGTTCCTCGCCAACACACTACTAGGAAGAGGTGACACCGGTTCCATGGTCAATGCATACATGGCAATGATCACCAAGGCTCTCTTCCCCACTTCATCGCAAAGCCCCAATCCTACAGCTCTACTCATCCAGCACCTTCACCACCAAAGCAACAAGACCAAAGGTGATATTCGCATTGGTGGATTGGTAACCCACCTTGCCCATGAATTAAATATTATACTACCTGTTATGGAACGTGTTGATGGCTCCAAACTCATGTACGTCAAGTATTTGACTACTTGTGGCTTCCTTGGTGTTTACCATGCTAGCCAGAGGCTCCGAGCATATCAATTCAGTTATCTTGGTGATGCATTGGGTGAGAAGGTTCAGTTGCCCTGCCCCCAAGCCTTCTCGATTGTGGAGAAGGACAATTGGATCCTCACCAAGGACCAAGTGATGGAGATCATGGCCGTGCTCTAGCACGATGAAGAGGAAGATGAAGAACGAGGGCAGCAGGATGAGGAGGAGTAGGAGCAGGAGGAAGAGCAGGGATGCAACCCTACTTGGGAGGGATAGCAGCAGCAAGGGGGAGCTTGGGACCCGTGGCCCAACCAGCCACAGCAGGGGTACAGCTACGTCCCCTATCAGGAATTCCGGTAGCTCAACCAGCATGTTGGGGAGATCGACCACAATATGTGAGTGCTTTGACTCACAACTTCAGTCACTTCATGACCCACTTCCCTGACTACTACCAGTAGTATCTGCACCAGCCGCCGAATGATGGCAACAACCGAGCCTAGCAATAGCCTAAGCTTGGGGGAGGTTTGAAAACCTCCAAACTTTGCATTCATGTTTTTATTTCTTCTTCTGATTTATTTTATTTCTTCAAGTTGCATGTTTATTTTCAGTTTGCATTCCTTAAACCAAAAATACAAAAAAAATAGTAATTTTATTTGCAAGTTCGTTTCTTTGTTTCTCTCGTAGATTGCTCGATTACAGGTGACTTGGCAATATGGAAACATAGAGGGGGTTCGACTCAAATACGAGAACGAAGCAAGCACGAAGAGGTATCACATTCCTTTCATCATCCTTTCTGTAACCTTAAATTTATCCTACAATCATTTACTTGCTTGCACTGGAGTCACTCCCCGCTTAGCTTGTTATCCTAGGAATTTTATTCCTTTGCTAGTGTCTTCTTTTTAGCCTTGAAACAATGAGCAATGAACTTCGTTAAAAACACTTCCTACATTTTTACAAAAAGAAAAAGCATCTGAAAGATGACTTGAGTCCATGTTTAGCCCAAAGAATTTAATTTTAGAACTACTCCATCCCATTTGAGCTTAATATAAATAGACTCAAAAGTACCCTTGATTAAAATTGTTTGATAAAATGGATGCTTCGAAGTAGTAGAGATTATGCCACTACTTTATCTAATAATTACCGTATTATATTGCTTTACGCGTGTCATTACAACTCTGTCGTGCTCCATGGGGAACTATTAACTCCGCTGCCAACGAATGATCTAAATATGGGAAACCACTTGATTTCAGCTATTGAGTTATGTAAATGTCTGTAGCAGTAGTGCTATGATGGGTAAATTTTTTAGTATCATCATGGTTTCACATTCTAAATAAAGTTTTAGTACTCCTCTGAGCCATTATTGCTAAAACTATTATTTATTGGCATGGTCACAAGTGCACAACACAGCCCCAATTAACATGTTAAAAATAGTGGCATGCTTTCTCTATGAAAGAGCTGAAGTTTTTGAAAGACAAAAGGAGGATAAAGGTGCTTTGAGAGTCTTGAGATTTTAACATGGGAGTAGATGAGTTGTTCTTAAATTAAATATTTTGATGCCAACTTGAGTACTCTTAATTGATTAAATAAACAAGAACAAAAAGTTTTCATCCCTCAACAAAGAGAGGCACCAAAAGAATTTGTCTCACTTTCCTAGCTAAACTTTTGACACTTTCTTGGGCATACGATTCATTTGCTAACAAGATATACGTGGTTAGGAAGTGGACTCAGTGCAATCTTGTGAATACTTGTATGATCATATTTAAGATTGCAAGGATTGTGAAGAAAAGAATTTAACACCTATTCAAACTTGTGAGTTCCTTTATTTTTAGTCTCGAATCTTCGCTATTCTTTCTTATTTCCTTGTCACTCAAGGGCAAGCAACATCTAAGCTTGGGGGAGATGATAGCTGCGAGATTCGACACATTTTTATGGCTTTTATTGATGGTTTTCTCCCGGATTTGATCGTTTTCTAGATTTACCTAACGCTAATACTTTGGTAGCGAAGAAAACTTGGTTTTTAATGTGTGTTTTAGGTTCTGAATGTCAACGGAAGTTTTTAACTAGAGAAACACAATATTCTGGAGAAAACAAGCAAGTCTCTCTTTGGAAGCACTCGAGGGGAGCATACAGAAGCTTTAACGAGCAAATATACGGCAGGAATATTTTTCCGGCCGTATAGTTGCCATCGCCTCTATCTTGTCAAAAGGGACAACTTCTATGAAGGGACCAAGGACGAAAACACAACGCAACAGCCGCCATACCATCCAGAAGGGAGAAAGAAGAGATCCGGAGAAGAAGGGGATGACGTTCTTCATCTCGCTCCACGATCTTCGACATCCTAGCCAATACACCCCCATAGCCACTACTTGTACTTGAGAGAGAGAGAGGATCTCCACCTTGCAAGACTAGGGTTTGAGATTGTTTCTTCCCATCTTGAATTGTGTTGGATATTTTTCTATTCTTATTGTGGATCTCCACGGTAATCCAAAGACAAATTCCCTTTATTTGATTATATTGATGATTCATTCTTCTCTCATGTGTGAGTAATTCCCTTGGGCATGGGAGATGTAGGGAATTGGTGAGATGTGATGTGCCTTCATATATTTTCCATTAGTTTGTGATTGATTCTAATTACTATATTATGTGTGCTTGACTATCTGTGGGATGCCTAATGCTTGTTGTCCAATTAAGGGCCCAGACAACATGATGCTTTGTTCTACATAGATAAGATCGTGTTCGCTAGTAGACCGTCGACCCCTGGGTGACACGGCGATATCAATGGAAAACTAGTAGACTCGAGAATGATGAGGAACCACTGTGCTTATTGCATTAGTCCGATCCAAGGAGCTTAATCGCTAAGCGACCTGAAGGGTCTTAATCGTCTAGTGTCTGACCATGGTTTTGGTAACGGGATAGTAGGATTATTGGAGTTGGGATGAAATCTATCAAGAGGAGTTCCGGATAATTATGGGTTGCTTACCTACACATATATTTATAATATTATAATTGTTACATTTATCATTTGTCCACCTCGCACAGTCACTATCACCATGAATTGAATCTCCCCGCGCCTTTGCCATCTGCAGTAAACAACAAACAATCAAGTCGTTCTTTACTTTTATCCTTTACATTTATTAAGTTTACATTTTAGCTCTATTTAAATACATCTCATTTAATCAAAACCCCATTCTTATTTCAGCACTTGCAGTCAATTCACTCGAAGACCTGTGACAACTTCGGGTGTGACAGAGACTTCACCCATAAACACTTACCTTTGGGATCCCTGTGGGATCGATATCTATACTTTGAAACTTTCTACAAACGGTATGTGGACTTGCAGACATCACAAGCCTGGCCTTCGGGTCGGCGTACTCCACCACCGTGATCTTTTTCAAAGCGGCGACGTAGTCCTTGGCCTCCCAGACCTCCTTGCTCGCCTTTGTGGCGTCATCTTTACCAGTGTACTGGTACAACCAGTGGGCTCGGGTGGCCAGCGGAACCAGCCACAGCCCGAGCCAGCAGTTATACAAATTTATGGTCTCGAGACCCTCCTTATTCAGCTCCTTGATTCATGTGAGCATTTTATCAACAGCCATCCTCTGATCATCAGGAAGCGTGGTCATTGACAACCGGCGAGGCTCGCTCCTCTTGGTGGTGTACATTGGAGCGGAACCCCGCCATCGGGAGTGGAATCCTTCACATAGAACCAGAGTTTCTTCCATTCGTTGGCGGCCTTCTTCGGCAGCAGAAGCTTCACGAATGTAGCCTTGGGCTTCAGCTAGAAGGTGACACCGCCTGCCGCTACGATAGGGCCGTCGGAGGGCTGATGCGGCAGTGGCACAGCTCTAGCCACAAAGGAAAATAGGGCGACACCCCAAATAGCACTCACAGAAAGCCACAAATATGGCAAGTTGCTCGATGTTGTGCGACCCCAGATCCGATGGCTTGATCACGTAATATGCACAAAACCGCTAGAAGAAAATCGAAGTGGGGAACCCTAGTCCCCTCTCCAAATGGTTCTGGAAGCAGATGAACTCCCCGGGGCGAGGTTTTGGTTCCGTCTCGCGGGGTGCGGGAATTCGCCGGTTCCCTTTGCAGAGGATGCCCACGTCCTGAAAAGATTTCAAGGCAGCAGTGGTGCACTTTGATTTGCCCCATAGGTCCTTCGGAGGCGCCATCAGGGAAGAATAATATCGCTTGGTCCAAAGATTTTGGATCAGGAGAAGATGGGAAGACTGAGGGTGCACGGGGGCGGAAAGATATGAAGAAGGTTCACAACTCTTCCTGTCACTATCCTTATAAAGGGTCACTCACTACTAGGAAAACACACATATGTGGCGCACCTATTTTCCCCTTCCGTGGCGCACTAGGGGTGCGCCACGACTTCTGCGCTACGGCTAAAATGTCTGTAGCGCACTGCCAGGTGCGCTACAGGTATCTCGAGTTAGTGGTAGCGCACTGTCTTGTGCGCCACTACTGTTTTTCCTGTGGCGCATGACTTAGTGCGTTACTAGTATCTAGTTAGTAGTAGCGCACTGGCTGGTGCGCCACTACTGTTGTTCCGGTGGCGCATGATATAGTGCGCTACTAGTATTTGACTACGTGCGCCACCAACATAGTGTGCCACTAACCACGTATATGTGCGCCACGGCTGAGCTTTTCAAAAAACAAAAAAATACTCAATACAGATGATATTCAATACAGATTATATACAATACAGCTGATATACACAGATATATAGTACAGAAATAAATACACAGATATACAATACAGAAATAAATACACAGACAAGATAGAAACAAATACATATAGATAAGTCACATACATAAATACACAGTATAAGTTATATTATTTCGATCAAGTTACAAAGTAGCTAGTGATGACATGAATACATGTCTCAACCAAGTTAGAGCTCGCGGAAGCTCGCCTAGACATCTGAAGTAGGAACATGCAGGACAGACAACCAAGGACGATAACCATCACCGCGACGTAGGTATAGATCTTCATCCGGTTCCTCATCCTAACTCCCGCTAGATAGCGCGCGTATCTAGCTTCCGCCTCCGCCATAGTGTTGTACCCTTTGTAGCTATTGCCGCTAAAACGGTGCACATGTCTCCGGCAGTCTTCCCAATCATCATAGACTCCGGGAACCCGTCTCTTGTACACGACGTACCACGTCATCTAAAAGTTGGCAATAATAATTAAATGGTGGTGAAAAAACAAGTAAAAGTCGCATATATAGATATACTTATCAAATAAGGTAACAAAGTAAGCAAAAAATACTAAGTAGTAGCATGTACATGTCGACACACACAAGTACACGTGGGGATAAAGAACTACAACTAGACCAACACATCAAGACTTCTGGCTCGGCTCAGGGAACGGGAGGACGCCTTGTTTCGTCATGAACGCCCTATAGTCACCCTGCATCTTTAGGCGATCTACTACGTCATGGTTATTCGGGGGATTGCCTCCATAGAAGACCCCCCCCCCTGAAGTCATGACATCATGGCTGATGATTGCCCCAAACTGTTATTGGATGCGATACATCTCTTGTCTAATATCTGAATCAAGGAAAAAAATAGCGTGCTATAGCACACGCTATAGCAAATTTGGAGCATGGACGCTACGTTTAAGATATTTTACACGCTATGCCGCTAATTTCACAATAGCACGCTAAATCACGCTATTTATCAAAACGTCGTAGCGTCGTTATATTTTTAGCGCTGCAAAAAAGCCAAAAACTACACTCTATTGCCATCGGTCAACCATCCCCGAGTCATAGGCAAACCTAATCCCAACCCCCACCAGACCGTTCCTATAGTCACCAAATCAGCACGCGAGCGGCGGTGCTTCTCCAGTTCGTCAGTGGTGGCTACAATTGCTTCTACATGCATTCTCCATATGATTCTGAATAATACTTCATGCTATGTTATTGTTAGGCTGCCTTAAAACTATCTAGTTCTCTATTCTTGATATGCTTATGGGTATGCGTCTCATATCGATGAGATCGTGACAGTGTGAATGTGTGACTCCATTTTTATTTCATGGATTGGTCTTGTTCTTAACTTTTTTATGCATGTAGTTGTTCCTATAAAAAATTTAGATGCTGAAATCATTTATGTTTAGACTAAATATATCATTATTTTTTTACAAACGCTATTTTAAATAGCGTGTGCTATAACATGCTATAGCGTGTATAGCATCCTAGGAGGCCTGGCGCTAAATACCATAGCGCGCTATTTTTTACCTTGATCTGAATCATTGATCCTGGCCTTGACTTCGGCCCACCGTTTGAGATGATCTGGCAGCGTAGAATTATGTTGCTCTAGTAGGAACGCCCTCATGTGATGGAGTGCATAGTAGGCTTCCTTCTGACTGCCTGCCGGCTCCTTCACGCAGGGGAATTCCGTCACATGGGTGAAGACGTGCCTGCCAAACTTGAGCTTCTTACGCACGAAGGTGGCGCCTTCGGCTGAGGCATAGCTGATGAGAGCATCATCCAGAACTTCCTTGATCTTGTCGTAGTTTTTCTTCTTTTCTTGACTCCCTGAGTCGAAATACGTGGCTTGCGAATGTTTCAGCGACAAGCAGATGAATGTGCATTGTTGATCTCTGTGCAAAACAATTCAAACAGAATGTGTTGGAAAAAGAATGATGAAAATCTAATAAAGCATGTTATGGCGGCAAGTGAATAATGACTTACTCGGGAAAGAAAGGCACGAGAATGTATTCCTTTGTCTTGTTCGCCACCAAGATTCATTGGAGGTACGAGGCCACGAATCGCCGTTCAATGGCGCTTCCCAAGAAGCCATCACGCATGTAGTAGGGGTCCACTATAGCGATGCCCGGGGTGTTCTCTCTAATGATCTGAATGGCCAGGCTGAGAGAAAACAGACGTACCATGGTATAGTGCAGCGGATACATGTGGAACATATTGAAGATGTCGTCAAACCGCAGGAAGAACAGATCCGCGGGGACATTATCAACGAAGCCCAAGCCTCGTGGCACCTTAACCACGAATACCGGGTGCGAGGGATCTTTCTCCGCAAGAAGGTGTCTCTCTATCGTCAGCACACCGTCATGCACACTCCTCATTTCTGAAGTGGCGAGCCTGAGCAATTTCTTAGTTAGCATGGGCTCACCCGCCACATGCATCCTCCACATAATACCCTTTGGTCTTGGTGGTCCGTCCTGAAACCTGATCGGATTCGCAGTTGACGCCACCGGCTGGCTCAAGCTGCGAGATTTTCTTTTCCTAGTCTTCTTTCCTTTTGGAAAGTGGGTAGGCACCGCAATCTGAGCATCGATTGCCCTATGTAGTGTGTCAGGGCTTAGAAAAAAGGGCCGGTTGGATGTATCAGCTGGCTCGGTGAAGATGCAAGCTGGAGGCGTCTCCTGAGAACCAAAGAGACGTTTGTTGCAAGTGGCTTTCTCTGCGGGGCCACCAGCTGGGTCTTCGTTTAGGTCGCCGGGGAAAAGATTAGTGTTGATGAAATCATCGAAGTAATCTTCGTCATCCCCGTTCGGATCATGCGCCATGGTCATGTCAATATGACCAGCCGAACAATCGAGTGGAGGTGACGGCGGTAGCGGTGTGGGGGTCTTGCCATGGCTTGGCGCTGGCACGACAGGCAGTGTTGTTGTCTGTGTGGTGATGGCCCCGGTCGTCCCCAAACAAATCATGCTCTTTGGCCATAGCAGGAATAAGCCAAAGCAACTTCTGAGGACAGCCGGCTCTTCTTCATCCGCTCCTGGGGGTTGAATGGGAGGTTCCAGGTCATCGCAGCCCCTTAGCACCCGGATAATTTTAACCCTATGAACGCTATCTGGCATCGGCTTTGAGTGGAACGTGCGGTGCAAGGGTTGAATGATGGTACCCTTGGCAACATCCCTCAACTCGTTGTTCACGAAGCTTAAGAGAGTGCATGTAACATCCGTCTGCGAAAAACTTGTATGGCATTAAAAAGATGCCATAAGAGTAATAAATGGCAAGGCGGTAAAGTATTTGGTTTACCGTGATGGCGTCGAGCTCGGCTAATGTCGAGGCACTGCATACGACGACAGGCATGCAAGAGACGGAGGGGCTACTTGATGGCATGGTGTCGGTCGCCGATGTATTCTCCCTATCGGTTGCATTAAGCTCCGGCGCCGCGGTGATGGCAAGGGGAGTCACCAATGCTTCCGGCACCGTCGTGCTAGCGGGCGGAGTCACCAATGCTTCTGGCGCCACCGTGCTAGCGGGCGGAGTCACGAACACATAATTCACCGGGATCGCCGGCGCCGCATTGTTTGAGTGGCTACTGACCATGCTTGGAATCGGGCACGGTCCTTGTCGACCAATCGCACTCTAGTTCGCTATTGACTCCACCAAGGTAGGCAGGATGGAGGTGAGGGTGATTGCCAGGTTATCTTGGACGATCTGCGGGATCCACGCCACTTGTTCCTTAAGTTCCTGAACCTCGCGGTTTTCCTCGTCGCTCCTTCCCTCCATGGGCTACCTTTTTTGGGTAAGGTTGTCCTTTTTCTTCTTGTGATGTATGTTTCTTCATCGTAGTCGTCGTCATCTTCAATCTTTGGATCACCGTACTGGTCGAAGTCTTGCTCGTTGGCGACTCCATCCATTCCGATGATGTTTCTTTTTCCTCTCCTCACGACAACACGGCTAGGCTTTGTCGGGTCAGTAATAAAAAAACATTGGTCCACTTTGCTAGCCAGTACCCACGGTTCATTTTTCGTGGCGACGTGCGCACCCGCAGCCTTGGATTTGGCTGCTTCGGGTATTAACATGGTTCTGAAATACCGGTCTTCTCTTTCGACGCTCTTGGCCCATCTGACACGGAACATCGGCACCTTTTCTCCACATTAGTCGAGCTCCTAGATCTCCTCGATCCTTCCGTAAAATCTTTCCTTCACGTTGTCATCGGTGTAGAATTCCGATGTTACGCCTGAGTTCTGATAGTCACACTTGTTGTCCTTTTCCTCTGTGTACAATGTGTAGCCGTTGATATCATACACCTGATAGGTCACCAGGTTGTGCATGGGTCCCTGCGACAAGGTGAATATGATGTTTTCCTCCGCATAATGCGATTGCGGGGGATTATCTAGGAGCGTATGCCTAAACCAACGCGTGAAATCTGAGTTGTGCTCTTTGATTATTTCTCCATGTGTCCTTTGTATGCCCCGGTCACTATACTTCTTCTCGATTGACCTTTTGTGCTTTTGTACCCAAGGATCGACCAGTTCTAAATGTTGTAGCGTGACTAGGTTTGCTCTATCAAAGTCTGCGCGTCGACAATCGTAGTTTGCATGCAGTACGCGACGACCCTCTCGGTGACCCGATCCATCGACCTTGCCAAGGTGCCTATTGACGGGAAGACCGACAGGGTTCTCGATGCCTAGATAATTCGTGCAGAAAGATATGCACTCTTCGGCCAGAAAGCCCTTGGCTATGCTTCCATCTGGACGGGACCTGTTGCGAACATATCCTTTGATGTGTCCATTCATCCTTTCGAATGGCATCATGCTACGGAGGAACATTGGCCCGAGTTGGATGATATCCTCCACGATATGGACCAGCAGATGCACCATAATGTCGAAGAATGCGGGCGGGAAGTAGATCTTGAGCTCGCATAGTATCACCACGATCTCCTCTTGTAGCCTCCCGAGCTGTTTCACGCCAATTCACTTTCGAGAGACAACGTCAAAAAACTTGCAGAGCCCAAACAATGTTTCTCGGACATGCTCGTCCATTATACCTCGTAGTCCAACCGGAAGTATCTGCGTCATTAGCACGGCACAGTCATGAGACTTCATCCCACTAAACCTTTTCTTAGCCTCATCTAGGTACCTGCTTATCTTGCATGTGTAGCCCTAAGGAAATTTGACTCATAGAAGGCACTTGAAAAACTGTTTGATCTCATCCTGGCTTAGTGTGAAGCACGAAGGGGGGCAGTAATATTCGTTCTTCTTGACCTTTTTACCCTTTCGATGACCTTGTGTCGCCTCCGACTGATGATCATCGTCATCTTCCTGATCATCAGGAGTAGGGCTTCCTCCGTGAAGATCCTTCCGAATGCCCATGAATATCAAGTCGTTCCTTGCTTTAGGACCATCTTTCGTCCTATCTGGCATGTTGATTAGGGTGGCGACTAGACTCTCGCACACGTTCTTCGTGATATGCATGATGTCAAGGCTATGAGGCGTGCGGAGAAACTTCCAGTATGGCAACTCCCAGAAAACAGACCTTGTTTTCCATACCTTCATCAACGGCTTGTCTTTCTGCCTCTTTCGCTTCTTTCCCGGTTTAGGACACTCTTTCCAGTTTTTCCGCAATTCATCCACTTCTTCACTGCTCTCCGCTCTGGGATTCCTCGGGTCTCGGATTTTACATTGAACAGATCTCCAGGTTTTCTCCATGCATCATTCTTTCCAAGCCACCTTCAGTGCCCCATGAACACGGTTTTCGAAGACCCTGGATCTTTCTCTAGTTGGAGATAGGTCGTGTTATCCATGCACCTAACGCATGCGTAGAATCCTTGGATAACCTGCCCCGAGAAATATCCACAACCTGGATAGTCTTGCACCGTAGTGACCAACTCGGCTCCCATAGTGAAATAATCTTGTGCGACAGCGTCATACGTATTGGCTCTGGATTCCCATAGCATGGCTCGCTCCTCTTTCAACAGCCCGAGATATAGATTGATGTCGATACCAGGTTGTTTTGGCCCTTGAATTAGCATACTCATTTGTATGTACTTCTTTTTCATGCGCAACCAGGGAGGGAGGTTGTACATCCATACAAACACGGGCCAAGTGCTGTGCGTGCTACTCTGGCTACCGAACGGATTGAGTCCATCGGTGCTTGCACCTAGCCTGATGTTTCTCGAATCTCCACCGAATTCTAGGAATTCAAGGTCTAATGCTTTCCACTGGCTACCATCCGAAGGGTGCGTCAGCAGCTCATCCTTTTCAGGGTCATCGTCATCTGCTGGCTTCTTTCTTTCCGCATGCCAGCGCATGAGATTTGCTTCCTTAGGGTCTGCGAAATAGCGCTGCAGACGAGGAGTGATAGGAAAGTACCATACCACTTTTCGAGGAGCTTTCTTCCCTTTCTTGTATCGACTAACGCCGCACACCGGGCATGTGGTTTTCTCTGCGTCCTCGCCCCGATAAATGATGCAATCGTTGATGCAGACGTGGTATCTAATGTGCGGTAGATCAAGAGGACACACGATTTTCTTGGCGTCCTCGATACTAGTTGGACACGTGTTCCCCTCCGGGAGACGATCATGCCAGAATGCCATCATATCGTCGAAGCTTGCGTCGGCCCATTTATGTTTTGCCTTCATCTCCATAGCCTTGAGCGTTACATTCAACCGGGTATCATCGGGCTTGCATCCTTCATACAATGGAGTAACCGCGTCTTTCTCAAGTTGCGCAAGCTTGGCTTTCTCTCTAGCGGCAACCCTGTCGTTACTCGTCTGCTTGAGAAGCAGTTCTTGAACATAAGGGTCCCGCACCCAGCCTGACGTTGTTCTATCGTCTGCTCCGGCATCTCCTGGTCTGCTTCCGTACCTTCACCAGCTCTAGGAGACTCTTCTTCGCCCGTCCTTGTCGTGATCATGATCATGTTGCCCGCCTTCCTCATTTTCCGCCCCCCCATTTATGGCCTCATCGTCTTCGTCATCACTTATCCACCGAGTGTAGCCATCCATGAAACCATGGCGAAGCAGGTGCGCCTACAGATTTCTGGAATCTGGGTCGATCAACCAATTGAGTTTGCATCTTCTGCATGGACATATTATCTCCGTCATGTTATTTCGTATCATGTCGGCCGTCACGCATTTCAAAAATCTAGCCATAATGCCTTCGCTCATTATGCGGACCATGGTTGCCTGCACGGTGTACACGGTAGAATTAGAAGTTTATTACAACCACAGAACCAATGCATACATGCAATGGTCGATGGAAAATTTTGCCATGACCTATCCTCAAATTCGGACCTTTGCAAAATGCCAAAGTCTTGCCAAAATGGAAATAAATCAACAGTTTGGCAAAACAATGCCAATATATGAGAGAGCATGCATGCATGCTCTCCAAACACATGAGAACATCAATCCTCTCCATAGATATGCAACCATATCATCCATACACATAAACACATCCCTCTTACATAGACAACTTACCGAGACGAGAGACCGCGAGAAGATCTCGAAGGAGAGGTGAGAGACTGAGAGATGGTGGTCGGAAGGAGAGCCTTCCTCTATTATGTATGTAGCATCCAAGGTAAGTTTTACAAGCTAGAAATGGTGAAAGAGTGGAGAAATTGAGGTGGTAAGGAGGAGGGGGGCGAGATCCAAAGAGGAAGAAGGAGGGGAAAGTGAAGTGGGAGATGGTGGATCTAGGCAGTGTGCAAAAGGCTATCTGCCAAAGTGTAGCAGGCAGCACGCACATCCGTGGCGCACGTGGCGTGGTGCGCCACAGGCATAACGAACAGCCGTGGCGCACATACACCCGTGCGCCACAGAATTGTTTTCCCACTTGCACAGCAGTGCGGCCCGATTTGATCTGTAGCGCATGGTGCCCAAGTGCGCCACAACTACCGGTCACACTCAAAGCACACTAGCCGTAGGTGCGCTATGGCTATGTGGTATACGGCCGGCAGTGCCCTGGCCCACACACATCCGTGGCGCACCGCGCATATGTGCGCCATGCTTACTGCAGTTACCCATAGCGCACCTCTATGCAGTGCGCCACGCCTATTTTAGCCGTGGGGCACCACTGGCACGTGCGCCACGGATGTGCGTATTACCTATAGCCATTTTCCTAGTAGTGACTACCGGCCAATCTCGGAAGAGCCGTTACCCACGGTAAATTCGCCGAAGATACCGTTGGATTACCCAACGGCTAGTTTGACCATGTTGATGGTCCAACTTCCTTCACTCGACTCGCCTACTTACTTGCCCTTGTAGTTGGCCAGGCGTGGCGACTCGAGCACATTTCCATTCGCCAATGCTGCGACTGAAGAAGCACAGAAGAGATTCCTTCCTTCATTGAGGGAGTCCACCACCAATTCGATTGGGCGTCCGATTGGACTCGCCTACATTGACTGCCAAAAGAAGACATGCACCGAACCAATGCTGGCCTCGGGGAGTACTGATGGGGATATGCCGGATGGGGTTTACCCAGTAGGACATTTTGACTAGACCAAGGCCTCTATGAGTGGGCCTGCAGAATAGTGACTAGAATGCGACTGAAGAGGAAGCCTGGCGACTAGAAGCTGGAGGCCCAGAAGCATAGTTAGGCCCAGTAGGATTAGGTTATATCCTATGAGTCCTTAACTGATTCGATTGTATATCTGTAACCCTAGCGAGGTACCCCTATATAAACCTCCCTAGGGTACTCTTTGTATTCACGTGCCATCATACACCACATCGACTCGCTGCCTAGCCGCCAAGCTCGCCACCCTTGTAACTCACTCGATAATACAGTCTAGCAGGAGTAGGTCTTTACCCTACGGGGGCCCAACCTGGGTAAATCCATCTGTCTTTGCCCTCATCTCGCTCCGTGGATGGATGCCCGCTCTTGTCCCAAATCCTTCAATCGCTACCCCTGGTAGCGACTGCCATGGTCATTCCCACGACAAAGAGTGTATCCAAAAGCTTCACGCTACTCAACGAGTACTTCTAATAATTTCCTATTTTCCTCAAGAGAAAGTTGATCATTAATGATTATAGGACACTAACCCTCCTTGTCCATAAGGGGCTGTTTGGATTGGAGCCGGAGGCTGCCTGTCCAAAAAATTGGTCGTTGACCAGGTGTTGTTGCCCGTTTGGATGGCTACCAATTATTTGGTGCACCCATCCCATCTAGGATCCTCCCGTTCAATTCTGCGCCAATTTTTTTGGCAATCTGCTGGCGGCTAAATCGCTCGCCAATTATTTGGCTCGCCTAGGTTTGGCGGGTCTAGCACAGGCATGAACTGAACATACCCTAAATTCATACCTAAGCCCTAGTGTAAGGGTTTCTGTAACAATGGAGGTGGACCCTCATCTCCCTTCCTTTCCAATTCTTCGAATTCATCTTTAAGAAGATTCTCTACTTCAAGTGTGGTATCAATAATATTATCAAGATCTTATTTTGCTAAATCATTTGGGATTGAGTCATTGTTGGTTAGGCTTCTTTCGAAATCCGTTTGCAGGGTATTGAAGTAAATTACTACCAATTCTTCAATAGTATTTTCTTCCTTTATCTCAATTTTCTTTTCATACGGCGGCTTCTTGACTTCCTTTCAATTAACCTTTAGATATTCTTATCCAAACTATAAGTACATAGTTTATTTCTTGTCATTAATATCAATGTTCATAGAATTGTAAAATGGACTACCCAAAATAATAGGACAAAATAACTCTAATTTCATATCAATAATATGAAAGTCAATGAGGTAAACCAAAGTTCCTACAGAGATGCAAGCATTGTGAAGAATTCCATGGGATCCCTACAAGGTTCTATCTGAGAGCATTATGGTTACATCAATATGTTCAAGCTCTGGTTCATCAAGATAATATTGTAATCCTTCATAGATAGAATAGGGCATAAGTTTTATGGAAGAACTCATATCACAAAGTCCAACATAAGTAGATTCACCTAAATGGAAAGGGATTTTCTGTTTATCTTTATACTTACTGTTAGGCTTACCTTCAATTATATCAGAGGATTCCCTACTTACCGTCATTACTTCATTTTCAATGATTTCAGGCTCTAGAAGTTCTTTCACTATACCAATATTTCTCGATGGTTCCCATATCTCTGGTTAACTTCCCAATTCTCCTTGTACCTTCATTTTCTCTATTTTCCCTTTTTGTTAAGATAGTTTCATCTTCGGCCAATAGCCTCTTCTCTACTCATGTAAACTTGTTATTTGGGACAGTCTTGGGGAGCTTTTTATCACAAGTTTGCTCGTAGTGTTCCCACTCCTTCGTAATATGTAGATGCTCAGCATAGGTTTAACAATCTGAACAATCATACGTGGGTTGAGGTTAACGTTCCAAGTAGTTTCTCTACTTTATTGGATGTTATAAATTTTCTTAAACAATCATATCATATAGGATTTATTCTTCATTAAGTTCAATTCCACGATGGGCTTATTCCGTCCTATGAACTATATATAGCAAATTCCAGGCTCTTTGAACACTAAATTTAGTAAAGGACCCATTAGAAAGAGAATCGAATGCATTTATATTATCTGTGCTTAACCCTACATAAAAGGTGTGTACTACCAACCAAGGTGGGAAATCGTGGTGATGGCAACGATTAAGTAGTCCCCTAAACCTTGAGTACCCTTCACAAAGGCTTTCCTCAGGGCCACCTTGAAATTTTTGATCATACGTCTAGCTCCAAGGGTTTTTATCCTAGGGAAGAAATCAATTAAGAATGAAGAGGAGAGCCTAATCTTTGTAGGATATTCAATGTACCAAGAATGGGCTTCATCAATAAGAGTTTGTAAAAAGATAGTTGACTTAACCTCATCCTCGGTAAAGATATTAAGGCGCAAAGTCCCACAAGTTTCTTCAAAGAACCCAACATGCTCATACGGATCCTCCATACCGTACCCTCCAAACTTTTTAGCATGCAAAAGATCCAGTAGCATCGCGTTAATTTCATACCCATCAGGGTTGTTGGATTTTGAATAAGCGTCCATGGGTGGACCAAAATTCTTTACAGCTTCAAGCTGAATAATATGTCGGTATCTCCCATGGTATTTACCTGAAACTAGTAAACAACTTTAGTAAAATAATTAATAGAATTAACAACTAAGAACAAAGACCAAAAACACAACAGCACCAGAAAATAGCTTGATGACTTTAAGTGCATAGATCAATTGTAGATAGTTTCAAAATAAGAGTATCGAACCCACATAGAGCTATGTGGTAAGGTATTTATGCCCCTTGTCACTATCTACCAAAGGATACTTTTAAGCTACCTTTGATCTCAAGTAAAGGGTGTTTGAAAGGTTTTCATGATTGAATGCGAGAAAGTAATAAAAGCAAGTAAAGTGAACAAGTAATAAAAGTGCTAGAAATGGTGTTTGAACTTAATAAGCCTAAAATGTTCTCAGGGATGTAGGATACACCGCTAGCATATGAGAATTTTTTATGATTAGGATAATCTATGTCTTTCATCATGATATGTGTGGAGGGAGCTCCATAATAAGATGTTCACTACAAGTCTCACGTACAGTTTCTACGAGTCAAATTTTGAGGTCATCTCTAAATAACTAGTGTAATGCCTATGAGACACATAGTATCACTGGGCTTACTCCCATACACATCCAAAGAGTAATTCCCTCTCTCTAGTCCCGAAGGAAAATTCTATGTGCTCGACTTCACATACCATCTAGAGAAATCTAACACAATATCATAGATCAATAGATCAAATACCAAAGTTATAGATCATATTTATTTCATTTCATAATAATGCTAGGTTTTCTCTAGCTCCCCAAGAACAAGGGAAACTACTCACACATGGAAGCAATCAACAACGTCATCAAATTCATATGGATGGATTGAAGTGCAAACCACAATTCTATTCGAATTACAACAAGATCTAATGAATGAGAATTAGGCAAAGTGGTGTTAACAGAGATGTAGTGGTTGATGATGGGGAAGATGTGATGTCCTCCAATGATCTGTGAAGCAGCAAGGATTTTCCCTTCTCCGAGTTCCTCCTCCAGATCCCTTTCTAGTGTGGTATTTCGAGGTTGGAAGTTTCTCTGAATGTTGGATATCAGTTTTGTCTTCGCGTGGTGAAAGTATTTGACGAGGCGAATGTCCTGACGGGTCGTATAGGCAAACGATATAGGAAGACTCTGACCGTACCATAGTTTGTTAGACCCTATGTAGCTTCCCCTTGCTTCCTCTCTTCTCCGAAGTGTGTGGAACATCATTTAAATGACTTTTATCACTTAGAAATATCATATTATTGCATAACATCGCAGTCCCAATTGATATATTCACAAAATACTTAATAATTCAGGATCATGTTGAAATAAGGACCAAAGGTGCATGTGAATGCCATAAAGTAGAAAAATCCTAACTCTACTTATGCAAAAGACATAAGGTAAATATGCTTCAAAAATAGACTCATCGGTCTTTTATGTGGATGACAAACATTATAACATTTTATTTGTTTATCGATGAACATCATCACCATATTATCTTGCTAGTTGCTTAGGCCATTGTATTTCTTATATTGCATTATTTTGTATGACACTTCATACCAACCAATCCAGTATCTAATAATGCAGAATTATATTGTTTTAACAACCAAAGAATGTATTCGTAACATGTATATCTTCTATATACCCGATCTGGACAATACAAGTCCATTAATTTCTGTCAGTTACATTAATGGATTCTCTTTCAAAAGAATCAACCAACGTTAATAGTGGCACCAATCACATGGTACTTGGTCCAGGTGTGTTAGTTAAACACTAATACCCTTAAACTTACACTTTGATGCGGTTCACCATCATCACATGATTCACGTTCTTTTGGATTCTTATTTTATTGATCCTTTAGTATAGTAAAAAAATAGATATACCTCTTATTCATCCTATCATGACAACTTTCATGATGAAACTACTATAGATTACAAGGAAGAACAATTGTTTAAATTTAATTCCCAAACTTATTGGGTGATAGGTATGCCTAGCGTTGCCATCATTCGCAAATGCTCATCCAATATGAGAATATGTTTCTGATTAAATTATATTTTATTATATTGCAATCAAACAGTGTTTCAAATATCAGAATATCTTTTACACTAGACAATTTCTAAAATGAGTCTTTCAGCTCCCAGATAATCTTGATACTAAAATTAACTTTCTTATATCAAGTATCATGGAGGCAAGTATGATCTTTTATATACTAACTTTGGCATCAGTTAATTTAGGATTAATACAACTAATTAAACCTTATGGAGTAAGTGATATTTACTTGAAATTTTTATTTATGACATTTATCTTTCAATTCAATAGTAAAACAATACGGTACTAGTCCATAAAGTAAGTACTCCCTCTGATCCAAATTAATATTCTCGCATTTTTCTAGATTCAAATGTATCTAGTGTTTTACTGCTAGATACATCCGAATCTAGAAAAATTTGAGAATATTAATTTGGATTAGAGGGAGTATCTAGATTTCTATAGTTTTATTATCTTAGTTACTACTAAGCGCAAGGCAGTCTAACGGATGCCAACTACAACAAAGCTATGCAAATTTACGTAGATTATTTAGTGCATAATATGAGTTCATAATACTAATGAACTCCCACTTAAATAAACATCTCTCATCATTGTTTAGTGATTACACGATCCTAATTCACTATACCACCCCCGATCATCACGGCTGATGGATGATACGTTGCAAACGTATCTATAATTTTTAATGTTCCATGCTTGTTTAGTATCTACTTTCTTATGTTGTGTCCACACATTGGAGTATTTTTACACATTTTCTGGAACTAACCTATTAACAAGATGCCACAGTGCCAGTTGCCTGTTTTCTACTATTTTTGGTTTCAGAAAAGCTAGAAAAGATATATTCTCAGAATTGGACCGGACAAAAGCCAAAGTCAATATTGTGATCATGAGCTTTGTAATCAAGTAGATCTACCTTGCTACTCAAGTGCTTTAATAGATCTCTGCTCTCCCCATGTGTGTGAAAGTGACAGCGTGCACACCATGGTGGCACTTAGGCTAGAGATTACAATTACTAGTTATGAGTTATATTTGGAGTTGGATGTTTCTATAAAATTGTGGTGTTTGTTGGAACCATCTAGAGCTCAAGGTGACAGTGTGGGGTTATCTAGATGGGGAAAGCGGACTTTGAGGTGTGTTGTTATAGCCCTACCATGGATTAGAGTGTCCAACCGGAGAGTATTTCAGAGTAGTATCATGAAGAGAAGATATTTATATGAGAGTGTTCACTAGTGAAACTATGATCCCTAGGCCTTGTTTCTAAGCATTGAAACACCATTTTCAACTAGATCTATTACATGTTTGCTTGCTTCCATCTTTATTTCAGATTGCCTTTAGTCTCTTCCCATGTCAACCACACGCCATCAAAGCTCTTTTCTAGCACTATTACCACTTATAATTATCCATACCACTTGTATTTCACTATCTCTTCGCCGAACTAGTGCACCTATACACCTGACAAGTGTATTGGGTATGTTGGGCACACAAGAGACTTATTGTATCTTGATTGTAGGGTTGCTTGAGAGGGATACCTTTGACCACTTCCTCCCAGAGTTCGATAAACCTTGGGTAATCCACTTAACGGAAACTTGCTGATGTTCTACAAACCTCTGCACTTGGAGGCCCAACAAATGTGTACAAGAATATAAGTGCGTAGACATCAAGCTATTTTTTGGCGCCGTTGCCGGCGAGGTAAGGTAAAAGGTACTCACATCTTCTGGCTACTAAGCTATCTTCTAGTACTATTGCTAGTGTGTGAGTGCTCGAAGTTATTTCCTTTAGATTCTACAATTATATCTTTTTGTTTCTTGTTTTTATTTTCACTAGTTAGGCTTAATGGAAAACAACAACAAAATTAGAGAGATTTATAGTATGTATCTTGAGTTAGGACATGAAGTGTTTGAAGAGAAAATTAAAAAACATATGGAACTTTATTTGCATGCTAATAGCAATGTTATTCGTATGAATTCTTTGAACACCATTATTGCTAATGCTATGGAAAAGTGTAAGCTTGGGGAAGCTGGTTTTGATGAGCATGATATTTTTAGTCCCCCAAGCATGGAGGAGAAAATTTACTTTGATGATACTATGCCTCCAATATATGATGATTACAATGATGAATAGATATTTTCAGTCCACCTACTATTGAGGAGAAAATTAATTATGATTACAATATGCCTCCTATATTTGATGATTATGGTGATGAAAATTATAATGATAGCTATTTTGTTGAATTTACTCCCACTAGACTATGTTTATGTGGGGAGTATTAATTCTTATATGCATGCGGCTCATCATAAGAATGTTTTATGTGATAGTTATATTGTTAATTTTGTTCATGATGCTACTGAAAGTTATTATGAGAGAGGGAAACATGGTTTTATGTATCTCAACAATATTAAGTATCCCCTCTTTATGTTGAAAATTTTGAAGTTGCACTTGTTTTGCTTTTCTATGCTTGTTGCTTTGTGCTTTCATGACTTGTTTCTTTACAAGATCAGTTTTCATAGGAAGTGGGTTAGACTTAAATGTGCTTTGAATTTGCTTCTTGATGCTCTCTTTTACTTCAATTCATATTTCTTATGTGAGCATCTTCTCAAACTATCATGCCTAACTTAAAGGCGTTAAAGAAAAGTACTTATTGGGAGATAACCCAAAAGTTTTAGTTGATTCTTAGAAGTTATTACCTCTGTAATAACCTCTCCTTATCATTTTTGTGTGGTTTTTGTGCCAGGAGTAACCTCTAATGAGAGAGAAGTAATGCTTGGGAAAGTTGCTGTCCTGAAACAGATTTTTGTGCTTTGTTGTAAAACTTCATGAAAAAACTTTGTACGTCGGTTTGAGATGTAATTTTTTGTGCTTCTGCCCCAGGTTGTTATCCAACTTTCGTTAGTTCAACACTTTTCAATTTGAGCAACAGAAGGTCTTCAAAAAACTTGGTCTTTACCTACTAGTTTGTTTTGACAGATTTCTGCCATTATTTGCAGTTGCCTCTTAATCTCTTTCTCTTTGAGTTCTCTTTGAGTTCTCTTTGATCATTTGAACTTTTTAAAGGAAGTGCTATAGTAGCTTGTGCTTTAATGGAAGTTTTACTTGTGTTGAGACTAAACGAAAGGACTTATTATCTTAAGTACACTAATGTTGCTAATGAAGATTGTGTGAAGTTTTGTATGAAGGAAATTTTTGAGTGTAGGGAAGAGTAATGTGAGAACATGAAGTATGGAAAAAAGCTCAAGCTTGGGGATGCCACCACTGTCACCCCAAGAAATATCCAAGAAGTACAAGCATCAAGGGCATCCCCTTCTTCATCAATAAAAATCTCAGGTTTCTTCCAAACACTTCATTTTTATTGTTTCATGCACAGTTGTGTTGTTCTTGGAGCGTCTTCATTTTTGTTTTTGGTTTTCGTTTGCTTAGTTTGCTTAGTTTATTGAATAAATTGGTTGGACCCCCTCATTCATACATTAGTTTTCAAATAAGATTGGTTTGGATTGGAAAAGAGTGGGAAAAGTTCATGCTTAAGTGATAAAAAAGGAGCTTATTTTTGACTGTGGCCTATGCTTTGTCATGTCATGCTTGATATTGTTTTGGCTTTATGCTTAGTGATTTTTGTTGTACCATGACATGTTACAAATAATTGAGATTGCTTAATGTGCATAATTATGCGTTTTTTTTGTTGGGTCCGCAGCATAGAAAACAAAAAAATTCCTATGATGAGAACTATACGCCAAGATCTATCTACTAGATACAGAGCAACGGGTGGACGTACATCCATGGAGAACTTACCCTCGAAGACAACAAGTTTTGTTAACGAGTAGGAACTCGTGGTTGATGTAGTCGTATGCTTGCCGATCTCAAGATCGTGTGGAAGTCCGAGCGCCGCAAATCAGCAGCACATCCGTCCTCGCACACACGTTCAAGCCACCGGACAACCTCCACCTCCTCGCTCCAGCGAATCAGCGGAAGCAGCAACTCCTTCCAGACGCAAGGCCACCGGGAACATGTATCTCGCTAATCCGAGACCATGGGGGAATATCTAGAGGGGGAGAGAGATCCTACACGAGGAGGTGTGATTTGTGAGAGGGGAGAGGGGGGCTTTATATAGGAGGGAGGGAGACCCCTCCCCTCCCATAGCCGGCGCATGAGGGGGGGGACTCCTCCCCTCCTTCATTAATGTGGTGAACCTCCACTCACATAAACATGGCCTCCACCCAAAATCCCACTCACATGTATTTAATTTCCACCAAATTAAATGCAACTCTCAATTAATAAAACTCTTTTATTTATTTTATTCAGAATTTTGTTAATTACTTTAATTAACAAACATTCACATAAAACCCCTTGCAACATTTCAATATCACATGCAGAACCACTTTCTGCAATTTCACCCGAAACAATTCCGGTTTCTATCGAAACATTTCCTGCGCTTTGCAAACCTTTTGTATGGAACATATGTGCTCCTAAATGGTGTCCGGCAACCCTTAAGTGTGTCACCCTATGGTTCGCGAATAATGCAGACATGATTGAGACTCCTCTCAGATCAATAATCAGAAGCGGGACCTGGAGATCCATACTGACTCCTGCATATTCAACGATGACTTTTGTGATCGTGAGAACCTTTAACGTCAGCAATTTAATCCCTTTGTCTCATGATATAATACATGTCCAAGATTCGATCATCGGTATCCAAATACCTAGTTTGATCTCGTTACCGACTTGCACTCTTTTCTCGTTCCCGTGATATAACATTCTAGTGATCACATCACTTGCTTGCAAGCTATCTTAATGTGATATCACCGAGAGGGCCCAGAGTATATCTATCCGTCATCGGGATTGACAAATTCCACTCTTGATCCATGTGCCTCAACATAACACCTTCATAGCACTGAACCCACCTTTATGGTCACCTTGTTACGGTGTGACGTTTGATGTTATCAAGATACTCTTCCGGTGTTAGCAATTAACATGATCTCATGGTCTAAGGACTAAGACTACTTTGTATGATGTTATAGCAATATAAACATAATGACTTGATCGTAATGCTATACTTCGGATGAATGTTCATCACATCATTTCACAAATGCTGTGACCTTGTTATTAACAACATCCAATGTCCATGATCAGGAAACCTTGATCATCTTGTTAATCAACAAGCTAGTTTATAAGAGAGGCATAACTAGGAACCCTTTTTGTTTATTAAACACACATGTATTGATGTTTCCTCTCAATACAATTATAGCATGCAAAATAAACATCTATCATATATAAGGAATACATAATAACAACTTTATTATTGCCTCTCAGGGCATATTTCCTTCAGTCTCCCACTTGCACTAGAGACAATAATCTAGTTTACATAGTGATAAATCTAACACCCATGGAGTTCTGGTGTTGATCATGTTTTCCCTAGGGAGTACTTTAGTCAACGGATCTGCTACATTTAGGTCCGTGTGCACTTTACAAATCTTTATATCTCCATCCTTGACATGCTCGCGGATGGAGCGAAACCGGCGCTTAATATGTTTGGAATTCTTGTGAGACCTTGGTTCCTTAGCGTTGGCTATGGCTCCATTGTTGTCACAATAGATCACCATTGGGTCCAATGCACTAGGAACCACACCTAGTTCAGTTATGAACTCCTTCATCCAAACCGCTTCATGTGTCGCTTCTGAAGCAGGAACATATTCCGCCTCTATCGTTGATCCAGCCACCACAGGTTGTTTGGAGCTCCTCCAACTAACTACTGCTCCGTTCTAGAGAAATACATATCCGGATTGAGACTTAGAGTCATCCGGATCAGTGTCAAAGCTAGCATCGACATAACACTTAGCGACTAGCTCTTCTTCACCTCCGTATACAAGAAACATATCCTTAGTTCTTCTCAAGTACTTAAGGATATTCTTGACCGCTATCCAGTGTTCCGAACCTGGATCAGATTGGTACCTACTAGTCAAACTAATAGCATGTGCCACATCCGGTCTTGTACATAGAATGGCATACATTATAGAGCCTATGGCTGAGGCATAGGGGATTTTATCCATTATCTCTCTTTCTTCCGCCGTAGCCGGACTTTGAGTCTTACTCAATGTCTTGCCTTGCAGCATAGGTAAGTACCCCTTCTTACTTCCGCCCATATTAAACTTCTTTAATATCTTATCAAGGTATGTACTCTACGATAGCCCAATTAGGCGTCTTGATCTATCTCTATAGATTTTAATGCCTAATATATATGAAGCTTCACCAAGGTCCTTCATCGAAAATTTGCTGTTTAGATAACTTTTAACACTGTTTAAAAGATCTATATCATTTCCAATCAATAATATGTCATCCACATATAATATCAGAAATGCCACATTGCTCCCACTCACTTTCTTGTAAATACAAGCCTCTCCATAAGTTTGGACAAATCCAAACTCTTTGATCACCTCATCAAAGCGGAGATTCCAACTCCGGGATGCTTGCTTCAGTCCATAGATGGATCGCTGAAGTTTGCACACCTTATCAGCATCCTTAGGATCGACAAAACCCTTAGGTTGTATCATATACAACTCTTCTTCAATATTACCATTGAGGAACGCAGTTTTGACATCCATCTGCCATATTTCATAATCGAAATATGCAGCAATTGCTAACATAATCCTAACTGACTTAAGCATCGCTACGGGAGAGAATGTCTCATCGTAGTCAACTCCTTGAATTTGTAGAAACCCCTTTGCGACACGTCGAGCCTTATAGATGGTTACATTACCATCAGCATCAGTTTTTCTTTTGAAAATCCATTTATTCTCAACGGCCTTTCGATCGTGAGGTAAGTCCACCAAGGTCCAAACCTGGTTTTCGTACATGGATTCCATCTAGGATTTCATGGCTTCTAGCCATTTGTTGGAATCAGGGCTCATCATCGCTTCTTCATACGTCGCAGGGTCATCTATTTCATCAATCATGAAATTCATAACAGGATTGCCGTATAGTTCAGGAGCTGCACGTGTCCTGCTTAACCTGCGAGGTTCGGTAGTGTCCTCTTTCGGAGTTTCATGATCAATATCATTAGCTCTCTCTTCATTAGGTGAAGTCAACTCCGAAACAACTTCCGGTGCTGCGCTACTCGCCATTTCATGAAGAGAAGGTTCAATAACCTCTTCGAGTTCTACCTTCCGACTACTCACACCTTTTGCGAGAAACTCCTTCTCAAGAAAGGATCCATTCTTGGCAACAAAGACCTTGCCCTCGGATCTGTGATAGAAGGTATACCCAATCGTTTCCTTAGGGTATCCTATGAAGACGCATTTTTCCGCTTTGGTTTCGAGTTTATCCGGTTGAAGTTTCTTCACATAAACATCGCATCCCCAAACTTTAAGAAATGACAGCTTAGGTTTGTTACCAAACCATAATTCATACGGTGTCTTTTCAGCGGATTTAGATGGTGCCCTATTTAAAGTGAATGCAGTGGTTTCCAGTGCATAACCCCAAAATGACAGTGGCAAGTCAGTCAGAGACATCATAGATCGAACCATATCCAATAAAGTACGATTACGACGTTCTGACACACCATTACGTTGTGGTGTTCCGGCAGGCGTGAGTTGTGAAACTATTCTACAGTCTTTCATATGTGTGCTAAACTCATGAAGAAGATACTCTCCTCCACGGTTGGACCGCAGAAATTTGATCTTTCTGTTACTATGATTTTCCACTTCATTCTGAAATTCTTTAAACTTTTCAAAGGTTTCAGACTTATGTTTCATCAAATAGATATACCCGTATCTACTCAAATCATCCATGAAAGTAACAAAATAACGATATCCACCTCGCGCCGACACACTCATTAGTCCACACACATCATTATGTATGATTTCCAATAAATCTGTCGCCCGTTCCATTGAACCCGAAAATGGCGTTCTAGTCATCTTGCTCATAAGGCATGGCTCACATGTATCAAATGATTCAAAATCAAGTGATTCCAAAAGTCCATCAGAATGGAGTTTCTTCATGCGTTTAACGCCAATATGACCTAGACGGCAATGCCACATATATGCAGATATATCATTATCAAGTTTAATCCTTTTAGCATCAACATTATGAATATGCGTAATGCTACTATCGAGATCCAACAGAAATAAACCATTCAACACAGGTGCATGACCATAAAAGATATTATTCATATAAATCGAACAACCATTGTTTTCAGACTTAAACGAATAACCACTTTGCATCAAACATGATCCGGATACAATGTTCATGCTCAGTGCAGGCACCAAATAACAACTATTCAGGTTTATAACTAATCCCGACGGCATATGGAGAGGCAGCGTTCCGACGGCGATCACATCAACTCTTGATCCATTGCCGACCCGCATCGTGACCTCATCCCTTGCTAGTTGTCGCTTGTTCCGCAGCCCCTGAACCGAGTTACATATATTAGCAACCGATCCCGTATCAAATACCCAGGTGCTACTGCGAGTACTAGTTAAGTACACATCAATAACATGTATATCACATATACCTTTGTTTGCCTTGCCGGCCTTCTTGTCCGCCAAATACTTGGGGCAGTTGCGCTTCCAATGGCCAGTCCCCTTGCAATAGTAGCACTCGGTGTCAGACTTAGGGCTAGCTCGGGGTTTCTTTTCAGGCGCGGCAACAGATTTGCCACCCTTCTTTCCCTTCTGCTTGCCTCTCTTGTCCTTCTTGAAACCGGTGGTCTTATTGATCATCAACACTTGATGTTCTTTCCTAATCTCCACTTCTGCAGTCTTAAGCATGGACAGAAGCTCGGGAAGAGACTTCTTCATGCCCTGCATATTATAGTTCATCACGAAGCTCTTGTAGCTAGGTGGCAGAGATTGGAGAACACGATGTGTGCCTAAGTCATTGGGAATCGTTATTCCCAAGGACACAAGCTTATCGGCGTACCCGGACATTTTGAGTACGTGCTCACTAACGGAGTTGTTCTCTTCCATCATGTAGCTAAAGAACTTTTCAGAAGCATTATAACTCTCTACGGCAGCATGGTTATCGAAAATCATTTTCAATTCTCCCATGGTATCAAAGGCACTGCCATTTTCGAAATGTTTTCGAAGTTCTGGCTCTAGCCCATACAGTATGCCGCAATGAACTAAGTTGTGGTCCTCCAGACGAGTTATATAGACGTTCTTTTCCTCGTCAGGGGCATCAGGAGCTGGTGGGGGCCTAGCGGCGCCTCTAGCACATATTGCTTTTGTGCAGCAGTTAGGAGAATCCTCAAATTCATAGCCCAGTTGGTGAAGTTGCTACCATTCGCAGCAAGTTTCTCTTTCTCCATGAACATATTGAAATTAAAAGCAGGTGGTGCCATCTACAACAGAATTTGTAAAATATATTTAGACTAAGTTTATGATAGATTGAGTTCAACTAATCCAAATTACTAATGAAATCCCACTCAAAAACGACATCCCTTGTGTCCTTTTGGTGATTACATGAACCAAATCCACTACACCAAGTCCGATCATCATGTGAGTTGGTGTAGCTTCAAAGGCGAGCATCTATATGGGCATCATATCAACTATATGACTCATGCTTAACCTTTCGGTCCGTGTTCCGAGGCCATGTCTGTACATGCTAGGCTCGTCAAGTAAGAACCATAGTATCCGCGTGTGTAAAACTGTCTTACACCCGTTGTATGAAAGCGTAGAGTTGAGAACACCCGATCATCACGTGATGCCTCAAAACACGATCCACAAAGCGGTGCATACTTAAGGAAGAACACATTTTATCTTGATATCTAAATGAGGGATCATCTTATAATGCTACCAAAAGCGCCAAACTAGCAATATAAGATGCTAACATCTAATGTGTGAAGTGAGGTGATATGGTCCATGCATTTGATCTCTATCATTTGCATCGTGGTATGATCTCTATCATTCCTTTATGTGTAAGGCCAAGGTCTATGGAACTTACACGTTAAGTGAGTTGTAAGAGTATCTATCATACATCTACTTACAACAATACCATATCAAGACACTAGCCCAGCAACGATCTAAACTAGACGCCTCTAATTTATCAATTGCAAGTTTTACGTGGCTTAGGGCTTTCGGAGATAGAACCGGTCTTACCTACGAACATGAACCACAACGAGGATAACCAAGTTATTAGCAACTCGTTGTAAATCAGATATTGACTATAGTAGGAGAGACAGACACCCACTAGCCACTTATGCAAAACTAGTTGCATGTCAGTCGTGGAACCGGTCTCATGTACGATGACATGTAAGGTTGGTCCGGGCCGCTTCATCCCACTATGCCACCAATATCCAAAGTACACAGAAGATGCAATAACATGATCATCATCGCCCACATATAAACATAGGTGTACTACCCGTGCAACGCACCTATGCATAGATCAGGCTCTGATACCATTGTTGGGTCCGCAGCATAGAAAACCAAAAAATTCCTACGATGAGAACTATACACCAAGATCTATCTACTAGATACAGAGCAACGGGTGGACGTACATCCATGGAGAACTTACCCTCGAAGACAACAAGTTTTGTTAACGAGTAGGAACTCGTGGTTGATGTAGTCGTATGCTTGCCGATCTCAAGATCGTGTGGAAGTCCGAGCGCCGCAAATCAGTAGCGCATCCGTCCTCGCACACACGTTCAAGCCACCGGACAACCTCCACCTCCTCGCTCCAGCGAATCAGCGGAAGCAGCAACTCCTTCCATACGCAAGGCCACCGGGAACATGTATCTCGCTAATCCGAGACCATGGGGGAATATCTAGAGGGGGAGAGAGATCCTTCACGAGGAGGTGTGATTTGTGAGAGGGGAGAGGGGGGCTTTATGTAGGAGGGAGGGAGACCCCTCCCCTCCCATAGCCGGCGCATGAGGGGGGGACTCCTCCCCTCCTTCATTCATGTGGTGAACCTCCACTCACATAAACATGGCCTCAACCCAAAATCCCACTCACATGTATTTAATTTCCACCAAATTAAATGCAACTCTCAATTAATAAAACTCTTTTATTTATTTTATTCAGAATTTTGTTAATTACTTTAATTAACAAACACTCACATAAAACCCCTTGCAACATTTCAATATCATATGCAGAACCACTTTCTGCAATTTCACCCAAAACAATTTTGGTTTCTACCGAAACATTTCCTACGCTTTGCAAACCTTTTGTCTGGAACATATGTGCTCCTAAATGGTGTCCGGCAACCCTTAACTATGTCACCCTACGGTTCGCGAATAATGCAGACATGATTGAGACTCCTCTCAGATCAATAATCAGAAGCGGGACCTGGAGATCCATACTGACTCCTGCATATTCAACGATGACTTTTGTGATCGTGAGAACCTTTAACGTCAGCAATTTAATCCCTTTGTCTCATGATATAATACATGTCCAAGATTCGATCATCGGTATCCAAATACCTAGTTTGATCTCGTTACCGACTTGCACTCTTTTCTCGTTCCCGTGATATAACATTCTAGTGATCACATCACTTACTTGCAAGCTATCTTAATGTGATATCACCGAGAGGGCCCAGAGTATATCTATCCGTCATCGGGATTGACAAATTCCACTCTTGATCCATGTGCCTCAACATAACACCTTCATAGCACTGAACCCACCTTTATGGTCACCCTGTTATGGTGTGACGTTTGATGTTATCAAGATACTCTTCCGGTGTTAGCAATTAACATGATCTCATGGTCTAAGGACTAAGACTACTTTGTATGATGTTATAGCAATATAAACATAATGACTTGATCGTAATGCTATACTTCGGATGAATGTTCATCACATCATTTCACAAATGCTGTGACCTTGTTATTAACAACATCCAATGTCCATGATCAGGAAACCTTGATCATCTTGTTAATCAACAAGCTAGTTTATAAGAGAGGCATAACTAGGAACCCTTTTTCTTTATTAAACACACATGTATTGATGTTTCCTCTCAATACAATTATAGCATGCAAAATAAACATCTATCACATACAAGGAATACATAATAACAACTTTATTATTGCCTCTCAGGGCATATTTCCTTCAGTTTTAGCATATTAAAGCATAGTATTGTGGTATTCTCCTTTGATGCTTTATTTGGGTTGACTTGGTGCATGCTCACACCATGTTAAGACTACATCAAGTCACCATAGCCTCTATGGTCATTTAGTTTTTGACTTGTAATATCACTTTATGCTTTAATAAATAATGTTTTGTTGCTTTGCATGATTATGGCCATTATTGCTCTCTTAAATGGTCGCTCCCAGTCTTTTGCTAGCCTCCATACCAAGTATGAGTTCCACTCATGCATCCAACTCCAAATAAAACCAAGTTATTCCAAAGAGTCCACCATACCTACCTATTAGCATTTGCTATTCCAAGTATATTCATGTTTTTATCTACCTTCCGAATTAAACTTGCTATGTGACAATTAGTGATTAAAGCTCTCACGAACTTGATGGCACACTTTACTTTTCTTGCACCCAATAAACTTGAACCATTGTGTCATCTATATTGTATATGCTTGCACTTATACGTTGGGATTAGCAGAACCATGTTGTCATGGGGAACGCTTTCAACACTTCACTTGTACTTTGTACCTAGTTGGTATCATGCTCTTTTGTCTATGGATGTCGTCGGTGTGAAATGAAAGGGGAGCTTGTAAGTCCATAGATTTATGTATGTGTGTTAGAGAAACGCATGGGTGGCTGGTCTAATCCATGCCTAGTCATGGTGGAAACCTGTAGCATAACCATAATAAGAAATCTATGAAGCATTCTTCTTATAAAAAAGAGATAGAGATTGAGAAAAAAAGAAAAAAAAGATGAGAAAATAGAAAGAGAGAAAAAACACCATTTTCCCATGGTAAATAAGAAGATGATGAGATACTTATTGTTCACTTGCCTTGTCATTTTGATATGGGGATTCTTCCGTATCATCGGGCAAGGGGTACCCCGTTGGCGGTTCTCTATGATACACATGTACTTACTATGACAAGAACTTACTGATAATTAAACTTGAGTAGCATGAGGAGCAGCCCTCGTATTCAAGGGACATGAGATTGCGAACTTATACTTTGTCAAGCATATACTCCATAGGTTGTTCACTTTAACCTTAATCACTTCAAGATGCTTATGATAGGGGCAATGAGAGCTGAAAGCTAATAAGTACCATAATTTTTGGAAGCTCTTTATGAGACTTGAATCCCTGCTTCCTTCTATAAAGGCCTTTCTTTTACTTTTATGTTGAGTCTCCACCTTCTATCTTTATGCACCTATTAAGAGAGCATAGTGGCCATTCTTAGTTTAATGTGCATTGTCCCAAGACTTGTTGATTCATGCATAACTTTGATATTGCTTGTTCTTAAACTATTTGTATCTAGTCACCCTTATGAAACTTTGAAGGTGTCCTATGCATTTAGGTTTTGTTACACTATGAGGGACAAGCTGAATGCCACTATGCTATGTGAAACAAACAAACGTCGTTCAAAGCATTGTTATTCATGAATCTTTTGGTTTGTACCTTTTCATGTTACAACATAGTTGCTATGTCTTATTGTTACAACTATATCTTTCATGCTATGTTAAAGTACTATGATCCCAGCTATCAATGTTTTACAGACACCTTGATCAAATGGTGCATGTCACCTAAAAAAGTATTTCTTTCTTTTTTATCACTTACCTACTCAAGGACGAGCAGGAGTTAAGCTTGGGGATGCTGATACGTTGCAAACGTATCTATAATTTTTGATGTTCCATGCGTGTTTAGTATCTACTTTCTTATGTTTTGTCCACACTTTGGAGTATTTTTACATATTTTCTGGAACTAACCTATTAACAAGATGCCACAGTGCCAGTTGCCTATTTTCTACTGTTTTTGGTTTCAGAAAAGCTGGAAAAGAAGTATTCTCAGAATTGGACCGGACAAAAGCCAAAGTCGATATTTTACCGGAAGACTCACGGAGCCATAAGACAAGACGGAGAGGGGCCAGGGTTGGCCACACCACCTAGTGCCACGGGCCAGGCCAGGCCGCGCCAGGGGGTGGTGTGGGCCCCTAGCTGCCTCCTCTCCTCGCCTCTTCGCCTATAAGAAGCCTCTCGATGAGAAAACCCTAAAGAATCCAGTCTCTAGCCACGAAAAGTTCCGCAGCGCTGCCGCCACCGAAGGGGAGATTCGGGGGACAGAAAGTCTCTGTTCTGGCACCCTGCCTAGACGGGGAAGTGCCCCCAGAGCCATCTCCATCGATCTCCACCACCATCTCCAGCACCATTGTTGATTCCCATGATGAGGAGGGAGTAGTTATCTCTCGAGGCTAAGGGTTCTACCTATAGCTATGTGTTCATCTCTCTCTCTATGCATGATCATATTGTGATCATGAGCTTTGTAATCAAGTAGATCTACCTTGCTACTCAAGTGCTTTATTAGATCTCTGCTCTCCCCATGTGTGTGAAAGTGACAGCGTGCACACCATGGTGGCACTTAGGCTAGAGATTACAATTACTTGTTATGAGTTATATTTGGAGTTGGATGTTTCTATGAAATTGTGGTGTTTGTTGGAACCATCTAGAGCTCAAGGTGACAGTGTGGAGTTATCTAGATGGGGAAAGCGGACTTTGAGGTGTGTTATTATAGCCCTACCATGGATTAGAGTGTCCAACCAGAGAGTAGTTCAGATTAGTATCATGAAGATAAGATATTTATATGAGAGTGTTCACTAGTGAAAGTATGATCCCTAGGCCTTGTTTCTAAGCATTGAAACACCGTTTGCAACTAGATCTGTTACATGTTTGCTTACTTACATCTTTATTTCAGATTGCCTTTAGTCTCTTCCCACTTCAACCACACGCCATCAAAGCTCTTTTCTGGCACCGTTACCACTTATAATTATCCATACCACTTGTATTTCACTATCTCTTCGTCGAACTAGTGCACATATACCCCTGACAAGTGTATTGGGTGTGTTGGGGACACAGGAGACTTCTTGTATATTGATTGCAGGGTTGCTTGAGAGGGATACTTTTGACCACTTCCTCCCTGAGTTCGATAAACCTTGGGTAATCCACTTCAGGGAAAATTGTTGATATTCTACAAACCTCTGCACTTGGAGGCCCAACAACTGTCTACAAGAATAGAAGTGCGTAGACATCAATGGCATAGCTTCAAAATAAGAAATCAATATGTCAACCACATCAACTATGTGACTCATTCTTAACATTTTGGTCACTTATGTTTCGAGGTCATGTTTGTACATCCTAGGCTTGCTAACATTACTCTTAGTGTATTTATGTGCAACATGGCTTACACCCACCATATGCAAACGTTGATATGTCTAACACTCGATCATCACAATGTGCTTCACAACGGAGAACTTTCTTAGTGGTGCACACTAAGGGAGAACACGTTTATTAGAATTAAATTTGAGGGGTCATCTTATGATGCTACCGTCGTAGGTCTAATACAAAATAAGATGCATAAAGAATTTAATATGTAATGTGACATGGCATGGTCCTTGCGCCTTGATCTCCATCGAGCGCTCCTAGCATGATACCAGGTAGACGGTGCCTCCATGTCGGTGGCTTAACATAAATACTTACCACGACCATAGCATATCACATTCCCCCTATAAAATAAAGTTAGATGGCTCTATTTTATATTTTGCAAGTTTTACGTGATTGTTAGGGCTTTCACAAAGAGCCGTTTCTTACCTATGAACTTTCAACCACACCATGGATTACTAGTTGTTGCATTAAATCCCTTTTCAAGACCGTCCTTTGTAAATGTCATATCAACTAATCTAGGAGAGGCAGACACCTGCCAGCCACATATATGGTACAAGCCATATGTTAGGTGTGGAACCTGTCTCATGTAAGATTATGTGTAAGGCCAATCTGGGCCGCTTCATCAAACATTGTCGTGATATGAACAAGTACACCTAGGAGGATAAAAACTAGAAAATAAATGCCCACATATCACCATGTGTTCTAACCGTACCAACACATATACGCATAGATCGACTCTGATACCACTAAAGGGGTTCCGCAGCAAAAAAATCTAACAATGAGAACACCATGGCCAATATCTACTCTATGCAGATGTAAGGTAGCAAAGGGATTTAGTGTTCATACCTTTCAATACTAAAAGAAGGATTACATTCTAATTCAAACATTGTCGATGTAGTCGAATGGCATAGCCAACCTCAAGGTCGTGTAGGCATCCAAGTGTCTAGTGCCACAACTAGCAGCACCTCTGAAGTTCTACACGCATCTGGTGTAGAGACGTCTCCCGGGCTCTCGTCCAGTGAAGCAGCGGAAGAAGATTGATCTGGACTGAAGATCTAGAAGCACGACAGCGTGCATATGGTGGAGAAACCCCTATCCCCGTATTCATGGTCCTACTTGGGAACCACAAGTGATGGAGAGAGAGGGAGAGAGAAAGGCAAAAGCCAATTTATAGGATGGATTTGAGTGTAGGGGTTCCCCGCTTTATATAGGAGGAGATGCATCACCACAAGGAGTAAGGGGCGGGCGAGAATATTCCCACCATTGGCACCATGTGGGCCCCATGCGGGGTGCCCCCTTGGCCACTAGCCTTGGCCCCTTGGCCCTCCTTGGGGTGGCACCCCATCACATGGGCCTCCCCTCCGGGTGAGGCCCATTTAGGTGGGCTGCCCCTAAAATCCAGTTTAATAATATAATTTAAAATTAATTCATAAAATAAATATTAAATACATATTATTTAATTCCTTTCACTGCGAAACACCTTTTAGAACCCTCTGATCATCATCGGAATAAAGGGGTTCACGATAGAAAACACATTTTTTCCTACACGAACACACCTAACTTCTAGGATCTATGTAGGAGTAATGTTGTAACAGCAGAGGTTTCGGATACATACCCTTGTAGTCCACAAGGGGTTACCGTTCCGAGGGGAATGTGGATGATGTAGTCGTACTCGTAGCCGACCTCAAGGTCGTGAAGCTCCTCGCATGTCACTGATACATTGCAAATGTATCTATAATTTTTGATGTTCCATTCTTGGTTTTATCTACTTTCTTATGTTTTGTCCACACTTTGGAGTACTTTTCATATCATTTCTTGGACTAACCTATTAATAAGATGCCACAGTGTCAGTTGCCTGTTTTCTGCTGTTTTTGGTTCTAGGAAGTCGGAAAATGAATATTCTCGGAATTGGACGGGACAAAAGCCAAAGTTACTATTTTCCCGGAAGACTCATGGAGCCATAAGGAGAGTCGGAGAGGGGCCACAGGATGGCCACACCCCCCTTGGCGCGAGCCAGTCTAGGCCGTGCCAAGACATGGTGTGGGCCCCCTGGCCAGCCACCGACCTTGCCTCCTTCGCCTATAAGAGCCTCCCGATACCAAAACCCTAGATAGTCAATCAGAAATCCACGAAAAGTTCTGCAATGCCGCCGCCACCGAAGGGGAGATTCGGGGGACAGAAAGTCTCTAATCCGGCACCCTGCCGGGACAGGGAAGTGCCCCCGGAGCCATCTCCATCGATCTCCACCACCATCTCCATCACCGTTGCTGATTCCCATGATGAGGAGGGAGTAGTTCTCTCTCGAGGCTAAGGGTTCTACCGGTAGCTATGTGTTCATCTCTCTCTCTCTATGCATGATCATATTGTGATCATGAGCTTTGTAATCAAGTAGATCTACCTTGCTACTCAAGTGCTTTAATAGATTTCTGCTCTCCCCATGTGTGTGAAAGTGACAGCGTGCTCACCATGGTGGCACTTAGGCTAGAGATTACAAATACTTGTTATGAGTTATATTTGGAGTTGGATGTCTTTATGAAATTGTGGTGTTTGTTGGACTCATCTAGTACTCAAGGTGACAGCGTGGGGTTTTCTAGATGGGAAAGGCTTACTTTGAGGAGTGCTATTATAGCCCTACCAACGATTAGAGTGTTCAACCGGGGAGTAGTTAAGAGTAGTATCATAAAGATGATATATTTATATGAGAGTGTTCACTAGTGAAAGTATGATCCCTAGGCCTTGTTTCTAAGCACTGAAACACCGTTTGCTATTAGATCTATTACATGTTTGCTTTCTGCTATCTTTATTTCAGTTTTCCTTTAGTCTCTTCCCACGTCAATCACATGCCATCAAGCTATTTTCTAGCACCATTGTTTTATATCCATACCACTTGTATTTCACTATCTCTTCGCTGAACTAGTGCACCTATACACCTGACAAGTGTATTGGGTGTGTTGGGGACACAAGAGACTTCTTGTATCTTGATTGCAGGGTTGCTTGAGAAGGGATACCTTTGACCACTTCCTCCCTGAGTTCGATAAACCTTGGGTGATCCACTTAAGGGAAAACTTGCTGTTGTTCTACAAACCTCTGCACTTGGAGGCCCAACAACTTTCTACAAGAATAGAAGTGCGTAGACATCAAGCTATTTTCTGGCGCCGTTGCCTGGGAGGTAAGGTAAAAGTTATTCACACCGGAGGATTAAAGAAGAAGAACCTCCCACGGCAAATGCCTATTTTCTGGTGTGAGTACTCGAAGTTATTTCCTTTAGATTCTGCAATTTTGTCTTTTTGTTTCTTGTTTTCACTAGTTAGGCTTAATGGAAAACAACAACAAAATTAGAGAGCTTTATAGTATTTATCTTGAGTTAGGACATGAAGTGTTTGAAGAGAAAATTAAAAAACCTATGGAACTTTATTTGCATGCTAATAGCAATGTTGTTAGTATGAACTCTTTGGACACCATTATTGCTAATGCTATGGAAAAGTCTAAGCTTGGGGAAGCTAGTTTTTATGAAAATGATCTTTTTAGTCCCCCAAGCACGGAGGAGAAAATTTACTTTGATGATACTATGCCTCCAATATATGATGATTACAATGATGAATATGATATTTTTAGTCCACCTACTATTGAGGAGAAAATTAATTATGATTACAATATGCCTCCTATATTTGATGATTATGGAGATGAGAATAATAATGATAGCTATTTTTTTAAATTTGCTCCCACTACGATTAATAAGAATGACTATGTTTATGTGGAGAGTATTAATTCTTTTAAGCATGTGGCTCATGATAAGAATGTTTAATGTGATAGTTATATTGTTAATTTTATTCATGATGCTACTGAAAGTTATTATGAGAGAGGGAAACATGGTTGTATGCATCTCAATAATATTAAGTTTCCCCTCTTTATGTTGAAAGTCTTGAAGTTGCACTTGTTTTGCTTTCCTATGCTTGTTGCTTTGTGCTTTCATGACTTGTTTCTTTACAAGATTCCTATGCATAGGAAGTGGGTTAGACTTAAATGTGCTTTGAATTGGCTTCTTGATGCTCTCTTTTACTTCAATTCATATGTCTTATGTGAGCATCTTCTCAAACTATCATGCCTAACTTAAAGGCGTTAAAGAAAAGTACTTATTGGGAGATAACCCAAAAGTTTTACATGAGTCTTGGAAGTTATTACCTCTGTAATAACCGCTCCTTATCCTTTTTATTTGCTTTTTGTGCCAAGAGTAACCTCTAATGAGAGAGAAGTAATGATTGGGAAAGTTGTTGTCCCCAAACAGATTTTTGAGCTTCACCGTAAAAATTCGTGCAAAATCTCTATACGTCCTTTTGAGGCGTGAATTTTTGTGCTTCTGCCCCCAGGTTGTTATCTAACTTTAGTTAGTTCAACACTTTTTTATTTGAGTAACAGAAGGTCTTCGAAAAAGGTCATCTTTTCCTGCTGGTCTGTTTTGACAAATTTCTGTCATTATTTGCATTTGCTTCTTGTTGGTTCCTTTTTGAGTTCTTTTGGGGAATTGAGCTTTTTGAGAGAAGTGCTACAGTAGCTAGTGTTCTAATGGAAGTTTATTTGGTGTTAGAACTGAACCTTAAGACTTATTTATCTTGAGTGCACTAATGTTGCTAATAAAGATTGTGTGAAGTTTTGTATGAAGGAAAAATTTCAGGTGTATGGAAGGAATGAGTAATGAGATGAAGGATGGACTAAAGCTCAAGCTTGGGGATGCCACGCGTGTCACCCCAAGAAATATCCAAGAAGTACAAGCGTCAACGCTTGGGGATGCCCAAGGCATCCCCTTCTTCATCAATAAAAATCCCAGGTTTCTTCCAAACGCTTCATTTTTATTGTTTCATGCATAGTTGTGTTTTTCTTGGAGCGTCTTCTTTTTCGTTTTTGTTTTGGTTTTTCGTTTGCTTGGTTTGCTTAGTTTTCTGAATAAATTGGTTGGACCCCCTCTTTTATACATTGGTTTGCAAATAGTTTGGTTTGGTTTGGAAAAGAGTAGGAAAGTTCATGCTTATGTGGTAAAAAGAGCTCGTTTTTGACTGTGGCCTATGCTTTGTCATGCCATGCTTCATATTGTTTTGGCTTTATGCTTAGTATTCTTTGTTGTAGCATGACTTGTTATAAACAATTGAGATTGCTTAATGTGCCTTGGATGAATCATGCATTGTTTTAGCATATTAAAGCATAGTATAGTGGTATTCTCCTTTGATGCTTTATTTGGGTTGACTTGGCGCATGCTCACACCATGTTATGACTATCTCAAGTCACCATAGCCTTTATGATCCTTTAGTTTTCAACTTGTAGTATCACTTTATGCTTTGATCAATGATGTTTTGTCGCTCTACATGATTATGGCCATTATTGCTCTCTTAGTTTGTCGCTCCCAGTCTTTTGCAAGCCTCCACAACCAAGTATGAGTTCCACTCATGCATCCAACTCCCTAAACCAAGTTATTCCAAAGAGTCCACCATACCTACCTACTAGCATATGCTATTCCAAGTATATTCATGTTTTTTTTTACCTTCCAAATTAAACTTGTTATGAGAAAACTAGTGATTAAAGCTCTCACGAACTTGATGGCACACTTTACTTTTCTTGCCCTTAATAAACTTGAACAATTGTGGCGTCTATGTTGTATATGCTTGCACTTATTTGTTGGGGATTAGCAGAACCATGCTGTCATGGGGAACGCTTTCAACATTGCACGGGTACTTTGTACCTAGTTGATATCATGCTCTTTTGTATATGGATGTCGTCGGTGTGAAATGAAAGGGGAGCTTGTAAGTCCATGGAGTTATGTATATGTGTTAGAGAAACGCCTGGGCCACTGGTCTAATCCATGCTGACATGGTGGAAACCTGCAGCGTAACCATAATGAGCTGTCTATGAAGCATTCTTCTTATAAAAAAGAGTCAGATATTGAGAAAAAAGAGAAAAAGAAAAAAAAGGATTATGAAAAGAGGAAAGAGAGAAAAAAGCACCATATTCCCATGGTAAATAAGAAGATTGCTGAGATGCTCGTGGTCTGCTTGCCTTGTCATTTTGATATGGGGATTCTTCTGTATCATCGGGCAAGGGTTACCCCGTTGGCAGTTCTCTATGATACACATGTACTTACAATGACAAGAACTTACTGGTGACTAAACTTGAGTAGCATGAGGAGCGGCCCTCGTATTCAAGGGACATGAGATTTCTAACTTATACTTCGTCAAGCATGTACACCATAGTTTGTTCACTTTAACCTTAATCACCTCCAAGATGCTTATGATAGGGGCAATGAGAGCTGAAAGCTATAAGTACCATAATTTTTGGAAGCTCTTTATGAGACTTGAATCCCTACTTCCTTTTATGAAGGCCTTTCTTCCACCATTATATTGAGTCTCCACCTTCTATCTTTATGCATCTACTTTGAGAGCATAGTGGCCATTCTTAGTTCTATGTGCATTGTCTCAAGACTAGTTGATTGATGCATAACTTGATATTGCTTGTTTTAAACTATTTGTATCTAGTCACCCTTATGAACTTTGAAAGTGTCCTATGCATTTATATTTGCTACTCTATGAGGGACAAGTTGAATGCTATTATGATATGTTTTCTTTATGTGAAACAAACAAACGTCTTGCAAAGCATTGTTATTCATGAATCTTTTGTTTGTGCCTTTTCATGTTGCATCATAGTTTCTTTGTCTTATTGCTAGAACTTTGTCTTTCATGTTATGATTGAAGTACTATGATCCCAGCTTTGAATGTTTTACAAATACTTTGATCAAGTCTTTGATGTTGCATGTCACCTCAAAAATTATTCTTTCTTTTTATCACTGACCTACTCGAGGACGAGTAGGAGTTAAGCTTGGGGATGTTGATACATTGCAAATGTATCTATAATTTTTGATGTTCAATGCTTGGTTTTATCTACTTTCTTATGTTTTGTCCACACTTTGGAGTACTTTTCATATGATTTCTTGGACTAACCTATTAACAACATGCCACAGTGCCAGTTGCTTGTTTTCTGCTATTTTTGGTTCTAGGAAGTCAGAAAATGAATATTCTCGGAATTGGACGGGACAAAAGCCAAAGTTAATATTTTCCCGGAAGACTCACGGAGCCAGAAGGAGAGTCGGAGAGGGGCCACAGGGTGGCCAGCCCCCCCCCCCCCCCCCCCCGGCGCGGGCCAGCCTAGGCCACGCCAGGGCATGGTGTGGGCCCCCTGGCCGGCCACCAACCTTGCCTCCTTCGCCTATAAGAGCCTCCCGATACCAAAACCCTAGATAGTCAATCAGAAATCCATGAAAAGTTCCACAGCGCCGCCGCCACCGAAGGGGAGATTCGAGGGACAGAAAGTCTCTATTCTGGAACCCTTCCGGGATGGGGAAGTGCCCCCGGAGCCATCTCCATCGATCTCCACCACCATCTCCATCACCGTTGCTGATTCCCATGATGAGGAGGGAGTAGTTCTCTCTCGAGGCTAAGGGTTCTACCGGTAGCTATGTGTTCATCTCTCTCTCTATGCATGATCATATTGTGATCATGAGCTTTGTAATCAAGTAGATCTACCTTGCTACTCAAGTGCTTTAATAGATCTCTGCTCTCCCCATGTGTGTGAAAGTGACAGCGTGCTCACCATGGTGGCACTTAGGCTAGAGATTACAAATACTTGTTATGAGTTATATTTGGAGTTGGATGTCTTTATGAAATTGTGGTGTTTGTTGGACTCATCTAGTACTCAAGGTGACAGCGTGGGGTTTTCTAGATGGGAAAGGCTTACTTTGAGGAGTGCTATTATAGCCCTACCAACGATTAGAGTGTTCAACCGGGGAGTAGTTAAGAGTAGTATCATAAAGATGATATATTTATATGAGAGTGTTCACTAGTGAAAGTATGATCCCTAGGCCTTGTTTCTAAGCACTGAAACATCGTTTGCTATTAGATCTATTACATGTTTGCTTTCTGCTATCTTTATTTCAGTTTGCCTTTGGTCTTTTCCCACGTTAATCACACGCCATCAAGCTATTTTCTAGCACCATTGTTTTATATCCATACCACTTGTATTTCACTATCTCTTCACCGAACTAGTGCACCTATACACCTGACAAGTGTATTGGGTGTCTTGGCGATACAAGAGACTTCTTGTATCTTGATTGCAGGGTTTCTTGAGACGGGATACCTTTGACCACTTCCTCCCTGAGTTCGATAAACCTTGTGTGATCCACTTAAGGGAAAACTTGTTGCTGTTCTACAAACCTCTGCACTCGGAGGCCCAACAAATGTCTACAAGAATAGAAGTGCGTAGACATCAGTCACCCCTTGCTCCATCGTGCAGTAGTCCAGGTCACGACATCCAAGGTTCTACAAGTGGTATCACTCTCGTTGTTTCACACACATACTATGTACGATGACAACCTTCGGTTCTCTGATCCCTGCCGAGAGTGTGGAAGTAGATCCTCTGGCTGGAATCCTGTAGCGCAACGTCGTGTTGCAGGTGTGTCATCTCTTGCGTGTGCAGTCCTTCCAGGGATCGCGCATCACAAAAAGCAATGATAGAGAGAGTTCCCTAAGGAAATGGCTCAGAGAATTATTGGTGTGATTATTCCTACCCCTATGCCCCCTATATATAGGAAAAAGGTGGGCACATCCTGCCTCAAAGTCCCAGGGTGGGACTAAACAAAGAGGAGGTGGGAGGAGGCACCATAGGGGAAGGTGGGTCGGCCGGCTAGGTCAGGTGGGCCCTACCCCATGCACATCCCTAGGATGGCTAGGTGGGCCTCCCGTGTCAAGCGGCTGCCCCCTTTTTTCAGGTAGGACTTGCCCCTTTGGTGGCGTCCCTCATGGGCCCTTTTCCCTCGGGAATTTGGCCCATTAGTGGAAGTTGCCCTACAAAATTAATTTCAAATATATATTTAATATTAATTACATTAATTAATATAAAATACAAATTATCAAATCTCATTTGACCCGAAACACCTTTTGGTTCACTCCGAACAACTTTAGATCCTCCTGGAATGATTCTGGTTCTCTCACGGAACTCTTCCAGTTTTTCTCTTCTCTCTCACCATGTGATTCCGATAACTCCATAATGATCTCCAAGCGTCATTGTACCCTTAAGAGTGTTACCCCAACAACTCGGGAATGGCACAGACATAATCTTGAGACAACTCTCCTTATCAATGATCATTAGCGGAACTGGGATGCCATAATGACCCATGTGCATTCCATGATTGTTAATGTCATTTGAACTATAAACATCAAGTCCAATTCCCTTTGTTACTTCGATACTTACTTGTCCGAGATCTGATCAACGGTATCACTATACCTAGTTCAATCTCATCACCAACAAGCGCTATTTTACTCGTTACCGTGATATTCCATCCACGTGACCTAGTCACATGTTGCAACATTATGGATGTAATCTCACCAAGTAGGCCGTATGTATCTTCCCTTCAGCCTCAACTATTCCTTTGGAATAGCCACCATACACCGTTATAGCCACCCAGTTACGGTCATGCCGTTTGATGTAGTCAAAGTAGCCTCGGGTGATAGTGATTAATATGATCTCATGGTCAAAGTATAAGGATACTCTTTATAACTATTGCAATGATGAACTAGGTGACGTCATTGTGTTGCAATACTTATCTTTGGGTAATGTCCATCATATATTTCTCCAATAATATGACTCCGTTGTCAACTGGCATAAATGCTCCATGATCAAGAAACCTTGATCATCGGTTGCCCAATGAACTACTATAAATAGAGGCTACTAGGGACTTGGTCTGTTTCATACCACACATGTATCAATGTTTCCACTTGATACAGTTATAGCACGGTACATAGCTATTATGAACTAACTGAGATATGATAATAAAATCCATTTATTATTTGACTTTAGGGCATATCTCCTTCAGTCTCCCACTTGCACTAGTGTATAAATAATATAGCTTGCTTTTTCTACTAATTATAAACCATATCACATATGCGTTTCTTGATCATGCTTGCTCATGGGGACATCCTGTCCTTGATCTATTTTGCCAGATCCCTATGTCTTCTGCAAATCGCCAATGTCTTCCTAATTTTGACATATACACCATTATCTCATAATGTGTCAAAGTATTCGTTTGGCAACAGAGTGAGACTTAGTTTCTAGTGTTTATAATGATAGTCGATCGGTCGATTGGACTTTCATTGTTCTCATGTAAACTCAGGAAACACACTTAGCAGAAGTTGAACTTCTTTAGCCAAACAACTATATTAGCCACTTTCAGAAGTAGCCATATACTTCTATATCTATGTAGATCATAATTGATAGTGCATAGAATGCAACTATGATGCTTAATATTTCTCCTTACAATTTAAGGACAAACATAACTTTGATACAGTGATTAACTCAAGAATGACTTCTAGACATGTTTTTGTAGTTAAGAACTTGTTCTTCTAACCAAAAATTTGGATCACATTACATCGAGTATACAATATGGTTATATGGAAGAACCTATGACTGAGGCATAGGAGATGCAACACATCTCTTTTCTTTGTTTTCACCATAGTTGTAATACTGAGTCAACTCAATGCTTCATTTAGATATACAAGTAAGAAGTAATTTCTGACCTTGTTCCATTCTAAACTTGGATATTATCTAGGATATTCTAAACATCTTCATAATCAAATCCAGGAAGCATTTTGACTCTAATGTTTATTAAACGGATCCATCTATCTCGATAGATTTCAATTTTTAATAACGTATTCAACTTCATTCATAGAATATTTACTAACTAAATATCATTAATACCAATATAAGATTTTTCCAATTTTTAATAACTAAGATTGTTAGTGTCGTTTGAACCATAAACATCGAGTCCAAGTCCCTATGTTACTTCGATATTGACTTGTCCGAGATCTGATCAACAGTATCACTATACCTAGTTCAATCTCGTTATCGACAAGCGCTATTTTACTCGTTCCCATGATATTATATCCCCGTGACCTAGTCACATGTTGCAACATTATGGATGTAATCTCACCGAGTCGGCCTTATGTATCTTTCCGTCATGCAGTCAAACAAATCCCGATCTTGATACATAGGCCTCAACTATTCCTCTGGAATACCCAGCATACACTATTATAGTCACCCATTTACGGTCATGACGTTTGATGCACAGTCAAAGCAGCCTCAGGTGATAGTGATTAATATGATCTCACGGTCAAAGGAGAAGGATACTATGATTCTAACTATTGCAACGAGAAAGGATGTGACTTGATCGTGTTGCAATACTTATCTTTGGGTAATGTCCATCATATCATTCTCTAATGATATGACTCCATTGTCAACTGATATAAATGCTCCATGATTAGGAAACCTTGATCATTGGTTGCACAACGAACTAGTATAAATATAGGCTACTAGAGACTTAGACTGTTTCATACCACACATGTATTAATGTTTCCACTTGATACAGTTATAGCATAGTACAAAACTATTTCAAACTAATTGAGATATGATAATGAAATCCATTTACTATTTTCCTCTAGGGCATATCTTCTTCACGGATATCCTCGAAACCTTTCTAGTACCACCCCGGAACTATTCCGGAGTTCTCTCTATTTTCTCCTATGACCTTGAATCAATCCCTAAGAGTCATCTACCCTGAAACGTGCCACCCTAAGGTTCGGGAATGCACAAATATCATCAAGACATGTTTCCGATCAATGACCAATAATGGATCTAGAAACCCATGATTGTCCCCATGCATTCCACGAATTAACTTGATCGCTTGAACCTTGAACGTCGAGTCTCATTCCCTTTGCTCTTCGATACCTGGTTTTCCAAGACCTGATCTTATGTATCTCTATACCTAGTTCGATTTTATTACCGACAATTACATTTACTCGTTCCCGTGATATTACATCCCAGTGACCTAGTCACATGTTTGCAAACTTGTAGATGAATCTAACCGAGTGGGCCTAGGGTATCTATCTATCACTTGGATAGACAAATCCTGATCTTGATGCATACACCTCAACCTATCCCTTCGGAATTCCTGAGAGACATCTTTATGATCACCATGTTACGGTGTGACGGTTGATGCAGTCAAAGAAGCCTCGAGTGATAGTGATTGGATATGATCTCACGGTCAAAGGAATGGGTTACTACGTTTTACTAGATATCACAATGTTGAACTTTCTAACTGGATCTCATTGCAATATTATGGTTGGGTGTATGTCCATCACATTGTTCATCTAATGACATGATCCTACTGTCCATTGACATAAATGTCCATGATCAGGAAACCTCAATCATTGGTTGACCAATGAGCTAGTTGACTAGAGTCTAATAGGGACTTGGTTTGCTTACATGGCACATATGTACTCACGTTTCCATTTAATATAGTTATAGCATGGTATAAAATTTATTGTGAACATTGGAGATACAACAATAAAACATCTTTATTATTTGCCTCTATGGCATATCTCCTATAGACACAATGGAGGCTATCAAGGCGGGTACAAAGGAGGGTATCAGGCTGGCCATTATGGTGGCTACAACAGTAGCGACCACGTGGTGGATGAGGATGTGTCCACGATAATAGTTGGCAGAAGCACCGATCTTACTACCAACAGTAGTTACCTGTTTTTGCCTGGTCCATATGGAGCACGTCTGCCCTATGTGTGGCGGCCACCGTTTGTCATGTCGAACGCCGTCGGCGTACTTGGCGCTCCCACTCAAGCCTACTCAGTGACGGTCTCGGTCGGCCCAACGCTACCTCAGCTCACGCAGCAGCCCTCATTGGAGCACAACACAATGTCCAATGCTGCCCCAAGCAACGTAGCCTCCAGTATAATCCTAAATGGATCTTGGCCTACGGGGAAACTTCCCACATCACCAATGATCTAGGTAACCTCTGATCCCTTCATTATCCATCAAATCATGAAAATCGTCAAACATTGTTGTTGCTAATGGGTCCTCTCTCCCTATCCTTACAATTGGCTCAAATCATCTTTCACCTCAAAGGTTTCATCTTAATAATGTTCTTGTCAATCTCAACGTCATCAAAATTTTATTTTTTGTTCACAAATTAACAACTGGTAATTCTTGGGTAATTGATTTTGACCTGTTAGATTTTAATGTGAAGGATTTAGCCAGCAAAGTCACTCTTCTGAGAGCCAATAGCACCAGCAATCTCTAACCTCTCAAAGGATCCACATCATCGTCACCAACGGTGCTCTCCATCACCACATCACGAACATTGTGGCATCGACTGACTCGGACACCCTGGCTCCTCCACTTTTTCTCTCTTAGCTTCATTTTTACTAGATTGTAATAATGAATCAATTGCATCGTCCTGAGTTTGTGAGGCATGTCAATTAGGACGCCACACTCATTTTCCTTTTCCCACCTCCATGTCACTTTGATTTGTGGACTTCACCTGTTCCAAGATTTTCTGGGTACAATTGCTACCTTTTAATTCTTGATGGCTATATTAACTACTCTTGGATATTCCCTCTCTGGAACAAATCCGGCACCTCTTATCACCTCCAACGCTTTATTCAGTATATTTACACACAATTTCATATTATTCTCCAATGTCTCCAATGCGGTAATGGGGGAGTTCCTGAACACGTCTCTTCACTCTTTCTTCTCCACGCACGGTATCTCCTTCCGTTTATCTTACCCGTACAAGTTGCCACAAAAGGGAAAACAGAGCATCATATGTGTACCACTAATGATGTCCTTCGAACCCTTCTCATCGAAGCCAACATCCCTAGAAATTTTTGGGTTGAAGCATTAAACATTGCAACCTAACTCCTAAATTAGGCCTTCTCACACAATTAATTCTATTACACCTCATTTTCTCCTTTTCGGTAGACATCCCTCTTGAGATCATCTATGGTCTTTTGGCTATTTTTTCTATTTGAACCCCTTTGTCAGTCTTGCCCTTGGTTTTTAAGTTCTACTCAGTTTTTCCCTTGGTTCTTAAGTGCTACTCAGTTTTCCCCTCTCTTTGTATCCAACTCTCGCACATGTGCTCATCTTCACTGCTACGCTCTGATTGGTCAAGACAGTTGTCACACGGATCGTGTCCACCAACCGTTGATCCTCTGTGATCTAGCGGACAGGATAACCCCTATATATGTCGGGGGCACCCCTCTATCCATGCAAAATAATGAGTATGCCACCGGTACTTTAACTCCATAAACAAATGAACTTGAATATAATTTGAAGGGAACATGTTCGAAGGTTATAATTTGTGCATTACATTCCACTCTATGAAATAATCTCTCAAGATTTTCTTAGCACAATATTATCACGTATTAAGTGTGATTTCAAAGAGTTCAAATGTGTATAATTTTTGTATACGCAAGTTTATGCATTACATTTCACTCCATGGAAATGATAAATGATCAGGATTTTATTAGCACAACATTATCATGACCTAAGTGTGATTTCAAAGAGTTCAAAGGTGTATAACTTTTGTATACGCAAGTTTATGCATTATATTTCACTCCATGAAAATGGTAATCTCTCAAGATTTTCTTAGCACAACATTATCACGTATTAAGTGCGATTTCAAAGAGTTCAAAGGTGTATAATTTTTGTATACGCGAGTTTATGCATTATATTTCACTCCATGCAAATGGTAATCTCTCAAGATTTTCTTAGCACAACATTATCACGTATTAAGTGCGATTTCAAAGAGTTCAAAGGTGTATAATTTTTGTATACGCAAGTTTATGTATTATATTTCACTCCATGGAAATGGTAATCTCTCAAGATTTTCTTAACACAACATTATCACGTATTAAGTGCGATTTCAAAGAGTTCAAAGGTGTATAAACTTCGTATATGCAAGTTTATGCATTATATTCTACTCTATGAAAATGGGGGAGAAATAATAATCTCTCAAAATTTTGTTAGCACATCATTATCACGTATTAAGTGCGATTTAAAAGTGTTCAAAGGTTTATATTTTTTGCATATGCAAATTTGTGCATTACATTCCACTCTATGAAAATGATAATCTCTCAAGATTTTCTTAGCACGACATTATCACGTATTAAGTGCGATTCAAAGAGTTCAAAGGTGTATAATTTTTGTATACGCAAGTTTATGCATTATATTTTCACTCCATGAAAATCATAAATGATCAGGAATTTATCAGCACAACATTATCATGTCCTAACTGAGATTTAAAAGAGTTCAAAGGTGTATAATTTTTGTATATGCATTACATTTCACTATATGAAAATGAAGCAATGGGACGGGCGCGGGGCTGGCTCGGGATCCCATCTTGCAATGCTAACATAGGGAAGCTGTGAGTCCGGCGCTCACGTGGATAAGTTGTGGGTCCGGCGCTCACAAGGATAAGTTGTGGGTCCGATGCTAATCTGGATAAGTTGAGAGAGGTGTCCACAACGGGAATCGACTGAACGCAGCCCCACTTGTCAGCATGTAACGGCAAGGGTACACTACGGGACCCGACTGAACACGACCCTACTCGTCAGCACGTAATGGCAAGGGTCCACTACGGGACCCGACTGAACGCGGCCCCACTTGTCAGCACGTAACGGCAAGGCTGACGGACGGTGAGTTTCAGACCATGTGAGAGTTTCGTGTAAGGAGATGGGTAAAAGTGAGGAAAAACTAAGCGGCTGGGGAAAATTGAGTACAACTAACGAACCAAGGACACGAAAATAGAAATCCCAAATATCGTGGTCTCCGGAAAGTGGGTGTTTTGGCATAAATTGCATCATGGTGGCTCCTTGGCACGGTACAAGGCAAGATGGGTGGTTCATGGTTTCAGTTAGCAATTCGGTGTAGATTATGGTGAGACTTTTAGCTCAGTGGTCAAATCCACAATAGGCAGGGTTTTCCTTAGTCTTGCCACATCTCAACAATGGCATATGCACCAATTGGATGTCAAAAACGCCTTCTTTCACGGTAATATTGATGAGCTTGTATTTTATGAGCAGACATCTAGTTTTCTTGATTCTCAATTTCCCAACCATATGTGCCACCTCAACAAGTCCCTTTATGGCCTTAAGCAAGCACCACGCCATTGGTTTCATCGATTTCAAAAATTCATTATTTTCCATTGGCTTTGTTTCTTCTAAGTGTGATTCCTCTCTTTTTATCCTTCACAGCAGTTCCTCCATTCCCTATTTACTACTTTATGTGGATGGCATAATTCTTACACCCAAAACCACCATTCCATTACCTATTTACTGCTTTTTGTGAGGCATGTCAATTAGGATGCCACACTCGTTTACCTTTTCCCACCTCCATGTCACTATGGTTTGTGGACTTCACTCATTCCTAGTTTTTTTTGTTACAGTTATTACCTTCTAATTCTTGATGACTATACTCACCACTCTTGGACATTCCCTCTCTACAACAAATCCAACACCTCTTCTCACCTCCAACGCTTTATTCAGTATATTTATATGCAATTTCATATTCTTGTCCAATGTCTCCAATGTGATAATGGGGGAGTTCCTCAACACGTCTCTTCATTCTTTCGTCTCCATGCACGGTATCTCCTTCTATTTATCTTGCTCGCACATGTTGCCACAAAATGGAAAAACAGAGTGTCATATTTGTACCACGAATGATATCTTTAAAACCCTTCTCATCAAAGCCAACTTCCCTAGAGATATTTGGGTAGAAGCGTTAAACATTGCAACCTATTACACCTCGTTTTCTCCTTTACGGTAGTCATCCCTCTTACGATCACCTATGGTCTTTTGGCTGCTTGTGTTTTCCAAATCTATATGCTAGCTCTGCACATAAATTGGTTGTACGCTCTACCCGGTGCGTTTTCGTTGGCTACCCATGTGAACACAAGGGTTATAGGTTCTTGGACTTGGCCACACGATGCATTATCATCTCTTTGGCACGTCACTTTGGACAAGGATTTCGTTCCCTTTTTTATGTTGCTAACCACCCCACTAGACTCACACCAACTTGCTCCACAACAAATCCTCCTCCCTGGATCTAGTTCTGCTCCAACCAACCAGCGTAGGTTGACGCATCGTATCCACCTCTGGATCCCCTCCACCAACCGCATCAGTGCAATCATCTTTGACATTAACTCCATCTATCCCCGCTGCCAGCCCAGCAACATCATCTCCTGAATATTAGGCCTTCTCGCACAATTAATTCTATTACACCTCATTTTCTCCTTTTCGGTAGACATCCCTCTTAAGATCACCTATGGTCTTTTGGCTGCTTGTGTTTTCCAAATCTATATGCCACCTCTCCACATAAATTGGCCGCATGCTCTACCCGATGCATTTTCCTTGACTACCCATGTGAACATAAGGGTTATAGGTGCTTGGACTTGGCTACACGACACGTTATTATCTCCTTGGCACGTTACTTTCGACGAGGATTCCTTGCCCTTTTTTATGTTGACAACCACCACACTAGAGCCACACCAACTCGTGCCACAACAAATCCTCCTCCACTGGATCCAGTTCCGCTTTAACCAACCAGCGCACGTCGATGCAGCGTATCCACCTCTAGATCCCCTCCACCAACCGCGTCAGCGCAATCATATCCGACATTAACTCCACCTACCCCCGCTACTATCCTGACAGCATCATCCTTGGGATCGTCATCCATGGGCCCCGGTACCTCCCCTGTGCAGGAATCCACCTTGTCCTCGACGCCACCCAGCTCTGCTTCGGCCACTCCGACGCTGCCACATCATCCCGCACTATCGCCTGGTGCTACTCTGGTACATCCACCATAGAACTCACACAAGATGCTGACACGAGCAAAAGATGGTTACTTGATACCTCGCAAACTCTTCTCTCTTTCTACCTACACCACCATATTTCTCCACTTCCCTCCAATTATAAATCAGCCCTTAAGGGCCCTAATTTCCATAATGCAATGCTAGATGAATTTCATGCTTTAACGCAGAATGATACGAGGTGTTTGGTTCCCCAATCTGCAAGTATCAATGTGGTCTCCAGGAAGTGGGTGTTTTGGCATAAATTGCATCATGATGGCTCATTGGCATGGTACAAGGCTAGATGGGTGGTTCGTGGTTTTAGTCAGCAACCCGGTGTCGATTATGACGAGACTTTTAGCTCGGTGGTCAAACCGGCAATAGTCAGGGTTCTCCTTAGTCTTGCCACATCTCAAGAATGGCATATGCATATGCCTTCCTTCACAATAATATTTATGAGCTTGTCTTTTGTGAGCAACCATCTAGTTTTGTTGATTCTCAATTTCCCAACCATGTATGCCACCTCAACAAGCACCACGCCAATGGTTTCATCGATTTCAAAAATTCATTCTTTTCATAACCATGTGTGTGGAACTTTGAATGTATTCATAAACATGTCACCTCAAAGATGGTAAAACCTTAATGTATTCCTTAAATCTTAAAATTCAACATATTGTATCTCATAGCAGACTTATGCAACTGAGGTCTCGACTCACCTAAATAGCAATGCGAGCTCCGTGGTATTTCATCGTATATCATTGTTCTCCAACATTTCTGGGGAGAAAATAAGAGAATAGGTGTTAAAGTCTTCACAGGTAAATGTAGTTGTGGCAGACCTCTTACACATGAATCTGTGTTAATTAGTAGGCAGGTCTGTTTACCTCCATGGTAACCGTTGGTTGCTTAACGATATGCTCTAATCCAAATTTCAGTTGTTTTGTCGGTTCTTTATTTTCACGTGACGCGTCGTTTGCTGAACAAAACGCTCTAATCCCAATTTCAGTTATATAGTCGCTTCTTCATTTTGACATGATGCGTTGACTTCATACAATCATTTATATCCGACGGTAAGTCGTGGCACGTTTCTGTTTGCTTAAAAATGATTAGACAGACATTTTTAGTACATTGATAATGTACGGATTTGAGATAATGGCAACGGTTCCGATTCACCCGAAAAAAAAAATGTTGCAATTGACACGATATATCTTTTGAGTTTAGCTTATGTCTTGGCCTTTGACCCCAGGAATTCATGGAATCGAACTAAAAGATAACAGATTTAAACATGTCCATTGCAACTTGGCGGCCAGTAGAAGGTATGGATTTGGGACATGTCCATTATGTTTCACTTGGTAAGAAATTTTTTACTGAACATGTTTAGATAAAAAGGGAAGGGGCAAGTTAATTATTCACAAGTACGAGTTCAAGCCTCACCATTTACCAAAAGACCGATTATGCGCAGGTAGTACATGTATTAATCCCACGCATTGCAGGCTTAGGACTTCCTACCGCCTACTTCGTATGCATCGTAGTACAAGTAATTCACGAAAGGAAGGGGCAAGTAAAACAAAAGAAGCAACTTAATTATGCGCAGGTAGTACAAGTATTAATCCCCCACATTTATGAGGCTAGATAGGAGGGAAGGTCTGACCGGTCTCTCTCCCCCAACTCTAACAATGAACAGGAGCCCTCCATTACAGCCGGTGATCTCAGTCCCGCTCCAAATTTTGGTTCGGAGTGGGCAAAACCAGCAGCCCGAAATTTGTTTACCATGGGCGACAGCGCAAGCGGACACGAGAGCTATTAATGTTGGGGATAGAAATAAATAGAAACATTAATTAACGCAGCAAAGAGAAATTATAGTAGTGGAATATTGCTGCAGGTGCGGCCGGCTGCACTGGGAGAGCGAGCACCTGGGAGGCTGGGACCACAGTCCGCGGCCCTATAAAATGGCGCCCCCCACACGCCCTGGAGACCATCGACCGTCCTCTCCTCTCACTGTCATCTACATTGTTCTGTGTGTCTTTGGCGAGGAAGCCATTAGAGGAAGGTTCGAAAGGTGGGGGTTTATACTTTATAGGGTGAGTTCTTGGGGTTTTCCGGGATTTTTTGTGATGTTTCCTTTTATATGTGTGTTTGTTTAATTCTGGGTGTTTCTGGGTGTCTCTTTGTTTGCAAGAAGCTGGGAGGCATGTCTGGCGGTGATAACAGGCATGGGAAGGGACCGGCGGAGGAGCCGGAGGAGGACAAGTTCCCGGCAGGGCTACGCGTGCTCGCCGTGGACGACGATCCCGTCTGCCTCAGGGTCCTCGATGGCCTCCTGCGCGTTTGCAAGTACAAACGTCAGCGCTCTCGATCTCCCTCCTCCTCTCCTTTTGCCGTAACCCATTACAATTTACAACCCTTTGAAGCTGGGAGTAATCTTTGCCTTGGATTTGATGCAGCGACATCGGTGACCGACGCTAGGACGGCGCTCCAGATGCTTAGGGAAGGAGGCGAGGAGCAGTTCGACCTGGTCATCACCGACCTACACATGTCGGACATGGACGGCTTCCAGCTCCTCGAGCTCATCGGCCTTGAGATGGATCTCCCAGTCATCAGTATAATTATTAATCTCCCTTTCTCATTATACACCTAGCTTTCCCAGCTCGTGTTTCGCTATTTGTTTGTTGTCATCTGAATTCATGGTCATTAAGAACGTTCATTAGTCCTCCTCGGTCCTGGGTTTTGCAATGTTTCTATATATACAGGGCCTCACTACAACTAGCAGCTCCAAGTTTCTCAGGCATGCTATGAGTGAGATTTTATAAATTTAAAAGGATCCTAGGAACCATGTACCTACACAAATATGTTGTTGCACGTACGACCTATTTTTGGTAGCAAGGATTTAACGAACCGGATCCCGTTTCGACCCAGACCATTGGGATCACACGTAACTGTTCATCTATTAGATCGGATGTTGGTGGGGGAGCAGGGTGGATCTGGAGCGACACGTGGGTTAGGTGGGAGGATGGGACCGGCTGTTGTGGTGGTTCCATGAAATTAAGCTAAGAGACTGAGGATGAAGATATGGTGGATGCTTGTGGTTCGGAGGCATGTGAGGTGGTGTCGATATGGCAATATGGCAGTAGTACCCTGCCGGACAAGATTTAGATCTGGTATCCAATTTTTGGCCGAATCAACATGGTCCCATCTAGCCGTTTACTAGTCAGATCAGACGTGCACAAATCTGCACGCATGACCTATTTTTGGTACACATGATCTTACAAACCGGATCCCGTTTTGACCCGGACCACTAGGATCCCATGTAACAGTTCATCTTTTAGATCAGATGGCTAGTGGGGAAGGGGGAAGATCTGGAATGACACATGGGTTAGGTGGGAGGGCTGGACTGGTTGTAGTGGCGGTTTATGAGGGTGTGGTGGTAGAAGATATGGGTGAAAATAATCTAAGAGACGGGGGCAGGGAGATGGTGGTGATGCTTGTGGTTAGGAGGCATGGGAGGTGGTGACCGATATGGCAGTAGTATCCTCCCGGACAAGATTTAGATGTGGCCTTTTGGAGAGAATCTAAAGAGTCAGATCAAATTTTTGGTCAAACCAACATGGTCCCATCTAACCGTTCACTGGTCAGATCAGACGGACAGTGGAGTAGAGGTGGAGCGACACATGATTTAGGTGGTGGTGAGGGGGGGCATGAGGGTTGGTGGTCAAAGATATTGGGTTCTATATAATTTAGTTTTCATAATTTTATACCTAATGCATGAAGTCTACAGTTTATATACCATTCATATGATCAAAATAAACTAATGCGCACAGTTAGACTCGTGATGGGTCTTCCAATAATTCATTATTAGACTTTGCTTTCAACCAACTTTCCATCTATGTTAAAAAGACCTTTTTTATACCATGTAAATCCAATTGATGGTCTTTAAATCTATTTAATCCGGAGAATAGCATATGCATTGAGTGGAGCTACCATGCATGGGTAGCATATAAATTTCTACTTCAATCAATTTTACACTACACATGTTTATTTATTGTAATAATAAGTGTTTGACATGCCATTTATATATACATACTGAAATGTCAGATGACCACTTAATGTGATTTAGAAAATTGCTTGGCTTGATATGTTACCATATAGGCTAGGGAAAAATGGTGAAATGTCAACGGCGATACTTTATCATGAGGTTCATCAACAAGTAGAAGTTGTGAACATGTCGTGATGGTTTTTATGCATTCTGTTATAGTTAGTTGTATAACCATTATTTCTGTTTAGTTCTACCGAGTGTAAAAAAAACCTTTTTTTTTGCTTTGAAGCATCTAATTAATTGTTGATGTAATAATGCAATTTTGTTCATCATGTGTAATACATTTGCTACCCCAATTGTGTGTCTGATTTGAAAAATAATATACACCCTTTTTCTAATCTGGAGCCACTGATACAAACATGTCCAGTTTTCCAAATTTCCACATTCAAAAGCTAATTATCTTGACTATATGTCATGCAGTGCTATCTGTGAATGGAGAAAAGGAGACCGTGTATGAGGGGATAGTTCATGGGGCGTGCGACTATTTGGTGAAACCCGTGAATATGAAGGATCTCAAGAATATATGGCAGCATGTGGTACGGAAAAACCATGTCGCTATTAACCACAACAGCAGTGACAGTGATGATGTCGATGAGAGGATGGTGCAGCGGGTAATTGCTGGGAAGGGTGGCGCAAACAAGAGTAAGAAGCGCTCAAAGAAGAATAAAAATGGTGGACATGACTCTCGTGAGAAAAGGGGGAGAACGAGGGTACCAACCACCCATAAGAAGCCAAGGGTGTCATGGAACGGGGAGCTGCACAACAGGTTCCTCGAAGCCATCAATCGACTCGGTGTCGATAGTAAGTTTTTACAATTCTTTCGCTGCTTATTCACGAAGACAAAGTTTCTGGTTCTTGCAATATTTGTCTTAAGTAACAAAATGTTTGGATTATGTAAATGCAGATGCGGTTCCAAAGGCAATATTGCGAATGATGAAAGTCAAAAATCTTAGTAGGGAGTGTGTTGCGAGCCACCTCCAGGTTTAATTTCTAGCCTTATGTTTTATTTCTATGCTTTTGTTCATATTCTTTCAGAGCTGACAATTTTTGGTACATAAGTCCAAGTTTTAGTAATGCATCTTTCATGTAGACATGTGTATGAAACATTTTAATTGATTTTCCTCCTTGGAAATGCAAGACATGTACGATATAATGCATGCCCCACATTTTGTAGCTCTTTTCAAACCATGCATCAACTTCACATCTTTCTGTTTCCCACATGTCTTTCATTTGTTTCCCTAAGATCATGAAACTCATATAGTATATTATTGTCCATCTTGTCATTCTAGAAATACAGGCTCGCTCTTAAAAGGGTCGCTGGAGAACCAAGGAAGTATAATCCTCTGGTTGATCCGACTGATAAAATGGACATGGATCAGCCGGTACAGCCGTCGTCAGCCGTTTGTTGCTGCCGCTCAAACAAGCCCTGCTCAGCTCCACCGATAGTAGGACCTCACGGTCTGTCCATCCAACCCAGGAACCGGTCCATGGGCAATGGTGTTCACATGGCGAGGAACGCCGCGGCGTGGCAGCCCGACGCAAGCAGGCGCCGCACCTCGGCACCTCCCGTCAGCGGCTCATCCGAAGATCGCCCAATGCTGGATGCATTTCATCCTAACCGCTCTACCAAAGCCTACGTCGGCATCCTGCGTGAGAAGCTGCTGGAGGCGAGCAGTATTGTGCCCTCCTCCGTCGAAGAAATGCCACCGGATGGTGAGCATGTGAACCAGGTCCCGGCCGTGCAGCCTCCAGGACCAATCAGCCAGGTCTCTCCCTGGCAGAATGCGGGGCCATCGAGCATTCCTGGCCCTACGGATGGTGATGGAGCACCTGTCGTCATCCCATCGCAGGTGAGCATGCTCCAGATCAGCCAGCTGCTGCCAAGCTTTGGAGCCTCACCTGGCCAGATGGCCGTGTTTCAGAATGAGCAGCAGAATCAGATGGCAGGAATCTTCAGCAGCAACAACGCCACACCAGTGGCTGGCTTCAGTGTGCAGATGACGCCATTGTTCGGCATAGCAAGCAACACAGGTACAGCAGAGATGATGGTCCATGGTGGAAGCACCGGCTCTCCATTTCCTAGCCTTGGGACGGGCAGCTCTGTCGGGCCGCCCACTCAGATGGCCCAGGATGATTCTGTCGCGTCGGCGGCGCAGGTGCCCAATGGAGGGGATGCATCTGGCATTCTCCCTCTGCAAGATGACCCAGCTGATCAGCCAGCTCCCAGTGATCAGCCAACCAACAGCAGCAACTTGTTCCTGCAGCAGATTTTTGCAAGCATGGCAAATCAGGTAACAACTTTTTTTTTCTCGTTCTTTCTGTCTGCCTACTTCATCCTGAGCAGGTCAGGTGTAATATGAATCTGAACTTCTTTTCTCGCTGCAGGATTTTAATCCAGACGACGATGCTTTCTTTGGTGGAGAATATTAAGTCTGTTTGTTCGCTCCGACCTGCGCCGAGACATGTTTCTGCATTGTGTTCAGAACAGATGCTGGAATCATGTGAACTGCCGAATTGTAGTAGGCTAGTTAGAAGCAAGGCGTGGGCTTCTATTTTACATCAGCTTCAGTGTCAGATTTGGTGCTTGTTAATGTGCACCATAAATAAATAACTGTATGTTACCCGGCGTCAAAGAGGACGTACGTGTGTAATAATTGGCGATATGCATAGTGGATGCAGAGCCCAAGTTGTAATAATACTTTTATTTTCTAGAATGGACATCAGCTTATGTTATGTCATAATGGAACCAGTTTTTTCATCTACTTGTGTCCAGTGAAATAATGCTGCCTCTGTTCCTGAGATGCCCCCCTGCAAAGTACTGTAAAAAGCATGGTACAGCAGTTTCAGAAGTGAATGTTCAGGTTTTACAACTTCTGATGTCAAGTGACAGAAGTTATTGAATTTGTAGTTGCACTGGTGTGTTATCTTTCATTACTTTTCTATGTCTATCACCCTGTAGAAAGAAGAATGGAAACTCCTTGTATTCTCCATGGAGCTAAAATATTTCTTTTCCTCGGACCGTGAAAACCACCGATACTGCCTTCTTACTGCGACATCTCCGCAAGGTCTTGGTTATACTGATCTATCCATCCCTTTATGATCTCAACCTCTTGCCTCCTCTGCTCTACCACCCAGTCTGGATCCTCCTTGGTTGCAGACCTGAAGTCCAAATGATGAGCACCTGAACACCACCATCACAAGAAGTAGCCATGTGTCAGTAAGTTTTCAGAATACTTTTAACCTTGCGTATTTTTCTGCAGCTTCATGTTTTTACCTTCCTCTGTGACGAGAGCAACAATGCTGGATGATATGTTCTTAAGCACCCTGGTAGCATTTCCAAAGGAAAATTATTAGTACTAGTGTTTGCTATGGAGAAAATATTACCTGAATGACTGAAGCTACCAAACATGACTAAATAATTCAGTTGCTCAAATCTTTTATTCTTACCCGCCTCGACTCCACGGGTCTCGCATCCCGTTGGAGAAGATGATGTTGCTCCCATACCTCTTCAGAACTTGATAAATTTTCTGCCAAAAGTGTAGTACAGTACCATATGAGCACTTGCAGATTGCAATCCAGCCATTGTTGGTTCTGACTTCTGACGGTTCTTATTTATACAGCACTATAAATCTCAAAGAATACTTACGGTGCCACCGTACTCAGTAGTGATCCAGTGATCCCTCGGCCGAACTCCGTAGCTCTCGAAGCAGCCCTCGGACCTCTCCTCGTAACTGAAGCCGGATGGCGGGAACATGCTCTCGCTCGACACGTTCATCGGCATGATCATCTCGGTGCAGGCCTACACACAAGTTGTTTTCAGAAAAACACATACATATATGATCATGTCAGACTTGCAGTGCTATCAGTACACCACACATTCCTACCTGCCAGCCCCAGCCGTTGAGGCCATGGGGATCATCCCCACCCTCCACTTTGAAGCACTTCTGGTCACCTGAATAATTGTAGTAGAGGCTCGCCGCTGCGAAAGCCTTGTCGACAACGTCTGCTCCCGCAGGAAAAGCGTCGATGATCTTGCACATCTGTGGTGAATACATCAGAGGTCATGTTGCTATTGCTCTGCTCATTCATATGGTGTAATTTCAGATAACTGTACTGTTGGTTGTAAAAGAGGTATACAGGTGACTAACCTCCTTGACAGGGTAAGCAGGCAGATTCTCCAGGAAATCTGCCGGTGTTGGATAGTCCGTCATGGCCGTGTAGGTGAACGCCGTGGACAGCCAGTCGCTCAGCGATTCGACGTATTGCACGGTCCTGAAACAATATCGTGAAACCAGAGTTATCATCGACGATTCGTGAGAGCTACGGCATCGACAAACTTACTTGCAGGCTCTGAAGGTTTTGCTGAGCTCCAATAGCCCTGTGGCGTTGGATCCCCTGGCATCCAGCACGTCCCAGACCGCCTTGATGACACTGAAGCAGTTGAGGCTCTCAGACTGCAAAATTAGTTGGATGTTACAATCAGCCGATTAAACATCTGTCTTTTCTTGTGGAAAGATCAGTTTCAGACAAGGACTGATCAAGCATTGAAGCAGACAAAAGATGTCACTAGCAGGTGACTCATAATCTACATTATTAGAAACCGCCGAGTCATCAGCAGTGCACAAACGACATCATTTGCACACAACTGGGAAACACACTTAATCCAGAGATTCCATGAAAGCATGTATTTTCAGGCAAATCAAGGACCTCATCCGCAACCGCCTCTTGATTGGGAGTAGTAGTCCTTTTGCGCGGTTAAGCGTCGCGATCTAGCTAATCAACAGCCGCGTCCATCATCAGTCAAGACCTCAGCTAGATATCCACATCATTGGATGGCAGGCCATGGCCGGCGAAATTTCAAAATCAGGTGTTTAAGCGTCACGTACTGCTTCATTTGTGAATGATTCTAACCAAAACACATTTAAGCTGCATGACCATGATACGCGTCACTGTTTCATGATCAAGAGATGAAAGCTAGTAGCAATTATGGTGGCAAGGTACTGATAAGCCTGCAGGACGAGAGACATGCTACCGGACGACAACAGGTGAAATAAGTAGCGCTGATAATTCAGAGCCGGTATTAGCAGCAGCAGCAGCAGAGCGTACATGTCGATGTGCCATGCGTTCTAAAGACCAATAATTTTGACCGGTGACAGTGGGCCATCCAAAGATAATTTGACCAGATTATTTTTGAAAAATAAAAGGATCATGATAATGGTACTATCAATGTACTTGTGGTACCTTGAAGTCCTCCGAGACGGCGTCGTAGAAGCTCGACCACGGGGTGATGTCGTCGAACTGCAGGATGGGCGCGGAGGAGGCCACGGCTCCCATGGCGACGTGGGGGTACTTGAGCCTGAACCATGAGGCCAGCACTGCATACAAGAGCCGGCCACAGCAGCCACAAAACAACATTAGTTCACTTTTTTTTAGCTTAGCCGATCCTAATCGTGACAAAACTCTGACCCGGTGGCCTCGTGCTCGTGCGTGGGGGATAAACTATGAGATTCAGACCCCACGACGGAGAGGAAATATATATATATATGCAGGATTACAGTAGTATATACTCACTGCCGCCGTATGATCCGCCGAAGACGACGACGGGGGCGTCGGGGACGGAGAGGTTCTGCTTGAGGCTGGTGATGAGGATGGCGAAGTCGGCGAGCGCCTGCGTGGACGTCAGGTAGCCCAGCGTGTCGGCCGACTTGTACGAGTCGTTCCCGAACGGCATCGACTCCCCGTAGAACCGGTGCTGCGCAGACATGATCCATAGTACTTGTCAGTGATCCATTACTGTCACTACTGTTTGGTAGTACAGGAGTAGAGCCTTTCAATTGAGCTGCCTTAAACAAATGATGCCTTGTGTGCGATCGCCTTTGGATTTTTTTTGTCTGCCGGTCTCGAACGAATCGGCCGACGCTAGAGCCAAAAGTTTGGACCAAGATGCGATGCGATGCGGCGGGATTACCGACGGCAGAGACCGGCGAGGCCGAGCTGTAGGCCATGGCGGAGAGAGACGGACGCCGGCACGTACGTACGTACCTCGATGAAGACGAGGAGCGCTCCGAACTCGGGCGCGATGTCGAACATGAACCCCGTGTTGGTGGCGAACCACTCGATGTCGCCCTCGTTGCCCGTGTACACGAACAGCGGGCCCGCGGCGGCGGCGGAGCCGGTGGCGTTGGGCTTGCGCCAGAAGGTGTCGTTGAGGAGGTACTTCTGCGCGAAGACGCGGGAGGAGTTGGGCGTGAAGGTGAAGTGGTCCAGCTCCTGCGGGAAGAAGTGCGCCGTGAACGGCTTGGTCGCCGCTGTACTGGCGTTGCCGCTGCCGTCCGCCGCGGGGGGCGCGGCGGCGCGCCTCGGAGGAGCGAGCCCCGCGGGGAAAGGCGAGCGCGTGGTGGGGCGCCTAGAAGACGTCGCCGCTGCTGCCGCTGGCGCGGACGCCGCCAGGAGGACGAGGAGCAGCAGCGCCGGGACAGCGGCGAGGAGCGACGAGGCGGCTCGCGGCGCCATTCTAGCGGGGCTCTGCAGTCTGCAGCTCGCTCGCGTCACTGCTCAGCTAGTGTGGAGTTTAAGAAGACACAGTGCGCGGGTCCATCCGAGTTTGAGAGGAGACGGCCGTGCGCCACATTGTTCACACGAACGTCCTTGTCTGCTTCTCCCTTGTCGATCGTGGATGAAATAGATGGATGATCCTACTTCGCAATACACGCGCCAATTTTGTCGCCATACTTATTTTTTCAGAACATTGGTTACTGCCTCCCACACTTTTTTTTTGTGGCGACTTGGTACGACACGAGAGCATGGCGCCATCCATCCTGTTCCTATCCACAGACTGTAATGCAGGCATTTTATCACCGGCCACACGAGCTGCGCCTGCTGGTGGTAGTAGTGACGAGCCAGCATCATCGTCACCGGTCGCAACGCGTGCGCCGTCTCTTCTGGAAGTCTTCGCCGAAAACGATCGATGCCGTGACAAGAACAAAGCGGATCGATGGGGTGCAAGAAAGCAAGCGCATGTCCCTGTAGTAGAATTTCCTCGGTTTCCGACGAGAATTCCCCTTTCTTAATCCGACAATCGTCCAATCCAAATATAAAACAAACAGCTAAGGCATCACGCACGCCCCCGGGTGGTTGGAATATTATCGCGTCCAGTCCAGATATGTACTATACGTGACCCAGCTTAACTAGTAGCCCTAGCATCGAGAGAAAATGAGTTGCTTTTTTATACTCTCTCCGGTTCATATTATTGTTCTCAATTTTGTCTAATTCGGATATATCTAGTTAAGAGGGAGTATATTTGGTTGGTTGATCGGATGTTGCGACCCGGATATCAAGGGATTTCTCGTCTTGGGGAAGTGAAATTCTCTCCCAATTTTTGAAAAGATGAGGGGACGGCGGTTCACCAGTTCACCCTAGCGCCTAGGAATCTCGCCCCGCCACTCCTTTCATCGCCGGCGGCGGGGTCCTCCGGTCGCAATTGTAATGGCTTGGGTCAGATTCTGGGTCGGATGGGGAGGAGGCCCTGACGGCTCGGGAGGCGCTAGAGGCCCTGGAAGACGACGATGGTCAACTAGGTTGGACTACCGTCTCTCGCCGGCATCGGATGTCCGACGAGGAACTAATGCAACATTTCTAGGAGGAAATGGGCTTCCCCACTCCAGCTTCCCGATTCTGGGGAGAAAGGTTCCAAAGAGTCAGGTTCTCGGGGATCCGTGTCGTCGCCGGGGGTGCTTCCGCTAGACTCGGAGATTGTGGTGGGAAGGAGGAGATCGGCATCTCCGCTGAAGGCGCGGCGTGGAGTTGCGGCATCGCCGACCATGTTTATTCTTCACCATGGCCCGAGGATGCGACCATGGAGGGGATCGCTACCGCCAAGAAGAGTTTCTGCACCACCGGTGTTAGGGAAGCTCGTGGCGGCGGCGTTCGAGAGGGTGCAGCCAAGGGGCCGGTTCGGGATCCGCTTTCTCCGCATAGGGCTGACATGGTACGGGAGGGTGGTCCCACCGAGATGGAGTCGGACTCGACCTTCTCGTGGTCTGGGATCGCTAGAAGACTGTGTGGCGCGTGGTATCGGGAGACCATAACGATCAAAAACCAATCTACAGCGTTGTCGTCATCAATCGCGCCTTCGCATCGCTCGTCACCAAGATCTTCGTCGACTCTTCGCGGTCCGATTGTGCGGTCGCTAGAGCGCTCGTTCCTTGGGTTGTGGTCCGTTGGGTTGCTTATGGGTAATACACTCGATGTGGATCTCCTGAGATTGAGGCAGAGGGGGTAGTTCGTATTCTAGTTGCTATGTTCGATGTCACTATCTTTCTAAAGAAGCAGGATGCCTTGGGCTTTTCTCTTACATTTGATGTTGTGGTCAAGTTGAAGGGCTATGAGTTTCGTTTTAGAAGGGAGCCTGAGGGGTACGTCCCGAAACTAGATTTCTCACCCTTCTTGTGGAAAAATAATGATGACGACTCCGAGGAGGATGGTAGAGGGAACCTTGGAGATGATATGATGGACAGTTCAGAGCCGGACATTATCTCCTCTGAGAATGGGGTGGATTCTTCCTCCACTGGGCAAAAGAATTATGCTCCGTCTTCGTCGAGACAGGTTCCCCTGCATGTGTTTGGGGTGACTCCTTTCAATGCTACCCCTTCTACTCCGCGTGGAAAGGAACTCTTAGATGCACTACCTCTGGATTCCCCTCTTCGTGGGAGTAGGGCTTCTGTGATTACGCCTGGTGTCTCGACTCGTGTCACGCCATCCCAGTTATAGGAGGCTCCTCACGCGACATATGCATCCCCTTTGGCGGCTTCTCCTGCTCGTTGTAGACCAATTGTGTTGGGGCGCTCGATTCCACGACCCACTATAGGAAGTCGTGAACCAGTGCTGATGGAGGTGATTGGTCGCACTGCTACGTAGGGGCTAGCCCGGTAGGGGCTAGCCACCCACGTCGGTGATGGTACGGTCTAGGTGGCCCAGGACGGTGCTTCGGCGGTGGTCATGGGCCAGGAGGGTTTGGTCGGCTCGATCGTAGCCCAAGAGGGGTCTAGCGGTTCGGTCGTGGCCTAGGAGGAGTGAGACCCAACCATGCACACTAGTCTAGGCGACGTACCAGTGGGCAATCTGTTGGGCCTGGCGATGGCCCGGGGCGGGAACATCGACTCCCTAGCAGCCCAAGAAGGGTGGTAGGGCGCTAGTGCTATTCCGGACTAGGTGGAGCAGCTACACGCTGGGGGATGCCCGGCCCAGGAGGGGTCGGGTCGATTCCATGATGCGGTTGTGGTGGGGCATGCCGACATGCTGTTGGAAGGTGGTGCTGGTTTTGTGTGCATGGTGTCGGCGGATGGGACTCCATCACGTCGGAGCTCTCGTGATGGGACCGATCCCTTTGGGGTGTCTTCTACGGACGAGGATTCTATGGTCAAGGTCATGTGGAGGAAGGCGGAGAAGAATAATCATGATTTGCAGGGTATAAAGAATTCTTTGAAATCGTTCCTTTATTTTTCTACTCCAGTTATTGTTGATAAGCTAGCCAATATTTGCGTTAACATAGGTAGATCTATAAAGGAAGTTAATTTTTCTAGTTATGTTTTGAGAGATATGAAGTTTGACCATTTAACGGTTACTCCTAAGGTTTTAAGTTGTTCCCGACTCTTTATCGACAGAGGAGAAGGAGTTGCATGCCACAGTAGATAGTCAACTCCTTTCTCACTTAGTTGGTGAAGTGTCGGAAGTGCACTATGATGAGATTACGCTTAGTTCGGTGTATGAACTTAAAGCAACTAGTCGAAAATCAAAAGGCCATAAGTCTCGCAAGAGAACCCATGTATCTAAATATCCTATCTCATTGAATGGAATGTTTTCTTATCGCAGAGGTCTTTGAGAATTGGATAAACATTTGTTCTTTGCTAATTGTGTAAGAGATTATAAGTTGGATTTTCTAGGTATTTCTGAAATGGGTAGACGTGAATTCTCGCAAAATTTACTCAACGCCTTTTGGGGGAGTGGAGTTTACATGGATTTCACGACTGCCTCGTGGTAGATCTTGGGGTATCTTACTTGGCGTCAAAGATGAGACTATGAAGGTATTAGCTAATTCGGTTGGAGATTTTTATATCAAACTCCATATTCCTAACAAAGTTGATGACTTCACATGGTCTCTAGTCGTTGTGTATGGTGCGGCACAGGATGTTTACAAAGCTAACTTTTTATGTGAATTGGTGAATCTGGTGTAACTACCTCGGTGAATTACGCTCTTAGTTAATGCCTGGATGAACGAAAATGGTTAAAATAGTACGGTGGGGCCCAGGGCCACTCACGGTAGACCTTTCGGCCGTCCTAACCACTTTCAGTCAACGGGACAAGAACGAGCGGCGTAATCGGCAGGCGAAGGGATCAAATACATACACAAATGAATATGTATGCAAGCCACATACAACAGTACATCAGAGCCATTCCATCTAAAAGAATTAGAAATATTGCAACGCCATACGGCAAGATCCAAATATCCTAGATAGATATAATAATTTAGGATAGCTCCTCATACATCACACATCAGAGTATCAGGCGGAAGCGGAAAACAAGATCCGAGTACGGATAAGAAGCAAATTGGCATAAGATGCCTCATAAATAAACACATCCCGCCCACAGATCACACGGATCCCCGTTCCCGGAATCTCTACACCGAATGATCGTTGCCAACAACATCTGACTCTTCCACCCAGTATCCATCTTGCGGGTACACCTGTTCATCTGAATCAAACAATTTATCGTGTGAGACCCTAGGGGTACTCAGCAAGTCTTTATGCCACTAAAGGGGACACAACCTGGGGTGACGCAATTGCAGCAAAAGATAATACCTAACAATTCTATAGAGACTTGCTAACCTTCCGCCTAACCAAAGATAGACGGAAGTCCGTGAATTAAGAACAACAGTTATAACAGTATATTTATCAGATCCATCCTCCTCCTCGCTTACCAACGAGGAAGCGGACGAACAACCCCCATCATCCGTTGGCAGTTTTATTATCCATTCCATGAGTATTGCGCTATTTACTAGTCAAGTACTTAGTCAAATTAAAAGCGGTACTTTAGTTATACTTGTCTATGATCGAGAAACTGTGCTCCAAGTCGTCCATAACCGCGGACACGGCTTTCAGAAAGATTTACCCTGCAGGGGTGCACGAATAGCAACACACACTCGATCAACCTCGGAAAAACCAAATCAAAACCCAACGAGGCATTCACGACAAAGCAATCACAGGATTCAGAAATATTTCAGGGGGCCACCCCATTAAGCTACCCGCAACGAAGTTGGCCGGCTCCGAGACGGACCCAAGGTTTGTGTGGACGGCGGTAAACGACTGGGAACCCGAAAATGTGACTGGGCTTGTCGATACAGCGAAAACGTGTCACGATCCAAAACTGTACAGGTGCTCCTCGCACAATCTTATATAAAGCAGTAACATGGCATAAGTACAGAATAGTAATAAAGCCCCAAACTAATTGTGGCCCCAAGAAATAAGAATGAATCAAGCTCTGGCTCAGGGGGGTCCATAGGCCTCCCGGATGTGGATAGTGCGAATAGTCAAGGAACAGGAATCAAGTACTCGGGGTCCTACGGGACACAAGTGAGCATGAAAAACCAAATAGCAGATATTGCTCACCGGTGCCTCTTTCATTAGTTATCCCATTACTACTCCAGTTATGTTGTTTAGGTACCTCGTTATCCTTTAGACACTCACATACCCTACTCATGCTTTTCTACGACTCGCATGGCTCAAACAACTCCTGTAGTAATGGCTCATGGGACCGGAACAGGCTTAATGTGGTTTAAAAGTAAAGGCTATGCAGTACTTGGGATTCAATTTTATGCAACCGCGACTCAATGATGCAAGAATAAGATAGAGGCAATAGGTACTGTATGTATGCAAGCATGTGGTAGTGCTTGCCTGGCAGCTCAGTTGAAGCGAGAGATGGATCTGGGTAATACTCCTGTGATTCCTGATAATTCTCCTGCTGGGCGTCTATTCGAAGAAGAACCAAACAAACAAGGGCCAACATAAATAAAGTGCGCAAGCATATAAATTGAAATGCAACAAGCAACCAAGCATGCCATGATGAATGATGCACAATTTACATGGCATTGAAGTAGCATGGCAAAGGTGAGGTGTGGATACAAGAAGTAAAGCATTTTATCATTTATTTGCCCAAGTTTTATTGTCTTAAACGGTTCAGATTTTAGATGACAACATGATGCATGCTTCAATTCAGAACAAGGATTGCATAAATAGAACGGGCTCGTCGCGCTGATCGATTTAGACATATTATTTGTCAAATTTGGAGTTATAAAACAAAAGTTATTAATTAAATAAGGAAAAGGACATTTTCTTGTAATTTTGATCAACTCGAAATTTAAAGTGTGCAAAATATATTTTGGAGGGCATAATTGAATTCCTCACATTTTTCTGATTCCAAAACATATATTACATGTATTATTTGGGTTTGTATTTTGAAAATTATTTGAATCTGAAAAGAATTTGAATTTAAATAAATTTGAAAAGATAAGAATAAAAACAAACTCAGCGAAAAACTTTTTACACCCAGGCAATTCCAGCCACAGGCACTGACAAGTGGGGCTTTGTGCTGACTGGACCGCGCGCGGGGGAAAACCTTTTGTCACCGCGGCCTCGCCTAGCCACAGTGACTGCGGGGTGGGCCAACTGGCGCAGGCCCGCGTGTCAGCGGTGGGCGAGACAGCGGCTGACGGGTGGGGCTGGGGCTGGAGCGCGGGTTGCGAACAGGAAAAGTCAGGGGGTTTTCTGCAAACGCGCGGGTGCGGCTGACTGGTGGGGCCGAAAGGAGCGCGGGTTGCAGTAATTAAAAAGGGGAGGGGCTTTTTGCAAATCGACCACGCGCGGCTACTGTTCCTCTTCTCCTCGCGTCTGGCGGCAGGTGGGAGCGCGGCGCGGAGCGGGGACTCGAACCTGGGACGCGGGAGTCCGCGGTGAGGAGGCTAACCAGTGCGGCTGGCTCGGGGGAGTTGACAGGAGGGTAGCGGGGGCCTAGACAGGGCTTGCGCGGCACGGAAACGCTGCAGACGCCGGCGAGCTCTGGCGCGCGGAGGCTGCTCGACGAAACGCACGGCGGCTCTAGGGCGGCACTGCGAGGCGGACCACGTCAGGGGGAAGGGGATGCTCACCGTGGGTCGCCTGGTGTGGTTGGCTTGTACGGGGGCGGGGCGGATCGTCGGCGAGGCTGGCGTACCGGGGATTAGGGTTTCGCGTCGGGCGTCGACTTTTCCGGCGGTGCTGGCGCTTCTCCTCCGCGACGGCGTGTACTGGGCGACACAGGGGGATGTCCTCGATCTTCCCCGCCTCTTCCACGACGAGCTCACGGTCTGGATCGACGGCGGCGCGGGGTTGCTGGCGGCAGGAGCTGGACGCCGAAGAGGAAGAAGGGGAAGGAGGGGCTGGCCTGGGGCGGATCTGGGCGAGGTCAGAGATGTGAGGAGGAGGGGAAAATGAGAGGGAGAGAGGGAGGAGGCAGCTGGGGCACGGTAGAGCAAAAAGGGCTCGGGCTTTGCCCTTTTCTTCTCCTCCTTGGCGAGCACGTGGGTGAGCTGGCTGGGGGCTGGTCCTGGGCGAGGTAGGGTGGCTGCAGGGTGGACCAGAACGGCGCAGCTGCAGGGTGGGGCTGGCGCAAGGGAGAGAGAAGAGAGAGAGGGGCTAGCTCGGGCTAGGGTTAGATATGGGTAGGGTTAGGGTTTGCTTGGCTTAGGGAGAGGGGGCTAGCTGGGGTGGGGCCAGGGAGAGAGAGAGAGAGGGTCAGGTGGTGCTGCAAGTGAGAGAGAGGGGGGAAGGATAGGGTTAGGGTTTTGGAGAAATTAGATGTAAAAGAATTAAAAAGAGAAGAACTAGGTTTGAATTTTATTAGGTATTTATATTTGATGTAGTTGATGAGACCAAACCAAGAGTTAAGGTGAGCTTGATCTTGCTTGAGACAAAGTAGAAGAGAAACAAGAAAGAAAGAGGAAGAAAAGAAATAGGTGGAAAAGCTCTCATATGAGCATACATGTAGATAAAGAGAAAAATAAAAGAAAGGAATGTGGTAAGATCATCCCAAGTGGAGCATGGTGGAGGCTAGGATTACCATGAGGTGGGGGTGGAAAGAATTCCAAGAAAAAGGAAAAGAAAAGAATTATGGGGTAAGCCTCATGTGGTTCATGCATGGTGAATTAATAATATAAGAAGATGAGATGGTTGTGACTAAGGAGAGGTGGAGTGGTAGGAGATGGTTTCCACAAAGGAAGGATCCATTAAAACCAAAGAAAAACCAAAGAAGAGAAAGGTGGTGGAGAAGCTTGCATGGCCCATGCAAAAATATTAATGACATGATTTATTATGTGAAAACAATAATAATATGATGGCATTAATCTTGTGCATTTCCAAGAAGTGAAAAAAAAATAAGCCAAGCAAAGAATTTGGAAGATTGATCCACCCCAAACTACATGAGCTAGAATTAAATAGCTAAAGAAAAAAAGAAACAAGCTCATGGTTAATGGGATGGTGGGATTATAAAGTGGTGAGAGAGAAAAGTGGTGTAATGGGAATAAAAGATATGCCCCCAACTCAACTTGGGCATTTGAACAATATATCAACAACCAAATACAATATCAAGAGGCAAATACAATTTATAATGCATGTGAGAGAAGAACCAAAAGAAAAAGGAGTTTTTATATGATGCTCAAATGCAAGGTGGCATGATGACATGAGCATGATATAATTATGATGCAACAATAATATATGTGGAGTAGCCAATACCTTACTAGGACAAGTAGCATTCCAATTGTTAGACAATTGGGGTGCTACAACTCTCCCCCACTAAACAGGAATCTCGCCCCGAGATTCTAGGAAAAAGAAGACTCAAAGAGGGTAGGATACTTGGCACGGAGCTCATCTTCACGTTCCCAGGTTGCTTCATCAACGGAATGGTGCGACCACTGCACCTTGCAGAACTTGATGGACTTGTTGCGAGTCCTTCTTTCTGCGACTTCAAGAATTTTTGTGGGGTGCTCTTGATAAGAAAGGTCTTCTTGGAGATTGATGAGTTCATGGTCCACGGTCCTGCCGGGATCCTTGAAGCACTTCTTGAGTTGAGAGATGTGAAAAACATCATGGACTTTGAGTTGTTCAGGGAGCTCAAGAGCATAAGCAACTTCTCCTCTTCTTCCACGAATTTTGAAAGGACCGATGTATTTAGGAGCCAGCTTTCCTTTGATACCAAAACGGTGCGTGCCTCTCATGGGAGTGACACGAAGGTAAACGAGATCACCAGGGACATACTCCATGTCCGTGTGCTTTCTGTCATAATTGCTCTTCTGGCGACTTTGAGCAATCTTCAGATTTTCAAGAATGATGTGAACTTTCTCCTCCGCTTGAGTTACAATGTCGGGACCAAACAATATTTTTTCACCTGCGCCCGACCAACCAATCGGAGTTCTGCACTTGCGACCATAGAGAGCCTCGAATGGTGCCATCTTTAGACTTTTCTGGAAACTGTTGTTGTAAGAGAATTCAGCATAAGGAAGACATTCTTCCCACTTCATGCCGAAAGAGATAACGCAAGCACGGAGCATATCTTCCAGAATCTGATTGATCCTTTCAACTTGTCCTTGCGACTGAGGGTGGTAAGCTGTGCTGAAGTTTAACTTTGTTCCCAAAGCATTTTGGAAACTTCCCCAGAACTTGGAAGTGAAGATGCTTCCACGGTCTGAACTGATCTCAAGAGGAACTCCATACAGAGAAACAATTCTGTTGATATAGAGCTCAGCCAACTGAATTGCAGAAATTGTTTCCTTGACTGGAAAGAAGTGAGCTACTTTGGAAAGCCTGTCAATGACAACAAAGATTGCATTGTTGCCTTTTTGCGACCTTGGAAAACCAGTGATGAAGTCCATCTCTACTTTCTCCCATTTCCATTCCGGAGGCTTCAATGGCTGTAGAAGACCGGAAGGTTTCTGATGGACAGCTTTAACTCTACGACAGACATCACACTCCGAGACATACTTGGCACAATATCGTTTCAAACCAGGCCACCAATATTGTGTTTTCAAGTCCATGTACATCTTAGTGCTGCCAGGGTGGATGGAAAGAACAGAATCATGCGCCTCCTTGAGAACTTGCTCCCTTAAACCCGGGTAGTTCGGAACAAACATCCGGTGTTCAAAGAAAAGAGTGCCTTGGTCATCAACGTGGAAAGACTCATACTTCGGAAGTTGAATGTTGGAGATGATCTTTTTAGTGTAAGGATCCCCAAGCTGAATGGAACGGACCTTTTCTTCCAAGAGAGGTGTTGCTAGAAGGTTCAGAAGATAACCTTGATCCACAATTTCAAGGTTGAGCTTGCGGAATTCCTCGCACAAGAGAGGCTGTTGTTCTTCCACCATGAGGTTGTTGACATAAGCTTTTCGGCTGAGAGCATCTGCCATGACATTAGCTTTGCCCGGGGTGTAGTTGATGGTCAAATCGAAATCATTGATTGTTTCAATCCACCTCCTCTGACGAAGGTTGAGGTCAGGCTGTGTGAAGATATACTTCAGACTCTTGTGATCAGAAAAGATCTCACAACGGTTGCCCAGCAAGTAATGCCTCCATACTTTCAAAGCAAAGACAACTGCTGCGAGTTCGAGGTCATGTGTAGGATAGTTGATCTCATGCGTCTTCAACTGACGAGATGCATAAGCAACAACTTGCTTGTCTTGCATAAGGACCGCACCCAATCCTTGCAATGAAGCATCACAGAAAATCTGGAAAGGCTTTGATGTATCTGGAGGAACTAAGACTGGTGTGGAAGTGAGCTTCTCTTTGAGTGTTTCAAAGCTTGCTTGACATGCAGGAGTCCAAAGATATTTCTTGCCTTTCTTGAGGAGATCGGTAAGAGGCTTCGCAATCTTTGAGAAATTTTGAACGAAGCGACGGCAGTAACTGGCCAAACCAAGGAAACTTCGGACTTCTTTGACATTTATGGGTGGAAGCCAATCCATAATTGTCTTAATAGTTTCTGGGTTGACGGCAATGCCCTTGGCAGAGATAACGTGACCAAGGTAGGTGACTTGAGGCAGCCAGAATTCACACTTGGAGAACTTTGCATACAGGCGGTTTTCACGAAGCTTGCTTAGGACACAACGAAGGTGTTCTTCATGTTCTTCTTTTGACTTAGAATAGACTAGAATGTCATCCAGATAGACCACAACGAACTTATCAAGATACTCCATGAAAACCGAGTTCATAAGCCTCGAGAAGGTGGCAGGTGCATTGGTTAGACCGAAAGACATAACCGTGTACTCATACAGGCCATAACGAGTGGTGAAAGCTGTTTTGGGAACATCTTCCTTGCGGATCTTGATTTGATGGTAACCACTTCTCAAATCAAGCTTAGAGAATACCACAGCTCCGGCTAGCTGATCGAAGAGATCATTAATCCGCGGAAGGGGATATTTATTCTTGATTGTTTTAGCATTGAGTGCCCGATAGTCAACACAAAGTCTATCAGTCTTGTCTCGCTTCTTCACAAAGATGGTTGGACTACCCCAAGAAGAAGTACTGTGCTGAATGAAACCCAACTTCTCTTGCTCATCCAACTGACGCTTAAGTTCAGCCAACTCAGCAGGACCCATTTTATAAGGCCGCTTGGAGATAGGAGCGGTACCAGGTTCAAGTTCAATGACAAACTCAACCTCACGATCCGGAGGCATACCTGGCAACTCTTCAGGAAAGACATCTGGAAACTCACAAACTACAGGAACACTCTGAATACCTTCCATAGCATCATCATTCAGAGCCGCCAACGAATAAAGCTGAATTGCAGGAGTCAGACTTGGAGAATAGACTATATGGCCTTCAGGAATTTTCAGAGAAACCGAACGTTCAGCACAATCAATCACAGCTGCATTTGCTGTCAACCAATCCATGCCCAAGATAACATCAATATCAGAATTGCCAAGAACAATTAAGGAAGCCGGAAACGAAGAACCACCAATCTCAATTTGATTGCTATGGCTGATATGAGCAGCCCTCATGTGTGACCCAGGAGATTGTACCACAAGACGGTGTAATAAAGGAACCATAGCCAGATCTTGCTCATGAGCAAACTTGTGAGAAACAAAAGAATGCGAAGCACCAGAATCAAACAAAACTCGTGCAGGAACTGAGTTAACAGGAAGCATACCCATCACAACTCCAGGAGCATGCTCAGCTTGAGCGGCGTTGACACAGTTGGCACGAGCAACCGTAGATCCCGACTTAGTGTTGATGTTGAGAGCCCGAGGTGGAGGTGCACGAATCATAGGAGCACTTGCCGCAGGTCTTGGAGGTGGTGGTGGAAGAGCTTTGTTGTTCATTGGACAATTCCATTGCTGATGCCCTGTGTTTCCACAAATATAACAAGTACCAGGTGGACGTGGAGCAACGTAGCCAGGGACTCCGCCAGGCGCTCCAGGGTAGTTGTGGTTGTAGCCCCTGGGAGCCGCAGTGAAGGAGTTTGGTGGCCTTGGTGCGTAGCTTGAAGGTCTTGGTGGAGGAGGGAGCGACGGTGGGGTGTTAGGAACCCAGACACGACGCTTAGAAGGAGCTGCCATAGCAGAAGAGCTTGATGTATCACGGCTGTGTTTCTTTGACTCCTCAAACACTTGCCTACTTGCTTCTTCCTGCAGAGCTGTGTGTTGAAGTTCCAGGAAAGATGCTGGCCTTGCATGAGTGATTGCATATTTGATGGAAGCATTGAGGCCTTGCCGAAACCTCTTTTGCTTCTTCTTGTCATCAGAGATCTCATCGCCACCATAACGAGACAGATTCATGAAGTTTCTGATGTAGGTGTTGACATTGTCAGTGCCCTGCTTGAGGTTGAGAAACACTTCCTTCATCCTTTCCATGACAATTTCTGACAGATATTGCTCTTTGAAAGCAGCAGTGAATCGCTCCCAAGTAGACTGAAACCCAGAAAGATCTGCCTTGAGGTAATTTTCCCACCAGAGAGCTGCATCTCCCTTCAGAAGGTGAGTAGCACATTTGACCCATTCTTGCTCGGGAACATCCGCAGTCATGAGCAACCTTGACACTTCACGAAGCCAATCATCCGCATCAAGTGGCTGATCAGACACCTCAAATTGGCGTGGGTTGAACTTGAGAAAACTCTTGATGTCTCCTCGCTTGGGAGGTGGAGGTAGCGGAGCAAACTCATTCCTCCTCACACTTTCCTCGAAGCGCTGTTGGTTTTGCTGCATAGTGCCCAAAGCATTTGCAATACTTGCCAAAGCGGCCCCAAGTTCAGGTGGTATATCCTCCTCAGAACGGCGTGGTGGTGCCATCCTGTGATTGATATAAAACACAAGTCAGTACTATAATGGAGAATGATAATAATCCAAAATAGTACCAAAATGGAATTAATCAAGATTAAGGAATGCAATTCACTGAGGTGATATTAAAATATCAACAAAGTTCAAGGCAACTAGAAGATATTAAGCATAACACACACGACTGAACAAGGAGTGTGGTATACAAACTAACAAAGAAAAATTTTCCGCAAATTTTGGCATTAAAATACCACTAAATGCGCAAAACCACTTAACGAATCAAGATTAGCAACTCTACTAGTTCAATATACAAAAGCAAATGACAAAAGTAGTGGTATGGTCGCGACTCCATCCCGCACTCAAATCATTACTCCGCACATGAATCAGTAAAACACATATCCCAACAACTTCTTCTTAAGGTGAACCTAAAGATTGGTAACTACGGAAAAGAACACCCCAACAAGATAACGTCGGATAACAAAGAGTAAGATAGATCGCATCGGTGTACAACGAATCAGAATAGATCGCGTCGGTTTACAAAGGACTGTCGGTAGGGAATGTACCAACAGTTGATAACCAAAAGGCAGATAGTGCTAACATTTGGATGCAACAGATAGACAAGGAATTCACACACACACACACACAAACATAACCTATGGTACTACGGAACCCAGAACACGTGAATCCTAGTTTGAAGTTTAGAAGAGGATTGAAAACGTTACACTTCCTTACCAGAAAAGGGTGGGTGGGTGGGTACGAAGAAAAATGGAAGCAATCTTACTATCACGTTTGTTTTTCCCTAGTATACATAACTACCAAAATATTTGCTAGACAGACAACGACCATTTTGGCTGAGACCCTGAAGGGCGGGATGGCTCTGATACCAATTGTAACTACCTCGGTGAATTACGCTCTTAGTTAATGCCTGGATGAACGAAAATGGTTAAAATAGTACGGTGGGGCCCAGGGCCACTCACGGTAGACCTTTCGGCCGTCCTAACCACTTTCAGTCAACGGGATAAGAACGAGCGGCGTAATCGGCAGGCGAAGGGATCAAATACATACACAAATGAGTATGTATGCAAGCCACATACAACAGTACATCAGAGCCATTCCATCTAAAAGAATTAGAAATATTGCAACGCCATACGGCAAGATCCAAATATCCTAGATAGATATAATAATTTAGGATAGCTCCTCATACATCACACATCAGAGTATCAGGCGGAAGCGGAAAACAAGATCCGAGTACGGATAAGAAGCAAATTGGCATAAGATGCCTCATAAATAAACACATCCCGCCCACAGATCACACGGATCCCCGTTCCCGGAATCTCTACACCGAATGATCGTTGCCAACAACATCTGACTCTTCCACCCAGTATCCATCTTGCGGGTACACCTGTTCATCTGAATCAAACAATTTATCGTGTGAGACCCTAGGGGTACTCAGCAAGTCTTTATGCCACTAAAGGGGACACAACCTGGGGTGACGCAATTGCAGCAAAAGATAATACCTAACAATTCTATAGAGACTCGCTAACCTTCCGCCTAACCAAAGATAGACGGAAGTCCGTGAATTAAGAACAACAGTTATAACAGTATATTTATCAGATCCATCCTCCTCCTCGCTTACCAACGAGGAAGCGGACGAACAACCCCCATCATCCGTTGGCAGTTTTATTATCCATTCCATGAGTATTGCGCTATTTACTAGTCAAGTACTTAGTCAAATTAAAAGCGGTACTTTAGTTATACTTGTCTATGATCGAGAAACTGTGCTCCAAGTCGTCCATAACCGCGGACACGGCTTTCAGAAAGATTTACCCTGCAGGGGTGCACGAATAGCAACACACACTCGATCAACCTCGGAAAAACCAAATCAAAACCCAACGAGGCATTCACGACAAAGCAATCACAGGATTCAGAAATATTTCAGGGGGCCACCCCATTAAGCTACCCGCAACGAAGTTGGCCGGCTCCGAGACGGACCCAAGGTTTGTGTGGACGGCGGTAAACGACTGGGAACCCGAAAATGTGACTGGGCTTGTCGATACAGCGAAAACGTGTCACGATCCAAAACTGTACAGGTGCTCCTCGCACAATCTTAAATAAAGCAGTAACATGGCATAAGTACAGAATAGTAATAAAGCCCCAAACTAATTGTGGCCCCAAGAAATAAGAATGAATCAAGCTCTGGCTCAGGGGGGTCCATAGGCCTCCCGGATGTGGATAGTGCGAATAGTCAAGGAACAGGAATCAAGTACTCGGGGTCCTACGGGACACAAGTGAGCATGAAAAACCAAATAGCAGATATTGCTCACCGGTGCCTCTTTCATTAGTTATCCCATTACTACTCCAGTTATGTTGTTTAGGTACCTCGTTATCCTTTAGACACTCACATACCCTACTCATGCTTTTCTACGACTCGCATGGCTCAAACAACTCCTGTAGTAATGGCTCATGGGACCGGAACAGGCTTAATGTGGTTTAAAAGTAAAGGCTATGCAGTACTTGGGATTCAATTTTATGCAACCGCGACTCAATGATGCAAGAATAAGATAGAGGCAATAGGTACTGTATGTATGCAAGCATGTGGTAGTGCTTGCCTGGCAGCTCAGTTGAAGCGAGAGATGGATCTGGGTAATACTCCTGTGATTCCTGATAATTCTCCTGCTGGGCGTCTATTCGAAGAAGAACCAAACAAACAAGGGCCAACATAAATAAAGTGCGCAAGCATATAAATTGAAATGCAACAAGCAACCAAGCATGCCATGATGAATGATGCACAATTTACATGGCATTGAAGTAGCATGGCAAAGGTGAGGTGTGGATACAAGAAGTAAAGCATTTTATCATTTATTTGCCCAAGTTTTATTGTCTTAAACGGTTCAGATTTTAGATGACAACATGATGCATGCTTCAATTCAGAACAAGGATTGCATAAATAGAACGGGCTCGTCGCGCTGATCGATTTAGACATATTATTTGTCAAATTTGGAGTTATAAAACAAAAGTTATTAATTAAATAAGGAAAAGGACATTTTCTTGTAATTTTGATCAACTCGAAATTTAAAGTGTGCAAAATATATTTTGGAGGGCATAATTGAATTCCTCACATTTTTCTGATTCCAAAACATATATTACATGTATTATTTGGGTTTGTATTTTGAAAATTATTTGAATCTGAAAAGAATTTGAATTTAAATAAATTTGAAAAGATAAGAATAAAAACAAACTCAGCGAAAAACTTTTTACACCCAGGCAATTCCAGCCACAGGCACTGACAAGTGGGGCTTTGTGCTGACTGGACCGCGCGCGGGGGAAAACCTTTTGTCACCGCGGCCTCGCCTAGCCACAGTGACTGCGGGGTGGGCCAACTGGCGCAGGCCCGCGTGTCAGCGGTGGGCGAGACAGCGGCTGACGGGTGGGGCTGGGGCTGGAGCGCGGGTTGCGAACAGGAAAAGTCAGGGGGTTTTCTGCAAACGCGCGGGTGCGGCTGACTGGTGGGGCCGAAAGGAGCGCGGGTTGCAGTAATTAAAAAGGGGAGGGGCTTTTTGCAAATCGACCACGCGCGGCTACTGTTCCTCTTCTCCTCGCGTCTGGCGGCAGGTGGGAGCGCGGCGCGGAGCGGGGACTCGAACCTGGGACGCGGGAGTCCGCGGTGAGGAGGCTAACCAGTGCGGCTGGCTCGGGGGAGTTGACAGGAGGGTAGCGGGGGCCTAGACAGGGCTTGCGCGGCACGGAAACGCTGCAGACGCCGGCGAGCTCTGGCGCGCGGAGGCTGCTCGACGAAACGCACGGCGGCTCTAGGGCGGCACTGCGAGGCGGACCACGTCAGGGGGAAGGGGATGCTCACCGTGGGTCGCCTGGTGTGGTTGGCTTGTACGGGGGCGGGGCGGATCGTCGGCGAGGCTGGCGTACCGGGGATTAGGGTTTCGCGTCGGGCGTCGACTTTTCCGGCGGTGCTGGCGCTTCTCCTCCGCGACGGCGTGTACTGGGCGACACAGGGGGATGTCCTCGATCTTCCCCGCCTCTTCCACGACGAGCTCACGGTCTGGATCGACGGCGGCGCGGGGTTGCTGGCGGCAGGAGCTGGACGCCGAAGAGGAAGAAGGGGAAGGAGGGGCTGGCCTGGGGCGGATCTGGGCGAGGTCAGAGATGTGAGGAGGAGGGGAAAATGAGAGGGAGAGAGGGAGGAGGCAGCTGGGGCACGGTAGAGCAAAAAGGGCTCGGGCTTTGCCCTTTTCTTCTCCTCCTTGGCGAGCACGTGGGTGAGCTGGCTGGGGGCTGGTCCTGGGCGAGGTAGGGTGGCTGCAGGGTGGACCAGAACGGCGCAGCTGCAGGGTGGGGCTGGCGCAAGGGAGAGAGAAGAGAGAGAGGGGCTAGCTCGGGCTAGGGTTAGATATGGGTAGGGTTAGGGTTTGCTTGGCTTAGGGAGAGGGGGCTAGCTGGGGTGGGGCCAGGGAGAGAGAGAGAGGGTCAGGTGGTGCTGCAAGTGAGAGAGAGGGGGGAAGGATAGGGTTAGGGTTTTGGAGAAATTAGATGTAAAAGAATTAAAAAGAGAAGAACTAGGTTTGAATTTTATTAGGTATTTATATTTGATGTAGTTGATGAGACCAAACCAAGAGTTAAGGTGAGCTTGATCTTGCTTGAGACAAAGTAGAAGAGAAACAAGAAAGAAAGAGGAAGAAAAGAAATAGGTGGAAAAGCTCTCATATGAGCATACATGTAGATAAAGAGAAAAATAAAAGAAAGGAATGTGGTAAGATCATCCCAAGTGGAGCATGGTGGAGGCTAGGATTACCATGAGGTGGGGGTGGAAAGAATTCCAAGAAAAAGGAAAAGAAAAGAATTATGGGGTAAGCCTCATGTGGTTCATGCATGGTGAATTAATAATATAAGAAGATGAGATGGTTGTGACTAAGGAGAGGTGGAGTGGTAGGAGATGGTTTCCACAAAGGAAGGATCCATTAAAACCAAAGAAAAACCAAAGAAGAGAAAGGTGGTGGAGAAGCTTGCATGGCCCATGCAAAAATATTAATGACATGATTTATTATGTGAAAACAATAATAATATGATGGCATTAATCTTGTGCATTTCCAAGAAGTGAAAAAAAATAAGCCAAGCAAAGAATTTGGAAGATTGATCCACCCCAAACTACATGAGCTAGAATTAAATAGCTAAAGAAAAAAAGAAACAAGCTCATGGTTAATGGGATGGTGGGATTATAAAGTGGTGAGAGAGAAAAGTGGTGTAATGGGAATAAAAGATATGCCCCCAACTCAACTTGGGCATTTGAACAATATATCAACAACCAAATACAATATCAAGAGGCAAATACAATTTATAATGCATGTGAGAGAAGAACCAAAAGAAAAAGGAGTTTTTATATGATGCTCAAATGCAAGGTGGCATGATGACATGAGCATGATATAATTATGATGCAACAATAATATATGTGGAGTAGCCAATACCTTACTAGGACAAGTAGCATTCCAATTGTTAGACAATTGGGGTGCTACATCTGGCAAAGGAGAATTTGTACCCTATACTCATAGGTGGTTATTTCAATTTCCTAAGATTTCCTCACGAGAAAAGTCGGAGGCGTTACGATGAACATTGGACTTTCTTATTTAATGATGTCATCAACAACTTGGACTTGAGAGAGGTTACGATGTTAGTAAGACAGTTTACTTGGGATAACTGTCTTCCTGAGCCATCATACAAAAAATTAGATAGAGTGCTTATGGATACCGAGTGGGAAGAAAAGTTTCCTATCGCACTCTAGAGCGTATTGAGGCTTTATCGGATTGCTCCTTTACTTTTATCTGTTGGATTGCCGCCACGAAAAACTAAGCATGAGTTCAAATTCGAACTTGGTTGGTTGATTCACGATGGCTTCCATGAGATGGTGCAGGCCATTTCGAAGAAACCTGTCATCGGTCAAACGCCTATACAACGATGGAATAATAAAATGTGTGATCTATGCAAATTCCTTCATGGTTGGGCTAGACATACTACTGTAATCCTAAAAAAGAAAATGTGCCTTTCATCTAATATTAATGACCTAGAGGTCTCTCCGAAAGTTAGACCTTTATCTGCACAAGAGATTGAGCTTAAAAGCCAATCGAATGCGGAGATTGTGTGATTGTCGCGAGAGGAGAAACTCAAGTGGTACCAACACTCTAAAGCGAAATTCATTCTGCTAGGAGACGCGAATATAAGATACTTCCATGTTGTCGCCAATGGCAAGCACAAGAAGAAGCTGATTCACTCTCTGACACAGGATGAGGGTATGATTGAGGGACAGGAGCAACTTAAGTCTTATATTACCAATTACTATAAATGTTTGTTTGGGACAGAATTCCTTTTCTTTGGATGAGTCCTAAACTGCAGATATCCCCCAAGTTTCTGTGGAGGAAAACAATTTTCTAACCTCTTCTTATATGGAGGAGGAGGTCAAGAAAGCTACTACCTCCGTCCCAAGGCTTAAGGCATATAAATTTTTTCAAAAGTCAAACCAACTAAAATTTGACCAAGTTTTTAGAGAAAAATAATAATATTTACACCATGTAATCCATATTGTTTCATACTTCATGAAACATATTTTCACATGGTATCCATATAATATAATAGTTCTTGATAGTTTTTTCTAAAAGTTTGGTCAAACTTTACATGGCTTGACTTTTCAAAAAAGCCATATGCCTTAAGCCTTGGGATGGAGGGAGTATTTTCCAAATGAAACATAACAACGCGCTAGGTCCTGATGGCTTTCCAGCAAAATTTTATCAAAAATTCTGGGAGGTCATCAAGGAGGATCTGATGAATTTGTTTGGTTTTCTGCAGGTTGACCAACTTGATCTTCTTAGACTAAATTTTGGCAACATAATTTTATAAGCTAAGGTTAATGATGCAGAACGAATACAACAGTATCGTCCAATCTTCCTTTTTAATGTTAGTTTTAAAATATTCATAAAAGTTGCTATCATCATACTAAATTCAGTGGTTGGCCATGTTGTCCGTCCTTCTCAAACTACTTTCATGCAAGGTAGAAACATCCTAGATGGTGTATTAGTCCTGCATGAAACTATACACGAACTATAGTCCAAAAAGTTAAATGGTACTATTTAAGATTGATTTTGAGAAGGCGTATGTTAAAGTAAATTGGTATTTCCTTCAGCAAACACTATGTATGAAAGGGTTTTCTGAAGAGTGGTGTGCTCTCATACATTCTTTTGTGTCTAAAGGTAGTGTTGCTATCAAAGTCAATGATGACACTGACAATTACTTCCAGAGTAAGAAGGGATTATGATAGGGGATCCACTATCGCCTATACTATTTAATATAGTGGCAGATATGTTGGCAATCCTGATTGAGAGACCTAAGGGTGATGACCAAATTGAAGAATTAGTTCCACATCTTATGGATGGCGGACTTTCTATTTTTCAATATGCCGACGATACAATCTTATTTATGAAACACGATCTAGACAAAGCTAGGAATCTAAAATTGATACTTTCAGCTTTCGAGCAACTTTCCGGACTGAAAGTAAACTTCCATAAGAGTGATTTGTATTATTTTGGCAAGGCTCAAAACAAGGCTCACCTATATGCTGAGCTATTCGGTCGGGGGCAGGAACAATTTCTAATCAACTATTTGGGAATACCAATTCATTATCGGTGTCTCACAAATGCTAAATGGAAACTCGTAGAGGAAAGACTTCAAAAAGGTCTCAATAATGGAAAGGTAAATTATTATCTCTCAGAGGAAGACTTGTACTCATAAATTCAATACTCACAAATATGGTACTGTATATGATCTTATTTTTTCAGTTACTGAAAGGTGTCTTGGACAAAGTGGATTACTTCCGCTCAAGATTCTTTTGGCAGGGAGATAGTGAAAAAAAAAGTATCGACTAGCAAAATGGAATGTAGTTTGTCGAGCAAAAGAATACGGTGGACTTGGCATACATGATTTGCAAGTTAAAAATACTATGCTTTTGTAGTAAATGGCTTTTCAAGCTACTTACAGAAGATGGTGTTTGGCAAACCATTCTATGGACGAAATATGTTGGCTCCAAAGCTGTGTCTCAAGTGTTTTGAAAACCCGGTAATTCTCACTTTTGGGCTGGAGTAATGGCGTCCAGAAAGCATTTTTTACGATTTGATGTTTTAAATATCAAGGATGGATCACAGATAAGATTCTGGGAAGATAAGTGACTTGGCCACACTACTCTTCGTGAATAATATCCGGCTTTATATTCGATTGCTAGGCACAAAGGAGATACACTTTCCACTATACTGGAATCTAATCATGCGACTGTGTTTCAGAAGAAATATTATCGGTCCTTGACTTTTATCTTGGAATAATCTATTAAAATGATTATCCATGATACAGTTGTCGGATGGTGTAGATGATTTTAAATGGAAATTACTAGAAAGTGGTAAATTTTTAGTTGACTCAATGTATAGAGCTCTGATACAACCTAATATTTTGGTCGATAATAATAATAAAATTTGGAAGATGAAGATCCCTCTTAAGATGAAGATATTCACTTTTTACCTTCATAAGGGGGTTATACTTACAAAAGATAATCTTGTAAAGAGTAATTGGCATGGAAGTACATAATGTGTTTTTTGTCACCATGAGGAGACATTCGGCATTTATTCTTCCATTGTAAATTCGCTCGCTCCATATGGTCAATCATCCAAGTAGCCTCTGGTTTATCTCCTCCAAAATCAGTTGCCAGTGTATTTGATAACTAGTTGAATGGGATTTATGATAAATACAAAACTTTATTTAGGGTGGGAGCGCTTGCCATTATTTGGTCGCTATGGTTATGTAGAAATTACAAGATTTTTAATAACAAATTGTCTTCTCATTTGTAGGTTATTTACCATGCCACGACTACTCTCGCTTATGGACTACTCTACAACGATTGGAGTTTCGAGACTTATTTGCAGAGGGGTGTACGCGTTTGGAGGATACAACGGGGGATATTTTTTTCTGACATGGATGGCCGCGTGATTTGCGAATCGATCATCCATAGCTCTAGGCCCTTTACTAAAACAGTGCTTGTTGTAATGTTTGCCTAGTATTTTGTTGTTTACTTTGGTGGTTGATTGGCTGTGTGCAACTTAGCTATGTAGAGGTCGGGTGTAATCATTACTTAAAGTAATAAAGCGTTCATTTCTAAAAAAAAGATTTCTCGTCTCCCTGCCCTCGGGGCAAGGCCTGGACAAACGGCTTAATCTCCATTTTCTCCGCCTAATTTGGTTATCCACATTTTATAGGTTATATATTGGATGGGAAACAATCATCACTTTGATGGTTGGCCACACATATTGTTTTTGCTCTACCGATACAAATGATAGATATTTGGTTGCCCACATAATCTCGCACCACACGGTTACCAAATTTTAGTTTCGGTGAGCTTACCAACGTTACGTACGATTATAGATAAATCAGCATACTATCTCGGCCCTGAACTGCTCCTTGTTTCAATGTCAAAACCTGATCAGCCATAGGCAAAGCTTGGACAGGCACTTCAACATCACAAGTATCAATCTGATCATAGATCATAACAAACGATTGACAAGTTCACACTACATCAGAAACTATGGAGAGCATGCATGATAATTACCAAAAGAGGATCACAAGTTCATCATACTACTACTATGGGTTTATACTACCACCACATCAAAAGGGGTGTGATCCTACCACCACATCAATAAATTCACCATCACACGATAGGTTAGTATATATCACCTCATCATCACTAAAATATACATGCCATAAGAAGTTTTGAAGCTCTAGCTAACCAAAATGTACAGCATCATCCGTTCATCATCAGAAGTTGTAGCACACATGCCTCCCAACCCACGAACCCAACCTCTACAACTTACCATATTACTTTTCAAGGTAGGACCTCAAATAGAGCACCACGTGCGGCTCTAGTATGCGGACAAAGTTCGTGCACCGAGCTTTGTTTTCCTCCTGGTGGCTGAGTTCCGCCATAAGGGACTCCTCCATGAAGCCGACCATCTCCATGACTGTGTTGTACAAGTATAGGTGCATAGCGGTGGGACTGGTGTACCTGATGGATTGTGCGACATCATTGACCACGTTAGTCATGTTGTCGAAGACCATGAGCTCATTATCAATGAGGGCACCCCTCTTCCTCTTCCCTAGAGCTGGTGCGGGGCATCAACAGGCTTGTTGGGGCCGTCCAGGATGATGGTCTCAGACTCCTGAGTGTTAGCATAGTCAGGCGCATGTGTACCCATGGGATCATTTGAGCCCATGGTGAACATGTCGGTGGCGAGACCAAAGGATAAGATGGTCTACATCTCGACATAGTTCGCAATGGGCTTATTCAGGAACTCGGCATATTTGGGGCGATCCTAAGATTTGAAAACATTGTGTTAGTTTTGGACGGCATAGCTTTGTTGAGCGATGATCAACTGAAAGCAGGGTGCAATACAATGTGCTCATCGTGATGTGCCACTCATAGTACTAACTCTCGAGGAGAACTGCAGGTCTCCTTGTACCATTGAGAGCCACTCAGATCTCTCAACTTGCTCACGTGAATCCACCTGACCCTCTACATCCGCAGGTGGTTTTACACTTGCGTAGATGTCACCTCAGCGCTGCAGTGCTCAAACAGAGCTTTGGCACAAGCAGTAAGATGGCTTTTTTTGAAGCCATTGTCAGTGCGCACACCGCTCTTGATGATTGCGCACATCTTGTCTAGGACAAAGGTTGACATGAAGGGAAGTCATTTCATGGTTCCCTTGATAGAAGCGCCTTGGCAAGCCTTGCGGCCACCTTGCAAGCAACGGATACCACATGGCTACGAGAAGTATCAAATGACATCGATCCTTGCTATGCAAAATGTGACATGTCGGAATTCTGTGCCACCAATCGAGGTTGTGCCAATGGCATAGAATCCTCCATGAAGGAAGGAATCTGCGACTCACCCACGGGCACTAGAGACTAGCTAAAGTCATAATCGGAGTCCTACATTGGAAATGCATGGTAGAAAATTGTAAAATGCAAGAATGAATTGAAGATGGAGTAGAACATAGCACAAAAAATCATGCTACCGTAGCACAAGCATCCCTATCGATTTGCACATGATACAATGCCACAGGAACACATAGGAAATATGAGAAAACACATATGTAAAAACTACTATGCTACAACCAAGCAGATCTGGCATTGCAACTTCACAGATTTATCCAACTAAGTTGAGGAGGTGAAAATACATACAACCATTGGTAGAAATGGAGCACGGCGATAATAGATCGAGGAAGAGGGAGTAGCAGCCTAGTCGTCGTTGCCAGAATCATCGCCATCTTGGACTGCACCACCCCATCTGCCTTCACCGTTGTCGCTTACCCGCTTGCCTTCTATCGACCTAGGATTCAAGCTCGATGGATGGAAATTGGGTTTTCTGATTTGGGAGATATGGGAGAGGATAGATATAGAAGAGGTAAGCCGGGGCAGGTGACCAAATTCCTCCCGCTAGCTTTTCGCTGGCACTCGTACTACAGCGCGTGGAAAAATCGACAAGCGCGTGAACACCCAACTACAACTGAAAACTCCGCGCGCGCGCCGGACGAATTCCTTTTCCCCACCTACTTCGGTGTCTTTGTCTCCAATTCCGCGCCGCCGCCGCTTCCGGCGCTGCTGCTAACCTTTCGCCACCGCGTCACCGCGTCAAATCGGGCATCTGCGCTGCTCTGGGATCCACCGCCAACCCTCGGCCACCGCGACGCACCAGAGCCAAGAGTTGGTCCGCACGCAACAACTCCAGTACACGAGCACCTCTGGCGCTCCGCGAACACCACCGTTGGCTGGGTGCATGAGTGATGTTTGACAAATTGCGCGCAAGGTATGTAGCCACTACCGTCGCCACCATCTTTTAGATAGGATTTTCTTCTATATTAAATAGTAGTTCGATTATATGTTTGTATATGACCTCTTCGTATAATTCATCCGATGAAGACTTTGACCTCGAAGAAGAGGAGAATTTAGTCATACTCTTGGCTTTGCACGCGAACAAAAATCCCAAGCACGGTGGTTCCGTTTTAGGTCGGAAGAAGTTGTCGAGGGAACGGATTGAAGGCTACAACAAGTTGATACAGGGCTATTTTGTGGACGATCCAATATACCCCAAGAAGTTTTTCGTCGTCGTTTTAGGATAATCATCAACTTGTTCAAGCACATTGCCGAAGAGGTGAAAACAAGGATCAGTTTTTTGAGCAAAGGAGGAATGCCTCCAGAGAACTTGGTCATAGCACTTACCAAAAAGTGACTGCCGCCTTGCGTATGATTGCATATGGTATTCTAGCGGATCTAGTCAATGACCACTTGACAAGGAGAGAATTAAGCAATCAAGTGTGTGAAGCGTTTTGCAATAGAAATTGTGCAATTGTTTGGCACCACATACTTGAGAATCTGCAATGCAGTAGATACAACTATAATTTTGGGATGAACAAGGCTTGGGGGTTTCTAGGTATACTTGGCTCTATTGATTGTATGCATTGGAGTTGGAAGAATTGTCCTTCGTTATGGCATGGACAATTCCAAGGCCATAAAAAGGATTCCACAATAATCCTTGAAGTTGTGGCCAATTAGAAGACTTGGTTTTGGCATGCATTCTTTGGAATGTCTAGTTCTTCAATGACATTAATATGCTTCAATGGTCTCCACTTATGACAAAGATTGCATTGGGTGAAACTCCACCAATGGAGTTTGAACAACCACACATACAACTATGGCTATTATCTTGCTGACGGCATCTACCCAAGGTGGCAAACATTTGTGAAACCGGTTCATGAGCCGAAAGGTAAGAAAAAACTCCAATTTCACAATGCACAAGCAGCGTCTAGGAAACATGTGAAGAGAGCATTTTGGATTTTGCAAGCTCAATTTGCTATTGTGAGAGGACCGGCTAAATTTGGGATCAAGATATTATTTTGTATATCATGAATGCTTGTGTGATCATGCATAACATGATCATAGAGGATAAAGCGTGGCCAAAATTTAGACTACTCCTATTATGACTTGATGGGAGTTCCCGTGCAAGTGAGGAGGAAAAGAGAGAGGGTGGCATGTTTCATTGCCTTGTATCATTCCATTGGTGAGGTGAGGTGCATGATGACCTTCAAAATGATCTCATCGAGGAGTGATGAAAATGAAATGGAAAATAATAGTGTATTGAATGTTGTTGTATTGTTCATGAACAATTTGTTGTATTATTTGTTATATTGTTGATGCACAATTGTTGTAATGTTGTTTTTTTGCAAAATTCCACCGATCTGTTAATAATCATCAACAGCAGTACAAAAGGTTTTAAAAATAATTAAAATTACAAATAGATCATTGGACCATCTAGCAACGACTACGTACACTAGCACGGGCCGAAGGCGCGCCGTCGTCATCGCCCCTCGATCATCGGAGCCGGGCAAAGCTTGTCATAGAAGAGCTTGTTGTAGTAGACGGACGGGAAGTCATTGTGCTAAAGCCGCAAAGGACCAACGCACCAGAACATCAACGATCGTCAAAGATGACAAACATAGATCGAGAGAGACTGACCTCAAACCACACTGACGAATATGTAAAACGATCGGATCTAAAGAGATCTGTCGGACACATGACTCCACGCGTCCTCCACTAATGATAAACTCACCACCAGAGCGAGGATAGGACGGTGAAGACGTTATTCTGGCTCCAGGATGTAGCCACCACCTCAACATCCTCAAAAAGACACTGAAAACAGTCTAAACAAAATACAAGACCTCCCGTTAGCGAGGGGCCGTGGTCCGCCACGCCTCCAAGGCCCTAAGGCAGCCGGAAACGAGATGTACCGGCGGCATCGCCGGCGGAGGGAAGAAACATTAGATTGGTTTAGCCGCCGAGCGCCTACTCCCCCCCCCCCCCCCCCCCCCCCCCCCTCTCTCTTACCGGTTCTACCTGGCTCACCGAACTGTTTTGCTTTGACAGCGTTGTAATATTTGTTGTATTGGTGATGGATAATTTATAATAATAATTGGACTTGTTGGTGAATTTATATATGTGTGCACGATCTGGTTGAATTCTATATTTTCGTGGATTTGGTATTTGTGTTGCACGTCCGTGCTATATTTTCCAGCGTCTGGTGAATCGTTACTTGGCGCGCTATAAAATGCAGGGCCCGGTAAAACGCAAACCACATGCGTGCGCTAAAAACATATACAGCAAGCTGCATTAAAAACGCCAAAATTTAACGCGCAGCTTTGGAGATGCCCTAACGAAATCCACAACGTAGTCACACATGCGCAGCCCCGAGAGTTTTAAAAATGGTACAGGCTACCAATAATATTCCTCCACGCTAACGATGCACAAGTAGTAGTATGAGATGTTCCTTCACTCTTTTGGACTCGTCTCGCTCACTATCATGTACATTATCCCAAGGCCCGAGCTGTACACTTGTACAGTACATCTACATGCTCCCCATTTGAGCATTGTCCAGTCCCGATAAATCAAAAGGAGGCATCACATTGTCCAGTCCCAATCATATTGCAGAGCCAAGCTCTAGATATATGCGCGCGCCTTGTTTCAAAAAAAATGGTGTTTGATACTCCTTCAGGCGACTCGAAGTCAAATAATTTTACTATCGTTATCCACATTCACTTTCTTAGAATTGTCTCGCTCACAATCATCTCGCGAATTATATGTTCACCCAATCATTTCACCCAAGACCCGATCGAGCGCTGTACAGTACATCTACTTACGTGCTATGTACTCCCTACCTGCGTCGAGCCTCATCATGTGTTCCCCAACAAACGAGCAGACCCACACCGAACCAGCATGCATTGACAAGATTCTACACGGTCGAGCGAGCAATGAGTAGTGTGCTAGGCCAAATTCGAAACAAATCTTGCGCGCTTTCCGTGCGAAATCCAGCAGGTACATCCGTGTAGTGTAGACCAGCCAATTAGCACGTACTGCACACTGGTGGAATCTGCGCATTTGGGCAGGCTAATGGGGCTATTACTCCAGCCCCATCATGTGATCTGAGTACAAGCCATCCACCGGCGGTGTTAATGATTCCAACCTTTGACCTCCGTGAAGCATGCACAGTTCCTGAGCCCAATGCTAGTTTCCATATGTAACGAGCAGAAAAAATTGGCTTCCCTTAGAACTATACTAGTAGAGGATTGTGGGGATTAGAGGGTTCGGTGAAAACCTTGTCTTCATCTTAAAACCCCAATCCACAATCCGCTAGGTAGGGGTAATCTATTGGTAATCGGAGAGGAAACACTAGACTATAGGAAAATATTGACCAACTAGCCTGATTTGGGATTTTGTCGGGATAATCTTTAAAAATATAGTACTCCAAACAAGGCCTGAAGATGGTCGTATATGCATTGCATTGCCTAGGACAATTTTTGTAACCCCTATACGCATGGGGACCGTGGATAGGGGCGACACTGGTGCGCATCAGATGTATACCGATGGGGCTAAATAGTCAGAACTCAGAAGAAAACAATATTTTGACCTGACACTCCCAAGCTGCAGAAAACAGGAACCCGGTAACGTGGAACTAGTTCATGCACATGGATACCGGTCAGAGACAGCAACACCACCGCAAGTGCCACGAGCCTGCCCATCCCGGTCAGCGTGCTCGCAGCAAGATAGCTCGTACTGTTCCTCTCATGTGACCATGCTCATCTTCCTACCTTCCATGCTTTAGCTAATAGAATTCTAACCAAATCGGTTGTTCTAATCTAGTCTGATGCTCTGAAAATAACCTGCACAGCTACCTGAACAGGCTAAGGAGCCTACAATGTGATAGGTTGTACACATAAGCAAGTTCATAACTGGGAACTTTAGAACAACAAACTTTATTTCAATTCAAAAGCGTACAGTACAGTCTTCCATAACTCAGCCAGGAACCATAGGTAGAGTTTGGGGTTTGTGAACAATTTTCCAGGTATGAACTGAAGCCTTAAGATAGGTCTATTCTATGATTGAAGAACTGCAAAAGAGCACCAGTTTGTGGTACAGATTAGGGTGCATAATACAGTGGAGTTCTACAGGGAGATGTCACCACCACATAATTATGACAACATGAAGAGGATGCAAAACTATATACATGCAACAATCAGCAACAACACATAACTATCCCCATGGCATTCTGTGTAAAAAAAAGCTCAGACGACAACAAAAACAACTCTAGATTTTGCCCAACATTTAACCGGATGCATGATCCAAAAAAAAAACCATACGATGACAATATAATTTTGCAGACAAATCATACAGGACAAGAACCATAGAACTACAACCATACATGATGGGAAAGTTTCAAAACTAACAAAAGATTATAAACAGGAAATAACAGTCCAATGGTTTATTAACCCAGCCTTGTCAAAAAGTGCTTATGGTTACAGCAGCAACTCTGCAATATACAACATAGTCAGTAGCACCATCCTTTGCAGCATGGTTCCCAGAATCGGGCTAGAAGTAAACAGTTCAATCAAATAGGTGAACCACAAACCACAGAGATTACAAAGCAACACAATTTTATTATGGTGACATTTACGCACCGTTTACAACCAGGTCAATACACAAGGAGTAGAAGACATGTAACTTCCATAATATTCCTTCAATCTTCTCCACTTGTCTCAGCAACTCATGAATTTGGCAAGTCAACTGCGTTCGGAACTGAGCTGCACAGTATATAGTTACCATCCTACATTCCTACTGCTACTTGCATCATCTCTTCAAGCTCCCCAACAAACAGCATATACCCCCACTGAACCAGCAGCCTACACAAGATTTACACAGACGAGCAACGAGCGAGGCTCTTCCAGAATATTTTTTAAAACTTTACGTGCAAAATCAAGCAGGACATCCATCCGTGCAAACCTGAACAGCCATTGAGCTTGTCACCAAATTAACCACATAAATTACAGCACCACAAACACTGCCATATGACTTGAACAGGCTTCTGTAGAGAAGGACAGACGTATAAAAGTTTGTCCTCTACACAAATGCCAAGGTATAGTTGCTATAATACATGAGAGAGCATCATCAGGCCTTACCAAAATTGGAGCATTTCTCTGTGCATGTGTGTGACCACAAAGGATAGTGTGCTGGGGGGCAACGGAATTGCAAGATGGAATCACAGAAGAGGCAAACATTGAAATAGGGAAAGTGCTGCTGATTACATTGCAAAATTTGCATACCAAAAAATAAAAAGGTGGGAACAAAACATACAATTAGTGAATCAAAGACCAAGTGTAGAACATTCTTTTGATGATGCAACAACAAACGAAAGAGAGCATAATACCACAATTTATGCAATGAAGGTATGAAAGAGAAGAAAACTTTGCAGAGACAGCTAAACAGCTAGAAACACTGGAGCAAAATAAGAAAATCAGAAAAACCTTCAAATACAAATGAATAAGGAAATTGCATAGCACATTATTCATACAGACCAGTAATATTGCATTTGAGTGGGCTCAGATTCGCCTTTGCTCGATCAAATAACCCTGACCTCATAATCTCTTATCACCAGATGAACCTGTTTTTACTGTGGAGCCTGCACTGGTTGTCAGTCAACAAGAATGACCGTCCAAGGACAGCACCAGCAGTTCACAGGATCAGAAAGGATCATAGAGAGGAGAGGCGGGAACCAACTTGATACCCATAGGTGCCTCGATTGCTCATAGGCACTTTTATTTCAGCCACAGTTAATCATCATCGCCCTCAAGCTTGACCACCATAATAAAAGGATGCATGCCCTCAATGTTTTAAAATCCTGTGAATCAAAGAAGCCCTGAACACAGATACATAACCGAAACAACATACTCCCTCCGTCACATAAAAAATATAAGATGTTTAAGTACTCCCTCCATCCAAAATTACTTGTCACAGATTAATGAATCTAGACAGATTTCAGGCAGTAGCACATTGTGCTAGGAACCAGTATAACTGCATTTGAGTTGGGCTCCGATTCGCCTTTCCTCGATCATGCAACCCTACCCCCCTAGCTTCTCCCATAACCAGAACAATCAGGCCTTCACTTAAGTGAAACTGCCCTGGTTATCACTCATAAAAATGACCATCCAAGGACAGAGCCCCGAAAATAAGCACATGATCAGAACAGCTCCAGGAGAAGAGGGAGGATCCAATTTGATACCCACACGCACCTCAATTGCTCAAGGGTGTACTTATATCGGTATTAGTCAATCATCACTGCCCCTAATAAGGATTCCGTTTCTTGATTATTAGAGTGAAGTGTCAATTGCACATGAGAGAATATTGGTTGTAGTGAGTTGGGCTCAGATTCGCCTTTCCTCGATCATGCAGCCCTACCCCTAGCATCTCCCATCACCAGAACAATCTGATCCTTACTTTAGTGAATCTGCCCTGGTTATCACTAGTAAAAATGACCATCCAAGGACAGAGCCACCAAAATAAGGACATGATCAGAACAGCTCCAGGAGAACAGGGAGGATCCAATTTGATACCCACATGCACCTCAATTGCTCAAGGGTGTGCTTATATCAGTAATAATCGATCATCACTGCCCCCTCATAAGGATTCCATTTCTTGATTATTAGAGAGAAGTGTCAACTGCACACAAGCCAGCTGCTACCTAGAATGCTCAGAGGCAAGCCTACATGATCACTGTCACTTCACATGGTTCGGACACATATTCCATAGGAAAAAGCCTATTTAGCTCCCCCAAAAAATTTGTAAGGCAATAAACCACAGTCAATCTCGCACTGCTGGTTCCACCCCTACTCCATAGGGTTCCCAGCACCCAACTGATTGGTGGAGGCGGCACCCTTAGAGATGGGACCTGGAACCAACAAGCCTTCAGATATCAAACCCTCTATATATTGTGGATGTAGACACCCTCGACCACAAGTGTAATAAAGCACTAAGGGCCATTTAAGACAAAATTGAACACAGGGAGAGAGAGGGACAGAGCAGCAGCAGCAACAACAACCTTACAGTCCTCTTTGATTCAAAGGGTTCAGGAGAAGTATCAGATATTCATGTGTTCCCGTATTCTTGGCGTTTTTGCAGTCCTGTGAATCAAAGAGGACGACCTAGGTGATTGTTGGGACAGTATCGACGACGACGATGACGATGATGGCGATGGATCAATATTCTCTGGTGAAGCTCTGCCATTGATGGTGGCAGCAATTACCTCTAGGGTGCCAAAGCGAAATTCCGCAACGAGAAAATAGCCATCGATCACCAAGTCTGCCACCACTGGATTTCATGCATCGCGGGGTCCATCGCTATTCCCTGAGGGTTCCCAGCGCCCAACTGCTCGTTGGGGGCGGCACCCTTAGAGGGATCTGGAACCAGCAACCGATCAGACCCTTCATCTGGTTAGGGTTTGCTCATGTCAAATCTTATATTCTGAAACAGAGGGAGTAGCTAGCAGCATATCTGCAGTCCAAATTCAAGACCAAGTAGGTCATGCATCATGGATGGATGGATGAAGGCAGGAGGGAGGGAGAAGCAGCAGCAACAACCGGAAGCCAGCCTCCACCCCATGATCCCCAAAGCCCCCGCCCCCGCCACAGCAGCTGCCTGAACTCGGCCTCCATGTGGGTGGCCTGGCATTGCAGCGCGGACAGGAAGGCTGGCCCCGTGAGGCAGAGGACTGACTGCTGAGGCACAGGTCAGCACGACCGGGCCTCGTCACCACTGATACCAACTCCCACGATGCCAGTCTTTGGTGTCACAATTGATGTGACGGTGGATCAATTGTAGCTCTGCCACTGATGTTGGCGGTGGTGATCCCCAGTCTACTACAGCGAAAATCCGCAGCCGGAATAGCCATCGATCACCAAGTCTCCAGGATTCCCAAAGGTTATGATACATCACTCGCTCCATCCAGGCTCCCTATGGTTCCCAGCGCCCAACTTGCTCATCGGGGACGGCCCCCTAGGAGGTGGGATCTGGAACCAGCGACCAGCAAAACCCTGGATCTGGTTCGCACAAACACACAGACGCACGTACAGCGAGCGAGAGGGAGAGAAAGGGAGTAGATATACCAAATCGAAACATGGCAGAAACGAAGTGGACGAATCCATGAGGGGCGTCTCAGATCTACGGCGTGGCGTTCGCCGGAACCCACGACCGGAAGCAACGCCCAGCCTACGCCGCGCGGTCCCCAGAGCACCCCTACCGCCGCATCCAACGCCGACGACACCGCGGCGGCTGCCCGAGCAGGACCTCCATGCCGGTGGCGCCGCGGCGCGGACGGACGGGAGGGCTGGCCCCGCAAGGAGGAGGTCCGAAGCGGCCGCCGCTCGGAGGCACGGGTCTGCGCCAAGTGCCGGAACTCCTCATCGCCGCCGTTTTCCGAGTGGCCGCGGCCTCTGGTTGTGCGGTCATCGGCCACGGCGAGGCGGGACGGACGGAGCGGCGGAGAAATCCCGGCTCCGCCGCCACACACACGCGGCGGCCTCACACTTAAACTAATGATGAGTGAGCTCGTGAGTGTGAGTGCGGCGGTGAGGTCACGAGCGTTTTTCTCACGGATTCAGTTTACGGAGTGACGTGGAGATCAGCCAGGGAGGTCACGAGCCGTAAATCACGGAGGGCTTTCCACGCCTCGGGCTTGGAGTGCTGTTGGTCTGGGTTTCACTCCTTAGAAGGGCCGGTATCGGCCCATTCAAGCTGGTGATCCCCCAGCGGTATCACTCCTTTCGGCAGGTGCTATACACCGCTCCTTGCGGCGCCTGGGAGTCGCGCTGCCCGCTGGAGCGTCTATATGGGCCGGCCCAACAGATGAGGTTTGTAGGTTCAGTTATTTTTATTGTTTCTGCGGTTAGCGCTGACGCGCACGTTCGTCCTTACTTTTTTTTTTGGCAAATAACTATTTCCCCTTTCATTAAGCATAGTAACAGGAGAGGGACATAAAGTCCCTTTTACAAAGCTCGTAGCTGGATAAAGAAGTGCCTAGAAACACAATGCTTGAAACATATTGGTACTCAATAAGAAGCCGCTGAAGATTGAAAACAGAGCCAATCAGCCATTGCTTATCCGATGACAACTCGGACTCGAAGATACTGCATCTCCAATCCTCAAGGGCCTCCAATATGCTGCATACCAGCTGACGCTCACCCGGCGGCTCTTCCGGCAGGCTTTCCGGCGTTTGCACAAGAGGTATCAATGAGTTGAGCTGTAGATATTGTGGATGCATCACCGAGCTCAACCTCTGAGGGTCTCCACTGTTAAATCTGAGAATCGGCGGCGGAGGCGTTGTCTTCCACCTCTGGCCAATCCCGAACAGAACAGAGACAACTCCTTCAACCTAAATAACATCAAGCAAAGAGAACACTGCACGTCCAAAACTCTCAAGAATTTTCCAACAAAGTTCCTTCCATGGGTTAACAACAATAAACAGGGGATTGGCCAACGATCCCAACTGACTAGAGTACATCAACATGGCCAAATCACCAACAGAACCAGGCCGGCAAAAAGGATACGTGTGATTGAGAGCCGGACCTTGGAAGGTTAAGAAACTACAGGAGAATATATGAGAAAGAAAATAGATTGGACTAGAAGCAGTATGGGACGAGAACCAAAATACTGTTGTGAATTCAAGCAAGAGGACATAGACATGCTTCGAAACCTGCAAGGACATGTCTATCTTTTCCCAAATCGCAACATCCACCATGGAGGCTGAAATCAAGAAACTAACAAACCTCACCTGCAGATTCGGAGCAGCACCGACCAAGGGCAAGAACTTGGCCACAGGTCCAGCCTTCCCGCCATCCACATGCATAGCCTGTCCAACCACCATGGTCAGAAACAAAGCAAGCAAGAGGAGGAAGAACACCAGAACTGCTTTATTAAACGGGAAAGACCCTAAAAACACCACACGGGATGGATCTACAAGGCAAGAAGGCGGAGGACCCCCCACTCTCACCTCACCGGACGGCATGGCCGCCGGATCTGGGAGAGAGAGAGGCCAGAGTTAGACAGCGGGAAAGAGTCACGAGAGCTCTAGAGGATAAGGCCGAGGAAAGAAGTCTCGGTTAGAAACAACTGCGGAGCGGTTCCGTCCGTCCTTACTTAGATCGACTGAAAAGCTACATAAGGAAACAAGGTAGATTCAAAAATTATTACCATTTATTATTCAAATTCGTGAACACATTTTTCAAAAAATTGTGAACATTTTTTAAAATTTATGAATCAGTTTTCAAAATTGATGAACCAAATTTCAAAAATTCACGAACCAATAGTCAAAATTCATGAACAATTTTTAAAAAACTTGAACTTTTTCTAAAATCAAGAACCAATAGTCTAAATTCATGAACCAATTTTCAAAAAAGATGAACCAATTTTTTAAGTTCATGAACCAAAATTCGAAATTTACAATTAAAAAAAATATTGAACATTTAAAAAAAATCATAAACAGAATTTTGAAAATCATGAACCATTTTTCAAAATCCATGAACCATTTTTCGAAATTCATGAACATTTTTTTAAATCATGAACAAATTTTAAAAAATTAAACCTTTTCAAAAAACCGAAAAAGGAAAAGCGAAAAAGTAAACATATAAGAAAAAGGAAAACAGGAAAAAGAAAGGAAAAAGAAAGAAGAAATGTAATAGAAAAAGAGAAAGAGGCTAAATGGGCCGGCCCGGAGCGGCGCTCAGTGTGTGGCGCGAGCCTTCCGCGCGCTAATGGGCGGCATATAGCATTTGCGCTCCTTTCGCCTTTTTTTCTCTAAAAGAAAGTATAGGGCCCATAGTAAATATCGGAAACATACAAGAAAATAAGCTCAGAAGAAAAAAAATATTTTTCCAAAAAAAACAAGAAAATCAGCTTACTATCGACAAGCCTTCGCAATTGCTCAAGACTGAGAAATGACTAGAAGAGTAGCAACGTCCCGTTGATAAATATCAGTACATCACCATTTGTTTTCAAAAATAAGAAAAAAGGAATTTCGTGATGGAAAACAAACCAAGAGCAAGTAAAAAAGTATTTGCGGTGTCTTGAAATGAAGTGCAACACGCAATGATGATAGAACCTTACCGGACGATATTGCATGGCACACTATAAAAAGAATCGGGTGTGTCTCCCTGAATTCAGATTACTCGAACTAGAGAACGTGAGAGAGGAAATTGCATATAATACCACTTGTTAGTGTTGTTTTTGCACAGAACACAATCTGAAATTCTTTTTGCACAAAACACTAAGTTTTATTGTAATCTGTTGCACAAAACACTAGTTTTGTTTTAACTAGATAGACATCGAATTAGGCACGCATGACCCACTAGCAGTGCTTACCTAGCCTCCAACATGAATTAAAGAGTTGGACTGCCGGACCAGAAAGAGAAGACGAGACGCTTCTCCGCAGGCAAATTCTGCTCACGGTCTTGACTAATAGAACGAGACTGAGCTAACTTAGGGATTAAAATGAGAGGGAATCACACATACTGAATTTTTTGCAGCGCCTCCTAGCGGCTGATGCTTTTTTTTCCGTGTGGAGGAAACATAACAAGATCAGCAACCATGCTGGAGGCACTGCCAATGGGCCCTACGTAAATAATCCTCTATTTATCTTGTTGATGATGAAATTAGTGTTTTGTGGAACAATTTATAGCAAAACCTGGTGTTTTGTGAAAAAAAATCTTAGACTGTGTTCTGTGCAAAACCGACACCAACAAGTGGTGTTATGCGCAATTTCCTCAACGTGAGAGAAGGAACTAAGAGATTTTTATGCTGCGTGCGACAAAGCAGCTTTTCTGTTTTGCTTCCTTTTATTCATCGAGAGAGCACAATCGTGTTCCACTCAGGCTCAGAATGGTGCGGTTTCGAACGGGTCTAATGGGGTGGGTGTGCCTTTGGGACGAGAAAATTCTAAAAAAAACCACCACATTTCAGTGTAAAATATGTAAAACCACCGGTATTGCGCGAAATTATAAAAATACACCGGTTTTGAGAAGATTCGTTCCAATGTGCACTAATTATGAAATCGAGGCTGGTTAACACGATTTCTGACCAATGGGGCTCACAGCCAGTGCTGACATGGTAAGGCGGAGCTCGGACATATCTACTTTGAGTTTATTTGTAAACTTTTTGTTGAACCCACTAGTCAGTAATTAATTTTTTCCTTTTTTTCTTTGATTTTATCCTAAAATTCCACCACCACCTACTCCCTACACGCCGCCCTCCCCAGTCTGGCGTCGCCCCTCCCCACTCCGGCCGCTTGTGCGCCGCCCTCCACTAATCCGGCCGTCGGCCTGCTCGGGGCCCGGGAGCTACGTCCAGGGGAGGGCGCGTGCGAGCTCTGGATCGACATGGAGGGCACGCCGCCGCCCGCCTCACCTGTTGTGCGCTCCACCGTCAACGGTCTTACCTGCTGCGTGCGTCGTCGTCGACGGCCTCACCTGCTGCGCGGGTCGCCGCCGGCTTCCCCTGATGTACGCACCATCGGTGGCCTCCTCAGACTTCCCCTGCTTCACCGAAGCTCGAGACGAGCAGCGGATGCAGCGGCGCTGCTACTCCCAGTGCTGGCTTCCGCAGACTGCCATTCGGAGAGGGGGGCGGAGATCCCGCCCGGGGACGGGAGGAGTGGCCATCGGCGAAGATGAACAGAAGAAAAAGAAAAAAAGTAGGAAAATTTACAAAAGACCCTACCTTAAGTTATGTCTCTTCCTTTGACTGTTTTACCGATTCAGCGTGCCAGGTCAGCCTGAAACGAGAATCAGTGCACATTAAAACGAATCTTTTCAAAACCGGTGGATTTTTACAATTTCGTGCAATACCGGTGGTTTTGCGTATTTTACACTGAAATGTGGTGGTTTTTTGGAATTTTCTCCTTTAGAACAGAACAGGGTGGGCTCAAATGGATTTAGTAGAAATTGGGGCAGGGTGGGGCGGGTGGCTGTAATTTGCTGCCTGGTGCGGTTCCAAACTGCAGCGACAACAATGGTCTGAACCCGTGGGTGGAGCCCATGGCCACACACCAAACGCGTTGAGGCTATGAACGCAACGAGCGCGAGTACCCAGGTTCCAATGATCGCCACGCAACATCTGCCGGCGGCGCCGCACTTCATTGCCGCCGATGGCCTGCCGTTGCCGCCCTGTACCACCACTGCCACGACGCCATGGCTCCTGGGCAACGTCATCCTTGACACATGCGATGGTTGGGGCGGCGGTGGCGAATCTGACGCCTCACGGGAAGAACCGGGGGCGGAGGCGAGGAAGGCCGGGACGGCGACGGAGGGTACGTGGTCGGCATGGGTTTGAAGAGGGGCTGCGGAACGGTGGTTCCACACCATGGTGCCTACGAAGGAAGACGAACTATTGTTGAGGCCATGGTTTGATCGGTGAGGGTCCGAGGGAGGCTTTAGGAGCTTTCTGAATCCTAGAAACCACACACTCCATGTGGGTTGAACCCGTGGGCCGAGGCCGAACTCTCCATGTGGGGTGGTGCGGTGTGGGTGAAATAATCGTGCGGGGCCGGTTGAGAAAATAAATTAGTGGTTTATTCTGGGGTGGATAATCTATTATATACTAAAAGCAATATAAGAGGTTCTAATAAAGAAACCACGTTGAGCCACATCATTTCAATTATTTTAGATAGTTTGATCTAAAATTTATGGCTAAGATTAAAAGATAAGGAGATGTTACACAACTCAGCCGCGTAGCAAAAGGCCACGGCTGACACGTACAAGGCAATTAGAAAAGTGGAGCATGTTAAGAAAAAAAAAACCACGGCTGACAAGTCCAAGGCCCAAAAACTGTTCCAGACATGGGCTGCTTAAAAAAAAGCACTTCGACTTCAGTACAGTCGTACCAAAAATAATAGTGAAAAAATAACTGTGTAGTTTGATTTGACACGGACTCTTTTTCTTTTGTAGCAGATAAAATGTGTATTTTTTCCACGCTGTCTATGATCAAGACGTGTCTCCATAGGATTCTAGCTGCATCCTTTTCCTTTTGATGGTAGCCAATTTGCATTGTTTGCGGGTCCAAAAAGAAAATCTGCAATGTCTTTTTTACACATTAAAAACCTTTAATATTCCCAAAAAACTAAAGCTATGCAAATTTGTTTGTGGAATTAGGAAATTAACGACGATTCTTCTATGACTTTTCTGCATGCTCGCGTGGTTCAAGTTATTCTGTCAGCAAGACGACCCAAAAACTCAGATAAGCAACTGCCTTATTAGAAGCAACACTGGCTATGCTAGCCTCCTGGACAAATAGCACGTATACATGCAAGCCGGATATTGACCCATACGGTGAGAGGGGTATCAAACATATGAAACTACCTCTAGAAGGGTCTAAAATAAAAAGGAAATGACAGCAATGTATCCGAACATCTCATACACGTTAACTGTACCAGCCAGGCATATTGCCAATTTAAGCCAATATGGATCTACGGATTAATTCGATCATGGGCTAATCAAGATTATCGGTTGCAAATTTCACATAACTAATAAAGTTAATCTCTCTTGTCCGATTTATAGGTTCTATGTGTATCTCTAAATTCTCAGTTTGACCAAGGTAAATATATTACAATGTAATATTATCTAATCATATGTCTTTTGTGTTATAAAATGTATATCGTGTTGTTATTAATGATTTAGAGATATGTGAGGAAAAATAAAGTACTGAGCGAGTACATTCTTTATTAGCCTAATAAAGAATACAACTCGATATCTATGTGAAGACCAAGATAATATAGCAAATGCATTTTCATTATATAAAATCCATCAATGGGAATAAGTCTAAAATCTAAACCTTAAAGATGAAAGTCCGATTAAATTTTTATCTTAACACTAATATGATTATCATTTGATGAATTTTAAATTATGAAAAACACAAAGACACACATGCAAAAAGAAACTTTAGCGAGTGGCTAACGACATAGAAATAATTATTTTTCAATCTATGTTCGTAGACATCGATCATGGTTTTCTTATCCCTTTATACTTTGTACTTAGAGGAATCTCGATGATCACATCGGATGGTTCTTAGTATTGACTGAGAGACAATAATTACTTCTTAGTTACTTAAGAAGTATCAAGATGAAAAATATTAAACACAGTTTTTTAGGAATAGCATATTACCTTGGAGGAAAGTAACGACCAATGAACATGAGCATGACAGAAAATTGTGACTATCACTATGAAATTATGTGGTTTTAGTTTTACAATGCTGACCAGCCACCCATTGACACTCACTGATGTCTTTGCAACCATCAAAACACTACAATGCAAACTTTTCACCAAAGATTGATGTGTTTCCTCAAGAATTTGTCAATTGTCTTATTTTCTAATTTATATGACATTTGTGCCAATATGGTGGCAAAGTAAAGTGAACCATTACATTAACATAGCACACAAGTGAATGGTGGATAATGTTTAGATAAAATATTAGAAGAAAAAATCATGTCAACTACCTAAAATATTAAATATGTGTAAAAAACATCTATGACGAGTGTGAGTGATAGAATATTTTGGCAACTTCCACACCATTTATATTATAAGAATATATGGCACTGCACTAAAACACATGTTTGCAATATGCAGGAGGCAGATGATAGAACAAACATCTACCTACGAGCCATTGGTGTTTCATTATTTGCATAAGTATTCTTAGTAAGAATAAGTACAAAGAAAAATGTAATGGAATAGGGAAAGCTAGATGCGACATCCATATATTTAACAAAAATATATCATATATTTAACAAAAATCTATACAAAACTATGATACTTGTACTCAATTCAAATCATGTTTTACAAAATTGCACTTTTTGGCTAATATAAATACCCATGTCAGAAAAAAACACAATATAGGAAAGATTTAAAATAAAAATTAGCTCTAGCCATAGAATTACATAGGTCACCTTGCTAGCTAGAGAGTGAGGCTAATTTTTTTCAGAAATACAAAAAAATGGGTCCTATTTCTTAGTAAATAATTATTCTTATAGTAGATAACTATTAATAAATAGACAATATATATTAGATGTATGTACAAGTACATAAATATTTACCACACCTATTAGAGCTTCAAAATTGTATTTAACTACACAATAATCGGTAGATCTTTATACTATAGCTATATATATGGAAATCAATATATCATTCGTATGGATCTCACACACAAAAAATTATTTTTAATGTTAATCATTAGTTGGACTATAAATTATAAGCACATGTCATGCATGCTTTAGAAATGTTCTTCACCACATACACACCAATGTTATAGATACAGTTTTTGGAGATAGAACTTTACTCTTACAATCTTATGCTCTGTCAACCATGAGTACTATGGTCAACCTATAAATTTCTAAAGGGCGATAAAATGAAGGTAAATATCATCGACTTACTAGAAACAAACACTTGAAACTGTGCTAACCATTGGTTTGTGAATTTTTTTAAAAGATATGGATCCGATTGTATATGTATGTGGGAATATTAATACGATTACCTTCTATGTGCAATGTTTCAATTTTTCCTTAGAAACACGATGATATACTAATATACAATATAGAGATAAAAGTTATACCTTTTTACGAGTGTAAGCATCATGTACTTTGCAACCAAAGAAATGAATAGTAAGAAAATACATTTGGATAATATAAATTGAAATACTACACAAAGTGATGCCCTCGCATTTGCGAGGGCCATCATGCTAGTTAGGGTAATTCTATATGGGGTGGTCTGGATTAGGGGAGGTTTATGCCTCCATTCTCAGCCTGATGCTCCACTACTGACCACGTCCATCCCCATGATCTGAACCTCGTGTTGGACAATCTAGACTAAGTCAGTGCGCACAAAACGCAACCACTGACGAGCTGAAAAATAGCAACTAAACTTTGAACTACAACTAGCCTAAACTGCGGTGTCAAAGTGACACTTATGAAATTCAGAAAACACTTCTTCAGAGACAGCGAGACAAGGTTTAAGACCACAATATCCCCCTTAACCCTGGCTCACTGACTTGACATCGACGATCCCCACCTTGCTGCGTAGCTCCAGGAAACATACACGCCCAAGTGGCTTTGTCAGAAGTTCAGCTCTCTGTTCACCTATCCCGATGAACTCCCGGCAATTGTCCCTTTCTCGACACAATCTCGAATGAAATGGTATCCGAGATCGATATGCTTACTGCGACCATGGAGTACGGGGTTCGCTCGATGAAGATCATGGTTGGAACGACGTCTTTGTTCAGCAGCTCGCCGAGGAGACGAGCAAGCCACACGCCCTGGGATGCCGCCGTTGCTGCCGCGATGTACTCCGCCTCGCACGAAGATGTGGCGACGACCTTTTGCTTCTGGGACTACCAACTGACGGGGCTGACGCTGAGGAAGTACAACACTCCCGATGTGCTCTTCCTGGAGTCCACATCACCGGCATGATCTGAATCGCTAAAACATGTCAGTGTCTCTCCCTCATCGAGGCGGTATACACACCCATGCGTGAGTGTGTCGGCAATGTAGCGGAGTAGGTGTTTGACCGCTACGAGGTGATCTCCCACCGGTGCCTCCATGAAGCGGCTCAGGAACCCGAGGACGAATGAAATATCCGCGCGAGTGTGAACCAAGTACCGGAGACTGCCTATGATGCTTCCGTAGAAATTTGCATCCACCGTTGCCTCCTTGCTCTCCTTGCTGAGGCAACACCGTGTCTCCATTGGCGTGTGCACAGGGTTGCAACCTGCCATGCCAACTTTTTCCAGGAGCTTAGCGGCGTAGGCTGATTACGTGGTCGTGGTGCACCGCGCCCCTTACTTGACCTCCAGCCCGAGGTAGTACCGCGGTATTCCGAGGTCGCTCATGTTGAACATCTGCTTCATTTCTTCCTTCAAGCTGAGCACCTCTTGTTTCCGAGCGCCGGTTATTATGAGATCATTGATGTAGACGCCGACGATCAGCAACTCGTGATTTGTTTCCTTCGTGTACATGCTATGCTCGGTGGTGCTACGAGTGAAGCCGAGAGAGACAAGGTTGGCGTTCAACGCCCGTAATGCCTGCCGCAAGCCATACAACGCCTTTTGCAGCTTGTACATGTCGTGTTCGTGGCCATCGGCGAGGAAGCCCGATGGCTGGGACACGTAGACCACCTCTTCTAGCTCACTGTTGAGGAAGGTGTACTTCACATCCATGTGATGCACCTCCCAGTCGCAATGTGTCGCCAATGCGAGGATGAGTCGCATGGACTCTAGCCTGGCCACCAGCGTGAAGACCTTGTCGAAGTCCACGCCGGCACACTACACATATCCCTTTGCCTCGAGTCGGGCCTTGTGCTTCACCATGTTCCCGTGCTCGTCCTTCTTCAACTTGTACACCCATTTGAGCCCGATTGCTCGTTGGCCTGTAGGGAGCGAGGTGAGTGTCCAAGTGTGGTTTGTTAGAAATAATGGGTTAAAACATTAGACCCATGGTGATTTCAGATTTTGCCTAAATCTCAAAGTCCATGTGTGTGGAAGCCCATGTGTGATTTGACCCCAATTTGGTGGCAGCTCACATGTGAGTGGAATAGGAGTTAAAGTTTAGTCTCATATGGAAAGTTGAAGAAGAGTTATACCACCTTATAAGGTGGAGTGTTTCACCACTTTGTAAGTGAGTGAGAAGAGAAGTGCTACACGTGCGCTCCTCCGACGATGACGACCGCCCGCCCGCCCGACACGACGCGCGCGCCGCGATTTGCGGGTTTCGGGAATCGAGCCGAGCTTTATTTTTGCTACTTAGAAAAACTAGTGTTGTTTTGGCAGATGTGTCAACAGTTAGTATAATGGCCCAAACATGCGCAACGTGGGATTGGTCCATGAAATGACATGTGTGGGTTTCCCGAGCAGCTCTATATAAATGCATGTGCAGCTTCCACCATGGACATACCGAAAACCAATCTAGACTTTTATTTCCTCTCTACTTGCTACGTCACCCTAGTCTACTCTATCCCGCTTGCGGGCATGCACCGGTGGATGGGAGATCAGGTATCCGGAACCACTCGCCTTTGTGATCCTATACGGGAGAGAGCGAATAAGGTTATTGGGAAGCGCTCCGCGCGACTGCTCAAGTTCGTCATCACGGCGCTGATGCATGTAAAATGCATACAAGAACTTTGTAGTTTGTTACTATGTTTACCCACATAATTGCATCATATATAATATTAGATCCTTTTTTTACATTGATTTCGGGGATTTTCTAAACAATCCCCTTTATTTTGGTTCTATTTTTTTCTCGTAGAAAAACCTTTTATTAGTGTTTTTGACTTTACAGGAGCTACAAAACTCGAAATGGAGCTAGGTCAATGGGAGATGTTAGATAATTTTCATATGAATCCAACAAGCTAAAGTAGATCCCAATGGTCCCAACGAGCTAAAATGGGAGGCCATTTACTAGAGGGCGCACCATCTGTACTATCTCAGTCATTGAAACTCCGATGTCGTCGATTCCACCACCATTCACTTTGTTTTGACCTAAAACCATCTATATACACCCCTTGGAGGCCTTTCTCGATGGGCACGGAGGTGGAGATCAAAAATCAAGTAACAGAGAGCCAGCATACCGCCGCCCGGAGGAAGATTGGAGGGGGAACCACTGCTAGAATCGCCTTCGGCCGCGTCTCCCCCTTCACCAACACCTCCTCATCACTCTCCATGATGAGAGGGGAGTAGTCCACCCCCTGTACTTTGGGTTTATGATGGTAACTTGATCTAATCTCTCTATGTATGATCATTGTTGAAGTCCATATGATGTGTCTTGCATGAGTATGGATCTATCTTTGTAATCCCTATGGTGGATATTGTGTTATGAGATAGTACTTGTTATTCATTTACCGTTGTGTTGGATATTGTATGGTTTATCATACTTTGCGAATATTCTATGATGCATGTAATGGTTTATGTCTATACATAATGCCCTGTTTATCCATATCATGAGGTGACTGACACCACCAAGTGGGGATAGATGAGAGAGATGTGATAATAATAACAACATATCACAACATATGAATCATTGCACTAGTGTTAGAATGTTTTCTATTAAGAAGTATGATGTATGTAGGTAATAGGTGGCTGAGTGACAACGGCATATGTATTGAGTGACATCAATGCAGCCAAACATCATTTATCTAGGGGTAAAAAGTGAGAAGTGTGATGTGTGGCATGACACAAACCAAATGCTAGCCTTATTGCAAGGGTGACCTAGCAATACAAAGGAGTACTTCTTTCACCTAGGTCTTTTATGACATGTAGCCACCATAAAATTACCATTAAAACATTGCAATAGTGTTTACCTTTACTATTCATAACATGATAATCACCATAGATGGAGAAGAGAGGATTAAAGTGAACCCATGAACCCATGTCCATTGTTTCCATAATAGAAAACCTCTTCCATTGAATAGGATTGGGAATTTTTTACATTCTTGTTTGGTTACATTAAATTTGCATCTATTGAAACAACCATCTTATTCCTTAAAACTTGCTTAATGCATAATCAACTAAAAATTGTGACACTTTAGTTGTAGAGAATAGATAGATTTTCCTTCTTGCTCCTGCGGATTGATACCGTACTTCCATATTGAGAGGTACTACAGTGATCTCCTGCACTTGGGGGTTATCGGGATACTTTTCTAGCGTCATTGCCAAGGAGCGTGGCGCTTAAGTTTCTATTCTTGTGGGCACTAGACTTTAGATTTGGTTTATTTTGTTTTATATCTTGCAATCATCTAAGCTTGGGGAGGTTTCTTTAACTTTTTTGGTTGTGAGATTCTCATTAGATTTACTTCATTTTTTTATTTTCCTTATATCAAAAACACATAAAAATTATTATAAATTTTACTATGGATAATAAAGTTGAACTTGTTGATGAAAAAGATATTGCCACTAGTTCTAAAGAGACACCTAGTGAAGAGGATATTGCTTTCACTAAAGCTTTTATGAGTCTTGATCTAGATGACTTGGATAAATTTGAAGAAACCTTGAGTACTTTTCTCTAGGAAAACTATTTCATGTTGCTAGTAAATGCAATGAACTTGCAATATTCATTAAAGATAAGGATTATGATTTTCAAGTTAACCCTGAAATAATAGAAATAGTTGAAGCATCTAAGTTCTATGGCAAAGAAGAAGAATTTACCTATGAGAACTTAATGAATGTAGAACATACTGCTTGCCTATTTGGAAAAACTAAGATACAACAACACTATTATTTCTTAAAACTATTCCCCTTCTCTTTAGGAGGAGATGGAAAAACTCGGTACAAATCATTAGCTCCTAAGTCCATTACTAGTAAGGAAGCATGCTTGTATTTTTTCCATAAGAATATCTCTGATAGTAAAATACATGCTATGAAAATTGAAGTTAGTAGCTTTACACAAAACAAAGAAGAAAGTATCCCCCAATCTTGGGGGAGATTTTGTGCCATTGGAAGGAGATGTCCTGCGCATGGTTTTAAGGATAATGAATTTCTTGATGCATTTTATAATGGACTAACTGAAAATTCTAGAACCTATCTAGATAGTGTTGCAAGAAATATTTTTAGGGACAGGACTATTGAGGAATCTAAGGAAATATTGAATACTATTACTCAGAATTATCATAATGGCATATTGAAGAAGAGGAGAAAAATGAAGAAGAAGAAGAATATGTGTTCCAACCTAAACTTGGGGATGTATGGGAACCTCTCGAAAATGATAGTAACACTCAAACTCAAAACTCACTTGTCATTTATGAGAACCCATGCTATGATAATTGTGCAACTAAGAATTCTATGGTCATCTTTGATAACCCATGATATTATGAATGAAACTAATAACGCTCCTTCAATTTTTAATAATGCTACTACGGAAATTATTGATGGTAATGTGGAATTTTGTTTAGACATGTTATATGATAATGCTTTAGATGATGGACCTATGTCTATTAACAACCCTCCATGTATAATACATGAGTATGAAGATAACATACTTGTTCTCCATGATGATACTCTTGTTAGCAAGAGTCCTATAATATTCTTGAAATCTCTTATGTTAACCATAGAGGAGAAATATGCACTTGCTAGAACCTATATATGTGGTTTGCAATTATCTTATGTTGAAAATCATCATTGCAACCATGATCTTAAAAATGAAAATAGTACTAGCAACTATTTTTAAAGAGGAAACCATGCAAATGAATGCCATGATAGTTATAATGATCGTCTTCACATGAAAAATTCAATAAAGTTTCTTGCTTTGGATGCTTACAATGCTAGAATTGCTTGTAGTAAATGCAACTATTATGAAAGAGGAGGTGATAGGTGCCCTCATTATGCTTCTATTTATTAGATGTTGTGTCCACCTACTGATGATATGCAAAGGTATGCTTCTACTTATTGTTATTTAGTCATATATAAAATACCAATGCATAGGAAAAAGGTGAGACTTTGTTTTTATTGTTTCCATATCTTGTGTTGCTTCTTACCATGTTTTAACTTGAACATTATTTTGATTGGAATGAGCACACCATGGGACCCCGGTATAATGAATGGAACACTTTCCAAGGAAAAAGGAGGTAGCCAAGAAACACAAGCTATCCCATGAATTCCATATCACTTAAACCAAGTAAGTAAATCCTTGCTATATGGCTATAAAGAAAGCGCTTTGCGGGAGACAACCCTGTTATTTTATTTTGTATTTTTTCTTTGAACTCTTACTATAGAAAGAGAGTTTTGTTTTAGTTTTATTTCTGAATTTTAATAAAGTACCAAGTTGAACCCATTTTGGATGTTATAAAAGTTAAACATATGGAGTAGCAAATTTCTGCAGAACAGTTTTTAGTGCGTGGATTTTCTGTTTTTTATATAACTCCGATTGTGCTAAAATTAATATAAAAATTATATCTTTTCATCCCCTGTATTCAAAAAAATTGGCTAAAATTCCTGACATGTATAAGTGGGCAAAATATTTCGTTTGGTGTTGGTGAAAATCTAGAGAGATTCTGCCATGTTCTGTTTTAACCATTTCCAAATGTCTTAAAATGATTTGTATGAGTCATATTATATGATAGGTATATGTAGGGACATTATATTCTTGCTGTAGCATTTATAAATAATTTTATCTTTGATATATATGCAGCAACTATTATACTCTTGGGCCATTAATGTCACCACTCAGAAAAAAGATGGAGAAATTTTTTTGTGTTGAGGTTTTGGACAGGGAATAGAGGAACATCACACCAAGAGAAATCTAAGGATGGTGAAAGCCATAAGCTTTGGCATGCCCAAGAAACCCCATTGGACTTACTCAACTCTCGGTTTGCAAACCCCTAAACTTTGTTTTTTGAGCAACATAGAACTATCATAGAAACTTGGAGCGTCTATTTTATCATTTTACTTTTTGTTTTGCATTAAAAAATACCACCACCATTATTATAAATTTTTATGATCAGCTACTGAAAAAAACTATACCTTAATGAAATTAAAACTGAATAAGAATGCCATGGAATAAAAGAAAAGGGGAGATAAGCAAAAAGCTGAAATTCATGTTGTGTCTAGTTCTTAAGCTCAAGTGTTTTATATGAAGCATGATCTGTTTTATACCTATTAATCTGTATCATTTTCTTGTGCATATTTATGTTCAACAATAAGAAGCAAGGTGAGAAAATAAATGTTGACATTGTGAACTAGATGGCACACTCTTTAGATATTTTTTTCTAAGCCTTTTTCTACACAAGCTAAGACTTGTTCCAAGCCCCTTAAAACTAGATTAGGCATATCTACCTATTTGTGGCAAAAGCTACTTTCAAGTATAATATGTATGTTATTCCTCCAAACATTCTTAAAAACACCTTTTTCATGTATTTTAAAGCTCATAATAAAGTAAGGTTTGGGGTGATACCACTATGGAAAATTTTGCGCTTTACATATTATTAGTTGTTGTTGGGTAAACCATGCTGGCATGTCATAAGATTTCAATGTTGAATGTTGATAATTAATCATGTTTAAGTTCTGCCTATGGATTGCATCGATGTTAAATGAAGTGTGCACACTAGAGTAGGCATGTTGAGAGAAAACGCTCCTGAACCGCTAGCCAAAGCCATGCATGACATGGTGGAAACTTACAGCATGATGATCCTTGTTGATATGATTCATATTTATGTTTTTCTTGTTCTTCTGGGGTAGAGATACTGCATGCCCCCTCCCAACTTGAACATAACCAAGGAATTATATTATCTCTTATGCTAAATGAATAAATAAGCAAATAAATAAATGCAAAAAGGGAGGCATATAGCTACACATGGGGAAGAGGTACTTCAGTGATGCGGTTTCAAAGACCAACATGAGCATACAATGACATGCCTAAGTTGAGTAGCATGAGGAGTGCAAGGTCATAGGTTAGGTGCATGAAACAATCAACTTGTAAGATGTTTAGCACATAAACCATACGAAGCTTTAAAATAAAGGTGAAATAAAAAGATACTTGGAACCGCATCCTTATTAGTATTGTTGACATGAATTACATAGCTCAAAATTCTATTTTTTTATTCTTTATGGAGGATTAACATATGTATCAATGCTTACTTTCGATACAGGATGCAAAACATCTCAAGGGAAGACATAAAATTAAGAAGTAAGTCTTCCAGTCAAGGGCATGAAAGTAAGAAGTAGACCAAAATAAAGGCATGAAAATACCAATGCCAATCATGAAAAGAGTCTCTTATTCTATAGGTTCATCAAAGTGTGCTTGAAGGTTTATTTTGTTCATCATTTGTTTTATCACACCATCACTTATTGTTTAGCATATTTATAGATGCGTAAAAGATACAACTTGATAGTACACTTGCATATTATGTTTCATTGAAAGGAATTGAGAGTATGAACTCTACATGATAATGAAGGAAGCGAAGGTAACAAAATCCAAAGTCCCAGTTTTGTTTTATCACCTTCATGCTCGAGGACAAGCATAGGTTAAGCTTGGGGATGTTGATGCATGTAAAATGCATACATGAACTTTGTAATTTATTAACATGTTTATCTACATATTTGCATCATATATAATGTTATATCCTTGTTTTACATTGATTTCGAGGATTTTCTAAACAATCCCCTCTCTTTTGGTTCTAACTTTTTATGGCAGAAAAACCTTATGTTAGTGCTTTTGACTTTACAGGAGCTACGGAAATCGAAATGGATCTAGGTAAACTAGAGTTGTTAGATAATTTCCATATGAATCCAACGAGCTAAAGTGGATCCCAAGGGACCCAACGAGCTAAAAATGGGAGCCCATTTACTAGAGGGCGCGCCGCCTATACTATCTCAGCTGTCGAAACTCTGATGGCGTCGATTCCACCACCATTCTCTTTGTTTTGACCTAAAACCATATATATATACCCCTTGGTGGCCTTTATCGAGGGGCACCGAGGTGGAGATCGAAAACCAAGTAATAGAGAGCTAGCAGACCGCCGCCCGGAGGAAGATTAGAGGGGGAACCGCTGCCGGAATCGCCTCCGGTCGCATCTCCTCCTTCACCAACGCCTCCTCATCACTCTCCATGATGATAGGGGAGTAGTCCACCCCCTGTACTTTGGGTTTATGGTGGTAACTTAATCTAATCTCTCTCTATATAATCATTGTTGAAGTCCATATGATGTGCCTTGCATGAGTATGGATCTATCTATGTAATCCCTATGGTGGATATTGTGTTATGAGATAGTACGTGTTATTCATTTACCGTTGTATTATATATTGTATGGTTTGACATACTTTGGGAATATTCTATGATGCATGTAATGGTGTAGGTCTATACATAATGCCTTGTTTATTCATATCATGAGGTGATTGACATCACCAAGTGGGGGGTAGATAAGAGAGATGTGATAATACTAACAACATATCACAACATATGAATCATTGCACTAGTGTTAGAATGTTTTCCATTAATAAGTATGATGTATGTAGGTAATGGGTGGCTGAGTGACAATGGCATATTTATTGAGTGACAGCAATGCAACCCAACATCCTTTATCTAGGGGTAAAAAGGTAGAAGTATGATGTGCGGCGTGACACAAACCAAATGCTAGCCTTATTGCAAGGGTGACCTAACAACATAAAGGAATACTTCTTTCACCTATGTGTTTTACAATATGTAGCCACCATAAAAGTACCATTAAAACATTGCAATTGTGTGTACCTTTACTATCCATAACATGATAATCACCATAGATGGAGAAGAGAGGATTAAAGTGAACCCATGAACCCATGTCCATTGTTCCCATAACAGAAAACCCCTTGTATTGTCCTCTTGCATTGAAGAGGATTGGGACATTTTTACATTCTTGTTTGGTTACATTAAATTTGCATCTATTAAAACAACAATCTTATTCCTTAAAACTTGTTTAATGCATAATCATCTAAAACTTGTGACACTTTAGTTGTAGAGAATAAATAACTTTTCCTTCTTGCTCCTGCGGATCGATACCCTACTTCCATATTGAGAGGTACTACGGTGATCCCTTGCACTTGGGGGTTATCAGGTGCGTCACCCTGGGTGTCAAGAGCATCCGCGTGCATGGAGTTTGCTACGCTGACTTTTTTGGCAGGCTACAACAACCTCTACACCAATGACGACTTCATCTGCAACCGATCGGTATGTATATCGTGATCCGATCTGTGTGGCTATTCTATGGTTGTTCTTGTGGTTGCACTACGGTTGTTCATGCTGATTAATACATCTAGTATGTTAGAGTTTCATGTGTTCGTATCTGGTGTACTCATGATTTATATATTAGAATTAATTATGGAAATTCTGCCTAATAATCCAACAGGGTTGTCGTCGATCAATTGCATCTCATCGAGCATGGCGTGCCGCCAACAGTCCTCTCGCTCTGCTTCAGCGAACAATGTCGGCTCCTCCCCTGCCAGAAGGTGCAGGGACTCCTTGTCACGGTGTTTTGTAGCCTGACAGTAGGGTTTTGTAGCGTGGCAGTGGAATTTGTTGTCATAGCAGAGACGACGACATGAATTAGGGAAGGTAAGATATTTGTTTTTGGAGTTGTTTTCGGTTGGGTAGGCAAGTTTGGTGACGTGGTGGCCGCGTAGGGAAAAGTTTGTTCATCGAAAGTGATGTGGCGAGAGATGAAAATGTGACCAGAAGTAGGATCAAATCAGTGACATCCTTTGTGATCGTCGGAGATACCAAGATGTATGCATGGTAAAGATAGGGGATCAAGTTTATTGGTGGTATTAGCCCTGGTGTTTGGAAAACAAAGGCATCCAAAAACATGGAGAGAGAGAGAGATAGTCGGGATGAGAAAGAAAGAGAGATTGAAAATGGGAGTATAGGGGCATGTTTTGGTTGGTCAAGTATTGAGTAGAAGTGTAGCTGTGTGGAGGGCTTCAAACCCAAAAACATGGAGAAAGAGAGGCTTGAATAAGCAGGGTACGAATAATATCGTTGATGGAACGGAGAGATCGTTTGGCCTTGCCGTTTTGAGGGGATGTGTATGGATAAGAAAAGCGGAGAAGAATGTCGTGTGGGAGAAAGAATCTATGGCTGGTGATGTTGTCAAATTCTTTTCCATTGTCACATTGAATAAATCGAATGGAGAGGCCAAAGTGTGTAAGGACGTACTGACGAAAGTTAAGAAATATGGCATGCACTTTAGATTTGGCACGACGAGGAAATATCCAAACATAATGAGAATAATCATCCAAAATTACAAGGTAAGATTTGTAACCCGAGACACTGAGAATTGGTGACGTCCATAAATCACAATGAAATAGTTCAAATAGCAAAGTACTAAAAGTAGTAGACGTGCCAAAAGGTAAATAGATCGTGTTTTCCACATTGATAGGCATTACATAAGGAGGAATCATGAGGCACACTAGAACTAGGAATAGAAAAAACTTGTAGTGGAGACGACAATGTAGTTTTATTGGGATGACCAAGTCAGTGATGCCAAATATGAACCGAAGCAAGTAGGGCACGTGGAGTGGAAGTGGGTGTGCTATTTGGAGGATAGATATCACCGGTGCTATTGTAGCGAGCCAGAACCTCCCATGTTTTCAGATCCTTCACAGATAAACCAAATGGGTCAAAAGCCAGAAACTTGATTGTCAATGGTAAATTGTTGAACAGAAATAAGATTTTTTTATTAAAGAAGGAACGACAAGAATATTGCAAAGAAGAAAATTGTCATTGGAATTAGGTATGGATGAGTGACCAGTGCAAGAAACAAGGACAATATATCCATCTCCAATTGTGATTGAAGAATAGGGAGAGGGAAAACAAGCTGACAGAAAATTCATATTTGAAGACATATGCGAGGATGCACCAGAATTGAAAATCCAATCAATAGCTTCGTGGTTGAGGGTGAAGTTGTTCATGGCGGCGATGAAGGTAGCCTGATCCTAGGTTGGTTGTGATGACGGAGCTGATGGCCCAGGCACATGTTTTGGTGCGTACGGTGGAGTGCTATACACGTAGGGCTACAGAGTGGAAGTAGAGCTATGTGTGTAGGGGACTATCATGTTGGGGTAGCCTAGAGGGGGTCCGTGTGCATCTTGAGGAGGCGTTGGCGTTGCAGTGTAGACGTGGGATGGCGGTCGGGGTCCGAGCAGTCTAGGAGAGTCGGTGGCGGGACAAACACCGAGGCTCTAGGTGCCCGTGTAGGCAGGGAGGGGCGATGTACGAAGAGGGGGCCGACCAGGGAATTGACCATGCCTGAACGAGGCCTGTCCAGGGGTCGTGTTGTGGGTGCCACATCAAGCACATGGGAGCCGTGGATGGTGGCGGCGCAGAGTATGAAGGAGAAGTGGGATGAGGCTGAGGTGGCCTGTATGTCAGAGTTATTTCCTTTGTACTTGGGGCTAGGGTGCCACCCGGGAGGAGCCGATAGTGCAACAGGGGCCGGCGGCACAGACGGCTTGGTGGCGGCGAAGACCTGAGGCAGTCGATTTGATTTGTGGGCTTGATTCTAGGCCTTTAGCTGGAGAATAGATCACACTTCAGCGAAGGTGGGGTAGGTCCGCACCATAGAGATGAATGTCACTTGTTTCTCAAACTTCTCGTTTAGGATGACGATGAGGGCGTGATCGTCAAGAGGGTCACCGAGCTCCCGGAGTTCATCGCCGATCGCTTTGATGCATTAGTAGTTGATGGTGACCGGAGAATCTCCTTGGGAGTTGGTATGAAGTTCGACATGCAGCGTGTTGATGTAGGTGTCGGAGTTGTCCTAAAGCAGTTGCTGAAGAGAGGCCCATATATCGGCGGTGGTGGAGTCATCATTGGATATGAGGTTGAAGAGCTCGGTGGGCCGCGGCAAGGATCAGTAGGCCGCGGCGGCGAGGATGGATTTATGTGGTGACGAAGCCCGCATCGACTGAGGTGTACGTGAAATAGATGGCACCAATGATAGAAGTTGTGGGCAGCGAGATCGAGTGTGATCGGAATAAAAGGCGAGACATCGGCAATTGTATCTACTAGGGATAGTTGTGGTGGTTGGGGTATTTGTGGAGGAGGAGGATTATATATTAGGGTAGAGGAGGAAAATAAGGAAGCTCCAGCGGCACCGGAACTCGGCGATGGTGAAGAGCTGTCGAGGCGGCGGTGGTGGAGGGGTTAGCGGAGGAGCCATGCCGAGGCTGGAAACCTAGGTGTTTGATACCATGATAGTTGAATAATTGGAGAATAATAATTGTATTGATCTTTTCCACAAAGGGCTATTTATATGGGGTACAAGATTTGGAGTGCAAGAATAATATAGATAGAATACAACTCAAATATCTAAACCGAATATACTCTAATAGGTTCCACTGGTAATGAATAGTTCATAGGAATTTCATTTCTCTTACCAATATTTCCTACTCTTTGGCATTTATCACAAGATTTAACATATTCAACACGATCCTTAAACACAGTAGGCCAATAAAAGCCAGATTGTAATAACTTTGCACCAGTGCGGTCTCCTGCGTGATGTCCTCTATAAGGAATGTCATGACAATATCTTATGATATCCTTTTGCTCAAATTCAGGCACACAATGTATAATAATAACATCCACACTTTTCTTATAAAGGAATGGATCATCCCAAAAGTAGTGTATAAGATCATAGAAGAATTTCTTTCTTTGTTGGGAGTTAAAATGCGGTGGCATGACTTTTCCAACAATAAAGTTTGTATAATCATCAAACCAAGGGGATGCAACTCTAGCACTGATACATTAATGTTTGCAAGTTGTTCATTAGCAAACCTATCATTAATAGGAATAGGATCTACCGAAATGTTTTCCATTCTAGACAAGTGATCAGCTATAGGATTATCTTCACCTTTCCTATCAACAATATGCAAATAAAATTCTTGGAGTAAAATAACCCATCTTATGAGTTTAGGCTTAGCATCTTTCTTATTCGTTAGATATTTAATAGCAGAATGATCAGAGTACACAATGACTTTAGAATCAACTATATAAGGTCTAAACTTATTCTTTGTTTTTCATCGAGCTCGAAGCACCCCACGCTCTTTGCTATGTACGCTTTATCATCCCCGGTGCCCGCGTTTCGACATGTGAAAACTTCGACAAGCTTTTATTTGGTATGGAGTCCACCAATCTTTTATGAGTGCCAATCATTTTCACCCTATGATAAATGTAAAATGCATACATGAAAGTTGCGGTTTATTTTGATATATTCCAACATATTTGCATCATATCCATTGTTAATACTTTTAGTTACATTGATTCATGGATTTTCCAAAAGATCTTTATTTTGGTTTTAACTCTCGAAGGTAGAAAAATCTTTTATTAGTATGTTTAACTTCGAGGGAGTTATTGAATGGAAAAGGGTTAATTCAATGGGGACTGTTAGATAATGTACATACTAATAAAAAAAGGTAAAGTAGGACCCTAAGGGCCCAACGAGCTGAAAATGAAAGACCCAACAAAGTGCATCGCGCCAATAGGAGGATCTGGAGCCTCGAGCATCCGATTGCCTCGTTTTTGTTCCACCGCGATCGTCTTGACATAAAGCCACATATATACCCTTGGGGGTATCTTCTCGTGACAAGGCAAAGGTGGATATTAAAAATCAAGTAACAGAGAACCAACATGCCACTACCAAAAGAAGATTGGAGGGGGCCACTGCCTGAATCGCATTCGCCAAACTCTCCTCCTCCACCAATGTCTCCACTTCTGTCGTGGTGGTGGAACGACAGATGCCATGGATAGGCTAAAGATGGGGCCAATGAGCGCTAGGGGAATCCAGGGAGGGATAGCGTGGTAATTCCACGCACAAGTGTTGTTGGATTTCCTCTATCAATGGTGGTTACAAGTGCTCCCAGAGCTGTTTTTGAGAAGGAGACTAGGTCTCTTACTCCCCACGACTTAGCTCTAGAGTTCTACCTTAGACAGAGAAAATGATTGATCCCCTTCTATGGAGGCCCTGGTCCTTCTTATATAGGGGATCCCGGGTTACAAAGTTAGGGCATACGTGGCAGCATATTCCCCGAATATGCCCCTTGGTTAAAGCTAGATGCTTCTTTATCCTCTTTAACGGTTCGTTCGGACTTTGGACGTAACCCACTACGTAATACATGCCTTTAAGCGTCAACAGACACGGGCTACGTCAGCCGACCCTGCTCTCGTCATCTTGGTCGCCCTGCCCCGTTGGTCCTTCCCTCTCCTTTGCTTCGCTCACGCTACAGCTAGCAAAGGCCACCTTTTGACCAGCAGGAGATTCCTTCCTTCTCTTGGAAGCCAAGTGGTAACCCGGCTAGCGCTTGGCTAACCCGGCCACGAGGATACCTGCATAATAGATAAACAAATATGACCGACATATATTCTATGCCGGCCAAGTTAATGTTAGGCAGATGCCCCATGGGTCGGGTTACTCCGTAAGTTGGCCTGCCTTGAGGTGACCCGGCCAACATTTGCTTTGACTGTGTCGTACCTCGGCTAACTCGGCCTTTACACCCTGGTGTGACCCTACCCCGGGGTATCCCCCAACATTAGTCCCCGAAGCTGGTGCGGTCTTAGCAACTTCAGCTATTAAGGCCACAACAGGTTCACCATCCGAATCTGCTCCTCTTCGGCCGAGTTATTCCATAATCCGGACATTTTACTTCTATCTTCCCTTGGCACATTCCGAGTTATTTCTCGCTGGCCGGGTCTTTGCTCACATATCCGGGTTACCTTTCCTTCTCTCATACGTTTCCCCACGTCCTACGTGAAGGGTAATCATCACTTTGCCTCATTTTAAGGGCAATGCCCGTTTACTACACCGATTATTGTAATAATGTCAGGAATAACTGCTCCACACGTCCTGTCGCAGCAGCACCTCGTGAACCGTAACACCACATCACGTCATGGGATTTTGTGCTCCCTGTGCCCCTTGTTGTGACAGACACTTGATTGGTCGATTGCGCCACATACACGGCTACGGCGTGCGGTTGGATGGCCGCAAACGATCCCACTACACGCTCTCACCGCGCGGTTAAATAGAGGGTAGGGGCCATCTTGGGGGATGCCCCCACACTTAGCGCCCCTACCTTTCTTCTTCTCCGCTACAACGCTTTCGCCGCCACTGCTTCTTCGTTTGTGCTGCGCCACCACGACTGTGCTCAGTCGCTCCTCGCGTTCACGCCGCCGCTCAAACTCCTCGCCACGGGGCCCTGCGCTTCCAGATTCCCGGCGGTCGGCTACCTTTTTTCCGATTTCTCTCTCGAGGAACTTGACCTCGCAATGACTGAAGAAGAAGCCGCTGTTGTCGCCCAGGAAGAAGAAGGGGAGGAAGCCCTGAGCGTGGCGGATGGGCTGGCGCCTTCGTCTGCCAAGACGATATCGATTGGCTATACGCGACACGCCGCAGTCCCACGGGCGTTGCTTGCCGCCTCGCCGCTGACGAGATTACTCCCTCTCCAAATCTAGGGGAGTATGTAGTTTTTCTCTCCCACTTTCAGCGCGGCTTCGGCCTTCCTGTTTCTGATTTCTTTCGCAACTTTATTTCCACTTATCAATTGCAACCGCATCATCTTCCTGCCAACGCCATCACCTCTCTCTCCTCTTTTGCCTCCGGCATAGAGGGGTACATCAGCCTCTGGCCATCCAAGGAGATGTGGATCAAGTTTTTTGGTCTGCGGAAGAACATCATTCCGGATAAGCATCTCACTCCGGTGGAGAAGCATCTGACCCAATGCGGTGGATCCTCCATATCTCCCTACAAGAACTCCGTGTTCCCCTAGGTCACTGGGCTCGAGTCTTGCAAAGGATGGGCCTAGACCTTCTTCTACGTCCGGAATACTATGGACGAGGACTTGGTCCGGCTCCTCCCCTTCAAGCTCGGAGTCCCGGACACCTCTCTATGGGACAATGTCTCGAAGCGGCCCACGGCTTTGGCGAATATGGTTGACCGCCGAATCAAGGAGTTGCTCAAGGAGAAGTTGCGGGGGGAGGATATTATGATCACCTTCATTCGCAGCCGGGTCTCCCCCCTGCAGAAGCGCGCCCACAAGATTCGCTACCTGAGCGATCCCCTTGACCCCCACCGGACCTCGTCTTTCGAGCTCGACAATCCGGTGGTGTTTCGTCGGGTCAAGGCCATCTTCAACATGGGGAAGGAGTTCTCCGAGGCTTGGGAGTGGGGGCTTGTGCCCTATACCCGAGACAACCCACCTCCAAAGATAAATTTCTCTCTTGTTGTCTTTCTAGATTTTCTTGGTATGCCAGGCTATCTCTAACTCGACCACTGATACTTCTGTTCTCAGTGATTTCTCCAGCAACCACTTGAGGATGGCCAAGTGCTGGGGAGCAAGTGGGTGGCGGACCGCACCGAGCCTGACGAGGAGGAGCCTGATGATGACCCACAAGTATAGGGGGTGTATCGCAGTATTTTCGATAAGTAAGAGTGTCGAACCCAACGAGGAGCAGAAGGTGCTGGCTAGTGGTATGGATTAGGAATTCTCTGCAACTACTTAGCAAACGGATTTTTAGGGGTTTTTGATAAAGCAAGTAAACAAAGTACGAGTAAATAAAAGACAGTAGGAATAAATGCAGCAAGTGGCCCAATCCTTTATGCAGCAAAGGACAAGTCGGTTGTATTACTTAAGATGACCAAACGTTCTCGAGGACACATGGGAAGACTGGCAAGTGCTTTCGCTTCATATAGTCGATTAATCTTCTTTACCTTGCTAAGTGTTGTGTGGGTGAACCTGTGCTAATGTACCGCCCCATCCAAGACTAATACATACTTGTGATTATACCCCTTGCAAACATCCGTAAGTACAAGAAAGTAATTAAGGTAGAAACCTAACCACAGCTTTAAACTCTAAGACCCTTACGTCCCTTGTGCAATGGTTTCTTAACGGGGGTTCAGGTTTCTGTCACTCCGGCAACCCCTACGATTAGTAGCCAAATACACAATGCATTCCCCTAGGCCCTTATAGGTGAAGTGTCATGTAGTCGACGTTCACATGACACCACTAGAAGAAGTACACCACAACTTAAATAACAATCTATTGAATCTTTCTCAACACAACTCCACTACTAGCAACAAGACTTCTCCCATGTCCTCAAGAACAAAACGAACTACTCACAAGACATCATATGGATCATGGTCAGAGATGGAATAATGATGTATAACAATCTGAACATAAACAATAATTCAATGGTTCACTCAATAGCATCAACTACAAATAGTAATCAACACTGGGAAAGTTTCCCCTATGAACTATAGCAAGATTCAACCAATTGTTACAGCAATATGGAGATGGTGATGAGGGTGCTGATGGTGATGATGATGGTGGTGATGATGATGATGATCCTGATGAAGCCTAGCTTGATGGTGGTGTTGATGGCGACGATCTTCCCTCTCCAGGAAGGAATTCCCCCGGCAGAAAACTGTCTGCCGGAGAGATCTTTCTCTCTTGGTGTTTTCCGCCTCGCAGAAGCGGCGAAATCTTTCTGTGGTCGCTCCCCGAGTCTTAGGGTTTCGTGGGGATGATATACGCCAGAGGAGAGAGGCTGGAGTGGGTAAGGGCGGCCACACCACCTCCAGGCGTGGCCTAGGCCTGCCCGCGCCATGGGGTGGTGTGGGCCCCCTGTGGCCCACCTCCACTTCATCTTCTGGCATCCTTAGTCTTCTGGAAAAATAGGATTTTTTGTATATTTTCCCGGATTTTCTGATCTTCGCGAATTTTGCCTCCAAACAGCACCTTTTCCATCAAAATCCTGACTGCAGTGGTCCATGCTCCAAAAGTCATCAACCATGCAAAAATAGATGAAATAACATAAGTATCACCTCTCAATACGAAATATATCAATGAATAATAGTGAATTAAGACATAGAATAGTGATGCAAAATGGACGTATCAACTCCCCCCAATCTTAGACTTCGCTTGTCCCCAAGCGAAACTGAGATCAATAAACATGACCTCAGGTTTATGGAGTGAAGAGTCGATAAAAGAATATGGACAAGAAGCATCACATTCATCAAATACATAGATCATAATAGAAGACAACTCACCATTATATAACTCATCTTGTAATGAGTAAAGGAAACACAATAAAGATACATTAAGTGAATCATAATTGGTAATGGCAAACTTAGCTCTTGGTCGAAGAATAGTTGATAATTTGCTGGAGTTCACAAATAGCTGGTTTTTCAAGATAGCTTTCAAAGTAGTAAACATCAAGATAAGAGCAAAGTGCAAAACAAGGAACATAAGAAACATGATTGAATAAATCATCATCTGAATGAATGAAACACATCAACTCAAAATACTTGCTGAGATAGAAGGGAATAGGTTTACTGACTCAACTACAAAGTAAAAGAAAGGCCCTTCAAAGAGGGAAGCAGGGATTGCAAGTCTCATAAAGAGCTCCCAAAAATTATGATACTTACTAGCTTTCAGCTCTCATTGCCCCTATCATAGGCATCTTTAGGTGATTAAGGTTAAAGTGACACAACTAAGAGGATACGCTTGACAAGTTATAAGTTGAAATCTCATGCCCCTTACTTATGAGTACCGATCCTCATGCTACTCAACTTCAGTCATGAGCAAGCTCTTGTCATTGTAAATACATGCGTATCATTGAGAACCGCCAACGGGGTACCCCTTGCACATGACACAGGAGCTATCCCATAATCAAAATGACAAGGCAAGCAGACAGTGAGCATCTCAACAATCTTTTTATTTGCTATTTGCATAGTATTTTATTGAGGATGCTTCATAGAATGCTCACTATAGTTATGCTGCAAGTTTCCACCATGATTAGGCATGGCTTAGGCTAGCGGCCCAGGCGTTTCTCTAACACACATATAAACTCCATGATCTTACAAGTTCCACTTTTATTTCACACCGCCGGGATCCATAAGCAAAATAACATGATATCAACTAGGTACAAGTACCAATGAAGTGTTGAAAGCGGTCCCCATGATACATGGTTCGACTAACTTCAACTCATAAAGCGCAAGCATATACGCAACAAAGAAGGACCCAATGGTTCAAGCTCATTAAATGCGAGAAAGTAAAGTGTTCCATCAAGTTCGTGAGAGCTTTAATCACTAATTTTCACATAACAAGTTTAATTTGGGAGGTAGATAAAACAGGAATTTACTTGGAATATCAATAATGCTACTAGGTAGGTATGGTGGACTAAAATGGCAAAGGTTTTGGTTTAAAAGAGTGGATGCACGAGAAGAATACCCTCTCAGTACAGGTTTTTGGCTAGCAAGGCTGGGTAGCAAGTATAAGAGTTGAAGGAAACAAACAAACATACAAGTGATAAAGACAAACATGCAATCCTCCTTGGAAGCACAAAAGATCTTAACTAGAGAATACTAGACTTATGAGCAAATCAAGAAAGAAATATGATGAAATTATTTTTCTCTTTAGAGTACTTCTATCTTTTTCTTTTCAACTCTCAAAAAGGTGTTGCTACTGACCGAGCCAGGTTTGCCAAAACCAACTAAATTAACTCAATGATCCCAAAGTGCTACCAATACTAACAACAAGATCAATCATATAACCACGAATTGAAAACTAACATAAGCTATGCAAAAGAGTGAATGATAGAACTTCTCATTAATATTCCATAACGGAAACTCACACCAAGTGATACAAATCTAACGAGAGAGGGGACACTTCCATAATGCAAACCATACTACATAATAACTCCTTTATTCATGATATGACTCTACTAATAAGGTAAAAATATAGAAGATAGTGATATGATACCGCGACACTCCCCCAAGCTTGGAACAAACCAAGGGGATGCCAAACCTAATGATGAATTACTCCTTCGGTGGTGGTGGTAATATTTTCTTAGTTGACATGAGGTAATCTTCCAGCATCTTGCGAAGCCTATTATTCTCCCTTTGAAGCATGTCCTCCTTCCTCTGCAAGTCTCGGTACTTATCGCATACTCCTTAGTGACTCGTAGGGCTTCCATTGATGCAGGGCAAGTAACAAAAGGTACCAGCCCCTTCTTGTGGTCTTGGAGGTCTTCCTCCATAGGCTCCTTCCCTTTATCCTTGGCGGACACCATTGTGCTTCTAAACTTTCAAAGAGTATGTCCTGGCAGAAACAGATTGAAATAAAAACACGACAAAAACACGATATACGGATCTCGGGGGATTCGGGGGGTTATATATTACGAAGTTTCATATCAAAAGGAAGGTACTGGGAGAAAACGAGTCGGAGGCGGAGTCCGGGGTGGACTCACCACCTGGTGGCGCGGCCAGGGGTGGGCCCACGCCATGGGGTGGTGTGGGCCACCCTGGCTCCGTTTCCGTCCCTTTTTTACTTCGTAACTTTCCTTATTGACTGAAAACTGCAAAAATATAGTTGGATTGTGTTTTCGCGGAACTTTTCTTACCAGAACTGTTACCTAGTTGGAAACGGACTCTGCAGGTCTCTGAATTTGGTATCTAGTAGATTCTTCCGGAGTCATCACTTGAATATCATCAAAATCTTCATCTTCATACACTTATTATTGGAGTCATAAAACCTTTCTCTTCCTTATTACACCATTGTCTCCACTTCCTGGAAATTTCTTTCACACAAAACTTCACACAGTTCTCATTAGCAACATTAGTATAAGTGAAGTGATAAAAACTTTTGAGTCCAACTTCAACTGAAAACCATCAAAACATAATCTACTGAAGCAACTCCTTCCGAAAACCTAAAAAGAATTCAAAAGGAAATCGAATAAAGAAGCAAATGCAAGAGTGGCAAAATCTGTCAAAACAGACCAGCAGGTAAAGATCAATTTTTTAGAAAATCTTCTGTTGCTCAAATCAAAAAGTGCAAAACTAACAAAAGTTAAATTACAACCTGGATCAGAAGCAAAAAAAATTACAGCTCAATCCGACATACAAAGATCTCTCACGAATTTTTACGGTGAAGCACAAAAATCTGTTTCGGGACAGCAACTTCCCCAAATATTACTTCTCTCTCATTAGAGGTTGATCTTGACTCAAAAACCAAACAAAACGGTAAGGAGAGGTTACCGAAGTAATAACTTCCAAGACTCAAAGAAACAAAAACAAACTAAAAGCAAAAACAAATTGGGTTGTCTCCCATAAAGCTCTTTCTTTATAGCCATTAAGATGGGCATGATAATTTTGAAGAAGCTCTCATAGGGATATGGATTGAAGTAAAAGAGAGCATTAAGAAGAAAAAACACACACACATTTAAGTCGAACCCACTTCCTATGCAAGGGGATTTTGTAAACAAACAAGTTATTGAAACCAAAGGCAACTTGCATAAGAAGGCAAAAGAAGTGCAACATAAAATCTTTCAGCATAAAACTAGGAAACCTGATATTATTGAGATGCATAAGAACACGTTTCCCTCTCATAGTAGCTTTCAGTATCATGCATAAACTTAACAATATAGCTATCACAAGGACCATCATAGCAATAATCACTTATTCTAACAGAAAACACGGGAATATTAGCTCTCATAACACTACTATGTGAAACAATATTAGAGGTATCCTTACAAAGGATAGTGTGTCCCTCTTCTTCGTACTTGGTGACAAAGTCTTTCACATTTGCTATAATAGATTCATCAACCATTTGTTTATCTGGTTCAACAGCTTTATTCATACTTTCATCTACCATACTAGCCATCATAGAATGTTCCTTTACCTTAACTGGAAAAGGCATTTTCTCAATATAAGGTTTAGGTAAAACATGATTAGCAGTATAAACTTCAGTACTTCTTGCAGGAACACTCTTAGCAATATATTTATAAGGTTCATGATACTTATTCCATTTCTTTTTAGGCACTTCAATATAGGAAGCAAAAGCCTTAAAATAAGAAGCAATAACTTGAGAGTCTAGACCATAAGCATTTTTAATATTTTGAAAGTCATCAGTTCCCATAAAAGATTCAATGCATTCATAATCATAATTTATACCTGACTTTCTACCTTTGTCATTCTCCCAAGCTTCAGCATTGTCTTGAATACGGTCCAGAAGATCCCATTTAGCTTCTTCTTCCATGCGAGTGAATGATCTAGCACAAGAAGCATCCAATAAATATTTATCATGTAGAGGGAGCCTTGCATAGAAGTTATTGATAATAATATTGTTGGGGAGCTCATGAACGGGACATTTGAGCATTAGTAACTTCAATCTCCCCCAAGCTTGAGCTGTACTCTCTCCATCAAGAGGCCAAAAGTTGTATATTTGATTCCGATCTTTATGAATCTCACTAGGAGGATAAAACTTTGAATAAAAGAGAGGCACTATTTCCTCCCATTCCAGAGCTTGAACATTCTTCAGTAGCTTATACCATTCCCCAGCTCTTCCTTTCAGCGACAATGAGAATAACTTCTTCTTAACTTGATCTGTAGTAATACATGCACACTTGAACAACCCGCATAATTCGTGTATAAAGAGTAAATGATCACCGGGATGGACAGTTCCATCCCCAACATAGTAGTTATCCATAACACGATCAATAATTCTTGTAGGTATTTTGAAAACATCTTTCTCAGCAGGTGGTGGCTTATCTACTACCTTAGCAGTGGTAGTAGTATTACCAAATAAGAAACTCAGCGAATTATCCATAACGAAAATAAAGCAACTAGTAGAAGTAAACAATACTCATAGTAGAAGTTTCCTTTACCAGTTCCACTCTCCAATAGCGCTTCACTCCCCGGCAACGACGCTAGAAAATAGTCTTGATGACCCACAAGTATAGGGGGTGTATCGCAGTATTTTCGATAAGTAAGAGTGTCAAACCCAACGAGGAGCAGAAGGTGCCGGCTAGTGGTATGGATCAGGAATTTTCTTCAAATACTTAGCAAACAGATTTTTAGGGTTTTTTGATAAATCAAGTAAACAAAGTAAGAGTAAATAAAAGACAGTAAGAATAAATGCAGCAAGTGGCCCAATCCTTTATGCAGCAAAGGACAAGCCGGTTGTATTACTTACGATGACCAAATGTTCTCGAGGACACATGGGAAGACTGTCAAGTGCTTTCGCTTCATATAGTCGATTAATCTTCTTTAGCTTGCTAAGTGTTGTGTGGGTGAACCTGTGCTAATGTATCTCCCCATCCAAGACTAATACATACTTGTGATTATACCCCTTGCAAACATCCGTAAGTACAAGAAAGTAATTAAGGTAGAAACCTAACCATAGCTTTAAACTCTAAGACCCTTACGTCCCTTGTGCAATGGTTTCCTAACGGGGGTTCAGGTTTCTGTCACTCCAGCAACCCCTACGATTAGTAGCCAAATACACAATGCATTCCCCTAGGCCCTTATAGGTGAAGCGTCATGTAGTCGACGTTCACATGACACCACTAGAAGAAGTACACCACAACTTAAATAACAATCTATTGAATCTTTCTCAACACAACTCCACTACTAACAACAAGACTTCTCCCATGTCCTCAAGAACAAAACGAACTACTCACAAGACATCATATGGATCATGATCAGAGGTGGAATAATGATGTATAACAATCTGAACATAAACAATAATTCAATGGTTCACTCAATAGCATCAACTACAAATAGTAATCAACACTGGGAAAGTTTCCCCTATGAACTATAGCAAGATTCAACCAATTGTTACATCAATATGGAGATGGTGATGAGGGTGCTGATGGTGATGATGATGGTGATGATGATGATGATCCGGATGAAGCCCAGCTTGATGGTGGTGTTGATGGCGACGATCTTCCCTCTCTAGGAAGGAATTCCCCCGGTAGAAATCTGTCTGCCGGAGAGATCTTTCTCTCTCGGTGTTTTCTGCCCCGTAGAAGCGGCGGAATCTTTCTGTGGTCGCTCCCCGAGTCTTAGGGTTTCGTGGGGATGATATATGCCAGAGGGAGAGAGGCTGGAGTGGGCCAGGGCGGCCACACCACCTCCAGGTGCGACCTGGGCCTGCCCGCGCCATGGGGTGGTGTGGGCCCCCTGTGGCCCACCTCCACTTCATCTTCTGGCATCCTTAGTCTTCTGGAAAAATAGGATTTTTCGTATATTTTCCCGGATTTTCCGATCTTCGCGAATTTTGCCTCCAAACAGCACCTTTTCCATCAGAATCCTGACTGTAGCGGTCCATGCTCCAAAAGTCATCAACTATGCAAAAATAGATGAAATAACATAAGTATCACCTCTCAATACGAAATATATCAATGAATAATAGTGAATTAAGACATAGAATAGTGATGCAAAATGGACGTATCACCTGACCTGGAGAGCTTCTTGCCCACACCGGACATCACCAAACGCCCCTCTGGTAAGGCCTCTTCTCTAAGGGATTGGCCTGGTGACGATGACTCGGATGCTGAGGTTCTTGAGGTACTTGATCCAGTGCCCCTCTCTTACGCTTTGCCACTTATGTCTGAATGTTTAGCTAACCCAGACGGTCAGGTCCTCGAGGTCCCTCCTCTCGCCATGGGTGATCCGGCTCCTGCCCCTTCCCAGAAGCACGTGGCTACCTCGGCCATAGCTTCGGAGGCGCCACCGCCCAAGAAGAGGCAGAAGAAGTCCAGGGAGAAAGCCTCGGCGAAGCCAGCGGCCAAGAGCACGGTCCGTAGAGCACCTAAGCCTCGGGCACCTCCAACTTCGGATGAGTGAGTCATTCTGTGTTTCCTTTTGTGTCTTTCCCTTTCTATCTTTGCCTTTTATTTGTTCTTTCTTTCTCTTCTTGACTTGTTGCTCTTTTACTTTCCAGAGATCCTAGGGTCATTCCCTAGAGCGGCTCCGACATTGCTTCTCCGATCCGCAGTAGTCCTTCTCCCCCTTCAATGATGACGTATGCCCGCTCAATCCTATTCAAGAGGACTCCGTGGCTGCACCTGATCAGAGCCCACCTCGTCATGAGGAGGGCAACGTTAGCGTGGGGGGTAGCGGGGCAGCCCAGGATACAGCAATGCTGGACCATCCTAGCTCCTCTGCTTCGGCTCCACCACCCAGCTCTGAGGTGCCAGTTCCATCGGCACCGCCCCAACCAATTTCTTCTTCGACTTCAGTTTCTTCAGCATCGACAACACTAGTACCAGTAGCACCAGTAGCACCAGCAACAACAACCCTAGTGGCACCAGCAGCACCAGCACTAGCATCATCCCTAGCACCAGCCTCGGCACCAATGCCAGCAACAGCAGCAACAACCACAACCAAGCCTCCCAAGAGAAAAACTCAATCTGCTGCCTCCAGATCTACGGTGTCCATTGTGGACATCTTCCAGCCAGCTTCCCAAGCGTCGTCTAGATCAGTAGCCTCATATCTTCTTCAGCATCATGCGTCATCCGGCAAGCTCAAGAAAGCTGACGGGCCAACCAAGGGCACCACTTATGGGTCTCCCGCTGCCGGATCAGTAGGCAGTAGGCAACTGGTTCTACAGACCAGTCTTGCTGCTACCCAATCCGCGAGGCGAGAGGCCCATGCCATAGGCTTGGTGATGCATCATACTCCCAGCAGCGAAAGCTACAGCCCATTGCTTCTTGAATATGTAAACAACGCTGAGTTTATTGATCCAAGGGACGATCTTCCGAAGAAGTTCGGCCCAGCGGAGTTCAGCGCTCAGATGAACTCCACCACCAAGGCCATCTCTTTGGCTGGATGCATGATGGATGTAACCCTTTTCTTCTGCTATGCTGCTTTACATGCATGAATGCTTATAGATATATCCCCTAGTCCCCGAGCCTCCGAGGGAGTAACTTGTTACTCGGTCGGATGCTCCTAGAGAATATAGTTTATGTCCTTAGCAATTTCAAATAGTGATAAAGTTAGAGCCGGGTTAAATTCCACTTGGCCCGGATCATGAAGGCTTCGAATATCTACACACCTAGAGCCGGGTTAAGTTCCACTTGGCCCGGATCTTGTAGACTTCGAATATCCACACACCTAGAGCCGGGTTAAGTTCCACTTAGCTCGGATCTTGTAGACTTCGAATATCCACACACCTAGAGCCGGGTTAAGTTCCACTTGGCCCGGATCTTATAGACTTCGAATATCCACACACCTAGAGCCGGGTTAAGTTCCACTTGGCCCGGATCTTATAGACTTTGAATATCCACACACCTAGAGCCGGTTAAGTTCCACTTGGCCCGGATCTTGAATACTTCGAATATCCACACACCTAGAGCCGGGTTAAGTTCCACTTGGCCCGGATTTTGTAGACTTCGAATTGTTTTTACTTTTCCCGTGAACTGACATTGTCTTGTTTTTCAGATCACCACTAACCGCCGAACTGCTGAGTTCCAGCGCCTGTTGGACTCCTACAAAGATATTCACGCCCGTTATGGCAAGCTATTAGAGGATCACCAGAGGAAGGGTAACTTTCTTTACTCAAGACTTTTCCCTTTTCATTCATGTTCATTCGAGTTATCCATGATCCATATTAACTTGTTACTCGAACTATTCAGCCGAGGTTGAGGCTAAGAACATTATCATGTGAAGAAATCTGGCTGAAATCCAAGGTATTTTGTCTTGTTCTCATGATAATTGTGCGCTTTTTCCTTGACTCGGTAGATATTTATACTTCGGCTCCACCGGATTAACCAACTGTTGTAGTTTCCCTTGAAGACAGCGTACCTATTCCTGATATGATGACACATTTTCTCGAACAGGCAGGAAAGCATCAAGCTGAATTGAAGAAGAAAGATGACGAGATAGCTTGGTTGCGCCTCTAGGACTTTGAGATTACTCGGATGAATGCAGAAATCCAAAGGCTTAAGGACCTCCATAAATCCGAGCTAGATAAAGCTGACCAGGAGTTTGCCGAGGAAAAGGAGCATCTAACCACGCAAATTTCCAAGGACAAGGACTTATTGGAGGAAGCCGACGTGAAACTTACGTCGGTGACCTCGGAATATGAGAAACTCCAGGCCAACAGCACCAATGTTCATGCCGAGCTTCAGCGTCTCCTCTTCCAGATCTCCCATGAGTTCTCTTCCTCTTGTTCAATTTTCATTTCACCGGGTTTAGTGCTTCTACTCACAGTTTTCCGTGGTTCTGTTCTCAGGCAAGTTCCCAGAAGGTGACACTCTCGCTGCTGCCGTTGTAACCCGGTCTCACGAGCAACGTGGTATTCCCACAGGTCCTGCTCCCAGGTCAATCCCTTACGATACAGAGGATCTGCTGGCGAGCCTCGTCGCTCGCATGGAGCTAGTGAAGAATTACGACACAGATATCATGCCGGCAGCGATGCAGATGCTCAACTCCCTCTAGCCCACTAAGCCCACTCCCAAAGGAAATGCAACTCTTATAGCCAAGTTAATGGAGTGCGAGACTCAGCTGCACTTGTGGCGAAAATCTGCTGCACGAGCCAGGGCTGACATAGCATTGCAGTTCGTCCTCTCGTGGTATGAAGGAATAAACTTGGGGTTGCTCACCCGCATGCGCACCGGATCAAAGTGGTCCGATGATCCCGAGTGCATTGCTCGTCGCAAAGCCTGCGCCAACAAGCTTATCTAGTACTCCTTCTTTCATGCTTGGAATGAGGGGCCGAGCTATCTTGATGCATTTGATGATGATGGTGCTTCTGAGGGTGAGGAAGACGAGGGAAGCGAGGGCGAGGCCTCCGAGCTTGGCGACAAAGCTGAAGATACGGAAGATAGAGAGGCCAATGCCGAAGATGAGGCCGAGGCTAGCCCCGCCCACGAACACCGAAGTACCTCTCCGTCGGCCGATGATTCGGCCTCCGCCCCTGCTCCTTTAGCATAAAAACACTTGACCATATTTGTCAAATCCACGGAATGCCGGGTGGAGATGTATCTAAGTACTTTGGTTTGGTTTTGCTACAATTTGTGTTGTTTGCCACTAAGTTTTTAATGTCAGATTATCATGGGCGAAGTCCCCGAGTTTCCTTTTCTTGTTGCCCAATATTTGACTCGGCTCGCGTCTACCTAGATTCATTTTTTGACTTACGAGTTCGAGGTTCAAAAAATTGACTTAACAATACTTGAAACTTTGAGATTAGCTCAAAATAATCCGGCGGTGGACGAATAAAGTAAACACAGGGTTAGTCCGAACAACAAATGTCAGATCGCTTAAGTTCTTTCCCTTAGTCGTTTTTCATGTGCTTTGCAATTCCAAACTTGTTATCTTGCTTTCCATGAAGCTAATTCTTGTTGGACAACAGCAAAGTCGAAGAGTTGGGTTTTTGGTGCTCTGATGGCTCAGTGTCGGTGCGAGGAAAATGCTGGTGCGATGTTGATGTAGAGCTCGTTGGGAACCCCAAGAGGAAGGTATGATGAGCACAACAACAAGTTTCCCTCAGTTATGAAACCAAGGTTTAATCGAACCAGTAGGAGCAAGGAAACACCCCAAATGTGTTGCTAGTTGAGCCTTGGTAGGGCGCACGACCAGTGCTAGTAGCAACGTGGAGACATGCACAACACAACCACAGAACTTTGTCCCCAACTTGCGATGAGGTTGTCAATCTCACCGTGTTTTGCGGAAAACAAAGGATTAAACGTATCGAATGGAAAGAAGTAAAAGTTTGCAGAAAGTAAACACAAAGCAGTAAACAGTTTATAGATTGTATGTAAAAGACAAGGACCGGGATCCATAGTTCACTAGAGGTGGCTCTCCTTAAGATAGATAACATGCTGGGTGAACAAATTACAGCGGGGAAATTGACAAACATCGAGAAAGAAATACATGCATATACTAATCATCTTGAATCCTTTGAGACTTGATTGGGCATTACAACATTATACATCGACCGCCATCCAACTGCATCTATGACTAATAATCCACCTTTAGGTTATCATTTGAACCCCCTCCAGTATTAAGTTGCAAGCAACAGATTATTGCTTTACGAACTGCGTGTAAAGTAAACAATACGATTGTTCTATGAACAAAGGATTGTTGTTTTCTCCCTAGTAGCAACAGCACATCTAGTACCTTAGAGATTTCTGTCACTTCCCCAGATTACCAGAGGCATGAACCCACTATCGAGCATAAATACTAACTCTTGGAGTTGCTAACATCTACTTGGCCAAGATAGCTACTAACAACGGAAAGCATGCAAGATCACAAATAACAAAGACATGATAGAATCAATAATCAATCTGAAATAGCATCTCAATATCCATTAGATCCCCGCAAACACAACATGCAGAATTACAAATAGATGATCTTCATCATGAACGGAGCTCACAAGATCTAGACATGAAAGCACAAAGGAGGAGAACCAGCCATCTAGCTACTACATGGATCCGTAGTCCAAGGATGAACTACTCACGCATCACACCAGAGGCTTGCATGATGATGAAGAAGGCCTCCAGGGTGAATTCCCCTCTCAGGCAGGGTGCCGGGAAGAGCTTCAGATCCCTCCCGATCTAGGGATGGAGATGACGGAGGCTACAGACTCTTTTGTGGATTTTTGATCGGGTACTTAGGGTTTTCGTCCCGAGGGCATCTTATAGGCGGAAGGGGAGGCTGAGGGGGTGCCGGAGGCGGCCACACCACCCCCTGGCGCGGGCCAGGCTGGGTCGCGCGGCCAGGTGGTGTGGTGGCCCCCTGGCGCCTCTCTGTCTCGTACTCTGGCAACTGATGACTTCTGGAAAAATATGCACTTTGGCTTTTGTCCTGTCCAATTCTGAGAATATTCATTTTCTGACTTGCTGGAACCAAAAACAACAGAAAACAGGCAGCTGGCACTGTGGCTCTTGTTAATAGGTTAGTCCAAGAAATCATATGAAAAGTACTCCAAAGTGTGGACAAAACACAAGAAAGTGGATAAAACCAAGCATGGAACATCAAAAATTATAGATACATTTGCAATGTATCATGCTCACACATTACTAATCTGGCTAAGATATAAGCGACTTAACCTAGCCGACATATAAAAATACGAAAGCAAGAAGAACAATTATTATGGCAGTCCTCGAGTTTCTGCTTGGGGTGCTGAAGTTTTATTAATAACCTCACTACTGACGTACATACCGACATATGAGTAGTTCGGATACATTCACCTCTTTGTTAGGTGTAAAAAGGACGAAGTAGTGCTACATTCCATGGTCGCTTAGATTCCTCTTCGGACCTATCTGCCTTGTTCTTTTCCTGTGGCTGTGCAACAATAAGATAGTAGGAATCATTGTGCAAAGCTTTGCTTACAATAAAAGGTCCTTCCCATGGAGGGGATAACTTATGCATGCCAGCAGTGCGTTGCACCAACCGGAGTACTAAATCACCTTCCCGGAAAACTCGGGGGTTTACTTTCTGGCTATGGTAGCGTCAGAGATTTTGCTAATATATGGCGGATCTGGACAAGGCCAGTTCTCTCGCTTCTTCTAGCAGATCAACATCATTTTGCCAGGCTTCGCGCACTTCGGCTTCTGTGTATTGGGTGACCCTTGGCGAATCATGCTCTATGTCAGCTGGTAATACAGCTTATGCCCCATATACCCAAAAAAATGGCGTATAGCCTATTGATCGATTCAAAGTTGTTCTTAAACTCCATAGTACCGCTGGTAGTTCTTTCCAGCTCCTCGCTGATCTTTGTAGCGGCTCTATGAGCCGGGGTTTTATCCCAGACAACACTAGTCCATTGGATCTTTCCACTTGCCCGTTCGATGTGGGGTGGGCCACGGAGGCTACATCTAGCCGGATTTTCTTCTCTCGACAGAACCTCGCAAATGCTCCTTCAGCGAAATTTGTGCCATTATCAGTTATGATACTATGTGGGTAGCCATATCTCAAGATTATATCCTTGAGGAACTTTACTATTGTTGCCCCATCACATTGCCTAATTGGCTTCACTTAGATCCATTTAGTAAATTTGTCCACCATAACCAAGATATGGGTCATTCCTCCCTTAGCCGGCTTAAATGGTCCTACCATGTCTAGGCACCATACAGCAAACAGCCAAGTAATGGTGATGGTCTTCAGTTCCGACATTGGTACATGGATTGTGGTGGCGTACCTCTGACACCCATTACATTTCCTCACCAGATCCTCTGCTTGTTCCAAAGCACTTGGCCAATAAAATCCATGCTGGAACGCTTTTTCCACTAACGCTCTTGAAGATGCATGGTGGCCACATTCTCCTTGGTGGATATCCCGGAGTATTTCCAGCCCTTCTTCCGGATCAACGCACTGTTGCAACACAGTGGTTACACTTCTCTTGTATAGTTCGACATTGATAATGGTATAGGCCTTTGCTCTTCTCTGGATTTGCCTTGAGAGTACTTCATCATCCGGCAAGATTCCCTCTTTCAGGAAGCCAAATATTGGCTTGGCCTAGGTGGGTATAGCCCGAATATGAAAACATTCCTCATCGATTTCCATCGCATCTACCGACATAACTCCTGCCGGATTTGGCTGAACAGTCCCCGGGTTTGCTGAGGCAGTCCCCGGGTTTGCCGAAGCAGCCCCCAGGTTTACTGAAGTGCTCACCCAGTCTATTTCCATAGGCATAGCTTCTGACCTAGAGAGAGCCGGGATATAGATTGACTCGGACTCTGGTGATGGGGTAATAGATGGTTTTCTCAAGTGCTCCAAAGCAACATTTGGCGGGATTGGTTACCGTGATGAGCCCAATTTGGACAGTGTATTAGCCTCTTCATTTTCAATCCGAGGTACGTGATGGAATTCACATCCCTCAAAAAATCCGCTTATCTTTTGAACATGGAATCTGTAAAGGGCCATGTTGGCATCCAAGGCATCCCAATTGCCAGAAACTTGCTGTACCACCAAATCCGAGTCTCCAAAGCACTGTATCTGACGTATCCCTACTTCTTTGGCTACTTTGAGCCCATGCACAAGTGCTTCATATTCAGCAACATTGTTTGAGGCGCTGAAGTGGATTTGAAGGACATACTTCAACTGATATTTCTTGGGTGAGGTAAGCACTACTCCGGCGCCCAGTCCTTCTTTCAGTTTTGACTTGTCAAAATGCATTCGCCAATAATTAGTGTCCGGCAAAGGTGGTTCGTACTGCATCTCGACCCAATCCACACAAAAATCCGCCACAACCTGTGATTTGATGGCATCTCTTCTATTGAACTATGGTGCATATGGGGCTAGCTCAATTGCCCACTTTGCTATCCGGCCACTAGCATCTTTGTTACTCATAATTTCCGATAAGGGTGCCTCACATATCACTTTGATGGGGTGTTCCTCAAAGTAGTGTTTGAGTTTCTTGGCCGACATATACATGCCATATGCCATCTTTTGATAGTGAGGGTAGTTCTGTTTTGAAGCCGATAACACTTCGCTCAAGTAATACACGGGCCTCTGCACTGATTTTCCTTCCTCTTCACGCTCCACCACATACTGCACTTACGACTCGGTTGGTCACGGCAACATAGAGCAACATTGGCTCCTTGGGTAGTGGTGCGGCTAAGATTGGTGCAGTAGAAAACATCTTTTTTAACTCTCAAAACGCGCTATCTGCTTGTGGTGTCCACGCAAATTTGTCTGCCTTTTTCATTAACTGGTAGAGGGGAAAAGCCTTCTCTCCCAGTCGGCATACGAACTAGCTTAACAATGCCAGCCAACCAGTGAACTTCTGCACATCGTTAAGGCATTTTGGTAGTTCCATTCTTTCTATAGCCCAGATTTTCGTCGGGTTAGCTTCAATACCTCGGCTAGACACCATAAAACCGAGTAATTTCCCTGCAGGCACACCAAAAGTGCATTTCTCTAGGTTAAGCTTCATCCGGAACCGTCTTAAATTCGCGAATGTCTGCTGGATATCGTCAAGGAGCGTATTGTTTTCCTTAGTTTTTATCACCACATCATCCACATAAACTTGTACATTCTGACCTATTTGGTCATGTAAGCATTTTTGCATGCATCGCTGGTACGTTGCTACTACATTACGTAACCCAAACGGCATAGTTCGATAGCAATAAGCCCCGTACGGGGTGATAAACGTGGTCTTTATTTGATCATCTAGATTCAAGGGTATCTGGTGGAAACCAGAATATGCATCTATGAACGACAATAACTCACACCCCGCAGTTGAATCTATGACCTGATCTATCCTTGGCAGTGGGAATGGATCCTTTGGACACGCCTTATTCAGGTTCATGTAATCAATGCACATACGGCATACCACTGCCACATTCGGATCATCCTTCTTTTTCTCCACCATCACCGGATTAGAGAGCCAATCAGGGTAAAGTACTTCCATGATAAATCTGGCTGCCAAGAGCCTTGCTATATCATCTCCAATGACTTTTCTCCTATCTTCGGCGAAGCGGCGAAGAGGTTGCTTCACCGTCTTAGCCCCAGGTCTCACATTCAAAGAGTGCTCGACCAACTCCCTCGGTACACCTTGCAGATCCTGTGTGGACCAAGAAAAAATATACCAATTCTCACGGAGGAAGTTGACGAGCTCGCTTTCCTATTTGTCGCCTAACCTGACACCAATGGTTACAGTGCGCTCTAGGAACTGAGCATCAATTGGCACTTTCTTAGTGTCCTTGGTCGCTTGAAACAACACACTTCCATGTGGGTTAGTCAGGGTCGGCATATGCTGCTGCACAGACTGAGCCAGTGCAGCCACTTCCATTATTTTCCTCTTCTCTTGAGCAATCACGAGTGACTCGGCCAGATTAGACCCGGTGGACGCACATTCGATAGAGCGTCTGAAGTCCCCGGCTATGGTTATCACTCCCTTGGTCCGGGCAATTTCATCTTTAAGTAACTGTTGTGAGTACTTGCCATGAATTTGTTCAGCGTTGGCCTACTAAGTAACGCGTGATAGGCGCTTTCCAAGTTCACTACCTCGAACTCCAGATTTTCAGTCTGGCAATTATCCCTCATACCAAACAACACATCAACCTGGACCTTACCAATTGGTTCACAAGAGATACCAGGCACGATGCCATGGAAGGTGGTCCTTGTAGCTTGGAGCATATTCTCTGATATCCCCAACTTATGCATGGTATCCTTGTACATGATGGTAATGCTACTTCCATTATCTATCAACACCTTGGAAAACTTCACGTTGAGATTCGACCCGATGAACGTCGGATCCAGGACCAGCGCGTAGGTCCCTGGACTAGGCATGAGCTTTGGGTGATCTTTGATACTCCACGTAATTTCTTGATCCGACCAAGGCATATACCTCACCACCGCCGGCATTACCGCATTTACCTCCATATGTCGGTGCTACAAGCTTTTCCGATCTGTTTCTTCCATGCTAAATACACAGTAACTTTGGTGATGTTCCATGTACTCGTTTCGTCCCTCATTTGTGTGGTAACCTTGGTCTTGCTGCTGGTTACTATGCACTTGATAAACAACATCCCTCCTTTCCTGATTTTCATATCTCGGTGGAGGCGGAGGCAACATCAGTTGATGTCCATTCCCCCTGTTAGCAAAGGCTGTCGAGGTGCTTCGTTCCGAGGTGCTTCATTCCGAGGTGCCTGAGCATTCCCCGAACTACCCTGTTCTAGCTTCCTCATCCACTCACATTGTTGGGTCGTATAATTCGCCGGGCTATTCGAACCTGGTGTATGAAATTTGCAAGGTTGATCCAACATAGACTCGAACATATATCTCGGACGATCATTTCGCTCCTGCCACTGTTTTTTCTGCTCCGGGGTCCAAAGCTTCTTGCCCTCACCCTTTCGCTGCCACTTTTGACCTCCAGTTTTCTGACGCTGACTGGCTCCGACATTTGGCTGATATCGCTTTACCGCTACCACTTGCTACGAGCTATATCTGTAATCCAGACGCTCATCCTTATTTTTCCTTGGAAATCATTTCTTCTTGATGACCTGGAGCCATCTCGGTTGTAATACTCCTCACTCACCTTGCTTGACATTAGCCGGGGTTGAGTTGGGTCCCACAAAGCATATGAATCCGTGATCCGAATCGTCTCGGCCAAAGTGGTTGGCATATCTCGCTGTAACCTTTGCCACAACATGCTTCCATATCTACATCCCTGGGCGAACCATGAAATTAATTGTGATTCAATTACCCCCTCACATGAGTTACGCACATTGCACCACCGAGTTAGGAAATCTTGGTCAAGATCGTTCGGCCTCTGCCGACATAAGGCCAAAGTCTGTGGCCTATTGGGCCTCCTGTAGCTGCTTGAGAAGTTGTTGATGAACAACTCCTCAAAATCTAGCCAACAGTTAACACTTCCTAGCAGCAAGTTGTTTAGCCAAACTCTCGCTGGTCCTTCCAAGATCTGGGGCACATACCTCACCGCCCATCTCAAATTTCCCATTGTGATCTTGACTGCTATTGCATAATCGGTGAGCCAATCTTCAGGTTTGGTGCTTCCGTCATAGATCTTTGTTCCTCTTGCCAATTGGAAATTCGGCACAGGTGGCTCTCTCATGATCCGGGGTCCAAAACACGCCGGGCCCGGAGGTCCCTGTACTTCGATCATCTCCGACCTATAAATCTAGTCTAGCTTCAGCCTTGCATCGTCTGGTTGCAAGTTTCTGCTTCCTAGCCTTGAGCCAATCACATGGTGCTCCGGTATTGGGTATCCATCATTGACCATCGCTGAATAACCATCATTGTATCTTCCTTGATCCGGATGAGCATTCTGTTGTTGTATTGCTTGGCCAGCACTTCTCTCCTGTCGAGGTGCATATGGTTGTTGTTGCTGCCGAGGTGCATTTTGCTCTGCCCCCGCCGGATCACGCTATCCGACATTGTCGTTGGCAATGTTCCTTTTACTGGCATTGCCTTGGTCGCGGTTACCTCGACTGGTAATATGGCGATCCTCATCAACTTGTATTGCTTTGCCTTTTCCAGCTCTCACCGGATCATAAGGGACCATATGTTTGTCTCTTCTCCCGGAGTTTACCACTTCCTCTCTCCTGGGGTTATGACCCAGAGATGATGTAGCTCCGGCGGATTTTGCCGGGTTATTTCTAGCCGAATGAACCACATGTGATGCTCCTGGTTGTGCCGGGTTTGCCTTGTTCATTTCCTCATTTTGCTGGCAAGCGACTCTCAGCAAGTGGTTCACCCTCTCATGTTGCCTTTCCTGGGCCTCTCCGGTTAAACCCTTTAATTCAGATGCAGCTGTGTTTGCTGCCCTGAGGTTCTTTGCCGGGGTACTGTACCTCTCCAGCCCTCCTGTTACGATTGTGGCTGTGTGACCCGGCCTAGTCTCGTACTCCTTGTCAATCTTAGTAATCAAGTTTCTACCTCAGATTTTCACCCCGTCTATGCGGTTTGCCTTTGCATATTTCCTCAAAGTGATGTTCAAGGACTGCTACAACTCTGCTACCTTCTTCGGCCAGCTAACATTTTCTGCCTAGTTTCCTCCAACTCTGCTTGCACCTGAATTGGATCTACCACAGGAGCTATTGGCGTCGCTAGGCTATCTATTGCTTGTTGGAGTACATTCTCTGGTCTCTCTAGAGGTGGAAACCTAGACCTTTCCTGTTTTGGTGTGATTTCTGGATCTGGCGTCGAGTCCTTGCTTGCTCCCATGTCTGGCGCAGCCATCATGACCTCGACGTTGCTAGTGGGGCGAGTGATACGCACACCGCAAGCTACGCTGAGAGGTGGTTCGCCTCCCTCGACGACATGCCGTGGATGAACGCAGGACTCGTCCACGCCGACGTAGATCTTGTGCACGCCAAGCTTGATGAAGAGGCTGTTACGTGGAGGTGAACGCCTGCCGAAGCTCCCTATCTTGTCGCTGACATAGTCCAGCGCTCCAAAACGCTGAACCAGGCTGGAGACGACACGCTCGCCGGTGCTGGAGATGCTTTCCATCCGGATTTTCACCCCTGCTAGCACTGCTAGCCCCACGGTGGGCGCCAACTATCGTGGTGGTGGCATGGAAGATGCAATGGATAGGCTAAAGATGGGGCCAATGAGCGCTAGGGGAATCCAAGGAGGGATAGCGTGGTGATTCCACGTACAAGTGTTGTTGAATTTCCTCTATCAATGGTGGTTACAAGTGATCCCAGAGCTGTTCTTGAGGAGGAGACTAGGTCTCTTACTCCCCACAACTTAGCTCTAGAGTTCTACCTTAGATAGAGAAAATGATAGATCCCCTTCTATGGAGGCCCTGGTCCTCCTTATATAGGGGAGCCCGAGTGATACGTCCATTTTGCATCACTATTCTATATCATAATTTACTGTTATTCATTGATATATTTCATATTAAGAGATGATACTTATGTTATTTCATCTTTTTTTGCATGGTTGATGACTTTTGGAGCATGGACCGCTGCAGTCAGGATTCTAATGGAAAAGGTGTTGTTTGGAGGCAAAATTCACGAAGATCAGAAAATTCGAGAAAATACATGGAAAATTCTATTTTTCCAGAAGACGAAGATTGCCAGAAGGGGGAGTGGAGATGGGCCATCGGGGGCCCACACCACCCCTTGGCGCGGGCAGCCCTAGGTCACGCCAGCAGGTGGTGTGGCCACCATGGCCCACTCCAGGCTCTCTCCTCTAGCGTATATTATCCCCTCGAAACCCTAATACCTAGGGGGGTGACCACATAAATATTCCGCCGCCTCTGCGGGGCGGAAAACACCGATAGAGAAACATCTCTCCGGTAGACAAAATTCTGCCGGGGGAATTCCTTCCCGGAGAGGGGAAATCATCGCCATCAACACCACCATCAAGCTAGACTTCATCATGATCATCATCATCATCTCCACCAGCACCATCATCACCACTTCATACCGCTGTAACAATTGGGTTGAATCTTGCATAGTTCTTAGGGGAAACTTTCCCGGTGTTGATTACTCCTTGTAGTTGATGCTATTGAGTGAACCATTGAATTATTGTTTATGTTCAGATTGTTACATATCATTATATCATCTCTGATCTTGATTGATATGATGTCTTGTGAGTAGTTCGTTTAGTTCTTGAGGACATGGGAGAACCCATGTTGCTAGTAGTGGAATTGTGTTGAGAAAGATTCAATAGTTTTATATTTAAGTTGTGGTGTATTTCTTCTAGTGGTGTCATGTGAACATCGACTACATGACACTTCACCTTTATGGGCCTAGGGGAATGCATTGTGTATTTGACTACTAATCGTAGGGGTTGCCAGAGTAACGGAAACCTAAACCCCCATTAGGAAACCTTTGCACAAGGGATGTCACGGTCTTAGAGTTTAAAGTTGTGGTTAGGTTTCTACCTTAATTACTTTCTTGTACTTGCAGATGCTTGCAAGGGGTATAATCAAAAGTATGTATTAGTCCTAGGAAGGTCGGTACATTAGCACAGGTTCACCCACACAACACTTAGCAAACTAAAGAAGATTAATCAACTATATGAAGCGAAAGCACTTGACGATATTCCCATGTGTCCTCGAGAACGTTTGGTCATCTTAAGTAATACAACCGGCTTGTCCTTTGCTAAAGAAAGGATTGGGCCACTTGCTGCATTTATTATTATTGTCTTTTATTTACTCGTACTTTATTTACCTATATTATCAAAAACCCCTAAAAATCCGTTTGCTAAGTATTTACAGAGAATTCCTGCTCTAAGCCATTCGCCAACACCTTCTGCTCCTTGTTGGGTTCAACACTCTTATCGAAAATACTGTGATACACCTCCTATACTTGTGGGTCATCAAGACTATTTTCTAGCGCTGTTGCGGGAGAGTGAAGCGCTATTGGAGAGTGGAACTAGTAAAGGAAACTTCTACTGTGAGTATTGTTTACTTCTGTTAGTTACTTTATTTTCAATATGGATAATTCACTTAGTTTTTTATTTCGTAATGCTACCACCACTGCTAAGGTAGTAGGTGAACCACCACCTGTTGAGAATGATACTTTTAAAATACCTACAAGAATTATTGATCGTATTATGATAACTATTATGTTGGAGATGGAACTGTCCATCCTGGTGATCATTTGCTTTTTATACACGAATTATTCAGGTTGTTCAAGTGTGCAACAACAGATCAAGTCAAGAAGTTATTCTCATTATCACTGAAAGGAAGAGCTGAGGAATGGTATAAGCTGCTGAAGAATGGTCAAGCTCTTGAATGGGAGGAAGTAGTACCTCTCTTTTATTCAAAATTTTATCCTCCTAGTGAGATTCATAAAGATCAGAATCAAATATACAACTTTTGTCCTCTTGATGGAGAGAGTACAGCTCAAGCTTGGGGGAGATTGAAGTTACTAATGTTCAAATGTCCTATTCATGAGTTCCCCAACAATATTATTATCAATAACTTTTATGCAAGACTTTCTCTTCATGATAAGGATCTATTGGATGCTTCTTGTGCTGGATCATTTACACGCATGGAAAAAGGAGCTAAATGGGATCTTCTAGACCGTATTCAAGATAATGCTGAAGCATGGAAGAATGACAAAGGAAGGAAGTCAGGTATAAATTATGATTATGAATGCATTGAATCTTTTATGGGAACTGATGACTTTCATAATATTAGTAATGCGTATTTTCTAGACTCTCAAGTTATGGCAAATTGTTTTAAGGCCTTTGCCTCTTATATTGAAATTCCGAAAAAGGGATGGAACAAGTATCATGCACCACATAAAGATATTGTTGATTATGTTCCTCTTAGAAGTACTGAATTTTGCATTATTGATCACATCTTACCTGAAACTTATATCGAGAAAATACCCTTCCCGGATAAGGTAAAGGAGCATCCTATGATAACTAGTGTAATCAATAAAAGTACAAAGAGAACTGTAAAACCTGATGAACAAATAAACATTGAACCTGCTATAGCAATTGTGAAAGACCTTGTCACTAAAAGTGTAGAAGATGGACACATTGTCTTCTGTAAGGATGCTTCTAATATTGTCTCGCATCCTAATAGAACTAAAAAGGCTAGTGCCCCTGTTCTTTCTGTTAGAATTGGTGATCATTGCTATTATGGTTTATGTGATATTGGTGCAAGTTCAAGTGTTATTCTTTACGAGCTTTACAAAGAAAGCATGCATGAAATTAGTCCTTGCGAACTAGAAGAGATCGATGTGGTTATTCACCTTGCTAATAGAGAGACCATCTCTCCAATTGGTGTCGTAAGAGATGTGGAAGTTCTTTGTGGTAAGACTAAATATCCTGCTGATTTTCTAGTACTTGGTTCAGCTGCTAGTAAAACCTATCCTATCATTTTTGGTAGACCTTTCTTGAGTACTTGTGGAGCCATTATAGACTGCAAAAGTGAGAAAAATTTAACTAAATTTGATGGGGAATCTTATGAGATTATTTTTTCGAAAAACCTTGTGAGAATGAAACCCATAATGAGGATTTTAGAGTTGAACAACTTGCTTCTATTTCTCTTGCTTCTAACAATGCTTTGCAGCAATTTATGGAAGACCACGAAAGTGAAATCTTCATGGAAGAAAGAAATGAGATTGACGAGATTCTCTGTCGTCAACCTAAGATGCTGGACTTCATCAGGATCATCATCATCACCATCATCATCTCCAACAGCACCATCATCACCACTTCATACCGCTGTAACAATTGGGTTGAATCTTGCATAGTTCTTAGGGGAAACTTTCCCGGTGTTGATTACTCTTGTAGTTGATGCTATTGAGTGAACCATCTAATTATTGTTTATGTTCAGATTGTTACATATCATTATATCATCTCTGATCTTGATTCATATGATGTCTTGTGAGTAGTTCGTTTAGTTCTTGAGGACATGGGAGAAGTCATGTTGTTAGTAGTGGAATTGTGCTGAGAAAGATTCAATAGTTTGATATTTAAGTTGTGGTGTATTTCTTCCAGTGGTGTCATGTAAACGTCGACTACATGACACTTCACCTTTATGGGCCTAGGGGAATGCATTGTGTATTTGGCTACTAATCGTAGGGGTTGCCAGAGTGACAGAAACCTAAACCCCCGTTAGGAAACCTTTGCACAAGGGATGTATAATCACAAGTATGTATTAGTCCTAGGAAGGTCAGTACATTAGCACAGGTTCACCCACACAACACTTAGCAAACTAAAAAAGATTAATCAACTATATGAAGCAAAAGCACTTGACGATATTCCCGTGTGTCCTCGAGAACATTTGGTCATCTTAAGTAATATAACCGGCTTGTCCTTTGCTAAAGAAAGGATTGGGCCACTTGCTGCATTTATTATTATTGTCTTTTATTTACTCGTACTTTATTTATCTGCATTATCAAAAAATTCCTAAAAATCCGTTTGCTAAGTATTTACAGAGAATTCCTGCTCCAAGCCATTCGCCAACACCTTCTGCTCCTCGTTGGGTTCGACACTCTTACTTATCGAAAATACTATGATACACCCCCTATACTTGTGGGTCATCACCGGGTTACAAAGTTAAGGCATACGTGGCAGCATATTCCCCGAATATGCCCCTTGGTTAACGCTAGATGCTTCTTTATCCTCTTTAACGGTTCATCTGGACTTTGGACGTAACCCACTGCGTAATCCATGCCTTTAAGCGTCACCAGACACGGGCTATGTCAGCTAACCCTGCTCTCGTCATCTTGGTCGCCCCTGCCCCGCTGGTCCTTCCCTCTCCTTTGCTTTGCTCACGCTATAGCTAGCAAAGGCCACCTTTTGACCAGCGGGAGATTCCTTCCTTTTCTTGGAAGCCAAGTGGTAACCCGGCTAGCGCTTGGCTAACCCGACCAAGAGGATACCTGCATAATATATAAACAAATATGGCTGACATATATTCTATGTCGGCCGGGTTAATGTTAGGCAGAAGCCCCATGGGCCGGGTTACTCCGTAAGTCGGCCTGTCTTGAGGTGACCCGGCCAGCATTTGCTTTGATCATGCCGTACCTCGGCTAACTCGGCCTTTACACCCCGGTGTGACCCTACCCGGGGGTATCCCCCCCAACAACTTCGCTCACCATTATGAGGGGGAGTACTCGTCGTAACTTGATCTAATCTCTCAATGTATTGCACTTGTATTAGTCCATATGAGCATCCCAACAGGATTACGACATTATAGATGTAATTCCTATGGTGGATAATGTTATGAGATGATGAACTTGTTGTTATGTTGAGATATTTATAGATTCACATTATATTTTTTGGTCTATTTGCATACATTATAGGATTGCACTATATCTTATTCAATAGGATGCGAGATGGCCAGAGATGATAGAAACTGTGTCCCGATTGTTTGGATGCATGTTGTGCATGATATACGAGGACCTCAAAATGTTCATGCGGTGGTTGGACTTTGTGTCTTAATAGTCATCTTGCTTGCTCATAACTGACCTTAGGATTAATCACTAAGGTGTGTAATTGCGCGTGTATATGACTGTACCTATTTATGGGTCCATCTATCTATGTAATTCTTATATGATATATTCTTGTAGTAGATCATCTGAAAGTATGGTGTGTGTCAGATGTAGTGGAACTGGGGTGTTACTAGCTAAGTGACATAAATAGTAAACACATCTCAGGCATACACAGTCTAGGGATAAAAAGAGAAGGAAGTGCCTAATAAGCCTAGTGAACAGCAAGTGTACAAAGAGGGTACTTGTTGTACTTCTCTACCTCATGTCATAAAACCAAAAACAATACTTTATTTATTCTTAATTCTTGTTTGAGGAGTTTTCCCTTACTAGGGGAGCATTAGTGAGATGTGTTGCAACATCTCTATGATTGGACATGTTGCTCATATAAATGTTTTGCTTAACAATTGTCCATGATTCATTCTCATAACTATGCCACCATTGTTGGAGAGATAGAGATCAAGTAAACCCATGAACCCAGGTCCATTGCTCCCACAAGTGTAAAACTCTAGGTTTCATCTCTTGTATATAGAGGATTGGGATACAAATATCCCCCGCTCTTGGGGGTTATCAAGTACTTTTCTAGTGCACTTTCCGAGGAGAGTAGCTCTAAGGGTTCTATTTTTGATTGCACTAGACACTAATTTTACTTTCAGTTTTGCATCTTGCATCAGTTTTATTTTCAGTTTATTGCATATTTTGCAATCACCTAAGCTTGGTGAGGTTTACTTCTTTTACTTGATTGGGGCACAAAGAGGGATCTACTTAACTATAAATTATGAAGAAGCATACCAAGGTAATAGATACTTAGAGCATCTTAAACAGATGATGTAAAAAGCGACATCTGAAAATTATTTATGACACCAGTTTTTGGCTTTAGGACACGAAATTTAGGCACATGTTTCAGATGATGCAAAATAAGGCATCGACCAATACATTCAAACATCAAAACGTCAAAGCTTTCACACATTCGAACATCAAAACTTTGTCACATTGAAACAAAGACTGCCCTAGAGTAGAAACTTTGACAAATTCAAACATACTAGCAACTCCTCGTCGAAACTATGTATGAGGGCCTCTCAATCAACACCCCACAAAATGCATCGTCTTCTTCCCACTTGATCACCGTCAAGGGGCCAACCTGACCTTCCTTCTTCCTTTCCTCGGTTTTCTCCTTGTTCGTCACGTCCCTCACAATATAGAACTCGTACTGCACGGCCTTGGGATGAGCCTTTATGTACCTCGCCATGGCCCTCTCTTCGGCCTCGTGGGCTGCGAGTTGTCGCATGGCGAGGCATTGTTCGTTCCTCTGCATGAGACGCCGCCATCACACCGAAATCTAGAAACTCCGCCTCCCGTCGGCGCTCCACTTCTGGGAAGTTGAGCTCCTTCTTCAGCCGGCCGAACCTCCAGGTCACTACATCGTGCGTGTGTGCAGCAAGCTCCGACGAATCGAAGGTGCCGAGCCACATCCTCTCCCGGTCGCAGGTAATCTCCAGGCGGCAGTGAATCTTCAAATGCGAACTGCTCAGGGGCGACGTGCGGGCAGTCGTAGCAAAAATAAACAGGTAAGTTCAGAGGCTAACCAAAAAAACACCCTTATATTTTCACCAGCTTTTTATCTGATGCACGATCCAAAAAAGTAATATGAATGACCGAAATTTTTTGTAGACAGAAATAATACGAGACGGAATCCATATCCATACAACTACAAACATAACAAATGAGGAAGGCTAACAAGAGAAAACAAAACAGGAAATAACAGCTCAATGGTTCACATTAAACCCCGTCTCATTAAAAAAATGCTTATGGTTACAGGCAATAGGCAATACTACCTATATCACTGTTTACATGACCAATCCGATAGCAATCATTCACATGAACTGGTAACTACTAATATAAGACATTCTAGCTTTGTGAATCGAATGTATCTAGACATTTTTTAGTGTATAAGTTCACTCCAAACCTCTACACTAAAAGATGTCTAGATACATTCGACTCACGAAGCTAAAACGTCTTATATTTCCGAGCGGAGGGAGTATCTGAGACTAAGCCTTCATACTGGTATGGAATCAAATTTAATAAGAATCTGGTAACATTTGGGAGACGCTATCATCAGACACCCAATTTACTCTTGAACATATTTCAAAGGAGCAAGGAAACAGTTCATTCTATTGATTGCTATATGCCATCATCTGACTGCATTTTAAATGAAATGTAAAGCACCAAAATTAACTGCCCAGGAATACCAAATAGTGCCCCAAAAGGCAGAACCTGAGGCTTGAAGAACATCAAGATATAGCAATCAAACAATATTCTTGTGCATTTAACAAATAAGAGAAAACATGGTTTGGCATATAGAACACACAATAAATTGTGGCCATCCATAGCATGCAAAATCATCTGTTGACTTGAGTATATTGGTCATGCTATCCTCATCTAACTGCAAGCAGAAAAGAAGCCACGTACTTCAATCAAATAGGTGCTGGTTCTCAGAACTGGGCTAAAAGTTACAGTTCAATCAAATAGGTGTACTTCCATAATATTCCTTGAGTCTCCTGGACTTGTCTCAGTAAGTTCAGGACTGGAGTGCACAGTATATAATTCCCATGGAATCTACTCCTTGCATCACCTCCTCAAGCTCCCCAACAAACAAGCATACTCCCACTGAACCAGCAGCCTAGACAAGATTACACAGACGAGCAATGAGTCAGCCTCTACGTGAATTCCAGAATATTTTTGAATACCTTACGTGCAAAATCAAGCAGGATACCAATCCACGCAGACCAGAACAGGCATTGAGCTTTGTCATCAGATTGACCACATAAATTACAGCACCACAAACACTAGCATATGACTTGCACAGGCTTCTGTAGAAAAGGACGGACATGTAAAAGTATGTCCTCTACAGCTCTACTGGAATGCCAAGGTCTAGTTGCTATAATACATGATAGTACTGCATTCCATTCCAAGTGAGACATCGCAATATAGATCGCAAAAAATGGGTAGTTCTATTCATTTAATAAGGTCTAAATTGATTCGAAAGAAGGGTACAGAAGCCAAGGACAGATGGCTCGTCTGAAGACATTGACCATCTGGAGCGAAGGACAGTTGGCGAAGTTAGTGAGAGAAAGCTTGAAAGATAGGATTTTTTCGTGTGGATTAGTTGAAAAACGTAGAATAGAGATTTCAGAAGTCAATTGGGCCTTACCAGATTGTGCGACCACAAAGAGTAGTGTGCTGCGCTAGCAATTGCAAGATGGAATCACTGAAGAGGCAAACACTGAAATAGGGAAAGTGCTGCAGATGACATTGCACAATTTGCATACCAAAATAAAAAGGTGGGAACAAAACATGAATCGAAGACCAGCTGTAGAATATTCTTTTGATGATGCAACAACAAACAGAAGACACATAATACCACAATTTATGCAATGAAGGTATGAAAGAGAAGAAAACCTCGCAAAGACAACTAGACAGCTAGAAACACTGGAGCATAAATAAGAAAAACCTTCAAATATGAGTAAGGAAATTGCATAGCACATTATTTGAGTGGGCTCAGATTCGCCTTTGCTCTATCATATAACCCTAACCTCATCATCTCTTATCACCAGATGAACCTGTTTATACTGTGGAGACTGCCCTGGTTGTCACTGAACAAGAATGACCGTCCAAGGACAGAACCAGCAGTTCATAGGATCAGAAAGGATCATAGAGACGAGAGGGAGGATCCAACTTGATACCCATAGGTGCCTCGATCACTCAAAGGCACATTTAATTCAGCCACGGTTAATCATCATCACCCTCAAGCTTGACCACCATGATAAAAGGATGCATGACCATGCAATCCTACAATGTATTTTTAAATCCTGTGAATCAAAGAAACCCTGAACACAGATACAGAACCAAAATAATATACTCCCTCCGTCCTATATACATAACATAAGATGTTATTACAACCAATATAAGAGAATATTGGTTGTAGTGAGTTGGGCTCAGATTCGCCTTTCCTCGATCATGCAATCCTACCCCTAGCATCTCCCATCACCAGAACAATCTGATCCTTACTTTAGTGAATCTGCCCTGGTTATCACTAGTAAATATGACCATCCAAGGACAGAGCCCCCAAAATAAGGACTTGATCAGAACAGCTCCAGGAGAAGAGGGAGGATCCAATTTGATACCCACACATACCTCAATTGCTCAAGGGTGTGTTTATATCAGTAATAATCGATCATCACTGCCCCTCATAAGGATTCCGTTTCTTGATTATTAGAGCAAAGTGTCAACTGCACACAAGCCAGCTGCTGCCTAAAATGCTCAGAGGCAAGCCTACATGATCACTATCACTTCATATCGTTGGGACACATTCCATAGGAAAAAGGCCGAGTTAGCTCCCCCAAAAATCTTGCAAGGCAATAAACCAGCAGTCAATCTCACACTGCTGGCTCCGCCCCTACTCCATAGGGTTCCCAGCACCCAACTGCTTGGTGGAAGCGGCACCCTTAAGAGATGGGAGCTGGAACCAACCAGCCTTGAGATGTCAAACCCTCAATATATTGTACTCCCTCCGTCCTGAAAAGGGTGTCACAGATTTGTGTAGATTCATATGAATCTAGAGAAAGATAGATAGAGAGAGAGAGAGAGAGCAGCAACAGCCTTACAGTCCTCTTTGATTCAAAGGATTCATGCAGAACTATCAGATATTCCTGTGTTTCCATATTCTTGGCATTTTTGCAATCCTGTGAATCAAAGAGGACTTGCTAGGTGATTGTTGTGACAGGACGACGACGATGATGGTGATGATGGTGATGGATCAATATTCTCTAGTGAAGCTCTGCCACTGATGGTGGCAGCAATTACCCCTTGGGTACCAAAGCAAAATACCAACGAGAAAATAGCCATCGATCACCAAGTCTGCCACCACCACTGGATTCCATGCATCATGGGGTCCATCTCTACTCCCCGAGGTCACCCAACTGCTAGTTGGAGGCAGCACCCTTAGAGGAGGGATCTGGAACCACGCGCAACCAATCAGATCCTCCATCTGGTTAGGTTCCGCTCATGTCAAAAACTTATATTATGAAACAGAGGGAGTAATAGCCTGGGGAGGCCCTCCTGGGAATGCTAGTGGAGGTGCTCTAACAGGCCTCTGAGAGAGAGAGAGAGAGAGAGCAGCAGCAACCTTACAGTCCTCCTTGATTCAAAGGATTCATGGAGAACTATCAGATATTCCTATGTTTCCATATTCTTGGCATTTTTGCAATCCTGTGAATCAAAGAGGACTACCTAGGTGATTGTTGTGACAGGACGACGACGAGGATGATGATGGCGATGGATCAATATTCTCTGGTGAAGCTCTGCCACTGATGGTGGCAGCAATTACCCCTGGGGTACCAAAGCAAAATTCCAACGAGAAAATAACCATCGATCACCAAGTCTGCCACCACTGGATTCCTTGCATCATGGGGTCCATCTCTACTCCCTGAGGGTTCCCAGCACCCAACTGGTCGTCGGAGGCGGCACCCTTAGAGGAGGGATCTGGAACCACGAGCAACCAATCAGATCCTCCATCCGGTTAGGATTCGCTCATGTCAAAATCTTATATTATGGAACAGAGGGAGTAGCTAGCAGCATCCCTTACAGTCCAGATTCACGACCAAGTAGGTCATGCATCTGGATGTTCAGAGATAACAGGCCTCTGAGAGAGAGAGAGAGAGAGAGAGAGAGAGAGAGAGAGAGAGAGAGAGAAGCAGAAGCAGCAGCAGCAGCTGGAAGCCAGCCTCCACCCCATGGTCCCCAAAGCCCCTGCCCCTGCCACCACCAAAGCAGCTGCCTGAACTCGGCCTCCATGCCAGTGGTCTGGCATTGCAGCACGGACAGGTGAGCTGGCCCCGTGAGGCGGAGGACTAACTATAGAACATCTTATATTTCATTTTGAAACGGAGTGAGTACATACCAAGAAGAGCTCAAGCAGATGCACCCAGACATCGGCATCTCCTCTAAGGCCATGTCCATCATGAACTCCTTCATCAACGACATCCTCGAGAAGCTCTCTGAAGGCAACGTACGGGCCTTCCCCGAGAGGGGGATGCATAACCATAACCCCTCGGCCCCGGGTACGAAACGTTATCTGTAACGCACGCTTCCATCGATCACCACCGAGTATCCAGGATTCCCAATGATACATCACTCGCTCCATCCCTACTCCCTAGGGTTCCCAGCGCCCAACTTGCTCGTCGGAAACGCCCCCCTAGGAGGTGGGTTCTGGAACCGGCGACCAGCAAAACCATGGATCTGGTTCTAGTGTTCGCATAAACACACAAGCACGTACAGCGAGCGAGAGGGAGAGAAAGGGAGTAGAGGTACCAAATCGAAACATGGCAGAAACGAAGTGGACGGATCCATGAGGGGCGGCTCAGATCTACGGCCTGGCGTTTGCCGGAACCAACGGCCGGAAGCAACGCCGACCTCCGCCGCACGGTCCCCAGAGCACCCCCACCGCCGCATCCAACGCCGACGACGCCGCGGCGGCTGCCCGAGCGGGGCCACCATGCCAGAAGTGCGGCGGCGCGGACGGACGGGAGGGTTGGCCCCGCGAGGCGGAGGTCCGACGCGGCCGCCGCTCGGAGGCACGGGTCTGGGCCAAGGGCCGGGCCTCCTCATCGCCGCCGTTTCCCGAGTGGCCGCGGTCTCTGGCCGTTTCCCGAGTGGCCGCGGTCTCTGGTGGTGCGGTCATCGGCCACGGCGAGGCGGGACGGCCGGAGCGGCGGAGAAACCCCGGCTCCGCCGCCACACACACACGCGGCGGCCTCACACTTAAACTAATGATGAGTGAGCTCGTGAGCGAGTGAGGCGGCGAGGGTTTTGTTGGGCGGCGAGCGAGGAGGATTGACGCGGTGCCTTGCGCGCGCGTGGCTGGAGTGCTCATCCAACGGCAGGCGTTGATCCTCCAGGTGTTGGTCTGGGTTTCACTCCTTAGCAAGGCTAGTTTTCGGCCCAGTTAAGCTGGTGATCCACATCGGTGAAGTTGTACAATGTTAGGGCCTGTAGAAAATATCGGAAACATCCCCAAGAAAATCAGCTCAGAAGAAAAAAAACATTATTTTCCAAAGAAGCAAGAGAATCATCTTACCGTCGACAAGCCTGATGCTCTCTTGGTAACTGAAGTAGTGAAAGATGCAAGACACCCATCGTGGACCCTTCGTCATTGCTCAAGACTCGAGAGAAATGACTACAAGTCCGCAAGAGTAGAGACAGTCTCGTTGATAAAGAGCAGTACATCACCATTTGTCTTCAAAAACAAGTAAAATGAAACAATAAGGATTTTCGATGGAAAAAGAACCAAGAGCATTGTAAAAAAGTATTTGCGGAGTCTTGAAACAAGGTGTAAAAAGTTTCTGAATTCTGATCATGGCAAACTCTTAAAAAAGTTTACTTATGTGTCAAATATTATACAACAGAGAATCTTACAGGGCGACCTTTGAAATATTACTTGAAAGTGAGCAGAGGTGCAACAAGGAACCTTACCAGGCGACCTTGCATGGCACAAACTAAAACAAAAGTTTGCTTCTGTGCAAACACAATAGAACAGATGAGCCTTACGATAATGAGGAGCATTAGCAAAAAAGGTACAGAGAAGCTTTGGCGCTTAGCAAAGAAAATGCAAAAGGAAATGAAAATGGAAATCCTAGGATTAGAAATAGAACACACAAGGTACAGAGGATGCAAAGTTGCAAATTATGAAGCATGGTTTGAGCAAAAGATGCAGGAACCATTGTATGACCCAGAGTTTTGGATTCAAATTAAGTACTCCCTCTATTACGGATCGGAGGGAGTAATACCTCTGGATGCATCAGTTACTAAAAGGATTCATGTGAGCAGTCACAGACCATATTGTTCTAATATTTAAGTTTTGGAAGTATAAAGGGGCACAAATTTTCTCACCAACCAGTTCTCTTGACCATATCGTAGATGTATCTTAAATAATAGCACTACATCGGATGATCATACAAATAATGAAATCCATGTGAATACACTAATAAATAATTCACAAGAATCAAATGGATAACAATGAAACACAGATTTACAATGAAATCCATGTGAATACTCTCTAGCTAACCGACTTGTACATGATATGTGTAGAGAGCGATTGCATGTCCGTTCTTTAGTTTGTATTAGAGGTGGTGATGTCACTGATACATTCATTTGTTAGAAAGTAGTGGACATTCTAGCTATGTTTTTGGGATGAGTTACAGTATTGAACCATATTGTGACATCATTGTCAAGTTGACATTGTATGGGGATGCATGGTGCTACCTCGGTCTCAATGCATGTAGTGCCTTAGTTTTGAGTGCATTAATTTTGACCATAAACTTTACCAATGATATATGTGCTATTTGCGATAGGAATTTTACCATTATAACTTCATTAATGGTCCTGTTGCAAGCAAAGAATATATCCATGGAGAAAAGGGTAGAGTGGCCCCCACCCGAAAGGTACACTGCAAAAGGCAAACCATATATATACACTCATGTGTATCTCCAGGGTTCTGTATGCTCTAATCCTTCAGTTATTGATGAATTTCAGGTTAAGATTCGTTTGCTCAAGCCGTTCTATCGGAGTACAAATTTTAATACTCCCTCCGATCTCGAAATAGATATCGAAAAGTTATCTAAATTTGGAGTTATCTATATACTAAATACTAGTGTCTAAATATATCCAAATTTAGACAAATTTTTAACATCTATTTTGAGACGGAAGGAGTATTAGTAATAGATGGCTTCAATACTGTATGGCCAAAAGTAAAAAAAAATTACTGAGTGAAGCACAGGCGTGACATGTTTTCAATGTGCAAAAATGTAGGTGGCGGTGAAAAATAGACATTTTCCGGGTCTTCCACGCAGGGGAATTCATCATGTATCCAGGTTGACAGTCCAGTTCTTATCTTCACCAAGTAGTGGTCAGTTTTTCTTATATATCTATCTTGTTGGTCCGCCGGTTGGTTCATGATTGTATATCACTAACATCAATCCTGAATTATGGCATGTGTTACATAGTGAGATACCACAGAATAGACGAGGCACCCGTCAGGCTTCATCCTGTTGTCACTTCTCTGGCTAGTTAATTGTAAGTTACCGCTCCTTTTACCTTAGTCTCGTTACACATTAATTATGAGTGCACATTGGTAGTACTCATTATTGATAGGGAAAATTCTATTTTTGCCTCTCCTTGTCCGGTCAATTCCATTTCTTCCACCGTTGTTTTACATAACCGACATGATATTGCTGTGGAAAATTGGTGATATTACAAGAGAATTGGTAATGCATGATCTTTGCTTTTTACCGTAAATTTCATACCGCCTTAGATTATCGACTGCAATGCTCTTCTGGCATCACTGGCAAAAACAAAGTTTGGTTCGGCTCAAACAATCATGTTAGGCATGTGCGCAGCTGACAACATTTTACTACCCTCTTTATTACGTTGCACGTATTCATCAATTTGATTTGAATATTTTTTTATCATACAGAGGGGAAAATCCCCCCTGGGTTCCACTATCAACAGATAACGGAACAGGCATCCTGACGATGTTTAGAAAAAACCAAAGCAGAAAAAAGAGAGAGCTAAAACAAAGAAAGTCCAAAGCAACACAAAGTGCAACCATCTACCGAGAGACTAACAACATAATCCCAACATCTACATTCCCCTGCAACTCTCGGCAGCGAGGACGAACCTAAATAGTTTAGAGACATAACCTAGAGACCTACTTATTATCGCAGACCAAAGTAACATCCCAGCACAACATTTTTAAAACAAGAACTGTTTCTTTTTCTCTTAATCTCTGAATGGCTTCATCAGAGTAGGCACCGCTCCCAAATACCAGAGAAGATAACCCCTAGTTGCCTGGTGTAGCTCAAGCTTTGTTGCCAGAAAGATCTTCCACTAGCTGGATAGCCAGAATTCTCGATGTAGATGCATGCAGGCGACGAGCAGTTTCCTGGAGCTGGTTAGCACCTGACAAAAGGGACTCCTTTCTCCCTCTTTTTGTAACATGCCCGATATTTCAAGAAAGAACAAGTATAACAGATTATTTTGGATGGTGATTTTATCAACTTAAAATCAAAACAATCTCCATCTCTTAGTTTCGAAAGTGTCTAGCACAAAGCAGCCAAACCAACTAGTAGATTTGCAGAGCATTTCAACACATTTGCAATCCAAAAGAAATACTGAGTAAAATTTACAGGTCTATTTCTGGCTCCACAATAAACTCCAACCGCACTCCACATATATTTTGCAGCGGGGAATGGAAAGAATAAATGATGTATTGTTTCTACTTCATCACAAAATATACACTTTAGGTCACCAACCCACCCTCTCTTGCTCATATTGTCCTTTGTTGCAATAGAGTTGTGCCAAATTAACCACAGCCATATCTTAATTTTTGGTGGGATTCGAGCTTTCCCCCAGATGTTTAAAATGTCTATTCATGTTGTTAGCACATAACTTTTTATACAGTGACTTCACTGTAAATAAACCTGATTTGTTCAAATTCCAAATTGTAGTGTCTGTTCTGTTCCCTCACCTTGAGAATATGAATTCCAAATTTGATTTGAATATGAATTCAATATTATTTTTACTAAGTGCCAGCTTGTCATATAATGATAGTTTTGCTAATATGAATGAGACCTGTGAATTGTGAGCATCATCCCATCATCATGTTCTTAATTCAATATTTATGACCGTTTATTCTTGTTGTGAAGCTAGCTTCTCAATTAACAAAGTATCGATGAATTAACGCAGTGACAGTGCCGGAGTATTCCTTGCAATGACTAACTCAGGAAGTTGGGTGGTGGACGTGGAGAAGATCCTTACAGATGGCAAGGACCAATTCTTTCAATCCAAATCCTGGTCATCGCAACATATATACAGGGTGTCAGAGTGGTTCCAGGACTTGAACAACAGCAGCGCCTACAAGCCGCAGGTGGTGTCGTTGGGCCCCCTTCACCACAATGATAGGTACCTGCGCGAGAGGATGAAGGAGCACAAGTTTCGCGCGGTGGTGGTCTTGGTCAGCCGGAGCGGGAAACCCCTGAGGGACTTCATCACTGCCGTCAGTGCGGTGGCGGAGAAGCTGGAGGAAGCGTACGGCCATGACCTGGACGACGAATGGAAAGGAGCGAACAACAAAGAGCGCTTCGTGGAGATGATGGTCATGGACGACTGCTTCCTATTGGAGCTGCTAGCTATCCAAGATGATTGTGATAAGTCTGACCCCATCCACAACGATTATTACGACACACATGACCCCGTCTTCTCCAGGCGCTCCATGTGGCCGGTTATCAGGTCGGACATGCTGGCGCTTGAGAACCAGCTGCCTCTACTACTTCTACACAAGCTTATGTCTATTCAGGAGAGCAAGAATACACCGGTATGACTAGTACACGATCAGTCATTGCTCCAAAACCACCATAACGCCTGCTATGCAAAATACATTCTTGTGAGGCTGTGCTAGTTACGAGTCCAACTGATGTGACCTAAAAAAATTTCCCCCAAAAAGAACAACTTTCAAGACAAGGAGAAATACGAAATTACCAAAATGTTGGTTTAGAGGCTGAGATGGGCGTCGTTAAGAGTGTCCTGTGCTGTTAACTAACTCGCCGTCATCTACCGTGATGTTCCAGGAGGGTTTCGCTCAACTGGAAAAAATTATTAACCGCAAGGTGTGATGAGTGCATATTTGCATCATGTTTTACATTATTATTTTGCATTGTAGATGTAGGATCTTGTTATTTTACGGTGCTCGCGTGCACATTTTATGTTTGTTTTCACCAGGATCAGGACAGATGATGGATCCAATGGATACAATTCTTGGAGCAGCTGTGCTATGGAGAAAAGGAGTAAAAAACAACGTAAATCGTTTATTTGGAAAATATTAATAATACCAGAAGAAACCAGAAGCGAACAAGGGAGACAGAGAGTTCAACGACCAACTATATGATTGAAGCAACTTTTCTGGCCGTATAGCTCCGGCCGTATAGTTGGCACCGCCTCTGTCTCGTCAAATAGTTTCGCCCCGTGCAATTGGTTCGGGGAGACGACATACAAAACACCCAGAAATCGTCGAAACCTCACCTCTGGAAGGCATCTGGAGGGGGAACTCATCCGCAAGGGATCCATCTTCTCCCTGCGCAGATCCGGGAGGCTAAGGCATCGATCTTCATCATCTACCGCTGCATCACCACCATCTCCATCCATCCCATCTACATCTTGTCTAGATCTTGTTGTAATTCCCGTACTCGTTGTGGATTTATACAAGTACTATTCATTTATGATTGTTTCCATTACCATTGCTATGATGTTGATTGCCTCCATGTCTGAGTAGATCTCTAGTTCTTGGGGAGATGGAGAAACCCTAGCATATGACTGAGATGAGATAGATATTATTATGTTATACATCATTACGTGTATGTGTTAATTGTCTTCATCTTGATGTTGGGAGTTGTGCACCTCCTTAACATTTGCCTTTTACAAGGACTTGATGAAGGTGATTACTTGTTGGTAGAGGGAGGGATGATAGCACTTACTGTGACTATAAAGTTGTTGTCATTCTTTACGTACTAACTTAGGGAAACAAGGAGAACTCACAAAGCCATGTCCATGCCATGGGAGAAATCCCTTAATAGCACAGTAATTCGATTGATGTCGTCGATTGCTGTCTGCTGTTGTTATGAGGATGATGTGTGCATCGGTTGCTGGTTATTCGTCCTTATATGGAGCTCCTCCCAAATACATACACATTATGAGAATATTCGTTATAATAATCTCGATTTCTTAGTCTAAATTGCTAGCGGTGTATCCACTATTCCCTGAGAACGCCTTTTCCCCTATTGTAGTTCCAAAGTTTTATTACACATGCGATTCTTACTTTCTGTATTACGTTTTGCTTTACTTTAAATTACCTTGTTCAACCAAAAACACAAAAACAACTGTACTTTCCTTGCATCTTAAAGTTATTTCTTAAGTATTTCGTTTAGTTGTAGTTAAAAACATTTTAGTCTTTCACCTACTGCTCCCTGTGGGATCGATATCTTTATTTCGAAACTAGCTACAAACGATCTGTGCACTTGCAGTCATCAAGATGCTGAAATTCTTGCGTGCGTCGTTGCATCAAGATGTTGTTTCTAACGAGGAGAGGAGGGATCTTCAACTTCTAGAGAAGGTGATCGACAATATGAAGCTTACCCCCTAGAACTATATCATCAGAGTGTCACCTACACAATTCCGCAGAATCACCAATATTATTATAAAGGAAGCAGATTGTCGGAGTACCAAGAAGACATCATGCCATGGAGATGCACAGAGCGGGTATCAAATTTACGGCTAGCATGACCAACGGCCTCGTCGACGTCCACTTTAGGACCACCATGCTTTGGTGGAGTAGGGTACTGACCATGCCGCGGGTGACGGTGGACGACTCCACCGAGTACCTTTACCTCAACCACATGGCGTTCGAGCGTCTCCACTGCCGTTTCAACACCCATGTGACGACGTACGTGAGATTCATGGACAACCTCATCGAGTCTGCTAGGGACGTGGCGCTGCTCTGCTCCAAAGGGGTCCTCATGCTCGACAGCAACCAGGAGCTGGCATGCCTCTTCAACGACACTCTGGCAAGGGCGCACTCATGGAGAAGTACATGGACGTGGACGATGATAATCCCGCGCAACCAACACCTCAAAAGACTAGTGCTAGTACCGTGCAGTCCAAAGTCAAGAACCACTGCAAGAGGGCGAGCTACAAATGGCGGGCCATCCTCCGGCGCACATACTTCGGGAACCCCACTAGTAGAAAAAGAGCCTTTCGTCCACCCCTTTAGTCCCGGCTGTGGTTGGACCCAGGACTAATACTCACATTAGTCCCGGTTCCAACGGAACAACCTTTAGTCCCGATTGAAGACACCAACCAGGACTAAAGGGGTTGCGGCAGGCTGCGACCGGTGCTGATCCCTTTAGTCCCGGTTCGTATCACCAACCGGAAATAAAGAGGTAACTGTTAGTCCCAGTTCGTATTACCAACCGAGACTAAAGAAAATGGGCAAAAAAAATCTCAAGTTCCGCCACGGTAGGAAAACGAGCACAAATCCTGCCGCGGCAGGACAACGGCTCTCCACCCCCCGGGCAGGAGATCACCTTTTCTAGTTTTAAAATCATGCTAAAATATTATAAAAAAAATTAAAAATTAAATCTTTTAAACTGTAGTTATAGTAAATGATTTAGTTGTTATGAAAACTAACAAATATTAATTTCGAAATAATTTGCAAAAACATATTATGAAAAATTCAAATGACCATAACTTTTGCATACGATATCAGAAAAATACGTATAGCCTATCAAAACATGCATAAAAAAATTTCCTCTTCGATTTCAACAGCCTTAGGCCGTTTTAGATTCTTAAAATTTGAAAAGAAAAAAAAGTTATTTCAAAAATTAATTTTTTTAATAATTTTTTATGTCATATTTGAAATCCTCACATTTTTCTGATAATAATGGATATATTATTTGTCAAATTTCGATTTACAGATTTGAAGATATTATTTATGTCATATTAAATGAATAAATGGCAAAAATGAATAAAATATTAATTTTGAATTTTTCATTGGAATAAAATATTATTATTACTTATTTATTGTTGTTTAGTTAAATAGTTATTCGTAATTTCGAAAAATAAAGACGATTGACATATTGATATGAGCTAATATGATTGATATACTAGTCTTAAGAACAAGGTATAAGAGTCCTTCGTGCGAGGTGGGAGAGATGCAATGAGGAAGTTCAGCGTGCTGGGGTGGAGTGGTGTTAGGATGGGTGACCAACTGGAAAGTTTGACTATAGTGTAATTTGACCTAAGATAAAATATAGTTAGTGTGAAAAATGAGAGATGTGAGAGATTAGTGAGTCAGATAATTCAAATGTTCAAGAAAAATTTGAAAAACATTTTTAAAAATAATAATTTTTTTTGAAAAAAAACCCTTCTCACACGCTCGACACTGCCCCGTGAGGGCCTTTTGTCCCGGTTTGTGGCCGAACCGGGACTAAAGGGGAAAGCCTTTTAGTCCCGCCTCTCTAGTCCCGGTTTCAAAACCGGGACTAAAGCCCCTTACGGGCCGGGACTAAAGGCCCGTTCTCCACTAGTGGCCATGGACCTTGATTTCCCTTGTCGCTACTCTCGTGCAGACGTTCTACATAATCTTTCCCTGCTACAAGCCTAGGGACTAAAACTTCTAGCCGAGTATCTCCATACCAATGCTCACTAGGTCGGCAGCTTCCATATGTTATTCTTCTTAATAAATGCACGTATCATTCTTTTCAGCAGTTAAATAAGTATGTATGGAGCCTGCAAAAAATAACTATGTGCGGAGAGGTTCACGTCCACGATTAGTTACGCTTCGTGGCGACGCACAGGTCTAGCCTTCTTTTCTCGTGTCGCCGTCCTCCAAGGGTTAGGGATCCGATGAAGGGCACGTTGCGATGCTATTAAATGAGACAGCCATTGCAGACGACAGGTCGGAGAATTGGACTTTGGTTGTGAGACGCAATAAGAGGTTCGGCAAGGAGTTGTTGGACGAGTTATGGGCGGATGTGGACTTTCCATCACCATCATCACGGAGTTGTTGGACAAATGCATAACCGATGCATGTAAAAAATTATCCTTGAGCGTGCATAGAAGATTGCAAGAGAGATTCTTTGTTTTTCATCTTAAAATTATTATGTTATTCACTTTGAATGTTTCAAAAAAAAATATTTTAATGAGATTGTATAGTGATTGATTTGATTTCAATTCTTTTTATGTCTTAGAGACATTTGCACGTGCATGATTCTTTTAGGGTTGTCATGTCTCTTGAGTATTGGAGTTACGAGATGTATGAAATGGAGCTCAGTTTTTTTGCAAAATATGGGCATGTTTGGGAGGCCCAGATTCTTTTCATTCTTTTTTTTTTTGACTTGGAACACTCGATTCCATTACTCAACGGGCTCATCTAGCAATGCTGGTCACCCGAACGTTTATATCGTATGGCAGTGACTCATGGCACAGTTGCCTTAGTTCACGATTGCTTGCACCATAAGTCACTAAGGCATGTGCTAACTTATTACAAGATCTCGGTGCATAGCCAAACAATACAGAATTAAAATTCAAACGCATGAAGATATAAATATCTCGGTACATCACACCTTTAGGTGCTTTATCAAAGCTGGGTCCTTGTTGGAACGCCCTTACCAGATTTTGTGAATCAGTTTCCAGATTTTGTGGTAGCCAGACAGCACGTGATCCTCGCACCTCACTTGTGTTGTCCCAGATCGCGAATCCCCATCCACCTTGGCCAGTGGTTTCTTGAAACGCCCTATCAGTGTTTATTTTCAGAACATCTCCTTCTGGCTTCCTCCATTGAGCAGGGACCGCGACACGCTCTTCCTTCTCCTGGCGTGTTCGACAGAACTGCAGAGACTCAGTCTGCAAGGATCTAGTAGATCAGATTTTCATGCGAGCAAGCCTTCTCATTTGCATTAACTTTATTTCTCCAGCACCACCAGCGCCACAACATGCAACTAATCACTGTACATGTGGCTTCATCCTGCTCCAGAACTACCTGTACCACTTCCTTGGCGTTCCTGCAATCACTCATGCGATGAAGGATTTCTTCCAGCTGGAGGTCTCTCCACACTGATTTCATTGCTTTACACTTCACAAATAGGTGACCTCCATCTTCCTCTAGTCGGTGGCAGCATACACAAAGAGCATCACATTCCATTCCCCTTCTCTTTATATTGGTTTTCAAAGGCAGGCTGTTATGGGCCAGTCTCCACAAAAATTGCTTAACTTTCGGTTGGCATGCCAGCTTCCAAATTTGCTTCCACTGGAAAGTATCAGCACTCCCATCTGATGACGTTGCCGTTGGTCCATCTCTACCGGTAACATATAACCGGTATGCAGACTTTACTGAGAACTCACCTTTGCTGTCGTAGTGCCAGGAAATAAAATCTTCAAATCCCTCCCGGAATAAAGACTTTACTGAGAACTCACCGGTGTTGCTAGAATAATCTTGGCACCCGCCTCCCAAAAAGTATTCCTCACGAGATCCTCCTTCCATATAATCGTGGACTGATCTATCAGTTCGTTTACCTCTCCAGTTGCCACTCCCATTAGGGGATCATAGGACTTCGCGTACCATATATAGCGATCCATGGATCAGACCAGATGTTAACACTAGTGCCATCCCCAACTCGCTAGATTATCCCTTCCTTCAGTAGGCCAATGCCCTTCAAAATGCTTCTCTAGGAATATGACATACCCGAGGTGGCTTGAGCATGTAGGATGGATGTGTTGGGGAAATACTTGCCTTTAAGAACTTGACCACAAAGTGAATCAGGGTTAGTCAACATTCTCCATGCTTGCCTAGCCAGCATAGCGAGGTTGAAACCGTACAAATCTCTGAACCCGAGTCCTCCTTCGGTTTTGTCAGAGTTTCCCAGCTCAACCAATGGACCTTATTTTCCTTCTCCTGTTGAGCCTACCAATACCTACAGATCATCATGCTCATTTGATCGCATATGGTTTTTGTCAAGTCGAAGCAGGACATCACGAAGGTTTGGATAGCCTGTGCACAGGCTTTGATCAGTATATCCTTCCCTGCCTTTGTCAACATCTTCTCCTTCCACCCTTGGATCCGCTTCCACATCCTATCCTTTAGGTATTCAAAAGTTTTTGATCTCGATCTTCCTGCACCTCTCCGTTTTAGCATCCGCTCTAATATGTAGTTTAGTTAGAACCTGCCTCTTACACTTCCGGCTAGTATTTTTGCTAAACATAACCGATGACTTGTCGAAATTTATAGTTTGCCCCGAGCAACCTTCATACAATTTTAGTATTTTTTGCAAAGTCTTGGCACTTCTCTTTGTAGCTTTGATTAGTACCAACGAATCATCTGCAAACAGTAGGTGGTTGAAACTCGGAGCACCATTACACAGCCGGATGCCTTCCATCTGACCCGACACATCCGCCTTATTTATCAAAGATAAAAAAAACCAGCACACACATATTAAGAACGGGTAGGGTGAAAGTGGATCACCGTGTCGTAGACCCCACTGAGGTTTTATCATATTCGTGCACTCTCCATTCACCCGGAACTGATATGTAACCGAAGTTACACACAACATTATCAGCTCAATCCATTTGTCCTCAAATCTCATCTTTCTCATCATTCTCTCAAGAAACGACCACTCCACCGGTCGTATGTCTTACTCATATCTAGCTTGACCGTTGCATATCCTTCTCTACCACTTCTCTTATTTTGCATATATACGTACACTCGTAAGCCAACAGGATATTATCCGTGATTAACTGACCTAGCACAAAAGCACTTTGGTTTGGGGCAATGATTTCACTGAGCACTTGTTTGAGCCTATTAGCAAGAACCTTTGATACCGGCTAATATACCACATTACATAGACTTATAGGCCTCAAATCCTTCATACTTTCAGGATTCTTCACCTTTGGTATGAGTACCACACGCGTGTCATTCCATCCACTAGTAGAAAATGGGCCTTTGGTTCGGGCCACTAGTCCCGGCCGTGGCTGGCGCCGGGACTAATGGTCCGAACTAGACGGCCTGAGGAGGCCGAGGCACTTTGTCCCGGTCCGTAAGGAACCATTAGTCCCGGTTTGAGATACAAACCGGGACAAATGGGTCTGGGCCGGCGCGCGTGCTCCTGGCAGAACCTTTAGTCCCGGTTTGTATCTCAAACCGGGACTAATGGCCAGGCCCTATTTATATGCACCTAGCCTTCACTCTCTCCTGTTTTTTTCCTATGTGAGAGGTGGGTATAACTTTGTGCTACCTTTTTTTCTTCATATGCACTAGAGGTGTTCGGTGAAATGCCTGTTAGAGCGATGCCACTTGAGTTCACACAAGACAAAATATGATATGAGGTGCCAAAGCGACACTTAAGGTTTCTCCTCTTTGTTTTGAAGTGTCCTAAAAGGTTAGCAACTATTTTCTCGTTTGGCCGCGCGGTACTAATTTAAGCATCGTGATTGCGTTTGATATATATGCATGGTTGTATGATGCAGATGAGCCATGGATGTACGGTGACCGACACTCTGACGCTTACAGAGAAGGCATGCGTTCTTTTCGCCTTGTGGCCGAGGCGAACAAGCGGCGGGATGGTTTTATGTGTTGTCCATGTGTTGAATGTCGGAATGAGCAGACTCACACTTCCTCAAGAGTCATTCAGAGCCACCTGCTTCGGTCCAGTTTCATGTCCGGCTATAATGTTTGGACCAAGCACGGAGAAAGAGGGGTTATGATGGAAGACGGCGATGAAGAAGAGAACGATGATGACAACTACCGATCTATGTTCCCTGAATACGATGATACCGCAGTTGAAGATAATGAAGAAGAAGGGGGTGAAGAACGGGAACCAGATGAGCCCGTTGATGATTTTGGTCGGGTCATTAGTGATGCAAGGCGAGACTGCGACACAAAAAAGGAGAGGTTGCAGTTCGAGCAGATGTTACAGGACCACAACACATTGTTGTATCCAACTTGTGAAGATGGACAGAAGAAGCTGGGTAGCACACTGAAATTGTTGAAGTGGAAGGCAGAGACCGGTATGACTGACTCGGGATTTGAAAAGTTGTTGGTAATAATGAAGAAGATACTTCCAAGAAATAACCAATTGCCCTCCAGTACGTACGAAGCAAAGAAACTTGTCTGCCCTCTAGGATTAGACGTGCAGAAGATACAAGCATGCCCTAATGACTGCATCCTCTATCGCGGTGAGAAGTACGAGAATATGGATAAATGCCCGGTATGCACTGCATTGCGGTATAAGATCAGAAAAGATGACCCTGGTGATGTTGAGGGCGAGCCACCCAGGAAGAGGGTTCCTGCCAAGGTGATGTGGTTTGCTCCTATAATACCACGGTTGAAACGTTTGTTCAGAAATAAAGAGCATGCCAAGTTGTTGCGATGGCACATGGAAGACCGTAAGAAAGACGGGATGTTGAGGCACCCTGCTGATGGTCGGCAGTGGAGAAAACTCGAGAGAGACTTCCTGGACTTTGCTGGTGACACAAGGAACTTATGGTTTGGTCTAAGTACCGATGGCACGAATCCTTTTGGGGAGCAGAGCTGCAGTCACAACACCTGGCCCGTGACTCTATGTATCTACAACCTTTCTCCTTGGTTGTGCATGAAGCGGAAGTTCATTATGATGCCAGTGCTCATCCAAGGCCCGAAGCAACCCGGCAACGAAATTGATGTGTACCTAAGGCCATTAGTTGATGAACTTCTACAGTTGTGGGCCAAACCAGGTGTACGTGTGTGGGATGAGCACAAACAGCAGGAATTTGACCTACAAGCGTTGTTGTTCGTAACCATCAATGATTGGCCTGCTCTTAATAACATTTCAGGACAGACGAACAAAGGATACAATGCACGCACGCACTGTTTAGATGAGACTGAAAGTATATATCTGGATAAATCTAGAAATAATATGTACCCGTACAATCGTCGTTTTCTTCCGCCCAGTCATTCCTTAAAGAAGAAAGGCAAGCATTTCAATGGCAAGGCAGAAACCTGGACGAAGCCTGTCCCCCGTAGTGGTGCTGATGTATTTGGTATAGTCAAGGATTTGGATGTAATCTTTGGAAAGGGTCCTGGAGGACAACCTGTTCCAAAAGACCCCATTACCGGACACGCACCCATGTGGAAGAAGAAATCTATATTTTGGGAGCTACCCTATTGGAAAGTGCATGAGGTCCGCTATGCAATCGACGTGATGCACCTGACGAAGAATCTTTCTAGGCGTCCTGGGCTTGTATGGGAAGTCAAAAGATACCCCAGCAGCATGGGAGGACCAGCAACATCATAAAGGACGAGACGGCAAGCATCCCGGGCAGTTTCAAGGGCTTGCCAGCTACGCTCTTACCAAAGAAGAGAAGGAAATCTTTTTTGAAGTCCTTTTCAGTATCAAGGTCCCGTCTAGCTTCTCGTCGAATATAAAGGGAATAGTAAATATGAAAGAGAAAAAATTTCAAAACCTAAAGTCTCATGACTGCCATGTGCTTATGACGCAATTGCTTCCGGTTGCATTGAGGGGAATTCTACCAGAAAATGTTCGACTAGCCATTGTGAAGGTATGTGCATTCCTCAATGCAATTTCTCAGAAGGTAATCGATCGAGAAAGTCTATCAAGGTTACATATTGATGTGGTCCAATGTCTGGTCAGCTTCGAGTTGTTGTTCCCGCCATCCATCTTCAATATTATGACGTACATCCTAGTTCACCTAGTCGAAGAGATTAGAATTCTCGGTCTTTTGTTTCTACACAATATGTTCCCCTTCGAGAGGTTCATGGGAGTCTTAAAGAAATATGTTCATAACCGTGCTAGGCCAGAAGGAAGCATCTCCAAGGGCTATGGAACAGAGGAGGTCATTGAGTTTTGTGTTGACTTTCTTCCTGACCTTAAGCCGATTGGTGTTCCTAAATCTCGGTATGAGGGGAGGATGACTGAAAAAGGCACACTAGGAAGGAAATCAATGGTATGTAGGGACGGGCATTGACATGGGTATACCCTACAGGTACTTGAGCTTGGTATATACGGTCTAAATACATATAGGCCTACGGTGTCGCCAAGGCCCAGACGAAAGGACTCGAGTGACCTGTGGACTCTCGATTGCTTGAGAGGCAAGAAGAAGCTAAAGATAGAAAGTTTGAAGGGGAGAACCCTAACTTGTAACCGACTCGACCTGCTACCCGAAACCTAGCCTATCTATATAAAGGCTAGGAGGGGGCGGCGAGGAGGACACACGCAGCCCTAGTTTCCACAACTCTCGCCAGATTGCATCTGCGCATCATTGTAACTTTCGACTCCTTCAATAATTCCACGAGCAGACAAGCAGGAGTAGGGACCTCTACGAGGCCCGAACTTGGGTAAATCCTTTGTCCCCTGTGTGCTTGTTTGCTAGCCGATAGATGTCTCCAGCACTCCCTCCTTCTCCAAAACCCAAGTCCATAACAATGGGCATTGATGAGTTAAACCCTCGTCAATTGGCGCCGTCCGTGGGGATTGGGAGTGCTGATGTTGCAGCTTCTTCGGCCCCATCAACCGCGATCTACAACTCCGCAACAGCGGAGATTCGCCAGCTCTTCGGCGCCTTTGACTTCACCGTTCACACGCCGGCCACCCGCCCGGCCTTCGAATCCGTGGGCGACGGAATCAGCCTGGCGATTGGGAACTTCCGCTTCCAAGTTGGTCAGATGGGCACGCTTCGCATGCCTGATCAACCGACGACACCGGCAATTGCCCCGGCATCATGGTTCCCTCCATCAATCGGCACCCTCAGTGAACTCAATGCTCCGGTGGCAGTCGGGAACACGATCAGCGACAGCAGTCGCGACTCCGATCTGAGCGATCTGGCCACAGAAGATGGAACCTACGGTTCTGAATCTGAAAGTTGTGGAAGCAGCAGCTTCCCCAATCACTTCATGTGCGTCGTCATTAACGCAGGCAACACCTCCGTCAATCGCGGTAACGCCATTATCAACGGCGGTAACGGCGCCAACGGGGGGGCAGTCGAACCTCCCAGTATAATCAACGAGCAAACCGGCGAACGCGTCGTAATCAAGCTCAACGAGCAGGAGTGGGAGCGCTGCCGCGAGGCCCTACGAGGTACACCGTTACCCCTCGGGTCCCTGCAGGAACTACTGATGGGCTACCACTGGCTCCTAAAATAGGAGTTCACGCGCCAAAAACAAGCAATCGCGCAACTTGAGGCGTGTAAAAAGGCGGCGGACGAGTCGAGCCTTCGTCGCGCTGGGCTCTCCTCCTACGGAGGATCCTCTTCACGAGGCAACGAGTACATCGCCAAGAAGAGGCAGTCGCGAATGGCTCACCTCACCGAACAAGAGCGCATAGACGCCGCGAAAGTCCTCGACTTCGGCTCTATGACAGTCGACACGAGAGGTAACGTGGTCCCCAGGACGCCGCAGGCCGCGGTGACAGCAACCACCATGTACCTCCTCAACAACCAGCCACCGGCTGGAGATCCCCGAACCGCCATGCACCGATCTATGATCGCAGGTTTGGAGCTAATCGAGGCCGCCCTCGACAAGGAGCCGGTACCAGACCCAAAAAAGGGCAAAGCACTAGCAAAATGCTACTCCTCACCCTCATCCAGCGATGACAGTCACGACCTGTCTCGACACCGTCGTTCATGACGACACGATCACGACTACAATGCGCGCAACGACCTCACACAACGGAAGATCGACAAGTCAAGAGCACGACGTGCTCGGTCGACTGACTTCGAAGAGGAAGACGGGGAACTATGCGGCGCCAGATGCTTCAGCAGATCCATTAGGCAGAAGCGAATGCCTAAGGGGTTTAAACTTCCGTCAGAAAATCCAAAGTTCGACGGTCTACAGGACCCTAAAATCTGGCTAGAAGATCACATCTCCTCCGTCAGGCTCCACGGCGGCAGTCGAAGTACTGCCATGCAATGCTTGCAGCTACAGCTGCAGGGCGCCGCCCGAGCATGGCTCAATAGCCTCCCACGCGGATCCATTCGCAGTTGGGATGAGCTGGTCTATAGCTTCGTGCGCAACTTTAAAGGCACATACAAACAGCCTGCATCAATCGAAGAACTGAGATGCTGCCAGCAAAGATCTGGGGAATCGCTGCGCTCATACATACGAAGGTGGTCCATCATCAAGAACTCCGCGGAAAACATCTCGGAAGACCGTGCGATTGATGCATTCAACGATGGCATCCGTCGTCTAGAGCTCAGGGAGGAGCTGGGCTGCTCAAAGCCCTAGACCATCGACCATCTGATGGAGATCGTGAATCAGTGGGCTGATGGAGAAGATTCGGTAAAGAACCGCGCTCACTCCGACGAGAAGGCAGAACTCGAATGCAGACACGACCGCCGAGGCAAACGCCGCATGCGCATCTACGACGACCGTGACGACGTCAACATGGTCGCAGCCGGCTACGCCGATAGACGCGACGACAACCGCAACAGCGGATACCGCAGCGGTGGATACCGCGACTCTGGGAAAACCATGCAAGTATGGCAACGCCGCACTCGCGACGAGGCGCCCGTGACCTCCATCGAAGGAAAACTGTCCGGACCATGCATGGTACACTTCTACATCGACAAGCATGACGGCAAGAAAAAGTCCAGCCACCTCCTCAAGGACTGCCGCGAGTTCCTCAAACTACACGAGGGATTGGTTCGGATGAACCGCAACGTAGTCGAAAGAGGCTACGGGGCCGCTCCAGGCGCCGTGGCACATGGTGCACCACCACCTCCACCGGGGCCACCACCGAACGGAGCTGCACCGGACCAACACCACGGAGGAGAACCGTACCCACGGGCCATGGGTACCATGATGATCCAAAAGGGACGCCCCTCCAACAGGGTGCAGAAAGCCATCACTCGCCAAGTCAACTTGGCCACGCACTCACCACCATCCACCACTGAGTACCTCAGTGGCAGTGAGTCATGCATCACCTTCGATAAACGAGACCACCCGCCTCAAGTACCTCGCCTAGGCCATTGCCCCCTCGTACTCGAAGCGCAAATTGGAGGCTTCGACATGAGTCGCGTCTTCATGGACGGCGGAAGCGGCATCAACCTCATATTCACGAGTACCTTGCGAGCAATGAGGATCCCTCTAACTTGCTTGGAGGCATCGGACACAACATTCCACGGCATCGTCCCAGGGAAAGGCGTATACCCCCTAGGCAAAATCAACCTCGACGTCATATTCGGCATGCGAAGGAACTTCCGGCGCGAGCGCATCGATTTTGAGGTCGTCGACTGGCCCTCACAATACCACTGCATCCTCGGATGCGTCGCGTTCGCTAGGGTCATGGCGGTACCCCACTACGCCTACCTGCAGATGAAAATGCCAGGTCCCAACGGCGTCATCATGATCAACGGAAGCTTTGAGCGATCTGACAGCTGCGACAGGGAATTCAATAGAATCTCCCAGTCCTTCGGCATGCAGGAAGAGCTCGCGCGATTGAAGGAAACGACAGACAATAGCCTGCCTCCCCCGAGCAGGCCAAGCTCACCTGATCTCTCCTTCGACTCATCTGTGCACACAAAGAAGGTGCAGGTCCATCCGACAGATCCAGCCAAAACGGCCCTCATCGCCAACAACTTGAGTCCCGCATAGGAACTTGCGCTCGTCGAATTTCTCCGTGAGCACTGGGAAATTTTTGCTTGGTGTCCTACGGACATGCCAGGAGTTCCCAGGGAATTCGCCGAGCACGCACTCAACGTCAACCCCGACGCAAGGCCAGTCAAGCAAACAATCAGGCGACTGTCTGAGCCACGAGCGCAGGCAGTCGGCATGGAGATCAACAGACTCCTCGAGGCCAAATTCATACGCGAGATCAAGGAAAGCACTTGGCTCGCCAATACGGTGCTGGTGCCAAAAAAGGACACGGGTATCCTATGGATGTGCGTGGACTTCACTTCTTTAAACAAGCACTGCCCAAAAGATCACTTCCCGCTACCACGGATCAATCAAATCATCGACTCCACCACTGGATGCGAGCGCCTCTGCTTCCTCGATGCCTACTCAGGCTATAACCAAATTCGAATGAAGGAGGAAGACCAAGAGAAGACCGCGTTTACAACGTCCTTCGGTATGTTCTGTTACAACACAATGCCCTTCGGGCTAAAAAACGCGGGAGCCACCTACCAGCGGTGCATGCAGGCTTGCCTCAAGGAGCAATTGGGTCGCAACATCCAAGTCTATGTCGACGACATAGTAATCAAAACGAAGGAGGAAGCCTCTCTAATCGACGACTTGCGCGAAACATTCGCCAACCTCAATCATTACTGGATTAAGCTCAATCCGAACAAATGCGCCTTTGGTGTACCATCTGGGCAGCTGCTCGGGCATCTCATCTCCGCGAGAGGGATTGAGGCAAAACCGAAAAAGATAAAGGCCATACTGGCCATGGAGAAGCCAAAGAACATAAGAGGCGTCCAGCAACTAGCTGGACGAATCGCGGCCCTCAGTCGATTTATCAGTTGAATGGGGGAAAAGGCACTGCCCTTCTATCAGCTCCTCTGCAAAGCTGACAAATTCGAGTGGACCAAGGAAGCGCAAGAAGCATTCGAAGACCTCAAGCGCCTGTTATCCACCTCGCTAGTACTAGTGACTCCACGAGAAAGGGAGCCACTACTGCTATACATCTCCGCTACCAACCAAGTGGTTAGTACAGTGCTCGTCGTCGAGTGGGCCGAGGAAAACAAGGTCCATGGCGTACAACGCCCGGTATACTACATCAGCGAGGTCCTCACGCCAACAAAACAGCGGTACCCGCACTACCAGAAGCTGGCGTACGGCGTCTTCATGACCGCCCGGTGACTGCGCCATTACTTCCAGGAACACCCAATCGTGGTAGTCAGCGACGCCCCATTGGGACATATCCTCAATAACCCCGACGCCACGGGACGAGTCGCGCTTTGGGGAATCGAACTGTCTCCACGAGACATCACATACGAAAAGCGCGACGCAATCAAGTCGCAAGTTCTCCCTGACTTTCTCGTGCATTGGATGGAAAACCAACTCTCGGACAAACCAGATATGTCCTACCTCTGGACAATGCACTTCGATGGATCCAAACGGAAAGACGTAGCAGGAGCAGGTGTCATATTGACGTCACCTCAAGGAGACAAGCTGAAATACATCCTGCAAATGCAGTTCACAGCCTCAAACAACGAGGCTGAATACGAGGCCCTGTTGCACGGGATGAGGATGGCAAAAGCCTGCGGCGCAAAGAGGCTCATCATATATGGCGATTCCAAGTTGTTCGTCAACCAAACAATGCACGAGTGCACCACACTCAATGACAACATGATTGCATACCGCGACCTCTACGATACACTCTAGGGAGACTTCAATGGTTGCGAGTTGCGACATGTAGGTCGCGAAAGCAACGAGGAGGCGGACGCACTCGCCAACATAGGCTCTACCTGCGCCCCCATACCACCTGGGGTATTTCTCGAACGCATCTGCGAACGCTCCAGCAAGCCAAAGGCCGCAGAGAAGAAAACAAGCGCAGCAACAGACTCGGGGGCTACGCCACCCAATGAGCAAATGGCACTCGAAAACTTGGAGCCAGACATAGGACTCGAAGGGCCAATGAGCGTCATGATGATCGAACAATCCTGGACGCAGCCGTACATTACATATCTCCTCAGCAAGCGCCTACCGGACGACCCGACGGACGCACGGCACATCGCACGACGCTCCAAGGCATTCGCTGTTATCAATGGAGAACTATATGAACGCAGTATCACAGGCGTGTTACAACGATGCGTCTCCCTGGCCGATGGAAAAGTAGTCCTCCGCGACATACATTAAGGAACCTGCGGACACCACGCCGGTAGTCGCGCCCTCGTTGCCAAAGCTCTACGAGCTAGATTTTACTGGCCCACGACCATGCGCGACGCCAAGGACATAGTCCAAAAGTGCAATGCTTGTCAGCGATTCGCGGACAAACCACACGCTCCAGGCGCAGAATTAAGGCCTATTCCATTGGCCTGGCCCTTCGCACAATGGGGGCTTGACATGGTAGGCAAGCTCCCAAGGTCCTCGAAAGGAGGCTACGTCTATCTTTTGGTCGCAGTCGACAAATTCACCAAGTGGATCGAAGCCATGCCGGTGACCAAGCAATCGGGCCACAACGCGGTCAAGTTCTTCGAGTCCATCGTCTACCGCTTCGGCGTGCCGCACAGCATCATCACTGACAACGGGACGAACTTCACATCCAAGGAGTTCCAAGAATTCTGCAAAAACCTGGGGATCAACATCAGCTATGCCTCAGTCGCTCATCCACAGACCAACGGTCAGGTGGAAAAAGCAAACGGGCTCGTCTGCAGCGGCATCAAGAAGCGACTCCTTCAACCACTCGAACAAGCTGCGGGTTGCTGGCCAGATGAGCTCCAATCCGTACTCTGGAGCCTACGTACAAATCCAAACAGCGCCACAGGCTACACGCCATTCTTTATGGTGCACGGGGCAGAAGCGGTACTACCCGCCGAAGTAAGGTACAAGGCGCCGCGCATAGTCGCTTACAGCGAACAAGAGTCATCTCTTGCACTCGAAGACTCCGTCGACCTCCTCGACGAGGCGAGAGAAATCGCCGCAGAAAGGTCCACGATCTACCAGCAGAACCTGCGCAACTACCACAGTAGAAGGCTTCGCCCTAGATCCTTCGTCGAAGGTGACCTGGTCCTGCGACTGAAGCAGCAGGGGCATCTCAAGCTCGAGTCCCCCTGGGAAGGACCATACTTGGTTACAGAAGTAATCCCAGGTGGCGCCTATCACCTTCAAGACCTAGAAACAGGAGTCGCATACTCCAACCCTTGGAACGTCGCACAACTGCGACGCTTCTACCCCTAGTTGTTTTACTTTTACATGGCAAATAAGGCTAACCAGCCAAGGCTACTTAGCCACACACTGTACCTCGTACTGTTCTCCAAATAATAAAAGCTAAGTGCCCCAAAACTCTGTGTTTTTTTTTCTTTTCACTTCTGTTACTATTGTACTCGGGGGCTACGCCACCCTACACACATTTGTTCTTCGAACTAATAAACGCGACATCTTGAGTAGCTGGCACATCAATCGAACCCCTTAACGCAAATTCAACCCAGCTGCAACGCACCTGGCAGGTTGATAAAAGGGATGGCCAGGCTAACGAAAAGGACTCGCATAGTGCAACGCACCTTACGCTTACAAAAGCTATTTGTACGCGTTCAACAATAAATTACATACAAATATATATATATGAACTTTACAACACAAATACACTTATGTGTAGGATACAAATCTGGTTACTGCTGCAATAGAAGAACATTGGTTTGCTCCTCGAAGAAGTCGACAATCTCCTCTGCTAGGCGGTCCACCGCTTGATAGTGCGGCACCATATTCCAAGCAGATCCGGCTGGCGGTGCTGGCAGACCGGAAGCTACGATGGCGACATCCACATCAGGCATGTGCAATCGCACCATCGAGAGGGCAGCCTTGGCACCAGCCACCAACTGCTACCTCACGCACTCGCGAACCGCGGACATATCTTGAAATTTGTCCAGGAGAGCCAACAGGCTTGACGGCGTGTCATCCAACGGGAACATCGCTCGGAAGATATTCTTCAAACATGACTGCGACTTCTTCAGGAAGAGCAGCACACGCGAAGCGCGATCCTGCAGGGTCGCCAATGCAGTCGCACGATCATGATCCACCCAGAAGTATCCACTCTCTTGGAGTTGCTCCTAGGTGAGACCATGAGGGCGGATGGCAATCCTATCCCTCTCCTCCTGCGGACAGTGTGCGCTAACAACTACACGAAGCAGCACCAACAACATGAGTACAACATACCACAGCGACTATCTACAAAGGAAAAAGATGAGGACGGGCAAACTAACACTTAAACTGGTCACCCAACTGCGTCACCTCGCCAAGCAGATACTGCTCGCGGGCGGCGGCTTTTTCCGCCTTTGACTTCCACACATCTGCGTTACCACGGATCAAGGGCAACTCACGCTCCAGCTGCTTCACGCGGTCGCGAAGTCGCGACAGCAAAGACAGCTCCTCTACCCTGGAGCACGGCAGTACCACTGTCTCATCAAGAGATGATGGGTCCTGGTTTCCCCCTACGGGACCACTCGATGTGCCCTACCACAGATCAAGACAGAAGCAAATAAGGCGACCAAACTAACACAAAGGCAGGGATAGCATATGCATTCGGGATAAGCATAAAAAAATATTCACAAGCACACTCGCCAGCAGGCATGTTCTTAGAGCAAAAGGACAATTCATCATCTACTACACAAGCTAACTACGGAGCAGCTGGCTTCTTCGACTTCGACGCCTTCGGAGGCTTCATCAAGTCCATGGCAGTATCCGACGCCACTGATTTTCCGCCTGCCCCTGAAGCCGAAGCTTTCGCCGCCTTCTTAGCGCGCTGGAGCTCCTCCGAATACTTGGCAACGGTATTAATCAAAGAATGGCCGTATTTGGCACAGGCAGTCGCAAAGGGAGCGAAAACTACCTGCTGACCATCCGCGCCAACAGGCATTGTCTTCGACACCGCAGAGGGATCTATCTCGACTCCGTGGGCCTGCACCATGGCGAGTGACATCGTTGCACCAGCCGCCCGGAGGGAGTTCTTGTAGGTAGAAGGCACGCCCCCGGCGAGCGACTCCACCAGCTCGTCCATAGTATCGACCTGCTCCGCCTTTGGCATCAACTCCTCCTGGAGGCGACTAAGGGTGACCTTGGTCTTGGATAATGTATCCCGGACGGCGGCGCTTCGATCTTCGACCGCGGACACCGCGTCGGCCAGAGCGTCATCATGACGAAGGGCCTGCGGGTCAAAACTCAAGTCGCCAGCATCTACAAAAAATGGATCAAACTTCTAGTGCCACCGGTAAAACTCCAGAAGCAGAGAAAAGCATCAATCAAAAATCCATCAGTAAAAGGTACCTGAGAGGGCCTTGGCGACTAAGAATAGTTGCTCCTCGAACAACTTCTCCCTGGCTGCAAAAGAGGCGCGCAGATCCTCTTCGCGCTTTCGGGCATCATCACGAGCCACGATTGCCTCATCGCGCCCCTTGACAGCTGCGGCCAATGTCTTCTCCAAGGATGCGACATTGCGCAGAAGGGCGTTATGCTCAGCTACATGGCAGTCAAAATAATTGGCTATCAGTCGAACATACCAAAACAGAGAGAAGATGAAAGGAACAAGCGTGGAAGCACTCACTTTCTACCACGCGGTGACGCGTCTCCAGCATCGCATGCTGACGACCCATCGCCATCACCTGCTCCGCCACTCGCGTGGCCTCCTTTACAAGGAGCTGTTGCACCGATCAAGGAATCAGAGAGGGCAACAGAAGGCGTTGACTGCCAAAATACAAAAGAAGGAAATATATACTCACATGGTCCTCTAGCGACTCCGAAGAAGTCTGTTGAGCTGTCATCCGAGCAACTATTTGATGCTCCCCTCCGTGAGGAGAGCTCGAAGAATTATGCCCGGAGTGGGCCGCCGTCGGAGGAGATGGAGCGCGCTCGACTTCTACCTTGGCCCTTGAGGTCGCGACTCCTGATTCCTTCAAAAACTCAACGTCGCCAGAAGATGACGATGCCTCTTTACTGCAAGACCAAGTTCGCATTAAGAAAAGGCAAAACTCCAAGGCACAGCCAACAAATAGAAAACAGAAAAGAATGAATGTCCTCTTAAACTTACCAGTCAAACTTGTCAAGATCAAACGTGGCCTCCACCGACTCCGACGAAGACTCCTTGGGCAATCGCATCTTCTTGCGAGAAGATGGTGCTACAGCCCTCACAGGGACGACGGGAATTGGTGACTCCGCGCCAACAACTGTGCCTTCTGGAGTTGAAGGAGTCGACGCATCGGAGTCCTTGCTGCGCGAACGCTTGCGAGTATCCGGGCTCCCAGACTCGGGGGCTTCCTCTTCCACATCAAAAGGGATGGTCGACTCAGACTCATCCTCTTCAAAAGTTTCGCGAGGAATAATGCCCTCAGGGAGAGGAGGCATGTAAGGCGACACCGCCCAATCTTGCATACAAACAGCAAAAAGGAGCAAGTAAGCAACAGAAAAGCAATCGCGAACATAAGCTACTACGTAGCACGACTGTACCTCGGGAGGAGGATTCGAAGCATCGAAGGGAGGAACGACTGGCTCATTCGGAAGCACATCCTTGAAGGTGTACTTCGTGACCAGTCGCACCCTCTTATCTACCTCACTCGCAGACATGCCATCAGCAGACACACGAGTGACATCATCAGCGCCACCCCATTGAAACATGGGATGGACCCTAGCCTGGAGAGGCTGGACGCGACGACGCAGCCAAGTCCTGACAAGGGCGCAACCTCCCTCTTCTGCGCCTATGCGACTCTCGAGGTCGCAGACGCATTGATATAACACATCTGTCTCCGCGAGTTCGGAAGGCATGATCACGTTCTTCCAAGAACGCATCTTCTTGCAGGGAGTCGCGGGTTCGAAAGGCGAGAGTCCAAAATGCTCGTCCTGGGCCTTCTGGTCGCAAACATAAAACCATCTGTCCCTCCATCCCTGGACGGACTTGGCGAGCTTGATGTCGAAATAGGTGGCGGATGGGTCGACATGGATACCACAACCACCTACGTCGTAAACTAAAGAGCCAGATGCAGACTGACGCTTTAGCTTAAATAAGCGTTTGAAAAGGCCAAAGTGCGGCTCGATTCCGAGCCAGCACTCGCAAAGGGTGATAAAACAAGAGATGTGAACAATTGAATTTGGGGACATCTGATGGAGCTGGAGCCCGTAGAAACAGAGGAGATCCCTAAGAAAGGGGTGGATAGGCAAAGAAAGGCCGCGAATGATGAAAGCAAGAAACATCACTCGAAACCCAGCGGGAGGCACAAGAATGGTCTCACCGCTAGGGACGCGCGCGTCGGCGACTGCTGCAGAAATAACTCCATCTTGGCGAAGAAGACGGAGATCGGACGCCTTGATGATTGAAGGGCGCCAAGCGCCATTGGTCACGCGGGTGCCCGCGACCTTCTTTTTCCCGCCGGCGGTGGCACTGGTGCCCGCAGCAGCGGAGCCACCCCTCTTCTTCGCCGAAGCAGCGGTGGCGGCGGATTCAGCGGCAGCACCTCCTTTTTTCTTTCCCATTGCGTGGTGGCGATGAGAACGCAGAAAATAACTTGGAAATGAGTGGAGATGGTCCAGAGCTGAGGAGGAGATGAGTGCAGGAGAAAAGCATAGGAGAAGCGGCAATGGCGATGGCAGCAAGGAAGAAAAGGGCGCAGATGGAAATTTATCGCCGTAGCATCGCTACTTAACCCCTAAGAGATGCAATCCAACGGCTCGCAAAAACCCTATTGGACGCGTGGCACATATCGCGCTCGACACATGGGGAAGAGGAAGCGCGAACCGTCCCTCCACCGTGTGGAAATCGAGGAGGCACAGTTAATAATAAGATTACGCACGCCCAGTCAAATCAAAGTCAGAAAGTGGGACCCACCGCTTGTCACGTCCCGTCAAAGCCGCTCACGCGGGCAACTGAGGTCATGAAAGCGTCAGCACTGACGTTATCAACAGCTACGCAGTGGAAAACTACGACTACTTTAGTCCTTGCTAGAGTCTTCGACTCCACCAAGCACTCGGGGGTTACTCCCATAGGGAGCGCTGGTCGCGCACCCTATGATTATTTGCACAAAAGCTGTGCATCGATTACATCAGCATTCGCGGATCATGGCGACACCACCTCATATTTTCCCTACAAAGAGATTACGTCTCCTGGGTTGCCCGAATCATCTCCGCGATGATAAAATTCGGATGTCGCGCTTATAGCGTGAAGGTAAGACCTGAATAAAGGCCTGGCAACGCATTTAACTGTGCACTACCAGAAACATATCCGTGCCTACAGGCACGATGAACATGCCTTGACGGACGCGTTAAGTGCTCACACCCATATAACTGGAATTCGACTCCTGTAAGACCTCCGCGGCCTGAGTCGAATTACGCCAGCACTTTTCCGGATTCGAGTCCGGGGACTCGAGTTCGAGTAGATTGCGTTGTTTCACCCTAAGGTGGTTAACTGATACCGATACTTCGGCTATATCAGGCACGTATATCAACAATCCCTATGACATAAATGAAAACAGTCGAAAAACGTACTCATTTAGGCACTCGAAGACTTCAAAAAGTACCCAGTCGAATCTGCGATTCCACTGGATACTCGGGGGCTACTGACATGGGTATACCCTACAGGTACTTGAGCTTGGTATATACGGTCTAAATACGTATAGGCCTACGGTGTCGCCAAGGCCCAGACGAAAGGACTCGAGTGACCTGCGGACTCTCGATTGCTTGAGAGGCAAAAAGAAGCTAAAGATAGAAAGTTTGAAGGGGAGAACCCTAACTTGTAACTGACTCGACCTGCTACCCGAGACCTAGCCTATCTATATAAAGGCTAGGAGGGGGCGGCGAGGAGGACACACGCAACCCTATTTTCCACAACTCTCGCCAGATTGCATCTGCGCACCATTGTAACTTTCGAATCCATCAATAATTCCACGAGCAGACAAGCAGGAGTAGGGACCTCTACGAGGCCCGAACCTGGGTAAATCCTTTGTCCCCTGTGTGCTTGTTTGCTAGCCGATAGATGTCTTCAGCACTCCCTCCTTCTCCAAAACCCAAGTCCATAACAATGGGCATTGATGAGTTAAACCCTCGTCAGGCAGTCTTTCACTCAAGCACACTACACAATTCCACCACAGTGGCTCTGTATATCGAGAAACACAAGAATATTCTACGCTCCGAAAACCCGGGGAAGCCTGAAACCTTGATTAAAGGGGAACACGAGAAGAATTTTGGCAATTGGTTGCAGACACATCTCATGAATAACACCACTGTTGGAGATGAGTTGTACTCATTGGCCAGGTTACCATCTTCGACTATATGTACTTTCCAAGGGTACGAGATAAATGGGAATACATTTTACACGATCGCCCAAGATAAAAAGAGCACCAACCAAAACAGTGGTGTCCGCTTTGATGCAACAGATGACAATGGGCAGAAGGACACATATTATGGGTACATAGAGGAGATATGGGAACTTGACTATAGACCTACTTTTAAGGTCCCTTTGTAGTGCAAATGGGTCAAGCTGACAGGAGGTGGGGTACATGTAGACCAAAAGTACAGCATGACAACAGTGGATCTCAACAATCTTGCGTACATGGATGAACCATTCGTCCTAGCCAACGATGTGGCTCAGGTTTTCTATGTGAAGGACATGTCTACCAAACCGAGAAAAATGAAAGATAAGCAAAAGAGTACAAAATACGATGAGCCAAAGCGCCACATAGTTCTTTCAGGGAAAAGAAACATCGTGGGAGTGGATGACAAGACAGACATGTTAGAAGATTACAATAAGTTTCATGAAATTCCGCCCTTCAAAGTGAAAACTGACCCAAGCATCCTGTTAAATGATGAAGATTCTCCATGGCTACGGTGCAGAAGAAAAACCACAACACTAGATGTTGGTGATGTGTAATAATCTATTAAACCTTTTATTTGAGACATAAATCTATGTAATGTATTAAACCTTTTATTTGAGACATAAAGGTCCCCTTTCATGTAATACATCTTGCTCAATCAAACTAGACGTTGACGATCGGGTTCTGAGCCGCGGGAGGTGATCACCCAAAGAGAAGGAACCATCACAAGGGAAGGAACCCACAAACACTAAGGATATGTAGCACAACTGAAAATTAAAATACATAGCACAACTAAAAATTAAGAAACATGCCTAATGTTGGAGTGATTTAATCATGCCCCTGCCTAGCCCTGTAATACGCGCCACTGTAGTCGTCGTAGTCGTCGGCGCCGTCGTCGCTGTCGTCGTCGGGGTCGTCGTAGTCGAACCTTGAAGGTTGGGCACGCGTGGGCTGGGTTTTAGGGTACCGCAGGCGAGGGTTATTGCTGGTCGTGTTGTAGGCCATGACACTCTGGAGAGTCCGGCCGCGCCACCACAGCCGACGGCCGGCCTCGTTGAAGTTCGAAGGAGGTGGGTCGTCCTCCTCGTGCCTGGCGAGCGCCCTCTCACGCCGATTGATGAAGAAGGCTTCCCAAGTCGGGAAATAGTCGGGATGCCAGTTGGGATTCCTCCGCTGCTCTGGCGTGAGCTCGAGGTAGTAGTGGTTTGTGATGGCCATCCGGCGCTCCACACCTAGAGGGACAGGAGGGACCGGCACGCCTCCGGCGCTCAGCATTCAGCCGATGGGGACGCGGTAGCCCGGTGGGCAGGGGTAGTTCGAGGCGCAAAGCGCCTCCGCCTCCCAGGTGGTTAGAGATACGATGGAAGCCATGGGAAGAGAATGATGAGTCTGGATGTGATATGTAAATGGAGGCCAAGCATACATATATATACTAAAAATGGCGGGAAGACAGAGGTGGGAACCGGTGGAAAGCGCGGGAACGCAGTGGCGCGGGAAACTTTCATCTCGAGTGGGGGCTCAAACCGGGACAAAAGATGGGGGGCCTTATCTGGGGGAGGCTTATCTGGGGGTGGCTAACCTTTAGTACCGGCTGGTGGGTGCAACCGGGACTAAAGGTGGTTTTTGTGTCATCTAACAAAATTGTCGGTGGGATAAGGACGCGTGGGTAACCTTTAGTACCGGGTGGGGGCTCAAACCGGGACTAAAGCTGTCGGTAGGATAAGGACGCGTGGGTGGACGCACTGCTCGATGAGATAAAGCATGTAGCGCACGATGCCCTGTCGGAGGAAGAAGACAAAGTAGAAGCGGCGCCATGCCTATAAAAGGAGCATCGATACGCCATGGCAAGCAACTCAACAAGCCAACATGGATCGAGAGTTTCATCCCCATGGATGGAGGAAAGGGTCGGGAAATCTCCCGTGGCAGAACTTCTGGAAGATGCCCTTGGTGCACACGCCCTATGGCATCTTCGGAAGTTTTGCCTCGGAAAATATTTTCCTGCTAGCCCGTGAAAGACTCCATCTCCGCCTCCCTGGGGTTAGAGGTATGGTGGAAGCCATGGGATAGAGTGGAGAGAGGCGGCAGATATGAGTCTATATGTGCTATGGCAACGACCAAGCCTACACATATATAGTGAGAAATGGCGGGAAGTCAGAGGAGGGAAGCCTAAACCCTAAACCCTAAACCCTAAAGGGGCTACGATCCGGAAGAGAATGGGCGGGAAAAAATAAGGCGGGGTAGACGATCCGGGGCCCCCGGTCTAGGGTTTCGCCGGAGGAAGACCACCGGAGCGTCGGAATCACATGAAAATGGCAAAATGGTTAATAGTTTGACTAGTTAGAATAATTATTTTATAAAACAGAAAATTGATTTGAATCACTTATTCAAAAATATGCAAAATATAATAGTTAATGCATTTTTAAATTGAAAATGGCAAAATGGTTATTAGTTTCACTAGTTAGAATAATTATTTTATAAAACAGAAAATAGATTTGGATTACTTATTCAAATTCAAGAACTTTTCATGTTGAAATTTTTCTCAAATTCCAAAAACTGTAAAATTCAAATGTTTAAAAAATATGTTAATTGAATTTTTTTTAAACAGGCGCGCCCTGGGGTGAAAATTTTGAAAAAAGGACCTTTAGTCCCGGTGCGTGCTATACACCGGGACTAAAGGTGTGGCGTTGGCGCGCGCGCGTTGGGCGGTGCCGAAAACCCTTTAGTCCCGGTGGGCGGCACGCACCGGGACTAAAGGGGGGACCTTTAGTCCCGGTATGGGTCTTTAGTCCCGGTGCATTACACGGGCCGGGACTAAAGGCCTTCTCCTTATTATGCGCGTCCCTTCACTCCCCCACCATCTCCACTACTCACTGCAGGGGAAAATCGCGCGCGAGCTAGGACGACGAAACGACGCCGGCAGGCTGTCCGTCCGTGCCGCCACCGTCTCACCGACGAACGCCGCCGCACCACCGCCTCTCTAGCCGCCGTCATCCGCGTCGGCCAGGTAATACCGACGAGCGCAGTAGATTGGCGCGCGGCCACGCGCGCAGCAAGGGGAGGCCGGCGGTGGCGCCTGGGGACCGTGCGCGCAGCGGGTGGAGGCCGGCGGCTGGCAGCTGGCGAGCGGGCGCAGGCGCGAGCCGGCCAGGCGCCGGCGGCTCCTCTTTTTTTGTAGAATTGTAATATTATTTTTGTAGTGTAATAGCTAGTATATATAGTGTTATATTATTATAGTATATAGTAGTGTTATATTAGTAGTGTAATATTATAGTATATATTATAGTATATAGTTCAAGATGGGAATGGGCCGGGTCGACCCGCCGGGTCACTGACCCGGCCCAAAATACCGGGGCCGTTGGGGTGCACGGGTGAGACCTAAATAATTTCTAGGCCAACAAGGCCGGCTTCGACTGACCCACTGGGTCGACGGGGTCGACCCGATTTCTCTCCCGCACACGAGCGGCCGCATAGCGAAGCAGATTGCCCTAGTCCGTCGCCTTCACCCTCCCGTCCCCTCCCCATCTCTGCCGCCGCCAGAGCTGCCCTCCGTCCTCATCGCTGTCCCGTTCTTGATCGGCGTCCCACTCCTGGAGTACCTCTGGAGGTCCGGCCTTCGCCTTCGCCCTCACGCCCCCCTCCCCATCTCTACCACCGCCGGAGCTACCCTCCGTCCTCATCGTCGTCTTGTTCCTGATCGGCGTCCCACTCCTAGAGTTCCTCCGGCGGTCCGGCTGTCGCCTTCATCCTCACGCCCCCCTCCCTATCTCTGCTGCCGCCGGAGTTGCCCTCCGTCCTCATCGCCGTCCCGTTCCTGATTGGCGTCCCACTCCTGGAGTGCCTCTAGCAGTCCAGTCGTCGCCTCGGTCGCCTCCCAGCTCGGCAGCTCGCCGTAGTCCCCGTGGCCTCCTAGATCGGCAGTGCAGCCTGCTACAAGATCATCGTCTTCCTCCCCTTCATCTCGGTTAGTACTCAAATCGTCTCTAATGCAGCATGTGTTTTCTTGGTTTGGGGAGCATCCTGTTCGAGTTCTTGAGGATGATGCCGGTTCTTGTTTAGTTAGTGCTACTGATTGTTAATTCGGCAGTCAAAATCAGCTTCTGAACCATGTTGAGTCAAGATTCAGCAGCATGGTTGGGTCTGGGTCAGTAAAATAAGATGACACCCTGTGGACTAATCAACAGTACTGAATTTTAGTCTGGCTCAAATGTGTGCATTTCTGTATGTCATTGTTATACTTGTACACATTTGCAGTACTGAACCATATTTGCTTAGTCTACTATCCATGCTTCAGCCTGAACCATATTTTCTTTTTACCAGAAGAGTTATATTTCAGCTGTCAGCTAGATGTAGTACTCCCTTCTTAATTGTTTTGTAGTTCTCCCTGTATAGAATTACCTATGTACCAGCTTAGGTACATACACGCCAATGGTTCTGAATGGTATGTCCGCTTTATCTCATGTAGTATGGTTCTGAATGATTCTGTCATCAGAAGTGTTTTTATGTTGGTCACGTAGAGTTGAGTATACACCAACTTTAATATTCAGGTTAGTGCAACATCAAGTTTTTGGCATAGGCATATTTCCTTTATATTCAGGTCAAGCTGCAGCTGCATGTTTTCTTTTCAGGTCAAGCTGCAGCTGCACTATATTCATTTTCTATTTTCTAGAATTAAATAACAGACTGATTGTATACACAACTTGAAGGGCTACATTTATCTACAATGCTAACTACATGGTTTTTCTTTGTGCAACATTTATCTACAATGCTAACTACATTTATCTCTAATGTTCATATATTTCAGAATCATGGAAGAGGAAGAAGGGTCTCATGAAGCTAACCGAAGTGCTAGATCATTGTTGATATCCAGTGTAACAATGACAAGGGCTCCACCACCCTCATGGTTGTCTCCTTCAATAAACATTTGCAGAGCTTATCATGGTGAGCTTTTTTGTTTCTTTTCTAGGAATGCAACTTAAGAGTTGGTAAGTTCACATGTACTTGTAATGTTAACTCCTTAGTCCTTTTTTCAGAAGGGCATTCACATGATCCTGAAATGGTAGACTTCGAAGAAGATGGTGATGATGAAGAAGATGTGGACTATGAAGAAGAGGAAGAAGAAGATGATGATGACGATGGCGAAGAAGAAGCTGCAGGAGATTTTGCTGATGAAGATGAGGGAGTTGATGATGTTGACATGGGAACATTCTCTGAACCTGGAAGAAGATTTCTGTCAAAAGTGTGGAAAGAGTATGACCCTATTCGTGCTGATGGCATAGTTATAGCTGCTGTGTGCAAGCATTGTGAAACAACAATTTGTGCTGAGCGTAAACATGGAACAAGCTCATTGCGCAAACTCTTGAAGAGGTGCAAAGAAAGAAGGAAGGTGCTTAGAGTTTCTGGCCAGCTCAGTGCCTCAATCATGACCCCGTATGGAGTCGCAATAGGTCATTGGACCTTTAATCAAGCATTAGCACGAAGGGAACTCGTGAAGATGATCGTGCTGCATGAGTTGGCATTTTCTTTGGTTGAGTATGATGGTTTTAGAAGGTTTGTCTCTAGTCTAAATCCAAGTTTCAAGTTTGTTTGTAGAAAAACAATGAAGAATGATTGTGTGAAAGCTTTCAAGGAAGAGAAGCGCAGCCTACAAGGGATCTTTGGAAACTTGAAATCTAAGATATCTTTGACTTCAGACATGTGGACATACAATAGAACAGTGGGGTACATCTACATTACTGCCCATTTTATTGATGAGGATTGGAAGCCACATAAGAGGATAGTCAAGTTCACCGCTATGGAGACGCCCCACACTGGAGTTGCAATGTTCAAAGTCATGGTGAATTTTGCAACGGAGTTGCACACAGAAGACAAAATCTTTGCGATTACGCTTGACAATGCATCAAACAATGGTGCAATGGTGAAATTGCTAAAAGACCATTTGTTGACCAAGAAGTTGCTTCTTGGTGGTGGCAAGCTGTTCCACCAACGTTGCGCTGGTCATGTCATCAACCTGGCATGCCAAGTTGGGCTGAACTTTCTAGACCCAATGACCAGCAAGATACGTGATAGTGTCAAGTACATTCGAAGCTCAGAAGCTAGAAAAGAGAAATTTTAACAAATAGTAGACCAGCTAGGTGTATCATGTGGCAAGATTCCAAGTCTTGATACGCCAACTCGTTGGAACTCGACCTTCATGATGATCGATACAGCAAGAGAGTATCGTGGAGTGTTCGATTCACTAGCCATTCAAGATACTAATTATCGGCCCTTCAAACCGTCATTTGAGGATTGGGAAAATGTTGATGTTATTTGCAGGTTGCTAAAGGTATTCTACGAAGCCACAAATGTTGTATCGGGTACAAAATACCCCACCGCTAACTTGTATTTCCATGAAATCTGGAAACTAAAGCACACCCTGGATCAGCGGCACTATGAAGAGAACACTGATCTTGGTGAAGTGGTCATGTACATGAAGAGAAAACTAAAGAGATATTGGAAGCTATCTTGGTTAAGTTTTTCCATTCCAGTGATTTTGGACCCACAATTCAAGCTGAAATACATTGCATATCGATTTAGCTCAGAATTTGGTGCTGAAGCTACAACAATGATCGCTAAAGTAGAGAATTTGTTCAAAGATCTGTTCAAGGAATACCTCCAGTTGAATGGAAATGGTTCTGATTTAGACTCGATGACTCAAGGAGGCGACGATGAAATGGTTGGAAGTGCTCAAGACCCTATGGCTGACTGGGACAAGCATGTCACACAAAGTGCTCAATCAACAAATCTGAATTCCTCTGAACTTGATTCATACTTGTCAAAGGTTCCCATCCGCCATAATGATCATTTCAACATCCTTAGCTGGTGGCAGACAAACTCAGTTGAATACCCAACACTGAGTCGCATGGCAGCAGATATCTTGGCGACTCCTGCCTCTACGGTGGCATCTGAGTCTGCTTTCAGCACAGGGAAGCGTGTGTTATCAGATTTTCGAAGTCGAATGACACCCAAAACAGCTGAAGCTCTTGTTTGCCTATAGGACTGGATAAGAGCCACATGTAAAGCCATAAAACACAAGCTTTTATGTTTCTTATTATGCTTGCACTTTACAAATTCATCAAAATCTGTTTTTGTTTTCTACAGCTAATAGTGAGCGTAGCATGGCTTCAATTCATGACATAATAATGGAGTTAGAAGGTATAACTTTACATGCTTTCTTCCACAATAAGTCAATAACTTTTCATGCTTTCTTCCACAATAAAGGAAATCCTACTCAGAGTCTAGTATTGTACTACTAAATAAATTAAGATTATGAATAAATTAACCGTAAGATCTGTTGCTCTTGTTGTATATAAATCATCGTCATATTAGTGTATGCCTTGTAGTTCCAGATAAGCTATTTTGTAGTTTCGCAAAGCTGTAGCTTAGATGATATGCATGCTCATAATCTGTGGTTTTAGATGATATGCATGCTCATGAGTTGTGGTTTTATTGAGATAGGTGCTATCTTCATATTTGTTGTGGTTAAATGTTTAGAAACTATTGACATCTTTTTTATTGTTTTATATCCTGTTCTTTGGTCTGCCTCTCGAGGCTTACCATCCTATTTGGCTATTATTCTCTACAGATGCATATCTTCGTGAAGAACCTCACCGACAAGACTATCACCCTTGAGGTGGAGTCTTCTGACACCATCGACAACGTCAAGGCCAAGATCCAGGACAAGGAGGGTATTCCTCTAGACCAGCAACGCCTGATCTTTGTTAGGAAGCAGCTAGAGGACTGAAGGAATTTAAATTCCTGATGTTGGATCATTTAAATTCTTGTAAGATATGTTGGAGCAATGCACAGTAGCATGGCCTTGATATGTTGGATCACTTAAATCTGCACTGAATGTTACTCCTGATGTTTTCTAGTACTAGCTCCCTTTAAATCTGCACAGAATGTTACTCCTGATGTTTTCTACTAGCTCCCTTTAAATCTGCACTGAATGTTACTCCTGATGTATTTCACATCTGAGTATCGGCTTATGTTACATCTTGATTTTGGGTCGGCCCTGAGGTACCCAATGGGCCAGCGAGGCCGTAGGATTTTCTCGGAATGGGTCGACCCATGGCCCCTAAAATTGGCCTTGGGGCCACGGGGCCAGGTCCAAGGCCAGGTCCGGGCCGGCCCATTCCCATCTTGATATATAGTATATAGTAGTGTAATATATTAGTAGTGTAATATTAGTAGTGTAATATTATTATAGTATATAGTATATAGTAGTGTAATATATTAGTAGTGTAATATATTAGTAGTGTAGTATTAGTAGTGTATATAGGAATTATTTGTATATAGGAAATATTTGTATATAGGAATTATTTGTATATAGGAAATATTTGTATATAGGAATTAGGGTGGTAGTGCTCACGGGCAGTCGGACTTAGGGTTAGGGTGGTGGTGCTCGCGGGCCACCGGACTTAGGGTTATGGTGGTAGTGCTCGCGGGCCCCCAGACTTAGGGTTAGGGTGGTAGTGCTCGCGGGCAACCGGACTTAGGGTTAGGGTGGTGGTGCTCGTGGGCCACCGGACTTAGGGTTAGGGTGGTAGTGCTCGCGGGCAGCCGGACGTAGGGTTAGAGTGGTGGTGCTCGCGGGCCACCGGACTTAGGGTTAGGGTGGTAGTGCTCGCGGGCCCCCGGACCTAGGGTTAGAGTGGTGGTGCTCGCGGGCCACCGGACTTAGGGTTAGGGTGGTAGTGCTCGCGGGCCCCCGGACCTAGGGTTAGGGTGGTAGTGCTCGCGGGCAGCCGGACTTAGGGTTAGGGTGGTGGTGCTCGCGGGCCACCGGACTTAGGGTTAGGGTGGTAGTTCTCGTGGGCCCCCGAACTTAGGGTAAATGTGGTAGTGCTCGCGGGCCCCCGGACTTAGGGTTAGGGTTAGGGCATCACTAGAATTTTGCTATTGTTTAGTATTATTGTAGCAAATTGCGTGTTCATATTATTGTTTAGTATTATTTTATGCAGCAATATTGAATGAAAAATGTTATTGTGTGCATTTTGTAGAAAACTATGGATCCAATCCAGAGAGACCTAGCACAGGAAGAAATTCTCGAGGATATGATCAACGACACCCCCCATGTTGATCCACCCGAATCTCCGTCGATTTATCTGAACCCCTTCGGTGAGGGAGAGGAGGTCGACCGAAATGATCAAGGAGAAGCCGACGGCTCTGGTGGTGGAGAAGCCGACGGCGAGGTATATATATGAAGTCTGGTGATCAGTAGATGCATTAACTGAGTTGTATATATATATATATAAATTGACGAATGTTTCTTCTCTTAGGCCTCCACATCGAGCAAAAAATATTCCAAACGAGGCCCGGCCAAAAAGTTGGACGCAACTACGCGTTATACAATTACGCGGGTATCACCACGGGGTGAACTGGTGGAACCCGAAAAGGCTAAAACTGTATTTAAACAACAATACGGATTTATGGTTAGGGATCACATCCCGATCACCGTTCGAGAGTGGAATAAGACCAAAGGGGTGAAAGAGGGTGAGTATGTCGCCGACAGGTGCAAAGAGGGTCTTTGGAATGACCTCATGACACATTTCACCCTGCCAGAATGTGAGGATGTGCCAACACAGCTGCATTGAGGAAGAAAGTCAAGAAGTGGACTCTTACGAAGATGGCCGAACTATTCAAGAACTGGAAGAAAGCATTATGGCAAAAGTATCAGAAGACGAAGAAGACTCCTAAATTTGAATGTTATCTAACGAAACAACAGGCTAACTGGGATGCATTTGTGAAGTACAAGGAGTCACAACCTGCTATGGAAATGTCAGAAAAAACAAGAAAAATGCCGCGATGAAGAAATATCACCATCACCTGGGGCCAGGGGCTACGTGGCTGCCATGCCAAAGTGGGATGCTAAAGAGAATGAGTTGCTTGCTAAAGGGATCACTCCAGAACCAATACATGAAGAATGGGATCTGAGGGCAAGGAATTGGTTCCTTGGGCATGGGAGTGAGTATGACGAAAGTACAGGGGACCTTATTTGCACTGATGGGATTAGGATACCCCGGGATACATGGCAGAAAGTGGTGAAGGAGATTAAAGCAGGGACAACAAAGTTTCGTCCCGATAGAGAGAAAGACTTGCTGACAAAGGTCCTCGGGAATGACGAACGCGGAGGACGTGTACGAGGCCTTGGCCCTAGTTATACGTGGGAGATGGGGTTTCCCAAAGACAGAGATACTTATAGGAGCCGAGAGAGAGCAAAGAGGCGACGGCAGGAGGAGGAGGGAGACAGGTTCACCGAGTTGCTAGGAACACTTCGAATGCATCAGCAACAGATTGACGAACTTCGAGGAGCAGCGCGCCTGCAAGATCCTGTACTTGATATTACCGCCGTCCCATCTCAGCGGAGAAGCAGCGTGGCTGAATCGGAGGTCCCTTCTGACGATGCACGTATGGTAGATGGCGGTCCCAGCTACCCCGTGGATGGAATCAAGGAGCAGGCATCTTGTGAGCTCCATCAGAAGGTGAAGAACCTATCCATCAAGGTGGCGGTCGGATGTGCTTTACCTTGTCCACCTGGCGCACGCTGGCATGGCCGTGAGATTCCAGCTGGCTATGCTAAAGTTGTTGTGGATGAAATCGCAATGGGGTGGGACTCAATGGAGCTTGACATCCCTGGACCTGAAGGTGAGAGGACACTCGGAGAAGTACTGGGTGGTATCATTCTATGGGACAAGAACAACATCAAGCTTCCAGGCTAGACGCCAAAGCCAACACCGCCTCCGAGTGGTCGCATGTCACCTTCACCTCCATCACCTCCAAGAAGCCCACCCCATGACTACGACCACCACAGCCCGAGTCCATCTCGATCTCCGCCGCAGCCTCCGATTAGTACTAAACGACGTAGGAGCCCAAAACGACAAATGTCGCCCCTCCCAAGAGTACCTCATAAGAATCTTCCTATCATACCTTACGATCGTACTGACGAGGAAACCGACATGATCGTAAAGGCCGAATGTGTTGCGCAGCTTCAAAAGAAGAAACCCGAGCCCACCCCGGTATACACCGAGAAGCAAAAAAGCGTATGCACTTTCTTTTCTGAACACAAAATCACAATATGACTTGCACCATAAGCCAGATGACTATCGACGCACACTTTAGAAGGAAGTGAAGAAGAGCAAATCAAGTAGAAGTGCAAGCGGGAGCAAATCATCAAGTCAAAGTGCAACCGGGAAAAGAAAGGACGTCCCCCCAGCTCGGGGAACATGCCAAAAGATCGACCCCACCCCTCAAGGTGGTATCCCATGACATTCCCCAGCAGAATATGGAAGAAGCTGCGAAGCTTGCGGCCTCTATGAATGTGACTGTTGAGGAAGTGCTAGGTTCCCAGGACGACAAGTTACCCAAGGCTCAGATAGTCCCTACATATGTCCCAGGGAAGCCTCTGGTCAGCTTTGAGCAGTTCCAACAACTGCCAACACAAATGCGGAGTTTACATAAATGGTACTTGAAAGCCGTAAAGTAGGAGAGAATAATGATCGTGGCGAAAGTCCCACATGACTACTACTTCCGAGAAGAAGAGGTCCATGTTGAGTTTCCAGAACTCTTCCAGTTATACATTTTCGACGCCCTCGACAAAAGTCTCATGAGTTGCTATTGTCTGTAAGTTGTTGGATTCATTGTCTATATATAAGTTGTTCATTTTTTCAGTTGTTCAGTTCATTGCATGTAATTATCCTAATTATATCCTTTTGTACTCTATTATTATGCAGAATGAAGATCATGGAATGTAAAAGAAGGTCAATCTTCAGTGTTGGGTTCATTGACCCAGATAAAATACATTGTCAGACGCTAAATGATAAACCCGAGGACACACAGGAAAACCTTCTAAGGTTTCTAACGGAGCAAAATTTCTATGACCACATACTGTTTCCTTACAATTTCGCATGAGGGTCTTACTCTATTGTACACATTCTCTTTTGCTTACTCGATGTTAAGTGTAATTGATGAGTTACTGATGTATATATAAACGTGTACAGTTTCCACTGGATTCTCATGGACATTCAAATTGATAAGGGAAGAGTTGAAGTCATGGACCCATTAAAGAGACCCCTGGAAATGTTTAGGGACATGCAGGACATGCTCCAGAGGTAATTTTCGCGCTACATCGGTCTCTTTCGTTGATTTCCTGAGATATCACGTAATAAATAACTCATTCATTTTCTTTACCGGGTAGGGTTTGGAACCAGTTCAAGAGTGCGGTTACGGTGACTTTAGTGAGAAGCTGACGTTTAAGTCGGTCTCGGTAAGTAGTACGCGCATCTCTTTACTTCTAGTTTCAATATAATTATGATGCTCGATTATTATTTTGATTGAATTCTATTCTCGTAAAGTGCGCGAGGCATCCACCGAAGACGAATCTATGTGGATTCTACGTTTGCGAGTTCATTCGCACGTTTACCAGTGAGCTGAATGATTATAGAGTCGATGTAAGCAATACATTCATAACATTATTTTTATTACCGTCACTTTTTGTTATCATGATTGATATTCATATTGATCTCCTTTTCTTATATAGTTCGAGAAAATGGGGGATCAGCTCCTACCACAGCAACGCGTAGTAGCAATTGCTGAAGAACTGGCAGGATTCTTGATGAACGAGATGATAGATGATGCCGGAGAATTTAGTGTGAATAGGCGCCGATGATCCCCGACCGTGTAATTGAATAGACGGGCTCTAGTCCCGATAATTGTGATCTCCATGTGTAACTATCATTTATATATTTGTATGCTCGATCTTAAGAGAAGTTATCTTATGTATGAACGAACATGTACGGTATGTGGTAGCCTAGAAAACTATTTTGAAATGAAAAAAAAGGATACAAATTGAATTCTCTGCCGCGGCAGAGAAAGTGCCTAAAATTCTGCCGCGACAGAGAACCATTTGTCCCGGTTCGTAATACGAACCGGGACTAATGGGGGGCACCCAGTGCCCGCAGAGACAGCCACGTGGATGCCCATTGGTCCCGGCTGGTAAGAGGGCCAGGACTAGTGGGTGGGCCTTTAGTCCCGCCCCTCCAGTCCCGGTTACTAGGACCGGGACTAAAGCCCCTTACGGGCCGGGACTGGAGGCCCATTTTCCACTAATGATCCTTCATGCATAGGGCCTCCATTCAATACAGTAAGCACTTCGGTGGTGACTTTCTCACCCACTATGTCCCAACATTTTTATAGAATATGGAAGGCATACCATCCAAGACAGGAGCTTTGAGATCACCGATGCTTTCAAGTGCTTCTTTCACCTCCTACGTTTTGAACTCCCTGTAAAGAAGTTCGTTCATTACAGGGGTAACTCGAGGGTCGATGTGATCCAAGAGTTCCTCCATATGTGTGCCTACATTAGAGGTAAAAAGATTAATAAAATAGTTAGTCATCACCTCTTTCATGGCCCCCTCCTCCTCCACCACTCCTCCATCCTCCTTTCTTAACTTTTTTATTCGATTCATCCTTTTCCTCTCCGATGCAAATGAATGAAAATATTTGGTGTTACAATCCCCTCCTTTCATCCAGTTTGCATGAGACCGCTTCTTCCAGTACAACTCCTTTTGCTCCTCTAACCGGTTAGTTTGAACCTAAGGATTTCTTCCTTTTTCACCTTGGTCAGTCCAATACTCTTCCTTCTCCATCCTTCTAATTCTTTTTTTCAGTTTTTTGATTCTCTTATCAAGGTCACCTAGCACATTTCGACCCCAAGTCACCAACCCACTCAAAACCTCCTTCAACGCCCCAGCGAGCTCCTTTTGCTTACCATGCACTTCATTCACCCATACATCTTTAACTATCTCTTTGCGGTCTGGTTCCTCCAGCCATTGTGCTTCAAATTGAGGCAATGAGCCCCGAGTTGGGTTGCGCCTCACTCTCTCCATACCGCGTGTCTCAATGATGACCGGACGATGGTCTGAGTGCCTCGGATCTCCATTGACCACCTTAACACCAGGGAACCTATTTCGCCAACCCACATTTGTTATAGCTCTATCAAGTCTCTCTCTTATATACTTGTCCGCCTTGTGGCTATGATTTCTCTAGGTGAAAGCATCACCTAAGAACCCCAAATCTTCCAACTCATAATCCTCCAACGCCTCCTTGAACTGATCCATATAAATTTGTTGTCTCGGCACACCTCCTTCCATCTCCCACGAATGCAAAATCTCGTTGAAATCCCCTGCCATAAGCCATGGCTTGTTGCTCTGACCTTTTAGAACCCGAAGGAGCTTCCACGTATTCACCTTGTCCTCCGTCTTTGGTTCCCCATAGATCCCGGTAAACCGCCACACAAAACCATCTGCTTCCGTGATCTCCGTATCAATTTGATACTTTGACATGAATGGGAGCACTTTTAGGTTCACTTCACTCTTCCAGAATATTGCTGGACCACCACTTTGTCTGACACTATCCTTCACCATCATATTCGGCATTCCCAACTTCCATCTCAGCCATTCTATCCGTTTTTGCTCCATTTTTGTCTCCGACAAGAAAAGAACGTCGGGGTCCTCCTACTTCTGGAAGTCCAGAAGTCCTTGAATATCTAGGCCATTCCCCAATCCCCGGCCATTCCACCAAGTTTCATTTTGACTCGTAGAGTTGCTCTGGCAACCCTGCTTCAATAGAGTTGTTAGTCTCAACGCCCTCCATGCACTGCTCCTTCACTTCCTTCCCTCTCTTTGGTTTTACCACATCATCTACCTCCATTTCACCCCCTCCCTCTTCTTACCTGTCAACTTTTGTGCTCCTTCCTTTTATTCCTTCTTATCCTCATGCCACCTTCTTGTACGTACCACCATTTCCCTTCCCCCCTTCCTGCTTCTTCTCCTCAGCCATCACTGCCTTCAAATCATCCTTAAAAACCTTCTCCGACCCATCTCCCTCCCCCACCACCATAGGGGGTTAGCGCCCCTTCTACTCACGCCCTCTCATTAGCCCCATTATATATCTCTCCTTTTACCCTTTTTCTCACGACCTGCTTTTGATCATTGAAATCCAGCTAAAAGGGCATGTATGCCCCATGTGTGGTTTTGGTAATTAATGACAATCTCTATGGACTAATGTGTAAATTGAGTTTCACTTGTAGGTTTTTCTATTGGCATCGCTTGGACCATGTGTTGGTTTCAAGGTTGAAAAATAAGAAGCACTGTCCAAGGGCTTTGTGCCTATTGGAATCAAGTAGTAGAAGAAGAAGATTAGTGTCTTGAAAAATAAGATGGAGTTCATCATGGCTATTTTCAAGACATCATCAAGATATGAAGGTTAAGCTCAAGGTTTGTCCATTGACATCGCTTGGACCATGTGTTGGTTTCAAGGTTGAAAAAGAAGAAGCAATTTCCAAGGGCTTTGTGTCTATTGGAATCAAGTAGTAGAAGAAGAATATGGAGTTCATCATGGATATTTTCAAGACATCATCAATATATGAAGGTCAAGCTCAAGGTGCACCATCTCTAAAAGATATCATGCTTGAAGCTTGCCATCCTCGGCGATTATGGAGTAATGAAGACAAGTTCAAAGAAGAGGTTTCCCCATGGAGTACGTGGGAGCATTTCACAAGTCTTCATCAAGCAAGAGCAATCAAAAAGGGCGATCCATCTTGGGAAGGACAAGATGGTCTACATCAAGCTCAAGTGGAATTCTCAAGGCAAAGGTATGATCTTGATATGTTTTCTATTTTACCGGTCTCTTGTAGTGTTCGGAGACCGGATTTAGAATAGCTAGTCGTACTATCAAGAGGGGCTCTCAAGTGGGTGACTCGATCGTATCTTTTGGAGATAGCTCAAACATTTGCATACATAGCATCATCATTCTTGGTTGTTGTTTGGTTCATGTCGACGTGAGGATCTAGAGCTTGTGGTTATCATCATAACAAGCTCTAGTTCATCAAAAACGGATTTCCCTTTGAATATCTTATTGCGTCTTTGATCTTGCGGGTTTTCCGGCTCCACGCCTTGGGAGATATCTCACATATATATTCATGGTGTTTTCTCCCTTGGTGATACCCAATATTTCCAACAAAATTGGTTTCATCTTGTTTGGAGTTTGGATGCAAAAGTTTTGGCAGTTTTGGTTCTGGACGATTTTCGTGACTGGTAGTTCCAACGGGCCGCCGGTAGTACCGCTAGGGCATTTTTTCCGGGCCACTTCCGGTCGTCCCAGTTTCGGTTCAGTAGGGTCTCTCTTTTGGTGTGTTCTGTTTGACGGAACTTTAGTCGGATGTTCAGGCGGTAGTACCGCTAGGGCATTTTTGCCGCCAGTAGTACCGGTGTAAATTCCGGCCCAACTTCCGGTCACCATGATTTCGGTTCAGTACCCTCTCTATTTGGTCTCGCCGTATTTGTCGAAACTTTAGGCGGTAGTACCGCTCGGACACTTTGCCGCCGGTAGTACCGGTGGAAGTTCTGGCCAGGATCGTGTTTTCCTCTTTCGCGACGTTGTTTCTGACCGTTGGCTGGGTGCCAGCGGTAGTACCGCCCACCCAGCGGTACTACCAGCCGTGCACGAATCTGTGCATAACGGCCAGATCTAGGAGCCCTTTAAAAGGGGCTCCTCATCCCCTTCATGGGGTTAGCTCTTTTCTTGGTTATTTCCCTTCTCTCTCTCCTCCACTGTTGACCTTGAAGAGCTTGCCCTCTCCCTTCCCCCTCTTATGATTCTTGCATCTTTTTGAGGGATTTAAGAGAGGAGATCTATATCTACAAGCCCACTAAACCAAATCCTTTCTTTGTGAAGGAATCCTTGGGATCTAGATCTTGGAGTTTTGTGTTCTCCTCTTGTGTTCTTCCTCGCTTATTCTCCCAATAGCTTTTGTAGCTTTGGTGGAATTTGAGAGTGAAGGACTTGCCTCTTGCATTTGGTGCATAGGTTTGAGTTCTCCTCGAAGATTCGACGAGTTTAAGCTCTTGGGCTTGTTTCTCTTGGGTTCTTGGAACCCTAGACGGTTGTGTGGAGTTGTGGTGTGTTCTTGAGGCCTCCATTTGAGTTGTGGAGATTTCTCAAGCTTGTGGCCTGTTGTGGCATTGTGGAGCCTTTCTGGCATTTCTTGGGAGCCCTCCAATTGAGTTGTGGAGATTTCCCCAAGCCTTGTACAGGTTCGGTGACCACCCTCAAGTGTCCCATAGTGGAACATGAGTAGGCCTTTGTGACGAGCTCACGGGAGAATAGGGTGAGCATGGTGTGGCATCGGTGAGATGCGTGCCTTTGCATCTTGAGGTGAGGCCTTGTGTGGCGTTGGGTGAGCATCGAGCCACCACACCTCAAGGTAAGCCAGTTGTGGCGTTCGGAGGTATTGCGCCATCGCACCTCTCCAAGAGAGATATAGCTTCTTTAGAAGTGAACTTCGGGATAACAAATCATCGTCTCCGCATCTATCGATTATCTCTCAACCGAGCACTTTACTTATGCAATTTACATTGTGATAGCTATCATGTTTGAAGTATTATATCTTGCTATCACCTTGTTTCTTGTCTTGCTTAGTATAGGTTGTTGGTACACTTAGTGAACCAAGTCATTATAGGTTTTGGCTTGATAAATTAAATGTTAGTTTTATTCCGCATTTATTAGAGCCTAAGCCGCAATAATTTTAAAACGCCTATTCACCCCCCTCTAGGAGACATCCATTTCCCTTTCACCAGCTACTTCGGTTTCATCCCATTCCCTTCCTTTTCCTTTGTAGCGGGCAGCTTAGGTGGACTCATGACTCCTTTTTCCCCTCCATCACTACTTTTACCACTCTTATTAGACAAGTTGTTTTCCTTCCTCCAGGTTGGTTCATCACTTCCCGATTTACTTCCTCCGATCCCAAGATTGTAGTGCCTTCTCCCCATATTCTCATTCCAACTCATCCTTGGCTCCTCTCTGATAAATATCCTTGGTGGCATCCATCTAAGCCACTTCCCGTACTGCGGTTCTTCTCCTTTCTTTAACTTGCTCGAACACTCCTTATCAACATGACCAATGACACCAGACATGAAGCAGAAGTCAGGGAGATACTCGTATTCAAAAGGACACCACATTGTTCTTCCTTTGTCATCTACCTCAACCATTGTTCCCCTCATCAGAGGTCTTGCAATAGGCATCTGAACTTTAATTCTTAGGTATTTTCCCATTGCTAACCCATTCTCCACTCCATGTACCTCCACAAATTCTCCAATCCTCTCACCAATTGATTCTCCTGTGTCTCTACTCATCATACCAATGGTAGTTTGAAGATACGTACCCAAATTGGGACGTGGCTGAACTCATAATCATCATTTTTTGTTTGCATCAAACTCTTTCATCACCAATAGACTTTTTTCAAACATCCACGGGCCCTCCTCAATAGCCTTCTTTCTACATGAAGCCTGATGGAATGTGAATAAGAATATATTCTCCCCCATCTCCTTACAATCAATACCTTTCATCAGACACCAGATCGGACCAAGGGCTTGAGCGATCGCCTCATCGTACGCAAGTTTTTTTGCCAGAAGCTTCCCAACCGCCTTCTCCCTTCCCATCTGCATCCTCCCCGCACCTGATCCTACAAACTTCACTCATTTCCTCTCCTCCTCGGACAACTTCAATCCACGCATCATCCCTTCTACACTCTCCATAGCGCGACTAGGGAATCAGAGAATCAGGGAACCTAGGTTGGGTGTATTACAACGGCGTGCCTTGGCACACGCAGAGGGCTTTGACGTTGTCTATGACTTAGAAATAAGATAGAGATGAACAAATAGTGTAGAAAAGACAACTCATAAAAAAGGTTAGGATTCAAATAACCTATAAAAAAGGTTAGGATTCAAATAACCTGGGTTATATCGTGTATGACTAGATGGTGCGTTGCACTTCACACTAAGCAGTACTAACAAACAAATCAATCGAATACAAATACCAGCGTTCTCCGCTCACGCTTTGATCATAGTTGGGAAGAGCAAGCATGGCTACTATAGTTGGGAAGAGCAAGCATGGAGTAGCCGACGATGCAGGCCACAGCCGACCTGGCGAGCCCGCAGCCCCTAGCCGCCGTGATCCCGGTGCCTTGATGGTACAGAGCAATGCATCGATGAAACAGAGTCCTGACAAGGTTAATATTAGGCTATTAGTATGTGTGCCAGAGTCCTGACAAGGTTAATATTAGGCTATTAGTATGTGTGCCAGTGGTACTCCAATCAAAGATGTAACATCAGATCCGCTTTAATTGACTAAGAGCAACACTAGCGGATACCACAAAACGAAGTACAACAAAATAGTTTGATGGTTTACCGCATACACGTTTTGCCTATGATAAATCGTCAGGTCAAAGCAGATCCCACATTATAGCAAAATAGAAAATTCATTATTACAGTATACCAGTTTACATTGGTCTACTCTGGCACACTTTCCTGTCGAGAAACCATAAACTAGAAGACCACACTCGACTAAACTACTGAAAATAGACTCGATTATATACTACCGAAACTAGACACTGATTCAAACAGACCTCAGGAAAGAGTTTGAAACTACTGACAATCTCAAAAAATAGACTTGAATTCTCATCGTCGCAAGCTATTTTCTTTCTCTTAATATCTCAGAATTTGCAAGTTTCAAGCACACCCTCAGTCTCTTTGTCCATTCCACTAGGTTACATGCACAAAATCAGGTGTTCTACTTTGAAGATCTTGAGCCGCTCTCTCCTCTTCTTCAAACAGCCCTTGCGCTTCTCAAATGTGACATTCTCTCTCCTCTTCTTCATATCTGCATGTTCTTCCGAGGAAATGTCGATGCTCAGCCCCAAAGCAACCTCTAACATGTCATTCAAAGTTTCAAACTACAAAGCCAAAAACTAAAATCAGATAATAATTTGGTGAATTCAAACCCCAACTAGAAAGGGAATGAGATTACTTGTCACACAGTTCCAGCAACATGTCAAACGAATAGGCAGTCTCCAGAGCGAAGTACCCGACGAGGATGTATTTCAGGTTCTTATACCCGGCTGCCGTCGCATGCACAAAGTGGAGGGCCTCCAAGGAGTGTCTGGAGTCGCGAAGATTGGAGCGTTGGCAGCAGGTGCCGAGATGGGCACTTCACCACAGCAAACATTGTTTCATTTCGTAAACCAAAAAGTGTTCAGTTTCTCGATAACTCGAGACAGAAACCATAGGTAGAGTTTGGGGTTACATGACTATTTTCCACGCACGCGCTGAAGTTAGGTCCATTCTATGATAGAACTGCAAAAAGAACATCATTTCGGGGTTACAGATTAGGGTGCACCATACACTGGAGTTCTACAGGGATATGTCACAATACCGTATATTCAGTGCTAAAACATTTATGACAACATGAAGAGGATGCAATACCGTATATATATATATATGCCACAATCAGCAACACAAAATTATTGCAATGGCATTATTCGCAACAAAAAGATAAACACCTCTAGGTTTTTTTCCAACATTTAACCTGATGCACGGTCCAAAAAGATGAAACGATGATTATAATTTTGCAGGCAGAAATCATACAGGACAAGATCCATACAGATGGTTAAGCTCCAAAACTAACAAAAGATTATATACAGGATATAACAGTTCAATGGTTTAGATTAACCCAATCTTGTTAGGAAGTGCTTATGGCTACAGAAGCAACTCACAATATACAACATAGGTCACTGTTTGCATGAACAATAGAGTAGCATGGCTCCCAGAATGGGGTAAAAGTTAACAGCTCGATCAAATAGGTGTACCATACACCACAAAAATTACAAAGCAACACGATTTAATTATGGTGATAATTATCCACAGTTTATAACCAGGTCAATACACCACAAAAAATAGGAGTATTAGATGTTGTAACTTTGATAATATTCTCTAAGTCTTCTCCACTTGTCTCAGCAGCTCATGAACTCAGCCAATTATTTCGGTTCAGAACTGGAGCTGTTGAGTATATAATTACCATGCAATCCAATCCTACTTGCATCACCTCATCAAGTTCCCCAACAAACGAGCATACACCCACTGAACCAGCCTAGACAGCCTAGACAATATTACACGGACAAACAAAGAGTCCCTCTACGTGATTTTCGGAATATTTTTTGTACACTTCACGTGCAAATCAAGCAGGACCAGAACAGCCATTGAGCTTGTCACCAGATTAACCGCATAAATTACAGCACCACAAACACTAGCATATGACTTGAACAGGCTTCTGTAGAGAAGGACATATAAAATCTCAATTTGAAATGTTGAATGCCAAGGGAGAGATTTTGATCCTGGTTTAAAAAAAAATCAAAAAACATATTTATGAGTTTCAAAAAATTCTAAAAATAAATTAGGATGTGGTCAAAGATGTACACCACAGACATGCAAAATCTCAATTCAAAATAATGTGTATTTTGAGCTACACAAAAATGACAAAAATGTAGACCTGAGCATATAGTGATTTCAAATCAAAAAACAATGAGACTTTGTCATTTTTGTGTATCTCAGAATACAAAACATTTCAAATTGAGATTTTACAGATTCGAGGACACATCATTATCTACTTTTAGGAATTTATTTCAAGATTTTTTGAAACTTATAAATACAATTTTTATTTTTATTTAATACGCAGGGAGCACTGGAGCTCAGGAACCAAATGGACTTTCCGCAAGGTATATAGTTGCTATAATACATGAAAGAGCATCATCAGGCCTTACCAAAATTGGAGCATCTGTCTCTGCATGTGTGAGACCACAAAAGATAGTGCCCTGGGGACTACAACAATTGCAAGATGGAATCACTAAAGAGGCAAACACTGAAATAGGGGAAGTGCTGCAGATTATATTGCACAATTTGTATACCAAAAATAAGAAGGTGGGAACAAAATTACGAAACATACAATTAGTGAATTAAAGACCAATTGTAGAATATTCTTTTGATGATGCAAAAACAAACGAAAGAGGGTATAATACCACAATTTATGCAAGGTATGAAAGAGAAGAAAACCTTGCAAAGACAGCTAAACAGCTAGAAACAATAGAGCATAAATACGCAACACCTTCAAATACAAATGATTAAGGAAACTGTGTAGCACATTATTCCTATAGACCAGTAAAATTGCATTTGAGTGGGCTCAGATTCGCCTTTGCTTGATCATATAACCCTAACCTTGTCATCTCTTATCACCAGATGAACCCATTTTTACTGTGGAGCCTGCCCTGGTTGTCACTCAACAAGAATGACCGTCCAAGGACAGAACCAGCAGTTTACAGGATCAAAAAGGATCATGGAGACGAGGGAGGATCCCACTAGCGCCTCGATTGCTCGAAGGCACGCTTATTTCAGCCACAGTCAATCATCATCACCCTCAAGCTTGACGGCCATAATAAAAGGATGCATGACAATGCAATCCTACAATGTATTTTTAAATCCTGTGAATCAAAGAAACCCTTAACACAGATAGAGAACCAAAACAACATACTCCCTCCGGTCCACATATAACATAAGATGGTATTACAGCCAATATATAAGTACTCCCTCCGTTCCACACATAACATAAGCTGTTATTACAGCCAATATATAAGAGTATATTGGTTGTAGTAAGTTGGGCTCAGATTCGCCTTTCCTCGATCATGCAACCCTACCCCTAGGGCCTCCCATCACCAGAACAATCTGGTCCTTACTTTGGAGAATCTGCCCTGGTTATCACTAATAAAAATGACCATCCAAGGACAGAGCTTCCAAAATAAGCACATGATCGAAACAGCTCCAGGAGAAGAGGTAGGATCCAATTTGATACCTACACGCACCTGAATTGCTCAAGGGTGTGCTTATATCAGTCAATCATCACTGCCCATCAAAAGGATTCCGTTTCTTGATTATTAGAGTGAAGTGTCAATTGCACTGCTGGCTGCCTAATGCCCAAAGGCAAGCCTACATGATCACCGTCACTTCCCATGGTTGGGACACTCATTCCAAAGGAATGAAGGCCCACTCAGTTGCACAAAAATCTTGTAAGGCAATAAATCAGCAGTCAGTCTCACACCACTGGTTCCTCCCCTACACCATAGGGTTCTATCAAACCCTCGATATATTGCAGCTGTAGACAGGCTCAACCACAACACAGAGATAGATAGAGATGTTGATCTTGTGTGTCTCGGCGCTCTCCTCCACAGGAGGATAACAGTTGCGGCCCACGGAGATCTTGTAGGTCTCCACGGGGCAGAGAGAGAGAGAGAGAGAGAGAGAGAGAGAGAGAGAGAGCAGCAGCAGCAACAGCAGAAGCAGCAACAACAACCTCACGGTCCTCTTTGATTCAAAGGGTTCAGGGAGAACTATCAGATATTCCTGTGTTCCCATATTCTTGGCGTTTTTTGCAATACCGAGGTGATTGTTGTGATAGTGACGATGCCGATGATGATGGTTGGCAATGGATCAATATTCTGTGCTGAAGCTCTGCCAATCATGGTGACAGCAATTAACCCTGGGGTACCAAAGCCAAATTCCACAACGAGAAAATAGCATCGATCACCACCAAGTCTGCCACCACTACTCAGTGAGGGTTCCCGGCGCCCAACTGCTTGTTGGAGGCGGCACCCTCATGTCAAAAACTTATACTCCCTCCATCCAAAGATAAGTGACTCGGATTTATCCAGAATCGCATGTATCTACTCCCTCCGTTCAGAACCGTTCAGAAATATAAGACATTTTAGCTTTATGAAGTGAATTTATCTACTCCCTCCTTCCGAAAATAATTGACGCGGCTTTTTGAGAGAGAGAAAGAGGGGGGGGGGGGGGGGGGGGGGGGGGGGCAGGAACAGCTGGAAGCCAGCCTCCACCCCATGGTCACCAAAGCCCCTGCCAACGCCACCACAGCTGCCTGAACTCTGGCCTTCATGCTGGCAGCGTGGCATTGCAAAGCGGACAGGAGGGCTGGCCCCGCGAGGCGGAGAACTGGCCCGCTGCTGCTCAGAGGCACGGGTCAGCAGAGCACAATCCACCGTCGATCCCAACTTCCAAGATGAAGTGGTCTGAGATGCCGCAATGGATGATGATGATGGTGGATCAACTGTTGGTTTAAGCTCCGCCACTGATGTTGACGGTGGTGATCCCCAGCGTACGGCAGCGAAATTCAGCAGCAAGAACAGCCATCGATCACCACCAAGTCTCCAGAATTCCCTAGGTGCAATACACACCACTTGGTCCATCCCTACTCCCTAGGGTTCCCGGCGCCCAACTTGCTCGTCAGAGGCGGCCCCCTAGGAGGTGGGATCTGAAACCAGCGACCAGCAAACCCCTCGGTCTGTTTAGTGTTCCCACAAACAAACACAAGCACGCACGCACGTACAGCGAGCGAGAGGATGAGAGAAGAGGTACCAAATCGAAATCCATGAAGGGCGGCTCAGATCTATGGCTTGGCGTTCGCCGGAACCCACGACCGAAAGCAACGCCCAGCCTCCGCCGCACGGTCCCCAGAGCACCCCTACCGCCGCATCCAACGCCGACGACGCCGCGGCGGCTGCCCGAGGGGGACCTCATGCCAGTGGTGCCTCGGCGCGGACGGACGGGAGGGCTGGCCCCGCGAGGCGGAGGTCCGACGCGGCCGCCGCTCAGAGGCACGGGTCTGCGCCAAGGGCCAGGCCTCATCATCGCCGCCGTTTTCCGAGTGGCCGCGGTCTCTGGTTGTGCGGTCATCGGCGGCTGCGAGGCGGGACGGCCGGAGCAGCGGGGGAGAAATCCCGGCTCCGCCGCCACACACACCCAGCGGCCTCACACTTAAACTAATGATGAGTGAGCTCGTGAGTTAGTGCGGCGGCGAGGGTTTTGGTGAGCGGAGAGCGAGGAGGACGCGGTTTTGGAGTGCACGTGTGGGAGATCCAACGGCCGGCGTGCATCGACCAGGTGTTGGTTTGGGTTTAACTCTTAGCAGGGCCAGTATCGGCCCAGTTTTGCTAATAGCAGATTCCTAGTATAGGGCCCATAGAAAATATCGGAAACATCCAAAAAAAAAAGGTCAGCTCAGAAGAAAAAAGTTACTTTCCCAAAATAAAAGCAAGAAAATTAGCTTACTGTCCACGAGCCTGATGCTCTCCTGGTAACTGAAGCAGTGAAAGATGCAAGACACCACCTTCCTCGTTGCTGAGGACCTCAAGGAAATGACTATACAAGAGTAGCGACGGTCTCGTTGATAAAGATCAGTACATCACCAATTCACCATTCGTTTTCAAATCAAAAATGAGAAAAAAAGGAATTCCACGATGGAAAACAAACCAAGAGCATGTAAAAAAGTACACCCTCCGTCTCAAAATAGATATCACAGAATTGTAAAATTTACATAAATCTAGGCACTATTTAACAAGATTCATCTAAATTTTGGTAAACATGCGACATCTATTTTAAGACAGGGGGAGTATTCGTGGTGTCTTGAAATGAGGTGCAAAACGTTTCTGATCATAGAACCTTACCGGGCGACATTGCATGGAACAGACCGTAAAAAATAGTCTGGGGCATAAAAACAGAAGCTTGTGGCAAATACTATACAACAAAATAGATGAGCTCTCACAAAAAGGTACTAATGAGGAGCATTGGCAAAAAGGTACAGAGAAGCTCTAGCGCTTAGCAAAGAAAATGCGAAAGGAAATGAAAAAGCAAATCCTGGGATTAGGAATACAACAGACAAGGTACAGACAATGTCAAGTTACAAATAATGAAGCATAGTTTGAGCACAAGATGCAGGAATCATTGTATGCACAGAGAGGTTTGGACTCAAATTAAGTAATACCTCTGACGCATCAGTTTATTTGAAAGGATTCTGCTGTGATAAGTCGCGGACCATAATGTTGAAATATTTAAGTTCTGGAAGTATAAAGGAGCACAAAATTCCTTACCAACCAGTTCTCTCCAGCATATCATACAAGTATCATAAATAGATCATACATATAATGAGACCCATGCAAATACATCAATAACAAATTCACAACAATCAATTGGATAACATCAAGAAATAAAAAAGCACATTGACAGAACCACAAAATGTCAAAAGGAGAAATCGTGTTTATTATCAGAGGCTCAGTGTTGACTCATCAATCATATGACACAAGAGCACAAGTGAGATCAAGAGGTATATGTGCTGCTTTCCCGTGATATCCGCGGTCACCAATCTGATCCGTTTACACCATGGGTGACATTTTCAGCATTCGAATAGTTGTTCGTAGAAACCGAACCGTCCCAATTTGCATGCTTACATTTAGTCACATCAAAACCCCGAACCTAAACCATACCCATAAAATCAAGCATTTGTATCTAATCTTTAGTATTTTTGCATGTACCTCTTAATGAGCCAAACTCGTCATCACCAACTTACCACAAAACATTCAGTAAATGGAGTAACATGGGAGAAACTGGCACAGAGAATATAGAACATGTGAAAAGATAGCGCCATGATTACAAGTTACAGATGATGAGAATAAAAGAAGCAGAAAAAATCAGTATATAGGGAGAAAACACGAACTAGGATGAGCCTGTCGCAACAGCAGGCAATAACTACAGCAGTTTGGAACAAAGAAACAGGAAACACTACAAGACATCATCGATGACGGAAAAGGGGGACGAAAAGGCAAATTTATTTCTACCACGTATACTCCATCGCCCTCACAGCAAAGAAATCAAATGGGGGAAAAAAGGGATCGGATAGTTCAACCCAGCTTCAGCGGCTGGACTCCGAGTAGAAGTCACAAAGGTGGTAATGGTGGAAATGACTCATAAGAAACATTTTATAAAATACTGGGATTTTTTGGGGGGAAACACTACTTCAATGGCTCAGATCCGCACCATCAATCACCTGAAGTTGAAAAATGCTTCGGTAGCAGCATCATGCAACACAATCTCTCTCATTCTCTCTCCAGCAACAACTAGCCGCAACTGGTAACATCCTGCAGAGCAAGGCCTCATAGTTTAACGACTAGCTGTCTAACTGAGCAAATTTGCATGGAACCAAAACATCTCCAGCTCACGATCTGCTGAAGCATATGCACACCAAGGGGCAAAAATCATCATAGCCATTCCGAAAAGAATATAACTCATCAACACAACGAGGCAAATAAACAAGCCATGCTGAAAAGTTAATTCAGAACATTGCACTGATGGCCATGTTACTTGCAACCAATGTAACAGTTGGCATTTGTTAATTTAAGATTGAAGGAGACATTTTACTGAAGATAAACAAGGGGAAAACATAAACTTGCAAACCAGGTTATAACACCATTGACCAAAAGGGATGTATTTACTCCAAACATAAAAATGAATTTGCTGCTCGGCCAATTTATCCCATGAGAACTGGGGTTGCTATACCTTGCTAAATAATCAAACACGTGAGGTAAGCCAGTGGTAATACTATCGCACCACAAAACTAAAGACCAGTCAGGCCAACCTTCGACAAAATGAGAACAATATCAAAGCAAGAACCTGAACACATTTATAAATATATACTGAGAAGGGGGGGCTAGTTATCATTCATCCGACCCTCACATCTCTTGCTGCATAATCTACCCGTCACAGCGTAAGTGGATCTGCACAGGTTATCGTTCATCCGAATGACCATCCATAGTACAGAACATCCGACATTAGTGACTGATTGACGAGGCAGCTACAGAGGTCAGGGTGGGCCACAAGTTTGATTGCATAAAGGCATGAACGTCTCAGCCATGAATAATCGTTACTGCCCATTAGCCTCAGGTCGCGGTTGTTGAATTGCATAGCCACGAAAGCAGAAAAGGTTGGTTAGTCAAATGGAAAGAATAGACAAAAGCTGGCTCAAAAACTGGATTATCATAATCCCCATTTCCATGAAACAAATAGCCTAAAGGGTTTTTAAGAAGAGAACAATGGAGAGCATTGGCAAAAAGGTAGAGAGAAGCTCTGGCGCTTAGCAAAGAAAATGCACAAAGAATGAAAACAGAAATGCTGGGACTAGGAGTAGAACACACAAGGTATAAAGGATGAGAAGTTGCAAATAATGTACTCCTTCTGAACCATATTACTTGTCGCTCAAATGGATGTATCTAGACATATTTTAGTGCTAGATACGTCCAATTCAGCGACAAGTAATATGAATTGGAGGGAGTAGGAGTAGCATAGTTTGAGCAAGAGATGCGGAAACCATAGTAGGCACAGAATGTTTTGGACTCATAGAAAGTAGGACCTACGGACGCATCAGATTTTCAAAATAACTCACATTGCGCAGCCACAGAACCTATTATTGAATTAGTTAGTATTGGAATTTAATGCAACAAAATCTCGCAGAACCGGTTCTCTCGAGCATATTGCAAAAGTATCATAAATAATAGCACCAGATCAGATGATCATGCAAACGGCGAGATCCATGCAAATACAACATTAAGAAAAACACAAGAAACAAATGGATAACATTAAAAAATACAAAAGCAGATTCACACAACTAAAAAATGTCAAAAAAGAAATCATATTTATTATTGGAGGCTCAGCGTTGGCTCACCTGTCAGATGAAAGGTCGCGCTCTCCGCACAAGTGAAATCAAGAGGTATGTGGTGTTTTCCCATGATATCCGCACTGTATCCGATCCGATTACACCGCATGTGACATTTTCAGCATTCAAATGGTTGCTCACAAAAATCAAACCGTTCCAAGTTGCATGCTTCCAACTAGTCACATAAAAACCCTAACCCCAAGCCATACCCATGAAATCAAGCATTGGTATCTGATCTTAGTATTCTGTATGTACCTCTGAATGAGCCAAATTCATCATCGCCAACTTACACAAAACATCAAGTACGAGTAACAGAGAGAAACTGGCACAGAAAATATAAACAATGTGAAAATAGAGCATCATGATTACAATCTATGATGGGGAGAAAAAGAGGGAAAAACACAGAATTAGGATGCACGTATCGCAAGGTTAAAAGAAACATTAGGAAATAACTAGAGCAGTTTGGAACAAAGAAACAACGAACACTACAAGAGACATGTCGCAATGTGTGGGCGGAACATCTCATCCAGCGCTTGCTTTTCAGTAAATGGTTTTATTTCTTCGTTGATTAAGCTCAGTCGATTGTACAGCACTGAGCCATCATAATCCTCTCAAACCACGGTGTCTCTAATTGCCTGCATTACAAGAACGAGATGCCAAATGGAGAGATCACTAGAGGAGGGGGAGGTTGAAGAGATTGTACGAGTGTACAATTCGGTTTCTGCTGATGTGCCAACAGAAGCCGAAGATACACCAAAAGATGATAACCAAATAAAAAACAAGTAAAAGAGCTGAGCTGCGGTTATGTCACACATGCCAGCACACGATCACCATGAACGCCGAAGTGTCGGGCGTTTTATTATTTTCCCGGTTCACCCCTGGAATTTTGACCAGGGGAGAATAGGTCTCGCTTAGCGGGAACCACGGGCTAAACGAACCCAGGCTCAATTCCGAGCCCGATCCTTTACGGTTGGAATTTGGAGTTTCCCAAACCAACCGAGTAGCACTACCAGGCGGATACCCCTTTCGGGCGTTCTTGCAACTGGCATTCAGGGGACTTGTGCCTCCTTCAGGAGGTGCTGGTTCCCAGAATCAGGTTCAAAATACGGCGCAATCAAATAGGTCCATCATAACCCAACCTATTATAATGGCAGATTATATATTCCTAGCGTGGCCCATTGAAAAAATCGACCACATTCAAATCGACCAGGTTAAGAAGATAAATATCTTTTTTTCAAAAAGGAGAAAAAATAAATAAAATAAGCTTACCGTCGACAAGCCTGATGCTCACATCACCAGATTTTTCAAAAATAAGAAAAAGGAATAAGAAGCGTTGCAACTGGAAAACGGACCAAGAGCTTGTAAACAAGTATTTGCGTGTCTGTATAAATGCAGTTGTACTGTTCCTAGAGTCTAGAGATAAAAGAATGAGGTGTAGAACGTTTCTGAACATGGAACCTCAGTGGCCGACATTCCACGTCACAGGCTATAAAAAATTACTGGATCATGAAAACAGGACAGATTTATGCATCAAATGCAACGCAACAGAATATGTGAGCCTTAAATTTATGAGGAGGATTAGCAAAAAGGTACAGAGAAGCTCTGTGAGATTAGGGAATATAATGCAAAATGAAATGAAAATGGAAATGCTTGGATTAGTAACAGAACACGCGAGGTACAAAGGATGCCAGGTGCAAATAGTGTAGCATAGTTTGAGCAAAAGATGCAAGAAATATTGCATGCACAGAAAGTTTCGACTCAAAGTAATACCTATGATGCATCAGTTAATCGAAGGACTCAACCGTGAGCAGTAGCAGAAAATATTGTTGAAATATCTAAGTACTACTGGAAGTAAAAATGAGCACAAAATTTAGCAAAAAAATACAGTAAAAAAAGTACAAGAGAGATAATCGAAGGCAAATTTATTTCAGCCATATCTACTCCATCACCTGTCACAGATAATAGCAAAGAAATCGAACAGGGGACTACCTTCAAAAGGCCATTTTGCTCATGAACAGGTACGAGTGGAAAAAAACGAGTCAGATGCAGAATATCTGCAGTTCAACACAGCATCAGAAGCTGGACTCCGAGTATAACTCAGAGCGATGGTAACGGTGGGCATGATTCATGAGGAATAATTTATGATACTGGGATTTTTGGGGGAAAACACTACTTTAATGGCTCAGATTCACCATACCACCAATCACCCGAGAAGTTGGAAAATGCTTCGGAAGCATCAGCATGCAATGCAATGCAATGCAATCTCTCTCTTTCTCCAGCAATAACTAGCCACAACTGGTAACTTGCAGCAGATCAAGGCATCCTAGTTTAACGGCTAGCTGTCTCATGGGCACATTGGCGTGGAACCAAAACACCTCCAACTCCGGATCTGTTAAAACATCTTCAACGGCAAGGGGCAAAAATCATCGTAGCCATTCGGAAAAGAATATAACTCGTCAATACACAATGTAACATTGCACTGATGGCCATGTTACTTGCAACCAAAGAAACAGTTGGTTTGTTCACCTAAAATTTTAGGAGACATTCTACTGAACATAAACAACATGAAAATACAAACTTGCAAGCCAGTTATATTGTCATCGACCAAAAGGGATGCATTTACTCCAGAAAGAAAATGAATGTTATGCTCAGGCAATTTATCCAGTGAAAATTAGGATTGTAAATACCTTACTGAATAATCATACACGTGAGGTGGGCCCCAAAACTAAAGACCAGCCAGGCCAACCTTCGACAAAATGAGAACAATAATAAGCAAGAACCTGAACAAACTTTAAAATATATAGTGAGAAGGGGGACTGGTTATCATTCATCCGACCCTCACATCTCTTGCTGCATAATCTTCCCTTCGCAGGGTAAGTGGATCTGCACTGGTTATTATTCATCCGAATGACCATCCATAGTACAGAGCATCCAACATTAGTGACCGATTGGCGAGGCTGCAAGAGAGGTGAGGGTGGGCCACTAATTTGATTGCATAAAGGCATGAACATCTCAGCCATGGATAATCATTACTGCCCAGTAGACTCAGGTTGTGGTTGTTGATTGCATAGCCACGAAAGCAGAAAAAATGGGTTAGTCGAATGGAAAAAATAGACAACAGCTGGTTCAAAAACTGGATTATCATAATCCCCATTCCAATGAAATGAACAGCCTGAAAAGGGTTTTTTAAGCAGAGAATAATGGGGAGCATTGACAAAAAGGTACAAAGAAAATGCACAACGAAATGAAAATGGAAATGCTGGGACTAGGAATAGAACACACAAGGTACAAAGGATGTGAAGTTGCAAATATTGTAGTTGTGCAAGAGATGAGAGAACCATTGTAGGCACAAAAAGTTTTGGACTCACAGAAAGTAGGACCTACGGATGCATCAGATTTTCAAAATAATTCACATTGCAGATTCAGAACCTATTATTGAAATAGTTAAGTATTGGAATTTAATGCAACAAAATCACTCACCGACCAGTTCTCTCGAGCATATTGCAAAAGTATCTTAAGTTATAGCACCAGATCAGATGATCATGCAAACAGCAAGATCCATGCAAATACAACATTAAGAAATCCACAAAAATCAAATGGATAACATTAAAAAATACAAAAAGCACATTCACGCAACCACTGAACCACAAAATGTCAAAAAGCAAAATCATAGTAATTATTGGAGGCTCAGCGTTGGCTCACCTATCATATGAAAGGTCGCGCTCTCCGCACAAGTGAAATCAAGAGGTACGTGGTGTTTTCCCATGATATCCGCACTGTATCCGATCTGTTTACACCGCATGTGACATTTTCAGCATTCAAATGGTTGCTCACAGAAATCAAACCGTTCCAAGTTGCATGCTTCCAACTAGTCACGTAAAAACCCTAACCCCAAGCCATACCCATGAAATCAAGCACTGGTATCTGATCTTAGTCTTCTGTATGTACCTCTGAATGAGCCAACTATCCCCAACTTACACAAAACATCAAGTAGGAGGAGTAACAGAGAGAAACCGTCCCAGAAAATATAAAGAATGTGAAAAGAGAGCGCCATTATTACAATCTACAGATGATGGGGGAAAAAAGCAGAAATATCAGTACACAGGGGTAAACACTGAATTAGGATGCATGTATCGCAAGGTTACGAAAACATTAGGAAATAACTAGAGCAGTTTGGAACAAAGAAACAGCGAAAACTACGAGACTCGACATGTCGCAGTGTGTGGGCTTTCGCTTGCATGTGGACGGAATGTCTCATCTGGCGCTTGCTTCTGAGCAAATGGTTTTATTTTTTCGTTGATTGAACTCACTCGATTGCACGACACTGAGCCATCATAATCCTCTCAAAAGAACGTCTCAAATTGCCTGCATTACACGAACGAGATGCCCGGATCACCATGTACCACAAGATCACCATGAACGCCCGAATATCACACCAAAAGAAGATAAAAAATAAAAAACATGTAAAAGAACCTAGCTGTGGTGATGTTACACGCCAGCACAAGATCACCATGAATGCAACCACGGGCTAAACGGACCCAGGCTCAATTCCGAGCCCGATCCTTTACGGTTGGGATTTGGATTTTTCCAAACCAACCAAGTAGCACTACCAGGCGGATACACCTTTCTGGCGTTCTTGCAACTGGCATTCAGGGACTTGTGCCTCCTTCACAAGGTGCTGGTTCCCGGAATTGGGCTCAAGATATGGCTCAATCAATTAGGTCCATCATAATCGACACCTATCATAATGGCAGATTATATATTCCTATTGTGGCCCATTGAAAATATCGACCACATTCAAAAAGATCATTAAGAAGAAAAAACATTTTTTTTCAAAAAGAAGAAAAAATCAATAAAATAAGCTTACTATCGACAAGCCTGATGCTCACATCACCAGTTTTTTCAAAATAAGAAAAAGGAAGAATAAGGGTTGCGACGGACCAAAAGCATGTAAACAAGTATTTGTGTATCTGTATAAATGCAGTTGTATTATTCCTAGAGTCTAGAGATAAAAGAATGAGGTGTAAAATGTTTCTGATCATGGAATCTCACTGGGCAACATTCCACGGCACAGGCTATAAAAATTTGCTGGATCATGAAAACAGGACAGATTTATGCGTCAAATGGTACACAACAGAATATGTGAGCCTTAAATTTATGGGGAGAGTTGGCAAAAAGGTACAGAGAAGTTCTGTGAGATTAGCAAAAATAATGCAAGATGAAATGAAACAGAAATACTTGGATTTGTGACAAAACATGCGAGATACAGAGGATGCCAAGTTGCAAATAGTGTATCATAGTTTGAGCAAAAGATGCAAGAAACATTGCATGCACAGAAAGATTTGACTCAAAGCAATACCTACGGATGCACCAGTTATTCAAAGAACTCAGCCATGAACAGTAGCAGAAAATATAGTTGAAGTATTTAAGTACTGCTGGAAGCAAAAAGGTGCACAAAATTTCTCACAAACCAGTTCGCTCGAACATATCGCAAGTATCATAAATAAAAACACTACACAGTTATCAGATGATCATAGAAACGGTGAAATCCATGCAAGCAAGTCATTGACAAATTCACAAGAATGAAATGGATAATAATAATACTTTCTCCGTTCCATATTAATATTCTCAGATTTGTCTAGATTCGGATGTATCTAGTCAAGTTTTAGTGTTAGATACGTCCGAATCTAGACAAATCCGAGAACATTAATTTGGATTCGGAGGGAGTATTAAAAAATAAATGAAAAATTCAAAAGAATCAAATGGATACAAAAGAACAATCAGGCGACCACAAAATGTCGAAAAGAGAATCATGTTTATTATGGGAGGCTCAGTGTAGGCTCATCTATCATATTGACAAATTGCAGTCTCCGCACAAGTGAAATCAAAAGAAGTACTCCCACCGATTCATAATGAGTGTCGCTGATTTAGTACAATATCCACTCCGTATCCGATCCATTTACGTACCAGTGACATTTTCAGCATTCAAATGGTTGCTCACAGAAAGCAAGCCATCCCAATTTGCACGCTTCCAACTAGCCACATCAAAACCCTAACCCCAAACCATACCCATATATCTAGCATTGGTATCTGATCTTAGTATTTTGCATGTACCTCTGGATGAGCCAAACTCATCATCACCAACTTAGCAAAAAAAATCCAGTAAAAGGAGTAACAGAGAGATAATCGAAGGCAAATTTATCAGTCATATTTACTCCATCACCAGTCACAGATAAAAACAAAGAAATTGAACAGGGGGCAACCTTCAGAAGGCCATTTTGCTCATGAACAGATACACGTGGAAAAAGAGTCAGGTACAGAATATCTGCAACTCAACACAGCATCAGAAGCTGGACTCCGAGTAAAACTCAAAACGGTGGTAATGGTGAACATGACTCATGAGGAATAATTTACAAAATACTGGGATTTTGGGGGGAAACAACTACTTTAATGGCTCAGATTCACCCCACAATCAATCACCTGAAGTTAGAAAATGCTTCGGTAGCAGCATCATGCAATACAATCTCTCTCTCTCTTTCTCTCTCCAGCAACAACTAGCGGCAACCGGTAACTTGCAGCAGAGCAAGGCATCCTGGTTTAACGACTAGCTGTCTAATGAGCACATTTGCATGCAACCAAAACACTCCAACTCTGGATCTGTTAAAACATCTTGAACACCAAGGGGCAAAAAATCATCATAGCCCTTCGGAAAAGAATATAACTCATCAATACACAATGCAAATAAACATGCCATGTTGTAAGTTAATTCAGAACATTGCACTGATGGCCATGTTACTTGCAACCAAAGAAACAGTTGGCATTTGTTCACCTATGACTTTTAGGAGACATTCTACTGAAAATAAACAACATGAAAATACAAACTTGCAAGCCAGTTATATTGTCATCAACCAAAAGGGATGTATTTACTCCAGAAAGAAAATGAATGTTCTGCTCGGCCAATTTGTCCCGTGAAAATTGGGATTGTAAATACCTTACTAAATAACCAGACACGTGATGTGAGCCCCGAAACTGGGGCCCAAAACTAAAGACCAGTCAGGCCAACCTTTGACAAAATGAGAACAATAATAAGCAAGAACCTGAACAAATTTAAAAATATATACTCAAAAGGAGGACTGGTTTTCATTCATCCAACCCTCACATCTCTTGCTGCATAATCTACACGCCGCAGCGTAAGTGGATCTGCACTGGTTATCATTCATCTGAATGACCATCCATAGTACAGAACATCCAACATTAGTAACTAATTAGCAAGGCTGCAAGAGAGGTGAGGGTGTGCCACTAATTCGATTGCATAAAGGCATGAGCCTCTTAGCCATGGATCACCATTACTGCCACTTAGTCTCATTGTTGCGGTTGTTGAATTGCATAGCCGCGAAAGCAGAAAAAGTTGGTTAGTCAAATGGAAATATAGACAAAAGTTGGTTCAAAAACTAGATTGTCATAATCCCCATTTCAATGCCACAGACAGCCTTAAAAGTATTACATTGCTTCATTTCAGAGGTGAAAACAATGCCAACAAGAAAGCAAGCTAAGGTAGTTGGGTTCATCACCAACAGAAGACACCAATGCAAGTCCAGATGGAACCTTACTCTACATCAACCCAACAGAGAGAAATAGGGAAGAAAAACAGTGCATATTAGAGAAGAAGAAAAACTGCGTACAGATGTAGCATAACAAAAGAGGGCTCAGTTTTTCCTTTGCTTCATTATCAAGCCCAACCCTCACATCTATTGCTGCATAATCTACCCAACGGAATGCAAGAGGACTGGCCTGGTTATCACTCATCAGAATGACCGTCCGAGGCACAAAACATCCAACACCGGCAAAGAATTGAAACATGCTGCAATAGAGGTAAGGGTGGGGCTCTGATTTGGTACTCCCAGGCGACAGCTGTCTTGATTGCTCAACGGCATGCTTACTTCAGCCGTGTCAACATCATCGCCCCTCATAAGATTCCATTCTTTGCTCCCAGGCAAAGCAACATCACGGTACCATTCATCCATCCACACATACATGCATGCATACATCGATCGATCAAGCTCTTCAGACCAGGCTTCGACCGACCAACCTCCGGGCCAAAACAACGCATCAGACAACACAGAATGGTTCCCAACACGATGGAACGGCGGAGGCTGGCGGCACCGTAATGGTGGGGAACTGAAGCGGCGAACACCCGGAAGATGGGTCGGCAAGTCCGCGACGAGAGCTCAACTGGATTTGTTTAGGGTTTGAAGTATGCACTGCGCGGGCGCGCACGCACAGAGAGGGAGTGGGACAGGTTGGGGGAGATGGGAACGCACCGAGTCCAAAACAAAATGCAGCCGAACTGAAGAGATCCATCGACGGTGGCTCAGATTCTGCGCCGGCCGACCAAACCCCCGACCGGAACTCGCCCCGGGACCCGCCGCTCGGTCCCCAGGCCCGCGCCGCCGCGGACGCTTATCGCACCGGCGGCAGCCCCGAGGGGCCTCCGAGCCGATGCGCGACCCGAGGCAGCGATAGGGGGCTGACACCGAGGAGCGGCGACCCGGCGCGTCAGCCGGTCGGGAGCATGGGCCCGGCGCCGGCGGCTCCGTCCATCATCGCCGCCGTGCGAAGTTCCAATCGACGCGATCATCGGCCATGGCGAGCGGGACGGGCATGGCGGTGGGGGTGGGGTTCAGATAGAGCGCTCGCTTCGCATGCTCCGCAGCCCAAGCCCACGCACGGTGGGCTCACGGTTAGAAGTAATCCAAGGTAGCTAGGGTTCATCGCCGGCATGAGAAATCGATCGAGATCTCCGATCCGCGCCAGTCCAGTGGAACACAGGACGAGGAGGAGGATGACGGCGAGAGCGAGGTCGCCTCCCTTGGATAGACGTGGGAGTGGGGAGGCATGGAGAGGCGTGCTCTGCCGAGGTTCTCGCGGGGAATGGAGGAGGTGAGAGGGGGAAAGCGCGGAAGAGCAGGACGACTGGGAGTAGCGAGTGGACTGGCCCTACGGCGGGGGGATGCACGTGTCGTGTTGTTTGTCAGCAGGGCAACCAAACGAGAGCTGATAAGCATGGATAAGCGACTAACGCCAAGTCCTCCCTCTATTTTGGGGTGGTGTGAGAGATGACAGGCGGTCGACGGTTGACCCTGGCACCTGGGGCGTTCGTGCCGCCACCCTCCTCCTCGTCGGCGGCAGGTTCTTCGGGCTCCCATTTCCGGTGCTTACGATCGGACTCAGGTTTGGATGGCGAGGATTCGCGGGCCGCTAGGGAGGCGCTCGATGCGTTGGACGATTCCGATGGGCAGCTAGGTTGGACGACTGTCAATCGCCGGAGTCGGAAGTTCGACGAGGAGCTCCGCCAACAATTCTGGGAGGAGATCGGCTACCCCACTCCTGCTTCTCGGTTCTGGGAGAGAGACTCGGAGGGGTCGCGGGGCTCGGCGTCGCCGCCTCGTGTTCTTCTACCTGTCGTGGAGGGTGGGATGGAGAGAAGGAGATCGACCTCGCCGTTGTTTGGCCGACGGGGTGTTGTGGCATCGTCGACAGGTTTTCTACTGAAGCATGCACCTCGGATGCGACCTTGACGAGGTCCTCTTCCGCCACAGCGTCAGTCCGCGCCGCCGGTGCTGGGGATTTTCATGGAGGTGGCGATCGATAGGCTGAGTCCGTCTTCGGCGTGTGATCCATATATGCCACGTTCGGACCCCAGGGTCTCCGATTTGGTTCCGCGTTCGGAAGCCATGGGTGCCGCTTCGGTTATAACTAGGAGGCCCACCGGGTCGGACTCGGTCTGTTCGTGGACAGCTGTTGCAAAAAGACTACGGGCGGCCTGGTGCAGAGGCTCACGATCAATCCACGATTCTTCCTCGACGCCGCCTCCATCGTTTCCTTGCACGCCGACGACCAGCTCGCCTTCGCCCTCAGCAACTCGTATAGTCGCTCCGGGGTGATGACCCACAAGTATAGGGGGTGTATCGCAGTATTTTCGAGGGAAGTGAAACCCATTTTATTGATTCGACACAAGGGGAGCCAAAGAATATTTATAAGCTTAACAACTGAGTTGTCACTTCAGCTGCACCTGGAAACAATCTTGCTCACAGCAGTTTATCAGTAGCAACAGTTTTGTAGTAGGAATAGTAAAGTAGCAACAGTAGTAAAGTAAAGACAGCAGTAACAATAGCAGTAAACAGTGAGATTCGAGTGCGGTAGGCATAGGGATGGATGGACGGGCGTTGCATGGACACGACAATTCACATAGCAATTAGAACATAGGGCAATTGCAGATAAATAAGATAAAGCCTCCAAGTACTAGATAATCCTAGGCATGTGTTCCTATATAGGCATACGTGCTCGTAATGAGAACTTGCACAACATCTTTTGTCCTGCCAGCCTGTTTGCAGCGGGGACTCAAGGGAACTACTGGCAATTAAGGTGCTTCTTTCAACAGAGCACCGGAGCAAAGCATTAACACTCCGTGAACACATGTGATCCTCACATCAAAGCCATTCCCTCCGATTATCCCGATTTCTATCACTTCGGGGCCATTGGTTCCAAACAACAACGTGTGTATACAACTTGCAGATAAGACCATAAACAATACTATCATAATGAATCAATAACATGTTCAGATCTGAAATCATGGCACTCGGGCCCTAGTGACAAGCATTAAGCACAACAAGTCGCAACAAAGTCATAAAGCACTAATAAAAGATACTAGGCATCATGCCCTAACAATCTGATGTCATTACATGAACGATCTCATCCAATCCGTACCATCTCCATAGCCTACAGCGGGGGATTACTCACTCATAGATGGAGGAAACATGGATGGTCGATGGAAAAGCGATGGTGATGATGATGGCGATGATCTCCTCCGATTCCCTGTCCTGGCAGGGTGCCAGAACAGAGTTTCTGGTGCCGTTTCGTGGAATCTAGTGGTGGCGGCGGAGCGGAACTCCTTCTGAAATCAAGATCCGCAAGGAAGATGTTCCTAAAACAGCTTTCACCACCCGCTATGGTTTGTATGAGTACACAGTCATGTCTTTCGGTCTCACCAATGCACCTGCCACCTTCTCGAGGCTTATGAACTCGGTTTTCATGGAGTATCTTGATAAGTTCGTTGTGGTCTATCTGGATGACATTCTAGTCTATTCTAAGTCAAAAGAAGAACATGAAGAACACCTTCGTTGTGTCCTAAACAAGCTTCATGAGAACCGCCTGTATGCAAAGTTCTCCAAGTGTGAATTCTGGCTGCCTCAAGTCACCTACCTTGGTCACGTCATCTCTGCCAAGGGCATTGCCGTCAACCCAGAAACTATTAAGACAATTATGGACTGGCTTCCACCCATAAATGTCAAAGAAGTCCGGAGTTTCCTTGGTTTGGCCAGTTACTGCCGTCGCTTCGTTCAAAACTTCTCAAAGATTGCGAAGCCTCTTACCGATCTCCTCAAGAAAGGCAAGAAATATCTTTGGACTCCTGCATGTCAAGCAAGCTTTGAAACACTCAAAGAGAAGCTCACTTCCACACCAGTCTTGGTTCCTCCAGATACATCAAAGCCTTTCCAAATTTTCTGTGATGCTTCATTGCAAGGATTGGGTGCGGTCCTTATGCAAGAAAAGCAAGTTGTTGCTTACGCATCTCGTCAGTTGAAGACGCATGAGATCAACTATCCTACACATGACCTTGAGCTCGCAGCTGTTGTCTTTGCTTTGAAAGTATGGAGGCATTACTTGCTTGGCAACCGTTGTGAGATCTTTTCTGATCACAAGAGTCTGAAGTATATCTTCACACAGCCTGATCTCAACCTTCGTCAGAGGAGGTGGATTGAAACAATCAATGACTTCTATTTGACCATCAACTACACCCCGGGCAAAGCTAATGTCATGGCAGATGCTCTCAGCCGAAAAGCTTATGTCAACAATCTCATGGTGGAAGAACAACAGCCTCTCTTGTGCGAGGAATTCCGCAAGCTCAACCTTGAAATTGTGGATCAAGGTTATCTTCTGAACCTTCTAGCAACACCCCTCTTGGAAGAAAAGGTCCGTTCCATTCAGCTTGGGGATCCTTACACTAAAAAGATCATCTCCAACATTCAACTTCCGAAGTATGAGTCTTTCCACGTAGATGACCAAGGCACTCTTTTCTTTGAACACCGGATGTTTGTTCCGAACTACCCGGGTTTAAGAGAGCAAGTTCTCAAGGAGGCGCATGATTCTGTTCTTTCTATTCACCCTGGCAGCACTAAGATGTACATGGACTTGAAAACACAATATTGGTGGCCTGGTTTGAAACGATATTGTGCCAAGTATGTCTCGGAGTGTGATGTTTGTCGCAGAGTTAAAGCTGTCCATCAGAAACCTTCCGGTCTTCTATAGCCATTGAAGCCTCCGGAATGGCAATGGGAGAAAGTAGAGATGGACTTCATCACTAGTTTTCCAAGATCGCAGAAAGGCAACAATGCAATCTTTGTTGTCATTGATAGGCTTTCCAAAGTAGCTCACTTCTTTCCAGTAAAGGAAACAATTTCTGCAATTCAGTTGGCTGAGCTCTATATCAACAGAATTGTCTCTATGTATGGAGTCCCTCTTGAGATCAGTTCAGACCGTGGAAGCATCTTCACTTCCAAGTTCTGGGGAAGTTTCCAAAATGCTTTGGGAACAAAACAAAACTTCAGCACAGCTTACCACCCTCAGTCGCAAGGACAAGTTGAAAGGATCAATCAGATTCTAGAAGATATGCTCCGTGCTTGCGTTATCTCTTTCGGCATGAAGTGGGAAGAATGTCTTCCTTATGCTGAATTCTCTTACAACAACAGTTTCTAGAAAAGTCTAAAGATGGCACCATTTGAGGCTCTCTATGGTTGCAAGTGCAGAACTCCGATTGGTTGGTCGGGCGCAGGTGAAAGAATATTGTTTGGCCCCGACATTGTAACTCAAGCGGAAGAGAAAGTTCACATCATTCTTGAAAATCTGAAGATTGCTCAAAGTCGCCAGAAGAGCAATTATGACAGAAAGCACACGGACATGGAGTATGTCCCTGGTGATCTCGTTTACCTGCGTGTCACTCCCATGAGAGGTACGCACCGCTTTGGTATCAAAGGAAAGCTGGCTCCTAGATACATCGGTCCTTTCAAAATTCGTGGAAGAAGAGGAGAAGTTGCTTATGCTCTTGAGCTCCCTGAACAACTCGAAGTCCATGATGTTTTTCACATCTCTCAACTCAAGAAGTGCTTCAAGGATCCCGGCAGGACCGTGGACCATGAACTCATCAATCTCCAAGAAGATCTGTCTTATCAAGAACACCCCACAGAAATTCTTGAAGTCGCAGAAAGAAGGACTCGCAACAAGTCCATCAAGTTCTGCAAGGTGCAGTGGTCGCACCATTCCGTTGATGAAGCCACCTGGGAACATGAAGATGAGCTCCGTGCCAAGTATCCTACCCTCTTTGAGTCTTCTTCTTCCGAGAATCTCGGGGCGAGATTCCTGTTTAGTGGGGGAGAGTTGTAGCACCCCAATTGTCTAACAATTGTAATGCTACTTGTCCTAGTAAGATAATGGCTACTTCATATATATTATTGTTGCATCATAATTATATCATGCTCATGTCATCATGCCACCTTGCATTTGAGCATCATATAAAACTCTTTTCCTTTTGTTTTTTCTCTCACATGCATTAATAATTGTATTTGCCTCTTGATATTGTATTTGGCTTTTGATATATTGCTTAATGCCCAAGTTGAGTTGGGGGCATATCTTTTATTTCCATTCCACCACCTTTCTCTTCCACCACTTTATAATCCCACCATCCCATTAACTATGAGCTGTAATTCTTTTTCTTTTGACATTATATCCTAGCTCATGTGGTTTGGGGTGGATCAATCTTCCAAATTCTTTGCTTGGCTTATTTACCACTTTTTGGAAATGCATAAGAGTAATGCCATCATATTATTATTGTTTTCACATAATAAATCATGGCATTATTATTTTTGCATGGGCCATGCACATTTTCTCCACCACCTTTTTGCTCCTTTGGTTTTTCCTTTATTTTAAGTGGATCTTTACTTCATGGGTCATCTCTTTTCCTTCCACCATTCCAAATCCTCATCTATATCTATTTCTTTTATTTTATTTTTTCTCCATGCATAAACCATATGAGGTGTAGCCCATAATTCTTTTCTTTTCCTTTTTCTTGGATTTCCTTTCACCTCCACCTCATGTTCATTCTAGCCTCCACCATGCTCCACTTGGGATGGTCTTATCCACATTCTTCTCTTTTATTTTATTTTATTTTATTATTTTTCTACATATAAGATCACATGAGCCTTATTCCACCTAATTCTTTTCTTCTTCTTTCTTTCTAGTTTCTTCTCTACATTAGTCCATGCAAGATCAAGCCCATGTGTCTTCTTGATTTGGCCTCATAATCAAAAATAAAAATCTAAATATCTAAATAACCTAACCTAGCTATTCTCCTCTCTCTCTCTAATTCTCTCCTAAACCCTAACCCTCTTTCTCTCCCTAGCTTGGCCTCCATGCCAAGCCCCTCTCTCCACCTGGCCACCCTCTCTCTACCTGACCCACCACCTAGCCTCTCCTCTCTCTAACCTAGCTCACCCAAACCCTAACCCTAGCTAAACCTAACCCGAGGCCACCATCTAACCTAACCCGAGCTAGTCCCTCCCTCTCTTCTCTCCCTCATGCCAGCCCCACCCTGCAGCCTCACTGCCTCACCCTGGACCAGCCCCAGCCAGCCCAGCCGGCCGAGCACGTGCTCGAGGAGGAGGAAAAAGGTGGCACGAGGCCACCTTTATCTCTGCCGTGTCCCAGCTGCCTCCTCCCTCTCTCCCTCTTTTCCTCCCTCCACACGCCTCCTCTGGCCTCTCCAGATCTCCCCGAGATGCCCTCCTCTCCTCCTTCTTCCTCCCTAGCGACCACCACCTGCCGCCGTTCGCCGCCAGCAACCAGCCCGCCTCGACGAACCAGTCGTGCAGCGCGACCGTGAAGTGGCAGAGAAGATTGGGCACGATCCCCTGCGACGCCCCGACCACGCTGACACGGACGAGAAGCTCCCCCGCGACGCCAGAACCTCGCCGCCTCCGAAACCCTAGCCCGCCGGTGCGCCAGCGACCTCGCCGATCCGCAGCCCCTCGCTCCGATCCAAGCCCACCAGGAAAACCGCGGTGAGCATCTCCTTCTCCCTGACAACCTCCTCTTCTCCATCGCCGTCTAGCGCCGCCGACCGTATTGTCGAGCACTCTCAGGGCACGCCGTCCGTTGTAGTCTGCAGCCTCCCCGCGCCGCGCCAGCCCTATCTAGCCCGCGCCCTCCTCCCAGTCAGCTCCCCTAGCACTACCGCACCGGCTCGCACCCCCAGCGCGCACGCTCACGTCCCCGGATCGAATCCCCACCCCGCGTCGCGCACCAGTTTTGCGTCAGACGCGAGAGGAAGAGAAACAGTAGCCGCCCGTGGTCGATTTGCAAAAAAAACCTCCCCTTTTTAATTCCCGCAACCCGTGCTCCTAGTGCCCCACCGGTCAGTCGCCCAGGTCACCTTGCAGAAAAACCCCTCGATTTTTCCGGCCGCAACCCGCGCTCCAGTCCCCAGCCCCACCTGTCAGCCCTGTCTCGCTCTCCGCTGACACGCGGGCCTGCGCCAGTTGGCACACCCCGCAGCCTTAGTGGCTAGGCGAGCCCGCGGTGCAAAAAGAAATTTCCGCGCGCGCGTGGCCCAGTCAGCGCAACCCCACCTGTCAGTGTCTATGGGTAGATTTGCCTGTGGTATAAAAAGTTTTCCCTGAGTCTGTTTTTATTCAAATCTTTTCAAATTTATTTAAATTCAAATTCTTTTCAGATTCAAATAATTTTTAAAATACAAATCCAAATAATACAAATAATATATGTTTTGGAATCAGAAAAATGAGAGGAATTCAAATATGCCCTTCAAAATATATTTTGCACACTTTAAATTTCGAGTTGATTAAAATTACAAGAAAATGCCCTTTTACTTGATTAATTAATAACTTTTGTTTTACAATTCCAAATTTGGCAAATAATATGTCTAAATCGATCAGCGCGACGAGCCCGTTCTATTTATGCAATCCTTGTTCTGAATTGAAGCATGCATCATGTCAACATTTAAATTCTGAACTTTTTATGACAATAAAACTTGGGCAAATAAATAATAAAGTGCTTTATTTCTTGTATCCACACCTCACCTTTGCCATGCTACTTAAATGCCATGCAAATTGTGCATCATTCATCATGGCATGCTTGTTTGCTTGTCGCATTTTAATTCATATGCTTGTGCACTTTATTTATGTTGGCCCTTGTTTGTTTGGTTCTTCTTCGAATAGACGCCCAGCAGGAGGTTTACCAGGAATCACAGGAGTATTACCCAGATCCATCTCTCGCTTCAACTGAGCTGCCAGGCAAGCACTACCACATGCTTGCATACATACAGTCCCTATTGCCTCTATCTTATTCTTGCATCATCGAGTCGCGATTGCATTAAATTGAATCCCAAGTACTGCATAGCCTTTACTTTTAAACCACATTAAGCATGTTCCGGTCCCATGAGCCATTACTACAGGAGTTGTTTGAGCCATGCGAGTCGTAGAACAACATGAGTAGGGTATGTGAGTGTCTGATGGATAATGAGGTACCTAAACAACATAACCTGAGTAGTAATGGGATAACTAATGAAAGAGGCACCGGTGAGCAATATCTGCTATTTGGTTTTTCATGTTCACTTGTGTCCCGTAGGACCCCGAGTACTTGATTCCTGTTCCTTGACTATTCGCACTATCCACATCCGGGAGGCCTTATGGACCCCCCTGAGCTAGAGCTTGATTCATTCTTATTTCTTGGGGCCACAAGTAGTTTGGGGCTTTATTACTATTCTGTACTTATGCCATGTTACTGCTTTATTTAAGATTGTGCGTGGAGCACCTGTACTGTTTTGGATCGTGGAATGTTTTCGCGGTATCGACAAGCCCAGTCACAATTTCGGGTTCCCAGTCGTTTACAGCCATTGACACAAACCTTGGGTCCGTCTCGGAGCCGGCCAACTTCGTTGCGGGTAGCTTAATGGGGTGGCCCCCCTGAAATATTTCTGAATCCTGTGATTGCTTTGTCGTGAATGCCTCGTTGGGTTTTGATTTGGTTTTTCCGAGGTTGATCGAGTGTGTGTTGCTATTCGTGCACCCCTGCAGGGTAAATCTTTCTGAAAGCCGTGTCCGCGGTTATGGACGACTTGGAGCACTGTTTCTCGATCATAGACAAGTATAACTAAAGTACCGCTTTTAAATTGACTAAGTACTTGACTAGTAAATAGTGCAATGCTCATGGAATGGGTAATAAAACTGCCAACGGATGATGAGGGTTGTTCGTCCGCTTCCTCGTTGGTAAGCGAGGAGGAGGATGGATCTGTTAATTATCCTGTTATAACTGTTGTTCTTAATTCACGGACTTCCGTCTATCATTGGTTAGACGGAAGGTTAGCGAGTCTCTATAGAATTGTTAGGTATTATCTTTTGCTGCCATTGCGTCACCCCAGGTTGTGTCCCCTTTAGTGGCATAAAGACTTGCTGAGTACCCCTAGGGTCTCACACGATAAATTGTTTGATTCAGATGAACAGGTGTACCCGCAAGATGGATACTGGGTGGAAGAGACAGATGATGTTGGCAACGATCATTCGGTGTAGAGATTCCGGGAACGGGGATCCGTGTGATCTGTGGGCGGGATGTGTTTATTTATGGGGCATCTTATGCCAATTTGCTTCTTATCCGTACTCGGATCTTGTTTTCCGCTTCCGCCTGATACTCTGATGTGTGATGTATGAGGAGCTATCCTAAATTATTATATCTATCTAGGACATTTGGATCTTGCCGTATGGCGTTGCAATATTTCTATTTCTTTTAGATGGAATGGCTCTGATGTACTGTTGTATGTGGCTTGCATACATACTCATTTGTGTATGTAGTTGATCCCTTCGCCTGCCGATTACGCCGCTCGTTCTTGTCCCGTTGTCTGGAAGTGGTTAGGACGGCCGAAAGGTCTACCGTGAGTGGCCCTGCGCCCCACCGTACTATTTTAACCACTTTCGTTCATCCAGGCATTAACTAAGAGCGTAAGTCACCGAGGTAGTTACATATTCTGGCTCTAGATGACTTCTGGTAAAATAGGCACTTTGGCTTTTTCCCGTCCAATTCCGAGAATATTCATTTTCTTGGAACCAAAAACAGCAGAAAACAGGCAGCTGGCACTGTGGCTCTTGTTAATAGGTTAGTCCAAGAAATCATATGAAAAGTACTCCAAAGTATGGACAAAACACAAGAAAGTGGATAAAACCAAGCATGGAACATCAAAAATTATAGATACATTTGCAATAGTGACTTGGGATAGTCATAACATGGTGTGAGCATGTGCCAAGTCAACCCAAATAAAGCATCAAAGGAGAATACCACAATACTATGCTTTAATATGCTAAAACAACGCATGATTCTTCCAAAGCATATTAAGCAGTCTCAATTGTTTATAACAAGTCATGCTACAACAAAGAATACTAAGCATAAAGCCAAAACAATATCAAGCATGGCATGACAAAGCATAGGCACAGTAAAAAACAAGCTCTCTTTAACACTTAAGCATGAACTTTCCTACTCTTTTCCAATCCAAACCAAACTATTTGAAAACCAATGCATGAAAGAGGAGGTCCAACCAATTTAATCAGCAAACTAAGAAAACCAAGCAAACGAAAAACCAAAACAAAAACGAAAAAGAAGACGCTCCAAGAACAACACAACCGTGCATGAAACAATAAAAATGAAGTGTTTGGAAGAAACCTGGGATTTTTATTGATAAAGAGGGGGGATGCCTTGGGCATCCCCAAGCTTTGACGCTTGTACTTCTTGGATATTTCTTGGGGTGACACACGTGGCATCCCCAAGCTTAAGATTTATTCCATCCTTCATCTCATTACTCATTCTTTCCATACACCTGGAATTTTTCCTTCATACAAAACTTCACATAATCTTTATTAGCAACATTAGTGCACTCAAGATAATAGGTCTTTAGGTTCAGTTCTAATACCAATAAAACTTCTATTAAAACACAAACTACTGTAGCACTTCCCTCAAAAATCCCAATTCCCCAAAAGAAGTAAAAAAGGAACCAACAAGAAGCAAATGCAGAAAATGGCAGAAATCTGTCAAAACAGACCAACAGGTAAAGACGTATTTTTTCGAAGACCTTATGTTGCTCAAATCAAAAAGTGTTGAACTAACGAAAGTTAGATAACAACCTGGGGCAGAATCACAAAATTCACGCCTAAAAAAGACGTTCAGAGATTTTACACGAATTTTTACGGTGAAGCACAGAAATCTGTTTTGGGACAGCAACTTTCCCAATCATTACTTCTCTCTCATTAGAGGTTACTCTTGGAATAAAAAGCAAATAAAAAGGATAAGGAGAGGTTATTACTAAAGTAATAACTTCCAAGACTCATCTAAAACTTTTGGTTTATCTCCCAATAAGTACTTTTCTTTAACGCCTTTAAGTTAGGCAAAAGCAAAAACTAAAATAGATATAATAGAAGTAAGCGGAGATAATCATGGTGAAAACATTGTTTTGGTCAATGAAATCCTTTTGTTAACAAGGTTGATCAGGTCTTGTTATCAAAACAATTTCATATGAGACAAAACTTCGTATTCCACTAATGATTATGTTACCTCAACCTTGATAGCAATGGTCCCAATCATAATAGTTTAAAAAAATTCTCTTGGTATGGGACAATATATTTCTCCAACTTGAATACCTTCAACATGTTCAATTGAATTCAAACCATAAGTCCTTTCAATCTTCTTTAGGAAATAGACAGTATGTGATTAACATTGAAAGGCACCTTTCCTTGATTATAATTAATAACAGCTCCTGCAGTATTAAGAAAAGGTCTCCCAAGAATAATAGACATATTATCATCTTCAGGCATTTCAAGCACAACAAAATCAGTTAATATCAAGCAATTATGAGCCACTTGAATAGGTTGTGGCACCCTGGTAAAACCACTACTAGAAAATTGCTGTGTTTTTGTGCATTGCATCGTCATAACCGCATGCTCATGTCATCATGCCATATTGTATTTGAGCATCGTCATCATCATGCATGGTTTGTTTAAAAACTATTTACGAAAAGTCTATTTTTGGTTTTCTAAATACCCGTCTTTAATTAAATTAAAACCCCGGCCTCTTCCGGATATTTTCTTTTGTCTACAAAACAATTACAAAAGTCTATTTCAGACAAAATAAAATAAATAAAGCTATTTTTCTTTTCGGACCGGGGAGGCAGTCCAGCCGTTAGGCCAGGCCACCTACTACCCGGCCCGTATAAAAACCTAGTCTATCCTAACCCTAATCCCCATCCCCTACCCCTTTTCCCCTCACCCGTCGCCACACACACGCACCACACTTCCTCCCCACCCCACCGCATGCGCCCATCCCCATCACGTTGCTGGCCAGCGGCCCACCCACCCGACCAAGTCCTTGCCCTGTCCCTGGGTCCTTGGCCCCACTTACCTGGACGCCGCCCACCTCGCGTGCCCCTCCTCGATCGGATCCCCACCTGACCAAGTCCCCGACCGCCCCGCCTTGGGATCCCCACCACGACACCCTGGGCCCACCGGCCGACGCGCCCGTCCTGCCCGCTCGCTTCCATCTTCCCCGTGACCTCCACCTACCCCGCTCCTCCCTAGATCCCGCACCGCCGCCGCCCGGCTCGCCTCGCCGCCAGCCTCTCCTTCTCCTCGGGCCAAGCCCCACCGGCCTCTACATCTACCACCTTCGGCGCCCTCCTGCCTCGACCGTGCGCGGCGTCGGCCGACCTCTTCGTCCCTAGCGCCTCCCATCGACCCCGGCCGCGCCCCTGCGAGCCTTTGTCGCGCTGCCTCTCCTCTCTGGCAAGCACGTCGCTCGTGCGCCGCCGCCGCGTGACCTTGTCGTCCTCACCTTCACCGCGTCCTGAGCCTCCCTGGGCGCCGCCGCTCGCCATGATCGTCATCTCGGCCAAGTTCCACGACGCTCTGGTCCGACCTCGCCTCTCCGGCAAGGTCTAGTACAACCATCTCCTGTCCAGGCGTGCATACAGGTCGTCATCGACCTCTGCCTCGTTGCCCATCCGCCAGTGCTGCAAGACCGTGTGTCCCCTGCGCAAGTCGACCCTGCCGCTCCTCTAACCTTTTCGAGGATATCCTCGTTGCCGCGTGGTCATCTCGTTCTGCTGGTCGTTGCTACGCGGAAGCCTCGTGTTGATGCTCTCGTGCTGCCCGTGCCGTGTACGTGTACCCAAGGTCGACAGAAAGATGTCAAGTTCTTCGATTCCGACACATCGACAAGTCTCCTTCATGTAAGCGTCAATACCGGTACGACAAGACCTTCTTCCCACACCGATGCCCGAGGACCGGACGCCAAGTTCGCCGAGGATCCGGACGCCAAGGTCGCCAACACAGAACGCCAAGTTCTTCATCCCGGACGCCATGACCGTCTACACGGACCCGAAGACCACCGATACCCGATCCATTCAAGTTCGCCATCGACGAAAAGGTTGACCGCTTGGAACCCAACTTCTCCGTCACGACACGACAAGTTCTCCATCTTGTATCCGAACCTCGCAGTTCCCGTCAAACCCTGAGACCGGACCCCGGACCCCCGGAACCAAGATCTTCTGAACCCAGATGTGTGACCCTAAGCCTCTATTTTTATAATATGACATATACCTGTCGCATCATTAAATCATCATGCTTGCATACATGTCATCTGGTGGGTGGGTTAAATAGTTGATTCACCTAAATTAAATATGGAGTCTATATGCGGGCTATTCTAGTCTTATTTCGGACTCCATTTAAATTTGTGTAGCGAATCGATACCATGTTTTGCCTTGTTAAGACAACATGTAAATTGCGGGGTTTTAAATAACTGGAACCGTCTAATTAATTATCGGGACCTCGGTTCCGCTTAATACTGCCTAATTGCACCACATCTGCATCACATCATAATCATGCCGGATCTTCTACCGTAGTATTAAATATTGCATCCGGTGTTTCTTCTAGTGTTTGCCTCTTCGCGGATTAGGCCTATGAGTTGATGCGAGTATCGACAAGTTCTCCGGATATGATCCTTCGGTAGTGTTTTCCAGGCGAGCATTCTCCCCCTTTCTACCTATTTTGCATTTCTAGTCTTTACTTCCTCCTATTGATCTATTGCTATCCGTGTTACGATGCTTTAGTTTCCGTGCACCATTTATATTCCTTGCGCCCTCTATATTGCCATGGACACATCCTATTGCCTGTTGTTTGATAGATAGTCGGCCTTGCGAGTCGTAGTTGCTTGCTTATGTGTTGCTTCGCGTTGTTGTCATTCCGCTGTTGACGGCAAGTTGGCACATGATAAATGGTGGAGATGCTTAATGGTGGAGATGATCATGACTTTAAATACAACTATTAAATTGCTAGGAATAGATATAACTAATGCAGAGGCATCGGTGGGCAATAGATGTTATTTGGTTCTTCCACACTCACTTGTCTCCCGTAGGACCCCGAGTACTTGATACCTGTTCCTTGACCATCGCACTATCCGCATATGGGACCATGAATCCCCTTAGCCAGAGCTTGATTCATTTCTTATTTCTTGGGGCCACAAACTAGTTTGGGGTTTTATTACTATCCTGTACTTATGCCATGCTTTACCGCTTTATTTACGATTGTGCGTGGAGCACCTGTACTGTTTTGGATCATGACACGTTTTTGCTGTATCGACGAGCCCAGTCACACTTTCGGATTCCTAGTCGTTTACCGCCGTCCACACAAACCCTGGGTCCATCTCGGAGACAGCCAACTTCGTCGCGGGTAGCTTAGTGGGGTGGCCCCCTAAAATAATTTATGAATCCTGTGACTGCTTTGTCGTGAAAGCCTCGTTGGGTTTTGAGTTGATTTTTCCGAGGTTGATCGTGTGTGTGTTGCTATTTGTGCACCCCTGCAGGGTAAATCTTTCTGAAAGTCGTGTTCGCGGTTATGGACGACTTGGAGCACAGTATCTCGATCATAGACAAGCATAACTAAAGTAGTGCTATAAATTTGACTTAATATGTGACTAGTAATCAGCTTCACTACAATGGAATGGATAATAAAAGTGCCAACAACTGGTGGAACTGGTGTGTATCGTGTCATGTTATATCTGCCTAGTAAGTATCGCAACTCCAATGGAATAAAATAAAAGTGCCAACTACTGCTGGGTTTGGGATGTCACATGCTAATTGTATCTGACTAGTAAGTACTGCAACTACCACTGAATGGTTAATTAAAACTATCCACTACTTATGTTGTCAGGATGACTCATGCTATCTATATCTGACTAGTAAGTGCTGCAACTATAATGGAATGGATAAAACTGCCAACTGTGTGAGTTCCTTGGTTTGACCTCCTTGTTTGGTCTTGAGGGGGAATACCAGGATGGGTATGATTGGTGTTAGTATAAGGTTAGTTCCGAATAGGTCTTTCTTATCTCTCTCTAATAGCCGACAATTAATCGAGTCTCTATAGGTTGTTTAGTGCATGCTGCGCTGCCGCTTCAGTCCACCATACCTATGTAGGCGAGAGTCGCCGAATTCTAGCCTCACCATGTACTGGCCTCAGTACTGACGCTCCCTTTTTTCCTTTGCCCTTTGTCGACACCCCTTTTGTTTTAGCAGGTTTGAGATCGACGACGTTAGCAGGGTTACCCTTCCGGCTTGGCCTGGGCAGGGTTATGGACGCCATTGGTTATTCTTCAGGGCTCTTAGCCCCATTTGCATCTTGTCCGTCCTCGGACGCTGTAGCGATTTCAAGGTGATTTGGATCTTTGTACTGTATATCGGTATTCTTGACTCATGGAGTCGTGTTGTATATATATTTGTTCTGTGGGTCCCATCGAGGACTGTTGTGTAATGGTATTACTTCATTTTCCACCATCACGAAAGTTCCTGGTGGGCGTCCTTGAATCGTTTCTATGCGGGTTTGGCGGAAAAGGGCTAGAACTTGCATAGGGCCGATTCGAGGGTGTTACAGAGTGGTATCAGAGCTCAGCAGTTGCGATACCCCACTGGTCCAGCCTGTAGGATAACCTAGCTAACGGACGTTGTAGAGTGTCAAAACTATTTTGCAAAATCGGTTGGATAGATCTGATTAGGTCTGATTTTACTCCTTATCCTTGTGCTATTCTCCTCTTACCTTTGTGTGTTTGAATCTGCTCTCTTATCTTTTCTTCAAGTCCAGAAATTCTCGTGGTTGGGTTTCCGTCGTGCCTTCAGGGTTTCGCTTCCTCTTTGGGTAACGGTGCTTCTACATCCAGTCTTCATGCTATCTGAGTGATCCTTTATCTGTGGTACCATTCTTTGTTCCTTGTTTGTGTCTTCCGGTGTTTTCCGACGCGACGACATCATCTACATCAGATCCGATGAAACCCGGCATCACTCCTTTGTTTCCGAACTTCGCTTGTCGAGATCTTCAGTCTGAATTCCGAGAGTTGGTTGCATAATTCTCCTATTCATGTGCAAAGTAATGCTTTGAGTGCGGGATGGAATCGCGACCATACCACTACTCTTATCATTCGCTTCTGTATATTGAATGGGTGGATCGATGCAATTTTACTCCTTCCACGGAAGTTAAAGGTGGCCTTACCTTTCGATACCTTTATCTCCGTCCTTGTTTCTCCGGAGTGTTCTCTTGACAGACGTGAGCAACAACCCCTTGTCGGTGGTGTCGCCAAATTCAAGATGGAGCAGGATCTTTGTTAGTGGTGTCACGAGGATCTACACGAAGCGAGAAGATTCAGATCACCGACCTTCTTCTAGTACCATGAGGCGGATCTCGAGGTCGAGATCCCTTGTTAGTGGTGTCGAATTGTAGCACCCCGGTAAAACCACTACTAGAAAATCGATGTGTTTTTGTGCATTGCATCGTCATGACCGCATGCTCATGTCATCATGCCACATTGCATTTGAGCATCGTCATCATCATGCATGGTTTGTTTAAAAACTATTTACGAAAAGTCTATTTTTGGTTTTCTAAATACCCGTCTTTAATTAAATTAAAACCCCGACCTCTTTCGGATATTTTCTTTTGTCTACAAAACAATTACAAAAGTCTATTTCGGACAAAGTAAAATAAATAAAGCTATTTTTATTTTCGGATCGGGGAGGCAGTCTAGCCGTTAGGCCAGGCCACCTACTACCCGGCCCGTATAAAAACCTAGTCTATCCTAACCCTAATCCCCATCCCCTACCCCTTTTCCCCTCACCCGCCGCCAGACACACGCACTCACACACATGCACCACACTTCCTCCCCACCCCACCGCATGCGCCCATCCCCATCACGTGCTGGCCAGCGGCCCACCCACCCGACCAAGTCCTTGCCCTGTCCCTGGGTCCTTGGCCCCACTTACCTGGACACCGCCCACCTCGCGTGCCCCTCCTCGATCGGATCCCCACCTGACCAAGTCCCCGACCACCCCGCCTTGGGATCCCCGCCACGACACCCTGGGCCCACCGGCCGACGCGCCCGTCCTGCCCGCTCGCTTCCATCTTCCCCGTGACCTCCACCTACCCCGCTCCTCCCCAGATCCCGCACCGCTGCCGCCCGGCTCGCCTCGCCGCCAGCCTCTCCTTCTCCTCGGGCCAAGCCCCGTCGACCTCTACATCTACCACCTTCGGCGCCCTCCTGCCTCGACCGTGCGCGGCGTCTGCCGACCTCTCCGTCCCTAGCACCTCCCGTCGACCCCGGTCGCGCCCCTGCGAGCCTTCGTCGCGCTGCCTCTCCTCTCTGGCAAGCGCGTCGCTCGTGCGCCGCCGCCGCGTGACCTCGTCGTCCTCGCCTTCACCGCGTCCCGAGCCTCCCTGGGCGCCGCCGCTCGCCATGATCGTCATCTCGGCCAAGTTCCACGGTGCTCTGGTCCGACCTCGCCTCTCTGGCAAGGTCAAGTACAACCATCTCTCGTCCAGGCGTGCATACGGGTCGTCATCGACCTCTGCCTCGTTGCCCATCCACCAGTGCTGCAAGACCGTGTATCCCCTGCGCAAGTCGACCCAGCCGCTCCTCTAACCTTTTCGGGGACATCCTCATTGCCGCGTGGTCATCTCGTTCTGTTGGTCGTTGCTGCACAGAAGCCTCATGTTGATGCTCTCGTGCTGCCCGTGCCATGTACGTGTACCCAAGGTCGACAGAAAGATGTCAAGTTCTTCGATTCCGACACATCGACAAGTCTCCTTCCCATAAACGTCGACATCGGTACGACAAGACCTTCTTCCCGCACCGATGCCCGAGGACCGGACGCAAGTTCGCCGAGGATCCGGACGCCAAGGTAGCCGACACGGAACGCCAAGTTCTTCATCCCGGACGCCATGACCGTCTACACGGACCCGAAGACCACCGGTACCTGATCCATTCAAGTTCGCCATCGACGACAAGGTCGACCGCTTGGAACCCAAGTTCCCCATCATGACACGACAAGTTCTCCATCTTGTATCCGAACCTCGGCGTTCCCGTCAAACCCTTAGACCGGACCTCGGACCCCCGGAACCAAGATCTTCCGAACCCAGATGTGTGACCCTAAGCCTCTATTTTTATAATATGACATATACCTGTCGCATCATTAAATCATCATGCTTGCATACATGTCATCTGGTGGGTGGGTTAAATAGTCGATTCACCTAAATTAAATATGGAGTCTATATGCGGGCTATTCTAGTCTTATTCCGGACTCCATTTAAATTTGCGTAGCGAACCGATACCATGTTTTGCCTTGTTAAGACAACATTTAAATTGCGGGGTTTTAAATAACTTGAACTGTTTAATTAATTATTGGGACCCTGGTTCCGCTTAATACTTCCTAATTGCACCGCATCTGCATCACACCATAATCATGCCGAAACTTCTGCCGTAGTATTAAATATTGCATCCGGTGTTTCTTCTAGTGTTTGTCTCTTCGCGGATTAGGCCGATGAGTTGATGCGAGTATCGACAAGTTCTCCGGATATGATCCTTCGGTAGTGTTTCTCAGGCGAGCATTCTCCCCCTTTCTACCTATTTTGCATTTCTAGTCTTTACTTCCTCCTATTGATCTGTTGCTATCCGTGTTACGATGCTTTAGTTTCCGTGCACCATTTATATTCCTTGCGCCCTCTATATTGCCATGGACACATCCTATTGCCGGTTGTTTGATAGATAGTCGGCCTTGCGAGTCGTAGTTGCTTGCTTATGTGTTGCTTCGCGTTGTTGTCATTCCGCCGTTGACGGCAAGTTGGCACATGATAAATGGTGGAGATGCTTAATGGTGGAGATGATCATGACTTTAAATACAACTATTAAATTGCTGGGAATAGATATAACTAATGCAGAGGCATCGGTGGGCAATATATGTTATTTGGTTCTTCCACGCTCACTTGTATCCCATAGGACCCCGAGTACTTGATACATGTTTCTTGACTATCGCACTATCCGCATATGGGACCATGAATCCCCTTAGCTAGAGCTTGATTCATTTCTTATTTCTTGGGGCCACAAACTAGTTTGGGGTTTTATTACTATCCTGTACTTATGCCATGCTTTACCGCTTTATTTATGATTGTGCGTGGAGCACCTGTACTGTTTTGGATCGTGACACGTTTTCGCTGTATCGACAAGCCCAGTCACACTTTCGGGTTCCCAGTCGTTTACCCCCGTCCACACAAACCCTGGGTCCATCTCGTAGCCGGCCAACTTCGTCGCAGGTAGCTTAGTGGGGTGGCCCCCTAAAATAATTTATGAATCCTGTGATTGCTTTGTCGTGAAAGCCTCGTTGGGTTTTGAGTTGGTTTTTCCGAGGTTGATCGCGTGTGTGTTGCTATTTGTGCACCCCTCAGGGTAAATCTTTCTGAAAGCCGTGTCCGCGGTTATGGACGACTTGGAGCACAGTATCTCGATCATAGACAAGCATAACTAAAGTAGTGCTATAAATTTGACTTAATATGTGACTAGTAATCAGCTTCACTACAATGGAATGGATAATAAAAGTGCCAACAACTGGTGGAACTGGTGTGTATCGTGTCATGTTATATCTGCCTAGTAAGTATCGCAACTCCAATGGAATGAAATAAAAGTGCCAACTACTGTTGGGTTTGGGATGTCACATGCTAATTGTATCTGACTAGTAAGTACTGCAACTACCACTGAATGGTTAATTAAAACTACCCACTACTTATGCTGTCATGATGACTCAGGCTATCTATATCTGACTAGTAAGTGCTGCAACTATAATGGAATGGATAAAACTGCCAACTGTGTGATTTTCTTGGTTTGACCTCCTCGTTTGGTCTTGAGGGGGAATACCAGGATGGGTATGATTGGTGTTAGTATAAGTTTGGTTCCGAATAGGTCTTTCTTATCTCTCTCTAATAGACGACAGTTAATCGAGTCTCTATAGGTTGTTTAGTGCATGCTGCGCTGCCGCTTCAGTCCACCATACCTATGTAGGCGAGAGCCACCGAATTCTAGCCTCGTCGTGTACTGGCCTCAGTACTGACGCTCCCCTTTTTTCCTTTGCCCTTTGTCGGCACCCCTTTTGTTTTAGCAGGTTTGAGATCGACGACGTTAGCAGGGTTACCCTTCCGGCTTGGCCTGGGCAGGGTTATGGACGCCATTGGTTATTCTTCAGGGCTCTTAGACCCATTTGCATCTTGTCCGTACTCGGACGCTGTAGCGATTTCAAGGATCTTTCTACTATATATCGATATTCTTGACTCATGGAGTCGTGTTATATATATATCTGTTATGTGGGTCCCATCGAGGACTGTTGTGTAATGGTATTACTTCGTTTTCCACCCGCACGAAAGTGCCTGGTGGGCGTCCTTGAATCGTTTCTATGCGGGTTTGGCGGAAAAGGGCTAAAACTTGCATAGGGTCGATTCGAGGGTGTTACACAGGTACATCCTCACATATACCCACAGGAATAGTGGTAGATTTATCAGCCATTTGCAAAAAATATCAGTTGGTATTAATTTTTCTAGTTGAAGCCTTTTATAGAGAGAGAAAGGCATAACACTAAATCCAGCTCCCAAATCACACAAAGCAGTTCTAACATAACTATTCTTAATAGAGCAAGGGATAGTTGGAATCCCTAGGTCTCCAAGTTTCTTAGGAACCTTGCCATTAAAGGAATAATTAGCAAGCAAAGTAGAAATTTCTTCATTAGGGATCTTCCTTTTATTCGAGACAATATCCTTCATATACTTTGAGTAAGGAGGCAATTTAATAGCATAAAAAAAGGAATTTACAAGAATAAAGGCTTCATCCACTCACAAAACTTATTATAATGTTCATATTCCTTTGGCTCAATGCACGGCGCCCAGAAAAATGCTTGATGGCGGTGTTGATGTAGAGCTCGTTGGGAACCCCAAGAGGAAGGTATGATGAGCACAGCAGCAAGTTTCCCTCAGTTATGAAACCAAGGTTTAATCGAACCAGTAGGAGCAAGGAAACACCTCAAAGGTGTTACTAGCTGAGCTTTGGCAGGGCGCACTACCGGTGCTAGTAGCAACGTGGAGACCTGCACAACACAACCACAAAACTTTGTCCCCAACTTGCGATGAGGTTGTCAATCTCACAGTGTTTTGCGGAAAACAAAGGATTAAACGTATCGAAAGGAAAGAAGTAAAAGTTTGCAGAAAGTAAACACAAAGCAGTAAACAGTTGTAGATTGTATGTAAAGTAAAAGGACCGGGATCCATAGTTCACTAGAGGTGGCTCTCCTTAGATAGATAACATGCTGGGTGAACAAATTACATCGGGGCAATTGACAAACACCGAGAAAGCAATACATGCATATACTAATCATCTTGACTCCTTTGAGACTTGATTGGGCATTACAGCATAATACATAGACCGCCATCCAGCTGCATCTATGACTAATAATCTACCTTCAAGTTATCATCCGAACCCCTCCAGTATTAAGTTGCAAGCAACAGATTATTGCTTTACGAACTGCGTGTAAAGTAAACAATACAATTGTTCTATGAACAAAGGATCGTTGTTTTCTCCCTAGTAGCAACAGCACATCTAGTACCTTAGAGATTTCTGTCACTTCCCCAGATTACCAGAGGCATGAACCCACTATCAAGCATAGATACTAACTCTTGGAGTTGCTAGCATCTACTTGGCCAAGATAGTTACTAACAACGGAAAGCATGCAAGATCTCAAATAACAAAGACATGATAGAATCAATAATCAATCTGAAATAGCATCTCAATATCCATCGGATCCCCGCAAACACAACATGTATGAATTACAAATAGATGATCTTGATCATGAACGGAGCTCACAAGATCTAAACATGAAAGCACAAAGGAGGAGAGACCAGCCATCTAGCTACTGCATGGATCCGTAGTCCAAGGATGAACTACTCACGCATCACACCGGCGGCTTGCATGGTGATGAAGAAGGCCTCTAGGGTGAATTCCCCTCTCCGGCAGGGTGCCAGGAAGAGCTTCAGATCCCCCGATCTAGGGACAGAGACGACGGCGGCTAGAGACTCTTTCGTGGATTTTTGATCGGGTCCTTAGGGTTTTCGTCCCGAAGGCAACCTATAGGCGGAAGGAGAGGCCGAGGGGGTGTTGGGGTTGGCCAGACCACCCCCTCGCGCGGGCCAAGCCTGGCCGCGCGTCCAGGTGGTGTGGCCGGCCCCTCTCCGTCTCGTATTCTGGCACTTGATCCCTTCCGAAAAATAGGCACTTTGGCTTTTGTCCCGTCCAATTCCGAGAATATTCATTTTTTGACTTTCCTGGAACCAAAAACAGCAGAAAACAGGCAGCTGGCACTTTGGCTCTTGTTAATAGGTTAGTCCAAGAAATCATAATAAAAGTACTCCAAAGTTGGAATAAAACACAAGAAAGTGGATAAAACTAAGCATGGAACATCAAAAATTATAGATACATTTGCAATGTATCAACATCCCCAAGCTTAACTCCTGCTTGTCCTCGAGTAGGTAAGTGATAAAAACAAAGAATTTTTGAGGTGACATGCACCATCAAAGACTTGATAAAAATATTTGCAAAACATTCAAAGCTGGGATCATAGTACTTCAATCATAACATGAAAGATAAAGTTATAGCAATAAGCAAAGAAACTAAGATGCAACATGAAAAGGCACAAACAAAAGATTCATGAATAACAATGCTTTGCAAGACGTTTGTTTGTTTCACATAAAGGAAACATAGCATGAAAGTATTCAGCTTGTCCCTCGATAGAGTAGCAAATATAAATGCATGGGACACCTTCAAAGTTCATAAGAGTGACTAGATATAATAGTTTCAAACAAGCAATAACAAGTTATGCATCAATCAACTAGTCTTGGGACAATGCACATAGAACTAAGAATGGCCACTATGCTCTCAAAATAGGTGCATAAAGTTAGAAGGTGGAGACTCAATATAATGGTGGAAGAAAAGCCTTTTGTAAAAGGAAGTAGGGATTCAAGTCTCATAAAGAGCTTCCAAAAATTATGGTACTTGTAGTTTTCAGCTCTCAATGCCCCTATCATAAGCATCTTGAAGGTGATTAAGGTTAAAGTGACACAACTAAGAGGATATGCTTGACAAGTTATAAACCGAAATCTCATGCCCCTTACTTACGAAGACCGATCCTCATGCTACTCAACTTCAGTCACGAGTAAGCTCTTGTCATTGTAAGTATATGTGTATCATTAAGAACCGCCAACGGGGTACCCCTTGCACATGATACGGGAGCTTTCCCATAATCAAAATGACAAGGCAAGCAGACAATGAGCATCTCAGCGATCTTTTTATTTTCTATTTGCATAGGTTTTTATTGAGGATGCTTCGTAGAGTTTTCATTATGGTGATGCTGCAAGTTTCCACCATGATTAGGCATGGCTTAGGCTAGCGGCCCAGGTGTTTCTCTAACACACATACAAACTCCATGATCTTACAAGTTCCACTTTTATTTCACACCGCCAGGATCCGTAAGCAAAAGAACATAATATCAACGAGGTACAAAGTACACGTGCAATGTTGAAAGCGTTCCCCATGAAACATGGTTCTGCTAATTTCAACTTATAAAGCGCAAGCATATACGCAACAAAGAAGGACCCGATGGTTCAAGTTTATTAGAGGCAATAAGGTAAAGTGTGCCATCAAGTTCGTGAGATCTTCAATCACTAGTTTTCTCATAACAAGTGGAAGGTAAACAAAAGCATGAATATACTTGGAATAGCATAAGCTAGTAGGTAGGTATGGTGGACTCTTTGGAATAATTTGGTTTAGGGAGTTGGATGCATGAGTGGAACTCATACTTTGTTGTGGACGCTAGCAAAAGACTGGGAGCGACAAACTTAGAGAGCAATAATGGCCATAATCATGCAGAGCGACAAAACATCATTGATCAAAGCATAAAGTGATACTACAAGCTCAAAACTAAAGGATCATAAAGGCTATGGTGACTTGAGATAGTCATAACATGGTGTGAGCATGTGCCAACTCAACCCAAATAAAGCATCAAATGAGAATACCACTATACTATGCTTAAAATGCTAAAACAACGCATGATTCATCCAAGGCACATTAAGCAATCTCAATTGTTTATAACAAGTCATGCTACAGCAAAGAATACTAAGCATAAGGCCAAAACAATATCAAGCATGGCATGACAAAGCATAGGCCACAGTCAAAAACAAGCTCTTTTTACCACATAAGCATGAACTTTCCTACTCTCTTCCAAAACCAAACCAAATTATTTGCAAACCAATGTGTGAAAGAGGGGGTCCAACAACCTTATTCAGAAAACTAAGCAAACCAAGCAAACTAAAAACCAAAACGAAAATGAAAAGAAGACGCTCCAAGAAAAACACAACTGTGCATGAAACAATAAAAATGAAGCGTTTGGAAGAAACCTGGGATTTTTATTGATGAGGAAGGGGATGCCTTGGGCATCCCCAAGCTTTGACGCTTGTACTTCTTGGATATTTCTTGGGGTGACACGCGTGGCATCCCCAAGCTTGAGCTTTAGTCCATTCTTCATCTCATTACTCATTCCTTCCATACACCTGAAATTTTTCCTTCATACAGAACTTCACACAATCTCATTAGCAACATTAGTGCACTTAAGATAAATAAGTCTCAAGGTTCAGTTCTAACACCAAATAAACTTCCATTAGAACACTAGCTACTGTAGCACTCCCCTCAAAAAGCTCAATTCCCCAAAGGAACTCAAGAAGGAACTAACAAGAAGCAAATGCAGAAAATGGCAGAAATCTATCAAAACAGACCAGCGGGTAAAGACGAATTTTGTCGAAGACCTTTTGTTGCTCAAATCAGAAAGTGTTGAACTAACGAAAGTTAGATAACAACCTGGGGCAGAAGCAAAAAAATTACAGCTCAATCCGACGTACAAAGCTCTCTCAGGAATTTTTATGGTGAAGCACATAAATCTGTTTCGGGACAACAACTTTCCCAATCATTACTTCACTCTCATTAGAGGTTACTCTTGGCACAAAACGCAAATAAAAAGGATAAGGAGAGGTTATTACAGAGGTAATAACTTCCAAGACTCAACTAAAACTCTTGGGTTATCTCCCAACCAGTACTTTTCTTTAACGCCTTTAAGTTAGGCATAAGAAGCAAAGAAAGAATCAAGTGTTCTCAAGTGAAGAAGCATTAAGACCAAATTTCTTGCCCTTACCCCTCTTATTTTTATTCTTAACCTTTGGGAAAATGTGATTGTTTGGTGGAGAAGAAAGGTGCATGGTCCCCTTTCCCATGTCTATTATTGCTCCAAGGAGTTCTAATAGGGATCTTCCAAATGTAATTTGTCCTTTTCCTGCACATTCAATAACAAGATAATCAGTAGAAATCATTTTCCCAAGGATCTTTGTAAACACTCCTTCAACTATTCCAATAGGAAATAAGGTAGCATTATTAGCAAGAGATATTTCTTTTCCTCCTTCAGTAAGCCCCCAAAGATTCAAAGATTCATAAATATCTTTGGGCATAAGACAAAATTCAGACATGATATCGCAGCGGGCTTGAAAAGTTTCAGTGTTTATCTCAATCTTTACTGTAGGGAGCCACTTTGATGGTTCAAAATTCATTGGAACATAATTATGATGCTCCCTAAGCGTATTATAGCAACTTTCTAAGCTAGTAGTGCTAGCCTCAAGAGTGTTCAACCTAGCAAATATTTTTGCGAAAGAAATATCAGTTTGGCTAGGCATAGTGTAAGTGAGAATCAATTTCTTTATAGCATTAATGGCATCATCCTCATTACATTGGAGGAAATCTCCTCCCACAATAGCATCTAAAGCATATCTATAGCAAAGAGCAATCCCAAGGTAAAAACTGCTAAGGAACAAGCTTTGAATCATTTTAGGCTCAGTCTTTTCATGTAGATCAGAGATTCTAGACCAAGCTTCCTTAAAACTTTCCTTAGTTCCTTGTTTAAAAGTGAGAATCATTTCCTCGGGTGACATAGTGATTGGAGCAAGGCTAGACATAGTGGCAACTCAAGATAGGAACTAATATTTTTTGTGTTTTCAAATAAGAAAGCAAAACAAGTAAAACTATTTTTTTTGTGTTTTTCTTGAAGAACAAAACAAGCAAACAATGCAAAAATAAACTAAGCAAAACAAAAACAACAAAGTAAAGAGATTGGTTATGAGGGACTCCCCTTGTGAAGATGTCCTTGACTCCCCGACAACGGCGCCAGAAAAATTCTTCATGGCTCAATGCACGACGCCCAGAAAAATGCTTGATGGCGGTGTTGATGTAGAGCTCGTTGGGAACCCCAAGAGGAAGGTATGATGAGCACAACAACAAGTTTCCCTCAGTTATGAAACCAAGGTTTAATCGAACCAGTAGGAGCAAGGAAACACCTCAAAGGTGTTACTAGCTGAGCTTTGGCAGGGCGCACTACCGGTGCTAGTAGCAACGTGGAGATCTGCACAACACAACCACAAAACTTTGTCCCCAACTTGCGATGAGGTTGTCAATCTCACAGTGTTTTTCGGAAAACAAAGGATTAAACGTATCGAAAGGAAAGAAGTAAAAGTTTGTAGAAAGTAAACACAAAGCAGTAAACAATTGTAGATTGTATGTAAAGTAAAAGGACCGGGATCCATAGTTCACTAGAGGTGGATCTCCTTAGATAGATAACATGCTGGGTGAACAAATTACAGTGGAGCAGTTGACAAACACCGAGAAAGCAATACATGCATATACTAATCATCTTGACTCCTTTGAGACTTGATTGGGCATTACAACATAATACATAGACCGCCATCCAACTCCATCTATGACTAATAATCTACCTTCAAGTTATCATCCGAACCCCTCCAGTATTAAGTTGCAAGCAACAGATTATTGCTTTACGAACTGCGTGTAAAGTAAACAATACAATTGTTCTATGAACAAAGGATCGTTGTTTTCTCCCTAGTAGCAACATCACATCTAGTACCTTAGAGATTTCTGCCACTTCCCCAGATTACCAGAGGCATGAACCCACTATCGAGCATAAATACTAACTCTTGGAGTTGCTAGCATCTACTTGGCCAAGATAGCTACTAACAACGGAAAGCATGCAAGATCTCAAATAACAAAGACATGATATAATCAATAATCAATCTGAAATAGCATCTCAATATCCATCGGATCCCCGCAAACACAACATGTATGAATTACAAATAGATGATCTTAATCATGAACGGAGCTCACAAGATCTAAACATGAAAGCACAAAGGAGGAGAGACCAGCCATCTAGCTACTACATGGATCCGTAGTCCAAGGATGAACTACTCACGCATCACACCGGAGACTTGCATGGTGATGAAGAAGGCCTCCAGGGTGAATTCCCCTCTCCGGCAGGGTGCCAGGAAGAGCTTCAGATCCCCCCGATCTAGGGACAGAAACGATGGCGGCTACAGACTCTTTCGTGGATTTTTGATCGGGTCCTTAGGGTTTTCACCCTGAAGGCAACTTATAGGCGGAAGGAGAGGCCGAGGGGATGCTGGGGTCGGCCAGACCACCCCCTGGCGCGGGCCAAGCCTGGCCGCGCGACCAGGTGGTGTGGCCGGCCCCTGGCCCCTCTCCGTCTCGTATTCTAGCACCAGATGACTTCCTGTAAAATAGGCACATTGGCTTTTGTCCCGTCCAATTTCGATAATATTCATTTTCTAACTTTTCTGGAACCAAAAACAGCAGAAAACAGGCAGCTGGCACTTTGGCTGTTGTTAATAGGTTAGTCCAAGAAATCATATGAAAAGTACTCCAAAGTGTGGACAAAACACAATAAAGTGGATAAAACCAAGCATGGAACATCAAAAATTATAGATACATTTGCAATTTTGTATCTTGGGTGTGTTTGGGGACACAAGAGACTTCTTGTATCTTGATTGCAGGGTTGCTTGAGAGGGGATACCTTTGACCAATGGAAGGTAAACAGAAGCATGAATATACTTGGAATAGCATAAGCTAGTAGGTAGGTATGGTGGACTCTTTGGAATAACTTGGTTTAGGGAGTTGGTTGCATGAGTGGAACTCATACTTTGTTGTGGAGGCTAGCAAAAGACTGGGAGCGACAAACTAAGAGAGCAATAATGGTCATAATCATGCAGAGCGACAAAACATCATTGATCAAAGCATAAAGTGATACTACAAGTTGAAAACTAAAGGATCATAAAAGCTATGGTGACTTGAGATAGTCATAACATGGTGTGAGCATGTGCCAAGTCAACCCAAATAAAGCATCAAAGGAGAATACCACTATACTATGCTTTAATATGCTAAAACAATGCATGATTCATCCAAGGCACATTAAGCAATCTCAATTGTTTATAACAAGTCGTGCTACAACAAAGAATACTAAGCATAAAGCCAAAACAATATCAAGCATGGCATGACAAAGCATAGGCCATAGTCAAAACCAAGCTCTCTTTACCACTTAAGCATGAACTTTCCTACTCTTTTCCAATCCAAACCAAACTATTTGAAACAACTCACAAAGATGATAATAAATAAGGATCAGTGAGCTTGTCTCACAAATACACAAATGAGAACTAAAAAGTTCTAAGCTGAAAGCACGAGAAAACTAAGGATAAACACGGTGCTAGCAAAAGAGAACACTCACAAAACAATAAGAATGAAAACTAGAGTGTTCTAGGCAATGAAAACGGAGCATCTCTCTCTCCAAAAGAAGTGTGTTGGGATCCAACCAACTTATTCAAGCAAATTAAGCAAACCAAGCAAACAAAAACAAAAAAACAAAAACAAAGACGCTCCGAGAACAATACAACTATGCATGAAACAATAAAAATGAAGTGTTTGGAAGAAACCTAAGATTTTAATTGATGAAGAAAGGGATGCCTTGGGCATCCCCAAGCTTTGACGCTTGTACTTCTTGGATATTTCTTGGGGTGACACGCATGGCATACCCAAGCTTGAGCTTTAGTCCATCCTTCATCTCATTACTCATTCCTTCCATACACCTGAAATTTTTCCTTCATACAAACTTCACACAATCTTTATTAGCAACATTAGTGCACTCAAGATAAATAAGTCTTAAGGTTCAGTTATAACACCAAATAAACTTCCATTAGAACACTAGATACTGTAGCACTTCCCTCAAAAACCTCAATTCCCCAAAAGAACTCAAAAAGAAACCAACAAGAAGCAAATGCAGAAAATGGCAGAAATCTGTCAAAACAGACTAGCAGGGAAAGACGAACTTTTTCGAAGACCTTCTGTTTCTCAAATCAAAAAGTGTTGAACTAACGAAAGTTAGATAACAACCTGGGGCAAAAGGACAAAACTTCACGCCTCAAAAAGACGTTCAGAGATTTTACACGAATTTTTACGGTGAAGAACAGAAATCTGTTTCGGGACAGCAACTTTCCCAGTCATTACTTCTCTCTCATTACTCTTGGCACAACAAGCAAATAAAAAGGACAATGAGCGGTTATTACTGAAGTAATAACTTCCAAGACTCAACTAAAACTTTTGGGTTATCTCCCAATAAGTAGTTTTCTTTAACGCCTTTAAGTTAGGCATGATAGTTTGAGAAGATGCTCACATAAGAAATATGAATTGAAGTAAAAGAGAGCATCAAGAAGCAAATTCAAAATACATTTAAGTCTAAGCCACTTCCTATGCATAGGAATATTGTAAAGAAACAAGTCATGAAAGCACAAAGCAACAAGTATAGGAAAGAAAAACAAGTGCAACTTCAAGACTTTCAACATAAAGAGGGGAAACTTAATATTATTGAGATGCATAAAACCATGTTTCCCTCTCTCATAATAACTTTTAGTAGCATCATGAATAAAATTAACAATATAACTATCACAAGAAACATTCTTATCATGAGCCACATGCATAAAAGAAGTAATACTCTCCACATAAACATAGTCATTCCTATTAATCATAGTGGGAGCAAATTCAACAAAATAGCTATCAATATTATTCTCATCACCATAATCATCAAATATAGGAGGCATATTGTAGTCATAATTAATTGCCTCCTCAATAGTAGGTGGGCTGAAAATATCATAATCGTCATTGTAATCATCATATATTGGAGGTTTAGTATCATCAAAGTAAATTTTCTCCTCCGTGCTTGGGGGACTAAAATGATCATTTTCATAAAAACTAGCTTCCCCAAGCTTAGACTTTTCCATAACATTAGCAATAATGGTGTCCAAAGAATTCATACTAACAACATTGCTATTAGCATGCAAATAAAGTTCCATAGGTTTTTTAATTTTCTCTTCAAACACTTCATGTCCTAACTCAAGATAAATACTATAAAGCTCTCTAATTTTGTTGTTGTTTTCCATTAAGCCTAACTAGTGAAAACAAGAAACAAAAAGACAAAATTACAGAATCTAAAGGAAATACTTCGAGCACTCACACCAGAGGATGTGAGTACCTTTTACCTTACCTCCCCGGCAACGGCGCCAGGAAATAGCTTGATGTCTACGCACTTCTATTCTTGTAGACAGTTGTAGGGCCTCCAAGTGCAGATGTTTGTAGAACAGCAGTAAGTTTTCCCTTAAGTGGATAACCCAAGGTTTATCGAACTCAGGGAGGAAGTGTTCAAAGGTATCCCCTCTCAAGCAACCCTGCAATCAAGATACAAGAAGTCTCTTGTGTCCCCAACACACCCAATACACTTGGCAGGTGTATAGGTGCACTAGTTCGGCAAAGAGATAGTGAAATACAAGTGGTATGGAAATAAGATAACGGTGCTAGAAAATAACTTGATGGCGTGGAAAAGACTGAAAGCAAACTGAAATAAAGATGGAAGCAAGCAAACATGTAACAGATCTAATAGAAAACGGTGTTTCAATGCTAAGAAACAAGGCCTAGGGATCATACTTTCACTAGTGAACACTCTCATATAAATATCTTATCTTTATGATACTACTCTTAACTACTCTCCGGTTGGACACTCTAATCGATGGTAGGGCTATAACAGCACACCTCAAAGTAAGCCTTTCCCATCTAGAAAACCCCACACTGTCACCTTGAGCACTAGATGGTTCCAACAAACACCACAATTTCATAAAGACATTCAACTCCAAATATAACTCATAACAAGTATTTGTAATCTCTAGCCTAAGTGCCACCATGGTGAGCACGTTGTCACTTTCACACACATGGGGAGAGCAGAGATATATTAAAGCACTTGAGTAGCAAGGTAGATCTACTTGATTACAAAGCTCATGATCTCAATAAGATCATGCATAGAGAGAGAGATGAACACATAGCTACCGGTAGAACCCTTAGCCTCGAGAGAGAACTACTCCCTCCCCATCATGGGAATCAGCAATGGTGATGGAGATGGTGGTGGAGATCGATGGAGATGGCTCCGGGGGCACTTCCCCGTCCCGGCAGGGTGCCAGAACAGAGACTTTCTGTCCCCTGAATCTCCCCTTCGGTGGCGGCGGCGCTGCGGAACTTTTCGTGGCTAGAGGCTTGACGATTTAGGGTTTATGCATCGGGAGGCTTCTTATAGGCGAAGAGGCAAGGTCGGTGGAGTGCCAGGGGGCCCACACCACCTGGTGGCGCGTCCAAGGCCAGCCCGCGCCACCACATGGTGTGGCCGCCCTGTGGCCCCTCTCCGTCTCGTATTCTGGCCTCGTGAGTCTTCCAGTAAAATAGGCACTTTGGCTTTTGTCCCGTCCAATTCCGAGAATATTCATTTTTTGACTTTCCTGGAACCAAAAACAACAGAAAACAGGCAGCTGGCATTGTGGCATCTTGTTAATAGGTTAGTCCAAGAAATCATATGAAAAGTACTCCAAAGTGTGGACAAAACATAAGAAAGTAGATAAAACCAAGCATGGAACATCAAAAATTATAGATACATTTGCAATGTATCAGTGTGGTTGCAGTGATAGCCGCGCCTCCAAAGAAGAAGAAGAAGAAGTCACAGCCGCAGATGCAGGCGAACCAGGGTCTAGTTATGCAGTTGGGCATGCAACAGTACAGGTACCCGCAGATGCATGATCCTGCGTCGTATGCCTCGTCGTACCCTGCCCCAGTGCATGAAGTTTCGTATCCGTCCCCTAATGGGGACCAGGCTTAGTAGATCCAGTCTCAACGGGTTCAACAAGGGCTTTCCCCTCCGTCTCGTGCTGTTGTTACGCAGGTAACTATTGTTGTACCAGTGGCCGATGTTGTGAGTAACAAGAATAAAAAGGTAGTTTGTTGCTAGAAGTGTGCAGTTAATTCACATGCGACTAAGGATTGTAAGGTGGTTCACTATTGCTACATCTGTGATAATTCCAACCATCCGACCCTGAGATGCCATGTTCTTGAGCAGTCGCGCCCTACTCCTTACATGGCTAGTATCGGCAATGAGCTGACTTTGTTCTCTCAGATCCCTGATAGTGTGGTTCGTGATCCTCTGGTATCTAATCAAATTCCTATAGCTCTTTTGAGTGTTTCTGGACATATGGTTTCAATGGATATTGTTCAGAGTCAGATAGCCAGGAGATGTCCGGTGTGTGATCAGTGGAAGTGGGAGGCTTTGCTCTATGGAGAGACTGCCTTTTTAGTTAGCTTCCCATCTTTTGAGTATCTGGATAGGGTGGATGGGATTCAGGTGTCCGTGCCTCAGAGCACTTCTCAGCCCTCCTTTTCTGTTTATCGTACACATGAGGTGCCTCACAAGTTTGAGCTCAAGCAGGTTTGGCTTCATGTCGAGGGGGGTCCTCATTCTTTGCACTCTTTCTGGGGTTTGTGGGCTATTGGAGGTCTTATGGGGAATACTGTGGATGTTGACTTGTTCAGTTTGAGGAGGCGCAGAGTTGTTCGGATCCTTGTTGCAACGACTGACACCACGGTTTTCTTGAAGCCGAGTGAATCTTTGGGCCATTATATCTTGTCGGATGTTGTGGTTAAGTTTAAGGCTTACGAGTTTCATTTCTGGTTGGAGCCGATTGAATATGTTCCAGAGCCAGAGTTTGTTCCTTTCTTATGGAGGAAGAGGGATGAGGACCCTATTGATGATGCCAATGGGAACTCCTCTGATCATGCTATGGATATGTCTGATTCAACCAGTGGTTTGCAGGATGTTGGGCTGGTTCCTCTTTGGCCTTGCCTGGACAGGGGGGCTTGGCACCACCGGTCACCTTTCAGAGGGCCTTGCTGGATTCTGCTCCTCTTGATGCCGTGTCAGCTGTCGCACCTTCTGTGTCGGCACAGGATTATATGTTTATGATCACGATCACCCCTTTTAATCGTAATCCCTCTACACCACGTGGAAAGTAAATTCTGGAGTCACTTCCGGTGGGTTCTCCACTTCGTTGTGTCATGTATGTTGTGGTTTCGCCTCGTATCTCCCCTTCACAACTGTAGGATGCTTTGCGGGCGACAAGTGATTCTGTTGTCATGGCATGGACCTCCCCTCTTTCGGCATCTACTGCGTGATGCAAGCCTAATGTGATGGGTCGTTCTATTATGCAGCGGGTGGAACCGGTGTTTGAACTGGTGTTTCAGGAGATCGTTCGTGGGTCTTTGGCGCGGAGACTGGCCCAGGAGGGGCTGGTCGATCGCGTTGCTGCTTCAGCCTCGCCGTCCGTGACCTAGGGGGCGCAACCCAGCTCCTCGTCGACCCAGGCAGGTGGCTTTGGGTTGCATGGGGAGTTGGGCTCTATGTCAACCCATGATGTGCTACTACCTAGCGGGACACCTGGTAGGCTAGTGTCCGATGGCGATGGTCGGGCGGCCTAGGAGGGGCTGCCAAAACATGTTGATGGACCAGCCATGGAGGAGGTCCGCTCGGGGGGACGGCCTGGACCTGGTGGGGTCGGGATCGTCTCTTCATGATGGTGGGCAGCTTTTGGTGGTCGGGACTACGGCGTGCAGGAGTTCTCGTCATGGAGTTGATGCCTTTGGGGCATCATCTACGGATGAGGACTCAATGGTCAAGGCCATGCGAAGGAAGGCAGAGAAGAACCTCGACTCGCAGGGTACAATGAACTCCTCAAAATCCTTCCTTTCTTTCTCTAACACTTCTATTACTGGTAAGATGGATAATGTTGGTGTGTGTATGGGTAGATCTATAAAGGAAGATACTTTATCTAGTTCTGTGTTGAGGCATATGGAGGTTGACCGCTTAACTGTTACTCCTAAGGCTTCTGGTGTTTCTGAGTCTTCACTGATGGAGAAGGAGGGGTTGCATGCCACAGTAGATGGTCAATTCCTTTCTCACTTAGTTGGTGAAGTATCAGAGGTGGGCTTCGATGAGACTGAGTTGGGTTCATTATTTGAGCTTACAGCTTCTGGTCAAAAATCGAGGGGCCACAAATCTTGTAAGAGACCTCGTGTATCCAAATCTCCTGTTGTTTCTCAATGAATGACATGTTTTCAAATAGCAGAGGTCATGGTGACTTGGCTAAATATTTGTTTTGCCGATTGTGTGAGAGATCATAATTTGGATTTTTTTGGATATTTCTGAGACTGGTAGACGTGATTTCTCACAAGCTCAACTCAATCGCCTTTCTGGTGGAGTGGACTTTACGTGGTATCATGTCCGCAGCGTGGTCGATCCAGGGAAATCATGTTAGGCACCAAAGATGAGACTATGAAAGTCCTAGCTAGTTCGGTTGGAGATTTTTTATTAAACTCCACATCTGTAACAAGGCTAATGATTTCATATGGTCTCTAGTCACTGTCTACGGGGCTGCCTAGGAGGTTTATAAGCTGACTTTTTACGTGAGTTGGTTAATCTGGCTAAGGATAATTCGTATCCTATCCTTATAGGCGGAGGTTTTAATTTGCTAAGATTCCGTCATGAGAAAAGTCGAGGCCGTTTTAATGAAAATTGGCCTTTCATGTTCAATGTTGTCATAGAAAGCTTGAACTTACAAGAGGTTACAATATTAGGAAGACAATTCACCTGGGCTAATAGTCTTGCAGAGCCTACATATGAAAAACTGGAGAGAGTGCTTATGGATACCGAACGAGAAGAAAAATTCCCTATGGTAACTGTTCGTGTTCTAGAACGTATTGAGGCTTTGTCAGACCATGCTCCAATTTTATTAATTGTTGGAACACCACCACGTAAATCCAAATATAGTTTCAAATTTGAACTTGGATGGATGGAACGTGCTGGTTTCCATGAATTGGTGAAGGCTATCTAGGAGAAAGTTGTTAGTGGTCAAACGCCTATACATCGATGGAACAATAAAATGCGTGCCTTACGCAAATTCCTTTGTGGTTGGGCCAGACATATTGCTGGAATCCTTAAAAAGATAAAATATGCCTTTCATCTATTATCAATGATTTAGAGGCTTCTGCGGAAGTCAGGATTTTATCTGCCCAAGAGATTGAGCTTAAAAATCAATCAAATGCGGAAATTGCCAGACTACTTCGTGAGGAGGAACTCAAATGGTATCAACGCTCTAAAACAAAATTCATTCTTGAAGGAGATGCGAATACAAGATACTTCCATGTTGTGGCTAATGGCAAGCATAAGAAGAAACTTATTCACTCTCTAGTTTAGGATGAAGGTACGATTGAGGGGCAGGAGCAACTAAAGTCCTATATTACTAGTTATTATAAATCTTTGTTTAGGGCTCTGCCAGAAAGTACTTTCTCGCTTGATGAGTCCCAAACCGCAGATATTCCGCAGGTTACTGGTCTGGAAAACAACTTTCTAACCGCTCCTTGCAAGGAGGATGAGGTCAAGAAAGTCGTTTTCCAAATAGAACATAACAAGGCATCCGGGTCTGATGGCTTTCCGACGAAATTTTATCAAAAGTTTTGGGAAGTTATCAAGGAGGACTTGATGCATTTGTTTGAGTTCTTGCATGCCGGTCAGTTGGACCTTTTTAGACTCAATTTTGGCAACATAATTTTACTTTCTAAGGTTAATAATGTAGAACGAATACAACAATATCGTACAATATGCCTTCTTAACACTAGTTTCAAAAATTTCACAAAAGTTGCTAGATTAGACTAAATTCGGTAGCTGATCATGTTGTAAGTCCATCTCAAACTACTTTCATGCAAGGAAGAAACATCATGGATGGTGTAGTAATCCTACATGAAATAATACATGAACTACACTTAAAGAAATTGAATGGTGTTTTGTTCAAGATTGACTTTGAGAAGGCTTATGACAAAGTTCATTGGTCTTTCCTTCAGCAAACACTCTGTATGAAAGGTTTTTCGGAGGAGTGGTGTGCTTTCATACCGTATTTTGTGTCTGGTGATAGTGTGGCCATCAATGTCAACAATGGCATTGGCAAATACTACCAGACCAAAAAAGGATTAAGACAAGGGGATCCATTATCGCCTATACTATTTAACATAGTGGCTGATATGTTGGCTATCCTTATTGAGAGAGCCAAGGCAGATGGTCAAATTGAAGGATTAGTTCCCCATCTAGTCGATGAGGGTCTCTCCATTCTTCAATACGCTGATGATACAATCTTATTTATGGAACACGATTGCCAAAAGAATCTGAAATTAATATTATCAGTATTTGAGCAAGTATCTAGATTGAAAATTAACTTCCATAAGAGTGATTTGTATTGTTTTGGCAAGGCTCAAAATGAGGCCCACCTATATGCTGAACTTTTTGGTTCTGGTCAGGGACAATTTCCAATCAACTATCTGAGTATACCGATTCACTATTGGCGTCTAACTATTGCTGAATGGAAACTCGTTGAGGAAATACTTCAAAAACGTCTTAATAGTTGGAAAGGTAAATTGCTATCCCTTAGAGGAAGACTTGTACTCATAAATTCAGTACTCACAAACATGGTACTATATATGATCTTGTTTTTTCAACTACCGAAAGGTGTCTTGAAGAAACTAGATTATTTCTGATCAAGATTCTTTTGGCAAGGGGATAGTGAAAAAACGAAATATCGATTGGCCAAATGGAATGTGGTTTGCCAACCAAAAGAATATGGTGGACTAGGCATAAATGATTTGCAAGTCAAAAACATTGCGCTTCTCAGAAAATGGCTTTTCAAACTTCTATCAGAAGATGGGTTCTGGCAAAATATTCCATGGAGGAAATATGTTGGATCTAAAGTTGTGTCTCAAGTGGTTTGGAAACCCGGTGATTCACACTTTTGGATTAGACTAATGGCGTCTAAAAACATTTCTTCTAGTTTGGTGTTTTCAATATTAAGGATGGATCGCAGGTTAGGTTCTGGAAAGATAAATGGCTTGGCCAAACTTCTCTTCGCAAAAAATATCCAGCTCTATATTCGATTGTGATCTGATCCTCCTAATGTGTCCTTCAGACGAAGTCTCGCCAGTCCTAGACTTGTATCATGGAACAATCTTTTATTACGATTATCCAGGATACAACTGTCGGAGGGGGTGCATGAGTTAAAATGGAAACTACTGGAAAGTGGTAAATTTTCTGTTGACTCATTGTATACAGCGTTGATCCAACCTGATATTTTAGTTGATGATAATTTTAAGATTTGGAAGATGAAAATACCCCCTTAAAACAAAGATTTTCGCTTGGTATCTTCGTAAAAGGGTCATTCTTACAAAGGATAATCTTGTTAAGAGGAATTGGCATGGAAGTAAACAATGCATTTTTGTCATCATAATGAGGCAATCCGGCATTTATCCTTCCAGTGTAGATTTGCTCATAGTATATGGTCAATCATCCATTTAGCCTCTGGTTTATCTCCTCCACGCTCGGTTGCCAATGTATTTGGTAACTGGTTGAATGGGATTCATGATAAATACATGACTTTATTTAGTGTGGGAGCGCTTGCCATTATTTGGTCGCTTTGCTTATGTAGAAATGACAACATTTTTAATAACATCGTGTCTTCTTCTCTACAGGTGATCTATCGAGCCACGGCTATCCTACGATCATGGACTACTCTCCAACGTATGTAGTTTCGCGGCTTGTTTGTGGAGGGGTGTAAGCGATTGGAGGACACCACGAGGGATATTTTCTCCCGACATGGATGACAGCGTGATCTGCGACTAGGTTTGCCATAGGTCGAGGCGTGTCCTTATATGTTTTTATCATTTTTGTAATGTTGGTACTTTTGTCCTGGTTACTTTGTGTGTGGTTGATCGGTTGTGTGCATCTTAGCTATGCAGAGGCCGGATGTAAACATTATTCATAATAATAAAAAGTCTATTTCCAAAAAAAGGGCAACCAAACGACCATGTTTTTTTTAAATGTTCAAAATTTCCAAACGACCAAGAATTTTATAAAACAATGTATTTGACATGTTCGAAAGTTTCAAAAATAAGCTCGTTTTTAAGAATGTTTTAACATTTTAAATGTTGTTTTTAGCCAGTGCAGATACACTCGTACACATGTGCTTACCCGAGATTTTTTTCCAACCAAGGGCATTTATCTTTATCTACGAGGGTAGGCGAACACATATCCAATATAAGACATTTGGTAACTGGTACGCCTACCCTCGTAGATAAAGACGTCTTATATTTCTAAACGGAGGGAGTAGTTGCATGTCAAGAAATGTAGTAGTGTCATACTCTAGAAATTTCAGCGATATGTATGAATATTAAGATTTACATGTGAAACCCAAATATTTACGGGTTGGACATGTCTATAGGAGGACCAGATTGGATCCGAACGACGGAGACCAAGTAGCTACTATTATGCAAATAGATTCACAATTTAGGAGGGTTACACTTGCTCATTTGTAGGGGTAAATCGATGTAAAATTCTACTAGTGAACAACACTAAATAGAACTTTGGGCTCTAAAAATACCATTAGGTATTACGAACTACATGATTTTTGATACAAAGTATATGTCAACGACTAACTATCAACCCTTGGCCAATCAAGTGAAAGCATAATACACACAATCTTGGGGCAAACTACTAGTTGACACTTCATATAGTCTAGAATTATCTATTGGTTTTACATTAGTTTGATAGTCTTATGCTCTAGAAACCTCTATGTCAACCTATTTGAAGCTTTGTAAACTCTTAAATACTGTACCTAGTTTTGTTGATACTTAATGATACCATAGAAAATTGATAAGTCAGAAAATGTAATATAGTAACATTGATTTTCTTAGAATTATGGTGGAATATGTTTGCTAAATATGCACCCCAAAACATATAAAAAACTTGTTGACAAGTAAGTTTTAGTTTGGCCCTACTAATGTCTTTGTACAGGTAGCATGGATATCATGTACCTTAGTATACATGAGCGTACTCTATATACTGACTTTTGCTAATTAAACCAAAACATTATTCAAGACAGTATGTTGAATGATATATATCAAGACAAGAAATGTAGCTTTAACGTCAAGAAGTCCTATAAGAAGTAAAAGTGTTTTTTATAAATAGGCATATTAGAACATCTCTAAAATCGGTCAAAGGAGCAAAAAATCTCTTTTTTGATCCTATGTAGCACTGATGTCTCTAATCCTACCGGAGGTGAGGAAGAATGACGGAAAACAGAGAAAAAAATAACGAGATATATAGAGTTTGCGCCGCGCACAACACTTGCGACTTTTCTGTATTTATCTTACATTTTATTATGGATTACAACCTGAAATTACTAGTCCACGATCTCCATTGTTCGTGCCATCCCACAAACGGGTCGAGACATGCAAGAATCACTCCAAGTCACTAACAAACTCGGAGCCTAAAACCCTTAATTGAAAACGACTAAGTCTAACTGACGAAACTGACAGAAATATCCTAACACTAACACTACACTAAATTATTCAAACATTCTCCCCCTAAGGCAGATGCGGTGTGATTACTTAACCTCGATGGCCTTGAGCTTATCGCGGAGTAGCTGAAACCTAACACGCTCGATCGCCTTGGTGAAGATACCTACGAGTTGTTCTTCGGTGCCAATGAAATCGATAGTCACGGTTCCATCTTTCATGCAGCCTCTAACGAAGTGATAGCGCACGTCAATGTGTTTGCTTTTATCGTGGAACACGTGATTTTTGCATAATTGTATCACAGATATTTTGTCCACGAGTAGCTTGGCAACGAGAGGATCGCATCCCGGTAGATCACTAAGAAGACGCCCAAGCCAAACTCTCTTGCATGCCATGGTGGTCGCAGTGATGTACTCTGATTCATAGGATGATAGCGAAACCACCTTATCATTCTGGCATTGCCAAGAATCAGGGAACTTCCGTAGAAGAACAGAGTACCTGAGGGGATCTTCTTGTCGTCGATTTCACCAGCCATGTCTGCATCACTGATCTCGATCAGGCTCATGCCATTAGTTGTCGTGGCATAGGCGCAACCATGGTTTATTGTGCCGGTGACCTAGAGGAGTAAGTGCTTGACAACACTCAAGTGCTCCATGGTGGACGCTTCCATGAAGCAGCTCACCATGCCGATGGCGAAGCTGATGTCCGACAGTGTGTGCACTAGGTAGCAGAGGTTGTTGATGGTGCAGTAGAGCATGACGTCGACAACCGGGTTGGATATCTCCCTCGACATCTTGATACAAGGCTCCATTGGTACATGGAAATGATTGCAGTCCACCATGCTCGCTTTCTCCAGGAACTTGGTGGTGAATGCGCTCTGCTTCAAGGTGATCAAGCATGGTTGCTAGCTGTAAGGATATTTCATCATTAACCATTATTTTGGTTAATGATGACACCGGAGCTAAAGTGTAGACTAATGTTACCTACTAATGGTTCATGAGTGATGATGGAAGGTGGTGAGAGAGCCCCCATTCGATATTATAAAGAAGAGCAGGTATTTTGGTTATATTTCTATTTATTTATGTTTGAGTCAAATAGGAAGCACCACACTATTAAGAGGGGTGGTCTCAATGAGCTCGTTGGGGATGTTTCCATGTCCTATACAAATCCTGCCACCATATAGCCATCACACAGACAGTGAGAAGAGCAAAGTCCTTGGGTGAAAACTACATGTTCGAAGGGTTTCTGCAAAACCGACGAGTAAACCGGCGACCCGGTTTTAGCGCCAAACCATCCGACGGGCTGCCGGTTCCCTAGCCGGACCATGCCGAATGGGTGTACTGACTAGCGTTTCAGTGCTAGCCGATTATTTGAGTGGTTAGGCTAGCGGACCGGCTCCTACACCGGTTCCGTTCGGCGGCTAAACTGGCTCGCCGTTTCATCTGGTACCAGGTTCGGCTCCGCCCCGCCGAATTTAATGCTGATTGAACATAGAATCTTCCCAAACGGCTAGTTTTCCCCTAACACTATATATACTCTTTCTTCCTCCTTGAGGCAGTTAGGTCAACCATTCATTTTGCTATCTTCTTGAGCTCTCTATTTCACTCCATTGTTGAAACACCAAATGACATGGGTATGCCCTACGGGTACTTGATACATCTCAAATGTATCTACTTTTCCAAGTACTTTGCTCAATGATTTGCTCTAGAATTTCACCATACTTGGATAAACTGCTATCTGATGCTATTTTTAGCGAAAGTATTCTTTCTGTCCGTTTTCACAGGAAATAAAATCAAGGAAAAATACCACACAGGTTTCATCAAAACAAGGAGTCTGGGCTTTTGACGAGGGTCATGAGGCCCAAAAGAGCACATGTGGTGCGTCCTCCCTTGTTGGGCGCACCACCCAGGTTCTTTTGGCCCTAGAGCGTCGTCTCAGCCTCTCCTTTGGCGTACCCCCATATATACCTAAAAAAACTAGGTATCCAGGAGGACGAACACTTTCACGAAACACAGCGCCACCAAATCCACGATCTTCGTTTTGGGGGTCAGATTGGTCATGCTCTCCATGCTAGAGAGGGGGATTTCGAGGTCTTCTCCACCACCACCATCACCAACAACCATGTGCTCACTCTCCATCATCATGTGTGAGTAGTTCTCTATAGACATGTGAGTGGATGGGGATTGGATGATATTGATCATGTAATCATCCATATGAATCGAGATTTGAGGTGTTTATCTTGAGGATATTCTAGTATGAGTGTTGGTACACCTTTGCTATGTTTAATGCTTGTTGCTTGGGCCCGAGTGACATGATTTTAGTACTGAACTTTTATTGCCCATCATATATATGAGTTTGGTATCTATCTACAAAGTGTATTGCCTATTATTGTGTTGAACCTGCAAACTCTAAAGTGACAGTTAGGGAAAACAATGGGAATATATGATATTTTGAGGATATTGTGTGTTCATGGAGTGTTAATACTTTGTTCCGGACTATTCGAAAGGTATTAATTTCCTGTAGTTCCAAGTTGGCTCCGGTGAAATGGGTAGGAAGGACAAAAGATGTTATGCAAATTCTCTTGGTTAGTATGTATAACTATATTTGGATCACACACCTACACATAACTGAATTAGGGATATATGACATGTTATTTGGATTACATTATATGGTCAATACCATTCATGCAACACTCCGCTGTCACCTCATGCCTATGCTTTTAGCCACTAAAAGTTACAAGTCACTACTTTCGCTGAAAACTAGAAATCTGCTATTATTGTTTACTGCTTGTTTTACTATTTTGAATCAATTGCTATAAATCACCACTTGCTTTGTGAGTTTATTGATATACATGTGTGGTTGAGAGTGATGTCTCAATTGCTATAGTATTATTGATATTCTTGTGTTCCCCTTGAGTCGAACTATAAATGAAGGTAAGACTTCCCATCGAAGATTTCAACGATGCACTATACTTATGGGCATCAAGACATTTTCGAGCGCCGTTACCGGGGAACCTAGCTTTATTGGTAAGACCACTTGTTATCATCTACTTCTTGTACTTACTTGTTTCTCACCATGGGAAAGGATAAGGATTCTGCTAAGAAGGTTATTGTGCCTTCCACTATAAGGAGAGGTACACATTTGCCTTCTAGACCACACTTTTCACCTAATGGCGCTGCTACTCCTACTACTAAAAATAAAACTACTGTCCTAGCAAGTTCACCATTGTCTAGGATATCTACTAGTATTGAAAATGAGTTTTTGGATGATGGCCAGGATAAAGAAGGGACGACTGAATTATCTAAGTCTTTGTCCAATGATGATATAGAATCTGAATATGATGAAGATGAACTTATTAATGAAAATGATATTGCAACTAGCTCTAAATCAACACCTTTGGAAGAATATATTACTTTTACTGAAGCTTTCATGAACCTTAATTTAGATGATTTGGATAAATTTTATGCTAGTCTGAGTACTTGTCTAGGAGAGTTATTCCCTGTGGCTATTAAAATTGATGCACCTACAATATACATTAAATATAAAGATTATGAGTTCACTATTGACTCTAAAATAATAGAAATGGTTGAAGCATCTAAGTTCTATGGTAAATAAGAAGAATTCCCCTATGAACACTTAACAAATCTTAATGATCTATCTTGCCTATTTGGGAAAACTAAAATCCAACAATGCTATTAATTCTTGAAAGTGTTTCCTTTATCTTTGGGAGGAAAAGCAAAAGCTTGGTATAACTCATTAGCTCCAAAGTCAATCACTAGCAAATAGGCATGTATATACTTGTTCTTTAATAGATATTTCCCTTCTAGTAAAATACATGCCATGATTGCTAAAATTAGTAACTTTGCGCAAAGTAAGAAGGAGAGTATTCCTCAAGCTTGGGGGTCAAGCTTGGGGGAATATTGTGCCCTTGAGAGGAGATGTCATGCTCATGGTTTTAAAGATAATGAGTTGCTTGTATATTTTACAACGAACAAACTAAAAATCTAGATCTTATCTAGATAGTGTTGCAAGAAATATTTTCAGGCACAAGACTACCGAGGAAGCTAAAGCATTATTGAACACTATTACTCAGAATCATCACGATTGGCATATTGAAGAGGAAGAGAAAACTGAAATGATCCATAAAAGAGAGGTATTTGTAAATTATCTAATGAAGACATGAAAGAAGCTTCAAGGTCTATCAAAGAAAGTGGTATTAAAACTTCTCACTTGAAGGAACTTTCTAAAATGGGTGTCAAGTTCCCTATTGATGAACCGTGTTTTCCTATCCAAGTACATGCTATATGTTTTGCTGATGGTAATGGAAAGGTATCACCTCCCACTGAAATATCCTATGTTGATCATTTAAATGACTTTACTTATTATCAAAAGGATTTTGACCATGATATTGAAAGGGATATAATAGAGAACTCTCACAAAATCAAAGTCCTTCATGAAAGGGTAAGTTTTGTGTAGATTCTATTAAGATGACTGTTAAGCATTGCAAAATGATGAATAATAATGGAGCAAATGATCTCTCTTCAAAACAAACTATATGAGAAGCTTCTTGCTGAGAAGAGGCAAGTCTGTGGAGTTAATACTAGGGGAGGTTCCAGTACTCAGGATCTTGATTATCCTGATGGACATCCAACGAGAAAAGAGCAAGAGTCTCTTAAGAAGAAATCTTTTGCAGGAGAATATCCCAATGAAAGTGAAGTTAATGGATATTCTGAAGAATAAGAAAATGATGTATCTATTTTTGATGTTGAAACTGAAGATAATAATAATGAAGAAGAAGATGATGTGGAAATGTCTCAACCAAATGAAGAGCCATATGAAGATGAGAATAGTGAAGAATCTGAGCCTACTGCAAGGGAAGACCCTCAATATTCTAGGGAAAAAGTAAAAATAAGAAACCTCCACCTCAACCAAAAGGTAAGGAAAGAAATCCATGGGTGCAAATACCCATACCATATCCTCAAGAGGTAATGAAAACTTTGGATGATGCAAGGTTTGAAAAGTTTATTGAATTTATAAAAAGTTTATACTTGCAAATTCCTTTAGTTGATGATATTAAGATTCCTCCTTATTCTAAATTTATGAAAGATATTGTTACTAACAAAAGGAAAATACCCAATGAAGCTATCACCGCCATGCTTCCTGACCATTCTTTTAAGTGAAAGCTACTTGAAAATAGTGGAGATCTAGGTATTCCAACTATTGCTTGTATAATCAAAAGTACCTATGTGAAGTATGCTTTATGTGACCTTGGAGCTGGAGTAAGTGTCATGCCTTTCTCTCTTTATAAGAACCTCAATTTAAGTAAGTTAGTTTCCACTAAAGTTTAACTTCAAATGGCTGATAAATCCACTACTATTCCTATTGGTATATGTGAAGATGTTCCTATCATGATTGCTAATGTGCTTTATAGACTTTGTGATATTAGAAATTCTTGAAGATGATAACGTATCAATTATTCTTGGAAGACCTTTTCTAAATACTATAGGGGATGTGATTAATTATACTGAAAGCAAAGTTACATTCAATGTAAAAGGGAAGGAGCACACTATATATTTTCCAAAGAAGAATTCTGGTTAATTACCAAAGAGAAGTGTCAATGCCATTGAACCAAGGGTTCTTATGGTTGGAAGCTTTGAAATACCCATTCCTCCTCCAAAGCACAAGTATCAAACAATAATGGTTGGAACAATTCCAATCTATGGTGAGGTATCCTGACAATTTATTTCATAATAATAATTGAATCATTGTTTATATCCTTATCGTAGTGATAATGAGACTTGATCAACCTCATTCTTAACATGATGATGATAAGAAAATGATTTCCAATGAAATATTGCTTTAGTAGTATCAAAGTGTATTTGAATTATTTCACTTAATTTAAGTTCCTTTAATTATTTTATGCATGTTTTTAACAATTTTTGAGTTCTGAAAAATCTTACACAAAAAATATTTTCCAAATATTACGAGAATATTCTCAGGTCATTTTTCTACACAGGAGATCCATTAGGCAAAAGGACAAGGCAAAACAGCAAACCGGGAGAAAAAGGGACCAGGTAGTGCGCCACCCACCCTTGTGGGCCCCACAGATGGATCTAGGTGGCATCCAAACTCCCAGGTTCATCCCTTCCTCTTAGAGCCTGACCAGGTACCACTCGAATTTTTTTCTCTTACTCCCTTGCTGCTCCATTTTTTATCTCCAAGTTTGGGCAGCTATTTTCAAATCCCTTTGGAGGGATTACTCCTTGGTATGTGACTCCTCCACCTATCCAATTTACTTTTGGTATTATGCTTTGTATTGTGAGAGAAATGTTTCTCTTGGTGTCACATCTCATGCTTGAAAAATCCATGGATTTGAAGTTTTTGATTTGATATGATGCATATACTTTCTTAGTAGCAACCCCACGAGCATTCCTAAGTAATTATAACTTGCTACATCTAATTATTTAGTAATTTTGTTAGAGTGCTGCAAGGTTTTGATGGCTCAAAATATATCGAGCTCGTTGGGAACCCCAAGAGGAAGGTATGATGAGCACAACAACAAGTTTTCCCTCAGTTATGAAACCAAGGTTATTGAACCAGTAGGAGCAAGGAAACAACTCCAAGGTGTTGTTTCCAACTTGGAATCCTGCACAACACAACCACAGAACTTTGCCCCCACTTACAGTGAGGTTGTCAATCTCACCGGTTTTGCTGAAAACAAAGCATTAAACGTATTGTGTGAAAGATAGTAATTGCTTGCACAAAATAAACAGTAACAGTAAATAGTAGATGGTTTATCAATGGTAAAAGAATGGACCAGGGTCCATAGTTCACTAGAGGTGATTCTCCTTAAGATAAATAACATGTTGGGTGAACAAATTACAGCGGGGCAATTGACAGACTCGAGAAAGCATACCATGCATATACTAATCATATTGACTCCTATGAGATTTGATTGGGCATTACAACATTATACATAGACCGTAATCCAACTGCATCTATGACTAATAATCCACCTTCAGGTTATCATCCGAACCCCCTCTAGTATTAAGTTGCAAGTAACAGATAATTGCATTAAGCAAAGTGTGTAAAGTAAACAATACGATTGTCCCATGGACAAAGGATTGCTGTTTTCTCCCTACTAGCAATAACACATCTAGTACCTTAGAGATTCCTGTCACTTCCCCAGATTACTAGAGGCATGAACCCACTATCGAGTATAAATACTCCCTCTTGGAGTTGCTAGCATCTACTTGGCCAAGATAGCTACTAACAACGGAAAGCATGCAAGATCACAAATAACATAGACATGATAGAATCAATAATCAATCTGAAATAACATCTCAATATCCATCGGATCCTCGCAAACACAACATGTAAGATTACAAATAGATGATCTTGATCATGAATGGAGCTCACAAGGTCTAAACATGATAACACAAAGGAGGAGAACCAAACATCTAGCTACTACATGGACCTCTAGTCCAAGGATGAACTACTCACGCATCACACCGGAGGCAGTCATGGTGATGAAGAAGGCCTCCAGGGTGATCTCTCCCCTCCGGCAGGGTGCCGGGACGAGCTTCGAATCCCCCGGTCTGGGGATCGAGATGGCGGCGGCTACAGACTCTTCCGTGGATTTCTGTGGGATTTTGATTGGGTCCTTAGGGTTTTCGTCCCGAGAGGCTTTTATAAGCGGAAGGGTAAGGTCGGTGGAGCACCAGGGGGCCCACACCCCTGGTGGTGCGCCACTTCGTCTCCCCTCCGGACTTCATGTTGTTTCGGGTAAAATATTGACTTTGGCTTTTGTCCGGTCCAATTCCGAGAATATTTTCTTACTAGCTTTTCTGAAACCAAAAACAGCAGAAAATAGGCAACTGGCACTGTGGCATCTTGTTAATAGGTTAGTTCTAGAAAATATATAAAAATACCTCAAAGTATGAACAAAACATAAGAAAGTAGATACTAAACAAGCATGGAATATCAAAAATTATAGATACGTTTACGACGTATCAGATTTCATTCACAATGAACAAAGGCAAAGGCATCCTTGGTGGCCTAAGGGAAAGAAGGTGCCCTAGCAAGGTCCCCTTTAACTATGATGAGGAACACCTATGGGAAGATGATATGATTGAAAGGGCAGAAGGATTGGACGTGCACACCACAAGGTGGTAAGACCTAGAAGTGTTAATTATGTTAAGCTTTGAGGAAGACTTCAACTACTTTGCAACATAAACAAAGCTAGAAGGATTTGCAAGTAACCCCCAAGAAGATTTATGCTGAAATAAGTCGCAAATTTCTTGCTACATTAAGGTTTGTCCACATAAAGGAAAAGGTAACTAAGAGAGGTAAGGGAACCCCAAGCACCTTAGATTTTATATTTGTGATGCAAGGAAATCGATTTATCATGCCTTTATAAGAATTTTGCAAGGCATTCAAAGTGCCTAATACTGGTTTTTGGGATGAAATCCCTAGTGATTCCGATGCCGATCTTCAGGCTTTCTGGAGGAGCATAAGTGTAGACGTGCCCGAGGACATTCATAGAGGCAAAATTTCACACATTCAACACCTTGGGCTTAGATATTTTTCATTATTTCTTGTTAGAGGATTTCTTGCTAGGAATAATAGCACTACATGCACCGATCCTGTGATATATTTGTTAAAATGCACTAAAGAAGGTAGGGCTCCTGATTATAACTCAGATGTGATCCTAGCTAAAACTTTGTAATATGCTGTAAAACATAACTTGGGTAAACCTCTCTTTGCTGGGGCCATGGCTACTATGGTCTATGAACATATAACAGATGAAGTTAAGTTCTCTAACAAGGGAACCAAAATTCTTGAAACCAACCTCCTAGATTTTAATATGCTCATTAAAATGCAAATAGTTAGAAAGTTGCCTAGTGGAATCTTTATGTATCAATTTATGGTTAGACATGGGAGACAAGAGTCCACGGTCTTTCCTCGTGTTGAATATTTTGACAGGTCATCAGATAAGTGGACGGTCCCTGAGTTGAACGAGCCCTCATGGGACAATACTTATGCATCACCAACATATCACACATGGGGTGGCATGCCTACATCACCTGGGTATCACATGGGGGAAGGATCTTCTTCTCAATTAGGGAATGAGGGCGCGCCCCAGGAGTGGGCACCATGGGAGCAGTCGACGCCCTACTATGATGATGGATCGAGCGGTTGGGGGCCAAAACCTCACTACCCAGGCTACTAGCTTCCACCCAAGATTAGTGGAGTATGATTTCTTCCCTTCCTTTTCATAGTATATGCCATGCTATTATTGTATAAGTTGTTTGAATTGTAATTTTGTTGTCCCAAAATTTGAAAATCCAAAAAGATTTTTATCTTTTAGCCCTTTGCATGTTGTTTATATCTAGTGTAAGCCAAAACCCAAAAATACTTCCTTTGTTTCTTTAGCTTGCTTGTTATTTAGTTAGTTATCTTTGTCACTCAGAACTGAAAACCACAAAAAGATTTTCGTTTTTTTAAAACACGTTATAAGGACTTGCAGGAATCTGCATGATGCTGTCCACTATTTTATTTTTCATTTTCTATCTGTAACTCTGATTAGGTTGAAATTTCTACAGAAACTGTAAATTTTTATCCCCCCCACACACAAAAATTGAAAAAAATTCCTATGATGTTTAAGTAGGGAAAAACTAGGCTTCATCGCTAAAAGTGGCTAGTTGAACTTGCAAATGATCCCCCAATGAGTACTATGCTGACGTACGGATCATAGCCATTATAAGCCACCATTTTGACACCATTTGATGAAAAAGCCCGCAGTACACTTGATCAAACTGTTGGAAATGATGTCGTAAATAAACCAAGTTATACTCTCTTGACTCTATTATATATGTGAGTGTATTGTGCAGTTCGAGTTGGGAGAGGAAGAACAACAATGATGAATGAACATGTATGGACTGATCAAAGAGGTATGATACCTTTGCTATATTTATGCATGCAATTTAACAATAGAAAGTACTTGTGCATAGTTTCATCAATACTTAGGGAAATGGTGATGGATGTTTACCTTGTTTATGTTTTTCTCGCTATACAATGATGCAAATGAGATGCTATTGAGGAATATTATTTAGACTTGATTGAAAGATAGTAGCTCTGAACAAAGGTCTATGCATCCAATTGTGTTTTTTATTGTGAACGTCGCACATGTTCAATGATGAATATTTATAATCCTATGTGTCTTTGAAATATGAAGGTCGATGTTTGTATGATGGTCTAGTCTTTCAAATTGTGACTCTCATTGTTGAGTCATACATAAGTTAGGTGATAGTATCTTTAGTTGATCATTTAGCCTTTCTGCTAGCCTGCAAACGACCTCCACCAACATGGTTATCATTGTGTTGGTGGGCACACTCCCATGAGCCACTATCTTGAAAAGAAAAAGAAAAAGAACCCAATGAGCTAGCCATTATGACGATATCAAAGAAGTTTTCATTAAAGAAAGGAAAAAAAAACCAAGAAGCGCCCACCAAAGAAAGGCGAATAATGCCTATTCAAATGAAGCTGAAATGAATATTAAGGGGCAAAACCCCTGCCGCTTATATAAGGTGTAGAAGCTTATAAGAAAGCACCTATCCTATTTCCATTCCACCTTGATGTAAACTAAAGATACTAGTTACCTCCTCATGTATGGATTTTCTATGAGTGTTCAAATGTTGAAATACTGGAAGGATATGACATCACCCAAGTATTTAGTTTGCAATGAAAACATGGTGAATTATTAGTCAACAATTGAAAGAATCAAAGGTCTCAAAAACCTTATTCATGATTCCATCAAGAAGCGATGTGAGAACTTTGTTCGTTGCCACTATCAATTAATCATGCCTAAGTAGTGTTGCCATATATTATCTTCTTTTCACCATGTATAAACAATGGAACACCAACATAGTGAACTTTTGTTAACACTTTGCTATTCATTGATAAAGCTATGTTACAAATACTTGCTATGTTAAACTATTATGCATACATAGAGCAAAGTTCTTGTCAAAGTCTTTGATTGCTCCTACACTGCGTTTGAGTTGTTTGGGGACAAACAACGAGCTAAGCTTGGAGGAGCTAATACATCTCAAATGTATCTACTTTTCCAAGTACTTTTCTCAATGATTTGCTCCAGAATTTCACCATACTTGGATAAAACTGCTATCTGATGTTGTTTTTAGTAAAAGTCTTCTTTCTGTATATTTTCATAGGAAATAAAATCAAGAAAAAATACCACGCATGTTTTTCAACAAAACAAGGAGCACGTGCTTTGGAATCACACGAGGGGGCCACGAGGCCCAAAAGAGCATAGGGGCACGCCCTCCCTTGCTGGGCGCACCACCTAGCTTCTTTCGGCCCTGGAGCATCGTCTCAGCCTCTCCTTTGGCGTACCCCCATATATACCTAAAAAACCTAGGTATTTAGGAGGACGGGCCCTTTCGTCAAACAGAGCGCCACCAAATCCACGATCTTCGTTTCGGGGGTCAGATTGGTCATGCTCTCCATGCTGGAGAGGGGGATTTCGAGGTCTTCTCCACCACCATGTTTAATGCTTGTTTCTAGGGCCCGAGTGACATGATTTTAGTACTGAACTTTTATTGCCCCATCATATATATGAGTTTGGTATCTATCTGCAAAGTGTATTGCCTATTATTGTATTGAACCTACAAACCCTAAAGTGACAGTTAGGGAAAACAATGGGAGTATATGATAGTTTGAGGATATTGGTTCATGAAGTGTTAATGCTTTCTTTCGGACTATTCGAAAGGTTAAACCTTAATTGCTTGTAGTTCCAAGTTGGCCCCAGTGAAATGGGTAGGCAGGACAAAAGATGTTATGCAAATTGTCTTGGTTAATATGCATAACTATATTTGGATCACACATGTACACACAACTGAATTAGAGATAAATGCCATCTTATTAGGATTACATTATAATATCATTCATGCAACGCCCCGCTATCACCTCATGCCTACGCTTTTAGCCACTAAAAGTTACTGGTCACTACTTCCGGTGAAAACTAGAAATTTACTACTGTTGTTTACTGCTTATTTTACTGTTTTGAATCAACTTCTATAAATCACCACTTGCTTTGTGAGTTTATTGATATACAAGTGTGGTTGAGAGTGACATCTCAACTGCTAAAGTCTTGTTGATATTCTTGTGTTCCCCTTGAGTCAAACTATAAAATTGGGTAATACTTCCCATCGAAGATTTCAGCGATCCCCTATACTTGTGGGCATCAGTACCTAAGATTGGCCTACCTGGTTCAGCCCGGTAGAGGCCCATGCAACGATCCGCCGCTGATGGTGATTCCCATGAAGATTCGAGTGACTCCAAGCCCAGGAAGGATGTGACTCCTTGGTGGACACAGCAAACACTAGAGAGGAAGTTTGAAGAGATAGCTTCTTAGCTTGTAACCGACTCAGTTGCGTCCCGAGACTTGGTCTCCCCATATAAAGGACATGAGGGAGCAACGAGGAGTGCACCAAAAACCCTAGCATACATACACCTGCCAGATCTAATATGCGCACCATCACCATCAAGGCACCTTGTAACCTTCGGTTCTCCATTAATCAAGAGCAGCAAGCAGGAGTACGGTTTTCCCTCCAGGGGTCTGAACCTGGGTAAACACCATGTCCTGTGTTTCTTGTTTGCTAGCCAACTAAATCTCTAGCTCACGCCTCTTCCTCAAAACCCAAGTCCATAAACTATGGCCATTGACGTGTTAACCCCACGTCACCAAATTTTCAGGATCTCCCATTCTAACTAACCAAAGTCAAATCCTTTTGGTAGAAAGCAAGAGGAGGTTACGATCTGTGTTTCCACCAAACCATATTTCACCCCCTTGAGTTCATAGAGTTTCCTTGTTACTCTTAGGTTCGTGGGAAACCTAGGCGACTAGGGTCGCCCGGAGACATTCGGCTTTGTGATTTGCCCCATGAATAGTTTGTGTGGGTTTGAAGACTACCTTCAAATCTACCACAGGTAAGTGAGCTATTCCTTCGTGAGATATGTTTGGAGAAAAAGGTGAGTCTTTGTTGTGTTGGAAAAATCCTTCGTGGGATCCCACGCATCTCCAACATGATGTACCTCCCCCCAAGGAAGGGAACATGGGAATACATCTTCGTCTCCTCATGCTTCGGTTATTTTTAATCGAACTCTTTACACGTGTTGTTTACTTTTATGATAGCCATCGTTCTTGAAGTATCTTATATCATCATCTAGGTTGTCTCACTTAATTTGTATTTGGGCACACTTATATTTCGCAAAGACAACTTGCAAAAAGTTAAATATGGTTTTTAAGGATCTTCCTTATAATAACCATAATAAGAAATGGATTTATAAGAATCTCCCGAAGTTGCTCTTAGAATGAGTTGATGTATCATCCAAGAATAATCAAGTTGAAAGCTGGAATTGAAGTGATAAAACAATGCTAATCATAACATGTTTACAATGGCAAACGATTGCTTCTTACATATAGACATACAACTTAAAGGTTTAGCTTTAAGTGCGAATGAACTTGCGAGGCATGAGTACCAACGACACAAGGGTGGCGATGGCGATGAAGCTGCAGGGAGGAGACATGGTTGGAGTGGTTAGCAGAGTCTTTGCAGGGTTGTTTCACCGAATTTGAGGTTTAGAGAAGAGGCTTGACCAGGAGAAAGCACCCTGTCAGGCATCACGAGGAGAGACTATGTCTCCAACATGAGACTAATTAGGATGTTGCGGTTTGAGGTAAGATGGCTTAGCTAGGAGAAAGAAGCTATGTCTAATGGCTCGTAAAAACAAGTGTTCTCTTAAGTCTTAACTTTATCTGCGCCATCGGAAGCAATCACCAATTGCAACCACAATATTGGTGGAAGTTATTTCTGCTACACCACGCTTCGATTAATAAACTACGTTATATAAGAAACATCTTTTTGTTCTACAACAAAATACTGGTCTACCAAATTTGCAGTTCATTTAAAAATCTTTTTTTATGCATGCAAGATTCCAACCATGATTTGACATACAGCTAATGTATAGCATCGTTCGAAGAATGCAGAAATAAGAAATGATGCATTGAAGTTGTCATGAGTTCTTAATTTTGGTAGGAAATTAGAACACTTGAATTTGTAGGCATGGTAGATTGAAAGTTTTTCAAACTTTTTGTGTGAACTATAAAGGCGGACAAGATGCATGGAAAAAACACAAGGCACCTTTTGTCAGCATAAGATTCCTAACCACTTGGCAGAAATCAATTCGATTTAAGGTGTAAGATACAGACACACGAAATCACCCCTAATTTCGGGCTTGTTTTATAGTATGGCTAGGTAAAATGGGAAAATAAAATGCGGCAAAATTTCCTCGCAATATCCTTCCTAGTCTATTCTAATATGCTGCAAAAGTCTTGTTAGGCTCAGAGCAGGCTGTCAAATTGCCGTCCGGATTCAGAAACTCAGTCATATTAACAGAACTTCAACGGATCATGAAAATCCTTCCTGTTTCCATCTAACATTACATCACACGGATCATGAAAATCAGTCATACTAACTGAACATATCTGCTGATCCTATCCCGAACCTTGCTCATGTAACCTACAGTGCTAAGTCTGAAACTTTGGTGGAGTATGAACAGCTTCACTAGTAATTGCTAACTAGCACTCCTATTCCTCAGTCACCAGCCCAAGCTACCATTGATGGCCCCTTCAAGCACCATGTCCCAAAATTCACCTTCACTGCTTCATCTCTAACCATGTACTGCTGTCGATGATAATGTCGACAAAAAGTACTACACGAACTCGAATTCCTTCCACAATGTCGTCATCATCTGCACAAACAGTTGCAGAGATAAGAACAGTGAGGAACTCGGAGTAATGACGAGCATCTCTCAGGCTTGCCTGGAACAGAGGTGAAATGCGATCGGGCGCTAGCTTACTGTAGCTCGTCGTCGTCATCGTCGTCGTCTTGCCGCAGCGCCATCTTGGCCGTGTCCTTCCACAGCGACGCCTCCATCTCCTTCTCGAAGAGCCTCCTCTCGGCGCGCCGCAGCGCGGCCTCCAGCTCCTCGATCCGCTCCTGGTTCCGCTGGTGGAGCAGCTCGTGCAGCCTCCTCTCCAGCTCGACCGCCGACACGCCGCGGTATCTGGCAGCATCATCTTCTTCGTCCTCATCGAATTCGTCGTGGTCATCGTCATCATGGCCGTGGTCATCATCGTCGTCGTCTTCCGCGAACCCTTGCCGACAGTCATCAACATCAATGCCGATGCCGTCGTCGTCGGACGGCTCTGCTCCGTCGCGCTCGTCTCCCATCAGAAACGGCGGCGAGTCCTCGCCGTAATGGACGTGCAGCCGCTCGAGCTCGGCGTGGAACTCCTCCTCCAGGACGTCCTCACTCGACCTCTTCCGGCTCGACACCTCCTGCACCCCGACGCCGGAGCACGACGCGACCTGACGATCACGACGAGGGTCCTCCTCACGACCGTTCGCGACCCGCGGCTCGTTCCCGTCCGTGAGGCAGCTGGACGCGGCGGACTCGAGGTTGCGGGCTCTGGTGGACACGCCGTCGCCGTCGGTGGTGGCGAGGTTGGGGACGACGACGTGGCCTTTGAACTCCGCCAGCAGCGTCTCCATCTCGGCGCGCACCTTGGCCATCTTGCCGAACTCGTCGGACGTCTTGGCCAGCAGGAACACCAGGCCCAGCCCGACGCCCAGGTCCGCGGCCCGCGTCTCTCCGCTGCCGGCCGTGGCGCATGCTGGAAATCCGCAAATTGGTCATGCCGGGTTGGGCACGAAACTGAATTTGATCGACCGGAAGATATACATCTAGTGCGAAGTGGAATCTATCAAAATTCACCGCAACCCGAAAGGACTCCAAGGGATTATGTGTGGCGACGCACCTGAGACAGCGGAGGAGTCCTCGAGCGCGTCCCCCTCCGCCGCGACCTCCACTGGCCGCCGCACCTTCACGCCGGGGCACTTGCGGCCGAGCCTGGCCATCCGCGCCCACCGGAACCTGGGCAGCAGCGACCTGGCCGCCGCCACCGCCGGCCCCTCGAGGCCGAGCTCCTCGCCGTCGTTGAGGTAGTCGAGGATCCTCCGCCTGCTGCCGGTCGCCCCCTCGGAGCCCATCGGGCAGAGAAGCCGCGAATGGAAAGGCGAGCGAGTCTTGTGCCGCAACGAGGCCCGAGGCGAGGCCGGCCGAGGTGGAGGAGCGGATCAAGAGGCACGACCCACGACAGCAAAGCGGTTTTCAAACGGGAGCGGGTCGCGGTCGTGTGGGGAGGTCACGGCGGGGCCCGCGGACAGCGACTGATCTATTCCCGTCCGCTGTGTAGGATTTAATTTAATATTCTCTTAGAAAAGTTGTTTTGTCCGACGGATGGAGTGTCAGATGGGAGGAGGAGGAGGATGGGATCGGGCGGCATTATTGCGATTTGTTTTTGTTTTTCGTTCGTCTGTTTGTTTAAACTTTATATTATTGATTGAAAGATGAGGTAGTAGTAGAGACGGATGATGATGATGGAGTGTGGTTTGCACTTTGCAGGCAGGCAGGCAGGCAGGTAGGTCAGGTGTTGCGCGGTTTGATTCGAACGGTTGTCATTTTGTCCCTGTCGGAGCTCAGCTCACGCCCCGTTCCTTCCTCATCAAAGTGGTTGCTGCTCGCTCCGATCGACGACTAGCTCAACTAGCGGTGCCAACTCAGACGCAAGCAAGCAAGCTGCACGTCTCGATTTTCTCGGGTCCCCGGCGTCTCTTGACATCGATCTCGATTGATTCGTGGAGATCACCCGGGCAGGCTTGGACGCAAAGCAAGCGAACAGGGGACAGAAGCCAAGGAGCAAAACGCCGCGCTGCTGATCTGATGATCTGATCATGCCCAATCATCATCCCCTTTCCCGGCCGCTACAGAACTAATCTTACTTGGACAGATGGCGTGCATTGACACCCTCCTGTTTCATTTCAAATTTCACCGCCGGCCGGTTCACCGAGACCAGGTACGGTACACGTACGCGAGAGGCAGTCAGGGAGACGCACATAGTCAAGACAAGCGACAGGCGGCCGAGCGCGCAGAAAAGGAGAGTCGAGTCGAGTCGAGTCGAGGCGGCAGCAAAATTTATCAAGGAGATGCTGCCGTGCGGTACGTACGGCGATACGGTACGGCGTCTCTCTTGATGGCTGCCGATCAACTTACCACGCGTCCGCGTTGGAGCAGTGTTTTTCTTTATTCCCGTGAATGTTCGGTCGGTTAAGCCGTCGCGACCGAAACGCTGATCAAGGCAGGTGGATGGGATCGGCTTGCCTGCCGCGGGAAGAACAAGAGGGCGTGGAGGCTGGTTGTGCCGCCGATGCGTCCACGGGAGGTGCTGGACACGTGAAGAGTCCAGCGTGCCGGCATGACGGAAAAATAGATCGGGTGCTCATTTTCCCCGAGCGGATATACCAGAGCACAGTTAGCATCGCCGATGGATGAGAAAGTGCGTGCTACGATAGCTCCGAGACAAGCAAGCTGCTGCACGTACTGGATGTGCACGACTCGTGTTATCAGGCCCCCCAACATCCGATAAACAGCTAAAATATTATCACAGTAAATAATAGTAGTTTGCTCAATAGGGCGATGTAGCTCCGACAGCAATTGGCGCAACCAAACTGTATCAGCAACCGCATGAGCCACAGCGCGATACTCAGCTTCGGCTGACGAGCGAGAAACCGTAACCTACCTTTTTGAAGACCAAGAAACCAAATTGTTACCAAGAAAAACACAAAATCCGAATGTGGACCGTCGAGTATCAGGGCAACCAGCCCAGTCTGTATCAGAGTAGTCTGTCAACGAGGTAGCAGAGGATTTGTTTATATGAAGACCTAAATCTAATGTGTCTTCGAGATACGGAAGAATACGTTTGACATGGTTGAAGTGAGCAACACGAGGATCATGCATATAAAGGCAAGCTTGTTGGACAGAAAAAGAAATTTCAGGACGAGTAAGAGTAAGATATTGGAGGGTGTCGGTAAGACTACGATAAAGAGAAGGATCAGAAAAGGGATAACCATCGGCAGAAAGTTTTGAACCTGTATCAGCAGGAGTACGAGACGGTTGACAATCAAGCATACCAGCACGAGAAAGAAGATCTAGGGTGTACTGCGTTGAGATAAGAAAAGACCAGATGTGTCACAGATGACAGTAATACCTAAGAAGTGATGAAGAAGACCTAGATCAGACATAGAAAATTCTTGACGAAGAAGAGAGATAATATGATCTAACAAGTGTTGTGAGGAAGCTGTGAGAGTAATATCATCAACATAGATAAGTAGATAACCGGTGTCGATATTATGATGAAAGGTGAAGAGAGAAGTGTCAGAACGAGAAGGAGTAAAGCCAATTGTTTGAGCATAAGTAGAAAAATGTTGAAACCAAGCCCGTGGTGCTTGTTTTAGACCATAGAGAGATTTTTTAAGAAGACAAACATGATTAGGATAAGAGGAATTTTCGAAGCCAAGAGGTTGTTAACAACAAATTGTTTCTTGAAGAGAGCCATGGAGAAAAGCGTTTTTGACATCGAGTTGATGGATGGGCCAAAAAGAAGAAACGACGATGCTAAGAACGTTACGAATAGTGCTAGCTTTGACAACTGGAGAGAAAGTCTCATCATAATCGATGTCGTGTTGCTGAGAGTAACCACGGCATACCCATCGAGCTTTATAACGTGCAAGACTTCCACCGGAATAAAATTTGTGTCGAAAAACCATTTGAGGAAAACTATATTAGTGTTTGGTGGACAAGGAACTAATTGCCATGTATTATTTTGAATAAGAGCATCATATTCATCTTTCATGGCTGCGGCCCAATTAGGATCTAGGAGAGCTGATTTGTAAGATTTGGGAATAGAGGAAGAAGACAGAGATGTATTGATATTTAGACGATCTTTAGCGGGTAAACAAAAACCGGATTTGCCACGTGTGCGCATGGTATGATCATTAGTGGGAGCTAGGACGATAATAGCATGAGGAAGAGGGACGGATGATGATGTGGAAGACGCGCCCGACGCAGCAGAAGAAGCGGACGCGGGAGTCGGCGGTAGCAGGAAGGCTGCCGCGGTAGAGTTTTCGGCGGTTTCGGCAGCCGCGGCAAAGGTAGCCACAAGAGAAAGCGTGACAGGATCAGCTGCCGCGGCAGAGAATTCGGGCATTTTTGCTACCGCAGCAGAAGCGACGGCAGGAAGTGTCTGATGAAAGAAGGAAAAATTATTTTGACGGGGGGACTAGTAGATGGTGCGGATGTTTTAGGATCGAGAGATTGACGCTCAGAAAAAGGAAATATATTTTTAGCAAAAGTTACATGACGAGACACATGGACGCGACCACTAACAAGATCTAGACAATGATAGCCTTTGTGCTCGTCAGGAAAACCTAGATGGACGCACGAGATAGAACGGGGTGAAAGTTTGTTAGGAGAAGTAGAGTAGGAATTAGGAAAACAAAGACAGCCGAAGACATGAACGTCGGAGTAGTTCGGGGGACAAAGAAATAAAGAGAAGTAGGGTGTGGTTTGAGGATTAAATTTAGATGGTTGAATGTTAAGTAGATATGTGGCTGTGTGAAGAGCTCCAGCCCAGAACTTCGGAGGCATAAAAGATTGAATAAGAAGGTTGCGAGTGATGTCATTAAGAGTGCGAAGAGAACGCTCGGCCTTGCCGTTTCGAGGGGAGGTATAGGGACAGGAAAAACGCAGAAGAATTCCAAATTGGAGAAAGAAATTTCGGTTTTTAAAGTTGTCAAATTCACGACCATTATCGCATTGAATAAATCTTATAGGAAGGCAAAAGTGGACCGAGACACAGCGCTGAAAATTAAGAAAAATATTGTGAACGTCGGATTTGTTGCGTAATGGAAAGGTCCAAACATACTGTGTAAAATCATCAAGAATAACAAGATAATACTTAAAACAGAAACACTTTCTATTGGTGGCATCCATAGATCACAATGAAGTAACTCAAAAGGAAAAGTACTAGAGGATAGAGAGGAGCTAAAGAGGAGACTGAACATGTTTGCCTAATTGACACGACTGACAAATAGAAGAATTATGAGAATCTCTATTATAAAATATTGAAAATTCACTAAAAAGAGTAGATAACACATTATTATTGGGATGGCCGAGACGTTGGTGCCACAGATCAACAGAGGCCACCATAGACGATGGAGGGGCAGCAGCCGAAACACCATGGAGGGAATACAAATCACCGGAGCTATTGAACCGAGCGATCTTGGCATTGATCCGGTAATCCTTCGCAGACGAACCAAATGGGTCAAATTTGACAGAAACGTGATTGTCATTGGTGAATTGGCGAACATAAATCAAAATTTTAATTAGTGCAGGAGCTACAAGAACATCATGAAGAAGCAAATGTTTGATTGGGGATTGGATTTGGGCTTGACCGACACAGTAAATAGGAATAGATGATCTGTCACCGAGAGTAATAGATGGAAAAGGCAATGGTGTTCAAGAAGACAACAAATTACTTGATGCAGACATATGATTAGAAGCACCAGAATCGAAAATCCAATCCGTACCTGAGTTTCCTTGTGCAGCAAAGTTGTTCATGGCTTGTAGAAAATCAGCTTGGTCCCAGCTTGGAGTCGAAGTAGAGGCCGGCGTAGACATGGGAGCTAGCGGGTGTGGTGGCATCAGCATTAGGGTCAGCATCAGCGTATAGATAGAGCCACCATCATTGTACTATGACATATTGTACTACGTCATGTAGGGTGAGGTTGTAGCGCCATATGAAGCATACGGATCAGCGTTGAAGATTGTTGGCGCGTAGGCGGGGGCGACGTGGTACGCGGCCATCGGCTGTCATGGCGCGAGCACGTGAGCGCCGGTGTGAGGGCGGGCACCGGGCTGCCAGCCACCAGTGTAGGCAGGTGGGGCACCATAGGGCGGCGGGGTAGACCAGGGCATAGGCCACGCCTGGACTAGCCCGGTCCACGGATTAGGAGATGGATGCTAGCCGGGGGGGGCGGCGTGATGTGGTCGGTGGTGCAGACGGTGGAGCCGAAGCCGAGGGCGGAGGAGGAGCAGGCGCGGTACGAAACTGCGACGGTTTAGGGTTTCGAACGCTGTAGTTGGGACTTGGACACCAGCCCGATGGTTGAGAAGGAGCCATTGGAGTAGGTGGCGGTGGCGGTGCTGGTGCAGGTGGTCTAGGAGCAGCAGTGAAGACCTGACGACGGGAGTCCTTGTTGGTCTGGGCACGATCAGCCCATTGCATCATCGAGCAAACCTCAGGGAAGGAGGGGCGTAGACGCATCATAGGGATGAAAGAGGCCTGTTTCTCGAACCGCTCGCTAAGGCCGACGAGGAGGACGTTGATGAGATGTCGATCATCGATCGGATCACCGAGTTCGCGGAGTTCATCCGCGATCTCCTTAAGGCGTTGGCAGTAGACGCCGACGAGTGCATCACCTTGCACCGTGTTCCGAAGCTCAGTGTGGAGATTGTTGGCGCGAGCATCGACGTTGTCCTAGAAGAGCTGACGAAGGGCTGCCCACTGATCGGCGGCGGAGGCACCATCACGATGTACGAGATTGAAGATTTCTGTGGAGACTCGCATGTAGATCCATTGAATAATGGCGAGATCATCCTTGACTCATTGCGGATCGTGAGGTTGAGGGCGAGCATCATCGGTGACATGAGAGCGGAGGTTGCATCGCTTGAGGTGGACGTCGAATAGGTGACGCCAATGGTAGTGATGGGTTCGTAGCATGGAAAACAAAAAATTTCTACCGCAAGAACGAACAAAACCTAGATCTAATCTAGATAAAAGCCAAGATCTAATCTATTAGACATGAGCAACGAGATAGATGGGAACTAACCCTCATAGATCCGAAAGCGTTAACGAGATTAGATCTCGTGGTTGATGTAGTCGATCACTTGACGATCTCAAGATCGTGTAGACGATCCTTCCGGCGTCGCGTTCCAGCAGCGCTTCCGCCCTCGGTCAAGTAGACGATCCTTCCGGCGCCGCGATTCGGCAGCGCTTCCGCAGTCGGTCACACGTGCGGAGTCGAAGCAGACCTTCCTCTCCCCGTTCCAGTGAGCAGCGGAGGTAGTAGATCTTCTCCACGGAATCCCAGCAGCACGACGGCGTGGTGGTGGTGGTGGAGTAGAGAATTCTGCAGGGCTTCGCCTATGCCTGTGCAGAAGATGGTGGAGGAGAGAGGCGGCAGAGATTGGGTGTTATGGGAGCAGGGGAGGAGGGGGCGCCCCTGCCCCTCTATTTAAAGAGGGGAGGCGCCTAGGGAGGGGGAGTCCTTGTAGGACTCCCCTCCCTTGTATGGCCGGCGGATTGGAGGTGGGGGGAGGAGCCTCCTCCCCCACGACTCCGTATCTTGACCCACCAGGACTCCTTGATCCCTATCTTGATTTTCAAGCAAACTCCAAGATATCTTCTAGAACCTTCCGGAACATTCCGAAACCTTCTAGAATCCTCATACAAACACTCCGGAACATTTCCTAACTCATAAAATGATCCTCCTATATATGAATCTTATTCTCTAGACCATTCCGGATCTCCTCGTGATGTCCCGAATCCAATCCGAGACTCCGAACAACATTCGGTCTCCAACGCACATTCCATATCTACTTAAAACAACTTCGAACCTTAAGTGTGTCACCCTACGGTTCGTGAATATGTAGACATGATAGAGACACATCTCCTATCAATAACCATCAGCGGGACCTGGAGATCCATAATGGCTCCCACATACTCAACGATGACTTCGCGATCGACTGAACCACTGACATACGAAACTAATTCCCTTTGTCTCGCGATACTATACTTATCCGAGGTTTGATCGTCGGTATCTCCATACCTAATTCTACCTCGTTACTGATAAGTACTCTTTACTCGTTCCGTGATATGTCATCTCTTGTGACCCAGTCACATGCTTGCAAGCTAACTAGATGACATTCCACCGAGAGGGCCCAGAGCATATCTATCCGTCATATGGATGGACAAATCCCAATCTTGGTTCATGCGCTTCAACACATACTTTGAGAATACCCAATGACACTTTTATAACCACCCAGTTACGAAGCGGCGTTTGATCTCATCAAAGTATCCATCCGGTGATGGTGATTAACATAACCTCATGGTCGAAGGAATAGGTTACTATGTGTTTGAAAGCTTACAGCAATACGAACTTAATGACTTGATCTTATGCTACGCTTACTATGGGTGTGTGTCCATCACATCATTCTCCTAATGATATGACCTTGTTATTAATCACATCCTAATGTCCATGATCAGGAAACCATGATCATCAATTAATCAACAAGCTAGTTCAACAAGAGGCTTACTAGGGACTCTTATATGTTTACAAAACACACATGCATTAGTGTTTCCTAATAATACAATTATAGCATGTGATGTAAACATTCATCATAAACACAAAGATATAATAATAATCACTTTTATTATTGCCTCTTGGGCATATCTCCAATAGTCTCCCACTTGCACTAGAGTCAAAAATCTAGATTACATAGTAATATACCTAACACCCATGGCGTTTTGGTGTTGGTCATGCTTTGCCCTAGGGAGAGGTTTAGTCAACAGATCTGCCACATTCAGATCAGTGTGTACTTTGCAAATCTTTATGTCACCATCTCGGACATACTCGCGAATAGCGTGGAAACGTAGCTTGATGTGCTTCAGCTTGCTATGTGACCTTGGCTCCTGCGCATTAGCTATGGCACCTGTGTTGTCACAGTAGATGGCCATCGGGTCCAACGCACTGGGAACCACGCCGAGTTCAGTAATGAATTCCTTCATCCAAACGGCTTCTTGTGCAGCCTCCGAAGCAGCTATGTATTCCGATTCAGTTGAAGATTTCACCACAACGCTTTGCTTCGCACTCCTCTAGCTCACTGCAGCACCATTCAAAATAAATACGTATCCCGACTGTGACTTCGAGTCATCCGGATCGGTGTTCCAACTAGCATCGGTGTAACCGTTTACAACAAGCTGTTCATCACCTCCATAAGAAAGAACCATATCCTTAGTCCTATTTAGGTACTTTAGGATATTTTTGACCGCTGTCCAGTGCTCCATTCCAGGATCACTTTGATATCTGCTAGTCAAACTAACAGCATGTGCTATATTCGGTCTTGTACTCAGTATGGCATACATGATAGAACCTATGCCTGAGGCATAGGGAATGTTATTCATTTTCTCTCTATCTTCTGCCGTAGCTGGACTTTGAGTTTTACTCAAGGTCTTACCTGACAACATGGGCACGAACCCTTTCTTGCTATCTTCCATTCTAAACTTCTTCAGAACTTTGTCCAAGTATGTACTTTGTGAAAGCCCTATTAGACGTCTTGATCTATCTCTATAAATCTTGATGCCTAGAATATATGCCGCTTCGCCAAGATCCTTCATTGAAAAACTATTATTCAAATAGGTTTTGACGCTATTAAGAAGTTCTATATCATTCCCAATCAACAATATGTCATCTACATACAGTACTAGGAATGCTACAGAGCTCCCACTCACTTTATTGTAAATACAAGCTTCTCCATAAGTTTGTATAAATCCAAAGTTTTTGATTACTTTATCAAAACGTTGATTCCAACTACGGGATGCTTGCTTCAGTCCATAAATGGAGCGCTGAAGTTTGCATACCTTGTCAGCATCTTTAGGATCAACAAAACCCTTGGGTTGTACCATATACAACTCTTCCTCAATGTCACCATTAAGGAACGCCGTTTTGACATCCATCTGCCAAATCTCATAATCGAAATATGCAGCAATTGCTAACAAAATCCTCACAGACTTTAGCTTCGCTACTGGTGAGAAAGTCTCATCATAGTCAACTCCTTGAATTTGTCGGAACCCTTTCGCGACAAGTCGAGCTTTATAGACGGTAACATTACCATCAGCATCTGTTTTTCTCTTGAAAATCCATTTGTTCTCGACAGCCTTACGACCATCCGGTAAGTCCACCAAAGTCCACACTTGGTTTTCGTACATGGATCCCATTTCGGATTTCATGGCTTCTAGCCATTTGTCGGAATCTGAGCTCACCATAGCTTCTTCATACGTCGCAGGGTCATCATCGTTGTCCACCAACATGACGTTCAAGGCAGAATCATACTAATCAGGAGTGGTACGAACCCTCGTTGACCTGCGAGGTTCAGTAGTAACTTCGTTCGAAGTTTCATGATCATTATCATTAGCTTCCTCTTCAATTGGTGCAGACGGCACCAAAACATCTTCCGGTGCTACGCTACTCTCAAATCCGAGAGAAGGTTAAATAACCTCATCGAGTTCTACTTTCCTTCCAGTCACCTCTTTCGAGAGAAACTCCTTCTCAAGAAAGGATCCATTCTTTGCAACGAAAACTTTGCCTTCGGATCTATGATAGAAGGTATACCCAATTGTTTCTTTAGGGTATCCTATGAAGACACATTTCTCCGCTTTGGGTTCTAGCTTATCAGGTTGTAACTTCTTTACATATGCTTTGCAACCCCAAACTTTAAGGAACGACAACTTAGGTTTCTTGCCAAACCACAATTCGTACGGTGTCGTTTCAACGGATTTAGATGGTGCCCTATTTAAAGTGAATGCGGCTGTCTCTAATGCTAGCCCCAAAATGATAACGGTAAATCTGTAAGAGACATCATAGACCGAACTATATCTAAGAGAGTTCGATTACGACGTTCGGACACACCATTACGCTGTGGTGTTCCCGGCGGTGTCAACTGTGAAAGTATTCCACATTTCTTTAAATGCATGCCAAACTCGTAACTTAGATATTCACCCCCGCGATCAGAACGCAGAAACTTAATCTTCTTGTTACGATGATTCTCCACTTCACTTTGAAATTCCTTAAACTTCTCGAAAGTTTCGGACTTATGTTTCATGAAGTAGACATACCCATATCTACTCAAGTCATCCGTGAAAGTGAGAACATAACGATATCCACCACGCGATGCTACACTCATTGGACCGGACACATCGGTATGTATTATTTCCAATAAGTCTGTAGCTCGCTCCATTGTACCAGAGAATGGAGTCCTAGTCATTTTTCCCATTAGACATGCTTCGCATCTTTCAAGTGATTCAAAATCAAGTGATTCAAGAAGTCCATCTGAATGGAGTTTCTTCATACGCTTCACTCCAATGTGACCAAGACGACAGTGCCACATGTATGTAGAATTATCATTCAATTTAATTCGTTTAGCATCTATGTTGTGAACATGTGTATCACTACTATCGAGATTCAGTAAGAATAAACCATTCATCTCAGGTGCATTACCATAAAAGATATTACTCATATAAATCGAACAACCTTTATTCTCAGACTTAAAAGAGTAACCGTCTCGCAATAAACAGGATCCAGATATAATGTTCATGCTTAACGCAGGCACCAAATAACAATTATTTAAATTTAAAACTAATCCCGAAGGTAGATGTAGAGGGTGCGTGCCGACGGCGATCACATCAACCTTGGAGCCATTTCCAACGCGCATCGTCACCTCGTCTCTTGCTAGTCTTCGTTTATTCCGCAGCTCCTGTTTCGAGTTACAAATATGAGCAACCGAACCAGTATCAAATACCCAGGCACTACTACGATTACTAGTAAGATACACATCTATAACACATATATCAAATATACCTTTCTTTTTGATGTTGCCGTTCTTCAGATCCGCCAGGTACTTGGGGCAGTTATGCTTCCAGTGACCAGCACCCTTGCAGTAGAAGCACTCAGTTTCAGGATTAGGACCAGCCTTGGGCTTCTTAGCAGGTGCGGCAGCTTTCTTGCCGTCCTTCTTGAAGTTGCCCTTGTTCTTAGGCTTGCCCTTTTTTCTTGAAATTGGTGGTCTTATTGACCATCAACACTTGGTGCTCCTTCTTGATCTCCACTTCAGCAGTTTTCAGCATGGACGACAGTTCAGGCAACGTCTTGTTCATGCAGTGCATGTTGTAGTTCATCACAAAGTTCTTGTAACTTGGTGGCAGTGATTGAAGGAGACGGTGAATCCCCAATTCATTAGGAATCGATATTCCCAACTCTTGGAGCTTCTTTGCGTACCCAGACATGGTGAGCACGTGCTCGCTAACGGAGCTTCCTTCTTCCATCTTACAGTTAAAGAACTTTTCGGAGGCCTCATAGCTCTCCATGGCCGCGCGAGTCCCAAAAATTAGCCTGAGCTCCTTAATGATCTCGAACGGGTCGTGGTGCTCAAAACGCTGTTGGAGCTCCGCTTCTAAACCGTACAGGATGGCACACTGAACTGTGGAGTAATGATTCTTCCGAGTGGCGAAAACATTCTTTTCGTCATCGGTGGCATTATCTGCAGGTGGGTCACCTAGCGGTGCATCGAGCACATAGGTCAACTGACCAGCCCTGAGGACGATCTTCAGTCCACGGAACCAGTCCGTGAAATTGCTTCCATTTTTTTAAGCTTTTCTTTCTCTAGGAACGCATTGAAATTGATGGAGGGGGTCGCCATAATCTACAACAATTTGCAAGTAGTTTAGACTAAGTTTATGATAAATTGAGTTCAAATTTAATTCTTAAACTAACTAGGTGAACTCCCACTCAAAACAACATCCCTCACATTGTCTTAGTGATTACACGAACCAAGTCCACTACACCAAGTCCGATCTTCACGAGAGAAGATGTAGTTTCATCGGCGAACAATCTTCATGTTCATCATATCAATTATATGACTCATGCTCTACCTTTCGGTATTCCGTGTTCCAAGACCATGTCTGTACATGCTAGGCTCGTCAAGACAACCTTAGTTTCCGCATGTGCAAATCTGGCTTGCACCCGTTGTATGCACACGTAGAATCTATCACATCCGATCATCACGAGATGCTTCGAAACGACGAGTCTTAGCAAAGGTGCCAACTAAGGGTGAACACTTTATTACTTGATATTTAGTGAGAGGGATCATCTTATAATGCTACCGTCGCGATCTAAGCAATACAAGATGCATAAAGGATTAACATCACAGGCAATTCATAATAAGTGTGATATGGTATGGCCTTTTCTTCTTGCGCCTTTGATCTCCATCTCCAAAGCACGAACATGATCTCCATCATCACCAGCATTGTGTCAAGGTCAGTGGCGCCGCTTCATGGTTGTCCATCATCGCCAGCAACTATTACAACTAGTTGGAATAAAGCTATTACAAGATGAATAGACACGCAGGTCTTAACAAAATTAAAGACAACCATTAGGCTTCTGCCGGTTGCCATATTACAACAAGGATCATTGCATACATCAAATACAATCACAATCACAATCACATGATGGCCATATCACATCACAGAACCCCTGCAAAAACAAGTTAGACGCCTCTAATTTTCTTTGCAAGTTTTACGTGGTTTGGGGCTTTCGCATAAGACCGATCTTACCTACGAACAAGAACCACAACGTTGATACAAGTGTTGTCAAGATGCTCACTGTAAATCGAATCTTAACTATGGTGGGAGAGACAGACACCCGCAAAGCCACTTGTGCAAAGCAAGTTGCACGTCAAGCGTGGCACAAGTCTCATGTGCGATGCCATGTAATGTTAGCCCGAGCCGCTTCATCCCACCATGCCGCAAGATGCAAAGTACACGCTAAGACACCGACAACAAAAGCATCAACGCCCACAAAACCATTGTGTTCTACTCGTGCAACAGATCTACGCATAGATACGGCTCTGATACCACTGATGGGTTCGTAGCATGGAAAACAAAAAATTTCTACCGCAAGAACGAACAAAACCTAGATCTAATCTAGATAAAAGCCAAGATCTAATCTATTAGACATGAGCAACGAGATAGATGGGAACTAACCCTCGTAGATCCGAAAGCGTTAACGAGATTAGATCTCGTGGTTGATGTAGTCGATCACTTGCCGATCTCAAGATCGTGTGGATGATCCTTCCGGCGTCGCGTTCCAGCAGCGCTTCCGCCCTCGGTCAAGTAGACGATCCTTCCGGCGCCACGATTCGGCAGCGCTTCCGCAGTCGGTCACACGTGCGGAGTCGACGCAGACCTTCCTCTCCCCGTTCCAGCGAGCAGCGGAGGTAGTAGATCTTCTCCACGGAATCCCAGCAGCACGACGGCGTGGTGGTGGTGGTGGAGTAGAGAATTCTGCAGGGCTTCGCCTATGCCTGTGTAGAAGATGGTGGAGGAGAGAGGCGGCAGAGATTGGGTGTTATGGGAGCAGGGGAGGAGGGGGCGCCCCTGCCCCTCTATTTAAAGAGGGGAGGCGCCTAGGGAGGGGGAGTCCTTGTAGGACTCCCCTCCCTTGTATGGCCGGCGGATTGGAGGTGGGGGGAGGAGTCCTCCTCCCCCACGACTCCGTATCTTGACCCACCAGGACTCCTTGATCCCTATCCTGATTTTCAAGCAAACTCCAAGATATCTTCTAGAACCTTCTGGAACATTCCGAAACCTTCTAGAATCCTCATACAAACACTCCGGAACATTTCCTAACTCATAAAATGATCCTCCTATATATGAATCTTATTCTCCAGACCATTCCGGATCTCCTCGTGATGTCCCGAATCCAATCCGAGACTCCGAACAACATTCGGTCTCCAACGCACATTCCATATCTACTTAAAACAACTTCGAACCTTAAGTGTGTCACCCTACGGTTCGTGAATATGTAGACATGATAGAGACACATCTCCTATCAATAACCATCAGCGGGACCTGGAGATCCATAATGGCTCCCACATACTCAACGATGACTTCGCGATCGACTGAACCACTGACATACGAAACTAATTCCCTTTGTCTCGCGATACTATACTTATCCGAGGTTTGATCGTCGGTATCTCCATACCTAATTCTACCTCGTTACTGATAAGTACTCTTTACTCGTTCCGTGATATGTCATCTCTTGTGACCCAGTCACATGCTTGCAAGCTAACTAGATGACATTCCACCGAGAGGGCCCAGAGCATATCTATCCGTCATATGGATGGACAAATCCCAATCTTGGTTCATGCGCTTCAACACATACTTTGAGAATACCCAATGACACTTTTATAACCACCCAGTTACGAAGCGGCATTTGATGTCATCAAAGTATCCATCCGGTGATGGTGATTAACATAACCTCATGGTCGAAGGAATAGGTTACTATTTGTTTGAAAGCTTACAGCAATACGAACTTAATGACTTGATCTTATGCTACGCTTACTATGGGTGTGTGTCCATCACATCATTCTCCTAATGATATGACCTTGTTATTAATCACATCCTAATGTCCATGATCAGGAAACCATGATCATCAATTAATCAACAAGCTAGTTCAACAAGAGGCTTACTAGGGACTCTTATATGTTTACAAAACACACATGCATTAGTGTTTCCTAATAATACAATTATAGCATGTGATGTAAACATTCATCATAAACACAAAGATATAATAATAATCACTTTTATTATTGCCTCTTGGGCATATCTCCAACAGGTAGTAGTTGTGAGCAGCGAGGTCTAGGGTTACGGGTATATAGGGGCTAATATAGGATATGGTGTCGGTGAAGGAGATTGAAGGGGATATTGGTGGAGGTAGAGCTAAAGTAGAGGTAGAGGTGGAGGGGGCCGTGGCCGCGGCAACCTTGGCAGCGACAATGGCGGCGCGCTGCTCGAAGTAGCCAGGCGGCGACGGGGTCGGCGGGTGAGCCATACCCTAGGATCGGAAGTCTGATACCATGTAGAATTGTATAGAATAATAATCGATAACAATATTGTGGCAATTACAAGATGTATATATGAGGGTCTAGGTGCACCGGCCTAGCCCTATAACAAACCGACTAGGACTCTTAAACCTAACAAGAGTTGTATTCTAACACTATGAGACCCGGTCCATTAGCCATGTACTGCAGGAAAGATTCACCTCCATGCACGAGCGCTCCACTATCCAATTGTAAATATCTAATCATCAGATTAAAAAGCTAGAAAACTAAAAGAATGGACATGTGTCAAGCATAACGGAGGGTCTATCAATAGACCCGGCCTCATAGGATTCTTTTTCTGAAGACAGGATGGCGCTCGACAGCGCAAAGATCGGCTTAGACGAAAACCATGCGAGACCTTACCGAACGACAAGTCCATTTATGGGAGTGTTTGGTAGGCTGCACGGATTCGACCGCTTCTTCGGAGCCACACTAATTGCTGCCAAGGCGTGCTCGCAGGTGCGAGTGCGACCATTGGAGATGGCAGGAGGACGCGCGGTCTCGTGTGATGCAGCGTAATTCCGGTAGACGGTGATCGAATTTGTTCCACCAAAATTTTGCTCACCGCCCACTCTAAATCGCACCCTATTTAGTTATCGTTGTGCCACCGCCAAAATCAAATCCTCTATCCTCCTCCCCCCTTTCGAGCTCCTCCCTTCTTTGAGTTCCACGGCCAAGGCCATCGAGGGACTGTTGGATTCCTCGTCCTTCCCGACATGTGTGCTAGATGATGTTCTGCTTGTTGTAAAAATCTCGAACCGTCAATCTAGCTTAGATCTGTAAGAATGTGCTAGATGTGGCTAGATGTATGAATGTGAAACCATAGTTGATGTTTGGCATGCTCGACTGTAGGAAATTCCACCATCTCCCTCGAGCATGGCGGTGGTCCTGTCGGCTTCCCCGACCTCTGTGCTCAAGCCTACTCCTGTCGCTGCAAGAAAAACCTCTACCCCTTCATGTTGTACTTGTAATGTGTGTTTGTTCGTCATCTGCATCCAATAGCCATTATATCATGATTAGGATTTTTGTTTCCACCGGGCTACAGATTTCAGAAAGATTCTTACGATTATTCTCAATTTGTACCATGCTTGACCGATTGTAGAACATTAAGGGTAGTAGCTCGCCCGACTTATCTACTCCTTCCGTGATTTTTTTACATGAGTTGGATGGAGCCTACCAAAATGAAAGTTAAGTGTGTCCATAAATCTTCAATGGTCTGGGAACCTGCTTTATCAGAGTTCATGCTGAATAGGATGGCGTAGCTCATGAATGGCAGGGTAAACTGCGCTAATGGGTTCAAAGAGAGGGACATGCAGAAGGTTGCCAATGATGTCCTTGACTTCACTGGGATCACAGTGGCCACTCTTCAGCTGTACAACCACATGAGGAGATGGATAACCAAATGGAACATGATAGTCAAGCTTAGAGACCGGGAGGGCGTCAGATGGTGAGCGGACAACACAACCTTCATGGTCGATGATGATGACATGCTGAAGCAGATGCTCGTGGTAAGATGGCATAACACTACCTTATGTTTCACTTGTTCGTAACCTAAAAATTGATGTGCACTACTCATTGGGCTAGCTTGAACTGACTGCACAAGGAACACATCGAGAAAGAGTGAAGCTTCAATTCGAGGTGTTTGCGTTGTCCCGAGGAAGAACACCTTGCCGCTGGCTGGCAGTCCTCTGCGTGGCAACGACCTTCGGCCAGCCGGCGCGCTACTCTCCCCACAACACTCGATCGGGCCATTTGGGGAAAATTGTCTCCATTGCAAACCACACGGGAGAAGAACCTTATCTTTTTTAGCAATTTCTCACTTTAGTTTGTCCACTTTATAATATTTACATCACGCCATCTGAGAGGGACGTCGACCGTGATAATGGCTGACCAAAGGAAAATGCAATCAAAGGGAGGTGCCCTTGATTACATTGGCACCAAGCCTAAGGTATGCGAATTACTTCATGAATTTTTAATTATTGGTTATATTTGCACTATCTAGCAATATACAGGTGTGAAAAGTGCACGCAAAGCGTGTTTAGAAGTCTAAGGGGTCCCATCTGTAGATAATAGTAGTCGTACTACTACGCATCAGACTAATGTTTTATCGGTGCAAGACAAATGTTGAGTGTTTTTCCTAACAGCTGCTGTTAATTTGCTGCTACTGTTGTTTGCTTGCAACATGATATTAACGGTTAAAAATTAATAATACAACATAGAAAAGACTAGAATTTGTGTCGTCTCCCATCATACTATCTGCAAGGCCGCCATCCCATGCGGAATATCCTAAAGTTATCCCAAACAACCCGGACAAAACAATATTTGAATCGGAAGCCCCATTTTTAATCACCCAATGCAACACACGTTTTTCCTAAAACAATTATCGCATATAGATTATTAACTGTATTTTGATTACCGCGTGAGTAGATATGTATATGTTTGTCAAGTATTGCATACTATCATGATGAAGAAAAACAATAATTGGTCGTGATATTAACTGAAATAAGACCATTCAATATTTCATAGTACAATTTAAGCTAATGTAGTACAAAAGAGGAGATCGACAGAAAATTAAAGATCAAAACGATCGGGTGAAGTGAGGCTAAAAATTTTGTGGCCTGATCGACTTTGGGCAAAATTTAGGCCTTGTCGACAGTTTTGTCCAATAGTTAATTTAGTTTTACCCGTTGCAACGCATGGGCATGTGTGCTAGTTTATACTAAATATTTTTACTTTTTTAAAATTTATCATGTCATCGAATCTCAATCATTTTTTATTTGTGTATGTTCAAAAATAATATTAAACAAATTCGTATACAATAGTATTCAACAATACAAATCGCATAGTTGTGTAGGTAATACATAGCTTTATATGCAGCTAAAACTTCTATGCCACAATAAATTATTTGTAGAAAAGGACTCCAATTTAAAATAACATCTTAGTTCTTTGAGTTTGGATTGGAACATTTCATTGAACCGACTTTAATTTAAATACAAGAAAGCGATAATGAAATCACGGCCATTTGGATAGAAATGTATTTCACTTATTATCATTATAGAGGGTATTATTATATATGAACCTAAAAGTTAAAAAACGAGCTTAGTAAATATCTAAATAGATGTATGGCGAGTATTGTCTCTCGTAGTTGTAACCAATAGAAAATTTTAGAGTGCGTCAACAAAGTTGTTTGTCCTCACATCTTCTCCCATTGCTCTAGCGATCAGCATAACACTTTTCTAAATTATTTTGGTGGCTAAATCTTATTTATCTATCTTAGAAAGTTCATAATTGATGGTTGGGCATGATGCTCAGTCTATGACAATATAAAATAACATATGTAACATAAAAAAAGAATTCTCAAAACAGTCTTTCACCCGCTATATCAATATAGCATACGCACACATTACAAGAGTTCAGAACCAAGAAAATATTGGAACAATAGCAAGAACATGCCCCAAAAGAAAAGAAATGAAAATAGCGGTGAATTGACTTAACAATGATGATCCACGACCACTGTGCCATCCGACTATGTCCCGCCACGCTCCGAGCACCCTCAAAAAGGGAGGCACCATCGACACAACGCTACTACTCGGACTAGTGCACTAGGTCTAGGGTTTCCGCGGCACTCGGGGTAAAATTAAATAAGGATCTCTGAGACGCCCTCCAAGAAGGAATGGATCCACTCGAAAGCAGCACCGTGGCGGTGTCGGACGGGGCCACAAGGATTTCTCCCGATCCCCTCCCACTCAAAAAAAACCGGGCGCAATGGAGCACCATCACCAACCTCCTAGCCCACGAGCAAGCGCCACCAAGATCTTGGTATTTTCCATCGTTGGTGAACCTTGGTGCGCAGCCTGCAAGATGGAGGCAGACGACATCGCTGGACGAGGGATAACAACAACACAGCCATACGGGAGAGACCTAATGTTGGAAATATGCCCTAGAGACAAATAGTAGTAAGGAATATTATCATATTTCATATAGTTTATAATTAAGTTTTATACCATGCTATAACTATGTTGAGTGGAAACATCAATACACGTGTGATATACAAACAACCAGGGGTTCCCAGTGAAACTCTAGTCACTGGTTCATTGGTCAACATATGATCATGTTTCCTGATCATGTGGCATTTATGCCATTTGGAAATGGAGTCAACTCATTCGGAGAATGAGATGATGAACCAATAGCCAACCTAAACATCGTGACCCAATCATGTCACGAAGTTCAAGTTACGATGGTTAGAAATGGATCCTCGTAGACTATTCCTTAGACCGCGAGGCTATACCAATCACTATCTCCCGAGAGTGCTTAGATAGCATCAAGCGCCACTTGGTAATACAGTGGTTATAAAGGTGTGTTCAGGTACTCGGAGGAAACCGTAGAGGCAATATATGTCAAGAGCGAGATTTTTCCATCCATGTGACGGGAAGATACTCAAAGGGCCCACTCGGAGAAGTTATATCCAATAGCTGCGCAGCGTGTGATTTGATCACGAGGTTATCACTTGTCGGAACGAGTCAAGTAGCGTTGTTCGGTAACGAGATTGAACACGACATGGTGATGTCATTCATCAGATCTCAGGCAATGCAAGTATCGAGTGACAAAGGGAATAAGACACGACTGTCCCGGTTCAAACGACGAAAGATCTTCGTGGAACGCACAGGGGTCACATGGCCATCCAGGTCCCTCTGTTGATCATTGGTGCGGGTGTGTCCCGACCATGTCTGGAGTGTTCCTGAACCGTAGGGTATCACGCTTAAGGGCTTGATGATGCTTAGAGAGTGTTTATAGGATCGGTGGAATCGCTGAAGAATAGTAGAGAGAAAATCGGAAGGGTTTCGATAAGTCCAGAGGATGTCCGGAGTGGAGGTGGAAGGTGTTCCATAGCCCGGAGATTAAATAATGTGTGAATTAATGTTAAATGTTGATTTAATCATTTATTCATAATTATTTAATAAAGAGATAAATCAATTTAAATGGTCAAAGGCTTAATGGGCCAATTCCCGGAGGGGAGAGGGCCCATTAGGGAAAGGAGAGAGGGAGAAGGGGCCAAGGGGGTGGCCGGCGCCCTAGTGGGCCAGCCCCCCTCCCCCCCGCGCGCGGGGCCCATGGGGGTGGCCGGCGGTGCCACCCTCCCCTCCTCTCCTTTAGTCCCACCCCGGGACTTTGAGAGAGGTAGTACCTCCCCTCCCCCTATATATAGTGGGGGTATTTAGCCAAATAAAATACACCAATAATCAATAAAGGTCTTCTCACTTTTGGGAGGACCTCCAATTGATATTTTCTCTCTCCCCCTCTCTCTTGTGACCGTGGTCCCAAGTCTGGACTGCGCGAACGAGAGACATCTTCACCGTGGAGCGCCGTCATGTTGCGGGATTCGGATTCGGGAGCTCTACTTCCGCAACTGCTGCTGGATCGGGGAAGCGGGAGTCATCATCAGGCACCTGACGTGTGTAACTCCCCGCGAGGTGTCGTACTTGAGGCACTCAAGTCGTTGGAGCCACAAGAGCGCAAGGACTTCATCACGTCCTTGCTGTCGGCTTTGGCTCGTCTACATCAATCACGCTCTCCTGAGTGTTGACAACGCTTTTCGGTCTTCAAGGGTAAGTTCGCAAAAGCCCCTCCCGTTACTGTATTACTAATAGATAGGTCCTGGCAGCTTCAGGGGTTCAGGGGCGTTGGGTAAAATTTATTGTTTTCATACGCGAAACCCCTACAGTGGTATCAGAGCTAGATCTATGTGTAGTAATGCTAGTACAGGTAGAACACACGAGATGTAGTGTGTGGGCGTTGATCTTTTAGTTGTTATCCTCCCACGTGTACTTGTGCATACCGCAATAATGCTTGATGAAGCGGCCCCAACCGACTTTACGCATTCATTCGCGAGACTGGTCCATGCTTGACATACGGCTTGTACTGTATAAAGTGGCTTAGGGGGTGTCTGTCTCTCTCGCATTAGTTGGTATGCCATTTGCAACGGAGGGCCCCAAAAGGGGTGTATTAGAGACAACTACTTGATCAGTGTTGTGCTGAAAGTTCGTAGGTAAGAACGGTTCTTGTGTGAAAGCCCATTTAGCCACGTAAAACATGCAAAGATAAAGTAGAGGCGTCTAACTTTGTTTTGCAGGGGGCATTGCTTTGTGATATGGTTGTGGCAAAGGTAAAGTGATTACCTTTTGTTACATAGTAGTAGATAGTCTCCGAAGTGACGGACTACCATGCTGGAATGACACCGGTACCCTGGTGTCTACGGCGCCGAAACCCTGGCGCCGGAATCCGGTGACGACGGATGGAGATAACGACGTGAAGGACCATATCACATAGCATTTACATTCAATGTTATTGTTTGTATATCTTATTGTGTGCTAGTATTCGATACTCGACGGTAGCCTAATAAGATGATCCCTATTAAAATTACCAACGATTGTGTTCCCCCTTGGTGTGCACCACCAAGAAAGTTCTTCGGTATGAGGCAATCCAGGGTATAGGCCTGGGTGTCAGACATATCTACGTTCGCATACAGTGGGTGTAAGCCATGTTGCACATCGAATACACTAAGCTTGAGTTGGCAAGCCTAGCATGTGCAGACATGGCCTCGGATCACGGATGGTCGAAAGATCGAGCACGAGTCGCATGAATGACGTGACCGACATTTAGCGTCCACCCTTGAACCCACATCGATGGCCGTGACAATCGGGGGAGATATTGATGATAGGGGTCGTGTTATCATTAGGAACCCTTTTGGGGATAGGTGTTTCTGAGTGGATTTATTATTAACTCATTTAATTATAAACTTTGTCTAAATTCCTTTTGCAATTATAAATGTAGATGGCTCACCATGAAGCTTACTTTGTCATTGAGGATTGGGTAAAGGTGATGGGTTCGTAGCATGGAAAACAAAAAAATTCTACCGTAAGAACGAACAAAACCTAGATCTAATCTAGATAAAAGCCAAAATCTAATCTATTAGACATGAGCAACGAGATAGATAGGAACTAACCCTCGTAGATCCGAAAGCGTTAACGAGATTAGATCTCGTGCTTGATGTAGTCGATCACTTGCCGATCTCAAGATCGTGTGGATGATCCTTCCGGCGTCGCGTTCCAGCAGCGCTTCCGCAGTCGGTCAAGTGGACGATCCTTCCGGCGCCGCGATTCGGTAGCGCTTCCGCGGTCGGTCACACATGCGGAGTCGAAGCAGACCTTCCTCTCCTCGTTCCAGCGAGCTGCGGAGGTAGTAGATCTTCTCCACGGAATCCCAGCAGCACGACGGCGTGGTGGTGGTGGTGGAGTAGAGAATTCTGCAGGGCTTCGCCTATGCCTGTGCAGAAGATGGTGGAGGAGAGAGGCGGCAGAGATTGGGTGTTATGGGAGCAGGGGAGGAGGGGGCGCCCCTGCCCCTCTATTTAAAGAGGGGAGGCGCCTAGGGAGGGGGAGTCCTTGTAGGACTCCCCTCCTCTAGGCCGGCGGATTGGGGAGTGGGGGGAGGAGTCCTCCTCCCCCACGACTCCTAGTCTTGACCCACCAGGACTCCTTGGTCCTTTCCTTGGTTTTCAAGCAAACTCCAAGAAATCTTCTAGAACCTTCCGGAACATTCCGAAACCTTCTAGAATCCTCATACAAACACTCCGGAACATTTCCTAACTCAGAAAATGATCCCCAATATATGAATCTTATTCTCCGGACCATTCCGGATCTCCTCGTGATGTCCCGAATCCAATCCGAGACTCCGAACAACATTCGGTCTCCAACACACATTCCATATCTACTTAAAACAACTTCGAACCTTAAGTGTGTCACCCTATGGTTCGTGAATATGTAGACATGATAGAGACACATCTCCTATCAATAACCATTAGCGGGACCTGGAGATCCATAATGGCTCCCACATACTCAACGATGACTTCGTGATCGATTGAACCATTTACATACGAAACCAATTCCTTTTGTCATGTGATACTATACTTATCCGAGGTTTGATCGTCAGCATCTCCATACCTAGTTCTACCTCGTTACTGATAAGTACTCTTTACTTGTTCCGTGATATGTCATCCTTTGTGACCTAGTCACATGCTTGCAAGCTAACTAGATGACATTCCACCGAGAGGGCCTAGAGCATATCTATCCGTCATATGGATGGACAAATCCCAATCTTGGTCCATGCGCTTCAACACATACTTTCAGAATACCCAATGACACCTTTATGACCACCCAGTTACGAAGCAGTGTTTGATGTCATCATAGTAGTCATCCGGTGATGGTGATTAACACAACCTCATGGTCGAAGGATTAGGTTACTATGCATTTGAAAGCTTACAGCAATACGAACTTAATGACTTGATCTTATGCTACGTTACTATGGGTGTGTGTCCATTACGTCATTCTCCTAATGATATAACCTTGTTATTAATCACATCCAATGTCCATGATCAGGAAACCATGATCATCAATTAATCAACAAGCTAGTTTAACAAGAGGCTTACTAGGGACTCTTTTATGTTTACAAAACACACAAGTATTAATGTTTCCGGTTAATACAATTATAGCATGGGATGTAAACATTTATCATAAACATAAAGATATAATAATAACCACTTTTATTATTGCCTCTTGGGCATATCTCCAACAGTCTCCCACTTGCACTAGAGTCAATAATCTAGTTAAAAACTTGTGCATTCAACACCTATGGCTTTCTGGTGTTGTATAGACACTATTGCTAGTGGTAAACATAATCTTCGGATCTGACACTTCCAGGTCCGTGTGTATTTGCATGTCCTTGCGTCTCTACGCATTACTCATTCTCCAATGAGATGGCATTGTATAAATTTGGTCCTTTGGTGAGACCTTTAGTTCCTTCGGCTCAAAATATGTTGATATTATTGTCACACAATATATCTTCATAGTATTAGCCCGCTAGGAACGACACCTAGTTTGATAACAAACTACTTAACACAAATGCCCTCCTTTGCTGCTACTATAGCAGTTTATATACTTAGCCTTTTGTTGTAGTATCTGTCACAATGTTTTAACTTTGGTACTCAACCAAATCCGTTATGGAACTTCCTTTCATTACATTGTGCCACCCATAGTTTAAATTGAGATAAACTTAATTTGTATCCTGTGACAAAACTAGTATCAATGTAACACTTTACAATGAACTACCTTTAACTTTTTGTCACTTATACATGATATATTCTTAGTTCTTCCAAAGCTCATAAGAATATCTTTACTATTGTCCAATGATCATCTTATGAATCATTCTGGTATATGATCATAACATTTAGAGCATAGGACATATCTGGATGTGTACATCTTAAAGAATGATTGATCAAAATATTCTTGCGATTTCACCAAGTGTCAAAACACTTGAATCTCGTGTCAACACACTTGAATCTTGATTCAGTCCTTTCCGTGCGTCAAGAACCTTTCTTGTTGTTTCCACATTGAACTCATTCAACGTCTTATCTATGTACATTTGGCAAAACCATATTAGCGCCTCAATCTATCCATATAGACATTGATGCCTAATTCTTGGGTTATGCCTAAGTCTTTCATCAAAATGAAATTCTTAACCTGTGTCAATACAAGATACATCATTTCCAATCAACAATATGTCCTCTACATAATGTATTAGAAATATGTCTCAGCGCTCCCACTTAATTTCTTGGAAATGCAAGCATCTTCATCATCTCCGATGAATTTAAACTCTTTTAACAGTTTCATCATGGTGAAGATTCCAACTCTGCTATGCTTATTTCAACCATTGAAGTTTTGCATACTCTTTTAGCATCCTTTGAATAAACAAAACCCTTTGGATCGTGTCATTTACACGTCCTAGGTAACCATTCTATTAGAAGAACTTGTTTTGTTTGTTCAACTACCATATACCAAAATATATGTAGTGGTTTGTAGTGGTTGCTACATTAATCCGTCCAGACTAAATATCGCTATGAAAGATCAAATCTTATCATAGTCAATTCCTTGAACATTGTCGTAAACTCTTTCCGACATGTCGACTATTTCATAGATTTGAAACATCTATGTCTATTTCTTTATAGATCCAAACACGACCGATAGGCTTCACACCTTTCCGGAGGGTCTTTTAAGTTCAGAAACTTGATTTCTCGTGTATGGATACTATCACGGATTCCATGACTTCTAGTCATTTTATGGAGTCAGGGCCCATCATCTCTTCTTTGCATGTAGTCGGTTCATCATTGTCAAAAACAATAACGACTTGCTTATCAAATCTTACTATTTGATTCTTACCGACCCACACGGTTCTATAGGAACTCTAATCTCCGAGATCACACCTTTTGTAATCACGAGAGCCATGAGCATTGTGGCCGTCACCGAGACACTTTCCGGCGTTGCGCTACTTAGCACATATAGCTAAGGTTCAACAACCTTATCAAAGTTCTATTGTCCTCCCACTTAACTTTTCACGAAAAATTCCTTCTCAAGAAACTTGACGTTCCAAGTAACAGACTCTTTTGTCCTCAGTGTTATGGAGAAATTCCCAACAAATTCTTTGGGATAACCTACAAAGACGTGTTTATCCGACTTTGGTTGGAAACATTTTACTTATGCATAACATACCAAAATTTAAGAAAAGACAATTCGGGTTTTATCCCAAACCATGACTTATATGGTGTCATTTCAACGGATCACGATGGAGCTCTTTTCAGTGTAAAAGCGGTAGTCACTAAAGCTTTAATCTTTAAAAACATAATGGCAGTTTTATAAATGACACCCTTGATCTTACCATCTCAAACATGGTTTGATTTTATCTCTCGAATATGCCATACTCCTATGGTTTATCGGGAAACACAAATCATAGAACAATTCCTCAAGTCTTAGGTTTTTTTGCTAAACATGTAACTCAAATTATCTTCCTTTATGATCGAGTCATAAACTCTTTATTTTCTTGTTACAATGATTTTCAACTTCATCTTGAAAGTCTTTGAACAACTTCCAAATGTTTCATGCTTCCTCCTTATAAATATACAGATATATTCACTCAAATTTCCGGAGAAAGCTTATGAAGCAAAAAGATCCATCGCATATGGCTACACATAATGGACTATGCACATCAGCATGCACAATTTCCAATAAGCTAGTCATCCGTTCCTCTCTGGCCCATGGACGGAGTTTCAATTATCTCGAGGAAAGTCTCACATGCGTCAATTGATCAAAATCAAAAGACTCCAAAATTCCATCAACATGGAGTTTCTTCATGTTTTCTTTCAAATATAATTTAAACAGCGATGTCACTTCATAAGTGATCTTTCAATCATTTGTCTTGCGACATTTTAGCAATAGTGTTTATGGATGTGATTTCTCCCACCAGACTTGTAAAAGTTCATCCATCCTTTATGGAATACGGTAATTATTTGAACAACCATTGTTCTCGTAATACCGGAACAAAATAACAATTATTAAAACAAATCTTGAAGGCTAGGTTTGATGTCAACGAAAAACACAATAATATTTTATTTGTTTTCGATGAACATCATCACTCATTCTCTTGCTAGTTACTTAGGCCATTGTAGTTCATGAATTGTGTTGTCCTGTATGACACTTCATACCAACCAATTCGGTATCCAATACCGCAGAACCACATTGTTTAACAACCAAGGAATATAGCCATAACATGTATCTTCTATATGCCTAAGTTGGACATCTCCAACCTTTTATTTTCTGCCAAATATTTTATAGATTCTCTTTCAGCAATTCCTTTTCTTTTAAAAGAATCTATCAACATCAATAGTGGTGTCATCAACATGACACATGGTACAAAGCGTATATAGTCAACTACTAATACCTTTTGGACTTGCACTTTGAGGTGGATCTCCATCATCAAATGTTTGGTGTTCTTTCAAAAAATCCATTCTTTAGTAATCTTTTAGTGCAGTAAACATTTTACTTACATCTTCTATTCATCCTTATCATGACAACTTTCATGATCAAGCTGCTATAGCTTATAAAGGTGAATTGCGAGTATAAAACCTTTTGGAGGATTAGGACGACTAGCGTCTCCAACCTTCACAAATTCTCATCAAATATGAGGACGTATACTCTATCATGTTGTAACCAACACATTGTTTTAGATATCGCAATACCTTTCACATATGATGGTTTCTGAAACATTGCTTTCAGCTCTTTAGATAAACTTGATATTAAAAACAATCTTTTTGAGTATCAAGAATCATGGAGGCAAACATGATACTTTAGATACTAACATTGGAATTCTTACTCTTGATTTAATACTACTTATTAAACTTCATGGAGTAAATGGAGTCTGCTGAAAGTTTGCAATAGGACTTATAAACTTTAAATTGACATTCAAAACAATACGATACCAGTTCGTAAAGTAAATATCCAGAATTTCTATAGTTCCACTATCTCAACTATAACTAAGCGTAAGGTGGTAAACGGATGCCAATGACTATAACAAACTATGCAAATTCACTTTGATTGTGTTTATGATAAATTGAGTTTGACTAATCCAAATTACAAATAAACTCCCACTCAAAACAACATCCCTCGAGTTGTTTTAGTGATTACACGAACCAAATCCACTACACCAAGTCCGATCATCACGTGAGATGATGTAGCTTTCAAGGCGAACAATCAACATGTTCATCATATCATCCATATGACTCATGCTTTACCTTTCGGTATTCCGTGTTCCGAGACCATGTCTGTACATGCTAGGCTCGTCAAGGTTAACCTTAGTTTCCGCATGTGCAAATCTGGCTTGCACCCGTTGTATGCACACGTAGAGTCTATCACACCCGATCATCACGAGATGCTCCGAAACGACGAGTCTTAGCAACGGTGCCAACTAAGGATGAACACTTTATTACTTGATATTTAGTGAGAGGGATCATCTTATAATGCTACCGTCGCGATCTAAGCAATACAAGATGCATAAAGGATTAACCTCACAGGCAATTCATAATAAGTGTGATATGATATGGCCCTTTCTTCTTGCGCCTTTGATCTCCATCTCCAAAGCACGAACATGATCTCCATCATCACCAGCGTGGCGTCAAGGTCCGTGGCGCCGCTTCATGGTTGTCCATCACCACCAACAACTATTACAACTACTTGGAATAAAGCTATTACATGATGAATAGACACGCAGGTCTTAAACAAAATTTAAAGACAACCATTAGGCTCCTGCCGGTTGCCATATTACAATAAGGACCATTGCATACATCAAATATAATCACAATCACATAATGTCCATATCACATCACAAAACCCCTGCAAAAACGAGTTAGACGCCTCTAATTTTCTTTGCATGTTTTACGTGGGGCTTTCGCATAAGACCGATCTTACCTACGAACAAGGACCACAACGTTGATACAAGTGTTGTTAGATGCTCATTGTAAATTGAATCTTAACTATGGTGGGAGAGACAGACACCCGCAAAGCCACTTGTGCAAAGCAAGTTGCACGTCAAGTGTGGAGCAAGTCTCATGTGCGATGACATGTAATGTTAGCCCAAGCCGCTTCATCCCACCATGCCGCAAGATGCAAAGTACACGCTAAGACACCGACAACAAAAGCATCAACGTCCACAAAAACATTGTGTTCTACTCGTGTAACAGATCTACGCATAGATACGGCTCTGATACCACTGATGGGTTCGTAGCATGGAAAACAAAAAATTTCTACCGTAAGAACGAACAAAACCTAGATCTAATCTAGATAAAAGCCAAAATCTAATCTATTAGACATGAGCAACGAGATAGATAGGAACTAACCCTCGTAGATCCGAAAGCGTTAACGAGATTAGATCTCATGGTTGATGTAGTCGATCACTTGCCGATCTCAAGATCGTGTGGACGATCCTTCCGGCGTCGCGTTCCAGCAGCGCTTCCGCAGTCGGTCAACTGGACGATCCTTCCGGCGCCGCGATTCGGTAGCGCTTCCGCAGTCGGTCACACGTGCGGAGTCGAAGCAGACCTTCCTCTCCTCGTTCCAGCGAGCAACGGAGGTAGTAGATCTTCTCCACGGAATCCCAACAGCACGACGGCGTGGTGGTGGTGGTGGAGTAGAGAATTCTGCAGGGCTTCGCCTATGCCTGTGCATAAGAAAGGTAGAGGAGAGAGGCGGCGGAGATTGGAGTTATGAGAGCAAGGGAGGAGGGGGTGCCCCTGCCCTTCTATTTAAGGGGGGAAGGGCGCCTTGGGGAGGGGGAGTCCTACAAGGACTCCCCTCCTCTAGGCCGGCGGATTGGGGAGTGGGGGGAGGAGTCCTCCTCCCCCACGACTCCTAGTCTTGACCCACCAGGACTCCTTGATCCTTTCCTTGGTTCTCAAGCAAACTCCAAGAAATCTTCTAGAACCTTCCGGAACATTCCGAAACCTTCTAGAATCCTCATACAAACACTCCGGAACATTTCCTAACTCAGAAAATGATCCCCAATATATGAATCTTATTCTTCGGACCATTCCAAATCTCCTCGTGATGTCCCGAATCCAATCCGAGACTCCGAACAACATTCGGTCTCCAACACACATTCCATATCTACTTAAAACAACTTCGAACCTTAAGTGTGTCACCCTACGGTTCGTGAATATGTAGACATGATAGAGACACATCTCCTATCAATAACCATCAGCGGGACCTGGAGATCCATAATGGCTCCCACATACTCAACGATGACTTCGTGATCGATTGAACCATTTACATACGAAACCAATTCCTTTTGTCATGCGATACTATACTTATCCGAGGTTTGATCGTCAGCATCTCCATACCTAGTTCTACCTCGTTACTGATAAGTACTCTTTACTCGTTCCGTGATATGTCATCCCTTGTGACCTAGTCACATGCTTGCAAGCTAACTAGATGACATTCCACCGAGAGGGCCCAGAGCATATCTATCCGTCATATGGATGGACAAATCCCAATCTTGGTCCATGCGCTTCAACACATACTTTCAGAATACCCAATGACACCTTTATGACCACCCAGTTACGAAGCGGTGTTTGATGTCATCAAAGTACTCATCCGGTGATGGTGATTAACACAACCTCATGGTCGAAGGATTAGGTTACTATGCATTTGAAAGCTTACAGCAATACGAACTTAATGACTTGATCTTATGCTACGCTTACTATGGGTGTGTGTCCATTACATCATTCTCCTAATGATATAACCTTGTTATTAATCACATCCAATGTCCATGATCAGGAAACCATGATCATCAAAAATCAACAAGCTAGTTTAACAAGAGGCTTACTAGGGACTCTTTTATGTTTACAAAACACACAAGTATTAATGTTTCCGGTTAATACAATTATAGCATGGGATGTAAACATTTATCATAAACATAAAGATATAATAATAACCACTTTTATTATTGCCTCTTGGGCATATTTCCAACAAAAGGGTGAGAAACTTAGACTTGATGGATCCAACTTCCCTAGTTGGCTTGTGCGCCTGAATGATCTCCCTACTAGGAATCATGTGGTAGACTACATACGCCGCACGATGGATTTGACTGAGCCAGATTACTATGAGACCCCACAAGAGCTGGAAGACCGCTACTATCATCAAGAAATGTCCACCTACATTCAGATAATAATGCGTTACGGGATGGCGGATGAACTACATCCGCTCTTGGGTGACCTTGATCCATATTCATTGGTGGACCAGCTGAGAGCAGAGTTCATAGGCCATGTGTGCATGTGGAAGCACGAGCTGCTTGGAGAGTTCCTTTCCATACAGATGGAGGAGCATGCATGTCTGAAAGGTCACTTGGAGCGCATGCTTGATGCACACATAAGACTGGTTCACTTCATGGATTACTGGATGGTTGATCCATTTGCGATAGGCGTACTGCTTCGATCGTTGCCTCCTAGCTACGAAGGACATGTCCAGAGTAGCATCATGAGTGGTGATACGGAAACATTGGATTTCCATGAGTTCATATTACGTTTCAGGAACGTAAAGGTTGAACCAATCACCGGAGAGGTCATCGATGACAAAGGTATATATTTGATATATAGTTTTATAAATGTTATAATCTTGCAAACACATTTGCAGTGTTAAGTATATCTGATACTTGTTCTGTTTTGCTGAAAACAGGTCCTTCTACATGAGAGGTGCTTGCTGGAGAGGAGGTGACGTTGCGTGTTGATGGCAAGCATGATGATGATGGCCGACGACACTCTCCCTCGACATTTATCATTTAGTTTATGTTTTAGGATGATTATTGTAATCAAGAGATTGTGAACTTCTTTAGTGTGTCTCACACTTTGTGAGACAATTATTCATATGAGTTTGTAACAAACAGTTGTTCCACTTTTATAAATGATTTCTATTCACGTTCATATCTTGTTTGATTACTTGTGAATTATCCTTGATGTTTGAAACTAATTGATAATGCGTGAACATTTGTAAAATATTGAAATGCCTTAAAATACCCAACTTAAATGATATTTCATTACAGAATGAAAACCATTGTTTGAATTCAAAAGTTATATTGATAATATGTGAAAGTCATTTGATTTCTTATCACATATAAACCATGCCTAAGTTCGGCAAAATATCTGGAACACCGTGTATTACTTGAATACAAAGTGTTTAAAGAATTGTTAAAAGTAAATACATATTCGATGTATTGGATTTTAACGAAAATGGTAATTATCATCATATGATTGTTGAAATGTGTAAATAAGTTTACCAAAGGAAACATGAATATAAAACTATTTGATTTGATCAAAGTGTTTCATCAACAAAGGGTATAAAGATAAAAGAGAATCTAATTACTATGATTTGATCAATAGTAATGAAATTCAACTTTATAAGAATGTGATACGTCCAAAACGTATCTACTTTCCCGAACACTTCTGCTGTTGTTTCTCCTTTATACTTGTGTGATTTGGATGCAACTAATGCGAACTAACGTTGTTTTCAGCAGAATTGCCTTGGTGTCTACTTTTTGTGCAGAAAATCAACTTTCAGGAAAAAACCCGGAAAATATGCCAAAAATCCTATTTCACCCGAAGACTCCAGGAGCCAGAATACGAGACGGAGAGGAGACCTGGGGTGGCCACACCACCTGGTGGCGCGGGCCAGGCCAGGCCACGCCAGGGGGTGGTGTGGGCCCCCCAGGTACCCCCTCGACCTCTCTCTTCGCCTATAAGGAGCCTTGTGACCTAAAAACTTCGGGAGGTTCGACGTTTTTCCACGAAAAGTTCCGCTGCGCCGCCGCCACCAAAGGGGAGATTCGGGGGACAGAAAGTCTCTGTTCCGACACCCTACCGGGACGGGGAAGTGCCCCCGGAGCCATCTCCATCTATCCCCACCATCATCTTCATCGACCATCCATGTTTCTTCCATCTATGAGTGAGTAATCCCCCGCTGTAGGCTATGGGGATGGTAGGGATTGGATGAGATCGTTCATGTAATAGCATCAGATTGTTAGGGCATAGTGCCTAGTATCTTTTATTAGTGCTTTATGACTTTATTGCGACTTGTTGTGCTTAATGCTTGTCATTAGGGCCCGAGTGCCATGATTTCGGATCTGAACTTATTATTGATTCATTATGATAGTATTGTTTCTGGTCTTATCTACAAGTTGTATACACACGTCGTTGTCCGGAACCTATGGTCCCGAAGTGACAGAAATCGGGGTAGCCGGAAGAGAAAGGCTTTGATGTGAGGATCACATGTGTTCACGGAGTGTTAATGCTTTGCTCCGGTGCTCTATTAAAAGGAGCACCTTAATTGCCAGTAGTTCCCTAGAGGCCCCGCTGCAAACGGGCTGGCAGGACAAAAGATGTTGTGCAAGTTCTCATTGCGAGCACGTATGACTATATATGGAACACATGCCTAGGATTTTCTACTACTTGGGTGCTTTATCTTATTTATCTGCAATTGCCCTATGTTCTGATTGCCATGTGAATTGTCTTGTCCATGCAACGCCCGTCCATCCATCCCTATGCCTACCGCACTCGAATCCCACAGTTTACTGCTTTTGTTACTACTGTCTTTGCTTTGCTACTACTGTTACTTTACTATTCCTACTACAAAACTGTTGCTACTGATAAACTGCTGTGAGCAAGATTGTTTCCAGGTGCAGCTGAATTGACAACTCAGTTGTTAAGGCTGATAAGTATTCTTTGGCTCCCCTTGTGTCGAATCAATAAATTGGGTTTCACTTCCCTCGAAAATACCGCGATACACCCCCTATACTTGTGGGTCATCAAGACTATTTTCTGGCGCCATTGCCGGGGAGCATAGCTTTATTTATCAAGTTCACTTGGATTCTCTATTGTTCGCTGCTTTCCATCCATCATGGGTAAGTCTCGTGATGGCAAGGTTCCTATTTTACCATCCACTACAAGAAGAGGTATGGTTCTGAACACCTCTACCGCTCTTGATTCACCGTCTGTTCTGAGTAAGTTCCTTACACCACCACATACACATGCTACACACACTGCTACTACTGCTGAATCTGAAACTTCTGATGCTTATGATGCTGCTTCTACTGTGCTTGATAAGAGTGGTTCATTAGGACCTTTCCTAGATGCTACGATTGCTAGAACTATAGTTGGAAATACCGAAACTCCTAATGAACACACTACTACACCTGTTAGCTCACCTGAGTCTAGTGAGAGTTATGATGCTGAAGAAGATTATGTTGAGATGACTGATGAGTTTATTGAAGAATGTAGGAACACCCATGATAGGAGCGCCGCTAAGAATCTCCTTGAGAGGCGTACTATTAGACCCAAATTATCTCCTGCTGCTAAGTTTGCTGCTTCTCCTGTAAACATTATAGATGAAGATTATGATTTCTCTCACGATCTATCCTACATAGCTATTGTTGAGAAAGAACCTTTTGGTGGGACTAAGAATGAAAGTGCGGTAGCACATATGAATGAACTTTCTACCATGAGTGGCTTGTTTTCTGATGATATTAAAATGCGTACTTACTTTGTTGTTAAGATTTTCCCTTTTTCACTGAAAGGAGGAGCTAAAACTTGGTTTGGTTATTTACCTCCTGGATCTATTGATAGCCCTGAGTGCTTGTTTAATACTTTCCTGCAGAAATATTTTCCTCCTAGTGCTAGACATGCTGTTTTGCAGGAACTTTTTGATTTTAAACAGGGAGAAAAAGAGGTATTGCCCGAATCTTGGGCAAGGTTTTGTGCTTTGATTCATGCACAGGATGAAAGTCCATTACCTAAGAATGAACTACTTGATATATTTTATAATGGACTAACCGAAGAATCTAGGACATACCTAGATAGTTGTGTTGATTGTGTTTTCAGGAATAGGACTCCTAAGGAAGCTGAGGAATTAATGGCTAAAATAAGCAAGAATTATGAAGATTGGACTCCTCCTAAACAAGCTATTCCTGAAGTAATTGTACCTGAACCATCTATTCCGGTGCCTATTTCAACATCAAAGAAGAGGGGAGTTATTGAATTAAATGATGAAGTGATGAAGGAAGCTAAGAAATGTCTTAAGGAGAAGGGAATTAAAGCTGCAGATGTCAAGAATTTACCTCCTATAGAAGAATTATGTAAGCCTATTCCCTATTCACCCACTATTGAGGTACACTCTCTCCAACACTTTGATGAAGGTGATATCCCTTACTTGAAACCTCCTGATCAATGCTTAGAAGAATTTGATATCTTTATTGTTAAGCAAGATAACTTTAATAAAAGGGTGCAGAATCATCTAATGGAAAACACTAGAGCTATTGTTGAGTTGAAAGATATTGTGGAAAGAACCTCTAATGATGTTAAAATGATTGTTAAACACTTTCAAATGGTTCAAACTCAAATAGATCAACTCGTTAAAGTGCAAAACGACTTGCTAGTTAATGCTGCTAAAGAAAAACACGCTTATGAAATTAGAACTAGAAGTGGTGCTGCTACCAGGGATCCTCTATATCCTGAGGGTCATCCCAAAAGAATTGAGCAGGATTCTCAACGAGCTGAAAATAGTGGTTCTACTCGTAAGAAAAGGAAAAAGAAACATAAAACTGTTGTAGAACCCTCTGAACCTGCTATAGATCCTAATAGTATATCTATCTCTGATGCTAAAACTGAAAGTGGTAATGAAGAAAATGAAGTTCCTAATGAAGAAAAAGTTGAAGAAGAACCTGAAAACCACACTAAGACTACGAAATACACCAAAGAAGATTTTATTGCTAAGAAACATGGTAGTGAAAGAGAACCTTGGGTCCAAAAACCTATGCCTTTCCCTGATAAGAAACACAAGTCAAAGGAAGATGAACACTATAATAAGTTTTGTGAGTGGATGAAGCCTTTATTCTTGCAAATTCCTTTGACTGATGCTATTAAATTACCTCCTTACTCAAAGTATATGAAGGACATTGTCTCGAATAAAAGGAAGATCCCTAATGAAGAAATATCTACTTTGCTTGCTAATTATTCCTTCAATGGTAAGGTTCCTAAGAAACTTGGAGACCCAGGGATTCCAACTATCCCTTGCTCTATTAAAAACAGTTATGTTAGAATTGCTTTGTGTGATTTGGAAGCTGGAGTTAGTGTTATGCCTTTCTCTCTCTATAAGAGGCTTCAGCTTGAAAAATTGATACCAACTGATATATCTTTGCAAATGGCTGATAAGTCTACCACTATTCCTGTGGGTATATGTGAGGATGTACCTGTCCAGGTGGCTCATAATTGCTTGATATTAACTAATTTTGTTGTGCTTGAAATGCCTGAAGATGATAATATGTCTATTATTCTTGGGAGACCTTTTCTTAATACCGCAGGAGTTGTTATTAATTGTAATCAAGGAAAGGTGACCTTCAATGTTAATGACAAGGAACATACTGTCTATTTCCCCAAGAAGATTGAAAGGACTTATGGTTTAAATTCAATTGAACATGTTGAAGGCATTCAAGTTGGAGAAATATATTATCCCATACCAAAAGAGAAATTTGAAACTATTATGATTGGGACCATTGCTATCAAGGTTGAGGTAACATAATCATTAGTGGAATACAAAGTTTTGTCTCATATGCAATTGTTTTGGTAGCAAGACTTGATCAACCTTGCTAACAAAAGGATTCCATTGAACAAAACAATGTTTTCATTATGATTATCCCCGTTTATTTCTATCCTTTGCATTTCAGTTTTTGCTTTCGTTTAGTTTTCTTTGTGTTGTTAGTTGCTTGCATGCTAGAACTTCTGTAGTTCTAGCCTTGTTTTTGTCCTTGCATCATGTTTCCAAAAAGAAAAAAATCTGTTTGTCAGAAAAATCATTCTTCTATTTCTGAAAAATGCCAAAAAATAAAGTGTCTCGAAAAATTCCAGAAAATTCATATTAAATTTTTACGTGAAAAAGGGGCAGATGAGTACCTGGTAGGTACCAGGGGGGCCCACCAGGCAGGCACACCACATGGTGGCGCGGCCAGACCTGGGTTGCGCCATGCCCTGGTGTGGGTCACCCCTGGCCCCCCACTACCTCTCTCTCCTGCCACTTTCTTCTCTCTCCCGAGTAAGCTCTAGTTCATAGCTCGAAATCGCGTTCTCTCTGTGCTTGCCCTCGATTTCTTCGATCTCTTTGCTCAGCCCATCTTTCTTGCTAAAATTTGGAGCAATTGTTCATTGGTATGTGACTCCTCCCCTTGTCCAAGTAGATTTGTGTTTAGTGGATTGTATGTTGAGTATTTTTCTGTTGTAGGTGACTGGTTTTGAGGGCTTGTAAGCTTGTTTGATGCTTAGATATATAGTTTTAATGCATGTTTAGGCCTCTTGCTAGTCCCTGTGAGTAGAATCTTTCATTATATTTGCTTTGCAATCACTTGTTTAATAGGTGTTTAAATTTCAGAATACCAAGCATGAACAACCACACTTTTGGAGAGATATTTGAGAGTGGTGCACCTAGGAGGTCAAGACCCTCAAGAACAGCCTCTCAAGCTAGGCCATCATATAATGAAGACCTCATTGCATCACGTATTGGCAGCGAAAGAGATGATGGAGATGCTCACCCATCCTCTTTCCCTTGTTTTACTTTCTTGCAAGCTGCAGGTATTCTTGATGATTTCTTGCTATTGATTGAGAGGGTTGGCTTGACCTCTTATATGCAAGATGAGAGTGCACAATCCGCTCTGCTTACCAAAACTTTTGTTGGAGTTTCTCATTTGCTAACACATCCTATCATTCTACCGTCTCATTTAAAATCTATGATATGCCCTTCACCATGCCTTTGGAGAGATTTTGCAGTATTGTTAGTGTGCGTATGACAGGGACCGTGAAGAAAATTCAAAGGCGGCCCGCTGATTTGTTGGAGCTTTACCGAGGGGTGACCAATGATGATGACCGCGTGGCGCAGCGTGGAAAGATAAGAAATATCCAACTCCCTGCTCTTAGATACTTTGCATACTACCTTGCCACTAGTGTATTGGATAGGGAGAACACTAGTAATATCTCCTACTATCACTTAGCTTTCCTTGCTACTGCGCTCAACAACGATACTCGGTACAATCTTGGCTCTCTTGTTTCTCGCCGCCTAGCTGCTAGGGGGCCTATCTATGGGGGCATCATTCCCTCGCATGTAGCCAATGCATTATATCTTTCAGTGGCTCCCGATGATGTTATGCTATTACCACAGAGGCCCGATGATGTTATGTTAGCACCACACAGGCACCCAAATCGGGCCATGTTAGTGTCGCCACCGCACTGCTGCATCCATGCCGTCAACGTCGCCGTCCTCCTGCACCCCGCGCCGACCCTACCAGTGTCGCCGGCTCGCTGGCCGTGCCGCCATGCTTCACCGCCGGGGACTCTGTTGTGCCGCCGCTGCATCTCCTGCCCCGGCCGGGCGCCGGCCAAAACAGACGCCCCGTCTCCGGGAGTGGCACCACTGCCGCGTCGCCCGAGGACAGCCTGCCACAGACACGCCGCTGCCGGTCGAATCGTCGCCACACCGATCTGCACCGCTGCCAGAATGGCAGCAGCAAAATCAATGGGGGAAGATACTGCCATGCGGTACGTACGTACGGCGACGGAAGACAGGACAGCCAGGGTATCTCGCCCCCTGCCGTACCTGATGGCAGCCGTTCATCTTGTTGCTACCACAGGAGTAATGTGATTAATTAAGGCAGGGTCTTGCGGCGTCGGCATCGGACCGAAGCCGTCCTCCGCTTTGGAAATGTTTTTCTTAGTATTTAGTATTAAATCCCTGACAATGTTCTTGGGTCGGTTAAGCCGTAGCGTCCGTGGCGACCCCGATAGTCGACGCTGGTAGAAGAGGAGACAGCGTTGGTGGATGGGATCGGTTTGCCTGCCGCGGGAAGAACAAGTGGTAGCACAACAGAGTCCCTGGCGGCCCGTTCACCGGTACGTGAGCCTGAGCCTGAGAGGGACGTCCAGGCGGCACGGCAGCATGCGACATGGCACTGGCAGGGTTTAATGGAAGAAGATGCTGCTGCCATGCGGTTCGACAGAGACGAGGCAGCATAGTTCAGCAGTATCTCCCCTCACTGTTTCACGAACCCTCGTCGGCGCGCGCACAGTGCATATAAATTTTGCCTGCGCCAAGGATGACGTTACGTACTGTTCTATGCGCCATTGATTAACCAGCCAGCAGCAACAGCACGGCGTGCCCTGACAGCGTTAGATCCCTCGTGGAGTCCCGATCGATAGATATACCTGTACTGTACCCTCGCACGGCAGCTGGAGCAGAGGGGAATTTGAACAAAAATAACCCAATTAAATAACAAATTCACGAAATAAACTTCGGTCACCGAAATTTTACGGATCTAACCCTTTTTGCAACGCCGTAGACCATGACGCCGCACCCTGAAGCGTAGCGCCAAGCATGGTGGCGCCGCACGTCTGCCAGCGTGGCGTCGGCGTGGTCTCGCGGGTCCCAGTTTCGTAAGTGCGACGCCACACACTACGGCGCCGCACTTTAGGTCTTGTACCAGCCGCGCGGCCGCCCCAGCCCGACCCAGGCTCACTCCATTTCTCCCCCACGAACAGAGGCGGCGGCGGCTGTGGTGGGACTCCATGTGATCTCCCTCTCCAAAAACTCCCAGATCTTGCTTCTAATCCCTCCCCCAGGTATTTTCTCTCAATCCTCTCAGTTCTATCCGAATTTTTCTTTGTATTTGTCCCATTTTCTTCAAATTTCGGTGAAACCCTAGTTTCAATTGGATTTAGAGATTGGTATGAAGCATTGTTAGGTTTATTTGACCTTTAGTTATAGCAATAGCTTAGTATTCAATGGTAGAACTTTAGTTGGTTATTTTAGCATACAAATCCAATATATATATGTTAGCATGTGTGGTTCATAGTAGCAATTTCTCTTTAATTATGTTAGATGATAGATGATATTTTGCAATCCTCATAAATGCTATAATAATTGTTAAATGTATAACCGTAGATAGATTATGGTGGGACATTTGTAATGTTGCAAGCATAGTTTTGTAAAGTGGAATATATGTAATGTGAGAATAATTGTTCTTATGGTATCTATTTGAAATATGTAGGATGACTCTTCTTAATCCTCACTACGATGTTCAACACCGTTCCTACAAGTTGTCGGAAAAGAGACAGGTACTAAAAAAACCCACATGGTAGTTCCTATTGCTCCGGTTTGTTGAGATGTAAATCTAACCTAGGCCATTGTATGTTTGCAGGAGCTTGTACCTCTTCGACTTAGATATCACGAGGTCTCATCGGCCAAGAACCTGACTTATGATGAGCGGTACACTCCGTACATCGAGCAACTAGGACTCCTCCCCTTTATCCACATGGTCACTCGGTCGACACCAAAGTTCAACCCCGCTGCGATCACCGCGCTTGTCGACCGGTGGAGGCCAGAGACACACACTTTTCACCTTAGGACCGGTGAGACTACGATCACTTTGTAGGACATGAGCATGATCCTAGCACTCCCAATCGAGGGAAACCCTGTGTGCATAAGCACAGATTCAGACGGGTGGCGGGAGCAGATGGTTAGCCTTATAGAAAAGGATCCACCCGAGGTTGTAAATGAGAAGGGAGTAACACTAAGGGTAGCTGTCGGGGCTACTTTCAGTTGGATTAGACAGAATTTCAAGACCTGCCCCGAGGATGCTGACGAGGACACGGTCATGACATACGCTCGTGTGTATGTGTGGAACATCATCACGAGGACTCTCTTTCCTGACAGTAGTGGGGATCATGCTCAGTGGCATTGGCTTAAGGTGCTCACAGTTTTTGACTCAGATTTCAGCTGGGGTTCGGCGGCGTTGGCTTGGTTGTACCGTCAGGTAATCGCTTGTTTACAAAGTTATCTATGTTTGCATGACCTCAAAAAATATTGTTTTACTAAACGGTGTATCACTTCATGTGTAGCTGGATGATGCCTGTCTTAGGAGCGCAACCGATGGATGCATCGGTGGTTGTTTGCTCCTTCTTTCGGTGTGGAGCTGGGAACACTTCCCAGTTGGGCGGCCGATATTGTTGAGCTACAACCCTTATGTTGATGACGGCAATAACCTCCTGCTCCCCACATGGGCTTACAAGTGGGATGTGGTCTCCGATCCCCCAACCGACCCTTCGGCGGCGTACAGGAGGTACACCAACGAGTTTGACACGATAACCATGGATCAGGTAATTTCCCAGCGTGCGGTCAATTCTATGTTATTAATGTGTAATATTTGAACTTGACATGAGTGTGGTATGTTGCAGGTCACCTGGGAGCCATACGGTCCAAGGGCGAACTTTGGTGTCCCGGACGACTATGTGCTTAACCCGAAGTGCACGGAAGAAGCCCGTCTGTGGCTAATGCGTTGCCCCATGGTATGCATGTGGGCGGTTGAGCATCACCAGCCACAACGTGTCATGACCCAGTTTGGGTTATTTCAGGTGAACCCTCCCGAGTGGAAGGACACGGACATAGGGCTCCATGGGTAAGATATGAACCTCCTTCACCTGTGATGTAATATCTTTTGAGAAATTTCGCTTTATGACTTCTTGTTGTGTAGCTTGGACAGGAAGAAGCAGAGGAAGGAGAAGGATTGGGACAAGCTTCATAGGAAGTATGTTGACGAATTCAAAAGGTGTGTAATTGAGGCTAAGAAAGCAAAAGGAACACAGGAAGGTGCGTTCAATCAGGATGCTTTCAACAACTACATCAACTGGTTTCTTAAGAACACGCGGGTGGAGATGTACCCACAAGCATTCCGCCCAGAAATCTTGGAGGAGCCATTGCTATTTGATGAGCTTGCAACTGAAGAATACAATAGGATAGTCAGAGAAGGGCGACAAGCCGAGTATGCTCCATTGGTCAACTTCGTGGTAATTTTTCCCGAATGTTTGTTTTCCTTGTTTACTCTTGTCGGCCCGCGGGATGCTTTACTTGTTTACTCTTTTCTATGACAGCGGGCGGAGGTAAGAAAGTCAGCCGATGCATGCGAGGATGCTTTCGAGACATACCCACGCGGAGAGAAGGGAGAGAGTCTGTTTAGAGGGTTTGTTAAGAAGCAGGCCCTACGGTTAATGCGGGTTTCAAACTTGCTAGGTTGTCGTGACCCCGAGGTGGCAACACCGTCCGTTTCATGGTCCAACACGCCCCCTGACCCTTCTGGCGATCATCACTCCCCATCCGAGGATGAGGCAGACACACCTGAGGTAGCAAAGCATTGTATTATGACGAACCCTTACATTGTATTATGTTCTTACCATTGTTCTTGTGTTGATAGCCCCAGGATGAAGAAAGCGTCGACGACGAGATGACGTTGGGCACATACACTCGATACAAGATCCACGAGCGGTCCGACTACATGCTCAAGCCAAGGCAACCCAAGAAGCCTTACACACCCAACCCTTCCACGGCCAAGGAAAAGAAGGCAAAGAAGGCCAAGAAGACGACCTACAGGTTGGAAGATGATGACGAGGAACAGGTCACGAGGAAGCTTCCTACACGAAGGGGCCGAGGGAAGAGGGCGACCCGTGGGAAGTAGTTGGGGAGAATTAGTTGTGAATTTGCCGTAAATTTGTCGTGAACTTGTCGTTAGCCTCTAGTCGTAAATTTGTTGTGGACTTGGTCATGAACTTGTCGTAAATTTGTCTACTACTTGTCATAAATTTGTTTCAACTCCTACTTTGTTTCAACCCATTCAGTTTAAGCCTTTGTTCGGCTTGGGATCGATTCATCAATCATGGGGGAAGCTACCGAGAGATTTTTAAAGGCAACACAGCAAAAGGCCACAGGACATGGTGGCGCCGCACATCTGCAACGTCGTGGCTCCAGGAAAGTGTGGCGCCACTCAGCTTGGCGCCATAGGGTGCAACGCCACGCACTGTGGCGCCGCACATCCAGAGAAAAGTAGACAGACTCTGGATGTGCGGCGCCACAGCGGCTGGCGCCACACATGCAACGCCACCACCCTGTGGTTGTGGCGCCGCACAGTGCAACGCCATGCACTGTGGCGCCGCACATTCGCAGAAAAGTAGACAGAACCTTCTGTCTACTTTTCTCTGGCTGTGCGGCGCCACAGCTGCTGGCGCCACACGCTGCAATGCCATGCACTGTGGCGCCGCACATTCGCAGAAAAGTAGACAGAACCTTCTGTCTACTTTTCTCTGGATGTGCGGCGCCACAGATGCTGGCGCCACACGTGCAACGCCACCACCTTGTGGCGCCACACGGTGCAACGCCATGCACTGTGGCGCCGCACATTCACAGAAAAGTTGACAGAACCTTCTGTCTACTGTTCTCTGGTTGTGCGGCGCCACAACTGCTGGCGCCACACGGTGCAACGCCATGCACTGTGGCGCCGCACATTCGCAGAAAAGTAGACAGGACCTTCTCCTATTGTCATAGTTCAAGACATACTCATAGTTCAAGACATACTCATAGTTCAAAAGTAGACACAATCTTACACATAGTCATAGTTCAAGACATACTCAATCTAATACATTGTCATAGTTCAAACATAGAAACCTCGTTCCTCCTTCTCACAACCATGATAGACCTTCTCCTATTGTGTCGAACAAGGTCCTTTCCCCTTTGCCTTCCTCTTCCTCTCTTCTTCCTTTGCTTCCTCCTTTTCCCTTAGGTCACGGGCCAATTGAACCACCGACTCAAAGTATTCTCTACTCTCCAATGTCTTCTTCTTCTTCTCTTATTCTTGTGCTCTCTCTTCCCTTATGAGACGAGCCTCATTTTCCAACCACTCAAAACGAAGCTTATTTTCTCTCTCTTGCTTTATGCTAGACAATTCAAGGTTCTTCATCATTTTGGCCTTGAATATCCTTAGCCGTTCCTCTTTGGCCTCTTTAAGCTTCTTCTTCTCGCGTATTTGCATCGCCCTCCACTCAAGATCCATGCGCCTCTTGTCCTCCCTCTTCTCCTCTTCCGCCTCTCTCTCCTTCTTCTCACGTTCGGCTCTCTCCTTTTCCTTCAACCTCCTAATATCCTCCTCCCACACTCCACGCGTCTCATCATCATTGGGTTGCGTAGCCATACCTATAAGAAAATAAGCAAGTAAGAAATAGTAACAACAAATAAGCAATATTAATAACAAGCAAGCATATAATGGAGAAACATACGAGTCTCATCATCATTGGCCTCCCCCCACACCTCCTTCCCCTTGTTGGGTTGCGTAGCCATATCTATAAGAAAAAGTTAGCAAGTAAGCAATAGCAGCATGTAATGGAGAAACATATAAAATGCCAAGTAACCTATCATACTAGCCATACCTATGAGCATACGGATTTGGTCCTGCCAAGTAACCTATCATACTAGCCGGATTTGGTCCACGCCCTCTTCCTCTTCTAAGTCCAAGTGATCGACCTCTTTGTTGCCTAGGAGCTTCTTGCCTAGGAACATGTTGGCTACCACTCGGTGGGCTAGGGACATGTTGGCTACCACTTGGTTGGCTAGGGACTTGTTGGCTATTTCTCCTTTGGCTTGGCGCTTGTTGCCTATTTCTCCTTTGGCTTGGCGCTTGTTGGCTACCACTCGGTTGGCTACCACTCGGTTGGCTACCACTTGGTTGGCTTGTGCTTGCTTCATTTACTTTTGCTCTCTTTCTTTGGGTACACTTTCGTGCATTATGCCCTTCAGCATTGCACGTTCCACACCGCCCTCTCTCACATGGCTCTTGGAATTGGTTGTTGCCCGTTTCTCGGCCACCACCACTTCCCCATCCATCCATGTCACTCCTAAAGCGCTTTGTCTTGCGTCTTCCACGTTTAACGACCTTCCATTCTAGATCGGGCCATACTTGAATTCCATGGTACTCCGGCCATTGATATTGGTCCAGGTATGGGTGAAATCTAGGAGCCCATGTCTTCTTAGTAGTCTCGATTGAGAATTCAGACTCTCTCACCGTAAGAGGATTATTCCAATCAAGATGTCGCCTTCGAGCTGCCGTTAGCAAGTGCGAGCAAGCAAGATGAAGCAACAATGGCCTACCACAAGTGCACTCACAAGTTTTGAGTGAGACCTTGAAAGCTCGACCTCCGTGTTGGACACCATCAGCCGTGGTTCCTCCTGGCTCCGTAACTTGGTAAATTAGCTCGTCATTATCAAATTCCGTGACAAGTTGGGAGTCCGCTTTCTTTGACTGAAATTGCATCCAATTGTCAACCTTCGGTGGGAACTTGTATTTATGCTTGTCCTTGTAGTCTCCCGCAATCTGCCTATCCGTTTCAGCTGAGTACTTTAGAAAATACTCATTCATCTTGTCGAATGTGTATTGGACTATTGCCGTGACGGGCAATGCGCGAACACCTTTTAGCAACTTGTTGAAGCATTCTGCCATATTGCTTGTCATTTGACCGTACCTCCGGCCACCCTCATCGTAAGCTCGTGCCCACTTTCCCATATCTTCAGTGTTCCTAAGGAGGAACTCTTTGCCCCCGCATTGAGTTCTTTGTTATGGAACAATTTGTTGTACAAGTTTGAGAAACGGCGCTCCGTGAAAGCGAGACAACAATCTTGTAGATCATCAGACAAGTCCTTGCTCTTGCATGCCCTATAGAAGTTTGAAACAAAATGTCTCATGCACCATCGATGGTGCAATGGGACATGTCCAGGAATGTCAAGCATCACCGCATTGAGAATTCCTTGATGACGATCCGAGATGACACATAATTCCCTTTGAGCGGGTAAGACCTTGGTTATCAAAATATGGAAGAACCACTCCCAATTGTCATTGTTTTCCACCTCAACCAAAGCAAACGCCAAAGGAACCAACCGGTTGTTGGCATCGCTAGTTATTGCAATCAAGATAGTGCCCTTGTATTGTCCGGTCAAGAAGGTGCCATCAACGGATATAACAGGCCTGCAATGTTCAAAAGCCCGAACGCATTGCTCGAAACCCCAAAATGCACGTCCAAATACTCGAACGGTTTTTCCGTTCATTATCCTTGTCTTGTTCCCAAAAGGTTCAATGCTATGAATCATGCCCGGGTTAGCATTGGCCATCGCTAACAACAACCTAGGGATGCGGTTATAAGATTCCTCCCAATCACCATACAACATCTTGAATGCAGCTTGCTTCGCCTTCCACGCCTTCCCATATTTCACCTCGTAGTGAAAGAGGGCTTTCACAAGCTCTTGGACCATTTTGATGGTCATTATTGGAAATGACTTGATGTTATTGGAAAGCCTATAAGCAATAAACTCGGAGGTGAGTTGTCGATGCTCGTGCTTCACATCCTTGCCTTCCACCGTCGGGCCTCGGCACATGTGAGTTGATACACAACTAGATATGTGCCAACTTGGACCTCCCTTAAATGGTCTTGCACGCACAATCCAAGGACATCCATCCTCCTCGCATTTAACCGTGTAACGCTTCTTCACGTCCGAGTGCACCACCGTGTAAGGGCGATGATGCTTAACCGAGAAGTCCTTTATCCATTGCTTAAATTCCAACAAGGTCTTGAACCTCGATCCACGAGAAAAGCCATTATTCTCTTGATTACCATCACGGTAAGAACTTGACCTTGGTCCAAGCACTATGCCCTCCCGCCATCAACCGTGGCTTCATCCGCGAGACTAACATCACGGAACAAAGATACCATGTGGTCCCGCCCCAATACGTTCTCGTTGATTTCGGCCTCTCTAGCCGTGAACCCCTCCTCGTCAAGTTCTTCTTCGGGACCATCATCATCCGAGTCCGATGCATAGCATCGAGTATACGAGATGTCACGGTCCATGTTCTCTTGCGTAATATATTTATCCAAATCTCCAACATTGTTGTCATGGAGCTCAACCTCATTCTCATCGTGCCAATAATCATCATTTTGCTCTTCCAACACTTCATCTTGGTTCTTCGAAATCGGGCTCAATGTTTGGGTAAATGGAGGTTCAATCAATACCTCTTGGTTTATTGGTGGAGGACTCCTAGAACCCAATGGGGAGGCAGTACGGTTCAAATCCAAGTGCAAGTTATTCTCAAACTTCTTGGTGGCAAATAGTTCAAGAGCTTTGTCTAGCGACTCCGCCACCACCTCCTTGTATGCAACCCAACGGGGCTCGGAGAAGATACGCATGGTCTTCCAACGGGTGTGCATTCCAAAAGCCACATTATGCCTTCCCTCTAACTCAACAACATCATTTGGGTCCATCCATTTCAATTCAATCCTAACTTGCTCCAAGACCTCGGCGTAGGTGGGACTACGATCAAACACCAAGTCAAGCTCATCCGGGTCCGGTTCTATATTACCTCTTAAAAAGGAATCCTTGTCTACATGATGAAAATGAACAATTCTTGACATTCCTAAAATAATCACAATAATAATACCATGGTCAACATACTCAATACATACTCATTGGTGACATTAACACAATACCCATCCCTATGCCAATTCAACAATATCTATGCCAAAATCTACCATACATCTTGCATATCAGTCTAGGGTTTCATAGATATGGGTCAAACCAAAAATTTAATGGGTGAAAACAAAGAGAAAGGGGAAGAATACCTCTAAGCACTTGGGGGGGGGGATCGAAATCCACGGGGAGAAGGGTCTAATTTGGCCTTTTGGAGAGAGGGATTTGAGGGAGGAGTCCCACCACAGCCGCCGCCGCCTCTCTATTCCTGGGGGAGAAATTGAGTGAGCCTGGATCGGGCTGGGGCGGCCGCGCGGCTGGTACAAGACCTAAAGTGCGTGGCGCCGCCGTAGTGTGTGGCGCCGCGCTTACGAAACTGGGACATGCGAGACCACGCCGACGCCACGCTGGCAGACGTGCGGCGTCACCATGCTTGGCGCTACGCTTCAGGGTGCGGCGCCATGGTCTACGGCGTTGCAAAAAGGGTTAGATCCATGAAATTTCCGTGGCCGAAGTTTATTTCGTGAATTTGTTATTTAATTGGATTATTTTTGTTCAAATTCCCGGAGCAGAGAGCGACGGTGGATGGGCGCGGCGGCGTCTTGTGAGTTCTGACCTCGGTCGGCTGCCTGCCACAGGAAGAACAAGAGACCAGCTGCTGTTGCCGCAACCGCCGCGGCCGGCTTGCTTTGTTTTCGTGGTAGGATCGCGTCATGACGAGGCGTCCGCGCGAACTGCTGCTTGCTGGAGCGACGCGACGGGGAATCGACCGGTTGGGTTATTTTATCCGCGGTGGATTGGATAAGAACAGAGGTTTTGTCCCAGCTCGCCCAGTTGGTTGAGTGGTTACGTTGTGCCCTTTGTTTTGAAGTAAATGTTGTTTACGTACGTATACCGAGGCGTAATTTCCAATCAAGTGGTCGTGCCAGAGTGGTTATCGGGCATGACTAGAAATCATGTGGGCTTTGCCCGCGCAGGTTCGAATCCTGCCGACCACGCCTTTTTTTTCTTTGTTTTTTTCCTTTCCATTTACTTGGCCTGGGCCATATCGGGTCCCCGCAACATTTGCTGTATGGACTCTTCTTTTGTCGCGTGCAGCTGTCCTGCCTAATGTAACGTTGGGCCACCTTCTTGTCTGCTTCTACTTTTCTCAACCCCAGAGGCCCATCTCTCTGGAAATTTTGTTTTTTCACAAACATTTTCGATCCTTCCTTCCTTCCCGTCTTTGAAAAAGAACAACCTTTTCGATTTTTCTACAAAACAAGAACCATCTTCGCACATCTCACCGTTCTCCGCAAGTGCGACTAACCACACGAGATGTTCGGACGGCCAGGAAGTAGCAACGAATCAAAATAAATCTCAGAACCCCATGGTTTGAATTTAGAGGTAATAGTGACAATAAACCCCGTGGATGGAAATGATAGAGCAATGTCACTTTCGCTGGCTACAACCATTCCATCTACACGCCCTTTTCCCCCACGTTTCCTTTTTCTTTTCATTTGCTCCGCATGGGCCATATCAGGTCCCCGCAACATTTGCTGCATGGGCTTTTTTCTCTAGGGTGTGCAGCTGTCCTGCCTAACGTTCGGCCACCTTCTTGTTTACTTCTACTCTTCTCAACCCAAGAGGCCCACCTCTCTGGAAATTATGTTTTTTCACGAACATTTTTGATCCTTCCTTCCTGCCTTTGAAAAAGAACAACTTTTTCGATTTTTCTACAAAACAAGAACAATCTTCGCACATCTCACCGTTCTCCGCAAGTGCGACTAACCACACGAGATGTTCAGACGACCAGGAAGTAGCAACGAATCAAAATAAATCTCAGAACCCCATGGTTTGAATTTAGAGGTAATAGTGACAATAAACCCCGTGGATGGAAATGATAGAGCAATGTCACTTTCGCTGGCTACAACCATTCCATCTACACGCCCTTTTACCCCACGTTTCCTTTTTCTTTTCATTTGCTCCGCATGGGCCATATCAGGTCCCCGCAACATTTGCTGCATGGGCTTTTGTCTCTAGGGTATGCAGTTGTCCTGCCTAACATTGGGCCACCTTCTTGTTTACTTCTACTCTTCTCAACCCAAAAGGCCTACCTCTCTGGAAATTATGTTTTTCCACAAACATCTTCGATCCTTACTGCCTTTAAAAATTAATAAGTTTTCTGAATTTTTGAGAAAATAAGAACTATCTTCGCACATCTCACCGTTCTCTGCAAGTGTGACTAACCACGAGAGATGTTTAGACGGCCAGGAAGTAGCAACGAATCGAAATGAATCTTTAGAACCCCATGGTTTGAATTTAGAGGAAATAGTCACAATAAACCCCGTGGATGGAAATGATAGAGCAATGTCATTTTCACTGGCTACAACCATTCCATCTGCACGCTCTTTTTCCCCTTGTTTTCTTTTTCTTTTCATTTACTCGGCCCAGGACGTATCGGGTCCCCGCAACATTTGCTGCATGGGCGTTTTTCTATAGGGCATGCATCTCTCCTGCCTAACGTTGGGCCACCTCCTTGTTTGCTTCTACTCTCAACTCCAGAGATCCACCTCTCTGGGAATTATGTTTTTTCCACAAACATTTTCGATCCTTCCTGTCGTTGAAAAAGAACAACTTTATCGGATTTTCCACAAAATAAGAACCATCTTCGGACATCTTACTGTTTTCCGCAAGTACGACTAACCACGCGAGATGCTTAGACGACCAGGAAGTAGCAATGAATCGAAATGAATCTCTAGAACCCCATGGTTTGAATTCAGAGGTAATAGTGATAATAACCGTGTGGATGGACATGATAGAGCAATGTCACTTTTGTTGGCTACAACCATTCCATCTGCACGCCCTCTCATAGGCGGACGTACCGCCCCTATCACCCGACACTCACTCGGGCTTCACGCTCGTGAGCTTCCTACCAGAGATCATTTTAAGCCAGGAAAATAGGATTGAGCATGGGAAAAAACTGCTGGCTATGAAGCGTGATGGGCTTTAAGTTGGGCCAAGTGAAGTCCAGGCATAGTAAGGTAGCGCATGCAGTGTTCGGCCGTGACCCATGACACATGATGGGCTTTGGCTTGAGCCGCGTGAAGTCCAGGCCTAGCAAGGTAGCGCACACGGTGTCTGGCTGGGACCCATGACGCGTGAATTTCCACAACAATTCATCAATGACCGAACCTGTTTTGGATCCTCTCGTTGACTCGTTCTATCCTCAGAATTCCACAACCCAACCTCCTGAAACTCTTGCAGCACCCAATGGCTGTCTGCACCAATACCTCATTCCCTAACCCCCGATGACCGACGACGACCATGGACGCCAGAGATCCAGGAGGTGGAGGGCGTGCTGCGAAAGGTGTCGATGGTGATGGCGGGTGCCCTAGGCAGAAATGGCCTAGGCTAGGCGCATCTGGCAGCGGCAAGCTCCAACGAGCACAACGAGGCGACAATTCGGGCTTGAATTCAATAGCCAGAGGACAAATAGGTAAGGATTTACTTCCTTTGCTCAATTTTATTCAACTTCGATTTTCAATTTAATTTAGGACAGCGAATTCTGAACTTTGGTTAAATTTTATTTGTTCATGAGTTCCTAAATCATGGGATCTGTCGTAATGGCATGGTTGAACCATGAACTATTTATTAATCATTAATGAAATTGTTCCCATTTTAGGTATTGGAGGTTTTCCGTTGATTCAAGAAGCTTACCATAACAACTACAACCTAATGTGGCAAATGGAGAGGAAGTGGAGCATGAGGCGGATGATGTGTTTAATCCTGATGAAATTGTGTGTAATCCCGCTCTTAGGAAATAAATTTATGAATACCATCGTTTGCAATTGGTAGTTGTCTCTATTGCTAGTTCTTGTTCATCAATTCATACTTTCTTTGTGAGCATCACCAGGATTGTGAACACATCAAGTTCATCTTGCAAAGAAGAAATGTGCTTAGGGAACAACACCATCAACATATTTTGGATGTGTTTGAGAGGCATGAGATATCTAGTGGAAAAGGCTTAAATCAATAAACAAGTCTCATTAGGCCCAAGGATACTAGATCGGGTTCACATTATAAAGCGTTGCTTTGTGTGCATCAAATGTGGTTTGGAACATTGCATATTCTCTCTGAGGTCAATGATGTGAGCCGTGGATTAATCCAAGCGGCGGGTTGGATAGATAAAATGGAGGACTACAAATTTGTTTTTATTTTAAAGATAATGATAAAGTTGCTTGCCATCATGGATGAAATTTCAAATGTTTTGCAAACCAAAGATCTAAATATTATGCATGCTATGGAATTAGTTAGTGATGTGAAATATCGGTTTGCCTCTATGAGAGAAAGTGGTTGGGATGGCTTGTTTCATGAGGTCCAACAATTTTGCATGGAGAAGGGTATTCTTGTTCCGATTATGGACGAACAAATACAAGTTCAGGGGCGTTCAAGGCTTGATGGGATGACCTACACTACAAGTATGCCTCTATCCGCAACGGTTTGGCCCGTCGGTCTTCGTAGAAGATGCGTCTTCTGCGACAATTTTCCTCGCTCGCTCGTGGCTGATGGAAAATATTTTTTTCTGGTCTGGCGGCCCTCTACTACGCTAAAACCGCCAAAAACATGGAAGAAGCTCGACCGGCACATGGCATAGGCAAGATTTTTGGTTCCTCGCGTGATGTTAACTCACCAAAATCTTTTATGGAGTGTTGGTCCCAGATGTCAATATCTCTAGCGGATCATACTTTTCGGTCGCGCCTCCCTGATTTGAACTAGATAATATTGCTCGATGCATCCGCCGTTTATTTATACTGTTGGGTCCCCTATGCCAGTCTCTCATTAGAAGAATCGTGTGTATAATAAAAAAATTACCTTCGCTCGCGCTACCCTGTTCCGAAATTAATAGTGTTGCTCGATGCATCTGTCATTTATTCAGATTAATGGGTCCTACATGTCATCCTTTCATTAGAATAAACGTAACTATGATGGAATTTTTCCTCGATCGTGCCTCTCGTATTTGAATTCGATAACGTTGCTTGATGCATCAGCCATTTAGTCAGGCTGGTGGGTCCCTCATGTCAGTCACACTAGAAGGGTAATTGCCCCTATGTGTAGTTTTGCTGATTAATGACAATTCATATGGACTAATATTTTCATTGAGTTTTATATGAAGAAATATTCCATAGGTCATGCTTGTAGTCCATGTCTTAGATTCAAATATGGTTATCATGAAGATAAAGATATAACTTGAGTATTGGCATGAAGATCATCGACTTGAAGGGAAGAATATGATATGATCAAGATCTTGAGAGTGTGATCTAAATAGAAGAATTCAAAATATGGCTCTAAGTCAGTATCATGATATCTCATTAGTTGAGCTATGATTGACTAAGATTTAGAGCATGTAATCAAATAAAGAGTTTTTTATGTATCTCAAGATATTGAGATGGAGCATGAGAATATACAAGGTTGACCAATACAAAGAGTGAATAGTGAATTCAAGTTGGTCAACACATGAAACATAAATAATGTACCACATGGATCTTGTGGTATGTGATACCTTCGTTCCGGATTACGGATGTAGTATAACTTATTTTTTCCTAGTAGACCTTGGTTATCAAATCCTCGGGAAGCGAATGCGTAGTGAAGTTATTTTAACGGACCTTCGGGAGTTTTAGAATTCCTTTTATGTTTTTTACCGGACCAATAGCTTGCGTCTTTTCATTGTTGTTGATGATGGAGGGAGAGGGTCTAGGGCATTCGGTTTCACCTGTAGCTATGCAAAACATCTGATGAAAATAAAAGATAGAATTAAAGTATGCGTATACTTGTTAGAGCAAGATAAATTATATGTGGACAGTGCATCCATAATTGTTATTGCCTCTGCAACCGCTTATAGCAACAACCTACTAGTCTCATCCATGGAAGAAAGAGAACTAATGATATGCATAGTGATGTCACCGTTAATCCTAAGCAAATCCCTCACATATAGCCGTACTATCCCTTTTGTCACTGGGGTTCCCAACCTGCAGATCAGTCATCACTTATACTCCCTATACCTGGCTCAACCCTCAGGGTCTTGGGTACCTAGCAAGTCCTTGGATTGAGGCAAGAGATGATTGTTGGAAATATGCCCTAGAGTCAAATAGTAGTAAGGACTATTATCAAATTTCAAATAGTTTATGCTTAAGTTTTATATCATGCTATAACTGTATTGAGTGAAAACATCAATACATGTGTGACATACAAACAACCAGGGGTTCCCAGTGAAACTCTAGTCACTGGTTCATTGGTCAACAGATGATCAAGTTTCCTGATCATGTGGTATTTATGCCAGTTGGAAATGAGGTCATCTCATTCTGAGAATGAGATGATGAACCAATACCCAATCTAAACATCGTGCCCCGATCATGTCACGAAGTTCAAGTTACGAGAGTAGAAATGGATCCTGGTAGACTATTCCTTAGACCATGAGGCTATATCAATCACTATCTCCCGAGAGTGCTTAGATAACATCAAACGCCATCTGGTAATACGGTGGTTATAAAGGTGTGTTCAGGTACTCGGAGGAAACCGTAGAGGCAATATATGTCAAGAGAGGGATTTTTCCGTCCATGTGACGCGAAGATACTCAAGGGCCTACTCGGAGAAGTTATATACAATAGCTGCGCAGCATGTGATTTGATCACAGTGATATCACTTGTCGGAACGAGTCAAGTAGCATTGTTCAGTAACGAGATTGAACACGACATGGTGATGTCATTGATCAGATCTCGGGTAATGCAAGTATCGAGAGACAAAGGGAATAAGACACGACTGTCCCGGTTCAAACGACGAAAGATCTTCGTGGAACGTACAGGGGTCACATGGCCATTCAGGTCCCTCTGTCGATCATTGGTGCGGGAGTGTCCCGACCATGTCTGGAGTGTTCCCGAACCGTGGGGTATCACGCTTAAGGGATTGATGATGCTTAGTGAGTGTTTATAGGATCGGTAGAATCACCGAAGAAGAGAATGGAGAAAACCGGAAGGGTTTCGGTTAGTCCGGAGGTTGTCCGGAGTGGAGGTGGAAGGTGTTCCATAGCCACGGAGATTGAATAATATGTGAATGAATGTTAATATTGATTTAATCATTTATTCATAATTATTTAATAAAGAGAAAAATTAATTTAATGGTCAAAGGCTTAATGGGCCAATTTCCGGAGGGAGAGGGCCCATTAGGGAAAGGAGAGAGGGAGAAGGGGCAAGGGGGCTGGCCGGCTGGGCCTAGCCCCCCGCGTGGGGCCCACTAGGGTGGCCGGCGGCCTCCCCTCCCCCTGCTCTCCTTTAGTCCCACCCTAGGACTTTGAGGGAGGGTGTACCCCCTCCCCCCTATATATAGTGGGGGTATTTGGCCAGATAAATACACCAATAATCAATAAAGATCTTCTCACTTTTGGGAGGACCTCTAATTGATATTTTCTCTCTCCCCCTCTCTCTCTCTCTCTCTCTCTCTCTCTCGTGACCGTGGTCCCAAGTTTGGACTGCGCGAGCGAGAGACATCTTCACCGTGGAGCGCCGTCGCGCTGCGGGATTCGGATCCGGAAGCTCTACTTCCGCAACTGCTGCTAGATCGGGAAGCGGGAGTCATCGTCAGGCACCAGACGTGTGTAACTCCCCGCGAGGTGTCGCACTTGAGGCACTCAAGTCGTTGGAGCCAAGGAGCGCAAAGACTTCATCACAACCTTGAGGTCGGCTTCGGCTCGTCTACATCAACCGCGCTCTCCTGAGCGTTGACAACACTTTTCGGTCTTCAAGGGTAAGTTCGTGAAAAGCCCCTCCCGTTACTGTATTACTAATAGATAGGTCCTAGCAGCTTCAGGGGTTCAGGGGCGTAGGATAAAATTTATTGTTTTCATACGCGGAACCCCTACAAGGATACAATAATCATCATGTCATACAAACTAATACACGATCCCATCTATGATAAATAACATGCACAATTGCTACATGGCTAGGCCGAAGCCCTTAGTCCAAGGAGAATTACTCACACATAGAGATGAGATCAACAATCACAAACATTGTAATGAAAATCATAAGATTGATAGCAATAGTCTTACAATGTCACCAATCGGAGAAGAGATCTACTATTACAAGTGGTGGAATATGGCTATGAAGATGGAGAAGGGTTTGGAGATCTGGAGGCGACTAGTGATCTGTGGCAGAGACTTTTTGGCGAGGTCTGGCTTCTTCGGGGCTTCTTTTCTCGTCGCCCAAGACTTCTTTATATAGGGGCCCCTTCACAAAAGTTGTTCTGTTTGACCTAACGGTGGCGGCACCAACTATACGACTGGAGCTATATGGCCAGAATTTTTGCTCCGGTCGTATAGTTGGTCGTTAAAGTGTCTGCCTCTGTTGTACGATTCCTGGTTTCTTTTGGTTGTTGGAAATCTCGTATCTTTGACTTTAATATAGTGAGTCCCTCCTTTAAACGACATTATCTGCGCAGGAAAAATAAAAAAAGAAGGATTGCATACCCCTCTAAATATTAGCATTAGTGGCAGGGTTTAGAGAGAGATTTGATCAAGAATATGAGTAATATCCAGTTTAAATATGGACGTAGATGGCTATATTTTAGAGCCATCAATATGATATCTTTCCGTGGGCATGCTTCAAAAGTAAAGATTTCATATAGCCCATGAGAGGATGACATGAAGTGGTGATCGCCATCAAGGTTGAGAAGTGCAAGTTCAATATAAGAATCTCAAGAAGATCATATGGTTGAAGCATGTTGTCCATATTAGTAATAATGGACATGTGAAGATGTTCCTTAATGAAGCTAGCCCATAGTGGTGTCAAGGGGAGAAAATTATGAGACTTCACGAAGTAACGATGATCAAGTGAGGCATTCTGCCTTGAATGAAGCTTGAAGCGTTACCATAAAGATCAAGTGGTATGCGCAAGGTAAAGCTATGACCTTGCTAGATTTCCTTTTACTGGTCTCAAGGTTGGTTTTTGGAAGACCGAGTTATAAGATAGATGACCGCACTATCAATATGAGCTTTCGGTTGCGTAACTTGATAACACCGTCTTAGGGAGCTCAATCCTTTACATACTTTGTTTCTTCCTATATTGTTTCTTCTTGGCATTTCTTTGTGTGAGGCTCTAGATATTGTAGCTAACTCTTCAACAAGTCCAAGTTTATCGAAAGCGGAATTCATATATATTTTTTATTGTGTTTTTGAGTTTGGAGGTTTTACCGGTTCTTCTTTAGAGAGGTTTCATACCTCATTTTATTTGGTTCTTTAGGGAGGTTTCATACCTCATCTTATTTAGATGCGGCAACCTTTCCTTCTCTAGTTTAGTTTGTTGTCAGCCGGTGTGGATGCACCTTTGGCTTTGTTACCTGGCTTTTACTCAGCTTTTGTTCTGCTTTTGGTTATGGTTTCTGGATAATACTCCTTTTCGGTAGTTACTTGTAAATACATAAGAACCGAGCTTATTTTCAGGTTTCATCGATCCAATCAATGGAACCGGGGACATGTGTCCCTTTTGATCTAAAAAGTACATGCCGCTGCTCCATTTCGTGACGAACCGCAGTTTCGTGGTCTGAAACCTTCAAGACGCCTCGCCGACCTCACCCAGCAAAGTAATCGCTGCTGCACATCGGCGCGGCCCGTTCACCGGTACGTGAGGCTGAGATTGAGAGGGACGTCCAGGCGGCACGGGCACGGCAGCATGCGACATGGCAGGGCTGCGCGTGGCAGCGTCGACAGGTGTTCTAATGAAAGAAGTTGCTGCTGCCATGCGGTACGACGAAACGATGCAGCATAGCATAGCGTATCTCCCCTCACTGTTCCACAGACGGGTACGCCATTGATGACGTTACGCCATTGATTAAGCCAGCCAGCAACACCACGGCCTGCCCTGTCGTGGAATCTCGACCGATAGATATGCTTCGGCTCTGTCGCCGTTGTGTTGTGACTTGTGACCGGGGACGCGAAGCAGAGAGCGACGGATGGGCATGGGCGCTGCGTCTTCTGGGTTCTGACCTCGGTCGCCTGCCTGCCACAGGAAGAACAAGAGTAGAGGCCCGCTTCAGCAGCTGCTGCTGCGCTGCACCGCGCCGCTGCCGGCCGGCTGGCTTGTTTTCGTGGCAGGAACGCGTCGTGCGGAGGTGTCCGCTCGAACTGCTGTGTGCTGGAGCGACGCGACAGGCGGCACCGCCGACGGAGGAATCCAGCGTGGCGGGGAATAGACCGTCTGGTTTAGTTTATCCGGGGTGGATAACAACAGAGTTTTTGTCCCCGCTCGCCCAGTTGGTAGTTTGCTTACGTTGCGGTTGCTTCATTTGTTTGAGGTAAATTATTGTTAAATGAGTTAACCGAGCAATCAAAAACAAGCAAGTGGTCGTGCCGGAGTGGTTATCGGGCATGACTAGAAATCATGTGGGCTTTGCCCGCGCAGGTTCGAATCCTGCCGACCACGCCTTTTTCTCTCTCTCGCAGTTTTCGTTTTTAGTTGGTAGACCGGGGCAATCCATATATTCTGGCCTCATCCCTTGTTTTGTTGTTTGTTAGATCGGGTCGGTTACAACGGGCAGTGCCCTCGCAGGTTCGAATCCTGCCGGCATGCAGCTGGGCCGTCTTCTCGTTTGCTTCTACTCTTGTGAACACAAAGATCCTCTCCAGATTTTTTTAATTTTTTGCGCAAACATCATCGATAGTTCCCGCCTTTGAAAAAGAAAAACTTCCCCACAAAATAAGAACCATTTTCTACGACTACCGTTCCCTACACCCCGCACATGCGACTAACCCTGAGAGATATTCAGACGACCAACAAGTAGATTCTAGAAGGAACCAGCTAGCTAGTGAGCTAGCATACTGACAATAAACCCCGTGGATGAAAATAATAGATAACGGTCACTCTCGCCGGCTACAGCCATTCCATCCGCACACCCTCCGGACTAGAGAACAACATTTGTTATCCACGAAGCGGTAGTTGCTAATCCACCATGTTTCTTGTATGCTTCAGGGCCAAACCCCCCCTTAGGGTAAGGTCGCACGGTCGTCCTATCTTAATTTTTCTTGTGTATATAATACTATTTGTTATTTTTGCTTAGTGAAACGATTTTTTTGGTCGCATAACCCGAACTTGGATGTTTAAATAGGTAAATGAAAGCTTTTAAAAATGCACACAACTGTCATGCTTTGGTTTCCTATTTGACATCATCTTCCAGAATCCTTTTTGTGATCTCTAAGGACAAATTTTTGAGAAAGTTCAAATTTTACCGCGGACTACTTCATGATTCGTCTAATATCCATGCAAGTTCTACACATCAAAGTGTAAATTTAAAACTTGTGCACTCACACAGCTATTATTACTATGTTAGACCAATAAATATATTAAAATTGTAAAATACATAAAAACAATAATACATAGATATGTTTCTTATGAGTGTGCTACATCGAGCAAGTGGTATTCATATGTCCATATCTTAGTAATGTTAAGAAACATTTTCAAAAAAAAGCTAGAGATTTGCTATTGCTTAGGACTTTTCGATGGCACTAAAGCTTAATTATCGATACTTCATGTGTCCAGTGAAATAAAAATGAAAATTGTGGTTCCAATCTTCCATTGTTGCCTGCCTTGTGATAAAATGGTAGTCTCTGCCTTGCTTGTTTCAATTTGGAGTACTATGATGCTATTGGACATCTTGCAGGAATAGAGGTGTACAAATATGATGTTGTTGTAATTTATTTTTGTAGGACAAATTCAAAGTGGTAGCTGCTGATTGTTGATACAATGTTGCTTGTATTTTTGAAAATTCAAGCATGGAAATGAACACAATGTTGCCCATTGTTGAACATTGAAACATGAACACATTCTTGCAGAATCAAACATGGAGACATTATTGCACATTATAACATGAAGAAAATTTGGGTTAACAGACTATCTTTCCAATTAAATAATAAGAACAAATTATTGCAATTTTAGAGTAAAATGAATGAAGGAATGAAACTACCATCTACAATTCATCACCATCTGGTGCATTCTGACTGAAAGGGAATTCTTCCACATTGAGATCAGGAATCATTGAAGCATTCAGATCTGGTATTTCACTTCTAAGTTGCTCACCACCAAACAACATGCGGTAAGCACACCTAGGGCTTGTTTCGTAGCCTCTTTTAGCTGCTCTCGCTCTTTCAACTGTTGTAGTTTCATAACCTTCTGCACTAGCTGATGGCTCTGAAATACAGCCATCTACGTTCATATTTAAACTGCATATTATTCATATTTTTGATAAAATATCTCTCTGAACCCTGCCACTAATGCCTAATGATCAAAGGGGTATGCAATCCTTTCCTTCTATTTTTTCTGCGCAGATAATGACGTTTAATGATGGGAATTACTATATTAAAGACAAAGATACGAGATTTCTAACAATCAGAAGAAACCAGGAGTCAAGAGTCGGAGCCAGACGCTTTAACTACCAACTATACGACCGGAATAAAATTCCGATTGTATAGTTGCCAACGACACCGCTAGGTCAAACAGAACAACTTTCATGAAGGGACCCCTATATAAAGAAGCCTCGGGCAACGAGAAAAGAGCCTCTCAAGTCCCTGCCCCAGATCATCGGCCGCCTCCAGATATCCATCCACCACACCGAAGAGCCGCCGGAAGAATAGACTTAGATCTAATCTCCAAATTCTTCTCCACCACCATAGCCATATTTCATCACTTATAATAGTAGATCTTATCTACGATTGGCGATATTGTAAGACTATTTGCTATCAATCTCATGGTTTACATTACAATGTTTATGATCTTTGATATCATCTCTATGTGTGAGTTATTCTCCTTGGGCTAAGGGCTTCGGCCTAGCCATATAGCATTTGTGCATGTTATTTATCATAGATGGGATCATATATTAGTTTGTATGACATGATGATTATTGTATCCTCTCTTGCCTCAATCTAAGGACTTGCCAGGTACCCAAGACCCCGAGGGTTGAGCCAGGTATAGGGAGTATGAGTAATGACTAATCTGTAGGATGGGAACCCTAGTGACAGAAGGGGTAGTACGGCTGTATATGAGGGGTTTACTTGGGATTAATGGTGAAGTCACTATGCATATCATTAGTGATGAGGATATATACAGGGATTATGATGATTCTGACTGCCTGAACTGGAAGAAAATATTGAGTCAAATCAATAATGACTATCAGATGAATTCATTCCTAATTGAACCTGATGTTTTACTTAATGAGAACTTTATACTACCTAAGTCTATGCATCTTTGTATGATTAGGTTTATTGATAACACAAGCGTTGCACGAGGGAGGAGCGGGAGGAAGGCGCAATACAAGCAAGGGAGATCATCGAAGAGAAGGAACGTTCAATTCGAACAGACAGAAGTCCTGAAATTGAAACGGACGTGGATTCCTCATACGAACTCCAAATCAAGCAAATAAGCACTTGTTGGATAGATAATTCCAAGATCTTTCCAATGAGTACTTCCACGTCTAAAAAGACCCCGGATAATCCGGCCCCCACACCCGGATAATCCGGCCCTGCTTTGGAGATCCTGCTAAGGACGTCGGCGCGACGTTCTGTGTCGGGGCGGATATTTGACCGGACTTTTCCCCCGGAAAATCCGGCCCCCGGATAATCCGGCCTACCTAGACCGGATAATCTGGCCCTAAAAGTCTCCATCAGATCCGGACGGATCTGACTGTATCCGACACGTTTTTGTTTCGCGTTTTTCGGACGTCTCGGCGGCCATATGAGCCTGGGAACGCCCTCTAGTTTAGGTTAGACCACGTTAAAACTATTTTGGAGTTGTTTCTTTCGTAGAACCTCTGGAATTACCCTGTGTTCGAATCTACCAACTATAATTGAGTGTGATCTGTTGTTCCATTGGGCATTAGTAGATTGCATACTACCGTTCGTGGTCACGGCTACGTGCGCAAGAGCGTGGTGTTGTGAATATCCTACAAGGTTCGAGAGCTATTGCATTGGCATCAGGGATCGAGCGGGAGAGTTCATAGCTACATGCGAGTTATCTATCATCCACCATCATCACCGTCATCCGCTTACTGAGAAGATCGGACCACCCCATATCATCTTGGTATCATATTTCCAGTGTTGCCTCAGTAAGCATCCATAAATCCATCCATAGATTAGAGAGTGTTTTTTGCCCTATACAGAAAAAGCCTTACAAAAAGATTTGCCATAGACTAGATTGCATCGTTTTCGAGTTTTAGTTGCTGATTGTATCTTCTCGTAGATCCGATCTGCAGGTTTTTCCTCGTAGGAGTCTAGTTTTTCGTGTGTGTCTAGGTTTAGGGTTTGATCTTGTTTTCCGCCGTGTCAACCATCACCATGTTTTGCAAGTTTTCCTCGTTTGTCTGAGTCCACATAACGTACCTTTGTTTCCATACCATAGACACAACCTATCTACAGCATCTGTGCCTAGGAACGTACCCACGAGACTAGTTGCTTTGCTCCGACAGGCTGCTCATTAGGATTTGAAGTGCAAATTTTTCGTCCAGGAAGACCGGATTATCCGGCCCTAAATTGCTCAGATTTGTTGCATCACGTATTGCATTGTGTCAGATAGTTGAAAAATCAAACAAAAAGAGAAAGAAGAGGAAAAAAAGTTGTTAAAAAAAGAGAAAAGAAAAGAGATACAAAAGTAAACAACAAAAGGGCGATATCAAGGGTGATTGGAGGACTAGTTTTATAATAGCACTAGTAGATTGAGCAATCTTGTGCCTGTTCTATTTGAGCTATTACTAGCGTCTCTCTTGTGCATTGCAATATTCCTTTTCATAAGTTGCTTTGCCACGTTTCTCTCCACCGTGTGTATTTCTTGGGTTTTTATACGATCAGCACTAGGACTTATTTGCGGTGTAGATATGATACCATACCTATAGCTCCACAATACATACCCTGTGTGCCCTGTGATCGTTCTCTATACCTTTGATATTCACTTCATCACATCAGTGCATCTGTCTTTGATTTCGAATTGGTAAGCATCACTATTCACTTTGGAACGATAAGATCTGCTTTCTTGTCAGTTTTTAAGTGAGTCGTGAGTGTGCCACCAAAAATATTTTGTGGTTTTGCACTAATGTACTAATAATGACTTCTACTAGTGTTGATGTGATGCAGAAATCAGATGATGTTTACCATGACTATTTAGCTATTGTGGTTGGCATGGCATATGATCCAACTACAATCAAGTGGCGATTGGAAAGTTCCGCCACACCCGCAGAATATCAGATTTGGGAAATTGATATGGGATTTGGTTTTGCGAGATGTCGTACTTTCGATAGCAAGTTTAATGGCCATATAGAATACATTCTGGCTCACCGACGTGTGGATGAAGAGGTAGCTCGTTGGTGGAAGGACGCAAGGATTGTGTATGGTGTCATGGGTAAAAAAATCCTTTGGAAAGATTTCAAGCAATTTCTACGTTCTATGTTTTTGAACAACTACAAATGGCCTATTCCAGAAATTTTGAGAGTGGACACTAATGAGATAAGTGAGTTGTCTACTAACGTAATCATGTCTACTCCTAGTGTTGTATCTTGTGATGTGCAGGTTGCTTTTGAAGAAAGGGAGCCGCCTATTTTACAACCTACATCACACGATCTGGTATTGTCACTTGAGGAGATTGTTGATGACATTGGTACTGATTTAGAGCTTCAGCCAACATGTGCGACATATTGTGAGTCTATTCCTTTACTAAAGCCTCCTTGTGATTTGCTTTTCGCTACTGTTTCAGCACCATGTGATAGTTTACCAAATTCAAATTTTGATCATGTGGTACTGATAACACATAAGGAAATACTTGCTAGAATACCACCTACTGATATTGTGTATTCCATCATGCTAAATGAACCTATGAGTATGAGTTGTGCTATGGATAAGATTTCTGAAATTTCATTTCTGAATTCTAGCACATATTCTTCTTGTTTCACTGTCAATCTAATTGGTAAATATAGCATGGATGAAAATTTTCTTATGGATCACATATGCATTACTTGTGATAGAATCGCTGAACTGAAACAAGCTGTTTTCAGCCATATATGCAATGTGTCACAAAATGTTTGCTATAGGACGCCAGTTCATGTTCGAGATATTATGGAAATACGTTTTGGTCTAGTTGACATATTGCAACCAACACAAGTAATTTTACCTATGTTGGATTGTTTTAATCTTGCTAGGATAGATCCCAAGTTTTCATATTCATTGTGTTTGTCCCAAAAGTCTTTGTCTAGTTATGTTACTACTTTAGACTTCACTGATATTTGCAAATTAAGTTGCATCTTACTTACTAGACAACATGATCATGTTCATAATAATCAGAGTAGTGCAGTTGAAGCATGGCATGATTCAATTTGGTTTTCAGACATATTGAATTGGTTTGATCTTGTTCACAAATTTGATCATATATCTTCTTTGAGAAAACTGAATTTAATATTGAAGAACAAGACTATCTATTTAGTTGTTTTTCACCATGATCATGATTCTTTGTACTTCACTTATACCTGCAATTTAAGTTGCTTGATGTATACTGGACATAGTTTTCATGTGAACAACAATAATACAACATGTTATATATACATATACTTTGCGTACACATTGTTCTTTTTGTTTCTCCCACTTTCAGGTTACCTAAAGCCGAGGACGGCTTTTCAAGAAAGGGAGGATGATGAGGATATATACAAGGATTATGATGATTCTGACTGCCTGAACTGGAAGGAAATATTGAGTCAAATCAATAATGACTATCAGGTGAATTCATTCCTAATTAAACCTGATGTTTTACTTAATGAGAACTTTATACTACCTAAGTCTATGCATCTTTGTATGATTAGGTTTATTGATAACATAAGCGTTGCGCGAGGGAGGAGCGGGAGGAATGCGCAATACAAGCAAGGGAGATCATCGAAGAGAAGGAACGTTCAATTCGAACAGACAGAAGTCTTGAAATTGAAACGGACGTGGATTCCTCATACGAACTCCAAATCAAGCAAATAAGCACTTGTTGGATAGATAATTCCAAGATCTTTCCAATGAGTACTTCCACGTATAAAAAGACCCCGGATCATCCGGCCCCCACACCCAGGATAATCCGGCACTGCTTTGGAGATCCTGCTAAGGACGTCGGCGCGACGTTCTGTGTCGGGGCGGATATTTGACCGGACTTTTCCCCCGGAAAATCCGGCCCCCGGATAATCCGGCCCACCTAGACCGGATAATCCGGCCCTAAAAGTCTCCATCAGATCCGGACGGATCTGACTGTATCCAACACGTTTTTGTTTCGCGTTTTTCGGACGTCTCGGCGGCCATATAAGCCTGGGAACGCCCTCTAGATTAGGTTAGACCACGTTAAAACTATTTTGGAGTTGTTTCTTTTATAGAACCTCTGGAATTACCCTGTGTTCGAATCTACCAACTATAATTGAGTGTGATCTGTTGTTCAATTGGGAATTAGTAGATTGCATACTACCGTTCGTGGTCACGGCTGCGTGCATAAGAGCGTGGTGTTGTGAATATCCTACAAGGTTCGAGAGCTGTTGCATTGGCATCAGGGATCGAGCGGGAGAGTTCATAGCTACATGCTAGTTATCTATCATCCACCATCATCACCGCCATCCGCTTACTGAGAAGATCGGGCCACCCCATATCAATTAGTTCTCTTTCTTCTATTGGATGAGACTAGTAGGTTATTGCTATAAGTGGTTGAGGAGGCAATAGCAATTATGGATGCACTGTCCACATATAATTTATCTTGCTCTAATAACTACATGCATACTTTATTTCTATCTTTTATTCCCATCAGATGTTTTGCACAGCTACAGGTGAAACCGAACGCCCTAGGCCCTCTCTCTCCATCATTGTCAACAACAAAGACGCAAACTCTTGGTCGGTAAAAACACAAAAGGAATTCTTGAACTCCCAAAGGTCTGTTAAAATAACTTCACTACGCTTCTGCTTTCCGAGGATTCGATAAACCTAGGTCTACTAGGGAAAAAGAGCTATACTGCACCCGTAATCTGGATCGAAGATATCAACCCTTTTTCTGGCGCCGTTGCCGGGGAAGCAACAACTACCCTGGTCTTGTTAGTAGGAACCTTGCTAGTTTTAATTCTTTTTTTAATTTTAGTTTGCTTTCAGTCTTTATTTGAAAAACGAAAAAAATAAAATAGTTAGCCTTTAAATTCTTGCTTTTATTATTATAAGTCTCTGTTTAAGAAAACCACAAAACATAGGAAATATGGTTGAAAAGAAGCTTGGGGAGTGTGCTGCTCCCAACAATGATTATTTGCGTACTCCTATTACTCAGCCATCAATTGCTGCTGATGACTATGATATTGAGCCCCATTATTTAAGTTTGGTTTAACAGAATCAATTTGGAGGCTCTGTTGTTGAGGACGCATGTATGCACTTCAAAACTTTCACTGAAATATACGATATGCGCATAAAAGATGTTGACCATGATGCGGTCAAATTGTGTTTATTTCCTTTCTCTCTTAGACGAAGAGCAAAAGAATGATTGCTATCTTTGCCTAGAAATACTATCACATCATGGGTGGAATGCACTTCTCTATTTATGACTAAATTTTTTCCACCTGCAAAGACTATGCAACTAAGATCTAATATTACTGGTTTTAGACAGGAAGAGCGTGAGCCACTAGCGCTTGCATGGGAGAGGATGAAAGAATGCATGAGAAACTGTCCTAGTCATGGGATGAAAGACTAGTTAATTCTCCATTTATTTTATAATGCTCTTAATTCTGTGTCTAAATCTATGCTTGATACTGCAGCTGGAGGAATGTTCATGGGCAAACATATTACCGAAGCAAAGCAGCTGCTAAACAATATGCAAGACAACCATGCCCAATGGCATGTGGATAGATCAAACATGAAGAAGGTGAACTTCGTCTCACCACAAGAAAATGAAGAAGTCAATGCTAAGTTGGATGAGCTCATATTAGCCGTAAAAGGTAAGGAGACCCACGTAAGAGCTATCCCAGAAACAAATATTGAAGAAATAGACGCCATACCTCATAATGATTATAACCCTGCTTGGAAGAAAAATTATAGTCCTAACTTTCAGAAACATTATTCTAGTCCTGCATGTAACTCAAATAATAATATGGGAACAAGCAATGGTAGTCTCCAAGAAACACTTAAGTCCTTTATAGACTAGCAAAATGAGCAAAATAATATCCTTGTTAAAATAACAGAGAACCATGATGCTATGCTTGGTAAATTATCTAATCAAGCTATAAGTTTGAGAAATGATTTGCAGGCCCTCCAAGAAAGAATGAGGATTATTGAGGCATAGCTAGGTAAGATTACCGAGAGTCAAACTCTCACTCTAGCTAAATTTGCAGGAAAAGCTGAGCCCAATCCTGTTGAAGACCTCAAGATGATGAGAATCCAAAGGTAGGAGCCTGAAATCTGTCATGTCACTCTGTTTTTCTTGACTGATCCAAGTAGTGTCGAATATTTTGGGTCTTGTATCCATTGGACACTGGAAATGTTTGGTTGGAACCCTAGGAGTCGTTCACTCCGATGTACAAAAAACTTCAAATGTAGGTCAAGCTAATTCAGCTTAGAAAAGGAGTGCAAATGTAGCTCAAGCAAATGTAGTACCTATAGATGTGTTCTAGCTATATAATACTAAATACTCCCTCTGCCCCGAAAAGGACATCGCAAATTTGTATAAATTTGGATGCATCTAAATTTGGACAAATCTGTGACATCCTTTTTGAGACAGGGAGTATGAGTTTTAAGATATTTTAGTGTTCTTCCACTTTCTCCTCCTAGGGAACTACCTTCCTTCCCTCCTATGGGTCCTTCCTCCATGAACACTATGGGCTACTTTTGTGCTCAGTCGGATAGTTTGGTCTCTGAATTTGCTTATGTGTATTTTTCTTTAGACTTCAAACTACAGATATTGTTTCTTGCCTCTGCAATTTCTTTAAAACTTTAGCATGAAGTTCTTTGCATCTATGATGTCAGTTATTTGTAGACAAATCTTCCTGCTCTCTTTTTTATTGCTACTTGATGAGTAGAATGCCTATATTTTTCTGTTAGCACCTGGCTAGCTGATACAAGGACTAGAAATAGCAATGGAATTTTGACATCAAGCTAATGCGGGTGTTCCTCCTTGTCTCTCGTGCAACGAATACGTCTTATAACACCGCCTAAATATGCCCGTGGCCACAGTTGTCGCGTGAGGTGAGCGAGCACTCTGTTCACATATTTTATTCTCCATAATGAAGCACAAGAACTATCATACATAATTGTTCGCATGAACTATGAACAGAGAGGCTTGGTTTGAACCATGGTATTTTTCGATAGCTTAACAATGTGCATGCTTGGTATGTACTAATATCAAGCGCATTCACGGGCTACAATTATATCTCCAAGGTAGATTGAAATCCCTCATGGAGCATGGGAAAAGGATCCTGATGGCATTGCTATTATGGATTTCATTAACCTGAATTTACCAAACAATATCAAAGTTTTCAGCATCTTCCCTACACAAAGGTATCAGGTGTTTTACAGACCTCATTGGTGTCCCATGATTTAATCTATTATGCATAAATAACAAAAAATCATGACATGATCTGCATTTAATTATAGGAGTTTCGGTGTAAGGAGGAAATTCCTGTACCGGGTGTAGTTCTATGATTATTGGATTATTGGACTTCTATCTTCTACCTGCTTGAATTATTGGAATTAAAAATGGTTGTAGCTCTGAAGAAGTACATGAGCACTTAAGTAGATCCAAGAATATACTGAGAGGATCTCAGGTAAGTGTATGATTAAATATGTCATCTGTATGATGCAGAGGTGATTATGCAGAAGAACATGTCTTCTGAATCCATTCGAATATTTGATGCATCATCGGATATCAAACTTTTGTGGTGGAAAAAATGTTGAAATAACTGTATATGGTGAGTAGGAATGAGACCTACTGTAGACGAGTATATCCCAGCGATCAGCAGATCTGCCCTCTTAGTCCACTTACTGTGATCTTAAATTTTGAATTTTGATCTAGCAACTTGCTGAAATATCTTTGTACAACCTATAAGAACAATAATTGACATGTGAAAACACCTGAGTGGTGCAGATTAACCGATGATAAAGTTTTCAGGAAAAGAATAGTAGCAGACACACATGTTAGTATGTTGGCCATTTTAATATTAATTCTCTTATTTCAGGAGTTCCAAATGTGAACAGATATTTGATCGTTATATCAATTATTTTCATACAGCTGTACATAATTCATGGAGTCATGCCATGGTTTAAGCTAATCCTCTTTTTTCACACTTGCAGGTTGCAGAGAAAGTGTGTACATTTCCAACTAGGATTCCTTTAAAAAAACTTTGGAGGCAATAATCAGCTGGCTGGCTATGTTTGCATCGGTGCCCCGTCACACGGACAACATAAGTGTTGCATCAAAGAAAATTCTTCAGAAATTATAAACTGACAGAAGAGAATGCTCTCAAGTTAGCAAAACTTGCTGCCCTTATCTATCTACAGAAGATATACATTGTATTTGTAGATGACATTAATCTGAGTGAACTTACAAAGTGTGAAGCTAGCTTGCAGAATGTTAACACAAGCTGCTAACTATTCTGAACAATTAATGAGGTATTTTACAAATTATTTACTACTACAAAAACTGTGGAGAGTCGAGGATGGTTGCGTTATGCAAAAAATAAACCGGTGTAAGAGTCACGGGATTATGCGCCTTAAATCTATAGATGCATCAGGTCCATACTTTGGGCAATATAATATCATTTGAAATTGCCTAGCAAATTTGTGCCTTGACTCTACGCCTATCCATTTGGTAAAAACTAAAAATCATTTTAGTACTTTTTGCTTATCTATAATCGCTATATTAGCTTAAATTTAACGAGATCATGCGCCAAGGCGTACCACTAAATCTAATAAGAGTGAGACGTGGTCAGAGACAGAGCGCCTAGAGCCCGACAGCAAAATTGAGGGACTTCACTTGCGCACGATCGTCCACGCTCATGCTCCCGAGCGTGCCGAAATCACAACCCGCATTGCGAGCAGCGTGGGCGCGCAATTCTTTTTGCAAAACAAGAAACAAAAGTTTCTATGGACCCACAGGGAGTTTTTCATGGCACTTTTTCATCCGCCTATATAAATTCCTGAATCTATACTCTCTTATAAAGAAAACTCCACTAACTAGCGATTATGATAGTCTATCTCAACATACAAACTATCCACATCACCCACTATTTTAGCCAATCAATTAGCCATGTCATCTCATTAGTATTCATTTGGGGTACATGCAAATTATCCATCTCACCTACTTATTGGCCATGTAATTATCATGCACCAATTTTTATTTATCAAATATACAATAATTTATGTCAATCAAATTTAGCCCCTCGACTACTGTGACCAATCTGTCATATTTTGTAAAGAACTTCATATTTCACGCATTTTATACCTATTCATTTAAACAATAAAATTATTAAAGAGATATCCGTTACAACGCGCGGGGTATTCTTCTAGTTAATTAAGAAGAAGATGCCCCGTGCGGTACATACAGCGACGCAAGACAGGACAGACATTGTATGTCGGATCCCTGCTATTCATGATGGTTGCCGCTCATCTTATAACCACATGAGCAACGTGATGTATTAGGACATCTTCACCGGGTCGACCCAACCCGTCCCGGCGGGTCCGAACCCGTCCGCGTGGACGCGCGCGGCGCCGCAGCGGCACGACCCATCCGTCTCAACGTGTCCGGCTCGACCCATCCGTGTACCTAATTTGCGTGACCACTAGGTCGGCCCGGACACGGGCGCATCACGGGCGTGTCCTCCCCGCGTGCGCTAGTGGCCCACCGGCCAGCGACAGGCACAACCACGTCGTTGATTCAGACGAAACCGCGACATTGATTTAGACGCAAAGGCCGCGGCAGCGATTCACGATAGCAGACTGAACGGCGGCACCGAGTCAGACGCAACCGCGACAGTCTTTGCCATCAATGACGACGGGACGGGGCGTCGCCTGAGTTCTCGCGCCGGCATTGATGGCGTAGGCGCGAGAATCTGCGCGCGCTCCCACTGGCAGGGGCTACTTAAGCCGCCCCCCTGCGGCCGTCGGTGCCGCACACCTCCTCTTCTCTCGCCATCGCCATCGTCGTCGCCGTCGCCATCGCCATAGCCTCTGAGCAAGCTGTCGTAGCCACCGCCACCACCACTACTGCCTCCGTGATGAAGAAGCCGAGGTGGTTCAGAAAGTCGAAGAACGACCACGAAACCGGCGGATCCGGCTCAAGCGGTCGGCGCCGCCAGAGCAACATGCCATCGTTCGCTCGGGGGGGTGCTGCCACCGCCGCCCCACGCGCAGGACTTCCTCGGTGTCCGAGCCCCACGCAGGTAGGATGTGGAGCAAGCCCGCGACCGCCAGTACTTCCGCATTGCGGAGTGCGAGCGGTGGTGGAGGGACTAGGGAGGGGAGAGGCATCGCCCACCATGATGTCTCCCTCCCCACGGGCTAGCACCTCAAACAGGAACGGGTGCTGGTGCCTCCCGCCCCGAAGGATGACAAGGTGTTGGCGGCAGAGATGGCCCGCCGCATCCACAAGCTCCCGCAGGCCTTCCAGTATGACCCCGCGTACCAGAACCCAGTCTTCTGGAGGAAGTTCCTCGATTGGGAGCACAGAGCGCGCCGGCTCAGTGCCTACCACGGCGAGTTCGACTCGCTAGGCCCCCGCGACTTCCCCACCATCAAGGCCGCCTCCGACGGCGTCGTGAACCACTCCGAAGCCAACCTCGACGGCGATGACAATGACGAGGACATCGTCGTCAAGGAGGAGGAGGACAAGGCGGAGGGATCATCCTCCGCATCTGCCGCCGCGCACCTGCCCCCGGAGTACCAGACAGTCCTGGCGCGGGGCTATGAAGGCCATCCGAGCCAACGCGAGGGAGGAGGAGGCCATGTGGGCCGGCTACCAGGAGGCCGTGCAGCTCACCGGACTAGTGGCGCGCGTCAATTCCGGACAGCCGCTGCCACCGCCCCCACGGTAGTAGCTGCAGCCGTGGGCTGCTCTACAGCATCGCAGTGGTCTGCCCCACCCGCGCCTGGGTGGTACGCTCCGCCCGCGCCGGCGGAAACGGATGTGTGGCCGGCATGGGCAGGCCAGGTGATCGACCACCCAGCACCTCCCGCGCCGGCGCCGGCCCTAGGTCTACCGCTGCCACACCTCTGGCCGCCGCCGTAGTATATCGACCTCGATCCATAGACGGACACGGCGGCGGCGAGGAGACGATCGTCGGTAGCTGGGCTAGGGTCAGGGCTAGTTTTTTCTTTTTTTATCTTTTTGAATGTAATATATTTTGTTTAATTATGAATGAACTTTGCCTGTTTATTTTACGAGCGAATCGTGCCGGTTTGAATTTTTAAAAAACCCAACGTGGACAGGCGGATATTTGGGTCGCGCTGCTGGGCGCGGCTGTCCGGACATGCCGGACCTCGGCCCCAAAGTGACCGCGGGCCGACCCAAACGGACGGTTTCGGTCGCGCGTTTGGGTCGGCCCGGTGGAGATGCCCTAGGCCATGGTCTCATGCCGTCGCCATCGGAGCGAAGCCGTCCGGTTTGGAAATGTTTTCCTTATTAAATCCCTAAGAATGTTCTTGGGTCGGTTAAGCCGTAGCGTCCGTGGCGACCTCGATAGTCGACCCTGATTATTGAATTGCATGCGCTAGCCAATATAACTAACAGTTCGATCTGATGGAAAGACCTAGGCAATATGGATCTCCTGCTCTGATACCATATTGAATTACCACTAGCCAACGCAACCAACAGTTCGAACTGATAGAAAAGTCTAGACAATTTATTTCAATACTCATCCTACGTCTTTGTCCTTTGGCCTATTGTGACGTTTGTTTTTGGGGAGCCGCAATATTTTTCTATTAATTTCTGTGTTGGTCAGGATTTGATCCTAGGACCTCCTATTTTGATACAATATTAAATTATAGGCGCTAGCCAACACAACCAACAGTCCGAACTGATGAAAATGGCTAGACAATATATTTCAACACTCACCTTACGTCTTTGTCCTTTGGACTATTGTGACGTTAGTTTGGGTAGCCGCAATATTTGTTTTTAATTTTTGCGTTGGTCAGGATTTGATCTATGACTTCCTGCTCTGATACCATATTAAATTGCATATACTAGCCAACGTAATCAACCGTCCGAATTGATAAAAAAGACTAGTCAATTTATTTCAACACCGATGAAAGCAGCTAGAAGAGGACACCGTTCGCCGGGAGCAACTGGGCACGAGGGCAGAGCATTGAGCGCGACCCCGTGTCACCTGTCTGTGTGCGTGTTTTTTTTTTCAAACGCACCGTGCCCATGTGCTAGCTGGACAAGTGACATAAGTCCAGCGTGACGGCCTACCGGAGGATGTTCATTTTCCCGGAGTGGATAAGTGAGAAGAACACCGGAGTTACTGCACATCGGCGCGGGCCCGTTCACCGGTACGTGAGCCTGAGAGCAAGTACAATAAGAGTGACTCAGCTGGCTATAAGTGATTAAATACTATTATTTTGTTTAGTTGGAGGAGAGAGAAGGTAAGTGGGCTCTTATACAAGAGCCAATTCTAGCACGTGCTCCTAGTCACTTTGTGAGAGTGAAAGGTGGACCATGCATAGATAAAGTAGTACCTTTTTATAGCTAGTTATTGTACATGGTGGCTATAAGATGGCTATAGATGACTTGGCACTTTGCTTATAGCCAGCGGCTGACTGGACTATTGTTCTTGCTCTGAGATTGAGAGGGACGTCCAGGCGGTACGGCAGCATGCCACTTGGCAACTTCGACAGGGTTTTAATGGAAGAAGATGCTGCTGGCCTGCTGCCATGCGGTACGACGAGACGATCTCCCCTCACAGTTCCACGACGGGTACCGCCCGCCCATCGTCGCCTGCCTTGACCACAGCTGTGCAATCAGACTCAACAATAGTGTGAAACAATAGAATTGGGGGAACCGGCTCGACCCTCAATAGGGTGGCCTATCACATATATATAATGAGTGTGTTACAATAGGTACAAACACGTACACATATACAGAAGCTATATACAGTCTAACACGCTCTCTCAATCTTAGCCACTTCCTAAAGAATCTAGAAGGGTAAGATTGCGCCTACGGGCCTCAAACTGTGGTAGAGGTAACGGCCTGGTGAAGATGTCTGCAAGTTGATCCTTAGAGGAGATGAACTTGATCTGTAGTCGCTTCTGTGACACACGTTCCCGTACAAAGTGATGATCAACTTCGATGTGTTTCGTTCAGGCATGAAATGCCGGATTTGCAGAAAGGTATATAGCACCGATGTTATCACACCAAAGAATAGGAGGCTGTGATTGAGATATACCCAACTCCTGAAGCAAAGACTGTACCCAAATAATCTCTGTAGTAGCATCAACCACAGCCTTGTACTCGGCTTCAGTACTACTCCGTGAGATAGTAGCCTGTTTCTGAGCACTCCAGGCGATCAAGCTAGAGCCAAAGAACACAGCATAGCCCCCCGTGGATCGCCTGTCATCAGGACTGCCAGCCCAGTCCGCATCAGAGTACGCCGAAAGGACCCCTGAGGGGTTCGGCCGTATATGCAGCCTGTGGGACACGGTCAGACGGACATAGCGTAATATACGCTTAACAGCTGACCAATGAGTGTCGCGGGGCGTCTGGAGATACTGACAAACTCTGTTGACAACATAAGATATATCTGGCCTCGTGATCGTCAAATACTGGAGACCACCAACAATACTCCTGTACTCCGTAGCATCAGCAGAAGACAGAAGCTCTCCATCAACAACAGTGATCTTGTCAGTGCTAGACATAGGCATAGTCGTCGTCTTGCACTTGAGCATCCCAGCCCGCTGCAACAAGTCCAGTGAATACTTCTTTTGTGTCAATATAAGACCATCGGCACGAGAAGCAACCTCCACACCAAGAAAGTAATGAAGCTTCCCAAGATCCTTGACAGCAAAATCAGTACCAAGAGAGCGGACAAGAGCATCGGCAGCTGACTGTGAGGAGCTGACCAAAATAATATCATCCACATAAACCAGCAAGTACATAGTGACCTCGGGCTTCTGTAGAAGAAAAAGTGATGAATCAGCCGTAGAAGGTGTAAAACCATGAGCACGAAGGGCAGTCACAAGACGAGCATGCCAGACACGAGGAGCTTGCTTCAAGCCATAGAGTGCTTTGATAAGACGACAAATATGATCAGGACAATTAGGATCAGAGAATCCAGGCGGCTGTCGCATATAAACTTCCTCCTCCAATACACCATGAAGGAAAGCATTCTGCACATCAAGCTGACGAAGAGACCAACCTCGAGTAACGGCAATAGAGAGAAGAAGCCTGATGGTAGTAGGCTTGACCACTGGACTGAAGGTATCTTCATAGTCAAGACCATAGTGTTGCCGAAATCCTCGAGCAACAAGACGCGCTTTGTAGCACTCAATAGACCCATCAGAATGCTTCTTCACTTTGAAGACCCACTTAGAATCAATCACATTAACTCGCGGTGATGGAGGAACGAGAGTCCATGTCTCATTGCGAAGAAGAGCACGATACTCTTGTTCCATAGCCTCTCTCCAATGAGGAATACTCATAGCAGCCTGGTACGTGCGGGGCTCGGAGGATGGATCCGCAATGGCAACATTCATACATGAAGCATGCCAAGCCACCGTGCCGTCAGTGCGCTCCTTGGGACGATGAATGCCACTACGACTGCGCGTATGAGGACGCAGAACAGGAGCCGGCGAAGGACTCGGCGATGGTGACGGCAAGGGCCCAGCCGGCGAGGGGCTGGGTGATGGTGACAACGACGACCAAGCCGACGAGGGGCTGGGCGATAGGCTGCGAGGCGACGCACTTGACGTCGAAGAGGCCGGCGACGCACTTGACGTGGGAGAAGCCGAGCTGGAGCCCGCCGAGGGAGTCGCAGGGGCTGGGCTGCTCGGCGAGGGAGACAACCCAGACGGAGGCGACATAGGGGAGGCGGGCGAAGATGGCCGGGGGCTCGGCGAGGGCAGCCCAGCGGTAGGAGGTGACAGCGAGCATGCATGGGCACGGTGCCCGAGGCCATGCAGGTGCACAGGCGGATCGACGTGAACGTCGAATGGCGCCGGTGATGGAGGTTCGGAAGCCTCCAGAATTTCCAAACGAGCCCCACGTCCAGTTCCCGCACCATGGTTAGGCAACAATACATGAGAGTATGCAACATCATCAAATTGGTCAGAGGCAATGGAAGATGAATGCATGGATGGAGGTTTAGTGGTGGACACAGGGAGTTTGGCAAAGGGAAAAACACGCTCATCAAACACGACATCCCGAGATATATAGACACGATTAGTGGGAACATGAAGACATTTATATCCTTTGTGAAGAGAACTATAGCCAAGAAAGACATACTTTTTAGATTGAAATTCTAGTTTGCGTTTATTCTATGGGCGAAGGTGCGGCCAGCAAGCACACCCAAATACTTTAAAAAAATGTGTAGTCAGGTTGTTCATTGAGAAGAAGTTCAAAGGAGTTTTCATGTTTAGAACACGTGTGGGAGTACGATTGATGAGGAAACATGCAGTAGTGAAGGCATCACTCCAAAAAGAAACGGAACCGATGCATGGGCCAAAAGAGTTAAACCAATTTCAACAATGTGACGATGCTTACGTTCTACGGAGCCATTTTACTGATGTGTATGTGGACATGCTAAACGATGAGCGATCCCAAGCAACTAGAAAAACGAGTTGAGATTGCGATATTCACCACCCCAATCCGATTGAACATGAACAATTTTATGCTTGAGAAGGCGTTCAACATGTTTTTGGAACTGAACAAAGATATCAAACACATCATATTTACGCTTAATAAGATAAAGCCAAGTAAAGCGACTGTAAGCATCAACGAAACTGATATATAATTATGACCACTAACAGAGGTTTGGGCAGGGCCCCATACATATGAAAAAACAAGTTCTAGAGGATGTTTCACCTCACGACTAGACTCCGAAAAAGGAAGTTGATGACTCTTCCCCTGCTGACAAGCATCACACACTGCTACATCTTTATTACTAGGCATGATAGGAAGCTCATGACGATGCAAAACATGGCGAACAATAGGAGTGACAGGATGACCAAGACGAGCATGCCACTGTGACGACGAAACGCGAACTCCACTGAAAACGCGAGAAACTCCAGGATGCTCCAGACGATAGAGACCATGGCAAAGGCATCCACTAAGGAGCACGTCCCTCGTGTCCCGATCCTTAATAAAAAGATCAAACGGGTGAAATTCACAAAACATGTTATTATCATAGGTGAGTTTAGGAACGGAAAGGAGATTACGTGTTACAGATGGTACTCGAAGGATATTACGAAGTTGGAGACTCCTATTGGCATGACTAGTAAGAAGAGATGCTTGACCAATATGAGAGATGCGCATACCTGCTCCATTGGCGGTGTGAACCTTGTCGGTGCCGTGATATGGCTCATGAGTATGAAGCTTCCCCATCTCATTGGAAAAGTGCTCCGTCGCCCTAGAGTCCATGTACCAATATGGATCTATGGGGTAGGACTGAGTCTATCCAAGTTTCGCCTGGGGCTTCGGTGGCGGCGCCGGTTTATCAGCCATAGCCGCCTGGCGCTGAGTGTTGCGCACATCCTTGCCGTCGTTGTCGATGCCGAGGAAGCTCTTCTAAAAGCGACGGTGGCACTTGGAGGCCCAGTGCCCCTCTAGTCCACACAGCTGACACACCTTCCGCCCCCCGCTGGAAGGCAGCGACGATGGGGGGCCAGACGAAGGCGAGGGCGACGGCGCGGGCCCCTTGAACGACGGGGCACCTGAGGAGGAGCGGCCGCTCCTATAGGCGGCGTTCGCGGAGGAGCCCCCACCTCAGCTGCGATTGGCGCGACGCGCCTCGACGCGCTGCTCGGTGAGGAGAAGGCGGGAGTAGACCTCATGCGCCATCATGGGCGTCGTGTTGCCCTGCTCGTTGATGATCTCGACCAAACCATCGTACTCCTCATCGAGGCCGTTGACGATGAAGGAGTTGAACTCGGAGTCGGTGAGCGGCTGCCCGATGGACGCCAGCGTGTCAGCAAGGGCCTTGACCTTGCTATAAAACTCCGTGGCGGTGGTGTCAAGCTTCTCACACTCGCCGAGCTCGCGACGAAGTGAGCTGGCACGAGCTTGTGACTGCGACGTGAAGGAGCGCTCGAGGATTGTCCATGCCTCATGAGACGTCTTGGCAAAGACGATGAGCCCGGCAACAGCCGGGGTGAGCGACCCCTGGATGGAGGAGAGGTTCGCCTGATCCTGCCCCGTCCACACACGGTGCGCCGGATTGTAGACCGGGCCGTTGACGTTGTCCACCAGCATCGGGGGGGGGGGGCAGGGAAAGGAGCCGTCGACATAGCCTAGCAGGTAATGACTCCCAAGGAGCGGAAGAACCTGCGCGCGCCAGAAAATATAATTATCCGACGAGAGCTTGACGGTGATGAGATTGCCGAAGTGGAACGGCGGAGGCAGCGAGCCCGTCGAAAAGACTGCCAGAGGCGTATACGCCATCGGGACAGAGGCGGGCAGCGCGGTTGGGGTTGATCCTGCCGGAGGCACTTGCGCCGTGAGGGCAAGGTGCATCGGCGCGGACGCCGAGGGACCAGCGGTCCAGGCCGCCGAGGAGGCCGCGGGCGCGAAGGCGAGCGGTGAGACGGCAGCGGCCGTGGAGGCGGGCGAGGAGTCGCTGGACGTGTGGATCATCAGCGATTGCCCCGGTGACGAAGGGATCGGGGGATGGTTGGAGAATAAGGAGCCGACGCTCCTCGTCCCGATCGGGGTGGCCGGATGGCGGCAGCATCGAGGGGCCGGGAGAGGAGGGCGGCGAGGGAGGCGGGCAGATAGCCCGCGTTGGTGGAGCCGGAGGCAGTGGCGCACGACATGAAAATGGCAGCGGCGATCGGGGGCCGGGCGGAGGCGGCGATGGCGATTGGCGGCGGCACGGCTAGGGTTTGGAGGCGGAAGCGGAGGTCGTGACCAAGTCTGATACCATGTGAAACAATAGAATTGGGGGAACCGGCTCGACCCTCAATGGGGTGGCCTATCACATATATATAATGGGTGTGTTACAATAGGTACAAACACGTACACATATACATAAGCTATATACAGTCCAACAAACGGTAGGGTGGAGGTTCCGCTCAGTGCAGATTTGCATACCTCTAAGAAAAGCACTAGCTTCAGCTCTCCTCCCCATAACCACGGATGGTACATGTGCTATAAAGTTCCAGGGTCCTACGCCACTTATTTTTCCTAGTATAAAGGTTATCACGGGAACACCTCCATGCAAAAATGGAAATTTTATTTGGAATACCATATCTCCAAATCAGCTTTCAAATATTTCTGGAGTCGTCCCCGGTAGCACTGCTACCACTATTACACTTAGCATTTCTAGAGAGATCAAAAGCGAGCTTATAAGCACTCCTGACCGAGAAAATACCCGACTTCTCAAAATGCCACGCAAGTATATCCTCTTCATGATGCATTGTTTTAGGTATAGAATGTCATTCGCATCATGGGGTAGAAAGATTTCCCTAATTTTGCCCTCATTCCATTCCTTGGTTCCCATTTGGAACAAGTCATTCACCTTTCGGCTTCTTATGTTTTGCTAAAAGTTTATGATCGACATTGGCATCCTTCGAGGGATCCAATTACATCTTTGGATGTACACGTTGGAACCATCTCCAATTCTCCAGATGATTCCTTTCTTCAGGAGCTCCAAACCATGTTCTACCCCTCTCCATGCTAGAGAGGCATCTGATGTGAAAACTATATGGAGGAATCTTCCATGAGGGAAATATCTTGCTTTCAATAGTGTAGCTTACAAGCTATTAGGGTTGTGAAGAATTCTCCAGGCCTATCTAGCCAGTAAGGCTTGGTTGAAAAGCTGAGTGTCCCTAAAACCCATACCACCTTGGATATTTGGAAGGATTAAGTTGTCCAAGAAGCCTAGTGCACCTTCTTGTGATCCTCATCTCCCCCACGAAAATTTCCGTATTATTTTCACGTAATCCTCACGGAAACCTGCAGGCAGAATAAAGATACTCATTATGTAAATTAGGAGAGCTTGGGCCACATATTTGATTAAAATCTCTTTTGCTCCCATGGCCATATGCTTTTCATTCCAGCCACCAAGTCGTTTAGTGAATTTTTCCTTAACTGGTTGGAACTTTTCTGCCTTCATTCTTCCTTTAGGTGTTGCGAAGCCCAAGTATTTCTCTTCGAAGGTGCTCTGTTGCACACCTATAAGGTTCTTTATTTCATTTTGGCTTGCTTCGGTGTTGTAGCTGCGGAATAGAATGGATCCCTTTTCTTCACTTACCAATTGTCTTGTGCATCTCTCATATAGTTTGAGGGCATTCTTTACAATTTCAGTTTGTTGAAAGTTTGCGTCGAAGAACAGGAGGCTATCATCAGCGAAGAAGGTGAGAGATACCTGAAGCAGTTCTGCAAATTTTTAATGATCTCAATTCATGAATAGAAACAGCTCTGTCAAATATCTTTGACATTCCTTCAGCCACGCAGAGAAATAAAGAAGGCGAGAGTGGGCCTCTATGTCTTAACCCTCTAGATGGTGTAAACTGATTTGATAGGTCACCATTTAGTTAGGTCGAGTATCTAACACACGACACACACCCCCTAATCAACTTTACCCACCCAGCATCAAAGTCCATCTTTAGCAGGACACCTTTAAGATATCCCCAATCAACTCTATCATAGGCCTTTGATATATCCAACTTTTTTAAATGTAACTCTATGCCTAAACATATACAAAGACAAACACTATTTATACTAAATATTTTTACTTCTTTGCAACTTATCATGTCGTGGAATCTCAATCAATTTTTATTTCTGTAATTTCTAAAAACAATCTTAAATGATCGTTTATACAATAGTAACCAACAATACAAAGCACATACTTGTGTCGGTAATAAATTATATACAACTAAAACTTATATTCTACAACAAAGTATATGTAGAAAAGAACTCCAATTTAAAACAACATCTTGTTTCTTAGAGTTTAGATTGGAACATTTCATTGAACCGACTTTAATCTAAATACAAGAAAGTGATAACGAAATCACAACCATTTAGATAACAATATATATACGAGCCTAATAAATGTCCAAATAGATGTATGGAGAGTATACTTGTCTCTCGTTGTTGTAACCAACCGAAAATTTTAGAGAGTGTGTGTGTCAACAAAGTTGTTTGTGCTCACATCTCCTCCCCTAGCTCTAGCGATTGGCATTAGACTTATCCCAATTACTTTGGTGGTTAAATTTTGTTTATCTATCCTAGAAAGTTCATAACTGACCGTTAGGCATGATGCTCTATCAATGGTAACATAAAATAGCATATGTAACACACATGATAATTCAGAATTCAATGTGATTGTTTAGCATTTTTTTAGTTTGGACAAACGGTCATCTTGTGTAGAATGTTCTTGAAACTGACAAAAAGTTATAAATTTCACGAGAATATTTCGAAACTAATATTAATCTTATTTTCTTTTTTTCTCAATGGGATCGGTTCGCCAAGAACAAGTGGGGCATGGATCGAGGCAGACCGGCATAGCACTGCGTGCGACCCCGTGTCATCGTGTGTGTGTGCGCTTTTGTTTGAAACGCACCGTGCCCATGTGCCAGCCGACGGCCTACCGGAGGGTGTTCATTTTCCTGGAGTGGATAACTGAGAAGAACATCGGGAGCTACTGCACATCGGCACGGCCCGGAGGGAATTGCACAAACCACCACCTATTGCTGTCATAGTTGCACAAAGCATCAACTTTACATCTTTTTTGCACAAACCACCAACTATCGGTGTGACAAGTTGCACACAGGTCCAAATTCATATTAAGTGGATTAACCGCTGATGACTGGGCCCCACGATGTGAGGATGTGCCATCCATGTGTCATTATCTAGTGTGTTTTTCAAACTTTATACAAAAATATGAAAAAATTCAATAATTAAAATAAAATTCTTTCAAACATTTCTTGATTAGTTAGTTTATAGGGTAATTTATATTATTTCAGTTAGTGTAAGTTTTTAATTTATTTTAAGAATTTGAAAACAACACATTGCGTTGACGCCACACTATCACTACCTCGTTGACCCTGGTCGTGATATTTGCAATTAAGCAACCTAATATGTGATTTGGAACTACGTACAACGAATTACACCAATAGTTGGTCGTATGTGCAAAAAGACAAGTAAAAGTATTGTTTTGCGCAACTACAACATCAATAGGTGGTGGTTTTCACAATTACCTCGCGCGCCCGTTCACCGGTACGTTAACGTGAGCCTGAGATTGAGAGGGACGTCCAGCGGCACGGCAGCCTGCGACATGGCAGCTTCGACGACAGGCCAGGGTTTAATGGAAGAAGATGCTGCTGCTGCCATGCGGTACGACCAGACGAGGCAGCATAGCCATAGCGTATCTCCCCGCACTGTTCCACGACGGGTACCGCCCGCCCATCGTCGGCGCGCACAGCACAGTACTACATACTATAATTTTTGCCTGCCCCAAGGATGATGTACTGTTGTTTTATACTCCACCACTGATAATTGATCATTAACCAGCCAGCAACAACACGGCCTGCCCTGTCAGCGTTACATCCGTCGTCGAATCTCGATAGATATGCTTCGGAGTCGGAGCAGAGAGGGCGACGGGATGTGCGTGGCGTCTTCCCAGTTCTGTGACCTCGGTCGGCTCTCGGCTGCCTGCCACGAGAAGAACAAGAGGCATTGCTTGTTTTCGTGTAGGGACGCGCCGTGCCGAGTTGTCCGTGTACCGGAGGGAATAGACCGGTTGGGTTAGGTTGTCCCTGCTCGCCCAGTTGGTAGTTTCGTTAAGCTGCGGCAACTTCCTTTGTTGGAAGGAAACATTAACTGAAACTACTGAGCAAATATTAAGCAAGCAAGTGGTCGTGCCGGAGTGGTTATCGGGCATGACTAGAAATCATGTGGGCTTTGCCCGCGCAGGTTCGAATCCTGCCGACCACGATTTTTTCCATCTTTCTTAGTTTTCGTTTTCAGTTCATTTACTCGGACTGGGCCATTTCGGGCATGAGCTTATTTCTCTTGGGCATGCAGCTGGGCCGTCTTCTCTGTGTGCTTCCTCTCCTGTGAACCCAGAGGTCCTCTCCGGGGGTTTTTTTTTTTACGCAAACATCATCGATCGTTCCGGCCTTTAAAAAACAAAAACTTCCCCGCAAAATAAGAACCATTTTCCACGACTACCGTTCCCTGCACCCCGCACGTGCGACTAACCCTGAGAGATACCAACAAGTAGATTCTAGAAGGAACCAGCTAGCTAGTGAGCTAGCATACTGACAATGGGCTTTTATCCACTCCTAGTTTTCCTTTTTTTTTTTCATTTACTCGGCCTAGGCCATGTCCGGTACCCATTTGCTGCATGGGGTTTTTAGCTGTCCTACCTAACGTTAGGCCGTCTCCTTATTTGCTTCTACGCTTTGTGAACCCAGAGGCCCACCTCCGGATTTGTTTTTTCCACATACATCTTCAATCGTTTCTGGCCTTTGAAAAAGAAACAACTTCCTCGAACTTCCCCACAAAATAAGAACATTTTCCACAACTGACCGTTTCCCGCACGTGCGACTAACCCCGAGAGAAGTTCGGACAACCAAGAAGTAGATTCTAGGAGGAACCAGCTAGCTAGTAGTGACAATAAACCCCGCGGATGAAAATAATAGAGAAATATCACTCTCACGGGCTACAACAAGTCCATCCGCACGCCCTCCGGGCTGGATAACAACATCTGTTATCCATGAAGCGGTAGTTGCTAATCCGCCATGTTTCTTGTATGCTTTGGGCCGGAGCTCCCCTTAGGGTAAGATCCTATCTTAATTTTTCTTGTGTATATAATATTTGTTATTTTTTGCTTAGCGAAATGAACTCTTTGGTCGCATAACCCGACCTTGGATGTTTAAATAGGCAAAGAAAAAGTTTTAGAAAATGCACATAACTTTCATGCTTTAGTTTTTCAATTTGGCATCATCTTTCCGAATCCTTTTGGTGATCTCTAAGGACAAATTTTAGAAAGTTCGAATTTTACCGCATACCACTTCGTGATTCGTCTAATATCCATGCAATTTCTACAAATCAAAGTGTAAATTGAGAACTTGTGCACTCATACAACTATTAATATGTTAGTACCAATAAATATACTAAAATTGTAAAATACATAAAAATAGTAACATACAAAACTTTAAAGTACATAGATATGTTCCTTATGAGTGTCTTACATCCAGCAAGTGATATTCATATGTCTAGATCTTAGTAATTTTTTTTCAAACAAGCGAGAGATTTGCCATTGCTTAGGACTTTTCGACAACATTAAAGCTTAATTATCGATACTACCTTATGTTTATAAATAGTACACTGTTTCAAATAACCAGTTCTTTTACCTTGTGTTGTGCAATTAGATCTTGGTTGTAATCCACAAATAACCGACTAAACTATTTTTACACAATACGAACATAGAGGAGGGGGCATTTGCCCCTCCCCCATGGTTCTAGTTAAACAATGGTATACGATTATGAGTTCGCCTTATCAAACTTTTGAACTGACCTCTGCCACTGCTATGCTTAGTCCAAAGAAATCTAGAGCAACGTCGACTTTTGCATGCATGCATGCAACCAAAACCGGATCCTGGTCGGATAGTAGTATGCCAGACGTTAAGGGTGTGCATGATCTGACGTCTATCCATTCAATGCTAACTAACTATGTATACTCCCACTCGGAAAAAAGAGGTAATAACACCCTTAGTCCCACAAGTTGCACACTAGATGCAGATTAGTCCCATAAGGTTCAGGATACAATTCTGCGGTACCAATACTTGTCAAACCGGGACTACCACGCAATCTCTGTTCGTTACAATGCCACGTTGCAAAACAGATAGCGAAGACATTTATAGGAAGGTTCTTATAGTAATCCCGTTGATCCCATTGACCCCTCACTCTCTCCCTTTGCTCCACTACTCGTGGCGGGAAGGCGAACCCTAGCGACGGTGGCGACTGGCATATAAGGCGTAGTGGGAAGGATGGCGGAGCACGACGAGGGGTCACTAGAGAGCACGGGGAAGTCACTGCACCCCATCACGGAGGTGGACCTCCTGTGCGGGAAGCGGTGGCAGAAGAGGACACTATGCGGGTGGCATACAAAGCGACAAGGCAACGGAATTAGAAGCTCTACGGTAAGGTGATGTTGCTCACTCAATTCTTGCATAGCCGGAGAAGAGGGAAGCCATGGTGGAGAGGATGGGGTGGAGGCCGCTCCTCCCACAAATATGAGTCTAGAGATGCAAATTTGAATCCTCCAGGCTAGGATTGACGTGAGTTTGCCGCCAGAGTGAAGCAACAAGGTCATTTCCCCTCTCCTTTGAACTTGATCTCTGAATTTGAACTCTAAATGTCAACTGTATAGTGCAAGTCTAAATTTGAAATGAATTTTCCTCAGTGTGGCTGCCTAAATTAATGCAATGCTTCTAATGTTTGTAGAAAAGAAGAATAAGGCACACAAGAAGGAGAAGAAGAATGCAGAGTAGAAGGAAGAAGTTATCTTGGTTTGTGTAGTTTTGGTGTAGTGCAATATGTATGACTATGTAGTGAAGTTTGAGAATTAAAGTGTGGTTCTGCCTTGTACTTTGTACTTCTTGTAGTGTGTGCCTTCTGATAAAATATAGTTTCTACCTTGTACTTCATGTGTCCAGTGAAATAAAAATGAAAATTGTGCCTCCAATCTTACATTGTTGATTTGCTTGTGATAAAATGGTAGTCTATGCGTTGCTTGTTTCAGTTTGGAGTATTGTGATGTTGTTGTACATCTTGCAACAATAGAGGTGTGCAAATCTGATGTTGTTGTAATTTTATTTTTGTATAGGACACTTTCAAAGTGGCAACTGCTGATTGTTGATACAATGTTGCTTGTATTATTGAAAATTCAAGCATGAACATGAACTGTTAGGGATTACCCTCTAGGGTGGCCCGATCTTCAGCATTGCAAAAAGGACATCATCCTCATCTTCAACATTGCAGCCACTATCACAAATACTACAATCAGTATCACTAACGCTCTCACCAGCATGCCCTTGCTGTGCAACTATCTCATATATTTGCACTTGCTATGCTACTAGCTCATCTGCCTGATTTTTCTCTTCAACTAGCTCATATGAAAAATCTTCCGCTGCAACTAGCTCATCTACCTATACATGCTCTGCAAAAATCTCATTTGCTGGCACTTGCTCTGCTACAATATCATCCGCTGACATAGATGTCCATGGCATTTTTCTAGGGCTTGATGACACGAGGCAGAATAAGTCCTCCATTGATGATCACATCGTCTCTAAATGTTCTGAGAAAATTATTATGATCTATGAATAAGACAAGTGTCTTATTCATCCTGCTATCTTTAACCATCTCAGCAAAGTCGGCATCCCTCTCAACCGGAACCAAACCATCAGTAATGTCTTTCCCTTGCAAACACCAGTACCCCTGAAGTTTCCCATCCCTCTCACAACCAAGATATCTCAGTATTTCATTTATACTTTCAGCTGACTAACTCTGAGCACTACAATCGTAAAAAATAACAGTAGATGCAGAGACAAAGGATAAGTTCTCTGTTAATCCACAAAAAACCCATTGTGGTCGACTTCCACTCAGAAAAGAACACTACTGCATCCTGCATTGAACACTGCCAAAGAACACAAATAACACATTTAGAGAGAGAACATGGAAGCATCAGACTTGCACAAACATGCACAAAATTCATGCACGGAAACACTCAGACTTGCTTGAACTTGCAAAAAAATCAGACCTAACCAATCATTTCAACTAATCACCTATACAATCCATCTTAAACAGCACACATTATGCACAAAAACAATCAACTTTTCCTGGTTTCCCAAAAATAAACTTAATGTAAAACATTGCACAATGGAGATACAGAGAGGGACAAATAACACCAAGTTGAGATACAAGTTTAGACTTAAGTCGAAGGGAAACAGAGCAATCTTGCTCAATTATACTAATCATCATCTTATCCATCTTCAACAACAATCAGAACGGAATACATCAATGAAATTTGACAACCTAAATTCACAAAAATGAGGTGAAAAAATACTCCTAAACTGCGAGGCAACGCCATAAAAAAAGGGCATGAAATGCTCCCGAACTGCAATTGCTCGAAGAATTCACAATGCCCCACTACTACTGTGCCTTCCTCACTACTCAGAATCCCTAATCACATCCTGATTGTCCGCCTCCTCGTAATCCCACGAAAAATCGAACGATCTCGATCATGCGCAGTTTGGGAGAACAAGTTTATTTGGCATACCATAGTTGGGCGAATCTTCATTCCAGTCGCGGCGGTGCAGGTCGGGCGGCATCTCGCCGAGAAGGCGGCTGAGCCTGCATCCTCGGCGGCCACGGCAGGAACATCGAAGAAGGACGACGAAGGAAACTGGGACTACGCGGCGATAAATTAGCTACACTGCGCGCAAGGCGGTTGCCACACTATTCTTTTTGGACGCCCCTTGCAGAACGCGTGGAAGGACCCAACCGCTTGATTTCATTACAATAAGAACCTTTCTTTAAAAATGTCTTCCGGTGTGTGTTTTATTTGCAGCGTGGCACTATAACAGACCAAGACTACGTGGTAGCTCCCGTTTGACAAGTTGCTGTACGGTGGAAGTGCATCATGCAACTTGTGAGACTAATCTGCACCCAGTGTGCAACTTTGTGGGACTAAGGTGTTATTACCTTAGAAAAAAAGTAGGTATACTCGTATTAGTAGCAGTATAGCAGTATACTGTTCAAGGACTGAACTGTCAGCAGTAATTTACCTGTCAGTCCTGAATATTAGGCTTGTCCCTGACGACCGGACCTTTCAACCTTGAACGAATCACGAAACGGTCCACGATCGACTAAGATGCATGTTGAGAGCAAGGTTGTGAAAATCCGTCCTACTACAACACGTCGGACCGTTCACCGCACGTGCCCATCCTGACCGAAAATTCCACCACGAGAGATCTTCGGACGACAAAGCTAGTTGCCAGAACAATGGAATCCCAAGGACTCCATGCTGCGATTTCGGAAGCTTAAACCCCGTGCACGAAAATGACGTGACTTCCGTTTTGTGGAACGGAGGATTGTGAGCGTGCTCTCATGTGGTCCGGTCCCAAGAGAAGGCCCGGAGAGCAAGATCGAGGCTGCAGCACCGATTCTACTCCTCGTTTGGTTTGATAAATTGATTGGTTTCACTCATTTGGTTGATTGCCTTGACATGACATGTCCGTTCCCTGCTAGATGTTCAGCTCACCGTGTCCAGTCCAGGGGCAATACTGAAACTAGTGCTAGTCCAGGACTCTCCCTGTCGACCGGACCTTCCAAGTTCCAACCTAATGTGACAGCGGATGTAGGCACGTCGATCCGCCGCTGGTCAAGTACTACAGCAGGAAAACTAATGGATCTCATTTAACCTCCGTCCTCCATCCCGCGGTGTGCCTGCCTGCCTGCGGATTGCGACTTGTCACGGCCGCGACTTGAGAAGCTTCTGCCTGCCGGACGTCATTTTCAGCGATGTGGACTGAAGAAAAAAAGGCCTTGGCTCAGCATATAGCAAATGCGCACGAGTCGTAGATATGCGGCCATATCATATGCGATCCGGTCAAGGAGTTCTCGAGCAAGTGACTGCGCTAAACCACTCAGCAGTCGGAGGAAAAGGACGTAGAATGGCGGAGGATAAAAGAGCCTCAGCCAGCGTTCCCTACGAACGAACGCTGTCGAGGCCAGCTTGGACAAAGTGACGACGAACGATTGACCCGACCGCTCTGCCGCCGGCACGTGCTTGACCAGTCCATCGCGCATGCACGCGCTCCTCTGTCGTCGTCGCGGCAGCAGATAAAAACAATACAGGATGAAGAGAAGCCCAGCGCGTCGCGGGCAGCCTGTCAGGCTGCTTCCGCTTCCGCCCGGCTTCCTCCATCGTCCAGGGCGCCACCCGCTAAAACGGCTGGGTTTGCTTCTGCCAGTATAGCTCTTGTGCAATGTGCACGACAAACAACCACCCATTATTCGGAACCGTACTATACTATTAACCCATTACAGAACACAAACACCAGGTTTAATACAACGTGAACACACATGTAAAACGTTTATCCAAGAGTGGATAGACAAAGTTTATCTTAAGTCCCCGTTTCTGAAAAAAAAATAGGACGTTGCTACGTAGCGACCCGTCTGACGAAGTTAAAACCTGTCAGACAGTTGGATAGGAATCGCACAAGATTTTTGATTAGCCAGCTCAATTCAAATACGAAAATTCAATATATTTTCTAGGTCAAACCATTTATCCGAATTAAGATCAGTTTTCACCATTAGGCTAATCGTGACGAGATCTTCAAAACTAAAGCCAATGTTCGTATGTTCTGATAACTTATTTTGACCAAAAGTTATCCACCCGTAACACGTGAGTTATCCAGGCTTCAACATGCAAGTTACCCGTCCAATAATATCCAATAATATGTAAGTTATCTACCACTATAAAATTACCCAAGGGCGGGAATTTTTTTATATCCAAAAGTTACCTATCAGTATCGCAAGAGTTATCTAGGTTTCAACATATAAGTTACCCACCCAATAACATGTAAGTTATCCACCACTACAAAAATTTACCCACGGATAGAATAAAAAAGTTATTCTAGCGGCTCGGCCTCGTCGCTCGTCACCGCTCTCGCAACGTACGAACGATTCAAGCCTCCAAAGGCTGCCGCGTCGAACATCAAAAACAATTCTTTAAAGCAACTAAATTTAAACTTCTTTTGCATACGATATAAATAAATAGGGTTGTTATGCCCCACCCACCTGCCACACTTAGTCATAGACTCATAGTGAACAACGTAATGAATAACCAGTAGTCTAGCGGCTCGGCTTCGTCGTCCGTCGCCGCTATCGTGGCGTACTGATGACGAAGTCTCGAAGGGTTTTAGGCTACCAAGTCGGTACCCTAACAACTAAGCTACCGCGTTCCAATTAAACTTGTTTAACATGTATGCGAGAATGCCTCCCAACACGTTTATATGATGGGTAACTTATGTACTACAAGGTGAATAACTTACATATTATGACATGCATAACTCACGTGTTTAGGGTGGATAATTTTTTTGTCAGAATTTTTTCCATCGAAACATATCAACATGAGATCTAGTTTTAAAGATCTCGTCGCGACTAGTCCAACGGTAAGGACGGATCTTAAATTGGACAAATGGTTTGATCTACAAGACATTTTAAATTTTCGATATGATTTTACAGCACGCCTTCACACCTCCTGCCAGGTTTTGCAAATTAGCTACCGGTCTATGAATAGAATTCCAAAAAATAGCACATATATGTTTTTCTAAAGTTAAATAACATCTAATTTGACAAAAACAATCAATATCTACAATACCCGATTACTAAATATATTTTCGTATGACATCTAAATATCATTACAGCAGTTGACGGTCTTTTCTATTAAACTGGTCAACACTTATGTTTTCTCTCTTGAAAAGGAGGACGCACGGGGCCTTTGCATCAGTTGAGGCATACAGCCATATATTGTCGATAGTTAACTTGGTAAAAACTAACATTGCTTGATCCTTTTTTAAACAACCGACACACTTTATTGATCTAACACAACCAAATCGTTCATTACATCACTTGACACACTTTATTGATCTAACACAACCAAATCGTTCATTACATCACTTAACACAGAGGGAGGTGGATCACCATCCAAAGAAAAAAATACTATCGGAATCAAAAAATAGTCTAGCTAAGTTGTGCGCCGCCTTGTTTGTCCCTCTTGGACATTGTTTGATCCTAGAAAAACTCGTATGCCTTCTTTCCAGGAGCAGACGAGTATTCCCTTCGGTGTTGGCATTGGCTCGCACCATAAGAATACTCGAGTGGGTCTCTACAACCATTAAGCTAGCCAATTAAAGAATAATTAGTTCTCTCTACATTATGTTAATTCGGAAGAAAAAAATCACAAATATATCTAAATAGATGGATTTAGTGGAACTACTTGCAAGTTTGGATTGCTTGTTAGATATATGTGGTCTAAGAGCATTTCTAATTAGCAATAGAAGAGAATGTCATGATAGATTGAATCCTATACTAATCGAAGAAACACATTTTGTTGTGTTGTATGAAAACATATGTATCGAGGGATTGTAAACCTTCTATAGACACCTGCGTGACGAAGAAAGCTTCGTATACTTTTCACATCTCGTGGAGGTGGTAATCTTTCTATTGCTTCAATTTTTGTTGTTCACTTCTATATGTTTACCAGATATTTTGTGCTCAAGTACTAGGCTTCCCGTTACCATAAAGCGGTACTTCTCCCAATTCAAAACAAGCTTAGTATCCTAGCGTTGCTGCAAAACTTTGTAAAGATTATCGAGACAATATTTAAATGAAGTTTCTTAGACGGAATAGTCGTACATGAACACCACCATTATTTATTCTAGAAAGTCCGTAAATATAGCAGTGATACATCTCTGAAAAGTTGCGGGAGCATTGCCTAACAAAAATGCATACGATGATAAGCATGCATACCAAAAGGACAAGTGAAAGTTGTTTTAAGTTTGTCATCAAGATAAATAGCAATTTGTAAGAAACCGGAATACCCATCTAAGTAACAAAAGTAGGAATGATTAGCAAGCCTCCCTAATGTTTGATCTATGAATGGTAGTGGGTAATGATTCTTTCTAGTCTCTTTATTCAGTTTTTTGAAATCAATGCACATCATATATCCAACAACAATTCTACTAGGAACTAGTTCATTATTCTCATTAGCTAATACCATAAATCTTCCCTTCTTAGAAACACAATGGACTAGGCTTACCAATATGTTTCTGCCACATGATATATTGTACCTTGGGTCACGCCACCTCTACTCTTTTGGGCCTCGTGGCCCTTCTCTTGAGGTTCCAAAGCCCAAGGTCCTTGTTGCAGTGAAAAAGTTGCGAATTATTTTTTCCGATTTAATTTTAGGTGAAAATAGACAGAGAGAAGACCTTTGCTAAAAACAACGTTAGATTCAGCAGTTTTATTCAAGTATGGTGAGACAGAAAAGTAGATACATTTGGGATGTATCACACTCTCACTCGTTCAAATATATCCTATTATGTTCAACAAGCTTGCTTATACATGCATCACCCTCGTGTTCCTCATCTTTCTCATATCAAAATAATTCTTCGGTGTCTCAGTCGCACTTTTAATCATAGCTTACTACTCAATTCTTCTTATTCTACAAGCTTTACAGTTTATTCTGATACATACTGGACAGGTTGTACAAAAGGTCGATGGTTTACATCTAGATTTTGTGTTTATTTAGGTGATAATCTTATTTTTTTTGTCCTCTAAAAGGCAGGTTACAGTTTTCAGGACTTCAGCTAAAGACAAAGTATTAAATTTGTTGCTCATTCTGCCGTAGAAGCGGTTTGGCTCCGTCAACTTCTTGTTGAGCTTCATCGCCTCATCGAGCGTTCCACCATTGTCTATTATGACAATATGTCTGGAGTCTACATGGCGTCTAATCCAGTTTTGGATCGACGTACCAAGAATATAGAGATTGACATCTACTTTGTACACGAGAGAGTTGCTCTTGCTGAGATCCGTGTTCTTCATGTACCGACTAGTGCACAATTTGCTGCTATCTTCACCAAGGGCCTTCCGACGTCATCCTTCACTGATATTATACGCTCTAGTCTTAATATCATGACATGCCAAACGTTGATACTGCCAGGGAGAGTATCAGATATTTATTTGAGTTGGTTACGGATATTACCTAAAGTCGGTTTGCCTACACCCTAACGTGAGATCCTGACGCATGGCTTAATAGGATTGATAGGATACTCATACCAACAAGTTACAACTTTTTTTCCGGAAGCTCATCTGAAAAGAATTTTTAGGTTAAACGTGTTTGGTCTAGAGCAATTTGAGGATGGGTGACCGACCGGGAAGTGAGTCCTAGATGCGCATGAGTGATGACAAAAGCGCAGGAAAGATCTTATTATTCTCTCCAAATATCATTAGACATCATGTCTGACGGTTCTCCGCACGTGCGACTTACCACGAGAGATAAGTATATTCTAGCAGGGACCAACTAGTGAGCTAGCGCATCGAATCAAAAGGAATCTTCAGAACCCCATGTTTTGATTTCAGAGTGACGAATGATAAAGCAATGTCACTCTCGACTGAATCTTAGTCCTGCCCTGGCTTGGCTTGTCCCCGTCGACCGGACCTTCCAAACCTCGCGCTCGCGGACGACGAATTCCATCGTAAAATGGTCTACCATCAACTAAGATATTGAGAACGAGTTCCGAAAATCCATCCTATAGGACACAGTCGGACCGTTCACCGCACGTGCCACTCCTGACCGAAAATTCCACCGCGAGAGATCCTCGGGACTGAAGTTTCATCAGTGATTAACCTGCCTGCAGGTAAGCGTCCATTCAGCGCTCTGAAACGTTTTAGTCGGGCATGTCCCTGTCGGCTGGAGCTCCCAACCTCGCGCTCGCCGACGGCGATGAGAGTCCCTCGGACTCAGTCCAGCTAGGCGGTTATGGCAGGCCAGCAAGATAGCCGCGGTCGCGATGTGACAGCGCGCGCACATCGATCCGGCGCCGGTCAAGCACAGCGGGAAAACTAATGGAGTCCATCCCGCTGTGCCTGCTGCGGTGCTGCCTGCGGATTGCGACTTATTATCACGACCGCGACTTGAGAAGCTTCTGTATGCGCAACGTCATTTTCAGCGATGCGCTACTGAGTCCTATAAATATTCGGCATATTATATTATGGCTGGCTACGGTCGTTGTTCCATCTCCACGCCGAAGTGGTAATTGCAATTTCTGCTATGCTTACTTAGTCCAACTGCGTGGTCCCGTCTATCCGAGGAGACATCCAGAGCAAGATCGAGGTTTCGCAGGCAAGCAGGACAGGATCTCAGTCGGATAGCGGTACGGCCAGAGGTTAAGGGTGTGCATGACCTGTCATCTTTCCGTTTCGTGCTAATTAACTACGTATATATACTCCTATTAATAGCAGTGCTGGTCAAGGGCTGAACTGTCAGCCTGCAGGCAAGCGCTCTGAATATTTAGTCCAACCTCGCGCTCGCCGACGACGAATCAGGAAATACGACTGAGATGTTCGAGAACAAGTTATGAAAATCTGCCCTAGGAACACGTCGGACCTTTCACCGCACGTTCATTGCCTTGGCATGTCCCTGTCAACCGGAGCTTCCGACCTCGCGCTCGCCGCCGACGACGATGAGACTCCCGCGGTCCAGCTAGGCGGTTATGGCAAGCCAGCATGCAAGATATATATATATAGCCGCGGTCGCGATGGATGTGACGCGCGCGCGCACGTCGATCCGATCCGCAGGCAGCTGGTCAAGTACTACAGCAGGAAAACTAATGGATCTCATTTAACCTCCGTCCTCCATCCCGCGGTGTGCCTGCTGCGGTGCTGCCTGCCAGCCTGCGGATTGCGACTTAGGCCCAGTTCTTTTGGCTCCAAGCTTATGCATAAGCCACTCTATCAAGAGCTGTCCAGAAAAACTGTAGTTAAAATAAGCTGTCCGGAAACTGTAGTCTAGTTCTTTTCGGCTTCTCTTGTGCTAGCTTATTGCGTGAGTTATATCATGAAAGGTCTGTAATACTCTTGGGATGAGTTTGTACTCTGATTAACTGTTTGAAGACATTTTATATTGTTTTTCGCATATGTTATCACAAAGTAGTTATTTTTTCGAACATGATGAAGTGATAAATATTTACAATTAAAATAGGAGGTCATTGGTAGTTCATTTCAACTCAAATTTAAGGACGGATCTTGCAACATATTCTTCCCAAAAATATATACGAATAGAGTCTAATAATTTTAAGGAAAGACACTCATAGCGATAGCATCGCGGATCCCTTTCATGTAATTACCATCATCTTCAGGTGGCGCACTAGGATATGAAGCACTCTCCTCTAGAACATACGATCCACTATCAAACATGTCGAAATGTTGATCACTTAGGTTGCTCTCACGAATGTAGTTGTGCAGACACATGCAAGCAGTAATTATCATCTTTTGGTGATCAGTTGGTCTACGGGGTATGCCCTGAAGCATTAGCCATTTCATTTTGAGAATACCAAAGCATCGTTCGATGGAGTTTTGTGCTGCTGAATGACGATGGTTAAAATTCTCTTCTCTCCCCCTTGGAGGATGATTTTGGAAGTCAGGAACATGGTACCAAGTAGTTTTGTATGGCGCTAGATAGCCATTTCTGTTCGGGTATCCCGAAGGTAGTATTTTCCTGCTGTGATATGAAAAAGTTAGCTCATACTAGATGTGAGGAAACATTCAGTTAGAAAAGTGTACACAAAGGATTACCTGCGGGTGGGTGGGGATAGTGGGGATATGACACTTGAGCATCAGACAATACACGTGTGTCATGAACTGATCCGGGCCATCCAGCAACAACAAAAGTGAATCTCAAATCAAAATCACAAATTGCCATCACATTTTGACTAGTATAACCGTGCCTGTTCATGTGTTGTATCTCTAGACGATTTGGCACAATCACTTTAATGTGTGTTCCATCTCTAGCCCCAATGGCATCCTTAAAATGCGGCCAAAATCTTGTAGTTTGAAGTTGGGGAATCTGACGGGGGCGATGCGGGGATGGTTTTCCCGGTGGCACGGCGGCGGGGCTGGCGGCCGGCAGCGTCGGCTGGGCTGTGGCGGTGAGGGCGGCGGGAGTGGGGAACCCTAGCTCTAGCTAGAAAGGAGAAAAGAAAACAAGCCCGTGCGTGTGTGTTCTTTGTTCAAGAAAAAACTCGGATTCGAGTTTCAGCTGTGCGGTTGCAATAGCACGTAAATAACATGAAAATGAGGGACATCGTTATATACCGATTCGATGGTTCTGCGGGAAGCTGCGGGAAGCTAGGGTAGTGCAGCTTCCCCCAATCGTGAAGGAATCCTTGAAGCCGGCTGCCCAAAAAAACGGCTTAAAATCCAGTTCTTTTGGGCTTAGGCTTCTTTTCACCGTTAAGCTGTCTAGAAGCCCAGAAAGAACTGGGCCTATTATCACGACTACGTGCGCGCTCTCCTCTATCGTCTCGGAGGATAAAAACAAGACAGAGAATCATAAGGATGACGATCTTTGGGCCCGATCTTGGTCTAGGCGGTCTGGCTCGGCCCCGCCGCCTCCGATGGGATTGGCAATCGGCTCGTGACGAGGGTGTCTGCATCGACACCTCGCTTGCTAGAGCGTGGCGGTGGGACCTTAGCGGGCCCGTTTGGGTCCGTCCGGGCCTATGGTGATGACCAAGAGGGCTGCGGCGGCGGTGGTCTACGTGGTGCAGCGTGGCGGCGGGGACTTTACGGGCCCTACGGGGCCTGGCCGGGCCGTCCTGGTCTAGTATGTCCAGGCTGCCGCGTCCGGTCAGTATCCGCCCCAGGCGGTGGAGGAAGTCCTCCAGGTGGCTGTTGCCAATCTCCGGATGCAATGGCCTGGTGTGCTCTTGTCGCGGCGTCCGGTCGGATACCACAATCGCGGTGGAGGCTGTTCCCTGTCATGGTGATACGGCGATAGAAAATACCATCAATATCAACAGTACCCAATCAATACCATAAAAATTCTAGCTCTGCCACATCTGCATGCCCTCAGTACTGTTATCCATGAAGAGGTAGTTGCTAATCTACCATGTTTTTGTTATGCTTTAGGCGCGGAGATCCCCTTAGGGTAAGGTAGGACAGTCGCCATATATTAATTTCTTGTGAAAAATTATATATGTAGGCATTTCTCTTGTGTAAATAATATTTGTTATTTTTGCTTAGTGAAACGAACTTTTTGGTAGCATAAAACAAATTTGGATGTTTAAATAGGCAAATGAAAGCTTTGATAAATGCACACAACTTTCATGCCTTGGTTTTTTTATTTTCAAACATCTTCATGAAGCCTTTTGGTGATCTCTAAGAACTGGACTGACATGGAATTTTTTTGAGAAAGTTCAAATTTCACCGCAGGCGACTTCATAATATCCATGCAATTTCTACACATCAAAGTGTAAATGAAAAACTTGTGCACTTATACATCTATCAATTTGTTAGTACCAATAAATATATTAAAATTTTCAAATACATAAAAATAGTAGCATAAAAAACTTCAAAATAGATAGATATGTTTCTTACGAGTGCGCTACATCAAGCAAGAGGTATTCATAAGTCTTGATCATGGTAACATTAAGAAAGATTTTAAAAAATCTAGATATTTACCATTGCTTCGGAATTTTTGACGGCACTGAAGTTAATTATCGGTATGATTCAGGTATTCAAGTGTGTTGGTATTACCTTATGTTTATAAATAGTACACCAAATAACCAGTTTTTTATCTTATGTTATGCAATTAGATCTTGGTTGTAATCCATGAAATAGCCAACGAAACTTATAGGCAATACAAACATAAAGGAGGGGGGCATTTGCCCCCTCCCCATGGTTCTAGTTAACCAATGATATATAATTATAAGTTCGTCCTACAAATTTTTTAAACCGTCCTCTGCCACTTCTATGCTTAGCCCAACTGTGTGCTCCGGTCTATCGGAAGAGAAATCTAGAGTAAGGACAAGTTTTGCAGGCAAGCAAAATAAAATCGAGGTAAGATAACTTAACACCCAGAAGTTAAGGGCGTTCATGATCCATCTATCTGTTCCATGCTAACTTACTACGCATACTCCTATTAATAGGAGTACTATGTCATGGACCATGTGGGAAGCTTCACGTGATTGCATGGGCTGTTTTTAGGAGGGAGCCACCTACCCAAGTTCTAGGGACAGAAGGAAGCTAGTAGATGTACTTAAAGGGGAGCAAGACAAACGATCGGGCATCGAAGAACCTGAACCCGGATGGAGAACCATGGCAAGGGAGGACGACCTCTTCTTCCTCCTGATATCTATCCCCTGTGTATATCCTACCTCTTCTACTAGCTCCTTGTACCAAGAACTACCTTATTAGATCCTATAATCTTCCCTCTAGGAGTGACAATATCAAGTGGGAACATAACATATTGTTCAAGGATTTCACTGTCAGCGGTAATTTACCTGTCATGCCTGAATATTAGTCCCGCCCTGGCATCGCCTTTCCCTGTCGACCAGACCTCCGTGCCCGTACTGATGCACGTTAAGACTTCTCGAGTCTCGAATCATAAGGCCTTCAATTAGATATTTGCTTGATTTGTTCCAATCTGGTCATAAATGGCCTTGGATCCTTTCAAAAGTGTCCAAAATCTAAAAAAACACATAAAAACTACAAGGTTTTGCTAACTTGCGATATTACAGTTAGTTGAAAGACAAAAACCAATGAAACCAAGTGAAAACTAATGGAAAATCCCCGGTAAAAAGTGTTATAATTTGGAGCTATCATTTTCCTGGTAAGATGCTAGGTGACAGTGGTGCTCTTCATTTTGTCTGGCAGGAGCATGATATCTTGGCAATTGTTGACAGTGTGAAGGCTGGCAAAAACGGTGTGGTTGTTTACATAGACCATGATGATACTTTTGGAGGATTTCATCTTGATGATGTAGCAGCATATGCATCTATAGAGCTCTCTTCAGTGATTCTTACTCCATAAAAAGTACACCAGCAATATAAGGAGGCTAATGGTCAAGTATATGATGTTCCTATTGATGCTGATGCTGCAGATGAGAGAAGAAATTTCAGAGATAGAGAGTGCACATTGATGGAAGAGGCCAAGAAGAAATGTAAATCTCTTGACATAGATATGAAGGAGAGAGGGAAGCAAATTGTAGAGGATGAAGATGACGAGCTGCAGTTACAAGAACCAGATTTAGATGATGAAGATGTGAAGTAGAATTTCCATCCATTTTGTGAAGAAGACATGTTGAATCTAATATTCAGAATTGCATAGTCATTTGCAAGCATTGATATAGTCAGGAAAGCTATCAAAGAGTACATGTACAAGCAAAGATCAGATAAAAATGCCAAAAAATGACAAAACAAGGATAGTTGTTGTTTGTGTTGGAAATGCTGATGAGAAGAATAAAGCTCCATTTACTTGCACAATGAGGGCTTCATATGATTGTAGATCAAGGCGTGTGCTTGTCAAGCATGTGTCGTTATAACACACTTGCACCAGGAAATTAAAAGTCAGTGCATTCACTTCTACTTTTCTTTTTGAAAAGTACATAGTTTGAGAGCTGATGACAAAATGACAATGAAGAACTTTGCTAGGATCCCAACATTACCATAATGCATGATGTTAGTGTTATTGCAAATTTGACCAAGTTTTTAGAATAAATTATTAACATGTACTCTATAAAATTGATATCACTCGATACCTCTTGAAATATTTTCATATGATATCTGCATAATATTATAGTACTTCCCCTGTCCTGAAATATAAGGCGCGTAAGCATCAGTCAAATATCAATGTTTTTTAAGTTTGATCAAATTTATACACAAAAATATGAAATTTTTAACTAAATGCTACCTGATACAAACTTCGCACTTCCCAAATGATACCTGTCGACCTTCAAATCGCAAAAAACTATCAGATCGAAAAACGAGTTATCGCAAAAAGCACTGATTCGTGTTTAATCATGAAATTGACACCGTTTCTGATAGGTGGGTCCATTTGTTAGGGCTAAATTGATGACGTGGTGTGGGTCCCACTTGTCAGCCGAATTAAAAAAATCAAAATATATGTTTTACACTACGGGCCCCTTCACCACCCTTAAAAATAGTCAAAATATCAAAAAAAAAAGGAAAAAAGTGGGGCAGTGTTGACCCAGCTCCCCCATCCCCGTCGTGAGGCACTGCCTCCATCGCCGCCGCCCTCCCCTCCCTCTCTCCCATGGCCTCCGCCGCCCCCTCCCTCTCTCCCATGGCCCCCACCACACTCCGGCGACCCCCTCCCACCGTCACATCCCCTCTCTTCTCTACCTCCCGCTGGCGGTAGAGGAGGCACGTCGACGGCCGGGCCCCGGCAGGCCAGGGCTGGAGGTCGATGGGGACAGGGGCACGTGCGAGGCTGGAGGTGGTCGCGAACGGCGGCGGAGCTCCGGCCAGAGGCGAGGAGGACGTGGTGATGGCAAGGGAGGGCCAGGCCGCGGTGGCGCCGGGGCCGGAGGTCGACGGGGACAGGGGCATGTGCGAGGCTGGAGGTGATCGCGGATGGCGGCGATGCTCCGGCCAGAGGCGAGGAGGACGTGGCGACGGAGAGGGAGGGTACGGCGGCGGTCAGAGATCCTGGCGGTCTGCTTCGCTAGGCTCGAGGCGGCGGTGGGTGCTGGTCGGGGCCGAGCGAGGAGAGGGTGTGTGCTGCCATGGACGAAGAGGGACGGGGACTAGGGCTGCCGGCTCGCTGACGATAGGATCTCCGACAGCGGGAGGCGGGCCAGGCGACAGAGGTCTCACGCGGAGGAGGGAGGTGACCGCGGCATTTTTTCTTTTGATATTTTGACTAATTTTCTAATAGAGCTGACAGGTGGGGCCAGTCCATATCGGCAACTTTTCTCCTTATATGTAGGTCTGGCTGTCAGAATCGGTGTCAATTCGTGATTAAACGTGGATCAGTGCTTTTTGCGACAACTCGTTTTCGATCTGGTAGATTTTTGCGATTTGAAGGTCGACTGGTATCATTTGGGAAAATTGACATGTAAAGTGGTAGTTTTATACTATCAACTCCCAGATGAGCGAGACTGGTGCTCCAATTGATGTGCAGATGGATATTTCCTCGACATGTAAGTTGTAATTGAACCTGTTCGTCTAATCTTCTATTTAAATCATAGCAGATTGGTTTGATTTACTGGCACTAAGTTCTAGACGATGATGTGCAATTTTGTGAAGCATATGCGAAGTTATAATGTGATGAATTTTTCGCAAACCCGCTGGTGTGAATAGATTCATTGTACATTTTGTTATTAGGGGAAGAAATTGGCAGCGGCCGGTGGTGGCGCTTGATTGTTGGAATTGTCCATTGTGTCCATTGATTGTAGAGAAGACGGTTCTAGTAGTGGCATGGACATTTATTTTCCCATATGTTAATCTTTCGTATGATGCCATTTCTAATTTACAGTTGCTCACAATATTATTTTGTGTACCAAGACTTCCATTTTATTATATTACCTACCTATTTATTTCAAAATTGAAGTAGCAATTAAGCATTCTCAGTTATAAATCATTGACAATGAGGTCAATTGATAAAAAAAAGGGTATAAACCTGCCTACCTGGTTGCCTTTAACTGGAATGCTATTGTGTCGGCTCATGTGCCTTTTTTTGGGAATCAACTTTGGATCATATGAACAGCTGGTTATCTGTATGAACTATCATTTTATTCTTTAGGGAAACTGTCATTCATTCTTCTAGGAAAAAACATTATTTTTACAGCAACAACACTTTTTTCTTGATATGATGATAAATATGTCGACACATGGTGGAATGTTAGTTCTTATTCTTGCATGTTAATTAGTTGTGTGATTCCTGTTGGCTATTCAATGCAGATAAAATCACTCATCGTCTGTTATTTGAGATACATGATAAAACCTGATAGGATAGTGTGAACTACCTACTGTTGCATGTCCAACAAGTACCCATCAAAGTCAGCTAAGTTAGAAATTGATGGAGGCGATCCAACTGCAAAAGGTTGGTAGAAAAGAGGTCCTAGCTCCGAGCTATTAGTCTTATTTATTTAGTTGAAAGTCTGCTTTGCTTCTAGGAGATTGCATTATCATTAGGAAGTGAAGATATGTGTCTCCACTCCTTGCTTGCTTGATGCCCTCCCCTCCCAGGCCATCATCTCTGTCCAGATCTGGGAGCCACCCTGATCTTGCCCCCTCCTCCTAATGCCTTGTTGATTAATTCAAGTTCCACTATTCTGGGAGAGGAACTGTATCCGGAAGTTGCAGGTCAAGCATTCTTTGTTCAGGTTACGGAGGGAAAATATTGTTTAGTTCAGCTCATGCATTTTTCTTTGATTTTATTTTCAGTTGTGGGTATCTACTGGATTTGTTTCCGATTGCCTATTGGTGTTCTCAGCGGGGGGATGGAGAGCGGGGGGATGGAGACTTCAGGGAGTTGGGTTCCATTCTCATAAAGAAGTGGAAGTAGGAGATGTATGTGCATCGGTTATCGAGAGTGATTGGGATCTAGGCAGAGTGATCAAACTGAGTTAATTTGGCATTTTCAGTTTGTTAGCTCAGTTGATAAATTTTGTTTGCAGCTGGGCTGTTAGCTTGATATATATTTCTTTTTGCCCGGCTCAATGAACATGTGTTCTTAACTGGGTATCTATTTTGTTTTACTTGTTTGTTGGGTTCCTGATGCGTCTTCATACAGTTGAAGCATTTCTTAGCAACTCCTGATTTTTGTGGTTTGTCTATGTTTGGCTCTACCGTGAATCCCTGTTTATTTGTAGCACATATTGATGTCTTATATGTTTTTATTTCATGCTCATCTCTACGTGAACCTTTCCTGGTAGATTGTACTGACCATGATGTCTCAGATGGTGGCATGGAGGATTCTGTGTTACACGTGTTCTCCTTCGTTTGGAACTGTCCTCTTGCAAGAGGTCATCCATGAAGGATTTTGCATCGAAAACAAAAAGGAAATCCAAATGGTAGAAGTTGTAGTAGTAGCCTTTTTTTATTCATCAGAGTAGTGCTACTTCAAGCATTGATCATAATTGACTCATGTCCTGTTAGTGTACACCTACTAGGTTTATTCCATTGGTGTAAGTGTTGTTTTTAAGCTCTTAAACTTGTGCACACATATATATCACACCTTTAAGTAACAACAAACTCAGCTATACTACCTTTTTTTTCCTTCAACATGCTTAGAGTTCCTATATTTTGTTCCCTTTCTCATCTGATCAGATATCTAGCAACAGAATGTAATGAGACCATGATGGAACGAAAAAGGTGGCGCAAATGAGAGGAAACCCACAAAGAACGGAGATGGCACGGCAAAGCGCGCGAGGTCCTTCTAGTACTCCCATTAATATTTCGAGGACTGAATTGTCATCAGTAATTTACCTGTCGGCCCCGAATATTAGTCATACCATTGCTTCCCTGTCCTGTCGACCGGACCTTCCGACCTCGTTCTCGCCGGTGACGAATCACGAAGCAGTCCATGACTGAGAATTTCTGAAAATCCGTCCTACGACACGTCCATCGGAGGACCGTTCACCGCACGCCCCACTCCCGACACCATGAGAGATCCTCAGACGGCAAGCGATTATATAGCAAGCTTAAACCCCGTGTACGGAGATGATAGAGAAATGGCACTCTCTCTCGGTCTTTTGAACGGAGGATTGTCAACGTGCTCTCGTGGTCCGGTCCGAGGAGAGGCCCAGAGTAAGATCGAGGTTGCAGCACAGAAATCCAACTCCTCTTGTTTGATGAATTGATTGATTTTACTCATTTGGTTAATTGCCTTAGCATGTCCGTTCCCTGCCAAATGTTCAGCTCACCATGTCTAGAGGCAATACTCCTATTACTAGCACACTCCATGGTACTACCCTCTCCATTTCGAAATATAAAACGATTTAGCTTTTGTGAAAAGAAATGTATCTAGACGTCTTTTATACGTAGATTCACTCCAAACCTACGGCAACTAAAAGCTATATTCATTCGCTTCATAAGAGTTAAAACATTTTATATTTTAAAACAAAGGGAGTAGTCCGGACTGAAAGTTTCAGCAGTTTCTAACCTCTGAATGTTCTAGTCGGGCATGTCCCTGTCAACCGGACCATCCAACCTCGTGCTCGCCGACGACGATGAGACTCCCGCGGTCCAGCTAGGCGGTTATGGCAGGCCAGCAAGATAGCCGCGGCCGCGATGTGACGCGCGCGCACACGTCGAACCGCAGGCAGCTGGTCAAGTAGAGCAGGAAACTAATGGATTACAGTTAACCTCAGTCCACACCCCGTTGTGCCTGCTGCGGTGCTGCCTGTCTGCGCCATGCGGATTGCGACCTGTCACGACCGCGACTTGAGAAGCTTCGGCCGATCGTCATTTTCAGCGATGCAGTACTATATCGACTGAAGAAAAAAGGCCCTGGCTGACTGACTGGTGCAGTATATAGTAATGTGCACGAGCTCTAAATAGGATGATCCGGTCAAGGAGTTGTCGAGCCACTGACCGCGCTAATCCACTCAGCGATCAGTCTTCATATATTAGTGCTTAATAGACTGGACTAGTCAGGCTAAGGACATCTCCACGGGCACAACCTAAGCCGCCGAACGCGTCCGCGCGAAACGTACGGAACATGCGGAACATGCGCGGCCTCTCTAGCGGCACGACCCATATAGACCAACGCGTCCGGCTCGATCCAACAGTCCAACAAAATTTGCGTTGCAGATGCATCAGGCGAGGGCATGTCCTCCCGCGCGTGCCACTAACCCATCCGTCAGCGACCGCTTAGCGCGGCAGCTGGCGGCAGCCTGACCATTCAAGCGCTGGCGGCAGCCTGACCGGCGTCACCGTTCGCCATTAATACGGACGGGACGACAGCCTGACTAAGACATCCTAAGTTACCACGCTGGCATTAATGTCCAAGGCGCGAGAACCTGCACGCATTTGCACGGACAGAGCCTACATAAGCCAGCCCTTGCGTCTGTCGGTGCCGCACTTCCCACCTCTTGCCATCGCCAGATACACCCCTCCCAACGCCGCCACCACCGCCATGGCCACCACCAATGATGAAGACGCCGGGCTCGATGAAGAAGGCCAAGAATGACCATGAGGAAAGTGGATCCGGCTCGAGCCACCAGCGCAGGCAGGGAGCTCCCGCCCCTGCTGGCCTGCCGGCCTTCCTTCGCGGCTTCGTGCCGCCGCCTCTACGGCCCTAGGACTTCGTCCACCAGCACGCCGTGCGCTAGGTGGAGGAGCCCCGCCACGATCACCGCTACTTCCGCCTGGTGGAGTGCGAGCGGCGATGGAGGGAGGGAGCATGCATCGCCCACCACGATGTCTCCCTCCCCACGAGCTGGCACCTCAACCGAGAGCGGGTCTCGGTGCCGCCCGTGCCCAAGGAGGGCAAAGGGCTGGATGAGGAGATCCGCAGCTGCATCCGCAGGCTCCCACCGGCCCTCTAGTGGGATCGCGGCTACCAGTGCTAGGACTTCTGGAAAGAATTCCTGGCCTGGAAACACAAGGCACGACGCGTGAGCACTTACCGCGGCGAGTTCTAGCTTTGGGAGGTCTACGATGTCTCCGCCTTCAACCCCGACAACGACGGCGCCATCAACTACTCCGATGACAAGCTCGCCATCGATGATAACGACATTGTCATCGTCGAGGAGGAGGTGGTGGACGGGGTCGCAGCCGTCGCCGTGCACCTGCCCCCGGAGTACCAAGAGCTCCTGACGCGGGGCTACGACGAGGACGCCTTCACCAAGCAGGCCATTGCAGCCAGCGCTCAGGACGAGGATGCCTTGTGGGGTCACTTTCAAGAGGTCGACCAGCTCACCGGCCTGGTAGTGCAGGCAAACGCAGAGCTGCCTTCGGCGCCGCCGTTGCATGGTGGGCGCCACCGAGGACGCCGTAGGAGGGGATGAGCTGGTGCACCTCCACCTCTGCATGGCGTCGCTGGTAGCATGGCCTGGGCAGGTGATCGACCAGCCCGCGTGTGCGTTTTCTCCGGCATGCCACCGGCACACCTATGGACGTCGCCGGAGTACATCGACCTCGACCCCTAGTTAGATGGGATGGCGCTGGCAGCGAAGATTAGTAGCTAGGGCTAGTTTAAATTTTCATCTTTTATATTTTGAACGTAAATTACATATGAATATATATAGACTTTGCTAGTTTTAGTTCATTTGAATTTTCAAAAAATTGTCATCGTCCTGTTGGCCAAGCATGGACAGATGGTTCGTGCTGCTGGGTGATTGACCGGACAGGCCGGACCACGGCAAAAAAACCCGTGTTCCGATCAAAACGGACGTTCAATGTCGCCAGTTTGCGTAGGTCCGGTGGATATGCCTAGGAGGCATTTTGCGGAGCATAAGAGCATGTCCACCCGGGGGCCCTAAAGCCTCCCTTAAGGGCTATGGGGGGTGCCGGCACCCAAAATCACGCCCAACCACCCCCAAAACTTATTTTCGCGTCGGCGTGGTCTGGTTTGACATCCGGTGCCCCTAGGCCGAACCCAACCTACCGGGGGGGGGGGGGGTAGCGGGTGCGTCAGATGGAAGTGAAAACGACGCTGGCTAGCCCTGGCGTGAGATGGAAGTCTCGCCTCCCGCCATTCCACCGCTTCCCGCCCCGGCTTCCCACCCTTTTCTCGCAATATGTAGTCGCGGCGGCCATCGCCATTGCAGATCTATACCATGCCCACACCTGCCATTCTTCGCACAACCCGCCTGCAATCTGAATCATTGAAACCGTAGCCGAATCCCCGCCACCGATGGAGCATTTTATAGAAGATCAGGCCTCCATCAACGGCTACGGGCATCGGTGCATACGCTTCCAGGAGGCGCAAGCGCTCTGGGACGCCCAGTACCCAGTACCCCCGGACACTCGGTTACCGAGGGGATAGGTGCTCAGCGCTGGCGGTCTATCGGTACCTTCGGTGCCGGTCGGCGCGGCCCTATCCACGACCATCTTCATCTACTTCTGGTCGGCTCTCACGCCGGAGGAGAGGGACGACCCCCAATGGCACCCCGACAACCACCATGGGTGGATGATCTTCTTCGAACAGCAGCGCGAGGGACACATCATCGCCTACGACAGTGTCGGCCCGCCGCCGAAGGACAGCAATTTCGACGGCCGGCGATGATGGTGGAGCACACCAGGGCGCACACTTGACTGGGTGTTGTACTACATCGCCGCCGAGAACCACCCTCGTCTGGGTTAAGTTCTCAAGGGCTGCGCTCGACGCCGGAATTGATAGTTGTGCCACTAGTAGTTCTATTTATATGTAAAATCAATGTTAATTTCGTATTTGAAAGTTACTTTCAATGTTTAAAGATTTTATATGAAGAACACAACTGAAAACCAGCCCCAAATCTTTTATCTGTGGAGCGCCCCCTAATACGGGCGAAAAATCGGCGCGCCGGACGGACGAGTGGAGATGCTGAGGCTCTGCCTGCCCGACGCTGTCGATGGACCAAGTGACGACGAATGATTGACCGCACCTGCGCCGCCGCCGGCACGTGCTTGACTAGTCCAGTGCGCGCGCTCTCCACTATCGTGGCGGCAGATAAAAACAAAAGCCCAGCGCGTCGCGGGCCGCCTGTCAGGCTGCATCTGCTTCCCCCGGCTTCCTCTCGATCGTCCTGGGCGCCACACGCTAAAGCAGTTGCGTTTGCTTCTTGCCAGTAGTAGAGCTGCTGCGCACGAGAACCACGCATTATTCGTGCCAAGCTGGAGCCGTACTATTCACCCATTACAAAATACCATGATCAATGTAGAGGCTCATATAGTACAATGTGCACACACACATGTAAAACGTTTATCGAGGAGTGCATAGACAAAGTTATCACATACTATTAGTACTCCCCGTTTCCCAATAAAAAAATCCTATATATTTTTTCTAAAGTCAACTAATATCTATTTTAACAAAAACCATCAATATCTACTAGGTCACTTATTATGACAAAAAAAAGAATTCATGAGATTGGACCTAAGGAAAAATGTCTATGGAATTACACATATATTTATACTGTACATACCAAGCAACCTCTGTAGGACCAAAAAAAAAAGGAATGGAACCCTCCCGAATTTCGACAAACTTTTTCTGAAAATGGCCCTGACTTTAAAGAGGGACATTCGACGTATTTTCGCATGTCCCCCTTGTCTCCCCCTACTCCGTTAACACCATATGCACCTCCCTTGAGTCCCTCCTCTTTCGCAGCTTTTCTCTTCTCGCATCCACCTCCTCCCTCTATTCCAATTTTTTTAAACATGTAACTTTAGTAATATGTAAAAATATTTTAAGTTTGACCAATTTTACAAACAAAAGTATGAACATCTACAAGACCAATTCAAGATTAACTGATCCACCATCAAATATATTCTTCAAATTGCATTATCAATATTATACTCCCTCTGTCTCAAAATAGATGTCTCAACTTTTTCGAAATTTGGATGAATCTAGACACTGTTTGGCATATAGATTCATCCATTTTTTTAACAAATCTACATCTATTTGAGACGGGGGGAGGAGATGTTGATGTTTTCATATGTTCAACAACTAAATAACCTTTTACTTTTGACTAAATTTATATGCTCTATTTTGGTGGAGCGGAGGTTGTACTTACCATACCGCCACTCCTCCATACTCTTGTCACACAAACTACCTATGTTGGTGATTCATGGCCATGGCCATATGTCAGCCATCTTAGCACATCATCGACTTCTAGGCCAGCCACGCCTCTAAGCCAAACGAAGCGACCATTACCATGTCCATAACACCTCACTGCTGGCTTTCCCATTCCAGCATGTTGTCAGTCGTCCGCTCATCCCTAATATTTCGCCCGATGACACAATTTCCTCTGCTCATCCCTAATATTTCGCCCGATGACACAGTTTCCTCTTCTCATCAGCTACTTGTGACATTTGACAATGCCACGAGCTATACATGCCTCAACATTTGCACGCGAGTATTTTGGTTACTTATTTTTCACAAATATTGACTTTCTTAATCTACATTCACATTGTTTTAGCATCCTCCCTAATCAAGTTTGTGTCAAATAATCTTATATGCATTTTCTCTCCAAGAAATAATTTAATCCGTTTTCTTTTCAACCTTATCCATCACTACAAGAGAAATAGTTACATAACAAAAATCAGTTCTAGGGTAGTAGCCTAGTAGGGTATCAAGAATTTAAATCTTCATTCTAATGGAGTTGTTTCCGTACATCAACTTATACAAAATGTTGCACAAATCCAAGCGGCCGGCCGAGTAGCAGTATGCACGTGTAGATCGAGCTGATCGAGCAAGTGCCAAGTATATACAATTAATCTCCTCGTCGCCGCGGCGGCTAATCGAAGCAGCTCAAAACTAAACACGTACGGTGATCGTGTACGTGATCTAAATTTTAATTTCAGCTGTCAATGCTAATCGAAGGCGACGTCGCTTTTAACAATCAGCTGTTGGACGGCGTGAGCTCAAGGATCCGACCGGAGAGCGCGGAGACGAGCGCCGCCTTGAACCCGGGATCCCTCGTCAGCGTCGCCGCCATCTGCTCCGCCAGGTTCTTCCTCTCCGTTTCTGCCGCCGCCTCCTGCTTCCGCTGATACTGCTGCTGCTGCTGCTGCTGCTGCAGTACGACCGGCGCCGGGGGCGATGTCCGGACAGAGGCGGTGGCGGAGGCGTCGCTCTTCTTGCCGCCTTCGTGCTTGGCGGTGGGCTGGCCGTGGTTGTGGTCTCCCTCGTACGTGGCCACCAGCACGGTCATGTCATCGGCGCTGCGCTGCACCTTCTTCTTCACGGGGCACCCCGGCGCGAAGGAGCAGCGGAAGTAGGCCCTCGGGCACGGGTTGTCCTTGGTCACCTTCTGACCGTATTTCCGCCATTGGTAGCCGTCCTTCACGACCTGTTCGAGAGATAAAAAACGATTAGTTAACTGGCCACGGGTGATGCCGCGATCGATGATCACGAGGAAGACGAAAAAGATGGATCGGTTGGTTTCGTTACTTACGAGGCTGAGGTCGGCGGGGTCTGCGTGGACGTAGCTCTTGGAGACCCTGCTGGGCTTGCACTCGTCGGCGCGGACGCGCTTGCTGCTGCCGCACGTCTCGTGGACGGAGGTGCACTCCGTCTGGTCGGGCCCAACGGCGACGGTGACGGCCGCGGCAAGCGGAGGCGAAGGGTTGCGTGCGTGTCCGGCGCCGGCGGTGTCTAGGCTGTCGCTGCGGGCGCGCTTCCTGGACGGCGGCGCCGCCGAGCCGCCCTCAGACAAAGTTGTCGACGACTGGTGCTGCTGGTTGGCGGCGGCGGCGGCGGCCATCATGCCGGTGACCTTGCCCTGCAGCTCGCCGTACTTGGCCACGACGGCGCGGAGCATCTCGCCCAGCCGCCTGTTCTCCTCGCCGACGCGCCGGAGCTCCGCCTCGAGCGCCTCGACCTCGTGGCTTTTCCTGACGGACATGAAATCCTCCTCCACGAGGACCTTGGCGGTCACCGCGGGAGCCGCCCGCCGCGCCGTCGGCCGGCCGATGTTGAGGCCGAGGCTCAGCGAAGGGGAAGGCTGCCCGATCATCCACTGCTCGTCCATGGCCGTAGCGTTGAAAACCAGATCAAATCGAATGGTCAGAGCAAGAAACGGCTGGGGATGGAAGACGGGGAAGCTTGGTGCGCAGGGGCTATGGAGCGAATGGGTCGTGGCTGGGAAGATGAGGCGCGCGGGAATATATAGATGGGTGAGGGGGGAGGGGGGACATGGCATGCGGCGTTGGGAGTTTGGTAGGAAGGAGAGGACGAGTCGGAGGAAGCATCTTGGGGTGGGGCTCGCGCGGTCGTCGTCGTCTTGGTCGTCGCGACCGCGATAGAATATTGCAGCCGGGAAGAAGCAGTACTACTCCCTACTTTCTCTGTGTCAATTCGAGCATGAGGTGGGATGTGTTCCGGATTGGGTAGGAGTTTGCGGGAATTGTCTGATTGGCCAAGTGGGTGGGGCAAACACTTGGGGGGTCGCCATTTGGTCAAGGAGATCCATCGAATGCGAACAACTGGGGATTGGTTACAACTTGGCACTCCAAGGAAGAACAATGCAAAGGAGGCATGGTTGCCTTCAAAATCACGATGGAAAGCCGAACCTGGGGACAGGTGGACCAAATATAATGCATTTTAATGCTATAGGTGGATGCCGACCTGGTATTACCAGATGCAACATACACGTCGTGAACTTCTTTGGAGGATTCTAGATTTGAAATAGTTTCATAGAGGGACCTCTTGGACCATCATTTTGTCTTTGTCAAAAAAATAAATGCTATAGAGATCATATGGAATGGCATGGCACATCCACATGAAAAATGCTGGAGCCAATCTAACAGGAGGTTTAGCTAGACCCATGGTTTTCCTTTACCTTAGGGCAACGGAAACTCTTGTGACCGACGATCACGGGAAATCTTGAACATTTACCGTCAGACAATTTCACACGAACTCTGAATAGAGAAATTCATGTAAATAAATAGGATTTCTACCGTAAATTGCACACATAGCAGCAGGTGCCCCCGCCCCACAATAATGGTTAGTATGATTCGTTTCTTTCAAGCAAGTCATGCATTGAAACACTTTCTTTTAACCAAGAAGAAATAAATGAAGGGTTGGGGAAGACGACCAGGAAACTAGATGTGCATGAGCTATGGAGCGAATTGTTCATGGATAGATAGGATACGTCGACAAGAAGGAAATGATGAGTTGTAAGGATGAATCATCTTGGAGTGGCACTCATCATATGTGTCATTATCATGACCATGATAGCATACTGAAGCAACACCGGGGGAGGAGAGTGGTAGTATAATTTTTGACACTTAAGAAAAATGAGATTGAATTTGAGCTCGAGGGAGTGGAGCGACCTGTGTGATTTGTTCTTGACCGGGTAGGCGATAAGTTCCAACTGTTTAATTAGTCAAGATGGTAGGGACATAAAGGAAGGAAGCATTTGAGATTCTTCATTTAGTCAAGGAGGACCATCGCAAGAAAGCGAACCAACAACTCGGGATGCTTACAATTTGGCACCCAAGAAAAGAAGAATGCTTCCCTACAAAAAGGAAAGAAAAAACATGTACAAGATTTTCTTGGGCATCATATCTATGTATGGGATGCGCTAACCCGTGGGCTAAAAACAACGCCGAATACTTTTGAACATGGGACTTGCACTTTTTTGTGAACCCCCTTCAACTTATAGCTATTTATCTCTTGATCCTTACAATCAAGGTGGTCTGTCCCCACGTCACTTTACCGTTGGCTACACCACCGGAGACTTGTGTTTTGCGTGTAAAGATATATATATGCATATATTTGGATACATGTGCACATCTAGCCCTTTGGACACGGGTTTGAGGGGCATTTTATGCCCTAAAGTTTCATGAATAGGTGGGTCCACATGTAGTGACCCAAACCATATAGATAGTCTCCATTTTGTTTTTGAGAAACACAATACAATCATAGACGCTCACAACACATACATACACCCACCCCTATGAACGCACTCACGCACACCCTATCCCTATGAGCACCTCCGAGAGACTGAGCCGACGGATCGGGTCTTAGGATTGACGAAGTCACCACGGGCGTCTCGCTGTCGACGGGAACATCGCCTCCACTGGAAGAATATTCTGCCTTTTATGCAACACACAGTGTCAACCTGAGGTTTGAACTCTGTTGGGCTAGGGGTACAACCACCCTCCTAGCCACCCATCCATAGGTTGGGTTGCAGATAGTCTCCATTATGTTCACATGTTGCGATGATTTCGCTTTTATACTTCAAGGTTGGATTGTAATATGATTGTTAACTATTGTGTGTGACATGTGAGACCACCTTTTTGCTGATGAAATTTCCTATGGTCGATCATGTATTTTGTTGTGTGAGAGTGTAACAATTAAATACTTGTTGTGTGAATACAAGATTATCTATTTATATTATAATATTGTTTGGGATTTTGTTGTTTGTTATTGTTGAGGTACAAATGGTTCTCAATGCTATTTATAGTTTTTTCATAGATATCCTTGTATAGCTGAACATGGGAGAACTGGATATTCGCAATGATCTAGAGGGTTCTTCCTGCCCGAATCGTCCTATTTACGTCCTAATTCGTTAGAAAGCATACCTGGTAGTTGCTATTAATCTAGGAAAATAAATCAATTGAGGTCTTTGTATTAGAAATCTTGTTAGTAATGCTATTATAAAATCATATGGAATGACACAATTCATTAGATTGCTCTCCTTGTAAAATTCCAAAAAAATAAATTGTTAGGTGAACTATGTGGAGAATTTTCTCCGAGATAACTAATTAATTTTAAAATGTCGCATCTGAAGCACCAGTTTTATAATGGAGTGCGACCAGTGCATCTGACTACCAATTCTGAAGTTCCGGTAAATTTTAGGCTAAAAATTAAAGTTGAAGTATACAATTAAAAATGTTATTTCAATAAAAAAAAATTTAAAGTGCAATTCCAGTTGTGGCAAATAAAAGTGCATTTGTATTTGCCGAAAATAAAAGTGCAATTTGAATTGCCCAAAAAACTTCACAAGGATGAATGGAATTTCACAGGGTTGACTAAATTTTAAATATATGAAACGTGACTTAAACTTAACACGAGGTAATCAAAACACCATTAAACAAAAAAAATAACTGGAACCTCATTAAATTCTAGGGCACATATATTTTACCAATTCTAATTTTACAAGTTCATCATGTCTTAGGTGTCTTGTACGATTGACAAGTGGTGACATCTCAAGGCCCTACGTTTGGTTAGGCGACCCGGTTAATGGGTTTCCAAACAGATGTCGGTACGGTCAGAACCTAACACACATTACGATTTCATTTGCAGACAATCATGCATACATACACAAGACCTGGACGTAAGTGAGTACAGACTGGACCCAGCACGTATCGGGACTTCCTGTTGACGTGATCTAAGCAAGAATTGGTAAGTAGCGATCAAGGGATATATAAATCTACCTCGATCTGGACCTCGCTTGCTAGTGTGCGTAAAGCCTGACCTAAACAAATTTGGCCTGTAACGGCTAGCATGTATGCAGCCACCGTACCGTCTCCAGCTGAGATCGAACAGGTAAGTTTAGAAATCGCAGAGACCAGGTCACCTTTGTTGATCTCTTCCTTTAAAAATTCCTGGAAGAAAGGCGGCTGAATACTTGTATAGTCCATATAGACTCCATCCGCTAAACATGCTGAATTTCTTCAGAATTTCCTGGTTTCTTACAGTGAAAGCAAGACCACATCAATCGTAACGAAGAGTTTTTCCGAAAAGTCAATAGCGGCAAAGTTGGCGTTCTTCACATTCTCGAATGGAAGACCACGAAGAAGCAGAAAGGTTCATGCATCTTTTGCATGTTCAGATTGTTTTTCATTTCGCAAGCATATGCCTATCCAACATATTGACCAAATTAAATTTACATATAACTCAGGTCAGCCGGATCCAGCAGTATTAAAACGGCCGCCACGAAGAAAGATGCGATTCTCCTTCGCCACGAACCTCATGTACACACATCTGCACGTGTGAACTGGGAGCAATTTTCGGTTAGCAGGCAAGAGTTTTAGTTAATGTGACGCGTGCATGGGCATGGATCGATGCATCGAATCTCTCCAGGTAGCTACATTTTCTCCACATCAAACACGTGCATCAATGCATCAGCAGGATTAGATGCTTAGCTGCCACATACTCCCTCCAGGCCGGATTATAGGGCTATTAGCGTGCTGCAGCGCGACCAAGGTAGCCAACGATTGGAGGAGTTATTTAGACGGACGTTTCTAATTGTATTAAGTACAGAATCTGATTGAGTTATTAAGGGCCACAACATGCAGAGCGATCTGAGCCGTAGAGAGGATCGGACGGCCTTAGTCTCGCGCATGCATTGGCAGATCCTATTTTCACGCGGATCGTCCTTCTTCCCCGCCAAGCCAAATCTCTCCCGCGCGCAGCGCTCCTCCCTTCCGAAAACCATGAAAAATTCATCTCCAAATTACATCCCGCCCATGCAATTCTTTTGGAGGTAGATTCCGCCAAGATTTGGCAACCAATTCTGATAATTTTCGCAATCTAATTTCTACTTATATCCATGACGCCTCGTTCTTCTTCTTCACTGAGTCAGGCCTTTTCTTTCCCCAAACAACCATGGCTTCCAGCGGTGAGGGCCGTCGTCTGCCGCCTCTAGGTTTGGTTGGCCCTTCGCGCGTAGGTTTCCTTCCTCCACGTCGCGAGCCGGTGCAGTCTGCGCGCGATGAGGCCGTCCGTCCACCGCCTCTAAGCATTGGCGGGTTCGAGCCTCGAGTGCGGACGATGCCTGTGCCCAAGCGCCGCGTCGGCCTGCAGCGGCCACGACGCGCTCCTCCTACCACCGACCAGAGCGGCCCATCCAACTGGGAAAGCTCATCCGCTGGCGACGTCCGTAGCTCGACCTACGTCGGCTTGACAATGGCCGGTTCTGGCAGCGGCATCGGCTCAACATTCAGCAGCAACATCTCTCTGTTCGTCAACATTGGCAGCAGCAACACCGGCACGCCCACCCGCACGCCTCTCGCCAGCAACACCCTCACGCCCACCTGCTCGCCTCTCGCCATCAACACCCGCACGCCCACCCGCTCGCCTCTCGCCATCAACACTCGCATGCCCACCCCCTCGCCCATCGCAATCAACACCGGCACGCTTCTCGCCGGCAACACCGGCACGCCCACCCCCTCGCCTCTCGCCAGCAACACCCGCACGCCCACCCGCTCGCCTCTCGCCATCAACTCCCGCTCGCCTCTCGCCATCAACACCGGTACGCCCACCCGCTCGCCTCTCGCCAGCAACAGTGCAACACCCGCACGTCCACTGTTGGTAGCACCTCTGGGACACCTTTCAGCAACAACAACGGCAATCCATCCATCAACCCATGGTCCACATGAAGAAGAATGTTCTAGAGAGACAAGGGCTGCTTCCTGTAAGGTTGAAGGTGGACAAGGAGTTTGTGGAGGCTGCGGTTGAATTTCTAAACTCACAATGAGTATCATGAGTATTTTGTAATGGAATTACTATGTATGGAACTTATCAGGGAAACTATCTCATATTTCTTTTGAACCATCTGCATATTCTAGTCCCATAATATATAAGGTGAACCACGATTACATAAGAATTTTGACATAAAGAGTCCAATTTGTTCACTCCTCGGTCTCGGGCACAACAGTGTCGTCGAAAAAAACATAGTCTTCGGGGCGGCGATTGCAAACGAAACAGAGCCCAGCTTTCGTCACACAATACGTACGAGCACAATCCTTGCACCAGTACTTTGGCTCGACAATACCATTCCCGCAAGCGACGCAAATGCGTAAATCTTTCTTCACCGGTAGCCGACATCCGCGACAAGCAAAAATGCTAACATCGCCGACGACGCCGCAATAGTTGCACACTGGAGGGAATATGCATCTGTCGCATGTCGAGGGAACATGGACAGGGAGAGCTAGGACCACATCAACCTTGTCATGCTTGTTCACCTTGTCCTGGACATGGTCGACCTCCACCAACACGCCCGTAGCCAAAACCTCCTCCATGTCGCCATGGTCCTAGACATGGTCGACCTCCACCAACGCGCCTGTAGCCATGACCTCCTCCACGTCATGGACATACTCGACCTCCACCAACGCGCCTGCAGCAACAACCTCCTCCACGTTGCCATGTGCTTGGAAGTCAAGATCCATGGAGTCAATCCAATTCCCTCTCTTCTCCCTCCCCCAGCTAGGCCAATCTATCTCTCCTCCGTCCTCCTCGTCGTTCTTCATGCCGTGGTGTTTTTCACTTGGATGTACGCTATGGTTAGATTTATATAGAGTTATGGATGGAAGTAGAAAGGACATGCAAAGAAAACTCAATTGGTTTCACATAGCCGCATGCAGAACAAATTAGCCCTATAATCCCGCATGCAGAAAACTCAATCGGTCTACTTTAATGCGCAGAGGAAACAAAGGGGAGAGAAGTCCAACAGGATGCAGTTATTGACAGCAATTAATGTCTAATTAGCCCAATATTTTGGCCCGTCTCCAAAACGGCTAATAGCCCTATAATCCGGCCTGGAGGGAGTACTAATTGTTCAATGACAACTGAGCTCACCGACGAGAAGAGAACATATTTGTCCCTTAATTAATCAGTGGCAACCCCTCGAAATAATGTGTATTCCTTAGAACACTGTGTAAGCATGGCTGTGGCCTTAGACAAGGAGACCCGCTCACCCCGCTTCTTTTCGACATTGCTAACGACCCTCTTCAACAAATTCTTCAACTTGCAACCATTAGTGGCCTCCTTCATAGACTCCCCGGGAAGGGTGCTAGCTTCCGGTCCCCCCTTTATGTCGATGATGCGACCATTTTCTTGGACCCTATTCGCGAGGATATCTAAACTCTCGCTCATTTCCTAACTAACTTTGGTAATGCCAGGGATCTCACATACCAGTTTTGCTAACAGCTTGGTTGCTCCTATTCGTTGCGGCGAGATTGATGTTGATGAGGTCATCTGTGACCTTCCGGCTACGAAACCAAGTTTCCCTTTCGGTGAAAAGATTAAAGAGAATTCACTTCCAATACCTTGAAGACAAAGCGGTGGCTCGTCTTGCCCCATGGAACGGAAAATACTTCAACATCGCCAGATGAAAGACGCTTGTAACTTCCATACTTACCTCGCGAACCAGCATATACCTCTAATCGCGCTTGATGTGCCAATGGAGGCCCTTCAAGCAATCCAAAAGCACATTCAGAGCTTCTTTTGGGTGGGCACTGAGAAAGCCACCGGGGGCAAATGCACGATTAATTGTACGACGGTTTGCAGGCCGACCTTGCTTGGCAGCCTTTCTATTCTCAACATGGACAAATTTGACACAACCCTTCATCTTCGATGGCCTTGGCTTGAATGGACATTCCCGGAAAGACCATGGGTGGGATTGGAAAATCTGTGCAACAAAGAGGATATGGCCTTTTTTCTACTAGTTGACAAAAGTGACCATAGGAAATGGCAACAAGGCTAGTTTTTCTTTGCGGTAGACCACTGGTATTACTCATAAATCAAGGATTACAATCGGTAAAGCATATGCTAAATAGCTCGTCTGACCCAGAACAAAGTCAAACTACAGTATGTCCTTGAGTTCTAGCTAAGTTTGCCATGTAGTGACTACATTTACTTTGGCATCTCATTATGTGAGTAACACAAGTTTCACGGACCTTAAGCAAGGTCCTGATCTCTTCAACGATAGTCAAATACTTTGAACAATCCATCTCCTCGTTCTTCGGTAGCTTTCATGTCAACAATCAGTTTTGATGCTCAAAGGTAGAGCACACCTGTGCGGCGCTAGTGATAAACCCTCCAACATTGCATTTTGGCCGTCTCGGATGAGGTGACTTGGAAGATCCAATGGTAGTCTCGCATGATTGCACCGGATAGTTCGTTTATAGAAAAATGCCGCATCATCATTCTAGGATTGGACCATACCTTCTTTTCCTAGGAGTAGTTTGCCGCATTCACTTTGGCTTATTTTGCTTCTATAGCCCAGGTTGAAGTCACCCAATGTTGAACTGGAGGAATTTGTTCACCCTGGGTCAGTCTCCGGCTTAGCCACATGATATAGTACCATGCACACTAGTACTAATTTAGTTGGCCAACATAAAAATGTCTTAACTCTTTCTTTCTCTCGATCTCTCCCAAAAACTCCTCTTTCTTCAACCGTTTCCGTGGGCCTGATGCCCTGAACGGAACTCTTCCCGGCGGGGTTGCTATGCGGAGAGGGCGAAGGGATGGTGCCGGTAGTAGGATTACAACATCTTGACCGGTGTTCCCCAACCCGGCTCCCAACCTAGTTGGGGTTGGAGATTAAATCGGTGGCCCCCAACCACTAACAACAAATTGGTGTTGGAAATATGCCCTAGAGGCAATAATAAAGTTATCATTATTCATATTTCCTTTTTCATATTAACGCTAATTGTTCACGCTATAACTGTATGTATTGGAAATAAATACACGCGTGGATCAATAAACAACAAAAAGTCCTAGTAAGCCTCTCACTACTAGTTTGTGAGTCAAGCAATGATTAAGGTTTTCTAACCATGGACATGATAGTTACTTTATAATGTGATCACATCATTAGGAGAATGATGTCATGTACAAACCCAAATAATAAGCATAGCTTTTGATCGCATCGTTTAGTTTGTTTGTTATCGCTTTCTGAATATGTCAAGCATAGTTTCCTCAGACAATGAAATTATGCTAACATAACTTCATAACTAAGTGATTATACAGATGGCTTTCAGGTATCTCCGATGATATCTGTTGGGTTTCGTGAATCAAGATTGGGATTTTTTCCTTCGTATGATGAAGTGTAAGATATCTCTGGGCGCCTCTCGGTAGTATAGCATCCAAGAGCTCAGGGACTAATGTGCTTTCTCTGTAAGCGTCAGAGCATCGGTCACCGTACATCCATGGATGGCTCATCTGCATCATACAACCATATATATATATATATATATATATATATATATTAAACGGTGCTCAAATTAGTACCACGTGGTCTAAATGAGAAAAATAGTTGCTAACCTTTTAGGACACTTTGAAACAAAGAGGAGAAACCTTAAGTATGGCTCGGGCACCTCATATCATGTTTGTCTTGTGCAAACTCAAGTGACATCGCTCTCACAGGCATTTTATCGAGCACCTCTAGTGCATGAGAGAAAAAAACCTAGCTCAAACTTTGCCACACTTTCCCCCCACGAAAAATTCGAGGAGAGGTGTGCCATACATTTATATAGGCCAGCCCATTGGTCCCGGTTTGAGATACAAACCGGGACTAATGGGTGTGCCAGCACCGCGTAGTTAGGCACCAAACCCTTTAGTCCCAGTTTGTACCTCAAACCAGGACCAAAGGTCTATTACAGGCCGGGACAAAATATTTCGAGGGATTTTGATCGTCTCGTTCGACCCATTAGTCCCGTCCCTAGCCACGGCTCATTCTGTACTCCTATTAACATTTGAAGCCATTTGCTAAATCTTTTGATCCTTCTTATACCCCCTATCTATAAGGTGACCATAGAAATGGCTATGAACCATATGAGTACATAGAAATGGCATTGAACCATATAAATACATAGAAATGCCATTGAACCATATAAATCCATAGAAATGCCATTGAACCATATAAATCCATACAAGTTTCTTTGCATATAAATCTCACAGGAAGCCACTAATTCAAAAAATTCCAAAAAGTCACTAATTGTTAAACATGAGACATGGAACATAAGCTAACTACACCTACCACCTAGAGATCATCATTAACTGGTGCATTTTGACTGGCAGGGAGTTCACTTTGACAGACAGGGAATTCACTGAAATCATGAAGAACTTCAGCATTTAAATCTGGAATTTCACCTCTCTCTTCCTCATCACCAAATAGGAGGTAGTGTGCACTCCCAGGGCCTGTTCTGTATCCTCTTTTAGCTGCTCTTGCTCTGTCAGCAAGTCTAGTTTTACTGGTTGTGGTAACATCAACAATTCTTTTCTTGCATTTTCCTCTGCCTCTTCCTCTGCCCCCATTGCTGCTGCTTCCTTGTTGTTCTGCTGCTGATTTACCTTTTATGTTATACCTCTACCTCTAGATCTTGCCCTCAAACTTCCTCTAGTTGATGCTGTCGTGATCCTCACTCTATTCTCGGGAATAGTGTCTCTAGCTGCTGCCACAAAGGCATTTTCAGGTAAAGGGCCAAGTACCCTACTAGTTGGTACTAGATTCTGCTCCTGCAAAATAAGTGTGGAATCATCACCATGTAATGCTCAAGTGCAAAATTAGTATCAAATACATGTAAAAAGAGAGGAGATCATTACTTCTTTCCCCAAACTGAAGACCATGCTTTCATGTTGATTTGTAGGATCCATAGCAAGGTTGGGAGTGTGTGGAATTACATACTGGACATTTTTGTAGGATCCATAGCAAGGTTGGGAGTGTGTGGAATTACATACTGGACATTTTTACAAGAATTAATATAAGGCATAATGTTGAGCAAGTAATATAAGGAATATGTCAGTGATGAAGCAATGTACCGCAAGAATGTAAGGGAGATCTAAATCATCATCTTCCTGCACAATAAGCTCCCTCTGCTCCTCTAGTTGTCTTTCAACAAATTTGTTGTGACCTTTTTTATTGTGATCAGGTTTGCCACAAACAGAGCAGTGCATAGTCACTCCAGACTTGGTTAGTACTTTCAGGCCTTTCTTCATTTGTTCCTCAGGTGCTTTTTTCCTGTTCTTTTTGGGCCTGCCCATAACTTTTGTAAACAAAGGTGGATAAATGACCACACCATTCATCTTTTTCCAGAATGGTCTGCCTCTAAGTGGAGCCAACTTGTACTAATAAACTTTTAAATAGGTATAAATTGTATAGTAGCTATGGACTAAGGATTCAGGGTTAATCCTATCATTCCTACAACATGTTATTGCATGATGGCATGGAATCCCAGTTAGTTGCCACCTCTTGCAATCACAATTTTTTGTTTTGAAGTCCACACTATACCCTTGCTCTAATTCAAGTGAGCTCACATGGAATATATGGTTTCCTACTGGTGTGACTCTACATTCAGTACTCCATTCAGTGAATTTGTCCAATTTTTTCTTGATTTTTGGGCAAATTCTCCCACTCCATTGCATTCCTTCTTTCTCTTTTCCATGCACTCTATTTAGTATCTTGTAGAAGATAGATTCTAGCATGGATAGGAAAGGAAGTTCTCTTGCTTCATTGATGTAACTATGATAAAGATATGTTAGGAAGTTGGTAAATGCAGAATTAGGATGAACACATGTGAAAATAAACAAATAATTCACAACACCTCTGAATGGTTATTCAGTAACATGTCACACTTGGGAAATTCTTGGAAAAAGGCCTTTATCCATGTATTTGGCACTAACTTTTCAACCCATTCAAAAGCTGCAGGTTTGTCAACTTTCATTTTTTCCATATTCTTCTCCCATTTTGGAATACAAGTTGACCTAGCAATTGCCCACAAGTCATTTTTCAAGGTTTCGCCTTTATGACCTGCTTTTTGGAAGTTCTGGAGTAGGTGCCTAACACAAAATCTATGCTCTGCATCTGGCCACACTTTAGTTACAGCATTTATGAGCCCCTGCAATCATGTGCTCAAAGAAATAAGGAACAATTACTAGACAGATAATTAATATTTTCAACTAAATAAGGATAATAGAAGACAAACCTTTTGTTTTTCACTCATTATAGTCCATGGTGAGATGTTGCTGATGTTCAAGTCATCCTTTAGGTTACTGAGAAACCACTCCCATGAGCTTGTACATTCCACTTCAACTAAACCAAATGTAATAGGGTAAATACAATCATTTGGGTCTATCCCCACAGCTGTGAGTAGGCATCCTTTGTATCTGGTTTTAATGTGACAACCATCAATACAGATGATTGGACTACAACCTGCTAGAAAGCCTCTTTTGCAAGCATCATAACTCCAGTAGCAAGTGGCAAAATGTTCCTTGTGTTGTGGACTGCCAGGATCATTCACAGAATTTGTTGACAAGAAGAATGTAGAGCCAGGATTACTACTCTTAAGCTCATGCCCATAATCATGCAGTTGCCTGAATTGTTCCTCCTCATGTCCATGGATTTCCAGTAATGCTGCTTTCCTGTCTCTACTCAACTTCCACCTCTTTGGGCACATATTGAACTCCCTTGTCACCTTTGCAGAAAAAAGCCTTTAGATCAAGCTTTTGATTATCTCTGAATTCATTAATAAATTTCTCTTTCAGCACATTTGCAGTGAGTGCTCTCAACTCCCACACACTCTCACATCTATGATTTCCTTCATATGCATTTAGTAGAAATCCACCATACCTACTTTCATTTGTAGCTCTGAAGTACCAATTACATCCTCCATCACAATCACCATCACAAACAGCTTCCAATCTTCTCTTGTCATTCTTAATCTTCCTTATCCTTACTCTATTTCTGATAGTATATGCTGCTAGAGCTTTCCTAGCCTCTTGAACACCGCTAAACACCATCCCCCTTTTAAAAATTGGATTATCCATGTCAACTTCTGGATTGAATGCCCTAATCTTGTGCTTAAGCTTCTCCCTTTCTTCACCTATCAGATTCAGGTCTTCATCCTCAAGAGCCTCCTCATCTACACTATCTTGGACTATTTCTTTCTCATTATGATCATCGAGTTCTTTGTCAACATTGTCTAGAAATAGGTCATCATCCCCATCTTCAGCATTGCAATCACTATCAAAGATACTACAATCAGTGTCACTCTCGCTCTCATCATCCTGAACTTGCTCAGCTGAACCACCATCTGGTTGGACTTGCTCTCCTGAATCATCATCATCATGAACTTGATCTACTGAACCAACATCTGGCTCCACTAGCTCTCCTAAAACCTCATCAACATGCAACTGCTCTCCTAAACCAGCACCTTGCTCCAATTGTTGTGCCAAACCCTCATCAATCTGCACTTCATCTTGTACAACCTCATTTTGCTGCACTTCCTCTGCTACAGGATTAGATGTCCATGGCACTCTCCTTGGGCTGATGACACCAGGCTTGAAAGGACCTTCACTGATTATAACATCACCTCTTAAGTTTCTGAGAAAATTATGATGATCAATGAATAAGACAAGTGTCTTATGTGACCTGCTAACTTCAACCATCTCAGCTAAATTTGCTTCCCTGTCTAGTGGTACCAAACCATCAGTAATGTCATTCCCTGGCAAACACCAATAAACCTGAAGCTTTCCATCCCTCTGATAGCCAAGATATGTCAATATTTCATCAATTGTACTAATTGACCATCTTTGAGCACTACAATTGTCAAAAACAGTAGTAGATGCACAGACATAGGACAAGTTCTCTTTTAATCCACAAAAAAAACCATTGTGGCATACTTCAACTTAGAAAAGGGCACAATTGCCTCCTGCATTGAATACTGCCACAAAATCACATTGTTAGACATAGAACACAATGTTTGATAGAATTTGCAAACATTAAAACTTCAAAAATTAATTTCTACTACTTGTTTGTCTTTAGTAGAGCCATATGAAATAAAGTTTAGGCTTCAGTATGTATAATTATCTTGCTCTCTTTGCCGGATCACAACAATAACAATATTTGGTGGATCACAAGTATGAAGTAAAATAGACTAATTTGGTGGATCACAAGTATGAAGAAAACACTACTGCTGCTAAAGATTTGGTGGATCACAAGTGTAAAAAACACTACTACGCCTAATGTAAAACACTACTGCGCCTAATGCAACTGACTGAGAATAGCATGGTAGCTCCTGAAGACAGTCTAGTGCCCAGCACTCCCACTTATTGTTCTAATAAAATGTAACGAAGACAGATGTATTAGGAGGAGTAGGATTTTAACAAGACCGTTTTTTGATAACAAGATCTGGTGGATCACAAGTAGGAAGAAAACACTACTGCTGCTGCTACTGTAAAACAGACTGCAACTACTGTAAAACAGACAGAGACGCCGTCAGACAAAGCGCCTAAACCACTACTGCTCCCAATCCACCTCGGTCACCAAACTGGGCAACAGTACTACTACCGATCAACCTCGATCATACCGATCAACTACCACATCGGAAACCCCAAAATCAACTTAATTTGATCATGCGCGGGCTGGGAATAGTCTATTTCGAGTGTAGCGTAGTCAGGGGGATCGTCGTTGAACTCGCGACATCGCAGTTCCGGCGGCATCTCGCCAGGATCGTCGCCACGAACAACAGGGGATAAGGAGGCGCAGGGGTCTGTGTCCTCGACTTCCTCGGCAACGAACAAAGAAGAAACTTGGAGCAAGCAGCAAGAAAAGAGGAGATCAGCGAAGCGGTTGCCGCATATTACGTGCCTTACCGCTAGGTAACCAAGTGAAGGGAGACGCTTGGTAATCTTAGTATTGGAAAGGCCTATACGCAAAGTACAAGACGGACTCTGTTTGCCACCTAAGCCTGAAAACGGACTGTGATTACCAGTAAGTTACGAACGGGATACTTTTGGGACTGCGGGATTGGATTGTGCTACTTGTGGGACTAATCTGCACCTAGTGTGCAAGTTGTGGTACTAAATATGTTATTACCTCTATTTTGAAAGGGGAGTAGTAACTAATTCGCGAATATACTCGGTGGTTACCAGAGGCAGTTGCCAGCACGAGCTCCGCGCCGTCCCGGTGACTGACGCTCGAACCGGCGCCATCCACCACGTGTAGAAAAAGAGGACGGGCTGGGAGCGAAAAGCTGAGACGAAGTCAAAACCAGGCAGATGTAGAGAAACTCAAGTAAGACCGGTCTCCGCCGCGACGTCAATAGCCGCCGGCCGGCTACCACGCGCGCAGGCGGCGGGGCCACAGCGGAGCTTCCGCTTCGGTCTCGGCTAGACCTGGTGGGCGAGCGAGTGAGTGGGACCTGGGCCATTCCAGGCCTCGTGGATGGTGGAGTGGAGCAGGGTCCACTTCAATAAGTGGCCGGCCAGCGACTTGTCGCGGTACGTTTCTTCCAACCCAACTTTTCTTTTCCCCAGCGAGCGAGACTCGCTCACTCGTAATCTCGTAGATAATGCAACTGTGACGGTGAAAATGAGACGGAACAAGTCCAGCACGTGCTTGATTAGAAGTAGTATGCTCCTGGAAGAGTACAGTCAGTCAGGCAGTACTTTGCAAGATCTGAAGCCTCGTTGGCTTCTTAATCCGGATTCCAGAAGTTGCGACCAAGAATAGCGGTGGACCTGAAGATCAGGGCGTTAGAGCAAGTCTAACAACACCCTTAAAACGTCGGCGCCCTTAAAATTCCGGCGGCTACACGGGCTGGTGGCGGGGTCACCGAAATAACAGTGTCTGTAAACGGCTCGGCCCGTAAACGAAATTCACAGGGGCCTGAGAAAGGCCCGTTGCAGCCCCTATTTCTACCGGCCGGGCGGGCGGAGATGGGTCAGAACCCGTGTCCCTCCGCCGCAAACCCTAGCCGCCGCCACGTACTCCGGCGAGAAATTACTCCCATTTCCACGCGCGCGCGGGAGATGGCGAGCAGGAGCGGGAGTTGCGGACTCGGCGGCGGCCGTTCTGGAGGAGGGAGTGACCGTCGCGCACCCGGCGGCGACGACGAGGAGTGGTGCCGCATCCTCTTCGTCGGGGCCAAGAAGCACGCCTGCAGGCGCTGGACGAACTGGGGGCTCACCGCCCCAGCTTCTCTGCCCCCCTACACCGTCGGCTCGCGCACCGTGCCGGCTCCGCGGTTCGAACTTGAGGAGGCGGCTTCCTCCGCGAGCTCTTCCGTCGCGTCTTCCCGCCCGCGCCCGCGCCGCGGGGATGAGGAGGAGGAGGCGGCTGTCCGCGCAGCGGTCGCTGCGTCCCTCGCCGACCTCGAGGCCAAGAAGCGGCGCGAGGAGAAGGAGCTCGCTGCCACCATCGCCGTCGTCGAGTTCTCCAAGAAGCAGGAGGAGATCGAGGAGGCGGTCGCCGCCATCCGCGGCGAGGAGGAGGCGGCCGGACTGGGATTCGTCAATGGCATGGACGTCGACGTGATCGTCCTGGCCAACTAGGAGCTCGCCGACGACGGCAGGCGGCGACTTAGAGCTCGCCGCTGACTAGGAGCTCGCATTTTGGACATATCAGGACGCGGCGGCGTCCTCCAAACATTATTTTTCTTTTTTAGATGTAATTTTTGCAGTATGTACATACTGGATGATGAACGCGCACGATCTTCCCTCGTTAATTTAAATTTCCGTTTAAATCGCGGTTTACGGGTTGAATTTACATGTCCTAAATTGCGAGTACAGTCACCTGTACTCTCGATTTAAAGGTTACCGATTTAAGGGTGCTATTAGTCATGCTCTTAGTCGCGCAAAGGGTCCTTTGGTCGAACGAATCCGTGGGCGGAACAACGCGACCATCGAATTACCGGAAGTCTCAAGACTCAAGAGCACCTCAGCCTGGCTGGCCGAGAACGAAGGACCGCGACGCCGTGCATGCGCCACAAGGGGGCTCGACGAGCGCGTGGGTTCACACGTCGCATGGCCACCGGTCCTCAACTTTCTTCCGCGCAAAACCATGCGTCCAATCCGCACGCACGCACGCACTTGAATTGTCGCCGTAATTTCCCCGGCGGCTGTACTATTGCAGTAGCATCAATAACAGTAGTACTACTATACCAGGAATGGCAACCTGCAGCAAGATTTTTTTTCTCGGCAGAACAGTAGGTTTTCCAACGGCATATTTTTATATTTTCACCAAAACACAGAGAGCTTTTACCAAAATGTCCTAAACTTGAGAAAAGAAACATAAGGAAAGCTAAAAGAAATTCTCCAGTCAAACCCTCCGTGTGTCTGTATATCCTTTCCATGTTGCAGCAGCAAGTGGTCCACATAATCCTCTCTAAGTGCATCTGCAGCGTGCTAAAGCTTACACATAGGCTAAGAAAATAACTAGAGTTGACTCTAACAAAACCAAAGTTGCTCCACCGTTTAGGACCCTTATATAGGTCCACTGTTCCAGAGTTTTTTTCCTTTATCACACCAAACTGCTACACTTTCGGTCAATGGAAGGAGCCCAAAGAACTAAAATAATTTTTTTAATCTACTAGTACCTGGAAGATAAATAATCTTTCTCTTAGACACACCTTCTCCATTGTTTAGCAATAGGGCTAAGAATTGAAAAGTTCTTAGACACCACATTTTGCACACACTCCAACAGCCAGCTAGCTAAGCCATGACGCACAAGTTGCTCTAAAAGAAAGCCATGACGCAAAGGACACGCACTTTCTAATCATCTATCCATCGCGGGTGCCATTCCCCCAGGTGCTACACTCTGCATACGCACGTGAAGCTCGTGCCACTGCGCGTTTGGAGCACATGTATGCTGCTTAATTTGATAGAGCTTCTATATTTGCCGCGTAGTACTACTCCCTCCGTTTAGAAATATAAGATATTTTAGTTTTATGAGTTGAATATATCTAGACGTCTTTTACATCTTTTATAAAGCTAAAATGTCTTATATTTCTAAATGGAGGAAGTAGTTCTTAAATCGCTATAACTCTGGTGCAAGATTAGTATACATTCTGCAGATGATAAACGATCGACTAATGGTGAGGAAATTTCAGTATACTATGGCCGATTCAGAAGGTGACCTCGGTGTTTCGTGGTCGTTGAACTGCCGGCGAGAGCTGGTCTCGTCGCAAGCAATAACAGAGTAACAGAACTGTTCGATGGTCATGGTACGTGCCAGGTCTTCCTAATTTTCTCGTGATTAAGCGACATTTTCTTTCCTTGCATTTAGTTCCCCAGGAAGTACCCCTCAAAAAGAAAGTTCCCCAAGAAGAATACTACGTGTACTACGATTCAAACTATCGACGGAAATGGAAAACAGCTTCGAGCTTTCTTTACATTCAGCTTCGTACAGTATATTGGCCGCGCAACTTGAGTTGCCTGGACGGTTGACTTTCCACTCCTGACTTTTGTACTAGTACCGTTATTTATACAGTCCCAAGGATCACGTTTGGTCAGCTTCGAAGGAATCCGCCCGCTACGTGTGGCAAACTGCTGACCCTTCCGGAGCTAACCATTTATATTAGCACTCCCTTCACGGGTCAAGGCCGGTCCATGCATGGAAAATGGATTCTTTCTGATGGGATTAACGAGCAACTTGCATGGATCATTGCGAACTAATGACATCGATTGCATGTGTGACTTTCTCGGCGTGTCAAAGTCAATCACAGAGGACAAAGTTTCCTTTGTTTTCCTCTCCCTCGCGCGGGCTGGAGAAAGCGGCAGCTACAGCTACATGGATGGATGGATATCTCACCTCTCTCTCTCTCTTCCCGTTTGTTCGTTTTCATGCCTGGTCTCTTATTTCTTTCTCTCTCACGTCGGGTGATCGCTTCTTTTCTTTTGGATTGGTCCTTGGTTCGCTCGTCAGATCAAATTAACTACCCCGTGCCTTAATCTCCTTTTTTGGGATTGGTCCTTGGTTCTCTCTCGCACCCACGTCAATCGCGTGCGGGGGGCCGCAAAATTGACTCACTACAGGAATGGACAGCTTCGCTGCCGGCCCCAGGCTATGCCGACAGCCAAAAGTCGGTGCCGTCGGCGTAGGACCAGCCCAGGCCAGCTCCGCCCGGTGGCCATCGGCGTACAGAGACCGTTGGCGTAGGCCCAGCTACGCCGTCGGCGTACAGACGCCCTCGGTGTAACAAGGCCCATGTTCACCAGCCTGTGACGGCATCATAGCTACGCCGACGGCTACCCTCGGCGTAGCTATGGCCGTTTTCTTTTCCCCTTTTCCGATTTTCCTGCTGTGCCTATGCCGAGGGTGGCCGTCGGCATAGCTCCTTCTAATTTTTTTTATTTCATCTGTGCTTATTTATCTATAACCAATTATTTAAACATTGTCTATATTTTCTTAATTGGAGGGTTTTTTATCGTGAGAATAGCTGTTTCCACGCCCACATGAATTGACGTTGTGAATCATCATATTCAGCATCCACAAACAAAATATTAGTTATCTTATTCAAGTTCTCGACATAGTTTTCTACTACAAATTCAATAATATCAATGATACATCTCACTCAATCAAACTGGACGCCGACCACCGGGACTGGATCTGTACGTGGAAAGTCCCGCCGCGTCACAACCGGGGCCTAAATGTGGCAAAGTTGGCTCAACCTTGGCTCTCCATGTACATATGTCCTAATCAAACCAAAACAAGTAGAGAGGTCCACTGGGCTACCCTCGTACGGAGATAGCTATAGGGGTAGACGATTCGGGGCCCCCGGTCTAGGGTTTCGCCGGAGGAAGACCGCCGGAGCGTCGGAATCACATGAAAACTTGCATGTGCCCCTAGGATATGTGTGTGAGAGTGGTGCAAGGTTGTTAGGTGCCATGTGTAGGCTCCATGCGTGACCCCCTTCCCAGACATGCGTTATCACTTAGTAAAATCTTGGATCTGTACGTGGAAAGTCCCGCCGCGTCAAAACCAGGGCCTAGAATGTGGCAAAGTTGGCTCAACCTTGGCTCTCCATGTACATATGTCCTAATCAAACCAAAACAAGTAGAGAGGTCCACCGGGCTACCCTCGTACGGAGATAGCTATAGGGGTAGACGATTCGGGGCCCCCGGTCTAGGGTTTCGCCGGAGGAAGACCGCCGGAGCGTCGGAATCACATGAAAACTTGCATGTGCCCCTAGGATATGTGTGTGAGAGTGGTGCAAGGTTGTTAGGTGCCATGTGTAGGCTCCATGCGTGACCCCCTTCCCAAACATGCGTTAACACTTAGTAAAATCTTGGATCTGCACGTGGAAAGTCCCGCCGCGTCACAACCGGGGCCTAGAATGTAGCAAAGTTGGCCCAACCTTGGCTCTCCATGTACATATATCCTAAAAAACCAAAACAAGTAGAGAGGTCCACCGGGCTACCCTCATACGAGATAGCTATAGGGGTAGACCATCCGGGGCCCCCGGTCTAGGGTTTCGCCGGAGGAAGACCGCCAGAGCATCGGAATCACATGAATACTTGCATGTGCCCCTAGGATATGTGTGTGAGAGTGGTGCAAAGTTGTTAGGTGCCATGTGTAGGCCCCATGTGTGACCCCCTTCCCGGACATGCCTTAACACTTAGTAAAATCCTGGATCTATACGTGAAAAGTCCCGCCGCATCACAACCGGGGCCTAGAATAGGCAAAGTTAGCCCAACCTTGGCTCTCCATGTACATATGTCCTAAACAAACCAAAAAAAAGTAGAGAGGACCACCGGGCTACCCTCGTACGGAGATAGCTATAGGGGTAGACGATCCGGGGCCCCCGGTCTAGGGTTTCGCCGGAGGAAGACCGCCGGAGCGTCGGAATCACATGAAAACTTGCATGTGCCCCAAGAATATGTGTGTGAGAGTGTTGCAAGGTTGTTAGGTGCCATGTGTAGGCTCCATGTGTGACCCCCTTCCCGGACATGCGTTAACACTTAGTAAATCCTAGATCTGTACGTGGAAAGTCCCGCCGCGTCACAACCGGGGCCTAGAATGTGGCAAACTTGGCCCAACCTAGGCTCTCCATGTACATATGTCCTAAAAAAACAAAAACAATTAGAGAGGTCCACCGGGCTACCCTCGTACGAGATAGCTATAGGGGTAGACCATCCGGGGCCCCTGGTCTAGGGTTTCGCCGGAGGAAGACCGCCAGAGCGTCGGAATCACATGAAAACTTGCATGTGCCCCTAGGATATGTGTGTGAGAGTGGTGCAAAGTTGTTAGGTGCCATGTGTAGGCCCCATGTGTGACCCCCTTCCCGGACATGCCTTAACACTTAGTAAAATCCTGGATCTGTACGTGGAAAGTCCCGCCGCATCACAACCGGGGCCTAGAATGCGCAAAGTTAGCCCAACCTTGGCTCTCCATGTACATATGTCCTAAACAAACCAAAAAAAAGTAGAGAGGTCCACTGGGCTACCCTCGTACGGAGATAGCTATAGAGGTAGACGATTCGGGGCCCTCGGTCTAGGGTTTCGCCGGAGGAAGACCGCCGGAGCGTCGGAATCACATGAAAATTTGCATGTGCCCCTAGGATATGTGTGTGAGAGTGGTGCAAGGTTTTTAGGTGCCATGTGTAGGCTCCATGCGTGACCCCCTTCCCAGACATGCGTTAACACTCAGTAAAATCTTGGATCTGCACGTGGAAAGTCCCGCCGCGTCACAACCGGGGCCTAGAATGTGGCAAACTTGGCCCAACCTAGGCTCTCCATGTACATATGTCCTAAAAAAACCAAAACAATTAGAGAGGTCCACCGGGCTACCCTCGTACGAGATAGCTATAGGGGTAGACCATCCGGTCCCCCCGGTCTAGGGTTTCGCCGGAGGAAGACCGCCAGAGCGTCGGAATCACATGAAAACTTGCATGTGCCCCTAGGATATGTGTGTGAGAGTGGTGCAAAGTTGTTAGGTGCCATGTGTAGGCCCCATGTGTGACCCCCTTCCCGGACATGCCTTAACACTTAGTAAAATCCTGGATCTGTACGTGGAATGTCCTGCCGCATCACAACCGGGGCCTAGAATGGGCAAAGTTAGCCCAACCTTGGCTCTCCATGTACATATGTCCTAAACAAACCAAAAAAAAGTAGAGAGGTCCACTGGGCTACCCTCGTACGGAGATAGCTATAGGGGTAGACGATTCGGGGCCCCCGGTCTAGGGTTTCGCCGGAGGAAGACCGCCGGAGCGTCGGAATCACATGAAAACTTGCATGTGCCCCTAGGATATGTGTGTGAGCGTGGTGCAAGGTTGTTAGGTGCCATGTGTAGGCTCCATGCGTGACCCCCTTCCCAGACATGCGTTAACACTTAGTAAAATCTTGGATCTGCACGTGGAAAGTCCCGCCGCGTCACAACCGGGGCCTAGAATGTGGCAAAGTTGGCCCAACCTTGGCTCTCCATGTACATATGTCCTAAACAAACCAAAACAAGTAGAGAGGTCCACCGGGCTACCCTCGTACGAGATAGCTATGGGGGTAGACCATCCGGGGCCCCTGGTCTAGGGTTTCGCCGGTGGAAGACCGTCAGAGCGTCGGAATCACATGAAAACTTGCATGTGCCCCTAGGATATGTGTGTGAGAGTGGTGCAAAGTTGTTAAGTGCCATGTGTAGGCCGCATGTGTGACCCCCTTCCCGGACATGCCTTAACACTTAGTAAAATCCTGGATCTGTACGTGGAAAGTCCCGTCGCATCACAACCGGGGCCTGGAATGGGCAAAGTTAGCCCAACCTTGGCTCTCCATGTAAATATGTCCTAAACAAATCAAAAAAAAGTAGATAGGTCCACTGTGCTACCCTCGTACGGAGATAGCTATAGGGGTAGACGATCTTGGGCCCCTGGTCTAGGGTTTCGCCGGAGGAAGACCGCCGAAGCGTCGGAATCACATGAAAACTTGCATGTGCCCCAAGAATATGTGTGTGAGAGTGGTGCAAGGTTATTAGGTGCCATGTGTAGGCCCCACTTGTGACCCCCTTCCCGGACATGCGTTAACACTTAGTAAAATCCTAGATCTGTACGTGGAAAGTCCCGCCGCGTCACAACCGGGGCCTAGAATGTGGCAAAGTTGGCCCAACCTTGGCTCTCCATGTACATATGTCCTAAACAAACCAAAACAAGTAGAGAGGTCCACCGGGCTACCCTTTTACGGATATAGCTATAGGGGTAGACGATCCGGGGCCCCCGGTCTAGGGTTTCGCCGGAGGAAGACCGCCGGAGCGTCGGAATCACATGAAAACTTGCATGTGCCCCTAGGATATAGGTGTGAGAGTGGTGAAGGTTGTTAGGTGCCATGTGTAGGCTCCATGTGTGACCCCCTTCCCGGACACATGGAGCCTACACATGGCACCTAACAACCTTGCACCACTCTCACACACATATCCTAGGGGCACATGCAAGTTTTCATGTGATTGCGACGCTTCGGCGGTCTTCCTCCGGCAAAACCCTAGACCGGGGGCTCCGGATCGTCTACCCCTATAGCTATCTCCGTACGAGGGTAGCCCGGTGGACCTCTCCACTTGTTTTGGTTTGTTTAGGACATATGTACATGGAGAGCCAAGGTTGGGCCCACTTTGCCACATTCTAGGCCCCGGTTGTGACGCGGCGGGACTTTCCATGTACAGATCCAGAATTTTACTAAGTGTTAACGCATGTCCGGGAAGGTGGTCACACATGGGGCCTACACATGTCACCTAATAACCTTGCACCACTCTCACACACATATCCTAGGGGACATGCAAGTTTTCATGTGATTCCGACGCTCCGGCGGTCTTCCTCCGGCGAAACCCTAGACCGGGGGCCCCGGATCATCTACCCCTATAGCTATCTCCGTACGAGGGTAGCCCGGTGGACCTCTCTACTTGTTTTGGTTTGTTTAGGACATATGTACATGGAGATCCAAGGTTGGGCCAACTTTGCCATATTCTAGGCCCCGGTTGTGACGCGGCGGGACTTTCCACGTATAGATCTAGGATTTTACTAAGTGTTAACGAATGTCCGGGAAGGGGGTCACACGTGGGGCCTACACATGGCACCTAACAACCTTGCACCACTCTCACACACATATCCTAGGGTCACATGCAAGTTTTCATGTGATTCCGATGCTCCGGCGGTCTTCCTCCAGCGAAACCCTAGACCGGGAGCCCCGGATCGTCTACCCCTATAGCTATCTCCGTACGAGGGTAGCCCGGTGGACCTCTCTACTTGTTTTGGTTTTTTTAGGACATATGTAAATGGATATCCAAGGTTGGGCCAACTTTGCCACATTCTAGGCCCCGGTTGTGACTCGGCGGGACTTTCCACGTACAGATCCAGGATTTTACTAAGTGTTAACGCATGTCCGGGAAGGGGGTCACACATGGAGCCTACACATGGTACCTAACAACCTTCACCACTCTCACACCTATATCCTAGGGGCACATGCAAGTTTTCATGTGATTCCGACGCTCCGGCGGTCTTCCTCCGGCGAAACCCTAGACCGGGGGCCCCGGATCGTCTACCCCTGTAGCTATCTCCGTACGAGGGTAGCCCGGTGGACCTCTCTACTTGTTTTGGTTTGTTTAGGACATATGTACATGGAGAGCCAAGGTTGGGCCAACTTTGCCACATTCTAGGCCCCGGTTGTGACGCGGCGGGACTTTCCACGTACAGATCTAGGATTTTACTAAGTGTTAACGCATGTCCGGGAAGGGGGTCACACATGGAGCCTACACATGGCACCTAACAACCTTGCACCACTCTCACACATATATTCTTGGGGCACATGCAAGTTTTCATGTGATTCCGACGCTTCGGCGGTCTTCCTGTGGCGAAACCCTAGACCAGGGGCCCCGGATCATCTACCCCTATAGCTATCCCCGTACGAGGGTAGCCCAGTGGACCTCTCTAATTTTTTTTGGTTTTTTTTAGGACATATGTACATGGAGAGCCAAGGTTGGGCTAACTTTGCCCATTCCAGGCCCCGGTTGTGATGCGGCGGGACTTTCCACGTACAGATCCAGGATTTTACTAAGTGTTCAGGCATGTCCGGGAAGGGGGTCACACATGGGGCCTACACATGGCACCTAAAAACTTTGCACCACTCTCACACACATATCCTAGGGGCACATGAAAGTTTTCATGTGATTCCGACGCTCTGGCGGTCTTCCTCCGGCGAAACCCTAGACCAGGGGCCCCGGATGGTCTACCCCTATAGCTATCTCGTACGAGGGTAGCCCGGTGGACCTCTCTACTTGTTTTGGTTTGTTTAGGACATATGTACATGGAGAGCCAAGGTTGGGCCAACTTTGCCACATTCTAGGCCCCGGTTGTGACGCGGCGGGACTTTCCAGGTGCAGATCCAAGATTTTACTAAGTGTTAACGCATGTCTGGGAAGGGGGTCACGCATGGATCCTACACATGGAACCTAACAACCTTGCACCACTCTCACACACATATCCTAGGGGCACATGCAAGTTTTCATGTGATTCCGACGCTCCGGCGGTCTTCCTCCGGCGAAACCCTAGACCGGGGGCCCCGAATCGTCTACCCCTATAGCTATCTCCGTACGAGGGTAGCCTAGTGGACCTCTCTAATTTTTTTGGTTTGTTTAGGACATATGTACATGGAGAGCCAAGGTTGGGCCAACTTCGCCACATTCTAGGCCCCGGTTGTGACGCGGCGGGACTTTCCACGTATAGATCTAGGATTTTACTAAGTGTTAACGCATGTCCGGGAAGGGGGTCACACAAGGAGCCTACACATGGCACCTAACAACCTTGAACCACTCTCACACACATATCCTAGGGGCACATGCAAGTTTTCATGTGATTCCGACGCTTCGGCGGTCTTCCTCCGGCGAAACCCTAGACCGGGGGCTCCGGATCGTCTACCCCTATAGCTATGTCCGTACGAGGGTAGCCCGGTGGACCTCTCTACTTGTTTTGGTTTGTTTAGGACATATGTACATGGAGAGCCAAGGTTGGGCCAACTTTGCCACATTCTAGGCCCCAGTTGTGACGCGGCGGGACTTTCCACGTATAGATTTAGGATTTTACTAAGTGTTAACGCATGTCCGAGAAGAGGGTCACACATGGAGCCTACACATGGCACCTAACAAACTTGCACCACTCTCCCACACATATCCTAGGGGCAGATGCAAGTTTTCATGTGATTCCGACGCTTCGGCGGTCTTGCTCCGGCGAAACCCTAGACCGGGGGCTCCGGATCGTCTACCCCTATAGCTATCTCCGTACGAGGGTAGCCCGGTGGACCTCTCTAATTTTTTTGGTTTGTTTAGGACATATGTACATGGAGAGCCAAGGTTGGGCCAACTTTGCCATATTCTAGTCCCCGGTTGTGACGTGGCGGGACTTTCCACGTACAGATCCAGAATTTTACTAAGTGTTGACGCGGCGGGACTTTCCACGTACATATGTCCTAAACAAATCAAAAAAAGTAGAGAGGTCCACCAGGCTACCCTCGTACGGATATAGCTATAGGGGTAGACGATCCGGAGCCCCCGGTCTAGGGTTTCGCCCGAGGAAGACCGCCGAAGCGTCGGAATCACATGAAAACTTGCATGTGCTCCTAGGATATGTGTGTGAGAGTGGTGCAAGGTTGTTAGGTGCCATGTGTAGGCTCCATGTGTGACCCTCTTCCCGGACATGCGTTAACACTTAGTAAAATCCTAGATCTATACGTGGAAAGTCCCGCCGCGTCACAACCGGGGCCTAGAATGTGGCGAAGTTGGCCCAACCTTGGCTCTCGATGTACATATGTCCTAAACAAATCAAAACAAGTAGAGAGGTCCACCGGGCTACCCTCGTACGGAGATAGCTATAGGGGTAGACGATTCGGGGCCCCCGGTCTAGGGTTTCGCCGGAGGAAGGTCGCCGGAGCGTCGGAATCACATGAAAACGTGCATGTGCCCCTAGGATATGTGTGTGAGAGTGGTGCAAGGTTGTTAGGTGCCATGTGTAGGCTCCATGTATGACCCTCTTCCCGGACATGCGTTAACACTTTGTAAAATCCTAGATCTATACGTGGAAAGTCCCACCGCGTCACAACCGGGGCCTAGAATGGGCAAAGTTAGCCCAACCTTGGCTCTGCATGTACATATGTCCTAAACAAACCAAAAAAAATTAGAGAGGTCCACCGGGCTACCCTCGTACGGAGATAGCTATAGGGGTAGACGATTCGGGGGCCCCGGTCTAGGGTTTCGCCGGAGGAAGGCCGCCGGAGCGTCGGAATTACATGAAAACTTGCATGTGCCCCTAGGATATGTGTGTGAGAGTGGTGCAAGGTTGTTAGGTGCCATGTGTAGGCTCCATGCGTGACCCCCTTCCCAGACATGCGTTAACACTTAGTAAAATCTTGGATCTCTACGTGGAAAGTCCCGCCGCGTCACAACCGGGGCCTCGAATGTGGCAAAGTTGGCCCAACCTTGGCTCTCCATGTACATATGTCCTAAACAAACCAAAAAAAGTAGAGAGGTCCACTGGGCTACCCTCGTACGAGATAGCTATAGGGGTAGACCATCCGGGGCCCCCGGTCTAGGGTTTCGCCGGAGGAAGACCGCCAGAGCGTCGGAATCACATGAAAACTTGCATGTGCCCCTAGGATATGTGTGTGAGAGTGGTGAAAAGTTGTTAGGTGCCATGTGTAGGCCCCATGTGTGACCCCCTTCCCGGACATGCCTTAACACTTAGTAAAATCCTGGATCTGTGGAAAGTCCCGCCGCGTCACAACCGGGGCCTTGAATGGGCAAAGTTAGCCCAACCTTGGCTCTACATGTACATATGTCCTAAACAAACCAAAAAAAGTAGAGAGGTCCACTAGGCTACCCTCGTACGGAGATAGCTATAGGGGTAGACGATCCGGGCCCCCGGTCTAGGATTTCGCCGGAGGAAGACCGCCGGAGCGTCAGAATCACATGAAAACTTGCATGTGCCCCTAGGATATGTGTATGAGAGTGGTGCAAGGTTGGTAGGTGCCATGTGTAGGCCCCAGGTGTGACTCCCTTTCCGGACATGCGGGGCCACCATCGGAGTATCTATATGGGTATACTTGCGGGGCCACCGTCGACATAGAGGAAACCCTAGATAGAGTCAAAATATTAAAGCATTTTAAAAAGTAAATATATTAATGTATTTAAAATAGTAGATATATTTACTTAAATATGTTGAAAATTAGAAAAAGTGAAGGGCTACGCCGATGGGCACCGTCGGCGACCGTCGACATAGGGGAAACCCTAGATAGAGTCAAAATATTGAAGCATTTAAAAAAGTAAATATATTAAAGTATTTAAAATATTAAATATATTTACTTAAATAGTTTGAAAACTAAAAAAAGTAGAAGGGCTACGCCGTCGCCCACCGTCGGCGTAGGTGCACCCTAGATCCAGCGAACAACCGAATAAAAAAGTTGCAGAGGTACGCCGACGGTTGCCGTCGGCGTAGCCGATTAAAAAAATAGCAGAGCTACGCCGACGGTTGCCGTCGGCATAGCCCAACCGGATAAGGCCGGCCCGCGCGACCCACCTCGCGCACCTTTGGCTCCTCTTGTCCACGCATCCCGCCTCTGCCTCCTCGCGCCCACCGCCGCCGGCCACCGCGCCTCCTTCCCACGCCCTCGTCTCCACCGCCGCCACCGCGTCTCCTCCCCGCGCTCTCTGCTCCCACGCGAGCTCTCCCCTCCCCTCCCACGCGAGCCCCCACACGAGCCCTCCCCTCCTAGCTCACCGGCGCGAGCCCTCCCCTCCCAGCTCACCGGCGTGAGGCCTCCCCTCCCACCTCGTCCACCTCGAGCTTGTCGGCACCCTCCCCTCTGAGAACTCTGGTCGCCCGCGCCCTCCCCTCCGAGAACTCCGGCCGCCCGCGTCCTCCCCTCCCAGCTCGCGTCCACCTCGAGCTCGCCGACGCCCTCCCCTCCGAGACCTCCTGCTGCCCGTGCCCTCCCCTCCGAGACCTCCGGCCGCCCGAGCAGATTACCTCCTTTAAGGCAGAGACAGGTACGGTCATTCTGTCTCTATTCCTCAACCAATATTCGATTACAATGTTGATAGTAGTTGCGGTCCTCGAGCTCGTTGTTGGGGGCTGATAGTAGTTGCGGTCCTCGAGCTGATAGCAGTTGCGGTCCTCGAGCTCGTTGTTGGGGCGAATCCTCCGCCTCGTTAGTAGTTGCGGGTGGAAGACGCACTTGGCCAGCACCGTCCATTGGATGTGCCCGCTGTAGCAAAGAGACGTGTACCACGGGATGGATCGCTGCATCAAAGAGACGTGTACCACATGATGGATTAGTGTTTGCTCTGGCGCCAGTTGTTTAATTTGGTGGCGGGATTGGTAGACTGGGCTTAGTATCAGGAAAGATATCAGTCGATCCAATCGATATTCTTGCATTGTTAATGAGCATGTGATAAGTAGAATGTTTGTAGTATGTAAGTATGTGATAAGTAGATTTTTTTGAATGGGCATAAATATACATGCTGTGAATAAAGTTTTGTCTTTATGCAATTGTACAGATTTTATGGTGTTCTGGAAGTGACCGTCGTTGCGGGAGATGGTGTAGGAGACACCTCGATCCCGTCTTCAAGTTCCGTCGCCGGCCCCAACACTCGGCTGTTCGACTACTTCCTCTTCCACCGAGGGTGAGAATCCGTTCGCCTCTCTTGTACCTAGGTTTATTTTCGTGTTAGATCACCAAGTCAAGTCGCGTTACCTAGGCGTCTTCCCGACCGTAAGCGTTACGCGGGTTAATATGCATTAGTGGTCGCGCGTATTAATAACCGTAACACTTACGGCTTTTATCGGGCAGTCGGCGGATTCGTAGTTGGGTATGGTTGTCCCTAGCTCTAACTCGATCCGAGATAGGATTTCAGCGGCGCCTCCTCGTTGTTCTCCGGATGCACATTCTCTCGGCTTTTTGTCGAGACGTGTATCGGGAGAGCAGCGGGGAGGTGCTGCCAAAATTCTGCTTGGATCGGGGTATAGCCAGGGAGAACTTACCCAATCTACGGATCCGGCGGTTGATTAGGACCCTCTTTTCCTATTAGACATGTAGGTTGATGCATGCGTAAAAATATGAAGCATTTAATCTCCTGTTTGATACAAAATGCTATATTTGTTGTTTGGTTCCCAACAAAGCAGAAGAGGATGGCTGATAATGGGTGGATGTACAGTGGCCGTATTAGTGCGACTAATAAAACAGAAGAGTGGACACAGAACACTCATTTGTTAGTGAATGAGTTAGCGTGTGGTTCAAAGGCAATCGTTCGGGCACTTTGTCCCTGCGCTCGTTGCAATAAGCATCATCGTCAGGGAAAGGATGAGATGTATAGACACCTGCTGCAAGCTGGGTACATGCCTCACTATGTCACGTAGGTCGACTTTGCTCGGTACGAACGTGACAGAGGTGAGGTTATGCGGCAGCGGCTCAATGGCAATGAGCACGATGGGATTAGAAACTTTCTAGATAATCTCATCGATGCCGACCAGCCAGATTCGCCACCTCCACGGGATGAACCACCAGAACCGGAGGAACCGCCAGAACCAGGGGAACCGGAGCCAACCGCGAAGGCCTTCCTTGATATGATGGCAGTGGCTAAGAAACCTCTGTACGAGGGTGCAAAGATTTCTCAGCTCGATGCCATCTCTCAATGTCTAGCCGAGAAATGCCAGCACTCCGCCACCCGTGCTCACTTTGAAGCTAACCTGAGAACATGTCGTAACATGTTGCCCGAAGGGCATTGTCTACCTAAAACCTTTCACGAAACGAAGAGACTTATGAACGAGCTCAACATGGATTACAAAAAGATAGATTGCTGTCCAAAAGGTTGCCTTTTGTTTTGGAAACAGTTTGCGGATGACAAGTACTGCTCCATTTGTGGGGCCTCTAGGTATGATGAGGTAAAGGGAAAAGATGGTCAGATGAAGCAGTGGAATATTGCTACAAAGATTCTTCGGTATCTCCCATTCATAAAAGAATCTAGCGGCTTTACTTGAGTGAGGATACTGCCAAACAGATGATGTGGCACAAGAAGGGGAAGATATACGAGACGAGCACGGACGGAAGAATATGGGACATCCATCTCATGGTAAGGCATGGAAGAACTTCGATGACAAATACCCTCGGTGGGCAGAAGAGGCTCGGAATGTCAGAATTGCGATAGCAACAGATGGCTTCAACCCATATGATTTGTCGACGGCCACGTACAGCTGCTGGCCGGTGTTTGTTATTCCGCTCAATCTCCCTCCCGGAGTATTAATGCAACGGAAGACCATGTTTTTGTCGCTTATCATTCTAGGGCCCAAGTACCCAGGGAAGAATTTGAGTGTCTACATGCAACCGATTGTGGATGATTTGAACCACTCCTGGATACACGGGACGTTGACATACGACCGAGCATCGAAGAGAAACTTCTTGATGAAAGTTTGGTTGCAGTATACCATGCATGACATGCCCGGGTACGCCCTAACATGTGGATGGTGTACAGCTGGTAAGTGGCCATGCCCAGTGTGCAGGCACCGACTTGAGTTTCTTTGGCTAAAGTCGGGTCGCAAGTATGTTGCGTTTGACACGAATCGACAGTACCTCAAAAGAAAGCATCCGTTCAGAGAAGACAGGAAGAACTTCAAGAAGGGCAAAGTTATGCATGAAGTAAAAGAGGTACCAAAGTTCGATGGTGCAGCTGTTGATGCCGAGCTACGTGCTCTCGTGCCTGCAGCGTCGGGAACTGGCCATCAATTTGCGGGATATGGTGTAAACCACAACTGGACTCACGTGGCAACCTTAATGAATCTCGTGTATTACGAGGACCTCGAACTTCCCCATAACATCGATGTGATGCACACCGAAAAGAATGTCGGGGAGTCCCTTTTTCACACAGTCCTGAACATTCCTGGGAAGTCAAAGGATAATGTCAAGGCTAGAGTCGATGTTGAGAAGCTCTGTGATAGGAAGAGATTACACATGCAGCCTCTTACCCGCCGTCGAAAGAATTGGTTCAAGCCGCATGCCTACTTCTGCCTTGATAGTGTCCAAAAGAAGGAGGCATTCAGGTGGCTCAAATACGTCGTGATGTTCCCTGATGGTTATTGTTCGAATATAAGTAAGGGAGTCAATCTTTCGACGGGACAAGTCACCGGACTCAAGAGTCACGACTATCATATATGGATAGAGCGACTGATGTCGGTGATGGTTCGAGGGTATCTCCCCAAGAAAGTCTGGCGAGTGCTTGCAGAGTTGAGCCATTTCTTCCGCACGCTCTGTGCTAAGCAGGTATGTCCCCTGGTTATTGAGAAGCTGCGTGTTCAAGTGCCGGAGTTGCTATGCAATTTGGAGATGATCTTTCCGCCAGGCTTCTTTACTCCAATGGCGCATCTCATTGTGCACCTCGCGAACAAAGTACTCTTGGGTGGCCCGGTGTAATTTCGTTGGCAGTTTTGTATTGAGAGAGAGTTTAAGTATATTAAGATAACTGGAAACAAAGCTAAGATTGAAGCATGCATAGCTGAGGCAACATGCCTTCAGGAGATGGAAAACGCCACGACAACCTACTGGCCTGATGATGTTCCCACTATGCATAACCCGGTCTCTTGTTACAATGTTGACCAGCCCAAGAATGACCCCAAGCTCGAACTATTCCAATTTCCTGATGGCAAGGCCGGTAAAGGACTAAAATACCGCTTGCCGAAGGAAGAGAAGGATTGCATAATGGTCTATGTGCTTATGAACATGAAGGAAGTGGTCGATTTCGTAAGGTAAAATGGTGAATAATTTACTTCTCGATCTCAGTGTCGGTCTAATGCTTATTTTCTCCTCCTTAGTGAAATCACGGATGAACAGTGGTCGTGAACGACGGATCCCTCTCCCTTGGAGTTGGACATTCTACTGAAAGAGGGTGCTCCCGGAAATAAAAAAACTTTGTGTCTTGGTTCATGGAAAAAGTAATTTCTAACCTGTCCCTCTTACCCTTATTATTCTACGTAACTAATATAATGAACACAACAACTTTAAACCGTACTTGTAGGGAGCTGATCCCAATGTTGAGATGTCAGATGAGTTGAAATGTGTTTCCCAGGGTTTTAACCGTGGCGTCATGAAGTATGAGAAGTATGATGTGAATGGGTTTCGCTTCCATACAGGGACACACTAGAAGGGCCGACTGAATGCAAAAACGGTAAATACAGGGGTCTTCACAAGAGGAGCTGATACCCTTGATTACTATGGAAGGTTAGAGAATGTATACGAGCTGACCTTCAATCGTACGAACGTACAACTCAATCTTGTTGTGTTCAAGTGCCACTGGTTCGACCCAAGGGGTGGACTGAGAAGTACCCCTTCCATTGGGTTAGTTGAAGTTAGGCCTTCAACCACCTATAGCGGAGCCGACGTCTTTGTTGTGGCTCACCAAGCCAACCAAGTTTATTATTTTCCCTATCCATGCCAGAAAGCGGAACTCAAGGGCTGGGAATTCGTGTTCCAGGTATCGCCACATGGTAACCTACCGATTCCCTCCGAGTACGATTACAACAACATTGACCCTGTAACATACGAGGGAATTTTCTATCAAGAGCAAGAGGACTTTGGGCACTTTGAGTTAGAACCTGTTGATCTTGAGGACCTCGAGAACAATGCAGATACTCGGGGTGAGTCAGTGGTGGATCTACATGACATAAATATGCTCGAGAAGTTCCATGCAGAGAACGACAATGATGATGAGCCTCCACCCTTTGATGAGGCTCTAGCTTTCTACTCAAGAGATAGTGATAGTGAGAATGAGAATGAGAATGAGAACGAGAATGAGAATGAGAATGAGAATGAGAATGAGAATGATAGTGAGTATTTATTTTTCAATGCATTCTATTATGTCTTTGTGCTTGCTTGTTTTCTTAATGCATTCTATTATTTCTCAATGCATTCTATTATTTTTCAATGCATTTTACGATTAGTGTCTATATTTTATGATGTCTTTGTGCTAAATTATTTTCTCTTACTGAATGCATGTGATTGAATAATATGAGTAGTGGCAAGGCTAGCTCGTCGTCTGCGCTTAAGGCGCTGCAACAGCGCAAGAAAAATGCTACACGGAGTGGGAGACAACCAACTCCCAATCCGCGTTACACCGATCTTGGCGGTGCTGGAGGAGGAGGAGGACGAGGTCGAGGTCGAGGAGGACGAGGTGGCGGGGGAGGAGGCGTGGACTTTGACCCACCACCCTCCGCTTCTGGCGACGTGGCTCCTGAGTTGTTGCTTACGGAGGAGGGGGAGGGGCCGTCTAGAGAGGAGGCGGAGGCGGAGTCTAGGGAGGAGGCGGACCCTACAGGTGAGTTGGTGGTTCAGGGGTCGCGGAAGAAATTGTGGAATCGTGGGGAATCGAAAGTCCCTGACGAGAGGTTTGAGCCTAGGACCCAGGAGGCGAAAGCCCTTATTATTCCAGATGGCAATGAGTAAGTGTACTGATTTAGAATTTTAAACATGTAATTTCTTGTTGGTGATAAATAATTTGGCATGTGTACTAATGTTTGATTATTGTGCAGCAATTGGACATTTCCTGTCGGGAGCACGGCCCGCCTTCCTAATAGCATGATTGGACCTCTGATTAGGAAGTTCTGGCCGGGCTGGTACACTTCCCCCGAGGGCGTCAGGAGGCTAGCCACTACTTGGGCGGACTACCATGCTACTATTATCCCGGGCTTTCCGACAGCTACTGATGCTGTGATCACCAAGTTTTGGGTAAGACATATTTCTCGTGTTTTTAAACATGTAATTTCGTTCATAAGTGATGAAAACACCGTGCTAACTCATGACTCACAATTGTTTTTATGCATGATTGAAGTGCTTTTATCGTGTGGATGAGGAGCAACAGGAGAAGGCGAACATGACTTTGCTTGGGGCTTGTGTGAAGTTGACACCGCAGGTGTGGTAAAACCAAAAGGTCACGACCGCTAGTCACTTCTGGGCTGAAAGGGGCGTGAGGGTCAAGAAGGAGGACATTGTCGGTAAAAATCCTAATCCTGACTACTCGATGACTCCAGAAGAGTACATGTCGGTGAGTAAAATTTCATGAGATTCTACATTGCTGCTAAGTTGCCATTGCATTATGTGGAGTTGAGTATTGTATTTTCAGGTTGTCCCCGATTCGGCTAAGCCACATCGATACGCATGGGAATCGCTGGTTAGGACGAGGTGGCTCAGAGCAGACGAGGAGTTTTCAGCCTTGTTGAGGCGGAACACGGATAACCGACGCGATGGTGGAACACACTACGCGGGAAATCACAACTTTGACCGTTTCAAGGGGAAGATGGTATGTATACACATGGAATGCCCTGCATTTATTTCCCGTCATCTTCCTACTTGATACGCATAACATTTCTTTTCGCGACGCAGGTGGCCGAGGCACTACCCGGGGAGGTGATTCATGACGTCGCTGTTTATGAGAAGATGCGGCTCAAGAAGCCTGATCTCTCGAAGCCTCAGCCCTCGCCCCCCGAGTTCTTCGGCAATGCCCATAAAGACTTGCAGAACTACAGCACGATGGTGAAGGCTCGTCACCCGCATGTGGATGACCCCATTAATGCGGAGATCGATGAGGAGTCGTTGCTCTTGGCGTCGCACGGATTGGAGCATGGATGTCTCAAGATTCTTAATAAAAAGGTCAAGCCTACCCTCACCAAGAGCTTCACGCGTCTCAAGGCTACCCACCCCACCGACGGCCCACCTATCCCGCCTCGTGGGCAGCCTTGTCGATCCACCTCCAGAGATGATGTAGGTTTCCTTATTTTCCCCATCTTTACGACTTTTGTTCATGCATGGTTAAGTGTTGACGAGAGTCATTGTATTTGAATTTGTAGCCTGAGTTTGAGGCAGCCTACGATGCCACTCATGACGAATATGAGGTGGCCTTTCAGCAGCATCATGCGACGAGTATGGTCTACACGCAGTACGTAAATGTAAGTTTGAACCTTTACTTTTGCAAAACATACAAGTCCCACTTTCCCTAGTTTGGTGCTTTAGGGCCTGACATCTAAACTATCTTGTAGGCGGTAATTGTGGCTATGCAAGCGGGGCAGAGTGTTAATTTAGGGCCCATACCTCCCATGCCAGGGCCGGCGCCATTCCTACCATCGAGGGAAAGTTTCCGTCGGACATACTACGGATCATCACCGGTAAGTTCTTTGCCAAACCACCGGATACCGCTTTACTTTGCCTCGCAAATTGCTAACATATAGGAACATGTAGGGGGCGGGACATTCCGAGAACGAGCACTTTGGTCATGCCTCGCCGGATAGCCGTCGGATGATCACACCCGCCCACCCCGATGGTCCTTCGCCTGGTCGTTCTGCTGGTGGTGCTTCGCCGACAACTCCCTCGCCTGGTGGTTCTTCTGCTGCTTCTACTGCCCGGCGACCTCGTCGGCCGTCGCCTATTCTCACCAGGGGAGATCAGGGGTTCACCCCGTCTCCTCCACAGTACCCGTCTCCTCCAGAGTAGTATGGATGTCGGCTTGTATACATCAAGGATATGATGATGTTTGAATGATGTATGAATGATATGTATGAATGTTTGGCTGAGTTAATTGTTGTTAATTATTGATAATTACTGCGGTCATTCCTGTGAAATTAAACAGAAAAAACAAAAAAAAAATATTGGGCTGGCCCTACGCCGAGTGTCAGGCCGTCGGCGTAGCTCCCTGCGTGTGACCAAATGGTCAGGGATACGCCGAGGGCTAGGCCGTCGGCGTAGGTCCATGCCTGGGAGCTCTACGTCGTGTACGTGTGGCACGCTACGCCGAGGGGGATGCCGTCGGCGTAGCTCCGCGGCTGGGCGCCTCAGAGCGGACATGTGTCCAGCTACGCCGACGGCACCCCCCTGGGCGTAGCGGCGCGCCGGTACCTCGTCGTCGAACGACGTCTGGGCTCTCCGCCGACGGCGAGTACGCCGACGGCACCGTCCGCGTACGCTACGCCGAGGGTTTTCCATCTACACCGAGGGCCGCGTCGTCTCCGCCGAGGAGCAGTGTCGCCGAGGAGCTACGCCGAGGGCTGCCGTCGGCGTAGCCTACGCCGACGGTTTAGCTTGCTACGCCGAACGCTATCTGCCCTCAGCGTAGCGTCCGATTCCTGTAGTGCCTCCCCTTTTTTTCTCTCATGCCTTTTCCGTTTACATAGTACTCCATGAAGGAGCCTCAAGAAAAAACTAATCTGAGAAAGACGGTAGAACGAACAGCAAGATCGAGATTGATGCAAAACAATAAAAATAAAAGTGGCTTTCATGGAACTGACCGCATACATCATGGTAACAGAGTACTACAGAGTAACAGAACTGTTCGATGGTCATGGTACGTGCCAGGTCTTCCTTATTTTCTCGTGATTAAGCGACATTTTCTTTCCTTGCATTTAGTTCCCGGAGAAGTACCCCTAAAAAAAAAAAGTTCCCCAAGAAGAATACGTACGTGTACTACGATTCAAACTATCGACGGAAATGGGAAACAACAGCTTGAAGCTTTCTTTACATCCAGCTTCGTATATTGGCCGCGCAACTTGAGTTGCCTGGACGGTTCACTTTCCAGTGCTGACTTTTGTAGTAGTACCGTTATTCATACAGTCCCTGTTAGAGTATGTCACGGTTTAGACTATATTTGGTAGTTTAAGTTTGTAATCCAATTCTATCTTTATTAGGCTTCTTGCCCTTCAAGTCTTCTAGTATTATATAAACAGCCTAAGGGCTCACGACGTAATTACCTCTTACAATATCAATACAATCTCTACTTCCGCAATCTTTCATGGTATCAGAGCGGTTCGCTCCGCCTAGGGTTTAGCCACAGCTTCCGCGCGCCGCCCCCGGCGAGATCGAGCTCTCTGCTGGGGGCACCAAATCTCGTAGCTAGTTTTTCTTCCAATTCCCTATATCGGTTTAGTAGTTTTAGCAAATTTCTTTTTCCTATTAGATCTAATTTTCTGTTAGCCACCAAAAGCATCATCCACAGCCGCATGTCGTCATCGCGCGCCTCTACTTCAACCTCGGCATCGACTCAACTTCGGCAAATCATCGTCAACGATCGTGACAAGGAGGCTCCGCACGACGCCCCAAGGGACGCCTTCATGCGCTGCGTCGGTTGCTCCGTCCTCACGTCGTCTCCACGCCGACCCGTCTTCCTCCACGCCGACCCGTCTTCGCCAACATCTATCAGGACGCACGTCCCTGAGTACGCGTCTCGCCGTCAACAAAGGGCTGCATCTTCCTCACACGTGATCATCATCACCGACAATCATCTACACCAACACCATCGCCACATCGTCACCGCCATCACCAATCATGGTCATCGTCAACGCCAACAAGTTCTTCTCCACGAGCGACACCGCGCTCACACAAGCGGAAAATACGGCCTAAATCCCCGAAATGAACTACCGCTACAACAAATCTCTATCAACAACTACCTCTTCGTCTTCGTCCACCATGACCTCGCCGCCAGAGTCGCAGTCTATTTTTTATTTTTTACTTAATCAATTTTCTTCTTGCAACTACTTCATCTACTCCGACAAATCGGCAGCCAACTTCTACGTACCGACCGTTCACGGAGAATTTCTTTGCTGCTCCCTCCGGCTCTGGCTCGCATGGCTCGTGATGGTCACTGTCTTCGCACGTCCGGTATTGGCAACACCGACGCGTGCCTTCTTCCCCGGTGTGCTCCTGAGTTTGGCAAGCTCGGCAAGGCGTGTCGCCTACCCCGACTACTCCGGATCCAACTACATCTACGTCAACTACTACGACGAATTCTCCAGGCTCAACGACGACATCGACCACAACACCACGACAACATAAACATCATCAATTTCATCAACGGCGACTACATCACCAACGGCATCATCGACCACGACTACAGCACCCTACTTTTGGCTACGTCGACATCGACATCCACCGACATCCTCTACAGTTCGCGCCTTCGGATTATGCTCCAGCCAGACCGTCCGTTACGCTCCGGCTGTTCTCGTCACTATCGATCCGACTGCGGGGGGTGTTAGAGTATGTCACGGTTTAGACTATATTTGGTAGTTTAAGTTTGTAATCCAATTCTATCTCTATTAGTCTTCTTGCCCCCAAATCTTCTAATACTATATAAACAGCCTAAGGGCTCATGATGTAATCACCTCTTACAATATTAATACAATCTCTACTTCCGCAATCTTTCAGTCCCAAAGATCATGTTTGGTCAGCTTCAAAGGAATCCGCCCGCTACGTGTGCCAAACTGCTGACGCTTCCGGAGCTAACCATTTAGCACTCCCTTCACGGGTCAACGCCGGCCGATGCATGGAAAATGGATTCTTTCTGATGGAGTCAACGGGCAACTTGCACGGAGATCATCGCCAATGACATCCATTGCATGTGTGAGTTTCTCACGTGTCAAAGTAAATCATAGAGGAAAAGTCAACCACCAAGAAGAAGCAGTACTATAGTACTCCCTCCGTTATCAGAATTGTCTAAATTTAATGTATCTAGACACTATTTTTTCTATACATATATCTAAAATAGACAAACTTGCGACATCTATTTTGGAACTGAAGGAGTACAAGTAGTTGTGTGATGTGCTCCGGATTGGGTAGGAGTTTGTGGGAAGGAAAATGATACGCTTCCTCCCGGGAATTGCACGCGGCGCATCCCCCGGCTCGCGAGAGCAACACGCGTCCGCCGGTTCCACACCCCACCTTTTCTCTTTACCTTGTCTCTTTTCTTCTTCGTCTCATGCCATCCCAAATTGGTGTCTACGCGATGAACTCCATGTGAGGAACTCAAGCTACTGATCGTGTCGTCGATGACCTGTACCGATTCACCGCCGCTGCTCGCCGTCCTCCCGGTACCCAACCCCACCCCTCCTGTCCCATTCCACCCCCATCCCCGATTCCTTTCCACCTCCCGCGAGAAGTGAGTCCTCATGTGTGAATCAAGATCGCCGCTCTAGGTTGCCGTAGTCTTCGGCCTTCTCCAAGATTTCAGGTGTCCCCTGATACCAGCGGCGAGACATGTTCCCACCCCAGCATGGCGGTGCTACTACAATAGGCGAGGAGGTTCGCTACCACAGCACGTCGTGGCTGCTACGGCCGACGGCAGTGCTCTGGTACAAGCGTGGCGGAAATCTGCTACAAGGACGGTGGGGTTGCCACAAGGGTGACAACAATCTGCTACAAGGGCGGTGGCGTTGCTACGGCCGGCGACAGGGCTTGCTACAAGCGGCGACCGCGCTCTGGTACAATAGACGGCGGCACTCTGCTACAAGGGGCGGCGGCCCTCTGCAACCATGGGCAGCGGCTGGTGCCTTTTACTACCGATGGGGGGATGCTACCATTAGTGTAGGGCGTTGCTACCACGCGTGGACAACGTCGCTACAAGAGGTCCTCGCCGGAGCTAGGATGACCGAGTTGCTACAATGGGTGTGCACCGTTGCCGCCGACGGTGGGCGGTGCTGCTACAATGGGTGTAGGGCGTTGCTACTGAGGGTGGAGGATGTAGCTGCGATTGGTCCTCGCCGGAACAGGGGCAGCGTGGCTGCAACCGGGGATGGATGGCGGTCAGGAGCCGTATGATGACGTGGTGAGAAGACTATGTATGAAGGAGTGACGGTGGAGCGTTGTTCCTTGAAGCCATAGGGATTTTGGGACGGGTGAGAATCTGCGGGGTAGATGGAGCAGCGACGATGTTGCGCAGCACGACGCTGTAATGTTTTGCTACGAAGTAGACATCGGAGATGGGGAAGGTCGTGAGATTGGGATGGCTGGGGGAATTTCTCTCTGCGGGGCTAAGACAGAGAAGGCGTGCGGTGACTCACGGGCTGAGACAGAGAAAGCATCGTACGGTTATGGGTGACTCCGAGCCTGCCACCACCTGTGCACCACTGGACGTCGCCGGAGTATGTCGACCTCGATCCCTAGATGGACGTGGCGGTGCCGGCGACACGGGGAGACCGGTAGCTAGGGCTAGGGCTAGTTTAATTTTCGTTTTTTATTTTTGATTGTAAATTAAGTATAATACATACAAAATTTGGAAGTTCTAGCGCGAACAGTATCGGTTTGAATTTTGGAATAAAAAAAACATGACCACGTTGACCAGGCGCAGATAAATGGATCGTCCCGCTGCACGCGGCTGGCCAGACAGACCTTACGATACAAGGCAAGAATAGCAGTTGCGGACACGTGGTACAAGCGCGTCGCGTCGCCCCTGTGACACGCCCTCCACGTGTAGAGAGCGGAAAGGGCTGGGAAAGAAATGATGGGACAAAGTCAAAACGCATAGCTCGCGGAAGTGAGACCGCCAAAGTCAGACTCGAAGGAAATTAGATGCGGATGCTGTCACGTCGCATCTCGCATGGAGCCTGTGTGTCTACCGTCCAGCGCGACGGTTAGCCGCCATCCCCTCGCCTCGCGAGGCAGACGCAGACGCAGACCCGGTGGGCGATCGAGTGAGTGGGACTTGGCCAGTTCCGGCGGTGGTGTGTGGAGCAGGCTGCACTTCAGTTTTTCTGCAGCAAGTGGCCGGCCAGCGACTTGTCGCGGACCTTGACTACTAGCTCCATGCGCGCGGCACGTACTACGTTTCTTCCAACCCGACTCTTCTTTTATTCCCCAGCGAGCGAGACTTGCTCACTCGTAATTAATCTCGTTAGATAATGCAATTGTGACGGTGAAACTGAGAAGGAACAAGTCCAGCACGTGCTTGATTAGAAGTATACTCAGGCAAGAGTACAGTCAGTCGAGGAAGGCTTTGCTCAGACAGAGGGGAAAAAAACGCGGGCGAGCGGGGGCAACCAACGCCACCGCCGCCTACCCTCCCCCATCTCCCCTCCTCCTCCCCTGCCGTCGGCGCCTACCACCGGGCGCGGCATGGACAGGGCCGGTGGCGGCTCCTCTGCCTCTACCCTCTAGTCCGGTGGGCGCGCGCGGGGATGCTCCAGTCGGCTGGTGTGCCTCGGGAGCTGGTGGCGTAGCTCCGGCCAACAAGCAAGCGAATGCCGGCACTGGGAAACTGCGGGGCGGCACGGTGAGCAGCGGGGAGGCGCATTACATGGCGGGGCGGCGGCCGATCCGCCCAGATCTGGGGCCCTGTGAAGCCCATCTGGCCGCCCCAGACCTGGCCTTGCGTGGCCCATCTGTGAGTGAACTCTAGACGGATGAGATCGGGTTCTGGGGTGATCCGTTGGAGAGGGTTTGGTGCGATCTCGTTGGGTGGAAGCCGAATTCCTTCGCGGGTTCCCAACTCTCGGCTGGTTTTCATTGATTTCATACGTGTTTATCATCAGTAATTCTCCCCATTGATTGATTGCGATGGTTCATTACCTGCACACGTACACGGGTCCATGTTCATGTCGCTAGGTGTAAACACACACAAACCAACTCTTTTTTGTTTTGTGCTTGTCACTAGACAAGTTGCAAGCACACACAGATCGTAATCTCTTCAATTATTTTTACCTCCTTCTCCCTGCCCTCTCTAGTACGACTTCAGAGCTCCCGGAGAAACACCACGGTACAAAATCATGTCGAACCCGTGCTTTACCCGGCGGTCGACCCATAGGGTCAATCAGATGCAGTGGACGTGTTAGGTACCAATTTACTCAATTCACTCAAACACTCATAAGATACATGGATTTTCTAGCCAAATTGAAGAACACGCAAGAAGGGGATGGGAAGTCAGAGCCGAGGTGGGAGAAGAAGCCGCCGCCGTTCTGTCCTGATCCAACTTGGATATCCCCTTTTTTTTTGCTTCTCCTTGGGTATTTGTAGATGATGACCAGAAGCTGGCTTTGAGCTGGGCCGAATCCATCACTGCGAGCCCATATTTGTGCCTGCATGTACTGTTCATGTCTTCGTCCGGATGGGTGGAGCTCCAGCGAGGATCCGCGTCATCGTCTTTGCTGCGACTTCCTCGACTCCTCCTCGGAGTTTTAGGAGTGTATGCACGATCGACTTCAAGAAACCAAGCCGTGTCAATCACCGCCTTCCACAACTCCAGCATCCATTTGTCCGAGCGGTGAGTTGACGACCGATCTAGTCTACCCCCGTCCATACAGTTCATCCCATCATCTAGGATCGTGCCACGTCATTTAATGACTTAGCGGATCAAGAATCCACATATGGCCAACCATTATCTTAGTATAATCCGGGCCGTTGTTCTGATATTGACAATGTCACCCACAAGACACTAATTACGCGTGGTTCTAAGAGCTTCTCCAGTCGGGGCCCCAAATTACTCCCCATGCTATCTTTTTTGGCACCGGTGCCCAAAAAAATCTCCCAACCGACCCCCCAAGACCTAGTTTTTTGTCGGAACGGGCTGGAATTTCATCCGGCATACCCAGGCCCACCACACACACACACACACACACAAATAGCGCCCGCTTCCCCCGAAATGACACCGGGTGGAGATGCTCTAACTAAGAGATCTAGTACGCACGATGGTTGCCATATACTATAGATTGGAATCAATCAGGATTTTAGTTCCCTCTTTCTCTCATCACTATATTAATCTTCGTAACAATTGGCGTCTACGTGTTCAGAGCAAGTGTAGTGCCAAGTCTAGATAGATGATCTAGCTAGCTTGGTGTTGCAATGAATGGACCAGCCAAGTGGTTCAATAGAAGGTACTTGTAGTACATGCACACCTTGCTAGCTCTAGTCGATCGATCTTTATTTTTGTGCCTAAGAACTTGCTAGCTCTTTAGTGGATCGGGAATCTTTTTTTCTCTTGGAGTAGTACAGTACATGTATATACGTATCGACCACACATACCTAGAAGGTGACCACAAGACGGGTCAAGGATGATGATTTCAATAATTGAAATTGATCAGCGTTGTGGTGATAATGAGTCTCTGTGATGGTCGCTAGATATGGACTTCCATTTCACACATGCTTTCCCGATGTTAATCCCACGCCACCGTCTAGGGTCTAGACCCATTGTCTAGGTTTTAGGTCTATAGTTTAGGATCCAAGGACTAAGGCGTAGCTAGTGGGTTAGGGTATAAGGTTTAAATTTAGGGTTTAGATGTACTGGTTAGATTCTGTGATCAAGGGTACAAATCCAGATTAAGGATTTAGATCTAACATGAGTATCCCTAGATTCATATCCCAACCTCTAGACCTAGACCATGGACCATTGACGTGCTGAAAACCCTATCTTTTTTGCATGGAGTCCTAGTATGAGATATAAGGGCAGTGGTAAATATTAAAATCCAATACACAACGTTGAAGTGCCACTTGCTTTACAAACATGGCTACTCATAAGAATATTTTGTACTGGTAGTGGAAAAACTCTTACTTCAAGGCAATTGATCCAACTTTTGTAAAACTTGCCCTCTTTTCTAAATGGACCTGTTCTTTTGAACTATTCCAACATAAAAAAGGAAAGTCGCGTGGAATCACTATGTTTATTGAAATCTAGGGCATAGATGTTTTGGGGACCACTGAACATGGTGAAGGATGAAACACAAAGAAAGGTCGGAAGTCCTCCACTTTTGCATGAGGCAATAGATATTGCTATGTAAGGATGGTGCAAGTAGGAAAGTGTAGTGCACAACTTTGAAGTGCCACTTGCTTCATAAGCATGACTATTTCATTGGAACATCTAGTGCTTTTAGTGCAAAACTCCTACTTCAAGGAGATCGACCCGCCTTCTGACACAAAGAAGTTAGAAAGTCACATTAAATCATCACTTTTGGTGGAAATACAGGGGTAGATGTTACGAGGGCCATCCGAGAGAGGGCTAGAAACTTTCCCTCATTTGCATGGGGTCATAACATGGATATATATAAGGGTGGTGTATAGGGAAAGCCAATACATATTTGTGGTGTGGTACTTCATTCACAAACGACACTATCCTGAAGAAAGATTCTACACTTATATTTCAAAAGCCCCACTTCGAGGCGATCGACCAAAGCTTTGTAAAAACTTGGTCGCTTTGGGATTTGTAATTTTCCTATGACATATTGTAGCACATCCATCTAGGAAAGTATCTCGAGATCGTCACTTTCGATTAAAATCTAGGGAGTAGATGTTGTAGGGCCCATCGGACATGGGGCACATGAAATCACACGAGCAAGGGTGGAAAAACCTTCTCCTTTTTCATGGGGTACTACTATTTGTATATGATTGTGGTTTAAAGAGGAAAATCTAATACTCAACTTACAATTCACACTTGCTTCACATATCCCACGGGAGGATTCTAGATTTAGAGTGCAAAACTCCCATTTCTATGCGATCGACCCAACTTTTGTAAGAAATTTGACTCTTCTTTGGCAGGTCCTATGGCATATTCTAACACACATAAGAATCACTAAAAATCACCACTTCTGAAAGGCAATAGACATTGCCAGACCCGCCAGGTAGGGGTACACATTAAATCGTTCTAGGAAGGGTCGGAAACCTTTCCCATTTTGCATGGGATCGTAATGTTAATATATAATTGTGGTTTATAACAAGTAAAATCCCATACATAAATTTTTAGTGATATTTCACAAACAACACTACCCCGGAGATTTATTTGTACATATAGTGCAAAAATCTTGGACTATTTTTGGGTTGGTAGTGTTCCCATGACCTATTCTAACAGAATAATTGTAGTCACATGACATCAACACCTTTTATGAAAATCTATGATCATAGACATTGCCGGGATCGCTAGATAGGGTGACACATGGAATTGCCAAAGGAAAAGTCGAATACCCTTCCCCTGTTGCATTAGGTCCTAATATAAGTATATAAAGGTCGTGTAACAAGGGAAATGCAATACATACACAACTTTGAAGTGACGGTTGTTTCACAAACAATACTATCCTGGAGGAAGACCATTATAGACTTGTAGTGTAAACCTTCCACTTCGAAGTGACAATATCCAACTTTTGCAGTTGGCCCTTTTTGGGCTGGTAAGGTTAGCTATGACCTACTACAGAAAAAGTGTAGTGTGACATGGAATCACCATTTTTTGTGAAATGTTTTACTTCATATAAGTTTTATGGCCCACTCGATAGGTGGACACATTAAATCACACGTGTAGCGGTACAAAACTATCCTTTTGCATGGGGTACTGATGTAGGTGTATAAGGGTGTTGTAAATAGGAAGATCCACCTTAGTTGGTTCATGCAAATTCAAGCTGGAGTAAAATAGTTTACTTTGTGGTTGGCACTTTGGCCTTTTATCTATATGTGCAAAGATTGATTTCGGTTCAGCTTTTTGTCTTCCATAACACATGTCTTTCCAATATCAGACTCAAAATTGTTCGGGTGCGCGATTCCACAAGTTTCTTATACCTTCTAGTTAAGACAAGTGAATTTAACTTAATGAACACCCATCCATTATGCAATACATTAGTCTTATGGAACATAATTAGTTAAAAAATGTTACTAACACCTTTAAACATAACTTTAATGTACTCCTTTATTCCATAATGAAAATCCAGGGGTAGGCATTACGGATCCCACCGAACACGAGACACATGACATCGCAAGAGGAATGGTTAAAAACCCTCTCACTCTTGTATGATACCCTAATATGGATATATAAAGATGACGCTAAGAGGAAAAACCCTGTACCTAGGTTATAGGTCCGGACTTTTGATCTAGGGTTTGGTTTAGTGCTTAGATCTAGGGATTAATTCAAGGTTTCGGTTCTAGGATTAGATATAGTTTTTAAGTCAAGGGTTTGGATCTAGGATTTAGGTCATGTGTTGTCTTTATTCTTCTATGCTAACATCACTTTGTTGTCGTAGTGTGTTGTCGTCTATCAAATGCCTTGATGTCGTGCAAGAGACGCACCTTGGTGTTCTTGTGCATGTTTCTAGCATGCATACCCCTGTTTCCCCTAGAGGTCTTCCCGCCCTGGGTGTTGTGAGGTTCTTAGCGGAGTATTTAGGTCTAGCATCTCATCTCTCGGTTTGTGTTCGACTACAGATGTATCTAAAGGACTTTTAGTGTGTAGTTCCGGAGCACAGTGAGTGGACCTACGCATTAAAAGATGTCTAGATACAGGTGTTTAACATTTTATATTTTAGAACAGAGGGAGTACATGACAGAAAAAAATTTAGAACACGTGCATGGTATTAGGCATACATGCATTGATGCGTCTATTCCTTGGCACGTCCGTACATGAGTGATTCCGGCGGTAAAACAAATATCGGAGTTGTACTGACATGAGCCCAACAAAATTTGGGAGCACTTTGGCGCCAAACCTCCTTCAGCCCGGCAGAAATAATTTTGGGCCAAAGTGCAATTGAGCGCCTTTGAGCCATGGAGAAAAAACTCACAGGCAGAAGTAAATGTGGGCAGCAGCCCGTAGTCAAATCGGCCCAGAATACTCCACGATGGTCTGCTCTATGATTAGGCCTCCACGCTCGCAGCCGTAAGATGCAGATCGATGGCTGAAGTCGACCCCGGACGCAACAAAGCCGCAAGAACCAAAACTCTATGCCGTCCTTTCCCGATGGAGTCATGGCGGCGCGGCTGGTGGGCTCGCCGGCAAGCGCGTGCATCGGTAGAACGGTGCGCGCGGCTCCATCGAGCTTGCCGTACCGCGTCGCGCGTTTGGCCTACGTAGTTGGGTGCGACTGCTGCACACCGGCGAAGTGGCGGCACCGGTACCCGACGGCGGCGACGTGAGTCATGGAGGGCTGCAGATGCCGCGTCAAGCGCAGGGCCAAGGTTAAGCTGCCCGAGCCTCTTGATCTTAGTTGCTGCCCGTCGGCATGACACCAGAAAATTCGTCCCTTTTTGTCAAGTTGCGGACTACCATTAGTCCAACTGTAGTGATGCCAATTTCTTTCATCTAACTCGATCCTTCTAACTAGCTTCTGACCATCATTAGTAATCTAGTAAAACGAACGGCAATGTGTGCTGCTAATCTACTATGGGTTCCCAGAAATTTGATGAAAAAAATCTGACAATTGTGACCAATATTCGAGTGCAGTAGTGCTATTTTCTGATGCAAAATAAATTTTGATGATTTCGACCAATATTATTTCCACAGTAGTGCTGATTTCTAATTTTATTTGTGTCGTTGGTCTTCTTCAACTCCAATCGAGAGCTACACCGGGCTCCTCCGCATGAAGGGATGCAAAACGACCAAAGAGTACATGTAACTCCCGCTAACCAGCTGGAAAGATCCAAGTGATCGATCGATCCATGTAACTCCCGGACAGGAGGACGTACGTGCAGTCCACGACATTCTCCTACACGTGAAGATGGACGTGGCCGTGCAAGCTGGTGTCCTTCTCGACTTCGAATTGTAAAACACACACGGACGTAGCAGAAATAATTCTCCGCCCACTCGCACGTCGCTCAGAGATGGCGGTGACCACCGTGTCCTCGTTCTCGGATGACATCCTCCGCGAGATTCTCATATGCTTGGAGGACCCCGCTGACCTCTTCCGTTGCGCTGTGACATGCAAGCGGTGGCGCGGTCTCGTAGTGAAGGCCTCCTTTCTTCGCCGACGCCGCCGTTGGCCAGATCACACATAGATGTTTTTCTCGGGGTTCTTTGTTTGGGAAGAAGGAGTCGACCTTAAGAAGCGCCCTACCTTTTTGACAACCTTCATCCCAACGCCGCGATCAGTGTTTGGCTCTAAACAACGCTCTTTCGTGTCGCCATTTTTTTCCGGAGCTCCCAGAGCAGCAAGAAGATTAGCGCAGCACCACGTGGTACTGCTCATCAGTCGCTGCGGCCTACTCACCCGATTCGTGCGCCTCGACTCACCCGATTCGTGCAATGGCGGAGAGGTCCGAGTAAATTCGCTTTTACTGCCAAGTGGAGGAGTGGCTCCGAGACACTAAGGAATCCCCACGCCGTCGTGTGGCGTGGTACGGCATACTGGCTCTTTCGTCGTTACTTTGAGGGGCGCCACTACTCGAGTTGGCATACCATTGGTGTGGACGCCGAGACCTGCCATATATCCGTTTCTGAGATTAAGACCCTGTTTGGCCACACAAAAAATTCATAGGTATGATGAAGCACAACTTACCATCACTACCGACGGAGAACTCTCGGTGTTTCACATGCAAAAGGGAGGCTACCACCTAGAGGTATGGACGCGGCAAGAGGATCACTACTAGGAAACAGCCTATAGATAGACAAGATGTTCAGTGGTGCATAGGCCAATCTGTGCGTTTGGAAGTTCTGTGGCGCATTTTCCAGAGCATGCGCCACAGAAGATTGGTGGGACCCGCTGGCGGGGGGGGGGGGGGGGGGGGGGGGGGGGATGATCCAAGTTCTGTGTCGCATTCTGTAATATGCGCCACAGAAGAGAAAACTTCTGTTGCGCATATTTCCTCATGCGCCACAGAACATGGAGGAGAGCCCCACCACGGAATCTAATTCACCCAAGTTCTATGGCGACTTCTGTGGCGCATATGTCAACGTGCGCCACAGAACTTGGGTGTGGGCCCCATAGAGGGAATCTTATTCACCCATTTATGGGCGCACATGGTAGAAATGCGCCACAGAAGTTTGGGCATCTGTGGCGCATTTCCTCCATATGTGCCACAGATGAGGGCGTCCAGATCCATATGTTAAAAATGTGACATGAGCTAGCTTTCTTATCTATCTATCCCACCACCACCCATTTCACATCTCTACCTCCTCCCAACTCGTCTTCCTCCTCCCTCACACCACATCTTGCCCATAGTTTCTCCATTTTCTTATATCTAAACCTACTTTAATCCATAGATTGGTAAGTACAAGCTTCGCTCCAACTTCTAGATCTAAAAGTTTCTTACTTTTCTCTCTCACATCTCTCTATTTGTTTACTAATTTTCTCTCCACCAACTTGCATTGTAGATCTATTTGTCCATACTCTCTCATCGCGCGGTCTCGTCTCGCTATTATTGTGTCTACTATAGCTAGGTGAGTACTTGGCCATCATGAACATGTAGGTGAAGCTTGTCGCGCGGGCGATGTGTGTGTGCGATCCATGGCGAGATGATGCTTGTGTGTGGTGCATGAATGTTTGTAATGGGAGGAAGTTTTTTGTTGTTTGCTTGTTGTTGTCGGGTCCGGCCGATGTGGTTGCATCGATGTTTGCCGAAATGTTGATTCATTTCCATTTCGGCAAATTTTTGCACTACCCATATGTCCTAATTTTAGGAAAGGTCATGCCGAATTTTTTCCGGCTAGCATTCATGCATGTGTGTGTTCACATGGTGTGGTTCTCACCTATACTCTCTGTTTTGACCGCTCAGGCAACCATGGTCCTCACGATGAGCGAAGGTCGAATTGCTAGGTACAAGAAAGGCGCGAAGGAGGACATGATTCTGAACAACAATACCATGATAAGATGTCCATGTCGAATATGCAAACTGCAGTGCTGGATCGACCCTGAATCTGGACAATTGGAGGGTCACCTGCTTAGGCGTGGTTTCAGGCGCGACCTCAATGAGGCGCCGGCAGGACATGGTGGTGGTCACGAAGACGTGGGCGGGCGAGAAGACGAAGAGTCTACCGGGCATGATCATCATGACGAAGGAGATGCCAGCGGGCATGATCATCATGACGAAGGAGATGCCGGTGGGCATGATCAGCATGGAGAAGGAGATGACGACGGGCATGATCATGAAGAAGGAGAAGACACGAACACACAGACGCTGCTAACTTCGATCTTGCAGGACCCTCATGTTCAAGAACTGCTCCTCAAGGAGACGAGCAACGACAAAGCTGCAGCCAGAGAGAAAGCCAAGCTGGCCCAAATGGAGGTAGACGGGATGACTCCACTGTATCCTGGGTGTCGCCCCGAGGATACACGTTTGAGTGTAACGCTCAAGGCTCTAGAGATGAAGGCCGAACACAAATGGACCGATGTGAGCTTCAACGCGAACATGGAATACTGGCATGAACGACTTCCTAAGGGGAACACATTGCCAACAAGTATCGAGGAGGCCAAGAAAATCGTGTGCCCTCTCAACCTACCACACATTAAATACCACGCATGCATCAATGATTGCGCACTTTATCGGAACGAGTACGCGGATAGAACCACTTGTCCGGTGTGTGGCCAAGGACGGTACAAGAGAGAGAACAAGAAAGTTCCTCGAAAAGTGGTATGGTACTTTCCTATCACCCCTCGTCTGCAGCGATATTTCGTAGACCCTAAGGAAGCAAAGCTCATGCAATGGCACGCGGAAAGAGAGAAACCCGAAGATGATCCAGAGAAGGGCAAGATCCTGATACACGCTTCAGATGCTAGCCAGTGGAACGCATTAGCCATCGAGTTCGAAGAGTTCGGGGGCGATGCAAGGAACGTCATGCTGGGTATGAGCACCGATGGACTTAATCCTTTTGGAAACCAGAGTAGCACGCATAGCACCTGGCCCGTGTTTGTATGGCCATAAAACCTCCCCCCGTGGCTATGCACGAAGCAAAGGTATGTACACATGAGCATTCTTATTCAGGGGCCGAAACAACCAGGTATCGATATGCATCTGTATCTCGGGCTATTGAGAGAGAAGTTAGCCAGCTTGTGGGAGACGCCGGCCCGTACGTGGGACGCCTACACTAAAGAATATTTCCATCTGAGAGCCGCGTTGCTCACGACCGTGCAGGACTATCCTGGTTACGCATATGTATCGGCCCAGGTGAACCACGGACACAATGCATGCGTCAAGTGCATGGATGAGACACCGCATCTCCAGCTACCAAGGGATCCCGGGTCTTTGAAAACCGTGTTCCAAGGTACTCAAAAGTGGCTCCGCATGGATCACTCGTGGAGAAAACGTGGTGACCTGCTCAATGGTAAGGACGAGCTCGAAAGAGCCCCACGTCCGAGGAGCGGCGAAAAAATCGAGGAGCTTTTGAATAATTGGGTAGATTGCCCTGCGCCTGGAAAAAAACGACCGAGGACAAAGCCGCTGCTGGGTGTATGGAAAGCAAGGTCTGTTTTCTAGGACCTGCCGTATTGGAAGGTCCTTCACACTCCCCATAGCCTCGATGTAATGCACATCACAAAGAACGTTACCGAGAGTCTGCTTGGCACTCTACTGAACATGTCGGAGAGGACCAAGGATGGGCCGAAAGCAAGAAAGGACCTTAAATTGCTTGGCATAAAGAAAGATCTTCAGTACCCTGATAGTGATGATGATGATGATCATCATCATCAGGAAGGGACTCAATGTCGTCACAAAAGAGTTAAGAAGAATGAGGTGGTGCTTCGCGCTGCCTGCTTCACTCTGAGTCTGGAGGAGCTCGAGCAGTTTTTCAGGTGCCTCTTAGGAGTCAAAGTTCCTCACGGTTACTCGGGGAAGATAAGCAGATATCTAGGCGTGGCGAAGAAGAGGTTCAGCGGTATGAAGTCTCACGACCGTCACGTGCTGATGACGCAGATACTCCCCGTTGCGATCCGTGGGATAATGGATGAGCATGTCCGTGAGAGGTTGTTTGGCCTCTGTAACTTTTTCGACGTCATATCTAGGAAGTCGATCGGTGTGAAGCAGCTCGACAGGCTATAGGAAGAGATCGTGATGATACTATGCGAGCTTGAGATTTACTTCCCGCCCGTATTCTTCGACATCATGGTGCATCTTCTTGTACATGTCGTGGACGACATCATCCAGCTCGGGCCGACATTCCTGCACAACATGATGCCGTTTGAAAGGCTAAACGGTGTCATCAAAGGATTCGTTCGCAACAGGTCCCAACTAGATGGAAGCATAGCCAAGGGTTTTCTGATCTATGAGTGCATCTCCTTCTTCCAGAATTATCTAACCACCGAGAACGAGGATGTTGGAATACCCACAAAGAAGCACCTCGGTAGGCTCGGTGGATATGGTCACCGCGAGGGCTGCCGCTCACTACATGTCGGCATTGATGGTCGACGCACTGATTTTGAAAGGGCACACCGAGTCGCGCTACAACACATTGAAGTGGTCGGCCCTTGGGTCAAAGAGCACAAAAGCTTAATCGAGCAGGAGTACGTCGACCAGGGCCGGCCGAGGAAGAAGGGAGACGTAACCAGAGAGCACAACTCCAGTTTCACGGGTTGGTTCAAGAAAAGGCAACTGGACAATCCCCTATAGACGCCTTCTACGGAAGATCAAAAACTCATATTGTCCTTGTCACAGGCCCAGGGCACAACCTAAGGGCCTATCAGTCATACGACATAAACGGTTACAGATTCTACACCGAGGAAAAGGACAAGAATAGTGAATATCAAAACTCAGGAGTAACTATGTTATCCTTTGCTGATGACGAGACTACTGTGATGGAAAGATTCTACGGAAGGATCGAGGAGATATGGGAGCTCGACTACTGTGGAGAGATCGTACCGATGTTCCGTGTTAGATGGGCCAAGAACGTGAAAAAAGAAGGCCGCTATTTCACCACAATGGTTATACCAGATGCCAAATCAACAAAGAACACCTCCGCAAAAAATGAGCCTTGGGTACTCGCTAGCCAAGTTGATCAATGCTTTTTTATTACCGACCCGTCAAAGCCCAACTGTGTTGTAGTTAGGAGGGGCAAGAGGAGCATCATCGGAATGGAAGGAGCCGCCAACGAGCAAAACTTCGACAAAAACGGCGACCCAAAGATCGAAGAGGAATCGACAAGTACTTCGACATGCCTACTACTACTAAAGTAAGAAGGAATACCACACTGCCTACTAAAGGTTGCCCATTCACAAGAAGAAATCTCAAAGCGCACGGGCTAAAGTATTCAACCGCGATGAAAAAGGGCAAGAAGATTGTGAAGAGACACTAGCAATTGTGTGACTTTTTGGTGTATTAATTTGTGTGGGTATTATTTAGAGACTAAAACATATAATGTGATAATCGTGTGGGTATACAAATTCACATTTGTGTGTGACAAGCAAACACACAAATATATATGTATGAATAAATATGCATATGTGTTCTTGCTTTTAAAAAATATATGCATATATGTATATGTTCTTGCTTTTTTTGAATAAATATGCATATGTGAATAAATATGCATATATGTATATGTTCTTACTTTTTTTTGAATAAATATGCATATGTATGTGATTAAAAATATTAAAAAAAAGAAAAAAATGTGTGAGACAGCCAGGATTCAAACCTGGCTGCCCAGGTGAGAGCAAGCGAGCAAGACCACTAGGACAAGTATCAGATCTTGTCATACTACGAGACGCCACGGTTTTTACTATGTCAAGAAGTTCTGTGGCGCATTCCAAAGGAATGTGCCATAGATGTTCCAACTTCTGTGGCGCATTCTGTGGGAATGCGCCACAGAACTTTCACACTTAGCCACAGAACGGTTCGGCCTCTCCCCCTAATCCCCCCTTTCTCTCTCTCGATCCACACTTAGTCAATCGATCTGTCGCCTCTATCTGTCGTCGCAACCCTAGCGCCGGAGCCGCCGTGGAGGAGAGCCTGAGGAGAGCCGTGGAGGAGAGCTTGTGGAGGAGGAGCCTGTCCGCAGCGCCATCACCACCGCGCCGGAGCCTGTGGAGGAGAGCCTACCCCCATCGCCAGAGCCCGTGGAGGAGGAGCTTGTCCGTGGAGAGCCACCTTGCCGTCCGCCGTCCACCTCGTCGTTCGCCATCCACCTCGTCACCATCTGCCATCCACCATCCCTAGGTAATGCTGCACTATTGCTTCTGCACCGTCCGCCGTCCACCGTCCACCGTCCCTGTGTCGATATTGTAGTATTGGGCCGACGCGATTTTCAAGATTGAGGATGATTTAGAGAGTGCTAGAATCCCTTCTGCAAAATCCTTCTAAAAAATTGTGTTGTCACTCTTCATTTTCAACCCTGAAAATGGTAGCACCTCTGATTGTAAAGTGTTGCACTTTTTTTAGAATAGTGTAACATTATTCAACTTGAATTGATTACATGGAAAGGTATTACACTATATTGTCACAAGTGAATTATGGGTCTCTTTAGATTCCATTTGGTGGTGATCGGAATTTACTTTTTTTACATGATGGAAATTTGCTATACTGCTATGTGAAACATGGGCTATACTGCTATGTGATTGGAATTTACTTTTTTTTACCTTGTGCTATACTGCTATGTGAAACATGGGCTAAGGATTAGTAACCTAAACATGGGCTATGTGATTGGAATTTACTTTTTCTACCTTGTGCTATATCTGTAGAAGAGGGTTTTGATGGCTAAGTATATTAAATCCAGTATCAATGCTCAAGATAAGAATTATGTTGGGTGCTCTCACTTTTGGTCAAGTTTGATGGAAGTGAAGGATGTTTTTATAGCTGTTGTAGAAGGATCATTGGAGATGTAAGAAATACTAGGTTTAGGGAGGATGTGTGGGTGGTCATAGATGAGAATTTGGTTATAGTTGTTTCTGCTTTGCTTACTGCGAGTCTGCTAAGCTGTTTACTATGCAACTATTGGTCACAGATGAGAATTTGAGGCACGGTATTAACCGCCAACCCATCCAAAGATCAGCCATTTCTCAGTAAAAACTCGTTGTTGCTAATTTATGTTTCTGAAAGATTTCTGTCTTCTAGTTCATGACTTATCCCATGTAAATGGCAACCATGTGTATGCCCTGATATAGGTGGTTATATCAGGTTCACAGCTTTGTGTTTTGTTTGAAGTGGTAATTTTCCATTAACATCGAGGGACAGAACCTTCTTATCTGCTATAGGTGGTTATATTAGGATGTTAAACTGTTATCTGCTGTTTGGCAAGTACTACTGTTACACTTCAGCCTAGTACTATAGCAATTACTACACTTCTGTTACACTTCTGCTGTTCAGCAAGTACTTCTGTTACACTACTATATCTGTTATATATACTGCATGTGGATGATGGATATGATGGATGCTGGGGTCAATGCATGGGGCTATCAATATGGGGATGGGGTGTTTTTTCTTGCAGAGATTTCATTTGAGTTACCCATTTCTCCCGAAGTATCGATTCACTTCCGTTTCGGTTGAGAAATGGGCACTCCTAGGTCAAAAAAATAGCAAAGGTCATGCCGAATTTTTCGGCCGAGATTTGTGCTAACATTTTGCCTCTTTTAAATAGAGTAGTGCAAACATGTCGGGAAACAAGGAGTCTGGCCCTTCTAAGCACATGATCAGCGTCGAAGAATAAGCTAGACAGGCCAACCAGTCATTATGGCAGGGGTCCCAACAGGAGGAGGAGGAGGAGGCGATGAGGATGACACCACCACCGGATGAGGAGGTGACCGTCGCCAGAGCTGCTGGGGCCAATGAGGGCGGAGATCCTGATTACGAGGGGGACGAAGACGACTACGATGGAACTAGTGAAGACGGTGGCGAAGAGGATGACACCACCAATGGTGGCGACCGCACCGATGGCGGCGAGAGGACGGATGGCGGTAGCGGCAACCCGGCCGCTTCTCAGAAGAAGAAGAAGAAGGAACAGAAGGAGCGGAAGGTGCCAGTGCTCGCCACCGTCTGCGATGAGTTCACTAAGGTCACAGAAAGTGGCCAACCCATTGCGCCAGAGGCGATTGCTAAAGGGTATGGCCTGCAACTCAGGTGCATCGTCCGGGAAAGCATGTCGATCAACACGAAGTACATCAGACATGCTGACCATGCAGCTTTGGTCGATAACCTCCTTAAGAAGCTTCACAAGCGATACAGATTCCCAGAGCAGTTTAGAAACCTCAAGAGAAATAAGAACCCGGTGAACAGACTAGCCCTCACGAAGATGAGCAACGCCTTGAGCAGCTGGAAAACCCGGGTGAAGAATAGCATTGACAAAGGTGAAAGCTAGGAGGTTATTAGTAAGAAAAATCTGATGCTCGACGAAGAGGAGTTTAGGATATTCAAGGCGGATATAGCTACCGCTGACGCTATAAAATGGACTCAATGGGGAAGGAGTATGCGGGAACAGAACATAGGTAACCACCACCTTGGAAGCGGCGGTTACAGGGGGAAACAGGCCATTTGGGACAAGGAGGACGCCGAGCTTGAATGCCTTGGTAAAGACAACCCTTGGCTTAAAATCACGGACTTGCAGCTTAGGCAATTTGTTCGGGCCCGCTACTACCTGGACAAGGAAACAGGGGAGTTCATCACCGACGATCCGGAGGTGAAGGAATTCGAGAAGAATCTGGTAAGGAATTTATCGCCGATATCAAGTCTATTGCGTTCTAATTAAGATAATGAAGCCAATAATCTAAATGGGTTCACCTTTCCTTGTCTCTGCAGGAGGAGGAACTGAACGCTACTGCCACAGAGTCGTCCCAGGATTCGATGGAGCTGTGGGACACGGTTTTCAACAGGGTGACCAATGCTTACAAGAAGAGGGACAAGGGGTTACCGCGGTCCTCAGCTGGCCGTGTGTCCGGCTTCGGTACGAGCATGAAGTTCAAGGAGTTCTACAAAGAGGACACCAAGAAAAGAAGGGAGAGGAAGAACCAGGATAAAGCCGCTGTTGCAGAGCTGAAGATGAAGGTGCATACACTGGAGGAGAAGGCGGTGGACCAGAAAACGGTGGACAAGTTAGTGGAAGAGAAGCTCCGCTCGATGATCCCCCCTGGGTTTTTCGAGGGGCTTACTGCTTGGAATGCGGGAGGTCGACAGGGGCCGATACATCTGCCCAGCTTAACCGGCAGCAACTCGGGCATCAATGTTACCGTGTCGCCAGACCAGGTGACCCCGCCGGCCGTCAACGTCGGGACGCAGCCCCTCGTTTTGGTCACACCGACGCCCCCTCCCGCCAAAGATACCAATAAGGCGCAGCCGACGGCGGTGGTGCTTCGTGAGGCACCCGAGCGGGAGATTGCAGATGATGATAGGCTGGCCGCCGGCATCCGCCGTGTCTCTACATTAGCCGAGATCCACGCCATCACCAAGGTAACTAATTAGTTAGTGCACGTCATCTCCTTTATGCCTTTAATGCATGACTGTTGCCATCTCATGACGCCCAACAACATGTTTTTGCCTCAGGACACTTCTTGCGTACTCTTGCTTAAAGATGTCGGCGGTGAGTTGAAGGATGTTGCCAAGGGCACTCTTATACAACCGGCGAGCCGCACGATGCACAACAATCCAATGGATGATGACGTGATGAGGGTCAGCTTGGCTCGGGTGTTGCCAGGGTGCGACGACATGGACCCCCCCTTTGAACCTCAAGGAGCCGACGAAAACAAGACCCTTGGGGAATGCTACAACTGGCCCTTGACATGGCCGAAGACCCAGATTCGTCTTGCGGGGGGGGGGGAGGGGGGAGCACCGGCGCCACCTCTCGACCGATCATCGCCCGGCCACCACCTCGGAAGCCAGTAGCCACCGTTGTCGCCACCACCAGCCGTCACCATCAACTCTTGGCAGCGTGTGCACCGCCACATGGCAAAGACGTTGTGCCGCAACCGCCGTCGCCCCCGCTACCACCACCACATGATGGCACCCATGAAGATGATGATGAATTGGTCAACATTGACGACTTCATCAACACCGGCGCCGCCAAAGGATTGTATATGCCTTCTGTGGATGAAGAACCCTTTGCAACTCGCGACGACCATCAAGCTGATCGGCCCAATACATGCACGCAGTGCCTGGTCTTCCATGGTCTTTCTCAAGAGACGCCTCCGGCCGCCGATCCACGACAAGAGAAACCGGGATTGGTTTTCAGCCCCAACACACTCCGAAAGGCGACTGATGAGCAGATGGCAGTGGCTGACACTGTTGTGAAGAAGAAGCACTACAGGAAGAGAGGTAATAATAACAATAAGAAGGGTGCGAGCCAGCCTCTTCCGAAGAGGATCCGGGGTCAGGACGCTGTCGTCGTACCATCCACACAATTTGGCTTGCCCCGAGTGCATGTAGCTGGTGATCCGATATTGACTCCGGATATGATCCACATTGCGGTTGGAGCCATGTTAACTTTGCACGAGGGTGTCAAGACACTAGAGGCCCTCCTTCTTAAAGAAGACGATCCAAATTACCCGGTTTTCACGGCCAAGGTGCCATTGGACGTGGGCTTCGTCGATGAACCCCCCGCGGATATATTCTTCATAGCGTTCGAGGAAATATTCAAGTTGTTTCTCATGAAACGGCTGGACTATAACTTGGTCCGCCTGTACGCGCTCAATCTGGCGCTCATGATCAAGAGAGAAAGTACCCTGGAAATCGCGGTAGTGGATCCCTACTACATGCGGGACGGCCAGTTGGTCGAAGGATCAGAGACACGGACCAAGGCGACGGCGTACCTCGAGAAGTTCATGGTGGACAACAAGAGGAAGGGCACACTTCTTTTGCCTTTCTTTCCTGAGTAAGTACACACACTCGCTCATCATCACCGTAACTTATGCATTTCTTATAGATTTCTTTCCTTTGCTCTTTTTCCAACATTCCGTTCCAATTGTGTTGCGCAGAGACAAATACTGCACGCTCATCGTCCTTGCCCCGAGGTATTCGCTAGCCACGTATTTCAACTCGGGGAGTTTAACGAAGAAGAAAGACTACACTCGAATAAGGGGTGTTCTCAATGAGGCTCTCGAGGGCTACACCAAGAAGGGATGCACCTTCGTAGATAGGGGGAATGTATCAAGGATGGCAAACACGTGTTCAAGCACGTGCTCGACTTCCCCTGCGTCAAGCAGTTGACTGCTGGTGCCAAGGAGGCCTTCTACGTCCTCCATCACCTTAAAGGCTATGTTCGGGATTGCCATAACCTAACGCTGCCATCTAGTCTCCGAGGATGGGCCGAAACTTTGGCAAAAATCGACGATGCTGATCTTAGAGAAGACTTCCATCGCATTCAGATGAAGTTTTCGCAAATCATCATTGAAGATGTCAACACAAGGGGCGGTGCCCTACAACAAGCCAAAGAGTTGAGTAAGAGGGAGATCAAAGAATGCCTCCGTAAGCAGGGTGACACAATGACGTGGATGACGAAAGAGGGCTATCTACCGTTCCCGAAGCCATGCCAGAAGAGGAAGTCTTCATCATGATCGATGTGTGCCTCTAGCATGATCCAGTGTGTGTATATTCTTGATGGACGCCTGCTGTATTAGTGTGTGTGTGTCATAAACTTTACTATCTCGTGGTCGAAATGGTCATTGTTGTTAGACTTAAACTACCTTGTGGTCGTGCTGTCGTTGAACTTATTGCTTCTATGATGATCTAACTTTTAGGTTTATGGATCCTTTGTTTTATATTCTATGAACATATATATATATATATGGATGTGAACCCTTTATTCATTCTTTTCGTTGTATTTTTACTAATATGCCTTGTCGTCTATAGAGATGGCGACGAGGTGGTATGTGGTGTACATGGGTAGGGTTTCAGGAGTCTACGAGGAGTGGGAGGATTGCCACAAACAAGTGAACAAGTTCAACGGCAACATCTACAAAGGATACGCGACTAGAGAGGAGGCGATAGCCAAGTGGAGGAACCACTTGTGGAAGAACAACCGGATGAAGATATTGGTCGGGCTAATGCTCTTGCTCACCATTATCACAGTTGTATTCTATTTGATCCTAGTGTAGGCGGCGGTGGCCACTTCATATTTGTAATGTGAGATGATATGAATTTTGTATTCGGCGCTTGTGTAAAAATTTGGCACTTGACACTATATATGTATCTCGATCGGGCTCTAAGTGTTTGTATTATATATATGTCGGTTTTCATGCATCTACTACCTGTGCAATGTATTTTATACTCATCTGGATAAATACTGTATAAATCCTGTATAAATACCTGATTATACACCAGGAAAGTATTTTACTTCGAATACATATTATACAATCAGTGGCGCATATAATTATATAGTTAGTGGCGCATGGCATATCTGTGGCGCATACACGTAAATGCGCCACAGAAGTTCTTCCTGTGACGCATATGAAGGAATGCGTCACAGAAGTCTGGAACTTCTGTGGTGCATATTCATATGCGCCACAGGAAGTAGTTATCAGTGGCGAGGTAACAGTGGCAACAAAGATATGCGCCACAGAAGTCTCTTTTTTATGCGCCACAGATAGGTTGTTTCCTAGTAGTGGATGGTGACGCTTAAAGGTGGCTATGCGCTCCGGATGTCGAGCTAAAACCACCTAGACGAATGAGCTTCCTTATCTCGGGAGAGAAGGGCGCATGTTGCTTGTCAAGGACAACCAAGGGGACGTTTACACAGTCGATCTTGAGACGGGGGAGATGGACAAGGTGATGAACTTCAACCCGATTAACCGTCGGTAGGGAAGCAAGTGGACAGTCCAATGGACTTGGCGGACAGTCCGCTAGGTGCCTAAACGCTGTATGCCAACTTAGGAAGACAGTCCGCTAGGCGCTATGCCAACTTAGGAAATTATACATAAGTAGAAGATGTATCAGGATTAGGAAAGGAGGCGGACAGGCCGGGAGGGTTAGGCGGACGTTCGCATGCATCCATAACCGTCGGCAGATTGTGCCCTTTGAGATGGATTGGCCGACATTTATTGCTTCTTGTCTCGGAAACCCGTAGATGCATGTCAACATGAATCGAGAAAACCATTCCCATGATTCGATTTGTAGTTGTTGTTGAATTGTTGCCTAAGCTACTAAACTCCGGTGGGAATGATTCATCAGCTTAGTGTATCGTATTTTCTTGTGCTGCATTTAATTGCATTCTAATGTGATGTCATGCGCTTTGCTCTCGTTTAACACAATCGCATGGTTTTGAATCTGAAGTTGTGCCCAAGCTAGTTGTACTCGAACGAGATCCTCTCACGTACCATGGAAAACTGCGGAGGGAACGTTGGTATTTGTAGTCCGTCGATTTGCATCCTAGGGCAGCGTGTCAAATACCCTGAAGACACACTCGTGAGTCAGCCCAAAGCCCACTTGAACGAACGAGAGAAAGAAAGCCGTGCTCTGTCTCAGGAAATAAGCCCAACATTCAGTTCAATTCAGAAACAATTGATATTGAGCTCCGTTCTGCATATTTATTGTTCAATTTGCACATGGACAAACTTTATTAGGACAATGGTTTATTTAATTATACCATTCAAGCAAACCCGGGGACATTTTTCTTTACAGTTTGTCTAGTTCTACATAGATGCAAGTAGGAACTAGAGTCATTAATCACTAAGGGAATTGAGCGGTAGGCCAACGGCCGGGGAGCTACGCTGATCGATGGCCAGATTTCGGGGTTGTCCGCCTAGCTCCAGGTACGCCCATGACCAGGCAAAAGCCATCGGCGTATCGTCTACTAGGCCGAGGGGATGTCGTCGGCGTATGAAAACCGTTGTACACTTTTTATTTATATTTCTTGGATAGATACGCCGACTGCAAAGTCGTCAGCATAGATACGTCTATCATCGGTCTTTATGCGTCTATCATCGGTCTTTGTCTGATTAGTTTTTTGTTGAGTCTGGCGATTGATGTGCGTGTGCGTGAAAGAGGGAATTAATTTGATCTCACTACAGCACAGTAGAGGTTTAGGGGCACTTTAAATTGCCCCTAAATTCGATCAATCTGCCCCTAAATCCTTTTGGGGCACTTTTTCAAGTGCCACCTTTGCTTATGTCTCTAAAGGTATTTGGGGCACTTCTTAAGGGCACTTCTCAGTGTGCCCCAAAAGGCAATTAGGGGGACTTTATAAAATGCCTCAAATTCAAATTAGGGGCAGTTTTCTAAAATGCCCCAAAAGGTAATTAAGGGCAGTTTATAAAATGCCCTGAAATCTATTTAGGGGCAGTTTTCTAAAATACCCCAAATTGCAACCAAATAGAAAATGCCCCAAATCTAACCAAATAGAGGCACATATCAAAGTGCCCCAAAATTAAACCAAACACCATTAAGTAACAGTGATACTTCCGCTTAATTTGCAATACAGTATGAGAAAAATTAAACCAAACACCATTAAGTACTTAGAGCAAACGCCCAAGCCCAATAGTATCACCGCGGGGCCAGAGCCACTTAAACAAGCTACCATTTACTAGTAACAGTGGTACTTCCACTTAAACAAGTCAGTCATGACACAAAAGCATTACAGCAGTAGGTAGCATTAGAGCAAACGGAGCATGACACTGTCCGGAACTGTCAGAGCATGACACAGCAGGTAGCTTGACTGGAGCTGCTCGCCTGCTCCTCTCTTGATTAGTCAAGGAATACACACACCAAGCCAAACCTTTTGTATGAAAAAGGAATACACAGAGCTGTTTTTTTCTCTTCTCCTAGCATTTTTTCAAATGCTCCTGTGAACAACCAATATCAAATGTCCTGTAACATTTTCTTATGCACCTTCTTCTTTCCTTTCTTCTCAGCTCCAGCACTTCCTGCTATCAACTCCATCTGCATCTCCTTGTCAACAATATGCTTCACAATTCCACCATTTATAGTATCCATTTCTGGTTCTGTTACCTGCGTATCAATGTCAGATACCTAGAAGATTTTCAGAAATGAGTATAAATAACAAAGTATCAACTTTTGTTAGAAATAACTACTAATGTCAGATACCTACATTTTTCTTTGGCCATGATATGCAATGGGCTTCTGCTTGACCTACATTAGTCATCCTCCCTTTGGATTTTGGTAATATGGTGCAACTCTTGAACACAATGTTAACTTGAACTTCAACAAATTCTTCATCTTCAATATCCTGGACTGTTCCCAAAGCAATCAGTTGTAAACTGTTTGGTGATGTTAAACCCACCTCCATTCCTGCTTTTATCCTGTTACCATGCAAATGATAAAACAATATAACTTTGCTCTCATATTTATCAAGTTATCAAGTTCATTTATCAGTGCGTAAACTCACCTTCATTGGTTTCCTTGGTTTTAGCCAACCCTTGTTCAAAACTAGATCTCGTTCTTCAGTCTGCTTATTTTCATTGTTTTCCTCTACCTTCTCCTCCTTTACTTTCTTCAGCACTGTACAATCTGCTAGCAATTGTTTGTATGATCTCTTGGGTTTAGGATTTGTAATTTCCTCAGTTGCAAGCACACACTGTTTGTATGATTCTTCTGTTTGACTTTGCTCAATACCAGTTCTACATGTTCCTGTTGTTGTTATAGCTGACTCTGATGTACTTCTTTTGCTTTCCTTGGTAAAGTTTCCTCTTTCTTTGCTACCTACTACTTCTGTTGCTGCTGTTTTGTTTTCTATTGCTTTGGATTCTTCTGTGCTGGCTCCCACAGCTGTGTGTTTTGCCGGTGATGCTCTTCTTTTTCTTTTTTCTTTGTTGTCCTGTCCTATTGTTTTGCTTGCTGCTTCTACTATCGGTTTGCTTGCTTCAATCATTGCTTTGTATGATCTTCCTACTGCTTGATCAGCCTCTGATGATATTTTTCTTTTTCTTGGATTGCTATTTTGTCCTCTATCTTGACTTGCTGGTTCTCCTATTGTTTTGCTTGCTGCTTCTACTGTCGGTTTGCTTGCTTCAGTCATTGCTTTGTCTGATCTTCCTACTGCTTGATCAACCTCTGATGATATTTTTCCTTTTCTTGGATTGTTATTCTGTCCTCTATCTTGACTTGCTGCTTCTCCTATTGTTTTGCTTGCTGCTTCTACTGTCGGTTTGTTTGCTTCAGTCATTGCTTTGTTTGATCTTCCTACTGCTTGATCAGCCTCTAATGATATTTTTCTTTTTCTTGGATTGCTATTTTGTCCTCTATCTTGACTTGCTGCTTCTCCTATTGTTTTGCTTGCTGCAACTACTGTTTCTTTCCTTCTGCTTCCTTCATTTTCTTTGACTCATTCACTTCTAGCTGTGCTCCTGATGTTATAGGCCATGTCTGTGTTTCCCTTCCTCTTTTGCCATTGGGGTTATTTCCTCTTGCTTCAGTTGCAACTCTCTGGATTCCTTCCTCTTCTTCATGTTGTTCTATTTTGGAACTGGTTTTGAATTCTTGTGATGCTATGTATGAATTGAGCTTCTCTTCCAGTCTTCCTTGGTTTGCCAGCAATGTTTGCACTAGTCCTCTAAGCTCCAAGTTTTCTCCTCTGGATTCCCTCAATGCTGCAGTAGCTTCATCTAGTAGTTGAGTTGACTTGCCACCAACCACTAGCCCAAATCCATGCATTCTATTATTACTTGGATTTGGGAATATTCTTGAATACAAATCACCTTCTTTGTGTTCTTCAGCAATGAGTAAAGGGTTTGCATTGAATTCAGTTGTTATTTGGTCCTATTAAGAAAAGCAAGCAACATGAGATGAGATGTATTGATGGCAGCAAGCAACATTAAATTATTTGATCAGATTAGTACATACAATTTTGTTTGCACAGTAACCATCAACTGGAAGTCCATCTTTGTTTGTATGAACAATGTGGTACAGTTTAGCCCTGGATATTGGTATTCCTTCCTTTAACTCCTGTATTTTGCAAACATTAAATACATATGTGCATGTAAAATAATATGAATACAGTCAGTGAAGCCCACCTCATGTTCATGCACACATGCAAAGCTCCTAGTACCAGCAGTATGTCTACAATTAGGCTGATTAGCTCTTGTCAGTTTATTCATCGTTGAAATTGCCTATAAACATGTCATAGTCATTGCGCAACCACATATGAGAGACAAAAACTATTTATGTGAATTACAAGAAACTCTCACCACTTAAGAACCCTCTCCCTAACCAGTCACTAATAGTCCAGAGTAGAGCATCATGAAGTTTGAATTTCTTCCCTGTGATTGCATCATGTGTTAACACTCCTGGTTTCCAAAATTCTTGTAGATCTTCAATTACTAGCTGCATGTACACATCCATTTCCTTTCCTGGACCCTTCCTACCTGGCACAATGGCACTGAGTATAAAATTTGATTGCTTCATGCATATCCAAGGAGGTAGGTTGAGTGGTATAAGAACAATTGGCCAAATGCTATAGGTGATGGGTTCGTAGCATGGAAAACAAAAATTTTCTACCGCAAGAACGAACAAAACCTAGATCTAATCTAGATAAAAGCCAAGATCTAATCTATTAGACATGAGCAACGAGATAGATGGAACTAACCCTCGTAGATCCGAAAGCGTTAACGAGATTAGATCTCGTGGTTGATGTAGTCGATCACTTGCCGATCTCAAGATCGTGTGGACGATCCTTCCGGCGTCGCGTTCCAGCAGCGCTTCCGCCTTCGGTCAAGTAGACGATCCTTCCGGCGTCGCGTTCCAGCAGCGCTTCCGCCCTTGGTCAAGTTGACGATCCTTCCGGCGCCACGATTCGGCAGCGCTTCCGCAGTCGGTCACACGTGCGGAGTCGAAGCAGACCTTCCTCTCCCCGTTCCAGCGAGCAGCGGAGGTAGTAGATCTTCTCCACGGAATCCCAGCAGCACGACAGTGTGGTGGTGGTGGTGGAGTAGAGAATTCTGCAGGGCTTCGCCTATGCCTGTGCAGAAGATGGTGGAGGAGAGAGGCGGCAGAGATTGGACGTTATGAGAGCCGGGCTTGGAGGGGGCGCCCCTGCCCTTCTATTTAAGGGGAGGAGGCGCGCCTGGGGAGGGGGAGTCCTTGTAGGACTCCCCTCCTCTATGGCCAACGAATTTGGGGAGGGGGAAGGAGTCCTCCTCCCCCACGAATTCGTGTCTTGACCCACCAGGACTCCTTGATCCCTATCTTGATTTTCAAGCAAACTCCAAGATATCTTCTAGAACCTTCCGGAACATTCCGAAACCTTCTAGAATCTCCATACAAACACTCCAGAACATTTCCTAACTTAGAAAATGATCCCTAATATATGAATCTTATTCTCCGGACCATTCCGGATCTCCTCGTGATGTCCCGGATCCATTCCGAGACTCCGAACAACATTCGGTCTCCAACGCATATTCCATATCTACTTAAAACAACTTCGAACCTTAAGTGTGTCACCCTACGGTTCGTGAATATGTAGACATGATAGAGACACATCTCCTATCAATAACCATCAGCGGGACCTGGAGATCCATAATGGCTCCCACATACTCAACGATGACTTCGCGATTGATTGAACCACTTACATACGAAACTAATTCCCTTTGTCTCGCGATACTATACTTATCCGAGGTTTGATCATCGGCATCTCCATACCTAGTTCTACCTCGTTACTGATAAGTACTCTTTACTCGTTCCGTGATATGTCATCCCTTGTGACCCAGTCACATGCTTGCAAGCTAATTAGATGACATTCCACCGAGAGGGCCCAGTGCATATCTATCCGTCATATGGATGGACAAATCCCAATCTTGGTCCATGCGCTTCAACACATACTTTCAGAATACCCAATGACATCTCTATGACCACCCAGTTACGAAGCGGTGTTTGATGTCATCAAAGTACCCATCCGGTGATGGTGATTAACACAACCTCATGGTCGAAGGATTAGGTTACTATGTATTTGAAAGCTTACAGCAATACGAACTTAATGACTTGATCTTATGCTACGCTTACTATGGGTGTGTGTCCATCATATCATTCTCCTAATGACATAACCTTGTTATTAATCACATCCTAATGTCCATGATCAGGAAACCATGATCATCCATTAATCAACAAGCTAGTTCAACAAGAGGCTTACTAGGGACTCTCTTATGTTTACAAAACACACATGTATTAGTGTTTCCTAATAATACAATTATAGCATGGGATGTAAACATTTATCATAAACATAAAGATATAATAATAACCACTTTATTATTGCCTCTTGGGCATATCTCCAACAATAGGCCAGGTTCATATTACCAAATGGGTTGAACCCATCAGTGGCCAAAGCAAATCTTAGATTTCTTGGTTCATCTCCAAACCACTTATGCTTGGAATCAAAATGTTTCCAAGCAGGAGAATCAGCTGGATGCCTCATCAATCTATCTTTAGTTCTACCGTCACTATGCTAAGACATTAATGCTGATGTTTTTGAAGACATGAATAGCCTTCTAGCTCTAGACTTTAATTTGAAATGCCTAATAACCTTCTGGGGAACCTTGTATATTCTTTTTCCATCTACACCTGTCTTCACACTCTTCCACCTACTAGCATTGCACACTGGACATTCATTAGCTTTAGAGTTCATTCCTCTAAACAGCATGCAATCATTCTTGCATGCATCAATTTTCTCATACCCTATGCCAACATCTTTGATGTACCTCTTTGATGCATGGAAGTTTTTTGGGAGGGTATGACCTTCTGGAAGAGATTCTTTAAACATTGTCAAAATGTCATCATAGCATCCATTTGGTACTTTCCAGGTATTCTTCAAGTTCAACAACCTAACTAGGAATTGTAATTTTGAAAATGTTTTACACCCTAGGTATACTTCCTTGCTTCCATCTGTCACTAGCTTTCTGTATGCTTCTGCATCAACACCCAAGTCATTGTCGCCACCTTCCTCTTCTTCATCTTCACAGTCCATATCTTCATCCAAGCCTAAGCTCTCTGAATCGATCATCCCAAAACCCTCCATTAACATCTTATCCATCTCATCACTATCAACATATTCTTCAGGATCAAATTCTTCAGGTACAGCAGCAGGTCTAGGTTGGGGGTATGTGCCATTGTTTTGCTGTTCAAATTCTTCACCATGTAAAATCCAAGTTTTGTAACCTGGCATGAATCCTCTGCACACCAAGTGTTCACTAACTTGGCTACTACTTAGCCAATACCTATTCCCACATGTTTTGCAAGGACAGAGTAATCTATTCACCATTTTAGCATTTTCAGCTGCAAATTCTATAAACTTGGTAACCCCAGCAGCATACTCAGCAGTGGATCTGGGTGCTAGCATCCAACTCTTATCCATGATTAAGCAAGCACAATTTAAACGTCGACTGAGGCACCTAGCTGGACAAATTGATTAAGTCATGCAGCTAGCTGTCATGTTAAACTGTCAATTAGAACATGGAAGCTCAAACTGCACGGCAGAGTTAGAGAGCGCTGAGGCAGTTGTGAGCACTGGAAGTGGAGTGAGCTCAGCTTCTTCAGTTGCCAAAACAGTTCGAACTAGGTACACAAGGCCAAAAATTATCTCTTTTCCATCTGTAGATTCATACTTTTGTAATGTGTAGATTCATAGGATGGTCCTAATGGTCTGAAATTCACCAAGCATAGTCACAGGTAAGCTGCATAATCACAGGGTGAGGAAGATGTGAAAACCTCACCAGAGGAGGACGCCTCGCCTTGGATGAATGACGCAGGACAGGTGAGGAAGGAGCATCGTGCATCCATGTTCAGAACGTCACCAAGGAGCTTGATGGCGCGGTGGCGTGGTATACGACAAGGAGATTGATGGCCGGTGGCGTGGTATGCGGCAAGGAGCTTGACAGCGCGGTGGCGGTGGTCGAATCAGAGTTTGACGAGGACGAAGAGCCTGAATGTGAGCGGTGGTCGAATCGGAGCTTGACGAGGACGAAGAGCTTGACGGCGAGCGGTGGTCAAATCGGAGCTTGACGAGGACGAAGAGCTTGCGGCGGCGATGGTCGAAATAGAGCTTGCGGCGGCGATGGTCGAAAGAGAGCTTGACGAGGACGAAGAGCTTACGGCGGCGATGGTCGAAATAGAGCTTGACAGCGTTAGTTGGGGAGGTAGTTGGCAGCGAGGATCTTAGCGGCGAGGTACATGGCGGCGAGGAGCGTCGACGAGCGGTGAGATCGGGGCGAGGGCGAGATCGGGGCGGGGGGTAATTTTGCGTGGTCAAGAAGTAATTTTGAGTTTTTGTTAAAATAATTATTTACGGACTTTTTTTGGGCTTTAGCGTCACGGCCCACTAAATACATGGCCACCGTCCAGCTCATTTTCAGCTTTTTTTCCCATCCGCAGAAGGGAAGGGGGTAAGGCGAGGAGCTCTCCTGCTGCTGCCGCCCTTCCCATCTCCGGCGAGGAGCTCCAGCGCAGTCCGATGAAGAGAGACCTCCCCACCATCGAAGCCGATAGAGACAGTCCACCGTCGCAGGGTCTGGTACCAATCCGCCGTCGTTTGTACCGGAACAAGTCCGCCGTCGCGGCACCCGGATCTAGTCCGTCGTTGCATCCACCGCAACCAGTCCGTCGTTGCAGGTAGGCCTCGAGTTTCCCATCTTTACCTTCTATTACTTGAAGTAGACTGTCTGATTTCCCCTAGAATTACAATCTGCCTGCATGCATTGCAATCTGTCTGCATATCTTAGGGTTCGTTGCAGTATTCAGTATCTAGATAGATTTCTTAGGGTACAGTGCCTGCTGATAGATTTCTTATGCTACAATGCTACAATGATAACAGGAGTACCGTGGAAAATAGCAGTGTTGGAGATAATTTGGATGACATGGAAAAGATCACTGTTAGAGGTTTGATTCTTAATTAGTTTAACCGTCAAATTTAATTAGCTCATTTTATGGATGAAACGTAATATACAATTTATTGGCAATGAAGGACCTGGATGCATTGGACAAGAGTCTTTTGATAGAGAATGTATTTTTGGGAATGAATTGGAGATGAATTTCAACCAAGTCATGCACCTTAGAAGTTATGTGGATGAATTGCCAAGGCCACCAATCAAGGAGTATGTAGCAAAATTGAAAAAAAGTGTGTTCGAACCTGGGGAAGAAAAGATGGTTAGTAACCATGTACAAGTACTTGTCATTTTAACTTTTAAAGGTTAGTAAACTTACATGCACACATGTCCATGTATTCCAGGAATTTTCTGCAGAATACACAAGGGCATACCTTTTGCAGTTCCTAATGACAAATCATCCTATTAGACTATGTATTCCTGCTTCATACTAGGCTATCAGTTTTGCTATCAGCACCCCATCAAACTCTGCCATCAAGTACCGCGTGCTAAGTCTAGGTGATTCTGGTAAAGCCATGATCAATGGTAGAGCCTGGCCAAAAGCACTTCAACAGTTTGATCTCAAGGAAGGTGACATATGTATGTTTAGTTTCAAGAATGACAGGGGCATCCCATCAAAGATGCGAGATCCATTCGCCTGGCTAAGGCTTGTTATCATGAAGCTTGAGTAGTCATATTTAGGGGTGGTCATAAAAAACCGAAACCGAACATCAAAACCGAACTAACCGGAACCGAAACCGAATTCATCCAAACCGAATTAACCGAGACCAAATTCGGTTGGCAGATGTTATAAACCGAATTCAAAACTGTAAATTCGGTTTTGACCATCAATTAACCGATGAAACCGGAAAAACCGACATACGGAGTGGAGAGAGCAGAACATTTCCATCCATGTTTTTAGCGTAGTTTCTAGGCAAAAGCCCACTAGGCCAGCCCTATACACGCATTGTGTGATATGTACACGTACACGTTTCATGACTCCTATCAGCACACTCACGTACATGTTTTCTTTTTTTGCTACACGTGATTTTTGTTGCTTCAGTTGTACTAGATGCTAAACAAACTGCTTTTGAGTAGTGCATGTACGTATGGTTCTAGGACATTGGTGTGTGCGTGGACACTAGCCCTGCTTTGGACGTGGTTGCTGACCATGGTGACTCGGCGAGTGCCATCTGCCTACGTGATTATAGTGTTTAGTTCTTTGTCATGTCAGTCGATTCACGATTTGGTAAATCGGTTAAAACCGAACACCGAACCGAATTTTACAGTTAACCGAACTACTGACTAACTATAAAACCGAAATAATTTCGGTTGTCATTTCTTGTTACCCGAATTACGAGAAAAACCGAAAAACCGAACCGAATTTTCTATTAAAACCGAATGCCCACCCCTAGTCATATTTATTAGCTATCTAGTTTATGAAGTGATTTGTGTCCTCGAGCTTGTTATCCTGAAACTTTTCCTCCATGTACTATGTACTATGTGTCATAACTAGAAGTTGCTCTGAACTTGTTTGTCTGCAATCTTGTATAATCTCGAACAACCTCTTGTCTGTTTGATCCATATTGTTTTATCCTTAACTATTAGTTGTTTTATGAGAAAGTGTAGGACACTTGTAAAAATGCCTCTAAATGTAGTATCTTTGGGGGCACTTCACCGAATGCCCCTAAAGGGTAGTACATTTAGGGGCACTTTGATCAAAATGCCTCTAACTGTATCATCTTTAGAGGCATTCGATGGAAGTGTCTCTGATTGATATATTTAGGGGCACTTGGAGAAATGCCGCGATGCAAAGTGAACTGTACCGTGTACTAGTGTCTGGCGAGCGAACCGTACAAAGGAAGGAATGATCGAACGTCGTTTTCCATCCCAAAAAGAAGCAAGGTCGTCTGTCATAGTATCGACGCGCGAGAGAGAAAGAAATAACGGGAAAAGAGAGGTGTGAGAGCTTGAAGCATGCGAATCGATCCATCGATCCAAACAGAAGAAAGGACTTGGAAAAGCAGCCGCACGCACGGGACACGAGTCAAACCCTCGAACCGCGCTAGTTAATTCGATCTGGCGCGCGCGAGAGAGAAAAATAAAAAAATCGGCTACCAAGATCTCAGGAGCCAGCACCACGGAGAGTTGGGATGGGTTTCACGTATTAATTGGTGGGTGGCCTTTTTGATTTTCCCTTGTTCTAAGAGGGTCGTCCAAATACTGTAGTAATCAAAGGCCTTCCTAAGCTCCAGCTCAATGTCCGACTCCAATCCACATACGTAGACCAGAAATCCTTAAAAAAACATACTCCCTCCGATCCATATTACTTGTCGCAGAAATGGATGTATCAAGACATGTTTTAGTACTAGATACATCCGTTTCAGTGACGAGTAATATAGATCGGAGGGAGTAATATAGATCCAAGTTATGAAAAAATTGGGAACAACAAACTTCCGACAAGGCCCCACCGGCCAACCAGGCCTGACCGGCGCAGACTATAACTCTTATTATAGCGAAAAACAAACTTCCGACAAGGCCCCACCGGCCAACCAGGCCTTTTACAAAGTGCTAGTTATCGACAACCATAGCATTTTCAAGCCTCTCATCATCCACGCGTTCTCGTCTCAAGATCAGGCGAGGTGGATCGCGCCCACAATGTTCTTATTTTATGATGATGCCATGCCAAACAAAGACAATTGGTTATTGCTTAGTCGTCCCGAGGCTGTCGTGTGCAATGGGTGGCGAGGGGGCTGCCACTGGCTTCGAATAAAGGCGGCCTGGTCCTAGGATCTCTCTAACACTAAGAGGAGGATCTACTTGATGTTGTTCTTCATTCATCTGGCTAGAGTGTCGAGTTCCGGAAGTCTCCACCGGTGAACTCCAATGGACGACATGCCAGAGATTGCCTGATCGAATGGATTTTGGAGCGTCGCGAAGCTTTGTTGTCTGTTGCCATCAAGGACATGCCTTTAGTCCCATGGTGAAGTCAGTCGCAGAGAATGACATCGAAGCCAAGGTTTGTGGACTTGTAATGGTGGTTTGAATCCTGGTGGTGATGAGGTTTTGGCTTGGTGATCTGGGTCTCGAAGCAGTGGCATCGGAAAGAGTGTGTGACAGTACATGAGAATTCCAGAGTTCAATCTTGCAGGGTGAAAACCCAAGATTTGGTTGTGCCTGGCAATCTTGTTAAAGGCATTATTTTGTAAGCACAGACTTTCTTCAGAGTGAAAATCTATGATTGATGATCAAGTGCGATGCGACATTTGTGCACTGTTCCTTTCTTTGAGGCGTCGTTTCTGGAGAGAATGGATTTCTGGGCTGTCTGGTGGTGTTTTGCCCGCTGTTGTAAGGCGGAGATCGCTCTGGCGGGACTTTTCTTTTTCTATGTATTTTTTTTAGCTGTGTACATCTATATTATCATAAGGATATTGCGTTGTTGCAGAGTCCAGGTATAATTGATCTTCGTCATATTAATATATGCTCCTTTCGAGAGAAAAAAAAAGCGAACCCATCCGTGTTGTCCACGAGGTTGCTAGCTACAACCCAATTGGACCAGTAAACCGATCTGTCCTACTGCATTTTGTCCGTGTGGAAAACTGCTGGGACATGTTGACGCACTGACGCAGAAGGTGTCTGTATTGCTGTGTTGAGCAGGACTTGCCGTGACAATCTTGCCAAACAGCGACTCGTGTCGTGTGACGGTAGAGGTGTGGAAAACAATAATCGGCGAGGTTTTCTAGTCAAGGTGTGACCAAGCGTGTGGATGTGAGCCTGTGAGGACGCTGTAGCTGTAGAGGTGTTCTTAAACCGCTGGTGCCTGAGCATCCAACTCCCGCTTCATCCCCCACCCAGCAAAAAAGAAAGAAGAAAAGACGATCTGGTGTACTCTCCGGCCGGGCAGAGGTGCGCTATTCTCTCCCTTGTCATGATTACTAGCAGTGCAAGTAGGTCTTAGTTAGTAGTACCATCTATCTTGGTCTGTTGTTCCCAATTTTTTCATAACTTGGATCTATATTACTCCCTCCGATCCATATTACTTGTCGCTAAAACGGATATATCTAACACTAAAACATGTCTAGATACATCTATTTCAGCGACAAGTAATATGAATCGGAGGGAGTATGATTTTTCGTGAAGTCTTAACTATTGCTCCCGCACTTCAATTTAAAGTACTATACGAGTTAGCATGCTTAGCTTCTTCGGTTTCTACCATTGCAATCACCCCTTTCCATGAAAAATTGACGCTCCATCTGCATTTCTTGGTAGCGTGTAGTCCACGCTGATGTAAATTCTTAGAGTTCTTGGCATAAAACCACCACTTTCATGCTGAATATTCGATTTGCCACCATTTGGCGCTTCGCTATAGAATGTGACAACTATTCAACAATTTTTTTTGCCATGTGCACTAAACCTGATTTTTAAACGAATTGACAGCGTTCCTGACATGTGGGACCTATTTTATCAGAGCCAATGTGATGAGGTGGACAGAGCCCCACTTGTCAGCCTCAATTAAGAAAATCCAAATATAAAAAGAAAAGAAAAAAGGAAATCTGGAAAAAAGAAAATGGAGGTTGACCACCACGACAACACCACGGGACGACCCCTACCAGCGTCGTACTCCGGCGAAGTAGGGATAGAGCGTAGATGCCCATGAGCTGTCGGCAGGCTCCTTGCTCCACCGCATCAACGAGCTCCAGAGAGGCGGTGACCTAGAGCGCGTGCGGGCGAGGGACGACCATGGCTGGGAGGGCCATGGCAGGAGGGTCGCCCCGCCTACCCTGCTCATGGCCGAGCTCGCAGACAAGCGCCGCCGCACCCCAACCCACTGTGCACGAGGGACACGACCCCCTTTTCTTTTATTTTTTGATTTTATACATTCTTTTAGAATATCCAGGATACTTTAATTGAACTGACAAGTGGGGCTCCGTCCACCTCATCAAATTGGCTCTGACAAATGGGTCCCACATGCCCGAAAGGCAGAAACGCTCCAATTCGTTTAAATATCAGTTTTTGTGCACATTGCAAAAAACTTGGTGAAAAGTTGTCACATTTTGTAGCGAAGCATCCAAATGGTGGCAAATCGAATATTCAGCAAGAAAGTGGAGGTTTTATGCTAAAACCTCAAATTCTTAATTTTATAGAGCTGGTCGTGTGGAATATTCATACGACTTACCCTTTTGTAGGCAACATGGACCTAATTGGCAAGCGGCGATCCCTGGAACTCAGCACGCTTGTGCTACCAACTCTTTTACTACTATTGTTCTACGGAGCTAGCGGTGCCCATTCCTCATTGGTTCATGGTAACATGACGGATCGACGTTCGCTGCTAGATTTCAAGGAAGCCATCATACATGACCCTAGAGGAGCCTTGCACGATTGGAATGACGGCATCCACCATTGTATGTGGTCTGGTGTCAGCTGCAGTGTAACTCACCCAGGGCGTGTTACAGCGCTGGAGCTCAGCGAGCTGAACTTGACAGGCCAAATCACACCCTCTCTAGGAAATCTGACATTCCTTAGAGGACTCAACCTAAGCAACAATCACTTCTCTGGCATATTGCCTCCCCTTATTAAATTAGAGATCCTTGATCTAAGCGAGAACATTTTGCAGGGGAACATCCAAGATGCCCTTATTGCACTTGCAAATTGTTCCAAGCTCTCGTGGCTAGACATCTCTTCTAACATGCTTGTGGGTTCAATTCCCCGAAACATAGGTTCCTTCCCCAATCTAGTGGCTTTGATCCTTTCCCAAAATAATCTCACTGGAACCATCCCACCAACCTTCAGCAACATCACACACTTAAAGTTAATATCACTTGAAGAGAATCACCTCGAGGGAAGCATTCCTGGAGAGGTTGGCCGACTGCCATATATAATGCTGTTGCGACTCAAGGGAAATAAGCTATCGGGTAGAGTTCCACCAGAATTGTGTAATATATCAAGTCTTATACAACTGGACTTGGGTATGAATATGTTAAGCGGCGCATTGCCACATGACATCGGTGATACACTCCCAAGCCTCAAATGGCTTTCCTTGGGTACTAACAATCTTCAAGGACACATCCCAGATTCGCTTGGTAATGCTTCGGCGCTGCTACATCTAGATTTGTCATCTAATTATTTCACCGGCCAGATTAGGTGAATCACAATGTTGGGTGTAGTGCGTTGATCGAGATGCCAGCTGGGGATGATTTGAAGTAGTACTAGTGACAGTTGGTGTTTGTTCGGCTGACTGATGTTGCAGAGCTTACGTCGTTCATTTGTGATGTCAGTACATGAATACTACGGTTGTAAGTTTGAGACTCGTGCATATTGTTGTGTTTTTAGTAGGCGGTCTCAACAACACAGCTTGTAAACCGATGTAGGCTCGGTCCTGTATCACTGGAATGTGTGGAGTATTATTTTTTGTCCGACTAATATCACCGGGGGATTCTTAGTCCATTTTATTGCTGTCACAGTGTCATGTGGCCTGCGCAGAAACTAGGTGCGTCTAGTCATATGTGGCCTTCTTCAGCGGCGTTAATGCGAGCAAACGGCGTTAAATGTGGCCCTCCTCTATCCACACAAACTAGCCTTTCTTTTCCTCCTACTCGTCGTCGACTACGCATCATGCCTTGCCACCAGCCTACTTGCTGGGCCAAGCTCCCAACCCCGCGGCGCCGCAGCGCACCGCGCCACCGAACCGGCTACTCCCACCTCCTCAGATGATGAAGACTCCGATCCACTTGACTTCTCCTTGTGAGACGGTTTCGACATTGAGGAGGTCAAGGAAGTGCTTAATCCACTGCACCAGGCCGTCCTAGACACTTACAAGAATGTGGTCCGTAGCCTCAATGAGATCAACTAGTACACTGAAGCCCATGGCGTGGAAATCTCCCTAGAGTGACGTCAATGAGGAGAACAGCCACCTTCTCATGGAGAGGGAGTGACAGGCTATTCTTCGCATCAACTCGGAGAATGAGGCCAGTGCCGCCGCTCTCGAGGCTTCCCGGATTACTCAGAACAAGTATTACCGGTAGTTGCGCGAGATAACGGACACGCCGCGATGAAGGGTACAACCCAGCCGCGGAGGAGCATCGGTGGATGGTTGTCGTGGAAATGACCACGGCAGTCGCTACCAGGGGTAGAGATTGATAGGATTGAGGGCAAGAGCTAGCGGCCATCTGCGGTGCGAGATGGGGGCGGAGACACATAAGTTTACCCAGGTTCGGCTCCCCGGAGAGTAAAGACCTACTCCTGCAAGATTGTATTAGTGGCGAGCGAGTTACAGGGGTGGCGAGCTCGGCGGCTGGGCAGCGAGTCGCTCGAAGTGGTGTATGATGGAACGTGAGTACAGAGGGAACCCTAGGGAGGTTTATATAGGGGGTACCTCGCTAGGGTTTATAGATATACAACGGAACCAGTCAAGGATTCAAAGGGTTTGACCTAATCCGACTGGGCTTCAGCTACGCTTCTGGGCCTCCAACTTCCAGTCGCCAGGCTTGCTGCTTAGTCGCGTTCCAGTCGTCGTCCTGCAGGCCCACTCGCAAGGCCCTTGGTCCAGTCGAAACATCCTGCTGGGCATACCCCATTCGGCATATCCCCATCAGTAGTCCCTAAGGCCAGTGTTCATTTGGTAGTCGGAGTAGTTGAGTCCAATCTGGACACCCAGTCGAATCGGCGATGGACTCCCTCGACGAAGGAGGAAATTTCTCCACCAAGTCTACAGTCGCAACATTGTCGAGTGGGTTTATGCTCGAGTCGCTGCCCCTCTCAAATGGACAAGGCGTACCAGCAAGCGAGTCGAGTGGAAGAAGTTGGACCGCCAACTTGGTCAAACTAGCCGTTGGATAATCCATCGGTAACTTCGGCGTAATTACCGCGGGTAACGGCTATCCCGAGATTGGCGGGTAGCGTTATCTTTATAAGGAGAGTGGCGAGGCACCTTGTAGATCTTCTTCCGCATTTCTCACTCCCGCGCACTCCCAGTCTCTCTGCCTCTTCTCGATCCCAAATTTCCGGACCAGGCGACCTCGTCTTCTCCTTGATGGCGCCGCCAAAGGATTTGTGGGGGAAGTCCAAATGTACTACTGCCCAGGTCAAGTCGTTCGAGGATGCGGGGGTTCTCTGCAAGGGGAACTGGTGGATTCCTGCACCCGCCGAGATCGAGCCAAAGCCTCGCGCCAGCGAATTCATCTGTTTCCCAAGCCATCTGGAGAGGGCCTTGGCATTCCCCACCTCGATCTTTTTCCAGCGGTTCTGCACGTATTACGCGATCAAACCATCGGATCTCGGTCCGCACATCATCGAACAATTAGCGATCTTTGTCGCCTTCTGTGAATGCTATCTGGGATGTCGGTCTTACTTCCCGTTGTGGCTGGAGCTGTTCCACGGCCCCCTCAGCCACGACGGGTCGGGAGATCCCGTCCTGGCGGCACGCGGCGTTACCTTCCAACTGAAGCCAAAGGTGAACTTCTTCAAGCTCCTGTTGCCGAAGAAAGCCGCGAGCGAGTAGAAGAAGAGCTGGTTCTACGTGAAGGAATCCACTCCCTCCGGGGAAGAAGTGCTCCCTATGTACGTTGCAGAGAGGAGCAAGCCCCATCTGCCGATAGCGACAAAGCTCCCTAACGACCAGAAAATGGCCATCGCCGAAATGATGGAGCAGATCCTGTTGGGCCACGTAGAGATAAACAAAACTTTTTCCCTACATGATGATCCCAAGATCCAGATCAGGTAGAAGGCCACGAGGATTACCACTAGACGCGCATTTGCGGAATTGATAAAGCACGTCGCTTAATGCAGTGCAGTCCTCGCGGTCCGTTCCGGTTCCACGATCCACGATCCGTTCTTTCTTCACGATCGTCGAAGTGCTGAATGTACAGCACCTCCGTCGGTATCCACACGTACGAGGAGGAGCGCCGGCGATGGACTGCTAGGTCCAGTACGATGGCGTCAGAACGGACTGGGGCTAGGGTTTCCAACACATGGAGTGACCTAACCTTGTGCTCTAAGCACCTGCGCCCCAGCTTATATAGAGAGTGAAAGTGGGCTCCACTCACTTGTTGCCCATTCACTAAAAGGCCTATATTAGCCACTGCAAGTCTCACTTGCTGACTAAGTCCATGTCTCTATTTGGGTCCAACCCAAATAGGTTTCCTGTTTGGGTCTAACCCAAACTGCTCCCGCTCTTAAGTGTGTGACCCAACAGGCTCATGGTAACCCGGACACGATTCCGAGTCTCACTCATGATCGATCAGTTGGTAGCGGCTCCTAGGAGAACGTGCCAACTCCCAAGTACCAATAAGTCATGACGACCTACCTTTCCAATGCGACTTTCGTCTAAGTCCCTTTTGCCGCACGATATACCTTGTCGGACTATAGGCGAATGATCGTCATCCCTTAAATAGTCCGACTCTCTTTCTCGATCCGAGATAAGTGATTCATCCGACTAACTCTTAGTTGGATTCCTCGGTTAACACTTAACCGAGACGCACATGGCCATGCTTTCCAATCATATCTTCCGAGAGGGCCCAGAGAATATCTCTCCAGATGGAGGGGCAAAATCCCGTCTTGGTTATTCACATCACGCAGCTTGATTCTCAGTCGACCCGAACTCCACCTTTATAACTGCCCATTGACGGAACAACGTTTGACAGAACCTAAGTCGGTGATCCTCAACTCGGATTGTGCAATAACCTCAAGTCTAATGATTACATTGATTGAGACATGCAAATGACGACTTGTTCGTTGCATCTCAATATGGGTCAGTTCGACTTGCTAAACTCTTTAGCCGAATCCGTGTAAGTCGGAATAGCATCTTCATGCCCATGACAAGTGGAACCTAGTCATCTGCCGACTTTCACATTGGTCTAAGTTGTGTGTCCGGCACAACCTCAACGACCAAGGACAATTAGTATGAACAACATGAATATGCAGTTCCACAATCTGAATCACATATTCAATGATACATATCAGTGGTTCATACATGGACCATAACCTTATGAATACCCAGGAATAACATCATACATGATTGTCTCTAGGGCATATTCCCAATAGTCTCCCACTTGCACTAGAGTCAATCTTCCGACATCACATGTCTAGGCATCTAATGCCCATTGCTCTCAGGTGCGCCTCATGCTTCGGCTGTGGAAGTGGCGTTGTCAACGGATCTGCAATGTTTGCATCCGTGTGTACCTTGCATAACTTGATATCACCTTGATCCACGAACTGGCGAATAAGGTGGTACCGCATGAGTATATGTTTGTTCTTCTAGTGTTGTCTAGGTTCCTTGGCTTGTGTAATAGCACCATTGTTGTCACAATACACGTCTAACGGATTGGACGAGGTCTGAACCACACCAAGATCCATGAGGAAATTCCTCATCCAAACGGCTTCTTATGCCGCCTCCGAGGCAGCAATATACCCAGCCTCTGTCGTAGACGCAGACACCGTTTCTTGCTTGGAACTCTTCCAACTCACAGACCCTCCGTTTATTACAAACACATATCTGGATTGCGAACGAGAATCATCCGAGTCAGTGGGATAACTCGCATCCGTGTAACCCTTTACACTGAGTTCATCCTCACCTCCATAAACCAGGAACATATCCTTAGTCCTTCTCAAGTACTTGAGGATATTTTTAGCCGCTGCCTAGTGGATCTCTCCAGGGTCAGCTTGGTATCTGCTCACAATACTTAGAGCATAGGAAACATCCGGCCTAGTACAAATCATAGCGTACATGATGGATCCGATTGCAGAAGCATACGGAATCGCACTCATCCGACTTCGCTCATCAGTTGTCGAAGGACACTGAGTCTTGCTAAGCTTTACGCCATGGGACATCGGTAAGAACCCCTTCTTAGACGATTCCATGTTGAACTTCTTCAACACTTTGTCCAAATATGTACTCTGACTCAATCCAGTGAGCCGCCTTGATCTATCTCTATAGATCCGGATTCCTAGTATGTAAGTCGCCTCACCCAAGTCTTTCATCAAAAAACTCTTTTCCAATGACTCCTTGGTCTCTTGCAACATCTGGACATCATTTCCAATCAGTAATATGTCATCCACATATAAGATCAGAAAGTTCACTTTGCTCCCACTAAACTTATTGTAAAAACAAGAATCATGATCGCTCTTGATGAAGCCAAACGATTTGACTACCTCATCAAAGCGAATGTTCCAACTCCGAGATGCTTGCTTCAACCCATAAATGGATTTCCGAAGTTTGATACCTTGTCAGCATTAGCTGGATCGACAAAACCCTCGGGCTGTATCATATACACGTCCTCGGTTAAATTTCCATTAAGGAAAGCCGTCTTGACATCCATCTGCCATATCTCATAGTCGAAATAGGCTGCTATAGCTAACATGATCCGAACTGATTTAAGCATCGCTACAGGAGAGAAAGTCTCATTGTAGTCAACTCCTTGAACTTGTCGGAACCCCTTCACGACAAGCCGTGCTTTATAGATAGAAATATTTCCTTCCATATCAGTTTTCTTCTTAAAGACCCATTTGCACTCGACGGGTCTTGCACCGTCTGGCAGATCAACCAAGTTCCAAACTTGATTTTCATCCATGGACTTTAACTCGGATCTCATGGCTCCAAGCCATGACTCGGAATCAGAACCCACCATCGCTTCCGAATAAGTTGCCGGCTCATCACTGTCCAACAGCATCACATCACGAACACTTTGCAATCTGGCCGATCTTCGCAGTGTCGGTGCAATTTCCGGCTCAGGTACCACGTCCCGCTCAACCTCTAAGGTTTTTTCCGACTCGCTGCTAGCTGGTATTTCTCAAATTTCTTCGAGATGCACCATACTCCCACTGACTCCCCGACTGAGAAACTCTTTCTCAAGGAAGACACCGTTTCGAGCGAGAAACACTTTGCCCTCTTCTCGGTTGTGGAAGTAGTAACCCAAGGTTTCCCTCGGATATCCCACGAAAATACACTTATCCGACTTAGCTGTAAGCTTGTCCAACTGAAGTCGCTTGACAAAAGCTTCACAACCCCAAATCTTAAGAAAAGACAAACTCAGCTTCTTGCCAGTCCACATCTCATGCGGTGTCTTCTCTACCAACTTTGATGGTACTCTGTTTAGTGTGAACGCTGCAGTTTCTAGACAATAACCCCAAAATGATGAAGGCAGATCTATCTGACTCATCATTGATCGTACCATGTCCAACAAGGTCCGATTCCTCCTTTCCGACACACCGTTTCTCTGCGGCGTTCCTGGTGGAGTGAGCTGGGGAACTATTCCACAACTCTTTAGATGGTCATCAAACTCATGGCTCATGTACTCGCCTCCTCGGTCCGACCGAAGAAACTTTATTTTCTTGCCAAGTTGATTTTGTACCTCATTCTGGAATTCCTTGAACTTTTCAAAGGCTTCCGACTTATGTTTCATCAAGTAGATATATCCATACCTACTCAAATCATCAATGAAGGTAATGAAGTACTCATAACCACCTCTGGCTGTCGTGCTCATCGGGCCACATACATCACTATGTACTAGTCCCAATAAGTCGGATGCCCTTTCACAACCCTTTGCAAAAGGTGTCTTGGTCATCTTGCTGAGAAGGCAGGATTCGCATGTCTCGAACGACTCCAAGTCGAACAAAGTTAGGAGTCCATCATCATGGAGCTTCTTCATGCGTTTCCAACTTATATGACCAAGCCGACAATGCCAAAAGTAAGTCATATTCAGATCATTTGGTTTTAACCGTTTCACATTTATGTTATAGACATATTCACTATCAAGATTCAAAATAAATAACCCGTCCCGGACGGGCGCAAAGCCATGAAACATATCATTCAAATATAAAGAACAACCATTATTCTTAATATTCGACTCATAGCCCTGTCTCATCAAACATGAGGCAGAAATGATGTTTCGACTAAGCACTGGAACATAATAACAATTATTTAGCTCCATTATGAATCCAGAAGGTAAATGAAGTTGCATTGTGCCGACTTCCAACGCAGCGACTCTCGCTTTGTTTCCGACTCTAATGTCAACCTCGCCTCTTGCAACGCTCCTAGTTCTTACCAGTCCCTGCAACGAGTTGCAGATGTGAATGACTGATCCGGTATCACATACCCAAGAACTACCAGGTGCATCAGCAAGATAAATGTCTATAGCATTGCAAACAAGTGTACCTGAGCCGGAAGTCACACCTCCGCTCTTGGCTTTGTCAGCTAGATACTTGTTGCAATTCCTCTTCCAGTGGCCATCCGACTTGCAGTAGAAGCAAGTGGATCTGGCTGTAGGAGATGGCTTAGTCCCTAAGGAAGCGCTTTGGACTGGGTCCTCCGCCTTACCTCCTGACTTTGCCTTCTTCTTCTTAGTCCAAGAACTCTTCTTGAACTTAGCCTTGTTTTGTACCATCAACACTTGACTGGCACCTTTCTTGAGATACGCCTCAGCCTGCTTGAGCATCCCATGTAATTCAGTGAGCTTCTTATCCATACCATGCATGTGGTAGTTCGATATGAACTGGCCATACACACTAGGAAGAGAGTTCATAATTATGTCTGTAGCGAACTCTTCGCTAGTGGGGTAGCCAAGCCTTTCCAGAGACTGCACGTAACCAACCATATTGATCACATGCGGACTCAGTGGATCGCCATCCTTAAGCTTGTAGCTCAACAAAGCCTGAGAGACTTGATACCTCTTAGTCTTTGCCTGAGCCTGGAACATACTTTTGAGGCTTTCGATCATATCGTAGGCCTCAACATTCTCGAACTGATGCTGCAAGTCTGGTTCCATGTGAGCAAGCATAAGACAGCTAATCTCCGTGGATTCATCACAAATCCGACGGTAGGCATTGGTGGCTGGGACATTCGCATTCTCATCCGACTCAGCTAGAAGTGGGTTGTCTAGGATAGGGTCCCTTTTTTCTTGTTTGAGAACAATTCTCAGATTACGATACTAGTTGGTGTTCCATTCAGCTTATCTTTCTCTAAGATGGTTCTCAAAGCAAAACCGGAAATCTGAGGAAGACTGCTAGATGCCATTGATCTACAACAGAAAATATGCAAAACACTTAAGACATGTATCCATAAAGAGCAAGCATATTAAACACTTTAATATTTATGCTCCCACTAGAACCAACACCCCTCCGATGGTTACTTAGTGATTCAGGACCCTAAATAAGCAAGTCGACTAGTGAGCTTTAGCATCACCGCTAGCCGTCAAGTGATCTAGGTAGACAACTCCTTGTCAATCGTATCTCATACGACTCCTGTTGGATGGGTGGCATCACATGCCCCGGCTCCCATCCGACTTTTCCCCAAGTCCCACAACCGTTGTGATAGACCTGTCTAGATTACCAAGTGCTTCCGCTGTAAGAGTCCGACTCGAACCCACCTAGTCGAAAAGAATTGATAGCACCTCAATTTTATGAGCCCACTACCAAAAATGTCCGACTTGTGATGGTGCAGCACTAGCGGGGAAACTGACTAGACCTTCTTTGAGGGATTATTTTCTACCAACTATCTAATAGAGGTAAAACAGAGACATAACAATAACCCAAAATAAAGCAATTATAATGTGAAATGGTATGGCTCTCTTCATGGCGATCTCCATCTCCATAAAGCCTGTAATCCGACTCGTGTCAACTCTTGTCACGTGCCGTTTTACACCATGTAGCCGACTTGTACACCGACTTGCATGCCTTCCGGATTCTCCAAACAACTACACTAGCTTGTAATGCAAATTACACAGAGAATCCGACACGCATGCCGTTATACAATAAGATGGCAGCACCTAGGCTCCAGCCGGCTGTCAAAATCCGTGATACGCAGATCATGTATGGATTACACACATCACATGCACATAAGCCATACCATTCACAACATCATCCTGCAAAAACAAGTTATGCATAGATACGACATCTACCGACGTTGTGAAACTCGCAACGACATCTAAGGCGTTACGACAGGGCAAAATCGGCGGTCCTGCTAGCCGGATAGCGGGAGGGGATCAAAGATTTTTCTGAAAAACGCAGATCTCATCTGCATCCCGGACATGGATTTCGTCATTGGATAAAACAATTTTACCCAAATCCGATCCGGACTCTGATTTGACCAAACTCTTTGATCTTTGATCACTGCATCCGGGTTTACGTGTCACATTCTACCCCGATGGTGGAAGCCGACCGGTAGGGGTATGTCGTTCCACAACCTTAGCAGTTAGATCACGGAAACCAGATCATCCATTCCCCCGAGTACAGTTGATCTAATCAACTTTGTACAAAACCGATCTATCTCATAGACCGACCACCAAAATTGCAATTAGATCCAATCTAACGCCAACCGCATATCACATATGCGCGATATCGAGCCTAAAACCAGAAGCTAACGCTCTGATACCACTATTGGGCCACGTGGAGATAAACAAAACTTTTTTCCCTACGCGGTGATCCTAAGATCCAGCTCAGGTAGAAGGCCACGAGGATTACCACTAGACGCGCAGTTGCGGAATTGATGAAGCACGTCGCTTGATGCAGTGTAGTCCTCGCGGTCCGTTCTGGTTCCACGATCCACGATCCGTTCTTTCTTCACGATCGTCGAAGTGATGAACGTATGGCACCTCCGCCGGTATCCACACGTACGAGGAGGAGCACCGACGATGGAGTGCTAGGTCCGGTACGGCGGCGACAGGACGGACTGGGGCTAGGGTTTCCAACACATGGAGTGACCTAACCTTGTGCTCTAAGCACCTGCGCCCTAGCTTATATAGGGAGTGAAAGTGGGCTCCACTCACTTGTGGCCGATTCACTAAAAGGCCTATATTAGCCACTGCAAGTCTCACTTGCTGACTAAGTCCACGTCTCTATTTGGGTCCAACGCAAATAGGTTTCCTGTTTGGGTCTAACCCAAAATGCTCCCGCTCTTAAGTGTGTGACCCGACAGGCTCATGGTAACCCGGACACGATTCCGAGTCTCACTCGTGATCGATCAGTTGGTAGCGGCTCCTAGCAGAACGTGCCAACTCCCAAGTACCAATAATTCATGACGACCTACCTTTCCAATGAGACTTTCGTCTAAGTCCCTTTTTGCCTCACGATATACCTTGTCAGACTATAGGCGAATGATCGCCATCCCTTAAATAGTCCGACTCTCTTTCTCGATCCGAGATAAGTGATTCATCCGACTAACTCTTAGTCGGATTCCTCGGTTAACACTTAACGGAGACGCGCATGGCCATGCTTTCTGAATCATATCTTCCAAGAGGGCCCAAAGAATATCTCGCTAGATGGAGGGGCAAAATATCGTCTTGGTTATTCACATCACGCAGCTTGATTCTCAGTCGACCCGAACTCTGCATTTATAACTGCCCATTAACGGAACAACATTTGACAGAACCTAAGTCGATGATCCTCAACTCGGATTGTGCAATAACCTCAGGTCTAAGGATTACATTGATTGAGACATGCAAATGACGACTTGTTCGTTGCATCTCAATATGGGTCAGTCCGACTCGCTAAACTCTTTAGCCAAATCCGTGTAAGTCGGAATAGCATCTCCATGCCCATGACAAGTGGAACCTAGTCATCTACCGACTTTCACATTGGTCTAAGTTGTGTGTCCGGCACAACCTCAAGGACCAAGGACAATTAGTATGAACAACATGAATATGCAGTTCCACAATCGAATCACATATTCAATGATACATATCAGTGGTTCATACATGGACCATAACCTTATGAATACACAGGAATAACATCATACATGATTGCCTCTAGGGAATATTCCCAATAGATCCAGGTGCTAAAGAACAAGGGGATGGAGACGATCAACCTTTACAACTGCTGCCTCGGGCGGCATCTAGTACCACTGGCAACTTGGCCCTACTGGATGTACGAGTACACCGGGAAGAACGACCCTTCTAGGACGAGCAAGGAGTCCTGGGACGCCACAGATTACAAGGCCGCCTTGAAGAAGATCACAGACACAGAATTCACCGACACGACGACCGGGCTCGCTCCGTACGTAGATGTGAAGAATGAAGTTCTCAATAAGTTTTTCTCTGTCGCGACTTCTTCGATCGCAATTCACGCAGGCGCAATTTGCACCCGCAACTCATAACGTTTAGTCATGATTTTTGACCAAACCGGTTTTCCTTGTTTCTTCTCAGTTGTTCTAGATCCTTGAAGGTTGGCTTCCCCTACTCGACAAGGAGATCCCCAAGGAGCTCGAAGAAGGGACCAAGTGGGAGTCCTCCAAAAGCGAAGAGGAAGCGAGGGACGTTCGCCTGCCGATGCCCGTGGCTCGCAAAACTAGTATGCAGAAGCAGCATGAGATCGAGGTGAGTCGTAGTCTTGAAGAGCGTGACGACAACTAGATCCCGCAGGAGCACAGCTCGCGGTGAGTGGCCACGCCGGCGAAGCCTGCACGAAAGCTGAAGTCGCTTGCAAAGAAGCCAGCACTGAAGTTGGTGTCGCCGCCCATATCGATGGTGGCGTTCGAATCGGATGAGGAGTCTGATGGCGAGGCGGCTGACATTTCGACCAAGATCTCAGAGGACCCAAATCCAGAGAAGGGATCGTAGACTGCGGCTGTAATGGTGGAGTCAGTGGTTCTGCTTGGCACAATTGCACCGACGACCTCGGCTGCCTCGGAGCCGAGGGATGCTAAAGCCACAGGGTCGAAGTCGGTGTCGCCTGGACCAGAGGTTCCCGCAACCGCGACTTCGATGTCAAAGAAGCCCGCGGTGTCATGGGCTTCAAATGTGTTCCAGAAGGGGCTCTCGTGCCGTTTGGGCCTAGAATTGGAAAAGCCCACGTGTATCAGCACCGATTTGCGCACCCTTCCTGTCGCCAAGTGAGTTTCATTCTTTTCCCTACTTCAATATTCTTTGTATCGTTAGCTTTCTGACCGTGGCAATCTTCACAGGTCTGGCGCGAAGAAGATTGGCCACCCTTCGGTGCTAGGGTCCCGCCAGTCAATGCCAGAGAGAAGCCACCCCCTCCAAGAAGAGGAAACTCATTGCGGCGGATGTGCCAGGCGAAGGTGGAAAGAAGAAGAAGAAAGGGGACATACTTGACGTTGCGGCAGGGGGAATGCGGAGGATGATGACTCCGCTTCCCACGCTGAAGAAATGGCGGCCGCCCAATAGGAGCCAATCAAGGAGGCATCGCAATCAGCCCTGATGACCAGCATCCCGGTGAGGGTGGTCGTATCGTTTCCGCGCTTCATGGCGAAGGCGTTCTCGATGGCAGCGGAAACTCAGTCGCCGCAAATTCTAGAGATCATTGGTGAAGACGTTGGGAAGTGGCGCGGGCGCACATCTTTTGTGGTCCCTTTGACGGACGCCAGCGAGCTTCACAGCATGCTTGGTGCTGCCATTCAGGTATGTCTAGTCCCCGAGTGTCTAGTCGCTGAATTTTAGTGGCTAGGCACTTAGAGTTTTTAGTCAATCCCTGAGGGTCTAGTCGCTGAATTTTAGCGGCTAGACACTTATGATTTTGGTCATCGTTTCTTACTGTTGATCTATTGTCAGGGCCTGCAAAGGGAATCATCCGGATGGCAAGCCACGAAGGAAAGCCTGGAGTGCGACCTACGGGTAGCACAGGAGATCAACCGGTGACTCTAAGAAACTGCTGGTGAGTTGGTGTTTCCTTTGGAGAGCTCAAGCCATTGTTCCTTATGCAAGACTAAATTGTGATGCCTTTGCCTTTTAGACGGACTCCCTGCTGTAATTGCCAAGGCCCGCGAGGAGTATGTTCCGGCTGCTGAATTCGACACTTCGAAGGTGGCATTGGCCGCACCAGAGGAGAAATTCGACTCGCTGGTGAAGGAGTTCGAGGTGGCGAAGGCGTCGATCATCTCTTCTAAGGAGAGGGCCAAAGCTGCAGTCGCCGCGGTGGAGGAGGAGCAGAAGGCCTCCGACTCAGTCATCCTCGGGTTATAGAGTGACCTTGGGGCGCATGAGAAACACGTGATGGAAAACTGCCGCAAGCTTCTTGGTGAGTGTCTGCTCTTTCTTTTTGGTATGCGGCGAGTCCCCGAGCGAGTGAGTCCTTAGTGATATTGAATTTCAGACATTGCAGCCCCGATAGGTCAAAGTGACTGGGTGGTGCAAACCTTTGACGCCTCATAGTGTGTGACGGCGGTGGTGAACGTGGCCACCGCCTCATCGCTGTTTGTCCAGGCTGTGCTTCAAGGGATCTCCCCCACAGAGGTTATTCCTGGGGGGTTGATTGAGGTTTGGTGCTATCTAGAGGAGGCGCCCGCCATCGTCGAGGGGATGGCGCGATCAGCCTTCAGGCACCGGGCCACCATAGCGCTGAGCCTTGGACTCGCTCACTTCCCCAACGGCTTTGACCTCGACGACGTCACCAGTGGTTACTCTTCGGCGACTGTCTCGGTGGAGGTCTCGGAGGTTCTGAGGTTGACCACCAAGGATGCTCAGTTCGTGGAGCGAGTATTAGCGATGGGGGACTTGCTGCTATACCAGGAAACGGTGGTGGCGCCGGGTGACTCCGAGCTGGAGCACCGTGACCTGAAGTCGGAGCAACCCTTCTGGTCGTCGTTGTCGAAGTCGTTGACGACGTACCCGGTGAACCCTTGGGAGCCATACGTCCGGGTCAAGGGTGATGGCGGTGCCTCTTTGTCGGAGCCTGCAAAATGAGTTACTTCCTTGAGGGGCTTTTGTATGTTATGGTCACTGGCCGCTTTTGTAATGTAAACAATATATTGAGTAAAAGGAGTCAATCGACTCGCAATGTATGGTTGTGTCTATTCTATGTTGATTTTTGGGTGCGCGAGTCCCCGAGCGCGTCCGCCCTTTATTGGGGTTTACCTAGTTTGTATGTAAGTTTCTTTATATTGAGTTTTTATTTTGGTTGGAATCGATTTGTCATGACTCATGGGTCTAGTCGCCTGGCGACTCCAAGGGAGTGTACTTAGCTATTTTCCCGGATGCGAGCAGGGTTGGTTTAGGCGAGTCCTCGAGTGTGGTACTTTAGCCCTTCTAGTCGCATGCCCAAGGTAGGTGAGGACCTGGTATGTTACGCGTCTCTACCATGGCTCAGAAAGTCAGTCGCGTGGCGAGTCCAAGGCAAGCTCTCTTACTTGGTGTGTTCCCGATCCGCATGGGGGTTTGTTGTAGGTAAGTCCCCGTGCGTGGTACTTAACCATTCGAGTCGTTGTGCACGAGGATGGGGAGGACGGGTCACTGTGAGAAGCGTTTATCGTATGTCTTGGCCCTGCGGGCCAGTCGAGCGAGGCGACTCGGATGGTGGCTCCGGGGTGGCGTGTTCATGGATGACACAAGGCCTAAATATGTTCGGTGCCCTTGGGCCACACTACTTAGCCATGCCGGTCGCTCGACCAAGGGTTGACTTCCATGGGTAGCATATTGCTAAGTGTACGAGTGCGATTGGCACAAGAATATGGCAAGTAGGCACGATTTGTGCGATCCGAATTTTTATTATATAGCAGCTCGGTACAAGTTTTGGTTCTATGTATAGAACTTCCGGAGGAGGTTTACATTCCATGGCCTCCCAACTTCGAGTTGGCTATTGCCTCTTACATCGATCAGGTAGTAGGCGTTGTTGCCGAGGACTCGCCCGATGGCGAATGGCCCCTCCCAAGGGGAGAAAGCTTGTGCATACCCTTCTTGTCCTGGACCAGTCATAGGACCAGGTCGCCTTCCTGGAAGGTATGGGTCTGGACTCGGCGGTTGTGGTAGCGGCGGAGTCCCTGCCGGTAGATGGCAGTGTGAGAGCGAGCTAGATCGTGTGCCTCGTTGAGCTGGTCGACCCCGTCTTGGCGGGCGACCTCGTTATCCGCCTACGCATAGTTGACGACCCGTGGCGAGGCATGTTCCAGGTCGGTTATCATGACGGCTTCAGCGTCGTACACCATGAAGGACGGTGTGAACCCTGTGGAACGGCTGACAGAGGTGCAGATGCCCAATATCACGGAAGGAGGCTCTTCGACCCTGCATCCGGGAGTTCGTTCGAGGGGCACCTGAAGTCACGGCTTGAGTCTGTGGAGGATGCTTTGGTTAGCACGCTCTGCTTGGTTGTTTGATTCTGGGCGGGCGACTGAGGCGAGGTCGAGCCGTATGATGTGCTCTTCGCAGAACTCCGCCATGGCACCTTTGGCGAAGTTGGTGCCGTTATCCGTTATGATGTTGTGTGGGTAGCCGTACTGGTAGATGAGCTTGTGGAGGAATTTGGTGGCGGTCTTGCCGTCGCACTTCTTAATCATCTTGGCTTCGACCCACTTGGTGAACTTATCGACTACGACCAGGAGGTGGGTGAAGCTAGATGAGGCCTTCTTGAACGGGCCGACCATGTCCATGCCCCATACGGCGAATGGCCAGGTGATGGGGATGGTGTTGAGTGCCGAACCAAGGATGTGCATCTGGTTGGCGTACTTCTAGCACCCAACGCACCATTGGACGATGTCGATGGTGTCGGCGTGCGCGGTGAGCCAGTAGAAGCCATGTCACATGGCCTTGTCGACTGGCGACCTAGCGCCAGCGTGATGGCCGCAGTCGCCGGCATGGATGTCTTGGAGGATCTTGCATCCTTCTTCTGGCTGTACGTAGCGGTGGAATACGCCAGTCACGCTGCATTTGTGGAGCTTGCCGTTGGTGACGATGAAGGATTTGCAGTGGCGCACGATCATTCGCGCTTTCGTCTCGTCGCTGGGAAGGACCTCGTGCTCGAGGAAGGCGATGTATGGTGCGGTCCAGTCGCTGGGTTTGATGACCATCGCGACTAGGGCGGGCTCGGGTTGCAGAGGTATCCCGATGTCAATCTCCTTGGGCGGGGAGACCGAAGGCCTGTGGATGATGTCGAGGAAGACGCCCGCGGGTGGCGTTTGGTGGGCCGATCCGATGTAGGAGAGAGCGCCGGCCTCCTTGTTGTTGCGCCTATCGATCCACTCGACTGAGTAGCCGGTCAAGTGACCCCCAGCTGGTCCACCGCTTGGTGATACGCTATCATGGTAGGGGAGACGTCATCACAGGTCCTCGCGACTTGGCCGGTGACTAGGTCGGAGTCGCCATAGCACCGTAGGCGGTTCACGTTCATCTTCTTAGTGGCCCACATGCCATGGAGGAGGGCCTCGTACTCGACCATTTTATTGGTTCAGGGCTTGAAGTCGAGGTGGAGCATGTAGCGGAGCTTGTCGCCTTTGAGGGAGGTTAGTAGGACCCCAACCCCGGCGTCGTCCGTGTTCATGGATCCATCGAAGTGGAGCGACCAGTGATGGAGATAGGGTAGCTTCTCCGGCTGCTGTGCTTCTTCCCAGTAGGCGAGGAAATCAGCCAAGGCCTGCGATTTGATCGCTTTTGCGTGGCTCATACTTGATGTTGTGGACGCTGATTTTGACAGCCCACTTAGCGACTCGCCAAGTCGCCTCGCTATTGCGGATGATGTCCTGTAGTGGAGCGGAGAAGACGACCATGATGGGGTGCTCCTGAGAATAATGGGGGAGTCGCTGCTGGGCTCTAAAGACCCCGTACACGAGTTTCTGGTACTGTGGGTAGCGTTGTCTTGAGTCCGTTAGGACCTCGCTGATGTAGTAGACGAGGCATTGTACGGGGCACTCCTTGCCCTCTTCTGTCCGCTCGACGACCATCACGGCACTGACGACTCGAGTGGAGGCCCCGACGTAGACGAGCATTGCCTCTTTGTCGATTGCGGCAGCGAGTAGTGGTGCCGCGAGCAGTACTTCCTTGAGCGCTTTGAGCGCATTGTCTACTTCTTCGTCCCATTAGAACGTGGGGTTCTTGCGCATCAGGTGGTAGAGGGGCATCGTCTTCTCACCAAGCTGGGGAATGAAGCGACTGAGAGCCACGACTCGCCCGTCCAGCTTCTGGACGTCGCGCAGGCACTCGGGTTTCCCGAGCTGCGCGATGATGTCGATCTTGGTGGGGTTTTCCTCGATGCCTCGTTTGGATACTACGTACCCCAGGAGTTGTCCGGTGGGCACGCCGGAGGTGCACTTTCCTGGATTGAGCTTGATCTTGTACATCCGTAGATTCGTGAAGGTCTCGGCCAGATCGGTGATTAGGTCGCTCTAGCAGGTGGATTTTACCACCACATCGTCGATGTAGACGTGGATGTTGCGTCCAATTTGGCTCGCAAGGCATTCTTGCATGCACCTTTGGTAGGTTGCGCCAACGTTCTTGAGGCCGAACATCACTGCAATGTAGCAGAAGGCACCAAATGGCATGATGAATGATACGTTGCAAACATATCTATAAATTTTGATGTTCCATGCTTGTTTTATATCTACTTTCTTATGTTTTGTCCACACTTTGGAGTATTTTTATACAATTTTTGGAACTAACCTATTAACAAGATGCCACAGTGCCAATTGCCTGTTTTTGGTTTCAGGAAAGCTGGAAAATAAATATTCTCAGAATTGGACCGGACAAAAGCCAAAGTCGATATTTTACCGGAAGACTCATGGAGCCAGAAGACGAGACGGAGAGGGGCCAGGGGCTGGCCACACCATGTGGTGGCGTGGGTCCCCCTGGCCGCGCCACCATGTGGTGTGGGCCCCTGGTCCACCCTTTGACATCGCCATTTCGCCTATAAGAAGCCTCCGATGCAAAAACCCTAAAGAATCCAGCCTCCAGCCACGAAAAGTTCCGAAGCGCCGCCGCCACTGAAGCGGAGATCCGGGGGACAGAAGTCTCTGTTCCGGCACCCTGCCGAGATGGGGAAGTGCCCCCGGAGCCATCTCCATCGATCTCCACCACAATGAGGGAGTAGTTCTCTCTCGAGGCTAAGGGCTCTACAAGTAGCTATGTGTTCATCTCTCTCTATGCGTGATCTTATTGAGATCATGAGCTTTGTAATATAGATCTATCCTGCTACTCAAGTGGTTTAATTAATCTCTGCTACGCCCACGTGTGTGAAGTTGACAGTGTGCACACCATGTGGCACTTAGGCTAGAGATTACAAATACTTGTTATGAGTTATATTTTGAGTTGGTTGTCTCTATGAAATTGTGGTGTTTGTTGGAACCATCTAGCGCTCAAGGTGACAGTGTGGGGTTATCTAGATGGGGAATCCGAACTTTGAGGAGTGTTGTCATAGCCCTACCGTGGATTAGAGTGTCCAACAAGAAAGTAGTTCAGAATTGTATCATAAAGAGAAGATATTTATATGAGAGTGTTCACTAATGAAAGTATGATCCCTAGGCCTTGTTTCTAAACATTGAAACACCATTTGCAACTAGATCTATTACATATTTGCTTGCTTCCATCTTTTTGCCTTTAGTCTTTTCCTCCCGTCAAGCTCTTTTCTGGCACCGTTATCTTATATCCATACCACTTGTATTTCACAATCTCTTCGCCGAACTAGTGCACTTATACACCTGACAAGTGTATTGGGTGTGTTGGGGACATAAGAGACTTCTTGTATCTTGATTGCAGGGTTTCTTGAGAGGGATACCTTTGACCACTTCCTCCCCGAGTTCGATAAACCTTGGGTAATCCACTTCAGGGAAACTTAAGGCTGTTCTACAAACCTCTGCACTTGGAGGCCCAATAACTGTCTACAATAATAGAAGTGCATAGACATCAAGCTATTTTCTGGCACCGTTGCCAGGGATTGAAGAAGAAGAAGCTCCCATGTTAACCACGTGCCATCAAAGCTATTTTCTAGCGCTGTTGCCGTGGAGGTAAGGTAAAAGGTACTCACATCCTCTGGCTACTAAGCTATCTTCTAGTACTGTAGCTGGTGTGTGAGTGCTCAAAGTTATTTCTTTTATATTCTACAATTATATCTTTTTGTTTCTTGTTTTTATTTTCACTAGTTAGGCTTAATGTAAAAAAATAACAAAACTAGAGAGCTTTTTAGTATTTTTCCTAAGGTAGAACACGAATGGTTTGAAAAGAAAATTAAAAAACCCATGAAACTTTCGTTGCATGCTAATAGCAATGTTATTAGTATGAATCTTTTGAACACCTTTGTTACTAATGCTATGCAAACGTCTAAGCTTGGGGAAGTTAGTTTTTATGAAAATGATCTTTTTAGTTCCCCAGCTTTAGAGGAGAAAATTTGCTCTGATGATACTTTATCTCCTACATGTGGTAATTCTAATAATACTTCTGATATTTTAAATCCACATACTGAAGGCATCCTTTTAAAAACACCTATGGAAATTGTTGAACGTGTTATGAATAACGGCTATTTTGGAGATGGAACTGTCCATCCTAGTGATCATTTACTCTTTATACATGAATTGTGCGAGCTCTTCAAGTGTGCAGGTTTTTCAATGAACCAAGTTAAGAGGAAGCTATTCTCTTTATCACTTAAGGGCAAAGCAAGGGAGTGGTATAACCTACTAGACGATCCTCATTATTTGGAGTGGAAGGAACTTGAATCTCTCTTTTACTCTAAATTTTATCCTCCTCATGAAATTCATAAACATAGAAATTACATTTATAATTTTCATCCTCATGATGGAAAACGTAGTGCCCAAGCATGGGGGAGATTGAAGTCACTAATGCTCAAATGTCCCATTCATGAGCTCCCCACTAATATTATTATTAATAATTTTTATGCAAGGCTTTAAGGACATTACAAGGACTATCTACATACCTATTTAGAGGGATCCTTCACAAGTAAGGAGGTCAAAGCTAAGTGGGATCTTCTTGAAACAGTTCAAAGCAATACCGAAGAGTGGGATAACGATAAAGGTAAAGAACCAGGTATAAACTATGAGTATGATTGCATTAAGTCTTTCGCTGAAACTGCTGATTTTCAAAGCTTGGTGCTAAATATGGTCTTGATCCTCAAATTCTTGTTGATTGTTGTAGAGCCTTTGCTTCTCATATTAATGCTCCTAAAGAAAAATGGGATATATATCATGAGCCTTTTAAAGACACTTGCATGGAAAATAAAATTGTTATTAATGATAACAATAAACATGCTCAAACCTCTAAAAGTACTATTTCTTATAAGCATGTTAATTTTGTATAATACATAGACCTTGTGAGAATAATCAAATTGAAGAAGAATATTATATCACCCACAAGAATGAAAAAACTAGAACGTGGTATAGGACTCTAAATGAACTTAGTAAAAAGTGTGTGCTCTCTATCCTTTATTTGTGAACTTTGCTTTGAAGTGGCACTACTAGGAAAACGGCTATAGGTAATCCACACATCTATGGCGCACGTGCTAGTGGTGCCCCACGGGTAAAATAGGCATGGCGCACTGCCCACAGGTGCCCTACGGCTAACTGCCGTAAGCGTGGCGGACATGGGGGTGGCGCGTCACGGCTACTTGTGGGCCAGGGCACAGATCGCCGCAGACAATCTAGCTGTAGCGCACCCGTGCGTGGTGCGCTACGGGTGTGAAACTTAGTCATAGCGCACTCTGACATAGTACGCTACGGGTATGTGGGTTGCGGCCTGCTGTGCAGCTGGGTGAACTTACCTGTAGGGCACCCTAGCCTAGTGCGCCACAGGTAAGTTTCCTGCACCCCCCCCCCCCCCCGTGGATCGCCTTTTTAGCCTTGCAAAAAATAAAAGAAAATGATAAACAATTCAAAAAATAAAATCCTTTCACATGTATGTAGGTAATGTGGTCTAGTGTGTAGGAAAATTAACAAACATGAATTTCGACTTTTTCTGCAAAAGAAGATCATGCCACGGTAAAATAGCCGTAACTTTTGCATACGGATTCGAAAAAAAAACGTTTAATATACCAAAATGACGAGAACGAGATTTCGCATCCGCTCGTAACCACCTTAGGTCGTTTAGAGATTTTTTAGATTTTCAAAATTCGAAAAGAGTAAAAAGTTATGATCAAAAGATCGTTTTTTCCTGTAGAAAAAAATGGAGGCCACTTACTTGTAGCACACCACCCCTAGTGTGCCACGAGTAAGTTGGGCGGATTCGAAATTCGAATCACCACCCGACCACCTAACCCTCCATATATATCTTCCCCATCCACCCCTTATCTCCTCCACTTCCACTTCTCCTTCTCCACTTCTCCTCCCTTCTCCACCTTCTCCTTCTCCTCCACCTCTCCTACCTTCTTTTTCTCCTCACTTCTCCTTCTCCTCTCTCCGACTGCACCCACCTTCGACGGCGCCCTCGTCTGACAACCTATGGCTGCACCCTCTGTCCATCCTCCAACGGCGCCCTCCTCCGACCACCTTCGGCTACACCCTCCCCGACCATCCTCCGACGGCGCCCTGCCCCATGCACCTCCGGACGCAACCTCCTCAACCCATACTCCGACCGTGCCCTCCTCCGACTGCACCCTCCTCCACCAGCCTCTGACCACACCCTCCTCTAACCACCTCCAGCAGCGACCTCCTTCGTCGAGGCTACAACACCGACGACGACGGCGGCCGGTGGCTCGATCTAGTAGATCAAATCCCGCTTTTTTTTGAAATTTGAAATCGTACCCATGGCGCACAACACCTAGTGAGCCACGGCTAACTTTTCATACGCGTGGCGCATAACACCTAGTGCGCACGGCTAACTTTTCATACTCGTGGCACACCACCTAGTGCGCCACGACTAACTTTTACCCGTAGCGCGCGCCACGTGGCGCACCCCTAGTGCGCCACGGATGATCAAAATAGGTGCCCCACGGATTAGCTGTTTTCTAGTAGTGTGGGTCATTTAAATTTTCAATGCTCATGCCATAATAATAGTCCTTCTAATCCAATGTGTACTGCAAGTTTGTACTGTGATGACATGATCACTCCTAATCAGCATGATGAACTTACATTATTTTTGGGGTGTGAAGAATTATCAAGAAAAACTTCTTTGGTAGATATGAGTGCTTTTGATATGAGTAGCGTCCTGCATGGTTGTCATATTTATTGTGTTGATAATTGCCACACAAATAATTATATACAAAATATTATAAATGATGAGATTTTACCAAAATATGACAGGACTAATATGTGTTTTGGTCTTATTAATGAAAAGGAGGAATCCTCCAAAGTTTCTTCTATTGTCTCTAACAATGAACCAGGGTATATGGAGAACCTTCCTTTCAAGCCTCTCCCTCCTAAAGAGAAGAAGAAAAATAAGAAAATGAGGAGTAAAAGGAGACAGGAAATGGTATTTTCCCCTAAGCACGTTGCTCCTATTATAGTTTTTGATTAGTCTGAACTCGATGATGTTCCTATGCCTATTACCTATATTAGTGATCATGATTGGGAAAAGCACACTACTTTTGATATTAAAAATCTCTTCGGTACCAATTCTGAAAATGATGATGTTAATAATTGTTGCACTATAAGTACTATTCACCTTCCTTCCAATGATGGTATGTTTACAAATGAACACACTTTAGAAGATAACTATTCTATTGCTTATGATGATACTATACCTCCAATATATGATAATTACAATAATGAATATGATATTTCTAGTCCACCGACTATTGAGGAGAACATTAATTATGACTACAATATGCCTCCTATATTTGATGATTATGGTGATGAGAATAATAATAATAGCTATTTTATTGAATTTGCTCCCACTACAATTAATAAGAATGACTATGTTTATGTGGGGAGTATTAATTCTTTTATGCATGTGGATCATGATAAGAATGTTTTATGTGATAGTTATATTGTTAATTTTATTCATGATGCTACTGAAAGTTATTATGATAGAGGGAAACATGGTTTTATGTATCTTAACAATATTAAGTTTCCCCTCTTTATGTTGAAAATTTTGAAGTTGCACTTGTTTTGCTTTCCTATGCTTGTTGCTTTGTCCTTTCATGACTTGTTTCTTTACAAGATTATTTTTCATAGGAAGTGGGTTAGACTCAAATGTGTTTTATATTTTCTTCTTAATGCTCTCTTTTACTATAAATTCATATTTCTTATGTGAGCATCATCGAAATTCTTATGCCTAGCTCAAAGGCGTTAAAGAAAAGCACTTATTGGGAGATGACCCAAATTTCAATTCGGTAGGTTTTTGTTTTGTTGAGTCTTGGAAGTTATTGCCTCAGTAATAACCCCCCCTTATCCTTTTGGTTTGTTTTTTGTGCCAAGAATAACCTCTAATAAGAGAGAAATAATGTTTGGGAAAGTTGCTGTCCCGAAACAGATTTTTGTGCTTCGCTGAAACAATTCGTGAAAAATCTCTATACGTCGGATTAAGCTGTAATTTTTTGTGCTTCTACCCCAGGTTGTTATACAACTTTAATTAGTTAAACACTTTTCGATTTGAGCAACATAAGGTCTTCGAAACAATTGGTTTCTACCTGCTGGTCTGTTTTGACAGATTTCTGCCATTATTTGCATTTGCTTCTTATTGATTCCTTTTGGGGAAATTGAGATTTTTAAAGAAAGTGATACAGTAGCTTGTGTTTTAATGGAAGTTTTACTTGTGTTGGAATTGAACCAAAAGACTTATTATCTTGAGTACACTAATGTTGCTAATAAAGATTGTGTGAAGTTTTGTATGAAGGAAAAAATTTAGGTGTAAGGGAAGAATGATGTAATGAGATGAAGAATGGACAAAAGCTCAATCTTGGGGATCGTACCCCATATCACCCCAAGAAATATTCAAGAAGTACAAGCGCCAAAGCTTGGGGATACCCAAGGCATCCCCTTCTTCATCAATAAAAATTTCAGGTTTCTTCCAAACACTTCATTTTTATTGTTTCATGCACAATTGTGTTGTTCTTGGAGCGTCTTCGTTTTTTTTGGTTTTCGTTTGCTTGGTTTGCTTAGTTTGCTTGAATAAATTGGTTGGACCCCCTCATTCATACATTAGTTTTCAAATAAGATTGGTTTGGATTGGAAAAGAGTAGGAAAATTTCATGCTTAAGTGGTAAAAAGAGCTTGTTTTTGACTTGGCCTATGCTTTGTCATGCCATGCTTGATATTGTTTTGGCTTTATGCTCGGTGATTTTTTGCTGTAGCATGACATGTTACAAATAATTGAGATTGCTTAATGTTCCTTGAAAGAATCATGCATTGTTTTAGCATATTAAAGCATAGTATTGTGGTATTCTCCTTTAATGCTTTATTTGGGTTGACTTGGCGCATGCTCACACCATGTTAAGACTATACCAAGTCACCATAGCCTCTATGATCATTTAGTGTTCGACTTGTAATATCACTTTATGCTTTAATTAACGATGTTTTGTCGATTTGCATGATTATGGCCATTATTGCTCTCTTAGTTGGTCGCTCCTAGTCTTTTGCTAGCCTCCACACCAAGTATGAGTTCCACTCATGGATTAGAGTGTCCAATCGGAGAGTAGTTCAGAGTAGTATCATAAAGAGAAGATATTTATATGAGAGTGTTCACTAGTGAAAGTATGATCCCTAGGCCTTATTTCTAAACATTGAAACACCATTTGCAACTAGATATGTTACATGTTTGCTTGCTTCCATCCTTTTGGCTTTAGTCTTCTCCTCCCGTCAAGCTCTTTTCTGGCACCGTTGTCTTATATCCATACCACTTGTATTTCACTATCTCTTCACCGAACTAGTGCACCTATACACCTGACAAGTGTATTGGGTGTGTTGGGGACACAAGAGACTTCTTGTATCTTGATTGCATGGTTGCTTGAGATGGATACCTTTGACCACTTCCTCCCTGAGTTGGATAAACCTTGGGTAATCCACTTAAGGGATACTTGCTGCTATTCTACAAACCTCTGCACTTGGAGGCCCAACAACTGTCTACAAGAATAGAAGTGCGTAGACATCAATGAACATCGTCTTCTCCTCATCCTCGACTGCCATTTTGATATGGTTGTAACCAAAGTATGCGTCGAGGAAGCACAGTGACTCTGGTCTCGTGGTCGAGTCGATGATCTGGTCGATGCGCGGTACGACGAACTCCTCCTTCGGGCAGGTGCTGTTGAGGTTGGTGTAGTTGATGCATATTATCCAGGTGTTGTTCTTTTTAGAACCAGGACTAGGTTTGCTAGCCACTTTGAGTACTTGATGGGCCGAATGAAGCCTGCGGCGAGTAGACGTTGTACTTCTTCGGTGATTTCTTGGCGACATTCTTCATTGAAGGGCCAAAGCGACTGCTTCACCAGTCTTCTTTGGGGTCGGCGTTGAGTTTGTGCTCAGCGAGTTCCCTCGGGACACCAGGCATGTCGGATGGTTTCCATGCAAAGATGTCGCAGTTCTCACGCAAGAACCCGATGAGCGCGCTTTCCTATGTGAAACTCGGGTTTGTCCCGATGGTGACCATCTGGCTGGAGTTGCCTGCAGGGGCGGACCTGGGCCCCGGGCAGCCCGGGCTACAGCACGGGTCGCGGCCCATGTAATATAGGTTGATCCCTTAGAAAATTCTGTGAAAGTTCAGGCTTGAGGCAGCACAGCCCGTGTCTTTGGGCCAATACGACCGGGGCTAGCGATTAGTTTCAGGAAAAAAGGGAGCGAACGAAGCGAATGGCAGGAGCTAGCTCGCATCACATCGATTCCTTCTTTTGGCTAGCGGAGAAAAAACTACCTGTGATCTAAATTCCAAGCGACACCTCGACGGCTCGACCTCGACCAAATCGTGTCCAGCGTGCGGCCGCTGCCCTATCGAGTTGATCGCGCCGCCGCCGTGACGGCCAACGCCGACGAAGACTGGCCCGCTGTCGCCCGCGCAGACAGGCGCGCTGCTCGCCTATCTCCGTCTCGACCCCGCCAGGCGCCAGCCAAGACATTGCTGCACTGCCCCACACAAGGTTTGCAATCTAAGTTACTGTAATAAAAATTTAACTAGTTCAGTTATATCTAATTGATTTCCTGATCGGTGATTACTAATTTTACTTAGTCCGATTGCATAGAAAATGAAGGGGACAAAGAGGTTGAAGCCTTATTCATCAAGACCCGTATCATCTTATTTTCGATCGGTTTCACAAATTACCAATTCGAGTCAATCTTCTCCTGCTCAAGAATCCGAGACAAATGTTGGTGGCAATGGGACGGTTCCTGAACAGGCTGTCCCTCCCCAACAACAGCAAGTTAGTCCTCACATCATTGTGAATCCAGAACCAGAAGATGATAACAGCCATGACGAGGGTCCTAGTGTCGAGCTTAATCCAGATGACATTGTTGCGGATCCTGGTCTTCGGAAGACGATTGAGGAGCTAGATGTAAATGTGAGAGATGCTGCGAGAAGAGAGTATTTGGTAATGGGTCCATGTCAACCAGTTGGTCATAAATTTCCTGCAAAATTAATTGCAAGCCAGATGTGGAGATTTCAGGATAAATGGTTTCAAAGGTACGATTGGTTGGAATATAGTGTAGCTAAGGAAGCAGCATTTTGTTTTTACTGCTTTCTCTTCAAGCAACCACGAGCGGAAAATTTTGGTACAGAATCATTTACAAGGGTTGGTTTTAGTTATTGGAAGAATGGAATTGAAGCTTGTGATCTTCATGTTGGTAAGGATATTAATAGTGCTCATAATAAAGCTAGGAGATATTGTGAGGCTTTTAGAAATCAGCGACAAGGTGTTGATTATGTGTTGGCAGCGGCCACCAAGAAGGATGAGGAAGAATATAAAGCCCGTATTACAATTATGATAGGCATTGCAAAGTTTTTGCTATTGCAAGCTCTTGCTTTTCGTGGCCATGACGAGTCTTCTCGCTCAAATAATAGAGGGAATTTTCTTGAGATGTTGAAATGGTATAAAGGGAAAGATGAAAAGGCTGCAAAATTGCTTGATAGTTCTCCTCGAAACCATCAAATGACCTCACCAAAAATACAAAAACAGATTTGCAAAGCTTGTGCTCATGTTACAACCAAAGCTATTATTGATGACATTGGGGATAAAATTTTTGCGGTACTTGTTGATGAGGCACGAGATGCATCTATTAAGGAACAAATGGCCATGGTTTTGAGGTTAGCTTCTACAAAATTTATTTTTCTCCTATTTGAGTGATTAGAATGTATGCTAACTAATGCCATTTCGTTTCCTATGTAGGTATGTCAACAATAAGGGACATGTAGTAGAGAGGTTTGTTGGTGTGAAGCATGTTCTAGACACGACATCTGCTTCACTAAAGATAGCTTTGGATGGTTTGTTAAAATCTCTTCGTTTATCCATCTCTAATGTGAGAGGTCAAGGTTATGATGGGGCATCAAATATGAGGGGACAATTCCATGGATTACAAAGACGCATATTAGATGAAAACCCATATGCCTTTTATATCCATTGTTTTGCCCATCAATTGCATCTAGTGGTTGTCTCTGTTGCCAAGTGTTGTTCCTCTGTCTTGGACTTCTTTAACTATGCTACCATGATTGTGAACTCGGTTAATGCTTCTTGCCATAGAAAAGATAAATTGTTGCAAAATCAGCATGATGAACTTGTGAACAAAATTGAGTCCGGTGATATCTTCACTGGAAGAGGAAAGAACCAGGAGCCTAATCTTGCAAGACCAGGGGATACTCGTTGGGCTCTCACCATAAAACCTTGTGTCCTCTTGTGCACATGTGGAAATCTGTCCTACATGTACTAGAGAATCTGAGTGACGATGCCACTAATGCAACACAAAAAACCACAGCTTCAGGTTTATTGGAAAAAATGGAAAGCTTTGAGTTTGTATTTATTATGCATCTTATGATCAGAATTCTTGGCAAGACTAATGATCTATCAACGTGCTTGCAAAGGAAAGATCAAAATATTGTGCGTGTTGTAGGGCTGATTGGTACTACATTGAAGGAAGTTGAGAAAATAAGAAACTCCGGTTGGGATGAGATTTTGGAAGATACAATGGGCTTTTGTCTTGAACATAATATTGTTGTGCCTAATATGGAAGATAAAATACCGGCTAGAGGTCGTTCAAGGGGTCGTGGCAGCCAGTTGGTAACTTATTATCACCATTTCCATCATGAAATATTCAATGTGGTACTTGATCAAATTATTGTTGAGTTCAATAACCGCTTTGCTGAACGGTCTACTCAGCTATTGAGGTGCATAGCTTGTCTTGATCCAAAGAACTCATTTTCTAATTTTGATATTGATAAGTTAATTGAACTTGCAAAAATGTATGCTGATGACTTCTCTCAATATGAGTGTATAGTCCTTCGAGACCAACTTGGCACATTTATTGTTGATGCGAGAGAAGATCCAGACTTTGTAGATTGTATTGATCTTGGGAAGCTTGCGGTTAAGATGGTTCAAACAGAGAGACACAAGATCTTTCCTTTGGTATATCGTCTTATTGAGTTAGCTTTGATTTTGCTGGTTGCAACAGCGACTGTGGAAAGAGCATTCTCGGCAATGAAGATAATCAAGACAGATTTGAGGAACAAGATGAATGATGATTGGATGAATCATAGTATGCTATGCTATATTGAGCGAGACATATTTGCAAGCATAGAAGATGATAAGATTTTGGAGTGTTTCCAAAGTATGAGGTCACGCAAGGGACAACTACCACATGTAGCTACCGGTAAGTTACTTTCTTATCAATACAACTATGTATTATATATTTATCCATACCATTTTCTGATTATTTTTTCTTGTCTTTGTAGGATCTGGTTCTTCTTCTATGATCGATGAGGAAATGTTAGGCTAGGATGAGAGCAAAGCCTCATTGTTTAGGTATTAAAATTACATCTCAATTATGCGATTATTGCCACCGCACTTTATTGTGATTTTTTTATTGTCATTTGGTTAAACGTTGAACTTATGTTTCATGTCAGAACCCTATCTATGCATTTTAAGTGTGTTTTGGCTAATACATTGGGTTACTGAGAGAGGATTAGAAGGTAATGTTTTTCTTAGTTTTTTGGAGCATTAGAGATTAGCCCCGGTCTCTCCCAAATCCTGGGTCCGCCACTGGTTGCCTGGGACGAGCTCGACGGTGCGGGTGTGCGTGGTCGCCTCGAAAGTGGAGCCTCCGGCGGTTGGCTACTTCAGGATGGTGGGGTCATCCTTGTCAATGTTTCTCGTGTATTTCACAATCTTGTCTGCGTGGTTGGTCTCAACAACAATGACGTCATCGGCGAGCTCGGCGCCTTTATCCTTGCATTCCATGGCCATGTCGGGGTCGCCGTGGATGGTGATGATGCCGCTTGGCCCCGGGAGCTTCATCATATTGTATGCGTAGTGTGGTGTCGCCATGAATTTGGCGAACGCCTGGCGCCCCAGGACTCAGTGGTAGGGGCTGCTGAAGTTCACCAGCTCGACGATGATTCGCTCGGTGCGGAAGTTTGCTGGTGTGCCGAAGGTGACTACCAGTGTCACCTTGTCGATCGGGTATGCCTTCCGACCGGGGACGATGCTCTGGAAGGTGGTGAGTGTCGACTCGATCGCTGACTCCGGGAGGCGGAGCCTCTTGAATGAGTCCAGGTACATGATGTTGATGGAGCTTCCGCCGTCCATCAACGTCTTGGGCAGCCAGTAGTTGGCCACTTTGGGCCTGACCACCAGGACGACTTGCCCTGGGTACTCGATTCTGGGCGCGTGATCTTGGCGACTCTAGGTGATGCTTTGCTCAGACCAGTTAAGGAGGCGGGGGATGTCGACCTGGGTCACCGCATTAACGGCGACAATGCGGGCGAGCACCTTCTTCTCGCGTTTGGTGCCGAGTCCGGTGAAGGTGTGTAGCGAGCCGATGGCGTTGCCGAATCCGCCGGTGTTGCCATTGTCCCTGGGCGGGTTGTTGTTGGGGTCGTCCCTTGCCCGCCTCGCCTTCTCGATTTCCTTCAGAGAATGGCAATCTGCGATGGTGTGGGTGGCGGGCTTCACCTCCCTGTTGTGGTAGACGTAGGGATGGTTGAGCAGGGCAGCAGGATCGAATTTCGGCCTCGCCATGTTGTTGGCACGATAATTTCCACTGTCGCAGTAGTTTCCTTCGTCGCGGCGGAAGTTCTTCGGGCCGCATTGCCTGTAGCCGACATTGGCGACAAAGTCGACTCGCCCGTCACCGCGGTGCTTGCCGGTGAGGCGAGTGTTGCTGTAGCGCATGTCGCGTTGTCGCCCGTTGTCGTTCCTGCTGGTGCGGCGTCTTTCCCTCGTCTCGTCGTCGGAGTCTTTGTTGGGGTCCTCCTCCGTGTAACGCTTGGTGATCTCGAGGAAGTTGGGGATGTTGTCGAGCGTCTGGTAGACCCTCTTGATCTTGGCGACCAGAGGCTCATACCGGCACGCATTCTTGAAGCAGTGGATCGCCGTGTCCAGGTGGATGCCGGAGGCGTTGATCCATAGTTCCTGCCACCTCTAGATCCATTGGCGGGTCGACTCGCGTTGTACCTCGATGCATCGCTCTAGGTCCTCAATGGTGGTGGCGCGGGTGTAAGAGCCCTCGAAGTTCCCGACGAAGGCGTCGTGCATCTCCTCCCACGAGTCGATGCTGACCGCGGGGAGGGTGTTGATCCATTGCCTGGTTGCTCCCTCCATCATCAGGAGGAGGTACCGAGCGGTGAGCAGGTCGGTGTGGCCGGCGATTCCCATGGCCATCAGGTACGTGTCCAACCACACCATTGGGTCGTACATTGGATCGTATTTTTCGATCTCCTTGGGCGTCTTGAAGTTGGCGGGGTACTTCTCGCCTCGGATCATTGGTCCGAACCACTAAGGGCCGACTCTGCTAAGAGGGCCCCTTGGTTCAGGGTCGCCGCGGTTGGTGAGGGTGTGCCTCAAGTCGTTGGGCTAGCGCGCCCGCTAGGCCTGATTGTTAACAATGTGCGTCCTTGCGTCGATGGGTTGGCCGTTGGCAGTGACCGTGTTGTTCGCGGGTCGCGGCTCATTGATGGAGAGCGCGGGGTTGGTGGCCCATGGATAGTGCGGCAAGGGCTCGGGCGGTGGGCAGTTGAGGGCGTTGGCGATGATTGGAGGGATGCTCGAGGCCGCCCTGCTTGCCGATCACCGGGAATACATCTGCCCCCGCGGGTTGACTCCCGCAGCTTGTTGCTCGATGGCCCTAGCGAGTAGGGCTTTGGCGTACTGGATATGCAGCGCGCCCTCTCCTTGGATGTTGAGGTGGGCGACTGCGACGTTTGCCGCGATGACATTGTCCATTGTGGTGGAGTACAACGGGAGCCTGTTGGCCTCACGGGCTTGCGGAGCGATGATGATCCGCGGCTGGTCCAGTGGAGGTGCGTGGCCTACGGGTGGTGGTGGGGCTCCGGTCGCAGGTGCTCCTGGTGGAGGGCGGTTGCTGTCGCCGGGCGGCGCGTTCTCGCAGTATTCGCGCTGGCCGCACGTGCGGGGTCGCTTTCGTCGTTGAAGTTTAGGACGCGGCCCTGGATGTTGAGTGCAGGCGGGTCCTGATGCGGCGTTGATGGTAGAGCGACAACTCCTGCACCGTTTGCCGCTCGAGGCGGAACTTCTCGCGCTCGGCCTGCTCCCTGCGCGTTGCCTCTTCTAGGCACAGGCGAGCTTCCTCTACCTCCGTCGCCGTTGCGGTCGACAGGATCGGTGTGGAGAATGGATCTGGCAGGGTGGACTGTTGCCCGCCATGTAGATCGCGTTGAAGCGATTGGATCTGGCGCGGAAGTCCTCAGGAGACTCCGAGCCGGAATCGGAGTCGAAGATCCCGAGGATGGAGGGGTCCTCGAAATCCTCAGGGTTGGAGACCCGCGTGATGGAGTCCTCCCGTGATGCGACGGTGATGGATCAAGCGACCGAGGCAGGGGTCGCCGAATCGGTGTCCTCGTGGAGAGCCGCATCGTCCGGAGCGGCATCAGTCCCAGCCGCATTGCTGGCGGCCGAGTCATACTCGGTGGCGAGGCGGCTGATGGAGCGGATTTGGTCCTCCGAGAGCAGATCACGGCATGGTGGAGATCTGCCAACGATCACCGTTCCCGCCGGATCGACTGCGTCGGTGAAGCCGACGAACATGTTGATGGTGCCGACCGGCATTACCGCGCTGTGCGTGACCGGGAGCGACGCCGGGATGTAGCTGCTGGGCAGGATCTGTTAGATCCCGCCGCTGGCGATCATGCGGCCGATGGTGATCGGCCGATCGATTGGCGAATAGGGTCTCGCCGCAGAATTCAGGTCGAACCTGCCATGCCCCACGGTAGGAGCCACTGTCGTGGGAATGACCACGGTAGTCGCTACCAGGGGTAGCGATTGATAGGATTGAGGGCAAGAGCTGGCGGCCATCTGCGGTGCGAGATGGGGGCGGAGACACATGAGTTTACCCAGATTTGGACCCACAGAGGGTAAAGACCTACTCCTGCTAGATTGTATTAGTGGCGAGCGAGTTACAGGGGTGGCGAGCTCGGCGGCTGGGCAGCGATTCGCTCGAAGGGGTGTATGATGCAACGTGAGTACAGAGGGAACCCTAGGGAGGTTTATATAGGGGGCACCTCAGTTTATAGATATACAACCGAACCAGTCAAGGATTGAGAGGGTTTGACCTAATCCGACTGCGCTTCAGCTACACTTCTGGTCCTCCAGCTTCCAGTCGCCAGGCTTGCTCCTTAGTCGCGTTCCAGTCGCCGTCCTGCAGACCCACTCGCAAGGCCCTTGGTCCAGTCGAAACATCCTGCTGGGCATACCTCATTCGGCATATCCCCATCAATGGTGGTCACCACTGAAACTTGAAGGGATATGTTTTGCCCGAGAATTTTTTTGGCCCGGCAAAACTCATATCCAGACCACGTATACCCGTGTATTAGTATATGAGGTAGAGTAGGGTATACTCCGCGTCCCCATACCCAGACGATGCGGGCGACGTCATTATATACTTCCGGAATTTCAACCTCCTGTGGACCCATGCACACCAGTACACATACACCCGCTGTGCCCCCTGTGTACGTTTAACCGGACCATATGATTTTCGAGTGGGTTTGTATGGGTTAAACAGTACCGTGCAAGCCTAGATGTACATGCATTTATGTTTGCTAAACTTTTAGGGAGGAGGACACCAAAGCAAAAGTTTTTCACTTTAATTAGTTAATTTCATTTGGCTTGTAAAATTCTCTCGAATATGAATGAATCCTTTTCGGTTTGCAAAAATCATTCGGCCCGCGTAGCATTGTTCGGGGCATGCGGCTGAGAATAGACGTGGCGTCCCCCGAGCGACCAATCCCCGGCATGGATCAATAACACAAGCATGCACCAGTTTGCAATTCTCCGGGAGCGTGGTTCCGTATTTGGTTCGACGTGTGCTTTGGTGTTCCTTTCATAAAACTTAAGTTTGTATGGACCAATTTTATTTTGACTGGTTGAACCTACATCCAGGCTATGTATAGCTCTGTATAGGTGTACTCGGTCGAGCTGGATATACTCCACGTTCTTACTGGCTGATTCCACCTCCCGTTATCGCGATTTACATCTTTGTAAGCCATGTTTTGAAATTTTGTTGCTGCTATATATCTCCCGATTTCCACCTCCCACATGCACGTGAGTATACGTGTACATAGAGTATACGTCTAAAAGGACCATACGAGATTCATGTGGGTTCATACAGTCTTCGAAATGAATCGGTATTGAGTTTTTGTTGTCCAAATTTGAAAATGAGGGGACACCGAAGCAAAAGTGATTTCGTGCTGCTACTTTTTGTTTTGCTTGGTTTTAGGGGTTTTTCTGTCATCACCTACCAACGAGCCGGCCCCGGGGAGATTGACAGAAGAGAGCGGTGGCATGTTGCAGATGGTCTCTGACCCAGCCAGGGGCGGACCTAGGCCCCGGGCAGCCCTGGCTACAGCACGGGTTGCGGCCCATGTAATATAGGTTGATCCCTTCGAAAATTCTGTGAAAGTTCAGGCTTGAGGCAGCACAGCCCGTGTCTTTGGGCCAATACGACCGGGGCTAGCGATTAGTTTCAGGAAAAAAAGGAGCGAAAGAAGCGATTGGCAGGAGCTAGCTCGCATCACATCGATTCGTTCTTTTGGCTAGCGGAGAAAAAACTACCTGTGATCTAAATTCCAAGCGACACCTCGACGGCTCGACCTCGACCAAATCGTGTCCAGCGTGCGGCCGCTGCCCTATCGAGTTGATCGCGTCGCCGCCGCGACGAAGACTCGCCCGCTGTCGCCCGCGCAGACAGGCGCGCTGCTCGCCTATCTCCGTCTCGACCCCGCCAGGCGCCAGCCAAGACATTGCTGCACTGTCCCCACACAAGGTTTGCAATCTAAGTTACTGTAACAGAAATTTAACTGGTTCAGTTATATCTAATTGATTGCCTGATCGGTGATTACTAATTTTACTTAGTCCGATTGCATAGAAAATGAAGGGGACAAAGAGGTTGAAGCCTTATTCATCAAGACCCGTATCATCTTATTTTCGATTGGTTTCACAAATTACCAATTCGAGTCAATCTTCTCCTGCTCAAGAATCCGAGACAAATGTTGGTGGCAATGGGACGGTTCCTGAATAGGCTGTCCCTCCCCAACAACAGCAAGTTAGTCCTCACATCATTGTGAATCTAGAACCAGAAGATGATAACAGCCATGACGAGAGTCCTAGTGTCGAGCTTAATCCAGATGACATTGTTGCGGATCCTGGTCTTCGGAAGACGATTGAGGAGCTAGATGTAAACGTGAGAGATGCTGCGAGAAGAGAGTATTTGGTAATGGGTCCATGTCAACCAGTTGGTCATAAATTTCCTGCAAAATTAATTGCAAGCTAGATGCGGAGATTTCAGGATAAATGGTTTAAAATGTACGATTGGTTGGAATATAGTGTAGCTAAGGACGCAGCATTTTGTTTTTACTGCTTTCTCTTCAAGCAACCACGAGCGGAAAATTTTGGTACAGAATCATTTACAAGGGTTGGTTTTAGTTATTGGAAGAATGGAATTGAAGCTTGTGATCTTCATGTTGGTAAGGATATTAATAGTGCTCATAATAAAGCTAGGAGATATTGTGAGGCTTGTAGAAATCAGCGACAAGGTGTTGATTATGTGTTGGCAGCGGCCACCAAGAAGGATGAGGAAGAATATAAAGCCTGTATTACAATTATGATAGGCATTGCAAAGTATTTGCTATTGCAAGCTCTTGCTTTTCGTGGCCATGACGAGTCTTCTCGCTCAAATAATAGAGGGAATTTTCTTGAGATGTTGAAATGGTATAAAGGGAAAGATGAAAAGGCTGCAAAATTGCTTGATAGTTCTCCTCGAAACCATCAAATGACCTCACCAAAAATACAAAAACAGATTTGCAAAGCTTGTGCTCATGTTACAACCAAAGCTATTATTGATGACATTGGGGATAAAATTTTTGCGGTACTTGTTGATGAGGCACGAGATGCATCTATTAAGGAACAAATGGCCATGGTTTTGAGGTTAGCTTCTACAAAATTTATTTTTCTCCTATTTGAGTGATTAGAATGTATGCTAACTAATGCCTTTTCGTTTCCTATGTAGGTATGTCAACAATAAGGGACATGTAGTAGAGAGGTTTGTTGGTGTGAAGCATGTTCCAGACACGACATCTGCTTCACTAAAGATAGCTTTGGATGGTTTGTTAAAATCTCTTCGTTTATCCATCTCTAATGTGAGAGGTCAAGGTTATGATGGGGCATCAAATATGAGGGGACAATTCCATGGATTACAAAGACGCATATTAGATGAAAACCCATATGTCTTTTATATCCATTGTTTTGCCCATCAATTGCAGCTAGTGGTTGTCTCTGTTGCCAAGTGTTGTTCCTCTGTCTTGGACTTCTTTAACTATGCTACCATGATTGTGAACACGGTTAATGCTTCTTGCCATAGAAAAGATAAATTGTTGCAAAATCAGCATGATGAACTTGTGAACAAAATTGAGTCCGGTGATATCTTCACTGGAAGAGGAAAGAACCAGGAGACTAATCTTGCAAGACCAGGGGATACTCGTTGGGGCTCTCACCATAAAACCTTGTGTCGTCTTGTTCACATGTGGAAATCCGTCCTACATGTACTAGAGAATCTGAGTGATGATGCCACTAATGCAACACAAAAAACCACAGCTTCAGGTTTATTGGAAAAAATGGAAAGCTTTGAGTTTGTATTTATTATGCATCTTATGATCAGAATTCTTGGCAAGACTAATGATCTATCAACGTGCTTGCAAAGGAAAGATCAAAATATTGTGCGTGTTGTAGGGCTGATTGGTACTACATTGAAGGAAGTTGAGAAAATAAGAAACTCCGGTTGGGATGAGATTTTGGAAGATACAATGGGCTTTTGTCTTGAACATAATATTGTTGTGCCTAATATGGAAGATAAAATACCGGCTAGAGGTCGTTCAAGGGGTCGTGGCAGCCAGTTGGTAACTTATTATCACCATTTCCATCATGAAATATTCAATGTGGTACTTGATCAAATTATTGTTGAGTTCAATAACCGCTTTGCTGAACGGTCTACTCAGCTATTGAGGTGCATAGCTTGTCTTGATCCAAAGAACTCATTTTCTAATTTTGATATTGATAAGTTAATTGAACTTGCAAAAATGTATGCTGATGACTTCTCTCAATATGAGTGTATAGTCCTTCGAGACCAACTTGGCACATTTATTGTTGATGCGAGAGAAGATCCAGACTTTGTAGATTGTATTGATCTTGGGAAGCTTGCTGTTAAGATGGTTCAAACAGAGAGACACAAGATCTTTCCTTTGGTATATCGTCTTATTGAGTTAGCTTTGATTTTGCCGATTGCAACAGCGACTGTGGAAAGAGCATTCTCGGCAATGAAGATAATCAAGACAGATTTGAGGAACAAGATGAATGATGATTGGATGAATCATAGTATGCTATGCTATATTGAGCGAGACATATTTGCAAGCATAGAAGATGATAAGATTTTGGAGTGTTTCCAAAGTATGAGGTCACGCAAGGGACAACTACCACATGTAGCTACCGGTAAGTTACTTTCTTATCAATACAACTATGTATTATATATTTATCCATACCATTTTCTGATTATTTTTTCTTGTCTTTGTAGGATCTGGTTCTTCTTCTATGATCGATGAGGAAATGTTAGGCTAGGATGAGAGCAAAGCCTCATTGTTTAGGTATTAAAATTACATCTCAATTATGCGATTATTGCCACCGCACTTTATTGTGATTTTTTTATTGTCATTTGGTTAAACGTTGAACTTATGTTTCATGTCAGAACTCTATCTATGCATTTTAAGTGTGTTTTGGCTAATACATTGGGTTACTGAGAGAGGATTAGAAGGTAATATTTTTCTTAGTTTTTTGGAGCATTAGAGATTAGCCCCGGTCTCTCCCAAATCCTGGGTCCGCCACTGGACCCAGCTAGCTACTACCTCCGCAGTTTGAAGGACTTATATTCTGGAACGGAGGAATAGTACTTATGGGATTGAGACGGACGTGACGGGACAATCTCGGTAAGCTCAAACGGCGACTCAAGTGGTTCCTGTGTGGAACATGAAAAGTAGGCAAGTGTGAGGAGAGTCAAGGTCTCCGCTGCATTATTGAAGCCTTGAAAGTGACGAGTCCTCCGGACGACGGCAAATGCAATCGAAATGTGTGGAGGTGAGAACACTGCAGAAATGTTCTTAACCGTGAGCTAGCTGATCGATTATCCAACGCACTGTTCACAGCTCACATACCACACCCGCGGCCAGACCAAAGCAGAGATTAAAACGCCGTCATGCCGTGCGCTCCGGCCGAGCTAGCCAACAGAGGTGCGTAGTATCAATCTCTCGCACTGATTCAGTAGTAGTACTTTGTACAAATCATGTATTTTAGGTTTTGCCTTGCTGCCAGGCTCGTTTATTTCCATTTTATTCTCACAACTTTGTAAATATTTGGAGCTATGATCTTTTGTCAAGTTATAAAAATATTGGAGTTATATGTACCCAGGATCAGACTAGCACTTTACAATTACGTACTATATGATTTAGTGCGCTTAGCTTCTTTGGGTTTTACCAGGGAAAAACATTGCAATCACCCTTCTCCGACTGAATTAAGATACTCCGTTTGTATTCCCTGTACTACTATATGTGTAGATGCTATGCTAATGTAGAGTCACACTTTGATGGAAGGTGTTGTGTTGACATCATCCACTACCCTTTGCAGGCAACAAGGACCTGATGGGCACCCGGCGATCCCTGCATCTCAGCACCCTTGTGCTAAAAACACTGTTACTCCTGTTCAATGGAGTTTGTGGCACCCATTGCTCGGTGGTTGATGGTAACACCACGGATCAACTCTCACTGCTTGATTTCAAAAAGGCCATCACAGATGACCCGACAGGCGCCTTGAGCAATTGGAATGACAACGTCCATCACTGTATGTGGTCGGGCGTCAACTGCAGCACAAGGCACCCAGGGCGTGTTACAGTGCTGAGACTCTACGGCCCGAACTTGGCAGGCCAAATCACGCCATCTATTGGAAACCTAACCTTCCTTAGGGAACTTAGTCTAGACTTCAATCGGTTCTCTGGCCAATTACCCCCTCTCAATCGTCTTAGACAATTAGTGTCCCTTTCTATGACCTTCAACTTATTGGAGGGTAATATTCTAGATGCAGTTATTGCACTTGAAAATTGTTCCAAAATCAAGCTGCTAGACCTCTCTGGTAACATGTTGGTCGGTTCAATTCCCCGAAACATAGGTTCCCTCTCTAATATACAGCTAATAAGCCTTTTAGCAAATAACCTCACTGGAACCATCCCACCAACCTTCAGCAACATGACATGCTTAGAATCTATAGAACTTGGAGACAATCAGCTTGAGGGAAGCATCCCTCAAGAGCTTGGGCAACTGCCAAATATGATACAGGTGATACTCTACGGGAATAGGCTATCAGGTAGAATTCCAGCAACATTGTTTAATCTATCCCAACTTTTTTATCTAGAATTGAGCATAAATATGTTTAGCGGCACGGTGCCATCCTACATTGGTGATACACTCCCTAGTCTCGAATATCTTCACTTGGGTACAAACAAGCTTGAAGGCCACATCCCAAATTCACTAGGCAATGCTTCAGAACTAGGTGAGCTAGATCTGCGATCTAATTATTTCACTGGCACAATTCCGAGTTTTTTGGGTAAACTTCACAAGCTAGGATATCTAAACCTTGACAAAAACAAGCTTGAAGCAAGGACAAGTCAAAGTAGGGAGTTTTTAAGTGCACTTAGCAATTGTTCTAATCTAGGTACCCTCTCGTTATATGGTAACCAACTACATGGAGTTCTACCAAATTCTGTTGGTAACCTATCCACCACACTTGGAAGACTTGATTTAGGCGGAAACTACCTGTCCGGGACAGTGCCACAGAGCATTGGGGCCCTAAAGAACCTAGGTTATTTACATCTTGGAGGAAACAATTTTGTTGGAACCATACCAGACTCCATTGGCAATCTCGCAAGCTTAACAAAGCTCTATCTTTCTGATAATCAGTTTGGCGATTGGTAGTGCATGAGCGCTTCTTGAGGGCCAACAACTTGCTGTGGATTTGCTGGTGAACACGGGATGATGTGCGCTCTGCAAGTGCAATGGATCGACGGAAACATCTGTACCTCCTTGTTCCTGCACGGTTGCTCTGCACCATCTTTTTCTTGTTTCCCGTGTGTGTGTGTGTGTGGCATATATGGTTTGGCCGTGTCTATTCCTGATGTTAGATATTTATACTCTTTTGTGTTTGCAATCACGTACTCTATTAATTTCGAGGACTTTTACGGTTATCCACAAATTAATATAGACAGTTCCATTCGTCTGAGTTTGCCTGTACTCCAAGACAGCAATTGTGGAGTACCACCACGAGTACTATGGGGTACTCTCGTTCCTGTGGGTAAAATCATAATTAGGGAGTTAATTAACACAGGAAAATAACGGTGATTTAATGGAGATGGTGTTTTGGCTCAAGAGTGCAAATGAACCTATTATGAAAAATCCAACAATTTTTTAAAAAAATGTCCAAAAATTTGCACACTCTATATTCTATGTTCGCACACAAGTTTTTGAGAGAAAGAACATTTTAGTGTCTTGTGTAAAAAAGACAAACAAAATATATCCGTAAATAGTCGTGTTAGAGCATCAGTTTTTTTATTTTTTACATGGGACATAAAAATGTTGTTTTCTCTCAAAAACTCGTGTGAGGACATAAAATATCCAATTATACTTGAGAATATTTTTTCTGTTTTTTTTACATTTAAAAATATGTTTTAAAATAATATGTTCATTTGCACCTACTATGAGCTGAATTGGATTTCGGGCATTTAATTCTGTTTTTAATCCGGCGAACGTTTAATCAATCTGCCATCGTTGAGATGAAGAACTCCATCCATTCGACTAGTCATAGCACGGAAAGTAGCGCGAGATCGCGATGGCCGGCCCAGCCCCAGGATGACGCAACGTTTCTACTGCCGTCACTACCAGGCGAGCTTGCACGCATGGAGGACGCGGCCGCACGATTCGACGCTCGCGCTAGAGACCTGACCATGAACTGTCCGGCCAAAATTGGATCAAAGGAACAAATAATCGGCGCCGGAATACTTGCGGACGGTGTCTTCAAGAACAACAAGCTGATCAATTAAGGACTTCAGGTCTTCTAAAAAAAGGAATTCAGGCCACTTGGTTTAATCAAGTTTGTACATCTTGAAATATAATTTCAATAAGATAACTAGATTTATTTGCTTTGACAACCATCTGCTCATTTTGTTCCAAAATACAAAATGTTTTAGTTTTTCTTGAAATACATATATCTAGACAACTTCTAGTGTGTAAGTTTAATCGTTTCGCTCTGAACTGCGTTTCAATAAAAAAGACTAAACCATCTTACATTCTAGAGTGGAGGGAGTACATACGATCGACATGACAAACACTCACAGAAAGATTTACACCTTTGCGTCAGCCGGAGTTTCTCGTCGTCCTCCTCCAGATCGTGGATCCATGTCCGCATCGGCGCCCGAAACCGGCCGGATGCAACCACACAACCGACGGGTTTCTTCTTCGATGTCGCCTCTGAATGGCGGGGAGAAGTCATGCCTTGACCATATCTTGACGAAGAGGAGAGGTGGACGAGCAGCAACCGTGCTTTGGCCAGATCTTGACGAAGAGGAGAGGTGGACGAGCAACAGCCATGCCTTGACCAGATCTGGATGAAGGGGAGAGGTGGACGAGCAGCAGCCATGCCTTGACATGGTGGATACGCACTTTATAGCGGCAACAATACAGTCGATTTAAACTTGTCGTGAAGCATGCAGAGGTGCTTGTCAGGCCCACAATCAGCCCACGACAAACACGAGACATCATCCTATAGGCAGGCCTACTGGGCCCGAACAATATACGGATCCCGCAAAGGCCTGTGCCTGGCCATCTTCTACTTTTAGCTCGCGGGTGAATCACGATCGACACGCTAAATAACCATCATGACAGCATAAGCCCTAGCCGGCACCGCCGCCGACGAGGCTAGCCCTAGCTAGCATGCCATGAGGCAGAAACAGGGCAGACCACCCGCTTTTCTTTCAATTAAGAGGAAGAGGAAGCGGGCGCCAGTCGACACTCCGGCGACGGCACAAGTAGTGGGAACCGCCAAGCAAAAAGTTGTCGTTCGCTTCAGCCTGATACCCGACGGCGTCCTTGGCGAAATCGTCTCTCTCCTACACACCAAGGAGGGCGCACGCACTCAGGTTCTCATCAAATGGTGGCACCACATATGGTGTTGGGCGCCTCTAAACCTCAGTTATAGCATCCTACACTCCGACCGCGTCGTATCGTGCATCCTCACCTCTTACCAGGCTCATGTCCGCCCTCTCCTTATCCCCATGGGCAACGGGGAATCCTGGATCCGGTCATGTAACCTCGACAAGCTTCAGGAACTTGAGTTCAGACACATCCTGAAGTGTGTGGACCATGAAAAATGTGGTTCCCGTGTGCGCCCCCTGACTCGCCTCAGCCACCCCCATCCACTTTCCTCTTCGCCGCCACCCTTCGCCTAGCCAGTGTCGGACCACTTCTCTGATAACATTGTCCAAGGGCTTCTCTTCCCACGCCTTAAACACCTTGCAATCCAGTGGGTCCACATATCAGAGTGTTCGGTTCACTGCTTGATTGCCGGGTGCCCCGCCCTCGAGCACTTGTTTATCTACTACATCTCCGGATTCCAATGCCTCCGAATCAATTCCTCTAGACTTAGAAGCATTGGCGTGCGCACATATTGTCCTCACAAGTGGTCGAATAATACCTGGTTGGAGAAACTCATAATCGAAAATGCCCCTTTTCTTGAAAGGAGGCTCCATATCGACCTACTCGATGGCTTACAAGTATCAGTAATATCCGCGCGTAAGATCGAGGCTTTAAGGTACATCTAAGTTACATTGCGATGTGAAGATAAATCACATATATGCTTCTAATGTAGAGACAGCCTAATGTTGTATTAATTCTATGCTTCATAAAGGGCTTGCATGCTGATAGCTTGACAACGGTGGCACGCCTCCTCAAGACTTTATCTATTCATATGTATACTTTAGATCTCGATATAGTTATTGACTTGATAAGATGCTTTCCATGCTTGGAGAACTTCTACATTCACGATGAGGTAACCATTCTTCAGTGTTCACCTCTCTTTTCATATGCTTACCGTACTAGGCTGGTTGATTTTATATATCTGAAATGCAGGACACCTTACTCAAAGCTCTGTCCTATTGCATTGTTTGACACATTCTTGCAACGTACAATAACTATATATCTTCACATGCTTTGATGCCTACTATTTTTGCAAATCAAGAGGGTTGGTAGAACTAGTAGCCAAAATTCATTTTGGCTCTCGAGCTCTAGTGCTATGTGCATATTTAAAAATTTACAACTATATTTACAAGTTTCAAAAATTTGTGAAACAAAACTTTAAAACACCTAATGAAGTATCACACATACATGCAAAATCTCAATTCAAAAAGATTTGTACCTTGGGCTACACAAAAAAGACAAAGTTACGATTTTTGTTTAGATTTGAAATCACTATACTCAGATCTATAATTTTTTTTTCATTTTTGTGTAGCTCAAAATACACATTCAATTGATATTTTGTAGGATTTTGATTTACATCACTGGTTACATCCTAATTTATTTTCAGAATTTTTGGAAACTCGGAAATATAATTTTAGTTTTTTTTTAAAAGGATCACTGGTGCCAAGTTCACCAGCTCCACTCCACTACAGGTGACTATTTTTTGGACTACATTAAAATTAATGTACTTTGTACTTGCCATTGTACAAGGTTGGTGCAATTTTTTTGGAAGTAGTTCTCCCACAAGACCATACAGTTCGACCAGAACCTGCCAACTAACACGTGACATTACCTACTATGTGCTAAAATACATCTTAACGATTTTTCAAGGCAGCATTGCGTGGTCCTTTCGCTGCCAAAGTGATGGCTTTCACATGCTTTGTGTTGTTAGGGGGAAAAAGTGCCTACCTACCTTGCATTGGATGCATGTTAGTTCCACCAAGATCATCGGTAGCTATCAGGTAACAACTTCTGTTGAGCAAGGTCATGTGAGGTCAATTGGCATGGAGCCTGAATGGCACTCAATATTTGCGCCTAACATTAGGATTGTTTATTTTACGACCACTCAGTATGCTGCAAAAAGTTAAATTAATAGGGCTCTTAGAGCATCTCTAACCCAAAGCCAATTAAAACCTTTAGAGGAGCAAATTTGGTCCTTTAACAGCCGAAGTAACGCCTAACCGATACCCTAAAACGCATCAGAAGAGCAAATATAAGATTTCGGCCTCTAAATATTCCCACCCCTCTCCTATATTTGCTCGGCCGCCCGGCTGATGAATAAAAAACCTCACGCCGCCGCTCACTCTCCCGCCGCCGTTCTTCTTCACCATATTAGGATATTTACACAGAAGAATTGAAAAGATCGTGGAAAACCCACCTCTCCTTCCACCAGAACTCGTCGGAGATGGCCAGATCCCGTCGCCGGTCGCCACCGCCTATCCGCAACGCCTTTCGGGGCCGCGGTGCGTCTCGTGGCCGTAGATCGGGGCCTCGCGACATCCTGCCGCCGGCGGTACCACACGGCCAGTACCACGACATGCGGTAGTGGCAATGGGGGACCTGGGTGACAGAGATCACCGACCGAAACACCGGCCAACGCCACTGGCTGGACACCTTCCAGTCGGCACGGCAGGCGGCATGGGCGCACGACGTCGCCAACATCGGCCTCGACGGCTCCGACTGCAGGCCGCTGGACTTCCCTCTCGATAGTGAGGAGGACTGGGAGCGACTCGAGGCCGAGGCCGCCGGTGAGCGGTACATGGCCCATCTCCGTCGACAAAATCCCGGCCCCGTCGCTGCCAAGGCCGCGCGCTACGAGGAGTACGCCGCACGTCGCGGCCTCGCCTCTTGCTCCTCAGTTGCAGGACCTTCTTCCTCCTTGACGGCGGTAGGCCCTTCTTCCTTCTCGGCGAAGGCAGGGCCTTCTTCCTCCTCGGTGGTAGGGCCTTCTTCCTCCGTTGGCGACCTCGGCGACATTGATACCGACTCCACCGATAGCTTCGACGCGTGGCTCGACAGCCTCAGCAAGTAGGTGGACACCAACGCCGGCCACCGACGCTCGGTGGCGTAGCTAGGGTTTCTATGACCGCCACCGACGTCGGCGACCATCCTAGTTTTAGAATCTATGTATGAACTATGCAATGTGTGTATGAACTAAGTGTTTTACTTTGATTTTGATGTGTTCTCGTTTTATTGCAATGCGTTTATTGAAATGCCTAGTAGAATATTGAAATATAGGAGTGCAAATTTAGGGGACCAATTCCGACGGCCAAAGTTTAGAGGAGCAAAATTTTCCTCCTCGTTGAACAGTGCGCCGAAATCAGCTGTAACATTTAGGGGATCGGTTAGAGATGCTCTTAGTAGTATTTTTGTTAAATTAAACCCACAAAATTTACATCATTCAGGTCAATTTGCACAATCAACTTCGAGGATAGTTTTTACCATTGCCTTTTATTTTAAGAGCAACGGGTCGAAGATCTGCCTTTTCTTGAAGAAGGGGCAAAAGCCAAAAACAGAACATAGCTGGCCTGTTTTTGAGGGGAACATGCCTAGACCAAAATCATTGACGTCTATAGTACTAGCTCGTATAAATAGGTCCTTAAGTGCAAACAATAAGAGGAAGAAAACAATGATAGTGAGTTCCCGTTAGTTTGGTTGGGCTCCGCTAAGCGTGACTTGGGGCGAACCTTAACACCTTGTCTCCCCCTCCTTCTTGCCCCTCCCCTCACCGCTCCTTCTCCCGCCTCGCTGCCGGCAGTAGCGGGCGCCCCTCTACCCGCTCGCGTGAGAGGCTGCATGGAGAAGAAGATCTAGATGCGGGGTGTTGGGCTCGACGTCTTGGCGCCAGCAGTCAGTGGCTCTATCGATGCTAGGATTCAGCGGACGACACATTGATGCCTCTTGGAGGGATATTTGCTTGTGATGCGAGCAAGATGTGGGCAAGGGAGGCTTGAATTTAGTGGCGACGTGGCAACTCGCCCGAAGGGATGGTGGCCTACGACAGAGCTAGTGTTCTAGTTGGTATCTGTCATGAGAATGTCCACGGCAGTTGCTACCGGGGGTAGCGATTGAGTAGAATGGGGAAAGGGAGAGTAGGTCACCTGCGAATTGAGATTGCAAGGACTTGGGTGTTTACCTAGGTTCCCCCTAAGGGTAATAGGCTTACGTCCTACTTTATATATTCATTGTGGAGATTACAATGGCGGCGAGCTCAAGAGCTAGGCGTAGAGTCGCGTCTATGGAGTGTATCAGAGCGTATATGAGTAGAGGTTTCCCCCAGCTAGGTTTACAAAGCTCAACACCGAATTAGAGTGTATAGAGTCACTTCGCTAGGGTTTACAAAGATCAACACCAAATTGCAGCGTATAGAGTCACTTCGTTAGGGTTTACAAAGATCAACACCGAATTAGATAAGGACATGTGAGTTTGACCTAATCGACTGGACCTAGCTACGCTTCTAGGCCTTTTGGTTCCAGTCGCTGTATTTCTTCAGGTCCACTCGTCGGGCTAGCGAGCCCACTCGTCGTGGGTTTCCAATGAGAGCCTCTCCCAATTGGCATATCCCCATCAGTATCGAGGTGGTCCAAGTGTTGTCGGTGGTTGGGAGCATGGAGGTGGAGTGCTCGGTCATCGGTCGTCTTGCTGGTCGGCTCGCATGTCAACGCTCATGCTCGAGGTTGGGCAGGTGTAGGGTGATTGTGCGACAACGTGTCGACGGCCGTGAGCGTGCAAGCCAAACCTGAGCCAGGCGGCCCTAGGTTTGGCACCTGCTTTGTCGGTCTGTTAGGCTCGAGCTCAACGGGTGATGTGCCCTATGTGCTCATTGTTCTAGTGTTGATGCACCATACATACCTGTGCGCGTCTGTAGTAGAGCTAGGAGGCCTGGATCTCGAGGCGTCCTCCTTATTCCTTGGAGGCTGTCATGGTTACACCCTCTCCCCTCACCACCAAGTACCCCCGGGAGGGGGATCTCGGACCAGTTTGCTGACCTGGATAACAACGTCGTGTTTAAGTCGCATCTCTTTTTGAAGGTGTTGTGTTGCTACTCAGCGATCCATGGCTCAAGAAGCATGCTCGTACGGCAAGATTAGATGTCGGTATGGTAGATGGCTACCATCTCGCTATGTCGCTAGCATCCTTGCGCTATTCAAGTTGTATCTTTTATTTTTCTTGAGCATGTTTCTTTTTTAGTACGTATGTTTGTGTTTGATCCCTGACATTTATTTTGTTGTGAACTCTTGTATGGTCGTTGCCTTGTTTGTAAAGCAGGGCGAAAGTCAGATTATTTTTTCAAATTGTTAAATATAGTACGGAGTATTTCAATTTTAAAAATTTCCTGCCACACCGGACGGAGTAGTTAGTTTTGATTTTTGAAGAGCGGGGTACATAATCGGCACGTCACAACGCAATACGAGTCAGCGAGAGCCTAACGAAACGACAACGTCGATAGGCGAGCACGCACGTTCGTTCGTTCGCACCAACGAGCGGCGGGCCCCACCACGCACCAGCAGGAAACCGCGCACCGAAGAAAACAGAGCCCGTCCGGGCGCCGCTCGATCGCTTCCCCTCCTCCCACATCCTCCCTCTCCGGCGAACTCGCCGCCGCCTCCGTCCCCTACACCACGTCGCGAGATCGCCTCCATGCCGCCGACCCGCACCCTCCTCTTCTCCCCCTAGCGCCCCCTCCCCCCGCCCGCGGGCACGCGGCGATGGCTCCCCTCGTCCCCATCGCCCTCCTCTGCATCCTCGCCTCCGCCTCGTCGGCGGCGGAGTGCGGCCGGAACACGACCCTGGAGGGATACTCGGCGGACCTGCGCATGTCGCAGCACCAGCTTCGGGGCCGCGTGGCCGTGCTCGACGGCTGCTCCTTCCGCGTCTCCTCCCTCGACCTCCTCGCGGGCTCCGCATCGGCCCGCTGGTGGCGCGCGGAGGGCGCCGACCTCGATTCCCTCTCCCGCGGCGCGCCCGCTGCCGAAGACCCGCTCAATCGCACCTTCTCCTCCGAGTCCCTCGTCTTCCGCCTCCTCCCGGGCCTCTCCTGGACGCTCGTCCCCGTCCTCGCCGCCTTCGACCCCCTCACCTCCTCCCTCTTCGGCTTCGTCCGCCTCTCCCACAACGCCACCTCCAGTTCCCCCAACACCACCGCCGCCACCGCCGCCTCCTCTGATTCCTCCTCGTCCGAGGCGCCCACCATGTTCAACTCCTGCGCCCAGCTCTCGCCGCGGTTCCGGGTGCGGTGGACGCTCCGGGAGGCGGAGAACGCCATCGACCTCGGCCTCGAGGCAGCCGTCGGCTCCGAGTACTACATGGCGTTCGGCTGGGCGGATCCCGGCGCTAAGGCCAAAGTATCCATGATCGGCGCCGACGTGGCCGTCGCCGGGTTCACCGAGGAGGGCCTCCCGTTCGCCGAGGACTACTTCGTCACCAGGTCCAGCGAGTGCCTGCACCGCGCCGACGGCACGGCGGAGGGCGTCTGCCCGGACACGTTCTTCGGCGGCGGCGATGATATGCAGGTCAACAACACGAGGCTGGTCTACGGACACCGCCGCGACGGCGTCTCCTTCGTGCGCTACTCGCGGCCGCTGGTGTCGCCCGACAAGAGATACGACGTGGCCGTGAACGCCACGAGGAACATGGCCGTGATCTGGGCTATCGGGCTGCTCCGGCCGCCGGACTCGCTCAGGCCGTACTACCTGCCGCTGAACCACGGCGCGCCGGCAGGCGCAACGTACGGGCACCTCGTGCTGAATGTGTCGGCAGCCAGCGACGGGTGCCTCGGGCCGCTGGACGCTGATGACAAGGAGGACCAGGGCAGGATCACTGCAGAGCGGCAGACGCCACTGGTGGTGACGGCCGGGCCGGCGCTGCACTACCCCAACCCACCCAATCCGGACAAGGTGCTCTACATCAACAAGAAGGAGGCTCCTCTGCTCAAGGTGGAGCGCGGCGTGCCGGTCACTTTCTCTGTTGAGGCCGGGCATGACGTGCCACTGTACATCACGTCTGACGCTGTCGGCGGCAACGCCACGGCCCGGAACACCTCCGAGGTGATCTATGCCGGCAGCCCAAAGGCGGAGGGCGTGCCAGCCACACCGACGGAGCTTGTCTGGCTGCCTGACCGCAACACGCCGGATGTTGTGTACTACCAATCCTTGTATGACCCCAAGATGGGGTGGAAAATTCAGGTGGTTGATGGAGGCCTCAGCGACATGTACAACAACAGCGTGCTGCTGGATGATCAGCAGGTGACATTCTTCTGGACTCTGTCAGGCGACTCCATCAACATCGCCGCCCGTGGTGAAAAAAAGAGCGGGTATCTCGCCATTGGCTTTGGCAGTGCAATGGTGAACAGCTATGCCTACGTTGGGTGGGTCGACAGCAATGGCACAGGACATGTCAACTCGTACTGGATCGATGGGAAGGATGGCATGAGCGTGCACGAGACACACGAGAACCTCACCTACAAGAGATGCCGATCGGAGAACGGCGCCATCATATTCGAGTTCACCCGTCCATTGGCGACTTCATGCAGTGGAAGGGTGGAGTGCAAGAACATCATCGAGCCCACAACTCCTCTGAAGGTCATCTGGGCCATGGGTTCCCAGTGGTCATCTGGCCGATTGAGCGTGAAGAACATGCACTCTGTCACCAGCAACCGTCCTGTCCGGATCCTCTTGCTGAGTGGTTTGGCGGAGGCGGTGGAGGATTTGCGTCCCGTGCTTGCTGTTCATGGGTTCATGATGTTTGTGGCATGGGGATTGTTGCTTCCAGGAGGAATCGTGGCGGCGCGATACCTGAAGCATATCAAAGGGGATCTCTGGTTCCAGGCTCACACATACCTTCAGTACTCAGGCCTGTCAGTCATGTTCATGGGCGTTCTGTTTGCAGTTGTCGAGCTCCGGGGCTTCTCTTTCAAATCCACACATGCTAAGATTGGCGCGGTAGCATTTACATTCACTTGTATGCAGCCGATAAATGCTTATCTTCGGCCACATAGAGCAGAGAACAGAGAAATTCTGTCAAGAAATAGGGTGATCTGGGAATATCTGCATATCTATACTGGGAGAACAGCTTTGGTAGCTGGTGCCACGGCGCTCTTCACCGGTTTGCAGCACCTAGGGCACAGGTACGGCAGCAAGACGATCAAGGGGCTTACATGTGGATTGGTTGTGTGGGTTGTGAGTGGTGTACTGGTAGTGGCCTACCTTGAGTACATAAAGGTTAAGCGAAGAAGAGATGGCGCTGATGTCCTTTCACACAAATTCGTGCTTGGCAACACTGAGGAAGACGATTCAGTTGATCTTCTGCAGTCCGATAGGTTTGACAGTAAAATGGACTCTAGTTCACCTGGATCGATGGAAGTGCAGCTTGAGTCACTGAAAGGATGAACATACCTTTTGTTGTTGTTGTTGATATCAACATGAAGGATTTTAGTTCAGGTTCTTCATAGATAGAATAAAGTGGAGATATACATCTCTAGGTAGAAGAACTTTTTAAATTAAGGTTCTCTACTGATACAAGGAGTTGCAGGAACTCTCTTTGGCTGCTAAGGAGGTATTATCATGCCACTGGTGTAGACTAGGTTCTCTGTTTCATCTTGTCTGAGCTTAGATCATATTCCTTTTCTTAATCTTCTAACTTAGTGATTGATATGTATATCTGTACAATTTTGGTATATATATGTATACTTGAAAGAGAAGAGTTTTCCTCTTTACATGTCCAAATAATCTCAGTTTGATTTGTGTGTCCTACTTTCACCCTTTTCAGTTTCTAGATTCAGTATGATACTCATATGCAGTTAGTAGCTTCACACCAACAAGAACTGGCCCAATGTTAGGCTGATTGCACCCTGAAATGCCTGCCCACTTAACTGATGTGATGGACTGATGGTTTGTTATGCCCAATTGCCATAAATGCTTTTTAGCTTCAGGTTAAGCGCACTCGCCACTTTTTGCCCAATTGCCCAATTGCCATAAACGCTGTCCTGGCATGGAGATCTGTCACAAGGTAGTTGCCTACTTTCCTTGCAATTGCAGCTAACATGCTTGCCGCAGTTCAGTTTGCTGACCCTGGGAAGTATCCATCACGATGATGACTTGGATCTCCTCTTCTCCAAACAAAACAAAGCAGGTACCATTATTTCCTTTTGCTTCTGTAGTGCTCTTATTATATTTTGTTCAGTGATATGGACATCAAACTGCATGTTAGGTCTATTGTTTTACTAGTTAGGTACTCCTAGTTTCACATTCAGATCTGGATCTCTTGGTTGTAGGCTTACCACATTGTTGGAAAAGTATCATTAGGTGTTGCCAGGCAACGGGAAACATAAATAAACAAGCACCATTGTTGCATTACATATGCCCGCTTGTCCTTTGTATATTAAAAGAATATCTCTCAACAGAAGTTAAGCTAGTTAAGTTCCCATTGATGATCCCTTAGATTGCTCATTCAGACATCGATTGCCACTAGTAGTAGAAACTGTACAGGTGACTGTCTGTGTAAGGCAGGACATGGGCTCACCCTCCTTTTGCGGTGCATCGACATCATGAGCATGAAACGACCACCTTCCGGAAGTATACTCTTCTATTCTAGCGAGATGCTAGACGACTAATGATCTCTTGCTGCTCCACACACAGTGTTTCCTGCCATTACTGCAAAACCTCGAAGTCTATGGCAGCACGAATGTCGCCTTATTCTTGTGCACGATCCATTGTTCTAACACTTCTAAAAAGGTATCGAGCCAGTTGATAACCAGACGTCCCCGCCCCATGACACGTCTCCAGACATGCCCTCCGTCGATGGCGTGTTGGTTCGGGATCGGCGCCAACACCTCGTGCCTATTGTGCTGTAGAGGGAGGCCCGGCGGCACCGCTCATTGGTTGTGTCGCGGTGAGAGAAGCATTATTACTTGCATCTTGGTATCCTCCAATGTCTCACCTTAACATGGCAAATATCCTACTGGTACTAATGAATAATAACATTGTGGAGAATAACTAGGCACACAGATTGGTTGTTGGCATGCACCTAGTTGGCAAATAAATTCTGTTGGGCTGTTGGGGCTATATATAGAAGCCTTTGTCCCTGCAATAATAAATGACACAAACATAACAGCATGAGCACACAGGAGTTCCAGATGCGCATGAGCGAGACAGACTCAAACTGTATGAGTGGGTCACAAAACTGTTCTCCAAAAAGACAAAGACCGGCATTGTCAGTTCTCAGAAACTAGTCACCACTCATCACAACTTTGCAGCATAGGTACCATCCTCTCATACTAATTCCCCCTTTGCTTTCACCCAGTTCATCTTTCATTCCAAGAGTGAAGACATCGGATGAGCATGGGCATACATATATATGCAAAATGCATGCATGGGGGAAATAATTGATCTCATTCTGCAATGTCCTAAACGGTTGAAATATCTTACATGAATATATTGTATGATGCATGATACGACCTAGACAAATGTCATCATCCGGCACAAGTAGAGGAGAAATTTTTGCAGTTAGAAGTTTCATAGAAGATATGCACATAGATGAGGGGAAGTTAGCTGGCTATATCTCCGTGTGTTCATGTAATTTAGCCAAAGAGCTCGTTTGGCTCCCATCATTTCATTTCATTTGGTAGAAATAAAATGACATGACATTGATGATATCATTTCATTTGGCAATTTCACAGAAATGACAGGGTGCCAACAGGATTAAGGTTAGGCATAAAATGAAAACTATGAAATTTGCAAATGAATTCCGAAGCCAATTCAGTGACAGCCAAACATGTTGATTCTTGGAATCACAAATGAATTCGTTGATTCCAGCCTCAAATGATGGGAGCCAAACAAGCTCGAATATTGGATTCTTTCCGCAAATATTTCCTTGAGAAAATATGAGATGAGTGTAATACCCAGCGAGGAACAGAAAAACACTTGGCTCCTGCTCGCCCCCCGCAGGCAACGCGGGGGCGTACCCGAGCTTGGGGGGTGGCGGCTTTCCTCTCCCCGCGTGAGCAGCGATCTGCGCGGGGAAGATACCTCTGGTCGGCGATATGCTGCGGCGAGGCGACGAGCTCGGCCTAGCGGCCTGCAGCGCGAAGGAAAGGTGGCCTTCCCGGAGCCGGTGATGGGGTGGCATGGTGGATTCAACTCAAGGGCGGTGGCGTGCCGTGGCGGCGGGAGGCGCCACCCTGATCTCGGCCCGGCTCGGTCCGATCTGGGTTGACCTGGGCTTGGTCATTGCATGCAGTTCAGGGCGTGGACGACGAGTGTACCAGGCACCCACCCCCTAGCATGGCTAGGGCACCGGAGCTGAACCAGACAGGTCTAGCACCAGCGGGCACAAGGCAGAACCCTCATGGGATCTATGGGCTGCGACTTGTGAGCTCGTTGCAGCCCTGCCCCCTACAGTGTCAGATTGGATGAATCGGACCTGCGTTTGGCCCTCCCCTGTACTCGGACAACGGCATTGGTCAGGGCATAGAAGCGGGACCGATCTAGACACGATTTGGGCATGCGGGCTGGTCTAGGCTAATCGGACCTACTGCTGCGTCCATATAGCGACCACCTCAGTTGGATGAGGGCAACTCCCCTCACTTGGGCTGTTGCGCAACCTGCTGTCTACAGGATCTAGTGCCCACCCAACTTGACTAAGCCCTCGACCCTATTTCGTGCTATTGGTCGTGGTACGGACTCGAGCTCATGGACCCTGAGGTGGCGGCCTTGAAAGGCGGACCGTGCGGGTGTCTCTTAGGCGAGCAACTTGGTGGCGGTGATAGTTTTGGTCCTTGGTCACTAGGGTGGCGAGGAGCGTGCATCGGGAGACCTTGGTAGTGGCGGCGCCTTGGCTACGACACCCCCAGATCGTGTTTTGAAGACCGGGCTTGGTGGCAGTGGGATCTCCGTTAGCGAGCGTGTGCGTAGGTTTTTCCGGGTGAAAGCCCTGCTTTTTTATGCCGACAGCGGCAATGCATGCGGGTGTCGTGACCCTCCTGGGGGCACCATTGTGGTTACCTTCCGCACAAAGGGCTTCGGGTGAAAACCCTAGACCATCGGTTTCATCGACAGTGGCATGTGTCGTCGTTACCTTCTTGGGGCTTCGATGTGGAGTTCTTTTCTCCTAGATCTCGACATTGTCCCTGGTGGCAAGTCTTTGTTTTTTGTTGTTCTTTGTTGTTTATCTTTGATCTGCTGTCGGTTCGACCGTGTGTAGCTTTATTTATAAAACTGGGCGAAAACCTATTTCAAGAGTGTAATACCCAGTGAGGGGATGTGGCTCTTTTGCTCCCGGGTGCATTTGCACCCTTTATTTGAATTTGATTTTTGTCAAAATTTGAAATGCCAAAAAAATTCAAAAAAATATGTGTATGTAGAACTTCAAGTTTTAGGTGCGCGCAAACTCGTTTCATGAAAAATAGACATTTTGGGTGGCTTGTACAAAAAAGACAAAATTTGGTCCTAAAATAACGTGCTCCACGATGCAAAAACTTGTCTTTTTTACACAGCACACAAAACATATCGGTTTTCGATAAAATGACGTCGTGTGCACCTCAATCATGAAGCTACACATGATCATATATTTTTTTTCAAATTTTCAACTTTTTGAAAAATGTGTTTTTCATACCGGGTGCATATGCACCCGGGTGTAGAAAGGCTTTTCCGCCAGTGAGGCTCTAAGCTAGTAAGCTACGATAGAAGAAGCAATGACCCATGGACCCTTTGACTCCCCTATAGAAGAGTATCACCCCTCTGGCTCTGGGAAGAAAGGAATGTATTTCCATTATTCGACGGTTTTTTTAAAACTTTCTTGGTGGCGTGGGATTATCATCTGTTTTCTCGGGATTTGAGTTGAGCGCGTATGTTGCCATGTGTTGTTACCACGGGTTTGCCATGGTGTTGAGTTCTTTCTTCTGAAGCGTGGGAAGATGATCGTATATTCCTATTCTCATGGGTTTGACGAGCGCCTATACCACAGTGTGGATGTTACTAAGGGTGTCCAAAAGGTGAAACCGTTCGAACCGCCTAAACCAGCCAAATTTTCTGTAGTTCAATCTTATTCACAAACCCAATCTAAACTTTGGAGCTAGTACAAAATTTTGAACTAGCGCAAATTGGTCAAACTGTTCAAACAGGGTTTGCACAGGCTTAGATGTTACCATGCCTGCAACCGTGGCGCTGCTTTCTGCTTGGGGACAGTGCAGGAATATCGGTGCTCTCGACCAGGTTTGTTGTTTCCTTCACATTTGCAAGCGCTTGTTTTAATCCAAGCATATTCCCAGAGTATCCAACGTTGCAAAAATGACTGAATATTGAAAATATATCATTAGTTAGCACACTCTAACTATGTCGTGATAAATGCTAGTACTTCAAGTCAGTTATTTCTGGACTGAGGGAGTATATAATATCATGGATTGGTGCACATTGACCGAGTGAGGTGGGGCGGGAGCACCTTCTTCGAAATAACCACTCCTTTTTTGTAGGCAGAGAGCCCCTTCTGTCCTTGAGAGCTCCACCATGAACAGCACGAGCGACATCTCCTAGTGCGAGCATGCCATCCCGGAGGGTGAGATCCCCTATGACTGTGAATAAATTTCATCGAAATTTCAATTGGATTTCGTCGCGAAATAAACAATTTTCGGTTAGGGGTGACAATATAATTTCGGTCGAAAATTCCCGTCAAATTTAAATTTATCCCAGACATTGTACTTCAAAGAGAAAAAGAGTCTTTTTTCTGACCTGTATTGTGTTGTAGTGCAATAGTGGATGGCCTAGGTACATGTTTGATAGGTCCTTGGTTAGCGATTCCTGCCTCTACTTTAAATACTCTATCCGCTCTCTGTTAGCGCGTGGCACTTCTTTCTTTGCCGGATCCATTGTTGTAACACTTCTCACAAGTTAGTTTAGCACGTGATGGTGCGCTGTAATCTCATTTTTCGGTCGGTCCATTTCGGTAACATTGAAGAAAGCATGTTTGCTGTTGAAGTATCCATAGCAATGTGTGCTAGTACTTTGTGTGATGAAGTCAAGGTATTGAGCTAATTGATGAGCAGAAGTGCCTGCCATGGGATGCGTCTCCAAAACCTCGTCGCTCTCTGGACGTTGTTGCGTCTGGAGCTGCGCCAACACCTTGTGCCTATTGCGTTGCAGAGGGAGGTGCGGCAGCAGCACAGGTTGGTTGTGCCTCGGTGAGACAAGCCTTCTTACTTGCATGTTGGTATCCTCCAATCTCTCACCTGGACATTGCAAATATCCTAGTACCAATGAATAATAACATGGTGTAGAACACCTAAGCACACAGATTGGTTGCTAGCTTGCTTATTGGCATGCAACCAGTTGGCAAATGATATCCACTGAGGATATATATAAAAAAGCCTTTGTCGGTGCAATGATAAATGTCACACCCATATAAGAATGAGCAACATAGGAGCTCTAGATGCGCATGAACATAAGAGAGTCCAAACTGTGTGAGTGGGTCGTAGAACTGTCCTCCAGAAAGGCAAAGACCGGGATGGTCAGTTATGAGAAATTAGTCACACTCATGACAACTTTGCAGCATAGGTGCCATCTTCTCTTACCAATTCCCTTTTACTTTCATCCGGTTCATGTTTCATTCCAAGATTAAAGACACCGGATAAGGACGGCCGGAAATATACATATAACTGATCTCATTCTGCAATGTCATACACAGTTGAAATATTTGACTTGAATATATTGCATGATGCACGGTATATACAAAATGTGATGATCCGGCACAAGTGGAAAGGAGACATTTTTGCAGGTGGAAGTTCAGTAGAAGATGTGCACATAAGGGCATATCTAATGAATGATGAAAATCAGGCCTGCTGCTCTAGAAAACGATTTATAGAGCAGACGAGGCAAAAAAAGAAGCCCCAACAGATGCCTCATAGCCATTTGCTGCCCTATATTTTTGGTCATGCCCTAAAAAATCCCTCTTCCGTGCTGTTTTGCAGCCGCACGCTGCCGCAAAACAGCCACGGCGTGTGCAGGTTCCCGAACCTCCATGTTGAAGTCTTTATTGCCTCTCCCACCTCCACCCCATAGCCACGACCCCCCCCCCCCCCCCCCCCCCCCCCCCGCCCCCATCCAGCTGATTCCGCTGCCGCCGCCTCGAGGATGCCGTCGCCCGCGAAGCTCCGCCGGCTACCACGACGCTTGGGAGTAGTCGTCCGGGAACTTAGTGTCTGAGATAACTGTCAACGACATCCACGAGTGGCCAAGCACCTTCGAGAAGAAGGAGGAGCCCGCGTGTGTCTTCAACGAACAAGGATTTTCCAAAGGCAACTTCATGTGGCAGAGTGCGGACGTCAGTGTGACGTCAGCCGCATGCTGCCCAAACAACTGAAACATTTGTGAAACATTTGAAACTTATGAAACAATGTTTGTACTGTTCACAGACAGTTTCAATGATTCAATAATGTTTCATTCGGTTTCAATCCTTTTTCAATTAGTGACGTCAGCATAACGTCATCCATGTGCGGGTTGAAAAAAACTAGAAAAATGCACTAATCTCAAAAGCGGGAAGGGATGGTGGATGGGACTCCTGCATGTGAAGTTGCCTTTAGAAATGACTTTCCGTGTCTTCGACCCAGCCTGTGGCGGCACGACATGCTGCAGTCAATGTTGAAATTCTACAATATTGCGAAACTGGAGGAGGCGGAGTTTGTCGCGCTGGAGGTACGTCTTCTGAGCCATAGGGAGGAGTGGGAGCAGTGTCGTGCGCTGCAGCAACTCGTCGCCCGCAAGTCCGATGAGGTGTTGATACGGCATTTCAAAGCAGTTCATCCTGAACTCGTGCATGTGAAGGAAGAGTCCTACACCATGAAGTCGGTGGTGAGAGAGATGACTAATACAAGTGCGGATGACGTGGGCCCTTCGATGGTGGAGGAGAAGAAGGAGTACTCCTCCGGCTATTCGGATTTCAAAGGCAGAAGCGATGAAGATGAGTGGTAGAGTAGAATATAGTGTACTAATAGCTCGTAGTGTAGTGGTGTTTGATCTAACTATTTTAGGTATGTAGTTTAGTTGTGTTTGGTCAAGTTTGAACTATGTTTGAAATTGAAGTTGAAATGTGTGTTTCGTATGTTTTCATCGTCTGCTAACACTAGTGGAGAACGGGCCTTTAGTCCCGGTCCGTAAGAGCCTTTAGTCCCGGTTGTGGTACCGGGACTAGATAGAAGGGACTAAAGGCCCACCCACTAGTCCCGGTCCGCTTACTAGTCCGGACCAATGGGCATCCACGTGGCCGTCCCTGCGCGCGCTAGGTTCCCCCATTAGTCCAGGTTACTATTACAAACCGGGACTAATGGTTCTCTGCCGCGACAGAGTTTTGGCCCCTTTCTCTGCCGCGGCAGAGAATTCATTTTGTTTCTATTTATTTCTTTTTTCATTTCAAAATATATTTCTATGCTACCACATACCGTACACGTTACCAGGACTAGAACATAAAAATATATACATGATAGTTACATGGAGAACCGTTAGGATCGAGCATACACAAATATATACATGATAGTTACATGGAGACATCACAGTTACCGGAACTAGAGCCCGTCTATTCAATTACACGGCCGGGGATCATCAGTAGCGCCTATTCACACTAAATTCTCTGGCGTCATCTATCATGTCGTTCATCAAGAATCCTGCCAGTTCTTCACCAATTCCTAGTACGTGTTGCTCTGGTAGGAGTTGATCCCGCATTCTATCGAACTATATAAGAAAAGGAGATCAATATATTAATACCAATCATGATAACAAAAAATGATGGTAATAAAAATAATGTTGTGAATGTATTTCTTACATCGACTTTATAATTTTTGTGCTCAGTGGTAAACGTGCGAATGAACTCGCAAACGTAGAATCCACACAGATTCGTCCAGGATGGCTGCCTAGCGCACTTTACGAGAATAGAATTCAATCAAAATAATATTCTAGCATCATAATTGTATTGAAACTATAGAAGTAAAGAGATGTGTGTACTACTTACCGAGACCCGTAACCGCACTCTTGAACTGGTTCCAAACCCTGCTGATACGTTGCAAACGTATCTATAATTTTTGATGTTCCATGCTTGTTTTATATCTACTTTCTTATGTTTTGTCCATACTTTAGAGTACTTTTACACATTTTCTGGAACTAGCCTATTAATAAGATGCCACAGTGCCAGTTGCCTGTTTTCTTCTATTTTTGGTTTCAGGAAAGCCAGAATGAATATTCTCAGAATTGGACGGGACAAAAGCCAAAGTCAAAATTTCACCGAGGGGGACACGGAGCCAAAATACGAGACAGAGTAGGGCACCAGGGTGGGCACACCATATGGTGGTGCGGGCTAGCCCTAGCCGCGCCACCAGGTGGTGTGGGCCCCCTGGCTGCCCACCGACCTTGTCTCTTCGCCTATAAGATGCCTCCCGATGCAAAAAGCCTAAATAGAACAGCCTTCAGCCACGAAAAGTTCCGCAGCGCTGCCGCCACCGAAGGGGAGATTCGGGGGACAGAAAGTCTCTGTTCCGGCACCCTGCCGGGACAAGGAAGTGCCCTCGGAGCCATCTCCATCGATCTCCACCACCATCTCCATCGTCGTTGCTGATTCCCATGATGATGAGGGAGTAGTTCTCTCTCGAGGCTAAGGGTTCTACCGGTAGCTATGTGTTCATCTCTCTCTCTATGCATGATCATATTGTGATCATGAGCTTTGTAATCAAGTAGATCTACCTTGCTACTCAAGTGCTTTAATAGATCTCTGCTCTCCCCATGTGTGTGAAAGTGACAGCGTGCACACCATGGTGGCACTTAGGCTAGAGATTACAAATACTTGTTATGAGTTATATTTGGAGTTGGATGCTTCTATGAGATTGTGGTGTTTGTTGGAACCGTCTAGAGCTCAAGGTGACAGTGTGGGGTTATCTAGATGGGGAACGCGGACTTTGAGGTGTGCTGTTATAGCCCTACCATGGATTAGAGTGTCCAACCGGAGAGTAGTTCAGAGTAGTATCACGAAGATAATATATTTATAGGAGAGTGTTCACTAGTGAAAGTATGATCCCTAGGCCTTGTTTCTAAGCATTGAAACACGTTTGCAACTAGATCTGTTACATGTTTGCTTGTTGCCATCTTTATTTCAGTTTGCCTTTAGTCTCTTCCATGCCATCAAGTTATTTTCTAGCACCGTTGTCTTATATCCATACCACTTGTATTTTACTATCTCTTTGCCGAACTAGTACACCTATACACCCACTAGTAGAGAATTGCTTATCAGTTGAGCATATTTTTTCCTACCAATGGTGCATATGGGATGCGCCACTAGTGTTGCGCTATTAGTAATTATTTATCAATGGCGCATATCAAATATGCGCCATTGATAGTGGGACAACTAGTGGCGCACCTTAAATATGCGCCATTGATATTTTACTAGTGGAACATATATCCAAATGTGCCACTGATACTAGATGCGCCACTGGATGAATAAAATATGCGCCACTGATGTTTCGTACATGTATACATAATACATGGCTCTCAAGTATTTATATAGGTACATATACATGTATTTATACAGATACACAACAGTATAAAAATAGAGATAATAATACAAATAGAATTATACATCATCACATCAATTAGAGCCCGACATAGTGACAAGTGCTCGAATATTATACATGTCTAGAACAAATTGATCTCATCTTCTCATACATTACACATTACAACAAGTTGATCATCATCATTAGCCAAGTCCTAAACTACTAAAGGACCGAGTAGAGTACAACCGCAATGGCGGTGATGAGCAAGACGGGGAGCACGATCATCAAGGTCTTCATCTGGTTCCTGTCTCTCTGCTCTCCAAGGAGGTGGTTCCTCCACCTAGCTTCCGCCTCCTCTTTCGTCGGGTAACCTTTGTATCTGTTGCCACTGAACTTTTTCACTTGCTTATGACAATCCTCCCACTCGTCGTAGACTCCTAGGACCCTCCTCTGAACACCACGTAGCACGACATCTCTATACACAAGGCATATAAGTACTATATAATGCAACAGAAAGAATTAAAAGGTTCATCACATGCATCTCCACAAAAAAGAAGGTTTCAATCTAAGGCAAGCTATTAAGTTTCATACATATGGTAATAAGTAAACGAAGTCCAACAACGACCGTTTCGAGCTAAGGCAAGTTAAAGTTTATGACACACACACACACACGAGATACACAAACCAGCTGAGCGCTAGCTAGCTAGGAACACTACATCATGAAGACTTTGTTTTACACGGCGTCGGGAACGGTTTGTAGCCGTCTTTCGTTGTCCATGTCCTACGGTCACCCTGTGCCTCGAGCCGTGCTTCGATCTCGCGCTTACTGAATGCTCTTTTGCAGGATAAGCCCCCCATTGTGATGACATCTTCTTGCACGATGGTCGCAATCTAAGTTTGGATGCGTAAGAAGTCGTCCTTAAGTTCATCATCGTCCATTCTTGCCTCAACTTCGGCCCATGCTCGGAGACTAGATGGTAAGGTAATGATGTGTGCATCCCGGACGATCGCCCGCAGGTGATGGAGGGCGTAGTAGGCCTCCTTGACACTGTTATCTGGCTGCTTGACGCATGAGAACTTCATTACGTGTTTGAACACGTGTCTCCCATCCCTGAAATTTTCTGCCCCCTTCTTGAATTCGCCTCCATTTTCGGCGTATACCTTGAGAGCATCATCTAGAAGACTCCTTATGTTGGTGTAGTCTTTCTTCTTTTGCTCGCTCCCCGAGTCCAAGTACGTGGCTAGCGAATAACTTGGGTGAATGAGGATCAGTGTGCAGTATTTGTCTCTGCACAAAACAATTGAAACGAAACAATGTTGGAAAAAGAGCAACCGAAAACTAAGAAAGGACAAGTTATGGCGACGAGCAAGTGTGTGCACTTACTCGGGAAAGAAAGGCAAAATAAGCTCTTTTCCACTCTTGTTGTCCACCATGAAATTTTGGAGGTAGTTCCTTGCGCTAGCCTGGGTCACTGGATCCACCAACTGGCTATCACGCATGAAGTAGGGGTCCACTATCGCGACGCCAGGGGTCTTCTCTTTGTTGACCTTCATCGCCCGATGGAGCGCGTATAGGCGGACCAAGTTATAGTTCATCCGCTTGCCATGGAAAAGCTTGAAGATGTCCTCATACGATATGAAGAACATATCCGCAGGGGCATTATCGACGAAGCCCACGCCCATTGGAACATTGACCGTGAAAACAGGGTACGATGGAGTTGCTTCTTTAAGAAGGCACTCCTCTAGATATAGAATACCATGTTGCAGGTTAGCCATCGCTCCACTTGCATTTTTCATCAGCTCCTTACTCAGAATCGGTTGACCAACTATGTGAACCCTGGTCAAGGTGCCCTCAGGGGGCTGTGTTAACGGGTCGTCCTGAGCCCAAGGCCTCTTCGGACCCGGCTGGCTCAAAGACTGCTTATTCTTCTTAGTTCTCTTGCGATGCTTCTTCGCCTCGACATTAGCAGCCATCTGCTCATCCGCCTCCTTATGGAGTGTGGTGGGGATGAAAATGATTCCCTGGGTGCCTTTATAAGGACCAGCGGCACCAGCATCCGGAGGCGTCTCCTCTAGGGCACCATGGAAGTCCAGACGCGTGCATGTTCTGGTATGAGCATTTCGGTCGTCGCCAACACGGTAGGGCTCGTCCATGTTTGGCATGAACAAAGAGTCGGTGACGCCAGTGTTGATCCACTTATCTGGGCTGTCATCATCACCATCATTGTTAATGTTGTCCCCAGGTACATCCTTGGGCGGTGGCGGCGGTGCAGCGGTGGCCAACAATTGCTGGTGACGGGAGGTGGTGGCGGTGACTGGTTGTTGTGGCCTCCGCGGCAAGGGCACATGTGGCCACTGAGTTACTTGTTGTTTCTTCACAAGCCGAATCTGGGTCTTTGGCCATGTCAAGACCCAGCCACAGCAATCTTGAAGGTTCTTATGATCATCAGCGCCTCGAGGTTGGCTGGGGGGTCCATGTCTTTGCACCCTGGCAACACCCGAGCCAGCCGGACCTTGAACACGTCATCCTCCATCGACTTGTGGTGCATCGTGTGGCTATTTGGTTGAATAATTGTGCCCTTGCCAACATCCTTTAGATCGCTATCCACGTAATGCAAGAGCGTGCAAGGAGTGTCCTGCGGAAGAACAAGCATCGTGAGATGGCGCTAGCTAGTCATCAAAGGCAAAGGAGAAGAAATGTTATCAACATGCATGTGTTGACTGGCGTCATTACCTTGGAGAAGGTGTTGAGCTCAGCTAATGTCGAGACACCGGTATCATCCTCCCGCTGAGATGCCTTACGAAGCACTGTCGATTGCGCCTTAGTTTTGGCAGGAGGGGGCATCGGTGTGACCTGTGGCTCTGTGTTGGCGCCGGCGGGAGGTGTCACCAGAGCGACCTCCGGCTACGTGTTGGTGTTGGCGCCGGCGGGAGGGGGCACCGGAGCAACCGGGTGCATCTCGACGTTGGCGGACTCGGGCGTCACCATGTTCAGCGACACATGTTGGATCGAGTTGTTGCCGGAGAGGCTGGGCACCACGAGCGGCCCTCGTCGACCTGCCGCATTCCAAGCAGCGATCCCCTCCCACAGCTCATTGGGAAACATCTCGCGATCTTCTCTTGCACTTTCTCGTCGACCAGCCTCGGCATCTGTTGCATCTGCTCCCGGAGGACTTCAACCTCGCGTTTTTCACTTGCCGCCGCTGCCACGGTGTTCCTCTCTTTCTTCGCCTTTGGGTCCTCTTTCCTAAAATCGCCAACCTTTTCGTACGTACCATAGCCAGACACGCTGCCAAATGAAGTCGGCAGCGCGGACTTGGCCCTCCCTTTGAACACGTTTGTCGCCCTGTTTAAGGGCGTGTCCCACCACGGGTCCATCGTCGACCCCTGGGACGAGCTCGCACTTGACGCACAAGACTTTTCTTCGGATCTCTGAAGAGAAGGAAATTGATCCCATTTAGAAATTCGGCTTCATTACTTAATTAGAAACACAGATGTAGTCCGAGATAAATTCCTTACCAGCCTTTTCTAGAACTTCCTCACATCGTCGTCGTCGATAACGAATTCCTTCAGTTCGGGGTGGAGATAGTAGCGGGTGCAGACAAACTGCATCACCTGCTCATCTGTGAATTTGTGCCACGAGTTATCTTTCCCTAGACGGGCATACTCGGTGTACTCCTTTGCCCAAACATCCTTTTTCCTTGGTAACCGCCGCTTCCGCAATGTTGGTTGCCTATGTTCAGCTCCCGCATACTCCTCCCCCACTCGGTCCATTCCTGACCTTGAGGTGAAGTGCAGTCTGCCTTGAAGTTGATGAATTCATATTCATCGAGCATCGACTCGGCCTTCTTTATCTCCTAACAACTTTTACCCCTGTTAATCCTCCTCTTCACTCGGCTTTTCCAGCTTCTCAAGGCGGTGCTCATCCTTGTGAGTGCTAACTTGTTTACCTTGTTCCGTATGAGCTTTTGGTTATCGTACTCATCTGGGAACTTGTACCGTTTGTGAAGCTTCCCAATGAGGAGTTCTCGCAACCGTTTGTTCTTTCTTATTTCCTTCTGGTTGATGCTCATGCTCTCCCGCACGATTCACCTGAGTTGTAGGCCATGTTGGAAATATGCCCTAGAGACAAATAGTAGTAAGGACTATTATTATATTTCATATAGTTTATGATTAAGTTTTATATCATGCTATAACTGTATTGAGTGGAAACATCAATACACGTGTGATATACAAACAACCAGGGGTTCCCAGTGAAACTCTAGTCACTGATTCATTGGTCAACAAATGATCAAGTTTCCTGATCATGTGGCATTTATGCCAGTTGGAAATGAGGTCATCTCATTCGAAGAATGAGATGATGAACCAATACCCAACCTAAACATCGTGACCCGATCATGTCACGAAGTTCAAGTTACGATGATTAGAAATGGATCCTCGTAGACTATTCCTTAGACCGTGAGGCTATATCAATCACTGTTTCCCGAGAGTGCTTAGATAGCATCAAACGCCATCTAGTAAAACGGTGGTTATAAAGGTGTGTTCAGGTATTCGGAGGAAACCGTAGAGGCAATATATGTTAAGAGCAGGATTTGTCCGTCCATGTGACGGGAAGATACTCAAGGGCCCACTCGGAGAAGTTATATCCAATAGCTGTGCATCGTGTGATTAGATCACGGGGATATCACTTGTCGGGACGAGTTAAGTAGCATTGTTCAGTAACGAGATTGAACACGACATGGTGATGTCAATGATCAGATCTCGGGCAATGCAAGTATCGAATGACAAAGGGAATAAGACACGATTGTCCCGGTTCAAACGACGAAAGATCTTCGTGGAACGCACAGGGGTCACATGGCCATCCAGGTCCCTCTGTCGATCATTGGTGCGGGATTGTCCCGACCATGTCTGGAGTGTTCCCGAACCGTGGGGTATCACGCTTAAGGGCTTGAGGATGCTTAGAGAGTGTTTATAGGATCGGTAGAATCGCCGAAGAAAAGAAGGGAGAAAACCGGAAGGGTTTCGGTAAGTCCAAAGGAAGTCCGGAGTGGAGGTGGAAGGTGTTCCATAGCCACGGAGATTAAATGACATGTGAATGAATGTTAAATATTGATTTAATCATTTATTCATAATTATTTAATAAAGAGAAAATCAATTAAAAGGTCAAAAGGCTTAATGGGCCAATTCTAGAGGGAGAGGGCCCATTAGGGAAAAGGAGAATGGGGAGAAGGGGCAAGGGGGAGGCCGGCTAGGCCTAGCCCCCCCCCACCCCCCCGCGCGGGGCCCACTAGGTGGCCGGTGGCCACCTCCTCCCCCTCCTCTCCTTTAGTCCCACCCTGGGACTTGAGGGGAGGTACTTGGCCTAGAAAATACAACCGATAATCAATAAAGGTCTCCCCACTTTTGGGAGGACCTCTAATTGTTATTTTCTCTCTCCCCTCTCTCTCTCGTGACCGTGGTCCCAAGTTTGGACTTCACGAGCAAGAGACATCTTCACCGCAGAGCGCCGTCGTGCTGGGACATTCGGATTCGGGACCTCTACTTCCACAACTGCTGCTGGATCGGGGAAGCGGGAGTCATCGTCAGGCACCGGACATGTGTAAGTCCCCACGAGGTGTCGCACTTGAGGCACTCAAGTCGTTGGAGCCAGAAGGAGCGCAAGGACTTCATCACGACCTTGAGGTCGGCTTCGGCTCATCTACATCAACCACGCTCTCCTGAGCGTTGCCAACGCTTTTCGGTCTTCAAGGGTAAGTTTGCGAAAAGCCCCTCCCATTACTGTATTACTAATAGATAGGTCCTGGCAGCTTCAGGGGTTCATAGGCATAGGGTAAAATTTTATTGTTTTCATGCGCGGAACCCCTATAGTGGTATCAGGGCTAGATCTATGCGTAGTAATGCTAGTACGGGTAGAACACACGAGATGTAGCGTGTGGGCGTTGATCTTTTAGTTGTCACCCTCCCACGTGTACTTGTGTATACCACAGTAATGCTTGATGAAGCGGCCCCAACCGACTTTACGCGTTCATTCGCGAGACTGGTCCACGCTTGACATAGGGCTTGTACCGTATAAAGTGGCTTAGGGGGGGTGTCTGTCTCTCTCGCATTAGTTGGTATACCATTTGCAATGGAGGTCCCCGAAAGGGGTGTAGTAGAGACAACTACTTGATCAGCGTTGTGCTGGAAGTTCGTAGGTAAGAATGGTTCTTGTGCGAAAGCCCATTCAGCCAGGTAAAACATGCAAAGATAAAGTAGAGGCGTCTAACTTTGTTTTGCAGGGGGCCGTTGCTTTGTGATATGGTTGTGGCAAAGGTAAAGTGATTACCTTTTGTTACGTAGTAGTAGATAGTCACGGTAATGACAAACTACCATGCCGGAATGACACCGGTACCCTGGTGTCTACGGCGCCGGAACCCGGTGACGGCGGATGGAGATCACGGCGTGAAGGACCATATCACATAGCATTTACATTCAATGTTATTGTTTGTATGTCTTATTGTGTGCTAGTATTAGATACTCGACGGTAGCCTAATAAGATGATCCCTGTTAAAATAACCAACGGTTGTGTTCCCCCTTAGTGTGCACCACCAAGAAAGTTCTTCGGTATGAGGCAGGCCGTGATGATCGGGTGTCAGACATATCTACGTTCACATACAGTGGGTGTAAGCCATGTTGCACAGGGAAAACAATAAGGTTGATTTGGTGAGCCTAGCATGTACAGACATGGCCTCGGAACGTGGATGGTAGAAAGATCGAGCACGAGTCGCATGAATGATGTGACCGACGTTTAGCGTCCACCCTTGAACCCACATTGATGGCCGTGATGATCGGGGGAGATGTGGCTAATAGGGATTGTGTTATCACTAGGAACCCTCATTGGGGATAGGAGATTCTGAGTGGAGTTATTATTAACTCATTTAATTATAAACTTAGTCTAAATTCCTTTTGCAATTATAAATGTAGAAAATGGTTCTTCTCGAGATTACTTTTCCTATCGACGATTGGTTAAGAGGAGAAAAGCTCAAGTTAGATGGATCCAACTTTTCTGCATGGGTCATACGCCTATTTGATCTCCTTCGGGAGAACAATGTAGCTGACTACATGACCTGCGAGATGTATCTGGAGCCACCCTACTCTCATGATACCCAGGAGCAGCAGGATCTGCGTTATCGTCGTCGTGTGATGGCCACGTTTATATCAGTGACCATGCGCCTCAGAATGGAGGATGGGCTGTGGCCAATGGTGGGGAGTCTCAAGCCCTGAATGGTCATGGCACATCTGAGAGCACATTTCGTCGAACAAGTGCGCATGTGGGAGTATGAGATGATGGGGGACTTCCTCTCCATAAAGATGGAGGAGGGCTCCTCACTGGATGAGCACTTATTACGCCTCTACGATGCGTATATGAGTCTGGCATACTACCTGGACAAGTGGTGCTCAAGCTCATTTATGATGGGAGTTGTGCTTCGGTCGCTTTCTCCAAGCTTCCAAGCACAAGTCAGGATCTGCGTTATGAGAGGCGACAGGGAAACACTAGATTTCCTTGAGTTCATATCACATTTCAGAAATGTGATAGATGAACCCAACGTTGCTGGAGTCGTCAATGACAAAGGTATATATTTGATATACAGTTTTATAAATGTTATAATCTTGCAAACACATTGCAGTATTAAGTATATCTGATACTTGTTCTGTTTTACTGAAAACAGGTCCTTCTGCATGAGAGGTGCTTGCTGGAGAGGAGGTGACGTTGCGTGTTGATGGCAAGCATGATGATGATGGCCAACGACACTCTCCCTCGACATTTATCACTTAGTTTGTGTTTTAGGATGATTTTGTAATCAAGAGATTGCGAACTTCTTTAGTGTGTCTCACACTTCGTGAGACGGTTATTCATATGAGTTTGTAACAAACAGTTGTTCTGCTTTTATGAATGATTTCTATTCGTGTTCATATCTTGTTTGATTATGTGTGAATTATCCTTGTTGTTTGAAAGTAATTGATAATGTATGAACATTTGTAAAACATTAAAATGCCTTGTTTAAAAATACCCAACTTAATGATATTTCATTAAATGAATGAAACCATTGTTTAAATTCAAAGTTATGCGATAATATGTGAAAGTCATTCGATTTCTTCTCACATATAAATCATGCCTAAGTTCGGCAAAATAACTTGAACACCGTGTATTACTTGAATACAAAGTGTTTAAAGAATTGTTAAAAGTAAATACATATTCGATGTATTGTGTTTTAACATCAATGGTAATTATCATTAATTGATTGTTTAAATGTGAAAAGTAGTTTACCAAAGGAAACATGAATATGAAACTATTTGATCTGATCAAAGTGTTTCATCAACAAAGGGTATAAATATAAAAGAGAATCAAATTGCTATGATTTGATCAATAGTAATGAAATTCAACTTTATAACAATGGCATAAAATAAATTGTGGAATGCAAAGTGTTTTGAAACGTCAAAATGCGAAGCATCACAATGTGATATTAGATATCAAAGGGGGTTAAATGGACGGCACCAAATAAATCGTTGTATTGTAGATGTAGAGACCATTAGTTAGAAATAATTAGCACTCAATTAGAATTAGTGAACCATTTGAATTCGTGAAAGTTTTAGGGTTATTCGATATAACCAAAACAATAGCGAATAAGTCCTTGTAGAGTATTCATTGGAAACTTTGAATACGGAATCCATAGCTGAAACCAAAAGGAAAGCAAAAACTTGTATTGCTTGGATTTTGGTGCATTCTTGAGAAAGCTCACCTCTAGTGATGTTTCTCAATTATGGAGCAAATGGAAATTAGTGTAAAACACGATGAGGATTCAAAACCCTGCATCAGAGTGTTGAGAAGCACAACGAACAACGTTCCTGAACGATTCTCTTCACAGAAGGAAAGAATCAATGATTTTGATCATTGTGTTTTTTCCTCCACTATTTTTTTTCACTACATGAAGTAGGATTCAAAATGTAAATCCATATCTTGTATGGAGACATTTGTGAATCACTTGTCATGATTTTTGGAATATGACATACCTACGAACTACAAAGGTAATAATGGTAAACTAAATTATGAGAAATCCTAGAAGCAAAATTCCCTTGAGATTAGAAAGCAATTCGTTGCTGAATCTCACAAGTAAAGGGGTTACTTGGAATTTTCCCAAATGACTGCAAATCCATAGTAGGAAAAAGGGGTGAATGACAAAAGCACAATTTGTCAAGTATTGGATGAATTCAAATGAATTTGATTCATATGTGCTAAATGTCTAGTATCTCATAGTAAATCTCCAAGTTTGATATTTGATCAAAGGATTTTGAAGTTGTTCAAAGTAGTAAGGAGATATGCAATTTGCATAAAATTGAGTGGGAGCTATGAAAGTCTTCCTGAAACAATATGTGATTGACATATTTTTAAGTGGGAGCGACATAAGTCTCAAATTCAAATATGTAGGAACATATTTTGAGTGGGAGCTTATAGGAGTAATTCTTAAGTATGTTAAGGATGAAAGCGCAAATACTTATAAATAATGATTTATAAAATGTAGAAGTTGATAATAGGGGTATTATGATATTATGTAGTATTCCTTAAGGGATTCTGAAAGGGGTTTCGGAATAGAAGATAATTAAGGAACTGGTCCTTAATAACTCAAATTAGGAATAGTGTTAAGTTTAGCATCAATGGTTGAAAGAAAGAAAAGGATGATCGTCATCCACTATGTTAAGACATAAGTTCTATCTTAGAAACCGTGATGATGACTTAGCATAATATGTGATCCAAATAAGAAACGTTTGAAAGTGATTAAGTTCGAATCACAGAACGTTGAGCTGAGTTTTGTCCGCAGTGCCTAGTAGAGAACTGTAGACATGTTTTCCAAATCCATAAAGGATGACATATCTTAAAGCATAAAGAGTTATGTTATAAGGGAATATGTTGGAAACTCCTGTAGATACCAATTAAAGTCAAGTAGGAAGCAAGGTGAACAAAACATCGAAAGTTGCACAGAGTGCTCTAGTATTTCGGTGAATACATTTATAATAATAGATAAGGGTACCATCTAAAGTGTTGTATAATGTTATGGCGGGGCTAGTTCGCTTTTAACGTAGAATGATGAGTCCCAGGGCACAGTGCCCATGAGAAAGCCCTCGAGGTTGATCTAACGTCACTATAGGCTCCTAGAATCAGGCCTCGTTCTGCTGCCATGGCGACGATGCATACACACAGATGCTATCATGTGATGATAAAGTATTAATGCCAACCAAGGTGACATTAGTAAGTTGCAAAGGATTTTGGACTGTAAAGTACAGACCCAAGACTCAACCTCTTCCATGAGCAAGCATGTTCAGGGTACCGGATACTTGGTGCCAATGATTGAGAACAAATGCAGCTAGTGTATTTGTACTCTAGTGGAAGTGGGAGACTGTTGGAAATATGCCCTAGAGACAAATAGTAGTAAGGACTATTATTATATTTCATATAGTTTAAGATTAAGTTTTATATCATGCTATAACTGTATTGAGTGGAAACATCAATACATGCGTGATATACAAACAACCAGGGGTTCCCAGTGAAACTCTAGTCACTGGTTCATTGGTCAACAAATGATCAAGTTTCCTGATCATGTGGCATTTATGCCAGTTGGAAATGAGGTCATCTCATTCGGAGAATGAGATGATGAACCAATACCCAACCTAAACATCGTGACCCGATCATGTCACGAAGTTCAAGTTACGATGATTAGAAATGGATCCTCGTAGACTATTCCTTAGACCGTGAGGCTATATCAATCACTGTCTCCCGAGAGTGCTTAGATAGCATCAAACGCCATCTGGTAAAAATGTGGTTATAAAGGTGTGTTCAGGTATTCGGAGGAAACCGTAGAGGCAATATATGTAAAGAGCGGGATTTGTCCGTCCATGTGACGGGAAGATACTCAAGGGCCCACTCGGAGAAGTTATATCCAATAGCTACGCAGCGTGTGATTAGATCACAGGGATATCATTTGTCGGGCCGAGTTAAGTAGCATTGTTCAGTAACAAGATTGAACACGACATGGTGATGTCAATGATCAGATCTCAGGCAATGCAAGTATCGAATGACAAAGGGAATAAGACACGATTGTCCCGGTTCAAACGACACAAGATCTTCGTGGAACACACAGGGGTCACATGGCCATCCAGGTCCCTCTGTCGATCATTGGTGCGGGATTGTCCCGACCATGTCTGGAGTGTTCCTGAACCGTGGGGTATCACGCTTAAGGGCTTGATGATGCTTAGAGAGTGTTTATAGGATCGGTAGAATCGCCGAAGAAAAGAAGGGAGAAAACCGGAAGGGTTTCGGTAAGTCCGGAGGAAGGCCGGAGTGGAGGTGGAAGGTGTTCCATAGCCACAGATATTAAATGACATGTGAATGAATGTTAAATATTGATTTAATCATTTATTCATAATTATTTAATAAAGAGAAAATCAATTAAAAGGTCAAAAGGCTTAATGGGCCAATTCCAGAGGGAGAGTGCCCATTAGGGAAAAGGAGAAAGGGGAGAAGGGGCAAGGGGAGGCCGGCTGGGCCTAGCCCCCTAGCGCGGGGCCCACTAGGTGGCCGGCTGGGCCTAGCCCCCTAGCGTGGGGCCCACTAGGTGGCCGTCGGCCACCTCCTCCCCCCTCCTCTCCTTTAGTCCCACCCCGGGACTTGAGGGGAGGTAGTACCTCCCCTCCCCCTATATAAAGTGGGGTATTTGGCCTAGAAAATACAACCGATAATCAATAAAGGTCTCCCCACTTTTGGGAGGACCTCTAATTGATATTTTCTCTCTCCCCCCTCTCTCTCTCTCGTGACCATGGTCCCAAGTCTGGACTGCGCGAGCAAGAGACATCTTCACCGTAGAGCGCCGTCGCGCTGCGAGATTCGGATCCGGGAGCTCTACTTCCGCAACTGCTGCTGGATCGGGGAAACGGGAGTCATCGTCAGGCACCGGGCGTGTGTAACTCCCCACGAGGTGTCGCACTTGAGGCACTCAAGTCATTGGAGCCAGAAGGAGCACAAGGACTTCATCACGACCTTGAGGTCGGCTTCGGCTCGTCTACATCAACCACGCTCTCCTGAGCGTTTCCAATGCTTTTCGGTCTTCTCGGGTAATTTCACGAAAAGCCCCTCCCCTTACTGTATTACTAATAGATAGGTCCTGGCAGCTTCAGGGGTTCATGGGCTTAGGGTAAAATTTTATTGTTTTCATGCGCGGAACCCCTACAGGCCGTACTCAGCGGCAAGCTTCGCAGGCTCCAAGGGTTGGCCACCCGGTTTCACAAGGGTGAACTCTTCTCGGTTGGTGCCGACTTTCGACAGCGCCCGCTCCTACCTTTCTGCCTTATTCTTCTTCTTCCTAGCGGGCGGGGAGGCGCCATCACCATCCACGCGTTCACCGCCATGACTTGCTTCGGCCTCCTCATCACCATTACTGCTTCCGTCGTCATCGCCATCTTCGGGCTCCTCCTCATATTCAGACTCCTCGTCATCTTCTTGGTCCGTAGCTTGTGCCTCCTCGTCAACTTCATCGTGATCCGTAGTTTCGGCCTCCTCGTCGGACCCGCTTAAGTCATCGCCAAACCGCCAAAACTTGTTGTTGGCTCTTCTTGCTCGTTCTTCGACGCTCATGGGCTGAGAAGGGCTAGCCCCGGCATCTTTGTCTCCGCTCGACATGTTTTCTCTTCATAGAAAAATGCAACAATGTAATTAGTACAAGCTAGAGTCGACCGAAAAATTCGGCATGACCTTTTCTGTTTTTTTGACCTAGGAGTGCCCATTTCTCAACCGAAACGGAAGTGAATCAACACCTCGGGAGAAACGAGCAACTCAAATGAATTCCTTGCAACAATTTTCATATAAAATAATGTGCTCCCATTTTCAAATTGATGGCAGCCATCCAATCACACATATACAAAGAGCAAAAAATAGCTCCAGGTGTAGCAAAAATAGCTCCAGGACAAGCTAAAATAAGCTCTAGGAAAAAACTAGCTCGAGGTATAGTTTTCTTTTATGATATTCCGAGAATCTCTGTTAAAGAAGGGTAAAAACCAACGCACATACATGGCAGCTACAAAAGATGCCTTTTAACACTAGTCAAATTCACACAGAAAAAGAGCACCACCTGCTATATATACAGATGGTGACATCATGTTGATAGTGTTTCAAAGAACATAAAGAATACATTTATCCTTGTTATATATATCAGGTTGCTACATATAAGAATTTTGATACATTAGATCAGAGGACACGGGTCAAGTATTATCAGGTTGCTACACCTTTCTAACAGTGGGTTCAAACAATACCAGTTTCTATGACAGAGACAAGTAGGCACTGAGAAATTCCTAGTTCCTTTTAACTTAAGCTCGAAAATGGTCACTGGATGTACCTTGCATGCTTTGACATTTCTATGACAAAGACAAGTAGGCACATATCATTGATGTTGTGTGTAAGAAACCAATGCAGATACCGTAAAATAAAAAATGGAGAAACCAAGACAGCAGCTAGCTGTTTTGCATGACAACCTCACCCTTTTCTCCTATCATCTGGCACTGTTTCTTTAGTCTGGGTATCTGGACAGGATTTTGATGATTTTCCATTTGTGTTCTTAACAGTTAGCATTTCCTATGGGCCTTACTTCAGCTCCTGGAAGACCCAGAGTGGCCCCGAGCAGCCTCGTCGTATTTGACGTCAGCCTATTGTTCATACCAGGTCTTGATGATGATGAGTAAAAAGAATTGTATCAAACATTTTACAGGAGGAAACTGAGGCCAATGATTTACCGGTTCTGAATTACCATGTATGTAGAGTGACAATTGTTTTTGGCAGCAAAGTAAATAGAAGTATGACGATTTGTATTAAGTACAGAGCAACATTGGTGATGAACAGATTGGGTAGCATCAGTGTTATAAATATATGTGCTAATCCTTCTACTCTGTTGCCAGTGTTTTATGGGGAGATTCGGTATGTTTCAGTGAAGTGTCAGGTTCAGAATGCAATAATAAAAAAAGGAACATGGAGCATTCAGTAGAGAATTTGTTTTAATCCAGGTGCAGAAGTAAACAATAGAAAAAACTTCTGAGGCCCAAAAGATAGTGATAGTAAAGCCATCTCACAGTTGAAAGGCAAAATAAATGACATGGAATAGATATTTTGGGTATATCCTCATCGTAGATACAACGATATTAGTATGTGTTACGCTTCTCCATTGTCTACATATGATTAATCTGACGCCACCAAAATAAACGACATAGATATTTCCTTGCTCCCAATTTATTCTACAAATTCCAAGGACCCTCACAACTTTAATATCACAAGCTATTTGAATTCAAATAGATGCGTCGTTATTCCCTTGTCGTGCAGGCACAACTGAGTGGTCATGCCTTATAATGTATTAAAGGGAAAGGCTTCAGATAACAACATGCAAAAAGAACATGAGCAAGCCGGCCATTGTTTGTAAAGGCTAACCCCTCTACTTTACATGCTAACACGATAGCAGATCACACGAGGGATTCTGAACATGCTTAACTAGTACAGAATTTCCATCAAAGACGGTGGCTCACCGAGAGGGAGAGAGGGGAAAGAGAGGGCTCACCGAGAGGTGCTCGTTGATGGTGGCTTGACAGCGAGCAATCGAGGGAGGCGGCGACGGTGACCGCGGCGAGCTCTTGGCTATAGTGACCGTGCTCCTTGTCGGTGGTGCATGCGGCGCTTCTCCTCGTCAGTGGGTTCGCACGCGCGGCCCTTCTCTTCGTGGAACGCACAGGGGTCACATGGCCATCCAGGTCCCTCTGTCGATCATTGGTGCGGGATTGTCCCGACCATGTATGGAGTGTTCCCGAACCGTGGGGTATCACGCTTAAGGGCTTGATGATGCTTAGAGAGTGTTTACAGGATCGGTAGAATCGCCGAAGAAAAGAAGGGAGAAAACCGGAAGGGTTTCGGTAAGTCCAAAGGAAGTCCGGAGTAGAGGTGGAATGTGTTCCATAGCCACGGAGATTAAATGACATGTGAATGAATGTTAAATATTGATTTAATCATTTATTCATAATTATTTAATAAAGAGAAATCAATTAAAAGGTCAAAAGACTTAATGGGCCAATTCTAGAGGGAGAGGGCCCATTAGGGAAAAGGAGAAAGGGGAGAAGGGGCAAGGGGGAGGCCGGCTGGGCCTAGCCCCCCCGCGCGGGGCCCACTAGGTGGCCGGTGGCCACCTCCTCCCCCTCCTCTCCTTTAGTCCCACCCTGGGACTTGAGGGGAGGTAGTACCTCCCCTCCCCCTATATAAAGTGGGGTATTTGGCCTAGAAAATACAACCGATAATCAATAAAGGTCTCCCCACTTTTGGCAGGACCTCTAATTGATATTTTCTCTCTCCCCTCTCTCTCTCGTGACCGTGGTCCCAAGTTTGGACTTCACGAGCAAGAGACATCTTCACCGCAGAGCGCCGTCGTGCTGCGACATTCGGATTCGGGACCTCTACTTCCACAACTGCTGCTGGATCGGGGAAGCGGGAGTCATCGTCAGGCACCGGACATGTGTAAGTCCCCACGAGGTGTCGCACTTGAGGCACTCAAGTCGTTGGAGCCAGAAGGAGCGCACGGACTTCATCACGACCTTGAGGTCGGCTTCGGCTCATCTACATCAACCACGCTCTCCTGAGCGTTGCCAACGCTTTTCGGTCTACAAGGGTAAGTTTGCGAAAAGGCCCTCCCGTTACTGTATTACTAATAGATAGGTCCTGGCAGCTTCAGGGGTTCATAGGCGTAGGGTAAAATTTTATTATTTTCATGCGCGGAACCCCTACAGTGGTATCAGGGCTAGATCTATGCGTAGTAATGCTAGTACGGGTAGAACACACGAGATGTAGCGTGTGGGCGTTGATCTTTTAGTTGTCACCCTCCCACATGTACTTGTGTATACCACAATAATGCTTAATGAAGCGGCCCCCAACCGACTTTACGCGTTCATTCGCGAGACTGGTCCACGCTTGACATACGGCTTGTACCGTATAAAGTGGCTTAGGGGGGTGTCTGTCTCTCTCGCATTAGTTGGTATACCATTTGCAATGGAGGTCCCCGAAAGGGGTGTAGTAGAGACAACTACTTGATCAGCGTTGTGCTGGAAGTTCGTAGGTAAGAATGGTTCTTGTGCGAAAGCCCATTCAGCCAGGTAAAACATGCAAAGATAAAGTAGAGGCGTCTAACTTTGTTTTGCAGGGGGGCGTTGCTTTGTGATATGGTTGTGGCAAAGGTAAAGTGATTACCTTTTGTTACATAGTAGTAGATAGTCACGGTAATGACAAACTACCATGCTGGAATGACACCGGTACCCTGGTGTCTACGGCGCCGGAACCCGGTGACGACGGATGGAGATCACGACGTGAAGGACCATATCACATAGCATTTACATTCAATGTTATTGTTTGTATGTCTTATTGTGTGCTAGTATTAGATACTCGACGGTAGCCTAATAAGATGATCCCTGTTAAAATAACCAACGGTTGTGTTCCCCCTTAGTGTGCACCACCAAGAAAGTTCTTCGGTATGAGGCAGGCCATGATGATCGGGTGTCAGACATATCTACGTTCACATACAGTGGGTGTAAGCCATGTTGCACAGCGAAAACACTAAGGTTGATTTGGTGAGCCTAGCATGTACAGACATGGCCTCGGAACGCGGATGGTAGAAAGATCGAGCACGAGTCGCATGAATGATGTGACCGACGTTTAGCGTCCACCCTTGAACCCACATTGATGGCCGTGATGATCGAGGGAGATGTGGCTGATAGTGGTCGTGATATCACTAGGAACCCTCATTGGGGATAGGAGATTCTGAGTGGAGTTATTATTAACTCATTTAATTATAAACTTAGTCTAAATTCCTTTTGCAATTATAAATGTAGAAAATGGTTCTTCTCGAGATTACTTTTCCTATCGACGATTGGTTAAGAGGAGAAAAGCTCAAGTTAGATGGATCCAACTTTTCTGCATGGGTCATACGCCTATTTGATCTCCTTGGGGAGAACAATGTAGCTGACTACATGACCTGCGAGATGTATCTGGAGCCACCCTACTCTCATGATACCCAGGAGCAGCGGGATCTGCGTTACCGTCGCCGTGTGATGGCCACGCTTATATCAGTGACCATGCGCCTCGGAATGGAGGATGGGCTGTGGCCAATGGTGGGGAGTCTCAAGCCCCGAATGGTCATGGCACATCTGAGAGCACATTTCGTCGAACAAGTGCGCATGTGGGAGTATGAGCTGATGGGGGACTTCCTCTCCATAAAGATGGAGGAGGGCTCCTCACTGGATGAGCACTTATTACGCCTCTACGATGCGTATATGAGTCTGGCATACTACCTGGACAACTGGTACTCAAGCTCATTTGCCATGGGAGTTGTGCTTCGGTCGCTTTCTCCAAGCTTCCAAGCACAAGTCAGGATCTGCGTTATGAGTGGCGACAGGGAAACACTGGATTTCCTTGAGTTCATATCACATTTCAGAAATGTGATAGATGAACCCAACGTTGCTGGAGTCATCAATGACAAAGGTATATATTTGATATACAGTTTTATAAATGTTATAATCTTGCAAACACATTGAAGTGTTAAGTATATCTGATACTTGTTCTGTTTTACTGAAAACAGGTCCTTCTGCATGAGAGGTGCTTGCTGGAGAGGAGGTGACGTTGCGTGTTGATGGCAAGCATGATGATGATGGCCAACGACACTCTCCCTCGACATTTATCACTTAGTTTGTGTTTTAGGATGATTTTGTAATCAAGAGATTGCGAACTTCTTTAGTGTGTCTCACACTTCGTGAGACGGTTATTCATATGAGTTTGTAACAAACAGTTGTTCTCCTTTTATGAATGATTTCTATTCGTGTTCATATCTTGTTTGATTATGTGTGAATTATCCTTGTTGTTTGAAAGTAATTGATAATGTATGAACATTTGTAAAACATTAAAATGCCTTGTTTAAAAATACCCAACTTAATGATATTTCATTAAATGAATGAAACCATTGTTTAAATTCAAAGTTCTACGATAATATGTGAAAGTCATTCGATTTCTTCTCACATATAAATCATGCCTAAGTTTGGCAAAATAACTTGAACACCGTGTATTACTTGAATACAAAGTGTTTAAAGAATTGTTAAAAGTAAATACATATTCGATGTATTGTGTTTTAACATCAATGGTAATTATCATTAATTGATTGTTTAAATGTGAAAAGTAGTTTACCAAAGGAAACATGAATATGAAACTATTTGATCTGATCAAAGTGTTTCATCAACAAAGGGTATATATATAAAAGAGAATCAAATTGCTATGATTTGATCAATAGTAATGAAATTCAACTTTATAACAATGGCATAAAATAAATTGTGGAATGCAAAGTGTTTTGAAACGTCAAAATGCGAAGCATCACAATGTGATATTAGATATCAAAGGGGGTTAAATGGAAGGCACCAAATAAATCTTTGTAGTGTAGATGTAGAGACCATTAGTTAGAAATAGTTAGCACTCAATTAGAATTAGTGAACCATTTGAATTCGTAAAAGTTTTAGGGTTATTCGATATAACCAAAACAATAGAGAATAAGTCCTTGTAGAGTATTCATTGGAAACTTTGAATACAGAATCCATAGCTGAAACCAAAAGGAAAGCAAAAACTTGTATTGCTTGGATTTTGGTGCATTCTTGAGAAAGCTCACCTCTAGTGATGTTTCTCAATTATGGAGCAAATGGAAATTAGTGTAAAACACAATGAGGATTCAAAACCCTGCATCAGAGTGTTGAGAAGCGCAACGGACAACGTTCCTGAATGATTCTCTTCACAGAAGGAAAGAATCAATGATTTTGATCATTGTGTTTTTCCCTCCACTATTGTTTTTCACTACATGAAGTAGGATTCAAAATGTGAATCCATATCTTGTATGGAGACATTTGTGAATCACTTGTCATGATTTTTGGAATGTGACATACCTATGAACTACAAAGGAAATATTGGTAAACTAAATTATGAGAAATCCTAGAAGCAAAATTCCCTTGAGATTAGAAAGCAATTCGTTGCTGAATCTCACAAGTAAAGGGGTTACTTGGAATTTTCCCAAATGACTGCAAAGCCATAGTAGGAAAAAGGGGTGAATGACAAAAGCACAATTTGTCAAGTATTGGATGAATTCAAATGAATTTGATTCATATGTGCTAAATGTCTAGTGGATTTAAAACTAGTAAAGTACTAGCATCTCATAGTAAATCTCCAAGTTTGATATTTGATCAAAGGATTTTGAAGTTGTTCAAAGTAGTAAGGAGATATGCAATTTGCATAAAATTGAGTGGGAGCTATGAAAGTCTTCCTGAATCAATATGTGATTGACATATTTTTAAGTGGGAGCGACATAAGTCTCAAATTCAAATATGTAGGAACATATTTTGAGTGGGAGCTTATAGGAGTAATTCTTAAGTATGTTAAGGATGAAAGCGCAAATACTTATAAATAATGATTTATAAAATGTAGAAGTTGATAATAGGGGTATTATGATATTATGTAGTATTCCTTAAGGGATTCTGAAAGGGGTTTCGGAATAGAAGATAATTAAGGAACTGGTCCTTAATAACTCAAATTAGGAATAGTGTTAAGTTTAGCATCAATGGTTGAAAGAAAGAAAAGGATGATCGTCATCCACTATGTTAAGATATAAGTTCTATCTTAGAAACCGTGATGATAACTTAGCATAATATGTGATCCAAATAAGAAACGTTTGAAAGTGATTAAGTTCGAATCACAGAACGTTGAGCTGAGTTTTGTCCGCAGTGCCTAGTAGAGAACTGTAGACATGTTTTCCAAATCCATAAAGGATGACATATCTTAAAGCATAAAGAGTTATGTTATAAGGGAATATGTTGGAAACTCCTGTAGATACCAATTAAAGTCAAGTAGGAAGCAAGGTGAACAAAACATCGAAAGTTGCACAGAGTGCTCTAGTATTTCGGTGAATACATTTATAATAATAGATAAGGGTACCATCTAAAGTGTTGTATAATGTTATGGCGGGGCTAGTTCGCTTTTAACGTAGAATGATGAGTCCCAGGGCACAGTGCCCATGAGAAAGCCCTCGAGGTTGATCTAACGTCACTATAGGCTCCTGGAATCAGGCCTCGTTCTGCTGCCATGGCGACGATGCATACACACAGATGCTATCATGTTATGATAAAGTATTAATGTCAACCAAGGTGACATTACTAAGTTGCAAAGGATTTGGGACTGTAAAGTACAGACCCAAGACTCAACCTCTTCCATGAGCAAGCATGTTCAGGGTACCGGATACTTGGTGCCAATGATTGAGAACAAATGCAGCTAGTGTATTTGTACTCTAGTGGAAGTGGGAGACTGTTGGAAATATGCCCTAGAGACAAAGAGTAGTAAGGACTATTATTATATTTCATATAGTTTAAGATTAAGTTTTATATCATGCTATAACTGTATTGAGTGGAAACATCAATACACGTGTGATATACAAACAACCAGGGGTTCCCAGTGAAACTCTAGTCACTGGTTCATTGGTCAACAGATGATCAAGTTTCCTGATCATGTGGCATTTATGCCAGTTGGAAATGAGGTCATCTCATTCGGAGAATGAGATGATGAACCAATACCCAATCTAAACATCGTGACCCGATCATGTCACGAAGTTCAAGTTACGATGATTAGAAATGGATCCTCGTAGACTATTCCTTAGACCGTGAGGCTATATCAATCACTGTCTCCCGAGAGTGCTTAGATAGCATCAAACGCCATCTGGTAAAAATGTGGTTATAAAGGTGTGTTCAGGTATTCGGAGGAAACCGTAGAGGCAATATATGTAAAGAGCGGGATTTGTCCGTCCATGTGACGGGAAGATACTCAAGGGCCCACTCGGAGAAGTTATATCCAATAGCTACGCAGCGTGTGATTAGATCACAGGGATATCATTTGTCGGGCCGAGTTAAGTAGCATTGTTCAGTAACAAGATTGAACACGACATGGTGATGTCAATGATCAGATATCAGGCAATGCAAGTATCGAATGACAAAGGGAATAAGACACGATTGTCCCGGTTCAAACGACAAAAGATCTTCGTGGAACGCACAGGGGTCACGTGGCCATCCAGGTCCCTTTGTCGATCATTGGTGCGGGATTGTCCCGACCATGTCTGGAGTGTTCCCGAACCGTGGGGTATCACGCTTAAGGGCTTTATGATGCTTAGAGAGTGTTTATAGGATCGGTAGAATCGCCGAAGAAAAGAAGGGAGAAAACCAGAAGGGTTTCGGTAAGTCCGGAGGAAGTCCGGAGTGGAGGTGGAAGGTGTTCCATAGCCACGGATATTAAATGACATGTGAATGAATGTTAAATATTGATTTAATCATTTATTCATAATTATTTAATAAAGAGGAAATCAATTAAAAGGTCAAAAGGCTTAATGGGCCAATTCCGGAGGGAGAGTGCCCATTAGGGAAAAGGAGAAAGGGGAGAAGGGGCAAGGGGAGGCCGGCTGGGCCTAGCCCCCCAGCGCGGGGCCCACTAGGTGGCTGGCGGCCACCTCCTCCCCCCTCCTCTCCTTTAGTCCCACCCCGGGACTTGAGGGGAGGTAGTACCTCCCCTCCCCCTATATAAAGTGGGGTATTTGGCCTAGAAAATACGACCGATAATCAATAAAGGTCTCCCCACTTTTGGGAGGACCTCTAATTGAAATTTTCTCTGTCCCCCCTCTCTCTCTCGTGACCGTGGTCCCAAGTCTGGACTGCGCGAGCAAGAGACATCTTCACCGCAGAGCGCCATCGCGCTGCGAGATTCGGATTCGGGAGCTCTACTTCCGCAACTGCTGCTGGATCGGGGAAGCGGGAGTCATCGTCAGGCACCGGACGTGTGTAACTCCCCACGAGGTGTCGCACTTGAGGCACTCAAGTCATTGGAGCCAGAAGGAGCACAAGGACTTCATCACGACTTTGAGGTCGGCTTCGGCTTGTCTACATCAACCACGCTCTCCTGAGTGTTTCCAACGCTTTTCGGTCTTCAAGGGTAATTTCGCGAAAAGCCCCTCCCCTTATTGTATTACTAATAGATAGGTCCTGGCAGCTTCAGGGGTTCGTGGGCTTAGGGTTAAATTTTATTGTTTTCATGTGCGGAACCCCTACAGGCCGTACTCAGCGGCAAGCTTCGCAGGCTCCAAGGGTTGGCCACCCGGTTTCACAAGGGTGAACTCTTCGCGGTTGGTGCCGAGTTTCGGCAGCGCCTGCTCTTGCCTTTCCGCCTTATTCTTCTTCTTCCTAGCGGGCGGGGAGGCGCCTTCGCCGTCCACGCGTTCACCGCCAGGACTTGCTTCGGCCTCCTTGTCACCATTACTGCTTCCGTCGTTGTCGCCATCTTCGGCCTCCTCCTCATATTCAGACTCCTCGTCATCTTCTTGGTCCGTAGCTTGGGCCTCCTCGTCAACTTCATCGTGATCCGTAGTTTCGGCCTCCTCGTCGGACCCACTTAAGTCATCGCCAAACCGACAAAACTTGTGGTTGGCTCTTCTTGCTCGTTCTTCGACGCTCATGGGCTGAGAAGGGCCAGCCCCGGCATCTTTGTCTCCACTCGACATGTTTGCTCTTCATAGAAAAATGCAACAATGTAATTAGTACAAGCTAGAGTCGACCGAAAAATTCGGCATGACCTTTGCTGTTTTTTTTGACCTAGGAGTGCCCATTTCTCAACCGTAACGGAAGTGAATCAACACTTCGGGAGAAACGAGCAACTCCAATGATTTCCCTGCAACAATATTCATACAAAATAATGTGCTCCAGTTTTCAAATTGATGGCAGCCATCCAATCACACATATACAAAGAGCAAAAAATAGCTCCAGGTGTAGAAAAAATAGCTCCAGGACAAGCTAAAAGAAGCTCTAGGAGAAAAATAGCTCCAGGTATAGTTTTCTTTTATGATATTCTGAGAATCTCTGTTAAAGAAGGGTAAAAACCAACGCACATACATGGCAGCTACAAAAGATGCCTTTTAACACTAGTCAAATTCACACAGAAAAAGAGCACCACCTGCTATATATACTGATGGTGACATCATGTTGATAGTGTTTCAGAGAACATAAAAAATACATTTATCCTTGTTATATATCTCAGGTTGCTATATATAAGAAGTTTGATACATTAGATCAGAGGACATGGGTCAAGTATTATCAGGTTGCTACACCTTTCTAACAGTGGGTTCAAACAATACCAGTTTCTATGACAGAGACAAGTAGGCACTGAGAAATTCCTGGTTCCTTTTAACTTAAGCTCGAAAATGGTCACTAGATGTACCTTGCATGCTTTGACATTTCTATGATAGAGACAAGTAGGCACATATCATTGATGTTGTGTGTAAGAAACCAATGCAGATACCGTAAAATAAAAAATGGAGAAACCAAGACAACAGCTAGCTGTTTTGCATGACAACCTCACCCTTTTCTCCAATAATCTGGCACTGTTTCTTTAGTCTGGGTATCTGGACAGGATTTTGATGATTTTCCATTTGTGTTCTTAACAGTTAGCATTTCCTACGGGCCTTACTTCAGCTCCTGGAAGACCCAGAGTGGCCCCGAGCAGCCCCGTCATATTTGACGTCAGCCTATTGTTCATACCAGGTCTTGATGATGATGAGTAAAAAGAATTGTATCAAACATTTTACAGGAGGAAACTGAGGCCAATGATTTACCGGTTCTGAATTACCATGTATGTAGAGTGACAATTGTTTTTGGAAGCAAACTATACAGAAGTTTGACGATTTGTATTAAGTACAGAGCAACATTGGTGATGAACAGATTGGGTAGCATCAGTGTTATAAATATATGTGCTAATCCTTCTACTCTGTTGCCAGTGTTTTATGGGGAGATTCGGTGTGTTTCAGTGAAGTGTCAGGTTCAGAATGCAATAATAAAAAAAAGGAACATGGAGCATTCAACAGAGAATTTGTTTTAGTCCAGGTGCAGAAGTAAACAATACAAAAAACTTCTGAGGCCCGAAAGATAGTGATAGTAAAGCCATCTCACAGTTGAAAGGCAAAATAAATGACATGGAATAGAAATTTTGGGTATATCCTCATCGCAGATACAACAATATTAGTATGTGTTACGCTTCTCCATTGTCTACATATGATTAATCTGACGCCACCAAAATAAACGACATAGATATTTTCTTGCTCCCAATTTATTCTACAAATTCCAAGGACCCTCACAACTTTAATATCACAAGATATTTGAATTCAAATAGATGCGTCGCTATTCCCTTGTCGTGCAGGCACAACTGAGTGGTCATGCCTTATAATGTATTAAAGGGAAAGGCTTCAGATAACAACATGCAGAAAGAACATGAGCAAGCCGGCCATTGTTTGTAAAGGCTAACCCCTCTACTTTACATGCTAACACGATAGCAGATCACACGAGGGATTCTGAACATGCTTAACTAGTACAGAATTTCCATCAAAGACGGTGGCTCACCGAGAGGGGAAAGACAGGGCTCACCGAGAGGTGCTCGTTGATGGTGGCTTGACGGCGAGCAATCGAGGGAGGCGGCGACGGTGACCGCGGCGAGCTCTTAGCGACGGTGACCGTGCTCCTTGTCGGTGGTCCGTGCGGTGCTTCTCCTCATCAGTGGGTTCGCACGCGCGGCCCTTCTCCTCGTCGGCGGTGCTCCTGGTGCTCCTCCTCCTCCTGGTTGCTCCAAGGGGATGGGGTGGCGCTCCTAGCAAGGGGACGGGGTCAAGATTAGGGGAAGGGAGGGGAGGAGGAGGGGGAGGGGAGGGGGAGAGGAGGGGACGGGGTGGCGCTCACCGGCAATGAATACTCCGGTGGCGGCAGGGTGACTCCTCCGGCGTGCTAGGGTTCTTCGCGTGAGACTCAAAAGAAAGGGGATTGATATGAGACAGTGAGAGTGAGAAGAAAGGGTCGATCGGTTTTTTTGACTAAGTGTAAAACATCCGTGGCACATATTTTTCAATATGCGCCATTGATATGAGACACTTAGTCAAATAAGGCGACACCCTCATATGTGACAGTAACACAGGCTTACTGAAGTGGTTCGACTCGTGGGGCAAAACCTGGGCTGGGGCATCCAGGTTCGATTCCTGGTTGCCTCACAATTTTTGGGCCGAGCGTTTTGGGCTAAGTGTCAAATATCCGTGGCGCATATTGCCCAATATGCGCCATTGGTATTTGGCACTTACGCAAAAACCACGATGCCCTGGTCTATGTCAACAACCCAGGGTTACTGCAGTGGTTGTTGACGATGTGTCCTGCATCTGGAGCAGCCAGGTTCGATTCCTGGCTCTCTCATTTTTTTTAGTATTTGGCACTTAGCCAAAATACTTGTCATTAATATCTAGTATATTTTGTAACAAATAGTAATTAAGTTTAAAATTCACAAATCTATTTAAAACAAGGACATCCATTTGCAAGTACATAGGCAATTATTAATTTATTTAAAACAAGGACATCCATTTGCAAGTACATAGGCAATATCCATACACACCAATATTCTTCACAAATCTAGCGTCTCTTTGCAATCTTCTTGCCCTTCTTCCTCGCGGTTGAATACTTTAGCCCAGAAAGGTTAAGGTTTCTTCTCGTGAACGGACAACCTTTAGTAGGTAGGGTGGTCTTCCTTTTTCCTGCAGCAGTCGGCTTGTCGAAGTACTTGTCGAATTCCTCTTCGATCTTCGGATCGCCGTTCTTTTCTAAGTCTTGCTCGTTGGCGGGTTCGTCCATTCCGATGATGCTCCTCTTGCCCCTCCTCACGACAACACGGCTTGGCTTTGAAGGGTCAGTGATGAAGAAACATTGGTCAAGTTGGCTCGTGAGTAGCCATGGCTCATTTTTTGCGGAGGCGTTCTTCGCGAAGGCATCGGGTATAACCATGGTGGTGAAATACTGACCCTCTTTTTGGACGCTCTTGGCCCATCTGACACGGAACATCGGCACCTTCTCTCCGGCGTAGTGGAGCTCCCAAATCTCGTCGATCCTTCCAAAAAATCGTTCCTTGACGGTGGCTTCGTCATCGGCATAGGATAGCATCGTTACTCCTGAGTTCTGATAGTCGCTTCTCATGTCCCTTTTCTCGGTGTAGAATCTGTACCCGTTGATGTCGTATGCCTGATATGTCCTCATGTTGTGCCCGGGGCCATTTGACAAGGCGAAAATTAGTTTTTCATCCTCCATAGAAGGCGTTTGCGGGTCTGTGGGGGGGATTGTATTGAAGCTTATTCTTGAACCAAGCCATGAAGCTAGAGTTGTGCTCTCTTGTTACGTCTCCCTTCTTCCTCGCTCGACCAAGGTCAATGAACTTCTGCTCGATTAAGCTTTTGTGCTCTTCCACCCAAGGATCGACCAATTCGATGTGTTGTAGCAGGACTCGGTGTGCCCTGTCAAAGTCATCATGTCGACCCTTCGTGCTGACATGTATGGTGCAAAAGCCCTCACAGTTGCCATATCCAGCGAGCCTGCCGAGGTGCGTGCTTTTTGGCAAACCAACAGGGTCATCCTCGTCGTCCGGGTCAGTGCATAGATTATTCTGGCAGAAAGAGACGCACTCGTAGGTCAGAAAGCCCTTGGCAATGCTTCCATCTAGACGGGACTTGTTGCGTACGAATCCTTTGATAACACCGTTAAGCCTTTCAAATGGCATCATGTTGTGCAGGAATGTCGGCCCGAGATGAATGATTTCATCCACGACATGGACGAGTAGATGGACCATGATGTCGAAGAATGCGGGCGGGAAGTAAATCTCGAACTTGCATAGTATCATGACGATCTCATCTTGTAGTGTGTCGAGCTGCTTCAAGACAATCGACTTCCTCAAGATGACATCGAAGAAGTTACAGAGGCCAAACAACGTCTCATGGACGTGCTCGTCCATCATCCCTCGGATCGCAACGGGAAGTATCTACGTCATCAGCACGTGACCGTCGTGAGACTTTATCCCGCTGAACCTCTTCTTCGCTTTGTCCAGATATCTACCTATGTTCCCCGAGTAACCGTAATAAACTTTGACTCCTAGGAGGCAGTTGAAAAACTGCTCAAGCTCCTGCTCACTTAGACTGAAGTAGGCAGCCGGAAACACTGCAATTCCCCTCTTAACCCTTTTGCAGTGACATTGAGTATCTTCAGGCGCCGTCTCATCATCATCATCATCGGGCGGCGGCGTCTCATGAAGTTCTTCCTTGATGCCAAGTTCCATCAGGTCATTCCTTGCTTTTGGCCCGTCTTTGGTCCTATTCGGCATGTTGATGATAGTGGAAAGCAGACTCTCGCGCACGTTCTTCGTGATGTGCATGACATCGAGGCTATGGGGCGTGTGGAGGTATTTCCAGTATGGCAGGTCCCAGAAAACATGCCTAGCTTTCCACACACCATGCAGCGGTTTCGTCCTGGGACGCTTCTTTCCCGGCAAAGGGCACTCTTCCCAGTTGTCCAACATATCTTTGATCACTTCTCCGCTCCTCGGACGTGGGGCTTTTTCGAGCTCTACTTTGCCATCGAACAGATCTCTGCGCTTTCTCCACACATGATCCTTTGGAAGCCACATTCGAGTCCGTTGGAACACGGTCTTCGATGACCCGGGATCCCTTGGTAGCTGGAGATGCGGGGTCTTATCCATGCAGTTGACACATGCTTTGTGTCCGTGGTTCACCTGGGCAGACACGTATGTGTAACCTGGATAGTCCTGCACCATCGTGAGCAGCGTGGCTCTCATAGGGAAATAATCTCCTGTGTATGCGTCCCACATATGGGCTGGCGTCTCCCACAGCGTGGCTAACTCTTCTTTCAGCAGCCCGAGATACAGATGCATGTTGATACCTAGTTGTTTAGGCCCTTGAATCAGAATACACATGTGTATGTATCTCTGCTTGGTGCACAGCCAGGGAAGGAGGTTGTACGGCCATACAAACACGGGCAGGTGCTATGTGTGATACCCTGGTTGCCAAACGGATTGAGTCCATCGGTGCTCATACCAAGCCTGACATTCCTTGGATCGCCCCCGAAGTCTGGAAAGTCAATGTCCAGTGCGTTCCAGTGGCTAGCGTCCAAAGGGTGTGTGAGGATCTTGCCCTTATGTGGATCATCTTCGGCCGGCTTCTTCCTTTCCGCGTGCCATTGCATGAGATTTGCTTCCTTAGGGTCCATGAAATACCGCTACAGACAGGGAGTGATAGGAAAGTACCACACCACTTTCCGAGGAACTTTCTTGTTCCCTGATATATTGCAAATGTATCTATAATTTTTGATGTTCCATGCTTGGTTTTATCTACTTTCTTATGTTTTATCCACACTTTGGAGTACTTTTCATATGATTTCTTGGACTAACCTATTAACAAGAGCCACAGTGCCAGTTGCCTGTTTTCTGCTGTTTTTGGTTCCAGGAAAGTCAGAAAATCAATATTCTGGGAATTGGACGGGACAAAAACCAAAGTTCCTATTTTACTGGAAGACTCACGGAGCCCGAAGCAGAGACGGAGGAGGGCCAGGGCCTGGCCACACCATATGGTGGCGCGGGCTAGCCCTGGCTGCGCCACCAGGTGGTGTGGCCCCCCTAGCACTCCACCGACCTTGCCTCTTCGCCTATAAGAAGCCTCTCGATGCATAAAGCCTAAATAGTCAAGCCTCCAGCCACGAAAAGTTCTGCAGCGCCGCCACCACCGAAGGGGAGATTCGGGGGTCAGAAAGTCTCTGTTCCAGCACCCTGCCGGGACGGGGAAGTGCCCCCAGAGACATCTCCATCGATCTCCACCGCCATCTCCATCACCATTGCTGATTCCCATGATGAGGAGGGAGTAGTTCTCTGTCGAGGCTAAGGGTTCTACCGGTAGCTATGTGTTCATCTCTCTCTCTATGCATGATCTTATTGAGATCATGAGCTTGTAATCTATAGATCTACCTTGCTACTCAAGTGCTTTAATAGATCTCTGCTCTCCCCATGTGGGTGAAAGTGACAGCGTGCTCACCATGGTGGCACTTAGGCTAAAGATTACAAATACTTGTTATGAGTTATATTTGGAGTTGGGTGTCTTTATGCAATTGTCGTGTTTGTTGGACTCATCTAGTGCTCAAGGTGACAATGTGGGGTTTTCTTGATGGGAAAGGCTTACTTTGAGGTGTGCTGTTATAGCCCTACCATCGATTAGAGTGCTCAACCGGAGAGTAGTTAAGAGTAGTATCATAAAGAGAAGATATATTTATGAGAGAGTGTTCACTAGTGAAAGTATGATCCCTAGGCCTTGTTTCTAAGCATTGATACACCATTTACAATTAGATCTGTTACATGTTTGTTTGCTTCCATCTTTATTTTAGTTTGACTTTAGTCTTTTCCATGCCATCAAGTTATTTTCTATCACTGTTACCACTTATAATTATCTATACCCCTTGTATTTCACTATCTCTTCGCCGAACTAGTGCACCTATACACCTGACAAGTGTATTGGGTGTGTTGGGGACACAAGATACTTCTTGTATCTTGATTGCAGGGTTGCTTGAGAGGGGATACCTTTGACCACTTCCTCCCTGAGTTTGATAAACCTTGGGTGATCCACGTAAGGGAAAACTTGCTGCTCTTCTACAAACCTCTGCACTTGGAGGCCCAACAACTGTCTACAAGAATAGAAGTGCGTAGACATCAAGCTATTTTCTGGCGCCGTTGCCGGGGAGGTAAGGTAAAAGGTACTCACATCCTCCGGTGTGAGTGCTCGAAGTTATTTCCTTTAGATTCTGCAATTTTATCTTTTTTTTTCTTGTTTTCACTAGTTAGGCTTAATGGAAAACAACAAAAAAATAGAGAGCTTTATAGTATTTATCTTGAGTTAGGACATGAAGTGTTTGAAGAGAAAATTAAAAAACCTATGGAACTTTATTTGCATGCTAATAGTAATCTTGTTAGTATGAACTCTTTGGACACCATTATTGCTAATTCTATGGAAAAGTCTAAGCTTGGGGAAGCTAGTTTTTATGAAAATGATCTTTTTAGTTCCCCAGCTTTGGAAGATAGCTTTTCTATTGCTTATGATGATACTATGCCTCCAATATATGATGATTACAATGATGAATATGATATTTTCAGTCCACCTACTATTGAGGAGAAAATTAATGATTACAATATGCCTCCTACATTTGATGATTATGGTGATGAGAATAATAATGATAGCTATTTTGGTGAATTTGCTCCCACTATAATTAATAAGAATGACTATGCTTATGTGGAGACTAATAATTATTATATGCATGTGGCTCATGATAATAATGTTTCATGCGATAGTTATATTGTTAATTTTATTCATGATGCTACTGAAAGTTATTATGAGAGAGGGAAAAATGGTTTTATGTATCTCAACAATATTAAGTTTCCCCTCTTTATGTTGAAAGTCTTGAAATTGCACTTGTTTTGCTTGATTATGCTTATTGCTTTGTGCTTTCATGACTTGTTTCTTTACAAAATTCCTATGCATAGGAAGTGGGTTAGACTTAAATGTGTTTTGAATTTGCATCTTGATGCTCTCTTTTACTTCAATTCATATTTCTTATGTGAGCATCTTCTCAAACTATTATGCCTAACTTAAAGGCGTTAAACAAAAGTACTTATTGGGAGATAACCCAAAAGTTTTAGATGAGTCTTGGAAGTTATTACTTCGGTAATAACCGCTCCTTATCCTTTTTATTTGCTTTTTGTGCCAAGAGTAACCTCTAATGAGAGAGAAGTAATGATTGGGAAAGTTGATGTCCCGAAACATATTTCTATGCTTCACCGTAAAAATTCGTGTAAAATATCTGTACGTCCTTTTGAGGCGTGAAATTTTGTGCTTCTGACCCAGGTTGTTATCGAACTTTCGTTAGTACAACACCTTTTGATTTGAGTAACATAAGGTCTTCGAAAATTTTTGTCTTTACCTGCTGGTCTGTTTTGACAGATTTCAGCCATTTTCTGCATTTACTTCCTGTTGGTTCCTTTTTGAGTTCATTTGGGGAATTGAGCTTTTTGAGGGTAGTTCTACAGTAGCTAGTGTTTTAATGGAAGTTTTATTGGTGTTAGAACTGAACCTAAAGACTTATTATCTTGAGTGCACTAATGTTGCTAATAAAGATTGTGTGAAGTTTTGTATGAAGGAAAAATTTCAGGTGTATGGAAGGAATGAGTAATGAGATGAAGGATGGACTAAAGCTCAAGCTTGGGGATGCCACGCTTTTCACCCCAAGAAATATCTAAGAAGTACAAGCGTCAAAGTTTGGGGATGCCCAAGGCATCCCCTTCTTCATCAATAAAAATCCCAGGTTTCTTCCAAACACTTTATTTTTATTGTTTCATGCACAGTTGTGTTGTTCTTGGAGCGTCTTTGTTTTTTGTTTTTCATTTTCGTTTGCTTGGTTTTCTTAGTTTTCTGAATAAATTGGTTGGACCCCCTCTTTCATACTTCGGTTTTCAAATAGTTTGGTTTGGTTTGGAAAAGAGTAGGAAAGCTCATGCTTAAGTGGTAAAGAGAGCTTGTTTTTGACTGTGGCCTATGCTTTGTCATGCCATGCTTGGTATTGTTTTGGCTTTATGCTTAGTATTCTTTGATGTAGCATGACTTGTTATCAACAATTGAGATTGATTAATGTGCCTTGGATGAATCATGTGTTGTTTTAGCATATTAAAGCATAGTATAGTGGTATTCTCCTTTGATGCTTTATTTGGGTTGACTTGGCACATGCTCACACCATGTTATGACTATCTCAAGTCACCATAGCCTTGATGATCCTTTAGTTTTAAACTTCTAGTATCACTTTATGCTTTGATCAATGATGTTTTGTCGCTCTGCATGATTATGGCCATTATCACTCTCTTACTTTGTCGCTCCCAGTCTTTTGCTAGCCTCCACAACCAAGTATGAGTTACACTCATGCATCCAACTCCCTAAATCAAGTTATTCCAAAGAGTCCACCATACCTACCTACTAGCTTATGCTATTCCAAGTATATTCATGCTTTTTTTTATCTTCCAAATTAAACTTGTTATGAGAAAACTAGTGATTAAAGCTCTCACGAACTTGATGTCACACTTTACTTTTTTGCATCTAATAAACTTGAACCATTGGGTCCTTCTTTGTTGCGTATATGCTTGCGCTTTATAAGTTGAAATTAGCAGAACCATGTATCATGGGGAACGCTTTCAACATTGCACTTGTACCCCCTTGATATCATGTTCTTTGCTTATGGATCCCGGTGGTGTGAAATAAAAGTGGAACTTGTAAGATCATGGAGTTTGTATGTGTGTTAGAGAAACGCCTGGGCCGCTAGCCTAAGCCATGCCTAATCATGGTGGAAACTTGCAGCATCACCATAATGAGCACTCTATGAAGCATCCTCAATAAAAACCTATGAAAATAGCAAATAAAAAGATCGTTGAGATGCTCATTGTCTGCTTGCCTTGTCATTTTGATTATGGGAAAGCTCCCGTATCATGTGCAAGGGGTACCCCGTTGGTGGTTCTTTATGATACACATGTACTTACAATGACAAGAGCTTACTCGTGACTAAAGTTGAGTAGCATGAGGATCGGTCTTCGTAAGTAAGGGGCATGAGATTTCGGTTTATAACTTGTCAAGCATATCCTCTTAGTTGTGTCACTTTTATCTTAATCACCTTCAAGATGCTTATGATAGGGGCAATGAGAGCTGAAAGCTATAAGTACCATAATTTTTGGAAGCTCTTTATGAGACTTGAATCCTTTCTTCCACCATTATATTGAGTCTCCACCTTCTATCTTTATGCACCTACTTTGAGAGCATAGTGGCCATTCTTAGTTCTATGTGCATTGTCCCAAGACCAGTTGATTGATGCGTAACTTGTTATTGCTTGTTTCAAACTATTGTATCTAGTCACTCTTATGAACTTTGAATGTGTCCTATGCATTTATATTTGCTACTCTACGAGGGACAAGCTGAATACTATTATGCTATGTTTTCTTTATGTGAAACAAACAAACGTCTTGCAAAGCATTGTTATTCATGAATCTTTTGTTTGTGCCTTTTCATGTTGCATCATAGTTTCTTTGTCTTATTGCTAGAACTTTGTCTTTCATGTTATGATTGAAGTACTATGATCCCAGCTTTGAATGTTTTACAAATACTTTTATCAAGTTTATGATGGTGCATGTCACCTCAAAAATTATTATTTCTTTTTATCACTTACCTACTCGAGGACGAGCAGGAGTTAAGCTTGGGGATGTTGATACATTGCAAATGTATCTATAATTTTTGATGTTCCATGCTTGGTTTTATCTACTTTCTTATGTTTTGTCCATACTTTGGAGTACTTTTCATGTGATTTCTTGGATTAACCTATTAACAAGAGCCACAGTGCCAGTTGCCTGTTTTCTACTGTTTTTGGTTCCAGGAAAGTCAGAAAATCAATATTCTCGGAATTGGACGGGACAAAAGCCAAAGTTCCTATTTTACTGGAAGACTCACGGAGCCCGAAGCAGAGACGGAGGAGGGCCAAGGCCTGGCCACACCATATGGTGGCGCGGGCTAGCCCTGGCGCGCCACCAGGTGGTGTGGGCCCCCTAGCACTCCACCGACCTTGCCTCTTCGCCTATAAGAAGCCTCCCAATGCGTAAACCCTAAATAGTCAAGCCTCCATCCACGAAAAGTTCCGCAGCGCCGCCACCACCGAAGGGGAGATTGAGGGGACATAAAGTCTCTGTTCCGACACCCTGCCGGGACGGGGAAGTGCCCCCGGAGCCATCTCCATCGATCTCCACCGCCATCTCCATCACCATTGCTCATTCCCATGATGAGGAGGGAGTAGTTCTCTCTCGAGGCTAAGGTTTCTACCGGTAGCTATGCGTTCATCTCTCTCTCTCTATGAATGATCTTATTGAGATCATGAGCTTGTAATCTATAGATCTACCTTGCTACTCAAGTGCTTTAATAGATCTCTGCTCTCCCCATGGGTGTGAAAGTGAGAGCGTGCTCACCATGGTGGCACTTAGGCTAGAGATTACAAATACTTGTTATGAGTTATATTTGGAGTTGGGTGTCTTTATGAAATTGTGGTGTTTGTTGGACTCATCTAGTACTCAAGGTGACAGTGTGGGGTTTTCTAGATGGGAAAGGCTTACTTTGAGGTGTGCTGTTATAGCCCTACCATCGATTAGAGTGTTCAACCGGAGAGTAGTTAAGAGTAGTATCATAAAGAGAAGATATATTTATGAGAGAGTGTTCACTAGTGAAAGTATGATCCCTAGGCCTTGTTTCTAAGCATTGATACACCGTTTACAATTAGATCTGTTACATGTTTGTTTGCTTCCATCTTAATTTCAGTTTGACTTTAGTCTTTTCCATGCCATCAAGTAATTTTCTATCACTGTTACCACTTATAATTATCTATACCCCTTGTATTTCACTATCTCTTCGCTGAACTAGTGCACATATACACTTGACAAGTGTATTGGGTGTGTTGGGGACACAAGAGACTTCTTGTATCTTGATTGCAGGGTTGCTTGAGAGGGGATACCTTTGACCACTTCCTCCCTGAGTTCGATAAACCTTGGGTGATCCACTTAAGGGAAAACTTGCTGCTGTTATACAAACTTCTGCACTTGGAGGCCCAACAACTGTCTACAAGAATAGAAGTGCGTAGACATCATTCCCTCTCTTGTATCGTCCTTGGCCGCACACCGGACATGTGGTTCTATCCTTGTACTCGTCCCGATAAAGTGCGCAGTCATTAATGCAGGCGTGGTACTTAACATACGGTAGGTCGAGAGGACATACGATTTTCTTGGCCTCCTCGATACTAGTTGGACACGTGTTACCCTTGGGAAGACGTTCTTGCCAGAATCTCATGTTTTTGTTGAAGCTTACGTCGGTCCATTTGCTTTCTGCCTTCATCTCCAAAGCCTTGAGCGTTACATTCAAGCGGGTATCCTCGGGCCGGCACCTAGGATACAATGGAGTTTTCCCATCTATCTCCATCTGCGCTAGCTTGGCTTTCTCCCTGGCAGCAGCTTTGGTGTTGCTCGTCTCCCTGAGAAGAAGTTCCTGAACATTAGTGTCCTGCAAGGCCGAGGTTAGCCGCGTCGTTTGTGTGTCTATTCTTCTCCACTGGCACCTCCTTCGTGCTGATCATCATGCCCGTCAATGCCATCATATCCTTCGTGTTGATAATCATGTCCGCCGCTACCGACATCTCCTTCATGATCATGATCATGTCAGCCGCCGGCATCTCCTTCGTGATGATCATCATGCCCGCCCTCATCTTCAGGACCGTTGGCGTCCTCGTCATCTTCAGAATCATAGCCGCGCATGAAACCACGCGTGAGCAGGTGATTCTCCAGGTCTCCGGAATCAGGGTCAACCAAGCTCCCAAGATTGCATGTTCGACACAGACATCTTATGTAGGTCCTCTTGTTTAGAATCATGTCGGCCACCGTGCGTTTCTTGTATCTAGCTGCTTGACCTTCGCTCATGTGTCTAACCATGGTTTCCTGCACGGTATAGAGCAAAAAGAGAGAGTATCTTAGAACCACAGCACCATCATGCACACACACATATACATGCATGGCCGCCGGAAAAATTCGGCATGACATCTCCTAAAAATGGGACATATGGATAGTGAAAAAATTTGCTGAAATGGAAATTAATTGACATTTCGGCAAACATCCATGCACCACCAGAGCAATCAACATGCTTTCTTATTCGTCACCTGCAAACATTCATGCATCACATCCATGCAAACACATCATCCCTCTCGCAATAAGAAGGCTTCACAAACATAAGCATGCACACACATACACACCGCACCGACATCCACCCTCCACACAAAACATCCACATGCATGTCCTCCAACAACTCACCTAGTAGAAACGTTACCGAGCCAAGTCCGCGACGAGATAGTGTGGTTGTTGTTGGAGAACAAGATGGATGTTGGAGGAGGAAAACTAGTTGGTTTAGTAGATCTACAACAATTGGAGAGGCTTCCCCTCACAAAACTATGAAGCAAGGTAGGTTCAACAACCAAGAATGGAGAAAATAATGGAGAAATTGAGGTGGTGGGGAGGAGGAGGACGAGCTAGATCTAGTTTGGGGTGGTGGGTGGAGAAGAATGGAATGGTGGAGGTGGGTGGGCGTGGATGCCAACTTGTAGATCTGGATGAAGTTATCAGTGGCGCATATTACACTAAATGCTCCACTAATAAGTATGCCACCTTTTAAGGTGGTGGGCCCAAGACTTATCAGTGGCGCATTTACTACTATATGCGCCATTGGAGGGAAAGTATCAGTGGCACATATCCTGAATGCGCCATTGATATTCCTGCCACCTTTCAGAGTGGTGGGGTCTAGGTGGGGCCCACATAGTTACCAATGGCGCATGTAGGAGAGGATGCGCCATTGGAGAGGAGAATATCAATGGCACATATTGCATATGCGCCACTGATAATAATATATCAATGGCGCATATGGATATATGCGCCATTGATATTTGGTCCACAAGCCTCCAGAGTGCCGGGCCCACATTATCACTGGCGCATTATTTGTGATGTGCTCCATTGGTTATATTTGTAAGATTCCTATGCATAGGAAGTGGGTTAGACTTAAATGTGCTCTGAATTTGCTTCTTGATGCTCTCTTTTACTTCAATTAATATTTCTTATGTGAGCATCTTCTCAAACTATCAAGCCTAACTTAAAGGCGTTTAAGAAAAGTACTTATTGGGAGATAACCCAAAAGTTTTAGATGAGTATTGGAAGTTATTACCTCTATAATAACTGCTCCTTATCCTTTTTATTTGCTTTTTGTGCCAAGAGTTACCTCTAATGAGAGAGAAGTAATTCTTGCGAAAGTTGCTGTCCCGAAACAGATTTTTGTGCTTCACCGTAAAAATTCGTGTAAAATCTCTGTATGTCGTTTTGAGGCGTGAATTTTTGTGCTTCTGGCCCAGGTTGTTATCTAACTTTCATTAGTAAACACTTTCTGATTTGAGCAACAGAAGGTCTTCGAAAAAATTGGTTTTTACCTGCTGGTCTGTTTTGACAGATTTTTGCCATTATTTGCATTTGCTTCTTGTTGGTTCCTTTTTGGGTTCTCTTTGGGGAATTCAGATTTTTGAGGGAAGTGCTACAGTAGCTTGTGTTTTAATGGAAGTTTTATTGGTGTTTAAACTGAACCCAAAGACATATTATCTTGAGTGCACTAATGTTGCTAATAAAGATTGTGTGAAGTTTTGTATGAAGGAAATTTTTTAGGTGTATGGATAGAATGATATAATGAGATGAAGAATGGACTAAAGCTCAAGCCTGGGGATGCCACGCGTGTCACCCCAAGAAATATCCAAGAAGTACAAGCATCAAAGCTTGGGGATGCCCAAGGCATCGCCTTCTTCATCAATAAAAATTTCAGGTTTCTTCCAAACACATCATTTTTATTGTTTCATGCACAGTTGTGTTGTTCTTGGAGCGTCTTCGTGTTTTTTTGGTTTTTCGTTTGCTTGGTTTTCTTAGTTTCTTGAATAAATTGGTTGGACCCCCTCATTCATATAGTAGTTTTCAAATAAGATTGGTTTGGATTGGAAAATAGTAGGAAAAGTTCATGCTTAAGTGGTAAAAGGAGCTTGTTTTTGACTGTGGCCTATGCTTTGTCATGTCAAGCTTGATGTTGTTTTGGCTTTATGCTTAGTGATTTTTCCTGTAGCATGACATGTTATAAAAAATTGAGATTGCTTAATGTGCCTTGAAAGAATCATGCATTGTTTTAGCATATTAAAGCATAGTATTGTGGTATTCTCATTTAATGCTTTAGTTGGGTTGACTTGGCACATGCTCACACCATGTTAAGACTATCCCAAGTCACCATAGCCTTTATGATCCTTTAGTTTTCGACTTGTAATATCACTTTATGCTTTAATTAATGATGTTTTATCGCTTTGCATGATTATGGCCATTATTGCTCCCTTAGTTGGTTACTCCCAGTCTTTTGCTAGCCTCCATACCAAGTATGAGTTCCACTCATGCATCCAATTCCAAATAAAACCAAGTTATTCCAGAGAGTCCACCATACCTACCTATTAGCAATTGCTATTCCAGAGGGGACCTTATTTGCGGTGACGGGATTAGGATACCCCGGGAGACATAGTAGAGAGTGGTGAAGGAAATTAAAGAGGGGACAACAAAGTTCTGTCCCGATAGAGAGAATGACTTGCTGACAAAGGTCCTCGGGAATAAAGAACATGGAGGACGAGTACGAGGCCTTGGCCCTTGTTATACATGGGAGATGGGGTTTCCCAAAGACAGAGATAGTTATAGGAGCCGAGAGAGAGAAAAGAGGCGGTGACATGAGGAGGATGGAGACAGGTTCAACGAGTTGCTAGGAACACTTCGATTTCATCAGCAACAAATTGACGAACTTCGAGGAGTAGCGTGCCTGCAAGATCCTGCACTCGATATTACCGCCGTCCCATCTCAACGGAGAAGCAGCATGGCTGAATCAGAGGTCTCGTCTGATGATGCACGGATGGTAGATGGTGGTCTCGGATACCCCATGGATGGAATCAAGGAGCAAACATCTTGTGAGATACATCAGAAGGTGAAGAATCTATCCATCAAGGTGGCGGTCGGATGTGCTTTACCTTGTCCACCTGATGCACGCTGGCATGGCCGTGAGATTCTAGCTGGCTATGCTAAATTCGGGGTGGATGAAATCTCAACAGGGTCGGACTCAATGGAGCTTGACATTCCTGGACCTGAAGGGGAGAGGACACTCGGAGAAGTATTGGGTGGTATGATTCTATGGGACAAGAACAACATCAAGCTTCCAGGATCAGTGCCAAGGCCAACACCGCCTCCGATTTGTCGCATGTCACCTTCACCTCCATCACCTCCAAGAAGCTCACCCCATGACTACGACCACCACAGCTCGAGTCCATCTCGATCTCTGCCACATGGTCAGCCGTCTTTGCCGCCCGCAAAGGACAATAAGCGAAAGCGTGCTCCGTCGATGAGTACTAAACGACGCAGCAGCCCAAAACGACAAATGTCGCCCCTTCCAAGAGTACCTCATAAGAATCTTCCCACCAGACCTTACAATCATACTGAAGAGGAAACCGCAACGATCGCAAAGGCCGAATGTGTTGCACAACTTCAAAAGAAGAAACCTCAGCCTGCCCTGGTATACACCGAGAAGCAAAAAGCGTATGCACTTGGTTTTCTGAACACATAATCGCAATATGACTTGCACCATAAGCCAGATGACTATCTACACACGCTTCAAAAGGAACTAAAGAAGAGAAAATCAAGTAAAGTGCAAGCGGGAGCAAATCATCAAGTCAAAGTGCAACCGAGAAAAGAAAGGACGTCCCCCAGCTCAAGAAATAGGCCAAAAAATCGATCCCACCCCTCAGGGTGGCATCCTATGACATTCCCCAGCAGGATATGGAAGAAGCTACGAAGCTTGCGACCGCTATGAATGTGACTATTGAGGAATTGCTAGGTTCGCAGGATGACAAGTTACCCAAGGCTGATGTAGTCCCTCAATATGTCCCAGGGATGCCGTTGGTCACCCAAGAGAGGTTGCAACAACTGCCAACACAAATGCGGAGTTTACATAAATGGTACTTGAATGCTGCAAAGGAGGAGAATAATGATCATGGGGAAAGTACAACATGACTACTACGTCTGAGAAGAAGAGGTCCATGTTGAGTTTCCAGAACTCTTCCAGTTGTATGCTTTCGATGCCCTCGACAAATCTATCATGAGTTGCTATTGTATCTATGTTGTTGAATTCATTGTCTACATATAAGTTGTTCAATTTTTCAGTTATTCAGTTCACTGCATGTAATTATCCTCATTATATCCTTTTGTACTCTATTATTATGCAGAATGAAGATCCAGAAATGTAAAATAAGGTCACTCTTTAGTGTTGGGTTCATTGACCCAGATAAAATACATATAAAGACGCTAACGGATAAACCCGAGGAGACGGAGGAAAACCTTCTAAGGTTTCTAACGGAGCAAAATTTATGTGACAACATACTGTTTCCTTACAATTTCAAGTGAGGGTCTTACTCTGGTGTACACATTCACTTTTGCTTACTCAATTTAAGTGTTATTGATGAGCTACTTATGTAGATATAAACGTGTGTGCAGATTCCACTAGATTATGCTAAACATTCAACTTGATAAGGGAAGAGTTGAAGTCATGGACCAATTAAAAAGACCCCTCGAACAGTTTAAGGACATGCAGGACACGCTCTAGAGGTAATTTTCGTGCTACATCAGTCTCTTTCGTTGATTTCCTGAGATATCACGTAATAAATAAATCATTCATTTTCTTTACTAGGCAGGTGATGTCTACGCACTTCTATTCTTGTAGACAGTTGTTCGGCCTCCAAGTGCAGAGGTTTGTAGAACAGCATCAAGTTTTCCCTTAAGTGGATCACCCAAGGTTTATCGAACTCAGGGAGGAAGTGGTCAAAGGTATCCCCTCTCAAGCAACCCTGCAATCAAGATACAAGAAGTCTCTTGTGTCCCCAACACACCCAATACACTTAACAAGTGCCGAACAACTGTCTACAAGAATAGAAGTGCGTAGACATCACCTGCCCAGTAAAGAAAATGAATGATTTATTTATTACGTGATATCTCAGGAAATCAACGAAAGAGACTGATGTAGCACGAAAATTACCTCTAGAGCGTGTCCTGCATGTCCTTAAACTGTTCGAGGGGTCTTTTTAATTGGTCCATGACTTCAACTCTTCCCTTATCAAGTTGAATGTTTAGCATAATCTAGTGGAATCTGCACACACGTTTATATCTACATCAGTAACTCATCAATAACACTTAAATTGAGTAAGCAAAAGTGGATGTGTACACCAGAGTAAGACCCTCACTTGAAATTGTAAGGAAACAGTATGTTGTCACATAAATTTTGCTCCGTTTGAAACCTTAGAAGGTTTTCCTCCGTCTCCTCGGGTTTATCCGTTAGCGTCTTTATATGTATTTTATCTGGGTCAATGAACCCAACACTAAAGAGTGACCTTATTTTACATTTCTGGATCTTCATTCTGCATAATAATAGAGTACAAAAGGATATAATGAGGATAATTACATGCAGTGAACTGAATAACTGAAAAATTGAACAACTTATATGTAGACAATGAATTCAACAACATAGATACAATAGCAACTCATGATAGATTTGTCGAGGGCATCGAAAGCATACAACTGGAAGAGTTCTGGAAACTCAACATGGACCTCTTCTTCTCAGACGTAGTAGTCATGTTGTACTTTCCCCACGATCACTATTCTCCTCCTTTGCAGCATTCAAGTACCATTTATGTAAACTCCGCATTTGTGTTGGCAGTTGTTGCAACCTCTCTTGGGTGACCAACGGCATCCCTGGGACATATTGAGGGACTACATCAGCCTTGGGTAACTTGTCGTCCTGCGAACCTAGCAATTCCTCAATAGTCACATTCATAGCGGTCGCAAGCTTCGTAGCTTCTTCCATATCCTGCTGGGGAATGTCATAGGATACCACCCTGAGGGGTGGGATCGATTTTTTGGCCTATTTCTTGAGCTGGGGGACGTCCTTTATTTTCCCGGTTGCACTTTGACTTGATGATTTGCTCCCGCTTGCACTTTTACTTGATTTTCTCTTCTTCAGTTCCTTTTGAAGCGTGTGTAGATAGTCATCTGGCTTATGGTGCAAGTCATATTGCGATTATGTGTTCAGAAAACCAAGTGCATATGCTTTTTGCTTCTCGGTGTATACCAGGGCAGGCTGAGGTTTCTTCTTTTGAAGTTGTGCAACACATTCGGCCTTTGCGATCGTTATGGTTTCCTCTTCAGTATGATTGTAAGGTCTGGTGGGAAGATTCTTATGAGGTACTCTTGGGAGGGGCGACATTTGTCGTTTTGGGCTGCTGCGTCGTTTAGTACTCATCGACGGAGCACGCTTCCGCTTATTGTCCTTAGCGGGCGGCAAAGATGGCTGACCCTGCGGCAGAGATCGAGATGGACTCGAGCTGTGGTGGTCATAGTCATGGGGTGGGCTTCTTGGAGGTGATGGAGGTGAAGGTGACATGCGACGAATCGGAGGCGGTGTTGGCCATGGCGCTGATCCTGGAAGCTTGATGTTGTTCTTGTCCCATAGAATCATACCACCCAATACTTCTCCGAGTGTCCTCTCCCCTTCAGGTCCAGGAATGTCAAGCTCCATTGAGTCCGACCCTGTTGAGATTTCATCCACCCCGAATTTAGCATAGCCAGCTAGAATCTCACGGCCATGCCAGCGTGCATCAGGTGGACAAGGTAAAGCACATCCGACCGCCACCTTGATGGATAGATTCTTCACCTTCTAATGTATCTCACAAGATGTTTGCTCCTTGATTCCATCCACGGGGTAGCCGAGACCACCATCTACCATCTGTGCATCATTACACGGGACCTCTGATTCAGCCATGCTGCTTCTCCGTTGAGATGGGACGGCGGTAATATCCAGTGTAGGATCTTGCAGGCGCGCTACTCCTCGAAGTTCGGCAATTTGTTGCCGATGAAATCGAAGTGTTCCTAGCAACTCGTTGAACCTGTCTCCATCCTCCTCCTGTCGCCGCCTCTTTTCTCTCTCTCGACTCCTATAACTATCTCTGTCTTTGGGAAACCCCATCTCCCATGTATAAAAAGGGCCAAGGCCTCGTACTCGTCCTCCATGTTCTTTATTCCCGAGGACCTTTGTCATCAAGTCATTCTCTCTATCGGGATAGAACTTTGTTGTCCCCTCTTTAATTTCCTTCACCACTCTCTGCCATGTCTCCCGGGGTATCCTAATCCCGTCACTGCAAATAAGGTCCCCTGTATGTTCATCATACTCACTCCCATGCCCAAGGAACCAATTTCTTGTCCTCAAATCCCATTCTTCGTGTACTGGTTCTGGAGTGACCCCTTTAGCGAGCAGCTCATTCTCTTTAGCATCCCACTTTGGCATGGCAGTCGCGTAGCCCCTTGCCCCAGGTGATGGTGATATTTCTTCTTCGTGCCATTTAACTTGTTTTTTTCCGACTTTTCCTTAGCAGCTTCTGACTCCTTGTACTTCACAAATGCATCCCAGTTAGCCTGCTGCTTCGTTAGATTGGCTTCGAATTTAGGAGGAGTCTTCTTCTTCTGATACTTTTGCCATAATGATTTCTTTCAGTTCTTGAATAGTTCGGCCATCTTCGTAAGAGTCCACTTCTTGAATTTCTTCCTCAATGCAGCTGTGCCGGGATAATCCTCAAATTCTGGCAGGGTGAAATGTGTCATGAGGTCATTCCAAAGACCTGCTCTGTACCTGTTGGCGACGTACTCACCCTCTCCCGCCCCTTTTTTCCTATTCCACTCTCGAACGTTGATCGGGATGCGATCCCTAACCATAACTCCGCATTGTTGTACAAATACACTTTTAGCCTTTTCGGGTTCCAATAGTTCACCCCGTGGTGATACCCGCGTAATTGTATAACGCGTAGATGCGTCCAACTTTTTGGCCGGGCCTCGTTTGGAATATTTTTGGCTCGATGTGGAGGCCTAAGAGAAGAAACATTCGTCAATTTTTATATATATAACTCAATTAATGCATCTACTCATCACCAGACTTCATATATATACCTCGCCGGACTTAGTTAAGGGTCCACTGGAGGCGTCAGCTTCTCCATCATCGGAGCCGTCGACTTCTCCATCATCGGATCCATCGGCTTCTCCCTGGTCATTTCGGTCGACCTCCTCACCCTCACTGGAGGGGTTAAGATACATCGACGGAGATTCGGGGTGGATGAACATGGGGGGCGCCATTGATCATATTCTCGAGAATTTTTCTTGTTCCAGGTATATGCGGATTGGACTAGGTGGATCCATAGTTTTCTGCAAAAATGCACACAATATAAAATAATACTAAATAATAATATGTACACCTAATTTGCTACAATAAAACTAAACAATAGCACCACCACTCTAACCCTAAGTCCGGGGCCCGCGAGCACCGCCCTAACCCTAACCCTAAGTATGGTCGCCCGCGAGCACCACCACCTTAACCCTATCTCTAGGGGGCGCGAGCACTACCACCCTATCCCTATCTCTAGGGGGCTCGTGAGCACCACCACCCTAACCCTTAGTCCGGTCGCCCGCGAGCACCACCACCCTAACCCTATCTTTGGGGGTCCGCGAGCACCACCACCCTAACCTTAAGTCCGGGTGGCCCGCAAGAACCACCACTCTAACCCTAAGTCCCGGGGCCCGCGAGCAACACCACCCTAACCCTAAGTCCGGGCGGCCCACGAGCACCACCACCCTAACCCTAAGTCCGGGCGGCCCTTGAGCACCACCACCCTAACCCTAACTCCGGGGGGCCGCGAGCACCACCACTCTAACCCTAAGTCTGGGGGGCCGCGAACACCACCACCCGGCCCGCGAGCACCATCACCGTAACTCTAAGTCCGGGCGGCCCGCAAGCACCACCACCCTAACCCTAAGTCCGGGGGCCCGCGAGCACCACCACCCCAACCCTATCTCCGGCTAGCCCGCGAGAATAACATATATCTATTATACTATATCTATTAATAACATATATACTATACTCCATATATATACCATATACTATATCTATTATATTACAATATTCTATATCTAAAAGATACAAGAAATAAAAAAACATATATATATACTATATCTATTCTATTACTATACACAAACATATATATATATACTATATCTATATACTAGTAATAATTATTAACATATAAAAAAGATACACGAAATAAAAAACATATATACAATATACTATATCTATATACTATATTACTATACACAAAAATATATATACTAGTAATAATTATTAACAATAAAAAAATACAAGATGAAATTAAAAAAAAGTGGCCAGGCCAGGGGGTGCCGCTCGGGCTCGCCGGGGCCCGCGGGAACGGAGAGAGGCAGGGCGGTCGGGGGGCGCCACCCGGGCTCGCTGGGGCCGGGGACGGAGGAGGCGCGGCGCATGGAGGGGGAGGGAGTTACCTCTGGCGGGGCATACGTGCGCGACGTCTGGAGAGGCGCAGCGCAGCGGGGCGACTACGTAGATGGCCGGAGAGACAGCGAGGCGGTCCAAATTTTGGTAGCCTGCCGGCATCGATGTCGTCGTCCTCACGCGCGTCCTTTTGCAGAGTGTGGAGATGGATATTGGGGGAGCGAAGCGACGCGTATTTAAGAGGATGAACCTTTAGTCCCGATCTATGGCTCGCACCGGGAGTGAAGGGTCTTTAGTCCCGGGGCGAGCCACGAACCGGGACTAAAGGTATGACCTTTAGTCCTGGCCCGTGGCTTGCCCCGAGACTAAAGGCTTTTCGGCACCGCCCACGGGGTGCGCGCCAACAACACCCTTTAGTCTCGGGCCATGCCACAACCTGGGACTAAAGGCCCTTTTTTTTAAATTTTTTGACTACAAACTCCGTTTCCCTCCTTATTGCATACTATTTTATTAAATAAACTATTATATATCAATATTATTAAATCTGATAAAGTTTACAATATTTTAGTGTTTAGGGTTTCGGGTTTAGGGTTTATGGTTTCGGGTTTTGGGTTTAGGGTTTCAGGTTTCGGGTTTAGGGTTTAGGGTTTCGGGTTTAGGGTTTAGGGTTTCGGGTTAGGGTTTAGGGTTTTGGGTTTAGAGTTTTGGGTTTCGTATTTAGGGTTTAGGGTTAGGTTTTTGGGTTTAGGGTTTAGAGTTTTGGGTTTAGGGGTTAGGGTTAGGGTTTTGGGTTTTGTGTTTAACTATTATATTTTGGGGGCCTTTAATCCCAGTTCCCTCCGCTTCCTGCCATATTTTCCTGCCTTTTCTACCAGTTCCCTCTGCTTCCGGCCATATTTTCCCGCCTTTCCCGGTAGTTCCCTCTGCTTCCCGCTATATTTTCCCGCCTTTCACGCCAGTTCCCTCCCCTTCCCGCCATATTTTCCTGCCTTGTCCCTCTATATCTAGGCCGGCCACCATGGCCATCCACACATCCAAATCTTCCCCTCTCACAACAATGGGCACCGCATACTGGGCTATTCTGACCCTCGAGGAGACTGAGGCATTGTGGGCCTCCAGCTACCCATGCCCGCCAGGCTACCGGCTGCCCACCGACTAGATGCTGAGCGCTAGAGGAGTTCCTGTCCCTCCTGTGCCTCAAGGTTGCGCCCGCTAGGCTGCCGTCACAAACCACTTCTACCTCGAGCTAACGCCGAAGCAGCGGATGGATCCCCATTGGGATCCCGACAACTACGACAACTGGAATGCCTTCTTTGCTAACCGGCAGGAAAGGGAGCTCGCCAGGTACGAGGGTGACGGCCCACCCCATTGAACCACAACGAGGTTGGTCGCTGCCTGTGGTGGGCAAGCCGGACTATCGTCGGTGTGATGCGCTACATCGCCCAGGGAGATCATCCTCGCCTGCGGTGCCCGCACTGTGACCCTCCACAGAGCCACAAGAAGGGTGGGGATGGTGAAGGTCACGGGCTACGCGGCATCATCATCCAGCAGCCCCCTCCCTCGCGCGTCGTGAATCCGAGGCCAGAGTGGTAGGTACCCCTGGAATATGCCATGGATGAACTTAGGATCCGGCTGCATGCGCCTAGCGACGACGACGACAACGATGATGACAAAGACGAAGACGACCCTGAAGCTGTGTACTATAGGGCTAGATATGAGCATAACTAAAGGGGGCCTTTAGTCCCGATTTCTTAGTCCCAATTTTTTAATAATAATAAATGTCTTGAGTGTTAGTCCTGGTTTGTGGCTGGACTGGCGGGACTAAAGGGGGGACTTTAGTCCCAATTCCATAGTCCCAGTTAGAAACCGGGACTAATGGATCGTTTCCTACTAGTGTTGGTATATCGACAACTTTCCTGAACTATGAATATGTTGTTCTATTCTTGTGCCGAGGAGCTAACTAATTTCACATATTAGTGAGTACATCTATGGCCAACTTGTTGGAGATGCCAGAGGACTGGGCTCCGGTGGCATCTCCCTCAAGTTGGTCGTAGTGTTGTCCCTACTCTTGTAGTTCATAACTTCTCTATCTAGATCAATATGTCGGGGAGATAACTAATTTCACATATTAGGGAGTGCCTCTATGGCCAGCTTTAGAGAGATGCCTGAGGACTGGATCCTTAGGCATCTCCCTGAAGCTGGCTGTAGTGTGTTGTCCCTGCTCTTTCACACCATCTTGTTTGCAGTTGATAACTTCACAGGGATGCCTATTTATAGATTAAAACAACACAACATAGTGTCGACACTCACGACATAATGTCGACACTCACCCCTGTCATAGTGTCGACACTCACCCCTTAAGTCCTGGTTGGTTTCTTCAACCGGGACTAAAGATGAATCTTTAGTCCAAGTTGGAAACACCAACCGGGGCTAAACATATTTCCTGCCATGTTTTCCCGCCTCGTTTTCCCGCCATGTTTTCCGACCATGTTTTCCACCATGTTTTCCCGCCATGTTTTCCCGCCACGTTTTCCCGCCCTTTCCCTCTATATATAGGTCGGCGACCGTCATGAAGACCACACATCCACACATTCCCTAGATTTATGTCTCAAATAAAAGGTTTAATACATTACATAGATTTATGTCTCAAATAAAAGGTTTAATACATTATTACACATCACCAACATCTAGTGTTGTGGTTTTCTTCTGCACCGTAGCCATGGAGAATCTTTATCATTTAACAGGATGCTTGGGTCAGTTTTCACTTTGAATGGCGGAATTTCATGAAACTTATTGTAATCTTCTGACATGTCTGTCTTGTCATCCACTCCCATGATGTTTCTTTTCCCTGAAAGAACTATGTGGCGCTTTGGCTCATTGTATTCTATATTCTTTTGCTTATCTTTCCTTTTTCTCGGTTTGGTAGAAATGTGCTTCACATAGAAAACCTGAGCCACATTGTTGGCTAGGACGAATGGTTCATCTATGTATGCAAGATTGTCGAGATCCACTATTGCCATGCCGTACTTTTGGTCTACATGTACCCCTCCTCCTCTCGGCTTGACCCATTTGCACCGAAACAAAGGGACCTTAAAAGTAGGTCCATAGTCAAGTTCCCATATCTCCTCTATGTACCCATATTATGTGTCCTTCTACCCATTGTCATCTATTGCATCAAAGTGGACACCACTGTACCCTTGGAAAGTACATATAGCCGAAGATGGTAACCTGGCCAACGAGTACAACTGATCTCCAATAGTGGTCTTATTAATGAGATGTGTCTGCAACCAACTTCCGAAATTCTTCTCGTCTTCCCCTTTAATCAAGGAGTCAGGCTTCCCCGAGTTTTCGGAACATAGAATATTCTTGTGTTTCTTGATATACGGAGCCACCGCAGTGGAATTGTGTAGAACTGTGTAGTGTGCTTGAGTGAAAGAATGCCCGTCCCTACATACCATTGATTTCCTTCCTAGTGTGCCTTTTCTAGTCAGCCTCCCCTCAAACCGAGATTCAGGAACACCAATCGGCTTAAGGTCAGGCAGAATGTCAACACAAAACTCAATGACCTCCTCTGTTCCATAGCCCTCTGAGATGCTTCCTTCTAGCCTAGCACGGTTATGAACATATTTCTTTAAGAATCCCATGAACCTCTCGAAGGGGACCATATTGTGTAGAAACACGGGACCGAGAATTCTAATCTCTTCGACTAGGTGAACTAGGAGGTGCATCATAATATTGAAGAAGGATGGCGGGAACAACAACTCGAAGCTAACCAGACATTGGACCACATCAATTTGTAACCCTGATAGACTTTTTTGATCGATTACCTTCTGAGAAATTGCATTGAGGAATGGACATACCTTCACAATGGCTAGTCAAACATTTTCTGGTAGAATTCCCCTCAATGCAACTGGACGCAATTGCGTCATAAGCACGTGGCAGTCATGAGACTTTAGGTTTTGAAATTTTTTCTCTTTCATATTTACTATTCCCTTTATATTCAACGAGAAGCCAAATGGGACCTTGATACTGAAAAGGACTTCAAAAAAGATTTCCTTCTCTTCTTTGGTAAGAGCCTAGCTGGCAAGCCCTTGAAACTGCCCTGGATGCTTGTCGTCTTGTCCATTATGATGTTGATGGTCCTCCCGTGTTGCCTGAGTATCTTTTGACTTCCCTTACAAGCCCAAGAAGCCTAGAATATTCACGCAAAGATTCTTCATCAGGTGCATCACATCGATTGCAGAGTGGACCTCGTGCACTTTCCAATAGAGTAGCTCCCAAAATATAGATTTATTCTTCCACATGGGTGCGTCTCCGTCGGCATCTTTCGGAACAGGTTGTCCTCCGGGACCCTTTCCAAAGATTACATCCAAATCCTTGACCGTACCAAATACATCAGCACTAGTACGTTGGACAGGCTTCGCCCGGGTTTCTCCCTTGCCATTGAAATGCTTGGCTTTCTTCCTTAAGGGATGACTTGGTAGAAGAAAACAACGATTGTATGGGTACATATTTTTCCTACATTTATCGAGATATATATTTTCAGTCTCATCTAAACAGTGCGTGCATGCATTGTATCCTTTGTTCGTCTGTCCTGAAATGTTACTAAGAGCAGGCCAATCATTGATGGTTATAAACAACAACACTTGTAGGTCAAAATTCCTGCCGTTTGTGCTCATCCCACACACGTACACCTGGTTTGGCCCACAACTGTAAAAGTTCATCAACTAATGGCCTTTGGTACACATCAATGTCGTTGCCGGGTTGCTTCGAGCCTTGGATGAGCACTGACATCATAATGAACTTCTGCTTCATGCACACCCAAGGAGGAAGGTTATACATACATAGAGTCACGGGCCAGGTGCTGTGGCTGCAGTTCTGCTCCCCAAAAATATTCATGCCATCGGCACTTAGACCAAACCATAAGTTCCTTACATCACCAGCCAAGTCCGGGAAGTCCCTCTTGATTTTTCTCCACTAGCGACCATCAACAGGGTGTCTCAACTTCCCGTCTTTCTTACGGTCTTCCATGTGCCATCGCAAAAACTTTGCATGCTCTTTGTTTCTGAACAAACGTTTCAACCGTGGTATTATAGGAGCATACCACATCACCTTGGCAGAAACCCTCTTCCTGGGTGGCTCGTCCGCAACATCGCTAGGGTCATCTTTTCTGATCTCATACCGCAATGCAGTGCAGACCGGGCATTTATCCATATTCTCGTACTTCTCACCGCGGTAGAGGATGCAGTCATTAGGGCATGCATGTATCTTCCGCACGTCTAATCCTAGAGGGCAGACAACCTTCTTTGCTTCGTACGTACTCGAAGACAATTCGTTATTTCTTGGAAGCAGCTTCTTCATTATTACTAGCAACTTTTCAAATCCCGAATCGGTCACACCGGTCTCTGCCTTCCACTTCAGCAATTATAGTGTGCTACCCAGCTTCTTCTGGCCATCTTCACAAGTTGGGTACAACAATTTGTTGTGGTCCTGTAACATCTTATCGAACTGCAACCTCTCCTTTGCTGTGTCGCAGTATCGCTTTGCATCAGAAATGACCCGACCAAGATCATCAGCGGGCTCATCTGGTTCCCTGTCTTCTTGATTATCTTCCATTGTGGTATCGGCGTATTTAGGTAACATAGATCGGTAGTTGGCATCATTGTTCTCTTCTTCATTGCCGTCTTCCATCATAACCCCTCTTTCTCCGTGCTTGGTCCAAACATTATACCCGGACTTGAAACCAGACCGAAGCAGGTGGTTCTAAATGACTCTTGAGGAAGTGTGAGTCTACTCATTCCCACATTCAACACATGGACAACACATAAAACTATCCCGCCGCTTGTTCGCCTCGGCCACAAGGCAAAAAGAACACACACCTTCTCTGTAAGCGTCAGAGCGTCGGTCACCGTACATCCATGGATGACTCATCTGCATCATACAACCATATATATCAAACGCAATCACGATGATAAAATTACTACCGCGCAGTCTAAACAAGAAAATACTTGCTAACATTTTAGGAGACCTGGAAACAAAGATGAGAACACTTAAGTGTGGCTCTGGCACCTCATATCATGTTTTGTCTTGTGTGACCTCAAGTGGCATCGCACTAACATACATTTCACCGAACACCTCTAGTGCATATGAAGAAAAAAATTAGCACAAAGTTATACCCACCACACATAGGAAAAAAACAGGAGAGAGTGGAGGGCTGGGTGCATTATATATGGGGCTAGACTATTCTAGGCCATTGGTCCCGGTTTGTGTCTCAAACCAGGAATAATGGTCCCTTACGGGTCGGGACAAAGGACTTCGGCGTCCTCGGGTCGTCTGGTTCGGACCATTAGTCCCGGCCCCAGCCATGGTCGGGACTAGTGGTCCGAACTAAAAGCCCATTTTCTACCGGTGTAAACTAGTTGCTGCCTTATAATACATCATCTCGAAAACCAAAAACGAATTTCGTTCCCTATATGGCTTAAACTGCTGCCCTATAATCTTTTTGAGCTGCCCTATAATAGGACATCCATTAGAGATGCTCTAAGGAGGAAAGACTAGCTAGCTAGCTCTTCATGTCTTCAGATAATTTATTCCATTGAAATTCTTTAGCTTTGCAACGAAAGATTGGAACAAAGCTTTTAACTAAAAAGGATAGATTTGACATAAGTAATTTAGCACAAGGAGTATATTGGATTTTGGTTGCAAAAATATTTCCTTGAGAAATATGAGACAATTTTAATGCCCCCGAGGTGCTAAGATATGAAATAAGAAGCAAAAGCCACCAAGGTCACGATGACCCTTCAAGTCCCTTGTAGAAGAGGGATCACCACTCAGAACAACATTGGGAGTGATTGCGGGGAGCGCATGGTGGGAGGGAAACTGAAGCGATTCCCGCTCACTCGTGGAGCGCTGAGCCAACATGTTTTTGTTGCTAAATACTGTGAATTTTACATGTCCAAGATGCAGGTAACGAGGGAGCGGAGAAAAATTATCGATAAAAAAAGCGAACCAAGCGCTGATGGAGGAAATATCAACAGCCCATAATTTTTGCCTAATAAACAGCGAACCAAGCGGGATCTAATGTTTCTTCTCTAACTAACTGAACCAGCGACTGTGTCTCTGTAAGGTGCACCATGGCTCCCCTCGTGTGTGTGGCGCGCCTGCATCGACATCCACCGGCCACCTTATCAATGCACCCCGTTGATGAGAAGACGTGCCTACCACGAGTGCTACGTCTCCAAACCTCCTCACGACATAGGACTAATGGAGAGCCGGGCTGACACCTCGTACCAATCTGACCGTAGAGGGAAGCATTGGCTGCGTCACTGCGAGAGAAGTATTCTTCTACCGTATTGGTATCCTCCAATATCTAACCTAAAAATTGCAAATATCCTGCTACTAATGAAATAACATGGTAGATAATAACTAAGCACACAGATTGGATGCTAGCGTGCTATTGGTAAGCAACGAGTTGGCAAATGCAATCTGTTGGGATATATACTATGAAAGTCTGTCCCTGCAATAATAAGTGGTACACACATAGTATAAACATGAGTCCATAGGAGCTCCAGATGCACATCAGCATGACAGAGTCCAAACCGTGTGAGTGGGTCGCAAAACTGTTCTTCAGAAAAACAATGACCGGCATGGTTAGTGATGCGAAATTAGTGACTACTCATCACAGCTTTGCAGCATAGGTACCATCTTCTCATACTAATTCCCCTTGCTTTCATCCGGTTCATGTTTTTTATTAGAATAGTGAAGACATCGGATATGCATGGCCAGACATATGCACAATGAATACATGGGGGAAATAATTTATCTCATTCTGCAATGTTCTAAATAGTTGAAATATCTGACTTGAATATATAGCATGATGCACAGTACGAGGTAGACAAAATGTGATGATCTGACACAAGTTCAAAGAAGACAGTGTTGCATTGAAAGTTCCATAAAAGATATGCACATACAGGAGTGGAAGACCAGCTAGCTATATCTCTGTGTGTTCAAGTAATTTAGCCTAAGGAATATATTGTATTTTTGTTGCACAAATGTTTCCGTGAGAAAATAAGGGACGACTATAATACCCCAATGAGGCACTATGCCTTGAAAGTACAAGAAGTAAAAGCCACCAAGTTCCCTCTGAATCCCCTATACTAGAAGAGAGATCACCCCTTCATCAGGAGAGCAGGGTGGGAATTGGCATGATCCGACACAAATAAAGCTTACTTCTAGAACTCTGGCACAGGAATATCATCTGTTTCTCCACGGTGGAGATTGGAGAATAACTACGCACAACGAATGGTTGCTAGCTAGCTATCTTATTGACATGCAATCAACTGGCAGATTAAATCGGTAGGGAATATATAGAAGGTTTTGTCTCTATAATAGTGAATGAAGGGTACACACATATAAACATGATCATAGAGGAGCTTGAGATGCACATTATCCTGATAGTCCAAACGGTGTCAGTGGATCAACAAACCATTTGATAACCAGACATGCCCGCTATACGGACTATGTGTACAAACCTCCGGTCCTCTGGCGGGGTGTTGCGTTGGGAGCTGTGCCAACACCTTACGCATATTAGGTTGTAGACAGCGGCATGGCGACCACAGGGATTGGTGGTGACATGGTGAGAGAAACATTCTTACTTCCATGTTGGTATTCTCCAATATCTCAGCTAAACATTGACAATATCATAATACTAATGAATAATTACATGGTGGAGAATACCAAAGCACACATATTGATTGCTAACTTGCTAGATTATTGGCATGAACCAGTTGGCAAAGAAAATCTGTTGGAGGTATATATAGAACTCTTTGTCCCTGCAGTAATAAATGGCAGACATAAGCATGAGCAACGTGGGAGCTCCAGATGCACATGAGCATGGCATAGTCCAAACTCTGTGAGTGAGTCAATAAACTGCTTTCCAGAGAAGACAAATACCGGCATGGTCAGTTATGAAAAATTAGTCACCACTGATCACAACTTTGCGCCATAGGTATCATCCCAAGAGTGAAGACATCAGATAAGTATGGCCAGACATATGCACAATGCATGCGTGGGGAAAACAGTTGATCCCATTCTGCAATGTCCTAAACAATTCAAATATCTTACACGGATGTAACGTGTGATGCATGGTATGAGCTAGACAAAATGTGATGATCCGTCACAAGTCAAAATGAGACTTTATTGCAGTTGAATGTTCCATAGAAGATGTGCACATACAAAAGGGGATTGTTAGAGTATTAGGCATATACGGTTCTTACGGTAGTTTAGATAGAGTTATGATCTGTTTACACAATCCTAACTTGAATTGTACTCCAAGATAATCTCATGTACGCCTATATATACTCGTCCATGAGGCTCAATAATATATCCATCATATTCTGCCAAACTCATACTCTTTCATGGTATCAGCCTAACCGGTCCAAAACCTAGCCGCACGCTTCTGCTACGCCGCCCCTGGGGGACCGATCTACATGATCTTTGCCGGAGGCCGCATAATTTGTCGCAGCGATCGTCCGCCAATCTATGATCCGCTGCCCTGGTGAGTCTTTTCCAATCTCTAGATTATTTTTTCTCTCCACCGGTCACTTGGCCGGTCTTTTTTTGGGTTTACCGATCATAGATTGGATTGAGTCACCCACCGCCGTTGTTATCACCGCGCCTCTACTCCGACCATCGGCGTCGACGATTTACACCGCGCCCGTGCGCCTGCCTCCTCCGCTGCCGCGCCTACCTCGGCAGGTTGTCGCGGCCTGACGGCAGGCTGCCGCGCACCGCGGATGGCTGCTACACCTTCCTTGGAAGGATGTCGCAGCCACCCCCCTCGAATCGTCTTCGTCGTCATCATCCCGGACTTCCACGCCATGGCACATACGACGCACCGTCGTTCTGATCAACCGATCCCGCTCTTGTCTGCGCCAAGCACGTCCCTGAGCACGCGCCTACCACCGATCGAGCTACGGGCTTCCGCTGCGTCGCCGTTCGGGCCGCAGTGTCGCCGCCCTTGGTCAACCAGCTGTTGCCCCGACTCGTGCCCTGCAGCGATGTTGCGCTCCTTCGGGGCGTAGCATTCCTGCACGTGGTCATCATCGCCGTCCCCGCGCACCGACGTACTTGGCTCCACCAAGCCACCTCCCTCAGCGTGGGTCGCCGTCGTTCGCGCATGGTCTTCATCACGCCGCCGGGTTATTCTTCGCCTACATCGAGTACCGCCGCCGCACCAATCTATGCGTCCAACATTACCACTCGAGGCCGCTGTTGGTTTTGCTGCCTTCTACATCTTCATCCCTGCCCTTGCATGCCTGGTATTGGCAACACCGGTGTTTGCCTTCGTCCCTGACGCATCCCCAGGTCTGGCAATCTCAGATTGGCGCCTCGTCTTCGTCGGCCTCGACAAAGTCTTCTTCGGCATCGACACCTTCCTCTACGACTTCCTCGACCGCATCACCGACAAGCTCTTCTTCGCATACTCGATTTTGGCAAAATCAGAGTGTGCGTTCTTCCCTGACATGCGCCTAGTTCGGGAAAAACTAAGGCTCGACGTCTCGGATTGCATCGACTTCGGCATCGACACCCCTCGTCAAGCTATCACGGTCCCACGGCAAGCCTCCACGGACCTTCGGAAAGCCTCTACGGCCCCTCGGCAAGCCTCCGCAGACTAGGAAGGAAATCAATGGTATATCTCCAAAATTCTTCTCGTGTTCCCCTTTAATCAAGGAGTCAGGCTTCCCCGGGTTTTCGGAGCATAGAATATTCTTGTGTTTCTTGATATACGGAGCCACCACAGTGGAATTGTGTAGAACTTTGTAGTATGCTTGAGTGAAAGAATGTCCGTCCCTACATACCATTGATTTCCTTCCTAGTGTGCCTTTTCTAGTCAGCCTCCCCTCAAACCGAGATTCAGGAACACCAATCGGCTTAAGGTCAGGAAGAATGTCAACACAAAAATCAATGACCTCCTCTGTTCCATAGCCCTCTGAGATGCTTCCTTCTAGCCTAACACGGTTATGAACATATTTCTTTAAGACTCCCATGAACCTCTCGAAGGGGACCATATTGTGTAGAAACACGGGACCGAGAATTCTAATCTCTTCGACTAGGTGAACTAGGAGGTGCATCATAATATTGAAGAAGGATGGCGGGAACAACAACTCGAAGCTGACCAGACATTGGACCACATCAATTTGTAACCCTGATAGACTTTCTTGATCGATTACCTTCTGAGAAATTGCATTGAGGAATGGACATACCTTCACAATGGCTAGTCAAACATTTTCTGGTAGAATTCCCCTCAATGCAACTGGAAGTAATTGCGTCATAAGCACGTGGCAGTCATGAGACTTTAGGTTTTGAAATTTTTTCTCTTTCATATTTACTATTCCCTTTATATTCAACGAGAAGCCAAATGGGACCTTGATACTGAAAAGGACTTCAAAAAAGATTTCCTTCTCTTCTTTGGTAAGAGCGTAGCTGGCAAGCCCTTAAAACTGCCCTCGATGCTTGTCGTCTTGTCCATTATGATGTTGATGGTCCTCCCGTGCTGCCTGAGTATATTTTGACTTCCCTTACAAGCCCAAGAAGCCTAGAATATTCACGCAAAGATTCTTCGTCAGGTGCATCACGTCGATTGTAGAGTGGACCTCGTGCACTTTCCAATAGGGTAGCTCCTAAAATATAGATTTCTTCTTCCACATGGGTGCGTGTCCGTCGGCGTCTTTCGGAACAGGTTGTCCTCCAGGACCCTTTCCAAAGATTACATCCAAATCCTTGACCGTACCAAATACATCAGCACTAGTATTTTGGACAGGCTTCGTCCGGGTTTCTTCCTTGCCATTGAAATGCTTGGCTTTCTTCCTTAAGGGATGACTTGGCAGAAGAAAACGACGATTATACGGGTACACATTTTTCCTACATTTATCGAGATATATACTTTCAGTCTCATCTAAACAGTGCGTGCATGCATTGTATCCTTTGTTCGTCTGTCCTGAAATGTTACTAAGAGCAGGCCAATCATTGATGGTTATAAACAACAACGCTTGTAGGTCAAAATTCCTGATGTTTGTGCTCATCCCACACACGTACACCTAGTTTGGTCCACAACTGTAAAAGTTCATCAACTAATGGCCTTTGGTACACATCAATGTCGTTGCCGGGTTGCTTCGGGCCTTGGATGAGCACTGACATCATATTGAATGTGGCATCCCGCAAAACCACTACTAGAAAATCGCATTGTTTTTGTGCATTGCATCATCATGACCGCATGCTCATGTCATCATACCACCTTGCATTTGAGCATCGTCATGTCATCTTGCATTTGTTACATAAAACTATATTCGAAAAAACTTATTTTTTGTTTTCTAAACGCTCCGTCTCTATTTCAAATTAAAATCCGGGTCTCCGAATTTTATTTTGTTTTGTCTTCCAACGGTTTGCAAAAGCCCCTGTTTTAAATAATAAAATATTTTCTTTTATTTTTATGAGGCAGCCCGCCAGGCCTGAAAGCCTAGCCGGCCACCTCCAGACTAAAACCCTAATCTGTTAACACCCGGACCTTTTCCCACCAAAAACCCTACCCTATTTTCCCTACCCAGCCCCTCCACATCACTTCAGCCAATCACCACCTGCCACCTCACCCACTCACCTCACTCACCACTCAGCCGCCGCCACCTGCACACCCACTCAGCCACCTACCCCCCCTGCGTGGGCCCCACCTCCTGGAGCGGACAGCCGCCCCTGGCCGGCCCGCGCGCAGCCAACCGCTCCCAGGCGCACCCCGCACCAACCGCGCACGTCGCGCCAGCCCCACCGCCCCGTCGCTCCTGGCCCACCACCACGTCCCGACCGACAACCGCCCGGCCTCGATCCCCACGCGTCCCACCTCGCGCCCCGCGCCCCGCGCCTGCCCTCTCTCTCTCCCCCGCGTCTTCCTCCCTGGCCGCCGCGCGCCTCGCCGTCGTCGCCTCCCTCTCCTCGCGGCCGCCGCCTCTCCAGCGACTTTCCCGAGCCCCGCCGCCGGCGCGCTTCTTCCTCCGATGCCTCGGGCCCCCTCCTCCCCGACCAACGACCTCCTTCCTCCCCGCCCTCTCACCGAGCTCCGCCTCCACCCCGACGGACGCCGCCGTCCCGCTCGCTCCTCCGCCTCCGCCCTCGCCTCTCACCCCCACCTACCGCGCCGTCTCCCTCTACCCCCGCCAGATCCCCGGCCGCCGAGCGCCCCCGTCGTCCCCGCCGTCCTCTTCCTCTCCGGCTCAACCCGCCGCCGTTCCGCCCCGCTAGGCCCCGCGCTCGCCGCGGTCTCCTCCTCCCCTGCAAGTCCCTGCTCCGGCCGTCGTCTTCGCCGCCACCTCCCTCGCCCGCAGGCACGCCGCCTCCCCCAGGTCGTCCTGCCGTCGTCTTCCCGCGAGGGACGTCGCCCTGCTCCCGCGCCGGCCCGGCTCCTCACCGCCAAGCCTGGACCCCGCCGCCGTCCGGAGTCCCAGCCGCCCATCCGTGCTCCCCGCGGCCGCTCGACCCCGTGACCTCGCGCCGCACGTCTGCAAGTCCGCACTTCGTCGGCCCGCTCCAGCGTTTTTTCCGAGACGTGCCTCTACTGTCCCTGCTCGACCTCGTCTCTGATGCCCTGCAACTCGAGCCCGCTCGAGTCAGCGTCAACGCCCTCCTGGTTGCCTAGTCGCAAAGTGGTCAGGTTGATGTCCGATCAGAATATGGCCATCCTTGCGTGGTGTTTTTGTTCTTCTTGTTTGGTGTGTGCTTGATACCGTGTGTTGTGTTGTGACACGATAAAGTCTGCAGCAAGCCTCTCGAAGCCAAAAAGACCGTCACCAAGATCTTTCGCCCGACCATGTGTGCCCGAGTACAATAACTTCCATCAAGGACTCCGAAGGGGTGCATGCCAAGTTCTGCCAAAGACACAAGTGTCGATTCGAGCCCGTCATTGACCACCGAAGCCGGTACCCGAACATCCTCGTCACGGAAGCGACAAGGCCCCTTCTCGGACCCGAAGACCCCGGGTGCGCCGACACGGTTCCGAGACCCTGAAGACCGGTCCCGGCGAGGCCTCGACAAAGTCTTCTTTGACATCGACACCTTCCTCTACGACTTCCTCGACCGCGTCACCGACAAGCTCTTCTTCACATACTCGATTTTGGCAAAATCAGAGTGTGCGTTCTTCCCTGACATGCGCCTAGTTCGGGAAAAATTATGGCTCAACGGCTTGGATTGCATCGACTTTGGCATTGACATCCCTCGTGAAGCTGTCACGGTCCCATGGCAAGCCTCCACGGACGTTCGGAAAGCCTCTACGGCCCCTCGGCGAGCCTCCGCAGACTCTTGGCAAGCTGTCACGGCCCCACGACGACTGGCTCGATGCGTCTCCATCATTGTCCGCGCGCACTATGCGCATGCGGCTTAACGTGTGGCTACCTCGACATCGTAATCCCCGACCACGACATCGACCACAACGACCCCTCGCAACGGCTACCTGACCTCGGCACTGCCTCAAGCTCTCGACTCCCTCGACATCAGCACAAGGGCTACCACCCCGCCTGAGCATCTCACCAACTTGCTCTACAATCCAAGCTACCACGACGCGATACTGTCCATGACGTTCCCACTCAGACAGCGGGGGGATATTAACCTACTAGATGCTACTTTGGTTTATCTCCAGTCTGATTGTCCGTTCCAGTTGTTGACGACGCTACCTCTACGACTGTGTGGAGTGTTAGACTATTAGGCATATATGGTTGTGATGGTAGTTTAGATAGAGTTAGGATCTGTTTACGTACAATCCTAACTTGACTTGTACTCCAAGATAATCCCCTATACGCCTATATATACTCTCTCATGAGGCTCAATAATATATCTATCATATTCCGCCAAACTCATACTCTTTCAGGGAAGAGTAGATATCTAGATCTCCGTGTGTTCAAGTAATTTAGCCTAAGAGCATCTCCACTCGTCCTCCAATACGGGCATCCCGCGCGGCCTTTTTTTTCCCGTATGGGGGGCACCGTATAGATGAAAAATTTGGGGGGCGCTGGCTACCAGCCGTGCCCCTCATGCAAAAAAATTCAACAAGTTTTTTCATAAAATGAATAAGTTTGTTGTATCAAATCAACAAGTTTTTTTATCTGATCAAACAAGTAATTTAAACTAGTTCAGTATAGCAAAGAAATAATTGAACATTCAAATTTATTACAAGTTCATGAAATTAAACAAACAATTCAAAATGTTCAGTATAGCAAACAAAGGCAAATAAATAAACAAACTAGCTGGCTCTTTTGAGCCTCCACAAATGCTCCACCATATCATCTTGTAATTGGCTATGAGTATTTGTGTCTCGAACTTCCCGTCGCCTAACGAGGAAAATAGCAAATGCAGGTTGTACTTGGTGGTCAATATCTGCAAGAGGACCTTGGCGATAATATATTTCAGTGTCAAACACTAGACTCTCCCGCTCTCTCTTGATGAACATGTTGTGCAAGATCATACATGCAATCATGACCTCCTACATATGATCTTTTTACCAGGTAAGGGCAGGGTACATAACAATGGAAAATCGAGCTTGCAGCATACCAAATAACCTCTCCACATCCTTCCTGCAAGCCTCCTGCTATTGGGCAAACCAAACTTTCTTTTCTCCAGGCACAGGATTTGAGATTGTCTTCACAAATGTTGGCCATCTTAGGTAGATGCCATTTGCCAAGTAGTAGCCCTTGTCATGCTAGTGGCCATTAGTCTCGAACTACACTTGAGGATCTCTTCCTTCAACAAGATTGGCAAACACATTTGAACACTGCAACATGTTGATGTCATTGTGTGATCATGCTATACCAAAGAAAGCATGCCAAATCCATAGATCCTAATCTGCCATAGCCTTAAGAACCACACCACATGCTCCTTTGTGACCTTTGTACATGCCCTGGTGCATGAATGGGCAGTTCTTCCAAGCCCAGTGCATACAGTCAATACTTCCAAGCATTCCTAGAAAACTCCTTGCAGCATTCTGTTCCAAGATCCGAGTTGTGTCTTCTGCATTGGGTGTTCTCAGGTATTTCTTCCCATACACTACCAAAATTGCCTTGCAAAATCTGTACATGCAGTCGATGGCGGTGGACTCCGGCATGCGGAGGTAGTCGTCTTGTGTGTCTTCAGGAATTCCATATGCAAGCATCCGGAGAACAACTGTGCACTTTTGGATTATGGAGAAACCAAGCGTGCCGACGACATCTCTCTTCAGTTTGAAGTAGTTGTCAAACTCTCTCAATTCCTCGATGATCTACATGAAAAGCTTCTAGCACATTCTGAAACGTCGTCGTGCAATGGGTTGTCGGTGAAGTAGTCGGCGTAGACCATGCATTAGCCTTCCATCTTCTGCCTCGGTTTGCTCTTACACCGCCCAGGCTTCGAACCCCCAACAGGCGGCTTCTCATTGGCGTCAACGATCATGCCCAGGAGGGATGTGACGATCATGAGACCTTTCGTATAAACTATGTTAGTATCTAATATGTCGGGCGGGATTTGCAGCTTGACATCTCTTATGTTTTAACATATGGAGGTAGTTCTATGTTTTGGCGTTTCTATTTATCTGTCTCGTTTTCTATAATTTGGAAGCAAATCATATACTATAACATGTGTTACTCATACGGTTCATAGCTTATTTTGTGCGATAAAAGATATGCAATTTATTTTTTTGCGAAATTACACCGATCTATTAATAATCATCAATAGTAGTACAAAGAGTCCTAAAAGTAAGAAAATTACAAATAGGTTATTGGACCACCTAGCGACGACTACAAACACTAGCACGAGCTGAAAGCGCGCCGCCGTCCTCGCCCATCCATCACCGGAGTCGGGCAAAGCTTGTGGTAGCAGAGCTTGTGGTAGTAGACGGACGGGAAGTGACGAGGGTTTAACTCATCAATACCCATAGTTATGGACTTGGGTTTTGGAGAAGGAGGAAGCTCTGGAAGCATCTATCGTCTAGCAAACAAGCACACAGGGACTCAAAGATTTACCCAGGTTCAGGCCTCGTAGAGGTCCCTACTCCTACTTGTCTGCTCGTGGAATTATCAAAGAAATCGAGGATTACAATGGTGCGCAGATCCAATCTGGCGAGGGTTGTGAAACTAGGGTTGCGTGTGTCCTCCTCGCCGCCCCTCCTAGATTTTCTATAGATAGGCTAGGTCTCAGGTAGCAGGTCGAGTCGGTTACAGGTTAGAGTTTTTCCCTTTAAACTTTCTATCTTTAGCTACTTCTTGTTCCGCAAGCAATCGAGAGTCTGTAGGTTACTCGAGTTCTCCGTTTGGGCCTTGGCGACACCATGGGCTTCCGCTATATTCAGGCCGTATATACTAGCTCGAGTACCTGCAGGGTATACCCATATCAGTAGCCCCTGAGTGTCTAGTGGAATCACAGATTCGACTAGGGACTTTATGACGCCTTTCGAGTGCATGAGTGAGTATATTTTCGACTGCTCTATTTATGTCATGGGGATTGTTGATGTGTGTGCCTGATTTAACCGATGTATCGGTATCAGTTAACTACCTTAGGGTAAAACAACACAATCTACTCGAACTTGAGTCCCCGGACTCGAATTCAGAAAAGTGCTGGTGTAATTCGACTCAAGCCGCGGAGGTCTTACAGGAGTCAAATTCCAGTATATGGGTGTGAGCACTCGACGTGTCCGTCAAGGCATGTTCATCGTACCTATAGGTACGGATATATTTCTGGTACTGCGCAGCGAATGCGTTGCCAGGCCTTATTCAGGTCTTACCTTCACGCCGCAAGCGCGACATCTGAATTCGGTCATCGCAGAGATGATTCGGGTGACCTAGGAGACGTAGTCTCTTTGTAGGGAAAAATCATGAGGCGGTGTCGCCATAAGCCGAGTGTGGAAGTTATCGACACATAGTACGATGTACAAATAATCATAGGGTGCGCGACCAGCGCTCCCTATGGGAGTAGCCGCCGAGTGCCTGGTTGAGTCGAAGACTCAGGCAGGGACTAAAGAACTTTTGCGACTGCTGTCGTCTTTTGTTTGCTTGTTTCAGTCGAATTTATTTCCGGCGCTCCCTATGGGAGTAACCCATGTCCATAATCGAATCGCGGATTCGAGAGATTGGGTATGCTTTGAATGTCCATGTTCCTGCAGAAGAGAAAAAATTGTAGGGTGCACGACCAGCGCTCCCTATGGGAGTAGCCCCCGAGTGCTTGGTGGAGTCGAAGACTCGAGCAAGGACTAAAGTAGTCGAAGTCTTCTGCTACTCAATTTTGGATGACATCAGTGCTGACGATGTGATGATCTTAGTTGCCCACGTGAGCCGGTTTGACGGGACGTGCCGAGCGGTGGCTCCCATATTCTGACCCTGACTTGACCGGGCGTGCGTAATCTTTATTTTAACTGCGCCTCCTTGATTTCCATGCGTAATGGGGGTAGTGGGGGATGGTTCACGCTGTGGGTCCTCCATGTGGTGATCACGATGGTTGCCACGCGTCTGATAGGGTTTTTGCTGGCCGTTGGATTACATCTTCCAGGGGGTTAAGTAGCAGTGCTGTGACGGTAATTTTTCCCATCTGCTATTTTCTCTGCCTTTGCCTCCGTCGCCATTGCTGCTTCTCCTCTGCTACCTAGAGTTCATATTTCTCGCGGCACTGGACTAGCTCCGCGTATTCCCTAATTACTTCCTCCGGTCGCATCGCCACCGTAGGATGGTGATGAAGAAGGGAGGTGTTGCGGCTGAATCCCCTGCTGCCACTATTGCTGCCAAGAAGAAGGGTAGCTCCGCCGCTGCAGGCACCAGCGCCGCCGTTGCCGGGAAGAAGAAGGGCGCGGGCACTCGCGTCACCAATGGCGCGTGGCGCGCGTCCACTATCAAGTCTTTTGAGCTCCGTCTCCTACGCCAAGACGGAGTTCTATCTTCCGCAGCCGCTGACTCGCGTGTCCCCGATGGTGAGGTAACCCCTTGTCCTCCTGCCGGTTTTTGGGTGATGTTCCTAGCGTTCATCATCCGCGGTATCTCGCTGCCCCTACATCCTTTCTTCAGGGGCCTTCTTTGTTTCTATGGGCTCCAACTGCATCAGCTGTCCCCCAACTCCATTCTCCATGTAGCTTGCTACATTACTCTTTGCGAGTGCTGGCTCGGAATTGAGCCGCACTTCGATCTCTTTAAACGTCTCTTCAAGCTAAAGCGCCAGTTGGCGTCTGGCTTCGTAGTCTACGATGTAGGAGGCTGTGGTATCCACGTCGACTCCTCCATCACGTATTTCGACATCAAACTCGTGGCGTCCGTCCAAGGGTGGAGGGACAACTGGTTCTACATCCGCGACCAGAAGGCCGACGGAGACCACTTCGGACTCGCGCCCTTTTATGCCACGACGCCGTGCAAGAGGAGGCGCTCCGGGAAGAACGTAGTGATGCCCGACGAGTCCGTGGAGACAGATGTGTTGTACGAGCGCGTCTGTGACCTCGAGAGTCGCATGGGTAAAGAAGAGGGAGGTTGCGCCCTCATTCGCACATGGCTGCGCCGCCGTGTCCACCCCCTGCAGGCCAGAGTCCACCCTATGTTTCAGTGGGCTGGCGCGGATGATGTCACTCGCGTATCTGCAGATGGCATTTCCGCGAGTGAGGTTGATAAAAGGGCGACTGGTCACCAAGTACACCGCCAAGGATGTGCTCCCCAATGATCCAGTCGTACCTCCATTCGATGCTGCTAATCCTCCTCCTGAGGTACGTTTGTGCTAAGAAGTAGCTTTGTTTGTCGAATGCTTCTTTTCTGTTTTTCTGGACTTGTGCTAAATTGTTTTCTGTATGCAGGATTGGGGGGTGTCACCCTGTATGCCCCCTCTCCCTGAGGGGGTTATTCCTCGTGAAGCCTTGGAAGAGGACGAGTGGGAGTCGACCGTCCCATCTGATGTGGAGGAGTAAGCCCCCCCCCAAGTCGAGTAGTCCGGACACTTGCAAGCGTTCGCGCAGCAAGGATTCAGATGCGTCATCTCCTTCGACTCCATAAGGTGCAACTGCTGGTGCAGAGTCACCGATATCTGCCGTTCTTGTGAGTGATGTGGCACCATCTTCCCGCAAGAAGATGTGGCTGCCGAAGGAGTCGTCGTCGGAGTCGCGGGAGCAAACCTTCGATTTTGATAATTTTGATTGGTAAGTATATGAGTCTTCTTTTTGGTTCTTCGCTGGAGTTGCATTCTCTTGATGTTGGTTTTGTTCTGCAGCCAGCCGGCGTCGTCATCTTCTGGCGACATCCAAATTTTCAAAGAATCTGGAGTCGCAACCTCAAAGGACAAGAAAGTGGCTGAGCGCACTCCTTCTCCATTGGCGGCCCACTCCGGCCATAATTCATCAAGTTCTCCGCACGATGTGGAGCACCAGATGGTTATCCAGACGACTACGCATCAATCGACTTCGGAGTCATTGGAGGATCATGTATGTGTAACGTTGTTTCTTCTGATTTTTGTAGTCGAATGTATCATCTCCTATCATCTGTTGATCCTTTTGTTGTTTCTTCTGTCGCAACTTATTCTGAAGGAAGCCGCTCGCTTGGCGGAGTAGGTGCTTGCGATGGGTCGCCAGCATGCAATGCTGGACAATCGCCATCGCGTAATTGATATATTCGACTGCATGCATGCAAGTGTTTTCCTTCTTCTCCTTCCTCCTTATGATATATTCGACTGATAGTCTATCTTTGTTTGTTTCATAGCTGAGCATAATGCACTCCTTCGCGACGCTGCTTCCCTCGAAAAGGCGCTTGCCGCGGCGGTGAAGAGTCGCGATGAGGCAGTCACAGCGCGTGACGAATCGCGGAAACGCGAAGAGGATCTGCGCGCCTCTATCGTAGCTAGGGAGAAGTTGTTCGAAGAACAACTTTTCTTGATTGCCAAGGCTCTCTCAGCTATTCCCTTGTCCGTATTTTCACCGTTTCTCTTCTTTCGAATTTGTTGTTGTGCTGACATTTGTGCCGATGCTTGATTCTTCTGTAGATGCCAGTAGTCTGAGCTTCGACGCCCAGGCACTTCGTCGTGATGATGTCCTGGCGGGTGCCATCTCGGCAGTCCAAGATCGCAGTGATGCCGTTCAGGGGACACTCACCAAGGCCAAGGGCGTGCTCATTCTCCTCCGTAAGGAGCTGGCGCCCAAGGCTGAGCTAATCGAAAATATGGATGATCTGGTGGAGTCCCTTGCTGGAGGCATTCTTGCGGGCTTCAAGAACTCCCTCCGTGCGGCTGGCACCTCGATGTCACTCGCGATGGTGCAAGCCCATGGAGTCGAGGTTGATCCTGCTGCGATCTCCAAGGCAATGCCTGTCAACGCGGATGGCCAACAGGTAGTCTTTGCTCCTTTCGCAGCTGCCTGTGGCAAGTACGGGCCGAAGCTGATCAATACAGTTGCAAAGTACTCTGAGGAACTGCAGCGAGCCAAGAAGGCCGCAAAGGCTGCGGCGTCAGGGGCCGACGGGAAGTCTGTGGCGTCTGATACTGCCACAGACTCGATGAGGCCCCCAAAACCAAAGTCCAAGTCAAAGAAGCCAGTTGCTCCTCAGTAGTCATGTCTTGTAATAGTTAAATAGCCTGTCTTTTGTCTAGAACATGTCTTTGGCGAGTGTATCTGTTGATAATTTATTATGCTTGAATGCACTCGAGTCTTTTGTCTATACATCGCCTTAGTCTTCTTATTGTCTCTTACTTGGATTGTGATAGGGCACATCGAGTGGTCCTTCGAGTGAACCTCGGAATATGCCATCTGCTGATGATACTTTGGCACAGTCGCGCTCAAGGGTGGATGAACTGTCTCTGCTCTCGCGACCCCCGGGACCGCGTGAAGCAGTTGGAGCACGAACTGCCTGTGGTTCGTGGTAACGCGGATGTATGGAAGTCGAGGGCGGAGAAGGCCGTCGCCCGAGAGCAATATCTGCTAGAGGAGGTGACGCAGTTGGGCGACCAATTCAAGTGTTAGCTTCCTTCTTCCTTATCCTTTTCTTGTAGTCACTCGCAGTAGTTTGTTGTCTTCATACTTTTGCCTTTGCTTGGTATAGTTGTCAGTGCACGCCATCCGCAAGATGAGAAGGACAGGATTGTCATCCGCATGAATGATCTGACCCAAGAGCAGCTTCAGGAGAGTGGATACTTCTGGGTGGATCATGATCGTGCAATCACACTTGCAACCCTGCAGGATCGTGCTTCGCGAGTGCTTCACTTCCTGAAGACGTGGCAATCGTGCTTGAAGAATATTTATCAGACGATGTTCCCGCTGGACGTCGTTCCATCGAGCCTGCTGGCCCTTCTTGCCAAATTCCAGGACTTGAGTGCAGTCTGCGAGTGTGTACGACAACAGTTAGTGGCTGGTGCCAACGCTTCTCTATCGCTGGTGCGACTGCACATGCCTAATGTGGATGTTGCAGCAATTGCGTCCGGACCGCCAGCGCCGCCAGCAGGTTCGACTTGCAACATGGTTTCTCACTACTAGGCGGTGGATCGCCCAACGGAGGAAATCATCGACTTCTTCGAGGAGCGGACAAACGTGCTTTTGTTGCAACAGTAGTTTAGTTTGTGTCCTGCACATAGTTGCACCAGTGTTGTAAAAGTTCATGTACATATGCTGTATATAATTGATTAATATTGAAATGTAAGGAGCTTGCTAGCTAGTATGTTTTTGCGAGTGCGTTGCACTATGTGATTCCTTTTCGTTAGCCTGACTTGTGTTTATCTCAGCACCTTGCCAACCTGTCAGGTGCGTTGCAACTGGGTTGGTGTTTTTCAAGGGTTTCGATTAGTACATCAGCTACTCAGGATATCGCGTTAGTTCGTAGAACAGATGTGTATAGGGTGGCGCAACGCCCGAGTGGATAATTTGCAAAAATAGAAGGAACACAGAGTTTTGGGGCACTTAGCTTTATTTATTCGCAGGATAGTACGGGGTACAATGTGTGACTAAGTAGTCTTGGCTGAGTACCCTTATTTGCAATATAAAAATAAAAGACGACTAAGGGTAAAAGCGCCGCAGCTGTGCGACGTTCCAGGGGTTGGAGTACGCGACTCCTGTCTCGAGATCCTTAAGGCGATAGGCGCCGCCTAGGATTACTTTTGTAATCACGTATGGTCCCTCCCAGGGGGACTCGAGCTTGAGATGCCCGTGCTGTTTCAGTCGTAGGACCAGGTCTCCTTCGACGAAGGACCTAGGGCATAGCCTTCTGCTGTGGTAGTTGCGCAGGTTCTGCTGGTAGATCGTTGATATTTCCGCGGCGATTTCCCGTGCCTCGTCAAGGAGTTCGACAGAGTCTTCGAGTGCAAGAGTTGACTCCTGCTCGCTGTAAGCGACCACTCGCGGTGCTTTGTATCATACCTCTGCAGGTAGCACCGCTTCAGCACCGTGCGCAGGCTCCAGAGTACCGATTGTAGCTCGTCTGGCCAGCATCCTGCGGCTTGTTCGAGTGGCTTGAGGAGTCGCTTCTTGATGCCGCCGCAGACCAGCCCGTTGGCCTTTTCGACCTGACCGTTGGTCTGTGGATGTGCTACGGAGGCATAGCTTATGTTCATTCCCGGATTCTCGCAGAATTCCTGGAACTCGTTGGATGTGAAGTTTGTCCCATTGTTCGTGATGATGTTGTGTGGTACTCCGAAGCGATAGACGATGGACTCGAAGAACTTGACGGCGATGTATCCCGACTGGTTAGTCACTAGCATGGCCTCTATCCACTTGGTGAATTTGTCGATTGCGACTAGGAGGTAGACATAGCCTACTTGTGAGGACTTTGGGAGCTTGCCGACCATGTCGAGTCCCCATTGCGCGAAGGGCGCCCGGTGCGTGTGGCATGTCCGCAAATCAATGGCAAGCGTTGCATTTTTGGACGATGTCCTTGGTGTCACGCATGGTCGTAGGCTAGTAGAATCCAGCTCGTAGAGCTTTTGCGACGAGGGCGCGACTGCCGGTGTGGTGCCTGCAAGTCCCCTCATGGATGTCGAGGAGAAAAACTCTTCCATCAGTGTTTGAGACGCATCGTTGGAGTACTCCTATGATGTTGCGCTTGTATAGTTTGCCACTAATAACGGCGAATGCCTTGGATCGCCACGCAATGTGTCGTGCGTCAGTCGGATCGTCCAACAGCATATTGCTGAGATGGTATGTGATGTATGGTTGAGTCCAAGATGGCTCGATTATCATGATGGTCATCGGTCCTTCGAGGCCTGTGTCAGGCACCAAATCGTCGAGTGCCATTCGCTCATTAGGCGGCACAGCCCCCGCGTCCGTTGTTGCACTTGTTTTCTTCTCTACGGCTTTTGGCTTGATGGAGCGTTTGCAGATGCGCTTGAGAAATACCCCAGGTGGTATGGGGGCGCAGGTAGAGCCAATGTTGGCGATTGCGTCCGCCGCTTCATTGCTTTCGTGGCCTATGTGCTGCAGCTCGCAGCCGTCGAAGTCCCCTTTGAGTGTGTCGTAGAGGTCGCGGTAGGCGATCATATTGTCGTTCAGTGCGTCGCACTCGTGCATTGTCTGGTTGACGACCAGCTTGGAGTCACCGTATATGATTAGCCTCTTGGCGCCGCAGGCTTTTGCCATCCTCATCCCGTGCAGTAGGGCTTCGTATTCAGCTTCATTGTTGGAGGCGGTAAACTGCATTCATAGAATATATTTCAGCTTGTCTCCCTGGGGCGATGTCAGTATGACACCTGCGCCGGCTCCGTCCTTTCGCTTGGATCCGTCAAAGTACATTGTCTAGAGGTAGGACATGTCTGGTTTTTCAGGGAGCTGGTTCTCCATCCAGTGCACAAGGAAGTCAGGGAGGATTTGCGACTTGATTGCGTCGCATTTTTCATATGTAATGTCTCGTGGAGACAGTTCGATTCCCCAAAGCGCAACTCGTCTGGTGGCGTCGGGATTGTTGAGGATATGCCCCAGCAGGGCGTTGTTGACTACCACGATTGGTGTTCCTGGAAGTAGTGGCGCAGTCATCGGGCTATCATGAAGACGCCGTATGCCAGCTTCTGGTAGTGCGGGTACCGCTGCTTTGTTGGTGTGAGTACCTCGTGGACCTTGTTTTCCTCGGCTCGTTCTACCACGAGCACTGTGCTGACCACCTGATTGGTGGCGGAGATGTATAGCAACAGTGGTTCCCTTTCGCGTGGGGTCACCAGTACTAGCGAGGTGGACAGTAGGCGCTTGAGGTCTTCGAATGCTTCTTGTGCCTCGTTGGTCCACTCGATCCTGCCAGCTTTCCAGAGGAGTTGGTAGAAGGGTAGTGCCTTTTCGCCCATTCGACTGATAAATCGACTGAGCGCCGCGATTTGCCCAGCCAGCTGTTGGACACCTCTTATGTTCTTCGGCTTCTCCATGGCCAGTATGGCTTTTATTTTCTTCGGGTTCGCCTCGATCCCTCTCGCGGAGATGAGATACCCGAGTAGTTGCCCAGATGGTACGCCGAATGCACACTTGTCCAGATTGAGCTTGATTCGGCAGCGGTCGAGGTTGGCGAAGGTTTCGCGTAAATCATCGATTAGTGAAGCTTCCTCTTTGGTATTGATCACAATGTCGTCAACATAGACTTGGATGTTGCGACCAAGTTGGTTCTTGAGCCAAGCCTGCATGCACCGCTGGTAGGTGGCTCCCGCGTTTTTTAGCCCGAAGGGCATTGTGTTATAGCAGAACACACCAAAGGGCGTCGTAAACGTCGTTTTCTCTTGATCCTCCTCCTTCATTCGAATCTGGTTGTAGCCTAAGTAGGCGTCGAGGAAGCAGAGGCGCTCACATCCCGCGGTGGAGTCGATGATCTGGTCGATTCGTGGCACCGGGAAGTGGTCCTTCGGGCAGTGCTTATTCAGAGAGGTGAAATACACGCACATCCGTAGGATATCCGTGTCCTTTTTTGGTACTAGCACCATGTTGGCGAGCCAAGTGCTTTCCTTGATCTCGCGTATGAATTTGGCATCGAGGAGTCTGTTGATCTCCATTCCGACTGCCTTTGCTCTTGGTTTAGACAGTCGCCAAATTGTTTGTTTGACTGGCCTTGCGTCTGGGTTGACATTGAGTGCGTGCTTGGCAAATTCCCTGGGAACTCCTAGCATGTCCGAGAGACACCAGGCGAAGATTTCCCAGTGCTCACAGAGGAATTCGACGAGCGCGAGTTCCTATGCGGGACTCAAATTGTTGGCCATGAGGGCCGTCTTGGCGGGATCTGATGGGTGGACCTGAACTTTCTTCGTGTGCACCGATGAGTCGAAGGATAGGTCGGGTGAACTTGGCCGGCTCAGGGGAGGCAGACTGTTGTCTGTCGACTCCTTCAATCTTGCGAGTTCCTCCTGCATACCGAAGGTCTAGGAAATTCTGTTGAACTACCTGTTGCAACTGTCAGACCTCTCGAAGCACCAGTTGGTTGTGATCACGCCGTTATGGCCTGGCATCTTCATCTGTAGATAGGCGTAGTGCAGTACTGCCATGAACCTAGCGAACACGACATGTGTGAGGGCCATTCGACGACTTTGAAGTCGATGCGTTCGCGTCGAAAGTTTTTCGGCGTGCCGAAGATGACATCGAGGTTGATTTTGCCAAGGGGATATACGCCCTTACCTGGGAAGATGCTGTGGAATGTTGTGTCCGAGACGTCTAGGCACGTTAGAGGAATCCTCATTTCTCGCAAGCTACTCGCGAACATAAGGTTAATGCCGCTCCCACCGTCCATGAAGACGCGGCTCATGTCGAAACCTCCAATTTGTGCCTCGAGGACGAGGGGCCAGTGGCCTGGATGAGGTACCTGGCGCGGATGGTCGCGCTTGTCAAAGGTGATGCAGGAGTCACTTCCACTGAGGTACTCAATGATGGATGGTTGTGAGTTTGTCACCAGATTCACTTGGTGAGTGATGGCTTTTTGCACCCGATTAGAGGGGCGGCCCTTTTGGATCATCATGGTACCCATGGCCCGTGGGTATGGCTCGCCTCCGAGGTGCTGGTCCAGCGCAGCCGCGTTTGGCGGTCGTCCAGGTGGTGGTGGCGGTGCTCCATATGCCACAGCGCCTGGGGCGGCTCGGTAGCCCTTGTTGACAGCGTCGCGATTCATCCGAGCCAGACCCTCATGAAGCTTGAGGAACTCGCGGTAGTCCTTGAGGAGGTGGCTGGAATTCTTTTTGCCATCGTGCTTGTCGATGTAGAAGTGCACAGTACATGGCCCGGACAGCTTGTCTTCAATGGATGTTGCGGGTGCCTCATCGCGAGTACGGCGCTGCCATACTTGCGTGGTTTTCTCGGAGTCGCGGTGTCCACCGCTGCGGTAGCCGCTGTTGCAATTGTCGTCGCGTCTGTCAGCGTAGCCGGCTGCGACCATGTTGACGTCGTCGCGGTCATCGTAGATGCGCATTCGACGTTTGCTTCAGCGATCGCGTCTACATTCTAGTTCTGTTTCATCGTCAGAGTGAACGCGATTCTTCACCGAATCTTCTCCATCTGCCCACCGATTCGCGATTTCCACCAGGTGGTCGATGGCTTTGGGCTTCGAGCGGCCCAGCTCCTCCCTGAGCTCTATGCGGCGAACGCCGCCGTTGAATGCGTCGATTGCGCGATTCTCCGAGATATTTTCTACGGAGTTCTTAATGATGGACCACCTCTGGATGTACGAGCGTAGCGACTCGCCCGACCTTTGCTAGCAACATCTCAGCTCTTCGATTGACGCGAGCCTTTTGCAGGTGCCCTTGAAATTGCGCACAAAGCTGTAGACCAGCTCTTCGCAGCTGCGAATGGATACGTGTGGGAGGTTGTTGAGCCACACCCGGGTGGCGCCCTATAGCTGTAGCTGCAGGCATTGCATGGCTGTTCTTCGACTCCTACCGTGGAGCCTGGCAGAGGAGATATGATCCTCCAACCAGATTTTCGGGTCCTGCAGACCGTCAAATTTTGGGTTCTCTGATGGAAGCTTGAATCCCTTATGCATTCGCTTTTGCCTGATAGCCCTGCTGAAGCATCTGGCGCCACAGAGCTCCACATCTTTGTCTTCTAAGTCAGTCGATCGGGAACGTCAGGCCCTTGACTTGTCGATCTTGCGCTGCGTGATATCATCATGCGCGTCGTAGTCGTGATCGTGTCGCCGTGAGCGGCGGCGCCGAGACAGATCGTGACTATCGTCGCTGGATGAGGGCGAGGAGTAATGTTTTGCCAGGGCCTTGCCTTTCTTTAGCTCCGACGCTGGCTCTTTGTCGAGAGCAGCCTCGACTAATCTCAAGCTTGCGATCGTAGATCGGTGCATGGCAGCTCGGGGATCTCTAGCTGGCGGCTGATTGTTGAGGACGTACATGGTGGCCGCCGTTACCGCAGCTTGCGGCGTTTTTGGAAGCACGTTGCCACGCGTATCCACCGTCATGGAGCCGAAGTTTTGGACTTTTGCGGCTTCTACACGCTCTTGTTAGCGATGTACTCGCTACACTTGGAAGAGGATCCTCCGTGGGAGGAGAGCCCAGCTCGCCGGAGGCTTGACTTGTCCGCCGCCTTTTTACGCGCCTCGAGCTGCGCGATTGTTTGCAGTTGGCGCTTGTATTCCTCCTTCAGGAGCCAATGGTAGCCCATTAATAGTTCTTGCGGGGTGCCAAAAGGCAGAGGGTATCCTCGTAGGGCTTCTCGGCAGCGGGCCCACTCGAGGTTGTTGAGCCTGATCACGACGCATTCGCCGGTTGATGGCATGAACCGAGACCAATGACCTGGGTGGGGGGCGTTGCTGGGCCTCCACATGTCGCGGGGCGGGGCTTTGGTCCCTGTTCGTGGCATGAACTGGGACCAATGCCCAGCACCGTCGCTTCGTCGTCCTCGTGTACAAATAGGAGGCCACAGCGCGTCGCTTCGCCATCGCCTTGGCCTCTGCAATCTCTCCACCGCGCCATCGCCTCACCCTGTGCAATCTCTCCACTGCGCCGTCGTCTCGCCTCGCCTTCCTCTCCAATCTCCACCGCGCCGCCATGGAGATGCCCGCGCTGAACTTCTACGAGGCGGTGATGTTCGCGCACTTCGACATCCTCACGCCGTCGGGCGCGATGGTGCCCCATGGATGGCGCATCAGCTATGTGGGTGTGCCGGTGGCTCCGTTCCACGTCCCCGGCAGAGCCGAGATGGAGAGCAAAATCGTGGCACGTCGCCGCCAGATGCCCACGTGGAAGAGGGCGCTGCCCCGGTATGCGGCGGCCAACCCGTACTGGCCGGCGCTGTCAAGAAGGAGCGGAAGGCCAAGATTGGCAACCACATCGTTTACGGGCGCGTGGTGCACCCGGATCTCCGCAGCCGAGAAGGGCGGGAGAGGTTCTGGTCCGTCCCTGGACGGACCAAGTACACCGTCATCGACGCCGCGCGCCGCGAAGAGGAGCTCCGTCTCGCGAACAATGCGGAAATCGTGGAGGTTCCGTCCGAAGACGACGAGGAAGCCGGCGGCTCGGAGGACAGCGGCAGCGGAAGTGAAATTGTCGACTAGGAAGAATTTGTAAAATAGCACCTTTGTTTAGGAAGAATTTGTGGTCGAATTAATGAAATACCTCGATTTAGATCTCTATCTCGACTAATTTGTGGAAGAATTTTTCAAAAATATTAGATCAATTGAATTTATGCCTCGATTTAATTTAGATCTCTGCCCAGGATTGGAACCGTCGAGGGGTTTTTGGTCCCGGTTCGTGGAATGAACCGGGACCAATGCTCCGCAGAGCGCCACGTGTGCGTCGCGGGGGCATTGGTCCCGGTTCATGCCACGAACCAGGACCAATGCTTAGAGATGAACCGGGACCAATGTCTAATGGCATAAACCGGGACCGGTGCCTAGCATTGGTCCCGATTGCGGAACCAAACCGGGTCCAATGGCATTTGGGTGCTGGACCAATGACCATTTTTTTACCAGTGGTACTTAATCAGGTTGCTAGCATTTCTCAATCCTCAACCTCGATCGTGGTCCACGCCCTGGTACGATATGATCGTGCGTCATGGTCCACATTGAAACAGAGGTATACATATTTTTATCCCATTTCTTTCTCCGATACCTTCCATTGTTCATTACAGCCATTCAACATACTTGCTCAAATGAGTTATCATATGTCTTCGAGGCATGATACTTTTACAATCATAATATCCAACTGCAAATCCGTAATAATCACTCCTCCTTTTACCATTATATAAATAATATATATCATTTGCTTCTGCTTCAAAAGAATTCCAAGCTATCGGAAAAGGCAAACATATTAGGGAACTTACGGTTGCTTCCACTCGGTCACGGCACGTAGTCGAAAAACTCCGCTTCGTCCATTTGAAGAGTCTTTTCTAGTACTCTGACACGATTGAGCAAAGAGATGGATTCTATCTTCGCTCTACCCAGCTCCGTCTCTTATAACAACGCAGACAGTCATGGAGAAGCTCCGGATAGAAATGACATCTCCCGATTTGATTCTTCTGCTCTAGCTTAAATTTAGATTAGATTTAGGGCTTGATGGTTTATAAATTGGCATTTATGTACCGAGGGATTTGATTTAGTCATGTTTCTTAGGGTATAAAATGTCTGCCCTATGTTTCCCATGTGAAATCTGTGTTATAATACATCGTAATATGTACTACATCTGTTTCATAATGTAAGCCTTTATAGCAGTTCAAATGGAACCTAAAAAGACTTAAATTTTTGAACCGATATTTTTCTAATGTACACCACGATTATTTTTCTGTAGGTAAATATTCTTTTAGATCAAAATATAAAATATTCACTTCACATAGATCCAAACGATGAGATAATAAAAGTAGTGATTAATGCGGGCAATAAGTATGTATGTGTGCGTACACAATTTTAAAATCTTACGTTTGATTAATATACTTACATAGGTTGGTCTGTATTTTGCTTTATCCATCCATGATCAATACGTACCTGACAATTAGTCAAGCGTCTCAACGACTGAAAATTTTCTCCTCTACATGACATGCATCTATCTATCTCTTTTGCAAGCTGGTAGCCCTACCTCGATCATGTCCTGCTATGTAAACTCTCCATCTAGCTGATGGTCCTCGCTCGATTTGTGCATGTCTTACCATCGTTGATTCTTGTCACGCCTGATCCTGCTAGTAGACGATGTTCTGGCCACCCGCGACAGTGGTGTCTTGCAGGGGAGATGGTGAAGGCCGCTCTGCTCTCAGCGCACCTGGTGCCCGGCTGTGACAGGCTAACTAATCTTGAAGATGCGCGTGAGAAGATGATTCGGTACATGCTGCACGTGTAGCGTCAGGACTCTTTGTACATGTGAATCAACGCATGGCACCTCTGTCCGGCCGGAATCCTTTATTAGGTTTTACGATTAGTTTACCGCGTTTGTGCCGTACCAAAACATATTTGGTTACTGCTATTGTTAGATCTTGTCCTGCTTATGCCATGGGGAGGTGGATTATGGTCCGTATCTGGATCGGAAAGTTGGCGGCGAAGGTGGATCTCAACACCGACGGCTTCATATGTCGGCGAAGACCTGCGCCACCGCCGGAGGATTTGGTGTTGGCGCACAGCCACTCGAGCTATGCAGGAATAGTAGAGAGGAGAGGGAAGAAATTCGAGGATAATAGCGAGGGAGTGTGGGTTGATTGGCCAATTCATATCCACACCAACGGCGCACGGTCGAGGTCGTCGTGCATGGTGGAAGTGCAGCGGGGCTCGGGCAACATCACCTGTCACGTTAACTTTACGACATTGTATATTTTCACTCTGGTCTCCATCTACTATTTCATGTTCACAACCCTCACTATCTTAACGAGTGGCATAAGATTCAAGGTGAGCAGATTTTAATAATATGCATATCTGAATTTGTCAGTATTCCTAACTCTTGTTGTACTTAATTCTACTAGAGAACCTGCAAAAAAAATGTGTCGGGAGATAGATGCATGTAAATCTTGACACAATGCTAGCACAACCAACGTATTAATCATTTTTCTATATATGTCAATGAAGACCTTCCAAAGATAGAGGGAAACAAAAGGAGGACAACTAGCCTCCCGCGACTTTATCACTATTGTGCATAATACTACTTGATCTGGTCTAGAAAATTTTCAGGATGGCATAACGTTTCTGTGCAAATACTATGATTCCCTCTAGACACTCTTTCTAAGCATCGTGTTTATTTCCTATCTTTTGCCACATGATTTTTGGGTGAAATTTTATGTTGTGAAAGTTGCTTCGTATGTTTACGAAAATGCCTCATGAGGTCATCGTATTTAGCAGGAACGAGCTTTTAGTGTCCGCTATATTGATTGACAATTACTAATCAATGTTCCTTCTCAATTCTAGATACAAACTAATTTGCATGAATTCGAAAAGCTGAGCAACGCACGGGCATTCTGCTAGTAACTTTTAATCTCCACCATTAATATTTGATGTTACAAAGAGTAAACGGATCAGATTATTTTGTACATGTGGAACCACCTGCTGGTGGCTTTATTAGACATCCTTATATTGCTTTAGTATATAATATATAGTAAATTCTTATTAGTTGCTAGAGATGACAATAGGAGAAAATACATTGTACAATTTATACATATTGTGTTCTCTATATGATGTGGAGGGTTAAAAGAAGGCATGTCTTTCCTAGCATTGTACATGCCCTGACAGCGGCTGCCACAAAATAGCCACCACATGCGCGTTCCGTAACCACCAGGCTGAAGTCTTCATTTTCCTTTCCCGCCTCCATCTGATAGCCGCGACGCTCCGCAACCCTGCTGCATCCAGTCAATTCCGCTGCCTCCGCCTCTATTAGCAACCAGATCCGGCCTCGGCGACCTCAGCTCTGTCGTCCCACCTACTCAATTGAGAGGAATCGACGCGCAGCTGCCCCGCCGCCACCCACGAAGAGTATATTGCTGCCCCTCTTCCCGCGAAGCTCCACCGGCTACCACGGTGTCCAGGAGTGGTGGTCTGGGCATTTCCCAGCGGATATAAACCGTGGAAGACGCTCGCGAGTGGCTCGACACCTTCGAGAAGATGGAGGAGGCCCCGTGCGTGTTCGACCTCGTCATGTGGAGGCATGGCTTGCCGCGGTCGAAGTTGAGCTTCCATGACATCGCAAACCTATAGGAGGCGGAGTTCGTCGTGCCAGAGGTATGTCTTCTGAGCCACAAGGAGGAGCAGTAGCAGCGCCGTGCGCTGCGGCAGCTCGCGGCCCTCGAGTCAGAGGAGGAGTTTTATTCCGCGAAGTCGGTGGCAACTGTGGAGAATAAGGCCCCAGCGGACGAGGTGGGCCCTTTTACGGTGTCATAGAAGGAGAAGGAGTACTCCTCCGGTTATTCAGATTTCATAGGTAGCAGGGACGAATACGACTGGTAGAGCAGGTTGTAGTGTAGTGGTGTTTGATCGAAATATGTAGGTATGCAGTCTAGTTGTGTTTGATCAAGTTTGAACTCTGTTCGAAATAGAAATTTTAATGTGTGTTTCCTATGCTTTCATCATCTGCTAAACTAGTCACTGCCCTATAATACATCATCTTGAAAACCAAGGATTTTTTTTTTTGAATTTGAAAACCAAGGAATTATGTGCCCTAGATGGCTAAAATTGCTGCCTTACTATCTTTTCAGCTGCGCTATAGTAAGGCATCCATTAGAGAGGCACTAAGGAGGAAATACTAGGTAGCTAGCTCTTCGTGTCTTCAGAGAATTTATTCCATTGGAATTCTTTCACTTTACCGGGAATGATTGGATCGGATTGAAACAACACTTTTAACTAAACAATGATAGATTTCCCATAAGTAATTTAGCACACGGAGTATAATGGATTTTGGTTGCGCAACTATTTCCTTGAGATATATGAGACAATTTTAATACCCCTGTGAGGTGCTAAGATATGAAATAAGAAGCAAAAGCCACCGAGGTCAAAATTGAAATAGAACGATGACCCTTCTAGCCCCTTGTAGAACAGGGATCAACAATCAGAACGTCGTCGGGGACGATTTCAGGGAGCGCACGGAGGGAGGGCGACTGAAGGCGTCCCGCTCCCTCATGGAGCGCTGAACCACCGGGTTTTTGCTGCTAGCTACCGTGAACTTTGCATGTCCATGATGCAGGAAAAAAGGGAGCAGAGAAAAAGGATCAATAAAAAAACAAACCAAGAGCTGATGGAGGAAATATTGACGGCCTATAATTTTTACACGAGATTTGCATAGTAAGTGGCAAACCAAGCGGGGTCTAACGTTTCTTCGTTGGGGCTAACTAAACTATCGGGTATATATGTGTAAGGCGCACCATGGATCCGCTCATGTGTACGGCGCACCGACTTCTTCGGTCGCGTCACTGCCAGAGAAGCCTTCTTCTAGCCTGTTGGTATCCTCCAATCTGTCACCTAAAAATTGCAAATATCCTACTACTAATGAAATACCATGGTAGAGAATAACTAAGCACACCGATTGGTTGCTAGCTTGCTATTGGGAAGCAACCTGGCAAATGCATTCTGTTGGGGATATATCCTATGAAAGTCCGTCCTGCAATAATAAATGGTACACACATAGTATAAGCATGATCATATAGGATCTCCACATGCGCATGGGCATGACAGAGTCCAAACTGTGTGAGTGGGTCGCAAAACTGTTCTTCACGAACACAATGACCGACATGGTTAGTGATGAGAAATTAGTCACTACTGATCACAACTTTGCATCATAGGTACCATTCTCTCATTTTTATTTTTGAAATGGACGCTTTATTACTTCAAAGGTTTAAGTATTACACCCGGCCTCATACTTAAATGGGCTCTTTAATAATTAAAAGGTACCATTCTCTCATACTAATTCCCCTTTGCTTTCATTGTGTTCATATTACTTATTCCAATAGTGAAGACATCGGATATGCCTGGCCAGACATATGCACAATGCATGCATGTGGGAAATATTTGGTCTCATCCTGCAATGTCCTAACTAGTTGAAATATCTGACATCAATATATAGTATGATGCAGGGTACGAGCTAGACAAAATGTGATGATCTGTACAAGTTCATAGAAGACATTGTTGCATTGGAAGTTCCATAGAAGATATGCACATGTAGGGGTGGAAGACTAGCTAGCTATATCTCCGTGTGTTCAAGTAATTTAGCCTAAGGAGTATATTGGATTTTTGTTGCACAAATGTTTCCTTGATAAAATATGAGACACCTGTAATACCCCAATGAGGCGCTATGCCATGAAAGTAGAAGTAAAAGCCACCAAGTTCCCTCTGACTCCCCTGTAGAAGAGAGCACACCCCTTGACCGGGGAAGAGGGTTGGAATTGGCATGATCCGACACAAATAAAGCTTACTACTAGAACTGTGGCATGGAAATATCAATTGTTTGTCGATGGTGAAGAATAACTAAGCACAACGATTGGTTGCTAGCTAGCTATCTTATTGACATGCAATCAACTGGCAGATTAAATCGGCAGGGGATATATAGAAGCTTTTGTCTCTATAATAATGAATGAACGACACACATATATAAGTATGATCACAGAGGAGCTTGAGATGCACATCAGCCTGACGGTCCAAACGGTGTGAGTGGATCAATAAACTGTACGTGCTCCAGAAAGGCTGGCATGGTCCGTTATGAAAATTAGTCACCACTACTTACCACAACTTTGCAGCAAAGACACAGTCCTTCCTTACTAATTCCCCTTGCTTTCATCCAGATCATAATTCATTCAAGACATCACATAAGCATGCAGTATCCTGCTTGTTTGGGGACTGGTCATGCATGCCTTGGCGTTTTGGGCTTTTGGCTCATGGCATATTGCCAATTTGTCATGCATGCATTGCCTTAATCACTCGTAAACAAATTCATTTCAGCCTGTACAGAAAAAACAGGATGGCAGGCCTGCGTGTAACTATGACACATCAATCAAATGAAGTAATACTATGATGATGGAGCTAGCTCTGATGCACGATTTTAAGCCTGGAAAAACATGGACGGATACGACAACCAATGCCTCTCCCAGCCTCAGCCAAACATGTACTACCTCTCTCCCAAAGCTTAAGGTTTATTTTTTTTTGAAAAGTCAAACTACGGAAAGTTTGACCAAACTTTTAGAGAAAACTATCAAAAACGATGATATTATATAGATAGCATGTGAAAAGTTTCATGATGTCAAAAGATATATATGGATTTCATATTGTAAATATTAATATTCCTCCGACCCATATTAGTTGACTCGAATTTGTCTAGATTCGGATGTATCTAGACATGTTTTAGTAATAGATACATCCGAATCTAGATAAATACAAGTCAACTAATATGGATTTGAGAGAGTATTTTTTTCTAAAAACTTGGTCAAACTTTACATAGTTTGACTTTTGAAAAAAAGTCTTAAACTTCAGGACCGAGGTAGTACAATCGAAACTATGTACTCTAGATGCCACTAGGTTTTATTATTCTCAAATGCAGCTTTGTTATCCCCCGGTGGTATGACACTTGCCAACTGACCTTGTCACCTTGCTCTAGGAGTAGCGTCTTTAACAATCGATGTACCTATACATAGGTCTTCAGCAGCAACGACCGTGTGGCGCCATGTCCTTTCCATCCGGGTCCCCATCTGTGTCATGTCTGGAGCAGATCGGTCTGGAGTCAATCCATGCGTCCTCATCAGGAATAAGTATGCTGGCGACTTTGTTCATGTAAAATGGAATCGGGGCTGGCATTCTATGTGTGCAGCACGCCGACTTCTAGGAGAGATAACCTTCGATTACACCGCAATACGTTGGGAAGCAGACAAGAAAACTGCCTGCCGCATCACCATCATACCCATGGCTAGGGGTGTACTAAGTCGCTAGGCTGAACAATACATTGTGCACATAGGCTCAGGTCACTCTTTACCTACTCCATCACAGAGGGAGGTGCAGCAAGAGCACATATTGGTTGTGTCCAAGCAGGAGAAGCCTGCTTGCTAGCATGTTGGTACCCTCCAATCTCTCACCTAATTAAACATTGCAAATATAATATAGGTACTACTGAATGATAACATGCTGAAAAATAACCAAGAACAAAGAATCGGTTGCAAGCAAGCAAGCAAACCAGCTTATTGACATGCACACAACTTGCAACTAAAATCAGCCAAAGGTATATATAGGAGCTTTCGTCCCTGCAACAATAACTAATGGTACAGAGATGTAAATATGGGCACATTCCATATCGGAACTCACATGGTACAAGAGCATGATGAAGCCTAAATTGTGTGAGTACATCACAATTATTCATCTAGCATGATCACCCTGTGGAGAGATTAATAATCATAACAATACAAAATGCCTATGTATCACCATCTTTTGCACTTGCTTTCATCCGGTTCTTGTTAGTTTCATTCCAAGGGAAAAAGCATAAGATGAGCTTGCTTACACATATGCACAATGGATGAGAGGAAACAAAATGATTGATCTAATTCTGCATTTTCACAAAAAATTAAAATGTCTGACATGAATAGTGTGATACACTCTAGAGTACATGATTTCCTGGATAATGGGACCCAAGATTTCAGAAGGTTTGGGGATTCTTGAGGCCTTGTTTACTTCTCTGGTATTTCCCGGATTTAGCGAGTATTTTCCCGGCCCACCCGATGGTCCCTGATTTTCCTCCCGAGCCCGCTGACTCCTGGGGTATTTTCGAGTTTGTTCCCGGCCCATCCCTGAAATTCCCCACCAAGAGCGTACCACCCGGGTGTTGGAATTCTTGCCTAATTATCCCAGCCCATATTCCATTTTAATAATTCCTAAAAAATCCTAGAGGCCCATGTGGCCCATTCATGCATGACAAGAGGTGGGACAAATGTTTAGTCCCACATTGCTAGTTGAAGGAAGATTTCACCACCTTATAAGAGGGTTCTTCCACCAATTGGTAAAAGGATGAGAATGAGAGAGATGTACACGCGCGCTCCTCCTCCTCCGCGGCCTGCCTCGTCACGGCGCGCGCGCCGGGGGTTGCGGGTTGCGCATGAATGGATTAATTATCTGAACAGTCTGTGTAAGTGGAGATTTAATTCAGACGTTTCCTCTAAGGTTTAATTCAGACTTAATGGAGGCCGTTTCCTCTCCCGGCGCTGCCCGTTTGTCTGTGCCTATAAGAGTGCGAGGTCACTCCTCTCCTGTTACAAACTTCGCCTCCAGTTTCAAAGCATCGCGCTGCTGCTCCATTCTTCTCCATCCCGTCTCGCGACGTGCATCGCTAGCCGGGACAGTAGGCCTCCGATACCCCGCTACTTCGAGTCCTGTACGGGAGAAGGGCGATAAAGTTTTTGGGAAGCGCTGTCGGCGCGACTACTGGCGGTTTCATCACGGACTCCTTCACGGATAGCGACTACGACAACGTCGTCTTCCCCAACGAGGACTTCTTCCTCAACATCAACAACCTCTTCCTCGACGACATGGCTGACGATGGTGCCAACACCAACCCCAGTGGTTCCTCCAGCGGTCCCTCTGCTATGATGTACATCTTCTTACTTAATCTCAGTCAGATAGTATGTTGTTCTTTTTGGGTAGCTACAGATCTTGCTCTGATATTATCTCAAGTTGTGTGCATTGCAATTCTCTTTGATACCTGCCTTAGTTCGTATCTGCTAAATCATATGATTAGTTTAATTTTTGTTATTCTATTCATGTTTTATTTAGCATTTATCTTGGGTAAATTGCTCCTAAACTCAACACCAGGGATTCCCACACGCGACCTGGACCTCGCTTTTGGTCTGGGAAGAAAGCGCTCCTAAGCCTCGAGGACGTAGGCGACGGTGCGGACAGGAGGCGATGTATGGATGCCGACCTGGGGACATCACCGACAGCGGACTCGACTTGACCTTCTCTCCGGTGAGTCCTTCCCGCTCCTCTTCACCTCTCTCCCCTACCTAGGATTTATCGGCACTCCTTGTCCTCATTAGTTGCGGCTGCCATGGATGTCGCACCGGCGATGATCCGCAACACCAAGATCATCAACCCTCGTTTCTCTATGTCCTTTTCAGTGAGTTGAGCTCCGTGCCGTCCTCCCCAGATAGTGCTTGCTTCCTAGTACGAGACGGGCTCTGTTTCTTGACGCCGATGTTCTAGATCCATGAGGTGTATGAAGAGCTCTTCCCACTGCTCACCTTGTATGACCTCAAGGACATTGGAATTGGCACCATCGGATCTAGGAGCAAGCTGGTTCGACGACATCCAGAAGCTCTGGAGCAGGGATAATGTTTCCTGAGCTGGTGAGCGCTCCTGCAATAACCTGCATTTTTTTCGAAATGGGGTAGTCCCTGTAATTTATTGGGGTGTTTTGGTAGAAGCCCTTAACCGTTACCTCGGATGGCATGCGTGTTAAATAGAGGCAGGGAAACAACTGCCGAGAGGATTACAAGGAGAGATCGATATCTAATCGACCGAGTACAACGCACACGCTATCTCATCTAACCTCACGCTAATAGAAAATATCTGCTAACCACCGCACCTTATAGATAATGATGCGGTGGATTACAATCCTTGACTCACACGACATAACACGTTAAAAGTCCATAATCGTGAGGTTGCACATGACACGTTGCTTAACACCCCTCCTCAATCTCAACTCTCTTGAGGTTGAGATTGTGTGCAAATTCTTCAAGCTTGCGGACTGGTAGTGCTTTGGTGAATCCATCAGCCACCTGGTCTTTAGTAGAAATGAACCTTATATCAAGAAGTATATTTGCAACTCTTTCTCCCACAAAGTGAAAATCAATCTCTATGTGTTTAGTCCTCGCATGGAAAATGGGATTAGCGGAGAGATATGTTGCACCCATATTATCACACCATAGACAAGGAACTTGGTCTCTTTTTATGCCAAGCTCATTCAATAATGACTTAGTCCAAATTATTTCAGCCGTGGCATTGGCCAAGGACTTGTACTCAACTTCTATGCTTGACCTTGACACTGTAGCCTATTTTCTTGCACTCCATGAAATAAGATTAGGACCAAAAAAATACAGAAAAACCTCCTGTGGATTTTCTATCATCTATACAGCCAGCCTAGTCAGCATCTGAAAAAGCACTTACAAGTGTAGAGGATGATCTCCTGAAGGTTATACCAAGATTTACTGTTCCTCTGATATACCATAGTATCCTCTTAACTACTGACCAATGGGTAGTAGTGGGGGCATGAAGAAATTGACAAACCTTATTAACTGAGAAAGAAATGTCTAGTCTTGTCAGTGTCAAGTATTGGAGAGCTCTCACAATGCTCCTGTATTTTGTGATGTCCTCTTCACCAAGAGCTTCTCCTTCCAAGGCTGAAAGTTTATCTGAAGCAGACAAAGGCATGGGTGAAGATGTACAGGTGAGCATGCCAACTCTTTTGAGTAGATCAGAGGCATACTTTCCTTGGGCCAATATTAATCCTTCATCAAAATGTTTTACCTCACTGCCTAGAAAATAATGTAAGTCACCTAAGTCCTTTAAAGCAAATGATGTGCTAAAATCTTTAAGTAAATTATCAGTAGCTTTGTCAGTTGAACTAGCAACAATGATGTCATCAACATACACAAGCACATACATAATGATACCTGACTTGTTGTATATAAACAGAGAAGTATGTGCCTTGGATCCCTCAAAACCAAGCTCTTGCAACTTTGAGTTTAGCTTGGAGAACCATGCTCTTGGCGCTTATTTCAACCCATAGAGTGACTTGTCCAATTTGCACACATGTGATGGTGCTCTTGGATCCTCATAACCAGGTGGCTGTGTCATGTACACCTCTTCTTCCAGAATGCCATGAAGAAACGCATTCTTCACATCTAGCTGTCTGAGTGTCCATCCTCTAGAAACTGCAATTGCTAGAACAAGTCTGACAGTAGCAGCTTTTACAACTGGAATAAAAGTGTCCTCATAATCTATGCCATATCTTTGTTTAAAACCTTTTGCCACTAATCTAGCTTTGTATCTATCAATGGTGCCATCGGATTTCCTTTTGATTCTATATACCCATTTTCTATGTATCAAATTCTTTCCTTGACTATATGGGACTAGATGCCAAGTTTTATTTTTTATCAAGGCATTAAACTCATCATCCATAGCACTCTTCCATTCTGGACTTTTTAAGGCTACTTGCAAGTTTTCAGGTTCTCCTAGTGTGCAAGACAAGCCAAGTTTAATAAAACCGTTAGTATACCTTTTTCTCTCAATTTTACCAGACCGAAGACGAGTTTGAGGAGGCGAGTTTGCTGGAACCTCAGATCATGCTGTAGATGCGTTCGGCACAGACAGACCGGTCAGATCCGACTCTTTAGGCCTCGCTGTCACGGGCGATGTGGTCGCGGTAGATGCTGGGGACGTGGCGCGCCCGGATTGCTCCAGGCAGGAACCGCTTGTTGCACCTGCAGCTCGACGCGTGTACACCACCCGCATGCGAGGCCTCTCGCTGGGCCCGCTTGCATGTGTGTCGACGCTGGAGTGGGGCAGACCGGCCCGAGGCCGATCTCCTGGCAGGGCACACGTTCCGGGACACGTTTTTGACGAGCCACAGGTTCCCGGGATTGGTGTGGACGATGCGGAAACATGTGTCCTATCCCCCTCGTGCTCCGCGCCAGGTGTTTCGATGGCTGAAACGTGATCGTCACCGTATATCTCCGTTTCTTCACCAAATTGGGTGATTCTTTCTCCTTGAGCTACAGAATTGCGAGCTTGATCTGATGGGTACTTGGGCTGTAGGTGGGGAGCAATAAAAACAGTAGGATTTACAGAATCATTAGCAGTTAGTTCATTGCATTGTCCTACCCCATTAGATGAAACCGAATCACAGGGAGAATATCCTGGAAGAAGGAGGATTTCCTTGCGTAGGAGAGCACCAGGATTAGGATGCAGGTGTTCGAAAGGGAAGACGGTTTCATCAAAAACTGCATCACGGGAGATGTAGACACGCCCAGTAGAGACTTCAAGACATTTTACACCCTTATTCATATGGCTATAACCAAGAAAAATGCATTGAGTGGATCGAAAAGCCAATTTTCGTTTATTGAATGGTCAGAGATTCAGCCAGCATGCACACCCAAAGATTCGAAGGGATGAATAATCAGGAACCCTTTTTAGGAGTCTTTCTGTAGGAGTGTCATTGTTTATGACTTTGGTGGGTAGAATATTGATGAGATCAGTGGCGGTCAAAAAGGCTTCATCCCAAAATTTTAATGCCATGGAGGCATTTGGGAGAAGGGAAAGTCCTACCTCTACAATGTGTATATGCTTTCTTTCGGCCGAACCATTTTGTTGATGGGCATGAGGGCAAGATACATGGTGTTCAATGCCGATTTTCTGGAAAAAGAATTCAACTTTTCATATTCTCCACCCCAATCACTTTGAAGGGCAAGAATTTGGTGTTGAATTGTCGCTCAACAAGTTGTAGAAAATTATGAAACACTTGAAAAACATCAGATCTTTGCTTGAGAGGATAAATCCAAGTGTATTTGCTAAAATTATCAATGAAACTTACGTAATAGGTATGTCTACCAATAGAACTGGGTGCTGGTCCCCATACATCAGAGAAAACAAGCTCAAGGGGCGATTTGGATACACTTGTAGACTTTTGGTAAGGTAATTGATGAATTTTTGCTTTTTGACAAGAATCACAAACTAATTTATTCCTAGACTCTTGAGAGCATGGAAGGTCATGCTTTTGAACTACTTGTTGAACGATTTGAAAAGAGGGATGGCCAAGACGACTATGCCACGCTTCGGAAGAAGGCTTGGAGACGCTGAAGGCTTGTTTATTGGATGTGGATGACGATGAAATCAAAGGATAGAGGCCTCTCGAGCACCTCCCTTCAAGCACCACCTTCTTCGTTTCCTTGTCCTTTACATAAAAATTCCAGGGATGAAATTCAACAAAAACATTATTCTTCTTTATTGGATCGGAGTGAGTACATTTTTTCAAACGGAGGGAATATTATTCTTGAGTGCTGCTTTGTTATCCCCTGGTGGTGCGACGCTTGACAATTGAACTTGCTCCAACAATAACGCTTTACCAATCGATGTACAAGCACACAAGTCGTCAGCAGCGATCACTGTGTGGCGTCATGCGCTTTCCATCCAGATCCCAGTCTGTGTTGTCTCTGGAGCAGATCGGTCTGGAATGGTTCAACGTGTCCTCACCGGGAATAAGTATATTGGTGACTCTGTTCTTGTAAACCGGAACCTGGGATCCCGCACTGTCTGTGCAGCACGCCGACTTTTGGAAGAGGTAACCTTTGATTACAACGCAAGACGTTGGGACGCCGACATATACACCGCCCCCACGTCCCCATCGTCCCCATGGTTAGGGGTATAGTGAATCGCTAAGCAGAACAATACATTGTGCCCATAGGTTTAAGTCACCCTTTGCCTACTTCATCACAGACGCAGGTGCAGCGACAACACATGTTGATTGTGTTTGAGTAGGAGAAGCCTGCTTGGTAGCATGTTGGTACCCTCCAATCTCTCACCTAAATTAAACATTGCAAATATACTACAAGTGCTACCGAACGATAACATGGTGGAAAATAACTAAGAACATGTTGGAGATATGCCCAAGAGGCAATAATAAAAGTGATTATTATTATATCTTTGTGTTTATGATGAATGTTTACATCCCATGCTATAATTGTATTATTAGGAAACACTAATACATGTGTGTTTTGTAAACAATAAGAGTCCCTAGTAAGCCTCTTGTTGAACTAGCTTGTTGATTAATTGATGATCATGGTTTCCTGATCATGGACATTAGGATGTGATTAATAACAAAGTTATATCATTAGGAGAATGATGCGATGGACACACACTCATAGTAAGCGTAGCATAAGATCAAGTCATTAAGTTCGATTTGCTATAAGCTTTCAAATACATAGTAACCTATTCCTTCGACCATGAGGTTATGTTAATCACCATCACCGGATGGATACTTTGATGACATCAAACGCCGCTTTGTAACTGGGTGGTTATAAAAGTGTCATTGGGTATTCTGAAAGTATGTGTTGAAGCGCATGAACCAAGATTGGGATTTGTCCATCCATATAACGGATAGATATGCTCTGGGCCCTCTCGGTGGAATGTCATCTAGTTAGCTTGCAATCATGTGACTGGGTCACAAGGGATGACATATCACGGAACGAGTAAAGAGTACTTATCAGTAACGAGGTAGAACTAGGTATAGAGATACCGACGATCAAACCTCGGATAAGTATAGTATCGCGAGACAAAGGGAATTAGTTTCGTATGTAAATGGTTCAATCGATCGCAAAGTCATCGTTGAGTATGTGGGAGCCATTATGGATCTCCAAGTCCCGCTGATGGTTATTGATAGGAGATGTGTCTCTATCATGTCTACATATTCACGAACCGTAGGGTGACACACTTAAGGTTCGAAGTTGTTTTAAGTAGATATGGAATATGCGTTGGAGACCGAATGTTGTTCGGAGTCTCGGATTGGATTCGGGACATCACGAGGAGATCTGGAATGGTCCGGAGAATAAGATTCATATATAGGAGATCATTTTATGAGTTAGGAAATGTTCCGGAGTGTTTGTATGAGGATTCTAGAAGGTTTCGGAATGTTCCGGAAGATTCTAGAAGATATCTTGGAGTTTTCTTGAAAAGATAGGGATCAAGGAGTCCTGGTGGGTCAAGACTAGGAGTCGTGGGGGAGGAGGACTCCTCCCCCCACTCCCAATCCGCCGGCCTAGAGAGGAGGGGAGTCCTACAAGGACTCCCCCTCCCCAGGCGCCCTCCCTTCTTTAAATAGAGGGGCAGGGGCGCCCCCTCCTCCCTAGCTCCCATAACACCCAATCTCTGCCGCCTCTCTCCTCCACCATCTTCTGCACAGGCATAGGCGAAGCCCTGCAGAATTCTCTACTCCACCACCACCACCACGCCGTCGTGCTGCTGGGATTCCGTGGAGAAGATATACTACCTCCGCTGCTCGCTGGAACGGGGAGAGGAAGGTCTACTTCGACTCCGCACGTGTGACCGACTGCGGAAGCGCTGCCGAAACGTGGCGCCGGAAGGATCGTCTACTTGACCAAGGGCGGAAGCGCTGCTGGAACGCGACGCCGGAAGGATCGTCCACACGATCTTGAGATCGGCAAGTGATCGACTACATCAACCACGAGATCTAATCTCGTTAACGCTTTTGGATCTACGAGGGTTAGTTCCTATCTGTCTTGTTGCTCATGTCTAATAGATTAGATCTTGGCTTTTATCTAGATTGGATCTAGGTTTTGTTCGTTCTTGCAGTAGAAATTTTTTGTTTTCCATGCTACGAACCCATCAGAACAAGGATCGGTTGCAAGCAAACTATCTAGCTTATTGACATGCACACAACCGGTAATTGAAATCAGTCGAAGGTATATATAGGAGCTTTCATCCTTGCAACAATGTCTCATGGTACACACATGCAAAATATGGCACATTGCACATAGGAACTCATGGGGTATAAGAGCATGATGAAGTCTAAATTGTGTGAGTACATCACAAATGTTCAGCTAGCATGATCACTCTATGAAGTGATTAATAATCATAACAATACATAATGCCTATGTACCACCGTATTTTTTCACTTGCTTTCATCTGGTTCTCGTTATCATGTTATGCATGCGCATTGCATCAGTCTCGCTCTTAGACTAACTTAGGCTGGCTGGCATGTACAACACAAAATGCATGTTTGTAACGAGTACTCTTATCATATCCAGCCCTACATGTAGTCCTTTTTTTTAGAAAACTTTTAGTTTTTTACCTTCAGTAAGTTGCATAAAAATATATACAAATACATGTGGATGTCTACCATGTATATCCTCTGTCCCGAAATATATGTCAGAGATTTGTCTGGATGTGTATAGATACATGTGAATCTAGACAAATCTCCAAAATCTATTTTGATGCGGAGGGAGTAATAAAAATTTCTATTGAATTAAGTTTTCATATGCCGCCTACACAAAATGATAAATGTAATGACAAAAATGATTTTTCTTGATGCAGCCACATTCTATGTTTTATGTGTAGCTTAAAATACAGAGTATATTTACCAATATTTTACGCATTCATAGACCATTTCCATATATCTATTTCCAAAAATAATATGTTTTAGAAAAAATTAGACACTCATACAAATCAACCTACGACGATATATCAATGACAGTATACACAAAGCTGTTGTTCATGCAAGATCGTGAATATGACCGGGCGAAGGGCATGCTCATGGTGGGTGGTTGCGATGGTGCCACTATACTTGGTGCTCTTCTCTGGGGTTGGCTAAGTGTGTTGGTGGCACATCCTCACGTGCGAGTAGTGTGACGCCATTAACCAGATATGGGCTATGTTCGCACTACCCTCCCTTACTTTCTGTTTGACTCTAAACAATGATCCATTCCAGCTTTAACCAGCATGCTGTCCAGAGAGGATTGGGTTAGAATCCTTCTACCTATCATCGATTAAGATGGGTGCTCTCGTGACCGTGTCCATGTAAGGTGGAACAAGAAATCTTGGTCCCATTGTAGGGCATCAGCTTTGTAGAGCAGCCACCTTTCTTTACGACGTACAGCATCGAACACGCCGATTCGTGTGCCCCCAACAAGTTGCTTGTCCATCGAGTCTCCATTCGGTGGCGGGTCTGATTTATGAGGAGCCTTGTCAACACTTTGTGCCTGGTTCATCTCACCATATGCCTACTATATCATAGAGGGACGAGCATCAATATGTGTCGAGGTTGTGTCCTAGTGGGAGAAGCCTGCCATCTAGCATTTTGGTTTCCTCCAATTTCTCACCTAATCATTTCAAATATACTAGTACAACCGGGTAGTAACATGGAGTAGAATAACTAAGCACAAATACTGGTTGGTTGGCTAGATTGACATGGAATCTGGTAGCAAATGAAATCAGTTATATATATATATATATATATATATATATATATATATATATATATAGAAACCCTATTCAGCATCCAGGGGGTGCAGAATAGTTATTTTGCACCCACATATTTTTATGTTCTCACATTCAGAAACTTATGTTTTGTATAGTAATAATTATGTTCATATTTATTAAAAATGAAAAAAAAAATCGATATAAAAATACATTTTTGAGTCATTATAGTGTAAAATACATAGAAAATATGCATTTTATGTCGTATTTTTATAGATATGTAAACCAATTTTTTATGACGTGTCTAAATTTTCTTATGTTCTTCTTGACTTCCGAGGTAAGAAAAAATTTACGTGACGTAAAAATCATGTACGGTTTGAAAGATAGAGGGTGGATGAAGAAAATAACTATTCTACACCCTGGGTGTCAAATAACGCCACTCTCTCTATATATATATATAGGTAAAATAACTATATATATAGGTAAAATAACTTGTGCACCTTGGTGCCCAGACACCATAGGTGATATGCGTATTTTCGCTATGAACCACACATACCTGAGGGTATACGTACCTAAGTTATACTTACCTAGGTATCACATACCTAAGATATGCATACTTAAGTTACATATACCTAACATATTACATACCTAAGGTGTACATACGTAGCATACGTGTATATATATATATAACTTAGGTATGCACATATTAGGTATGTGATACCTTAGGTATATATAACTTGGATAGGTATATCTTAGGTATGTAAACCTTAGGTATGTAAAATTTAGGTACATACACCCTGGGTATGTACAAAATACAGGTATGGTGCCCGGACACCATGGTGTCTCATATGTGTGCCCCTTCAAGAATGATGGTATAGATACATCTAAGCATGAGCACAGAGGAATCTGAGGTGCATACAACATGATAAAGTGTAAACTGCATGAGTACGATCATGCATGAAACCATCCTCCACATAACCCAACATGATTAGTTCCGAGAAATCATCATAACATTGCAATATGTGTATCACCCTCTCTAACATACTTGCTTGCACCCAGTTCATGTTTCAACAAGAAAGCAAAGACACCGGATAAACATGCCCAGATATTTGCAAAATGCCCGAGAACAAAATAAATCATATTGTTCTACAAGGAGTTAAACAAGTGAAATATCTTATATCAATATGTATTGTAGGATACACGACACAAAACAAACCGGAAAATATTGTGATTATTCGATAACAATCAAAAGGAGAACTTTGTTGTGTAGCTGGAAGTTCTTTTAAGTACCATACAAGATAAGCACATGCATGAGGAAAGACTAGAAAGCTCTCTATGCATGAAGCACTAAACCCTATGGATTATGGAATTTTGCTTACATAAATATACCTGAGAAAATATTGATTCACATTTGAGAGATATGGGCATAAACCAGATGAGTAACCAAAGTGAGGGCACCCAAGTTGTCCGTCTTTTGCCTTAGCCAAGACATATCACATGCTTATCACCCATAGCAAAACCACGCATAAATTTCAACTTCTAAAGTATACCATTTGAGAGTAGAGAAAAAGATAAGGTGTAATCCTAATGTAGAATCATTTTTAGTTACTCCAACCCATTGGATAGCTTGTATTTCGATAAGTTAAGTTATCATGTAATAGTGTATAATTTTTTTTAAAAACAAAATCACATGTGATCCTAAAGGAAATTTTAAATGGTAGGAATGTGGAATGTGGAAAAATGGGAGAAATTACATTTTCCCTCAGCTAAAGAGCTAACCATGCATATCAGGGCACACACAAGGGATACACAGGACGTTTGCGACAAGATCCCTACCGCTATACCCATAGCGTCGCGCAGTGGTCGAGAGAGTCCTTGACGCACCCTACTGTTGTCGTACCATCGAATAACATCCGCCACGTAACCAGTTACTTCTACAAGCTAGGCAACCGATCTCTACAATGACCTCAGAAATGAAAGGGCAAGCTAAAATCAGCTTTAGAAGATAAGAGTAAACGAGCACACTGGTTGTTAGCTTTCTTAGGTTGGCTTTAGAAATGTTTTGATGTATTGTGCCTGTAGACTATTAGAAAATTTAAAAACTTCTTCATGCTCGTACTAATTATAACAGCATCTATTATAGTTCTTCGTGTACTGCAGAATAGTTCAACTGGTAGTTCTTATTCACCGGTCATTGTCTGTATCATGTTAGCATAGATATGCACACTATATTTTCGGTGGGCATTAACATCTAATGTTTAGCTTGGGTCATACATGATTCCCTAAATCACTTCTTAAATCACTGCACGACCACTATACAGGGTTTTGAGTATTCGAATGTGGGTTCACCATCGACTCCGTTGAGACCAAAGAGACAACGAGCATCAGCAGCCACCACAGTAGCTCCATGCAGCCAGATTCTCCTCCACGGGCAAGCCCCCTCTTTTGATGCTTTGTGTTCTTGCTTTTTCTTTCCTTACTTGAGTATTCAAGGTGAGGTAGGGCCACGCTTTGTTTAGGCTTTCACTGTTAAGATTGCGTATTGGGGTATCTGCTTTATGTTGGTCTATATGGAAGTGTCGAAATGATATTATTTTTAACAAGGCTCAAGTTCCATCTTTTTTGCAAGCTATTACTTTGGCAACTCACTGGATCCAACTCTGGACTTGTCTACTGCCGGAGTCTCAACGGGATATGATGGTCTCTGGGTGCAACCGTCTGGTGATGGTTACTCAGGATATCTACTACCTGGTTATGTGGCGTCATACTAGTAGATTGAGAGATGATTAGCTCTTTGCTAGGCTCATCGCTGTCAGTTTTTCTAGTCTTTTACCGATGGTTGGTTTATGTATCAATTATCTTGGATATGGCTGATCGTTGATCAACAACTCTATACTTTCGACTTTTTTAATAATTAAGGTTGTGTGCATCTGAGGATGCAGAAGCCGGGGTAACCCCCATTTTGAAAAAAAAAAGATGGAGCAGTAAATATGAGGCCTTCCCCGTGGCGTAGCTGGACCATGGGTAGGTGTAGCAGGCGAGAACCGTGGCAGCACATCAGTAGACAACCATGATGCCGATGGGGTTCAGTTGTGCAGATCCTGATGTGTGCATGCAGCGCCGATGGGGTTCTCTTTTGCAGATCTTGATGTGTGCATGAAGCTGCAACATTAGTAGCAAACTTCAGGTTCATGCGACACACATCTTTAGGTTTCTTCTGTCTTCTATCTAAACTTTAAATTTGTGGCAAGTCAAGTGGTAGATGACTATTATGGAGGTTATGTTTTGTAATATATTTATGAAACACATGTACTAGGTGTTCTATTTATGATGATTCCATCGTGCTCACTTCAGACCTTGAAGGCTAAGCTAAACAACTAACTGAGTTTCTCTTTACCTACCACGTTCGTGTTGTACTTTGTTCTAGATGACTTCCATTGCTTAAAGGTCAGTCTGCCGCTTAGTTCTTAGCCATGCCACTTCTCCGCTTTCTTACTCACTGTTCTTCGCATTTTGCAGGCTTCTCTCGTGTCTTCGGGTTTGTACTCGCGCAGTCTGCCAACAATATTGCATTTGTTCATCTCTTACCTTTAACTACAGATGGATGTCTATTCTCCACGACCCGATGACCACCAATGTATCATGTCCCAGACGTGCGATAATTGCCATCACCCAGACAGAGAGAGAGAGGTAGGGAGGGATGGAGGGAGAGCTATTATATGGTTCCAGTATGTGCTCCCTCTGTTCAGAAATATAAGACATTTTAGCTTTGTGTGTATAGGTTCACTCCGAACCTATCTAGACATCTTTTAGTATATATATATGTTTGTAGAGGTTCGGAGTAAACCTATACACACAAAGCTAAAATGTCTTATATTTCTGAACGGAGGGAGTAGATAGTATGGAGGACGAAAATTTGTTGGTGCATTTTCTCTTGCGACCAAATGTTTACTTTTACTATCATATTCTATATTAACGAGAATTTTTACTTAGAGGGAGAACGAGATGTGTATAGAGAATGTGCGCCAGTTTAGAAATGAAAAGCCTCCTACGACTATCATCTAACGGCCAGTTTCATAGGGCCTATCCACACCTAATGTAAGCTGTAGACAATGGAGAACCAAACATTTGGCCGGTTGGTTAGAGCACACACCCATGAACATACTCTCACTTGCTTCGAAGGGTGCCTGATCTCTACCTAAACAATATACAATTAAGGTTGGGAACTTCCTCTTTTAACCATGGTTTTTTAGGATGACAATTAAGTTTGAAATGGATTACGCAAAAAAAAAGTTATCTAGAAGAAGGGAACATTCGTTCTTCGAGGTCACTGGAGTAAACAAAGCCAAGCTAGACTTGGAAAGGGCTAGATACGAGGCTATGAGGTTGTTGATCTATGTGCCAACCTTGCAACCGATTCTGGTTATTGCTGACGAAACAGACTTGCATTGCATTTGTCTGATGTGTTTTAAGAAAGATCAGACACATTATTTGATGGACATGGTCCTGCAACTAGGCAACTTGTGAATGAACAACTCGAGAAGATATTTCTCATTATATTTTATTTCTTAGTTTTTTATTTTATAACAAAATAATATGCCTGATGTGTATTTATCAGGCGATATTTTAGTAAGGCCATGCTATAGAAGCGCAAATGCGAAATAGTTGTATAACTTTATCTGTAAAATTTGTTCACATTATTACTACTTTGTCATCATAGAAAGCAACCTGCATGCAGTTCTTTGTATCGCCTATGCATAACCGTCTGCTTCAATATGCCCTGAAGCAACCGCCACACAGGGACTGTAATGGTAACTTGACATCATAAAAATCCTTACCATACCATATAAATTTTCTTTGCAAACATAAAAGTAAAAAATGGAGAACATCATGCATGATTGGGATAGAAGCTATGCATCGGTAAAAAAGGACAATCATCCTCCGCTCTAGCTAGTACTAATGTACAAAACAAGTTGTATTACCGACACAAATGACTTCTTAAACTTGTTTTTAAGGGGAATGAAGGACAAAACATACTCCCTCAGTTCCATAATATAATATATTTTGCCTACCTAATTAGTTTAGAGGTGTGTTTCCGTGTCCCCTCTCCCGAAACTGAAAACAAAAGGGTAGCCATGATTGGGCCATACCCTTCGGTTCGGAGGGTAGGAAGAGGTATCGGTAAATCCTGAACGTCCTTATATTTTCAATCTAGGAGTGGGGGACACTGAAACAAAATCCATTAGTTTGTCAAAACATACTACATTGTGGAAAATAGAATATATTCCCTCCCTCCGTCCATAAATAAGTAACACTGATTTGTCCAGATAAGTGTCTAGATACATGTGTATCTAGACAAAGTTGCGTCATTTATTTTAAAATAGAGAGAGTAAATAGTTATAAAAAATAAGCACGGTAGCCCGCTAGCCACAGAACTGTGCATAGTCCTGTGAAATGGTAAGGATGTCTATCGCTCTGGACAGATCTGCATCAACCGCCACCATCTTTTTTTCGTGATCAGCATCTTTTTTATCTCACTTTGTGTTTAACTTGTCAGCTTCATTTTTTCAAACAGTTGGCAGTGTGTCGCATCCTTTGAAGCGGAAGCAACTGATAAGGTGATCGTTGGTTAGCCCTGCTACCTGCATGAAAGGATATACTCTCTCATTTTCAAAATATAAGATGTTTTACCTTTTGTGAAACGAATGTATTTAGATCCCTTTCAGTGTGTAGATTCGGCGTGCACCTACATATTAAAAAGGGTCTAGATAGTGAACCTACACGCTAAAAAGGTCTACATACATCCGTTTAACAAAACATCTTATATTTTAAAACGGAGGGAGTATATGACAATAGACCCACGCCTCGAAATCCCTTTTGGACAATGTCTTTGTTGTTCATCTCTATACTGGGCCGGGGCTCTTGACTGGGAGCTTCCTTCGGACCATAGTGTTTTTGGATTTTGGCTGTGATTTCATATTGTCGACTTGCCTTGCATGCATCTCTCGTGAAGAAACTCAAGCTAGCGGAACTGCCAGAAAAACTCAGACTAGCTACCATGCATGTCTTGCAAAAACATGCACCAAGACGCCAACGGTTTACGCGTGAGAGATAAGTAGTGCCGGTTTACTGCCATGCAAGTATTCAATGGCTCGTACATTTTCTCACGGAGTTCGTCGCTTAATAATTGTGAGAAGTTGTTGGATTCAGACTAACCCTAGTGGGAGTATCATAACTGGTATCATGAATACCATGGTTGGCAAAAATCCGATGTTGAATGCAGCAGTGCTCTAAGTGCCATCGAGTATTATTTTTCTTGGCATCCATGTATAGAAACACAAGCTCTCAACAACAAACCCATGTGTGGGCATGTGCTTGCCAATCCGAACCACATCCCCTTCTGTCAACAGAATGGATCGGTAGGGAGTCCTCTGACATGTCCGCGTCGGCGAGAAGCTGGCGACTATGTTGGTGTAAGGCAGAACAAGGACAGGGCACTCCGCACATTGCGTCCTTTCTTTACGATGAACGACATTGAGAAGCAGACGCGTGCAAAGTGCACCACATCTCCATCAGATCAACACTTAGGGGTATACTGAATGGCCAAACAGAACGATACATTGAGCCCATAGGTTCAGGCCACCCTTTGGCTACTTTGTCCTAGAGGGAGGCGCGGTTACACTCCATGCTAATTGTGCCTAGGGAAGAGATCGTTGCTTGCTAGCATGTTGGTATCCTACAATCTCTCACCTAAATTAAACATTGCAATCATACTAGCTACTAGTACTACGTACTGGATAATATAACATGGTGGAGAAAACTAAGTAAGCACATTGATTGGTTGCAAGCTAGCTAGCATTACTAACATCCACCGAGCTGACAAATGAAATCAGCCGGGCATATATATGGATGCTTTCGTCCCTGCAAAACAGATGATGGTACACTCATGTAAACATGCATGAGCACATTGAACATAGAAAGTCAAAGAAGCATATGATCATGAATGAATGATGAAGTCAAAATCGTGTGAATACATCACACAATTGTTCACTAAAAGGCAGCATGATCATTCTTCAGAGAGATTAGTCATCGTAACTATGAAGCGTGTGTATGTACCACCGTCTCTTATTTCCACTTTGCTTTACCCCCACCTTCATGTTTCGTTTCAAGAACAGAGCACATAATGCAAGAGGGAGGAAAGAATATTTGATCCAATTATGCATTGTCCTATATAGTTGAAATATTTGACATGAATATCGTATGATGTGTTGAACCGTACAATCTGCAAAATAACGTGATATACCACTACAAATTGAAAGGAGAAGTTTGTCTTCCATCAAAGATATGGACATGTAGTAGGAAGACTAGCTAGCCCTATGTGTGTCAAGTGGTTAATTAAGCCATGTAAAGTAGAAGTTTGACCCTGACACATTGTTGTAGAAAAGAAAAGGCAATCTATTTATTTTAGAACTAAAGCTCAATTATAACTAACCTACATCAAAGTATGAATATGCACTACAGGAAACTAGACAATTGCCATGTGTCTAGCGATTTTCCATTAGCATTTTGTTGGGGCACACAACAAATGCTTGTTTTGTCAACAGTTGCCAACAAAAATCTCACGGAAAGCATACCGCTCATGTAAAAATAGCCAAAATACTCACGGTGATAGAGAACTCCTGCAAAAAGAGTTGAAGGCTCATGCCAAATCCTAGCCTTTGACAATATGGTGGATACGGGTCTGTTGTGAGGCCATGATGGTAAGGAAATGACGTGAACAATCTACATGAGCTATTCTTACAGGGCTCGGGATAAATCATATATGTTAGTTGGGAGCTATTCTTTGTGATGTCTGGGCGCCACATTCGACTTCCTTGGGGTGCAGCCCATCTAGAGGATTTGTCGTGAGCCGTATATGCATGGTTCACGACAAATTTCTAGAGAGGTTGCGACCCAATGCGGTTGAGTGTGGTGTCGAGGGCACAAACCTTTTTTTTGACGGCTAGCACATAGGATTTGCCACCAGCCATGTCATGTTAAAATAAATTCATTTCTTACTTTGTTTATTTATTCCCTTATTATCCTGTCTTGTTACTTTCTACTATCTCCTTTTCTTTTCTTTGTCTAGAATTAGTCTTAGCAATGATTCAAAAGCTATTATTTTTCATTCATTGTTCCATTTCCATTGTGTACTATGTTACAATGTGCTCTGAGGTGCATCTTGCTATTCCCAAAAATGTTGCAAAATAGAGTTCCAAATTTCCTACAAAAAATCAATGCTTTCATTATTAAGTGTCAAAATTTGTTTTTTGTGGACCAAGTACAAAAAATACAGTGCAAAATGGGACCACTAAAAATTCCACGCAAAGTACACCATATTTGAGTGACAAATCCTAACTTTTATGAACTTTCAAGCTTTCTACCTACTTGCAAATGACTTCATGCATGGCGACTTAACAAACCTATTTTAAATTTGACTTTCAATTGTGTGACAGGTTGGTCCTAAAAATTCACAAAAATAATGTTTAGTACACAAGTATTCATTATATATAAAAAGCACGGATAGTTGTAAAAGAAACACCTTTGTAATAATAGTCATACCGGCAATTTTTACTCCTTTTTGAAAAAAAATAAACATATGCAATCCTTCATCTTGGATCCCTTTTATGTGTAATAGTTGCAAATAAAAAAAGTTGCATTATGATAAAATTTTAAAAAATCCTTAACAAAGTGGGGACCACCATGTACGGACATTAATGTATTTATAGCCAAATAACCTCTATCATGTACAAATATGTGCCATAGTTTATTATAATATTCCCAACTTCTGCATGGAGATACATGTTACCATGATTTTTTTTACTAAATAGAGATTCCAAGTTTTTATATAAAAAACCATTTTCTATTTTCCAGGTGCCAAAACCGGAGTTTTTGGAAGCAGCTACAAAAAATAGGACGCAAAATGGTACCACTCCAGTTTTCACATAAAACAGACTATATTTTCGTGAAAACTCAAATTTTTTATGAATTTACAACCTTTCTTGCTACTTTCACATATTTAAGTGACTTTATGCCGATTTATAGAAGTGAATACAAATTTGATAGGTTGGTATGAAAAATTGCAAAAAAGAATACTTTATTAAGCGATTCCACTAAGAGATATTGTTAGTGGTATATTTGCTCCGGATAATTAATTATGTCTAATAAATACACTTAACTTAGACGTAACCCTTAAAAAGGAAAAAAACATACTTTGTCGGGTGGCGACCTAAAATATACAGGGAAAGCTTAGACGTGTATATACAATGCCAAATGAAATCTGCGCCGCTAAAAGTATTTGATTTTCGTTTCGGTCCAAAAGCGGGTATTTTGTGCCCAAACGCGGGAGATGAATATTTGTCCAAGTACAAACCACCCTCAGGCCCTCCTCTCCCCAACACAACGACACATTACCACCTCATCCTCCTGTCCCGATCCCTGTACTATGGCCATCATCACCGGTCGAACCTGACCGTCTCAGGCGGCTCATCCCTCCGCAAAACAGCGCCCGACACTTCCTCCTCCTTTCCGATTCTATGGCGTGGAGCTGCCAAATCGCAACCCTGGGACTGAACTTAGATGTGAAGGATCCTGACAAGTAACTGTCATTGTGTGGCTCCTTCAGGATCCATCTGGTCTTCCTCGTCCTTCCACAGGGCACAAACCAAATTATCTGATTTCCAGCAGTGATAAACTATGGTTAATGTAAACTTTAAAAAACTTTATTTTTCTTGGCATTCTGAATTCTACATGTCTAAAACTGATTAAATTCTCTCAAAATATTTAAATTTTACTTATGGAAAGGAAAACAATAGTATTGATAGTTACAGTAATAACGAAAAGAGGGATATCTCACAGTGTTTTATCATGCGTACACTTTGTTTGTACAAAGTTTGAAACAAAAAATATAATATTAGTGTTTCCCATGTTTGTAAGCCACTGGGTATATAAAAACATAGGATACGTATAGGATGCAGCAGATCCCCCGACGTATGCTGGAGGATCCCTTCCGAGTTCAGAGAACTTAATTTAGGTCTTAGGCTCTGGGGATTCTGGTACTTTTAAATAGTACAAAATATTCAGAATTTTCAAAACATTATAACTATTTTCTGCCTATAAGTATGTATACTTGTAATTTTTTATATAGACAGAGACAGGGAGTCAAGGTTCTCTGCATATCTATAACAATTCATTAACTAATGCTGGATTTAAGGGCTACACAAAATTAACAAATTTGTGGACCCCGGAAGCTAAAAAGGTAAATCTACTTTCATCAAAGCCTGAAACAAATATATAGATAAAACTTTGTACGTGCATTGATTTTTTAAGGCCTCTATGTGGCAGGGGTTCTATTTGTATAAATCGCACGTTCTCGTGGCTACCGAACTACTGAGTGCACACTTCACTTCTAATATACCCCCAAGGCCCCAACTGTGTTTTATATATCACATAGAAAGGCTAGCAGTCACCAGGTTATAATACTTATAACATATTGCATAGATACAAGGATTATTCTCGACGCACAAAAAAGGAATAAGGCATTCTGCTTCCAACAGTCAAGTATGTCTTCGTTGGGGACAACTATCCTGATGATTATGTTTGTGTAAGGCATCACATAGTTCCATGCTCCGTGTGTACAGTGCACCGAGTTCGAACTGCCAAGTCAAGACGTATGTGTCACCGGGAAGGACGACGCTAAGTGGACGTGCGCACGAGAAGTCTTGTCTCCAACCAACTCACAGATCAAAACCAGCTTTAGTGGAAACCCGATATCTCGCTCGCAGAGGGAGGCACGGTGAGACCATGTATACTTCTTGGTGGCCGTGGCAGACAAGCTTGTTTGTGATGGCTTCTTCTTCAAATCATCGCTAAGGGTAGAGTCTCAAACCTCATCAGCGTGTGGAGGGTGTTGTATTGGGATCATCGGCAACACCTTGCGCCTATATGTTCAGATCATCACAAGCCTACAGCTTTGTAGAGGGACGAGTAGTGTCGCCTTGCGCTTTATTTTTCCTAGTAGAAGAAGCTTGATAGCTAGCATTTTGGTTTCTTCCAATCTCTCACCTAAACATTGCAAATATATATATATATATAGAAACTCATCCAGGGTGCAGAATAGTTATTTTACACCCCACATATTTTTATGTTCTCACATACATAAATTTATGTTTTGTATACTAATAATTATGTTCATATTTATCAAAAACGCAAAAAATTCAATATATATATATATATGAGACGTGGGTGTAGTTACAACCGGGAGTAAGAAGTATTTTTCCTATATGTATATGTATATATCTTCGTTCTCTCCTTTGTATATCTCATGCTTCCGTACTCCCTTGAATTGCTTCACGCCTTCACTTTATATTGTTAACACTTTATAAGATAAGCATGCACTATTAATTTGGGGGATATATGTAAATGTAATTTATTGGCCTAGTTAGGTATCAATAAAAAAGAACCAAGAGTTTCTTTTTTTTACATATACATGGTATAGGAAATTGGTACCGAACAATCTTTGAAAGTGTCATCAATCTGTAAGCGGCGAATTGAGGAGAAATGCTCAAGAATATATTTTACTACATCTAGAACTACACCTACATTTCAAAGGAGACAAAAGGAAAACACTTGGTTGTAAATGTTTAAAATAATATATAACCTTTCCTACTGCTCCTAACATATAATGAGAAGGCATAAGTAAATTACATTTGAGAAAGACTCGAAGAATATACCTAATTACCTACTCTGAATTCATGTGCTAAATCACCACTTCTATAGGCCTACTTACCCTATCACTTCACTGCCCAGGTTCATGTGTATGCAATGTACAACACACAAGGATATCTGGATTACTGCATCTATAGAGTTAACAGAACATGAACAAAAAGTCATATCTGAATTACTGCATCTCTAGGAGTTTGAAGAGAGAAGAAACCTTGTACTCCCTCCGACCCAAATTAGTTGACTCAGATTTTTCTAGATTCAAATGTATCTAGACTTGTTTTAGTGCTAGATTTATCCGAATCTAGACAAAACCAGGTCAACTAATTTGGGTCAGTGGGAGTAAAATAAATCTAGGTCTGAAATAGCTTGCACCCATGCTTTTGAACATATTGTTCACCGCTCACTTAAGAAGAAAATCGATCCATATGGACACAACATGCTCAACAACCCTCTTGAGATAGAACATGAGAAACCCTTCAATCGAACATATATACACTACATGGCTGCTGACACAAGAGACTATGAAGGCACAAGAGCCATACATAACTATAGTTTGGTGGAGTTCATGAATCATGATGACATAGTTCATAGTTGCCATGCCAGAGCACGAGGATGCCCACATATGTGAGCTACTTGAGACCAAATCTGTTACTGCTAAGTAAATATCAGGACGGATTGCTCAACTGCAGTTTTCATCAGAAGAAAACTGAGGCTCGGATACACCGTCGTCTTCACAGTCAACGACAGAGATGCATCAATGATACACCACTGCTAGATCTGGGACTCGGCATTGGCCAGCGTGGTAGCCAACATGCTCGTGTGCCGACCGAGGGAACCGACCTTCGAGATAATCTCCATCAGCTTGATCACCTACCACTCCCGTCCCACGGGGGCGCTAGAAATTCGGCTCACCTGAACCGTCCACGCACCCAACGGTGCCCGTCGTCTCCACCCTCTACAGTGGCCTGTGGTTTGGAACCACGCGCCTCGGCGCCGGCAGGAAGGCAACCACCTTGTGCCGCCTTATCCACCTCTAGGTTAGGCTCGTTGCCCTTGAGATCGTGCACCACATGTCACCATCCTCGCCGATGCCACGCGCTGGCGCAAGGAGCTGGACACCCCTGTGGAGATCGCGAGGGAGGTCACCGTGTTGCTCGGGTCCCGCTACTTATCCATCGGCATCGACAACCGTCATTCCGTCTACCTCAAGTTCATTGAGAGGGACAACCGCTCCAAGATGCAAGACCATAGATGAAGAAAAAGATTGGGGAATACCAGGGATGGAAAATGATCCCATATGGCAGCATCATGGTAGCATCAGATGGCCTCAAAATGCATGCATATGACCAGACTTAAGCCTATAGATAATAATATATACACTGTTACAAAAAGAAAAAAAGAGCTAGCAAGCAAGAGCTATTTATAAACTAAGTCAGGGAATCTAACCAAGCCAAGAAACTACTCATATACCCCATGCGGAGCGGCAGAAATGTGTAGATACGCAAGGAAAACTTGCTCTCTTTGAAAAAATGTTAAGCATAACTACTTACAGATACATCATTCTTTAGTGCCACGTTTTGTTCAAATTTAATTTTGGACCAGTAATGAGATTCTGATTGATGAAATACTAATTTAAAATAAATGGTATGCAGTAACTCAACCTGAGCTTACAGGCAATAACCCAAGTGTAGAATTTATCAATCACCCAAGTGTAGAACCAATCTTCAGACGAGAGACAAATATCAATATAAATATCAATTTTCAATATCCATTTAAATGCTTGTCGGAGTGAGCTGAAATAATTAAATAATTCATCCTCTTACATTTAATAAATCATTGCAGACTAACCAAACAATTCCTACTAAACTTAAGGTGGAAACCATAATTACGAAATCATATTTTAGCACGGACCTCCGTCTTCTTTTAGACCAATGGACCTCTATCTTCATAACGCCAGTAGATCAAAAAAGGAAACTCAATTGAGGAAGCAATGACACACTCTTTATCATCATTAAGAAATCCTATGTCATTGAGTATTTGAGTAGTTGATATAACATTTTAATATACACATTCTATAAAATATCTGAACTAATTCCATGGTGTTCGCCAATGCATACACATATACACACTAAAAAATTGGAACCTAGCAATACTCCCGCCAAAAAGGAAAAGAAATGAATATGTATATTTGAATATAATGTCAAGGTTAAGAGAAATTGCTCGAGTGGCTGAGTGTGAGCATACAAATCATGGTATACATACCCTACTTTTCAGAAACATAATAGCAGAGCAATGGGCAGGTTCGTCTTTTAATTAATCATACCAAGAAAGAACCATTACCAAAGCTTATTGTATTAGAGCACGCATATTAATTTCACATAAATATAGGGGTTAAAAATTTGCCTTTTTACTACATATATAGGACCATCAATATTCCAAGGAATAAATAATTCGAAATTGTATTGCTGAAAAGATCGGTATCTTCAATTAACTGCTCCAAACTGTCATGCATAAGATGATATAAAAAAGATCTAAACTAATAAACAATGTATTGGAAAAATAGTTTAAGTGACATACCAGGACTTGGAAACATGTGCAGGTGCGTAGGTAAAGAAAGCATTGCATCGATTAGTAATTACTACCTCCATTATTTCAATGAATAAGGCTTGTCATGTAGAAACATCTGGTATAAGCAATCAGTTAACTTATAATGCAAAACCTAATTAATAGCAGGTGTAGACTATTTGTTGCACGGACTTGTAGGGATCCAGGGATGACAACATGCGTATAGTACTGAGAGCAATCATTGGCGAATTGGACTTTCAATTAGTTGAGGCGCAGTTCTTTGTATGTCCCATGCACATGTAGCCGAGGGCCTGTAAACATATACACAGAAGACATAAATTAACACATCCAGATACGATGGATGTAGATAGATTATCTCCGAAATCATACCACAAAAATACACGGATGTAAGTCACCAATGACTTCAGGCTTTCTGCCGGTGCACACCATCTCAGCCCACGGAGAGCTCATTAGATGTTGGTAGGTGTGTGCCCGCCTGCCCGTCGTCGACGGTGTCATCAGATTTCTGGCAAGCCACCAACAGAGAATTTAACTGATGATTAGGCACATCGGCAGTGAGGAGGGAGAAGATACGGCGATGATAGAAAATTTCCCGAGCAGATCTGGATATACTAATTGCTGGAGGAAGCGAACCTGTGAAGCTATTACTTGAGGGGATCACAAGAGAAATCTTTGCTGTCAAGCGCTCTCAGCTCGCCCTCGCCTAGTCTCGAGCGCGTCGGTGGATGAAAACCTAGAACACATGAAGTAAGGAAGATGAGTGTGGCCAATTGACGTATGGCAGTCCTCATGGCCACGCTGGGCGGGCTCGCGCCCCTGTCCCCCACAATGTCCTCGAGCCATGTCGCACCTTCTTGGCGCCCGCCTGATGTCTATTCTGCCGGAGGGTCTCCAGATCCCGCTCATCGTGCCTCTTGTTTGGCCACCATAGCTCGAGGCATGCTCTAGGAGAGCACGGAAATGTCGTCCATTTTGGTGGCTAGTGATTGTAGACGGCGGTGAGTTCTGATGTGGAGAGAGTGAGCAGAGGGGGCGGCGCCGGGCACGAAGGGGGCGGGAGAGGAGCCGTAGGGAGGGGAGAGAGAGGGGAAGGGGAGGTGTCTGGATGTGTCGAGGAGGAGGAGGATGCATCGCCCTCCGGCGCCCGCGCAAAGGCCCACAAGCAGCGTTAGACAGCGCTCGATTGAGACCACGCATAAGCCTGGCCTCGAGCGGGGCCACACGCAGAAGCACAGACGGCAAGGCGCTCCGCAGACGTGCTCAGAATTCTCGCAGACGACCACGTAGACTAATCAATGATCTAGATGGTTCTCGTCTAAGATCCAACGGTTGTGAAACCACTTGCCGGGAGTGCTCTCAGCTGGCTGCCTTTTGCTCAGGATTAAGTCTATAGATAATAGGGTCCGACAAGTATAGGGCACATGTCCATACTGACATATGCGGTTCACACCGCTGACACCGTCATACGTGTCCAGCGACAAGTCCGGGCCGCTTCCTTAGATTTTGCGCATCCGTTCTTGTAGTGTCGGACAAGTATCGGGCAAATGTCCGTACTGACCTATGTGGTTCATGCCGTCGACACCTCGACAATGCAGCTCAAATCGACATGACAGGCAGACGTCTGTATTATCTACACATACATACACGTACAGATATGTATTACCTACATATACATAGACGTACAGATCCAAACAAATTAATTGTGTCATATGGGTTTTTTAGACGGCTACATATAAACTAAATTATTCGTTAGTTAGATTTGAAAGATCATCATGCATGTAACACCCCGTCCACGGGCCTCAGGGGTGTCACTCCTGGCAGCTTAATAGGATATCTAGACTGACCCCACAGACCAACACTTGTCTTTTCTGCACACTTTGTCCTCACTCGTGAGCACCCGGTACCCACTTCCCGATCGGTCACCTATCTAAGAATTGCTCTAGACCAAGCACGCTTAATCTTAGAGTTCTTTTTAGATGAGCTTTCAGATTTTTTTTTTGCAAAACTTGTTGGTATGAGTATCTTATTAATCCTATTAAACCATGTGCCTGGATCTCACAATGCCCTTAGTTACGATGTGAATCAAGAGATCTATGTTGTCTTTGTGTTTCAGATTGAACTAGGTTGGGGGAGAGAGTTGTACCGGAGATAATAGTCTTGCACATCAAAGACTAGTCGTTTATTAAGACGATATAGTGTTCATTGTTGTGGAAATGTCAAACAACTGTGGAGCCTTTTGAAATCTTATGAATGGGACGACAGATTCTGTTGTTAACCATAGAATTTACCTGATACAGAAATAATGCAAAAAAAATATCCAAAATCAAGAAAAATCCAAAAGTATTGTAGGCTTTACTGACTAGTACTAGAGCTTCTCCACGTGGGAGCTTCGGCAGGCTCCAGACATGGAAAGGGCTGTATACTGGGAATTTTACTTTGACTCATAGGTGTAGATGCACCTGGAGTTTGAACGGAGCATCACCCTGCCAGATTCGCCTTGAGCAGTAGAATGACACCATGGAAGGCATGCCACCGAAGGCCTGGGCACGTCACCTGACGAATCCATCGCTGCCTCCCTCGAGATTCACCTGTGCCAATAGACCCAACAGAGCCAAGCCGCACGGGGAGGGAGATATCTTCCCGCCAATCGCTGCAGTACTGCCTCGAGGAGGTCAACCAGATGAGGCTAGCCGTCACCGCTAGCCCGGCTAACCACGCTGGCCCCTGCCCCCGTGACATTGTGCACGTACCCTAGATTGCCCAGCCTCCCACTTTCCACCCGTGGTTCACATGCGATGGCCTGCCTCCACGCATATGGGTCCATCGGGGATCGCACACCCTCACCCTCTATCTTTTACAACTGGGCATGACCGCCACCGTTGGCACTACAAGCGGCCGTGGGGAGGAGATCGGGTGAGGTTCTCGCTAGGATTAGGAGGGTTCTCATATTTTTTATTTCCTTCACGATGAGAACCTAGGTGACTTCTTTTTTCCAATACCCGCATAAGATCTGTGCGTTTTGTATTAAGCTCAAAGAGAACAAGGTACAAACATGTTACAAGAGGGGATCCACCTGGCCTGGACCTCTTAGGGTGCCATGCCTATGCAAACGATGTCTAGATCACTCCTCTGGTGCTCCCACATCTACAAGATACCCATGCTTTCCAATTGTCGATGACCTTAGGTTCGGTTGGGAACACGCATTGAATATACTAGTGTTGCGCTCCAACTAAAGACATCACACCATATGAATGACCAACGGGTTAAGCTCCTTGCACCGTGGTCTCGGCATGTTTCTGACTCAATCGGCCACCAATCATTGAGAGGCAGGTACGGGAGCAGTAGGTAAACGACTAGCCTGGCATTGACCCCGCTCCGAACCTGCAATGCATAGGGCACTGGAGAGTGATGTGGTTGATGGTCTCCAAGCAGTCACGCCTGGTTCATGGTCTCCGGAGACGAGCTGCAAGGGGGGACATAGGACAATAATCGGGACACCGAACCTAGGCATACTAGTTCCCGAGCAGTCACGTTAACCGCCATCTGCCAAGTAGACGTGATTGGGGTTTATTTTTTTTTATGTACACAATAAAGTTAATCCGAGCACTCCTTATTGCATGCACTTTAATTTGCTGACATGGGGACAATAATCATGCCATGCATTGGGTCGATCTCTCACAAATAAATTATCTCAGGCCAGCTTGATGCATGAAATACAATACGAATCCTTGTCTGAAAATAGTTTATATACACTATGGTTTCCTTAAACTAACAAATCTGTATATCGCAAGGAAAAAAATAGCGCGCTATAGCGCACGTTATAGCATGCTATAGCAAATTTGGAGCGTCGACGCTACGTTTAAGCTATTTTGGACGATATGCCGCTAATTTTAAAATAGCACGCTAAATCACGCTATTTATCAAAACGTTGTAGCATCGTTATATTTTTAGCGCTGCAAAAAGCCAAAAAACTATGCTCTATAGCTCGTCAGTCCAAAAGGCCAAAACCATTCCCGAGTCATAGGCAAACCTAATCTCAACCCCCCACCAGATCGTTCATGTTGTCACCGAATCAGTGCGCGAGTTGCGTCAGTGCTTCTCCAGTTCACGAGTGGTGGGGACGGTTGCTTCCATATGCATTTTTCATCCGATTCTGAATAATACTTCATGCTATGTTGTTAGGATGTCTTAAAACTATATATTTCTCTATTCTCGACATGTTTATGGGTATGTGCCTCATATCGATGAGATTGTGACTGTGTGACACCGTTTTATGTCATGGATTGGTCTTAATCTTGACTTTGTTATGCATGTAATTGTTTCTAGACAAATATTAGATGCTGAAATAATTTATGTTTAGACTAAATATATCATTATTTTTACTTAACTTTGTTATGCATGTAATTGTTCCTGGACAAATTTTAGATGCTGAAATAATTTATATTTAGACTAAATATATCATTATTTATTTGCAAACGCTACTTTAAATAGCATGTGCTATAACATGATATAGCGTGTATAGCATCCTGGGAAGGCTGGCGCTAAATACCATAGCGTGCTATTTTTTACCTTGGTGTATCGTCGACATTTCGAACGAGATGATCCGAAGGTCCAATGCACGATTAGCATTCAAATGAAATGGTAGCTGACATGGCAAGTGCCAACAATTTAAATGCGGCAAGAGTAATGCTTGTCTAGGATGTGGCCCCGCACAGCGCCACGCTCGCTTAGCTCGACTTCAGGCTTCGTTCCCTCCCTCTATAGCAGGCGACAGAGAGGTCGGTGGAGCGGTTTTTTTTGAAAAGGAGCATATATTAATATCACGAGATACCAATTACACCCAGCCTCTGCAACAACGCATTACCCTAATGGTATTACAGATGCATACAGCCAACAAAAGAAAGAAAAATTATAGAAAAAAGAAAGTCGGTGGAGCGGTTACACACACCCATGAATAATCCATCAACAATGATCGTTGGCATTACACACACTCATGTTCTACATACAAGATCGGGTTGGGGACAGTCGTGAGATCGTGCAGCTCTCTGCTCCGTAATATGGCACGCTGCATTTGGGCACATCTTCACACGCGCACGAGCCGAATGACTGATGCCAAAAACCATCTCTTGACATTCTTGGCATTACATCCTCGATTTCGAGTCCGCACTCCACGCGGACCACTTCAAGGGCGACTACGACACTGTCCGGTAAGGATTAAGTTGTGAATCTCCTAAGTGTCCTCGCTGTGGATGGGCATCCGGACCACTCTATGCAAGGTGCAACTGGAGCTCACGTTCCAGCTGCAGGACCTTGACTTTGTGGAGTGGCCACCTTGCTTCACGATGTACAATGTAGACAGGCAGGCCTACCCCGACGTGCTACCGCCACATTGAACCCAGACGTGGTCAAGGGTCTGCTGTATTCGGAGGCTCGCCGACGCCTTGCGCACATAGGCGCAGATCATTTTACACGTACTGCGTCGCAGAGGCATGAGCAGTGGAACCTTGCGATTTTTAAGTCTGAGTGGGAGAAGATCGCCAGCTACCATTTTGGTTTCCTCTAATTTCTCACCCTACACATTAATGCAAATAAGCTACTAGGCACGAGGTAGTACAGATGAATAATAACATGGTGTAGAATAACTAAAGCACACAAGTTAATTGTTAGTTAGCTAGCTTGACATCTAATCAGCTAGCAATGCAAGCAAAAAGGCAAGCAGTCGGGATATATATGGAAACATTGGTCCCTGCAACGATGAATGGTAATACACGCATATAAGCATGAGCATGAAGGAACTTGTGGTGCATAGAGCATGATAAGTATAATCTGCATGAATAAATCACAAAACTGTTCTCCACAAAGCCAGCATGTTTATCACATCCTCTCTCCATTGGTTTTATCTAGTTCATATTTCAACGTCAAAGCAAAGACACCAGATAAGCATGACTAGATAGATGCACAATGCATGAAAAATAAATAACTAATATTGTTCTGCATTGGGCTAAACAATTTAATAATCTGACATGTATACTGTATAACACTAGTGGAAAACGGGCCTCCAGTCCCGGCCCGTAAGGGGCTTTAGTCCCGGTCCTAGTAACCGGGACTGGAGGGGCGGAACTAAAGGCCCACCCACTAGTCCCGGCCCTCTTACCAGCCGGGACCAATGGGCATCCACGTGGCCGTCTCTGCAGGCGATGGGTGCCCCCCATTAGTCCCGATTCGTATTACGAACCAGGACAAATGGTTCTCTGCAGCGGTAGAATTTTAAGCACTTTCTCTGCTGCGGCAGAGAATTGAATTTGTATCTTTTTTTTCATTTCAAAATAGTTTTCTACGCTACCACATACCGTACATGTTCGTGCATACATAAGATAACTTCTCTTAAGATCGGGCATACAAATACATACATGATAGTTACACATGGAGATCACAGTTATCGGGACTAGAGCCCGTCTATTCAATTACACGGTCAGGGATCATCGGCGCCTATTCACACTAAATTCTCCGGCGTCATCTATCATCTGGTTCATCAAGAATCCTGCTAGTTCTTCAGCAATTGCTACTACGCGTTGCTCTGGTAGGAGCTGATCCCGCATTTTCTCGAACTATATAAGAAAAGGAGATCAATATGAATATCAATCATGATAACAAAAAGTGACGGTAATAAAAATAATGTTATGAATGTATTGCTTACATTGACTCTATAATCATTCAGCTCACTGGTAAACGTGCGAATGAACTCGCAAACGTAGACTCCACATAGATTCTTCTTCGGTGGCTGCCTCACGCAATTTACGAGAATAGAATTCAATCAAAATAATAATCCAACATCATAATTGTATTGAAACTAGAAGTAAAGAGATGCGCGTACTACTTACCGAGACCGGCTTAAACGTTAGCTTCTCACTAAAGTCATCCGTAACCGCACTCTTGAACTGGTTCCAAACCCTACCTAGTAAAGAAAATGAAAGAGTTATTTATTACGTGATATCTCAGGAAATCAACGAAAGAGACCGATGTAGCGCGAAAATTACCTCTGGAGCCTGTCCTGCATGTCCCTAAACATTTCCAGGTGTCTCTTTAATGGGTCCATGACTTCAACTCTTCCCTTATCAAGTTGAATGTCCATGAGAATCCAGTGGAAACTGTACACGTTTATATATACATCAGTAACTCATCAATTACACTTAACATTGAGTAAGCAAAGGAGAATGTGTACAATAGAGTAAGACCCTCACGCGAAATTGTAAGGAAACAGTATGTGGTCACAGAAATTTTGCTCCGTTAGAAACCTTAGAAGGTTTTCCTACGTCTCCTCGGGTTTATCCGTTAGCGTCTTTACATGTATTTTATCTGGGTCAATGAACCCAACACTAAAGATTGACCTTCTTTTACATTCCATGATCTTCATTCTGCATAATAATAGAGTACAAAAGGATATAATTAGGATAATTACATGCAATGAATTGAACAACTGAAAAAATGAACAACTTATATATAGACAATGAATTCAACAACTTACAAACAATAGCAACTCATGAGACTTTTGTCGAGGGCGTCGAAAGTGTATAACTGGAAGAGTTCTGAAAACTCAACATGGACCTCTTCTTCTCGGAAGTAGTAGTCATGTGGGACTTTCGCCACGATCATTATTCTCTCCTAATTTACTGCTTTCAAGTACCATTTATGTAAACTCCGCATTTGTGTTGGCAGTTGCTGGAACTGCTCAAAGTTGACCAGAGGCTTCCCTGGGACATATGTAGGGACTACCTGAGCCTTGGGTAACTTGTCGTCCTGGTCACCTAGCAATTCCTCAACAGTCACATTCATAGCGGCCGCAAGCTTCTTAGCTTCTTCCATATCCTGCTGGGGAGTGTCATAGGATAACACCTGGAGGGGTGGGATCGATGTTTTGGCCTGTTTCCCGAGCTGGGGGACGTCCATTCTTTTCTCGGTTGCACTTTGACCTGATGATTTGCTCCCGCTTGCACTTCTACTTGATTTGCTCTTATTTACTACCTTCTGAAGTGTGCGTCGATAGTCATCTTGCTTATGGTGCAATCCATATTAAGATTTTGTGTTCAGAAAAGAAAGTGCATACGCTTTTTGCTTCTCGGTGTATACCGGGGCGGGCTCGGGTTTCTTCTTTTGAAGTTGCGCAACACATTCGACCTTTACGATCATGTCGGTTTCCTCGTTAGTACGATCGTAAGGTCTAATGGGAAGATTCTTATGAGGTACCCTTGGGAGGGGCGACATTTGTCGTTTTGGGCTGTTGCGTCGTTTAGTACTAATCGAAGGTTGCGGCGGAGATCGAGATGGACTCGGGTTGTGGTGGTCATAGTCATGGGGTGGGCTTCTTGGAAGTGATGGAGGTGAAGGTGACATGCGGCCACTCGGAGGCGGTGTTGGCTTTGGCGTCCAGCCTGGAAGCTTGATGTCGTTCTTGTCCCATAGAATGATACCACCCAGTACTTCTCCGAGTGTCCTCTCACCTTCAGGTCCAGGGATGTCAAGCTCCATTGAGTCCCACCCCATTGCGATTTCATCCACAGCAACTTTAGCATAGCCAACTGGAATCTCACGGCCATGCCAGCGTGCGCCAGGTGGACAAGGTAAAGCACATCCGACCGCCACCTTGATGGATAGGTTCTTCACCTTCTGATGGAGCTCACAAGATGCCTGCTCCTTGATTCCATCCACGGGGTAGCCGGGAACGCCATCTACCATACGTGCATCGTCAGAAGGGACCTCCGATTCAGCTACGCTACTTCTCCGCTGAGATGGGATGGCAGTAATATCGAGTACAGGATCTTGCAGGCGCGCTGCTCCTCGAAGTTCGTAAATCTATTGCTGATGCATTCGAAGTGTTCCTAGAAACTCGGTGAACCTGTCTCCATCCTCCTCCTGCCGTCGCCTCTTTGCTCTCTCTCGGCTCCTATAAGTACCTTTGTCTTTGGGAAACCCTATCTCCCACGTATAACTAGGGCCAAGGCCTCGTACACGTCCTCCGCGTTCGTCATCCCAAGGACCTTTGTCAGCAAGTCTTTCTCTCTATCGGGACAGAACTTTGTTGTCCCCGCTTTAATCTCCTTCACCACTTTCTGCAATGTATCCCGGGGTATCCTAATCCCGTCGCTGCAAATAAGGTCCCCTGTACTTTCGTCATACTCACTCCCATGCCCAAGGAACCAATTCCTTGCCCTTAGATCCCATTCTTCGCGTATTGGTTCTGGAGTGATCCCTTTAGCAAGAAGCTCATTCTCTTTAGCATCCCACTTTGGCATGGCAGCCGCGTAGCCCCCTGGCCCCAGGTGATGGTGATATTTCTTCATCCCGGCATTTTTCTTGTTTTTTTCCGACATTTCCATAGAAGGTTGTGACTCCTTGTACTTCACAAATGCATCCCGGTTAGCCTGCTGCTTCGTTAGATAGCATTCAAATTTATGAGTCTTCTTCGTCTTCTGATACTTTTGCCATAATGCTTTCTTCCGGTTCTTGAATAGTTCGGCCAGCTTCGTAAGAGTCCACTGCTTGACTTTATTCCTCAATGCAGCTGTGTCGGCATCATCCTCACATTCTAGTAGGGTGAAATGTGTCATGAGGTCATTCCAAAGACCGTCTTTGCACCTGTCGGCGACATACTCACCCTCTTTCGCCCCTTTGGTCTTATTCCACTCTCGAACGGTGATTGGGATGCGATCCCTAACCATAACTCCGCATTTTTGTTTAAATACAGTTTTAGCCTTTTTGGGTTCCAACGGTTCACCCTGTCGTGATACCCGCGTAATTGTATAACGCGTAGATGCGTCCAACTTTTTGGCCGGGCCTCGTTTGGAGTATTTTTTGCTCGACGTGGAGGCCTAAGAGAAGAAACATTCGTCAATTTATATATATATATACAACTCAGTTAATGCATCTACTGATCACCATACTTCATATATATACCTCGCCGTCGGCTTCTCCACCACCGGAGCCGTCGGCTTCTCCTTGATCATTTCGGTCGACCTCCTCTCCCTCACCGGAGGGGTTCAGATAAATCGACGGAGATTCGGGTGGATCAACATGGGGGGTGTCGTTGATCATATCCTCGAGAATTTCTTCATGTGCCAGGTCTCTCTAGATTGGATCCATAGTTTTCTACAAAATGCACACAATAACATTTTTCATTCAATATTGCTGCATAAAATAATACTAAACAATGATATGAACACGCAATTTGCTACAATAATACTAAACAATAGCAAAATTCTAGTGATGCCCTAACCCTAACCCTAAGTCCGGGGGCCCACGAGCACCACCACCCTAACCCTATCTTCGGGGGCCTGCGAGCACCACCACTCTAACCCTAAGTCCGGTGGCCCGCGAGAACTACCACCCTAACCCTAAGTCCGGTGGCCCGTGAGCACCACCACCCTAACCCTAAGTCCGGGGGCCCGCGAGCACTACCACCCTAACCCTATCTTCGGGGGCCCGTGAGCACCACCACTCTAACCCTAAGTCCGGTGGCCCGCGAGCACTACCACCCTAACCCTAAGTCCGGTGGCCCGCGAGCCCCACCACCCAAACCCTAAGTCCGGGGGCCCACGAGCACTACCACCCTAACCCTAAGTCCGGGGGCCCGCGAGCACTACCACATTATTAACCCTAAGTCCGGGGGCCCGCGAGCACTACCACCCTAACCCTAAGTCCGGTGGCCCGCGAGCACCACCACCCTAACCCTAAGTCCGGGGGCGCGCGAGCACTACCGGTCTTAGGGTAGTTATTTCGTTAGCTTATCTTTATTTAGCACTAATGCTTGTATGTCTCAATCGACACTATAATACTACATACTATATAATATACTACTATATATATATTATTACTAGTAATAAATATATATACACAAACATATATATATATACTATATTTATATACTAGTAATAAATATTACAATATAAAAAAGATACAAGAAATAAAAAAACATACACTAGAAATTAATATATACTATACTAGAAATATATACTATACTAGAAATTAATATATACTATACTAGAAATGAATAAAAAAACATACACTAGAAATATAAAAAAGATACAATAATACTAGTAATAATTCTATCTATCTATTACAAAAAACATACTAGTAATACTAGTAATACAAGTATAATTCTATCTATCTATTACAAAAAAGATACTAGTAATACAGAAAACATACACTAGAAATACTAGTAATACAAAAAATATACAAAAAATAAAAGAAGTGGCCGGCGGGGTGCCGCCCGGGCTCGCCGATCGCGGGGCGCCGCCCGGGCTCGCTAGGGCCGGGGACGGAGAGGAGGCAGAGCGCGCGCGCGGTGGGGGGAGGGATTACCTCCCAACAGCAGGGCGGACGAGCGCGCGTCTCGAGAGGCGGCGGCGCGGCGCGGCAACACGGCGGCCGGGGTACACGGACGGGCGGAGAGGCGCGGTGCGGTATTTCGGCAGCCTGGCGGTGTAGTGCTATTCCTCGCTCCGGTCGATGGATTCGATCGGGAAGGCGGCGCATTAAATACCCCCCAGCCTTTAGTCCCGGTGCGGAACCGGGACTAAAGTCTCGGTTCCAGCCACGCACCGGGACTAAAGGCTTTGGATGCCTTTTCGCCTGCAGAGCCTTTAGTTCCGGATGGTGTTCTGGGCCGGGACTAAAGGGCCAAATTTGCGCGCCCTGGGCCTAAGGTTGCGCCTGTTTTTTCAAATATTACAATTTGTAACTATTAGATGTTTTAAACATTTGAATTATACAGTTTTTGCATACTTATGAATTTGAGAAAATTTTCAACATGAAAAGTTTTTGAATTTGAATAAGTAATCCAAATCTATTTTCTGTTTTATAAATAATTATTCTAACCAGTGAAACTAATAACCATTTTGCCATTTCCAATTTAAAAATGCATTAACTATTATATTTTGCATATTTTTGAATTTCACTAAATTTTTAACATAAAAGTGCTTGAATTTGAATAAGAGATTCAAATCCATTTTCTGTTTTATAAACTAATTATTCTAACTAGTAAAACTATTAACCATTTTGCCATTTTCATGTGATTCCGACGCTCCGGTGGTCTTCCTCCGGCGAAACCCTAGACCGGGGGCCCCGGATCGTCTACCCCTATAGGTTTCTCCATACGAGGGTTGCCCCTTTAGGGTTTAGGGTTTAGGGTTTAGGCTTCCCTCCTCTGACTTCCTGCCATTTCTCACTATATATATGTAAGCTTGGTCGTTGCCATAGCACATCTAGACTCATATCTGCCGCCTCTCTCCACTCTATCCCATGGCTTCCACCATACCTCTAACCCCAGGGAGGCGGAGATGGAGTCTTTCACGGGCTAGCACGAAAATATTTTCCGAGGCGGAACTTCCGAATATGGCATAGGGCATCTGCACCAAGGGCATCTTCGAGAAGTTCCGCCACGGGAGATTTCCCAACCCTTTCCTCCATCCATGGGGATGAAACTCTCCATCCATGTTGGCTTGTTGAGTTGCTTGCCATGGCGTATCGATGCTCCTTTTATAGGCACGACGCCGCTTCTACTTTGTCTTCTTCCTCCGACAGGGTGTCGTGCGCTACATGCTTTATCTCATCGAGCAGTGCGTCCTTATCCTGCCGACAGCTTTAGTCCTGGTTGCACCCACCATCCGGTACTAAAGGTTAGCCACGCGTCCTTATCCCACCGATAGTTTTGTTAGATGACACAAAAACCACCTTTAGTCCTGGTTGCACCCACCAGCCGGTACTAAAGGTTAGCCACCCCCTAGATAAGGCTCTCCCAGATAAGCCGCCCCTAGATAAGGCCCCCCATCTTTTGTCCCGGTTTTAGCCCCCACCTGGGATGAAAGTTTCCCGCGCCACTGCATTCCCGCGCTTTCCACCGATTCCCACCTCTGTCTTCCCGCCATTTTTTCAGTATATATATGTACGCTTGGACTCCATTTACGTATCACATCTAGACTCATCTTTCTCTTCCCATGGCTTCCAGCGTATCTGTAACCACCCGGGAGGCGGAGGCGCTTTGTGCCTCGAACTGCCCCTTCCCACTGGGCTACCGAATCCCCACCGGCTGGATGCTAAGTGCCGGAGGCGTGCCGGTCCCTCCTGTCCCTCTAGGTGTGGAGCGCCGGATGGCCATCACGAACCACTACTACCTCGAGCTCACGCCAGAGCAGCGGAGGAATCCCAACTAGCATCCCGACTATATCCCGACTTGGGAAGCCTTCTTCATCAATCAGCGTGAGAGGGTGCTCGCCAGGCACGAGGAGGACGGCCCACCTCCTTCGAACTTCAACGAGGCAGGCCGTCGGCTGTCGTGGCGCGGCCGGACTCTCCAGAGTGTCATGGCCTACAACACGACCGGCAATAACCCTCGCCTGCGGAAGGGCGGAATTTCATGAAACTTATTGTAATCTTCTGACATGTCTGTCTTGTCATCCACTCCCACGATGTTTCTTTTCCTTGAAAGAACTATGTGGCGCTTTGGCTCATCGTATTCTGTACTCTTTTGCTTATCTTTCCTTTTTCTCGGTTTTGTAGACATGTCCTTCACATAAAAAACCTGAGCCACATCGTTGGCTAGGACGAATGGTTCATCCATGTACGCAAGATTGTTGAGATCCACTGTTGTCATGCCGTACTTTTGGTCTACATGTACCCCGCCTCCTGTCAGCTTGACCCATTTGCACCGAAACAAAGGGACCTTAAAAGTAGGTCCATAGTCAAGTTCCCATATCTCCTCTATGTAAACATAATATGTGTCCTTCTGCCCATTGTCATCTATTGCATCAAAGCGGACACCACTGTTTTGGTTGGTGCTCTTTTTATCTTAGGCGATCGTGTAAAATGTATTCCCATTTATCTCGTACCCTTGGAAAGTGCATATAGTCGAAGATGGTAACCTAGCCAACGAGTACAACTCATCTCCAATAGTGGTGTTATTCATGAGATGTGTCTACAACCAATTGCCAAAATTCTTCTCGTGTTCCCCTTTAATCAAGGTTTCAGGCTTCCCCGGGTTTTCGGAGCGTAGAATATTCTTGTGTTTCTCGATATACGGAGCCACCACGGTGGAATTGTGTAGAACTGTGTAGTGTGCTTGAGTGAAAGAATGTCCGTCTCCACATACCATTGATTTCCTTCCTAGTGTGCCTTTTCCAGTCATCCTCCCCTCATACCGAGATTCAGGAACACCAATCGGCTTAAGGTCAGGAAGAAAGTCAACACAAAACTCAATGACCTCCTCTGTTCCATAGCCCTTGGAGATGCTTCCTTCTGGCCTAGCACGGTTATGAACATATTTCTTTAAGACTCCCATGAACCTCTTGAAGGGGAACATATTGTGTAGAAACACAGGACCGAGAATTCTAATCTCTTCGACTAGGTGAACTAGGAGGTGCGTCATAATATTGAAGAAGGATGGCGGGAACAACAACTCGAAGCTGACCAGACATTGGACCACATCAATCTGTAACCCTGATAGACTTTCTCGATCGATTACCTTCTGAGAAATTGCATTGAGGAATGCACATACCTTCACAATGGCTAGTCGAACATTTTCTGGTAGAATTCCCCTCAATGCAACCGGAAGCAATTGCGTCATAAGCACATGGCAGTCATGAGACTTTAGGTTTTGAAATTTTTTCTCTTTCATATTTACTATTCCCTTTATATTCGACGAGAAGCCAGACGGGACCTTGATACTGAAAAGGACTTCAAAAAAGATTTCCTTCTCTTCTTTGGTAAGAGCGTAGCTGGCAAGCCCTTGAAACTGCCCTGGATGCTTGTCGTCTCGTCCTTTATGATGTTGCTGGTCCTCCCATGCTGCCGGGGTATCTTTTGACTACCCATACAAGCCCAGGAAGCCCAGAATATTCACGCAAAGATTCTTCGTCAGGTGCATCACGTCGATTGCAGAGCGGACCTCATGCACTTTCCAATAGGGTAGCTCCCAGAATATAGATTTCTTCTTCCACATGGGTGTGTGTCCGGTAATGGGGTCTTTCGGAACAGGTTGTCCTCCAGGACCCTTTCCAAAGATTACATCCAAATCCTTGACCATACCAAATACATCAGCACCACTATGGGGGACAGGCTTCGTCCGGGTTTCTGCCTTGCCATTGAAATGCTTGCCTTTCTTATTTAAGGGATGACTGGGCGGAAGAAAACGACGATTGTACGGGTGCACATTCTTTCTACATTTATCCAGATATATACTTTCAGCCTCATCTAAACAGTGCGTGCATGCATTGTATCCTTTGTTCGTCTGTCCTGAAATGTTACTAAGAGCAGGCCAATCATTGATGGTAACGAACAGCAACGCTTGTAGGTCAAATTCCTGCTATTTGTGCTCATCCCACACATGTACACCTGGTTTGGCCCACAACTGTAGAAGTTCATCAACTAATGGCCTTAGGTACACATCAATGTCGTTGCCGGGTTGCTTCGGGCCTTGGATGAGCACTGGCATCATAATGAACTTCCGCTTCATGCACAACCAAGGAGGAAGGTTGTAGATACATAGAGTCACGGGCCAGGTGTTGTGATTGCAGTTCGGCTCCCCAAAAGGATTCATGCCATCGGTACTTAGACCAAACCATAAGTTCCTTGCGTCACCAGCAAAGTCCGGGAAGTCTCTCTCGATTTTTCTCCACTGCCGACCGTCAGCAGGGTGCCTCAACATCCCGTCTTTCTTACGGTCTTCCATGTGCCATCGCAACAACTTGGCATGCTCTTTATTTCTGAACAAACGTTTCAACCGTGGTATTATAGGAGCATACCACATCACCTTGGCAGGAACCCTCTTCCTGGGTGGCTCGCCCTCAACATCACCAGGGTCATCTTTTCTGATCTTATACCGCAATGCAGTGCATACCGGGCATTTATCCATATTCTCGTATTTCTCACCGCGGTAGAGGATGCAGTCATTAGGGCATGTATGTATCTTCTGCACGTCTAATCCTAGAGGGCAGACAAGTTTCTTTGCTTCGTACGTACTGGAGGGTAATTGGTTATTTCTTGGAAGCAGCTTCTTCATTATTACCAGCAACTTTTCAAATCCCGAGTCAGTCATACCGGTCTCTACCTTCCATTTCAACAATTCCAGTGTGCTACCCAGCTTCTTCTGGCCATCTTCACAAGTTGGATACAGCAATGTGTTGTGGTCTTGTAACATCAGCTCGAACTGCAACCTCTCCTTTTCTGTGTCGCAGTCTCGCCTTGCATCACTAATGACCCGAACAAAATCATCAACGGGTTCATCTGGTTCCCGTTCTTCACCCCCATCTTCTTCATTATCTTCAACTGCGGTATCATCGTATTCAGGGAACATAGATCGGTAGTTGTCATCATCGTTCTCTTGTTCATCGCCGTCTTCCATCATAACCCCTCTTTTTCCGTGCTTGGTCCAAACATTATAGCCGGACATGAAACCGGACCGAAGCAGGTGGCTCTGAATGACTCTTGAGGAAGTGTGAGCCTGCTCATTCCGACATTCAACACATGGACAACACATAAAACCATCCCGCCGCTTGTTCTCCTCGGCCACAAGGCGAAAAGAACGCACGCCTTCTCTGTAAGCGTCAGAGCGTCGGTCACCGTACATCCATGGGTGGCTCATCTGCATCATACAACCATGCATATATATCAAACGCAATCACGATGCTTAAATTAGTACCGCGCGGTCAAAACGAGAAAATAGTTGCTAACCTTTTAGGACACTTCAAAACAAAGAGGAGAAACCTTAAGTGTCGCTCTGGCACCTCATATCATATTTTGTCTTGTGTGAACTCAAGTGGCATCGCTCTTACAGGCATTTCACCGAACACCTCTAGTGCATATGAAGAAAAAAAGTTAGCACAAAGTTATACCCACCTCTCACATAGGAAAAAAAACAGGAGAGAGTGGAGGTCTAGGTGCATATATATAGGGCCAGGCCATTACTCCCGGTTTGAGATACAAACCGGGACTAAAGGTTCTCCCAGGAGCACGCGCGCCGGTCCAAACCCATTTGTCCCAGTTTGTATCTCAAACCGGGAGTAATGGTTCCTTACGGACCGGGACAAAGTACCTCGGCCTCCTCGGGCCGTCTGGTTCGGACCATTAGTCCCGGCCCCAGCCACGGCCGGGACTAGTGGCCCGAACCAAAGGCCCATTTTCTACTATTGTAATACAATGTAGAATGTAGTGGCCACTACATTGTACATCACGAAGCAAGATGTGCCAGGGCAATGTAGTAGCCACTACATTGTACATCGCGAAGCAAGATGTGCCAGGTCAATGGAGTGGCCATCTTGCTTCACGATGTACAATGTAGATAGGCAGGCCTACATCAACGTTACCACCACATTGAACCCAAACATGGTGAAGAGTGTGCTGTATCGGGAGCCTCACCGACACGTTGCGCATATAAGTCCAGATCATTTTACAGGTACTACGTCACAGAGGCATGACCAGTGGCACCTTGTGCTTTTTTTAGTCTGAGTGGGGGAAGATTGCTGGCTGCCATTTTGGTTTACTCCAATTTCTCACATCAACATTAACTGCATATATGGATTATTAAACAGTGGTGTTGGCCCATGACCACTTCATTTAATAAGGGCTAGCCGTTTCGCTTCTAGCCTGTACAAGACGCGAGGCCCAAAATCATGGACCAACTTGGACCGTCATGATACAGTCTCTGCTCGGAAGGTGCACCCATTGCCGTCTGCCAGTCGAACTGTTACTAGTAGAAAAAGGGTCTTCCATCCGGAGCATTAGTCCTGGTCATGTTTGGGTCCGAGGCTAATGTAGCATTAGTCCCGGTTCCAACGGCTAGTACCGCCACAGGGGCACGGCCAGCTCTAGTCACGGGTCGAACGGGAGCTTTAGTCCCGGCTGAAGACACCAACCGGGACTAAAGGGTTTGCAGCACGCTGGGGCCGGTGCGAGCCCCTTCTGTCCCGGTTGGTGTCTCCAATCGGGATTAAAGATGGATCTTTAGTCCTGATCGGAGACACCAACCAGGACTAAAGTCCTTCCTATATCATCTTCTATCCCGAGCCACATATTCCATTCAAGCTGCTTTCTCCTCTACTTCTTCTCTGAGCTCGAGTTCATCCCCATTATTTCACACGATTTGTCAAGATTTGGCGACGCCCCATCTGTCCAAGGGTTCTAAAAGCTTAGCAACTTCTACTATTTTGGTTTACTCCAATTTCTCACCTAAACATTAACTGCAAATAAACCAGTACAGATGAATAATAGCATATGGTGGAGAATAACTAATAAGCACACATGTTGGTTGCTAGTTAGCAAGCTTGACATGCAATAAGGTAGCAAATGAGATTGGTCAGAAGTACATAGAGAAGCTTCAATCCATGCAAGAATTAAAGCTAACACACATATAAACATGAGCGTGCAGCAAATTAAGGTGCATATAGCATGGTACAGTATAAACCGCATGAATACATCATAGAATTGTTCTCTACATAAGCCAGCATGATCAGCTCCGGCAAATTACTCATTATAACTTGGAAGCATGTGTTGTATCACCCCTCTTAATTCTTTGCTTTCATCAATAGTTCATGTTTAAAATGAAAGCCAAAGAGGGGGCAGCGCGGCAGGAGGAAAATGATAGCAGCATAAGCAGAACGGCTAGCTTTAGCGTGCAACCTACGTTCCCGAACCACCGTTCACGCATGCAACCTACGTTGCTCTTTTGTCCACATGATATGTAACAAATATGGCACCCGCGTGTGCGTACAGGCTTCATTTCAGGACAGCCATTCCGCGGCGGGATCCAGTGCGCTTCAGGCTGGCCTATTCCCGGATCTTGCATTGGGCGGTTGGGTCTGTGGCTTGCAATTTTTGTGTCCTTGTGGGAGAAGCTTGCGGGTTAGCATTTTGGTTTCCTCCAATTTCTCACCTAAACATTGTGTACATACGTGTACTATAGAATCACAACGTGGTGAGGATTAACTAAGCTAGCCCAAATGATCGATTGCTAGCTACCTACCTACCTTATGTAATTAGCTAACTAGCAAATGAAACGGGCCGGTGACATATATATAGAAGGTTACGTCCTGCAACAATGAATTAAGGATACACGTTTTTTTCGAAAAGGGGAATAAAACCCAGGCCTCTGCATCGGTTGATGCATCACAACCTTTTATTAAGAATACACGTATGTCACATGAGTACATGACATCAGAACTGGCGATGCATTGAGCATGATAAATTCTAAGCTCTTTGAGCCTTGGCCACAAATACTTCACGAAAGCCTGCATGGTTTGTTATGAGAGATTAGTCACTACAACTTTGGAGCATGCGTATCAACCTCGCTACTTCCTTTATGTTTCATCCATTTCATGTTCATTCAAAGGGCACAGACACCAAATAAGTATGCCTTGCTAGATATATGCACACTTCTTGAGAAGAAAACAAACTGATTTAATTCTACACCGGACCTAGTCGATTGAAATGTATGACATGAATATATTGTATGATACGTACGGTGCAAGATAGAAAAAATGTGATGTCCCAGCACAAAGTGAAGGAGAACCTTTTTTGTGAATATAAGTTTCATATAATATAAGCACATAAATAAGGAAAATCTTCCTTGAGAAAAACATTCATTGAAATGTGACAGATCGGAGGAAGCCAAAAAAAAGTACCAAATCGAGGTCCCCCAAGTTGTTCATCTTTTGCATTAGCCGGGATACATCAAGTTTTCAGAACCAGTAGCAAAGCCTCTCATGAAATGCTCCTTTTAAGAGACCGAGTGTCAAAAGAGGACATGAGTTGTTCAAACCCTGCCATGCTGTTGTTTCTTAGTTACTGGGAGCCATGTGATAGCTTATGACTCATAAAAATAAGTTATTTATTACATCCTTAGTAATTTATAATTGCAAAAATCAAGTTCGGTTCTGACAATGTAGTCCCAGAGCATATTTTGAAAAGTGGAGCTGCTAGAAGTGGTAAAGAGAGAGAAAATAAGATGTCCACCCAGCCCGAGAGCTAACCATGTGGTTGCAGCAAGATCCGTCCTAGTGAACCACCTAGCGTGCTTTGCTTTGTCCAACGGTGCTCGGTGGCGGCGGTCCAGGGGGTTAGGGGTGGAGATGGTGAGGAGCTAGGGTTCACGTCCCGGTCACCCCGCAGGGCAGCGACATGGAACGGTTCAGGTCTGATCTTCAAACAATTTTTTCAGCCTATAATTTGTAGACTGAATATACATAATGAAGAGATAGGCCTGGATATCTGTCCTGCAGCTCTGGTGATATTTTTGTCACCACCATGATATGCAAGTTCTCTTTTTTTATAAATTATGATTGGAAAATAGCCTACATGTTATATTTTTAGACGGAAGGCTTGAAATGAGTCTGGTTTTGAATAAACGAAGCCAACAACCAGCTAGGAGTTACAACTTGAGTTACAACACACACACGCCCAGAGCGCCCACCACGAACACAATAAAAGACAACACAGACAACGTCAAGCCAGAGTGCCAGCTTGGTCTAACATTAGGGAGCCTTGTCTACTGATGCACCGGAGAGACCTCGACCAAGTTCACACTAACAAGCCTCCACCACACCAAGACTGTAGCCCATGGGGGACTCAACGACGGATCAGCAACCTAGCAGCACTTAAGGAGCCAAAATAGGGGGTCTTGCGGCGACGCCTCCAAGAAGGTGAATGGCGCAAGAACATGTCATCGTCGTCGGCAGGGACCGAGGTCCTACCAAGCTTTCGCCCAGACCCAAAACCACCACCCTGGAGCTCGGGCTAGGGCCAGACCTACGACATAGCATCTTCCCCTGGCAATGGGAATAGCCCAACGGTACCGGCTATGACCAGACGACCTCCCTAGTAGAGCCCTGATGGCTCAGGATAAGAGGAAGGTATGATGAGCACAACAGCAAGTTTCTCTCAGTTATGAAACCAAGGTTATCGAACCAATAGGAGCAAGGAAACAACCCCAAGGTATTGTCACCAACTTGGAATCCTGCACAACACAACCACAGAACTTTGCCCCAACTTAGAGTGAGGTTGTCAATCTCACCGGTTTTGCTGAAAACAAATGATTAAACATATTGTGTGCAAGATAGTAATTCCTTGCAGAAAGTAAACAGTAAACAGTAGATAGTAGATATTAGATGGTATATCAATGTTAACAGAATGGACCGGGGTCCATAGTTCACTAGAGGTGATTCTCCTTAAGATAGATGACATGCTAGATGAACAAATTAAAGTGGGGCAATTGAAAGACTCGAGAAAGCATATCATGCATATACTAATAATCTTGACTTGTATGAGATTTGATTGGGCATTAAAACATTATACATAGACCGTAATCCAACTACATCTATGACTAATAATCCACCTTCAGGTTATCATCCGAACCCCCTCAAGTATTAAGTTGCAAGCAACTGATAAGTGCATTAAGCAAAGTGTGTAAAGTAAATAATATGATTGTCCAATGGACAAAGGATTGTTGTTTTCTCCCTAGTAGCAACAACACGTCTAGTACCTTAGAGATTCCTGTCACTTCCCCACATTACTAGAGGCATGAACCCACTATCGAGCATAAATACTCCCTCTTGGAGTTGTAGCATCTACTTGGCCACGATAGCTACTAACAACGGAAATCATGCATGATCACAAATAACAAAGACATGATAGAATCAATAATCAATCTAAAATAGCATCTTAATATCCATCGGATCCCCACAAACAACATATAAGATTACAAATAGATGATCTTGATCATGAACGGAGCTCACAAGATCTAAACATGATAGCACAAAGGAGGAGAACCAACCATCTAGCTACTACATGGACCCGTAGTCCAGGGATGAACTACTTACGAATCAGACCGGAGGTAGTCATGGTGATGAAGAAGGCCTCCATGGTGATCTCTCCCCTCCGACAGAGTGCCGGGAAGAGCTTCAGATCCCCTCGATCTGGGGATCAAGATGGCGGCGGCTACAGACTCTTCCGTGGGTTTTTGTTTGGGTCTTTGATCGGGTAATTAGGGTTTTAATCCCGATAGGTGTTTATAGGCGAAAGGGCAAGGTCGATGGAGCACTAGGGGGCCCACACCCCTGGTGGCGCGCCCCCCAGGCCGCGCCGCCACCAGGTGTGGCCGCCCTGGCACGCCACTTCGTCTCCCCTCCGGACTCCCTGTTGCTTCGGATAAAATATTGAGTTTGGCTTTTGTTCGGTCCAATTCCGAGAATAACTCTTTACTAGCTTTTCTGAAACCAAAAACAACAGAAAACGGGCAATTGGCACTGTGGCATCTTGTTAATAGGTTAGTTCTAGAAAATGCATAAAAATACCTCCAAGTCTAGGCAAAACATAAGAAAGTAGATACTAAACAAGCATGGAACATCAAAAATTATAGATACGTTTACGACGTATCAACATCCTCAAGCTTAACTCCTTCTCGTCCTCGAGTAGGTAAGTAACAAAAAGAATAATTTTTGAGATGACATGTATCATCACAATCTTGATCAAGGTATTTGTAAAACATTGATAGCTGGGATCATAGTACTTTAACGTAGCATGAAAGATACAGATCTAACAATAAGACATAGGAACTATTTTGTAACATGAAAAGGTACAAACAAAAGATTCATAAATAATAATGCTTTGAAAGACGTTTGTTTGTTTTACATATAGAAAACATAATAAAAGTGGTATTGAGCTTGTCCCTCATGATATAGCAAAACATAAATGCATAGAACACCTTCAAAGTTCATAAGGGTGACTAGATACAAATAATTTAAGAACAAGCAATATCAAAGTTATGAATCAATTAACAAGTTTTGGGACAATGCACATTAAACTAAGAATGATCACTGTGCTCTCTCAATAGGTGCATAAAGATAGAAGATGGAGACTCAACATAAAATATAAAATAAAGGCCCTTCATAGAAGGAAGCAGGGATTCAAGTCTCATAAAGAGCTTCCAAAAATTATGGTACTTATTAGCTTTCAGCTCTCATTGCCCCTATCATAAGCATCTTTAGGTGATTAAGGTTAAAGTGAACAAATACGAGGATATGCTTGACAAGTTATAAGTTGAAAATCTCATGCCCCTTACTTACGAGTACCGAACCTCATGCTACTCCAATTTAGTCATGAGTAAGTTCTTGTTATTATAAGTACATGTGTATCATTGAGAACCGCCAACGGGGGTACCCCTTGCCCCATGATACAGGAGCTATCCCATATCAAAATGACAAGGTAACATACAATGAGCATCTCAACGATCTTTTTATTTGCTATTTGCGTAGGTTTTTATTGAGGATGCTTCATAGAATGCTCACTATGTTTATGCTGCAAGTTTCCACCCTGATTAGGCATGGCTTAGGCTAGCCGCCCATGCGTTTCTCTAACACACATACAAACTCCATGAGCTTACAAGCTCCACTTTTATTTCACACCACCGGGATGCATAAGCAAAAGAACATGATATCAACTGAATAATAAGTCCAATGTTGAAAGCGTTCCCCGTGACAACATGGTTCTACTAATTCTCAACTTATAAAGTGCAAGCATATACGCAACATAGATGTGCACAATGGTTCAAGTTTATTAAGTGCAAGAAAGTAAAGTGTGACATCAAATTTGTGAGAGCTTTAATCACTAATTTTCACATAACAAGTTTAATTCGGAAGGTAGATAAAAACATGAATATACTTGGAATAGAAATAATGCTAATACGTAGGCATGGTGGACTCTTTGTAATAACTTGGTTTTATTGGAGGTTGGATGCATGAGTGGAACTCACACTTGGTACATGTGGAGGCTAGCAAAATACTGGGAGCGACCAACTAAGAGAGCAATAATGGCCATAATCATGCAAAGCGACAAAAAAATATTAATTAAAGCATAAAGTGATATTACAAGTAAAAAACTAAATGATCATAGAGGCTAAGGTGATTGGTTCATAGTCTTAGCATGGTGTAAGCATGTGCCAAGTCAACCCAAATAAAGCATCAAAGAAGAATACCATAATATTATGCTTTTGTATGCTAAAACAACGTATGATTTTTTCAAGGCACATTAAGTAATCTCAATTGTTTGGAACAAGTCATGCTACAACAATAATCACTAAGCATAAGGTCAAAGCAACATCAAACATGACATGATAAAGTCTAGGCCATAGTTAAAACAAGCTGCTTTTGTACCACTTATAAGCATGAAGCTTCCTACTCTTTTCCAACACCAATCAACTTATTTGAAACAACATATGACTATGGGGGGTCCAACCAATTTATTTAAGCAAACCAAGCGAAATAAAACAAAAAACAAAACGAAGACGCTCCAATAACAACACAATTGTGCATGAAACAATAAAAATAAAGTGTTTGGAAGAAAACCTGAGATTTTTATTGATGAAGAAGGGGATGCCTTGATGCTTGTACTTCTTGAATATTTCTTGGGGTGTCACGGGTGGCATCCCCAAGCTTGAGCTTTTTTCCATACTTCATCTCATCACATTATTCTTCCCTACACTTTAGAATTTTCCTTCATACAAAACTTCACACAGTCTTCATTAGCAACATTAGTGTACTCAAGATAATAAGTCTTTAGGTTCAGTTTCAACACAAGTAAAACTTCCATTAAAACACAAGCTACAGTAGTAATTCCTTCTAAAAGGTTCAAGTATTTGGCGAGAACTCAAAGAGAAAGAGATTTAAGAGGCAAATGCAAATAATGGCAGAAATCTGTCAAAACAGACCAGCAGGTAAAAACCGATTTTTTCGAAGACCTTTTGTTGCTCAAATTTGAAAAGTGCTAAACTAAAGAAAGTTAGATAACAACCAGGGGCAGAAGCACAAAAAATTACAGCTCATTCCGATGTACAGAGATTTTTCACGAATTTTTACAGTGGAGCACAAAAATCTGTTTCGGGACAGCAACTTTCCCAAGTCTTATTTCTCTCTCTTTACAGGTTATTCTTGGCAAAAAAACGACACAAAAAGGATGAGGAGAGGTTATTACAGAGGCAATAACTTCCAAGACTCAACAAAATAAAAAACCTACTAACTAAAAATTTGGGTTATCTCCCAATAAGTGCTTTTCTTTAACGCCTTTGAGCTAGGCATAAGAAGCAAGATTCAAGTATTCTCAAATGAAGAAGCATTAAGATCAAATTTTGTTTTAATAGGAGAGGCAAAATGAATCTTCTCTCTCTTCTTAGGGAAGTGTTATATACCTTTCTTGAGTGGGAATTGATATTTAATGGTACCTTCTTTCATGTCAATAATGGCACCAATAGTTCTAAGAAATGGTCTTCTCAAAATAATAGGACAAGAAGCATTGCATTCAACATCCAAAACATAGAAATCAATGGGGACATAAGTATTGTTAACCATAATAAGAACATCATTAATACTCCCCATGAGTTTCTTTTTAGCATTATCATCAAGTTGGACATCTAAATAACAATCTCCTAAAGGTGGCAAATCAAGCATTTCATAAATCTTTCTAGACACAATAGAAACACTAGAACCCAGATCACATAAAGCTTTCAGATCAAAATCATTCACTTTCATATTAATGATGGGATCCCAACCATCTTCTAATTTCATAGGAATAGAAGCTTTATGTTTCAACTTTTCTTCTTTAATATTTATGAGAGCATCAGTAATGTGTTTTGTAAAGTCCATATTCATAGCACTAGCATTAGAACTTTTAGAAAGCTTTTGTAGAAACATAATTACTTTAGAAATATTGGAACCATCAATGTCAAAATCATAATTACCATCCAAGATAGTAGAGCTATTGTATTCCATATTAATGGGGACTTCATGTGGTTTGCTAGCATCAACATTAGTGGTGGTGATAGTACAAATACAACTATTTCTAGCAATTTCATCTTCTCTTTCCCACTTAGAATGTAATTCAGCTAACAGTCTAACATTTTCATCAATTCTAACTTGTATGGCATTAGTAGCAGAAAAGGGGTTTTCCATGGTTTCAGGTTTAGCAGCCATTTTATTAATCAAAGAGGTTTGTGCTTTAGACAAAGATGATATATTTTTTCAGCATTCGAAAGTTTTTCCTCAATAATTTTATTGAAAACAATTTGTTTATTAATAAAATCCTTAAGCATGACTTCAAGTTCAGAGGGTGCACTTCTATTGTTGTTGTAGGAATTTCCATAAGTATTACCATTATTGGGAGGATATGGCCTATAGTTTTTATTACCAAAATTATTCCTGTAGGCATTGTTGCTAAAATTATTGTTTCTAATGAAGTTCACATCAACTTGCTCTTCTTGAGCAACCAAAGAGGCTAAAGGAACATGATTTGGATCAGTATGAGCTTTTCCATTAACAAGCATAGACATAATAACATCAATTTTATCACTCAAGGAGGAGGTTTCTTCAACATAATTTACCTTCTTACCTTGTGGAGCTCTCTCAATGTGCCATTCAGAATAGTTAACCATCATATTATCAAGGAGCTTTGTTGCAGCACCCAAAGTAATGGTCATAAAGGTACCTCCAGCAGCAGAATCCAGTAGATTTCTTGAAGAATAATTCATTCCTGCAAAAAAGGTTTGGATAATCATCCAAGCAGTCAGTCCATGAGTGGGACAATTCTTTACCAAAAAATTCATTATTTCCCAAGCTTGAGAAACATGTTCATTATCAAATTGTATAAATTTCATTATTTCACTTCTCATAGATATAATCTTAGTAGGAGGATAGTATTTTCCAATGAAAGCATCTTTGCATTTAGTCCATGAATCAATACAATTTCTAGTTAGGGATAGCAACCATTCTTTAGCTTTTCCTCTATATCCCTCTATATATCCATCTATATCCCTATGTTTTTGCTTGACACAGAGTTCAACAAAGTTATTAAGGTGAGCAGCAGCATCTTCAGTACCAACACCAGAGAATTGTTCTTTCATAACAAGATTGAGCAAAGCAGGTTTAACTTCAAAGAAAGTAGCTTCAGGAACATGTGGAGCAATAGCTGTGCACATCAAATCATTGTTGTTGGTGCTGGTGAAGTCACACAACTTAGTGTTTTCAAGAGTAGTCATTTTTGTGTTTTTAAAGAAGCAAACTAGTACAACTAATTTATTCTTTTGTGTTTTTGATAAAAGAAACAAGCAAAGAAAGAAAAAATAAACTAAGCAAAAAAACAAAGTAAAGAGATTAGTTGTGAAAGACTCCCCTTGTGAAGCTGTCCTTGACTCCCCGGCAACGGCGCCAGAAAAAGGCTTCATGGCTCAGGATACATTGAGCTCGTTGGGAACTCCAAGAGGAAGGTATGATGAGCACAACAACAAGTTTCCCTCAGTTATAAAACCAAGGTAATCGAACCAGTAGGAGCAAGGAAACAACCCCAAGGTGTTGTCACCAACTTGGAATCCTGCACAACACAACCACAGAACTTTGCCCCAACTTAGAGTGAGGTTGTCAATCTCACCGGTTTTGCTGAAAACAAAGGATTAAACATATTGTGTCGAAGATAGTAATTGCTTGCAGAAAGTAAACAGTAGATAGTAGATGGTATATCAATGGTAAAAGAATGGAGCGGGTTCCATATTTCACTAGAGTTGATTCTCCTTAAGATAGATGACATGCTGGGTGAACAAATTACGTCGGGGCAATTGACAAACTCGAGAAAGCATACCATGCATATACTAATCATCTTGACTTCTATGAGATTTGATTGGGCATTACAACATTATACATAAATCGTAATCCAAGTGCATCTATGACTAATAATCCACCTTCAGGTTATCATCCGAACCCCCAATAGTATTAAGTTGCAAGCAATAGATAATTACATTAATCAAAGTGTGTAAAGTAAACAATACGACTGTCCCATGGAAAAAGGATTGATGTTTTCTCCCTAGTAGCAACAACACATCTAGTACCTTAGAGATTCCTGTCACTTCCCCAAATTACTAGAGGCATGAACCACTATCGAGAATAAATACTCCCTCTTGGAGTTGCCAGCATCTACTTGGCCAAGATAGCTACTAACAACGGAAAGCATGCAAGATCAAAAATAACAAAGACATGATATAATCAATAATCAATCTAAAATAGCATCTCAATATCCATCGGATCCCCACAAACACAACATGTAAGATTACAAATAGATGATCTTGATCATGAACGGAGCTCATAAGATCTAAACATCATAGCACAAAGGAGGAGAACCAACCATCTAGCTACTACATGGACCCGTAGTCCAGGGATGAACTACTCACGCATCACACCGGAGGCAGTCATGGTGATGACGAAGGCCTCCAGGGTGATCTCTCCCGTCCAGTAGGGTGCCGGGAAGAGCTTCGAATCCCCCCGATCTAGGGATCGAAATGGCGGCAGCTACAGACTCTTCCGTGGGTTTCTGTTTGGGTCTTTGATCGAGTACTTAGGGTTTTCGTCATGAGAGGTCTTTATAGGCGAAAGGGCAAGGTCGGTGGAGCACCAGGGGGCCACACCCCCTGGTGCCCCCCCAAGCTGTGCTGCCACCAGGTGTGGCCGCCCTGGTGCGCCACTTCGTCTCCCCTCCGGACTCCTTGTTGCTTTGGGTAAAATATTGACTTTGGATTTTTTTTCAGTCCAATTCCAAAAATATTTCCTTACTAGCTTTTCTGAAACCAAAAACAGCAGAAAATAGGCAACTGGCACTATGGCATCTTGTTAATAGGTTAGTTCCAGAAAATGCAGAAAAATACCTCAAAGTGTGGGCAAAACATAAGAAAGTAGATACTAAACAAGCATGGAGCATCAAAAATTATAGATACGTTTACGACGTATCAAGCCCCCAAGGCACTAGAGGAGACGTCAGCTACCACAACTATACGGGGTAATTCTGCCAGGCCGACGGTATGCGAGGGTTGGGACACCAGCGGGAGGTCACAGGGTGATCCACAGGACACTTCTAGAGAGGCTAGTCTGAAGCGAGGCCACCCAAAGGAACAACTTGGGGCGGAGGGGCGGAATCCAGCAAGCTGGCCCAAGGGATCCACAATAAAAACCTATGCAAATAGCAAATAAAAATATCACTAAAATGCTCATTGTCTGTTGCCTTGTCATTTTGATATGGGAAAGCTTTTGTGTCATGGGGCAAGGGGTACCCCGTTGGCGGTTCTCCATGATACACATGTACTTACAATGACAAGAACTTACTTGTGACTAAAGTTGAGTAGCATGAGGTTCGGTACTCGTAAGCACGAGGCATGAGATTTTCAACTTATAACTTGTAAAGCACATCCTCATATTTGTGTCACTTTAACCTTAATCACCTCAAGATGTTTATGATAGGGGCAATGAGAGCTGAAAGCTAATAAGTACCATAATTTTTGGAAGCTCTTTATGAAACATGAAATCCCTGCTTCCCCTGTGAAGGGCCTTCCTTTTTACTTTTATGTTGAGTCTCCATCTTCTATCTTTACGAACCAATTGAGAGAGCATAGTGGTCATTCTTAGTTTAATATGCATTGTCCCAAAACTTGTTGATTGATTCATCACTTTGATATTGCTTGTTCTTAAGCTATTTGTATCTAGTCACCCTTATGAACTTTGAAGGTGTACTATGCATTTATGTTTTGCTATACCATGAGGGACAAGCTGAATAGCACTCTTATTATGTTTTCTATATGTGAAACAAGAAAACGTCTTTCAATGCATTGTTATTCATGATCCTTTGTTTATACCTTTTCATGTTACAACATAGTTGCTATGTCTTATTGTTAGAACTCTATCTTTCATGCTTATGTTTAGAGTACTTTGATCCCGGCTATCAATGCTTTACGAATACTGATACATTGCAAATGTATCTATAAGTTTTGATGTTCCATGCTTGGTTTTATCCACTTTCTTGTGTTTTGTTCCAACTTTGGAGTACTTTTCATAAGATTTCTTGGACTAACCTATTAACAAGAGCCACAGTGCCAGTTGCCTGTTTTCAGCTGTTTTTGGTTCCAGGAAAGTCAGAAAATGAATATTCTCGGAATTGGACGGGACAAAAGCCAAAGTGCCTATTTTTCCGGAAGTGATCAAGTGCCAGAATACGAGACGAAGAAGGGCTAGGGAGCCACCACACCACCTAGCCACGCGGCCAGGCCTGGCCCGCGCCAGGGGGTGGTGTGGCCGCTCCCGGCACCCCCTCGGCCTCTCCTTCTGCCTATACATTGCCCTCGGGATGCAAACCCTAGGTACCCGATCAAAAATCCACGAAAGAGTCTGTAGCCGCCGTCATCTCCATCCCTAGATCGGGAGGGATCTGAAGCTCTTCTCGGCACCCTGCCAGAGAGGGGAATTCACCCTGGAGGCCTTCTTCATCACCATGCAAGCCTCCGGTGTGATGCGTGAGTAGTTCATCCTTGGACTACGGATCCATGTAGTAGCTAGATGGCTGGTTCTCCTCCTTTGTGCTTTCATGTTTAGATCTTGTGAGCTCTGTTCATGATCAAGATCATCTATTTGTAATTCATACATGTTGTGTTTGCGGGGATCCGATGGATATTGAGATGCTATTTCAGATTGATTATTGATTCTATCATGTCTTTGTTATTTGAGATCTTGCATGCTTTCCGTTGTTAGTAGCTATCTTGGCCAAGTAGATGTTAGCAACTCCAAGAGTTAGTATTTATGCTCGATAGTGGGTTCATGCCTCTGGTAATCTGGTGAAGTGACAGAAATCTCTAGGGTACTAGATATGCGGTGTTTGTCAATTGCCCCGCTGTAATTTGTTCACCCAACATGTTATCTATCTAAGGAGAGTCACCTCTAGTGAAATATGGATCCCGGTCCTTTTTCTTTACATACAATCTATAAATTGTTTACTTCTTTGTATTTACTTTCTGCAAACTATTACTTCTTTCCATTCGATACGTTTAATCCTTTGCTTTCCGCAAAACACGGTGAGATTGACAACCTCATCGCAAGTTGGGGACAAAGTTATGTGGTTGTGTTGTGTAGGTCTCCATGTTGCTACTAGCACCGGTAGTGCGCCCTACCAAAGCTCAGCTAGTAGCACCTTTGGGGTGTTTCCTTGCTCCTACTGGTTCGATTAAACCTTGGTTTCATAACTGAGGGAAAACTTACTGATGTGCTCATCATACCTTCCTCTTGGGGTTCCCAACGAGCTCTACGTCGAAAGTCGAGCGCATCAAATACCTTGATCAAGATTGTGATGGTGCATGTCACCTCAAAAATTATTCTTTTTATCATTTACCTACTCGAGGATGAGCAGGAGTTAAGCTTAGGGATGCTTGATACGTCGTGAACGTATCTATAATTTTTGATGCTCAATGCTTGTTTTATATCAACTTTCTTATGTTTTGTTTACACTTTGAGGTATTTTTATACATTTTCTGGAACTAACCTATTAACAAGAGGCCGGAGTGATAGTTGCCTGTTTTCTGCTGTTTTTGGTTTCAGAAAAGCTAGTAAGGAAATATTCTCGGGATTGGACGGGACAAAAGCCAAAGTCAATATTTTACCAAAAGGAACACGGAGTCTGAAGGGCAGCTGAAGTGGGGCCACAAGGCGGCCAGACCATAGGGTGGCGCCCCCCTGGGCATGCCAGGCCCTAGTGTGGGCCCCTCGGGTGGCCACCGACCTCGCCCCTTCTCCTATAAAAGTACCCCGATGCAGAAACCTTAAGTACCCGATCAAAAATCCACGAAAGAGTCTGTAGCTGCTGCCAGCCTCCAGAGTGATGTGTGAGTAGTTCACCCTTGGACTATGGGTCCACATGGCCGCTTGAAGATTCTAAATGCGGTGTTGCCCTCTACGACCACTCTCACATGAATCAAAGCTACCACGGGCAAGCTGGCTTCTATCCCACCTCGTGCACCGCGTCGTGATGTAAGCTTTTTCTCATTTTTATCCAAATTTAGAACTTTGATCATGCATATATATTTTGATGAGATTCATTATGTCAAATTGTAGCCCCGCTATGAGGATGCCTATGATGAGGTTTGCCACGAGTTTCACCGGAAGATGAAGGAATGGCATAATGCAATTGATGCCCGCGAGGAGCACATTCAAGCGGCACATAAGGTTATTTCTAGCCCATTCCAGCTACTTGCAACCGGTTCATAGGCTGTATTTTCCTTGACCACGTGTGGCATACAAACTTACTTGCAGGCGTGGTATATGCCTCAGATGAACGGTACTCCAGTGCCCCCTTATGTCGATCCTCCACCAAATCCTCGTCAGGACGTGGAGCGTGTTGTATTGGGATCCTCGGTAGCACCTTGTGCCTATATGTTCAGATGACCACAGGCCTACAGCGTAGTAGAGGGACGAGCAGTGGTGGCTTGTGCTTTATTTTTCCTAGTGGGAGAAGCTTGATAGCTAGCTTTTTGGTGTCTTCCAATTTCTCACCTAAACATTGCAACTATACAAGTACTAGTGTAACAACGATTGACTGCAAGGTAACTACCTTATTGACATGAAATCAGCTTGCAAATGAAATCTGCCAGGGATATATATAGATGGTTTCGTCCTACAACATGAATGTCACACACATATAACATGAGCACATAGGTAATTGCGATGTACTGAACATGATAAAAACTAAATTGTGTGAGTAAATCAATCAGACATTCTCCATGAAATCTAGCATGCTTGACTACAAGAAATTAGTCATCATAACTTTGCACTATGTGTATGATGGTATCTACTTTTATTTTTTGCTTCATACAATTTATGTTCATTCCAGGAGCAGAGACACCATATAAGCATGCTCAGGTATGCACAATGCATGAGACAACAAAATAAATGATGTAATTCTACATGCACCCAAATAACTGAAACGTCTAGACAAAGTTTCATGACCAGGCACACATTGAAAGGATAAATTTTTCGTGGTTGGGTGTTCATACAAGATATGCACATACATACACAAGGAAAAACTAGCTAGCTTACTGTAGGTTCAAACAATTAAGCTCATGGAGTATAATGTATTGTCATTATACAAACTAGCAAGGCATCCCTCGCAAATGCGAGGGCATAACTTTAGTGTTTGGAAGCTGCTTATGCAATAAATTATAGGTTCACATATAATAGAAACGTGGAGCTGTAAATCCTAGGATTCTATTGAAGCCGCAAAGATTATGTTATCTCACGCCGCAAATATTTTTTTATGTAAAATATAACACATGTGGTTAGTTTTATGAATCATTTTTATGTGTGTGCAAGAGTATCATGACACTTCCTAAAATACCATGTTACTTATTTACCATTGTTGCCTATTTTAAAATGTAGGTAGTGTTATTTTGCTATTTATTTACTCTCCTCATAAATTATCGTTCTCTTTATTCTAGGTGTTGTACTCTCTCGCTGACATATATTTGTTCTCTCATGTAACTATGACTGAACCAACTTATGTGGCAATAGTTTAGTGTAACCTATCAGAGTTAAAGAAAGGAAACTTGGATACCGCATAATTTCAGTAATTTAATCAGTCACTAATTTACTACAGTCTTGTCACAAATCATCATTTATAATCATATTGCACCACAAAAAAATTCCCGGACGGTTATTTGCATTCCTCTTAATTAGCCTCCTCATACTACCCAACAATTTTGGTTAGTAAATTTCTTCACGTGATTAAAAAAGCACACACAATAAAAATTGGATTGCACTACACGATCTTAAAGAATTAGAACAACGGACAACACAAGAGTAAATTCGATTATAGCATGGGAAATTACATACAAACTAATGAATATTTTTTGATCTAGAATTTAGTCCCAGAGAATGTTCTCCTTTTATATTCAACGTGGTCGATACATGAAAAGTAATAGGTTTTATAATCATCAGCATTGAACACTATCAACTAAAATCTTTTGTAGGAAGAGTTGTTCATAAATTGTTTCAATATTCCTTAAAATGAAGTATTCATATATACGTAGTGGATAGTGAAGGTGAATTCGTATTGGTGAATTCTTTTCATGGCATTCTTATATATTAGTATGTCTACTTCAATATTAACATCATTGTTCTTTCCATTGTCAAAAAAAACATCATTGTTCTTTCTAATGATCTGGTCCGCATACCTCCAACTCTATGCACATGTTGCGATTGATTTCTCATGTTGCTTGGCACTAATATGCCAAAATTTAACTATTGTTCCATTGAGATCAAACCCAATTGATAACTATAATAATTTTTACATAATATTTCTGAAACTTACTCGTAAGGCACGGGTAGCAATATGTACTCTGATGCCACTGTAGAAATCGGATTAGCACAAATATATTTGGATATCCATCCTTAGATAGCACAATGAACCATATAGTGCCCAATGGAGATACATGCACAAAGATTGTTGATAACACATGCATATTGTAATTTTGGGTACTAAAACAAATGATTTTGTTTAATACCTTTAAAATAGAATTCATAAGGCATGCACATATGACATAGTCACGGCAGGATCGAAAGTTATAAATAAGTGAGTCTAACTCACTTGGTTAGGAATGTGGATGCACAACCAAGCCAACCAAATTCAATTCTTCACCGATGTAGATTTTGGTTCTTAATATTTTAAAAAATTGTAGACACTTTTGCTACCAAATTTCTCCGTGCAAAGCCGCAAAAACTATATTAATATAATAATCCAGATAATATATAATAGAAAAATGATAATAATATCTACTACAACCAATTATTTCTTATTTTATAATCCAGATACAATATTGACCCCTGATAGTCAACGAATATCCTGCTAAGTACCTAGGATGCTATCCAAGATATTTTTAGACCTACTCTACTTGACTGATTAATTAGCAAATTAATTGTTAAACCATGTTTCGCAGCCAAGAGACCAGGAATATTCTAGGAGTGGGATTATTGTACAATAGTATTCAAGAATACAATAATTCTCAGACTATATTCATTTTTCAATCGAGAGAGACCTGCAATATTTCTGTCGACAAATAACTCAATAACTACATTGTAAACAATTTTGAGCTTGGAACAAATAGGAGCCTTCATATACTTGATAAGAATATTCTTTTAACTAATTATAAAATAGTTGTGCTAGTTAAGGGACCAAATCTACTCCTAACTAATAATTGAGTGACTAAACTTTCGACCATTATATCTCTAGTTAATTAGGAGGTTTAGCGGGTGCAAAATTCATGCAAGTAATGTATCAATGAAAATGACTTGGTGATAGTACTCTCCATCCTTGTTAATAAGCAATAAAATACCTTGGTAGCGAGTTCACGGTTCTCCGTCAATTCTAGAAGACCATTTCCGTATTTGATCATACCTTCTGACTATGTGTAGATAGTTGCTTTATTTATAAAGCGGGTGAAATACTATTTCGAGTAGGTTCTCCACCTATTAAAATTTTCTGATGCATGCCAATTGCCCGTGGCCATGCCTGCCAATCCTGATTAGTGACAATTAAATCAAAAAATCCTAGGTGATCACTACCCATTGTGGCAACGGCTTCATTTCGTGGGGGAAGCGGATCAATGGCCAAGAATCATCATCTGGACGGAAGCGGCGAGGGAAGCCCCAGCTTGCCGCTTGAAGATGGAACAAATGAGGGTAGACAACATGGACCCTAATACAACAGACGGATGGAACAAATGAAGAGTAGTAACAATTGCAACCAAGCTGTGAAAAAAAACTTACCGTATAGAACAATCACCTCATGAATAGCTGAAGTCTATTCGTGCGCATGGCTGCGAAGTATTCTATTATGTTCCGTGAGCATGTAGTCAAAACTTGGGTTGGGAGCATACAAATACATAGACTACTGTTTATTGGGGTTCACATAACTAAGTATCATAATCTAGCTAGTCAATTGCATCCATCAAAATCTGGAACGTTTTTGCCTGCATAATTAGGACCCTGAGCCGAGGCGCGGAAGATCAATTGATACCTTTCAGACCTCCATCAATTTATTAGAAGTTTTATCACTCCCCAAATCCACCGCACCACCAGACTCCTGACTTCCCGAGGTCTGAGTATATACTGGGTGGCGGTGGCGCATGGCGAACTCGTTTTAGTTGATCAAACAGAGCACCATGCTGCATGTCCAAAAAAAAAATCTCACCATGCCGGACAGCACCGGCTCCACCGTCCTCGGCGACCTACACGAGTTTCTCCTCATCGAAGAGATCTTCCTGCGTTTTCCATAGTGTGAGCTTTCCGGCATGCAAGGCGACGGTGTGGATAGGGATCCATCTGCGGCAGATCCTGCCAAACATGTTTTTTGAATGATCTCGCGAGAAGTAGTAGGGTTAGATCTAGAGATCATGTCAGCAAGCCACACAACCACGTTTCCAGCATGGTTATATTTTTAGGGTATACTGCTTAATTACCTAGCCCATAGACGTGAGGTTCTCAACATATACCGTGTCATATGGGCTATGTGGCTAATAATCCCTGTTACATGACGAATAATGTTTTGTTAAATCCTAGACGTAAAATTTAGATCTAACTATCCATATAATTTAGGTGATGTGGATCAATCTGGTGCTACGAAAAACACTCTTATATTGCTTTTAGTATATAATAGATAGATGAGCTGATCCGGTGCTATGACACACGGTTGGCAATATGAGGGACTTAAGTTCAGATTCTTTATAGGGAGGAAAAGTGGAGACATATACATCTCAAAGTAGAACGATTTTACTTAGGTTCAGCGTTGAACCGTTGATACAAGGAGATGGAGTGTACTACTGTTTGACTTGTGTATTATCATGCCACATGGTGTAGAATAGGCGTTCGCCTTCACATATTATCATGTCACAAGGTTATATTATTATTTTACTTAATCTTCTAACTTAGTGTCTGCTATGTACAATTTTGGCACATAATTGAAAGAGAAATTGTTCCTTCTTCACTGCCCAATCTGTGATGCATTCGTTTTCGTACCAACTAAAGCTTAACATTGGTCAGAGAGATTAAAATACATGTAAAATATGTGATGTAGACCGGCTGGCATGCATACAGGTCTGCATACCTCATATACATTGTGGATTTCGTCAGACTAACAAAATAGTATGATTACCAGCCTTTAGAACGAGCTGATCTGACGCTCTGATGCACACGGTTGGCATGCGAAAAGAAACAAGGTCTGACTAAGCCAGCAAGATAGCTAGCTTGCGGTTATGCGGTAAGTACACATGCATGTCCTCCCGGGTCTTCCGCACGTGGGCGACTCCAGATGTGCCGGTCCTAACCCTAAAAAACTACATCCAGCGAACCTCTCCGGCCGCTGCTGCCGCCGCACCGGCGGTGGCTGCCATGCCTCGTCTCCGAAAGCGACGGGAGGCCCCCCTTCGTGTCCTTGTTGACCTTCCTTCGTGCGGGGAGGTTGTGACTGGGGCGGCATAGACGGTGGGTAGCCTGGGGGCAGCGGCGCTCGCTGACTCGCGGCTGGGAGGCACGGAGGAGATTAGTTAGGGATGCAGCAGCATTGCTCCTCTGGGTGATGCAGACACGGCCTGATATGTTCATTCCGTTTGTCGAAAGCGGGCCGACGGTGTGGGGACTGCTGGATTGGCATGAATAATGGTGGCACTCTTAGGGTGCCTTCTGCGCGAAGACGAAGATCTGTTGGCCGCCTGTCCTTGTTTGATTTGGCATGGAGCGGCGTGTTCCGGAAGGCTTTGTCGCCGAACTCACATGAGCGCATCATGACTGGAGCTTACTGGATCGGAAGTAATTCGGTCATGCGCATCCGTATTTTCTACTGACCGTTTGGTTTTAGAGGGAACCATCTGTTACCATCATGTCTCATTTGTTTGACGATGCATGGTGAAGTCAGATATAGAGAATGTCATGAAGACAGGAACATGAGGGTTAGCTATAGTGGTTTGAGTTTTTGTGGTGTTGAGGATCTAGGTTGGTGATCTGTGACTCGCAGCAGCGACCGTTAGAGAGGACGATAGTATAGGAGAAGTTTACACTCTTCTTACCTTACAGGGTGAAAATCCAGTAATGTATTGTCTTGGTTGGTTGTGTCTGGCAATGACATTGTTGAAGGCATTGTTTTGTGAGCGAGGACTTTCTCCAGGGTTAAAAAGCTATGATCATTGATTGGGCTACGACGACGTTTGTGCAATATTTCCTTCTTTAAGGCGTCACTATTGGAGATATTGGATTTCTGATATTGTTTTAGTGGTGTTAGTGTCGCTGCTATAAGGCATTGATCGTTGTAGCAGGACTTTAAAAAAAATCAGGTTGTGTGCATCCATAAGGATGTTAGGACAATGTTTTTTTGCAGAGGCTAGGTGTAAATGGTATCTTTGTGATATTAATATATGCTCATTTCCAACAAAAAAATGCTAATACCACACTTTTCCATATCCTGCTTATTTGGGGACTGGTCATGCATGCCTTCTCGTTCTGGGATTTTGGCTCATGGCATATTGCAAATTTGTCATGCATGCCTTTCCTTAATCCCTCGTAAACAAATTCAGGCTGTAAAGGAAAAACAGGTTCGCAGGCCTGCGTGTAACTACGACACATCAAGCAAACGAAGTAATACTATGATGATGGAGCTAGCTCTTATGTACGAGTTTTAGCCTGTGCCTCTCCCAGCCTCAGCAAAACATGTAAAATTTAAAACATGTACCCTAGATGCCAGTGGGTGTTGCTTCCTTGGTTTTAAAATATAAGATGTTTTATCTTTATTTGAAACATATGTATTCTAGACGTGTTTTATAGTATAGTTTTGGAGCAAAATGAGTCATCTACAGACTAAAATGTGTCTAGATACACATGTGTTTAAAAAAAGGCTAAAACATCTTACTCCCTCCGTATCCAAACAGATATCGCATTTTTTATTTTCGACATCTATTTTAAAATCGGAGTGAGTATATTTTTTCAAACGGAGGGAATATTATTCTTGAGTGCTGCTTTGTTATCCCCTGGTGGTGCGACCCTTGACAATTGAACTTGCTCCAGAAATAACGCTTTACCAATCGATGTACAAATACACAAGTCGTCAGCACCGTGCGATCACTATGTGGCGTCAGGCGCTTTCCATCCAGATCCTAGTCTGTGTCGTCTCTGGAGCAGATCGGTCTGGAATGGTTCAACGTGTCCTCACCGGGAATAAGTATACTGGCGACTTTGTTCTTGTAAACCGCAACCTGGGCTCCCGCAATGTCTGTGCAGCACGCCGACTTTTGGAACAGGTAACCTTCGATTACAACGCAAGACGTTGGGAAGCGGACATATACATCACCCTCCACATCTCCATCGTACCCATGGTTAGGGGTATAGTGAATCGATAGGCAGAACAATACATTGTGCCCATAGGTTCAGGTCACCCTTTGCCTACTTCATCACAGACGCAGGTGCAGCAACAACACATGTTGATTGTGTCTGAGTAGGAGAAGCCTGCTTGGTAGCATGTTGGTACCCTCCAATCACTCACCTAATTAAACATTGCAAATATAATATAGGTTCTACTGAATGATAACATGGTGGAAAATAACTAAGAACAAGGCTCGGTTGCAAGCAAATCTAGCTACCTTATTGACATGCACACAGCCGACAACTAAAATCAGTCGAAGCTATATATAGGAGCTTTCGTCCCTGCAACAATGACTAATGGTACACACATGTAAATATGGGCACATTCCACATCGGAACTCACGGGGTACAAGAGCATGATGAAGCCTAAATTGTGTGAGTACATCACAGTTATTCAGCTAGCATGATCACCCTGTTGAGAAATTAATAATCATAACAATACATAATGCCTATGTATCACCGTATTTGTTCACTTGCTTTCATCCGGTTCCTTTTAGTTTCATTCCAAGGGAAAAATCATAAGATGAGCTTGCCTACACATATGCACAATGGATGAGAGAAAACAAAATGATTGATCTAATTCTGCATTTTCCCAAACAATTAAAATGTCTGACATGAATATTGTGATACACTCTAGAGTACATGATTTCCTCGCCAATGGCACCGAAGATTGCAGAATGTTTGGGGATTCTTGAAAGGGAAATGGGGGTATTGGGGCACAACACATGGAAGAAAAACATAAGATGGGGTTCTGTTGAGCGAGAGTCTAGCCTTGCATTGCACATGCACATTTACAAGTCCTTATGTAGAGCACTAGGACAACAACCATGCATATTGTTGTCGATGTACTTTAACTCGATCAACCAAATTCATTCCATTTAGTTACTTGGGATGCATGTCTCCTTTTTTTGGTTGTCATTGTCATGTTATGCATGCATTGCGTCGTTCTCGCTCTTAGGCTAACTTAGACTGGCTGGCATGTACATATATACAACACAAAATGCAAGTTTTTAACGAGTAATCCAATCATATCTAGCCCTACATGTGTCATGTTTTTGAATAGAAAACTTTATCTTTTAGCTTCAATAAGTTCCATCAAAATTATACAAATACATATGGATGTCTACCATGTGTACACTCTGTCTCGAAATATATGTCGGGGATTTTTTAGATTCGCATGTATCTAGACGCGTTTCAGTGTAAAGATACATGTGAATCTTGACAAAGCTCCGGAATCTATTTTGATATAGAGGGAGAACTAAAAATTTCTATAAAATTATGTTTTCAGATGCCCCCTACACAAACATGATAAATGTGATTACCAAAATGATTTTTCTTGGTGCAGCCACATTCTATGTTTTATGCGTAGATTAAAATACAAAGTATATTTACCAATATTTTACACATTCATAGAAACCATTTCCATATATCTATGTTCAAAAATAATATGTTTTATAAAATTCCAACACTTACACAAATCGACCTACGATGATATATCAATCACATTATAAACAAAGATTTTATGCATGCAAGATCTTAAAGATGACCAGGCGAAGGGCATGCTCATGGTGGGTGGTGGCGATGGCGCCACTATGCTTAGTGCTCTTCTCTGGGTGTGGCTAAGTGTGGTGGTGGCACATCCTCATGTGCGAGCAGTGTGACGTCATTAACCGGATCTAGGCTATCTTCACACTACCCTCCATTAGTTTCTATTTCACTCTTCACAACGATCCATTCCAGCTTTAACCAGCATGCTGTCAATAGAGGATTGTGTTTAAATCGTCCTATCTGTCATCGACCAAGATGGGTGCTCTGGTGACTGTGTCTATATAAGGTGGAACAAGGAATCTCGGTCCGATTGTTGGGCATCATCTTTGTAGAGCATCCACATTGCTATATGATGTACAACATCGAACACCCTGATTTCCCCCATCAAGTTGATTGTCCATCGAGTCTCCATTCAGTGGTGGGTCTTATTTATGAAGATCCTTGTCAACACTTTGTTTCTATAGAATCATCTCACCACATGCCTACTATTCATAGAGGGACGGGGAGCAATATGTTTCGAGGTTGTGTCCTAGTGGGAGAAGCATGCTGAAATGGATCGTATGGGCACCTAGAGGGGGGGGGGGTGAATAGGTGCTACTCCAAATTTTAATTCTTTTTCAATTTAGGCTTGATACAAAAGTAAAATCTCTATATATGCAACTACGGAGAATTTCCCTATATGCAAACCTAACTACTAAGTGAGTAAAAGTGAGGAACGAGGTAACCATATTGAAGCACGCGGAGACACATGATTTGTTTGACCGCAGTTCCTTCCTTGTTAAGGGAAGTACGTCTGCATTGGAGGGGTGGGCGGTACTAAGACCACCATGCCACAATAGGCCTCACCCTATTCTCCGATGGATCTCGCCACCAAAGGCCTGATCCGCCTTTCCCCTATTGGTACCCTTCGAGGTGGGAAATGATGCTTTTACAACACTAGAGGGGCACACATCCAAAACTGAATTGGAGGCTCCCGTGATGACAACAAGCTGCCACAAGAACGAGTATTATCAATAACTAAAAATGAGATCTAGATATTTGCAAGAAATACTAGATCAAGAATCCTCCAAGTGAATGGAGGGGAAGTGAAGCGCTTGATTGGTGTTGATGAAGATCGAAGCCTCCTCCTTCGGGTGGATGAAGATATATGGGTTTGGAACTTGATGAACGGTACTACACTTTTCCGTATGAATCAAGAAATCTGACATGAGGAGCAATTGGGGTATTTATACCCCCTGTCGAGACACAACCGTTGGTGAATTAGCGGCCGGATTATCCGGCCCAAGTGTGGGACGGATTATCCGGCTAGGGAAAACATCCGGCCCTAGCTCGGACAATCCGGGCAAAAGTCCGCCCCCTCCCCGCGTGACGCGCCTTAGTTGTCTTTGTCAAAATCCTGGGAGGGCAGATTATCTGGCCCTAGAAGGGGTGGATTATCCGCCCCGGGCAAATGCTCCGGCCCTGGCCGGTTAATCCGAGGGAATCTCTGCCCCCCATATAGCATGACGCGCCCTTGTTGACTTCGCCAAAATAACTTGGAGGGGCGGATTATCCGGCCCCCTGGTAGGGAAGATTATCCGGCCGGCCCTGGCCAGTTAATCCAGGGAGAAATTCCGCCCCTGATACTGTGTGACGCGCCTTGGTGAAGTTGGTGATCTTGGTGGGGCGAATAATCTGGCCCATGGTAGGGGTGGATAATCCGCCCCCCAAAACTCTGGTTTAGCAGTATTTGGATTGAGACATTATTATGCACACTAAACACACAATTAAATAATCCTTAACATTGTTATCGAACACACAAAATACTATGGATCATAAAATGTTCTTTCAATCTCCCCATTTTTGATGTTAGATGCCAATACTAGGATTTGCAAAATAGCCCTACTAACACATGATTCCAAGGATGAAAAAGGACTCCCCCTACATGTGTGCATATATTAAGTTTGCATTTGAATACAAATACACACACATAGGCTCAGTACCTTCTTATAAATTGGAAGCTAAGGAACAAATGATGAGTTAGGGTGAGAGATGTACCATACCACCAAAATGAAGTCCTCAATAAGATAATGATATATACTTGTGACGAAACCCCATATTGAGACTTCCAAGAATAAGGATATAATGATACATCCACAAAGATAATTCTAGAAATCCATAGTGATAAATCCATAACAATGAATCCATAGTCTCATGACACAATATGGACCAACATAGTCTCATTCAAACCAACCAAATAGCAAATAGAAGAACGCTAAATGAGCACAAGCAAGAACAAAAAACACACGATAAAATGCCAAATGTGCTTGTTCCCGACGCATGCAAATCCCCTCAACACCTACTAGAACTACTTCTCCCCCTTTGGCATCGGAACTCCGAGAAGGGCAAAGAGCGATGCTAGCGTCCCTAGAGACCACTCCTCGTCCTCATCCTCGTCTGAGAGACAGCACGAGACCCACATGTGAAGTGAACGAGATAGATAGAAAGTAGATAAGAACAAAGATAAATGGTTCAAGGTGGGATAAAGGCTTAGGTTTATATAACCAAACTGAGATGGTACTACACACCAAGAATGGCAAAAACCAAGAGAATGAACAACCATTTGCTGGTGGTTTTCCATAAGAACACAAGACAAGCAACTAAAAACCAATAAACCTCTCAAAGAACCAACTCCTCATAGTAAGTGGCAAACCAAGCGGGGTCTAATGTGTCTTCGTTGGGGCTAGTTGAACTACCGGCTATATATGTGTAAGGCACACCATGAATCCCCTCATGTGTACGACGTACTGACTTCTTCGGTCGTGTCACTAAAGGGGATCTGAAGCAGAAAACAAAAAATTTCCTACGTTGGAACCCCAAAAAACTGCCTAGGATCTATCTATGTAGTAATGCGGTAACGGCCAATGCGTAGAGAATACATACCCTTATAGACCATACGTAGTTAATGTTCCGAGGGGAACGTGGTTGATGTAGTCGTACTCGTAGCCGACCTCAAGGTCGCGAAGCTCCTCGCAGGTCACCCCTTGCTCCTTCTTCATCGTGCAGCAACTCCGGCTCACGACATTTAAGCGCCCCAAGTGTTGCGCCTCATGTCTTCGTACACATCTGGTGCACGGTGAGACCTCCGGCTCCCTGATCCCACCGGGAGTGCGGAAGTTGATATCCGGCTAGGATTCCCTGCAACGTAGCGACGTACTGCAGGTGTGCCTTGTTCGCACAACCCAGACTTAGGGCCATGGTCACAAGGGCTAGAGAGAGAGGGAAGGAGAAAGTCAACCAAAGGACTTCTCCAATTGATGGTGTGTCTCATCCCATCCATGGGCACCCCTTTATATAGGGGGAGGGGGTATGCCCTCCCCTTTGGGTTTCCCATGTGGGTCTATTCAAGGGAGAGGGGGAGGCGCATGGGCCCTTAGGGCACCATGGGATGGCTGGCCAGGGGTGGGCCCCACCCCGCACACAACCCTAGGCTGGTCGGGTGGGCCCCCTTGAGGCGCCTAGGCCTTGGCTCTTTGGCCCTTCCCTCCTTCGGTTTTCCCCTATGGGCCCTTTTTCCCTAGGAAGTTTGACCCATTAGTGGAATACCCCTTCAAATTAGATTTTAATATTATATTTAATATTAATTACATTAATTAATATGTAAATACATATTACAAAATCCATCTTGACTCGAAACACCTTTCAGTTCCCTTTTGATTTCCTCCAAATGACTTTGGATCTTTCCCGGAATGATTACGGTTCTTTATTCTTTCTCCGAACAACTTCAGATCTCTCTGCGGAATAATTTCGACTTTCTCTTTATCTACTGTGATTCCGTCTTACTAATGATCGCTCTCATCGTACCCTTAAGTGTATCCTGCCACGGCTCGGGAATTCTCTAGACATGATTTGTATCAGTGATCAACAGAGGGACCAGGAATATCCATGTGACCCCTATGCATTCCTGATGACAACGTCGTTTGAACCGCTAAATGTAGCATCCAATTCCTTTTGTTTCTTGATACGACTTGTCCGAGACCCGATCATTCATATCACATACCTTGTTAAATCTCGTTCACAACAAGTTCTATTTTCTTGTTACCATGATATTACATCCCCGTGACCGAGTCACATGTTGCAACATTTATGGATGTAATCTCACCAAGCCGGCCGTATGTATATTTACCCGTCATGTGGGTGAACAAATCCCTGTCTTGCAGTCACATGTCATCTACTGTTCTTTTGGAATACCCAACATACACCTTTATGACCACCGTACTACCAGATGACGGTTGATGCAGTCTAAGCAGCCTCGAGAAACAGTGAGTAATATGAGCTCACGGTCTAAGAAAAACGAGTCTAGGTATAGTTGTTGCAACAATGAACTTATATGACTTGATCGTGTTGCAATCCTTCGAGGAATTTCCATCACATCATTCTCCTATGATATGACCCTGTTGTCAATTGGCATAAATGGACATGATCTTAAAACCCAAATCATCCTCATGACCAACGAACTAGTATGAATAGAGGCTACTAGGGACTTGGTTGTTTCATACCACACCTGTACCAATGTTTCTACTTGGCACAGTTATAGCACAGTATGCAACTATTATAAGCTAATTGAGATATGACAATAAAAACCTATTTATTATTTGCCTCTAGGGCATATCTCCTTCAGTCACCACGAGAGAAGCCTTCTTCTAGCCTATTGGTATCCTCCAATCTCCGAACTAAAAATTGCAAATATCCTAGTATTACTAATGAAATAACATGGTAGAGAATAACTAAGCACACCGATTGGTTGCTAGTTTGCCATTGGGAAGCGACCGGTTGGCACATGCAATCTGTTGGGGATATATACTATGAAAGTCCGTCCTACAATAATAAATGGTACACACATAGTATAAGAAGAATCATATAGGATCTCCACATGCGCATGGGCATGACAAAGTCCAAACCGTGTGAGTGGGTCGCAAAACTGTTGTTCAGGAACACAATGACCGACATGGTTAGTGATGAGAAATTAGTCACTACAGACCACAACATTGCATCATAGGTACCATTCTCTCATTTTTATTTCGGAAACTATCATCTTTATATTTTTGTTTGAATCATATGATAGAAGATTATTATGGCCGTATAGTCATTTGTTTGTATGTGTATAATTCTTTTGTACATGGGATACCCTATTAATAGGTAGATAATTAAATAAATAGTTCTTATTCTGTATAACATATGAGCCATCACTTATATTCAACTATATATAAATTAGATAATGTTACTCCCCTATTCTATTACTACCCAACTAATAGTTAGACAATTCAATCAATAGTCCTTATTATATATGGCATATGACCATGGACAAATAAATCATCTATACAGTTATGAACTATGACTCTCTTATTCTATTATGTAGTTTTTGTTCTAAAAATTAAATCTGGTCTTTTCCATGTCTCGATCTATTCTACATACTTTAATGAATAATAAAAAAGTATGTTGTTCCAAAGGATAATGGCTTGCAGAATGTTTTAGGAAACAATTTGTTTAACATGTCTTAATGGTTCGTAGCCTATGTGTCAGTCCAATTTGATATAGTAATTTATCCATCTAGAGGAGAAAATATTCTCTTTTGGCAATAAAGTAACTTATGCTTAGTCGGTTTTACAAGTATGATTTTACAAATATGAGAAAAGTCATTTTGTTGTAATAATTTGCTACATAGGGGAAAACATATAATACTTGTCCTAGAATGAAAAATGAATTTACATGGATGTCATCGCATATCAATGGTTCTCTACGTCGATTGAGGTTGAATTTATAAATTTGTTCGCATAAATCTAAAAAATATTGTGTTGTAGTAATTTGCTAACCTAGCGAAAAACATGCAATTCTTTTAAAATGAATCTTACTTGGGTTTTTTTACATTTCTTGGACCGCGGAGAGTTTGCAAAATCGGTACTTTTTAGCCCATCATCTTTTTTTTCTATCGTCCCAGTGTAAATTTTCCTCGGACAATATGTCTTGAACCTCCAAGAAAAAAGTTTAGTGCTTAATCATTCTAAAGTTTTTCTATGATTTTGCATGTACATGCATTAGTATTGTGCGATCAGCAATGGGTGCAAACATAGTGGACGCCTTCTTTTTAGCCGCAACTTTGATCGTGCAACAGATTACATGAGTTTCATGAAAGGAAAAGTGTGGGTTGGTCGACTGGTCAGTCCCGTACCTGAAATAGGATAAAGCAACGTGAATATATGACTACACAACGATCAACTTGGATTTAGTTCCAACGTCCGTGGTTCAAACGGACTCTATCTGGATGGACATCCCTTTAAATTCATAATCCCAAATTTTGAAGTAAATTAGGTGACGGCATAAGTTGCAAATCCCAAATTTCCTGTTATGTGACCGGTACACACATGGTGTACATCATCAGAGGCCTATATATTGTGGGGGAGTTATCTTTTATTTATGTTACCGTGTCAACATATATTGTGTCAAAGAGGTTACGTAACCAATAGTCTCCTGGTAAATCCTAACTGTAAATTTCAAATCGAACCATCACAATAATTTAGATGATGTGGATCAACGTAGCGCCTCGAAAAACATCCTTATATTGCTTTTAGTATATAACTAGCAAGGTGGCCCTCGCAAATGCGAGAGCATCAACTTTATAGATTTTAGGGTGTCTTCTTGTAATTATTCATTTTATTATCTATACACAATATATAATATGTTTTTATGACCATCACGGATACTGCATCAAATGAAATATCTCATGTGTATTTATCATTTATCATTTCCTTTCAGGAATCTAAGCATCATCTCGTCATTTTTCTGGTACATTCTCATCGTTATTTGGTCCAAAATATATAGACCGAGGTTACTCTATATCGTATACCAACAATCTTGCTAAACATTTCGAATTGATCCAACATCTCATAAAAACTGATCAAGATTCAATGGTAATATACTACATGCATTGGCGCTCTCTTTGGTAGTCAAAATGGTCCATGAGCTATATATTTTTGTATCAATTCCGTTAGGAAGGTGTTAATTGCTAAACTATCGTCACATTATGGGGTAACATGTGTTTTTTCTTGAATGTAGAAGGTCAACCCGCATGGTTGTATATAAAAAAGTAATTTCATATTTCTTAGTTAATTTATTTCTCTAACAACTTAGTCTACCCAAGTTTAGTCATCCATCTGAGTTAACATCTTATGGCTAAATTATTTGTTTATCGTTTCTTTTTTTATTTATCAACAGAGCTGATTTAGTGGCTCACCACCCGCCTAGGATCTGTGTTCACTCTAGATGAGATTTTCTTAGCGCTTGCTCGACCAAGTCTACTACCTATTTAACTCAAACTATTTTGGTAAGATGACAAATCTAATGGTACAATTTCTACCTAAGAAACTCATATGGTATCTTCTTTTAGTTGTCAAAAATAAAATTATTTTGCTTGATCTTTCTAATACTAAAGTTGTACATTGTGGCAGTAGTCATACTTGGTAGTACTTAACATACATGAATCGCAAATATTTAGAACCATATACGTGGGTGGCTTTGTATTTACAACTTCAGTTTTGCAAGACATGCGTATGTTGCTAAGGAATGAAAACTACCACGGAAAACCAATCCTAGAAATACCTGACATGTTTCGTCGTCAATGTCGATGGTGGGAGACATCTAAGAAAACTACAAAGGAATATTGCATGGATGCTGCAAACGGAGTAGATACACGGCAAGCGCTCTTCTGTACGCGCAAGTTTCTCCCAGCGAGTAAATTAAAATGATGCATTAGGTCGATTGTTTTTTATGGATTTAACTGCATTGAATCTACATGTCTTGGTGTATAGCATTTCACAAGTTTCGACATCGGCCCTTCTTGTCGCAACTAATTTTTGGATGCAACGGATATGGAAAACCAAGCCCATAGTCCTAGAGGAACGTAGATTCCATGTGCGAATGAAACTTTTGTAATAATAACGACAATGATAATTATATTAGTGGGTGATCATTGCCCCCTAAGATAACTTCGGCTCATGTTTTTGTAGGTTTGCATTTTCTAAACCAAAGAATTTCAAGACCAAAGTATTTCAGCAGCGGGCAAACAAATACTAAGTTTTTCTTTTTTCGGTTTTTTAATAAGATGGCCATACCTCATTAAAAAAAGGAAAATGATACCAATCATCCGGGGGATCGCGTGTTTTGATCCCCCGGGTCGCTACTGCGAGGCGAGGCGGCCCACCTCCACGGACCGCACGGCATTGACTTTATCTCTTCCTCGCAACCACTCACGATGCTGCCGCCTCTGCCCAACACGCCACCGGCCACCGCTGTTCCGGCCGCCGCCGTCCCTCTCCCTCATCCTCCGCCGCCGCCGCCCCTCCCCAGTCCGCCCCCGCCGCCGTCCCTCCCTCCTCCTCCGCCCGCCCCCAGCGCTTGCGCTGCCATGCCCGCCTCCGCTGCCGGTTGACCGCGCGCCTCCCTGGCCCGCCTGTCGCCACTTGCACCGCCATGGATCGACTTCTGCTGCCGCGCATGTCCCGTCAAGAAGATCTCGCCGGAGTGCACATCTGCCTTCTCGCCGGCCAGAGTGCGCCGCACGCCCTCCCCTAAATCTCGCCGGAGGTCGCCGCCCTCTAAAGCTCACGAGAAAGCCAGCGCTTCCCCCTTGTGCTGCGGCTCGCTCTCTCTTCCTCGTGCTCCCCTTCCCGTCTGCCGCCAGCGCGGCGTCGCGGCCGCTGCCCTGCTTCCCGCCGCCGGTTCCTCGCGCGGTCGCCCGTCGCCGGACCTCGCGTCCTCGCCGACCTCCTTCTCCTGTTGCGCCCCGTCTGAGCTCTGCCAACATTGGGCCACCGCGCCGCTCGACCGCCGCCAGGTCCCAGTTTTTGCTGCGTGTAGTCGTCGGAGGTGCTAGCGAAGGCCACCGCCGCTGCTACATATGGTGTTGTGGGTAGCTACGTGCGGCCTCCGGTCATGAGTGGTGCTACGTGCGGTCGGCGGCAGTGCTACAAACGGCGTCGGGTCTTGCTACATGCTGTCGACGGTGGTGCTACAACTGATGTCGAGTTTTGCTACTATGGGTCTAGGTGGTCATTGATTTTTGCTACAAATGGTGCGAAGCCCTGCTACAGGGGCACAACTGTCTTGCTACAGAGCCACGACGACGTCTTCTCTGGCGAAGCTACAAAGGCTGGCCTCCGATTTTGCTACATCGATACATTTTTTTTGCTATCTTCGTTTCTTGGTTTTGCTACAATATCTTAAAATTTTTGCTACAAGTTCTCCGGCGAGGTTTCCCAGCGAAAGTCTCCGGCGATGTCTCCGGCGAAGTTAGTTTTTGCTACCATAGAATAATTTTTTGCTACTTTTGTTTGGTGGTTTTGCTACAACAGCACAAAGTTTTTGCTACAAGGTCTCCGGCGAGGTACCCCAGCGAAAGTCTCCGGCGATGTCTCCGGCGAAGTTAGTTTTTGCTACATTAGAAGAACTTTTTTGCTACAACCGTCTTGTGCTTTTGCTACAACAGTATCAACTTTTTGCTACAAGGTTTCCGGCGAGAGCCACAAGCAAATTTTTTCCGACGATGTTTCCGGCGAAGCCGGTTTTGCTACATTAGTATATTTTTTTTGCTGCATGGTCTCCGACGAGGTCTCCGGCGAGGTCTCCGGCGGCCCGTTCTATTTTCTGAAACGAACCTTTTTTTGCTTCAAAAGCGGGTTTTTTTAAGCAAAAATGGTTGTTTTGCAGCAAATCCGGGATTTGGACCCTTTTCTTGGACACGTGGCAGCATGGGAAGGAGGACGATGGGGGCTTCCCATCGGCCGGGGGACGTCTAGCAGGCACCTTAAAAAAACCATTGTTTTAGAGAATACTTCAATCTTAAATCTACAATATTTATTGGATTCAAGAACCTTAAAATATTTAATACTTTAGTATTTTCAAGAACCGAAGAATTCTCTAAACACTTAAAAAATACTTTGATGCCAAATCGGAGCCTTTGTTTTGTTAAATTTATTTATTTATACCCGCAATTTTTTATTATTATTATAGTTCAAACAGCCATACCACGTGATTAGAGGCTGTCCTAATTCCACGTACCAACCTACCCAAGTATCTCTTGAACTTTTTGGTGGCAGAACTTTGGTGCATATCAGTTTACGGAGGTCGCGCAAAAGAATGACCAGGACTCTATTCTAATAAACCTGGGAGTACACGACTTCGTACGCTCCCAATCTCCCGGTCGCTAATTAGAAGGTAGCCTTAAACTTACCGATTTGCACATGTGTTAAACTCCTCATACGCGGCATGGTTGGCTGTTATTTGTACCAATCAGTTTTACGTAACCATTTATTATCTTTAAATCGTTGCCACAAATAGTAGATCTAAAAGTCAATATAATTTAGGTGATGTGGATTAACGTGGTGCCTTGAAAAACACTCTTATGTTGCTTTTAGTATATATAATATATAGATAGATAGATAGATGGGTGATTTATTACTTAAAAGATTTAAGTATTACACCCGACCTCATATTTAAATGGGTTCTTTATTACTTAAAAGGTACCATATTCTCATACTAATTCCCCTTTGCTTTCATCCTGATTCCAATAGTGAAGACATCGGATATGCCTGGCTAAACATATGCACAATGCATGCATGTGGGAAATATTGGGTCTCATCCTGCAATGTCCTAATTAGTTGAAATATCTGACATTAATATATAGTATGATGCACGGTACGAGCTAGACAAAATGTGATGATCTGTACAAGTTCAAATAAGACATTGTTGCACTGGAAGTTCCATAGAAGATTTTTTTTCCGATAAGGGACGCTTTATTACTCAAAAGTTTAAGTATTACACCCGGCCTCTGCATAGCTAGGATGCACACAACCGACAAAGTGACCAAACGAGTCCAACCGAAATAAATAGAACTCGATAGTGAGTTACAAAAACAATGTTTAAATGCAACTACGCCAAAGTAGCTAGAGGCGGACCGATCCGAAGATTATGCTGCCATCCATGTCTAGTAAATAGGTCCATTATTAATAGAAAATGTGCCATAGCAAAGAAAATGTTTATTTGTCGCCATCAGGCCAGCCAAAAAGTGAAAGTCTCCCGGTTTCCAAACCATTTGGGACAATGCTTTTGAGCCAATATATTTTCTCTTAATAAGAGTTTACCATATCCCTTCTTCAGTTAATAACTTGAAGAGTCGTTTACTAAGGAGGGCCATATTCTTGATTTCCAAATCATGAATACCAAGCCCACCTTGTTCTTTGGGACGACACAGCACACTCCATTTAGCCAGTCTATATTTCTTTTTCTTGTTATCTCCTTGCCAAAAGAATCTTGATCTGAAGTAATCTAACCTTTTCAAGACTCCTTTTGGTAGTTGAAAGAAAGATAGCATATAAAGTACCATGTTACTAAGTACTGAATTTATGAGTATCAATCTTCCTCCTATGGATAATAATTTACCTTTCCAACTGCTCAAACGCAGTTGTAGTATTTCTTCGACAATTTTCCATTCAGCATTTGTAAGCCTACGGTAATGTACCGGTATGCCCAAATATTTGATCGGAAAAACAACGTGGCTACAACTGGACAGTTCATTATAAAGACTAGTCGCTTCTTGAGCCTCGCCGAAACAAAACAATTCACTCTTGTGGAAATTAATCTTTAATCTCGATAGTTGCTCAAAAGCTGAAAGTATAAGTTTCAGGTTTTTTGCCTTTTCGAGGTCATGTTCCATAAAGAGAATTGTATCATCCGCATATTGAAGTATAGATAAACCACCATCCACTAGATGAGGAATCACACCTTCAATATAGCCCTCTGATTTGGCGCGTTCAATCAAGATGGAGAGCATATCAGCCACTATATTGAATAGCATTGGCGATAATGGATCTCCTTGTCTTAGCCCCTTTTTAGTCTGGAAGTAGCTAGCAATATCGTCATTGACTTTGATGGCAACATTGCCTCCGACCACGAAGTTATTGATTAAATCACGCCATTCAGTGGAAAATCCTTTCATCCTAAGAACTTGCTGAAGGAAAGACCATTTGACATTATCGTAGGCTTTCTCAAAATCTATTTTAAGAATGACCCCATTCAGTTTCTTCCTATGAAGTTCATGAACAGTTTCATGCAAAGTTATTACGCCATCAAGAATGTTACGACCATAAAAGCAGTTTGCGAAGGTCTAACAACATGATCAGCCACCGAATTTAGCCTAATAGTAGCAACTTTGGTAAAAATCTTAAAACTAACATTAAGAAGACATATCGGTCTATATTGTTCTATCCGTTCTGGTTCATTAACCTTAGGTAATAAGATAATTTCACTAAAGTTGTCCCAGGTGCAGAGCACCGAACATAGCAAGTAGATCTGTTTTGATGACATCCGAGAAGGTTTGGTAGAACTTCACTGGGAATCCATCAGGACCAGGTGCCTTATTATGTTCCATTTGGAAAACAGCTAGTTTGACCTCATCCTCAGAATAAGGAGAGGTCAGATAGTTATTTTCCTCATCGGAGACCTGGGGTACATCAGTTATTTGAGATTCGTCCAAAGTGAAAGAACCTTCATCTGGTTCCCCAAACGGAGCTTTGTAATAACTTGTAATATAAGATTTCAACTGGTCCTGTCCTTCAATCGTCTCGTCGTCATGCATTAAGGAATGAATATGTTCTTCTTGTGTCTGCCATTGGCTACACTGTGAAAGTATCTAGTATTCGAATCCCCTTGCAAGATAAACTGCGACTTAGAACGTTGATACCATTTGAGTTCCTCTTCTCTCAGTAACCGGGTAATCTCCGCATTCGATTGGCTTTTGAGCTCAATTTCCTGCGGAGTTAGCAGCCGTGTTTCTGCTAGGGCTTCAAGGTCATCAATAATAGAAGAAAGCCTCAATTTTTCTTTTTTGAGGATGCCGGTTGTGTGTCTCGCCCAACCCCCAAGGTGTTTACGTGTCATACGCACTTTGTTATTCCACCTCTGGACTGGGGTATCACCCTCAACCGGTCTTTCCCACACCACTTTTACCATATCCTGGAAACCATCTCGTGATAACCATCCCAGTTCGAATTTGAACGGGCGAGCCGAGCGAGTTGATGGAAACCCCTGGTAAGCAGAATGGGAGCATGATCCGACAGAGCCTCAATACGTTCGAGAGCGCGTACCGTGACTAGAGGGAAATGATCTTCCCAATCAGAGTCCATGAGTACACGATCAAGTTTTTCGTATGTAGGTTCTGGCAAAGAATTGTCGCAAGTAAACTGTCTTCCAATCATCGACACTTCCTTTAAATCAAACTGTCAATGACAGCGTTAAAAAGAAAAGGCCAATGATCATCAAAATGGCCTCTACTCTTCTCGTGTGGGAATCTAAGCAAATTAAAATATCCCCCTACCAGAATAGGGTATGGATTGTCTTTTGCTAAGTTCACCAATTCACGAAGAAAGTCAGCCTTGAAAGACTCTTGGGCAGCACCGTAAACTGCGACCAGACTCCATTTAAAACTATTAGCCTTGTTACAGATATGAAGTTTTATATGGAACTCCCCTTCCAAAACTGCTAATATGTCCATGGTATCCGCCCGCACACCGAGTAAAATACCCCCTGACCGTCCCCTAGGTGGATGAGAATGCCACACAAAGTCTATACCACCCGATAGGCAGTCCAGCATACTCTGTGAGAATTCCCGTCAACCTGTTTCGGAGATAGCAACAAAATCTAAATTGTTTTCCCTAGAACAAAGTGCAATGTGTAAATGTTTAGCCAAGTCTTGAAGACCTCTGCTATTCAAAAACATGCCATTCATTGGGAAATAATGATAGATTTAGGAGCAAGATCTCGTTTACGAGATTTATTACATTTTTTCCCAGAAGTCGATTTGTGACCAGAAGCAGTGAGCTCATATAGTGAGCTTAATCTGTCCTCATCCAAACCAACTTCCAGAACTTCTCCTACTAGATGAGATAGGAGCTGACCATCCGTAGAATGGTCCGCATCCTCATCATCCGAGTAAGAGGGAATATAAGAGGTCGAAGCTTTAGGAACAACCGTTAGCCGGTCAAATTCCATCCGCTTCAAGACCTTAGCAGAAATTGAAATATCACTAGCATTCTTACCTAGACTAATACCAACAGAGTTTAGCTTAGAAGAAATACTAGTAGATGGAAAAGAAATAAAAGACTTGGAAGATGTGAAATTACCACCAGAGTCCAGGTTCTTTTCAGCCTTTCTGCGCATGGCCTTCTCCAAAGTATCCATGTCCGTCGCAGAAGCACCATCGTGGCCCTCCGTGTGCCTTCCGCTCCTGTGAAGCACTGGGAACATCGATGGCTTCTTCTTCCGAGCACCAGATGGAGCGCCAACTGCAGGTGCCTGTGTAGTAGACGCAGTCCCCCCCACAGCCGGCACCACCACCGGCATGGTCACATCCGCCATCGTCGGCGTCATAGTCCCCGATGGAGGGATCTCCAGGAGCCCAGCCGACGAAGAAGAAAGGGTCCCCGCCAAAGGGACCTCCAGCAGCACCGGCCCCTCCGAAGGGCCACTACCAGCAGCCGGCGGGTCAGTAGCGTGGCCAGCCTCCCTCTGCTGGAGTGGGTCAGGTCGCTCCCCAGCGGACACCCCATCAGCAGGCTCGACGAGGTCTGCCGACGAGGGAGGGGGAGATCGAGCCAGCTGCTGGAGCGGGGCGGTCCGCTCCCCAGCAGACTCCACATCAGCAGGCACGTCGACAAGGTCCGCTGGCGACGGAGTAGGAGGTCGAGCCGGCGAGGGAGTAGTAGGCCGGGCCTCCTCCGCCCGTAGAAGGGAGATCGGTGAAGTGACCCGTGCCGCCGGCGAAGGAACGAAAAGTACTTCGGGACGCTGAAAACCTGAAAGAGAGCAACGTGCAACATACACAATAGCTTTCCCTCACGGAGTCTGTGGTCGCGGGTTAAAAGGTGTTACCGCAAAGACAAGTAATGAAGAAAAATTGTTAACGGGAGGGCCTCCCGTAGCTGAATGGGCGCCCGTGTTATCAACATCCATCTGATTCCCTTGAGACTGCAGTGCACTCTCATCAGCAGGTGAGTCCGCGTCCTTCTGGCCAGTGCCATCATCCTTAGAATCACCCCCCTTACGCCTCCAGAAAAAAGGGGTGAAAGCGGGATCAGGGACAAAGTCTGCAGCCTCCCGGTGAAACGTCAAGTCAAACCCCTTTAGCTTCAAGGTAGCAGTAGTAGTACAAATGTATGGACCCTTGGCATCCACACACTTCAGCAATGCATTAGGATTCATCATAGCCACACAAATGCGCACAACGTTGCGACTATACAGCATCGGCAAATCCACATCCACGGTCGTACCCAACAGAGAACCAACTGCCCAAAGCGCATGGAAATGACGGATAGTATGGGGAACCCCCTCCACATGAACCCACACATGAGGCAGAGTAAACTTGGGCTGAATATCCTGCATCTCCCAAATACTGATCACAACCCTTGTATTATGAGAAGGAACCGACATATGGATACCGTCAACCCGCTGTAGATCCTCAGAAGAGGGAAAACTCACAAGGAAAGCGTCATCACCATGAGGAAGCGCCTCCCATTTCCACTGGGTGCTGAGCAGACAAATGCGCATCATCTGAGCCTCAATAACAGCCGCGGGAACAATCGCGCCGATCATCGAAACCTTAGCAGTAGGTGTACATTTCGGTGCAAGATTAGCCTTAAAAATACAGCAGGCAGCTGGTTAAAAAGGGTATCCTCTATACCATTCCTAGCAACAATCATCATGGGCTTAGGCAACTTCAACGTTGGGCACTTGACAGTGGGGTGAGCCGAGTTGTTACAGACCAAACAATAGTGCGAAACCGGGCAGTTCTTGGATGCATGAGAATCACCAGAGCGTTTCCAGCATTTCAGAATTTTCTTGGAATTGCCCACATCAGACTGTACCGTAGCGTCCACAGCAGTGCCCACAGGTGTCTGAGCAACAACTGTTAAGAATCGGTCACCGTGTCGTATACGTGTTGTATTATGTAAACGTATACACACTTGTTTGTACATCTGCCAAGTATATAAATAGAAGAGGTGGAGGCACGTTGCCTACCACGAAACCCTAATCAGTGTTTTTATCTTGGTATCAGAGCCGAGTCCACCGCTGCCGCCGCCTCTCGCCATCGCGATCGCATCACCGCGCCCTCGCCCGCGTGCAGCTCCTTCATCCACGCGATGTCCACCTCTTCCGCGATGACCACCGCGGCGGCCTCGACATCCATGAGCCTGGAGCTCGTCGGCCCCATCATCTCTACGCTCGCCTCGGCGGGACCCTCCACCTCGACGGTGGTGGTGACTCCTCCCGCCGTCCGCCTTAATAGCGCCAACTTCATGTTGTGGCGAGGACTGGTGCTACCGCCCATCTGCGGCGCCCATCTGCATGGCTTCCTCGACAACTCTGTGCCCGCTCCGGCGAAGACGATCACCGAAGGTACCGGTGATGCCGCCACGATCGTTCCCAACCCCGAGTATGCGCGTTGGTGGGGACTAGATCAGAAAGTACTCGGCGTTTGCTCTCTTCAATGGAGGAGAACATCGCAACGCAACTCATCGGCTGCAAGACCTCCGCAGCAGTGTGGTCGGCTGTCCATACCATGTTTGGTGCTCAGAACCATGCCAACATGAGGCACATCCGTCGTCAACTACAGACGACGAGGAAGGGGGACATGTCGGCTGCCGCGTATATGCACGTCATGAAGGGCTTTGCCGACGCCATGGACACTGCTGGCGCCCCCATCACCGACGACGAGGTCGTCGATTACATCATCACCGGCCTCGGCCCCGCCTACAACTCCATCGCCGGCGCCCTCACCGTCGGTAACGTCTCCGTTCCATATGCAGACTTTTACTCTCACGTCCTCTCATTTGAGGCGCTTCAGGCACAGCAGGCCGAGACCATGGAGTGGTCTTCCTCCGCGAACGCTGCCTCTCGTCCTAGCGGTTTTGGTGGCAGTACTTCGTGGCCACGCGCGCCCACTTCCTGCCGGCCCCTGCAGCACCCCCGGTTGGTGCCTACCAGCCCGGCTACGGTGGCGGCAATGGAGGCCGTCCGACCCCTGTTGGTGGCGGTTATGGCCAGCCCTACGGCCAGTACTCGGGCGGCTATGGTCAGCCCTATGGCCAGCACTCGGGCGGCTATGGCCAGCACTCGGGCGGCTACGGCCAGCCCACCGGTGGTGGCGGAGGTGGTGGCAGCCACGGTCGCCCTAACTACAACAACGGCAACGGAGGAGGCAATCGCGGACGTCGCCATCAATGTCCTCAGTGCCAAATATGTGGGTACTGGGGGCACGTCGCGCCGGAGTCTCGGAATCGCTTCAACCCCGACTTCGTACGTGCCAACAACCAACGCTCTAGGAACTCTACCTCGACGGGTTCTCATGCTCCTCCTACCTGGATCATGGATATCGGGGCTATGGATCATCTAACGAACGATCTTCAGCGACTTCACCTGCAAGAGCGTTATGGCGGGACGGACCAGGTCCAAGTGGCCAATGGGGCAGATTTGTCTATTGCACACACTGGTCATTCCTCTTTAGCCGGTTCATCTTTGCAACTGAAAAATATTCTCCATGTCCCGCACATTAATCAACATCTCCTTTCAGTATATCGCCTTGTCTCTGATAATGATGTCTTTGTTGAGTTTCATCGTCTTTTTTTCTGTGTTAAGGACAAGGCCACCCGGAGAACTCTGCTTCACGGTAGAAGCTATGGCGGTCTCTACTCCATCCCTTTTAGTCACGCGTCATCATATCATCATGCTTTGTCCGGTGCTAAGACTACATCGTCTCAGTGGCACCAGCGTCTAGGTCATCCTACAAATAATGCAGTGCAAACTATTGTTAAGAACCATGGTTTATCCTATGCTCCAGTTGATACTTCTTCGATTTGTGATGCATATCATATAATTTGTCTCAGCGTGTTACCACTATGCCTCTTGAGCTTGTTCATTCTGATGTGTGGGGTCCTGCCGTGGCCTCTTCTGGTGGTTTTAAGTACTATGTTAGCTTCGTTGATGACTACTCTCGTTTTTGCTGGATTTATCTCCTTAAGCACAAATCTGATGTTGAACATGTGTTTTATGCCTTCCAGGCTCATGTTGAGCTTCTCCTCAATACCAAAATTAAGGCTGTTCAGTCTGATTGGGGCGGTGAATACCATCTGCTCCATGAATATTTTCAGCGCATCGGCGTGTCTCATCGTGTGTCTTGCCCGCACACTTCCCAGTAAAACGGCGTTGCCGAACGCAAGCATCGTCACATAGTCGAAACCGGTCTCGCTTTACTTGCCCATTCGTCTCTCCCTTTGCGTTTTTGGGACGAAGCTTTCTTGACAGCATGTTATCTGATTAATCGCATGCCTACTCCGGTTCTTAATAAGGATATTCCTGTTTTCCTTCTTTGAAAAACTCAACCGAACTATGAGTTTCTCCGTATCTTTGGTTGCGCGTGCTGGCCTAGTCTTCGCAAGTACAACGCGCATAAGCTTGAGTTTCGCTCGAAAATGTGTGTTTTCTTAGGCTATAGTCCTATGCATAAGGGCTATAAGTGTCTCGATCGTTCTACCGGTCGTATTTACATATCTCGAGACGTTGTCTTTGATGAGTCGGTCTTCCCGTTTGCCACTCCCGGAGTTACCGTATCCTACCCTTCGGCACGCCATCACTTTCCCTGAGTCTGAACCGGCTACGAGTGATCATGTGCAGCAATACGACCTTTCCTATTTGTCTACTAACCTACTGTCTCGAGATGATGCTTTGCATGTGCAGGTTCCTGGCGTAATCGACGTGCATGTCCATACCCCTACCCTGGGACCCTCTATAGAAGCGCCTGAGGTGGGCGCCACACGCTCAGGGTCGCCCGAGCCTGCTGCTCGTAGCTCGCCCGAGCTAGCTGCTGCCTCGACGCTGCATGGGTCAGCTCCTCCCAGTCGATCATCATCGCCGCACGCCGGGTCGCATGACTCAGCCCCCGCGTCTCCGCTCCAGCATGGAGCTGACGCGCAGTCGCCCGCGCCTGCTCCTGGTCATGGTGCGACCTCGTCATCAGCCACTGGTCATGGCATGGTGACGTGTCTCCATGACAATTCTCGTCGTGAGAAGACCTACACCGACGGCACAGTACGGTATGATTCGCGCAGGCGTGCTCTCTTTGCAGCCCCGGTATCTCATCGGGATGCTCTTCAGGAGCCAGAGTGGCATGTAGCGATGTTAGAGGAATTTTCTGCTCTATCTCAAACGCAAAAACATGGACGCTGGTTCCTCGTCCTCCTGGCACAAATATTGTTGGCAGCAAATAGATCTTCAAGACTAAGCATCGTCTTGATGGTTCCGTTGAGAAGCACAAGGCTCGTCTTGTTGCCCGCGGATTTACGCAGCAACATGGCATTGACTATGGTGATACGTTCAGCCCAGTGGTAAAGCCTGCAACTATTCGCTTGGTTCTCTCCCTTGCAGTTTCTCGAGGATGGACTCTTCGTCAAATTGATGTGAGTAATGCTTTCCTTCATGGTTTCCTATGGTCTTAAGCAGTCTCCTCGCGCTTGGTATGCTCGCTTGACTGCTCGGTTGCTTCAGCTTGGTTTTGTTCCCTCAAAAGCCGATACGTCTTTGTTTATCTTCAATCAGGCTAGTGTCCAAGTATGCATGATGGTCTATGTGGATGACATTGTCATTGTTGGATCTACCTCTATGGCAGTTGAAGGTCTGGTTTGTTCCCTCTCGGACACTTTTCCTATCAAGGATTTGGGCACTCTGGAATACTTTCTTGGATTGGAAGCGTCGTACAATTCAGGGGGCATGACACTTATGCAGCGCAAATATGCGCTTGATTTGTTGCATCGGGTAAACATGGAGAATTGTAACCCCACTTCCACTCATATGGTCACAACCGAGCGGCTTGCTCGAGATACAGGTGCCCTGCTCGGAACAGAAGATTCTTTCCAATATCGTAGTGTTGTTGGTAGCCTGCTGTACTTAACTCTCACGCGCCCGGATATTTCCTTTGCGGTGAATAAGGTATGCCAATTCCTCTCTCAACCAACTGAAGTTCATTGGGAGGCTGCCAAACGTATTCTGCGTTATGTGAAAGGAACATTGGATACTGGTCTGCGCATTCGCAAGTCATCACAGCAGAATATTAGCATATTCACTGATGCTGATTGGGCTGGATGTGTTGATGATAGACGCTCTACGAGTGGTTTTGCAGTTTTCGTGGGTCCGAATCTTGTTTCATGGAGTTCGAAGAAGCAGCCCACGGTTTCCAGGTCCAGCATCGAGGCGGAATACAAGGCACTTGCAAATGGAGCAGCTGAAGCTATGTGGGTCAGTTCTTTGCTTACAGAACTAGGTGTTTCCCAACAGCAGACTCCTTGTGGTGTGATAATCTAGGGGCAACTTACCTCACAGCGAATCTAGTCTTTCACGCTCGAACCAAGCATATCGAGATTGATTTTCATTTTGTGCGAGAGCAAGTTGCTGATGGCGCTTTGGAGGTGAGGTTTATCTCTTCTAGTGATCTGTTGGCTAATGTCTTCACCAAGCCAGCTACACGGCAGATGTTAGATCGTTTTAGAACCAATCTAAATCTTGTAAGTAATAGCGGTTTAGATTGAGGGGGAGTGTTAAGAATCGGTCACCGTGTCGTATACATGTTGTATTATGTAAACGTATATGCACTTGTTTGTACATCTGCCAAGTATATAAATAGAAGAGGTGGAGGCACGTTGCCTACCACGAAACCCTAATCAGTGTTTTTATCTACAGCAACCAGTGGCATACTCGAAACAGGAGCAGCATACCCCATACCTGTAGTCTGTGGAACCGCCATCTGCTGAAACTGAGGTTGAAAAATCGGCTGAGAAGGAACCGTCTGAGGCGCTGAAGGGACCTGCAGATTCTTCTTTTTCTTCCTCTTATTCCGTGGCACCATCAGATTGACAGCAGGTGTAGGAGCCTGTGCATATTGCGGAAACATCTGAGCAAACTGCTGCGGCGGTATGATCGGAGGGAACACCGTCCTCGGGAAATTCTGCGGCGACTAGAATTGTGGCGGCTGAAAGAACTGTCTCAGAGGCTGCATACCGAAGCCCGGCTGGCCAGACGGACGGAAAGGAGGTTGCAGCGGCCTGAACGGAATTAGGGCAGCCCCCAGTGCCGGACCCCCCCCCCCCCCCCCCCCCCCCCCCCCACCATGGACACCGCCGGAAGCGAGTTAAGAGGAGGGGCAGCAGCCTGCACATGTAGAAGATGTGCACATTTAGGGGTGGAAGACTGCTAGCTAGCTATATCTCCGTGTGTTCAAGTAATTTAGCCTAAGGAGTATATTGGATTTTTGTTGCACAAATGTTTCCTTGATAAAATATGAGACTCCTGTAATACCCCAATGAGGCGTAATGCCATGAAAGTAGAAGAAGTAAAAGCCACCAAGTTCCCTCTCACCCCCCTATAGAAGAGAGATCACCCCTTGATCGGGGAAGAGGGTTGGAATTGGCATGATCCGACACAAATAAAGCTTACTACTAGAACTGTGGCATGGAAATATCAATTGTTTGTCGATGGTGAAGAATAACTAAGCACAACGATTGGTTGCTACCTAGCTATCTTATTGACATGCAATCAACTGGCAGATTAAATCGGCAGGGGATATATAGAAGCTTTTGTGTCTATAATAATGAATGAACGACACACATATATAAGTATGATCACAGAGGAGCTTGAGATGCACATCAGCCTGACGGTCCAAACGGTGTGAGTGGATCAATAAACTGTACATGCTCCAGAAAGGCTGGCATTGTCCGTTATGAAAATTAGGTACCACTACTTACCACAACTTTGCAGCAAAGACACAGTCCTTCCTTACTAATTCCCCTTGCTTTCATCCAGATCATAATTCATTCAAGACATCACATAAGCATGCAGTATCCTGCTTGTTTGGGGACTGGTCATGCATGCCTTGGCGTTTTGGGCTTTTGGCTCATGGCATATTGCCAATTTGTCATGCATGCATTGCCTTAATCACTCGTAAACAAATTCATTTCAGCCTGTACAGAAAAAACAGGATGGCAGGCCTGCGTGTAACTACGACACATCAATCAAATGAAGTAATACTATGATGATGGAGCTAGCTCTGATGCACGATTTTAAGCCTGGAAAAACATGGACGGACACGACAACCAATGCCTCTCCCAGCCTCAGCCAAACATGTACTACCTCTGTCCCAAAGCTTAAGGTTTATTTTTTTTTGAAAAGTCAAACTACGGAAAGTTTGACCAAACTTTTAGAGAAAACTATCAAAAACGATGATATTATATAGATAGCATGTGAAAAGTTTCATGATGTCAAAAGGTATATATGGATTTCATATTGTAAATATTAATATTCCCTCAATCCCATATTAGTTGACTCGAATTTGTCTAGATTCGGATGTATCTAGACATGTTTTAGTAATAGATACATCCGAATCTAGATAAATACAAGTCAACTAATATGGATTTGAGAGAGTATTTTTTTCTAAAAACTTGGTCAAACTTTACATAGTTTGACTTTTGAAAAAAAGTCTTAAACTTCAGGACCGAGGTAGTACAATCGAAACTATGTACTCTAGATGCCACTAGGTTTTATTATTCTCAAATGCAGCTTTGTTATCCCCCGGTGGTATGACACTTGCCAACTGACCTTGTCACCTTGCTCTAGGAGTAGCGTCTTTAACAATCGATGTACCTATACATAGGTCTTCAGCAGCAACGACCGTGTGGCGCCATGTCCTTTCCATCCGGGTCCCCATCTGTGTCATGTCTGGAGCAGATCGGTCTGGAGTCAATCCATGCGTCCTCATCAGGAATAAGTATGCTGGCGACTTTGTTCATGTAAAATGGAATCGGGGCTGGCATTCTATGTGTGCAGCACGCCGACTTCTAGGAGAGATAACCTTCGATTACACCGCAATACGTTGGGAAGCAGACAAGAAAACTGCCTGCCGCATCACCATCATACCCATGGCTAGGGGTGTACTAAGTCGCTAGGCTGAACAATACATTGTGCACATAGGCTCAGGTCACTCTTTACCTACTCCATCACAGAGGGAGGTGCAGCAAGAGCACATATTGGTTGTGTCCAAGCAGGAGAAGCCTGCTTGCTAGCATGTTGGTACCCTCCAATCTCTCACCTAATTAAACATTGCAAATATAATATAGGTACTACTGAATGATAACATGCTGAAAAATAACCAAGAACAAAGAATCGGTTGCAAGCAAGCAAGCAAACCAGCTTATTGACATGCACACAACTTGCAACTAAAATCAGCCAAAGGTATATATAGGAGCTTTCGTCCCTGCAACAATAACTAATGGTACAGAGATGTAAATATGGGCACATTCCATATCGGAACTCACATGGTACAAGAGCATGATGAAGCCTAAATTGTGTGAGTACATCACAATTATTCATCTAGCATGATCACCCTGTGGAGAGATTAATAATCATAACAATACAAAATGCCTATGTATCACCATCTTTTGCACTTGCTTTCATCCGGTTCTTGTTAGTTTCATTCCAAGGGAAAAAGCATAAGATGAGCTTGCTTACACATATGCACAATGGATGAGAGGAAACAAAATGATTGATCTAATTCTGCATTTTCACAAAAAATTAAAATGTCTGACATGAATAGTGTGATACACTCTAGAGTACATGATTTCCTGGCTAATGGGACCCAAGATTTCAGAAGGTTTGGGGATTCTTGAGGCCTTGTTTACTTCTCCGGTATTTCCCGGATTTAGCGAGTATTTTCCCGGCCCACCCGATGGTCCCTGATTTTCCTCCCGAGCCCGCTGACTCCTGGGGTATTTTCGAGTTTGTTCCCGGCCCATCCCTGAAATTCCCCACCAAGAGCGTACCACCCGGGTGTTGGAATTCTTGCCTAATTATCCCAGCCCATATTCCATTTTAATAATTCCTAAAAAATCCTAGAGGCCCATGTGGCCCATTCATGCATGACAAGAGGTGGGACAAATGTTTAGTCCCACATTGCTAGTTGAAGGAAGATTTCACCACCTTATAAGAGGGTTCTTCCACCAATTGGTAAAAGGATGAGAATGAGAGAGATGTACACGCGCGCTCCTCCTCCTCCGCGGCCTGCCTCGTCACGGCGCGCGCGCCGGGGGTTGCGGGTTGCGCATGAATGGATTAATTATCTGAACAGTCTGTGTAAGTGGAGATTTAATTCAGACGTTTCCTCTAAGGTTTAATTCGGACTTAATGGAGGCCGTTTCCTCTCCCGGCGCTGCCCGTTTGTCTGTGCCTATAAGAGTGCGAGGTCACTCCTCTCCTGTTACAAACTTCGCCTCCAGTTTCAAAGCATCGCGCTGCTGCTCCATTCTTCTCCATCCCGTCTCGCGACGTGCATCGCTAGCCGGGACAGTAGGCCTCCGATACCCCGCTACTTCGAGTCCTGTACGGGAGAAGGGCGATAAAGTTTTTGGGAAGCGCTGTCGGCGCGACTACTGGCGGTTTCATCACGGACTCCTTCACGGATAGCGACTACGACAACGTCGTCTTCCCCAACGAGGACTTCTTCCTCAACATCAACAACCTCTTCCTCGACGACATGGCTGACGATGGTGCCAACACCAACCCCAGTGGTTCCTCCAGCGGTCCCTCTGCTATGATGTACATCTTCTTACTTAATCTCAGTCAGATAGTATGTTGTTCTTTTTGGGTAGCTACAGATCTTGCTCTGATATTATCTCAAGTTGTGTGCATTGCAATTCTCTTTGATACCTGCCTTAGTTCGTATCTGCTAAATCATATGATTAGTTTAATTTTTGTTATTCTATTCATGTTTTATTTAGCATTTATCTTGGGTAAATTGCTCCTAAACTCAACACCGGGGATTCCCACACGCGACCTAGACCTCGCTTTTGGTCTGGGAAGAAAGCGCTCCTGAGCCTCGAGGACGTAGGCGATGGTGCGGACAGGAGACGATGCATGGATGCCGACCTGGGGACATCGCCGACAGCGGACTCGACTTGACATTCTCTCCGGTGAGTCCCTCCTGCTCCTCTTCACCTCTCTCCCCTACCTAGGATTTATCGGCACTCCTTGTCCTCATTAGTTGTGGATGCCATGGATGTCGCACCGGCGATGACCCGCAACACCAAGATCATCAACCCTCGTATATGTATGTCCTTTCCGGTGAGTTGAGCTCCCGGCCATCCTCCCCGGACAGTGCTTGCTTCCTAGTACGAGACGGGCTCTGTTTCTTGACGTCGGTGTTCCAGATCCACGAGGTGTACGAAGAGATCCTCCCACAGCTCACCCTGTATGACCTCAAGGACATTGGAATTGGCACCATCGGATCTAGGAGCAAGCTGTTCGACAGCATCCAGAAGCTCTGAAGCAGGGATAATGTTTCCTGAGCTGGTGAGCGCTCCTGCAATAACCTGCATTTTTTTCGAAATGGGGTAGTCCCTGTAATTTATTGGGGTGTTTTGGTAGAAGCCCTTAACCGTTACCTCGGGTGGCCTGCGTGTTAAATAGAGGCAGGGAAACAACTGCCTAGAGGATTACAAGGAGAGATCGATATCTAATCGATCGAGTACAACGCACACGCTATCTCATCTAACCTCACACTAACAGAAAATATCTGCTAACGACCGCACCTTATAGATAATGATGCGGTGGATTACAATCCTTGACTCACACGATATAACACGTTACAAGTCCATAATCGTGAGGTTGCACATGACACGTTGTTTAACACCCCTCCTCAATCTCAACTCTCTTGATGTTGAGATTGTGTGTAAATTCTTCAAGCTTGCGGACTGGTAGTGCTTTGGTGAATCCATCGGCCACATGGTCTTTAGTAGAAATGAACCTTATATCAAGAAGATTATTTGCAACTCTTTCTCCCACAAAGTGAAAATCAATCTCTATGTGTTTAGTCCTGGCATGGAAAATGGGATTAGCGGAGAGATATGTTGCACCCATATTATCACACCATATATAAGGAACTTGATCTCTTTTTATGCCAAGCTCATTCAATAATGACTCAGTCCAAATTATTTCAGCCGTGGCATTGGCCAAGGACTTGTACTCAGCTTCTATGCTTGACCTTGACACTGTTGCCTATTTTCTTGCACTCCATGAAATAAGATTAGGACCCAAAAAATACAGAAAAACCTCCTGTTGATTTTCTATCATCTATACAGCCAGCCCAGTCAGCATCCGAAAAAGCACTTACAAGTGTAGAGGATAATCTCCTGAACGTTATACCAAGATTTACTCTTCCTCTGATATACCATAGTATCCTCTTAACTACTGACTAATGGGTAGTAGTGGGGGCATGAACAAATTGACAAACCTTATTAACTGAGAAAGAAATGTCTGGTCTGGTCTGTGTCAAGTATTGGAGAGCTCCCACAATGCTCCTGTATTTTGTGATGTCCTCTTCACCAAGAGCTTCTCCTTCTAAGGCTGAAAGTTTCTCTGAAGCAGACAAAGGCATGGTTGAAGATGTACAAGTTAGCATGCCGACTCTTTTGAGTAGATCAGAGGCATACTTTCCTTGGGCCAATATTAATCCTTCATCAAAATGTTTTACCTCAATGCCCAGAAAATAATGTAAGTCACCTAAGTCCTTTAAAGCAAATGATGTGCTAAAATCTTTAAGTAATGCATCAGTAGCTTTGTCAGTTGAACTAGAAACAATGATGTCATCAACATACACAAGCACATACATGATGATACCTGACTTGTTGTATATAAACAGAGAAGTATCTGCCTTGGATCCCTCAAAACCAAGCTCTTGCAACTTTGAGCTTAGCTTGGAGAACCATGCTCTTGGCGCTTATTTCAACCCATAGAGTGACTTTCCAATTTGCACACATGTGATGGTGCTCTTGGATCCTCATAACCAGTTGGATGTCTCATGTACACCTCTTCTTTCAGAATGCCATGAAGAAACGCATTCTTCACATCTAGCTATCTGAGTGTCCATCCTCTAGAAACTGCAATTGCTAGAACAAGTCTGATAGTAGCAGCTTTTACAACTGGAATAAAAGTGTCCTCATAGTCTATGCCATATCTTTGTTAAAAACCTTTTGCCACTAATCTAGATTTGTATCTATCAATGGTGCCATCAGATTTCCTTTTGATTTTATATACCCATTTTCTATGTATCAAATTCTTTCCTTGACTATATGGGACTAGATACCAAGTTTCATTTTTTATCAAGGCATTAAACTCATCATCCATAGCACTCTTCCATTCTGGACTTTTTAAGGCTACTTGCAAGTTTTCAGGTTCTCCTAGTGTGCAATACAAGCCAAGTTTAATAAAACCGTTAATATACCTTTTTCTCTCAATTTTACCAGACCGAAGACGAGTTTGAGGAGGCGAGTTTGCTGGAGCCTCAGATCGTGCTGTAGATGCGTTCGGCACAGCCGAACCGGTCAGATCCGACGCTTCAGGCGTCACTGTCATGGGCGATGTGGTCGCGGTAGATGCTGCGGACGTGGCGCACCCGGATTGCTCCAGGTGGCAACCGCCTATTGCACCTGCAGCTCGACGCGTGTACACCACCTGCATGCGAGGCCTCTCGCTGGGCCCGCTTGCATGTGTGTCGACGCTGGAGTGGGGCAGACCGGCCCGAGGCCGATCTCCTGGCAGGGCACACGTTCCGGGACACGTTTTTTACGAGCCGCAGGTTCCCGGGATTGGTGTGGATGATGCCGAAACCTGCGTCGTATCCCCCTCGTGCTCCGCGCCAGGTGTTTCGATGGCTGAAACGTGATCGTCACCGTATGTCTCTGTTTCTTCACCAAATTGGGTGATTCTTTCTCCTTGAGCTACAGAATTGCGAGCTTGATCTGATGGGTACTTGGGCTATAGCTGGGGAGCAATAAAAACAGTAGGATTTACAGAATCATTATCAGTTAGTTCATTGCATTATCCTACCCCATTAGATGAAACCGAATCACATGGAGAATATCCTGGAAGAAGGAGGATTTCCTTGCGTAGGAGAGCACCAGCATTAGGATGCAGGTGTTCGAAAGGGAAGACGGTTTCATCAAAAACTACATCACGGGAGATGTAGACACGCCCAGTAGAGACTTCGAGACATTTTACACCCTTATGCATATGGCTATAACCAAGAAAAATGCATTGAGTGGATCGAAAAGCCAATTTTCGTTTATTGAATGGTCGGAGATTCAGCCAGCATGCACACCCAAAGATTCGAAGGGATGAATAATCAGGAACCATTTTTAGGAGTCTTTCTGTAGGAGTGTCATTGTTTATGACTTTGGTGGGTAGAATATTGATGAGATGAGTGGCGGTAAAAAAGGCTTCATCCCAAAATTTTAATGGCATGGAGGCATTTGGGAAAGTCCTACCTCTACAATGTGTATATGCTTTCTTTCGGCCGAACCATTTTGTTGATGGGCATGAGGTCAAGATACATGGTGTTCAATGCCAATTTTATGGAAAAAGGAATTCAACTTTTCATATTCTCCACCCCAATCACTTTGAAAGGCAAGAATTTTGGTGTTGAATTGTCGCTCAACAAGTTGTAGAAAATTATGAAACACTTGAAAAACATCGGATCTTTGCTTGAGAGGATAAATCCAAGTGTATTTGCTAAAATTATCAATGAAACTTACGTAATAGGTATGTCTACAAATAGAACTGGGTGTTGGTCCCCATACATCAGAGAAAACAAGCTCAAGGGGCGATTTGGATACACTAGTAGACTTTTGGTAAGGTAATTGATGACTTTTTACTTTTTGACAAGAATCACAAACTAATTTATGCCTAGACTCTTGAGAACATGGAAAGTCATGCTTTTGAACTACTTGTTGAACGATTTGAAAAGAGGGATGGCCAAGACGACTATGCCACGCTTCGGAAGAAGGCTTGGAGACGCTGAAGGCTTGTTTATTGGATGTGGATGACGATGAAATCAAAGGAAAGAGGCCTCTCGGGCACCTCCCTTCAAGCACCACCTTCTTCGTTTCCTTGTCCTTTACATAAAAATTCCACGGATGAAATTCAACAAAAACATTATTCTTGTTTATTGGATCGGAGTGAGTATTTTTTTTCAAACGGAGGGAATATTATTCTTGAGTGCTGCTTTGTTATCCCCTGGTGGTGCGACGCTTGACAATTGAACTTGCTCCAGGAGTAACGCTTTACCAATCGATGTACAAATACACAAGTCGTCAGCAGCGATCACTGTGTGGCGTCATGCGCTTTCCATCCAGATCCCAGTCCATGTTGTCTCTGGAGCAGATCGGTCTGGAATGGTTCAACGTGTCCTCACCGGGAATAAGTATATTGGCGACTCTGTTCTTGTAAACCGGAACCTGGGCTCCCGCACTGTCTGTGCAGCACGCCGACTTTTGGAAGAGGTAAACTTCGATTACAACGCAAGACGTTGGGAAGCGGACATATAAACCGCCCCCCACATCTCCATCGTCCCCATGGTTAGGGGTATAGTGAATCGCTAGGCAGAACAATACATTGTGCCCATAGGTTCAGGTCACCCTTTGCCTACTTCATCACAGACGCAGGTGTATCGACAACACATGTTGATTGTGTTTGAGTAGGAGAAGCCTGCTTGGTAGCATGTTGGTACCCTCCAATCTCTCACCTAAATTAAACATTGCAAATATACTACAAGTGCTACCGAACGATAACATGGTGGAAAATAACCAAGAACAAGGATCGGTTGCAAGCAAACTATCTAGCTTATTGACATGCACACAACCGGTAATTGAAATCAGTCGAAGGTATATATAGGAGCTTTCATCCTTGCAACAATGTCTGATGGTACACACATGCAAAATATGGCACATTGCACATAGGAACTCATGGGGTATAAGAGCATGATGAAGTCTAAATTGTGTGAGTACATCACAAATGTTCAGCTAGCATGATCACTCTATGGAGTGATTAATAATCATAACAATACATAATGCCTATGTACCACCGTATGTTTTCACTTGCTTTCATCTGGTTCTCGTTGTCATGTTATGCATGCGCATTGCATTGGTCTCGCTCTTAGACTAACTTAGGCTGGCTGGCATGTACAACACAAAATGCATGTTTGTAACGAGTACTCTTATCATATCCAGCCCTACATGTAGTCCTTTTTTTTAGAAAACTTTTAGTTTTTTTACCTTCAGTAAGTTGCATAAAAATATATACAAATACATATGGATGTCTACCATGTATATCCTCTGTCCCGAAATATATGTCAGAGATTTGTCTGGATTCACATGTATCTAGACACGTTTTAGTGTATAGATACATGTGAATCTAGACAAATCTCCAGAATCAATTTTGATGCGGAGGGAGTAATAAAAATTTCTATTGAATTAAGTTTTCATATGCCGCCTACACAAAATGATAAATGTGATGACAAAAATGATTTTTCTTGATGCAGCCACATTCTATTTTTCTTGTGTAGCTTAAAATACATAGTATATTTACCAATATTTTACACATTCATAGACCAATTCCATATATCTATTTCCAAAAATAATATGTTTTAGAAAAAATTAGACACTCATACAAATCAACCTACGACGATATATCAATCACAGTATACACAAAGCTGTTGTTCATGCAAGATCGTAAATATGACCGGGCGAAGGGCATGCTCATGGTGGGTGGTTGCGATGGTGCCACTATACTTAGTGCTCTTCTATGGGGTTGGCTAAGTGTGTTGGTGGCACATCCTCACGTGCGAGCAGTGTGACGCCATTAACCAGATATGGGCTATGTTCGCACTACCCTCCCTTACTTTCTGTTTGACTCTAAACAATGATCCATTCCAGCTTTAACCAGCATGCTGTCCAGAGAGGATTGGGTTAGAATCCTTCTACCTATCATCGATTAAGATGGGTGCTCTGGTGACCGTGTCCATGTAAGGTGGAACAAGAAATCTTGGTCCCATTGTAGGGCATCAGCTTTGTAGAGCAGCCACCTTTCTCTACGACGTACAGCATCGAACACGCCGATTCGTGTGCCCCCAACAAGTTGTTTGTCCATCGAGTCTCCATTCGGTGGTGGGTCTGATTTATCAGGAGCCTTGTCAACACTTTGTGCCTGGTTCATCTCACCATATGCCTACTATATCATAGAGGGACGAGCATCAATATGTCTCGAGGTTGTGTCCTAGTGGGAGAAGCCTGCCATCTAGCATTTTGGTTTCCTCCAATTTCTCACCTAATCATTTCAAATATATTAGTACAACCGGGTAGTAACATGGAGTAGAATAACTAAGCACAAAGACTGGTTGGTTGGCTAGATTGACATGGAATCAGGTAGCAAATGAAATCAGTTATATATATATATATATATATATATATATATATATATATATATATATAGGTAGCAAATGAAATCAGTTATATATATATAGGTAAAATAACTATATATATATAGGTAAAATAACTGGTGCACCTTCGTGCCCAGACACCATAGGTGATACGCGTATTTTCGCTATGAACCACACATACCTGAGGGTATACGTACCTAAGTTATACATACCTAGGTATCACATACCTAAAATATGCATACATAAGTTACATATACCTAACGTGTTACATACCTAAGTTATACGTACGCAGCATACGTGCATATATATGTAACTTAGGTATGCACATATTAGTTATGTGATACCTTACTTATATATAACTTGGATAGGTATATCTTAGGTATGTAAACCTTAGGTATGTAAAATTTAGGTACATACACCCTGGGTATGTACAAAATACAGTTATGGTGTCCGGGCACCATGGTGTCTCATATGTGTGCCCCTTCAAGAATGAATGGTATAGATACATCTAAGCATGAGCACAGAGGAATCTGAGGTGCATACAACATGATAAAGTGTAAACTGCATGAGTACAATCATGCATGAAACCATCCTCCACATAACCCAACATGATTAGTTCCGAGAAATCATCATAACATTGCAATATGTGTATCACCCTCTCTTACATATTTGCTTGCACCCAGTTCATGTTTCAACAAGAAAGCAAAGACACCGGATAAACATGCCCAGATATTTGCAAAATGCCCGAGAACAAAAGAAATCATATTGTTCTACAAGGAGTTAAACAAGTGAAATATCTTATATCAATATATATTGTAGGATACACGACACAAAACAAACTGGAAAATATTGTGATTATTCGATAACAATCAAAAGGAGAACTTTGTTGTGTAGCTGGAAGTTCTTTTAAGTACCATACAAGATAAGCACATGCATGAGGAAAGACTAGAAAGCTCTCTATGCATGAAGCACTAAACCCTATGGATTATGGAATTTTGCTTACATAAATATACTCGAGAAAATATTGATTCACATTTGAGAGATATGGGCATAAACCAGATGAGTAACCAAAGTGAGGGCACCCAAGTTGTCCGTCTTTTGCCTTAGCCAAGACATATCACATGCTTATCACCCATAGCAAAACCACGCATAAATTTCAACTTCTAAAGTATACCATTTGAGAGTAGAGAAAAAGATAAGGTGTAATCCTAATGTAGAATCATTTTTAGTTACTCCAACCCATTGGATAGCTTGTATTTCGATAAGTTAAGTTATCATGTAATAGTGTATAATTTTTTTTTAAAAAAAATCACATGTGATCCTAAAGGAAATTTTAAATTGTAGGAATGTGGAATGTGGAAAAATGGGAGAAATTACATTTTCCCTCAGCTAAAGAGCTAACCATGCATATCAGGGCGCACACAAGGGATACACAGGACGTTTGCGACAAGATCCCTACCGCTATCCCCATAGCGTCGCGCAGTGGTCGAGAGAGTCCTTGACACACCCTGCTATTGTCGTACCATCGAATAACATCCGCCACGTAACCAGTTACTTCTACAATCTAGGCAACCGATCTCTACAATGACCTTAGAAATGAAAGGGCAAGCTAAAATCAGCTTTAGAAGATAAGAGTAAACGAGCACACTGGTTGTTAGCTTTCTTAGGTTGGCTTTAGAAATGTTTTGATGTATTGTGCCTGTAGACTATTAGAAAATTTAGAAACTTCTTCATGCTCGTACTAATTATAACATCATCTGTTATAGTGCTTCGTGTACTGCAGAATAGTTCAAGTGGTAGTTCTTATTCACCGGTCATTGTCTATATCATGTTAGCATAGATATGCACACTATATTTTCGGTGGGTATTAACATCTAATTTTTAGCTTGGGTCATACATGATTCCCTAAATCACTTCTTAAATCACTGCACGACCACTATACAGGGTTTTGAGTATTCGAATGTGGGTTCACCATCGACTCCGTTGAGACCAAAGAGACAGCGAGCATCAGCAGCCACCACAGTAGCTCCATGCGGCCAAATTCTCCTCCACGGGAAAGCCCCCTCTTTTGATGCTTTGTGTTCTTGCTTTTTCTTTGCTTACTTGAGTATTCAAGGTGAGGTAGGGCCACGCTTTGTTTAGGCTTTCACTGTTAAGATTACGTATTGGGGTATCTGCTTTCTGTTGGTCTATATGGAAGTGTCGAAATGATATTATTTTTAACAAGGCTCAAGTTCGATCTTTTTTGCAAGCTATTACTTCGGCGGCTCACTGGATCCAACTCTGGACCTGTCTACTCCCGGAGTCTCAACGGGATATGATGGTCTCTGGGTGCAACCGTCTGGTGATGATTACTCAGGATATCTACTACCTGGTTATGTGGCGTCATACTAGTAGATTGAGAGATGATTATGTTGGAAATATACCCTAGAGACAAATAGTAGTAAGGACTATTATCATATTTCATATAGTTTATGATTAAGTTTTATATCATGCTATAACTGTATTGAGTGGAAACATCAATACATGTGTGATATACAAACAACCAGGGGTTCTCAGTGAAACTCTAGTCACTAGTTCATTGGTCAACAGATGATCATGTTTCCTGATCATGTGGCATTTATTCAAGTTGGAAATGAGGTCATCTCATTCGGAGAATGAGATGATGAACCAATACCCAACCTAAACATCATGACCCGATCATATCGCGAAGTTCAAGTTACGATGATTAGAAATGGATCCTCATAGCCTATTCCTTAGATTGTGAGGCTATATCAATCACTGTCTCCCGAGAATACTTAGATAGCATCAAACGCCATCTGGTAAAACGATGGTTATAAAGGTGCGTTCAGGTATTCGGAGGAAACCGTAGAGGCAATATATGTCGAGAGCGGGATTTGTCCGTCCATGTGACGGGAAGATACTCAAGGGCCCACTCGGAGAAGTTATATCCAATAGCTGCGCAACGTGTGATTAGATCACGGGGATATCACTTGTCGGGACGAGTTAAGTAGCATTGTTCAGTAACGAGATTGAACCCGACATGGTGATGTCATTGATCAGATCTCGGGCAATGCAAGTGTCGAATGACAAAGGGAATGAGACACGACTGGCCCGGTTCAAACGACGAAAGATCTTCGTGGAACGCATAGGGGTCACATGGCCATCTAGGTCCCTCTGTCGATCATTGGTGCGGGAGTGTCCCGACCATGTCTGGAGTGTTCCCGAACCGTAGGGTATCACGCTTAAGGGATTGATGATGCTTAGAGAGTGTTTATGGGATCGGTAGAATCACCGAAGAAGAGAAGGGAGAAAACCGGAAGGGTTTCGGTAAGTCCGGAGGATGTCCGGAGTGGAGGTGGAAGGTGTTTCATAGCCACGGAGATTAAATGACATGTGAATGAATGTTAAATATTGATTTAATCATTTATTCATAATTATTTAATAAAGAGAAAATCAATTAAAAGGTCAAAAGGCTTAATGGGCCAATTTCCGGAGGGAGAGGGTCCATTAGGGAAAGGAGAGAGGGAGAAGGGGCAAGGGGGTTGGCCGGCTAGGCCTAGCCCCCCGCGCGGGGCCCACTAGGGGCTGGCCGGCGGCCACCCTCCCCCTCCTCTCCTTTAGTCCCACCCCGGGACTTGAGGGGAGGTAGTACCTCCCCTCCCCCTATATAAAGTGGTGTATTTTGCCTAGGAAATACAACCAATAATCAATAAAGGTCTCCCCACTTTTGGGAGGACCTCCAATTGATATTTTCTCTCTCCCCTCTCTCTCTCGTGACCGTGGTCCCAAGTCTGGACTGCGCGAGCGAGAGACATCTTCACCGCGGAGCGCCGTCGCGCTGCGGGATTCGGATCCGGGAGCTCTACTTCCGCAACTGCTACTAGATCGGGGAAGCGGGAGTCATCTTCAGGCACCGGACATGTGTAACTCCCACGAGGTGTCACACTTGAGGCACTCAAGTCATTGGAGCCAGAAGGAGCGCAAGGACTTCATCACGACCTTGAGGTCGGCTTCGGCTCGTCTACATCAACCACGCTCTCCTGAGCGTTGACAATGCTTTTCGGTCTTCGAGGGTAAGTTCGTGAAAAGCCCCTCCCGTTACTGTATTACTAATAGATATGTCCTGGCAGCTTCAGGGGTTCAGGGGCGTAGGGTAAAATTTTATTGTTTTCATGTGCGGAACCCCTACAGTGGTATCAGAGCTAGATCTATGCGTAGTAATGCTAGTACGGGTAGAACACACGAGATGTAGCGTGTGGGCATTGATATTTTAGTTGTTACCCTCCCACGTGTACTTGTGTATACCGCAGTAATGCTTGATGAAGCGCCCCCCAACCGACTTTACGCGTTCATTCGCGAGACTGGTCCACGCTTGACATACTGCTTGTACCATATAAAGTGGCTTAGGGGGGTGTCTGTCTCTCTCGCATTAGGTGGTATGCCATTTGCAACGGAGGGCCCCGAAAGGGGTGTAGTAGAGACAATTACTTGATCAGCGTTGTGCTGAAAGTTCGTAGGTAAGAACAGTTCTTGTACGAAAGCCCATTCAGCCACGTAAAACATGCAAAGATAAAGTAGAGGTGTCTAACTTTGTTTTGAAGGAGGGCGTTGCTTTGTGATATGGTTGTGGCAAAGGTAAAGTAATTACATTTTGTTACATGGTAGTAGATAGTCACGGTAATGACGAACTACCACGCCAGAATGACACTGGTACCCTGGTGTCTACGGCGTCGGAACCCTAGCGCCAGAACCCCGTGACGGCGGATGGAGATCATGACGTGAAGGACCATATCACATAGCATTTACATTCAATGTTATTGTTTGTATGTCTTATTGTGTGCTAGTATTATATACTCGACGGTAGCCTAATAGGATGATCCTTGTTAAAATAACCAACGATTGTGTTCCCCCTTAGTGTGCACCACCAAGAAAGTTCTTCGGTATGAGGCGATCCAGGGTGACAGACCTGGGTGTCATACTTATCTACGTTCGCATACAGTGGGTGTAAGCCATGTTGCACAGCGAATAGACTAAGGTTGAGTTGGCGAGCCTAGCACGCTAGAGAAGCGTGGCCTCGGAACACGGATGGTCAAAAGATCGAGCACGAGTCGCATGAATGATGTGACCGACGTTCAGCGTCCACCCTTGAACCCACATTGATGGCCGTGATGATCGGGGGAGATGTGGCTGATAGGGGTCGTGTTATCACTAGGAACTCACTAGGGATAGGTGTTTTTGAGTGGAGTTATTATTAACTCATTTAATTATAAACTTAGACTAAATTCCTTTTGCAATTATAAATGTAGAAAATGGCTCCTGCCGAGATTACCTTTCCTATCGACGATTGGTTAAAAGGAGAAAAGGTCAAGTTGATGGATCCAACTTTTCTGCATGGGTCATACGCCTAATTGATCTCCTTGGGGAGAACGATGTAGCTAACTACATGACCTCCGAGATGTATTTGGAGCCACCCTATTCTCATGAGACCCAGGAGCAGCGGGATCTGCGTTGTCGTCGTCGTGTGATGGCCACATTTATATCAGTGACCATGCGCCTCAGAATGGAGGATGGGTTGTGGCCAATGGTGGGGAGTCTCAAGCCCCGAATGGTCATGGCACATCTGAGAGCACATTTCGTGGAACAAGTGCGCATGTGGGAGTATGAGATGATGGGGGACTTCCTCTCCATAAAAATGGAGGAGGGCTCCTCACTAGATGAGCACTTGTTGCGCCTCTACGATGCGTATATGAGTCTGGCATACTACATGGACAACTGGTACTCAAGCTCATTTGCGATGGGAGTTGTGCTTCGATCGCTTTCTCCAAGCTTCCAAGCACAAGTCAGGATCTGCGTTATGAGAGGCGACACGGAAACACTGGATTTCCTTGAGTTCATATCACATTTCAGAAATGTGATAGATGAACCCAACGTCGCTGGAGTCGTCAACGACGAAGGTATATATTTGATATACAGTTTTATAAATGTTATAATCTAGCAAACACTTTGTAGTGTTAAAGTATATCTGATACTTGTTCTGTTTTACTGAAAACAGGTCCTTCTGCATAGAGGTGCTTGCTGGAGAGGAGGTGACGTTGCGTGTTGATGGCGAGCATGATGATGATGGCCAACGACACTCTCCCTCGACATTTATCACTTAGTTTGTGTTTTAAGATGATTAATGTAATCAAGAGATTTTGAACTTCTTTAGTGTGTCTCACACTTCGTGAGACGGTTCTTCATATGAGTTTGTAACAAACAGTTGTTCTGCTTTTATGAATGATTTCTATTCGTGTTCATATCTTGTTTGATTATTTGTGAATTATCCTTATTGTTTGAAACTAATTGATAATGCATGAACATTTGTAAAACATTAAAATGCCTTGTTTAAAATACCCAATTTAATGATATTTCATTAATGAATGAAACCATTGTTTAAATTCAAAGTTATGTGATAATATGTGAAAGTCATTCGATTTCTTCTCACATAAAAATCATGCCTAAGTTTGGCAAAATAACTTGAACACCGTGTATTACTTGAATACAAAGTGTTTAATGAATTGTTAGAAGTAAATACATATTCGATGTATTGGGTTTTAACGGAAAATGGTAATTATTATTAAATGGTTATTTAAATGTGTAAAGTAGTTTACCGAAGGAAACATGAATATGAAACTATTTGATTTGATCAAAGTGTTTCATCAACAAAGGGTATAAATATAAAAGAGTATCAAATTGCTATGATTTGATCAATAGTAATGAAATTCGACTTTATAAGAATGGCATAAAGGAAATTGTGGAATGCAAAGTGTTTTGAAACGTGAAAATACAAAGCATCACAATGTGATATTAGATATCAGAAGGGGTTGAATAGAAGGCACCAAACAAATCGTTATAGAGTATATGTAGAGACCATTAGTTTAGAAATAGTTAGCTCAATTGGAATTGGTGAACCATTTGAATTCATGAAAGTTTTGGGGTTATTCGATATAACCAAAACAATAGCGAATAAGACCTTGTAGTGTATTCATTGGAAACTTTGAATACGAAATCCATAGCTAAACCAAAAGGAAAGCAAAACTTGTATTGCTTGGATTTTGGTGCATTCTTGAGAAAGCTCACTTTTAGTGATGTTTCTCAATTATGGAGAAACTCGGAAATAGTGTAAAACACGATGAGGATTCAAAAGCCTGCATCAGAGTGTTGAGAAGCGCAATAGACAATGTTCCTGAACGATTCTCCTCACAGAAGGAAAGAATCAATGATTTTGATCATTGTGTTTTTACCTCCACTGTTGTTTTTCACTATATGAAGTAGGATTCAAAATGTAAATCCATATCTTGTATGGAAACATTTGTGAATCACTTGTCATGATCCTTGGAACATGACATACCTATAAACTACAAAGGAAATGATGGTAAACTGAATTATGAGAAGTCCTAGAAGCAAAATTCCCTTGAGATTAGAAAGCAATTCGTTGCTGAATCTCACAAGTAAAACGGGTTACTTGAATTTTCCCAAATGACTACAAAGCCATAGTAGGAAAAGGGGGTGAATGACAAAAGCACAATTTGTCAAGTATTGGACAAATTCAAATGAATTTGATTCAAGTGTGCTAAATGCCTAGTGGATTTAGAACTAGTAAAGTACTAGTATCTCATAGTAAATCTCCAAGTTTGATATTTGATCAAAGGATTTTGAAGCTGTTCAAAATAGTAAAGGAGGTATGAAATTTGCATAAAATTGAGTGGGAGCTATGAAAGTCTTCCTAAAAAAATATGTGATTGACATATTTTTAAGTGGGAGCAATATGAGTCTCAAATTCAAATATGTAGGAACATATTTTGAGTGGGAGCTTATAGGAGTAATTCTTAAGCGTGTTAAGAATGAAAGGCACAAATACTTATAAATGATGATTTATAAGATGTAGAAGTTGATAATAGGTGTATTATGATATTATGTAGTATTCATTAAGGGATTCTAAAAAGGGTTTCATAATAGAAGTTAATTAAGGAACTGGTCCTTAATAACTCAAATTAGGAATAGCATTAAGTTTAATATCAATGGTTGAAAGAAAGAAAAGGATGATCGTCATCCACTATGTTGAGACATAGGTCCTATCTTACAAACCATGATGATAACTTAGCATAATATGTAATCCAAAGGAAGAACGTTGGAAAGTGATTAAGTTCGAATCACGGAACATTGAGCTAAGTTTGTCCATAGTGTCTAGTAGAGAACTGTGGATATATTTTCCAAATCCATAAAGGGTGACATATCTTAAAGCATAAAGAGTTATGTTATAAGGGAATATGTTGGAAACTCCTGTAGATACCAATTAAAGTCAAGTAGGAAGCGAGCTGAACAAAAACATCAAAAGTTGCACAGAGTGCACTAGTGTTTCGATGAATACATTTGTAATAATAGATAAGGGTACCATCTAAAGTGTTGTATAATGTTATGGCGGGGCTAATTCACTTTTAACGTAGAATGATGTGTCCCAGGGCACAGTGCCCATGAGAAAGCCCTCGAGGTTGATCTAACGTCACTATAGGCTCCTGGAATCAGGCCTCGTTCTGCTGCCATGGCGACGATGCATACACACAGATGCTATCATGTGATGATAAAGTATTAATGTCAATCAAGGTGACATTAGTAAGTTGCAAAGGATATGGGACCGTAAAGTATAGACCCAAGACTCAACCTCTTCCATGAGCAAGCATGTTAAGGGTACCGGGTATATGGTGCCAATGATTGAGAACAAATGCAGCTAGTGTATTTGTACTCTAGTGCAAGTGGGAGACTATTGGAAATATGCCCTAGAGACAAATAGTAGTAAGGACTATTATCATATTTCATATAGTTTATGATTAAGTTTTATATCATGTTATAACTGTATTGAGTGGAAACATCAATACACGTGTGATATACAAAAAACCAGGGGTTCCTAGTGAAACTCTAGTCGCTGGTTCATTGCTCAACAGATGATCATGTTTCCTGATCATGTGGCATTTATGTCAGTTGGAAATGAGGTCATCTCATTCGAAGAATGAGATGATGAACCAATACCCAACATAAACATCGTGACCAGATCATATCACGAAGTTCAAGTTACGATGATTAGAAATGGATCCTCGTAGACTATTCCTTAGACCGTGAGGCTATATCAATCATTGTCTCCCGAGAATACTTAGATAGCATCAAACACCATCTGGTAAAACGGTGGTTATAAAGGTGTGTTCAGGTATTCGGAGGAAACCATAGAGGCAATATATGTCGAGAGCGGGATTTGTCCGTCCATGTGACGGGAAGATACTCAAGGGCCCACTCGGAGAAGTTATATCCAATAGTTGTGCAGCGTGTGATTAGATCACGGGGATATCACTTGTCGGGACAAGTTAAGTAGCATTATTCAGTAACGAGATTGAACCTGACATGGTGATGTCATTGATCAGATCTCGGGCAATGCAAGTATCGAATGACAAAGGGAATAAGACACGACTGTCCCGGTTCAAACGATGAAAGATCTTCGTGGAACGCATAGGGGTCACATGGCCATCCAGGTCCCTCTATCGATCATTGGCGCGGGAGTGTCCCGACCATGTCTGGAGTGTTCCCGAACCGTAGGGTATCACGCTTAAGGGCTTGATGATGCTTAGAGAGTGTTTATGGGATCGGTAGAATCACCGAAGAAGAGAAGGGAGAAAACCGGAAGGGTTTCGGTAAGTCCGTAGGATGTCCGGAGTGGAGGTGGAAGGTGTTCCATAGCCACGGAGATTAAATGACGTGTGAATGAATGTTAAATATTGATTTAATCATTTATTCATAATTATTTAATAAAGAGAAAATCAATTAAAAGGTCAAAATGATTAATGGGCCAATTTCCGGAGGGAGAGGGCCCATTAGGGAAAGGAGAGAGGGAGAAGGGGCAAGAGGGCTGGCCGGCTGGGCCTAGCCCCCCGCGCAGGGCCCACTAGGGGCTGGACGGCGGTCTCCCCTCCCCCTCCTCTCCTTTAGTCCCACCCCGGGACTTGAGGGGAGGTAGTACCTCCCCTGCCCCTATATAAAGTGGGGTATTTGGCCTAGAAAATACAACCAATAATCAATAAAGGTCTCCCCCCTTTTGGGAGGACCTCCAATTGATATTTTCTCTCTCCCCTCTCTCTCGTGACCGTGGTCCCAAGTCTGGACTGCGCGAGCGAGACACATCTTCACCGCGGAGCGCCGTCGCGCTGCGGGATTCGGATCCGGGAGCTCTACTTCCGCAACTGCTGCTGAATCGGGGAGGCGGGAGTCATCGTCAGGCACCGGACGTGTGTAACTCCCACGAGGTGTCACACTTGAGGCACTCAAGTCGTTGGAGCCAGAAGGAGCGCAAGGACTTCATCACGACCTTGAGGTTGGCTTCGGCTCATCTACATCAACCACACTCTCCTGAGCGTTGACAACGCTTTTCGGTCTTCGAGGGTAAGTTCGTGAAAAGCCCCTCCCGTTATTGTATTACTAATAGATAGGTCCTGGCAGCTTCAGGGATTTAGGGGCGTAAGGTAAATTTTTATTGTTTTCATGCGCGGAACCCCTACAGATTAGCTCTTTGCTAGGCTCATCGCTGTCAGTTTTTCTAGTCTTTTACCGATGGTTGGTTTATGTATCAATTATCTTGGATATGGCTGATCGTTAATCAACAACTCTATATTTTCGACTTTTTTAATAATTAAGGCTGTGTGCATGTGAGGATGCAGAAGCCGGGGTAACCCCCATTTTGAAAAAAAAGATGGAGCGGTAAATATGAGGCCTTCCTCGTGGCGTAGCTGGACCATGGGTAGGTGTAGCAGGCGAGAACCGTGGCAGCGCATTAGTAGACAACCATGATGCCGATGGGGTTCAGTTGTGCAGATCCTGATGTGTGCATGCAGCGCCGATGGGGTTCTCTTTTGCAGATCTTGATGTGTGCATGAAGCTACAACATTAGTAGCAAACTTCAGGTTCATGCGACACACGTCTTTAGGTTTCTTCTGTCTTCCATCTAAACTTTAAATTTGTGGCAAGTCAAGTGGGAGATGACTATTATGAAGGTTATGTTTTGTAATATATTTATGAAACAGATGTACTAGGTGTTCTATTTATGATGATTCCATCGTGCTCACTTCAAACCTTGAAGGCTAAGCTAAACAACTAACTGAGTTTCTCTTTACCTACCACGTTCGTGTTGTACTTTGTTCTAGATGACTTCCATTGCTTAAAGGTCAGTCTGCCGCTTAGTTCTTAGCCATGCCACTTCTCCGCTTTCTTACTCACTGTTCTTCGCATTTTGTAGGCTTCTCTCGCGTCTTCGGGTTTGTACTCGCGCAGTCTGCCAACAATATTGCATTTGTTCATCTCTTACCTTTAACTGCAGATGGATGTCTATTCTCCACGACCCGATGACGACAATGTATCATGTCCTAGACGTGCGAGAATTGCCATCACCCAGACAGAGAGAGAGGTAGGGAGGGAGGGAGGGAGAGCTATTATATGGTTCCAGTATGTGCTCCCTCCGTTCAGAAATATAAGACATTTTAGTTTTATGTGTATAGGTTCACTCCGAACCTCTAGAAACATACTATATACTAAAAGATGTCTAGATAGGTTCGGAGTGAACCTATACACACAAAGCTAAAATGTCTTGTTATATATCTAGACGTCTTTTAGTGTATATATATATATATATATATATATATATATATATATATATATATATATATGTTCGTAGAGGTTCGGAGTGAACATATACACACAAAGCTAAAATGTCTTATATTTCTGAACGGAGGGAGTAGATAGTATGGAGGACGAAAATTTGTTGGTGCATTTTCTCTTGCGACCAAATGTTTACTTTTACTATCATATTCTAAATTAACGAGAATTTTTACTTAGAGGGAGAATGAGATGTGTATAGAGAATGTGCGCCAGTTTAGAAACGAAAAGCCTCCTATGACTATCATCTAACGGCCAGTTTCATAGGGCCTATCCACACCTAATGTAAGCTGTAGACAATGGAGAACCAAACATTTGGCCGGTTGGTTAGAGCACACACCCATGAACATACTCACTTGCTTCGAAGGGTGACTGATCTCTACCTAAACAATATACAATTAAGGTTGGGAACTTCCTCTTTTAACCATGGTTTTTTTAGGATGACAATTAAGTTTGAAATGGATTACGCAAAAGAAAGTTATCTAGAAGAAGGGAACATTCGTTCTTGGAGGTCACTGGAGTAAACAAAGCCAAGCTAGACTTGGAAAGGGCTAGATACGAGGCTATGAGGTTGTTGATCTATGTGCCAACCTTGCGACCGATTCTGGTTATTGCTGACGAAACAGACTTGCATTGCATTTGTCTGATGTGTTTTAAGAAAGATCAGACACATTATTTGATGGACATGGTCCTGCAACTAGGCAACTTGTGAATGAACAACTTGAGAAGATATTTCTCATTATATTTTATTTCTTAGTTTTTTATTTTATAACAAAATAATATGCTTGTTGTGTATTTATCAGGCGATATTTTAGTCAGACCATGCTATAGAAGCGCAAATGCGAAATAGTTGTATAACTTTATCTGTAAAATTTGTTCACATTATTACTACTTTGTCATCATAGAAAGCAACCTGCAAGCAGTTCTTTGTATCGCCTATGCATAACCGTCTACTTCAATATGCCCTGAAGCAACCGCCACACAGGGACTGTAATGGTAACTTGACATCATAAAAATCCTTACCATACCACATAAATTTTCTATGCAAACATAAAAGTAAAAATGGAGAACATCATGCATGATTGGGATAGAAGCTATGCATCGGTAAAAAAGGACAATCATCCTCCGCTCTAGCTAGTACTAATGTACAAAACAAGTTGTATTACCGACACAAATGACTTCTTAAACTTGTTTTTAAGGGCAACGAAGGACAAAACATACTCCCTCAGTTCCATAATATAATATATTTTGCCTACCTAATTAGTTTAGAGGTGTGTTTCGGTGTCCCCTCACCCCAAACTTACGAAACTGAAAACAAAAGGGTAGCCATGATTGGGCCATACCCTTCGGTTCGGAGGGTAGGAAGAGGTATCGGTAAATCCTGAACGTCCTTATATTTTCAATCTAGGAGTGGGGGACACTGAAACAAAATTCATTAGTTTGTCAAAACATACTACATTGTGCAAAATAGAATATATTCCCTCCCTCCGTCCATAAATAAGTAACACTGATTTGTCCAGATAAGTGTCTAGATACATGTGTATCTAGACAAAGTTGCGTCATTTATTTTATGATAGGGAGAGTAAATAGTTATAAAAAATAAGCACGGTAGCCCGCTAGCCACAGAACTGTGCATAGTCCTGTGAAATGGTAAGGATGTCTATCGCCCTGGACAGATCTGCATCAGCCGCCACCATCTTTTTTTCCGTGATCAGCATCTTTTTTATCTCACTTTGTGTTTAACTTGTCAGCTTCATTTTTTCAAACAGTTGGCAGTGTGTCGCATCCTTTGAAGCGGAAGCAACTGATAAGGTGATCGTTGGTTAGCCCTGCTACCTGCATGAAAGGATATACTCTCTCATTTTCAAAATATAAGATGTTTTACCTTTTGTGAAACGAATGTATTTAGATCCCTTTCAGTGTGTAGATTCGGCGTGCACCTACATATTAAAAAGGGTCTAGATAGTGAACCTACACGCTAAAAATGTCTACATACATCCGTTTAACAAAACATCTTATATTTTAAAACGAAGGGAGTATATGACAATAGACCCACGCCTCGAAATCCCTTTTGGACAATGTCTTTGTTGTTCATCTCTATGCTGGGCCGGGGCTCTTGACTGGGAGCTTCCTTCGGACCATAGTGTTTTTGGATTTTGGCTATGATTTCATATTGTCAACTTGCCTTGCATGCATCGCTCGTGAAGAAACTCAAGATGTTCAGAACTTCCAGAAAAACTGAGACTAGCTACCATGCATGTCATGCAAAAACATGCACCAACACGCCAACGGTTTACGCGTGAGAGATAAGTAGTGTCGGTTTACTGCCATGCAAGTATTCAATGGCTCGTACATTTTCTCATGGAGTTCATAGCTTAATAATTGGGGATTCAGACTAACCCTAGTTGGGAGTATCATAATTGGTATCATGCATGCCATGTTGTCAAAAATCCGATGTTGAATACAACAGTGATCTAAGTGCCATTGAGTATTATTTTTCTTGGCATCCATGTATAGAATCAGAGGCTCTCAACAGCAAACCCGTGTGTCAGCATGTGCTTGCCAATCCGAACCGCATCCCCTGGTGTCAACATAATGGATCGGTAGGGAGTCCTCCGACATGTCCGTGTCGGCGAGAAGCTCGCGACTATGTTGGTGTAAGGCGGAACCAGGACCAGGGCGCTCCACACATTGCGTCCTTTCATTACGATGAACGGCATTGAGAAGCAGACGCGTGCAAAGTGCGCCACATCTCCATCAGATCAACACTTAGGGGTACACTGAATGGCCAAACAGAATGATACATTGAGCCCATAGGTTCAGGCCACCCTTTGGCAACTTTGTCCTAGAGAGAGGCGCGGTTACACTGCGTGCTAATTGTGCCTAGGGAAGAGATCGTTGTTTGCTAGCATGTTGGTATCCTCCAATCTCTCACCTAAATTAATCATTGCAATCATACTAGCTACTAGTACTACGTACTGGATAATATAACATGGTGGAGAAAACTAAGTAAGCACATTGATTGGTTGCAAGCTAGCTAGCATTACTATACATGAAATCCACTGAGCTGACAAATGAAATCAGCCGAGCATATATATGGAAGCTTTCGGCCCTGCAACAACAGATGACGGTACACGCATGTAAACATGCATGAGCACATTGAACATAGGAACTCAAAGAAGCATATGATCATGAATGAATGATGAAGTCAAAATCACGTGAATACATCACACAATTGTTCACTAAAAGGCAGCATGATCATTCTTCTGAGAGATTAATCATCGTAACTATCAAGCGTGTGTATGTACCACCGTCTCTTATTTCCACTTTGCTTTTACCACCTTCATGTTTCATTTCAAGAGTAGAGAACATAATGCACGAGGGAGGAAATAATATTTGATCCAATTATGCATTTTCCTATACAGTTGAAATTTTTGACATGAATATCGTATGATGTGTTGAACCGTATAATCTGCAAAATAACGTGATAGACCACTACAAATTGAAAGGAGAAATTTGTTTTCCATCAAAGATATGGACATGTAGTAGGAAGACTGGCTAGCCCTATGTGTGTCAAGTGGTTAATTAAGCCATGTAAAGTAGAAGTTTGACCCTGACACGTTGTTGTAGAAAAGAAAAGGCAATCTATTTATTTTAGAACTAAAGCTCAATTATAACTAACCTACATCAAAATATGAATATGCACTACAGGAAACTAGACAATTGCCATGTGTCTAGCGATTTTCCATTAGCATTTTGTTGGGGCACACAACAAATGCTTGTTTTGTCAACAGTCGCCAACAAAATCTCACGGAAAGCATACCGCTCATGTAAAAATAGCCAAAATACTCACGGTGATAGAGAACTCTTGCAAAAAGAGTTGAAGGCTCATGCCAAATCCTAGCCTTTGACAATATGGTGGATACGGGTCCTGTTGTGAGGCCATGATGGTAAGGAAACGACGTGAACAATCTACAGGAGCTATTCTTACAGGGCTCGGGATAAATCATATATGTTAGCTGGGAGCTATTCTTTGGGATGTTTGGGCGCCACATTCGACTTCTTTGGGGTGCAGCCCATCTAGAGGATTTGTCGTGAGCCGTATATGCATGGTTCACGACAAATCTCTAGAGAGGTTGCGACCCAATGCGGTTGAGTGTGGTGTCGAGGGCACAAACCTTTTTTCTGACGGCTAGCACATAGGATTTTCCACCAGCCATGTCATGGCAAAATAAATTCATTTCTTACTTTGTTTATTTATTCCCTTATTATCCTGTCTTGTTACTTTCTACTATCTCCTTTTCTTTTCTTTGTCTAGAATTAGTCTTAGCAATGATTCAAAAGCTATTATTTTTCATTCATTGTTCCATTTCCATCGTGTACTATGTTACAATGTGCTCTGAGGTGCACCTTGCTATTCCCAAAAATGTTGCAAAATAGAGTTCCAAATTTCCTACAAAAAATCAATGCTTTCATTATTAAGTGTCAAAATTTGTTTTTTGTGGACCAAGTACAAAAAATACAGTGCAAAATGGGACCACTAAAAATTCCACGCAAAGTACACCATATTTGAGTGACAAATCCTAACTTTTATGAACTTTCAAGCTTTCTACCTACTTGCAAATGACTTCATGCATGGCGACTTAACAAACCTATTTTAAATTTGACTTTCAATTGTGTGACAGGTTGGTCCTAAAAATTTACAAAAATAATGTTTAGTACACAAGTATTCATTATATATAAAAAGCACGGATAGTTGTAAAAGAAACACCTTTGTAATAATAGTCATACCGGCAATTTTTTACTCCTTTTTGAAAAAAAATAAACATATGCAATCCTTCATCTTGGATCCCTTTTATGTGTAATAGTTGCAAATAAAAAAAGTTGCATTATGATAAAATTTTAAAAAATCCTTAACAAAGTGGGGACCACCATGTACGGACATTAATGTATTTATAGCCAAATAACCTCTGTCATGTACAAATATGTGCCATAGTTTATTATAATATTCCCAACTTTTGCATGGAGATACACGTTACCATTATTTTTTTTACTAAATAGAGATTCCAAGTTTTTATATAAAAAACCATTTTCTATTTTCCAAGTGCCAAAATCGGAGTTTTGGAAGCAGCTACAAAAAATAGGACGCAAAATGGTACCACTCCAGTTTTCACATAAAACAGACTATATTTTCGTGAAAACTCAATTTTTTTATGAATTTACAACCTTTCTTGCTACTTTCACATATTTAAGTGACTTTATGCCGATTTATAGAAGTGAATACAAATTTGATAGGTTGGTATGAAAAATCGCAAAAAAGAATACTTTATTAAGCGATTCCACTAAGAGATATTGTTAGTGGTATATTTGCTCTGAATAATTAATTATGTCTAATAAATACACTTAACTTAGACGTAACCCTTAAAAAGGAAAAAAACATACTTTGTCGGGTGGCGACCTAAAATATAAAGGGCAAAGCTTACACGTGTATATACAATGCCAAATGAAATCTGCGCCGCTAAAAGTATTTGATTTTCATTTCGGTCCAAAAGCGGGTATTTTGTGCCCAAACGCGGGAGATGAATATTTGTCCAAGTACAAACCACCCTCAGGTCCTCCTCTCCCCAACACAATGACACATTACCACCTCATCCTCCTGTCCCGATCCCTGTACTATGGCCATCATCACCGGTCGAACCTGACCGTCTCAGGCGGATCATCCCTCCGCAAAACAGCGCCCGGCACTTCCTCCTCCTCTCCGATTCTATGGCGTGGAGCTGCCAAATCGCAACCCTGGGACTGAACTTAGATGTGAAGGATCCTGACAAGTAACCGTCATTGTGTGGCTCCTTCAGGATCCATCTGGTCTTCCTCCTCCTTCCACAGGGCACAAACCAAATTATCTGATTTCCAGCAGTGATAAACTATGGTTAATATAAACTTTAAAAAACTTTATTTTTCTTGGCATTCTGAATTCTACATGTCTAAAACTGATTAAATTCTCTCAAAATATTAAAAAATTTCTTATGGAAAGGAAAACAATAGTATTGATAGTTACAGTAATAACGAAAAGAGTGATATCTCACATTGTTCTATCATGCGTAAACTTTGTTTGTACAAAGTTTGAAACAAAAAATATAATATTAGTGTTTCCCATGTTTGTAAGCCACTGGGTATATAAAAACATAGGATACGTATAGGATGCAGCATAGGATGCAGCAGATCCCCTGACGTATGCTGGAGGATCCCTTCCGAGTTCAGAGAACTTAATTTAGGTCTTAGGCTCTAGGGATTCTGGTACTTTTAAATAGTACAAAATATTCAGAATTTTCAAAACATTATAACTATTTTCTGCCTATAAGTATGTATACTTGTAATTTTTTATATAGACAGAGACAGGGAGTCAAGGTTCTCTGCATATCTATAACAATTCATTAACTAATGCTGGATTTAAGGGCTACACAAAATTAACAAATTTGTGGACCCCGGAAGCTAAAAAGGTAAATCTACTTTCATCAAAGCCTGAAACAAATATATAGATAAAACTGTGTACGTGCATTGATTGTTTAAGGCCTCTATGTGGCAGGGGTTCTATTTGTATAAATCGCACGTTCTCGTGGCTACCGAACTACTGAGTGCACACTAAACTTCTAATATACCCCCAAGGCCCCAACTGTGTTTTATATATCACATAGAAAGGCTAGCGGTCATCAGGTTATAATACACATAACATATTGCATAGATACAAGGATTATTCTCCACGCACAAAAAAGGAATAAGGGATTCTGCTTCCAACAGCCAAGTATGTCTTGTATGTCTTCGTTGGGGACAACTGTCCTGATGATTATGTTTGTGCAAGGCATCACATAGTTCCATGCTCCGTGTGTACAGTGCACCGAGTTCGAACTGCCAAGCCAAGACGTATGTGTCACCGGGAAGGACGACGCCAAGCGGACGTGCGCACGAGAAGTCTTGTCTCCAACCAACTCACAGATCAAACCAGCTTTAGTGGAAACCCGATATCTCGCTCGCAGAGGGAGGCATGGTGAGACCATGTATACTTCTTGGTGGCCGTGGCAGACAAGCTTGTTTGTGATGGCTTCTTCAAATGATCGCTAAGGCTAGTGTCTCAAACCTCATCAGTGTGTGGATGGTGTTATATTGGGATCCTCGGCAGCACCTTGCGCCTATATGTTCAGATCATCACAAGCCTACAGCTTTGTAGAGGGACGAGCAGTGTCGCCTTGCGCTTTATTTTTCCTAGTGGAAGAAGCTTGATAGCTAGCATTTTGGTTTCTTCCAATTTCTCACCTAAACATTGCAAATATACAAGTATTAGTGTAACAACGATTAACTGCAAGCTAACTACCTTATTGACATGCAATCAGGTCGTAAATGAAATCAGCCAGGGATATATAAGGTGTTTTCCTACAACGTGAATGTCACACACATATAACGTGAGCACATGATGAAAACTAAACTGTGTGAGTACATCAATCAGAAATACTCCATGAAATCCAGCATGCTCGATTCTAAGAAATTAGTCATCATAACTTTGCACTCTATATATCATGGTGTCCACTTTCTTATTTTGCTTCATAAAGTTCATGTTTCATTCTAGGAGCCATATAAGCATGCTAAGGTATGCACAATGAATGACACAACAAGATAAATGATCTAATTCTACATGCGCACAAACAACTGAAGCAGCTGGACGAAGTTTGACCATCGGGCACACATTGAAAGGATAACTTTGTCGTGCTTGGATGTTCATATAAGATAAGCACATACATACACAAGGAAAAACTAGCTAGATCGCTGCAGGTTCAAACAGTTAAGCTCGTGGAATATAATGTATTGTCATTATACAAATATTTCCTTGAGAAAAATATCGATTCAAATTTGAGATATGCGCCGAAATAATAACAAAAAGCATAGCAAGATCACCCAACTTATGCATATTTTTTTACCTGGGATACGTCAAGTTCTCATAACCAATATAAAAATCTCATAAAATGCTTCTTTTAGGAGACCAAGTGTAAAAACAGGACTGTTGAAACCCTACACTAGAGTCGTTTGTTAATTAATTATTCTAATGTGATAGACTATAATTTAAAAAATTAAGCTATTGTTGGATCATGTAATAATTTATATCGGGGCTTGCTTCAGTATGACCCCTCCCCTCAAGCTCAGCCAACTCACTAAGGATAAACTGGTAATTAGTTAGTAATAATTATTTAAGTGATGCATTAAACTAAATAAACCCATTGAAGCCCATATCTAAAACATGTATGTCACGCATGTGCATATCGTATTCCAATCTCTCTGCCACACAGACTGCTCACTGGTGCCGGTGCCGCCACCGGGCAACCTCCCAAACACAGCCGCCGAGCTCCTTCGCGGCAGACAAGTATACAGACATGCTCGTACAGATGTCCGATCCTTGTCCGTAAATGTCATGGTTTTCTTTGCGTTGTGCCGGACATGATGTTTCATACATATCCGGTGACAAGTCCGGACCACTCCCTTAGATGTCAAGCATTTGTTCTCACAGCGCTGCACAAGTATCGGGCAAATGTTCTGACTGGCCTATGTGGTTCACGCCGTCGACACCACCATGGAGCCGCTCAAACCGACATGGCTGGCCGACGTGCGTATTACGTACACATATATACACGTATAGATCCGAACAAATTAATTGTGTCATATGGGTTTTCTACGGGGCTACGTATAAACTTATTATTCGTTAATTAGTTTTGAAAGAACATCATGCCCTTAATCATGAGGGGTATCAAGTGATCTATCTTGTCTTTGTGTTTGAGTTTGAACTAAGTTTTGGGGAAAGGGTTAAACTGAAGATAATTGTCTTGCATGGCAAAGGGTAGTTGTTTATTAAGACGATAGTGTTCATCGTTTTAGAAATGTCAAACGAATGTCATGCCTTTTGAAATCTCCTGAATGGGATGTCAGATTCTACTATTAACCATAGAATTTACCTGATACACAGATAATGAAAAAAAAAACTGTCCAACAACAAGAAAAGTCCAAATGTAAGACTTTGCAGACTAGTACTAGAGCTTATCCACAACGGAGCTTCTGGGCTCAAGTGGCCTATGCAAAAGCTGATGCTACCTAGAAGGGAAGCCTCTATAGGTATTTGGAGGTGGCCTCTAATCGAGTACAACTCCCTCCTCCTAAACTCGTACAAATTTGTGTATTCTTAAACACATAGCCGGTTCAGACCACTTGATACCTCTTTTCAATTAGTATAGCTAGGTATATGTAGCCCTGTACAAAACCCGTATAGCCTAACCAAATTAACGTATTTCTAATAGACGTATCTGTACTAGTACGATATGTTCGAAAAAGGAAAAAAAAGTACGGTTCTACGCCGGATCATCGCTAGCGATGGGCGTGGCTGCGAGCTCCCCGAGCTAGTAGTGGTGGCAGTCGGGCCGGATCATCATCAGGGATGGCCGTGGCCGCGAGCTCCACGAGCTGGCAGTGGTGGCCGTCGTGTCCGGCTAGCCGGCATGGCTGGTACACGCCTCGGCAGGGCCAGCGAGGCGGCCCCGGGCGGCGGGACACGTAAGCTGGGAGGCGGCCCGTCGGACGGTCCAGACCAGTGTCCGGGCAAACGACCAGACAATCTGGCATTATCATGGTCAGATAGGACGGCTACGCAACTACCCACGACGATCTGCAACACCATGATCTGAAAAAGTGGAGTCCCTACTAGCGTGGATGGGAGATGAGGACGCGTTCAGAAACGACGGCAGAGGCGGTGGTTCTCACGATGATGGCTGGCAGCGGCGGCGACGACGGTGATCAGCAGTGGTGACGACGATGGTCGGCGTGGGGAGAAAGATGGGTCAAGGTTGTATACCTATATGTCCTGATCCGTATGCTATACTCGATTTAGATATGGGCTTGTACGAGTTTAGAAGGAGGGGGTTGTACCAAATCAACTCTCTTTGGAGGTTACAACAGATTTAGAGCAAACAAGTCTTGCCGGACATGGAAAGTGCTCAATACAGTGAATTCTACTTGGAAAATGATTCCCATCATCCGGGGGATAAGAGGCTTTTCATCGTCCGGGTCCGTGCATCGCACGATGTGTCAACTGCCTAGCTTGGCCCACCTCAACCTTATCTCTTCCCAAATTTTCTCCTCCATCTCTTCCCTCGAGAGCTCTTCCTGCTGCCTGTCGCTGCCGGCTTGGCCCTCGTTGTCGACCTGTGTCTCGCCTACTACAGCTGCATGCCGGTGCCGCGTGCTGCCACTCCGACCCACCCCATCTTCGCACGCCGGCGTCCGCCATGGACATGGAGATCTCGGCTGCTCGCATGCGGTGGTCAGCGCGGCCACCGCATTGGCGCCTTTGTTCGTCGTCTCCTGTAGCCGCCGCGCCAGCGTCCACCATGGCCACAGAGAGCTCGGCCATGGGAGCTTTTTTACCACGGAGAGCTCGGCCAAGGGGAGCTACTAGCGGCTCCGACGATGCTACCTTGGGAAGGAGACCTTGCTACCTTGGGCATGAGTTTTTGCTACATTGGTCGGACAGCGATGCTACCTCTGGGAGGAGGCCTTACTACATGGGGCAGCCAACCTTGCAAACTAAGGCGCCTAATGCTACAAAGGCTGGTCTTCGATTTTGCTACATTGATATTTTTTTTGCTATCTCCATTTATTTGTTTTGCTACAATACCATAAAGCTTTTGTTACAAGTTCTTCGGCGAGGTCTTCCGGCTAAAATTCTCCGGCGATGTCTCCGGCAAAGCTAGTTTTTCTACATTAGAAGAACTTTGTTGCTACAACCGTCTTGTGATTTTGCTACAACAGTGTCAACTTTTTGCTACAAGGTCTCCGGCGAGAGTCACCGGCAAGTTTTTTCCGACGATGTTTCCAGTGAAGTCGTTTTGCTACATTAGTACAATTTTTTGCTGCATGGTCTCCGGCGAAGTCTCCGATGATACATTCTATTTCTAGAACGAATCGTTTTTTTTTTGCTTCGGAAGCAAAAGCGGGAACATATGTAGTAAAAATGGTGTGTTCTGCAGCAAAATCGGGATTTGGGGAGATTTTGGGGACACGTGGCGCGCAGAAGGAGGACGATGGGAGCTCCCCATCGTCCGAGGGACGCCTAGCACTTGCCATTCTACTATGGCTCATAGTGTAGATGCACCCGGAGTTTCAACGGCCTACCAAATTAGCCACGAGCGTAGAAGGACACCGTGGAAGGCATGCCACCAGACTGCTTCGAGTAGGTCAACCACATGAGACCGGCCATCACCACCAGCCAGCAGAACTGGACTTGCCAATGCCCTGTGACACTCTGCACGTCTCCTAGATCGCGCAACCTCCCGCTTTCTACCTGTGCTGCCTAGGCGACAGCCCACCTCTGAGCATAGGGGTCCATCGATGCTCCGCCTTTGACGTCGGCGCCGCAGGCGGCCGTGGTGAGGAGATCAAATAGGGTTCTCGATAGGATTAGGAGGGGTTCTCACATTTTCATACTCTCTTCGTGCACAACCCGTGGTTGGATGGTTAGGAGGGCAGTGATATCCCCAGCCCACCAGAGTTCAAACCCCAGGTTTGACGCTTTGGTGTCTTGTAAAGGTGGAATATTCTTTTACTGGAAGGCGACGTTCCCGTCGATAGCGAGGCGTCTGTGGTGACTTCGTCAATCTAAAGACCCACCGGCTCAGTCTCTCTGACGTGCTCATAGGGATAGGGTGTGCGTGCGAGTGTTCATATGAGTGAGTGTATGTACGCATTGTGAGTGTCTGCGTTTATACTGTGTTTCTCAAAAAAAATATCTAAGCATAATGGTTCACGAGCAGTCATGATGTACACAATCAAGGCATGCACTTTAATTTTCTTACTAACTGGATGTACGAGTACATTTGGGGACAATAATCATGTGATGCATTCGATCTCTCACAAATAAATTACCTCAGGCCGGCTTGATGCATGAAATACAATACGAATCCTTGTCCGAAAATAGTTTATATACACTATTGTGGTTTCATTAAACTAACAAATCTGTACATCGTCGACATTTCGAACGAGCACATCCGAAGCTACAATAATGCACGATTAGCTTGCAAATGAAATTGTAGCTGACATGGCAACTGCCAACAAATTAAATGTGGCAAGAGTAATGCTTGTCGGATGTGGCTCCACACAGCGCCGCGCTCACTTAGCTCGTCTTCAAGCTTCGTTCCCTCCGATAAATTCACTTAGCTCGTTCCCTCCCATTAGGATGTGGCAAGAGTAATGCTTGTCCTGGTTAGCTTACAAAAGTAGTACACACGCATGTCCTCCCTGCAAGACCGATCGTAGAGATGACCGGGTTGATCACGCTGCATTTGGGCACATCTTGACGCATGAGCCGAATGACGCCGCAAACCAGCTTGTGACTTCCTTAGCATTACAATTCCTCGCTTTCGAGTCCATACTCCACGCTGTCCACGCTGACAACTTCAAGGGCGACTACAACACTGTCCGGTGAGGATTAAGTTGTGGTCCTCCTAGGGCTTGTTTGGTACTAGAGTTTTTTTGGGATTAGCAGGGATAATCCCCAACAAACCTAAATCCCCACTTACTTTTAAAAATACATTTGGTACTAGAGTATTGAACGAGTTTAATCCCCGCTTATCCTCACTTTTTCCTAAATTTTAGTGTATTTTTTTCAATCCTTAATATTCTACCCATACCTAGTGCATTGTAGGGGTTTTATGGGGATTGGGTGAAGGTAGAGGTTTCACCCAATACTCTAGGGGATTATCCCCACTAACCCCCACAAAAACTATAGTACCAAACAAGGCCTAAGTGTCCTCGTTGTGAATGGGCATCCCGGCCACTCTGTCCAAGCTGCAGGAGCTTGACTTTGTGGAGTGGCCACCTTGCTTCACGATGTACAATATACTGTACACAGGTAGGCCTACCGGCCACCTTGCTTCACGATGTACAATATATTGTCCACAGGTAGGCCTACCTCGACTTGCTACCGCCAGATTGAACACATACATGGTCATGGGTCTGCTGTATCGGGAGGCTCGCCGACACCTTGCGCACATAGGCCCAGATCATTTTACGCGCACTGCCTCGCAGAGGCATGAGCAGTGGAACCTTGCGAGTTTTAAGTCCGACTGGGAGAAGATTGCCTGCTACCATTTTGGTTTCCTCTAATTTCTCACCCTACCAGGCACGAGGTAGTACAGATGAATAATAACATGGCGTAGAATAACTAAGTACACAAGTTGGTTGCTAGTTAGCTGTGAAGCAAGCAAATCCAAGCAACAAATGAAAGCAGTCGGGATATATATATGGAAACATTGGTCCCTGCAACGGTGAATGGTAATACACGCATATAAGCATGAACACAAAGGAACTTGTGGTGCATAGAGCATGATAAAGTATAAACTGCATGAGTAAATCACCAAACTGTTTTCCACAAAACCGGCATGATCAGTTTCAAGAAAATACTGATTATAACCACAAGTCATTAACCCGTGCATCGGCACGGTCTAGACGTTTTCTCTAATGGTTAGACAAAAAGAGAACTAAATACTTAAAATTTATGGAGATATTATTATGTTAGAATCACTTAACATATCACGTCAATGCGAAGAAAGAAATTACCTTTTATAACCATGTCATTTAAATTGCAAAACTCTACCTTGAGCAACATATATATTCACACAATAGTCCCGTTATCGTCGATGCAACACCGCTCCGCCTCTTGCATCTACCATATTGCACTTCTCAAGGAGATCAACACCGAGGCGCCACCGTCGTCCGATCCGGAAGACCAGATACTAGGGTTTCCTCAAAGTAGCACGAGTGGGTAGATGACGACAACAAGACGATGCCTTCAACAAGGTAGTAACACATAAACGCCATTGTTACCAGACATCAACGGATCAAGCTCGGTTTTCACCAGCGGACACCCTTCCCAACTCGCAGCCGGGGCTAGGTATGGGATATCGGTATCCACCACAACCAGCCACAAACTAGCTGACCGCCTCCGCCACCGATGTCTCCGTGATGCGAGACAAGCCTAGGAGGCCTTCGTGTGCCGCCACCAAGGCCGACGTGAAGCAACAAGCGTAGTTGTGCGGGACGTCCGCCGCCCGTTAGGCTCATTTTGGCGCATATCAGATCCTCCAACTCCAATGTCATAGCCTCCTGCTAGAACGGTTGCCTCTGGCTGCAAGCTCACCGGCGTGTCCCGGGCGCCATTGCTTGCAATGCTGCCATTGAAGCTAAGATCGGAACCGTTGTCACAGCTCACCAGACAAACAAGAAGATCCACCGACGCGTCCCATCGTTGCCCGCACCACCGCCGGTGAAGCTAAGACAACATCTCACACACGAACGTGGAGATCCGTCGCGCCGCATGGGCTTTGCCTCGACGATCCCGACATCGATGAGAGGAGAGGGGGCACGTAGGAGCTCGAGGGGATGCCGCAGAGGCCACACATGGTGAGGAGGGAGAGGTCTCGGTTTGTCAATTTTCAATCGGGGGAGGGGTGACCTAACGGAGCGGGAACAACGGATGCTTAATTATGGCTGTTCCTACAATATTTGAAGGCTAAATTTTGCTGATGTTACGAATAATTGTACCGTATAATTTGTTGGATCCGGTTAATAGTTGTGTGCGGTAGAACTGTCAAATGAATGTGATGCCTTTCGAATCTTCTCGGTGCCATGTCAAATTGTAGCGACGATGCCAAAAGAAGTCCACGAGAATCACTATCAATCAAATAAATCAATAACGAATTTAAAAGCTTTACAGACTTTGCACTGCATAATAAAAAACAAACTGCAAAGCTAATTAGGACCAGTTACGCTCATATTGGCTTATTAAACCCGACCCTAGCTAGAAGGGGCCCTTCGTGCTTGGAGGTTAGTAGACGTGTAGAGTTTGCAAACAGGACCCCAATAAAAAAATTGGAAAAGCAATCAGGTCCTTCATCCTCACCGCCGGTAGGCAATAACCTTAAGGCACGGGCACCAGTAGCACCACCTGGGACGAAACCACTTGGGGTGTAGACGGCGACGAATCACGAGATCCTCTGCAACAACATATAAGTTTAAAGGAAGAAGAGGCTCGGATGAGCCCGAGCGTGGAGTCGCATCTTTGTCCTGGGATAGCATCGGCAACAAGGCTTTTGCTGGAAATCTCCACAAGGCACATAGCTTCTGGAGCGTGCGAACGAGTATCCGCTCCTCCTTCCAGTAGAGCTTCAGATCCAAGAAGAAGAATAAGGATGCCAACTTCTTCATCCCGTCACCATGACGTCTTGGAAGACGAGGAATGACCTCCAGATCTTCCTGAAGACGAGCTCTGCCACAACAAACACGGACCTTATTTGGGGAGTGAGCAGTGGACTTCACCGTCACCGCCTTCGGCTCTCCCCATGAAAGCACTGCAGTAGTTGGAAGCACGACTGCATCAAGTTGGGCATGGTCCACCGAACCCAATTTCAAGCACCCCGAGCAGGCCTTATTAGGAAGGATGCAATGGCTTTGAGTTAATAGCATAAAACCACCACATATCTGCGGAAAGTTCGATTAACCACCACTTTAAAAAAAATCGCAAAATGTGACCACTTTTCAGGAGATTTTTTGCAATTCCCGCCAAATCTCGATTTTAGGCCGATTGACAGCGTTTCTGACATGGAGGCCCCACCAGGATGATGACGTGGCGAGGGGGTGACGGCTCTGGGCCACGGCCGTTGCACGCTGTTAACGGCAAGTGTGGGGCCCACTCCGGAGCTGTGTTTGAAATCTCTCCGCTTCGGGTGGACTAGTCGTCGCCCCACTGCTCGTCCGCCCGCCCGACTGAGCTCGCTCCTGCCCTCCGCCGCCACACAGCTGTCATCGTCGACCGTCGCCACAAGCACCTCGCCGTCCGTCGCCATGCCTAGCTGGGACGACAATGACTCGTCGAGCCACTCCATCCTTTCTGTAAGTTCCCAAATTTCTAGGGTTCTCGGTCGATCTAGATCCAATGATTTGAGATTTTAGGGTTGCTCGTCGATTTAGATCGATTAAACTAGGTTTTCCTCAAATTTAGGACTTTGTGGACATGGACTATGCCCCAGATACCTGCGACGACCCCGAATTCCACGGTGTGGCTCTGGATTGTCTAGAGGTATGCCGTCTGCACGGGCTGACGCCGCAGAAATGCGTTGCCTTTGAAGGCACTAACACAGGCCGTAGATTTTACGTGTGCCAAATTGGAAATAGTAAGATTTCTAGTCTTGTCTACCTTATATTGTGTACTTTGATTAATTATAGTTATTAACTGTGTTTATTTTCTGTATTGCCTATCTTATTGACTAGTTGCAGTGGTTGTTCCCTGTATTATCTTTCTTATTGACTAGTTGCAATGGTTTAATTGCTTGCAGCAATGGTTTTCTACACTTCCATTAATTTTGATTATTTTTAGTAGTACATGCACTATCTTATATCTTTTAGTAGATTGTGCATTGTAGAAAGCCATGAACTGTGGATTTCACTCCTGGATTGACAATGAAGAGTTGCCAGGAACTATGCAGAGGGCTTTAACTAGGCTTTGGGGCATGTACAATGAAGCCCATAGTGGTAGAATCGATGACAGGTACGAGCAAGCCATTTTGGTGAAGCAACTGTAGGATGATAAGCTGAAGATAGAGAAGAAACATGATTCTCTATTAGATGATGTCAAGAAGTTCATGGATGAAACTGAGAGGAAGGTGCTTCTGAATAATTATTAGAGGTTCAAGGAAGAAAGGAAAGAGAGTGCTTGAGCAGAAGAAGGAGGATACAACTGCTATGAAGAATGAAATTCAGGTGTTGAAGAATGTTGTGGCTGAGCTGAAAGAGGTACTGAGAACTCAAGCTGATGTAATGAAGGCCAAGATGCAGAAATGTGAAGATGAGAAGCTAGAGCTCAAGGCTGAGAAAAAAAGCTAGAGCACATGCTTTTTGACCTCTTCAATGCCAAGGACAGTCTGCAGCAGAAGGTGAAGAAGATAAAGGTAATTTGTGATGATGAGTGAGTAGAGTTAGTGTGTTGATGTAATGATGAACTACTATGGTAGATGTGTGGTTGGAATCAGTACTAAACTACTAGTGGTGTATTTGTTGTTGAACTAATTGTGGTGGAAACTTGTTAGTTTAATGGATCTATCTATGTTACTATTGAATTATTATTGTCCCTATTATTATTGTCATCTGCAATGAAATCCCTTGTTATTTCAAATAAGGTACCCTAAATGGTGGTTTTGGGTTGTCGAGAACCCTCGACAACCCCTGTAACCTATGTATAGATAACTTCTTTTGGGTTGTCGAGAACCCTCAACAACCCCTATAACCTTATATAGGTAAGTGGTTTTGGGTTGTCGAGAACCCACGAGGGTTATCGAGAACCCACGAGGGTTTTCACACAAGATCATTGTCTAGGTTGCACAAAAGATCATTGTAAAAAGCTATAGCCTAGGTTGCACACAAGATCATTGTCTTAAACATTAATTTGGTTCCAGGAACATAGTTTTACACACCAACATAGTTTTACACCAGAACATAGTGCAAATAGTTTCAAACGTACCAGAACATACTACAGAATATTTCAAACACAAAAGATCATAGTACAGATAGTTTCATACACAAACTTAGACACTCATAGTCACCCCTTGGTCTTTTTGTTGTACCCCTTGTAGCTGGTGTGCTTCCCATCATTTAGGTACCCCTTCATCTTGTGAGTGAGCTTTGGTTCTCTGCCACTAGTCCTAGGGACTACACCTGATGCATCAGTAGTCCTTGGTGCAGAGAAGGCATGTCTTGCACTTGAAGTTGTAGGTGTTGGTGCACTCCTTGGAGCTAGAGCTAGAGGTGTTGGTGCACTCCTTGAAGCTGGGGGTGTTGGTGCACTCCATGGAGCTGGAGCTGGAGCTGGAGGTGTTGGTGCACTCTTTGGAGTAGGCATAGCAATGCTCTGTGATGTAGAGCACTCCTTTGTGTTGCTCCCCTTATTGGCCTGCAAAGAAGAAATAAATGGTTATAGCATTCAATCAATTGATCCATGAAAGAGAAGTGCAAAACTAGGCAATATGACACAACCTTTTGTTGTGCTTTCCTTACAGCTAGCTTAGGCCTGAGCTGAACACCACAAGATGTGTACCTATGCCCTGGAAGATGACAGTTACTACAGGTGATGGTGGCCATCCTAGAAGTATCTCTAGGTGCAGGTACCTCAAATGCACCCTTCCTTCTCTTTGTTTGCTTTCTTACTGGCTTTTCTCTAAAAACTAGAGGGTCTATGTCTGGGTAAGGTGTCTTGGGCCAAGCATCAGACCCAGGGATAGGATAGATGACATTTTTGTAAGCTTCCTTGTACATTGGTTTCTTGAAAAAAAAATCATGCACATAATCCTCTGGAAACTGTTTCAGCTTCATAATAACAGATATTGCATGATTGCAAGGAATGCCTGTCACATCCTGCTAACTCGTGTACCAACGAGCTCATTGGGGAACCCCAAGAGGAAGGTATGATGAGCACATAAGTAAGTTTTCCCTCAGTTATGAAACCAAGGTTATCAATCCAGTAGGAGCAAGGAAACACCCCAAAAGTGTAGCTAGATGAACTTTGGCAGGGCACACTACCGGTGATAGAGAACTCTTGCAAAAAGAGTTGAAGGCTCATGCCAAATCCTAGCCTTTGACAATATGGTGGATACGGGTCCTGTTGTGAGGCCATGATGGTAAGGAAACGACGTGAACAATCTATAGGAGCTATTCTTACAGGGCTCGGGATAAATCATATATGTTAGCTGGGAGCTATTCTTTGGGATGTTTGGGCGCCACATTCGACTTCTTTGGGGTGCAGCCCATCTAGAGGATTTGTCGTGAGCCGTATATGCATGGTTCACGACAAATCTCTAGAGAGGTTGCGACCCAATGCGGTTGAGTGTGGTGTCGAGGGCACAAACCTTTTTTCTGACGGCTAGCACATAGGATTTTCCACCAGCCATGTCATGGCAAAATAAATTCATTTCTTACTTTGTTTATTTATTCCCTTATTATCCTGTCTTGTTACTTTCTACTATCTCCTTTTCTTTTCTTTGTCTAGAATTAGTCTTAGCAATGATTCAAAAGCTATTATTTTTCATTCATTGTTCCATTTCCATCGTGTACTATGTTACAATGTGCTCTGAGGTGCACCTTGCTATTCCCAAAAATGTTGCAAAATAGAGTTCCAAATTTCCTACAAAAAATCAATGCTTTCATTATTAAGTGTCAAAATTTGTTTTTTGTGGACCAAGTACAAAAAATACAGTGCAAAATGGGACCACTAAAAATTCCACGCAAAGTACACCATATTTGAGTGACAAATCCTAACTTTTATGAACTTTCAAGCTTTCTACCTACTTGCAAATGACTTCATGCATGGCGACTTAACAAACCTATTTTAAATTTGACTTTCAATTGTGTGACAGGTTGGTCCTAAAAATTTACAAAAATAATGTTTAGTACACAAGTATTCATTATATATAAAAAGCACGGATAGTTGTAAAAGAAACACCTTTGTAATAATAGTCATACCGGCAATTTTTTACTCCTTTTTGAAAAAAAATAAACATATGCAATCCTTCATCTTGGATCCCTTTTATGTGTAATAGTTGCAAATAAAAAAAGTTGCATTATGATAAAATTTTAAAAAATCCTTAACAAAGTGGGGACCACCATGTACGGACATTAATGTATTTATAGCCAAATAACCTCTGTCATGTACAAATATGTGCCATAGTTTATTATAATATTCCCAACTTTTGCATGGAGATACACGTTACCATTATTTTTTTTACTAAATAGAGATTCCAAGTTTTTATATAAAAAACCATTTTCTATTTTCCAAGTGCCAAAATCGGAGTTTTGGAAGCAGCTACAAAAAATAGGACGCAAAATGGTACCACTCCAGTTTTCACATAAAACAGACTATATTTTCGTGAAAACTCAATTTTTTTATGAATTTACAACCTTTCTTGCTACTTTCACATATTTAAGTGACTTTATGCCGATTTATAGAAGTGAATACAAATTTGATAGGTTGGTATGAAAAATCGCAAAAAAGAATACTTTATTAAGCGATTCCACTAAGAGATATTGTTAGTGGTATATTTGCTCTGAATAATTAATTATGTCTAATAAATACACTTAACTTAGACGTAACCCTTAAAAAGGAAAAAAACATACTTTGTCGGGTGGCGACCTAAAATATAAAGGGCAAAGCTTACACGTGTATATACAATGCCAAATGAAATCTGCGCCGCTAAAAGTATTTGATTTTCATTTCGGTCCAAAAGCGGGTATTTTGTGCCCAAACGCGGGAGATGAATATTTGTCCAAGTACAAACCACCCTCAGGTCCTCCTCTCCCCAACACAATGACACATTACCACCTCATCCTCCTGTCCCGATCCCTGTACTATGGCCATCATCACCGGTCGAACCTGACCGTCTCAGGCGGATCATCCCTCCGCAAAACAGCGCCCGGCACTTCCTCCTCCTCTCCGATTCTATGGCGTGGAGCTGCCAAATCGCAACCCTGGGACTGAACTTAGATGTGAAGGATCCTGACAAGTAACCGTCATTGTGTGGCTCCTTCAGGATCCATCTGGTCTTCCTCCTCCTTCCACAGGGCACAAACCAAATTATCTGATTTCCAGCAGTGATAAACTATGGTTAATATAAACTTTAAAAAACTTTATTTTTCTTGGCATTCTGAATTCTACATGTCTAAAACTGATTAAATTCTCTCAAAATATTAAAAAATTTCTTATGGAAAGGAAAACAATAGTATTGATAGTTACAGTAATAACGAAAAGAGTGATATCTCACATTGTTCTATCATGCGTAAACTTTGTTTGTACAAAGTTTGAAACAAAAAATATAATATTAGTGTTTCCCATGTTTGTAAGCCACTGGGTATATAAAAACATAGGATACGTATAGGATGCAGCATAGGATGCAGCAGATCCCCTGACGTATGCTGGAGGATCCCTTCCGAGTTCAGAGAACTTAATTTAGGTCTTAGGCTCTAGGGATTCTGGTACTTTTAAATAGTACAAAATATTCAGAATTTTCAAAACATTATAACTATTTTCTGCCTATAAGTATGTATACTTGTAATTTTTTATATAGACAGAGACAGGGAGTCAAGGTTCTCTGCATATCTATAACAATTCATTAACTAATGCTGGATTTAAGGGCTACACAAAATTAACAAATTTGTGGACCCCGGAAGCTAAAAAGGTAAATCTACTTTCATCAAAGCCTGAAACAAATATATAGATAAAACTGTGTACGTGCATTGATTGTTTAAGGCCTCTATGTGGCAGGGGTTCTATTTGTATAAATCGCACGTTCTCGTGGCTACCGAACTACTGAGTGCACACTAAACTTCTAATATACCCCCAAGGCCCCAACTGTGTTTTATATATCACATAGAAAGGCTAGCGGTCATCAGGTTATAATACACATAACATATTGCATAGATACAAGGATTATTCTCCACGCACAAAAAAGGAATAAGGGATTCTGCTTCCAACAGCCAAGTATGTCTTGTATGTCTTCGTTGGGGACAACTGTCCTGATGATTATGTTTGTGCAAGGCATCACATAGTTCCATGCTCCGTGTGTACAGTGCACCGAGTTCGAACTGCCAAGCCAAGACGTATGTGTCACCGGGAAGGACGACGCCAAGCGGACGTGCGCACGAGAAGTCTTGTCTCCAACCAACTCACAGATCAAACCAGCTTTAGTGGAAACCCGATATCTCGCTCGCAGAGGGAGGCATGGTGAGACCATGTATACTTCTTGGTGGCCGTGGCAGACAAGCTTGTTTGTGATGGCTTCTTCAAATGATCGCTAAGGCTAGTGTCTCAAACCTCATCAGTGTGTGGATGGTGTTATATTGGGATCCTCGGCAGCACCTTGCGCCTATATGTTCAGATCATCACAAGCCTACAGCTTTGTAGAGGGACGAGCAGTGTCGCCTTGCGCTTTATTTTTCCTAGTGGAAGAAGCTTGATAGCTAGCATTTTGGTTTCTTCCAATTTCTCACCTAAACATTGCAAATATACAAGTATTAGTGTAACAACGATTAACTGCAAGCTAACTACCTTATTGACATGCAATCAGGTCGTAAATGAAATCAGCCAGGGATATATAAGGTGTTTTCCTACAACGTGAATGTCACACACATATAACGTGAGCACATGATGAAAACTAAACTGTGTGAGTACATCAATCAGAAATACTCCATGAAATCCAGCATGCTCGATTCTAAGAAATTAGTCATCATAACTTTGCACTCTATATATCATGGTGTCCACTTTCTTATTTTGCTTCATAAAGTTCATGTTTCATTCTAGGAGCCATATAAGCATGCTAAGGTATGCACAATGAATGACACAACAAGATAAATGATCTAATTCTACATGCGCACAAACAACTGAAGCAGCTGGACGAAGTTTGACCATCGGGCACACATTGAAAGGATAACTTTGTCGTGCTTGGATGTTCATATAAGATAAGCACATACATACACAAGGAAAAACTAGCTAGATCGCTGCAGGTTCAAACAGTTAAGCTCGTGGAATATAATGTATTGTCATTATACAAATATTTCCTTGAGAAAAATATCGATTCAAATTTGAGATATGCGCCGAAATAATAACAAAAAGCATAGCAAGATCACCCAACTTATGCATATTTTTTTACCTGGGATACGTCAAGTTCTCATAACCAATATAAAAATCTCATAAAATGCTTCTTTTAGGAGACCAAGTGTAAAAACAGGACTGTTGAAACCCTACACTAGAGTCGTTTGTTAATTAATTATTCTAATGTGATAGACTATAATTTAAAAAATTAAGCTATTGTTGGATCATGTAATAATTTATATCGGGGCTTGCTTCAGTATGACCCCTCCCCTCAAGCTCAGCCAACTCACTAAGGATAAACTGGTAATTAGTTAGTAATAATTATTTAAGTGATGCATTAAACTAAATAAACCCATTGAAGCCCATATCTAAAACATGTATGTCACGCATGTGCATATCGTATTCCAATCTCTCTGCCACACAGACTGCTCACTGGTGCCGGTGCCGCCACCGGGCAACCTCCCAAACACAGCCGCCGAGCTCCTTCGCGGCAGACAAGTATACAGACATGCTCGTACAGATGTCCGATCCTTGTCCGTAAATGTCATGGTTTTCTTTGCGTTGTGCCGGACATGATGTTTCATACATATCCGGTGACAAGTCCGGACCACTCCCTTAGATGTCAAGCATTTGTTCTCACAGCGCTGCACAAGTATCGGGCAAATGTTCTGACTGGCCTATGTGGTTCACGCCGTCGACACCACCATGGAGCCGCTCAAACCGACATGGCTGGCCGACGTGCGTATTACGTACACATATATACACGTATAGATCCGAACAAATTAATTGTGTCATATGGGTTTTCTACGGGGCTACGTATAAACTTATTATTCGTTAATTAGTTTTGAAAGAACATCATGCCCTTAATCATGAGGGGTATCAAGTGATCTATCTTGTCTTTGTGTTTGAGTTTGAACTAAGTTTTGGGGAAAGGGTTAAACTGAAGATAATTGTCTTGCATGGCAAAGGGTAGTTGTTTATTAAGACGATAGTGTTCATCGTTTTAGAAATGTCAAACGAATGTCATGCCTTTTGAAATCTCCTGAATGGGATGTCAGATTCTACTATTAACCATAGAATTTACCTGATACACAGATAATGAAAAAAAAAACTGTCCAACAACAAGAAAAGTCCAAATGTAAGACTTTGCAGACTAGTACTAGAGCTTATCCACAACGGAGCTTCTGGGCTCAAGTGGCCTATGCAAAAGCTGATGCTACCTAGAAGGGAAGCCTCTATAGGTATTTGGAGGTGGCCTCTAATCGAGTACAACTCCCTCCTCCTAAACTCGTACAAATTTGTGTATTCTTAAACACATAGCCGGTTCAGACCACTTGATACCTCTTTTCAATTAGTATAGCTAGGTATATGTAGCCCTGTACAAAACCCGTATAGCCTAACCAAATTAACGTATTTCTAATAGACGTATCTGTACTAGTACGATATGTTCGAAAAAGGAAAAAAAAGTACGGTTCTACGCCGGATCATCGCTAGCGATGGGCGTGGCTGCGAGCTCCCCGAGCTAGTAGTGGTGGCAGTCGGGCCGGATCATCATCAGGGATGGCCGTGGCCGCGAGCTCCACGAGCTGGCAGTGGTGGCCGTCGTGTCCGGCTAGCCGGCATGGCTGGTACACGCCTCGGCAGGGCCAGCGAGGCGGCCCCGGGCGGCGGGACACGTAAGCTGGGAGGCGGCCCGTCGGACGGTCCAGACCAGTGTCCGGGCAAACGACCAGACAATCTGGCATTATCATGGTCAGATAGGACGGCTACGCAACTACCCACGACGATCTGCAACACCATGATCTGAAAAAGTGGAGTCCCTACTAGCGTGGATGGGAGATGAGGACGCGTTCAGAAACGACGGCAGAGGCGGTGGTTCTCACGATGATGGCTGGCAGCGGCGGCGACGACGGTGATCAGCAGTGGTGACGACGATGGTCGGCGTGGGGAGAAAGATGGGTCAAGGTTGTATACCTATATGTCCTGATCCGTATGCTATACTCGATTTAGATATGGGCTTGTACGAGTTTAGAAGGAGGGGGTTGTACCAAATCAACTCTCTTTGGAGGTTACAACAGATTTAGAGCAAACAAGTCTTGCCGGACATGGAAAGTGCTCAATACAGTGAATTCTACTTGGAAAATGATTCCCATCATCCGGGGGATAAGAGGCTTTTCATCGTCCGGGTCCGTGCATCGCACGATGTGTCAACTGCCTAGCTTGGCCCACCTCAACCTTATCTCTTCCCAAATTTTCTCCTCCATCTCTTCCCTCGAGAGCTCTTCCTGCTGCCTGTCGCTGCCGGCTTGGCCCTCGTTGTCGACCTGTGTCTCGCCTACTACAGCTGCATGCCGGTGCCGCGTGCTGCCACTCCGACCCACCCCATCTTCGCACGCCGGCGTCCGCCATGGACATGGAGATCTCGGCTGCTCGCATGCGGTGGTCAGCGCGGCCACCGCATTGGCGCCTTTGTTCGTCGTCTCCTGTAGCCGCCGCGCCAGCGTCCACCATGGCCACAGAGAGCTCGGCCATGGGAGCTTTTTTACCACGGAGAGCTCGGCCAAGGGGAGCTACTAGCGGCTCCGACGATGCTACCTTGGGAAGGAGACCTTGCTACCTTGGGCATGAGTTTTTGCTACATTGGTCGGACAGCGATGCTACCTCTGGGAGGAGGCCTTACTACATGGGGCAGCCAACCTTGCAAACTAAGGCGCCTAATGCTACAAAGGCTGGTCTTCGATTTTGCTACATTGATATTTTTTTTGCTATCTCCATTTATTTGTTTTGCTACAATACCATAAAGCTTTTGTTACAAGTTCTTCGGCGAGGTCTTCCGGCTAAAATTCTCCGGCGATGTCTCCGGCAAAGCTAGTTTTTCTACATTAGAAGAACTTTGTTGCTACAACCGTCTTGTGATTTTGCTACAACAGTGTCAACTTTTTGCTACAAGGTCTCCGGCGAGAGTCACCGGCAAGTTTTTTCCGACGATGTTTCCAGTGAAGTCGTTTTGCTACATTAGTACAATTTTTTGCTGCATGGTCTCCGGCGAAGTCTCCGATGATACATTCTATTTCTAGAACGAATCGTTTTTTTTTTGCTTCGGAAGCAAAAGCGGGAACATATGTAGTAAAAATGGTGTGTTCTGCAGCAAAATCGGGATTTGGGGAGATTTTGGGGACACGTGGCGCGCAGAAGGAGGACGATGGGAGCTCCCCATCGTCCGAGGGACGCCTAGCACTTGCCATTCTACTATGGCTCATAGTGTAGATGCACCCGGAGTTTCAACGGCCTACCAAATTAGCCACGAGCGTAGAAGGACACCGTGGAAGGCATGCCACCAGACTGCTTCGAGTAGGTCAACCACATGAGACCGGCCATCACCACCAGCCAGCAGAACTGGACTTGCCAATGCCCTGTGACACTCTGCACGTCTCCTAGATCGCGCAACCTCCCGCTTTCTACCTGTGCTGCCTAGGCGACAGCCCACCTCTGAGCATAGGGGTCCATCGATGCTCCGCCTTTGACGTCGGCGCCGCAGGCGGCCGTGGTGAGGAGATCAAATAGGGTTCTCGATAGGATTAGGAGGGGTTCTCACATTTTCATACTCTCTTCGTGCACAACCCGTGGTTGGATGGTTAGGAGGGCAGTGATATCCCCAGCCCACCAGAGTTCAAACCCCAGGTTTGACGCTTTGGTGTCTTGTAAAGGTGGAATATTCTTTTACTGGAAGGCGACGTTCCCGTCGATAGCGAGGCGTCTGTGGTGACTTCGTCAATCTAAAGACCCACCGGCTCAGTCTCTCTGACGTGCTCATAGGGATAGGGTGTGCGTGCGAGTGTTCATATGAGTGAGTGTATGTACGCATTGTGAGTGTCTGCGTTTATACTGTGTTTCTCAAAAAAAATATCTAAGCATAATGGTTCACGAGCAGTCATGATGTACACAATCAAGGCATGCACTTTAATTTTCTTACTAACTGGATGTACGAGTACATTTGGGGACAATAATCATGTGATGCATTCGATCTCTCACAAATAAATTACCTCAGGCCGGCTTGATGCATGAAATACAATACGAATCCTTGTCCGAAAATAGTTTATATACACTATTGTGGTTTCATTAAACTAACAAATCTGTACATCGTCGACATTTCGAACGAGCACATCCGAAGCTACAATAATGCACGATTAGCTTGCAAATGAAATTGTAGCTGACATGGCAACTGCCAACAAATTAAATGTGGCAAGAGTAATGCTTGTCGGATGTGGCTCCACACAGCGCCGCGCTCACTTAGCTCGTCTTCAAGCTTCGTTCCCTCCGATAAATTCACTTAGCTCGTTCCCTCCCATTAGGATGTGGCAAGAGTAATGCTTGTCCTGGTTAGCTTACAAAAGTAGTACACACGCATGTCCTCCCTGCAAGACCGATCGTAGAGATGACCGGGTTGATCACGCTGCATTTGGGCACATCTTGACGCATGAGCCGAATGACGCCGCAAACCAGCTTGTGACTTCCTTAGCATTACAATTCCTCGCTTTCGAGTCCATACTCCACGCTGTCCACGCTGACAACTTCAAGGGCGACTACAACACTGTCCGGTGAGGATTAAGTTGTGGTCCTCCTAGGGCTTGTTTGGTACTAGAGTTTTTTTGGGATTAGCAGGGATAATCCCCAACAAACCTAAATCCCCACTTACTTTTAAAAATACATTTGGTACTAGAGTATTGAACGAGTTTAATCCCCGCTTATCCTCACTTTTTCCTAAATTTTAGTGTATTTTTTTCAATCCTTAATATTCTACCCATACCTAGTGCATTGTAGGGGTTTTATGGGGATTGGGTGAAGGTAGAGGTTTCACCCAATACTCTAGGGGATTATCCCCACTAACCCCCACAAAAACTATAGTACCAAACAAGGCCTAAGTGTCCTCGTTGTGAATGGGCATCCCGGCCACTCTGTCCAAGCTGCAGGAGCTTGACTTTGTGGAGTGGCCACCTTGCTTCACGATGTACAATATATTGTCCACAGGTAGGCCTACCTCGACTTGCTACCGCCAGATTGAACACATACATGGTCATGGGTCTGCTGTATCGGGAGGCTCGCCGACACCTTGCGCACATAGGCCCAGATCATTTTACGCGCACTGCCTCGCAGAGGCATGAGCAGTGGAACCTTGCGAGTTTTAAGTCCGACTGGGAGAAGATTGCCTGCTACCATTTTGGTTTCCTCTAATTTCTCACCCTACCAGGCACGAGGTAGTACAGATGAATAATAACATGGCGTAGAATAACTAAGTACACAAGTTGGTTGCTAGTTAGCTGTGAAGCAAGCAAATCCAAGCAACAAATGAAAGCAGTCGGGATATATATATGGAAACATTGGTCCCTGCAACGGTGAATGGTAATACACGCATATAAGCATGAACACAAAGGAACTTGTGGTGCATAGAGCATGATAAAGTATAAACTGCATGAGTAAATCACCAAACTGTTTTCCACAAAACCGGCATGATCAGTTTCAAGAAAATACTGATTATAACCACAAGTCATTAACCCGTGCATCGGCACGGTCTAGACGTTTTCTCTAATGGTTAGACAAAAAGAGAACTAAATACTTAAAATTTATGGAGATATTATTATGTTAGAATCACTTAACATATCACGTCAATGCGAAGAAAGAAATTACCTTTTATAACCATGTCATTTAAATTGCAAAACTCTACCTTGAGCAACATATATATTCACACAATAGTCCCGTTATCGTCGATGCAACACCGCTCCGCCTCTTGCATCTACCATATTGCACTTCTCAAGGAGATCAACACCGAGGCGCCACCGTCGTCCGATCCGGAAGACCAGATACTAGGGTTTCCTCAAAGTAGCACGAGTGGGTAGATGACGACAACAAGACGATGCCTTCAACAAGGTAGTAACACATAAACGCCATTGTTACCAGACATCAACGGATCAAGCTCGGTTTTCACCAGCGGACACCCTTCCCAACTCGCAGCCGGGGCTAGGTATGGGATATCGGTATCCACCACAACCAGCCACAAACTAGCTGACCGCCTCCGCCACCGATGTCTCCGTGATGCGAGACAAGCCTAGGAGGCCTTCGTGTGCCGCCACCAAGGCCGACGTGAAGCAACAAGCGTAGTTGTGCGGGACGTCCGCCGCCCGTTAGGCTCATTTTGGCGCATATCAGATCCTCCAACTCCAATGTCATAGCCTCCTGCTAGAACGGTTGCCTCTGGCTGCAAGCTCACCGGCGTGTCCCGGGCGCCATTGCTTGCAATGCTGCCATTGAAGCTAAGATCGGAACCGTTGTCACAGCTCACCAGACAAACAAGAAGATCCACCGACGCGTCCCATCGTTGCCCGCACCACCGCCGGTGAAGCTAAGACAACATCTCACACACGAACGTGGAGATCCGTCGCGCCGCATGGGCTTTGCCTCGACGATCCCGACATCGATGAGAGGAGAGGGGGCACGTAGGAGCTCGAGGGGATGCCGCAGAGGCCACACATGGTGAGGAGGGAGAGGTCTCGGTTTGTCAATTTTCAATCGGGGGAGGGGTGACCTAACGGAGCGGGAACAACGGATGCTTAATTATGGCTGTTCCTACAATATTTGAAGGCTAAATTTTGCTGATGTTACGAATAATTGTACCGTATAATTTGTTGGATCCGGTTAATAGTTGTGTGCGGTAGAACTGTCAAATGAATGTGATGCCTTTCGAATCTTCTCGGTGCCATGTCAAATTGTAGCGACGATGCCAAAAGAAGTCCACGAGAATCACTATCAATCAAATAAATCAATAACGAATTTAAAAGCTTTACAGACTTTGCACTGCATAATAAAAAACAAACTGCAAAGCTAATTAGGACCAGTTACGCTCATATTGGCTTATTAAACCCGACCCTAGCTAGAAGGGGCCCTTCGTGCTTGGAGGTTAGTAGACGTGTAGAGTTTGCAAACAGGACCCCAATAAAAAAATTGGAAAAGCAATCAGGTCCTTCATCCTCACCGCCGGTAGGCAATAACCTTAAGGCACGGGCACCAGTAGCACCACCTGGGACGAAACCACTTGGGGTGTAGACGGCGACGAATCACGAGATCCTCTGCAACAACATATAAGTTTAAAGGAAGAAGAGGCTCGGATGAGCCCGAGCGTGGAGTCGCATCTTTGTCCTGGGATAGCATCGGCAACAAGGCTTTTGCTGGAAATCTCCACAAGGCACATAGCTTCTGGAGCGTGCGAACGAGTATCCGCTCCTCCTTCCAGTAGAGCTTCAGATCCAAGAAGAAGAATAAGGATGCCAACTTCTTCATCCCGTCACCATGACGTCTTGGAAGACGAGGAATGACCTCCAGATCTTCCTGAAGACGAGCTCTGCCACAACAAACACGGACCTTATTTGGGGAGTGAGCAGTGGACTTCACCGTCACCGCCTTCGGCTCTCCCCATGAAAGCACTGCAGTAGTTGGAAGCACGACTGCATCAAGTTGGGCATGGTCCACCGAACCCAATTTCAAGCACCCCGAGCAGGCCTTATTAGGAAGGATGCAATGGCTTTGAGTTAATAGCATAAAACCACCACATATCTGCGGAAAGTTCGATTAACCACCACTTTAAAAAAAATCGCAAAATGTGACCACTTTTCAGGAGATTTTTTGCAATTCCCGCCAAATCTCGATTTTAGGCCGATTGACAGCGTTTCTGACATGGAGGCCCCACCAGGATGATGACGTGGCGAGGGGGTGACGGCTCTGGGCCACGGCCGTTGCACGCTGTTAACGGCAAGTGTGGGGCCCACTCCGGAGCTGTGTTTGAAATCTCTCCGCTTCGGGTGGACTAGTCGTCGCCCCACTGCTCGTCCGCCCGCCCGACTGAGCTCGCTCATGCCCTCCGCCGCCACACAGCTGTCGTCGTCGACCGTCGCCACAAGCACCTCGCCGTCCGTCGCCATGCCTAGCTGGGACGACAATGACTCGTCGAGCCACTCCATCCTTTCTGTAAGTTCCCAAATTTCTAGGGTTCTCGGTCGATCTAGATCCAATGATTTGAGATTTTAGGGTTGCTCGTCGATTTAGATCGATTAAACTAGGTTTTCCTCAAATTTAGGACTTTGTGGACATGGACTATGCCCCAGATACCTGCGACGACCCCGAATTCCACGGTGTGGCTCTGGATTGTCTAGAGGTATGCCGTCTGCACGGGCTGACGCCGCAGAAATGCGTTGCCTTTGAAGGCACTAACACAGGCCGTAGATTTTACGTGTGCCAAATTGGAAATGTAAGATTTCTAGTCTTGTCTACCTTATATTGTGTACTTTGATTAATTATAGTTATTAACTGTGTTTATTTTCTGTATTGCCTATCTTATTGACTAGTTGCAGTGGTTGTTCCCTGTATTATCTTTCTTATTGACTAGTTGCAATGGTTTAATTGCTGCAGCAATGGTTTTCTACACTTCCATTAATTTTGATTATTTTTAGTAGTACATGCACTATCTTATATCTTTTAGTAGATTGTGCATTGTAGAAAGCCATGAACTGTGGATTTCACTCCTGGATTGACAATGAAGAGTTGCCAGGAACTATGCAGAGGGCTTTAACTAGGCTTTGGGGCATGTACAATGAAGCCCATAGTGGTAGAATCGATGACAGGTACGAGCAAGCCATTTTGGTGAAGCAACTGTAGGATGATAAGCTGAAGATAGAGAAGAAACATGATTCTCTATTAGATGATGTCAAGAAGTTCATGGATGAAACTGAGAGGAAGGTGCTTCTGAATAATTATTAGAGGTTCAAGGAAGAAAGGAAAGAGAGTGTGCTTGAGCAGAAGAAGGAGGATACAACTGCTATGAAGAATGAAATTCAGGTGTTGAAGAATGTTGTGGCTGAGCTGAAAGAGGTACTGAGAACTCAAGCTGATGTAATGAAGGCCAAGATGCAGAAATGTGAAGATGAGAAGCTAGAGCTCAAGGCTGAGAAAAAAAGCTAGAGCACATGCTTTTTGACCTCTTCAATGCCAAGGACAGTCTGCAGCAGAAGGTGAAGAAGATAAAGGTAATTTGTGATGATGAGTGAGTAGAGTTAGTGTGTTGATGTAATGATGAACTACTATGGTAGATGTGTGGTTGGAATCAGTACTAAACTACTAGTGGTGTATTTGTTGTTGAACTAATTGTGGTGGAAACTTGTTAGTTTAATGGATCTATCTATGTTACTATTGAATTATTATTGTCCCTATTATTATTGTCATCTGCAATGAAATCCCTTGTTATTTCAAATAAGGTACCCTAAATGGTGGTTTTGGGTTGTCGAGAACCCTCGACAACCCCTGTAACCTATGTATAGATAACTTCTTTTGGGTTGTCGAGAACCCTCGACAACCCCTATAACCTTATATAGGTAAGTGGTTTTGGGTTGTCGAGAACCCACGAGGGTTGTCGAGAACCCACGAGGGTTTTCACACAAGATCATTGTCTAGGTTGCACAAAAGATCATTGTAAAAAGCTATAGCCTAGGTTGCACACAAGATCATTGTCTTAAACATTAATTTGGTTCCAGGAACATAGTTTTACACACCAACATAGTTTTACACCAGAACATAGTGCAAATAGTTTCAAACGTACCAGAACATACTACAGAATATTTCAAACACAAAAGATCATAGTACAGATAGTTTCATACACAAACTTAGACACTCATAGTCACCCCTTGGTCTTTTTGTTGTACCCCTTGTAGCTGGTGTGCTTCCCATCATTTAGGTACCCCTTCATCTTGTGAGTGAGCTTTGGTTCTCTGCCACTAGTCCTAGGGACTACACCTGATGCATCAGTAGTCCTTGGTGCAGAGAAGGCATGTCTTGCACTTGAAGTTGTAGGTGTTGGTGCACTCCTTGGAGCTAGAGCTGGAGGTGTTGGTGCACTCCTTGAAGCTGGGGGTGTTGGTGCACTCCATGGAGCTGGAGCTGGAGCTGGAGGTGTTGGTGCACTCTTTGGAGTAGGCATAGCAATGCTCTGTGATGTAGAGCACTCCTTTGTGTTGCTCCCCTTATTGGCCTGCAAAGAAGAAATAAATGGTTATAGCATTCAATCAATTGATCCATGAAAGAGAAGTGCAAAACTAGGCAATATGACACAACCTTTTGTTGTGCTTTCCTTACAGCTAGCTTAGGCCTGAGCTGAACACCACAAGATGTGTACCTATGCCCTGGAAGATGACAGTTACTACAGGTGATGGTGGCCATCCTAGAAGTATCTCTAGGTGCAGGTACCTCAAATGCACCCTTCCTTCTCTTTGTTTGCTTTCTTACTGGCTTTTCTCTAAAAACTAGAGGGTCTATGTCTGGGTAAGGTGTCTTGGGCCAAGCATCAGACCCAGGGATAGGATAGATGACATTTTTGTAAGCTTCCTTGTACATTGGTTTCTTGAAAAAAAAATCATGCACATAATCCTCTGGAAACTGTTTCAGCTTCATAATAACAGATATTGCATGATTGCAAGGAATGCCTGTCACATCCTGCTAACTCGTGTACCAACGAGCTCATTGGGGAACCCCAAGAGGAAGGTATGATGAGCACATAAGTAAGTTTTCCCTCAGTTATGAAACCAAGGTTATCAATCCAGTAGGAGCAAGGAAACACCCCAAAAGTGTAGCTAGATGAACTTTGGCAGGGCACACTACTGGTGCCAGCAGCAACGTGGGGACCTGCACAACACAACCACAGAACTTTGTCCCCAACTTGCGATGAGGTTGTCAATCTCACCGGTTTTGCTGAAAACAAAGGATTAAACGTATCGAATGGAAGAAAGTAATAGTTTGCAGAAAGTAAACACAAAACAGTAAACAGTTGATTGTAGATTGATAGTAAAAGAAAGGACCGGGGTCCACAGTTCACTAGAGGTGGCTCTCCTTAATATAGATGACATGTTAGGTGAACAAATTACAGCGGGGCAATTGAAAAACATCGAGAAAGCATACAAGCATATACTACTCATCTTGACTCCTTTGAGATTCGATTGGGCATTACAACATTATACATAGACCGTAATCCAACTGCATCTATGAATAATAATCCACCTTCAGGTTATCATCCGAACCCCCTCCAGTATTAAGTTGCAAGCAACGAATAATTGCATTACGAATTGCGTGTAAAGTAAACAATACGATTGTTCTATGAACAAAGGATTGTTGTTTTCTCCCTAGTAGCAACAGCACATTTAGTACCTTAGATATTTTTGTCACTTCCCCAGATTACCAGAGGGATGAACCCATTATCGAGCATAAATACTAACTCTTGGAGTTGCTAGCATCTACTTGGCCAAGATAGCTACTAACAACGGAAAGCATGCAAGATCACAAATAACGAAGACATGATAGAATCAATAATCAATCTGAAATAGCATCTCAATATCCATCGGATCCCCACAAACACAACATGCAAAATTACAAATAGATGATCTTGATCATGAACGGAGCTCACAAGATCTAAACATGATAGCACAAAGGAGGAGAACCAGCCATCTAGTTACTACATGGACCCGTAGTCCTGAGATGAACAACTCACGCATCACACCGGAGGCTTGCATGATGATGAAGGAGGCCTCTAGGGTGAATTCCCCTCTCTGGCAGGGTGCCGGGAAGAGCTTTAGATCCCTCCCGATCTAGGGATGGAGATGACGGCGGCTACAGACTCTTTCGTGGAATTTTGATCAGGTACTTAGGGTTTCTGTATCGGAGCCAACTTATAGGCGGAAGGAGAAGCCGAGGGGGTGCCTGGGGCGGCCAGACCCCTCACCCCCCCCCCCCCCCCCGGTGCAGGCCAGGTGGTGTGGCCGGGCCCCATCCCCTCTCCATCTCGTATTCTAGCTCCAGGTGTCCCTCGGTGAAAAACTGACTTTGGCTTTTGTCCCGTCCAATTCCGAGAATATTCATTTTCTGACTTTCCTGGAACCAAAAACAGTAGAAAACAGGCAGTTGGCACTGTGACTCTTATTAATAGGTTAGTCCAAGAAATCATATGAAAAGTACTCCAAAGTGTGGACAAAACACAAGAAAGTAGATAAAACCAAACATGGAACATCAAAAATTATGGATACGTTAGCAACGTATCACATCCGAATATCTACAGCCACATGTCTTTGCTCTCAGATCAACAGCATGTACTCGAGGCCCACTTGTTCCAACCTGCCATAGACCAAGAGCTGCATTTTTAGGGTTGCATGTTCTTGAGAACTTTTTAGCTGTTTCTAATTTCTCTAAGTAGAATGGTGTGATTTCCCATCGTGTTGTCTCTACCTTCTCCCTTTTTACACTATACTTGACCATCAACTTGTCAATGATGCCTTTGATCATGGACTGGATAGGCTTGCCCCTAACATCAAGTATCATCTTGTTGAAAATCTCACTGTTGACAGTGAGGTCTGTTTTGCAGTTGGTGTCAAATGCATGTCTTTCCCAAGCTTCCACAGGTATTTGCATTAGTGATACGTCCATTTTGCATCACTATTCTATGTCTTAATTCACTATTATTCATTGATATATTTCGTATTGAGAGGTGATACTTATGTTATTTCATCTATTTTTGCATGGTTGATGACTTTTGGAGCATGGACCGCTGCAGTCAGGATTCTGATGGAAAAGGTGTTGTTTGGAGGCAAAATTCGCGAAGATCAGAAAATCCGGGAAAATATACGGAAAATCCTATTTTTCCAGAAGACTCGGGATGCCAGAAGATGGAGTGGAGGTGGGCCACAGGGGGCCCACACCACCCCATGGCGCGGGCAGGCCTAGGCCGCGCCAGGGAGTGGCGTGGCCACCCTAGCCCACTCCAGCCTCTCCCCTCTGGCGTATATCAATCTCCCGAAACCCTAAGACTCGGAGAGCGACCACAGAAAGATTCCGTCGCCTCTGTGGGGCGGAAAACACCGAGAGAGAAAGATCTCTCCGGCAGACAGATTTCTGGCGGGGGAATTCCTTCCCGGAGAGGGGAGATCGTCGCCATCAACACCACCATCAAGCTGGACTTCATCGGGATCATCATCATCATCACCACCACCATCATCACCATCAGCACCCTCATCACCATCTCCATATTGCTGTAACAATTGCGTTGAATCTTGCATAGTTCATAGGGGAAACTTTCCCGGTGTTGATTACTCTTTGTAGTTGATGCTATTGAGTGAACCATTGAATTATTGTTTATGTTCAGATTGTTATACATCATTATTCCATCTTTGATCTTGATCCATATGATGTCTTGTGAGTAGTTCGTTTTGTTCTTGAGGACATGGGAGAAGTCTTGTTGTTAGTAGTGGAGTTGCATTGAGAAAGATTCAATAGATTGTTATTTAAGTTGTGGTGTACTTCTTCTAGTGGTGTAATGTGAACGTCGACTACATGACACTTCACCTATATGGGCCTAGGGGAATGCATTGCGTATTTAGCTACTAATCGTAGGGCTTGCCGGAGTGACTGAAACCTGAACCCCCGTTAGGAAACTATTGCACAAGGGACGTAAGGGTCTTAGAGTTTAAAGTTGTGGTTAGGTTTCTATCTTAATTACTTTCTTGTACTTACGGATGTTTGCAAGGGGGTTTAATCACAAGTATGTATTTAGTCTTGGATGGGGCGGTACATTAGCACGGGTTCACCCACACAACACTTAGCAAGCTAGAGAAGATTAATAGACTATATGAAGCGAAAGCACTTGACAGTCTTTCCATGTGTCCTCGAGAACATTTGGTCATCTATAGAAATACAACCGGCTTGTCCTTTGCTGCATAAAGGATTGGGCCACTTGCTGCATTTATTCTTACTGTCTTTTGTTTACTCGTACTTTGTTTACTTGCTTTATCGAAAACCCCTAAAAATCCGTTTGCTAAGTATTTGCAGAGAATTCCTGATCCATACCAGTAGCCAGCACCTTCTGCTCCTCATTGGGTTCGACACTCTTACTTATCGAAAATACTGCGATACACCCCCTATACTTGTGGGTCATCAAGACTATTTTCCGGTGCCGTTGCCAAGGAGTGAAGCGCTATTGGAGAGTGGAACTGGTAAATGAAACTTCTACTGGGAGTATTGTTTACTTCTGCTAGTTGCTTTATTTTCGTTATGGATAATTCGCTGAGTTTCTTATTTGGTAATGCTACTACCACTGCTAAGGTAGTAGATAAGCCACCACCTGCTGAGAAAGATGTTTTCAAAATACCTACAAGAATTATTGATCGTGTTATGGATAACTACTATGTTGGGGATGGAACTGTCCATCCCGGTGATCATTTACTCTTTATACACGAATTATGCGGGTTGTTCAAGTGTGCAGGTATTACTACAGATCAAGTTAAGAAGAAGTTATTCTCATTATCACTGAAAGGAAGAGCTGAGGAATGGTATAAGCTGCTGAAGAATGGTCAATCTCTGGAATGGGAGGAAATAGTGTCTCTCTTTTATTCAAAGTTTTATCCTCCTAGTGAGATTCATAAAGGTCGGAATCAAATATACAACTTTTGGCCTCTTGATGGAGAGAGTACAGCCCAAGCTTGGGGGAGATTGAAGTTACTAATGCTCAAATGTCCCATTCATGAGCTCCCCAACAATATTATTATCAACAACTTTTATGCAAGGCTCCCTCTACATGATAAAGATTTATTGGATGCTTCTTGTGCTGGATCATTCACTCGTATGGAAGTAGAAGCAAAATGAGACCTTCTAGATCGTATTCAAGACAATGCTGAAGCCTGGGAGAATGACAAAGGTAGAAAGTCAGGTATAAATTATGATTATTAATGCATTGAATCTTTTATGGGAACTGATGACTTTCAAAATATTAAAAATGCTTATGGTCTAGACTCTCAAGCTATTGCTTCTTATTTTAAGGCTTTTGCTTCTTACATTGAAGTGCCTAAAAAGAAGTGGAATAAGTATCATGGGCCTTATAAAGATGTTGCTAAGAGTGTTCCTTCAAGAAATACTGAAGTTTATACTGCTAATAATGTTTTACCTAAACCTTATATTGAGAAAATGCTTTTCCCAGCTAAGGTAAAGGAACATTCTATGATAGCTAGTATGGTAGATGAAAGTATGAACAAAGCTGTTGAACCTGATAAACAAATCGTTGATGAACCTATTGTAGCAAATGTGAAGAACTTTGTTGCTAAATATGAAAAAGAGGGACACCCTATCCATTGTAAGGATACCTCTAATATTGTTTCACAAAGTAGTGTTATGAGAGCTAGTATTCCTGTGTTTTCTGTTAGAATAAGTGATCATTGCTATGATGGTCCTTGTGATAGCTATATTGTTAAGTTTATGCATGATACTGAAAGTTATTTTGAGAGAGGGAAAAGTGTTCTTATGCATCTCAATAATATCAAGTTTCCCCGTTTTATGCTGAAAGTTTTCATGTTACACTTCTTTTGCTTTCTTATGCAAGTTGCCTTTGGTTTAAACAACTTGTTTGTTTACAAAATCCCCTTGCATAGGAAGTGGGTTAGACTTAAATGAGTGTGTGTTTTTTCTTCTTAATGCTCTCTTTCACTTCAATTCATATCCCTATGAGAGCTTTTTCAAATTATCATGCACATCTTAATGGCTATAAAGAAAAAGCTTTATGAGTGACAACCCAATTTGCTTTTGCTTTTAGTTTGGTTTTGTTTCTTTGAGTCTTCGAAGTTATTACTTCGGTAATAACCGCTCCTTATCCGTTTTGTTTGGTTTTTATATCAAGATCAACCTCTAATGAGAGAGAAGTAATATTTGGGGAAGTTGCTGTCCCGAAACAGATTTTTGTGCTTCACCGTAAAAATTCGTGAGAGATCTCTGTATGTCGGATTGAGCTGTAATTTTTTGTGCGTCTGCCCCAGGTTGTTATTTAACTTTATTTAGTTTTGCACTTTTTGATTTGAGCAACAGAAGATTTTCGAAAAAATTGATATTTACCTGCTGGTCTGTTTTGACAGATTTTGTCAATCTTGCATTTGCTTCTTTATTCGACTTCCTTTTTGAATTATTTTTGGGTTTTCGGAAGGTTGCTACAGTAGCTTATGTTTTGATGGTTTTCAGTTGAAGTTGGACTCAAAAGGTTTTATCACTTCACTTATACTAATGTTGCTAATAAGAACTGTGTGAAGTTTTGTGTGAAAGAAATTTCCAGGAAGTGGGGATAATGGTTTAATAAGGAAGAGAAAGGTTTTATGACTCAAGTAATAAGTATATGAAGATGAAGATATCGATGATATTCAAGTGATGACTCCAGAAGGATCCACTCAATATCAAATTCAGAGACCTGCAGAGTCTGTTTTCAAATAGGTAACAGTTCTGGTAAGAAAAGTTCCGCGAAAATACAATCCAACTATATTTTTGCAGTTTTCAATCAATAAGGAAAGCTACGAAGCGAAGAAGGGACGGAAACGGAGCCAGGGTGGCTCACACCACCCTGTGGCGCGGGCCCACCCCTGGCCGCGCCACCAGGTGGTGAGGCCACCCAGGACTCCGCCTCCGACTCGTTTTCTCCCAGTACCTTCCCTTTGATATGAAACTTCGTAATATATGACCCCCTGGATCCCCCGAGGTTCGTATATTGTGTTTCCGGCGTGTTTTTGTTTCGATCTGTTTCTGCCAGGTAGAATCCCAGATTTGGAGCCACAATGTCTTCCTCTGGATCATCCAAAGGAGATTCTTTAGAGGATATCATCAACCCATACATGAGAGAATTGAAGATTCATCCCAAGGAGTTGTTGCTCGAAGGTGGGGAGGTCCGGATTAAGGAGGTTCAAGGCCCTAAAGGTGAAGGAAGTCTGTAGGACAGGATGGAAGCACTAGAGCATGAATACTTTAGGTACAGGAAGATGGCGGAGCACGAAGTGGATATCATCCATAAGATTTGCTCCGAACGCATCACCGAGCACCAAAAGGAGACTGCTGAACTCAAAGACGAAGTCCTCTCACTCCGCCAAACAACCAACGAACTGCAAGCATAGTTCTAGGACGTTCAAAATTAAAATTGTGAGTATGAGGTTAGGTTTAAACGCATAAATGCTGCTGCAAGTTTCAGGATGTTGGAAACCACGATGTCCTTTGTTGATGGGAAGCCTTTACCCTGGAAGACGGACGAAGATGAGAAGATACCACCACCACCAAAGGAGTAATTCGTCATGAGGTTTGGCATCCCCTTGGTTTGTTCCAAGCTTGGGGGAGTGCCGCGGTATCATATCACTATCTTCTATCTTTTTACCTTATTAGTAGAGTCATATCATGAATAGAGGAGTTATTTTGTAGTATGGTTTGCATTATGGAAGTGTCCCCTCTCTCGTTAGATTTGTATCCCTTGGTGTGAGTTTCCGTTATGGAATATTAATGAGAAGTTCTATCATTCACTCTTTTGCATAGCTTATGTTAGTTTTCAATTCGTGGTTAAATGATTGATCTTGTTGTTAGTATTGGTAGCACTTTGGGATCATTGAGTTAATTTAGTTGGTTTTGGCAAACCTGGCTCGGTCAGTAGCAACACCTTTTTGAGAGTTGAAAAGAAAAAGATAGAACTACTCTAGAGGAAAATAATTTCATCATCTTTCTTTCTTGAATTGCTCATAAGTCTAGTATTCTCTAGTTAAGATCTTTTGTGCTTCCAAGGAAGAATGCATGTTTGTTTTTATCATTTGTATGTTTGGTTGTTTCCTTCAACTCTTGTACTTGCTACCCAGCCTTAGCCAAAAACCTGTACTGAGAGGGTATTCTTCTCGTGCATCCACCTCCTTTAAATCAAAACCTTTGCCATTTGTGTCCACAATACCTACCTAGTAGCATTATTGCTATTCCAAGTAAATTCTTGTTTTGTCTACCTCCCAAATTAAACTTGTTATGTGAAAATTAGTGATTAAACCTCTCACGAACTTGATGGCACACTTTATTTTCCGCACTTAATAAACCTGAACCATTGTGAACTCTCCATGAAAGTTATATTCTTGCAAATTATAGGCCGGGGATTAGCAAAACCGTGTTGTCACGGGGAATGCTTTCAACACTTGTAAATATATACCCAGTTGATACCTTGCTCTTTTGTTTGCGGATGTCGTCGGTGTGAAATAAAAGGGGAGCTTGTAAGTCCATGGAGTTATGTATGTGTGTTAGAGAAACGCCTGGGCCGCTGGTCTAATCCATGCTGACATGGTGGAACCTGCAGCGTAACCATAATGATATCTATGAAGCATTCTTCTTATAAAAAAAAGAGAGAGATGGCTATTGAGAAAAAGAAAAGAAAAAAAAGAGATACTATGAAAAGAGGAAAGAGAGAAAAAACACCATTTTCCCATGGTAAATAAGAAGATTGCTGAGATACTCATTGTCTGCTTGCCTTGTCATTTTGATATGGGGATTCTTCCGTATCATCGGGCAAGGGGTACCCCGTTGGCGGTTCTCAATGATACGCACATACTTACGATGACAAGAACTTACCGGTAACTAAAGTTGAGTAGCATGAGGAGCGGCCCTCATACTCAAGGGACTTGGGATCTTCAGTTTATAGTCTGTCAAGCATATAACTCAGATTGGACCTCACTTTCACCTTAATCACCTAAAGATGCCTATGATAGGGGCAATGAGAGCTAAAAGCTAGTAAGTATCATAATTTTTGGGAGCTCTTTATGAGACTTGCAATCCCTGCTTCCCTCTTTGAAGGACCTTTCTTTTACTTTGTAGTTGAGTTAGTAAACCTATTCCCTTATATCTCAGCAAGTATTTTGAGTTGATGTGTTTCATTCATTCATATGATGATTTGTTCAATCATGTTTCTTTTGTTCCTTGTTTTGCACATTGCTCTTATCTTGATGTTTATTACTTTGAAAGATTTCATTGAAAAACCAGCTATTCGTGAACTCCAGCAAATTATCAACTATTCTTCGACCAAGAGCTAAGTTTGCCATTACCATTTATGGTTCACTTTATGTATCTTTATTGTGTTTCCTTTACTCATTACAAGTTGAGTTATATATTAGTGAGTTGACTTCTATTATGATCTATGTATTTGATGAATGTGATGCTTCTTGTCCGTATTCTTTTATAGACTCTTCACTCCATAAACCTGAGGTCATGTTTATTGAGCTCAGTTTCGCTTGGGGACAAGCGAAGTCTAAGCTTGGGGGAGTTGATACGTCCATTTTGCATCACTATTATATGTCTTAATTCACTATTATTCATTGATATATTTCGTATTGAGAGGTGATACTTATGTTATTTCATCTATTTTTGCATGGTTGATGACTTTTGGAGCATGGACCGCTGCAGTCAGGATTCTGATGGAAAAGGTGCTGTTTGGAGGCAAAATTCGCGAAGATCAGAAAATCCGGGAAAATATACGGAAAATCCTATTTTTCCAGAAGACTCGGGATGCCAGAAGATGGAGTGGAGGTGGGCCACAGGGGGCCCACACAACCCCATGGCGCGGGCAGGCCTAGGCCGCGCCAGGGAGTGGCGTGGCCACCCTAGCCCACTCCAGCCTCTCCCCTCTGGCGTATATCAACCTCCCGAAACCACAGAAAGATTCCGCCACCTCTGTGGGGCGGAAAACACCAAGAGAGATCTCTCCGGCAGACAGATTTCTGCCGGTCAAATTCCTTCCCGGAGAGGGGAGATCGTCGCCATCAACACCACCATCAAGCTGGACTTCATCGGGATCATCATCATCATCACCACCACCATCATCACCATCAGCACCCTCATCACCATCTCCATATTGTTGTAACAATTGTGTTGAATCTTGCATAGTTCATAGGGGAAACTTTCCCGGTGTTGATTACTCTTTGTAGTTGATGCTATTGAGTGAACCATTGAATTATTGTTTATATTCAGATTGTTATACATCATTATTACATCTTTGATCATGATCCATATGATGTCTTGTGAGTAGTCTGTTTTGTTCTTGAGGACATGGGAGAAGTCTTGTTGTTAGTAGTGGAGTTGCGTTGAGAAAGATTCAATAGATTGTTAAGTATTTGTAGAGAATTCCTAATCCATACCACTAGCCAGCACCTTCTGCTCCTCGTTGGGTTCGACACTCTTACTTATCGAAAATACTGCGATACACCCCCTATACTTGTGGGTCATCAATTAGCCAATTATAGGCATGCTCACAACCCCTCTAAATCTCCTCCATTGCTACATCAAATCCAGACTTGGTCCATGAGTAGCTAGCTTGGAAAATCAGCTTCCTAAGCTCTTCCCCATTAAATCCAGCTGATTTGAAGTTGGCATATATATGCATGAGACAAAACCTCTAAGGAGAATTGGGGAAAACATGTGAAATAGCCTTGAGCAAACCCTGAACAAAGTATACTTTGTTGTTAGAAAACAAACACATAGATGTAGGAAAAAACAAACACATAGTTGTAGGAAAAAACCCACCTTCTGCCTGTCAGATATGATGGTGTAATTCCCAAATTTCCCTGATGTTCCTATGCAATATTTGAGCTGGGTAAGAAACCACAGCCAGCTAGCAGTATCCTCCTTGTCCACTACACAAAATGCTAAGGGAAATATATTGTTGTTCCCATCTCTTCCAGTGGCAGCCAAAATTTGTTGTCCAGTTGTTAGTTTAACAAAGCATCCATCTAGACCTAAAGTAATTACATAAAAGCATGTATAAGATGAAACATTACCAAAGACTAGCAATGTAAATATGCACAACAGATGAAACATTACCTATGAAAGGCCTGAAGCCATCAAGGAAGCCTTGTCTAGAAGCATTTAGACAGATAAATAGTCCATGGAAGCTAGGATTTGCACTAGGATGCTCTAACAACTCTTTGGTTGTAACAATACATCTGCTGCCAGGGTTTGTGTCCAAGATAGCTTGCAGATAATCTCTCAACCTTGTGTACTGCTTCTTCTGATCACCTATGACAACACTAAAGGCCTTCTTTCTTGCCCTATAAGCCTTGCTCTTTGGCACATCCACTCCAAATTTTATCTTTGCATTATCAATCAGTGTGTCAACACATGTTCCTAGATCTGTTCTAATTGCTTGCTCAGATTGAAGTGCCAGCCAACCTATAGTGACCTTGGTATTCTCTCCATGAGGTATGCAAGTGTGCAAAGGGGTGAACTTTCTTATGCAGAATGTCTTCTCATGCTTGATGATGGAGGCAGACAAAAAGAATGGACATCCTAATTCCTGTCCTTCTTTAGTACAACATGCAATGATTCTGTCAGGGTTGTTTCTGTGGTATGAAAAGTTTCTAAGTTGAGCAATGTGGTAGTTCATGAGAGCTGTCCTAAATTGATAGACATCTTTGAAGCACAATTTCAGGGCAAACTGCTGTTGTGCATCATCCCTAGACTCATCATACCAGACCCTCTTCTTTAGTTTCTTCAACCTCCTCTTCTTCCCACTAGGCAATACCCACTTTGGCACAAAACCATCATCATCACTGTCAGGAAAATCATCTAGGCTGCTGTCCTCATCACCTGAGGGTATGAAATAGTATTCATCAACCTCCTCTTCTTGATAATGTGATCTGCTTGTTGTAGGTCCTTTCTTTTCTTATTCTTCTCGGAAATAAAGCACTCTTCAACCACAGCCTCTGGTTCACTCTCTTCCTCATCTTCTTCTTCATAAATCTCTTCCACATCAGTTTCACCTTCAAAGTGTAGAGAACAATCTCCTCTCTTCTTCTTATTGTGCCAATCCTCCTCCAAACTGAAATTTTCTCTAGGATCTTCTGCTTCTTGTCTCTGCCTCTGTCTCTTCAAGTCCTTGATGTACTCCAGCTCTGCTGCAACAGACTTGTCATGATCAGCAGGGTTGTACTGCATCTCATACATCCATTCATCATCAGAATCCATTACATCAACAGGGACATCACCATAAGGAAGAACTGATTTTCCCTTGTCCTTATGCAGATTATCCTTCCCAAAATTGCAGCTTTGTTGAGTTCGCATAAAGAGACAATCTGAGACATCCACTGCAACTGGATATACATGTTCCTCCTCACTAACATAGGACACTCCATCTTTGTCCACCCTTAGTATGGTTGGATCTTCTGATGATATGACAGCCTCAACTTCTTCTTCATTCAGTCCATGTGGCACCACTGAATTGTGTCTGATCACTATCAACTCAAGAACCTTCTTATCCTCAAAACGTTCTTTCATCTTAATAACCTTTCCCATGATGGTGACAACCTCCAATCCCTCCAACCCTTTCCCCTTTTCTTTGATGTAGTACATGGTGTCATTAACATTATAACCACCAAATTCTTCAATAAGGGCCAACAGATTCATGTAAGTGCTGTTTGAACTACACAAGGTCCTCTCTAGATTGTCCTCCCCAGGGAAATTAAATCTAATATCCCAGATGTCATCATCCAAACTGCATACAACAAATAATGGTTGACATAAGTAACAAATCAGGTATGGCACAGTAGCATGATAGGGAAAAATACATACAAATTTTTTCTACTATCAATGCATCAGTTCATACCCCTAATTACTTGATAATCCTACTAACTTGGCACAGTAGCAGAGTAGAGAACAATCCTACTTTCTTGCTAATTCTACATCAGTTCACACTACTAAATACTTAATAATCATAATTTCTTAGCAGGTGAGTCAGTGCAGTTCATACTCATAATCCCAATTCAGTGGAATAAGCCAATGCAAACCCTAACGTGCAAGATTCAAACCCTAGACAGAGGAAGATGGTGATGCAAGAGGGTGAGAGAGAAGTGAGGTGAGAGCTTACTCGATGCCGCCAAGGGAGTACCCCCAACGGTAGCTAGTCTTCGCAGGGGATGCCAGAACCTCCCTAGCCAAAGCGGTGGCGGGTCCAGTGGAACGCTCCGGCGACCACGCCACATCTCGGGGCAACGAAGACGGCGGGGATAGTGGGGCACCACCGCCTCCTGCAGGTGAATCGATGCTGCCGCCGCTTGATTGAGCATTGTCGCCGCCGTCTAGGTCGCCGCCAGGGGTAGCCGCCACCATCTTCCTCCGGGAGCGGGAGCGCGCGCGTGGAATGGGGGGGGAACTGAAACCTAACTCGTCGTTTCCCCCTCTTTCAGACAAGCCGTTAACGGCGTGCAACGGCCATGGCCCGGAGTCGTCACCCCCTCGCCACGTCATCGTCCTGGTGGGGCCTCCATGTCAGAAACACTGTCAATCGGCCTAAAATCGAGATTTAGCGCGAATTGCAAAAAATCTGCTGAAAAGTGGTCACATTTTGCGATTTTTTTTAAAGTGGTGGTTAATTGAACTTTCTGGAGATATGTGGTGGTTTTATGCTATTAACTCCAATGGTTTTTCTACTCCACCTGCACCACTGCCAGCGACTAGCGTGATGCAGCAAAGCTGGGCAAGCTCAAGGCATGGTGGATCTTGTTAGCATATAATCCCGTTGAGTCTGAATTTTCCCTTTGTAGTTTTTAGTTAGGAATAAATCTCACCGTGTAACACGTCTCGGACTAGGATTATTTTTTCCTATTAAGATCTAGGTAGAACAGGTCGTTGCATATTGCTTCATGGGATGGCACGAACTCAAAACATGCACCGGCATCGTAGCTACAACGGGTGGGCATGGGATGGCATGTCCGCACAGCTCGGTCTTAGTTATTTGAACATTTGATTTCCTTTATAATCGGATCAGTACTTTGACCGCATAAATAAGAGAAGAAACAGAAAAGGCAGCAAGCCAGTACGCTGCACAAAAACATTGTGTCCACGAGTGTTATCTATTCTCTGAACTTTCTGAATCTCGTCGTCTAGTTCTAGCTTCTGAAACAACAGATCTGGCCGCTGAAGCCGATCATCCTACCCTCAAACAAAATAAAGGAAAAAACTACTAAGAAACTAACCCTATATCTAGTATCAGCACCATCCCTTTGCCTACTCCGACAAGCATCGTGCCGGCGGGAGCGGCTCCGGTCTGGCTCAGAGGCAGCAGTGAGGCACACAGGAGAAGACCAGGCGAGGGACTTTCAGGAGAGACCTGGAAGAGATGGTTTTTGTCGGCAGTAGGTGTAGAGTAAGCTAGGCTAAGACTCGGAAAGGGCTGGAGACGAGGATGTCCCTCGATGGGCCAAGATTTCAACAGATTTTGGTTTTTGCTGACTACATGGACAACTACATTTCCGTTTGCCTCATGTGTTTTTGGTCATGATGAGATGCCTGGTTTGATGGACATGGTCCCTGCAACACGCTGCCTGCATGAATGCATGACTCGAGGGGCTGATGCGCTCCAAAAACCCGGTATATATTTCTCACAATTTATAACATTCTAATAATTTATTTCTAGGATAAAATAATTCGTTGACCGGGTATAATATCACACTTGAAGTTGGAGGCTAGCGAGCAGACACCAATCGATCAACATACGCACCTTTCGTTTGTACACGCATCTCTCTAGTGTGAAACTTTGTGATATCACACTTGAAGTTGTTATGAAAACTTATGTGATGGATGTGTCAAAACTGATTTGGATCGTTTTGTCTTTTAACTTTTGTGCTGATGTTTACGGTGTTATGTGATATATTAAAACCCATGCATGTATACGGGACATCATCATCTATGAATTGTGTTATGCTTTTCTCCAATTTATAGTAGTATTTAAATGCACCATGAAAATAGAAGTTATAGGCAAAAATGTCTAGTGTGAAACTTTGTGATATCACACTTGAAATTGTTATGAAAACTTAGGTGATAGATGTGTCAAAATTGATTGGGATTATTTTGTCTTTTAATTTTTCTATTGTGTTATGTGATATATTAAAGCTTGTGTCGGGATATTTGACATCACCCTCTATGGATTATATCCCATTTTCACACACACAAAAAATGAATTATGTTATGCTTTTCTCTAATTTGTAGTATTTAAAAGAACCGTCAATATAGAAATGGTAGGCAAAAATGCCTATGCTGAAAAAGGTCATAGGAGGCACTAATTTTGTGCAATGTAAAACGTAATGTTTTGGGGGAACTAGCTCAACCATCTATGGGGTGGCCTATCACATATATATAATGGTGTACAATGGTATAATACAAGTTCTATATCAATATGGTATGAATTACACAGTTGAGCTACTATACAAAGTCTAACATGCAACGACATCAAATAGTATCAACCCATACATATCTGCCATGAAGTGCACCGCTCTTCCATGTAGAGACGCGTAAGGAGCCGCGGATGGCTATCCACCGAACAACAAAAAGTGCCGCGTGTAAGCTTTTTCCAACCCAGTTATACCTTGCGTATTTTAAGCGCCTGCTAACTTCAAGCATGGGTTTTAGCCGTGTGGCTCGGCGTTCAAAAACATCATTTAACGCTTAAGACGTTTTAGTGCTAGTCGGCTAAGCCTACCAGCTAGCATTTTGGTCTCCAATTTCTTACCTAAAAATTACAAATATAGTAGTAAAAATCAATGTTAACATGGTAGAGAATAACTAAGCACAAACATTGGTTCCTAGTTAACTAGATTGACATGAAATCAGGTAGCAATTGAAATTAATCGGGATATATATAGAAGCTTTCATCCTTGCAACACTGAATGGCAATACATGCATGTCAACTACAGCAAGAAGGGACTTGAGGTGCATAAAGCATGATAAATCTAAACTGAGTGAGGACATTACAAAACCGTTTTCTACAAAGGTCAGCATTATCAGTTCAGATAAATTACTCATTATAACATTGCAGCATATTGCCATGTCTTACTTTACTTTATATATTTCATGTTTCAACATGAAAGCGAAGACACCAATAAGCATGCATAGATGGATGCACAATGCATGAGAACAAAATAACTGCTATTTCCCTAAGCAACTGAAAGATCTGACAAGAATATAGTACGCTACATGGTACAATTGGACAATATGTGATCCGGCAAAATTTGAGAGAAGAGCATTGTTGTGGTTGGAAGTTTCATATAGATAGGCCCATACATACACAAGGAGATACTAGCTGGCTCTCTACGTGTTAAAGAAGTTTAGCTGGTGGATTATAGTGGATTTTGGTTGCACAAAACATTACCTTCAGAAAAACAAATTCAATTTTAAGAGATGGGGGAAAACCAGAACAAGAACCAAAGCCAGATCCTCCAACTTGTTCATCTTTTCCTTTAGACGGGATGCATACTAGTAGAAAAACCTCTCATCACGCCCCAACTGCAAATACAAATGGAAAGGAGACTACCATCAAGAAAATCCAACAAACAAAATGCTCCGAGCGGGTACACCGGATTGCTTAGTTAGGGTTGTTGCTGTAAATTTCTTAGCCAAATTAAGTGGATGTTGCTTATGCTTGCAATCGTTGTAGTGATTGTTGGATCCGGTTAATAATCAAACATTAGTTGTTTATTGAAAATGATTGTGGTCAGGCTTGTAAAAATGTTAAACTGAGTGCCTTTTGAAATACTCGGAATGGACATGTCAAATTCTACAATTAATTGTAGAACTTCCCTAACTACAATGATGATGCCAAAAAAAGTCCACGAGAATGTTACTATCAATCAAATAAATCAATAACAAATTCAAAAGCACTACATGATAAAAAAGAAGGTGCAATGCTAATTAGAAGTTGTTTAAACAGAGGACCAGTTAAGCTTACACAGGCTTGTGCACACCCTGAACCTACCTAGAAGGCCAAATAATAAGACTCGGAAAGGTGTGGAGACGAGAATGGGCCAAGATTTCAACAGATTCTGGTTTTTGCTGACGACATGGACACCTGCATTTCCTTTTGTCTGATGTGTCTTGATCATGATGATATGCCTGATTTAATGATGGTCCCTGCAACGCGTTGCTCGCATGAATGCACAACTCGAGGGGCTGGTGTCCCGCCCAACATACCCTGTATATATTTCTCTTCATTTTCATCATTCTGAAATTTATTTCTTACATACGTATAATAATTCGTCTACTGGATATAACATAATGACGTGATATTTTGATCATGTAGCATGCTATGAACCAATCGTACCAACTGTTGTTGCTGCTGTGTCCTCACACAAAGGCAGCCTGAAGTTCTGCATGCCACTGAGCCTCACAGGCACATACTACATGATCATCATACCAATATTTCAGGTCCATCTGCTTCAATGTGACCTCAAGCAACCGCCACGCAGGGATAGTAGTGATGCAGAATGTAACTTCACATCCTAACAATCCTTATCCTCCCCTCTAAATCTGTTTCATCCAACAAAAAAAAGGCAACGAAAGGGATGATTAACAGAGAACCTCTGCATCAGTAAAAGAAAAGGATAACCATCCTTTGCTCTGGTAATAATGTACAGACCGAGTCGCATTACCGATACAAATGATTTATACACAACACATTTCACCCCTAACCTCGTCCAAACGACAACCTAACTCACTATCCTACATAGAGGTAACCCAACCACAGTAGCAAGCCGTGCCACTCTTCCTTGCAATTCTACGAAATGGTAAGCGTGTCGATCGCCGTTGACAGGTCTGCTGTAGCGGTCATTTCCCCGCTACGGTTTTCTGTTCGCCGCTCGTCCGTTTCTAGCACCGCATCTGCGTTTACCCTGTCAATGCCGCTCGTGCAAGGAGTTGGCAGCGCATCGCATTCTTTGAGACGGAAGCAACTGACAAGGTGGTCATTGGTCAGCCCTGCGGCCTGCATGAAGGAATATATGACCGTTGGACCCACGCCTCGGAACCCCCTTCGGACCATGTCTTTGCTGATCGTATCTGCCTTGGGGCTCTTGACAGGGACTTGCCTTGGGTATCGAAATTTGCTTGCGATTGGTTTGTGGTTCAGAAAACCCCAGCAGTACTTATCGAAGGATCCAAATTCATCTGTTATCTGCATCAGTAGAAGCATTATAATAAGTTCTTTGGGAAAAGGGACATAGCTCACAGGAGTATAAACTAGATTGTGATGAAGGAGCCTTTCCGAACCTTAACTAACTGGCGAGCATTTTCGATGACTGCTCGCAGCTTTTGCTCCGACAACAGAGAGTTGGCAATGCTTCCTGGCGCTACGAACTTCTTCTCGTTTATTTTGGAGACAGCAGCAGGGTCAAAGTCCATGAAAACTTCCCTGGAATATATGGAAGATATGTCAGAGAACAAACTATACATGTATGTTCTCTATTTGTTTTATGACATTCGAGAACCAATACCTAAAATTTTGTCTCCTCTTAAGAATTTCGGACCATGAAAGCTCGGCCAGTGCACCCGACAGTACAAGTAGCTCAAACAGTCTCCTGTGAAACGGTTATGGTTGTTCATTTCCTTCCAAGTTTCCAGAATCCAATAGAAAAGATGAAATAATGTACTAGAAATTCACATTTTTGGTACCTGTCATCATGAACTGGAACCCCCCATTCCTCATCATGGAAAGTGACATAGTAAGGATCTGATGAGGTGTGATGAATGGGCAGTAGAAATTTGACAAGTCAGCTTTCTTCATCACGAATGATTCATAAGAGTAAGAATACTTCATCCGTAAGGCAAATGAAAAGCACTGGGCAACCATACTACCATATCATGTGACAACACAGCATGATGTAAAGCAAGAATTGCAAATGAAGCTATGGTTTTCTTGGGGTATACATGAAGCAAAGCATACTAATATTATATTCTTTCATTTACCTTTTTCCTGTTGGTAAAGTACCCTTTTCACGGGGCATTTTTACAGTTCCAACTGATGAGCAAATGATTATGGCAGGTTTCAGTAGAAGGATGGCTAACATAGTGTAGGTTCAGCAGAAAACTAGAAATGGGTTCTCAGAGTGATGGCTGTACAACACACCATTATCTCTATTAAAAACTTTGGAATGTTCATCCAACTACTCAAAAGTACATTACATAAAAAGCTTTTCGTGTGCAACTGGAAGTGATAATGGTTAGGTGATCATACTTTAATGCTAAAGATCACCCAGTCCCTTCAAGCAAGTAAGAACAAAAAGGAAACACAAAGTAGAACATGCTCACTGTATCCAATACAGGCAGAATGATGGAAGTGTGCAAGCCTATGACTAGTGTAAAAAGCTCTCTGGAAAAAGGAACATTTATACTAATTTAACAAGCTATGATTTAGATACTCAAATTGTCATCATTTTGGTTCAGAAATCATTTTGCACACATTTACAAAAAATCTATGAATAGAAATCCTGACTGAGTGACTAATCATGCTAAAATGTGAAAGATGGCAAAAGCTAACACGTGATTTGACACTGAAAATTTCAGTGTTTCTAGCCAACAATTCTGAACAAGATAAACAGACCATCGGGAAGCAAGAACTCACCGGAGGTCGGAGTCACCCAGGCGCACCTCCTCTTCCCTTGGCCGGCCTCCGGCGTCACCGGAGCGACAACCTCCGCATCGTCGGCATCCTTCACCGCCACCTTACCCGCAGCCTTCCCCCGCTTCGGCGCAGCCGGCCGGGACAGGCTCCTCTCCGCCCTTCCACCGGAAGCCCGGCCGCGGCGGAGCGGCTCCACGGAGGCCTCCGGCGAGCAGGACGCGCTGAGCGACGGGTTCAGGTGAGCCGGCACCGGCGCATCGTGCAGCCTCCTCGGCGGGGTCCGCCTCGGCGACGGCAAGGGGGACGAGCCCTTCCTCGCGCCGCCGTCAGCGCCAGCCGCGGCAGCGGTCAACGGGGATGACCGCTTCCTCGCGCCGCCGTCAGCGCCAGCCACGGCAACGGTCAACGGGGATGACCCCTTCCTCGCACCGCCTTCACCGCCAGCTGTGCCGGCGTCCTTCTTCGGGCCCACCACCTCCGCCTCGTCCTTCTTTGCCGCGGCGGCGACCGGAGGCTTCTCCGGCACGGCCTCCGTCGCCTTCCGCAGCGGCTTGGGGGACGGCTTCCGGGCGGCCGCCGGGGCCTTGTTGCCTCCCGGCACCAGCACCGGCCTCGCGTCCGCCTCCGGCGCCGCGATGTTGAGCGACCGCAGCCTCGGCGCCCCGGCCATGGAAGCCATTCTCCCCGAGCCCAATCTCCCGGCTCCAAAATTCAAACTTGTTTCAGCGAAACCAGGGGAAAACAACACGCAAGCGAGCGCAATTTCCGCCGGCCCCAAAAAGTTTCCTCCTCCCAAGAAATCGAGACAATAACCGCCTAGAAATCCGAATCTTTTCTCCTTATTAATCTGAAAGCAGAGCGAGCTCCGAGCCAAGAACTGTAATCCCTGCCATGGTTTGCCCCCACATTGCGCGGACGGTGCGAGCGCGGGCTCGGCGGCAGCTGGCGCACAGAGGGGAAGGAGGCGGTGATGTCTTCCGGAGGAGGCAATGGGGGGGACCCCGGTGAGGCAATGGCTGGGGGGGCGTGGGGTGGTGGGGTGGGGGCAAGAGGCGCTGGGCTGCGGCTCCTGCTTCTGTTCTGCCGCTGCTGCCTCCGAGGAGTGGAATCCAAGGAGAGAGTAGGGGCGCCCAGGGGTTGGTATGAGAGCGACGGTCGACTTTTGTTTTGCACGATTTGAAACAACATCTCAACACCTACTCCTCGGTTTCATAATTCTTTCTGTGGTTTTATATGTCAAATTAAAAACAATAATTATGATAATAATTATTAAAGCGAGAGGAAATAGAAAATTATACTAACACGTAAGAGCAAGGACAACAGTAGGCCGCTCGTCCAAGCCTACAAGGCTCAAATAGGTACGAAAACGTCTTGTCCCAATCCTCTGTGCTGTGGATTGGGCGCTAATTCATGATGTCCTAATTCTAGTTCTCATTACTAATTGTTGATTTGTAGTTTTATTTCCAGTGTGATTAACTAGTAATGGCGTCTCTGATGCTCAAAAAAGGATTGATAGAATCATAGACGGGATCTTTTCGTAATTTTTTGTACGAGATTGATATTGATTCCATCGTCAATGAATTTGTTTCTACGAATTTACATAAAAAATTAAGGTAAAATATAAACATTGTTATTTTTATATAAATATTGCAATTGTGTGCACTTGAAATCTTTGTTTTCATCATTTTATACATCTATATAAAAAAATATTTTGGGGTCCCAAATTTTAGTTTCGTCAAACCCCTGAAATCTCAAGACCAGCCCTTTCATAAATTATAATGTTTTATTAAGGGCATGATCTACTTTTTACTTTCACATGCTGCATACAGCACATACTCAACTACCTCTTAGCTAAGAGCCCACATTTTCTCTCTTTCATCTTCTCTCTTCCAAGTAAGCAAGAATATAATACTTCCTTCGATCCAAATTAATGGACTCTTATAACATGTAAGTTATACACTAATACAATAATTTACCCACAGATAGAATATAAAATTTATATGGTTGGTAACTAATATGTTACAGGGTGGATAACTTACATACTATGACATACATAAATCACGTGTTAGGGGTGGATAACTATGACTTTTGTTAACCAAAAGTTACCTATCAGTAATATGAGAGTTATCCAGACTTCAGCATATAAGTTACCCACCGCAATAACATGTAAGTTATCCACCACTACAAAAATTTACCTATAAATAGAATATAAAAGTTATTCTAATGGTTTGGTTCCGTCGCCCGTCGCCGCTCTCGCGGCGTACGGATGACTCAGCCCTCGAAAGGCTACCGTGTCAAACATCATGATGAGGGACCAAGCCCAGAGTGTTCCGCCTAATCACCCTGAAATATCCGGCTGCCCCGGATAGTCCAGCCTATGATGACCGAAGTGTCCGGCCGTGTTCGGATCTATCCGAACCGGATGTATCTTGTTTAGAGTCAAATTAGTTTAGATGTCGTTTTGGGCCTATCCAATCGACTAGGTCAAGTCTAGACGTCCCAGCCCTCATATAACGAGCTGGTCGATCTAGGGTTTAAGTTAGCTTTGAGTTTATTCAGAATAATGTAGAACTTGAAGTTCATATTATCACCGTCTCTCTGGGATCAGCGTGTGTGATGGCGTCTTGGACGTCGTCCAGTTATCTATGAATAAAGATAAGAGAGTTCTTGACTTTTCAAGAGTAATCGTGTGTGCGCGAAGGTCCTCGAATTATTGAGGGTTGTCGAGTTTTAACATGTCTATCCCGGCGTGAGGTTCGTTGTTCGTCGTCGAGTTTCTCGCAGGATTGGCGTTCCCCAATCTCCAGGTTACATGTTTCGCTCACGTGATTGGGAGATCTATCATATCCATTGGATCAGTAGGTGACCAAGATGATACAGATTGTTTGGCCCGATCTTTCACAATGCACCTACTGATCCAATGGATCTGATAGATCTCCCAATCACGTGAGAGAAAACGTAACCTGGATATTGGGGAACGACAATCCTGCGAGCAACTCAATGACAAACGATGAACCTCACGTCAGGATTGACACGCCAAAGCTCGACAACCCTCGACAAATTGAGGACCTTCGTTTACACATGATTACTCTTAACAATTCAAGAAATCTCTTGTCTTTATTCATGGATAACTGGATGAACGTCCGTGACGCCATCACACACGCCGATCCTAGAGGGATGGTGATAATATGAACTTCAAGTTCTACATTATTCAGAATAAACTCAAAGCTAACTTAAACCCTAGACCGGCACGCTCCTTATATGAGGGCTGGGGCGGCCAGACTCGACCTAGTCGGTTGGACATGCCCAAACCAACATCTAATTGGACTCTAAACAGGGTACATATGGTTCGAACAGATCCGAACACGGCCGGATACTTCGGTTTACATCGCCTGAATACTCCGGGGCAGCCAGATATTCCGGGTGATTAGTCCGGACACTCCGGGCTTGGTCCCTCATCACATCAACCATAGTTTCTTTAAAGGAACTAAATCTAAGATTCTTTTGCATACGATATAGTAAATCAGGTTTTATATCCCATCCACCCACCACCCTAAGTTGTAGTGAACAACGTAACGCACAACCAGTAATCTAGTGGCTCAGTTTCATCGCTCGTCGGGTGATGAAGTCTCGGCACCCAACACCTAGGCTACCGTGTTCCAAATAAGGGAATCAAAAGTCTACGTTTGCGATCAGACAGCTACTGCGCGCCCGCTGGATCAGAAAAATCAATGGGCGCTCGTTATCTAAATTTCCTGTATTTTTATTACTAGTGGTGCATGGGTCACAGCACTAATAGGTGAAATACCAATGGCTTGTGTGTGTCCCATGTCGTGCCATATCGGTGGCTTAGAGGTAACACACCACCAATGTGGTTTTTGCACGTCACCACTAGCACTTTTTGTACTAGTGATTAGCTGCCCCGACCCAAAACTGGCATGGGAGTGCCTGCATGCAAAGCCACATCGGTTTCCTCGTCCACCCGCTCCACCCTAGCATACATCTCGCCTCCCACCCCCATATCAAGACCACTATTGATGACGCCGCCCTGATTCGTCGTCTAGAGTTCGGCATGGTTTCTCGGAACCAACGCATAGCCACCCCACCACACGCCACTGACGTGTGGTGGTTCTGAAGGAGGTATTGTCCAGGATCCTCTACTTCCACCACACACCGACTATTGGACCTTATGTCATCGTCGGTCCTCCGCTTCTGTCTAGCCATCGGTCAACAATTTATCATTGACTCACTGATGGATGTGAAATACCACCTATTTCAGCCATATAAATTGTGTCATTTATCTCCCATATTATGTTTCTTCCAGCTATAGCTATATATGCCTTGTATGCATGATTTCTATTTCTCATTTACTTTCATATGAGCTTTGCACATTTAGTAGTTTAGGTAGAATTTTATCACTTTTCTTGTCTATGACATGTGTGTAGGTGTTGATTATGATTATGGATAAAAAAGGCAAAAGGAACAAAGAGAGCATAGTATGAAGGAGCTGCAGGGACCAGACTTAGCCATTTGAGGTGTTGGAAAAGTGATTTTTTCCAACTTTTCAAAATAAAGATCCAAGACAACAGGGTTGTAGCCCTCGACGATACGAACTCAACAAGCCCAAGAACACCCAAAACGGAGTTCGTATGAAGAAATGGTGGCCAAAAATACTAAAGGGGACAGACGGTTTGACGAGCAATTATACGGCCGAAGCTATTTTTCTGGTCGTATAGATCCACCCGTATAGTTGCCAAAACATTCGCAAACGACAGGATTTTGCCCCAGAAAAGCTCCAAAACCTTCCCTAAGTCATATGACGGTATTGGGGGAACCCTAGGGCACCCCCAAGGCCTATATAAATGAGGAAGGACCCAATAGAGAGCCACCAAGCCATATCCTCCACCACGGTGGAGCCCTGCCGCCGTGCCACTGCCATAGCCACCTCCAATCAGATCTACACCATCACCATCACACAAGAGGAGAAGGGACTAGGATCTTGAAGGCCTCCACATCGATCTATATCGTCATCTTCATCAACAACGTATCCATCACCGATCCCCTTTGGTTACTTGTTGTAATTCTAGATTGAATCTTGGATTTGCACTTGTCTTCAATTGTATCATCATAGTTCATCCATATTCTATCCATGATGTTGATTGCCTTCATGTGTGAGTAGTTTCCTTTGTTCTTGGGGAGGTGGAGAAACCCTAGTATGAGATTGAATTGAGATAAAGATTATTATGTGATATTGTTCATTATGTGTATGTGTTATATTTCCTTTATCTTGATGTTGGGTGAAGCGCACCACTCAATATTTGCCTCAATGAGGACTAGATGGAGGGAACTATTTGTTGGTAGACGGAGGGATGATAGCACTTACGGTGACTATAAAGCTGTTGTCATTCCTTACGTATCAACTTGGGAATCGAGGAGAACTCACGGAACATTGTCCATGCTATGGGATACATCCTACGGGTAAAGTCCCTTAATAGCGCAGTAATTCGATTGCTGTCTGATGTGGTTATGAGGATGATGTCTGCAGCGGTTGTTGGCTATTCGTCCATATGTGGAGCTCCTCCCACACATATCATAAATGGTTATTCATTATAATAATTTTGATCACTCTTTCTAATTACTAGCGGTGGATCCACTACTCCCTAAGAACTCTTTCCATCATCTTGCAGACTTTCGTAATCATACTTGCATGCTCTTGTTTACTTACAGCTTTAGTTTATTATTGTTCTCTTATTTGAAAACCCAAAAATATCTTTTACACAAAACTCGCATTTTATCTTGTTACTTAGAACATTATTTAGCATTACTATTTCAGTATTTAGTTCAAAAAGTTATTAGACTTCAGACTCCTGCTCCTTGTGGGATTGATATCTTTATTTCAAAACTAGCTACAAACGATATGTGCACTTGCAGTCATCACTCACCAACACAAAGTTGTGACCAACACCACATTTTTGTTTCATTCATATACTATGGATAGAGACGATAATCCACATGTTGATGCAATACAAAACCAACATCGCCGTTGAAGAGGAATAACTGTTGAATATCTTACCTGATCTTCTTCATTATAGAGAGCAGCTAAATGTTGTTCCTCGTGGAGGTTCGAGGGGTGGAAAAGCGAGTAATAAGACTGGCATTAGCTTATAGATGCTTTATTGCTTGATACGGTCTATTTTGTCGACGCGTCAATGCATACACCCAAGGATTTTGATCGTTGCTTTAGGATGAACAATGATTTTTTTTCATGTTGATTGTGTTTGGTGTTAGAAAGTATGATGACTGCTTAATCTGTGCATGATCGCCTTGAGAAGTATTGCATATGGTGCTACTCACGATACACAATATGACTATATACGCATGTTTAAGACCACATGCTTTGATAGCGTGTACAAGTTTTGCTAGCAACCGTGATAGTGTTTGGATGAACTTATCTAAGAGCACCAAATGAAGAAGATATATCTCAGATCCTGGCACAGAACAAAACTAGAGGATTCAGTGGAATGCTTGGATGCATCGATTGCATGCATTGGGGTTGAAAGAATTGTCCATTAGCTTGGCAAGGGTTGTATAGAGATCACACTAGAGAGTGTAATGTGGTACCTAAAGTTGTGGCAGATTATAACCTATGGATTTGACATGCTTTTTTGGCATGGCAGGAACCCACAATGACATCAACATGATAGAGCGCTCTTTGGTGTTTGCAATACTTTCCGGGGACATGCTCTGGGGGAATAACTATAAGATCAAATGTCGTCCATATACCAAAGGGTACTACCTAGCCCATGGCATCTATCCAAAATGATCGACATTCATCAAGACAATCCCTGGCCTTCATAGTGAGAATAAATCTTGGTTCGCCATGTTCTAGGAGAGTTGTAGTAAGGACCTAGAGCGGGTATTTGGCGTGCTCCAAGGGCATTTTTCTATTGTTCGGTACCATGCTTTTATCTGATCGCAATCTCAAGTGTGGGAGGTCATGCATTGTTACGTGATCATGCATAACACAATCATTGAGAGTGAGTGAGCATCAAATGTGGTATGTGACCATCCCTACGATCACCAAGATCCTATTGTCGAAGTTGATCACCAGATGTCGGACGAGTTTGCAGCATTTCTTACCATGCATGCAGGAATCCATGACGAACAGATTCATTCTCAGTTGCAAGCCAATCTAGTTGAGCTTTCGTGGGCGCTTAAAGGAAACGTCGAATGACTCTTGATCTAGTTGAACTCGTGGGTTCTTGATTTGCAATTCATTTGAACTTTTGTATGGATAATTTTAATTTTATGTTTGGATTAGTGTGAAACTATTTACATGTTGTAACCTATGTAATATGGTTTGAACTATTTTAAAAGTATTAGTTAAAACTATGCAATATATTGATATTTGATGAACAAAATGATCCCCAATCTCTGGTGGAGATGATCTTATAGCCCTAAAAGAGATTGTACAACACTCTTTCCTAGCGGAGTGTTAGCACAGTTTGTTCCTTTCCTTTCACCCGTTTTGGAGCTCTAAAAACTACGGAAATCCAATTCGACTCACAGGTGTAAATGAATCCATTGTTATAAAGCACTTTCGAAATGTCAAAACAAATTAGAAAAAATGTACATCTAGACATTATATGTTTGTACACAAATTTTCAGGGAAAGAACATTGTTTGTGTCCCACGTAAAAAAGACAAATTTCGATGCCGCAACATGACTATTCACGGGTTTTTTTGTCTTTTTTACACATGTCACATAAAATATTCACTTTTTTTAAAAAAAAACTTGTGTATTTTCAGATGTACGTGCGAATTTTTTATTCAAATTCTTTTGACATTTTAAATTTGATTTTTTTATTTATTTTTATAATAAATTTATTTACACCCGTTAGCCAAAACACCACCGACTTGACTTCTCACCTACTCCGTAGAAACAAAGGCAGATACACTCTATCATGCCATCTCATGATTGTCTCATCTTCATCGTATCATGCTACTAGCTAGCCCACAAGTTAACGTCTCAAATTCCATTTTCTTCCCCGTGAGTACAAACGTCTCTTGGGAAGCGAGCCCACAATCCTAACAACCGACCTTACTTACACGTACACGAAGACGAAGCAAGCTGGTGAGCGCAGGCCGGTCAGACGGCCGGTTCACCGTGCAGAACCATACAACGTACACGTTACATTCATTACACACCGATGACTGATGAATCTGTGGCCTCTCAAGTCTCTAGGCATACGCAAAAGTCCGCTGGGATTTCTGCAGTCAACTGGGACGTGCTGACACGTGCACTTGCTTAAAAAAACACCTATTTCAGCACTAAGAAAATGGAATGTTTTTCTTGCAAAACAAACCAGTACTCCCTTTAGCAACATAGCTAGTCATGTCAAAGTGTGCACATGTGTCTAATTTAGGTACATTATCATAAACTTTGTCATTATATGATCATGACTTTTGTTATTACTTGGCTTCAGAAGTCATGAATCTTTGTACATGGTCGCTCCTTTTTCAATTAATAAAAGTTGTTTACTTTTTCTAGCTCCTAGGTCACATAAAGGGACCAAATTGGTAGGTTTTACATTTCTGGTTTTTAAATTCTTCTGTTATTTTCGAAACATGATCAAAATATTCTACATGACATTCTTAGCAAGGGGTTAAATTTTGCAAAAATCTTAGTGTATTTCCCATGTGATGACTACTTGTGTATCTTAAAATAATTTTTGAAAAAAATTAGAGCATAGTATCACACACTTGTAGATCAAATTTAACTTATTATCTGTAAAAGTAACATAAAGTCATTTAAATGTGCAAAAGTAGCTAAAATATTCTAAATTTATAAAAGTTGAGAATACTCCATCAAATGTGGTGTACTTTGAGTGAAAATTATAGTGGTATGATTTTGCATCATATATATTTTTTGCACTTGCTTAATAAAAAACTCAATGGAACAAACAAAACGAAAAATGTTTTTTGTGAAAACAAAATTGAAAATCCTTTTGGCACTATTGAAAATTAAAAATTAAAAAGTTTGGTCTTTGGAATCTAAACACATACTCCCTCTGTTGCTAGATATAATGTATATTTGCTTTTATAAAAATCCAGAATATAGAGTGTATTGTGTTGCACCACTCGTCTAGAGACATAATTTTTAGGGATTTGATTAAGTTTCCTTATCTCATGTAAACTCATCTATTTTCTAACGTCAATTAGCCAAAGTTATTCCGTCCCATAACTGGTGTAATCTTTTCTCTTCGTTAATTTTCGTTTCAAAAACTATATACCCTACATCTAGGAACGGACAAAATACTAAAAAACACTCTGCAAACATAATCATGCTATCTATCCGTTGTTAGCAGCGATTAAAATATACATGTGTTAAGTGTTCATGCGGAGTGCCATATTTAAGCCTTGAGTTTTTCTTGATGACGCTAGGCAATATTGCTTGTTTGCCGAGTGCCCGACAAAATGAACTCGGCAAACATGTTGACACTCAGACATGATATGCCTCAATTCTAGTAATAAGCAAGTCATCATCTCCTCTGTTGTCACTAATGAGTGAAAGCTTTTTTAAAGGTCTTAATTTGATATATATCTTAAGTAAATTATGCTTAATATTTTGTTTCGCCTTGTGTCATACGATAGGCTTTTTCCTAGTAGTGTTCCAAATTTTGTGTTTAGTCATTGCTATGCATAAAACCTGGGTTGTCGGAGAAGGCCCTATGCCATCGACCCTTTAGGCCCAAGTATGGTAAACATGATGGTCGATCATGTCTTTGTTGTCGTCGACGTAAGCAATGGGCAGGGAGTAGGTAGTGCGGCGGTGCACTGTCCGATCACTTGATGCTGACAAAAATTACTAGCATCTTATATTATGAGGCAGATGGAGTATGAAATTATTTTGATGGCCCTATACGTGGGAAGGTATTAATAGAAAGAAGAATAAAAATTAGATGGAGCACATATATATTATTGTAAGGAAAGTGGAGTAATGGGTTTATCTCTACATAATTATGATGTTAAGAAAAGCTTAGAAGTTGAACTAGTTGTTATTAATAAAGAAGAAGAAGAAGTTAAGTGGCTTCAGAGATCTAAGGAGAAGGAATTGTTAGAAGGAGAATCCCTAACTGCTATTTTATGGCTAAAACTAATGGTAGGAATAGGAGAAACAATATTATTTAGTTAATGGATGAAAATAGATGTATTCAGGGTGATAGAGAGATTTTGTTATTTGCTACTAATTTTTTTTGAAGTCTCTTTGGAAAGAGTGATGTTATTAATTCTATTAGACTGTAGATTCCATTCCTTGTGTGTTAGATGATTTGGACAGAAATTTACTAGTTAAACCTTTTAGCATCAAGGAAATTAAGTTTACTGTTTCCAGATGGAGCCTAACAAGGCTCCTGGCCTAGATGGGTTGCCAATAGAATCTTACCAAGTGTTCTAGGATCTTGTCGGGACTGATTTGTTAATTCTTTTTAATTATATTTATCATAATAAGTTAGATGTAGTTAGATTGAATTAGGGTATTCTTACTCTTTTACCTAAGATTCAAGGAGTTGATAAGTTACAGGCATTTAGACCTATTTGTCAGATTAATGTCATTTTGAAGATTTTTATTGATGTCCTTCATTATAGAGCTGTTAGAGTAGCGGATAAAGCTATTTCATAATTCCAAATAGCTTTCATTAAGGGCAGATATATTTTAGATGAAGTTGTCATTTTGCATGAGTCACTTAATGAAATCCATAGATCTAAAACGTCATTTGTCATGTTTAAAGTAGATTTTGAGAAAGCCTATGGTAAACTAGATAAGGAGTTATTATTTCAAGTTTTTCTTATGAAAGGTTTTCCATTGCAATTTGTAGAGTGGGTAAAGCAAGTGGTTAGTTGGGACCATATTTCAATACTCTGAGAGGTTTAAAGCAGGGTAATTCGTTGTCACCCATTTTGTCTGACATAGTAGTAGATGTGTTGGCTGTTTTAATTAAGAGATCTCATGAAGCTAATCTTATTAAGGGTGTAGTCCTTGATTTAATTGAAGGGGGTGTTCATGCTGCAATATGCAGATGACACTATCTTTTTTGTTTAGAGATGATGTAGAGGGTGCAAAAAATTGAAGGTTGTGTTGAATATTTTTGAACATTTATCAGGTTTAAAAATTAAATTTGTTACGAGTGAAGTTTGTGGTTTTGGGGATGCTAAAGATAAGATGTAGCAATATACTTCTATTTTTACCTGTGTAGAGGGTAAGATTCCTTTTAAGTATTCAGGGGTACCTATTCATTATACTAGATGGAGAAATAGTGATTGGAAAAGGGCTGAGGACAAGATGGAAAGTAAGTTACAGTGCTAGGAAGGGAAGCCGGTGCCTTATGGTGGTAGGCTGTTACTTTTAAAAGGTTTCCTAAGTAGTATACCTTTGTATCTCTTATCTTTGTTTTTGTTACCCCAAGGGCCCTAGTAAAAGGTTTGCCGTATTTATGAAAATATTACTTTGGAATGAGAAGGAAGAGGTAAGGATGTATCATTTGTTTAATTGGGAGTCTATGTGTTAATCTATTGATCAAGTTCAATGGCGGAGCTAGGGGGACCAGCAAGGGCCCTGCCCCCCTATGGCGTTCACCAACATGAAGATTTTTTAATTAAGGCTAGCTTAGATAGAATTTTTAGAGGAATTAGCTTATTTGGCCCCCCTAATTCAAAATTATCAGGTTTGGCCCCCTCTAAGCTGCAATCTTGCCTCCACCCCTAATCAAGGTGGTTAAGGGTGGTGAAGTTGGAGGTTATGAATATATGTTTGATTAGCAAGTGGATTTGGAAATTAGAAAACTGTGGTTGTGTGTGGCAAAAGTTGGTTAGAGCTAAATACTTAGGCAGGGTTAATCTTTCTCAATGTTTTGGTAAACCTGCTGATTCACATTTTTGGCAAGGGCGATGAAGGCTTCTCCTTTTTTATAGATATTGTAGTAAAGTAATTGGTAATGGGGTGAATACTTCTATTTGGAAAGATATTTGGGTAGGTAAAATTCCCCTCAAGGAAAAATATGCTTAGATTGTATAATCTTACTTTTAGTGTACAGATTTTGGTAGCTAGAGTATTTGAGGAAGGTTGGGCGTGCATTAGATTTAGAATGGTGATGTGGGGAGAGACAAGTAAGAGCATGACTAACAGCACCCTCAAATCAGCAACCCTTAAATCGCGAGTACAAGTGCATGTACTCGCGATTTAGGGTTTCAAACTCGTCAGCAAAGAACAGGGCATGTTAATCCAATCCTTAAATCGCGATTCAAACTGAAATTTAAATTAATGAGGGAAGATCGTGCGCGCATTCATCATCCAGTATATACAAACTGCAAAATTATATCTAAATAAAAAAATAGTATTGGGAGAGCTCGCGGAGGACGCCGCCGCGCCCTGATATGTCCAAAATGCGAGCTCCTAGTCGGCGGCGAGCTCTAAGTCGCCGCCTGCCGTCGTCGGCGAGCTCCTAGTTGTCTTGGCCCCGGCGGAGCGGATGCGGCGCCGCTCCTCATCGTCGCCGCCGGGTGCGCGAGAACGGCCGCTGCCGAGTCCGCAGCTCCCGCTCCTGCTCGCCATCTCTCTCGCGTGCGGAAATGGGAGGAATTGCTCGTCGGAGTACGCGCGGAAATGCAGCGGCGGCTAGGGCTTGCGGCGGAGGGACACGGGTTCTGACCCGTCTCCGCCCGCCCAGCCAGTAGAAATAGGGGCTGCAACGGGCCTTTCACGGGCCCCTGTGAATTTCGTGTTTACGGATCAGACCGTTTACATGCGTTGTTAGTTCGATGACCCGGCCACCAGCCCGTGTAACCGCCGGAATTTTAAGGGCACCGGCATTTTTTGAGAAATATAGATGAGTTTGGCTTATGGAGAAAAATGAATTTTAGGTGCCTTGGAGTTGTTTTTAAACCAAGTTTTCTCTGATATTTCAGCCTTTTCTAGAGCTGCTAGAAAACTAGAGTTTCTCAGCAAGCAGCAAAACACACCCTGCCATGCCATGCCATGCCATCTCATGATCGTCTCGTACGTCTTCATCGTACCCAGTAGGCCAAAAGTTAACGTCTCAGGTTCCATTTTCTCCCGAGCGTACGAGCACCTCCTGGAAAAAGAGGCCCCGATCCTAACAACCCTGGAGACCGATCGACCTTGCCGCACACATATATACACGGAGCAAGCTGATGGTGAGCACAAGTACAAACTGACTGACTGATGAGCCTGTAGCGCCTCCAAGTCATCACCAGCCATATGATATGAAGAAGATCGATGGGATTTTCCACGCACACTCTCGTGCCACGGCTTCCCGTCGCCGTCGGCTGCCCGCCGGTCGCACGTGAGCATGGGAGGTTTTTCCTTCTGATCACGTGTAGCGGTTGCCTGGATGGGAGGCTCATAAACCCAGGGTGGTTACAGAGGTTATGGTGGCAGACAGACAGGGAGAGAGAGATCTGTGTGACCACCACAGCACGGAGATGGGCGGACAACTGAACGTGAGATCTGTGGCGTGTCTCTGTCGCTGGTCACCTGAGATCGAGAGTGTCATCATTTATGCTCTGGTCTGGCCTCTGGAGTCTCCTTGCCTTGCCTAACCAACGGCTCCTCTAGAGCAAAACGGCACTGCTAAAACGCATCCAGCTGCACCCTTGGTTTCTGCAAGTTCAGCACCTGAGCAGAGAAGGTCGGCATTTTATTAGCAGAAATTAAACATCAAGACGATTGAACTGTAAGATTGAACTGTCTTCCTCGCATCCAAGCAATGAAATGCCGGCATAATGCAGATTTGATTCTGGCTAATGTACTGTTATAAGCATATGCGTAGTTGTACACACCATAAAGCAATGGTAGATGCTGATGCAGCGATTTTTTCACACCCTATCCTGATTATGTTTACTAGGAGAAACAGTAATCAATATCTTAGAGGTCGATCCCACAAACAAAGCGTTTTATAAGTTTGGCCTGATTGCCTCACTATCTCGTAGCTTACAGGATGCCGGTAGCATCCTGCATCGAGGCCCGTCCGTGAGAGCAAACAATCTACCTCAGTATATATACTTCTGCCATCCATTTCTTCCTATAGATTATGCCCGCATTTAGTATGATATGAATAAAATCGTACTGAAACTATTGAGACTCCAGTAACTGCCATCATTTGAAAACTTGCTAAAGTTGAGTTTGGCTTGTATGATGCATCCTTCTTATTTGCCTTCCACAGAGAAGTATAGAGAGTGTTTTTAGAAGGTTCGCAAAAATGTCTTCACAATTTTCTATCAGCTAGCTGTGCGCATGTCAGAAATGACAAAGTGATTCTACACTTGAAATTTGTTGATGTATGTTGATATGAGTTCTAAATCTGTTTGCTATACTAGGGTTGCCCTAAGGACATCAAATACGTGGTGATTCGCAATTTGTGAACGAAAAGACTGCAGAGCTTCATATTTGTATGCAGAGAAGGAAAATTTATGTACCTGAAGATTGTTATCATAGGGTGGTCCTCCCATTCTGTCTGCATGTAGGATTTTTTTCTAGATGTTTCATATCTACGTTTTCTAGATGTTATTAATCAGAGCTTCATATCTACGTTTTCTAGATGTTTTCTAGATGTCTACATACAGAATTGCCTTCAAATTTCGAAAGAAAAGGCTTCATGGAGCTCAGGCTCCATTTGAGGTTTCCAGGAGATGGGCGGACAACTGAACGTGATATCTGTGATATGTCTCTATCACTGGTCACCTGAGATCGGGAGTGTTGTTATGCTCTGCTCTGGAGCCTACTTGGCTAACCAACCAGCCAATGATCTGCAAAATGTATACTACCTCCATTCCTAAACATAAAACGTTTTAGCCTAAAATAGCCTACCAAAACATCTTATATTTAGGAACATACAAAAGGTTGTACTTTCAAAGTCTTAGACACCAAAATGACAGCAAAAACTGAAAGCAAAGTTGTCAAGCCCAAAATGGCACTGATGAAGCACATAAAGGTGTATATTTTTCTCTTTCGCTCCAAGACGCATCAGAATGTGCCATCATTTTTCTTACGAGTTCGAAAAATGGGCCTATTGTTGCATATGACCATCCACCATTAGGGTTGTGGCGACTGAAAGATATACACATAAACGAGGCAAAATGAAAGAACAGCATAAACAAAACACATAGTACATCTATTTACATTTTGGGACTACAATCATCAGTGAGCTGACGTATTCTCTGAACTGCAAATAAATCAGACAATACACAGGGTTGAGGAACCGAACACCGCCTCACGAACTGTAGCTCGTTCTCAGAGTTATCACCCATTTTTGTCCTTAAATTAACGGAGCTTCGCAAGGTTTCCATTATGGTTTTGCTTACAAACCTGGTCTTCATTCTTCTTTATGCATCGCAAGAACATCCTACGTACGAAGGTTCTCTAAAAAATGCTGCATGTGGTTCCCTCTTGTAGTATCAATGTTATTCCACAACTTTCCTATCCACTCCCCCGATGTGCTTCACTGACAGCACGTGGGAAAAAAGAGTGAAATGGTCTGATCAGCTTATCCTACACCGACACCTCCAGAGGTTTAACTGGTACAGTGTAGGGAGAATCCCAGTCTGCATCAAAGACATCCTGCAGCTGCGAGACGATGGAGGGGTCGTACGTTCCGAAGCTTACTCCAGCCGTGGTGTAGAAGTAGTCCCAAATAAGGTTGCTCGTCCCGATGTTGGCCCTCGTGTCGCTCACGGCATACTTGCCATGGTTCACCCGGGTGAAGTCAGGGTAAAGATTCCCCGTCGCGGCGCCATGGGCTAACGCAGGTCCGGTAGAGTTGTACCCGGGAACCACGTAGTACCTGATCTCGACCTTGCCGCCGCAGTGGTTGTACTTGGAAGATGCACATAGGATGTTTGAGTATAGGAGGCTCTTCAAATAATTTTCAGTGTTCGGGATGAAGTGTGTCCAGTAGGCAACAAGGAGCCTCACGGTTGCGTTCTTGGAGAATATTACCTACCAATGGTCAATTTGTCCTCAATTAGTACAGGGATTCAGCATTGATGAGTAGAGATAAACTGAATGGTGAAATTTTGAAGAAAAAAGGTCACTAGGCTGCTCAACTAGAGTGGTGTAGTAAGATACAATTCCACAAAGTTCTGGTGTCAGCAATGTTGGTGATGAAGCTATGGCAAATTGCCAACTGGATAGTCCTGATTATGGTGCTCATGTAGTCATCATGGTGCACCACTTGGATTACGACTTAGCTGACAGTTACGTTTAAAAGGCGGTGGCAGCCTTAATGGTTGTAGAGGGCTATAGGATCACCGGGCGAACAGAAATAACAGTTGAGGCCTGCCTGAAACTGAAGGCAAGTTCAGGGAATGGGAGGAGACGGTGTGAGTTGGTAGTGCATACTAGAGCACCAGTGATTCCATGGGTTCAACCTAGGATAAAGTCGACTTTTGTGCAAAACTGTTCATTCTTTAGGAATTTCTAACATTTTCTAAACTATATATTAACTAAAGATCCTAGTTGAGTCACCCATTTTTCATCCATGGAACCATGATAAGCCAATATTTCCTAGACGCACAATACTTTAGAACGTTCATGTTCTACCATTTAGGTTATCTATTATATATTTTGATACTGTAAATAAAATTTCACCTTGCAGCCTAGGCAGGATTATATAGTATGCCAATTCTACTGAAACTAGAACAGGCGCACAATTTCTCATAACCAATTTCCCGCTTCTATCACCGACAACCCGCCTTGCATTCTCCTAGCCAAATGGTACAATTGAGCATGCTATTCCTATGGTAGTATATTACTTGAGAACATCCAAGGAGAAAGTGAGCCCAACTTCCCAAGTGTTTTGCCAGGAATTTAATATTCAAACCCATACCTCAGATATTGCTGATGACAACGATGGCCAGAACACTGTTTGAGGAGCATATTGCGATTGTCCAAGCCAATCCATAGTATTTATCCGCACCATTCCCCCCGAATTGACAGATTTGATGGTGTCGACCCAACCTTGCTCATCTGCCTGGAACTTGTCAAATGACAGCTGCAAAACATTAACAATTTGAATCAACATCACGAGATGTGTTACAACTTACTAGATTGTTTCTTGGAAAAGTGATCCGTGCGTCCATTTCACATTGCACGATATATATTGAGAAGTAGATTGCGCCAATGTGTTATCAAAGAAGGGAGTATAATACAATGCCGTATCAAGTGGACATGAATCGTTATATGCTAAATGAACCACACAGCTCGCAATGCATATTTGACAGGCTTGCCAGCTGTTTAAGTAGACATTCCAGTTTTCGGTCTTAGAACAGGGACTATTATTGGAGCCAGACAGGCAGCCAAAGAAAACAAATTTTGATAATGTTATGTGCATTGGAAATGCAAGTGCATTTGCTACTACAACACTAATTGACTGATACTGTATGTTTTGTGAGCACCTCTGGTACGCAGATTGTAGGGATGGTTCACTGGCGGGTGAGTGTCGCCTGCAGGTTGGTGCCGTGACCGGCGAGTTGATAGGATTATGGGGGTAGATCAGACAAAGTAGAGGGTCGGGATTAACAATTGGAAGACTGGGGGTTTATTACTCTTGACCCAAAACACACGGGATACACATCCTCTGGTAGGAGGACCAACACCAGGAGGCCTGATACAAACCTATTAGGACTAGTAGTAGTATTCAACTAGGACTCTGCTCTGACTCTGACACAAAATAACTCCTATTACCCTATTCAATCTGGCTAGACTGTTGTAGTAACTGACCTCTAATTACCTACTGCCAACTGCTACCATCTGTACTATTGACGCCACAACAGTATGATTAGTACTATAATACTACTTCATTTCACAGCTTGATACAAACAATCAAAATATTTCTTTTTCTTCATGAAGAGGACATGTGACATTACCTCAGGTGGAGCGAACGAAAGATAGCTCAAGTAGTGTTCTTTAGTGGATCTCTTGATCCCAGGGGTTTCGATTAAAACATCAACAAGTTCAGGATTGGCAAGTGATGGATAGCCATCGACATACGGGACATTGACAGAAAGGGGCAACGGTGACCTGATAGCAGATTATGATCAAATTTCCATCATTAAACTCAGGAAAACTGGGTGAAAAATAGAGTATTTATGCCTACTAATATTGTCTTGATAAAACCATGAAACCACAACATGGCTTCAAGTAAATAATAATAATTGTTGCATCTTTTAAACATCAAACAGCAGCATGCACATTATATAAATGGGGAAGATAAAAGGAGAAGTGCTAAATGTTGTCAACAGCTTGACCAAAACGAAGTCGAATTATAGATAATGGGTTGCCATTTAGGTGGTTGTTCCTTAATTACAGAGAAGGCTACAAACCTGCATCTTTCTTTTGGATGTAGGAAATGTGACCAGCATGGCACTTTTCTAGAAGTCTGCCACTGCTTATCCCAGGCAACTTTAGTGTAAGTAGTTGAATTGAGTGTTGAAAGCGTCCAAAGATTTTGAAAATATACTTCAACAGTTTTTGCTATCTGTGGACAACCAGCAAAGTAAATCCCAAGCTCCTTCACCTGCAATAAAGAAACAGAACTAGTATCAAACACTTTCACTTCACAAATTTCTTTATTCGCCACTTTTATTTTTGGAAAGCACAACGTAATTATAATACCGCTCTATATAGGATAATTTAGCTTTCCAATATACCTGGGTAAGGGACTTCCAATCATTGTTTGCCGATCCAATATACAAATCTTTATTGTCAGATATCCAGACTTTTGCATGCAGAACACCAGATCCCCACCAATCCTCAAAAACTAAGGTTGCATTCTGAACATTTGGTCTGCCTGCAGCGAGATCAGCGCTCTCTTGGTCGAAATCAGGAGCGAATCCGGAATGCTGCGCTATCCTGAAAAGATTCTACAGTTGTTAACATGAGCAATAATAAATCATTTCTTGTTGTTCTTTCACTCGTTTTGCTTGATTGCATTCCATGTCATTTGACTGTAAAGTGCCACATGGTCATGTACACTGGCATTTAGTTTTATTTTTATAATGGCCAAAAAATAATGTCAAGCTGCAACAACATTTAAGACACCTGGCCTATGCAACAAAACAATGTTTAAGACAACTTCCTACGACGAAGAAATCATTGTAAAGGTAACATTTAGGACTTGAGATTTTGATATCAATCCTTGCCTGATTTTGACCTTACGATCTGCAGCTTTCTCCAGGGCCTTGTAAACCCGGAGCCCCTCGTCGGCTCCAAATCTTAACATGTCACTGTCGGAGAATCCATAGTCCCCTGATTTTGGGTTCTTGGGCTGTGCTAGTAGCTGCCAGTACTGTGCAAGGATGTCCAGGGTCTCCGTCGCATTCCCTGAGAGCCACTGGAGCACGTCCGCTGCGGATCAGCAGGGAGAACAGAACTCAGCATAATGTATGTATGTACATAAAGGCACAACGGCGAGCAATTTAGCATCACGAATCACAAACAACGACTAAAATCCCACCCATGCCTACACAGTTGAAGCAATCGATATGCATACGACAGGCACGAGCATTAGTCGCGAACCAAAGGCACTATCTGTAACTGTAAATCAACCACACACGCTGAATGGATGCCACATTTTCCTCCCCATCGGCAGACAAACACCTCTATTCTTCAGTTCACACGGTTGCGGACAGGCAGCTGAATAAAGTCAAAAGGTAACGCCGCCTCGCAGAAATCCCCCGGCACTCCACACCGTAGACTACGGCGGCGCATTTCCGGAAATCGTTCCAGCGGGAACCCCCGAGCGACGGACGGCGCGGAGAAATCGAGACCACCCCGCGGCCGTGCGGGTGCAGCACCGATCGACCGCTCTCTCTCCTCCGGAAGAACACTCGGGGGACGCGCCCGTGCGCGAGCACATACACTGGGGGCGGGGAAGGGAGGGGAGTGTGGGTACCTGTGGAGAGGACCCCCGGGACGCGGCGGAGGTGGGGCATGTCGGTGGGGATGGACTGCACCAGCCACGCCTTGCACGAGGCCGGCGTGGCGGCCGCCTGCGGAAGCACGGAGACAGCGAGGATGCGGAGGAGGAGGAGAAGTAGGAGGCGGCGGCGGCGAAGTGGAGGCGCCATGGCTCCTCGTGCGGCAGGCCGGCAGCGGTGTGAAAGTGTGAACTGAGCCGAGGCGTGGTGCAGAGGAGACTGCAGAGTGGAGGGAAATATCGGAGCGGGTTGAAGAAGTCAATCCTGCCAAGGTTTTTTTCATACAGTAGTAGTACTGTACATGTTTGTTTGGTGTATTTTTTCGCAGAGGATTTGAATTTTTCGTTCACATTCACGCGTGTTCACGCCTGTTTGAATCCAAAAATGCTGGATCTCGCTTCTTCCGCCGTAATTTTGTACGTATACTCTTTTTCAAACGCGACATGCTTCGTGCCGCTGAGAATATTCTTCGAGCACATCGGGTATCCATTAGTTGACTGATTATTTTTCTCAGAATAAATCTGACTCTTTTTAGGATACAAAATAATGACTATACCAATAGGACCGTGCCAATCGTTGACCAGAAATGGTCCCAAATTTTTTGTCCGAACATATCAATATAGGAGCTAGTTTCGAAGATCTCGTCGTGACTAGATCAACGGTGAAAACGGATTCTAAATCGGGCTGAACAGTTTGATCTATAAGACATTTTCATTTTCTCGGATTTGAATTTATGTGGCTATAATCAGTTTTCTCATTTAGTGCCGGTTCCCAGGTGCACACAAGGCAGCACTCACTTTTGGTCGTAAGCATGCAGGTCGAAATGTGCGCCGTATTTTGGCTCGCAACATGATACCGTAGCCAATGGCCGACGCAACACGTCCCTCCTATCGCCTGTTCGATCCGTCAGGTTCGAAATTTCAAAAAAGTATAGAAATCACCCTAAAATCCACCCTGATGGACACATTTCACCCTCAACTCAAAGTTGGTAGAATTTTCACCCTAAAATCCACAAAACCATATTAATACCCCGCGATGTTGTTTCTATCACATCAAAGGTGGTTTTGTCCCCCCCCCCCCCCATTTAATGTTGATTAGGCGTTGTAGGCGCTGACTGGTGCTAATTAGGCGTTGATTGGACTTCACCCTTAAATCCGCGTGTGTGAATCGACCAGCTAGTGCTGTCTGAAATAAGTCATTGAACCATAATCACCATAATAGCCCGTGATGCCACGCGGCTCCTCTACCGCCCTCGCTCACTCCGTTGTGCCGCTTCTCCACCATCGTCGCTTACTCTGTTGTGCTCCGCTATGCTAAGCGCCACCTCTAGTACTAGAGCGCTCCGCTGTAACCCTATAGGGGGCTCTCATCCCACCGATCCCCTGCCCAAACTGCGGGAAAAAGGTGAAGCGCGGTGTGTCGTCGACGCTGGAGCACACCGGATGGACCTACTCCAAGTGTTATCGCCATGGGGTAGGTCTCGTAAATTCTCTTTCTCTTTATTTAAGGAATAAATTCAATTTCTCTTGTTGTTTGAGGAATTTCTTCTCTAGTTTGATAGAAACTTTTACTCATTTGTTTGAATTGGACAGTGTGGTCGTGTGTTCTGGCACTGGAGAATGACATCCTACAAGGAGATGTTGTTCTGGATGCTCTTGGATGGGCTGAAGAAAGGAGGGAGGAGTTGGTGTTGAGACAAGCTGAGATGGAAGCAACAGGAGGTGCTAGTGCTAAAGCTAAGAAAGAGAAGTTGATCAACAACATAATTGCATATGTTTGCAAATTGAATGAAGTGGTGATTCTGCTGAACATAGCAGTTGGGGTTCGATGACCCACAAGTATAGGGGGTGTATCACAGTATTTTCGATAAGTAAGAGTGTCGAACCCAACGAGGAGCAGAAGGTGCTGGCTAGTGGTATGGATTAGGAATTCTCTGCAAATACTTTAGCAAAAGGATTTTTAGGGGTTTTCGATAAAGCAAGTAAATGAAGTACGAGCAAATAAAAGACAGTAGGAATAAATGCAGCAAGTGGCTCAATCCTTTATGCAGCAAAGGACAAGCCGGTTGTATTACTTAAGATGACCAAACGTTCTCGAGGACACATGGGAAGACTGTCAAGTGCTTTCGATTCATATAGCTGATTAATCTTCTCTAGCTTGCTAAGTGTTGTGTGGGTGAACCTGTGCTAATGTACCGCCCCATCCAAGACTAATACATACTTGTGATTAAACCCCTTTTGCAAACATCCGTAAGTATAAGAAAGTAATTAAGGTAGAAACCTAACCATAGCTTTAAACTCTAAGACCCTTACGTCCCTTGTGCAATGGTTTCCTAACGGGGGTTCAGGTTTCTGTCACTCCGGCAACCCCTACGATTAGTAGCCAAATACACAATGCATTCCCCTAGGACCATATAGGTGAAGTGTCATGTAGTCGACGTTCACATGACACCACTAGAAGAAGTACACCACAACTTAAATAACAATCTATTGGATATTTCTCAACACAACTCCACTACTAACAACAAGACTTCTCCCATGTCCTCAAGAACAAAACGAACTACTCACAGGACATCATATGGATCATGATCAGAGATGGAATAATGATGTATAACAATCTGAACATAAACAATAATTTAACGGTTCACTCAATGGCATCAACTAAAAAGAGTAATCAACACCGGGAAAGTTTCCCCTATGAACTATGCAAGATTCAACCCAATTGTTACAGCAATATGGAGATGGTGATGAGGGTGATGATGGTGATGATGGTGGTGATGATGATGATGATCCCCATGAAGTCCAGCTTGATGATGGTGTTGATGGTGACGATCTTCCCTCTCCGAGAAGGAATTCCCCCGGTAGAAATCTGTCTGCCGAAGAGATCTTTCTCTCTCGGTGTTTTCTGCCCCGAAGAGGTGGAGGAATCTTTCTGTGGTCGCTCTCCGAGTCTTAGGGTTTCGGGAGGATGATATACGCCAGAGGGGAGAGGCTGGAGTGGGCCAGGGTGGCCACACCACCTCCTGGCGCGGCCTAGGGCTGCCCGCGCCAGGGGGTGGTGTGGGCCCCTGTGGCCCATCTCCACTCTGTCTTCTGGCATCCTTAGTTTTCTGGAAAAATAGGATTTTCCGTATATTTTTCCGGATTTTCTGATCTTCGTGAATTTTGCCTCCAAACAGCAACTTTTCCATCAGAATCCTGACTGCAGCAGTCCATGCTCCAAAAGTCATCAACCATGCAAAAACAGATGAAATAACATAAGTATCACCTCTCAATACGAAATATATCAATGAATAATAGTGAATTAAGACATACAATAGTAATGCAAAATGGACGTATCAACTCTCCCAAGCTTAGACTTTGCTTGTCCTCAAGCGAAACTGAGCTCAATAAACATGGCCTCAGGTTTATGGAGTGAAGAGTCAATAAAATAATATGGACAAGAAGCATCACATTTATCAAATACATAGATCATAATAGAAGACAAATCACTATTATATAACTCAACTTGTAATGAGTAAAGGAAACACACTAAAGATACATAAAGTGAACCATAATTGGTAATGACAAACTTAGCTCTTGGTCGAAGAATAGTTGATAATTTACTGGAGTTCACAAATAGCTGGTTTTTCAATGAAAGCTTTCAAAGTAGTAAACATCAAGATAAGAGCAATGTCAAAACAAGAAACATAAGACATGATTGCATAAATCATCATATGAATGATTGAAACATATCAACTCAAAATACTTGTTGAGATGGAAGGAATAGGTTTACTGACTCAACTAAGAAGTAAAAAGAAAGGCCCTTCACAGAGGGAAGCAGGGATTGCAAGTCTCATAAAGAGCTCCCAAAAATTATGATACTTACTAGCTTTTAGCTCTCATTGCCCCTATCATAGGCATCTTTTGGTGATTAAGGTTAAAGTGACACAACTAAGAGGATATGCTTGACAAGTTATAAATTGGAGTCCCATGCCCCTTACTTATGAGTATCGAACCTCATGCTACTCAACTTCAGTCACGAGCAAGCTCTTGTCATTGTAAATACATGTGTATCATTAAGAACCATCAACGGGGTACCCCTTGCACATGACACAGGAGCTATCCCATAATCAAAATGACAAGGCAAGCAGACAGTGAGCATCTCAGCATCTTTTTTATTTGCTATTCGCATAGGTTTTTATTGAGGATGCTTCATAGAATGCTCAATATAGTTATGCTGCAAGTTTCCACCATGATTAGGCATGGCTTAGGCTAGCGGCCCAGGCGTTTCTCTAACACACATATAAACTTCATGATCTTACAAGTTCCACTTTTATTTCACACCGTCGGGATCCATAAGCAAAAGAACATGATATCAACTAGGTACAAGTACCAATGAAGTGTTGAAAGCGGTCCCCATGATACATGGTTCTGCTAACTTCAACTCATAAAGCGCAAGCATATACGCAACAAAGAAGGACCCAATGGTTCAAGTTTATTAAATGCAAGAAAGTAAAGTGTGCCATCAAGTTTGTGAGAGCTTTAATCACTAATTTTCACATAACAGGTTTAATTTGGGAGGTAGATAAAACAAGAATTTACTTGAAATAGCAATAACGCTAATAGGTAGGTATGGTGGACACAAATGGCGTGGGTTTTTGGTTTAAAGGAGTGGATGCACGAGAAGAATTCCTCTCAGTACAGGTTTTTGGCTAGCAAGGCTGGGTAGCAAGTACAAGAGTTGAAGGAAACAAACAAACATACAAGTGATAAAAACAAACATGCAATCTTCCTTGGAAGCACAAAAGATCTTAACTAGAGAATACTAGACTTATGAGCAAATCAAGAAAGAAAGATGATGAAATTATTTTTCTTTAAAGGTACTTTTATCTTTTCTTTCAATTCTCAAAAATAATGCGCTACTGATCGAGCCAGGTTTGCCAAAACCAACTAAATTAACTCAATGACCCCAAAGTGATACCAATATTAACAACAAGATCAATCATATAACCACGAATTGAAAACTAATATAAGCTATGCAAAAAGAGTGAACGATAGAACTTCTCATTAATATTCCATTACAGCAACTCACACCAAGGGATACATATCTAACGAGAGAGGGGACACTTCCATAATGCAAACCATACTACAAAATAACTCCTCTATCCATGATATGACTCTACTAAAAAGGTAAAAAGATAGAAGATAGTGATGTGATACCGCGGCACTCTCCCAAGCTTGGAACAAACCAAGGGGATGCCAAACCTGATGACGAATTACTCCTTTGGTGGTGGTATCCTCTCGATGAGCTCTCTGATCAGTTTCCCAAAGTCCTCAATCTCGAAGGTGAGAGTACGAATCAACTCCGAGTTGTGCTCAATACGGCTCATAATCATTTCAGTTTGTGGATCCCAGCTCTTGTGATTCTTTTTCCATTCTTCTCTATTGGAGTCTTCTTTTCCTGCATGGTTATGGATAAAGGTATGGAAAGGATTCTTGGTGTGTGGAGGAAGTGACCGTGGAGCCAAACTGTGACAAGGAGCTTTCCCCCCAGTCTGCATCTGTGCCGTCCTTCTAACCCTGGCAGGTTTCGTCACCACTCCAATGCTTGCAATGGTAGTGTCGGTGTGCGGACGTTGTCCTTGTTCCTCTTCACTTTCACTCTTGATCTCCTTCTCCTTCCCGGGGTCTTGGAGGTCTTCCTCCATGGGCTCCTTCCCTTTATCCTTGGAAGACACCATTGTGCTTCTAAATCTTCAAAGAGTATGTCCTGGCAGAAACAGATCGAAACAAAAACAAGACAAAAACACGATATATGAACCTCGGGGGATCCGGGGGGTTATATATTACGAAGTTTCATATCAAAAGGAAGGTACTGGGAGAAAACGAGTTGGAGGCGGAGTCCGAGGTGGCCTCACCACCTGGTGCCGCGGCCAGGGGTGGGCCCGCGCCACAGGGTGGTGTGGGCCACCCTGGCTCCGTTTCCGTCCCTTTTTCGCTTCGTAACTTCCCTTATTGACCGAAAACTGCAAAAATATAGTTGGATAGTATTTTCACGGAACTTTTCTTACCATAACTGTTACCTATTTGAAAACGGACTCTGCAGGTATCTGAATTTGGTATCTAGTAGATTCTTCCGGAGTCACCACTAGAATAACATCAATATCTTCATCTTATACACTTATTACTTGAGTCATAAAACCTTTCTCTTTCTCATTACACCATTATCTCTACTTCCTGGAAAAAAATTCACACAAAACTTCACACAGTTCTCATTAGCAACATTAGTATAAGTGAAGTGATAAAACCTTTTGAGTCCAACTGCAACTGAAAACTATCAAAACATAAGCTACTGTAGCAACTCCTTTTGAAGACCCAAAAATAATTCAAAAAGGAAATCGAATAAAGAAGCAAATGCAAGATTGGCAAAATCGATCAAAACAGACCAGCAGGTAAAGATCAATTTTTTCGAAAATCTTCTGTTGCTCAAATCAAAAAGTGCAAAACTAACGAAAGTTAAATAACAACCTGGGGCAGAAGCACATAAAATTACAGATCAATCCGACATACAGAGATCTCTCACGAATTTTTATGGTGAAGCACAAAATTTTGTTTCGGGACAGCAACTTCCCCAAATATTACTTCTCTCTCATTAGAGGTTGATCTTGACACAAAAACCAAACAAAATGGATAAGGAGCGGTTATTACCTAAATTAATAACTTCCAAGACTCAAAGAAATAAAAACAAACTAAAAAGAAAAAACAAATTGGGTTGTCTCCTAAAAAGCTCTTTCTTTATAGCCATTAAGATGGGCATGATAATTTTGAAGAAGCTCTCATAGGGATATAAATTGAAGTGAAAGAGAGCATTAAGAAGCAAAAACACACACATTTAAGTCTAACCCACTTTCTATGCAAGGGAATTTTGTAAACAAACAAGTTGTTGAAACTAGAGGCAACTTGCGTAAGAAGGCAAAAGATGCGCAACATAAAAACTTTCTGCATAAAACGAGGAAACTTGATATTATTGAGATGCATAAGAACACTTTTTCCTCTCTCATAATAACTTTCAGTATCATGCATAAAGTTAACAATATAACAATCACAAGAACCATCATAGTAATGATCGCTTATTCTAAAAGAAAACACAGGAATACTAGCTCTCATAACACTACTTTGTGAAACAATATTAGAGGTATCCTTATAAAGGATAGTGTGTCCCTCTTCTTCATATTTAGTAACAAAGTCTTTCACATTTACTATTGTTGGTTCATAAACCATTTGTTTATCAGATTCAACAGCTTTACTTATACTTTCATTAACCATACTAGCTATCATAGAATGTTCCTTTACCTTAACTGTGAAAGGCATTTTCTCAATATAAGGATCAGGTAAGACATGATTAGCAGTATAAACTTCAGTATTTCTTGCAGGAACACTCTTAGCAATATCTTTATAAGGTGCATGATACTTATTCCACTTCTTTTTAGGCACTTCAATGTAGGAAGCAAAAGCCTTAAAATAAGAAGCAACAACTTGAGAGTCTAGACCATAAGCATTTTTAATATTTTGAAAGGTCATCAGTTCCCATAAAAAATTCAATGCATTCATAATTATAGTTTATACCTGACTTTCTACCTTTATCATTCTCCCATGCTTCAGTATTATCTTGAATACGGTCCATAAGATCCCATTTAGCTTCTTCTTCCATGCGAGTGAATGATCCAGCACAAGAAGCATCCAATAAATCCTTGTTATATAGAGGGAGCCTTGAATAAAAGTTGTTGATAATAATATTGTTGGGAAGCTCATGAATGGGACATTTGAGCATTAGTAACTTCAATCTTCCCCAAGCTTGAGTTGTACTCTCTCCATCAAGAGGCCAAAAGTTGTATATTTGATTCCGATCTTTATGAATCTCACTAGGAGGATAAAACTTTGAATAAAAAAGAGGCATTATTTCCTCCCATTCCAGAGCTTGAACATTCTTCAGCAGCTTATACCATTCCTCGGCTCTTCCTTTTAGTGATAACGAGAATAACTTCTTCTTAACTTAATCTGTAGTAATACCTGCACACTTGAACAACCCGCATAATTCGTGTATAAAGAGTAAAGCTTAATAGTCTGCTGCCCAGGGGATAGCTGCCCCCATGGTAGATGTCGTCCAGCATGCGCCTTTGAGATACGTGCTAACCAACTTAAGAGAGATAATTGATTAACCTAACTATAATAAAGCTGATAGAGGACAGGAGACAAATGGTAACGAGTATCGTGACAAGACCATTGACAAGTCCTCCCTACCAACACATGATCTCCTCGATATACGTGTATTTTTTTTATTGTTGTTTACCATGGTGAACCACGCTCAGCCTCATGCTATAAATAACAGCACCGCTAGTTAACTGTACTCGTTAGAAAAATAGACTTCATTCAAAAATAGCAAGAGCAAAAGATGAAAATCCCCAAAGAGCAACTATTTGCACCCATGTGAGAACACTCGGGGAAGGTGTTTGATTTTCTCCTTGCTTAAAAAGTTTGGAACATCAAACCATGGGGTCATAGGTTTGGGTGAATCGACTCGTTTATGACCTTCTTTTATGTACCAAGTGGAGAACGGGCTTTGGTTAGCACAGTAGCCATGCATTGCTGATTTACACATGAAATATATACCACTCATAGTCTCGCACATATAACACCAATGTCGTCCAACATCCTCGATTTTTGTGCTTTGGACAGAATACACGCACAAAGAGATAAATGAACTGATCTTCACTTGAAACGGAGATTTGCGCTTTGCGCTTTGCGTAGAATACGGTAGGCTGGTATTATGGAGTATACTTAGGTGCCATATATATAGATGCCAACTTGATCTACAGAAACAGAGCCATACCTAGTTAGGCCTCTGTTAGCTAAGCAATACTAGCAACATGTATATACTACTTGTAAGTAATATCCATAGGGTACATCTGGCAAGTCGCTCAGAGGTATTCCCCCTGTTTTAAAATATAAGACGTTTTAACTTTGTGAAAGGAGTGTATCTAGACCCCTTTTAGTGTGTAGGTTCATGTAGATTTGAAGTAAACCTACACACTAAAATGGGTCTAAAATCACTCCTTTCATAAAGCTAAAATAACTTATGTTTTAAAACGGAGGGAGTACTATAGTTATAATCTGCTGAGCACAGTGTGCACTGTTTTATCAAATCATTCTCTCTTGTAGAGCTGGAATACGAGATAGACATTGAACACGTCTAAAATATGTCCAAGAAATAGTGCTACTAATCATTGATTAGCACTGCGGCCAGCTCACGCACAAGTCTCCATGTACATCCTGCCAACGAACCTAGCCTAAGAGTGCACTACCAATGCTAGGTGATTAATCCATATACTCCCTCCGTCTCAAAATATATATCGCAAAATTATCTAAATTTAGATAGATCTAGACACTATTTAGTACTAGATACATCCAAGATTTTACAAATTTACGACATCTATTTTGAGACGGAGGAAGTATATATTATTTTACAAAGGAACTTGGGGCAGAACGTTGGCAACCGCAGTGAGTCAGAACACGTATGGACAAACCAATCTCTGTAATCATCTCTATTTTCTTGTTGCTGGTGCAAGGACTTGACAGCTCAGCGCATACGTTTGCGACCAATGCATGTGTTGTGTGGTAAGCAGTGTTCCCTGCCACATCGTGTGCAGCAAGCAGCGGTGCCATGCAGATGATTTACCGTGTGCGCAGGTGATACATAGCTGCTACTAGGTACTGCTTCGGTCCAAAAAAATGGCTTCGGTCCAAAAAAATGCACAGATACTAGTCAGCAGCAGCGCGGATGCGTACTGTCTGCTGACACGGTGCTACGACAGTCAATGCACTCTCTAATTGCCGATTACTATGACAACGCTGCTAAACGCCAAATGACAACGAGATGCATGTGCAGATCACAACGTGCATCGTACGGTATTGCCATGGGGGCAGCTATCCCCCTTGGCAGCAAATCCACGCTCAAAGAGTAAATGATTACCGGAATGGACAGTTTCATACCCAACATAATAGTTATCCATAACACGATTAATAATTCTTGTAGGTATTTTAAAAACATCATTCTCAGTAGGTGATGGTTTATCTATTATCTTAGCAGCGGTAGTAGCATTACCAAATAAGAAACTCAGCGAATTATTCATAACGAAAATAAAGCAACTAGCAGAAGTAAACAATACTCACAGTAGAAGTTTCCTTTACCAGTTCCACTCTCCAATAGCACTTCACTCCCCGACAACGGCGCCAGAAAATAGCCTTGATGACCCACAAGTATAGAGGGTGTATCGCAGTATTTTCGATAAGTAAGAGTGTCGAACCCAACGAGGAGCAGAAGGATGCTGGCTAGTGGTATGGATAAGGAATTCTCTGCAAATACTTTAGCAAACATATTTTTAGGGGTTTTCGATAAAGCAAGTAAATGAAGTACGAGTAATTAAAAGACAGTAGGAATAAATGCAGCAAGTGGCCCAATCCTTTATGCAGCAAAAGACAAGCCGGTTGTATTACTTAAGATGACCAAACGTTCTCGAGGACACATGGGAAGACTGTCAAGTGCTTTCGATTCATATAGCTGATTAATCTTCTCTAGCTTGCTAAGTGTTGTGTGGGTGAACCTGTGCTAATGTACCGCCCCATCCAAGACTAATACATACTTGTGATTAAACCCATTGCAAACATCCGTAAGTACAAGAAAGTAATTAAGGTAGAAACCTAACCACAGCTTTAAACTCTAAGACCCTTACGTCCCTTGTGTAATGGTTTTCTAACGGGGGTTCAGGTTTCTGTCACTCCGGCAACCCCTACGATTAGTAGCCAAATACACAATGCATTCCCCTAGGACCATATAGGTGAAGTGTCATGTAGTCGACGTTCACATGACACCACTAGAAGAAGTACACCACAACTTAAATAACAATCTATTAGATATTTCTCAACACAACTCCACTACTAACAACAAGACTTCTCCCATGTCCTCAAGAACAAAACGAACTACTCACAAGACATCATATGGATCATGATCAGAGATGGAATAATGATGTATAATAATCTGAACATAAACAATAATTCAACGGTTCACTCAATAGCATCAACTACAAAGAGTAATCAACACCGGGAAAGTTTCCCCTATGAACTATGCAAGATTCAACCCAATTGTTACAGCAATATGGAGATGGTGATGAGGGTGCTGATGGTGATGATGGTGGTGATGATGATGATGATCCCCATGAAGTCCAGCTTGATGGTGGTGTTGATGGTGACGATCTTCCGTCTCCGAGAAGGAATTCCCCTGGTAGAAATCTGTCTGCCGGAGAGATCTTTCTCTCTCGGTGTTTTCCGCCCTGAAGAGGTGGCGGAATCTTTCTGTGGTCGCTCCCCGAGTCTTAGGGTTTCGGGAGGATGATATACGCCAGAGGGGAGAGGCTGGAGTGGGCCAGGGTGGCCACACCACCTCCTGGCGCGGCCTAGGGCTGCCCACGCCAGGGGGTGGTGTGGGCCCGCAATGGCCCATCTCCACTCTGTCTTCTGGCATCCTTAGTTTTCCGGAAAAATAGGATTTTCCGTATATTTTTCCGGATTTTCTGATCTTCGCGAATTTTGCCTCCAAACAGCACCTTTTCCATCAGAATCCTGACTGCAGTGGTCCATGCTCCAAAAGTCATCAACCATGCAAAAACAGATGAAATAACATAAGTATCACCTCTCAATACGAAATATATCGATGAATAATAGTGAATTAAGACATAGAATAGTGATGCAAAATGGACGTATCAGGGTTCTCTGTCTTCTATGTGTGCGATGTGTTGTGCTCATCCTAAAGAACTGATGTAGCAGTGGTTATTTGGGGTAATGTGCAAAGCAATGTGGTAGTAGCAAGTCGAACAATGTATCTAGATAACGATGTATTTTCGGTGCCTTTTGTGTACTGTTGAATCCATCAAGGAATGTGTTTTTTGTGCCCTTTTTTTGTCAGTTTTAATCTTTGCACTATACCTAGCATTGGTAGCTCTATTTAAGTAGGCAATGTGCAAACATTGAAAGCTAGCAACATATAATTGACAGTGCACTTGCTTTGGTAACACAATAGCTACATAACAATAACACCACTTGCTCTGCTTGTATCTGGCATTTGTTCGCTTGACTACAAAAGAGAATATCAATACAAAATAGGATTTCACCACGACACTGTCAGGATATCACGCAAAATAGCACTTGCTCTACTAAAACAATAACTAAACAACATGCCCTTCTCTGCTCTTCTTAGCCAGGTTGAACACATAGTGATCTGGTAACTTGGAAGTTTGTTTTGGAGCTGGCTTCCTATAGCTTTCTGATGCAGTTGTCCTAGAGCTTTGTGATGCAAGTTTCCTGTCTTGCCTCTTTGCTGATGCATCTGTCCTAGAGTTTTCTTTAGCCTCAACTGTCTTTGATGTAGTTTGTGATCCAGGCTCTCTAATCTTGATTCTTGTAGGTTTTCTAGGTAGATTACATTGGAGTCAGCAAACTTCCCTTTTCTCTGTCTTGCTTCTTCCTCCACCTTTTAACAACAATATTACACAAGTTAACTTACTAACAAACCAAGCATAAGAACTGACAATGTAACAAACTAAGTTAAGTACAAAATTACCTTGGATCTCTTAGAGTTTGCTAACTCCAATGTAATCCACTATAATTTCATTTTCTTGTTTCTTTCTTTTACAACATGTGCTTGACCATGATGTCTAGTGGCAGGCTTGTTTTCTATGCAACTTTTCATGTTATGTCCGGTCCCATTGCATGAACTGCATGTTATTTTGCTACCTAGCTTACTCAGTTTTAGTCCTTTAGGTGCTTCTCCCACTTCTCTTCTCCTTGTGTCTTGTGCCTTCTTGGCAGCTTGATGTAACCAGGTGCTTGTGGCCTTGGATGATCAACAATAGTCCAATTGGATTGTCCTTCCAATGGCTCCAAATAGTGATAATATATCTTCTTGTACACCTTAATGGAGTTATAGTCAGCAATGTAGTCATCCAACTTCTTTGAGGATTTACCAGGAACCTTCCTCTTCAGCAGCTCTTGCCAGGAACATCTCATCAACAACTTCAGTTGGGAGGATCTGTACATCAATCAGTGACATAGTGGTTATGCATGAATCTGTGTGCTTAAGATATCGTTCACCAATAGGAACTTCAAGAAAACAATCATAAACATAACCATGTTTGCTTGCCTCTGTCCACATTTGACATGGGTATACCCTGCGGGTACCCATGATTAGCATAAGTGGTCCGGCCCAAGAGAAGCCCACGGTCTAAACGGAGCCCATGAAGATTCGGGTGGCCCAAGCTCGTGTTAGCGCGACTCCTTGGAGGACACGACAAAGAATAGTTAAGAAATTTAAAGGGTAAAAACCCTAATATGTAACCGACTCGCTTTGCTATCCTGAGACCTGGCCTCCCCATATAAAGGCCAAGAGGGAGTAGCGAGGGGGTCATTGCCAAACCCTAGTTCATACACCGCCAGATTGCATCTGCGCACCCTGTAACCTTCGGTTCCCTCGATAATCAAGAACAGACAAGCAGGGGTAAGGTTTCTCTCCTAGGGCTCGAACCTAGGTAAACTTTCTGTCCTCGATTTGCTTTCCTGTTAGCTGAACGAAGCTTCCAGCACTCCCCTCTTCCTCAAATCTAAGTCCATCAACCATGGGTATTGATGCGTTAACCCCATGTCACCATCACCACCACTCTATCTTCATCACCACTGTCTTGCTTGCCTATGTTCCCATTACCACCACTCTTCTCTGAAGCTTCTTCAAACTCTTCAACAAAAATGCTTGCTAATCCATCAGTGGTCATAGTGTCCATATCCTGAACTGATGCTTTTTCATGGCATCAAAAAGTACAACTTGTAACTGTGATTTCCATACACATGCCCCCTCTTAGACTAATGCAAGTCCATGGTATAATCATGAATTTCTTTGAAACAAAGATCTTCCCTTTGTAAGTCCCCTTTTAATCCTTGGCTGTTATTTTAAGCGTACGCTTAATCTCGCTTAAGTGCGCTTTAGCACTAAGCGGAGGGAAAACGCTCAGGCCGCTTAAGCGTTTAATTGCGCTTCAGGCGTGCGCTTAACGCTTAAGTCTTCGTTGTGGGAAAAAAGCTGCTGGAAAATGCTCGCTCAGCGCTCAACGCTTTTTTGAACCTTACAAATGACGATAAGTTTAGAAAGGAGAAGGGGCACACTGACGGAACTAACCTAGACTCATGGCGGGTCAGTGCAGATTCGGGAGTAGTCGAGACGACGGAGGTAGGGGTGGAGATGGCAGCCACCGATGGAGACGACAAAGGACTCTTGCCTTGCCGCTAGAGGGCTCGAGGTGGAAGACAAAACAAGAGAGGAGCTGGGAAAAGGAGGCAGCGATAGTCCTAACCTACTAATGGCACCGACCTAGGTCCCACCCCGATCTCACCTGCTCGGACATAAAACGCGGCGCAATGATTGGTCCATGTCAGCGCCAAATAAGACGCCACATAGATTGGTCGACGAAGAAAACCACGTTCGATGTGACAAAAACCTTCTCAATGGGTTTTTAATCTGGTATTACGGATTTGAGGGTGGAATTTCTACCAAAACCGATTTGAGGGTGAAATGTGTGTATCCAGGTGGATTTTAGGGTGATTTCTATACTTTTTTCAAATGGTAATGACAAGCACCTGTAGGCCTGGCCTGCCCCGCCCTCGGCCCGGACAGGAGCAGCGCACCTAGCGGTTCTCAACACAGCCCATCAGCACACTACCACCGAATCCGATCCGGCTCACGCCCGTTTCCGGAAACGCGGCCCACCTCAGCACAAATACGGCCTTTGCGGGGTGTATATATGCAAAACAGCCACGCCTCAATCATCGCCATCCCCACCCGACCCCGAGGACCTCCACCCCAAGGACCTAAACCTCCGGCGAGCAGAGGATCGTCTCGAGTAAAACCCTAGCAGATCGAGGCCGGAGAGGAGGGCGCCGAGATGCAGATCTTCGTCAAGACGCTCACCGGCAAGACCATCACGCTCGAGGTCGAGAGCAGCGACACCATCGACAACGTCAAGGCCAAGATCCAGGTCCACTCCCCTCCTCCCTTTCCCGCTAACCTCGCCCTCGATCCGTGCCGCCGCCTAGGTCCAGGTCGCGCTTTCGTAGATGATCCGCGCGGCTGCTAGATTCGTGAGTCGGTTAGCGTCTGGGTTCGGGTGATTCCGCCAATATGTGGGGTTCGGGAGAGACCTTGGTCTGGATTGGGGCCGGGCCTCCCTTCGATTGAGGTCCGGCACTGTGCTGTGGAGATCGTGTTTTGTTCTATAGTCTTGCGGTGTAGTGCTGCAACGATCCAAGGATTTTGTAGAATTGGGGGAATAATATGACTGCCTTGGTTGTGCCTGTTAATATTGTTCGCCTGAATGCGGCAGTGAAGGTTTACTTTGCTTCTATTAGAGGGAAGCATGGACTTAGATGTATTGATATTATTACCCATGTTATGTGGCTTTTGTGCCGCTAAGTTAGTTTTGGTATTCCATATAGTATATACTCCCTCCGTTCACCAATGTAAGACCTTCCAGATATTTCAAAGTAGACTAGATTTAGACTAAAATGGACGAACCCAAATAATAAAACATGTCTAGATACATTCATTTCCAAAATAAAAACTAGAAGGTCTTACATCAGTGAACAGAGGGAGTATTATTGATCAATAAAGCTTGAACCAAGGAACAGAGAATACACTGGTTGACAGAACCATGGTTAGGTGGCGTCTTCAAAATGTCCTTTTGCCTCGATTGCTCATCCAAACCAGTCAGTTCACATTTGAAATCACCATACGAAGGGATGTGCAGAATTTATTCACAATTCAGTTTGCATACATGAAGTGGAATTAAAGCAGCAGTTAGTTAATTCATTAATGTTTCTTGATATGCCGTACTAATTACCTTGCATGTTTTGGGGGCAAATGACTGCTTTCCATATATAGCTTCAGATGCAGTTGTGCCTTTTGTACTGGTATTGTTGCCAGTTTTAAGGGCTTATATATTTTGTAATTTAGATCTAGAACTTCTCCACAATTGAATCACACTGTATTCTCCTTTTGGGATTGTGATCTTCTGATATTAAATGATGAACTGCTTTTATGCTCCTGGTCGTGCTTGTAGAGTAGAGACCCATTGTCTGGAGCTTTATCATTTGAACACAAGTGAGTAACTGACAGTCTGACATGCTGGTTTATTTGCTTCAGGACAAGGAGGGCATTCCCCCAGATCAGCAAAGGCTAATTTTTGCTGGAAAGCAGTTGGAAGATGGGCGGACATTGGCTGATTACAACATCCAGAAAGAGTCAACACTCCATTTGGTGCTGAGGCTGAGGGGTGGAACTATGATCAAGGTGAAGACACTTACCGGCAAGGAGATCGAGATTGACATTGAGCCCACTGACACAATTGATAGAATCAAGGAACGTGTCGAGGAGAAAGAGGGCATTCCACCTGTTCAACAGAGGTACTCCCTGTTACCCCTGAAAATGAAATGAATCTGATAGTTCATGTTTAAAGCTTGTCTAAGATTCAGATTTCTGTCTGTGATAGCCTTTTACTGATATCAAGAAATCTGTCCTATGAGCAGGCTCATTTATGCTGGGAAGCAGCTCGCTGATGACAAAACTGCCAAGGACTACAACATTGAAGGTGGCTCAGTGCTCCATCTTGTGCTTGCTCTGAGGGGTGGTCTGTAGACGCAGCTCCAGTGTGTGCCGTATATTCATTTCGATCAGAAGTTGCCGCAGACATAGACCTTGTGTATTTCCCGGTTGATTGAAGTTGCCATGTGATTTAACACATTATGAAATCAGCTGTCATCTGTATCGGAAGGAAATGTTTGAACTTATATGTTTGCCAGTTGTCATCTGATTTCTTGTTGTCCTTCTATGATTGTTTCTACGGTAATATGTTGCTTTTTTGTCATTTTCCCCTGATGCTTTCTTCTGGATGAGGTTTCTTTGGGATAGATTCAGCACTGACAATCATTGCTTGTAGCAAACTCCATTTGATCTCAAAAGGCATATCCATTCAGAACATCATCTCAAGTAAAAACAGTCATATTTTGAACTAGAAAGGGCATGTTGGATAGCAGTGACAAATACTTGTTTCGTAGGTATCCCCTTTGAGACATTGATAAGCACTTGTTGATTCAAGTACCATGTGATTTAATACATTGTGAAATCAGCTGTCATCTGTACTGGAATGGAATGTTTGAGCTTATGGTTACCAGTTGTCTTCTCATTTTATGGTTACTAGTCGTCCTCTAATTTCTTGTTGTCATACTCTGCTTTGACCTTTTCTATACTGCCCAAATACTCATTGCTACATGTTTGCCATTGGCCACGGTACCGGCCTTGTGGCTAAGAATATCTTTGGGCCAGATTTAACACTGAACTTGTACTCTACATTTTCAGCTAATGTGCAAAGTAATCGTTGCTTGTTGCAAACTCCATTTGATCACTGAAGGCATACAATTCAATTGGACGTCTACGGATTTGCTTTGTTAAAATCAATCATCTCATAAGTTGTTTTATTCTGCTGAAAAGAAAGCATTTCTTTGTGAAACACAGAGACGTGTTGGATAGCTACAACAAATACAAATACTCTCATAGCTATCCTGTGCAAAGCATCACCATCACATAGGAAGCCTTTCTGTTCATTATGGTGTGAATCTAATTCTGTAGTGATAACAGTTAAGAATTTACGCATTTTTGTGCTATATCTCCAATTGGCAGTATACAAAGCAAGGAGACATTTAGAACTACACCTTTGAACAGTTCACTAGTCACTACAAATTGTGATTTTTGAATCTGATTCCTTATTACACTGTGCAAGTGGTTCTTGCATCTCCTAGAAAGAGAGTGGTGAAAAATATGCCCCAAACAAACATGGCATCTGGTCCCTACTATCTAGGGTTCAGAGACTTCAGACTTCTTTGGTGAACATTCTTTACAATGACAGGAACAACCATTGCTGGCATTTTGTTCAATGACCCTGATGGCCGAAGATTCTTGTGCAACGCTCCTGAAGATATCATTTAAATTGATGCACACAGCAAATAGATCTGATGTCTTCTCTTTGTAAAGATAAAGATGTGTCCATCTCATCTCTATAGTGCACTTCTGATGCGTCACTTGAAGTATCTTCTTAAATAAACCCAGAATGTTTCTGTTCGATAGAATAATAAACTTTGGATGTTGCTGTCTGAGACAAAAGTTTCTTTCTAACTAATGTCATACAACCAGCATAGAAGGTTCAAATATTCCTTTTGTTTTGCCTTTCTTATATTCCTTCCAACAGATCTTGGATTTTCTGTTAGGAAATTGCCCTTTCTTTGGTCAGTTCATTCTTCCTGTATCTGCTTGCTGACTTAAAAGGTAATTTATGTCATTATCTCTGGTTTCTTTTCCTCGCTTCTGTTTTTCACTATTTAACTGCAATGTTTATGAGGTGTAGGCATGCCATGTCATTACATATAGGCTTATTCCCACAATCAAATCTGCATATATGCCGTAGTTAAGAGAGAATGAAAATGCTTGTCAATTTCCTGCCTTCAGCTAATGTGTTATGCACTTATGCAAAACAAAGTGAGTGAACTATTTCAGAATGTGCATGACATAATTGTTCTGTAGGTTGCTGCATCTCCTCTTGTTTTTGCCCTGTTTTATAATGCTAATTCAGTTTCTCTATGGATGCCAAGAACATGATACTTTCACGGATACGGGTCCAGTTCCGGTGTTTCAAACAGGGCCTTGATCTTCTCTTTACCCTGGGATTTTGTATACGCCGACAGTTAATTGCCCGCGGCGCAGAAGAAAGTGAGCAGTGGGTGTGGTGTCCATGTACAGCCCTCCTAGGTATTGTAGTGGACCAAATAATCCTAGCTAATCATATGAACAGGTCATTTCTAACTCTGCTCCTTCACCCTGAATGGCTGCAACTCGCGAAAAATACTTTCACTTTATCAAAGTCACCATTGTTACTTGTATACTCTGTTCGCTTTCCCCTAGGTTCATGGATTGGCCAGGAGCTCGGGACCATGGCGCAATTCCTTAAGCATGTCACTTAAACCCAAGTAATTTTCACTTACTTTTTTCTTGCATAGACAGGTCCATTGCTTGGTCAGAATCCAGGAGCTATAGCCTGGACCATCCTGGTGAGTTCATCTATACCCCCTTTTTTTTGGATTGATACGAGGAGCACGTTGTTTCTTCTCCATCCATGTGGACCATTAATCAGCATGCACCTTGCATCAGATCATCATCATGGCATCATCATCATCTCCGCCATGAACTGAAAGTGAGAGCTTGTCATTGGTGGGGCACAAGAATCTGTGTGTGATCTTGGAATATTTGATTGATCTTGTGCAGGATTAAAGAAGAAGATCTTGCAACTGGAATTGTATGTAGGATGAGTGGTTAATTACTAGCTGGGACCGGCCTATTGATCAATAAATTTGAATTAATCCATAATCACTTCCTTTTTAGTGATTTGGTTAGTCAAAGCTTACAACTAGCTTGATGTATATATTAGTACATTAGCTGGGTGGATTTTGTGTGTTTGACAGCGTAGGCCATGTGCTGTGGACATATATGCTTGCCTTCTCATGATTTACTTAATGACAGTTCTCTGTTGTTAAGCTATGAGTACTTTATCATTTAGTTGAGTGCCATTTTAATGTTCTCAGTTTCCCTTTCCTGTGATCACGAGGAACCCTAAACAGTAGATGTCTTCTGGCTCCATCGCTGCTTTTATTTAGAAGATTAAATACAAAAAATGCCATTCGGACCCTGGGCTTAGGGAGCCTCGAATTTCGGGGAAAAACAAAAATCATATCTTGAATTTCCCAAAGTTCTGCAAATACGAAATTTGCACATGTATGTGATATACATACTATTTTTTTCATTTAATAATTCTTTTATATTGGTACACAAAAGGACAAATATCCAGATCTGAAAATAGCAAATAGAAGATGCAGAATTTTCTATTACAGATCCACAAGTTTGTCTTTATTATGTAGCTCACATGTGAAGTTGATATTTTTTTCAAAATTACGTAAATGGAATTATTTTTCAGTTTTTTCGACCTTTCACATTTTCTAAAATTTTAGACACCCTAGGGCCCAGGGTCGAAGTCGTCTCAACCTATTACATATCCAAAATTTAATGGCTTACTTGTTCTATAATACATATTACAACCCAGTACATTTTTTTTATTTGTCATGGTTTCCTATGTAACTTTAATTGTAATCTCATATGGTTTTTAAGGTCTCAATTGTTAAAGTTAGAGAAATTTGAATATACATTGAGCCATCATCATATATTTATGGCAGGAGGCTGCACAATGGTAGTACATTATATACGTAGCTATTCCTTTTGAAGTGAATATAATGTTTCTCTAAAGATTTACCAATTTTCATTGGATATTTGCACTAACTCGGTAATAAATTGCCATTTAACCCGGACGACAGAAAATCAACAAAATCAGGGACTCTTATAAATTCAGCCAAAAAAAATAGTGGCTCCTCTAATTGACGGATTTAGAGATTTCCATCATAAGGTTGCCGACTGGAGCCACCAGATCCCTAAGAGGCAAGGGATTCCCCCTAAAGTATGTGGGCCCCACAATGGCCCACCGCCTTTCTCCTTTTGTCAAAGACTCCCTTAATCCTAAAAACACCCTACATACACATCTAAGGGTTTTTCGTGTCCACATGGCATGATATTTATACAATACTAAAACCAAAGAGAGAACATTCCAACGAGGGAGGTTGTATTGGAGGGAGAAACCGCCATAGGAATCGTGGCCGTAGGCATCTCCATCGTCGCCATCGACTACTTGCTGAACTCCCTGATGATTGTGCGAGGTGGTAATCCACCCAATAGACCATGGTTTTGTGGTAGTAGTTTCATAATATCTATACACTATATGAGCTCCTATACATGATTAAAATCGATGACTTTTATCTTTGATGACATATCCTTGTTTATGAGTTGAGCTATACTATGCAATTATTTGTTATGTTGGATGTTGAGATATTTATAGACCCGTATTGTTGCTCTCATTCTTGATGTGTATGTGTGTTGCATTTTGACTATATGAATAGATGATAGCGTGCTGAGCATAACAGAAATTCTGTCCAGATTCTAGTAGTCTTTTGGAGGGAAACTTGGGGACCTTGAAGCATTATGCGGATGGTTGGGCATCTATGCCTTAGTTCTCCCTTTCTTGCAAATATATATGGCATTGGGATCAATTGTGAGGGGTGTGTAATCCCTCATGGATGTTGGTGTACCTAATTATGGGTCCACCCTAGAATTAAATGTTTGTTAATTTCTATGAAATTGTTCTTTGGTAATATTTATTGTGCAGATAGAACATATGAGAGAGCGATGCCCGATAGTTTGGGGTCGAGTGGTCTAATTCAGCCCCAGTGATAGAAATCGTGAAGCACACTTTATGCATATTTCTATTTCTCTAACGACACATTAGGGATAAAAACAATAGGTATATTTGTGCCCCCCAATACTCGTAGAGCGATTCCATCATCGTGTCATTATACAAATTTTTTACATACTCCTACGATTAGGGATTATAAGGCCTGAGAGCTTTTCAAAATGTTACGACTTACAAGAACTCTCTCATTTATTATTATCTCTCCTCCAATGCATGTCATCTTTTCTATCTCTCTATTCTTTCATACATGTGCAACTATTGTTGCATGAACAAATTAAGAGGGAAAGTTATTGGCTTTCTTAATCCTAGCAAAGTGGCTCATAGGTCTTATAATCCCTATTAGAGGTAGTACTACTTAATCTTCCATTGAAAGGGCATTTCCCTCAGTAATTTGTTTTAGTGTTCAGTGAAAACATAGTTAATGGACTAACCATGTTCTTAAGTGTTATAGGCATATTCGAACAATTCCACAAGATGGTTATCAACCTCTCAAAAGTGAAGAAGAGAAGACAGTGTTCCGACAATTTATTTAGCCGTAGGGAAAATGTACTAGCATGAGGGGGGGTCCATTTTGGAAGGTATGAGTGGAATCAAATCACGTACACATAAACTATACTTCACACACTAAGCCTCCCTAGTTTTGGTGTGAGAGAAGCCCTCTAAAATCTAGATACTGGAGTTTTGGTTTTACAGCTCCGGAATATCCTACCAACCTTTAGCCTAGAACACCCAAACCTAAGTAGAGATCTATCGCATAAGTTCGTATGTGATGTTGCCCAGAATATCCAGCCACTAGAACTTCCAACAGTGAATTTGCTCCAACAGTCATATTTCTAGGGCACCTATATAAAGCCCTTTCTTTGCTAAGTGGAGGTTGCCTCTCTCCTCCATTTTTTTCCAAAGCTAAAATTGCCTACATCTTTCACCCTAACAAACCAAACTTTTTGATCCTCTAGGGTTTGGCTATGAAGACATAGATTGTCATTCTTTCACCAAAGGAATTTTGATTCCCCTTACCATCCCTTATGGATCTAGTTAATCTTGGATATTTGAACACGCTAGACGAAATAGGTAATTGTGGAGCTCAATCTTGATGGTTTAAAGCTTCGCAGTGTTATTGGGAGACTCCAACCGAATTTCGGAGATTAACCGAAACTTGTTTATGAATGTCAGATTGTGCCGCCTATAAGGGAACCACATAATGGATCAGGACACCTCACATTGTGTGAGGCCATGGGAAGAATAAGGTGAGCTACCGTGGCTACTGGTGGGCATCCTGTCACTACACCTCTCCAACGAAGATGCACCTCCCCCACGGGAGGGAACCCCGGGATACATCATCATCTTAGTGATGTGGCTCATCATCTTAGTGATGTGGCTATCTCTCAACCATTGCATACATGTTCTAGCTTGGTTAATTGCTATATTGTGTATCTTGTATTCTAGTTGTATGCTTGTCATATGTTGATCACATAGTTGCATTATCTAGAGAATATATATTTAGACTTGTCCCTGAATTGATAAAGAAAAGTAAAATTTGGTAGTCGCCTATTCACCCCCTCTAGTCTATCATCTTGATCCTTTCATATATCGTGTCGTAGATGCATACGTCAAGGGGGATTTTTAGACAAATATCGATGCAAAGTGTGGGGATTTATGGATTGTGTCCTTATAGATATTGTCAATGTTAATCATAGTACTTGCATTGTGGATAGATCATTACTTATGGTTGTGATTTATGTTTTATCTACAAATTTTATGAGAGGTAAATCAAGTGAACCCATGAATCCCGAGCCTTTTTCATACTTGCAATACCTAGTTACTTTACTTGTTATTTTATTTGTTTTTTCATCTCTAGAAATACCAAATAATTTTTATATTGTGAAGTGCAATAATGTTATATAAGTGACATATATAGCCCGATTGAATAAAGGTCTTGCCTACAAAAATTCATTTTGGAGCACGGGCAATAGTTAGCCCTTTGCTATTTTTATTTTTTGAAATTTCAAAGTTTCATACAATTACTAAAAAATAGCTTAATGTTTGTAATTTTGTACTCTATCATTGTGCAAATTTTTAAAACGAAATACATTGTATTTTGGGCTCAAAAAAATCTCACGAAAAGACAAAATATCCACTTCAGTGTGTTGTCCACCACTGTTCATCGACGATAAATTCTCGATTTGTCATTTTTGCTAAGCCTAGAATACAATGTGTTTCATACTGAAACTCGTAGAATGCAAGACTACATCCTAATAATTTTGTGTTTTTTTTGAAACTCCTGAATTCAAAATTTCAAAGGTTCAAAATAATCGAGCTACCTAGAGCGCATGCTCCAACTGGCTGCTCTCTCTCACGTATTGCTCCTGTAGTTTAATGATAATATATCTAGCGATAGAAACCACTAAATGACACCATGATAACTGTTCAAGTTTCTACAAAATGCAAAAAGAATTGTGAGTGTTCAAAAGATATGTGTTTATAATCCCTAAAAATTTTAGAACTAAATATGAAAAGCAGGCAGCGAGCAAAATGAAAAATTCAACATGAATATTGTCACCAAAATATAATATAAAAAATGGCACTATTCACATGTCAATTTATATTTTTTGTTTCTTTGTGTCTGTGTTTTGAATTTGGCTCTAAAACTTCTAGGGACTCTGAACATAGTACATACCAAGAGCATTCGTAAAAAATTTGAACTTTTTTAAAACTTAAATTTTTTATTTGAAAATGGTATTATGGTATCATTTAGAGGATGCTATCACTAGATATGTTCTCGCGGTTGAGATACTTAATTCCACATTTATTGGTGCTACAACTATCCATTGCATTTTGGGGTTAACAAATGTGAGTTTGTTGTCGCATGTGCAATGACGATATTATAATTCTTTGTAATTGTTGTCCGCTATTGTTCTAAACACACTGTCTTTTTAAAGAAGAATAGCCCGTCAATTTTAGAAAAAAGCTATTGTGCACACACACACACACCTTCTTAGACATCATGTACATCCAAATATGGGAGTACTAATTAATTTTTCTTCCAAGACGGAGGATAACCATCAGCCTTTGTATTGATTGAGTAATTATTATCATTTAAACAACACCAAGTATTGATACCGAATAAAATCACCTTAGAGAAAAACAAGAAGAAGAACCCAAGAAAATTGTCTTCTCCATCTTCTACCCCAACTTATTTTGGATGACAAATCATCGACACAATAGAAAAGGCGCAAATAAAAGTGCTCTAGTCCAAGAAAAATGTTTCAAGGAGTCATACATGTGTCGATGTTGATGGGTCTAACAAAATATCAAAATTGGGATCATCATCTCCAAAGTGGAATATTACATTGAATAGTGCCATGACACACCAATGTCGATAATGCATGATCTAGCTGGAACCAAGTTCATGAGTTTCCCTAGATAACTTTTTCCCTTGTTATCGAAGCCATCACTGCTAGCAACCTCTCTATTAGTTGTCCAAGGTCCACTTGCTCAACAGAAGTAGGTTGAATACCTTGTCGTCGCCACCCCGGGCCATTGTCGCATGACCTTAAATCCCCATCTCTAGGACAAGGAAGGGTTGAAGGTCGAGGTTTATCAACTAGTGGGTGAATAGGAGATTGTCAAATTTTATTCATACCAATTGCAACTAGGAACTGAAGCAACATGAAGTAAAGTAGATCTAGTATTGTGGTGCAAATAAAGTAAGTGCCAGAAGTTAATATCTAGATGTGAAGACACCAGATGTATCATGAAGTTCAAGTTACTGTAAATGGCTCTACATCTTCGTTGGACAGTCTAGACACACATGCCTTGAAATCCTCACCCTCCCGCTTCTTTTCATTTAGCTCTAGTTTCTCGTAACATGATCAATCACTATCGTGAAACTTGATTCGATCCCTGGATCTTCACAAACATACTCAAGGTGGATTCACATATTGGAAGCTCTCGGATGATGCCTAGATGGCTAGGAGATGCCAAAATGTCCTAGTGTACCAAGTGAAGATCTCTAGGCTAGACGATGCTCTTGATCGGTGCTCAGTTAAGTTCAATATCATTTTCTCTCTCTCTTAGGATGTGCAAGACGAGAGGAGACTTTCTCACACGAAGTGAAAAAACAATATCTTAGAGCAAAACGTAGTAACCCTAGAATGTAGGGGGTCGATCTAGTACCTTAAAAATAAGCACATGGTAGAATAGAGCCATTGATACGAAAGATTCACTTTCCAGTTAGAATGATTCTCCAAACTATTCATACAGAGAACCCACCAACGTTCAAAATCCTAATTCTTATGAATTCATAATAGATACATGTTCCTCTCCAACCAGTAGCACCAAACAAGAGCCTGGTCGCACAAAAAATAATGATATGATCAAAAGTTCCATAAAAGAACCACTTCCTAGTGATGTCAGCTTGAGACATGGGGAATCCAAGATTTCAAAAACATTGCAAATGCATGGCCTTAATCCAATAATAGAGTCCAAATATAGGTGAACCGATTAAGAACCTCGCATAGTGAGTATAGTTCAAGAAACACACACTCAAAGAAACACACAATCCCAAATAGAAAGACCACTAAACTGAAACCCGGTGTTAGAAAACTGAAGAATTGTTACTTGGCCAAATCGATAAAATAAGAGATTGTTGAAAGCACCAACTCGGAAACAAGTCACGCCAACTTCAAATGCACAACAATTATGACATCCTTTAAGGATATGGTTCCCTAACTAAAGGCCATTCTCGTTAGCGCTAGGTTCAACACCCAATCATGCCACTTTGAATCTCTATGAGTCGCGACACTCTAAACATCTAAGCCGCAATCCTTGCAACAAGGCTAAAAATAGTAGCACCCATTCAAAACACTCATACCGACAATCATACATTATGTTTCCTCAGTGATTTTCAATGTGATTCTAACTGAGTGAGTATCTTATTTTCACTAACTTAGATACCTTACCCTTCTTTCTAGTATGCCTTTTCGTATGATTATTCAAATCACTAAACTACCTGAAAGGGAAATGGACGTCGCCTAGAGGGGGGATGAATAGGCGTTTTAAAATTATTATGGTTTAGGCTCTAATAAATGCGGAATAAAACTTAACGTTTAATGTATCAAGCGAAAACCTATATCAACTAGGTTCAACTAAGTGCACCAACAACCTATGCTAATCATAACAACAAGGTGCTAGCAAGATATAATACTTTAAGCACGATGTCTATCACAATGTAAATTGCATAAGTAAAGGGCTCGGTTGAGAGATAACCGATGGACGCGGAGACGATGATTTGTTTCCCGAAGTTCACTTCCAAAGAAGCTACGTCTTTGTTGGAGAGGTGCGGTGGCGCAATGTATTTCGAACACCACAAATGTCTCACCTCGAGGTGTGGTGGCTCGACTCTCACCCAACGCCACACAAGGCCTCACCCCAAGATGCGAAGGCACGCAACTCACCGACGCCACAAAAGGCTCACCCTATTCTCCCATGAGCTCGCCACAAAGGCCTACTCATGTTACACTATGGGACACTTAAGCACGGTCACCGAACCCGTACAAGGCTTGGAGAAAACTCCACAACTCAATTGGAGGGCTCCCAAGAAACACCACGAAGGCTCCACAACGTCACAAAAGGCCAACAAGCTTGAGGAATCTCCACAACTCAATTGGAGGCCTCAAGAACACATCACAACTCCACACAACCGTCTAGGGTTCCAAGAACCCAAGATAAACAAGCCCAAGAGCTTTAACTCGCCGAATCTCTGTGGGGAACTCAAACCTATGCACCAAATGCAAGAGGCGAGTCCTTCTCTCTCAAATTCCACCAAAGCTACAAAAGCTATTGGGGGAATAAGAGAGGAAGAACACAACAAGAGGAGAACACAAAACTCTCCAAGATCTAGATCCCAATGATTCCTTCACAAAGAAGGGATTTGGTTGGTGGGGGTTGTAGATCTGGATCTTGATACATCAATTTTGCATCACTATTCTATATAATAATTTACTGTTATTCATTGATATATTTCATATAAAGAGGTGATACTTATGTTATTTCATCTGTTTTTGCATGGTTGATAAATTTTGGAGCATGGACCGCTGCAGTCAGGATTCTGATGGAAAAGGTGCTGTTTGGAGGCAAAATTCGCGAAGATCAGAAAATCCAGGAAAATACATGGAAAATCCTATTTTTCCATAAGACGAAGAAAGCCAGAAGGGGAAGTGGAGATGGGCCACAGGGGGCCCACACCACCCCCTGGCGCGGGCCACCCCAGGCCACGCCACCAGGTGGTGTGGCCGCCCTGGTCCACTCCAGCCTCTCCCCTCTGGCGTATATTATCCTCTCAAAACCCTAAGACTCGGGGAGAGACCACAGAAAGATCTCGCCGCCTCTGCGGGGCGGAAAACACCAAGAGAGAAAGATCTCTCCAACAGACATAATTTTTTCAGGGGAATTCCTTCCCGGAGAGGGGAGATCGTCGCTCTCAACACCACCATCAAGCTGGACTTCATCGGGATCATCATCATCATCACCACCATCATCTCCACCAGCACCATCATCACCACCTCATACCGCTGTAACAATTGGGTTGAATCTTGCATAGTTCTTAGGGGAAACTTTTTCGATGTTGATTACTCCTTGTAGTTGATGCTATTGAGTGAACTATTAAATTATCGTTTATGTTCAGATTGTTACACATCATTATTTCATCTCTGATCATGATCCATATGATGTCTTGTGAGTAGTTCGTTTTATTCTTGAGGACATGGGAGAAGTCATGTTGTTAGTAGTGGAATTGTGTTGAGAAAGATTCAGTAGTTTGATATTTAAGTTGTGATGTACTTCTTCTAGTGGTGTCATGTGAACGTCGACTACATGACACTTCACCTATATGGGCCAAGGGGAATGCATTGTGTATTTGGATACTAATCGTAGGGGTTGTCGGAGTGATAGAAACCTGAACCCCTGTTAGGAAACCTTTGCACAAGGGACATCAGGGTCTTAGAGTTTAAAGCTGTGGTTAGGTTTCTACTTTAATTACTTTCTTGTACTTGCGGATGCTTGCAAGGGGTATAATCACAAGTATGTATTAGTCCTAGGAAGGTCGGTACATTAGCATAGGCTCACCCATACAACACTTAGCAAACTAAAGAAGATTAATCAACTATATGAAGCGAAAGCACTTGACGATATTCCTATGTGTCCTCCAAAACATTTGGTCATCCTAAGTAATACAACCGGCTTGTCCTTTGCTAAAGAAAGGATTGGGCCACTTGCTGTATTTATTCTTATTGTCTTTTATTTACTCGTACTTTATTTAGCTGCATTATCAAAAACCCCTAAAAATCCGTTTGCTAAGTATTTACAGAGAATTCCTGCTCCTAGCCACTCGCTAGCACCTTATGCTCCTCGTTGGGTTTGACACTTACTTATCGAAAATACTGCGATACACCCCCTATACTTGTGGGTCATCAAGACTATTTTCTGGCGCCATTGCCGGGGAGTGAAGCGCTATTGGAGAGTGGAACTGGTAAAGGAAACTTCTACTGTGAGTATTGTTTACTTTTGTTAGTTACTTTATTTCCAATATGGATAATTCACTGAGTTTCTTATTTCGTAATGCTACTACCGCTGCTAAGGTAGTAGATGAACCACCACCTGCTGAGAATGATACTTTTAAAATACCTACAAGAATTATTGATCGTGTTATGGATAACTATTATGTTGGAGATGGAACTATCCATCCCGGTGATCATTTGCTCTTTATACACGAATTATGCGGGTTGTTCAAGTGTGCAGGTATTACAACAGATCAAGTCAAAAAGAAGTTATTCTCATTATCACTGAAAGGAAGAGCTGAAGAATGGTATAAGCTATAAGCTGCTGAAGAACGGTCAAGCTCTTGAATGGGAGGAAATAGTGCCTCTCTTTTATTCAAAGTTTTATCCTCCTAGTGAGATTCATAAAGATCGGAATCAAATATACAACTTTTGGCCTCTTGATGGAGAGAGTACAGCTCAAGCGTGGGGGAGACTGAAGTTACTAATGCTCAAATGTCCCATTCATGAGCTCCCCAACAATATTATTATCAATAACTTTTCTGCAAGGCTTCCTCTTCATGATAAGGATTTATTGGATGCTTCTTGTGCTGGATCATTCACACGCATGGAAGAAGAAGCTAAATGGGATCTTCTAGACCGTATTCAAGACAATGCTGAAGCATGGGAGAATGACAAAGGAAGAAAGTCAGGTATAAATTATGATTATGAATGCATTGAATCTTTTATGGGAACTGATGGCTTTCAAAATATTAGTATTGCTTATGGTCTTGATTCTCAAGTTATTACAAATTTTTTTAAGGCTTTGCTTCTTATATTGAAATTCCGAAAAAGGGATGGAACAAGTATCATGCACCATATAAAGATATAGTTGATTGTGTTCCTGGTAGTAGTACTGAATTTTGCACTATTGATCACATCCTACCTGAACCTTATATCGAGAAAATACCCTTCCCGAATAAGGTAAAGGAGCATCCTATGATAACTACTGTAATCAATAAAAGTGCAAAGAGAACTGTGAAATCTGATGAACAAGTAAACATTGAACCTGTTGTAGCAATTGTGAATGACCTTGTCACTAAAAGTGGAGGATGGACACATAGTCTTTTGTGAGGATGCTTCTAATATTGTCTCGCATCCTAATAGAACTAAAAAGGCTAGTGTCCCTGTGCTTTATGTTAGAATTGGTGATCATTGCTATTATGGTTTATGTGATATTGGTGCAAGTTCAAGTGTTATCCCTTATGAGATTTACAAAGAAATTATGCATGAAATCAGTCCCTGCGAGCTAGAAGATATTGATTTGGTTGTTCACCTTGCTAACAGAGAGACCATCTCTCTGATCGGTATTGTACGGGATGTAGAAGTTCTTTGTGGTATGATTAAATATCTTGCCGATTTTCTAGTACTTGGTTCAACTGCTAGTAAAACCTATCCCATCATTTTTGGTAGACCTTTCTTGAGTACTTGTGGAGCTATTATAGACTGCAAAAGGGAGAAAATCTTGACTAAATTTGATGGGGAATCTTATGAGTTTAATTTTTCGAATTTTACTAAAGAACCTTGTGAAATTGAAACCCATAATGAGGATTTTAGAGTTGAACAACTTGCTTCTATTTCTCTTGATCCTAACAATGCTTTGCAGCAATTTATGGAAGACCACGAAAGTGAAATCTTCATGGAAGAAAGAAATGATATTGACGAGATTCTCCGTCATCAACCTAAGATGCTTAAGCATAACTTGCCTGTGGAAGATTTGGGTACCACGTTGCCACCTAAAAAGGATCCGGTCTTCGATCTAAAACATTTACCTGACGATCTTAAATATGCTTACATTGATGATAATAAAATATATCCTGCTATTATTAGCTCTAAACTTTCAGGGAAGAAAGAGGAAAGGTTATTGGAGGTATTAAAGAAACACCGAGGAGCTATGGGCTATTCTCTAGATGATTTAAAAGGGATTTCTCCTACTATATGTCAGCATGCTAACAATATAGAACCAGATGCAAAGCCAGTGGTAGATCACCAACGGCGTTTAAATCCTAAGATGAAGGAAGTGGTAAGAAACGAGGTATTGAAACTCCTTGATGCTGGTATTATTTACCCTATTGCTAATAGTGAATGTGTTAGTCCTATTCATTGTGTCCCTAAAAAAGGGGGAATTACCGTTGTTCCTAATGATAATGATGAGCTTATACCCCAAAGAATAGTAGTAGGTTATAGGATGTGCATTGATTTCAGGAAAGTTAACAAAGTTACTAAGAAAGATCATTACCCACTTCCTTTTATTGATCAAATATTAGAAAGGTTGTCTAAAAGACCCATTTTTGTTTTCTTGATGGATACTCTGATTTCTCTCAAATTGTTGTTAAACAACAAGATCAAGAAAAAAACTACTTTTACATGCCCTTATGGAACCTATGCTTATAGACGTATGCCTTTTGGTTTATGTAATGTTCCTGCTACTTTTCAAAGATGCATGTCTACTATCTTTCCTGGTTTTTGTGAGGAAATTGTGGAAGTATTCATGGATGACTTCTCTGTCTATGGAACTTCTTTTTATAATTGTCTGCACAACCTTGATAAAGTTTTGCAGAGATGTGAAGAAACTGATCTTGTTCTTAATTGGGAGGAATGTCACTTCATGGTGAATGAAGGGATTGTCCTTGGACATAAGATTTCTGAAAGAGGCATAGAAGTTGATAGAGCTAAAGTTGAGGCAATTGAGAAAATGCCATGTCCAAGGGATGTCAAAGGTATTCATAGTATCCTTGGTCATGCTGGTTTCTATAGAAGGTTTATTAAAGATTTCTCTAAGATATCAAAACCCCTCACTAATATTCTTCAAAAAGATGTACCCTTTGTCTTTGATGATGATTGTAAGGAAGCTTTTGAAACTCTAAAGAAGGCTTTAACTACTGCTCCTATCGTTCAACCACCTGATTGGAGCTTACCCTTTGAAACAATGTGTGACGCTAGTGATTTTGTTGTAGGTGTTGTCCTTGGGCAATGAATAGATCAAAAGTTAAATGTTATCCACTATGCTAGTAAGACTCTTGACGTTGCTCAAAGAAATTATGCTACTACTGAAAAAGAATTCTTAGCCGTTGTCTTTGCTTGTGATCAGTTTAGACCTTATATTGCTGACTCAAGAGTTACTATTCATACTTATCATGTTGCTATTAAGTACCTTATGACGAAGAAAGATGCTAAGCCTAGGCTTATTAGATGGGTGCTACTCTTACAAGAGTTTGACCTACATATTGTAGACAGGAAAGGTGCTGAAAATCCTGTAGCTGATAATCTATCTCAATTGGAAAACATCTCTTTTGATCCTATGCCTGTTAATGATAGTTTCCCAAATGAGCAGTTGGCTGCAATAGGGGTAAGCTCGCGAGGGAGCCCTTGGTATGCTGATTATGCTAACTTTATTATCTCCAAGTATTTGCCTCCAACTTTTACAGCTCAGCAAAGAAGGAAGTTCTTTTACAATTTGAGACATTACTTTTGGGATGACCCACATTTATATAAAGGGGTGGATGGTATTATGCGAAGATGTGTTCCAGAATATGAACAAAAGGAGATATTGCGGAAATGTCATGGTAGTGCCTATGGAGGACATCATGTGGGAGATAGAATCGCGCAAAAGGTACTACAATCAGGTTTCTACTGGCCTACCCTTTTTAAAGATACAAGAAAATTTGTCTTATCCTGTGATGAGTGTCAGCGTGTTGGTAATATTTCTAGACGCAATTAAATGCCTATGAATTACTCTCTAATTATTGAACCCTTTGACTGTTGGGGATTTGACTTTATGGGTCCTTTTCCTCCCTCAAAAGGTTATACTCATATTCTTGTTGCCGTTGATGATGTCACTAAGTGGGTAGAAGCCATACCTACGAAGAGTGCTGATGGGGAGACCTCTCTAAAAATGCTTAAGGATGTTATCTTTCCTAGGTTTGGAGTACCTAGGTATCTTATGACTGATAGAGGTTCTCATTTCATTCATGGTGGTTTTAGAAAGACCCTTACTAAATATGTTGTTAATCATAGAATCGCTTCAGCTTATCATCCCCCAACTAGTGGACAAGTAGAATTATCAAATAGAGAAATTAAATCCATTTTGCAAAAGACTATTAATAGATCTAGAAAAAATTGGGCTAAAAAGTTGAACGATGCTTTATGGGCTTATAGGACTGCCTATAAAAATCCTATGGGGATGTCTCCTTACAAAATGGTTTATGGGAAAGCTTGTCACCTGCCTTTAGAATTAGAACATAAAGCTTATTGGGTAGTTAAAGAACTTAATAGAGATTGCAAGCTTGCTAGTGAAAAAAGGTTATTTGACTTAAGTTCATTGGATGAATGGAGGAGTGAAGCATATGAGAATGCTAGACTCTTTAAGGAAAAGGTTAAAAGATGGCATGATAGGCGAATTCTTAAGAGAGAATTCCATGTTGGTGAGAAAGTTCTATTGTATAGGTCTTGTCTGAGATTTTTTGCAGGGAAACTACTTTCAAAATGGGAAGGACCTTTTGTTATTGAAGAAGTGTATCGTTCAGGAGCAATAAAAATTTCTTCGTTAAAAGATAACACTACACAAGTGGTGAATGGTCAGCGACTCAAGCACTATATTGCTAGAGATTCTTACAATGAAGATGTTGATGCTATTCAAGTGGTAACTCCGGAAAAATTTATCAAAGACCAAATTCTGAGACTCGCAGAGTCCGTTTTCGAATAGGTAACAGTTCTGGTAAGAAAAATTCCGCAAAAATTCTATCCAGTTATATTTTTGGAGTTTTTATCCAACAAGGAAAGCTATGAAGTGAAAGAGGGACAGAAACGGAGCCAGGTTGGCTCACACCACCCCCTGGCGCGGCCCCCTGGTCGCGCCAGCAGGTGGTGTGGCCACCCCGGCCTCCGTCTTCGACCCATTTTCTCCTAGTACCTTCCTTTTGTTGTAAAACTTCATAATATATAATCCCCCGGATTTCCCGAGGTTCGTATATCATGTTCTCGTCGTGTTTTCGTTTCAATCTATTTCTGACAGGTAGAATCCCAGATTTGGAGCCACAATGTCTTCCTCTAGATCAACCAAGGAAGATTCCTTAGTGGATATCATCAACTCATACATCCGAGAGTTGAAGATTCATCCCAAGGAGTTGTTGCTTGAAGATGGGGAGATACGGATAAAAGAGGTTAAGGGCCCTAAATGTGAAGGAAGTCTGGAGGACAGGATGGAAGCGCTGGAGCAAGAAGTCTTTAGGTATAGGAAGATGGCAGAGCGCGAAGTTGACATAATCCATAAGATTTGTTCTGAACTCATCGCCAAGCACCAGAAGGAGACCGCTGAGCTCAAGGATGAAATTCTCTCACTCCACCAAACAACCAACCAACTACAAGCGTAGATTTACGACGTGTATAATCAAAACTGTGAGTACAAGGTTAGGTTTAAACGCATAAGTGCTCCTGCAAGTTTCAGGATGTTGGAGACCACGATGTCTTTTGTTGATGGGGAGCCCTTACCTTGGAAGTCGAACGATGACGAGAGAATACCACCACCACCGAAGGAGTAATTCGTCATCAGGTTTTGGCATCCCCTTGGTTTGTTCCAAGCTTGGGGGAGTGCCGTGGTATCACATCACTATCTTCTATCTTTTTGCCTTTTTAGTAGAGTCATATCATGAATAGAGAAGTTATCATGTAGGATGGTTTGCATTATGGAAGTGTCCCCCCTCTCGTTAGATATCTATGTATCCCTTGATGTGAGTTGCCGTTATGGAATATTAATGAGAAGTTCTATCATTTACTCTCTTGCATATCTTATTTTAGTTTTCAATTCATGGTTATATGATTGATCTTGTCATTAGTATTGGTATCACTTTGGGATCATGGAGTTAATTTAGTTGGTTTTGGCAAACCTGGCTCGGTCAGTAGCAACACTATTTTGAGAATTGAATGAAAAAGATAAAAGTACTCTTAAAGAAATATAATTTCATCATCTTTCTTTCTTGATTTTCTCATAAGTTTAGTATTCTCTAGTTAAGATCTTCTGTGCTTCCAAGGAAGATTGCATGTTTGTTTTTATCTCTTGTACTTCCTAAGGGCCAAGTTTCTAATACCAAGACACTCCATAACTCTCTCTCATTAATCTATGCATGCACCAATAGTGTTACATGCATGAGAGAAGTGAGAGAAAAAAGAGAACATGCATTGGATGAGAGAGACTAATAAATGTGATAACCCTTATAATTTCAAACAATATAAAAAAGCTCTCGGGACCTATAATCCCAAACAGAGGTAGTATGTTTGTTTGTTTCGCTCAACTCTTATGCTTGCTACCCAGCCTTGCTAGCCAAAAACCTGTACTGAGAGGGAATGCTTCTCGTGCATCCAATCCTTAAACCAAAACCTATGCCATTTGTGTCCACCATACCTACCTATTAGCATTATTGCTATTCCAAGTAAATTCATGTTTTTATCTATCTTCCAAATTAAACTTGTTATGTGAAGATTAGTGACTAAAGCTCTCACGAACTTGATGACACACTTTACTTTCTTGCACTTAATAAACCTGAACCATTGTGCCCATCTATGTTGCGTATATGCTTGCACTTTGTAAGTTGTGAATTAGCAGAACCATGCTGTCATGGGGAACGCTTTCAACATTGCACCGGTACGTCGTACCTAGTTGATATCATGTTCTTTTGTCTATGGATGTCGTTGGTGTGAAACGAAAGGGGAGCTTGTAAGTCCATGGAGTTATGTATGTGTGTTAGAAAAACACCTGGGCCGCTGGTCTAATCCATGCCGTCATGGTGGAAACCTGCAGCGTAACCATAATGAGCATCTATGAAGCATTCTTCTTGTAAAAAAGATATAGAGATTGAGAAAAGAGAAAAAAGAAAAAAAGGATTAGAAAAGAGAAAAGAGAGAAAAAAACACCATATTCCCATGGTAAATAAGAAGATTGCCGAGATGCTCGTTGTCTGCTTCCCTTGTCATTTTGATATGGGGATTCTTCCATATCATCGGGCAAGGGGTACCCCGTTGGCGGTTCTCTATGATACGCATGTACTTACTATGACAAGAACTTACCAGTGACTAAACTCGAGTAGCATGAGAAGCAGCCCTCGTGTTCAAGGGACATGCGATTTTCAATTTACAACTTGTCAAGCATATCCTCATATTTGATCACTTTAACCTTAATCAACTAAAGATGCCTATGATAGGGGCAATGAGAGTTGAAAGCTAATAAGTATCATAATTTTTGGAAGCTCTTTATGAAACTTGAAATCCCTGCTTCCCTCTGTGAAGGGCCTTTCTTTTACTTTTTAGTTGAGTTAGTAAACCTATCCCCTTCTACCTCAGCAAGTATTTTGAGTTGTTGTGTTTCATTCATTCATATGATGATTTATTCAATCATGTTTCTTATGTTCCTTGTTTTGCACTTTGCTCTTATCTTAGTGTCTACTACTTTGAAAGCTATCATTGAAAATCAGTTATTTGTGAACTCCTGCAAATTGTCAACTATTCTTGATCAAGAGCAAGGTTTGCCATTACCAATTATGATCTACTTTATGTATCTTTATTGTGTTTCCTTTGCTTATTGCAAGTTAAGTTATATAATAGTGAGTTGTCTTCTATTATGATTTGTTTATTGATGAATGTGATGCTTCTTGTCCGTATTCTTTTATTGACTTCTCACTCGATAAACCCGAGGTCATGTTTATTGAGTTCAGTTTCGCTTGGGGACAAGCGAAGTCTAAGCTTGGGGGAGTTGATACGTCCATTTTGCATCATTATTCTATATCATAATTTACTGTTATTCATTGATATATTTCATATTAAGAGGTGATACTTATGTTATTTTATCTGTTTTTGCATGGTTGATGACTTTTGGACCATGGACCGCTGTAGTCAGGATTCTGATGGAAAAGGTGATGTTTGGAGGCAAAATTCGCGAAGATCAGAAAATCGGGGAAAATACATGGAAAATCCTATTTATCTAGAAGACGAAGAAAGCGAGAAGGGGAAGTGGAGATGGGCCACAGGGGGCCCACACCACCCCCTGGTGCGGGCCACCCTAGGCCGCGCCACCAGGTGGTGTGGCTGCCCTGGTCCAATCTAGCCTCTCCCCTCTAGCGTATATTATTCTCCCGAACCCGTAAGACTCGGGGAGTGACCACAAAAAGATTCCGCCGCCTCTGTGGGGCGGAAAACACCGAGAGAGAAAGATCTCTCCGGCAAACAGAATTCTGCCGGGGGAATTCCTTCCCGGAGAGGGGAGATCATCGCCATCAACACCACCATCAAGATGGACTTCATCGGGATCATCATCATCATCACCACCAACACCATCATCACCATCTCATACCGCTGTAACAATTGGGTTGAATCTTGCATAGTTCTTAGGGGAAACTTTCCCGGTGTTGATTACTCCTTGTAGTTGATGCTATTGAGTGAACCATTAAATTATCGTTTATGTTCAGATTGTTACACATCATTATTTCATTTCTGATCATGATCCATTTGATGTCTTGTGAGTAGTTTGTTTTGTTCTTGAGGACATGAGAGAAGTCATGTTTTTAGTAGTGGAATTGTGTTGAGAAAGATTTAATAGTTTGATATTTAAGTTGTGGTGTACTTTTTCTAGTGGTGTCATGTGAACGTCGACTACATGACACTTCACCTATATGGGCCTAGGGGAATGCGTTGTGTATTTGGCTACTAATTGTAGGGGTTGCCGGAGTGACAGAAACCTGAACCCCCGTTAGGAAACCTTTGCACAAGGGACGTCAGGGTCTTAGAGTTTAAAGTTGTGGTTATGTTTCTACCTTAATTACTTTCTTGTACTTGCGGATGCTTGCAAGGGGTATAATCACAAGTATGTACTAGTCCTAGGAAGGTCGGTACATTAGCACAGGTTCACCCACACAACACTTAGCAAACTAAAGAAGATTAATGAACTATATGAAGTGAAAGCACTTGACGATAATCCCATGTGTCCCCGAGAACATTTGGTCATCCTAAGTAATACAACCGGCTTGTCCTTTGCTAAAGAAAGGATTAGGCCACTTGCTACATTTATTCTTATTGTCTTTTATTTACTCGTACTTTATTTTCCTACATTATCAAAAACCCTAAAAATCCATTTGCTAAGTATTTACAGAGAATTCCTGCTCCTAGCCACTCGCCATTACCTTCTGCTCCTCGTTGGGTTCGACACTCTTACTTATCGAAAATACTGCGATACACCCCCTATACTTGTGGGTCATCAGATCTCCTCTCTCAAATCCCTCAAAAAGATGCAAGAATCATAGGAGGGGGGAGGGGAGAGGACAAACTCTTCAAGGTCAAAAATGGAGGAGAGAGAGAAGGGCAAAACCAAGAAAAAGCAAGTGAGCCCATGAAAGGGAAGGGGAGCTCCTTTTAAAGGGCTCCCTAATCTGGCTGTTACTCACAGTTTCGTGCACGGTCGGTAGTACCAGCGGGTGGCTGATAGTATCGGTGGCACCCAACCAATGGTCAGAAACACGATGCGAAAAGAACCAAAACTCGAGCCTGGCCGGTACTACCGCCGACCATCGAAACTTCTGCGGGGTCGGTACTACCGCCAGAAAATCCGATCCAAGTTCCGTAAAATAGCGCACACCGAGACAGAGAGGGTACTGAATGGAAATAGGGGTTTTTGGAAGTTGGGCCAGAATTTACACCGGTGTAGAGGCGGAATATATATGTGAGATATCTCCCAAGATATAGAGCCGGAAAACCCGCAAAATCAAAACTGCAATAAGATATATCAGGGAGATCCTTTTTTGATGAACTAGAGCTTATTATGAGGATAACCACAAGCTCTAGATCCTCACATGGACAAGAACCAAACAACAACCAAGAAAGATGATGCTATGTATGAAAAGGTTTGAGCTCTCTCCGAAAGATACGAACGAGTCACCCACTCGAGAGCCCCTCTTGATAGTACGGCTATCTACAAGAGACCGGTAAAATAGAAAACCTATCACGATCATACCTTTGCCTTGAGCATTCCACTTGAGCTTGATGTAGACGATCTTGTCACCTTGAAGACAGAACAACTTTCTTGATTACTCTTGCTTGATGAAGACCTGCGAATGGCTCCCCCATACTCCATGGGGAAAATTCTTCTTTGACCTTGTCTTCATCACTCCATGAATGCCAAGGATGGCAAGATCCAAGCATGAGATCTTCTAGAGATGGTGCACCTTGAGCTTGCCCTTCATTTCTTGATGATGTCTTGAAGATGGCCATAAGGAAATCCATCTTCTTCTTCTTCTTCTTCTTCTTCTTCAACAAGGTTCCAATAGGCACAAAGCCCTTGTACATTTCTTCTTATTTTTCAACCTTGAGACCAACACATGGTCCAAGCGATGCCAATCAACAAACCTACAAGTAAAACTCACTTTACACATTAGTCCATAGAGATTGTCATTAATTACCAAAACCACACATGGGGCATACATGCCCTTTCACTACCGTAGAAAATACATCATCAGTCTTGTAGCTACAAGCAATCCTTTCATGGTATAGTTTTGAGGAGTCGACATTCATAGGTTAAACAAAATACACTAGGATTATTTAACTTGTGTACACATTGTAAGACATTAGTACCTTAGTCATTTATCATTAATCATCAAATCCCATTGGGATACTCGATGGACTTTCTAGATGAGTTGTGGACGAAGGGTCCGCTGCTGCAGTCATCATGTTCGTGTCTAGATGCGCATGTCGAACATAAAGCTTTGAGCCCCACAACAATTGTTTTCCGACCCACAAAATACCCTTTGCACCATCGACCTCACACACCGCGCTAGTGAGGTGAATTCTCACCATATTGTTTTTGCACGAGGGTTACTTCTTCAACATCCGTAGCCCTCCAACATGAGATGAGAGGGTCAGGATCGCCAATGCACTATTGAGGCATAGACCCCCCACAACCATTGTGGAGCAAGTGGCCTTTGCTTATAGGCATTCTCCGATGGCAGCAAGATGAGCGGGGTAGAAGGAGGAGGGGACAGTGGAAGTTAGTCTTTCACATGTGCTACTACCTATGGAGAAGGTGAGCATTGAATTGCTCTATTTTTCACTAACTGAAAATGATATTAGGAAGGCTAACTAAATGGATTGAGTATATTTGTAATGGATAGTGCAACTATGAAGGGCTTTGTTGTTGTTCTGCAAGATAGTTCTTGGTATCTCATCTTTGTTTCCGAATTCTTGTTGCTTACTTGCACCTGCTCAAGATATCGGCTAGAGCACAAACTTCTCATTAAGAAAAAAAAAGAAAAAAATGCAAACACATATGGAACTGTTTTACTAGGACTCAGAGACGAGCAAATATTTTTTAACTCTTGACTTCATAATCTTGGTAGGATGGCAATGCATTGCAGTTTCTCACTTCAAAGGTAAACTAAAGTTACGGTAATGGCAATGTTTAAGGACAAGGTTCTCTAACAACCAGAAACATAGTTCCTTCTTGATATTACTAGGTTGAACACCGGCCATACCTCTTTGAAGCTCTACAATGCTCAAAATAGCTAAGTTGCAACCCTCATAGTAGAAGCGGAAACCATAGCACTGATATCAATTGTACATTATGTTTCCTCGGAGATATTCAATATGATTCTAACCGAGCAAGCATCCCATTTTCACCACTAACTGATTTTCGATGTGATTCTAACTGAGCAAGCATCCCATTTTCACCACTAACTTGGGTATCTTACCCCTTGTGTATTACGGCTTTTCCTATACTTGATTCTTCAAACGTCTTAAACTACTATTCCCTTGGAAAATAACAAGGGGGAGAACTCCAAGCACTACCACCTCCATGCCGATTCTATTATTTTGCATGAGATAGAAATGAGGAATTCCAGACATTCCGTAAACAAAAAAAGGATTTCAGAATAGATCCTAGATAATTCTAGCAATTGCCAATAGATTGAGGCTTTTTACCAACTTGATGGTAAGAAATCCCGGGACCCCAATTTGATACAAATTTTTTTTGGGAACTCGTAGGAATGTGTTCCTATTTATTGATAGGTTTTTCGTTTACACGACCAATCGCAACGAGTGCTTGTCAAAAAGCTTTTGTAACTAATCGTATAGGGGATTGTGCAAACTTCACCACCTCCTGTAGCACCAACCACAATGGTGAGACGCAATCTGCCAGGTGAAGCCGCCAACGAAGACATGGTGAAAAAGATAAGGCAAGTGCCACATAGCTTGGCCAAGATTCAGAGACCGTCTCGACCATCGGGAGGCTGCTGCTACTGGAGAGGAGTACCCTTCTCCTCTCGCCCGGCTCGTGGGACCCGACCCTGCCGGCGAGCAAACAAGATCTAGAGAAGAAGAGCCTCGCAAACACTCGAACAACCACCGCACTGTCGCACGAAGAGAGAACAACTGCTACCAGCTTCCACCACCCAGTACCAAGCTCGTCCACCAGACCTGCTATCTCAAGACATTGCCTTTAAGAAGGGAGCGCCGACCATAGCGCTGTCGCTGCCCAAACTGAAGCTTTTGGGGTTTTCACCCGAGATATGCAGGTAAATGAGGAGGGGAATAAACCTCGATGCCACATTCAGGAAGGGGAACGGCACCCACAACATTGTCGACATCGTGGCCGCCACTGTTAGCCAAGGGTTTCAAACAGTCATCACCTGCTCTGACCACCCACCGACCGCTAGAACAAGGTCCACAGATGGGGACGAGAGACTTGTAGCGCATGGAGGGAAGCCATCTTCAGATTTGTGCCATAGGCTTAGCTGGGTGACCTCTGCACCGCGACCACGCCTACCGCTGCCCGCGCGATCGAGGAGCCAACAAGCAGCACCGACGACCGCCACTCACCGCAGGGTCGGTGCCATCCTCTCCGCACGAGGCCGATGCCCCAGCGTACTGGTGTCCTCCAGCGCAAGGGATCTCCTCCCTTCATCTGTGCGAGAGCCAAGAGGAGAGGTCCCCGCCGCCCCCTTCATCGGAACCACGTGTCGTTGGCCGGCGGCCCTCCGGGGGCGACGAGGAGGGGAGGAGGAGGAGGGGGGTTGGTAGGGGCAGGGCTAGGGTTTGCCCCCCTCGGTCTCCTGGAGGGGGCGACGTGAGGAGAGCGCTACATTTAGCTTCAAACCATCCTTTCATGTTATAATTTTGAGTGGTCGACATTCGTAGTTTAAACCGAACGCAATGGGATTATTTCATCCCCTTTAGGATAAGGAACACTTTCATCCCCTTTAGGATAAGGAGCACGAAGATTTCATGTTCTCTCCAACTGAAAATAACATCATTAACGTACTTTCAAGTCAATTAATTTAGATCGGACGAAGTACTAGATGTATTTCTATTTCTTGCTGATTACTAGTGCAACTATGCAAGGCCACATTGTTGTTATGCAAGATATTTTTTTCTAACTAGCTAGCTCATCTCGAGTTGTCTCCGTGTTCGTATCGCTCACTTGCATCTACTTCAAGAAATTGGGAAGGGCACAACCTTCACATTAAGCCAAAAATGCAAAATGCGTTTGGAACTTTTTTTTTGCTGGGATTCATTCAGAGACTCGAACACATACTGATTGACTCCTGATTTCATAAACTAGGTAGGTTGGGAATGAGCATTGCGGTTTCTCACTACAATAGCAAACTAAAGTTAAGCTAGTTGGTGGTCTGTTTTCTAGTAGTACTAAGATTGGGGGAGTTGATACCACAAGTGGCAAGGCAGGTAATTGCCACTGCAGTACCAGGTGTTGTGTACATTTCTGTCAAAATTGGGCAGAGCCTAGGTGGTGCTGGCGGCCTAGCCTCTGCCTACTCCTGCCTGCGCCGCCGTGCATGGCAATAGCGACGTCAGTACTCAGAACTCGCGGGGGTCGACGAACAGGATGCTGCCCGCCGGCGCCGGTGCCGCCCAGTCGTCGTCGTCGGAGGCGGAGGCCGCATTGCCATCGCCAAGGTTCTTGATGCACCAGACGTCCTCGTCGCAGGAGAAGCGGCGCCAGCTCGGGACAGCGGCAGCGGCCGGGTCGCCGGGGGCGAGGTCGGTGGCCACGACGGCACATGCCGGGTTCTTGCGGGCCACGTTGTGGGCGTGGCGGCAGAGCGTGCGGAGCAGGGCGGGGCCCGCCGGCCCGGACATGCGGACGCCGTAGAGGAGGTAGGCGCCGAAGGGGCGGAAGATGTCTGGCACGGAGGGCACGCGCATCCACGGCGCGGCGCGGTCCAGAGCCCGGACCGCGGCGAGGGAGTGCTGGAGCAGCGCCGGCGCGCCGCCCACGCGCATGCGGAGCGAGCGCGTGGAGTCCCACACACTGAGCACGGCGAACGACGGCGGCTCCGCGTCGGCGGGGGGCGTGCGGTGGTCGGAGCCCTCGATGGCGACGAAGGTGCCGAGGGTGAGCTTGTGGGCGAGGAGCGCCCGCATGTCGGAGGGCAGGAACTCGGTGTCCTGCGGCGGGAGCAGGCTCGCGTAGGCGGCCGCGGCGAGCGGCGGCTGCAGCTGGAACACGCGGTGGCGGCGCGGGAGCGGCAGGCGGCGCGCGTGCACGGGGCGGCCCAGCAGCACCGGCCGCCGGAACGGCTTGTACCCGAACCGGCCGGCGAAGAGCGCCAGCGACGCCTTGTTGGACACCGTCGTCGCCATGGTGGCGTGCGCCGCCCCGCGCGCCCGCGACCACTCCTCCGCCGCCCGCACCAGCGTCGTCCCGATCCCCAGACGCCTGTCAACAGAAGCAAAAAGAGCGCGCGCACGCAAGTCAGCTCGCCATTGCTGGAAGAAGAAAGTTCACCGGTGGTGATTAGGCGAGAAGGGAAAGCATGTTTAGAAGCAAGCAGGGAAGGGAAAAAAATGGCGATTAGGCTTGCGCATTGTGCATGCGTGTAGCCACGGTCGTGTCAAAAAGAGGAAAAGAAAGTGAAGCGGCGGCGCGCGGCCGTGTACGTACCTGTGGGAGGGGGAGACCCTGAGGCCGAGAATGAAGGCGACCTTCACGTACAGCGGCTGCTGCTGCTGCTGCTGCGTCGGCGAGCCGGAGGAGGAGGACGACGACGAAGAAGAAGTGTTCTTTCTGAATCGGCTCACCATCTTAATGCAGGCCTTGATGACCCCTACCATCTTCTCCCCACACTCAGCAACCTACACCAAGATAACCATCCATTAATTAGTAATTACATACTAACTTCAATTTCAATTGCATGCACATCGATCAAGCATGTCTGCAGTAATCTATTGCAGATTACATAAGCTAGCATTATTAGCACTAGTCAAGCATGTCTGCAGTAATCTATTGGATCATCATCGATGGAACGACATAATCTCCATCTGATCATCGAACGCATGAAACTAGGTTTGCAATTGTTTAATTACCAGCATGACGTGCTCCGGCGCGTGACGGACCCTGGCCAGCGGGTCGCCGATCTGCTCGACGGACAAAGACATGCCGTTCCTCTTCTTCTTCTTGCTCTTCTTTGCGGCGCCGTCGGCCGCGGCGGATCCCTGGTCGCCGGAGATGCCGACCTCGCACCGGCGCTCGAGCTCCTCCACTGCCGGCAGGTCCCTCTCCATGTCGAACTCCCTCACCCTGACCGGCACCACGATCCTCTCCATACCCACCTTCTCCACCATCTTAAACCACTAGCTAGCTAGCTACAACTCACTGTTGCTTCTTGTCACTGCTCAATCGCCTTGCTAGGTGCTAGCTAGCTTATGCTACTACTGGAACTCGCTGCTGCTGCTTCTTCTCCGATGAGAAGGTGTGGCGCCACTTATATAGGGGGAGATGTGGGGGGCCGGATGACAAAAAAAGAGAGGGTGTGATCGGTCGTTATAATAGATTAACAATGGAGCTCTATTATATTCAGCTAGCAAGTTTTAACTCTCCTATAACCCTTTGAAAAATGACCTGGAAATACACCGGAGCCGTTACCTAGCGGAAAGTTTTTCACCCTGAATCCTTCTAGGTAATGTCTTTTTGAATAGTGCACCTCCACGAATAATCCTTTTGTTAATCTATTATTTGAAAGATTAGTGCACCTCCACGAATAGTGCACCTCCAGTTAGCCCTTTATTTGAAAATTTGGAAAACTTCACTGACAACTCAAAAAACAAAAATAAAAAATATCTAAGTAGACAAAAAACTTTATATTGAAATATTTTTTTTATATATGATCTAGACAAACGTGAGAAATGTGAGAAGCACACATGATTTTTTTATTCCTTTTTTATAGCCATGATTTGTCCTTTCTCCGTATACCACACAAGAATGTATTATTGAAAGAACTTTCCAAATATGTAGAGTACATATATATATATATATATATATATATATATATATATATATATATACACACACACATAATTTTTTTTAGATTGTTGTGAAACTTACAAATATTGTTTTTGAATGTTTCAAAACAAGGGTGTTATTGATCAAAATGTGGAGGGGAATGATAGAGTACAAATGGAGCTTTATTGGATTTATTTAGTAAGTTTTAACTCTCATATTTTATTTAAAATAACCCAGAAATTTACCAGAGCCATTTCCTAGCAGAAAGTTTTTCACCCCGAATCCCACTAGGTAACGTCTCCTATCCTATGCAAACACATTTTTGAATAGCACCCCTCCCCAAATAATTCTTTTGGAACCTAGGTGCTAGTTAGCCTTTTTTTTTATGTTTTTCAAAACTTTATATTAAAGACTCAAAAAATTCAAAATAAAATATATATGAGTACACATAATTGCCTAGTAGGTATGTACTAAGTTTTGTGGGCATATACTTTTATATGTGATTTAGACAAGCAAGGGAAATTTGAGGAACATAAATGGATTTTTAACTATTTTAATAGCCTTGTCTTTTCTGTGTAGACCAAACCATAATGTATTACTGAAAGAACTTTACGAAGTAGAGTACACATATATGTATACACATAATTGTTTTTAGATTGTTTTGAAACTTATAAACACTGTTTTTTAATGTTTCAAAAATAGGTGTTAACGATCGATATGAGATGGTAATGATCAAGTACAATGGAGATTTATTTGATTAGTTTAGCAAGATTTAACTCTCATTTTTTTTCAAAAATGACCTGGAAATTTACCGAAGCCATTTCCTAGTGTAATGTTTTTCACCCCAAATTCCGCTTGGTAACACCTTCTATGCAAAAACATTTTTGAATAGCGCAACTCCTCAAATAATCCTTTTTAGGATCTGGATGCCAGTTCACCCTTTATTTGAAAAAAATGAGACTTCATTTAACTTAAAAAATTCAAAATAAAATATATATGGGTGCACATAATTTTCTAGTAGGTATGTACCAAGTCATGTCGACATATCTTTTTATATGTGATCTAGACAAACGAGAAAAATGTGAGGAGCATAAATGAATTTTTATTCTTTTATATAGACATGATTTTCTCTTTTCAGCGTAGACGAAACCATAATGTATTATTGGAAAAACTTTACATATATGTAGATTACACATATATATATCACAATTTTATTTGAATCTTATAAATACCATTTTCAAATGTTTGAAAAAGGGTGTGATCGATCGATATGTAGACGGCGATGATAGAGAACAATGTAGCTTTATTGGATTTATTTAGTAAGTTTGAACTGTTTTTGTTTTAAAAAAATGAACCGAAAATTCACCGGAGCCATTACCTAGTGGAAAGTTTTCACCCCGAATCCTGCTAGGTAACATATCCTATGAAAAGGCATTTTTGAAAAATAAATTAAAACTTCATTTTTAAAAATCAAAAAACTAAAATAAAATATATATGGGTACACATAATAGCCTAGTATCTTGTCGACATATCTTTTTATATGTTATCTAGAGAAACGAGACAAATGTGAGGAGCATAAATGAATGTTTTATTCCTTTTTGTAGCCATAATTTTGTCTTTTCTGCATAGACAAATCTTAATGTATTGTTGAAAGAAACTTAATATATGTAGAGTACATTTTTATGTATACACATTTTTTAAAGATTTTTGAAACTTATAAATAGCATTTTTGAATGTTTGAAGAAAGGATGTGATCGATCAATATGTAGATGGAGATGATAGAAAATAATTTAGCATTACTGGATTTATTTAGTAAGTTTTAACTCTCATTTTTTTCAAAAATGTCTTGGAAATTCACAAAGCCGTTACCTAGCAAAAAAAAATTCACCCTGAGTCCTGCAAGGTAATGTCTCCTATGCAAAGGCATTTTTGAATAGCACTCCTCCCCGAATAATTCTTTTAGAACCCGACGGGTGCCAGTTAGCACTTTTATTTGAACATCTATTTTCTGCGGGTATGCCTTATCCCCTCCCATCATCAAAGCCATACATGCAAAGCTAACGACAGAAAAAAGGGATAGGATAAGAGCTAAAGGGCATGTATTTACAAAATCATAAAAACTAATATACCTATTTACGAAGGAGGGAATATATAGGTAATATGTTTATATGATCATGTTCAGTTACTTCCACATATCTCTCTCTTCCTCAAGTGTGAATTAATGAGGTGAAATGGAGCATAATTAGTGTCCGGTGAAGACCATGGATCAGTGATAGTAACTAATAACTTATTTAATCAGACAAGGATGCGGGGCACGGTTAACTAAAGGCGCCAAATTAACCCTCTAGCTAACTAATAATCATATACTACAAACTTGTTTAAAGGAGTAGTTAACATAGCAGACTTCTTTAAACAAGTATATAAGATTCTGATCAATGTGTGTAAGCGAAGCTCACTTATATTATTGTTAAACTGTTCAACTTAGATTATTGTATACTTGAGGCGATGCAGACTAGGATAGATAGGGCAGAACCAAATGGATTCTAGGGCATCCAAACATATATTCCAGGCGAAGCAGTTCTAGATATGTGATCTGTTGGAGCATCCTTCCTATGATCAGGACTGTAAAATTAATTAATTAATTAATAGACTGATGGATTAAACAAATTGTCCATGGCGCCATCAAAGAAAAGCAGCATAATATCAAACCGTTGCAGATGTCGATCTGGTCCGAAAATAAAATTCAGGAAAATACCAAGAATCGAGAATTAGGTCTCGGCGGGATGATGTGATTCACTATACGAGCTCCAGCTGGAGTGAGTAATAGACATGTACAAGTATTTAATACATACCTTTTCTAGATTGCAGCTTACCATGTACTACCCTCGATCGTAAATGGAGGACTTTCTGAAAAGGGAGCGTTCAACTTTATCTAACTTTGACTACTAACATGTAAAATAATAGTTAGTTATTCAGTTGAAAAACTACCATCACATTGTTCATGAATATTTTGATAATATAAACTACCATAATTTTCTACTTACTCAACTGTACAAAATATAATGTCCAAAATACCTATAGCAGACAGTTTAAACGTCATCTATTTATGGACAGAGAGAGTACAAAGATATACTATTTGTATAATTGCACGTATATTTTAATTGGCATCTACGTACTTGTTGGCCAGTGACAAAATAGAGACGCTTGCAAATATACAACTTCTTTAGTTAACAGTGTTTGGATGTTATGTTCTTGTGGTGATAAAGATGCAAACCAAAAGCACAGAAAATTTTATTTCCTTTTTGTTGTGATGTATAGTTTTATTTCCAAATTGTGTGCACAACCAAAGATGCACAGCATTGCTTTTGTTCAAAAAGAGCATTTTTGTTGTTTACTGTTGGATGGATACATCGATGTAGACCATATATGCATATGCCTTACGTTGATGTCACGTAGATAGCTCTATATATCGGTTTTGGCGGCACGGCAAAATTAATTAGGTACCTTTCTAAGCCATAGAGATGCATGGTAGGACCACAACATATTTAGCAACGTCCAATCCTTCTTTTCTTTCCCTTCCTCTTCACTATTTGTTCACTTAGATGGACTCCATTTAGTGGTGTGGTGGCTCTTATATATGGCTTGTATTTTTGCTACATTTTGACATGGAAGTATATCAAAATCATAGAATCTTATAGATGTAATATAAGAACGTTGTTGGTTTTAAATACTTCACTATTCCCTCCGGCCCAAATTAATCGACGTGACTAGCCATATTAACTGGTGGCGCAGCTCATGAGGACACTTGCACTGGGTCGCGCAAATTAATTTAGGCCGGATGGAGTACCTACAATACACACAAACCGCCACGAACTTCCCCATGATAGCGAGGCCTTGCTTATGCTTGTTATTTTTAATTAGTTTGCTAGTGCGCTACTTCTTGGCTTTCTATCATAATCTAGTGCTGCGCTACCATCAGTTATAATGGCTAGTGGGAATTGTAATATGCTTCAATATCAGTCATTATCAAGCAGTCACTCTCATAACAATTAGCGCAGCTAAAAACCAAACTTCACTTGTTTATACTTGCTCCTACAAAGAACTCCACTCTGGGCTTACTCGTTTGTTATGTTTCATACATACTAAGAGGAATGACAAGGATGTTTCTTGGATATTTGTGGTACTAAGACTCTTTTACATATAGCATTGCGAGGAACTTGGCCATGACGTGCTAGCTGAGCTATCAGTGTTCTTGTCAGGCCGGTTTAGTTAGACAGCTGCGCTAATTGAAATCCCAGATTAACTACGTAGTATAAACTAAGCAGCCTTGTTCAACGGTCAACAAGAACTTTAAGCAAACAACACGGCCACAAGCAACACAATTGTTTACTAGCAAAAGTGATGGCATCTAGTAGCTGCTGATAGGTAGGTACCTAAATAAACTAGGTTATAGTAGTAACAAGTGAGCCTAAAAAAGGTAAAAACTGCGCGTGGAGTCAAATGTGGAGTGTAGACCAAGTTAGTCAAGTAACCAGGGGTTTAACAAAGAGATTAAAACTAAGTAGCAGCTTGACTAATGGGTGTGTGTCAAGTACGTATGTAGGTCGTGCATGGTTGCTAGCTAGCTTCTTGGTTTGCATCGACGACGACGACACACGTCCTTTTGACTCTCGCGAGGTTTCCTGGCCGCTTTCCAACCGGCGACAGGTGGCCTTGCATCTTTCCTGGCTAATGCTAATGCATGCTTGCTTTTTGTAAGAAAGATTGTGTTCTTCCGGCATAGATTAATGCAAGCATGCAAAGACATGTGGAAAGGAGAGAGAGAGAGTTGGGGGAGGGGGGGGGGGGGGGGTCCAGAAAGTACATGTGTGTCTCTGATTGACACATTGATTAGTGATGCTTAGCTTGATACTTGGATTAGTGACATTGCCTGCCTCTGAATGGTCCAACCTGATCGACACCTTGTTGCTATAGTTTAGAGGGTCCACCTTGGGAGCTGTAGCTCGTTAACTACCGAACTGTAGTTTAAAAGTTGATAACCAAACTGCTTTCTGAGTTAAGGAGAAGGGAGAGGGCTTGCTCCAAAAAGCATCTATTCTCTGCACTACATGAATTTATGCATTGATTATTAGTGATACTATTTAGTTTTGTTTAGTGCATGTCATCGACTCAAGACTGAATAGTCCACACCGGCCTATAGCTTAGCTTGCATGCTTGGCTCACTTGTCTCTCGTTTTGTGCCAAACCTCTGCTAGCTTGACAGTATACTGCTTAGGCGGTTCAGCGCGTGCCATGGCATTTCGTTATAAAATTATTGGAGTTGCTAAGCGCGTAGATCGAAAGTTGTAGGCCGGTTTGCTTGTGCAATGCATGCTTCTCGGGAGTCACTAAACGACGACGACCTCAGTGTTTTAATTTGGGCGTAATTGCTGACCCTTGCGTGTGAATATTCCTGGCAGATGCATAAGAAGTCAAGTCTACTCGAGTTGCAGTTGCCCAACATATATACCTTTTTGTTACCTAATAAGCACACATATAAAGTACTACTGTAGTATATATATAAATGTAGGGGAGACCGAGAGACACGCTCGACAATGTATTTTGGAGGTGTACCGGGGAGAGTCGACATGGTGTGGACATGCTAGGGTTTTTGCCTAATGCTTCCTCGACACACACCCTACTTGCTCAGTTAACTAGTATCACTTGCCACCACGAAGCTAAAGCTTTTTTAGGCTGAACAGTACAGAGGATAGCTAAAGCTCACTTAACTAGTATCACTTGCCAGCACCGACGGTATGTATGTACGTACGTACGTATGTAGTACCTGTCAGCTGCTGTTGCATGCATGGGCTGATGGACAGACTTATTTGTACACATGCAGGTAGCCATAGGTAGGCCTTGACGTGAGTTTACTCTCTGGCTAGGTTGTGGCGGTCATGTCTCCCTTGAGCAAAAGATATCTCCACGACGAACACTCGCGGACAAGTGGGCTTGTTTCAGTGCGTGCTCGACGCGACCGCAGTTCATGTACAATCGAGCTCAGTTGATCGAAAATTGCCGGTTGAACCCAAGTGTAGGTGGACATGGTTTTTTAATAAACCAAAAAAATGTTGTTTCAAAGTTTCAGAAAATTTGAAATAATTATTCATGCATGATTGATATATACTTACTCGAGCAAATTTTCAAGGAAAAATGTGACAACATGTAGCCTGCAAAAAAAAAGGAGCTTTGTATTTCTCCGAAGGGTACAAATCCAGACCTTGCTTTGTTACTTGGGTATTTTGTGATTTTCGCGCAAGTTACATACTTTTGTATTTTATTTTTATATTTGGCGTGCATACATTCTCTAGACGCATGTGTATGTCATATTTTTTCTTGTTTTTAGTACTATTTTTTCCTGATTTTATTGTTCAAAAAGAGTTCATGAGCACCCACACTTCACCAAATCCACGTCGCTCAATTGACTGGCTATATGCAAAGCAAAGTTCCACGCCATGCCAAGCACGAGGCGCCAATCCAGACAATCCAATCAGCAGTGCAATATCTCCTGCCACCTGTCACGTGTCCTCTCTGCCACATCAGCGCACACGCATGCATATCTATGCGTACGTGCCATCTACCAAGTGGTGGTACAGTACACATGCACGGCACGACCCGGACAGATCGAGGGAAGAATCGTGCAAGAGATCGTGTGCACTGTACGTACGAGCCGGAAACAGTGTGGTCGCCGGTACCTCGCATAGCTCCTTTTTTTGGCGAGACCCTTCACCTCCAGCTAGAGGTAGCTAGCTCTGCGTGTACGACTCCTGTTTTGTTTCTGTGCAGCGACTCTGATTCTGCACTGTCGAATATCGGTACGGAACGATAGACCTCTCTAGCTAGCCATGCACGGATCACAGCTCTGCCAGGATTTCCCACTGCTCGCACCTAGCTGCCGCATGCGGCCAACCTCAATTGTTACTCCTTCCGATCTAAATTAATTGACTTAGATTTGTCTAGGATGTATCTAGACATGTTTTAATGCTAGATACATCTGAATCTAGACAAACTTAAGTCAATTAATTTGGATCGGAGGGAGTATATGTTTCCGACTCGGCCTCGCTTTCTTATACTTAAATAAAGGCAAGATGGGTTTTATAAGGTAGTTCAAATTTTATTGCCCAAAAAAAAAATTATAAGGGAGTTTCAAATTTTATTGCACAAAAAATTATTTTCTGTTTTCAAAGTGATAAAGTGAGTTTTTAGAGTGAAGAAAATATAATGCAAAATGATACCACTCCAATTTTTACTCAAAGTTAGCCACATTTAATAAACAATTCCCAACTTCATGAATATCCAACCTTTCTAGTTATTTTTCCCTTCTTAAACAACTTTATGCATATTTCATAGAAAACATGTCAAATTTAAACTACAGGTACTATTAAGGGCTAGCCTCTAGGTTGGCCCGAACTTCACATATTTGAGATGCAAATCGTGACAATAGCGTGGGAAAAGGAGAGGTAGCGGAAGCGAACGCACACCACGTAAAAAACATGATAAACGCTACACAAACACAACACGGAACATAGCTGATTGCTCTCGTCGGTGGACATGGATCCAATAGAATCCTCGCAAGAAAGGATTGCGCAAGACGTTCCCACGATCCCTATCGGAGAGGGACGAACAACTTGGAGAGGTCCTTGACAACCATCACGGAAGCAAGGGCCTTCTACAACTCATGGATTCAAATATATAGGTCTTGCACATAAAGGCTCCCTTGGAAGGGAGATGAAACACAATAAGAATTATAATATAGGACTCTTATCTTTATCTTCTGTCTTAGGAATAGAGATGTGCCATAGGGGAAATTCATAGTGCAAAGGCAAATGGGTAATCCATGGCATCAAAACCACTCTCCTCATAGGTAGCGTCCGCGACGATATTACTGCTGGACCCTGTGGTAGTACTGCACAAGTGATCCTCCAATGACATGCTCAAGGAGGCGGTGGTAGTACCGGCTTATGTACCATTGCAGGTACTGCTTGCCACGACCAAGGGGATCTGAAGCGGTAGTGGTGACGGTATAATAGCGACTGTAGTACCATCGTGATGGTAGTACCACTCATGGTGGCGGTAGTACCGCTCATGGAGATTGTCAGGCTTTTGCTTCAGGTTGTGATGTAGGTGGGGAGGTAGTATCGGTTCCCCGAGCGGTTATACCGGCCCTAGATTGACTATCCTTCTTCATTCTCCTCTTTCAAGCCTCCGTTTTGTCGGGCTTGAGTCCTCGAGCTTTCTCCATTTTCTTAGTACTTATCGATGTGAACCTAGCACTGTCATAGGATGAAATATGAAATAGCATACCGTTCATAAGGGTAGGGAGTAAACTCGCAAAGAGGATATGATCCACCTTTGAGATCGAAGTTGACTTGGCATATGTTTGAGCTCTTGACAAGGTGCTTGTGGCGATGACCATAGGTTGGGCTATATCATGTATGTGATAGTTTGCTCTAAAGTTTTTTGAAAAAATCATTTTAGGAACACAAGTAGTCATTACATGGGATATCAAATGGGATTTTAGCAAGATTCAACCCTTTGATAGAAACAGTCATGCCGGAAATTTTGACGGCATTGTGAAAACTATATAAGAAAATAAAAAATGCCAAAAGATATATTTTGCGCATTTGATCCTCTTATGTTTATTAGTTACATGGTGTTAGGGATGACCCCTTAGGGTGGCCTGGTCTTTCACGAATCTCCGGAAATCGAGGGTGGATCATGAGGGGAGAGAGGGGGAATGGAAAATACAAGCGAACGCACTCAGGAAGAACACGATGAACGCACACACACTTGATACACAAAGCAACCTATAGCTAGCGCCGACGTGTACCGGTCCAACACAATTCGTAGGATCGGTGTTGGGAAAGAATTCTCTCTCTAAACGGCACGGCGAGGTGAGGATCTTGATGAGATCTTGACAACTTGGATAGAGATCACTCACACCAAGGCCTTGTACAACTTAAACGCAACGAGGCAAAATGATAATAGGTGCTCCTTGGTCAAGGAGCATGAGACTAAAGTAGAGATCCACAAGGTTTTTTTTCTAGTTCTCACTACAAGAAAAATTAGTTTTTATAACAGACGGTTTTTGTGGTTGAAGACTTGTTTTTAGTGGTGGAAAAGTGTTTCGCGACAGATGACCTACGTCGTAAAATCCCCATCATTGTGCATAAAGCCCGTTGCTTTTCGTTCGTCGTGGGCCTTTTTGTAGGAAGGCTTGTTACAATTCAGGACCTCTTCCAATCTGGCCTTTCAATGTTCCAGCATGTTACTATTCTGGCATGTTAGTGTTATGGCATGCTTTATGTTCCAGCCTATTACTGTTCTGGCCTACTACTACTTATAGCCATTCACTGTTCGGGCCTGCCATGCATCAGAACTATTACTATTTACACTCGTTACTGTTTATTACCTTTTAATGTTTAGAACATTGACTATTCATGCCTCTTACTGTTCAAGCCTTTTTTTTACTATTTAGGCCTTTTACTGTTCATGCTTTTTTTACTGTTCACTGAACTCTATCCATGTTTAACCAATCATGGCCTTTCACTATTTAGTACATTATTGTTCCACCCTTCCACGGTATGGCGTGTTACTGTTTCGGCATTTTTAGCATCATCCATGTTTTGCAGAACAACACAGGAATGCCAACAAGTTGATTAATAAACATGAGAAATTTAAACTCCTCTCTTAGAAAAAGAGAAATTCAAACTACTTATTACACAATGACAAAAGTTGGTCTCTCCAGATTAAAAATTACAACAGACCATTAGACAAGATCTGCATTTTACAAGATCACAAAGAAGAGTTCGCATCATCAGTACAAGATCGGTACGTGGAGATGCGCTCTCCTGCATTGTGATAAATTCACTCGGCGCTTTAATTGCGCGGTGCAAGTGATAATGCCACTGTTGTGCAAGCGTGGCATGGTATAGCGCTGATCTTGCAGCCACCTTCCGCGGCACCAAAATCCGCCGGTATCATGTGTGCCATGGCGTATAAGCCACCGCTACAAAGTGGTGCCCCGAAAGCACATCCGCCGCTTAACCAACTTTTATCGGTTCTTTTCGCTAATTCCGCCCTAAAAATCCTCCGGTTATTGGGGGGTATTTTTGTAGTGGCACTCGCTGGAGAAGAACTTTTATCGGTTCTTTTCGCTAATTCCGCCCTAAAAATCCGCCGGTTATTGGGGGGTATTTTTGTAGTGGCACTCGCTGGAGAAGAAGATGCATGTGCGTGTGGAAAGAAGGGATGGTAGGTTCTCGCATGTTTGTAGGAAATTCCGGTGGGAGAAATTGGGTCACTACCTAGCGATTTCGCACATCCTATTTAGACTGCTCCGCCTCGCCTCCAAATTCCGCGCCACCATTTCTCCCCCCTTTTGATCTCTCCCTCCAAACCCTCTTCACCGATGAGCAAGTAAGCAACGTCTCCTACTCCGGTGGATTGATCTCATCTACGGCGAGTCTTCTTCCATCGCATCTCCGGCATGTCGGCCTCATCTTCCAATGTTGAGATCGCTGTAAGAGACACCTAATCCTAGCTCTCAAAACTTAGATCTATTACCATCTTATCGCTCATAGTTGATTTGTTCACTTGTGGTCGCTCCTAGTACATATGGACCTTTTATGGTAGACTTTGGCAGTCATTATTGATGTTGTACTGTGAGGATTGTCATGTGAGGTGATGGTAGGTTCAATTACTCATCTTCTCTGCTTGTGTAGCCATGTATAGGAGGGATGACTAGTATTAGGATTAGTGCTAACATTATAGTTCGTCTCCTTGTACTGAACAAAATTCATTTCTATGGTGCCATAGGAGAAGTTTGCATCCCCTGATCTGTCGACAACCTCTGTGATGCCTTTGCGTTATACGTCGATGCCTAGTAAGGTGTGCAAAAAGAAGTTGTCCATGGCATGGCCAACTTCCTTGTCCACCTTCATCCTGAATAGGGTCTACCAGTTGATCTGGATAGGGGGTTCAGTTCATCGGGGATTTAGAGAGTTGGACATCCGATCGATTGCAGATGATGTCTTCAAGTTCTATGGTCGGACAGTCACCCTGAACCAAGTGTTCAACCACATGAGGCACTGGAGAGTTACGTGGATTCAGGTGCGCGGGATCAAGAGGCTTGAGAACGTGCGCTGGGTTGAGGAGACCTCTGTTATCATGATGGCGACGACCATTTCTATGCGCACATCAAGGTTCGATATATTTGCATTTCCATTAGAACGTTCAATAGTTGGAAAGATAACATATGAACTACACGTTTTGAACAAACTGTGCTCTCATGTAGGCTCATCCGAAGGACTAGGAATTGATCAACAAACCTATTGAGAACTATGCTCATATGAAGATGATCTACGGTGCTTGGATTCCCACTGCACCCATCTCTCCGACTGCGATAAGCCATGCTCTAAGCCACCTAATGGAGAACAAGTCACAAGCGAGCAGCTATCTTGCCATTCCTGGACTCAGTGGAGCTTGATAATCCTGGACCTGAAGGTGAGAGGACACTCAGAGAAGTATTGGGTGGTATCATTCTATGGGACACGAACAACATCAAGCTTCCAGGCTCAGCGCCAAGGCCAACACCGCCTCCGAGTCGTCACATGTCACCTTCACCTCCATTACCTCCAAGAAGCGCACCCCATGACTACGACCACCACAACACGAGTCCATCTCAATCTCCCCACAGGGTCAACCGTCTTCACCGCCTGCGAAGGACAATAAGCGGAAGCGTGCTCCGTCGTTGAGTACTAAACGACGCAGCAACCCAAAATGACAAATATCGCCCCTCCCAAGAGTACCTCATAAGAATCTACCCATCAGACCTTACGATCGTACTGAAGAGGAAAATGCAGCGATCGCAAAGGCCGAATGTGTTGCGCAGCTTCAAAAGAAGAAACATGTGCCCGCTCCGGTATACACCGAGAAGCAAAAAGCATATGCACTTGGTTTTCTGAACACAAAATCGCAATATGACTTGCACCATAAGCCAGATGAGTATCTACGCATGCTTAAAAAGGAAGTGAAGAAGATCAAATCAAGTAAAAGTGCAAGTGGGAGCAAATCATCAAGTCAAAGTGCAACCAGGAAAAGAAAGGACGTCCGCCACCTCGGGAAACATGCCAAAAAATCGATCCCACCCCTCAGGGTGGCATCCTATGACATTCCCCACATAATGTGACTGTTGAGGAATTGCTAGGTTCCCAAGACGACAAGTTACCCAAGGCTGATGTAGCCCCTCAATATGTCCTAGGGATGCCATTGGTCAACATAGAAAGGTTGCAACAACTGCCAACACAAATGCGGAGTTTACATAACTGGTACTAGAAAGCCACAAAGGAGGAGAGAATAATGATCGTGGCGAAAGTCCCACATGACTACTACTTCCGAGCCGACGAGGTCCATGTTGAGTTTCCAGAACTCTTCCAGTTATACAATTTCGACGCCCTCAACAAAAGTCTCATGAGTTGCTATTGTCTGTAAGTTGTTGAATTCATTGTCTATATATAAGTTGTTCAGTTTTTCAGTTGTTCAGTTCATTGCATGTAATTATCCTCATTATATGTTGTACTCTATTATTATGAAGAATGAAGATGCAGGAATGTAAAAGAAGGTCACTCTTTAGTGTTGGGTTCATTGACCCAGATAAAATACATGTAAAGACGCTAACGAAAAACCCGAGGAGACGGAGGAAAACCTTCTAAGGTTTCTGATGACCCACAAGTATACGGGGTGTATCACAGTATTTTCGAGGGAAGTGAAACCCAATTTATTGATTCGATACAAGGGGAGCCAAAGAATATTTATAAGCCTTAACAACTGAGTTGTCAATTCAGCTGCACCTGGAAACAATCTTGCTCACAGCAGTTTATCAGTGGCAACAGTTTTGTAGTAGCAATAGTAAAGTAATAGTAGTAGTAAAAGTAAAGACAACAGTAACAATAGCAGTAAACAGTGGGATTCGAGTACGGTAGGCATAGGGATGGATGGATGGGCGTTGCATGGACAAGACAATTCACATAGGGCAATTGTAGATAAATAAGATAAAGCATCCAAGTACTAGATAATCCTAGGCATGTGTTCCATATATAGTCATACGTGCTCGCAATGAGAACTTACACAACATCTTTTGTCCTGCCAGCCCGTTTGCAGCGGGGCCTCAAGGGAACTACTGGAAATTAAGGTGCTCCTTTTAATAGAACACCGGAGCAAAGCATTAACACTCCGTGAACACATGTGATCCTCACATCAAAGCCATTCCCTCCGGTTATCCCGATTTCTGTCACTTCGGGGCCATTGGTTCCGGACAACAACGTGTGTATACAACTTGTAGATAAGACTAAAAACAATACTATCATAATGAATCAATAACATGTTCAGATCTCAAATCATGGCACTCGGGCCCTAGTGACAAGCATTAAGCATAACAAGTCGCAACAAAGTCATAAAGCACTAATAAAAGATACTAGGCACCATGCCCTAACAATCTGATGCCATTACATGAACGATCTCATCCAATCCCTACCATCCCCATGGCCTACAGCGGGGGATTACTCACTCATAGATGGGGGAAACATGGATGGTCGATGGAGAAGCGATGGTGATGATGATGGCGATGATCTCCTCCAATTCCTCGTCCCGGTAGGGTGCCAGAACGGAGTTTCTGGTGTTGTTTCATGGAATCTAGTGGTGGCGGCGGAGCGGAACTCCTTCTTGAAAAACGTCCCCTGAGTTTTTAGGTCAAAAGGCAACTTATAGGCGAAGAGGGAGACCGAGGGGCAGCCTGGGGCGGCCAGACCACGCCCTGGCGTGGCCTGGGCTTGCCCGCGCGGCCAGGTGGTGTGGCCTAGGCCCAACCCCCATCCGTCTCGTATTCTGGCTCCGAGAGTCTTCTGGTGAAATAGGATTTTTGGCATATTTTTCGGGATTTTTCCTGATAGTTGATTTTCTGCACAAAAAGTAGACACCAAGGCAATTCTGCTGAAAACAGCGTCAGTCCATGTTAGTTGCATACAAATCACACAAATTTAGAGGAGAAACAATAGCAAAAGTGGTCGGGAAAGTAGATACGTTTTGGACGTATCAACTCCCCCCAAGCTTAGCTTATTGCTTGTCCTCAAGCAATTCAATTGAAAACTGAGTGCGATAAAAGAACTTTCATTAACACATTTGCTTCATATGGTGTATATATTCTTAGCATGTGACCAACTACTTAGGCAATTCATAATAAAGAGTATGCTACTGAGTCTACTTAATAGTCAATGCAAGCTATGAAGAGATTCCAACTCAAAAATAATAAGTAGCATGAAGCATAAACATAAGCAACATTACAATGCTCATAACAAGGTATGATAGAGTGGTATCTCGCTTGCCTTTGATTATGAATGCCAAGGAACCTCTGAAATCCAAGTGAAGACTAGAAGTAAAGATGTCAAAGATACAAGCATCAAAGTTATAACACAAATAATCAAGTAATGAGACAAACACAAAGAATGACAACTATGCTCTCAAGAAGGTGCTCAAAGAGTATATGGAGACTCAACAAGTAAAAGAAAAAGGGTTTGAATAGTTTGAAAAAGCTTCCAAATGCTGAAAGTATGGTACTCATTAGTTTTGAGCTCTCATTGCCCCTATTATAAGCATCTTTAATGTGATTAAGGTGAAAGTGAGGTCCAATCTGAGTTATATGCTTGATAGACTATAAACTAAAAATCCCATGTCCCTTGAGTATGAGGGCCGCTCCTCATGCTACTCAACTTTAGTTACCGGTAAGTTCTTGTCATCGTAAATATGTGCGTATCATAGAGAACCGCCAACAGGGTACCCCTTGCCCAATGATACGGAAGAATCCTCATATCAAAATGACAAGGCAAGCAGACAATGAGTATCTCAGCAATCTTCTTATTTACCATGGGAAAATGGTGCTTTTTTCTCTCTTTCCTCTTTTCATAAATCTCTTTTTTTTTCTTTTTCTCAATAGCTATTTCTCTTTTTTTATAAGAAGAATGCTTCATAGATATCATTACGGTTACGCTGCAGGTTTCCACCATGTCAGCATGGATTAGACCAGTGGCCTAGGCGTTTCTCTAACACACATAGATAACTCCATGGACTTACAAGCTCCCCTTTTATTTCACACCGATGACATCCGCACACAAAAGATCATGGTATCAACTGGGTATATATTGACAAGTGTTGAAAGCGTTCCCCGTGATAGCACGGTTCTGCTAATCCCCAGCCTATAATTTGCAAGCATATAACTTTCATGGACAGTCACAATGGTTCATGTTTATTAAGTGCAGAAAATAAAGTGTGCCATCAAGTTCGTGAGAGCTTTACTAACTAACTTCCTCATAACAAGCAAACATTTTATTCGGAAGAAAACAAGGCATAATGAATATGCACGGGATTAGCAAAACAAGATAACTCATTCAAACTAGCCCACAAGGAAACAAATTTATGCTGTATCATGGAATTAAAATCAAGCCTTTCTATGGGGAACTGAAGGTCTAGATGATGAGGCACTAAACCATGTTATGCTAGTAAACGAGAAGCAATGAGGCCTCCACAAATTCCACCTTTCTCATGGTTAGCAGCAAGACGGAAAGCTATCAAAGCACCTAAGTTGTAAGACCTATCTCGTTTAAGAACAGTAGAGATAAATGCTAGATCATATGAAGATAAGTTATTGGCAGTTTTCCTAGCAAGAACACACTTGGCAACAAAGTAGGCAAAGTAACGAATGGAGGGGAGATGAATGTTACGGATTTTTCCATTCTCCTTCGAGAAGCTGCTCCCTTGGCAAATTTCTGCGTATAAATCCATGAGTGGTTCAGGTCGCTCCTTAATCCTTCTACATGATCCCCATTGAGGCACCTTAATAGCTGCACAAAATTCATCGAGAGAAAGGTCGACAACAATATTGTAAATTTTGTAGTGGACCATGGGGTTAGGTAAAGAGTGACTAAATTGAAAGTCCTGCACCACAGACATGGTTAGCTTCACAAATTGACAAGGTTCATCTTCCAAAAAGTGCTCCAACCCTGCATTCGAAACCAAAGTGTGGAAATCTTGGAGAATTCCTGCAGCTCTCATGAACTCAGAGCATGGATAAATGGAAGGAAAGACTTCCTCCTCCCGGTGGACCTTCATGACCTCAGGCACCCATAGTTTATGTTGGTTTAGTTGATGTTCATTCATCTTCTATTCTGAAATTTAAACACCTATTAAACAAGTGATTGCAAAGTGAATATAATGAAGGATTCTACTCATAGGGACTTGTAAGAGGCCTAAACATGCATCAAAACTATATCTCTAAGCATCAAACAAGCTTACAAGCTCTCATAACCTATCACCTACAGCAGCAAAATACTCAATATATAATCCACTAAACACAAATCTACTTGGACAAGGGGAGGAGTCACATATCACATACCAAGGAACAATTGCTCCAAATTTCAGCAAGAAAGATGGGCTGAGAAAGGAGATCGAAAAAATCGAGAGCAACCACAACAAGAACGCGATTTTGAGCAATTTTCAGGCATAGAAGAATGATTTTCTGACAGACAAATTTTTTTTGGAAAATGATGCAAGGACAAAACAAGGCTAGAACTACAGAAGTTCTAAGACACTCTAACATGCAAGCAACTAACAACAAAGAAAACTAAACGAAAACAAAAACTAAAATGGATAGCAATAAAAGTAAATGGAGATAATCGTAGTGAAAACATTGTTTTGTTCAACAAAATCCTTTTGTTAACAAGGTTGATCAGGTCTTGTTACCAAAACAATTTCATATGAGACAAAACTTTGTATTCCACTAATGATTATGTTACCTCAACCTTGATAGCAATGGTCCCAATCATAATAGTTTCAAAATTTTCTCTTGGTATGGGACAATATATTTCCCCAACTTGAATGCCCTCAACATGTTCAATTGAATTCAAACCATAAGTCCTTTCAATCTTCTTGGGGAAATAGACAGTATGTTCCTTGTCATTAACATTGAAAGTCACCTTTCCTTGATTACAATTAATAACAGCTCCTACAGTATTAAGAAAAGGTCTCCCAAGAATAATAGACATATTATCATCTTCAGGCATTTCAAGCACAACAAAATCAGTTAATATCAAGCAATTATGAGCCACTTGAACATGTACATCCTCGTATATACCAACAGGAATAGTGGTAGATTTATCAGCCATTTGCAAAGATATATCAGTTGGTATCAGTTTTTCTAGTTGAAGCCTCTTATAGAGAGAGAAAGGCATACCACTAACTCCAGCTCCCAAATCACACAAAGCAGTTCTAAGATAACTTTTTTAATAGAGCAAGGGATAGTTGGAATCCCTGGGTCTCCAAGTTTCTTAGGAACCTTACCATTAAAGGAATAATTAGCAAGCAAAGTAGAAATTTCTTCATTAGGGATCTTCCTTTTATTCGAGACAATATCCTTCATATACTTTGAGTAAGGCGGCAATTTAATAGCATCAGTCAAAGGAATTTGCAGGAATAAAGGTTTCATCCACTCACAAAACTTATTATAGTGTTCATCTTCCTTTGACTTGTGTTTCATATGAGGGAAAGGCATAGGTTTTTGGACCCAAGGTTCTCTTTCACTAGCATGTTTCTTAGCAATAAAATCTTCGTATTCTTAGTGTGGTTTTCAGGTTCTTCTTCAACTTTTTCTTCATTAGGAACTTCATTTTCTTCATTACCACTTTTAGTTTCAGCATCAGAGATAGATATACTATTAGGATCTATACCAGGTTCAGAGGGTTCTACAATAGTTTTATGTTTCTTTTTCCTTTTCTTATGAGTAGAACCACTATTTTCAGCTTGTTGAGAATCCTGCTTAATTCTTTTGGGATGCCCCTCAGGATAAAGAGGATCCTGGGTAGCAGCACCACTTCTAGTTCTAATTTCATAAGCATGTTTTTCTTTAGCAGCATTAACTAGCAAGTCTTTTTGCACTTTAACGAGTTGATCTATTTGAGTTTGAACCATTTGAAAGTGTTTAACAATCATTTTAACATCATTATAGGTTCTTTCCACAATATCTTTCAACTCAACAATAGCTCTAGTGTTTTCCATTAGATGATTTTGCACCCTTTTATTAAAATTATCTTGCTTAACAATAAAGATATCAAATTCTTCTAAGCATTGATCAGGAGGTTTAGAGTAAGGGATATCACCTTCATCAAAGTGTTGGAGTAGGGTGAGTAGGGATCAGGAGGTTTAGAGTAAGGGATATCACCTTCATTAGGAGGTTTAGAGTAAGGGATATCACCTTCATCAAAGTGTTTAGAGTAAGGGATATCACCTTCATCAAAGTGTACCTCAATAGTGGGTGAGTAGGGAATAGGCTTACATAATTCTTCTATAGGAGGTAAATTCTCGACATCTGCAGCTTTAATTCCCTTCTCCTTAAGACATTTCTTAGCTTCCTTCATCACTTCATCATTTAATTCAATAACTCCCCTCTTCTTTGATGTTGGAATAGGCACCAGTATAGTAGGTTCAGGTACAATTACTTTAGGTATAGCTGGTTCAGGAGGAGTCCAATCTTCATAGTTCTTGCTTATTTTAGCCATTAATTCCTCAGCTTCCTTAGGAGTCCTATTCCTGAAAACACAATCAGCACAACTATCTAGGTATGTCCTAAATTCTTCAGTTAGTCCATTATAAAATATATCAAGAAGCTCATTCTTAGGTAATGGACTTCCAACTTGTGCATCAATCAAAGCACAAAACCTTGCCCAAGATTCAGGCAATACCTCTTTTTCTCCCTATTTAAAATCAAAAAGTTCCTGCAAAATAGCATATCTAGCACTAGGAGTAAAATATTTCTGCAGGAAAGTACTAATCAAGCACTCAGGACTATCAATAGATCCAGGAGGTAAATTACTAAACCAAGTTTTAGCTTCTCCTTTTAGTGAAAAAGGGAAAAATTTAGCAACAAAGTACGCATCTTAATGTCATCAGAAAACAAGCCACTCATGGTAGAAAGTTCATTCATATGTGCTACCGCACTTTCATTCTTAGTCCCACAAAAAGGTTCTTTCTCAACAATAGCTATGTAAGATAGATCGAGAGAGAAATCATAATCTTTATCTATAATGTTTATGGGAGAAGAAGCAAACCTAGAAATAGGAGTCAATTTGGGTCTAATAGTACACCTCTCAAGGAGACTCTTAGCAGCGCTCCTATCATGGGTGTTTTTACATTCTTTAATAAATTCATCGGTCATCTCAACATAACCATCTTCAATATCATAACTCTCACTAGACTCAGGAGAACTAACAGGTGTGGTGGTGTCTTCATTAGGAGTTTCAGTATTTCCAGCTATAGTTCTAGCAATCGTAGCATCTAGGAAATGACCAAATGAGCCACTCTTATCAAGCACAGTAGAAGCAACATCATAAGCATCAGAAGTTTCAGATTCAGCAGTAGTAGCAGTGTGTGTAGCATGTGTATGTGGTGGTGTAACGAGCTTACTTATAACAGATGGTGAATCAAGAGCAGTAGAGGTGTTCAAAACCGTACCTCTTCTTGTAGTGGATGGTAAAATAGGAAACTTGCCATCACGAGACTTACCCATGATGGATGGATAGCAGCGAACAATAGAGAATCCAAGTGAACTTGATAAATAAAGCTATGCTCCTCGGCAACGGCGCCAGAAAATAGTCTTGATGACCCACAGGTATAGGGGGTGTATCGCAGTATTTTCAAGGGAAGTGAAACCCAATTTATTTATTCGACACAAGGGGAGCCGAAGAATATTTATAAGCCTTAACAACTAAGTTGTCAATTCATCTGCACCTGGAAACAATCTTGCTCACATCAGTTTATCAGTAGAAACAGTTTTGTAGTAGCAATAGTAAAGTAATAGCAGTAGTAAAAGTAAAGGCAACAGTAACAATAGCAGTAAACAGTGGGATTCGAGTGCGGTAGGCATAGGGATGGATGGACAGGCGTTGCATGGACAAGACAATTCACATAGCAATCAGAACATAGGGCAATTGCAGATAAATAAGATAAATCATCCAAGTACTAAATAATCCTAGGAATGTGTTCCATATATAGTCATACGTGCTCTCAATGAGAACTTGCACAACATCTTTTGTCCTGCCAGCCCGTTTGCAGCAGGGCCTCAAGGGAACTACTGGCAATTAAGTTGCTCCTTTTAATAGAACACCGGAGCAAAGCATTAACACTCCATGAACACATGTGATCCTCACATCAAAGCCATTCCCTCCGGTTATCCCGATTTCTGTCACTTCGGGGCCATTGGTTCCGGACAATAACGTGTGTATACAACTTGTAGATAAGACCAAAAAAAATACTATCATAATGAATCAATAACATGTTCAGATCTGAAATTATGGCACTCCGGCCCTAGTGACAAGCATTAAGCATAACAAGTCGCAACAAAGTCATAAAGCACTAATAAAATATACTAGGCACCATGCCCTAACAATCTGATGCCATTACATGAACGATCTCATCCAATCCCTACCATCCCCATGGCCTATAGCGGGGGATTACTCACTCATAGATGGGGGAAACTGATACATTGCAAATGTATCTATAATTATTGATGTTCCATGCTTGGTTTTATCCACTTTCTTGTGTTTTGTTCCAACTTTGGAGTACTTTTATTATGATTTCTTGGACTAACCTATTAACAAGAGCCATAGTGCCAACTGCCTGTTTTCTGTTGTTTTTGGTTCTAGGAAAGTCAGAAAATGAATATTCTCGGAATTGGACGGGACAAAAGCCAAAGTTCTTATTTTTCTGGAACGGATCAAGTGCCAGAATACAAGACGGAGAAGGGCTAGGGGCCGGCCACACCACCTGGCCGCGTGTCCAGGCCTGGCCCGCGCCAGGGGGTGGTCTGGCCGACCCCAGCACCCCCTCGGCCTCTCCTTCCGCCTATAAGTTTCCCTCGGGACGTAAACTCTAAGTACCCGATCAAAAATCCACGAAATAGTCTGTAGCCACCGTCGTCTCTGTCCCTAGATCAGGGGGGATCTGAAGTTCTTCCCGGCACCCTGCCAGATAGGGGAATTCACCCTGGAGGCCTTCTTCATCACCATGCAAGCCTCCGGTGTGATGTGTGAGTAGTTCATCCTTGGACTACGGATCCATGTAGTAGCTAGATGGTTGGTTTCTCCTCCTTTGTGCTTTCATATTTAGATCTTGTGAGCTCCGTTCATGATCAAGATCATCTATTCGTAATCCATACATGCTGTGTTTGCGGGGATCCGATGGATATTGAGATGCTATTTCAGATTGATTATTGATTCTATCATGTCTTTGTTATTTGAGATCTTGCATGCTTTCCGTTGTTAGTAGCTATCTTGGCCAAGTAGATGCTAGCAACTCCAAGAGTTAGTATTTATGCTCGATAGTGGGTTCATGCCTCTGGTAATCTGGGGAAGTGACAGAAATCTCTAAGGTACTAGATGTGCTGTTGCTACTAGGGAGAAAACAACGATCCTTTGTTCATAGAACAATTGTATTGTTTACTTTACACGTAGTTCGTAAAGCAATAATCTGTTGCTTGCAACTTAATACTGGAGGGAGTTCAGATGATAACATGAAGGTGGATTATTAGTCATAGATGCAGTTGGATGGCGGTCTATGTATTATGTTGTAATGCCCAATCAAGGCTCAAAGGAGTCAAGATGATTAGTATATGCATGTATTGCTTTCTCGGTGTTTGTCAATTGCCCCGCTGTAATTTGTTCACCCAGTATGTTATTTATCTAAGGAGAGCCACCTCTAGTGAACTATGGATCCCGGTCCTTGTCTTTTACATACAATCTACAATCTTTTACTGCTTTGTGTTTACTTTCTGCAAACTTTTACTTCTTTCCATTTGATACGTTTAATCCTTTGTTTTCTGCAAAACACGGTGAGATGGACAACCTCATCGCAAGTTGGGGACAAAGTTCTGTGGTTGTGTTGTGCGGGTCTCCACGTTGCTACTAGCACCGGTAGTGCGCCCTGCCAAAGCTCAGCTAGTAACACCTTTGGGGTGTTTCCTTGCTCCTACTGGTTCGATTAAACCTCGCTTTCATAATTGAGGGAAACTTTCTGCTGTGCTCATCATACCTTCCTCTTGGGGTTCCCAACGAACTCTACGTCGATCGTCGAGTGCATCAAGACATTTTCTGGCGCCGTTGCCGAGGAGTCAAGGACATTTTCACAAGGGGAGTCCCTCATAACCAATCTCTTTACTTTGTTATTTTTGTTTTGCTTAGTTTTCTTTTTGCTTTTTTTGCTTGTTTTGTTCTTCAAAAATCGAAAAAAATTACTTTTACAAGTTTGCTTTCTTATTTCAAAAACACAAAAAAATTAGTTCCTTTCTTAAGTTTCCTTTATGACTAGCTCTGCTCCAATCACTATTTCATTATGGATAGCTCACTCAGTTTCCTATTTGGGAACAGTTTTATGACTGCTAAGGTAATAGATGAACCACCGCCTGCTAGAACCTCCATGGAAGAAGAAATTGTTGAACCTGAAAGCTCATTAGATGAAAAAGAGGAGGAGAGTGATGGACAAAAGGAGGAAGAATGGATCTACCCATGCCTACCTTCTAATGAAAGTAACTCTTTATCCCTTACATTATTTGATTGTCCCCCATGCTTATCAAAGGAGGGTGAATGTTATGTTCCCGAGGATTCTTTTGAAAATGTTTATAATAAAAATCTAGTGCTCATAGATCATGAAAAGCACCTTATGTGATAGTTATATTGTTGAGTTTATTCATGAGGCTACTGAAAATTATTATGAGAGAGGAAAATATGGTTGTAGAAGTTTTTATGGTAATGAAACACCTCTCTATGTGCTGAAAGTTTTGAAGTTACTTTTGTTTTATCTTCCTATGCCTGTCACTTTGTTCTTTGTGCATTTATTTGGATACAAGATTCCTATGCATAGGAAGTGGGTTAGACTTAAATGTGTTTTTAATTTTCTTCTTGATGCTCTCTTTTACTTCAATTCGTATTTCCTATGAGAGCATTTTCTCAAATTATCATGCCTAACTTAAAGGCGTTAAAGAAAAGTACTTGTTGGGAGATAACCCAAGAGTTTTAGTTGAGTTTTGGAAGTTATTACCTCTGTAATAACCTCTCCTTATCCTTTTTATTTGCTTTTTGTGCCAAGAGTAACCTCTAATGAGAGTGAAGTAATGATTGAGAAAGTTGCTGTCCCGAAACAGATTTCTGTGCTTCACCGTAAAAATTCCTGAAAGAGCTCTGTACGTCGGATTGAGCTGTAATTGTTTGTGCTTCTGCCCCAGGTTGTTATCTAACTTTAGTTAGTTAAACACTTTTTGATTTGAGCAACAGAAGGTCTTCAAACAAATTCGTCTTTACCTACTAGTCTGTTTTGACTGATTTCTGCCATTTTCTGCATTTGCTTCTTGTTAGTTCCTTCTTGAGTTCCTTTGGGGAATTGAGATTTTTGAGGGAAGTGCTACAGTAGCTAGTGTTCTAATGGAAGTTTATTTGGTAACTGAACCTTGAGACTTATTTATCTTAAGTGCACTGATGTTGCTAATGAGATTGTGTGAAGTTTTGTATGAAGGAAAAATTTCAGGTGTATGGAAGGAATGAGTAATGAGATAAAGGATGGAATCAAGCTCAAGCTTGGGGATGCCATGCGTGTCACCCCAAGAAATATCCAAGAAGTACAAGCCTCAAATCTTGGGGATGCCCAAGGCATCCCCTTCTTCATCAATAAAAATCCAGGTTTCTTCCGAACGCTTTTTTTTATTGTTTCATGCACAGTTGTGTTTTTCTTGGAGCGTCTTCTTTTTCGTTTTCGTTTTGGTTTTTAGTTTGCTTGGTTTGCTTAGTTTTATGAATAAGTTGGTTGGACCCCCTCTTTCACACTTTGGTTTGCAAATAGTTTGGTTTGGTTTGGAAAAGAGTAGGAAAGTTCATGCTTTTGTGGTAAAAAGAGCTCGTTTTTGACTATGGCCTATGCTTTGTCATGCCATGCTTGATATTGTTTTGGACTTATGCTTAGTATTCTTTGCTGTAGCATGACTTGTTATAAACAATTGAGATTGCTTAATGTGCCTTGAATGAATCATGCGTTGTTTTAGCATATTAAAGCATAGTATAGTGGTATTCTCCTTTGATGCTTTATTTGGGTTGACTTGGCGCATGCTCACACCATGTTATGACTATCTCAAGTCACCATAGCCTTTATGATCCTTTAGTTTTCAACTTGTAGTGTCACTTTATGCTTTGATCAATGATGTTTTGTCGCTCTGCATGATTATGGCCATTATTGCTCTCTTAGTTTGTCGCTCCCAGTCTTTTGCTAGCCTCCACAACCAAGTATGAGTTCCACTCATGCATCCAACTCCCTAAACCAAGTTATTCCAAAGAGTCCACCATACCTACCTACTAGCTTATGCTATTCCAAGTATATTCATGCTTATGTTTACCTTCTACTTTTTATGAGAAAACTAGTGATTAAAGCTCTCACGAACTTGATGGCGCACTTTAATTTACTTGCCCTTAATAAACTTGAACCATTGTGTCGTCTATGTTGTATATGCTTGCACTTATTTGTCCGGAATTAGCAGAACCATGCTTTCATGGGGAACGCTTTCAACATTGCACTTGGTACTTGTACCTAGTTGATATCATACTCTTTTGTATATGGATGTCGTCGGTGTGAAATGAAAGGGGAGCTTGTAAGTCCATGGAGTTATGTATATGTGTTAGAGAAACACCTGGGCCGCTGGTCTAATCCATGCTGACATGGTGGAAACCAGCAGCGTAACCATAATGAGCTGTCTATGAAGCATTCTTCTTATAAAAAAAGAGTCCTATATTGAGAAAAAAGAGAAAAAAAGAGATACTATGAAAAGAGGAAAGAGAGAAAAAAAGCACCATATTCCCATGGTAAATAAGAAGAATGCTGAGATGCTCGTTTTCTGCTTGCCTTGTTATTTTGATATGGGGATTCTTCCGTATCATCGGGCAAGGGGTACCCCATTGGCGGTTCTCAATGATACACATGTACTTACGATGACAAGAACTTACCGGTGACTAAACTTGAGTAGCATGAGGAGCGACCCTCGTATACAAGGGACATGAGATTTCTGACTTATACTTCGTCAAGCATGTACACCATAGTTTGTTCACTTTAACCTTAATCACTTCAAGATGCTTATGATAGGGGCAATGAGAGCTGAAAGCTACACGTACCATAATTTTTGGAAGCTCTTTATGAGACTGGAATCTCTACTTCCTTTTATAAAAGGCCTTTCTTCCACCATTATATTGAGTCTCCACCTTCTACCTTTATGCACCTACTTTGAGAGCATAGTGGCCATTCTTAGTTCTATGTGCATTGTCCCAAAACTTGTTGATTGATGCATAACTTGTTATTGCTTGTTTGAAACTATTGTATCTAGTCACTCTTATGAACTTTGAAGGTGTCCTATGCATTTATATTTGCTACTCTATTGAGGGACAAGCTGAATATTTTTATGCTATGTTTTCTTTATGTGAAACAAGCAAACATCTTGCAAAGCATGTTATTCATGAATCTTTTGTTTGTGCATTTTCATGTTGTATCATAGTTTCTTTGCCTATTTGCTAGAACTTTGTCTTTCATGTTATGATTGAAGTACTATGATCCCAGCTTTGAGTTTTGCAAATACTTTGATCAAGTTTTGATGGTGCATGTGACCTCAAAAATTATTTATTTTTATCACTTACCTACTCGAGGACGAGCAGGAGTTAAGCTTGGGGATGTTGATACATTGCAAATGTATCTATAATTTTTGATGTTCCATGCTTGGTTTTATCCACTTTCTTGTGTTTTGTTCTAACTTTGGAGTACTTTTATTATGATTTCTTGGACTAACCTATTAACAAGAGCCACAGTGCCAGCTGCCCGTTTTCTGTTGTTTTTGGTTCTAGAAAAGTCAGAAAATGAATATTCTCGGAATTGGACGGGACAAAATCCAAAGTGCCTATTTTTCCGGAAGGGATCAAGTGCCAGAATACGAGACGGAGAAGGGCTAGGGGCCGGCCACACCACCTGGCCACGCGGCCAGGCCTGGCTCGTGCCAGGGGGTGGTGTGGCCAGCCCAGGCACCCCCTCGGCCTCTCCTTCCGCCTATAAGTTGCCCTCGGGACGAAAACCCTAAGTACCCGATCAAAAATCCACGAAAGAGTCTGTAGCCGCCATCGTCTCTGTCCCTAGATCGGGGGGGATCTAAAGCTCTTCCCGGCACCCTGCCGGAGAGGGGAATTCACCCTAGAGGCTTTCTTCATCACCATGCAAGCCTCCGGTGTGATGCGTGAGTAGTTCATCCTTGGACTACGGATCCATGTAGTAGCTAGATGGCTGGTTCTCCTCCTTTGTGCTTTCATGTTTAGATCTTGTGAGCTCCCTTCATGATCAAGATCATCTATTTGTAATTCATACATGTTGTGTTTGCGGGGATCCGATGGATATTGAGATGCTATTTCAGATTGATTATTGATTCTATCATGTCTTTGTTATTTTAGATCTTGCATGCTTTCCGTTGTTAGTAGCTATCTTGGCCAAGTAGATGCTAGCAACTCCAAGAGTTAGTATTTATGCTCGATAGTGGGTTCATGCCTCTGGTAATCTGGGGAAGTGACAGAAATCTCTAAGGTACTAGATGTGTTGTTGCTACTAGGGAGAAAACAATGATCCTTTGTTCATAGAACAATTGTATTGCTTACTTTACACGCAGTTCATAAAGCAATAATCTGTTGCTTGCAACTTAATACTGGAGGGGATTCGGATGATAACCTGAAGGTGGATTATTAGTCATAGATGCAGTTGGATGGCGGTCTATGTATTATGTTGTAATGCACAATCAAGTCTCAAATGAGTCAAGATGATTAGTATATGCATGTATTGCTTTCTCGGTGTTTGTCAATTGCCCCGCTGTAATTTGTTCACCCAGCATGTTATCTATCTAAGGAGAGCCACCTCTAGTGAACTATGGATCCCGGTCCTTTACTTTACATACAATCTACAATCTTTTACTGCTTTGTGTTTACTTTCTGCAAACTTTTACTTCTTTCCATTCGATACGTTTAATCCTTTTTTTCCGCAAGACACAGTGAGATTGACAACCTCATCGCAACTTGGGGACAAAGTTCTGTGGTTGTGTTGTGCAGGTCTCCACGTTTCTACTAGCACCGGTAGTGCGCCCTGCCAAAAGCTCATCTAGTTACACCTTTGAGGTGTTTCCTTGCTCCTACTGGTTCGATTAAACCTTGGTTTCATAACTGAGGGAAACTTGCTGATGTGCTCATCAGACCTTCCTCTTGGGGTTCCCAACGAGCTCTACATGAACACCTCCATCAAGCATTTTTCTGGGCGCCGTGCATTGAGCCATCAATAGGACACCTTCAAAGTTCATAAGAGTGACTAGATACAATAGTTTAAAACAAGCAATATCAAGTTATGCATCAATCAGCTAGTCTTGGGACAATGCACATAGAACTAAGAATGGCCACTATGCTCTCAAAGTAGTTCATAAAGATAGAAGGTGGAGACTCAATATATTGGTGGAAGAAAGGCCTTTTGTAAAAGGAAGTAGAGATTCAAGTCTCATAAAGAGCTTCTAAAAATTATGGTACTTGTAGCTTTCAGCTCTCATTGCCCCTATCATAAGCATCTTGAAGTGATTAAGGTTAAAGTGAACAAACTATGGTGTACATGCTTGACGAAGTATAAGTCAGAAATCTCATGTCCCTTGTATACGAGGGCCGCTCCTCATACTACTCAAGTTTAGTCACCGGTAAGTTCTTGTCATCGTAAGTACATGTGTATCATTGAGAACCGCCAATGGGGTACCCCTTGGCCGATGATACGGAAGAATCCCCATATCAAAATGACAAGGCAAGCAGACAACAAGCATCTCAGCATTCTTCTTATTTACCATGGGAATATGGTGCTTTTTTCTCTCTTTCCTCTTTTCATAGTATCTCTTTTTTTCTCTTTTTTCTCAATATAGGACTCTTTTTTTATAAGAAGTAGACAGCTCATTATGGTTACGCTGCTGGTTTCCACCATGTCAGCATGGATTAGACCAGCGGCCCAGGCGTTTCTCTAACACATATACATAACTCCATGGACTTACAAGCTCCCCTTTCATTTCACACCGACGACATCCATATACAAAAGAGCATGATATCAACTAGGTACAAGTACCAAGTGCAATGTTGAAAGCATTCCCCATGAAAGCATGGTTCTGCTAATTCCCCACAAATAAGTGCAAGCATATACAACATAGAAGACACAATGGTTCAAGTTTATTAAGGGCAAGTAAATTAAAGTGTGCCATCAAGTTCATGAGAGCTTTAATCACTAGTTTTCTCATAACAAGTGGAAGGTAAACAAAAGCATGAATGTACTTGGAATAGCATAAGATAGTAGGTAGGTATGGTGGACTCTTTGGAATAACTTGGTTTAGGGAGTTGGATGCATGAGTGGAACTCATACTTCGTTGTGGAGGCTAGCAAAAGACTGGGAGCAACAAACTAAGAGAGCAATAATGGCCATAATCATGCAGAGCGACAAAACATCATTGATCAAAGCATAAAGTGATACTACAAGTTGAAAACTAAAATATCATAAAGGCTATGGTGACTTGAGATAGTCATAACATGGTGTGAGCATGCGCCAAGTCAACCCAAATAAAGCATCAAAGGAGAATACCACTATACTATGCTTTAATATGCTAAAACAACGCATGATTCATCCAAGGCACATTAAGCAATCTCAATTGTTTATAACAAGTCATGCTACAGCAAAGAATACTAAGCATAAAGCCAAAACAATATCAAGCATGGCATGACAAAGCATAGGCCACAGTAAAAAACGAGCTCTTTTTACCACAAAAGTATGAACTTTCCTACTCTTTTCCAAACCAAACCAAACTATTTGCAAACAAAAGTATGAAAGAGGGGGTCCAACCAACTTATTCAGAAAGCTAAGCAAACCAAGCAAACTAAAAACCAAAACGAAAACAAAAAAGAAGACGCTCCAAGAAAAACACAACTGTGCATGAAACAATAAAAATAAAGCGTTTGGAAGAAACCTGGATTTTTACTGATGAAGAAGGGGATGCCCAAGGCATCCCCAAGCATTGACGCTTGTACTTTTTGGATATTTCTTGGGGTGACACGCGTGGCATCCCCAAGCTTGAGCTTTAGTCCATCCTTCATCTCATTACTCATTCCTTCCATACACCTGAAATTTTTCCTTCATACAAAACTTCACACAATCTCATTAGCAACATTAGTGCACTTAAGATAAATAAGTCTCAAGGTTTAGTTCTAACACCAAATAAACTTCCATTAGAACACTAGCTACTGTAGCACTTCCCTCAAAAATCTCAATTCCCCAAAGAAACTCAAGAAGGAACTAACAAGAACCAAATGCAGAAAATGGCAGAAATCTGTCAAAACAGACCAGCAGGCAAAGACGAATTTGTTCGAAGAACTTCTGTTGCTCAAATCGAAAAGTGTTGAACTATATAAAGTTAGATAACAACCTGGGGAAGAAGCACAAAAAATGACAGCTCAATACGACTTACAGAGATCTCTGAGGAATTTTTACGGTGAAGCACAAAAATCTGTTTCGGGACAGCAACTTTCCCAATCATTACTTCACTCTCATTAGAGGTTACTCTTGGCACAAAAAGCAAATAAAAAGGATAAGGAGAGGTTATTACAGAAGTAATAACTTCCAAGACTCAACTTAAACTCTTGGGTTATCTCCCAACAAGTACTTTTCTTTAACTCCTTTAAGTTAGGCATAAGAACCAAAGAAAGAATCAAGTGTTCTCAAATGAAGAAGCATTAAGACCAAATTTTGTTTTCATAGGAGAAGCAAAATAAATCTTTTCTCTCTTTTTAGGGAAATGTTCTATACCTTTCTTGAGTGGGAGTTTATATTTAATGGTGCCTTCTTTCATATCAATGATGGCACCAACAGTTCTAAGAAAAGGTCTTCCCAAAGTAATAGGACAAGAAGCATTGTATTCAACATCCAAAACATAGAAATCAACGGGGACATAGGAATCATTAACCATAATAAGAACATCATTAAGACTCCCTATGAGTTTCTTTTTAGCATTATCATCAAGTGGGACATTCAAATAACAATCTTCAAGAGGAGGCAAATCAAGCATATCATAAATCCTTCTAGGCATAATGGAAACACTACTATCAAGATCACACAAAGCTTTGAAATCAAAGTCATTCACTTTCATATTAATGATGGGTTCCCAACCATCTTCTTGTTTTATAGGAATAGAAGCCTTATGTTTCATCTTTTGTTCTTTAATCTTTATGCGAGCATCAGTAATGTGTTTTGTAAAAGCCATGTTCATAGCACTAGCATTAGGACTTTTAGCAAGCTTTTGTAGGAACTTAATAATTTCAGAGATGTTGCAACCATCAAGATCAAAATCAACTTTATCATCTAAAGTAGTAGAACTATTAGTAGCCTCAACACTAGTGGTGGTAATAGTAGAGACACTAATGTTTCTAGCAATTTCATCTTCTCTTTCCCACTTAGCATGTAATTTAGCTAATAGTCTAACATTTTCATCAATTCTTACTTGTATGGCATTAGTAGCTGCAAAGAGATTCTCATTAGTTTCAGGTTTAGCAGCCATTTTATTCAAAGAAGATTGAGCTTCAGCCAAAGATGCTATATTTCTTTCAGCATTAGAGAGTTTTTCCTCAATAGTTTTATTGAAACTAGTTTGTTTACTAATAAACTCTTTAAGCATAACTTCAAGTTCAGAGGAGCACTCTTATTATTGTTGTAAGAATTTCCATAAACATTACCATTGTTGGGAGGATATGGCTTATAATTGTTGTTACCAAAATTGTTCCTATAAGCATTATTACCATAAGCATTGTTGCCAAAATTGTTATTTCTTATGAAGTTCACATCAACTTGCTCTTCTTGAGCAACCAAAGAGGCTAAAGGAACATTATTTGGATCAATATGGGCTTTCCCACTAACAAGCATAGACATAATAATATCAATTTTATCACTCAAGGAAGAGGTTTCCTCAACAGAATTTACCTTCTTACCTTGTGGAGCTCTCTCAGTATGCCATTCAGAATAATTAACCATCATATTGTCCAAAAGTTTTGTTGCAGCACCCAAAGTGATGGTCATAAAGGTACCTCCAGCAGCTGAATCCAATAGGTTCCTTGAAGTATAGTTCAATCCTGCATAAAAAGTTTGGATGATCATCCAAGCAGTCAGTCCATGAGTGGGACAATTCTTAACCAAAGATTTCATTCTTTCCCAAGCTTGAGCAACATGCTCATTATCAAGTTGTTTAAACTTCATTATTTCACTTCTCATGGATATAATCTTAGCAGGGGGATAGTATTTTCCAATAAAAGCATCTTTGCACTTAGTCCAAGAATCAATACTATTCCTAGTTAAGGAATTCAACCATTATTTAGCTTTTCCTCTCAAAGAGAAAGGAAACAATTTCAGTTTAATAATATCACCATCTATGTCCCTATGCTTTTGCATCTCACAAAGTTCAACAAAGTTATTTAGATGGGAAGCAGCATCTTCATTACCAATACCAGAAAATTGCTCTCTCATAACAAGATTGAGCAAAGCAGGTTTTATCTCAAAGAAAGTATTTTCAGCCACAGGTGGAGCAATAGGAGTGCTCATAAAATCATTGTTGTTGGTGCTAGTGAAGTCACACAACTTAGTGTTTTCAAGACTAGTCATTTTTTGGGGTTTTCAAATAAGAAAGCAAATCAAGTAAAACTATTTTTTTGTGTTTTTGAAGAACAAAACAAGCAAACAAAGCAAAAAGAGAACTAAGCAAAACAAAAACAACAAAGTAAAGAGATTGGTTATGAGGGACTCCCCTTGTGAAGATGTCCTTGACTCCCCGGCAACGGCGCCAGAAAATGTCTTGATGTACTCGACGATCGACGTAGAGTTCGTTGGGAACCCCAAGAGGAAGGTATGATGAGCACAGTAGAAAGTTTCCCTCAATTATGAAACCAAGGTTTAATCGAACCAGGAGGAGCAAGGAAACACCCCAAAGGTGTTACTAGCTGAGCTTTGGCAGGGCGCACTACCGGTGCTAGTAGCAACGTGGAGACCTGCACAACACAACAATAGAACTTTGTCCCCAACTTGCGATGAGGTTGTCAATCTCACCATGTTTTGCGGAAAACAAAGGATTAAACGTATCGAATGGAAAGAAGTAAAAGTTTGCAGAAAGTAAACACAAAGCAGCAAAAGATTGTAGATTGTATGTAAAAGACAAGGACCGGGATCCACAGTTCACTAGAGGTGGCTCTCCTTAGACAAATAACATGCTAGGTGAACAAATTACAACGGGGCAATTGACAAACACCGAGAAAGCAATACATGCATATACTAATCATCTTGACTCCTTTGAGACTTGATTGGGCATTACAACATAATACATAGACCGCCATCCAACTGCATCTATGACTAATAATCCACCTTCGGGTTATCATCCGAACCCCCTCCAGTATTAAGTTGCAAACAACAGATTATTGCTTTACGAACTGCGTGTAGAGTAAACAATACAATTGTTCTATGAACAAAGGATCGTTGTGTTCTCCCTAGTAGCAACAACACATCTAGTACCTTAGAGATTTCTGTCACTTCCCCAGATTACCAGAGGCATGAACCCACTATCGAGCATAAATACTAACTCTTGGAGTTGCTAGCATCTACTTGGCCAAGATAGCTACTAACAACGGAAAGCATGCAAGATCTCAAATAACAAAGACATGATAGAATCAATAATCAATTTGAAATAGCATCTCAATATCCATAGGATCCCCGCAAACACAACATGTATGGATTACAAATAGATGATCTTGATCATGGACGGAGCTCACAAGATCTAAACATGAAAGCACAAAGGAGGAGAAACCAGCCATCTAGCTACTACATGGATCCGTAGTCCAAGGATGAACTACTCACGCATCACACCGGAGGCTTGCATGGTGATGAAGAAGGCCTCCAGGGTGAATTCCCCTCTCCGGCAGGGTGCCGGGAAGAGCTTCAGATCCCCCTGATCTAGGGACAGAGACGACGGCGGCAACAGACTCTTTTGTGGATTTTTGATCAGGTACTTAGGGTTTTCGTCCTGAGGGCAACTTATAGGCGGAAGGAGAGGCCGAGGGGGTGCTGGGGTCGGCCAGACCACCCCCTGGCGCGGGTCAGGACTGGCCGCGCGGCCAGGTGGTGTGGCCGGCCCCCAGCCCTTCTCCGTCTCGTATTCTGGCACTTGATCCCTTCCGGAAATATAGGCACTTTGGCTTTTGTCCCATCCAATTCCGAGAATATTCATTTTCTGACTTTCCTGGAACCAAAAACAGCAGAAAACAGGCAGCTGGCACTGCGGCTCTTGTTAATAGGCTAGTCCAAGAAATCATAATAAAAGTACTCTTGATGCTAAGTTTGTTGCTTCTCCCATAAACATTATAGATGAAGATTATGATTTCTCTCTCGATCTATCTTACATAGCTATTGTCGAGAAAGAACCTTTTTGTGGGACTAAGAATGAAAGTGCGGTAGCACATATGAATGAACTTTCTACTCTGAGTGGCTTGTTTTCTGATGATATTAAGATGCATACTTACTTTGTTGCTAAGATTTTTCCTTTTTCATTGAAAGGAGAAGCTAAAACTTGGTTTAGTAATTTACCTCCTGGATCTATTGATAGCCCTGAGTGCTTGATTAGTATTTTCCTGTAGAAATATTTTCCTCCCAGTGCTAGACATGCTATTTTGCAGGAACTTTTTGATTTTCAACAGGGAGAAAAAGAGGTATTGCCCGAATCTTGGGCAAGGTTTTGTGCTTTGATTCATGCACAGGCTGGAAGTCCATTACCTAAGAATGAGCTTCTTGATATATTTTATAATGGACTAACCGAGGAATCTAGGACATACCTAGATAGTTGTGCTGATTGTGTTTTCAGGAATAGGACTACTAAGGAAGATGAGGAATTAATGGCTAAACTAAGCAAGAATTATGAAGATTGGACTCCTTCTAAACAACCTATACCTGAAGTAATTGTACCTGACGCATCTATTCATGTGCCTATTCCAACATCAAAGAAGAGGGGAGTTATTGAATTAAATGATGAAGTGATGAAGGAAGCTAAGAAATGTCTTAAGGAGAAGGGAATTAAAGCTGCAAATGTCAAGAATTTACCTCCTATAGAAGAATTATGTAATCCTATTCCCTACTCATCCACTATTGAGGTACACTGCCTCCAACACTTTGATGAAGGTGATATCCCTTACTTGAAACCTCCTAATCAATGCTTAGAAGAATCTGATATCTTTATTGTTAAGCAAGATAACTTTAATAAAAGGGTGCAATATCATCTAATGGAAAACACTAGAGCTATTGTTGAGTTGAAAGATATTGTGGAATGTAGCATGCCAATTGTCTAACAATTGCAATGCTACTAGCCTAGTCTATATATAGGCTACTTCCTACATATAATTGTTGCATCATAATTATATCATGCTCATGTCATCATGCCACATTGCATTTGAGCATTATATAAAACCCTTTCATTTAGTTCTTATCCCATATGCATTATTAATTGTATTTGCCTCTTGATATATTGTATTTGGTTCTTGATAAATGCTTGATGCCCAAGTTGAGTTAGGGGCATATCTTTTATTAACTCCACCACCTTTCTTTGTCACCACCCCATAATTCCACCATCCAACTACATATGAGCACTTGCATTTCTTTTGGGCTTTTGTCTAGCTCATATGTATTAATATGGATCTACTTCTAAATCTACATGCTCCCATATATGTTATCAATTGTTTTCACAATAATAAGTATGTGGAGCCCCATGGCCACCTTTGCATGCCATGTGGGTAAGATTTCCTTTATTAACCTTCCATATGGTTTTATTCACTATATGCTCATGTATGAGGCTATTTTGGCTACCAGTCGATCTAGTGGAGAAATACACACCTTTTGATCATTTGGATTCACATATCTGCATATGCTAATTATTTTCATATGATAAACAAGCTTGTTGTTTTGTGTGGGGTGTAAATTCAAATTTTGAATGCATGTATGGGAGATATGGCCAAAGTGTCCTCTATTTGTTTTCGCAACTAGTACTTGGTCGTTATGGATCACGCATGGCCCATGCAACATCACCATTCCTTCTTTTATTTTTTTATTTTTATTTTTATTTTTATTCATGTGAGTTTATTTGAGGTTATTTGAATTTTGGTGGATTTAAACCACATGGGCATCTTCCATGCAACAAGTGATCTTCTCTCCTTTCCTTTTTATAATCTAGATCCATTTTTTGTTTCTTCAAGTTTGGAATCCACTTGCTAGGGATTTGTTTTTGCAAATACTTTCATTCTTATCCTTAAATCCTAAATTCCTTATTCTTGTAAATGCCCAAATTGATCATGTAGGCATGTGGGCATATCCTTCTTTTGTTGCGACTCCCTGTTCATCTCTATTAGGTGACAACCCCCGCTTTTTCTTTTATCTCTACAAAGATTCAAAAGTATATGAATAAGTTGCTGTTTTAATCTCTACTTATTTGATAAAAATCTGAACAAAAACAGTGTTCTTTGGTTTAGTTTCAGTTAACAGCCTCGGTTGTACTTCAGTTAAGGCTATACGTACAGAGCAACAACAGCTAGCAGCAGCATCGATGGCTAGCTAGGCCGGTCCAGCGACGTCACCGAGCCACTCGTGCTTCCTTTACTCCGACCCGGCGCCGAGCGACCGCAACCACCGCGGTGCCTCCTCCTTAAGCCATAGCGCCGCAGCCCCGCCGAACCCTAGCAGCACCTTTCCTTTCCCTTGTTTCACCGCCGCCATTGCCATAGCCGCCGTGCGTAGCTCCGTGCCGCCGCCTCCGCCTCGCCGGACACCAAGAAGTAGCAGGGAGGATTCACTGTCCTCTACTCCATCGAACACGCAGAAGCAGAGGGGCCAAAGCCGTCGCCCGCGTCATCTTCCTCGCTGAGTCCGAGAAGAACGCTGCCGTTCTTCGTCCTCGTCTCGCCGTCACTCCTTCCCACCATCTGCCCCGTTTCCGGCGGGAGTTGATTGAGGTGAGCGCCACCTCCCCTCTTCCTTCCTCCCTGCTTCCTCTCCGTCCCCGATTTGCCGGTGCCGGAGCTGGGCAGCCGCCGCGCGCGCAGACAGAACGCAGCAGCTCGCGCGCGCCCGGAACAGCAGCAGCTCCGCTGCAAAAAACCCTCTGTTCCTGTCCAAATACCGGCGTCCCCGGTCCACCTCCGGCGACACTTCCTAAACAAAAATCATAGCCCCACCACCCCTCTTTCCATCGAGCCCGAGTTTGCCGAAAACGGTGATCAACAGCCCTGGGAATCTTCTTCCGAACGTCGGCGTAGCTAGCTGTACGAGCGGCTGTTTTTCCATCAGCCTGACACCGCGCTAACCCTCTGTTCCTCGCATTTTGCCATCGTTGTCGTCCTTCTCCGGGAAATCTTTGAACACAAGATTTGTAGATCTGAGTGAGGTCTACAATTTTTGTTTTTGGAGTATGCTAAAATTCGTAACAGTTTGATCGTCATCGTCCTCGCAAGATCAGCTCGAGCTAGCCGTTTCCGCGCCTCGTTTTCTGTCCGTCAGTGTCAACTAACCGTACTTTTGCAGAAAAACCCCTTAGCAGTTTCGGCGCTCACAGGCTAGCCCCCCCCCCCCCCACGCCTCGGCTCGCCCACGTGTCGCGTCCGGGCTGGGCGCGCGCACGGGTGGCCCCGCTCCTGACCCTAGCCCGCGTGTCGGTCACCGTGGGTAAGTCTGAGCCGGTGACAAAAGTTCCAGATCCTTTTTCTTTTAAATAATAAAATTCCAGAAAATGAATAGATGTTTTTAATATCCAGAAATTAATAACTTTTTCTTGACATTTCTAAATAATACAAATAATATAAGTTTTTGAATCAAAAAAATGTGAGGAATTCAAATATGCCATTCAAAATATCTTTTGGGCAAATTAAATTTTCGAAATTGTTTAAATGCAATAAAAATGCTTTTTCTTAAATAATTAATAACTTTAAATCTATAACTCCAAATTCGACAAATAATATGTCTAAATCGATCAGCGCGACGAGCCCGTTCTAACTATGCATTCCTTGTTCTAAATTGAAGCATGCATCATGTCATTATTAAAAATCAGAACTGTTTATCGCAATAAAACTTGATCAAATAAATGATAAAATGAATTATTCTTGTCCCCACACCTCACCCATGCCATGCTACATTAATGCCATATAAATCGTGCATCATTCATCATGGCATGCTTGTTTGCTTGTCACATATTAACTCATATCCTTGTGCACTTTATTTATGTTGGCCCTTGTTTGTTTGGTTCTTCTTCGAATAGACGCCCAGCAGGAGAATTATCAGGAATCACAGGAGTTCTACCCAGATCCATCCCTCGCTTCAACTGAGCTACCAGGCAAGCACTACCACATGCTTGCATACATATAGTACCTATTGCCTCTATCTTATTCTTGCATCATTGAGTCGCGATTGCATTAAATTGAATCCCAAGTACTGCATAGCCTTTACTTTTAAACCCCACCGAAGCTTGTTCCTCCATCCCATGAGCCATTACTACAGGAGTTGTTTGAGCCATGCGAGTCGTAGAAAAGCATGTGTAGGGTATGTGAGTGTCTGATGGATAACGAGGTACCTAAACAACTTAACCGGAGTAGTAATGGGATAACTAATGAAAGAGGCACCGGTGAGCAATATCTGTTATTTGGTTTTTCATGCTCACTTGTGTCCCGTAGGACCCCGAGTACTTGATTCCTGTTCCTTGACTATTCGCACTATCCACATCCGGGAGGCCTTATGGACCCCCCTGAGCCAGAGCTTGATTCATTCTTATTTCTCGGGGCCACAAAGTAGTTTGGGGCTTTGTTACTATCCTATACTTATGCCATGCTTTACTGTTTTATTTAAGATTGTACGAGGAGCACCTGTACTATTTAAGAATTGCGGAGTTTTTTCGTGGTATCGACAAGCCTAGTCACATTTTCGGGTTCCCAGTCGTTTACAACCATTGGCGCAAACCTTGAGTCCGTCTCGGAGTCAGCTTCCTTCGTTGCGGGTAGCTTAATGGGGTGCCCCCCTGAAATATTTCTGAATCCTGTGATCGCTTTGTCGTGAATGCCTCGTTGGGTTTTGAGTTGGTTTTTCCGAGGTTGATCGAGTGTGTGTTGCTATTTGTGCACCCTGCAGGGTAAATCTTTCTGAAAGTCGTGTCCGCGGTTATGGACGACTTGGAGCACGGTTTCTCGATCATAGACAAGAATAACTAAAGTACCGCTGTTGATTTGACTAAGTACCTGACTAGTAAATAGTGCAATACTCATGGAATGGTTAATAAAACTGCCAACGGATGGGTTGTTCGTCCGCTTTCTCGTTGGTAAGCAAGAAGGAGGATGGATCTGTTAATAATACTGTTATAACTGTTGTTATTAATTAACGGACATCCGTCTATCATTGGTTAGGCGGATGGTTAGCGAATATCTATAGACTTGTTAGTTATTATCTTTTTCTGCAATTGCGTCACCCCAGGTATATGTCCCCTTTAGAGGCATAAAGACTTGCTGAGTACCCCTAGGGTCTCACACGATAAATTGTTTGATTCAGATGAACATGTGTACTCACAAGATGGATACTGGGTGGAGAAGACGGATGATGTTGGCAATGATCACTCGGTGTAGAGATTCCGGGGATGGGGATCCGCGAGATCTGTGGGCGGGATGTGTTTATTTATGTGGCATCTTATGCCGATTTGCTTCTTATCCGTACTCGGATCTTGTTTTCCGCTTCCGCCTGATACTCTGATGTTTGATGTAGGAGGAGCTATCCGAAACTATTATATCTATCTAGGATATTTGGATCATGCCGTATGGCGTTGCAATATTTCTATTTCTTTTAGATGGAATGGCTCTGAGGACTGTTGTATGTGGCTTGCATACATACTCACTTGTGTATGTAGTTGATCCCTTCGCCTGCCGATTACGCCGCTCGTTTTTGTCCCGATGTTCTGAAAGTGGTTAGGACGGCCGAAAGGTCTACCTGTGAGTGGTCCCTGGGCCCCACCGTACTATTTTAACCACTTTCGCTCATCTAGGCATGCAACTAAGAGCGTAATTCACCGAGGTAGTTACATGGAAAGAACCTCTAATGATGTTAAAATGATTGTTAAACACTTTCAAATGGTTCAAACTCAAATAGATCAACTCGTTAAAGTGCAAAACGACTTGCTAGTTAATGCTGCTAAAGAAAAACATGCTTATGAAATTAGAACTAGAAGTGGTGCTGCTACCCAGGATCCTCTATATCCTGAGGGGCATCCCAAAAGAATTGAGCAGGATTCTCAACATGCTGAAAATAGTGGTTCTACTCGTAAAAAAAGGAAAAAGAAACATAAAACTGTTGTAGAACCCTCTGAACCTGCTATAGATCCTAATAGTATATCTATCTCTGATGCTGAAACTGAAAGTGGTAATGAAGAAAATGAAGTGCCTAATGAAGAAAAAGTTGAAGAAGAACCTGAAAACCACACTAAGACTACTAAATACACCAAAGAAGATTTCATTGCTAAGAAACATGGTAGTGAAAGAGAACCTTGGGTCCAAAAACCTATGCCTTTCCCTGATAAGAAACACAAGTCAAAGGAAGATGAACACTATACTAAGTTTTGTGAGTGGATGAAGCCTTTATTCTTGCAAATTCCTTTCACTGATGCTATTAAATTGCCTCCTTACTCAAAGTATATGAAGGACATTGTCTCGAATAAAAGGAAGATCCCTAATGAAGAAATCTCTACTTTGCTTGCTAATTATTCTTTCAATGGTAAGGTTCCTAAGAAACTTGGAGACCCAGGGATTCCAACTATCCCTTGCTCTATTAAGAACAGTTATGCTAGAACTGCTTTGTCTGATTTGGGAGCTGGAGTTAGTGTTATGCCTTTTTCTCTCTATAAGAGGCTTCAACTTGAAAAATTAATACCAACTGATATATCTTTGCAAATGGCTGATAAATCTACCACCATTCCTGTGGGTATATGTGAGGATGTACCTGTTCAGGTGGCTCACAATTGCTTGATATTAACTAATTTTGTTGTGCTTGAAATGCCTGAAGATGATAATATGTCTATTATTCTAGGGAGACCTTTCCTTAATACTAAAGGAGCTGTTATTAATTGTAATCAAGGAAAGGTGACCTTCAATATTAATGACAAGGAACATATTGTCTATTTCCCCAAGAAGATTGAAAGGACTTATGGCTTGAATTCAATTGAACATGTTGAAGGCATTCAAGTTGGAGAAATATATTGTCCCATACCAAGAGAAAAATTTGAAACTATTATGATTGGGACCATTGCTATCAAGGTTGAGGTAACTGATGACCCACAAGTATAGGGGGTGTATCGCAGTATTTTCGATAAGTAAGAGTGTCGAACCCAACGAGGAGCAGAAGGTGCTGGCTAGTGGTATGGATCAGGAATTCTCTGCAAATACTTAGCAAACGGATTTTAGGGGTTTTCGATAAAGCAAGTAAACAAAGTACGAGTAAATAAAAGACAGTAGGAATAAATGCAGCAAGTGGCCCAATCCTTTATGCAGCAAAGGACAAGCCGGTTGTATTTCTATAGATGACCTAACGTTCTTGAGGACACATGGGAAGACTGTCAAGTGCTTTCGCTTCATATAGTCGATTAATCTTCTCTAGCTTGCTAAGTGTTGTGTGGGTGAACCTGTGCTAATGTACCGTCCCATCCAAGACTTAATACATACTTGTGATTAAATCCCCTTGCAAACATCCGTAAGTACAAGAAAGTAATTAAGGTAGAAACCTAACCACAGCTTTAAACTCTAAGACCCTTACGTCCCTTGTGCAATGGTTTCCTAACGGGCGTTTAGGTTTCTGTCACTCCGGCAACCCCTATGATTAGTAGCCAAATACACAATGCATTCCCCTAGGCCCATATAGGTGAAGTGTCATGTAGTCGACATTCACATGACACCAATAGAAGAAGTACACCACAACTTAAATAACAATCTATTGAATCTTTCTCAACGCAACTCCACTACTAACAACAAGACTTCTCCCATGTCCTCAAGAACAAAACGAACTACTCACAAGACATCATATGGATCATGATCAGAGATGGAATAATGATGTATAACAATCTGAACATAAATAATAATTTAATGGTTCACTCAATAGCATTAACTACAAAGAGTAATCAACATCGGGAAAGTTTCCCCTATGAACTATAGCAAGATTCAATGCAATTGTTACAGCAATATGGAGATGGTGATGAGGGTGCTGATGGTGATGATGGTGGTGGTGATGATGATGATGATCCCGATGAAGTCTAGCTTGATGGTGGTGGTGATGGCGATGATCTCCCCTCTCCGGGAACGAATTCCCCCGGCAGAAATCTATCTGCCAGAGAGATCTTTCTCTCTCGGTGTTTTCTGCCCCGCAGAGGCGGCGAAATCTTTCTGTGGTCACTCCTCGAGTCTTAGGGTTTCGGGAGGAAGATATACGCCAGAGGGGAGAGGCTGGAGTGGGCCAGGGTGGCCACACCACTCCCTGGCGCGGCCTAGGCCTGCCCGCTCCATGGGGTGGTGTGGGCCCCCTGTGGCCCATCTCCACTCCATCTTCTGGCATCCTTAATCTTCTGGAAAAATAGGATTTTCCGTATATTTTCCCGGATTTTCTGATCTTCACGAATTTTGCCTCAAAACAGCACCGTTTCCATCAGAATCCTGACTGCAGCGGTCCATGCTCCAAAAGTCATCAACCATGCAAAAACAGATGAAATAACATAAGTATCACCTCTCAATACGAAATATATCAATGAATAATAGTGAATTAAGACATAGAATAGTGATGCAAAATGGACGTATCAGTAACATAATCATTAGTGGAGTACAAAGTTGTGTCTCATATGCAATTGTTTTGGTAGCAAGACTTGATCAACCTTGCTAACAAAAGGATTCCATTGAACAAAACAATGTTTTCATTATGATTATCTCCGTTCATTTCTATCCTTTGCATTTTAGGTTTTGCTTTCGTTTAGTTTTCTTTGTGTTGTTAGTTGCTTGCATGTTAGAACTTCTGTAGTTCTAGCCTTGCTTTGTCTTTGCATCATGTTTCCAAAAGAAAAAAATCTGTCTGTCAGAAAAATCATTCTTCTATTTCTGAAAAATGCCCAAAAATAAAGTGTCAAAAAATTCCAGAAAATTCATATTAAATTTTTACGTGAAAAAAGGGGCAGAGTAGTACCTAGTAGGTACTGGGGGCCCACCAGGCAGGCACACCATGTGGTGGTGTGGCCAGCCCTGGGTGGCGCCATGCCTTGGTGTGGGCCACCCCTGGCCCCCCACTACCTCTCTCACCTGCCACTTTCTTCTCTCTCCCGAGTAAGCTCCAGTTCATAGCTCAAAATCGCGTTCTTTCTGTGGTTGCTCTCGATTTGTTCGATCTCCTTGCTCAGCCCATCTTTCTTGCTGAAATTTGGAGCAATTGTTCCTTGATATGTGACTCCTCCCCTTGTCCAAGTAGATTTGTGTTTAGTGGATTATATGTTGAGTATTTTGCTGCTGTAGGTGACTGGTTATAAGAGCTTGTAAGCTTGTTTGATGCTTAGAGATATATCTTTGATGCATGTTTAGGCCTCTTGCAAGTCCCTATTAGTAGAATCCTTCATTACATTTACTTTGCAATCACTTGTTTAATAGGTGTTTAAATTTTAGATAGAAGATGAGTGAACACCACCTAAACCAACATGAGCTTTGGGTGCCTGAGGTCATGAAGGTCCACCGGGAGGAGGAAGTTTTTCCCTCCATTTATCCATGCTCTGAGTTCATGAGAGATGCAGGAATTCTACAAGATTTCCACACTTTGGTTTCTAATGCAGGGTTAGAGCACTTTTTGGAAGATGAATCTTGTCAGTTTGTGAAGCTAACCATGTCTATGGTGCAGGACTTCAAATTTAGTCACTCTTTGCCTAACCCCATGGTCCATTACAAAATTTACAATATAGCTGTCAACCTTTCTCTTGATGATTTTTGTGCAACTATTAAGGTACCTCAATGGGGATCATGTAGAAAGATTAAGGAGAGACCTGAACCACTCATGGATTTATATGCAGAAATTTGCCAAGGGAGTAGCTACTCGAAGGAGAATGGAAAAATCCGTAACATTCATCTTCCCTCCATCCGCTACTTCGCTTACTTTATTGCCAAGTGTGTTCTTGCTAGGAAAACTGCTAATAAGTTATCTTCGTTTGATCTAGCATTTATCTCTGCTACTCTTAGACGAGATAGGTCTTACAACTTGGGTGCTTTGATAGCTTTCCGTCTTGCTGCTAACCGTGAGAAAGGTGGAATTTGTGGAGGCCTCATTGCTTCTCGTTTGCTAGCATTGTATGGTTTAGTGCCTCATCATCTAGACCTACAGTTTCCCATAGAGAGGCTTGATTTTAATTCCATGATACAGCATAAATTTGTTTCCTCGTGGGCTAGTATGAGTGAGTTATCTTATGAAATAACCTTTCTCAAGGCTGGTTGGAGAAAGAGCAAGTCCGAGCGTGTTGTTCTTTTGCCTGCACCTGTTTTGTTTAACCTTGATAACAGGAAAGGATGGTCCCTCACTGAGGAGGAGCTTGACATGTACTTGGGAGAGCTCTCCCAACAGGAGCAGGACACTATAAGGGAGGTCACAGATGATTCGGTCCAGCCCTCGAATGAGGGAGAGTCTTCATATTAGCAGCCCACTTATGATTGGGGAGCTTCCTCTTCTTCTCATGGGCCCAGCTACGACCATTCTTACCAAGATTCGCCCGCTTGGAACCCCTATTCGTACATGGATTGATATCCACTTAGGCCAAAAGCCGAAGCTTGGGGGGAGGTACGCCGACACCACACTCATCTCCATATCATGTTTCGTCGGTACTTTGTATATTCATGTTTTCGTTCTTTTTTTTAGTTTTTGTTCTTCTTTGCTTTTGCTTTCTAAAAACACAAAAAGACCAAAAATATTTCGGTTGTTTCTCTTTGGTTTGCTTCTTCTTTTTGCCTTGGTTTGCTTTTCCCTTTTTTCTTTGTTTGAACTATTCGAAAAACCCAAAAAGATTTTGCTTTGCTTGTTTTTATCTTTTGGTTCTTGTTTAAAAATCGAAAACACCAAAAATATTTGTCGTTCTTCTTTGGTTTTTGTGAGTTTGCTACAGGGTTCGGCAGTTCTCAGTGGACTATTGGTTTCATATTATTATTCAAGCCACACAAGTGAAGAGCAATAATGAGGATTAATGACAACTCGAGGCGTGGTAAGAGGCTGGTAACGAACTCTATTTGTCTTCATTTTTGTACATATACTCATCATTGTGGGCATGCTTAGTCCGTTCATGTAGGGTGTATGTTATCTTTGGATGCTTAGTAGTTCTTGCTTTCTTGTGATTAGCTCTAGCCCGCTAATAGTTTGTAGCATGTCTCATGAACGTTTGCTTGCATTACTCTATTCATAAATTGGTATGACACCGTGGTATCCTCCTCTGATTGTTTCATTTGATTGACTTGGCACATGCTCACGCATGCACATGACTGTAATAATCAGTTGAGCCTTGATGAATTATTTTGCCTTGAGGATCTTGAATCACTTTCATGCCATGAGTAGTCCTGTTTTGTTGCAAGCATGATAATGACAGTTATTGCTCTCTCGTTTGTCGCTCCCTTACTTTTGCTAGCCTTCACTTCCACCGAGTATGTTTTACTCAAGTTTCCAACTCCCTAAACCAAATATTTCCAAAGTGTCCACCATACCTACCCATTAGCATCATTTGCTACCTCCGTGCATATTCAATATGCCTTGTTTTCATCTGAATAAAATGTTTGCTTGTTATGAGAAAGTTAGTTAGTAAATCTCTCACGAACTTGATGGCACACTTTACTTTATTGCCACTAATAAACTTGTACCATTGTGTCCTTCTTTGTTGCGTATATGCTTGCACTTTATAAGTTGAAATTAGCAGAACCATGTTTCATGGGGAACGCTTTCAACATTGCACTTGTACTTTGTACCCTGTTGATATCATGTTCTTTTGCTTACGGATCCCGGCAGTGTGAAATAAAAGTGGAACTTGTAAGATCATGGAGTGTGTATGTGTGTTAGAGAAACGCCTGGGCCGCTAGCCTAAGCCATGCCTAATTATGGTGGAAACATGCAGCATCACCATAATGAGCACTCTATGAAGCATCCTCAATAAAAACCTATGCAAATAGCAAATAAAAAGATCACTGAGATGCTCATTGTCTGCTTGCCTTGTCATATTGATTATGGGAAAGCTCCTGTATCATGTGCAAGGGGTACCCCGTTGGCGGTTCTTAATGATACACACATACATACAATGACAAGAGCTTACTCGTGACTGAAGTTGAGTAGCATGAGGATCGGTCTTCATAAGTAAGGGGCATGAGGTTTCAGTTTATAACTTGTCAAGCATATCCTCTTAGTTGTGTCACTTTAACCTTAATCACCTTCAAGATGCTTATGATAGGGGCAATGAGAGCTCAAAGCTAACGAGTACCATACTTTCAGCATTTGGAAGCCTTTCAAATTATTCAAAACTTTTTCTTCTACTTGTTGAGTCTCCACACATTCTTTGAGCACCTTCTTGAGAGCATAGTTGTCATTCTTTGTGTTTCTTTCATTACTTGATTATTTGTGTTATGACTTTGACGCTTGTATTCTTGATATCTTTACTTCTAGTCATCACTTGAACTTCAGTGGTGCCTTGACATTCATAATCGAAGGCAAGCGAGATACCACTCTATCATACCTTTCTATGAGCATTGTAATGTTGCTTATGTTCGTGCTTCATGCTACTATTTATTCTTGAGTTGGAATCTCTTCATAGCTCGCAATGAATATTAAGTAGACTCAGTTGCATACTCTTTATTATGAGTTGTCTAAGTAGTTGATCACACTGTTGAGAATATTTACATCATATGAACCAAATGTGTTCACGAAAGTTCTTTTATCGCACTCAGTTTTCAACTGAATTGCTTGAGGACAAGCAATAAGCTAAGCTTGGGGGGAGTTGATACGTCCAAAACGTATCTACTTTCCCAAACACTTTTGCTATTGTTTCTCCTCTAAACTTGTGTGATTTGGATGCAACTAATGTGGACTGACGCTGTTTTCAGCAGAATTGCCTTGGTGTCCACTTTTTGTGCAGAAAACCAACTATCAGGAAAAATCCCGGAAAATATGCCAAAAATCCTATTTCACCTGAAGACTCCAGGAGCCAGAATACAAGACGGAGAAGAGCCCTGGGGTGGCCACACCACCTGGTGGCGCGGGCTAGGCCAGGCCACGCCAGGGGGTGGTGTGGGCCCCCAGGCACCTCCTCGGCCTCTCTCTTCGCCTATAAGGAGCCTTCTGACCTAAAAACTTCGGGGGGTTCGACGATTTTCCAAAAGAAGTTCCGCTCCGCCGCCACAACCAGATTCCACGAAACAGCACCAGAAACTCTGTTCTGGCACCCTGCCGGGACGGGGAATTGGAGGAGATCATCGCCATCATCATCACCATCGCTTCTCCATCGACCATCCATGTTTCCCCCATCTATGAGTGAGTAATCCCCTGTTGTAGGCTATGGGGATGGTAGGGATTGGATGAGATCGTTCATGTAATGGCATCAGATTGTTAGGGCATGGTGCCTAGTATCTTTTATTAGTGCTTTATGACTTTGTTGTGACTTGTTGTGTTTAATGCTTGTCACTAGGGCCCGAGTGCCATGATTTCAGATCTGAACATGTTATTGATTCATTATGATAGTATTGTTCTTGGTCTTATCTGCAAGTTGTATACACACGTTGTTGTCCGGAACCTATGGCTGATAGAAATCGGGATAACCGGAAGGGAAAGGCTTTGATGTGAGGATCACATGTGTTCACGGAGTGTTAATGCTTTGCTCCGATGCTCTATTAAAAGGAGCACCTTAATTGCCAGTAGTTCCCTAGAGGCCCCGCCGCAAACAGGCTGGCAGGACAAAAGATGTTGTGCAAGTTCTCATTGCGAGCACGTATGACTATATATGGAACACATGCCTAGGATTGTCTAGTACTTGGATGCTTTATCTTATTTATCTGCAATTGCCCTATGTTCTGATTGCTATGTGAATTTTCTTGTCCATGCAACGCCCGTCCATCCATCCCTATGCCTACCGCACTCGAATCCCACTGTTTACTGCTTTTGTTACTACTGTCTTTGCTTTACTACTGCTGTTACTTTACTATTCCTACTACAAAATTGTTGCTACTGATAAACTGCTGTGAGCAAGATTGTTTCCAGGTGCAGCTGAATTGACAACTCAGTTGTTAAGGCTTATAAATATTCTTTGGCTCCCCTTGTGTCGAATCAATAAATTGGGTTTCACTTCCCCGAAAATACTGCGATACACCTCCTATACTTGTGGGTCATCAAACCCCCCTGAGTTTTTAGGTCAGAAGGCAACTTATAGGCAAAGAGGAAGACCGAGGGGCAGCCTAGGGCGGCCAGACCACCCCCTGGCGTGGCCTAGGCTTGCTCGCGCGGCCAAGTGGTGTGGCCTGGGCCCAGCCCCCCTCCGTCTCGTATTCTGGCTCCGGGAATCTTCTGGTGAAATAAGATTTTTGACATATTTTCTGGAATTTTTCCTGATAGTTGATTTTCTGCACAAAAAGTAGACACCAAGGCAATTCTACTGAAAACAGCGTCAGTCCGCATTAGTTGCATCCAAATCACACAAGTTTAGAGGAGAAACAATAGCAAAAGTGTTCGGGAAAATAGATACGTTTTGGACGTATTAGTTTCTAATGAAGCAAAAAATTTGTGACCACATACTGTTCTCTTACAATTTCAAGTGAGGGTCTTACTCTGTTGTACACATTCACTTTTGTTTACTCAATGTTAAGTGTAATTGATGAGTTAATGATGTATATAAACGTGTGCAGTTTCCACTGGATCTTGCTAAACGTTTAACTTGATAAGGGAAGAGTTGAAGTCATTGACCCATTAAAGAGACCCCTGGAACAGTTTACGGATATGCAGGACATGCTCCAGAGGTAATTTTCGCGCTATATCGGTCTCTTTCGTTGATTTCCTGAGATATCACGTAATAAATAACTCATTTATTTTCTTTACCGGGCAGGGTTTGGACCGGTTGAAGAGTGCAGTTACGGGTGATTTTAGTAAGAAGCTGACGTTTAAGCCGGTCACGGTAAGTAGTCCGCATCTCTTTACTTCTAATTTCAATACAATTATGATGCTAGATTATTATTCTGATAAAGTGCGCGAGGCAGCCACCCAGGACGCATATATGTGGATTCTACGTTTGCGAGTTTATTCGCACGTTTACCACTGAGCACAAAGATTATATAGTCGATGTAAGAAATATATTCACAATATTATTTCATTACCGTCACTTTTTGTTATCATGATTGATATTCATATTGATCTCCTTTTCTTATATAGTTCGACAGAATGCGGGATCAGCTCCTTCCAGAGCAACGTGTACTAGGAATTGCTGAAGAACTGGCAGGATTTTTGATGAACGAGATGATAGATGACGCCGGAGAATTTAGTGTGAATAGGCGCTAAGGATGATCCCCGACCGTGTAATTGAATAGAGGGGCTCTAGTCCCGGTTATTGTGATGTCCATGTAACTATCACGTATATATTTATATACTCGATCCTAAGACAATTTATCCTATATATATGCATGAACGTGTACGGTATGTGGTAGCATAGAAAACTATTTTGAAATGAAAAAGAAATAAATAAAATTGATACAAAATGAATTATGCGTCGCGGCAGAGAAACTGCCTAAAATGTTGCCGCGACAGAGAACCATTAGTTTCGGTTCGTAATAGGAACCGGGACTAATGGTGGACACCTAGAGCGCGCAGGGGTGGCCACGTGGACGCCCATTGGTCCCGGCTGTTAAGCGGGCTAGGACTAGTGGGTGGGCCTTAGTCTCGCCTCTCCAGTCCCGGTTTCAGAACCGGGACTAAAGCCCCTTACGGGTCGGAACTAAAGGCCCGTTCTCCACTAGTGTATGCTCTCTAGAACAAAGTGCAATATGTAAATGTTTAACCAAGTTGCGAAGACCTCTGCTATTCAAAAACATGCCATTCATTGGGGAAAAAAGATTTAGGAGCAGAATCTCGTTTACGAGATTTATTATGCTTTTTTCTAGAAGTCGATTTAGTTCATGTTCATGAAGGTTATTACTCCCTCCGTCTAGAAATATAAGACGTTTTAGTTTTATGAACTGAATGTATGTAGACTACTTTTATGTATAGATTCAGAGTAAAACAGTACACTAGAAGGTATCTAAATACATTTGTTTCACATAGCTAAAATGTCTTGTATTTTGGAAGGAGTATTTGTTCTGTACTTGAGGGTGTTTGATCGGACAACGAGGTGACTGAGCACATGCACGGTTTGTCCTACTATCACGGAGCAGTCGGCAGCGTGAACCGAGCTTCACGAGAGACTACTACCACTAGTAGAAATCAGGCAATTTGCCCCGGTTCGTAAGGGCCTTTAGCCCCGGTTTTCGAACCGGGGCTGCGAAAGCGGGACTAAAGGTCCAAGCTTTAGCCCCAGTTCAGTTACGAACCGGGGCTAGAGGTCCAACCACGTGGCCTGCTAGGTGTGCTGGCGGCAGGACATTTAGCCCTGGGTCGTGTTACGAACAGGGACTAAAGGTTCCCGACGGCGGCAGCATTTTGGGCCATTTGGCTGCCGCGGCAGGGGATGGGGTTTTAGGGTTTTGTGTTTTTCTTTTCATTTTGTGTTTTGTGTTCAATTATTTTTCATTCTGTGTATTCATTAGAAACAAGTTTTCGTATACATACAGAACGCTACTACACAGTATTTGTACACATTGACGCAATATATAATATAATTACTCTTACAAGCATATATGGAGTCCCAACCGGGTCCAGAGCATGTCTATTTGATTACATGGAGATCATTACATGGATGCTTTAGGGTCTACTTATACAGTATTCGCCGTGTGGGTCTATGACCTCGTCGAGAAAAAATGCAGCAAATTCCTCTTGGATTGCTATTAGGCGGTCCTCTAGTAGGAGCTTGTCCCGCATCGCATCCAACTATGTAAAGGAGATCGTATGAATTAGACTCAACACGACTTTTGTAATAAAAATAAAGGGTGAATATATTGTTTACTTACTCGAACATTTTCTGAGGACTTCTCAATACTGATGCGAATGAACTCGCATACGTAGAATCCACATAGATTAGTTCCCTGTGGCTGCCTCGCGCACTTTACAAGAATAGAATTCAATCAAATAATAACGCTAGCATGGTAAATGCACATAAACTAGAATTAAATAGATGCGCAGACTTAGCTCATACTACTTACCGAGAGTGATTTAAAAAATAGCTCCTCATGCCATTGACCGCGGACATGTTTCTTAAACTGTGTCCAAACCCTACCCGACAAAGAAAATTAATGTATGAGTTAATAACTACTTGATATCCCAGAAAATGAATGAAAGAAATCGATATAGTGCGATAATGGTTGAAATTACCTCTGGAGCGCATCGATAATGATGCGGTAGTTTTCAATGTCTTTGTTTAGTGAGTCCATGATGTGAACTCTTCCCATGTCAAGTGAAATGCTTAGAAAAATCCAATGGTACCTACTCAAGGTTTACATACGTCAGTAACTCATCATTTACACTGAACATCGAGTAAGCAAAAGTTAATGTGTACAAAATCTCACTTGTCGTCGTGGTAAGGAAATAGTATTTCGTTACAGAAATGCTGTTTCGTAAGAAACCGCAACAAGTTGTGCTCGGTCTCCAGTGGTTTATCCTTTAGTATAGCTCCATGAACTCCATGTGGGTCAATGTACCAAATCCGTTGATAACCTTTCTTTTACAATCGAGCATCTTCATTCTGCATCATTATATATAGCGTACAAAAGAATATAGTGAGTATACTTACCAGCAATGAATTGAACAAGCTGAGATAGAGACCTAATTACATAAATAAAGTAATCACTTACAGACAATACGAATTGAGGATAGTTTTGTCGAGTTCCTTTAGATTGAATAACTGAAATAATTCTGTAAAGTCAATATGGACCTCGTCTTCAATGAAGTAATGCGATTTTCGAACTTTCAGTATGAGCCAATTTCGTTGTTCTTTTGATGCTTTCATGTACCATTCATGGAATCGTCGCATTTGTGTTGGCATATCCCGAAGCCTCTCAGAACTGACCAGAGGCTCCCCGTTAACAAATTTGGGTGCTACCTCAGCCTTGGGCATATCGCCGTGAAGAATTTCATGAATAGGCATACCACATTGCTCGGCCAATATTCTAGCCGTTTCCGGATACATAGGTTCTTTCTCATATAGTTGAGGTTTGGGTATGTTCACCTGGAGTGGGGGGAGCGATTGGTTTGCTTGTTTCCCTAGTTGGGGAACATCTCTTTTGGTTCTTCGACTACCACTCGACTGTTTTGCTTGTTTCCCCAGCTGGGGGACGTCTGTTCTGATGCTTCCGATACCACTCGATTGTTTTGCTTGTTCCTCCTGCTGCGGAACCTCTTTTTTGATGCTTCCTCTACCGCTTGATCTCTTCTGTTTCAATGTCTTCTGAAGACATCGTGTATAGTCATCTGGCGCATTTAACTGAGCTTGGGATGGCTGCGTCAGTAATTTCCTAAAGTGCTCCTTGGTTTCCGGTATTATTTGGACCTCTAGCTCAGGTTGTTTCTTTTTAAAATGAGCATCCACTTCGGTCCATACGACCGCATCGGTCTCCTCATTGGTCAGGTCGTAAGCCCTCTTGGGAGGAACCGGCGGTACTCTTGGGAGGGGCGACAACTGTCGCTTTGGGCGTTGGTTATCGCTCGACGGAGCGGTGGTATTCTTCCGCTTTTGGCCCTTAGTGGGTGGAGGCGGCTGCGTAGATTGAGATGGACTCGTGTTGAGGTCATGGATTGGACTATTACTGGGAGGAGACGGTGCACTTGGAGGTGGACTTGGAGGAGACGGTGCACTGGGAGGAGACGATTGCCTTGGTGGAGAAGGTGGCCTTGGTGTCGAGCCTGGAAACTTGATGTATTCTTTTTTCCAAAGAATGAAGCCACTCGTGACTTCTCCCAGTGTCGTCTCCCCTTCACCTCCAGGGATGTCAAGCTGTAGTGACTGACACATAGGTAGAATTTCATCCACACCGACACGAGCATAGCCAGCTGAAATCGGATTGCAATGGTAGGTCGCTCCCGGTGCAGAAGGTAAAGCAAAGCCGACCGCCACCTTCATGGAAATATTCTTCAGTTCAACATGCAGCTCACAACTAGTCTTCTCCTTAATTGCATCCACGGGGTACACATCCATCGTTGCATCATTACCGTGGCCCCCCGTGGAAGCCACGCTGCTTTTCCGTTGCGATGGGCCGACCATACTGTCCGGTGTAGGATCTTGCTGTCGGAGTCCTTTAAGTTCATTAAGCTCGTGGCGATACTCCTGCGGCATGGGTTCAAACGTCGCGAACCGCTCCGTATCCTCCTCTTTTTGCTGGTTTGTTCTTCTCGATCAGCTTCTCTACGTGTCACGATGCTCGGGAAACCCGATAACCCATGGATAAGAAGGTCCGAACCCTCTTGTTTGTCTAGCCTTTTCAGGATTCCCGAGAGCCTTTGTCAGCTCATCGTTCTCTCTGTCGGGAACAAATGTTCCCTCTTCAACCTCTTTTATCACTTTAACAAGTTCTTTCTTGGGTGAAGAAATTTCTTTGGCTGCAACAATCTCGCCTGTTTCTGGGTCTAATGATGCCCCATGCCCGAATACCCAATTTCTTGACCTCAAGAGACAACTAGACGTAGCTGGAGTGACCCCTTTAGCCTCTAGGTCAGCCTCAGCTTTATCCCACTTAGGCATGGCACTCCTGTAGCCACCTGTGCCCATATGATGGTGATATTTCTTTTTGGCTGCATTTTCCTTATTTTTTGCTGATATTGCCTTAGCTGGTGCCGAGGTCTTGTATTCCACAAATACGGCCTAGTTATCCTGCTGCAACTCTAGTGGGCCAACGAATGGAGGAGTTATTTCCTTCAAGACATACTTGTGGTACAATTTTTTTTTCCATTCCTTGAATAGTTCGGCCATCTTCTTAAGAACAAAGTGCTTGACTTTCCTCGTCATTTGCTGTGTGAGCTTATCAGTCTCCAAGACTGGTAGGGTGAAATGTGTCATGATAGAATTCCACATTGTATCTTTCGCTCTGTCATCTACAAAACTAGCCCCAGCTGGATCCTTTTTCTTTCCTGGCTTGTTCCAGTTTCGCGTGGTGATCGGGACTTTGTCTCTAACAATCACTCCGCATTGACTTGTAAATGCATTCGCAGCTTCTTTGGGCTCCAGCGGTTGACCCTGCGGAGAGACTAAGTCAATGCTGAAACGGACATCAGCGGGCAACTTGTGTGGCGGGCCTCTTGTATTTGTAGAAGATTGGCCGTAAGCGGAGGTCTAAGAGAAGAAACATTCGTCAGTACATATATACGAATCAATTAGTGCATCTATACTAGTGAACGATCGATAGAGGCTTTATATACCTTGACGGAGTTTGTCATTATTATGGTGTCTTCACCATGGTCTCCACCATGGTCAGCACCATCATCTCCACTATTTTCTCCACCATCGTCAACTCCAGACAAATTAAGATATTCGGAGCCGTCATAATAAGACCCCCCAGTACCCTCATCTATCATGTTGAGAAGCTCCTCTTCATTCTGTCTACCATCCATAGCTTAACTAATACAGAAAAAGAATATTGCATTAAGTAAAAGAATATTACAACTGCGACAACTCAGATACAGTACTTAGTGATTAAGATAAAGTACAATAATATAAGATAAAGTACATTATTAATACATCACCGGAGAATACCTCGGCTGCATTATAGGATAAAGTATAAGATAAAGTACATTATTAATACATCACCGGAGAATAGTTCGGGTGCATTATAGGATAAAGTATAAGATAAAGTACATTATTAATACATCACCGGAGAATAGCTCGGGTGCATTATAGGATAAAGTATAAGATAAAGTACATTATTAAGATAAACTAGCGAACGCGGCTGCCGCGTTCTGTGCTATGGGAGCTCTGCAGCCACAAAAGAGGAACCATCACCGGAGAATAGCTCGGGTGAGATCCGTGAACCTGCCAGATATTGGAGAACCTAGTCTCCAAAAGATACATGTATCGCCATACATGCTCGTCCTCCTCCCTGATACGACGACGTACCACCTCCTCGGGGGCTGGCTCCCTCTACACCGCTCCTGGACCTCGTGGACGCCACCAAAGAAGCTCCGGGTCGACGATGATACCCAGATTCCTCACCAAGGTACGAGTCCCGACAGGTAGAACCTCCCAGTGCCAAGCCGGCGGAGCCCAGACTCGGACATCCCCGACGAAGTCCAGTAGGCTCGGACGAGATGGACGCGACATAACTAAAGAATAGCAATAAACAATCATAAAACATAAACAGTAACTAAATCACGAAGTATATATTGCCCTAATAACAATAACCCTAAACCTATCACTAACTAAACTAAACCTAATTAACTAAGTATTCTAACTAAACCTAATCCCTAATAAACCCTAATCCCTAATAAAACCCTAAGCCCTAATAATAAACTAACTAAAATCCCTAACTAAAATCACTAACTAAATCACTAAAATCACCAACTAAAATCCCTAACTAAATCAATAACTATTATCTCTAACTAAATCACTAAAAAAATCACTAACTAAAATCCCTAACTAAATCACTAACTAAAATCCCTAACTAAATCACTACTAAAATCCCTAACTAAATTACTACTAAAATCCCTAACTAAAATCCTTAACAAAATCACTACTAAAATACCTAATTAACTAAAATCCCTAATTAACTAAATCCCTAATTAACTAAAATCCCTAATTAACTAAAATCCCTAACTAAATCACTACTAAAATCCCTAATTAACTAAAATCCCTAATTAACTAAATCCCTAACTAAATAAAATCCCTAATTAACTAACAAAATCACCCTAATTAACTACACCTATGTATACCTCACCTACAGGGGGCGGCGCGGCGCGGCGGGAGCGACGACAGCGAGCGACGGGCGAGGGCGCGGGCGCCGGCGGCGATCCCCACGGGCAGCGACGGCACGGGCGACGGACGGGCGGGGCTAGGACGGGCGGCGGGCGGACGGGCGCGGCGAGGAGGGACGGACGCGGCAGGACGGGCGGCGCGGAGACGGTTTGGCGGGCGGCACGGGGCGGAGACGGGCGGCGCGTTCGGCGGCGCGCTGGACAGCGTGGGCGCGGCGAGTTCCGCGGGAAGAAGAAACTGCTCTCCGGGTCGTGGCACGACCCGGGGTGGGGTATTTATACCACCACCCCTTTAGCCCCGTGTTGTAATACGAACCGGGGCTAAAGGGTCCCTTTAGCCCCGGTTCGCCATTTAGCCCCGGTTTGTATTGTAATACAAACCCAAAAATTTCCCGCCAAACCCAAAAATGATTTATACTTTTCAGAAAATTATGTATTATATATCAAAAATTTTAGAAAAAGAAGATCTATAATTTAAATCTATTATCATACTTTATTATACTACTTAAATGAAATTATCTATTATTTAACAAGTATTATATTTAGTAGAAATGTTCACAAAAAATAATAAAAATATAGTTTATTATTTAAAAATGGAAAAATACATATAATATAGCAAAATATTCACAAAAATATAGTAGAAATGTTCTCCCGCCATTTCCCCCACTTCCCGCCATGTTCTCCCGCCATTTTCCCCGCTTCCCACCATGTTCTCCCGCCATTTTCCCCGTTTCCCGCCATGTTTCTCCCGCCATTTTCCCCCGCTTCCCGCCATGTTCTCCCGCCATGTCCCTCTATATCTAGGCCGACCTCCATTTCCATCGACACATCCACACCTTCTCTCACACAACAATGGACACCGCTTAATGGGCTTTTCTGACGCTCGAGGAGACCGAGGCGCTGTGCGCCTCTAGCTACCCATGCCCGCCGGGGTACCAAAACAGGTGGCTGTGAAGGAATCTTGAGGATGAATATTCTTTATGATTCCGACAGACACCACATGGACAAGACATTAAACCACTCCGCTTGTTTGCCTTGGCCACAAGAAGAAAAGAATGCACGCCTTTAATGAACTCGTTAGAGAGTCGGTCAGCGTACATCCATTGCCGGCTCATCTGCAATATATAATTAATTAAGTACACCAAACATAATCATAATTAATTAGTACTAATCTAAAACCAGCAACCGGGACTAAAGATATGATGAACCTTTAGTCCCGGTTGGAGGCACCAACCGGAACTAAATGTGGATGTGGAGACAACATGTCGATACTATGTCCTCAGTGGGCAGCACTAAGCCAGTAAATTAAATGCCGATACTATTTTGGGTGGGTGGCAGCACTATGCCAGTGTGAGTGTGTCGACATTATGTCATTAGTGCCCGACACTATGTTGTGCTGTTTAATTTGTAAATAGGTATGCATTCTTGTGAAGAACTGCAAGATGGTGTGCGAGACCAGGGACACCACTACGGCGGAGCTTCTCGAAGATGTCTTAGGACCTCATCCTCAGACATCTTCGAGGAGCTCGCCGTAGAGGCACTCTCTAATCTGTGAAATTAGTTAGCTCCACCAGCATACTGATTTAGCTAGAGAAGATATAAACCAAAAGATGGTGTGGAAGAGCAGGGACACCACTACGGCAGAGCTTCTCGAAGATGTCTTAGGATCCCGTCCTCAGACATCTTCGAGGAGCTCGCCATAGAGGCACTCCCTAATATGTGCATTGTGATGTCTTCTTATCAAGCTTTTATGAATTAACTCTATCTTTGTTACAAATTTTTCTGTTTGTTGAACGCAGGTGGACGAAGAAGGATATTTTGGCCAGCTAACTAGTTAGAATGATGAACTCACGCATGTGTGTGCTTCTAAAATCAATTTTCGAGACTCTATGTACCAAAACAAGATATATATTGATAGAATTCACATATTGTGATATTTACCTTAGAGTTCCTTACATTAATACAAGATAGATAGAATCTAAACATCGATCTCATGCTATCACTGCAAAAATTAGTACCAAACTAAATCCACAAATCCATCTATAAGATAGAGCATGAAATGAGCTAATATAGCAATGAGAGTTCAAAGGATGAAGTTGCTCACCTTTTAGAACCTTTGGATAGATGGGGCACCACAAAATATAGACAAATCTTGAGAAAAATAAGGGCATGAACTCGAGCTTGAAGCAAGAAAGAGAGAGAGGAGAGCCACCGGCTTGAATCGTGGCTCGGGCAGGGAAATCAGATATAGCCAGACCTTTAGCCCCGGTTCGTGACTAGAACCAGGGCTAAAGGTCCACCTTTAGCCCTGGGTCGTATAACAAACCAAGACTAAAGGGTCTGGCGCCGACCTGGCCTGCCTGAAACCCTTTAGCCCCGGTTTGTTACACGACCCGGGGCTAAAAGGTCCCGTTCGAACCGGGACTAGTGTCTGCCACACCCCTGGGGCCAGTTCTAGCCGTTGGACCGGGGCATTAGTCCTGATTTGTAGCAAAACCGGTGCTATTACCCCTGGACCAAAGATCTGTTTTCTACTAGTATACATACATTGGCATGCAATGCACTGCCCGCTCCCCCACCCTAGCCTAGCTAGTACCCCACGCCGCGTGTGCACACGGTGACGACAGTGGAACACTAGAGACCCTGCGCGAGCAGGAACACGGCCGAACAGTGGCGGCGGACATGGATGGGATGAGCCAGTGTCAGCCACAGTGACGGCCTCCAACCCTGATGTAGCGCACCTCGGGAACCGCGCGTCCAAAGGAGAGCCGGCCATGTCTGACGAGATGCAGGCAGGTAGAAGATAGATAGATGGGTTCCGTGGACAGAGACGCACGCGCCACTGCCGCATGCACTGTGCAGGGATATATAGATAGATATAAATGGTTACGGTTTTAAGGACGGAGACTGTACTGCCTCCTCAAAACACTGTTTTGTCCGGATATATTAATATAGCCATCACACTATACAATTTCAAAACCAATCACACGACACAATTTCAAAACCAACTACTGGACCAAACATCACAATTCAGTCCAAGAGAACGAAAAAAAGTAAAGAGAAACCAAAGCCAACATCGGGCAGATTGACGAAAACGATGATGACCCTCTGCCGCTGCTCTCTCTGCAGAATTTCCACCACGCACCTAGAACTCCGTATCAAGCAACACATTTAGGAAGGAACATGACCCGACAAGATTGGTGTCCGAACTTGTCCTAGGATTTTCCTGATACATCGAAAGAAGTGAGGAAAGGGTACATTCGACGCACTTCATAAAGGATTGGTGGCACTCCTCATCGCGACGGTGCCGAACGAGCCGAAAGATATTTCTCCCGATCCAAAAATACCACCACCTCAGACAACTTGTAGAACTTCACCGTACTTGTCGCCCACAAACATGCACCAACTCGATCTTGCCACCATCACCGTCATCTCACCATGGCCAGCAAGGCGAGGCCCGGCGACAGATAAGAGAATCCGCTGGAGACAGGAGTCGACAACACCGCAGAGCCTCGCGCGAGGGACCGACCTTTACCGCCTTGCGACAGGTAGCCGACCAGATGTAGTAGCATGGACACACTAGGCCCAAACAGGCCCGGCCGGGCCGGCGCCGTCCCCCGGTCCAAGGATTCAAAGCCTCCGTCCAGACGGGAGTCGTTGCATGAGGCACCCGGCGGCCAGCTGATCCCTGCGCGCGCGCACGAGACGAGAGCGCTGTAGATGGACCATGGGCGGATGATGAATGCGAACAACAGTATGCGGCGACATGTACAGCAGGTGGTCGGTCGGTCTCTCTGGATCGATCGATCGCCTGCCCCAGGCTCAGGTCGCCGTCGCCGTCGTCGTCGGCAAGCTTTCTCCTTTCCCGGCCGGGCTGTCGATCGCTGACAAGACGCACGCACGAGCACGCGTACGTCGTCGACGATAGAGAGAGAGAGAGCCTGCAGCGCTGCTGCTGCTGCTGGCCGCGCGTACGAATCCATGGGTCCTTCACGTGCACTTGCCGCCTCGCTGCATGCGAGCGCCTGGATAGATTTCGTTCGTGGTCGTGGATGCAGTGCTTTGCACAGCGCCCCGCCGTACTCGACCGTGCATGTCCAGCGAGCTGTGCGCTGCACCCTGCTGCTCTGCAGAAATAGATGGAGAGAGAGAGAGAGAGAGAGAGAGAGAGAGAGAGAGAGAGAGAGAGAGAGAGAGAGAGGAGATATCCATGTATCTGATCTCTGGGCGTGGGCATGTGGATGGTTACTTTGCCACAAAAGGGCAAAGTACAGTGCGGCGCAGTGATTTCGTACTACTTTTGGTCCTACAACATGCAGGCTTAAATGGAGCAACAGTGCCCGGAAAGAAGTTCGGTCGGGCTGGTATTCACACCACACTCTACAACTAAAACAACACAAGTCCGACATGTTGCCCACTACTAGCTGCATTTTAAGTTCGGCTAGGTACGATAATGTTGGAATTTTGCTAATAACTCCCTCGTGTCTCGGTAATTTGCATTTCTAAATCCTTGGACACGATATTCACCTTTCCCAAGATCCCTAACATTACCTCTCGGGACACGACGAGTGGATGCAGCACCGAGAGGAGAGTGTGCGGCGAAGGTCGAGGGTGGTGGAGCAGGGGAGGAGCCTGCGCTCGGTTGCGGTGCATGGGCACTAGGTGGCAGGCGGCGCTCGGTTGCGCCGCGGGTGGCGGCGTCGTAGGCGATGGTTGGGCAAAGGTCACCACTGAGGTGTACTTGAACCCAAACCCCACTTACAAGCTTCACATTTTTGCCATTGTTTTTCTCCATATATACATTGATAGATTTCTTGCTTTGCTGTCTTTTTTCTTAGTGATCTCTTCCTTGTTTCTCTGTAGGAGTTCAGAAAATAAGTTGTTTTGCAGAAGAAGAGAGTACTGCATGTCATACGGAGTTTTTGATCAAGCAGATGAATAAGAAGAAAAGGTGGAAAAATAGCATAGGATGAAAATGAAAGCAAGAGACAAGAAAGAAATAGGATATGTCATTGTACTTGATAGTTGTGCAATCATGTATGCTATAGTAGCTTTGGTAACAAGGGGATTTGTCTGACTGTTTGTACCGTACAATGTCTATAGTGTTCACTGTGTGAAATAAAGCAAAATTTCAATGGAACTGGTTTAGCAGAATTTCAATGTATGGAGTGTTCAGTAAGTGCAATTTGTGACTGTTTAAAACTGCTTTCGGTCTTTTTTTTATCTAGTGCACAAATTCAAAGTATTTGGCCAGTTTTAGATGGTGTATTCATATGTCTTGTGTAGACATGGAAATGATTGGGTGAAATTTACCATTTATTCATTGACATAGCAAGAAACAAAAGACAAGCAATCGAGCATTGTATTGTCTCTGTGAGCACAAATTCAAATTCAAATTGGTGGCCAACTGTGATGTGAAATGACATAGAACAAACTGAAACCAGACAAAATATGAGCATCCACTCTTCTCCTATTATTCTTCAATTTATGAACGTTCGGTTTGTTTTTGACACTGTGGACATTTAGTTCTACCATCATCTCTTCAACACCGCTGAAAACCATGCATGCTTTGAATACAGGATTGTCCATGTCCAGACTAAATACCTTGAATTTGTTCTGCAAGTGTTGCTAATCCTCCAACTCAAATTAAGGTCGGTGTCATCTAAATCTTGCTCATTTTGTAATTTAAAACCATCCTCCACATCATTGTGATTAACTTCTCTGTCCACATTGTCCGGAGACAAATCATCATCTCCATCTTCAGTGTCATACTCACCATTTTCAAAGTTTGAATCAATGTCAATGTCTTCAGCTTGCACTACTTTAGTTAGCACAACATCTATCTCTTCTGCTCATGCACTAGTTCGTGCAACTGTTTGCATTGGTCCCTGCATCTGATGACACTATTTCTCGACTACTCTCTTCAATATAATTTTTACTGATCATATCATGCCTCAAATTCCAAAGGAAATTTTTGTGTATCAACTAGTACACACACCTTTCTCTCTGTCATTATTAATACACTCAAGTCCATCTCTGATATCCTTCCCTAGTTTTAACTAGTACAAATGCAACTTACCATCAAACTCGTAATCAAAGAAATTCAAAATTTCTTCTATCCATAATTTTGAATAATTTCTAGAGTGGCAATAGTCAAAGTAGTCAGTAGTACCACTTATGTAAGTCACAATGTGCCATTGTTTTTCAATCCAAAGAAAAAAACACTATGCTCAAACTAAATTGTGGACTTCGCGTCGTTCCAGCACTAAGAACCAACATGAAAAAAATTCAGTGTTACATTAATAAACTGAATTAATAAGTCAAAATAAATATGAATTGCTAAATGTATATCTAAAAACACATAGAAAATTCAGAGAAATGAGGGCGATGAGGAGCACGAGCAGCACACCGTCGATGACAGAGCAGGATCAAGACAAACAAATACTCCCTCCGATCCAAATTAATATTCTTAGATTTTTCTAGATTCAGAAGTACCTAGCACTAAAACTTGATTAGATATCAAATATAGACAAATCTAAGAATATTAATATAGAACCCGAGGAACTAACACTATTGGCTCATACTACTACTCCAAAGAGCGTGGGGTATATGTGATACACAATATATATAACATGGTCCTCATTGCAATTATTACAGCGGCCACAATCCCGGATCCTTATTTTTACTATTGCTGAGCCAAACGTGTGTGCCACGTGTCCAATCCGAATTACTCCATTTGTTCCATAATATAATGACGTTTTAATTTTTATGAAAAGAATATATCTAGATTGTTCACAAAAGCTAAAAACATTATATATTTTTGAAATGGAGGGAGTATTAGGTTTGATTACCCGTTAGCAACTAGTGGGATGAGCTAATTGCTAACGATGGAGGGATAACGATACGAGACCGCTCGAGGCGCTCCCTCGTGAGCATCTCTGGCGGCGCCCAACCCCACCAAACCCTAGGCGGCGCTCCCACCCCCCGCCCCCCGGCCGCCCCCGCTGCCCTCCCCGGTGGCGGTAGCGGCCCCCTTCGCGTCGAAGACGGCGGCAGGGATGTAGAGGTGCCTCTGCTATTTTTCCTCGGGAATTGGAGGATCACCGGCGGAGGTGCAGGGCGGCGTGGCTGTTCGGCCCGGGGCCTGAGGCCCTCCAGCAGGGCGGCAGGGAGGAGGCGGCGGTGTGCCCTCAACTCGTCTCCAGCGATCTTGGCGGCGCGCTAGCTCGTCGGGCCAAGATCTGGGAGAGGCTGATCTAGCCAGATGGGTCCAGCCATGGCCGAGGCGGAGGGATCTTGCGGTTCCTTGGATCTTCGGTACCGGCAGCCCTGCGCTTGGACCGCTTCTTTCCTTTCTTGTCTCCGGCATGGAGGTGACTGGCAGTGTGGGGGCCTGCTAGCATTGCGAATAATGGCAGCGGTCCTAGGATTCCTTATGTCGCCAAGATGATGATATGCCGACACTTGTCCCTATTGATCTGGTGGAAGTGGCGTATTCCGGAAGGCTCCGTTGGCGAACTCCCATGGGCGAATAATACCTGGAGATTGCTGGATTGGAGGGATTCGGTCGTGCGCACCCATGTTTTATTCTGACCGTTTGAGCTTAGAGGGAGCGCTTCGAAGCTCTCTTGGCTATTAATATCATGGGGCATGTTCTCGTTCCATGGTGGTGAGGGAGAATGTCATGGAGACCGAGATCTGAGGATTGACAATGGTGGTTTGAGTCTGGGTGGTGATGAGGAATTGGCTTGGTGACTCGTGACTTGGTGCAGTGGCCTGCAAGTGGGGGCAACTGCACAAGAGAGGTTCTCAGTCCTACCTTTCAGGGTGAAAACGTAGGATCTGGCCTTAATTGGTTGTGCCTGGAAATGGCCTTGTTGAAGGTATTGTTTGAGAGCGTGGACTTTCTTCAGGGTGAAAAACTAAGATCTATGATCGGGCGATGATGGTGTTTGTGCATTGTTCCCTTCTTGGAGGCGTCGTTTTTGGAGAAGCTGGACTTCTGGTATTGTCTTGGTGGTGGTAGTACCGCTGCTTCAACGAATGGGTCACTGTAGCGGGATTTATCTTTTTTGTAATTCTTCTTTCTTTTTTGGCTCTATGCATTCGTACGACCGCTAGGACAATGCGTTGTTGCAGAGGCTTGGTGTAATTGATATCTTCTGATATTAGTATATGCTCCTTTCTAAAAACAAAAAAGCAACTAGTGCACTGGTGGAAAAATGGCCTCTAGTCCCGGTTCATAAGGGCCATTGGTCCCGGTTCCCGAACCGGGACCAATCACTCGGGACTAATGCTAGTCCCGGTTCGCGCACGAACCGGGACCAATGGGTCTCCACGTGGGCTGGCGCGCGACGAGGGGGTAGATCATTGGTCCCGGTTCGTGGAACAAACCGGGACCAATGGGTCTCCACGTGGCAGCGCCAGAGACGGGCGGGGGTGGATCATTGGTCCCGGTTCTTGGCACCAACCGGGATCGTTGGTCTCTGTGCCGCAGCAGGGTTTTCTGCGCGGCAGGATTTTTGGGCCATTTTGGTGCCGCGGCAGGATTTTCGGGCTATTTTTCTGCCGCGGCAGAATTTTTTTTATCAATTTAATGGTACTACATATATACAGCAATTATGAAATCACGATATATATATTACACATCATGCATGATCACAAATATATACACCGTCTCATCCGTCTTCTTGGTCGAAACATATTATAATTACAAACGATACTCTCACACGAATTTGATCTAATTTACATCTTCTTTTTTACACTTCACTCTTCCAAATGAAGCGGGTAATAGTATTATCCTTTCGGATCTATGACTTGTTCTAACAAGAATTCGGCAATTTTCTCTTGAATAGCTTGCACGCGTTCTTGTGATAGAAGACCGTCCCGCATCCGTTCGATCTAATATAAAAAAGGGGATCAATATATATGAATGAAACTAAACACGATTGGTGGTAATAAAATAAAGTTGTGATTATTATTTATCGTACTTCAATTTTTTTGATGTTCCGGTCTGCGCCCTTCTCTTTGGTCGTCTGGCGAATGAACTTGCAGATATAGTATCCACATAAGTTATTCTCGGCTTCCTGCCTCAAGCACTTTACGAGAACGGAGTTCAATCAAAATAATAATCAAGCATAATAATGGTGGTATTGAAACTAGAATCAAAGAGATGCGTGGATCTAGCAAGTAGTACTTACAGTCAATGGTTGAAATGTAAGCTCTGGCTTCCAAACATCCCTAGTTTTGGTGGTGAACCGTTTCCAAGCCTTCTGGAGGCATTCCTGCATGTCCGCCCACTTTTCTAATGGCATGCGTTTCGAGACCAGGACTTTTACTACTCCGATGTCAACAGAAATGATTAACAGAATATAGTAGAAGCTTGACACACTAACAAAATATAACACGAGTCAATTATACGCTTAACATCGAGTAAGCGAAAATAGAATGTGTACAAGACAGTAATACTCACCCAACGTTGTAAGGAAATAGTATTTCCCTTCTGTTGCTGAAATACTTCAACGCTTGGAACAAGTTATCCTCTGTCTCTTTGAGATTTGTTTTTAGAGTAACTTCATGAACGAAATTACAGTCAACAAACCCAAGGTCATAGATTTGTCCTTTTATGCATTTTGAATCTTCATTCTGCATATATAATTAGTATAGTGATTAGTAAGATTATACAAGCAACGAATGAGCTGAGCTAAAAAGACTTAATTATAGAAATTAATAATACTTACAAACAATAGGCACTGACGATAGTTTTGTCGAGGGCGTCTTGTTGGTAGAACTGAAATAATTCTGAAAATTCGATCAGTAGGAAGCCATCTCCATGACCATAATGGTGGTGTTTATATGCAGCATAGATCCAGTTTTTGGAATCAGCACAGGCTTGGATGTACCAGCTATGCAATCTTCGCATTTTTGTTAGTAGATCTTTGACTAACTCGGGTTTGACGGGAGGAGCCCCGTACTGATACACATATGCTGTTTCTTGGTACCCCTCGAACTCATTCATACGGCTCATGTACTCAGTAATAGACAGTCCATATAATTGGGCTTTTTCTCCGTACAGTCGAACAAACTCCAGATCAATGTTCGGATCATGCCGCTCCTGGACTCTCCACTCATTGGTATCGTACACTTTGAGCGGTTCGGTCGATTGATTTTTCTATTGTCCGAGCTGAGCAAATTCTTTCCCGACTCTCCGCTCTTTTGCCTCAGCCGACTTGGTAATAGAGCGATTATAGTCTAATGTGAGCGCTATGGGTTGGTGAAGCTGAATCTTAAGTGCGGCTGCTTTGGCTTTATCTTCTGCGGTGACCGGGAAATATGCCTCTATCGGCTTTTTCTTGTTAGCCATGTCAATATTCCACTTTTCATAATGGGCAGCTGCGGCCGCATCAGTTTCCTCATCTGTCTTCTCGCAAGGTAGCTTCTTCATATTCTGATGGGGTACTTTTGGGAGGGGCGATAGCTTACTTTTCGATGATCGGAACGTGCTCTTGCTGCTGCTGCTGGTGGTGCTGCCCCCCTTAGTATATTTCCGCTTTTGTCTCTGAGGCTCAGGGGATGGAGACGGCTGACGCGGCGGCGGAGACAGCTAAGGCGGCGATGGAGACAGTTGCGCTGAGTGGTGAGGTGGTGAAGGCGACGGTTGCGCTGGAGAATGGTGAGGTGGCGGCGAAGGTGGATTGCTAGTCTGAGGAGTGGGTGGCCTTGGCGGCACATAATTTGGAAGCATGATGTGCTCCTTTGTCCATAGAATAGTCCCCCCTTTGGCTTCTCCTAGTTGAGTCAGCTCCATATCTTCCCCTGCAGAGTGGTCTAGCTTCCGCTCCTCAAAATCTTCCTTCACCTCATCCACGGTGACAACAGCGTACCCTTTTGGAACCGGTCTACAATGCCAAGTTGGGTTAGGCACAATTGGTACCGCCATGCCAACCGCCGCCATCACCCTTAAGTTCATAACCTACACCTTTAGCTCACAAGCTATTGTCTCTGTGATATCATCCACTGGGTAGCGTTTAGGAGGAGATGTCGTCGATGCATCATCATCAACATCATGGAGCTACGTGGAAGCGACGTTGCTTTTCTTATTCGATAGGGCGCCAGTACCCTCGAATGTAGCTTCTACCACGTGCCGCTGAGATTGGCCGCTAGTACCTTGCTGGCTAAGTCTGTCGAGTTGATCCTGGTGCTGCTTTAATGCTTCTTCTACATTACACAGCCGGTCTGCCGCGGCCGCTTTCTCAGCTGCCTCCCTTTCCTTTCTCCTCTGATGGCTTTTATCGGGATATCTCTTCATTTCCGGGGGGAAGGCAACCTTCCACGGCTTGGAGCCTGGTGTGCCTCGTGCTCGTCCGTCGTGTTCAGGATTTTTAAGGGCGCGTGTGAGCTCATCGTTCTCTCTATCGGGAACGAACCATCCCGCTTCAACATCATCTACTGCATTTCTAATATCGTCGATGGGCAGTAGGGGATCATCTTTGTGTTTCTGATTATATATTGCCCTCCCTTCTTTGTCCAACGTGCCCCCATGGCCTTAAAACCAGTTTCTCGCCCGTGGTGTCCATGTTGCGGGCTCTGGTCTGATCCCAGCAGCTATGTAATTGACCTCAAGTGCATCCCACTTAGGCATGCAACCGGCGTAGCCAGCAGGCCCCATGTTATGATGGTACATTTTCTTAGCAGCGTTCTCCGTATTTATTCTAGACCTTTCCTTAGCTTTCTCCGATGTCTTGTACTTCACAAAATCCTCCCACTAGTGTCTTAACTTAGCATAGCCGGCTTCATTGAAATTCGGAGTCTTCTCTACCTTGACAAAGTTATTGTAAAGTTTCTTCTTCCAGTTCTTGAATGCATCGGCCATCTTGCTGAGAGCAAACTTCTTGACTCTTTGCACAAGCTCCATTCTTTCTCTCTCCTCCTCATCTGGATTCACATCTGGTACCGGCAGGAGGAAATTAGTCATGAGCTTGTCAAAAATCTTATCTTTGGCGTTGTCACCGACATACGGGACTCCATCGCCGCTTGGCCTATTCCATTCTTGAACGGTGATCGGGATGTAGTCCCTCACAAGAACTACGCATTGCTTGACAAATTTTCTTGCGACATCGACGGGAGCTTGCGGTTCGCCATCTACACCGACCACATCGATCCTATACCTCACAGTATCATCCAACTTTTTGTTGGGCCTCGTTTCATTCTTACGGAAGAAGTTCTCGATGTGGAGGGCTAAAAGAAGAAAGAGTGTTAATATATGCATGTATATATAGACAGTAGCATTTTAATTACAAAAATACATATATACACCTCGCCGGTGTTTGCGAGATTTAAGGTTCCGCTGGAGCCATCGCCTTGTTCCTCATCGGCTTCTCCCCTGTCGCAGGCTTCGGCTTCTACCTCACCGGAGCCGTCTCCTCAGTTGAGAGACTCATCTCCCTGACCGGAATCGTTCAGAAACTCACTCGTGACATCGATATCGATATCTTCATTTTCGCAGATCATTCCTTGGAGGATGTTTTCCTGATGTGTTGGATCTATAATATCTTGAAAGATGATGTTCTGGAATTACATATTAAGTTTATGACAAGAAAGGGGAAACAACAATCAACACATGGCATCGATAATGATATGACAAGTTAAACATAGTTGAAATTTAACCCTAAGGCATGCTTGGCAATTTAAGTAGGATCCGAGGGGTCCAAACCCTAATACAGGAGAGACCCTCGAATCACCTACGGGGGTTCATTTGTTCTTCTAATTAAACTTATGATTAAAGTGGTTGAACAATGCATGATATTGATGGTAAAGTGTAGATCTCATTTTTCTGAACATTTTGATATATTATTTGTATTTTTCTGACTTATAAATAATTACTTATTAAGTTTATAAGATTTATCCTTTTTTGAAATTATTAAAACAATTATTAAACTTTTATTGCGTCAGCATAGGTAAAGGTTGACGTCACCTAAGGCTAGGGAACCTTTTCTCACTGATGCATCGCCTACCCATAGTGACTGATTAGTGGGGCCAGGGCCACGTCGGGTTGCCACGCTGGCAGACCTTGCTCGACGCCCACGTGAGGGCCACATGCGTGCCACCTTGGTGCCACATGGGCTCGCCGGAGGGCACGTCGGCCGGCGGTGGTTAGCGGCACTAGAGTGCTTGCTGGAACGCGCAGAAGGTCGGGTTCGAACGAGCGCGTCGCGAGGAAGCTAACGGTGGTCGCGCCGTCCCTTATTGGTCATCGGAGTGTCGTCTGCGACGGCGTTCGACGGCGGCGAACAGTGGCGCTCGGCGACATAAGGAAACGGAGTGAGAGAGAGAAAGGAGAGGTCCTCGAGGACCAGCGGCTCACCACGAAGACGATGGATGGGTCGACGAGGCCGGAGGAGCTCGGAAGCAGCGGCAATGGCGACGACCGGAGTCGAAGCAGACGGTGATCGTGACGTCGATTTCTAGCGTGCGCGGTCGATTCCTTAGACGGTGGTGGCGCGGCAGCAGCGAGCGTCGACGGCATGAAGCGGCCGCTCTGGATTTGGGCAGCCTGCCGGCGTGATTTTGCTCCGCCGCAAATTTTCCTTAGCCACGCGTCGATGTGCTATGTGAATTGGGGGATTTGGGGATGAGGATGGGCCGGGGCTGTTAACTGTACAGACCATTGGTCCCGGGTCGTCCCAATAACCGGGACCAAAGGACCAACGGTCCCGGTTCGTGCCACCAACCGGGACCAAAGGTCTGGGGCAGGAGTGTTGTTGTGCTGCCACATGCGCGGACCTTTAGTCCCGGTTCGTCCCACCAACCGGGACCAAAGGATCAACGTTCCCGGTTCGTGCCAACAATCGGGACCAAAGGCATGTTAATGGCAGCACGCGCATCCAGGATCATCGAACCGGGATCGTTGACCCGTTTTTCAGATTTTGGCAAATATTTTGGTCTTCCCGCCATTTTCAAATTTGTTTTCTTCTTTAATTACTAAGATGTTTCAATTTAAGATGATTATTTATTTGGAATTTCAAAAAACTTTCAAAAGGAAAAGTGCTTCAATTTACATAACTAATCAAAAACCATTTTCTGTTTTCAAATATTTTTATTTGAACTATACAATTTTACTATTTTCAATTAAAATTGCATTACCAAATATTTATTGCATAATTTGGAATTTGAAAAAACTTTCAACAGGAAAAGTGCTTCAATTTAAATAACTAATCAAAAACCATTTTCTGTTTTCAAATATTTTTATTTGAACTATACAATTTTACTATTTTCAATTAAAATTGCATTAACAAATATTTATTGCATAATTTGGAATTTCAAAAAACTTTTAACAGGAAAAGTGCTTCAATTTAAATAACTAATCAAAAACCATTTTCTGTTTTTAAATATTTTTATTTGAACTATACAATTTTGAACAGGAAAAGTGCTTCATGACCGCCGTTTTGAATATAGTTTGAAATGGGCATAAGAAATTCAAAAATGATCCAAACAATGTGAAACCTTCGCGTGGTGTCATATTATGTGTCACAGTTTCAAGGAAAAATATTGAACATGAAAATTGCAAACATCATAAAAAATCCTTCACAAAATGACCTATCATGTTCGAGGTTTAATGGCATTTAGGTCAAACCACCAATGTTATGGGTAGAATCAGGGCATAGTTTATGATAATGTGCCCATATTGTGCACACATGTGCATCTTGGGATGGCTTACGATGTTGCAGGAGGAAGTTTTCCCTTTCGACACCCGAAAAAGCCAATTTCCATTTTTGAGGTGCCGAAATCGGGGTGTTCTGTGAAGCAACCACCAAATTAAAGTTTAGCATTGGTACCAAACCATTTTTCAAAAATACTAGACCACCTTATGGACAATTTCCCAACCGGTGTATTTGGAACCTTTCTGTCCATCTCTCATGAAAAAGACAAATTACTGCCGAATCGGTAGGAGGTTGCCAAGATTTGAACTACAAGTACATGATATAATGCTTGTGAATTTTTTTTAAAATCATTTATAGGTTCACAACATGCTATTTCATTAGAGATCCACTCCAAGTTCAGCGAGGCTCAGCCCTGGGCTAAAGCTGTCAGTGGGATAAGGACGCGTGGGTAACCTTTAGTCCCGGCTGGTGGGTGCAATCGAGACTAAAGTTGTCGGTGGGATAAGGACGCGTGAGTAACCTTTAGTCCCGGCTTGTGGATGTAACCGAGACTAAAGCTGTCGGTGGGATAAGGACGCGTGGGTAACCTTTAGTCCCGGCTGGTGGGTGCAACCGAGACTAAAGCTGTCGGGGGGATAAGGACGTGTGGGTGGACGCACTGCTCGATGAGATAAAGCATGTAGCGCACGACGCCCTGTCGGAGGAACAAGACAAAGTAGAAGCGGCGCCGTGCCTATAAAAGGACCATCGATACGCCATGGCAAGCAGCTCAACAAGCCAACATAGGTAGAGAGAGTTTCATCCCCATGGATGGAGGGTTGGGAAATCTCCCGTGGCGGAGATTCTCGAAGATGTCGTTGGTGCACACGCCCTACGACATCTTCGGAAGCTCCGCCTCAGAATAATTTCCCTGCAAGCCCGTGAAAGACTCCATCTCCTCTAACAGTGTTGGGGAAAGGGTTGGGAAATCTCCCGTGGCGGAGCTTCTCAAAGATGTCGTTGGTGCACACGCCCTACTGCATCTTCGGAAGCTCTGCCTTGGAAAAATTTCCCTGCAAGCCCGTGAAAGACTCCATCTCCTCTAACAGTGTTGGGGAAAGGGTTGAGAAATCTCTCATGGCGGAGCTTCTCGAAGATGTCGTTGGTGCACACGCCCTACGGCATCTTCGGAAGCTCCGCCTCGGAAAAATTTCCCTGCGAGCATGTGAAAGACTCCATCTCCTCTAACAGAGTTGGGGAAAGGGTTGAGAAATCTCCCATGGCAGAGCATCTCGAAGATGTCGTTGGTGCACACGCCCTACGGCATCTTCGGAAGGTCCGCCTCGGAAAAATTTCCCTGCAAGCCCGTGAAAGACTCCATCTCCTCTAACAGTGTTGGGGAAAGGGTTGAGAAATCTCCCGTGGCGGAGCTTCTCAAAGATGTCGTTGGTGCACAAGCCCTACGGCATCTTCGGAAGCTCCGCCTAGGCAAAATTTCCCTGCAAGCCCGTGAAAGACTCCATTACATAAAGTTTCGATACATCACATAAAGTTTCCATACATCACATAAAGTTTCCATACATTACATAGATTTACATAGGGTTTATGGTTTATGATATGAATCCTTCATCGCGTATGTCGATCCCTTGCCTATGATCGCTTCTTAGGCCGTAACCATGGAGCATCTTCTTTGCTTAACGGGATGCTTGGGTCAGTTTTCACAGTGAAGGGCGGAATTTCATCAAACTTATCATAATCTGCTGACATGTCTGTCTTGTCCTCGACTCCCGTGATGTCTCTTTTCCCTGAAAGAACTATGTGACACCTGGGCTCATCGTCTGATGTATTCGTTTCCTTATTTTTTTTCTTTTTTTGGTCTAGAGGACATGTCCTTCACATAAAAAACCTGAGCCACATCATTGGCTAGGACGAATGGTTCGTCTCTGTAACCAAGATTCTTGAGATCCACTGTTGTCATTCCGTACAGCTGGTGTACCTTTACCCCTTCTCCATTCATGTTGACCCAACTGCACCGAAACAATGGGACCTTAAAAGTAGGTCCATAGTCAAGTTCACATATCTCCTCTATGTAACCATAGTATGTGTCCTTTTTTCCATTCTCGCATGTTGCATCAAAGCGGACACCACTGTTTTGGTCGTTGCTCTTTTTATCTTGGGCAATCGTGTAAACTGTATTCCCATTTATCTCGTACCCTTGGAAAGTCAATACAGTCGCAGATGGTGTCGCGGCCAACAAGTAGAGCTGATCTCCAATAGTGGTGTCATTCATGAGATGTAATTGCAACCAAGTGCCGAAAGTCTCCATGTGATTTTCTTTAATCCAGTAGTCATCCTTCCCCGGGAACTTGGAGCGTACAACATTCATGTGTTCCTCGATATACGGAGCCACGAAAGTAGAACTTTGGAGAACTATGTAGTGTGCTTGATTCAAAGAATGTCCGTCCCTAAATATCATTGCTTTCTTTCCTAGCGTGCCTTTTCCACTCAGTCTCCCTCATACCGTGATTCAAGAACATCAATCGGCTTAAGGTTAGGAAGAAAGTCTACACAGAACCAAATGACCTCCTCTGTTCCATAGCCCTTGGAGATGCTTCCTTCTGGCCTAGCACGGTTACGAACATATTTTTTTAAGACTCCCATGAACCCCTCGAAGGGGAACATATTGTGCAAAAATACAGGACCGAGAATGTAAATCTCTTCGACTAGGTGAACTAAGAGATGCGTCATAATATTGAAGAAGGACGGGGGGAACACCAGCTCAAAACTGACAAGACATTGGCCACATCCTTCTGTAGCCTTTCCAGACTTTCTCGATCGGTTACCTTCTGAGATATTGCATTGAGAAATGCACATAGCTTCACAAAGGCTAATCGAACATTTTCCGGTAGAAGCCCCCTCAATGCAACCGGAAGCAATTGTGTCATAATCACGTGACAATCATGAGACTTCAGGTTCTGAAATTTTTTCTCTGCCATATTTATTATTCCCTTTATATTTGATGAGAAGCCAGTCGGGACCTTGATACTGTAAAGGACTTTAAAAAATATTTCCTTCTCTGCTTTCGTAAGAGCGTAGCTGCTAAGTATTTATGTCCTTTATCAGTATGCTTGTTGTATGGGTCTTTGATACGTTGCTGGTCCTCCCGTGCTTTTGGTATACCTTTTGTCTTCCCATACACGCCCAGGAAGCCTAGCAGGTTCACGCAAAGATTCTTCGTCACGTGCATCACGTCGATTGAAGAACGGACCTCTAGGTCTTTCCAATACTCAAGCTTCCAAAATATAGATTTCTTTTTCCACATGGCAGTGTGTCCGGTAATGGGGTCTTTCGGAACAGATTGACCGCCAGGACCCTTTCCAAAGATTACTTCTAGGTCCTTCACCATACCAAATACATCAGCACCTTTAGAGAGCTTAGGCTTCTTTCGGTAATCTGCCTCACCGTTGAAATTCTTGCCTTTCTTTCTTACTTGATGATTGGTCGGAAGAAATTTACGACACCCCAGATACGCAACCTTCTTACATTTATCCAAATATGTACCTTTAGTATTATCTAAACAGAGCGTGTATGCATTGTATCCCTTGTTTGACTGTCCTGAAATGTTACTAAGAGCAGGCCAATCATTGATGGTTACGAACAACAACGCTCGTAGGTCAAATGGCTCCTGTTTGTGCGCATCTCACACCTTTACACCTGGTTCTGCCCACAACTGCAAAAGTTTATCGACTAATGGCCTTAGGTATACATCAATATCGTTGTCGGGTTGCTTCGGTCCATGGATGAGCACTAGCATCATAATGAACTTCTGCTTCATGCACAACCAAGGAGGAAGGTTGTAGATACATAGAGTCACTGGCCATGTGCTGTGACTACAGCTCTACTCCCCAAAAGGATTCATGCCGTCTGTACTTAGACCAAACCATAAGTTCCTCGCGTCACCTGCAAAGTTCGAGTACTTTCTCTCGATGTTTCTCCACTGCGACCCATCGGCGAGGTGTCTCAGTTTCCCGTCTTTCTTATGCTCTTCTTTGTGCCATCGCAACAACCTGGCATGCTCTTTATTTCTGAACAGACGTTTCAACCGTGGTATTATAGGAGCATACCACATAACCTTAGCAGGAACCATCTTCCTGGAGGGCTCGTCATCGCCCTTAACATCACCAGGGTCATCTTGTTTGATCTTGTATCGACATGAATTGTATACCGGGCATTTATCCATATTCTCGTACGTCTCATCGCGGTACAGGATGCAGTCATTAATGCATGCATGTATCTTCTCCACATCTAATCCTAGAGGGCAGATAGTCTTCTTTGCTTCGTACGTTGTCTCGGGCAGCTCGTTATCCTTTGGAAGCTTCGGCTTCATTATTTTCACCAACTTCTCAAATCCCTTGTCAGATAAGCCAGTCTCTGCCTTCCATTTCAGCAGTTCAAGTGTGGTACCGAGCTTTGTGCTGCCATCTTTGCAATTTGGGTACAACAATATTTTGTGATTCTTTTGCATGGCCTCCAACTTAAGCTTCTCCCTTTCTGTATCACATTGTTGCTTTGCATCAGAAATGACCCGACCAAGACCATCAGCGGGCTCATCCGATGCATGTTGTTTTTCTTCATTGTCGCCTCCCTCTTCTTCATTGTCTTCCATTGCAGTATCACCGTATTCTTCAGGGGACATAGGATAGCTGTCATCATCCTCCTATTCTTCATTTTCTTCCAGCCTAACCCCTCTTTCTCCGTGCATTGCCCAACAATAATATCCGGGCATGAAACCTCTCCAAAGCAGATGGCTTTGAAGGATTCTCGGGGCAGAGTGCTCCGTCACGTTCCGACAGTCGACACAGGGACAAGACATAAAATTATCCACTTTGTTTGCCTTAGCCAAATCGATAAATTTATGGAGGCCTGCAATAAAATCGGAATGGCGTCGGTCGCCATACATCCATCGCATTCGTGCATCGATCTACGTCATAATAATTAACCATTACAATAATATCGTGAATAGTAAAATGACCACCCTACATGGACACATGCAATATTTTTGTATCAGTTACAGATAAAGAACATAAGGTTGCTAACCTCAGCCGAGGATACCGTGTTGTGCGAACTAAAGTGTGGCTCGGACATTTCGTCGAACACCTTGTGTGCAATCAAAGAAAAAAAACTAGCACCCACACCTCACACACAATCCAGCAAAATTTGGTGGGCAAAGGGCTGGGCTTATATATAGCCAGGGGAGGGTTTTTGGTCCCGGTTATTGACACGAACCGGGACCAAAGCCCTTCTCGCGCGACACGTGGCGGCCCAGCAGCTCGCACCCCACCCAGGTCATTGGTCCCGGTTAATGGCATGACCTGGGACCAATGAGCTGGGTGGGGGGCGCGCTGCTGGGCCGCCACGTGTCGCTCGGGAGGGGCTTTGGTCCCGGTTCGTGGCAATAACCGGGACCAATGCCCACCGTCGCTTCGTCGTCCCCGTGTATAAATATGAGGCCACAGCGCTCGCTTTTCCCATTATCTCTGCCTCTCTGCAGTCCCTCTCCACCCCACCCCTTTAGCCATCGCCTCTCCACCGCGTCGTCGTCTCGCCGCCCCTCCCTCTCCAATCTCCACCGCGTCGTCACGGAGGTTTCCACGCTCAACCACTACGAGGCGGCGATGTTTGCGTACTACGGCATCCTCACGCCGCAGCGCGCAACCGTGCCCGCCGGATTTTGCATCAGCGAGGCGGGTGTGCTGGTGGCTCCGCTCCTCAACCCCCGCGGATACGAGATGGAGTACGTCATCACGGAGCGTCGCCGTTAGCTGCCCGCGTGCATGAGGGTGTTGCCCCGGTACGCGGCGGCCAGCGAGTACTGGACCCGGCAATTCAAGAAGGAGCAGAAGGCCAAGCTTGGCAACCGCATCGTGGACGGGCGCCTGGTGCACCCGGATCGTCGCAACCAAGAAGGGCGGGAGATGTTCTGGTCCGTCCCTGGACGAACCATCTACACCGCCATCGACGCCGCTAGGCGCGCAGAGGAGCTCCGTCCCCCGAACAACGTCGAAATCGTGGAGCTTTCGTCCGACGACGACGAGGAAGCCGGCGGCTCGGAGGACAGCGGCAGCGGAAGTGTTGTCGACTAGGAAAATTTGTAAAGTCGCAGCTTTGGATGGAAAAATTTGTGGTCGAATAATAAAATGTTTTAATTTAGATCTTTGTCTCGATTAATTTGTGAAAGATTTTTTCAAAAATACTGATCAATTCATTTTTTACCTCGAATTAATTTCTGCCTCGAATTAATTTCTGCCCCGAATTAATTTACATTAATTGTCCTGGACTGCTGACCGTCACGGGGTTTTTGGTCCGGTTCATGGCATGAACCGGGACCAATGCCCCGCAGAACGCCACGTGTGCGTCGCGGGGGCATTGGTCCCGGTTCGTGCCACCAACCGAGACCAATGCTAAGAGATGAACCGGGACCGGTGCCTGACATTGGTCCCGATTATAGAAACGAAACGGAACCAATGGAATTTGGCGCTGGACCAAAGGCCCTCTTTCTACCAATGGTGGGATCGGACTAAATATATGCGCGACGTGGACAACTATCAGTACCGGTGGTGTATTTAGCTTCCACACCTACTTCCTCCTCCAGCACACGTAACACATCACAGTGTACAGTACGTATGGCAGCCCAAGACAAACAGTAATTGTCTGAGCGTACGGATATACCTACGTAGTACTGGCTGGTAGCAGCAGTAGCACAGGGTATTGCATAGCATATCGAATCCAAACGCGTACGTCGGAAGTGTGGCTGCCACCAACATCTGTACGTACGTACTGTGTCTGGAGCTTTGATGTTGGGGACCAACAAGCGATCCTGGTGCCGGCTAATTTGGCCGCAAGCTCGTGCGTACCGTTTTTTTGTCTCGTCATATTTAGTGCTTGTTCGTGCAATCCATATCCATGTCTTTGTCCTACATATTTGGGAAAATCGTCACCCTGAGTCATTAGATGTCTCAAGTCTCAACATTGAGATTCAAGAAAGAACAGACAGAATCAACATTAGATTAGATGGGTAGCTAGTAGCTACCAACTTGTATATACTCCACATCGACTACCACCGTATTGTCTGCTAACTACTACTCGGGTAACTTTTAGGCTGTGTGTTCGCTAGAGCACCTCCACTAACGTTCCCACGACGGTCTCCCAGACTGTTTTTATCCGGATGTTGAAATTTCACCTACTCGTGTTTACAGAACCTTTTTTGCATCGGATTTGGTCCAACTTTTATCTGGCGTTCCTAGGCCGAACCCGACGTGCCTGGTGTCACCTGGGAACGCCGGATGGAAGGAAAAACTGGTGGATCAACCCTGTCGGCGAGACATCCCACTTCCCCACCGAAATTCGGCTCTCCCGTGACACAGGGACTTCTCCCACCCACCCTCGCCGCCATGTGGCCGCCGGCGATGCCCCGCGCTACCGCGCAGAACCCATGCCGATAGAAAGGTCCGCCACCGCAGCATCCCCTCCCCTCGTTGATGGCCTTGTTTCTTTTGCTCTCGGTGTCGTCGGCAGCTCTGTTCCGAGCTCGTGTCCACCGCGCCCGTAAAGTGTCCGGTGTTTTGCCTACTCGGTCATGGACTCCGACGACGAGGAGATGTTTGCTATGTTGTTAGAGGAAGAAACCGCCGCAGCCATAGGAGATGAAGAGCATATGCAGATCCTCGGCTGCCTGGCCAGACTGTACACATAGAGTGCAGAGCTGAAGCGTGCAGGCTCGACGAAGGGATGGTGGAAGTGCAAATCAGGGCAGCGGATGGAGGGCTACTGCATGTTGTACGCCGACTACTTCGCTGACAACCCATTGCCCAAAGAGGTCGTGTTTCGGCACCGTTTCAGGATGAGCCAGGAACTCTTTCAAGAGATCGTGTATGCCATCCGGTAGTTTGACCCCTACTTCATATACAAAAAGGACTGCACCATCATGGAGAGTTTTCCTCGCTACAGAAGTGCACGGTGGTGATGAGGTTGCTTGCATACGGAGCTTCGGGAGACAGTGTTGATGACTATCTCCATGTGGCCGAGGCCACCACTATCGTCGTGTGTACAGGTTCTGCAGGGCAATGATTGAAGTGTTTGGGCTACTATACTGTAGATCACCCACTGCTCGAATCCTCGCAGTCAATGAAATAAGATGATTTCCTTGGATGCTTGAAAGCATCGATTGCATGCATTGGAAATAGAAGAACTGTCCATTTTCTTGGTAGAGAATGTACAAAGGCCAGAAGGGGATTGTAGTGTGATACTCGAGGCATTCGCTACACATGATCTCTGAATTTGGCACTCCTGTGGCATGGCAGGATCGAACAATGACATCAATGTCCTCCAGTCCTCTACTATCTTCGCCAAGCTTGTTGAGGACCATGCTCCTCCGGTGGATTTTGAGATCAATGGGCACCACTATAACAAGGGATACTATCTTATAGATGGCATCTATCCAAGATGGTCAATATTTGTAAAGACTATCTCAAGCCCCATGCTTCCCAAACATTCTCGGTTTACGAATGAACAAGAAGCTTGCATGAAGGATGTGGAGCGGCATTTGGTGTGCTCCAACAGATATTTGTAGTTGTCTGGTTTCCTGCTATGACTTGGTCGAAAGATCAGATGTGGGAAGTGATAAACTATTGTGCGACATTGCACAACATGATCATTGAGGACGAGTGGAAGCATCCATTGGATGTGGTCGAGCCGGAGGAGTAATACTACAGAAAAGGGCCTCTTGTAGAGCCTGATCACGAAGTGTCGGCATCTTGGGCTGCCGTCAACACCATGCGCCAGGAGATTTGAGACCCTACAGTGCATCAACAGCTGCAGGATGATCTAGTCGAGCACATATGGATACGCAGAGAAAACACATAGCTGCAGGATGATCTGGCTGAACTATGCTAAACTATGTTGTGTTTCATTCTATGTCGACCTGTGCTCTGTTTCATTTTAAGCCAAACTATGCCAAACGATGCTTTGCTTTGTATTCCTTTTTATGCCGAACTGTGTGAATTTGAGCCGAATTGTGAATCACCAAATTTGCCAAAAACATGTCTGTGTGGGAACCCCACCTGGGAATGTGAGTGGGAATTAGGCCATTACTAGGCCGAAAGTTGCATCCATCTAATGCTACGCTAGATTTTGGACCGGGAACGCACAGCACAACGAGTTAAGGTGCTCTTAACCACCTTCTTGATCTCGGTAGTGGAGCGCAAAGGATGACATGTGCAGAGCGTCGAAGGTCTGGTCCTCCTAACCCAAAAGGACAAGTATTGCAGGCAAGTTGGTTGTAACCGGGCTGCGGAGGCTGGGGTTTTTAACTTTTTAAAAAAAAATTGAGTATGTCATCGTATTATTTTGTACATCTTGTGAGTTACCCAATATATTAGAATGATACCAAACCATTATAATCATTTACAGACATATATTCACTCCGTCCTAGCTACATCTTGTGAGTTATCCAATATCTCAGCTTTGTCTAGATACACATATATGTATCCATTGAAAAGTGTCTAGCTACATGTGTATCCAGACAAAGTTATGAGAAATGAGGGAGTGATATATGCTACTCTATTGATAAAAAACAGTATTTACGTAATTTACTCTGGACAGAGTTTTGCGGATGAAAATTAAATATAATTACTACTGTGTGTCTCCAGCTTTTGACACACCGGCGGGAACAGTACCGGCACTCTGGTTACAGCCATGCACTGCACGGACCGATCGGTCGACCGGCGGACGACGTGACGCACGGAGGCGATCGACTTGTGTCTATCTGTCATGCCATTGCCATCAGGTGATAGATAGAGAGAGAAGGCTAGGTTTGACCGGCGTGTCAAACACCAATCGTACATGCCGGTGGGCCCGCACCTGTCAGGCCTTGTTTCAAAAAGCATAGAGCGCATGCACCAGTACAAGTTGGCTCAGCTGGTCGATCTGCCCACAGCTTGACTAGACAGACGATGCCACTGGAGCACGCAGCTGGAGTGGAGTACTTGACTGCACCCTCTTGTCTCACTCGGTCTCACGGTCTCACACCCACTAGCTAGGGCTAGGCTACGCTAGGCTAAGCTGGCTAGCTCCGACATACAATTTTTTCTTCCCTTTTTTTTCCTATTATAGAGTCAGACATATATACTAATGTCATTGTTTTATCAAAATACACATGTGGGCGATTAAAGTTAGTCTATAATGTACTCCCTCCTTCTAAAAAAATATACTAGGATGTTTTAACATATTTTTTAATAAATGAGTCTAGACCTCTAATTCACTCATTTTTCTTCGAACCTAAATAGTTATAATTTAGAACAGAGGGAGTAGAACCGACATCGGAGAACATTCATGAGTCCAGACGTCTAATTCACTCATTTTTCTTTGAACCGAAATAGTTATAATTTAGAACGGAGGGAGTAGAACCTACATCGGAGAACGTTCATGAAATAATGAAGGAAGCTAATTAAAGATCCTATATGAGGAACAGATAAAACAATATCCACCTTCACGGCACTCTTCCAAAGAGTTACTCGGTTTGTATACCAAAAAAAAAATCAGCATCAAAGAGAAAAAAAATCTTCTTACCTAGCTATGACTACATAAATTATCGTTTCAAAAGGATGATTGCTTTTTGTGTTTGTTTATCAACAACGCGATCTCTTTTCTCTATACCAACAACAACGTGACCTCGAATGCACATCAAGGAGCGAACAGATCATCGGTCTTACTCCTCCATATATACTAGGCGTGCCAGAGAGAATGGCTTGATTGTTACGGCCGGATTAGCATAAATAATAATTAACCACAGGGTGACAGGTCCATGGACGGACCACAAAGCTAGGTTCCCACGCCAGCCATGAGCCATGAATGCACATCTGTATTCTGGATGTATCGATCCCGAACCAAGTTAATTTATGATCTAATGATGCTCTACTCTGCGGTGGCCAGTGCATGCAAGCTTAATTAACCCTTTGTTAAAGAGAGGTTCGAGGTGACAGTTGTGTACTCTTCGAGGCGATGTTTCAGCGTGGGATTGGCTTTCCCCCCGCCTATGCATGCTGCATGCGCATGCAGCGCCAACCAATTGACTACACGGTTTTTTGGCAATTTGGCAACAGTACTACCTGAAAGTATGAAAAATAATTAAAAATTCATACAAATACATGTATTTGATTACATAATTTGAAACTGATCACCAGTTCAAAAGTTTCACGATCATATTGCGTTATGCATCCCTAGGCCCTAGGTGCAAGCTAAGGACATGCGAAGCACGAAAGAAATTGCGGTTAGCACCGCGGTGCTTAAAGATGCATACGAGGATATATGCCAAGGCAAAGAAGAAATTAAAGAAATAATAATAATAACTAATTTCTTATCAACAATAATGCGCAATTTTATATCATATAAAGATAGAATTTCTTCGCAAATATTTTCAGCGCATTACTTTCTGCATAGTCAATCCACAAGTAGGCATGTGATTAAAACTACTAAGAATGGGTGTACACAAGTACACGTTGATTAGTCCACTCCATAGCAACCGCTAATAATGGTCTAACCGGATAGGTACGTCGATGATCTAGCTTTAAGGCCAGCAGGTTTAACTATATAAAGCCCCCCAAAGAAAGGTGCTCACCTTTAGTGTACTACTACTAGTAGGTAAATCAAAGGGGCATAATATCGATAATGCATGGTACATATGTGTGGATAGTACCTATAGCCATGTGTCCAGTCGTGTCTTGCTCATCCGATGCTCGCCCTCTCACGTCTAGAAACGTGTCCACTTCAAAGTGAACTCACCTTTGTAATTAGTCTTTTATATATGCATGTATCACACAGTTAGCTAGTTGCATATAATGTAGTACATGGAGCTCTCACGTCATGGTCGTACGGCTATCCCTTCTCAAAAGGGCCAAAAGGGAATCACACACGCCATTGGATGGCAAGGGTATCTTGTGGCTACGGAAGTGTGGAGATTAGGAACTAGCTAGAACCACTTGGAATAAAATTAACTAGCTAGGCCTTCTTTTCGGATCGGTTCCATCAAATTTGATCATACTCATCGATTCCAACAGATTCGATCATAGTCATCGAGACATGAGATATGTATATATGGTACATTTGCATCACACTCGTTTTTTTTTTGCAAAATTGATTATCAGTGAACTATGACTACTTAAAATTATTTACTTTGCTTAGATACAATTAATGGTACCATTTGCATCATCCTCTCCTTTGTGGGCATGATTGCTTGCATGTGACTACTGATACTACTTAGGAGCTGGGTAACATTTCTATTGCATGCTTGAAAGGATAAGGACATGGTACAGTACGTGTTAGTTAGTTAGTTAGTTAGCACTTAGCAAGGAACACCGGCTAATCAGCTCATCTATATTAGTACTAGTAGTTCTTTCCAGTACTTTCGTGGCATGCTTAAGTAGGAGATGATTTGGTGCAATGATGCATGCCAGAGGCGTGTATAATTAAGAAGGGGAAGCAAATCTAGCTAGTGTGCAGTCCCTGGAATCTGGCCACATGCAGGATGGATCAGAAAAAGGAGACCCTAGCTTGAGGATAAGGCTCAAGCTTTCTTATGCATGCATGTTTCCAGTAATAGTTTATAGATATACTACGGACATGCGTACATCCAAAAGAAGGGGCAATGCTGGAGAGATGATTATATTCGTTAGCAGATAAAAAGGGATGAATAACTTCGTGCCACCGAGTTTTTTTCCAAAACAAAATTATTTTTCTAGACAATTAATTTCCTAACTACTATAAGTACTTCCTCTGCTTCAAAATAAAATCGTTATAGATTTTTTTTCGGAGCCAGACATTGTACTAACAAAAAAATAGAAAAGATATCAGTATTTACAATAAAAAATAAACCAGCAATAGTTTTTAAAATGGACAGAGTACTTGTGAAAGGACATTTTCTTTGACCATGGATGCAATGCATAGAGGTGCATGTCCATAGCATGGTGGTCGGAGGGTAGTTTCCAGTTGTGATACTTCATAAACCAAACCAGCTTCTTTTGGCACGTTTGATTTGCTCGATTTGTGCAAGACCTGGAAAAAAAAGATCGCCACCATTAAGGAAATATTTTGTTATATGGAGCAAGCTACTGAAATGTGTAGTATACAACCTTGCAAAATCGGTCATAAACTGCGGCCAAACTTGTGGCAATTTGTTTTTTAAAGAGCTCCAAACTTTTTTTTTTGTGGAGAGCTCCAAGATTGGGGCAAAGGTGTTTGGCTATTCGCCAACTTGGCCATAGTGCTACCCGCTAAAATGAGCTCGGGAGAGGCCCAGCCCGTGCTAGCCACGCAATGGGCTTCCCTTCGAGGATGAGGATCGAACGCGGCCGGCCCTGGGATTCAGCTCGTACAGGCCTAATTTGGCCCAATGATACAAGCATCCCTTTTTTTTTCTAGGACACGTAGATGAAGCAGAAAACGAAGAAGCAATCAAGGGCGTCCCTCCAAGGTCCACCTAAACCAGCCCACTATTTAAGCCACCACTAAATGTGAAGCTGCCAGCTGATATCTGAGGTGGTCATCGTCCACTAGTGAGTGAGTGATGATCCCAACTGAGATGAGATGAGATGTGACATGAACTTTGTGCTGCTGTCATTCGTTCATCAGCTGGTTGACTCGCCCATCAGCATGAGACAAGCAAAAGAGGAAGCAATGAGAAGCCACTGAAAGGTTCGGTCGTGCTGGTGCACCTGGCGGTTGAATTTGGTAGAAGAGGACAGATCAGGATCACCTCACCGAGTTTGTAAGACGTAACTATGAGGGTTTTTTTTTCATTAGAGAAAATGAAGGAGGAGATATTCATATATATTGGTAAGTACTGAAAGAGCATGTATAAAATGTATTGATAGATAAACTTATATAGGGGACAAAAGCGAATTCACTACATATAGCAAATTGCTGGTTAGATTTTATTCGGGGAGAGAGGTAACTAATGGGGCAGAGATATGCCCATGGACAAAGGGACTCGATCTAGTAGCCGTGGCACGAAGGCATGCATGCATGTGTTCGTCGAGTGGCACCCAGACAGTGACACGCTCGCACCTCCACTCGACCAGAGACAAGTGACGACTTTGCACCAGCAGCAAGTTTCTGTTGCTATTAGTATCACTACCCCGATCCCTGCCAGACCAGATGTGTGCATTAAGGAAAGTTTTTTTTCAAGAACACGCACAAGAACTGCGATTAAGGAAAAGCTCCAAACACGCAACTAAAATGAAAGGAATATATTAGAAATTTCACCAAATTTCCGTTGACTATGCCCAGTATTTAAACATAAGTGGTATCACACGACACTCACCCTACGAACAAAAACAACAAAAACAATCCATTTACGAAAGTTAAGCACAAAATAACCTAGTTCCGAACATAATTCACAGACTAGCCTACTTGCATGGCGCCCTACCGGCTGGAGCCAACATCATGATGATGCGGCCAACGGCGCGACGCCGCAGTCAACAGAGCCATCCCTTGTCTAACATGACAATCGTCGCAACCTGTGGACCCACACCGTGTAAGTATTGCACCCCAGTAGACTGCGCCATATGCTGCTATGCAGGGCTCAGGCGGCGCCGTGCCCTAGATGACCACACATACTTGTTGGTGGGCAGTCCAAAGAAACGAGTGTGAGTTGCTTTCTTCTTTCTCCCGAACCTGAGCACCCGTCTCTCCTCCTATTCATCCCCCAACTCATCCTTCTCCCAAATCTATCGAAATTGGTTGCCTTTCCTAGTGGATTTTCATCCCCCAATTTGTCTCAAGAGGTAGTTGTCGGTGATGGGTGGATGAAGGCATGTCTATTACACGGGACTTACCCCTACTTTCCTGCCCACGAAGACCTCGACACCAACGACTCGGAGGCTCACATCCAGAAGCTCTCAACTGACATGACCTGTCATGCGGCAACAAGGCTTCCCGAAGGATCCCATCCACCAGAAGTTCATTGAAGGGAGGTCGAAGATCGACTTAACATGCAAGGCAAGTTGAAGACCTTGCGGGGCTAATAAGGACTCTTACATTATCGATGATTATATATACTGAAATACATTCACCTGGAAAGGACACAACATCTATCCCCGCAGTGTACCTTTAGCCTCTAGTATTAAACTCTAGATTCATGTACTCTCATCGGGTGCTTGTATAAACCCGTTGAGATTCATCTTGAAAATACTTGTATGATAACTCGATCATCTCATGAATAAAGTCCGAGGGAATCCCTTCCTTGTTATCATCATATTTGTCGATATGATCCAAATCTGCTGACCTGGGTCGATTGCCGAACAAATAAACCCTCTGCCCCTGGCCACCCACCGACCTTGCCCTCTAGCCTATAAGAAGCCTCCCGAGGCATAAACCCTAAAGAGTCAAGCCTCTAGCCACGAAAAGTTCCGCAGCGCTGCCGCCACCTAAGGAGAGATTCGGGGGACAGAAAGTCTCTGTTCCGGCACCCTGCCGGGACGGGGAAGTGCCCCCGGAGCCATCTCCATCGATCTCCACCACCATCTCCATCACCGTTGTTGATTCCCATGATGAGGAGGGAGTAGTTCTCTCTCGAGGCTAAGGGTTCTACCGGTAGCTATGTGTTCATCTCTCTCTCTCTCTATGCATGATCTTATTGAGATCATGAGCTTGTAATCTATAGATCTGCCTTGCTACTCAAGTGCTTTAATGAATCTCTGCTCTCCCCATGTGTGTGAAAGTGACAGCGTGCTCACCATGGTGGCACTTAGGCTAGAGATTACAAATACTTGTTATGAGTTATATTTGGAGTTGGATGTCTTTATAAAATTGTGGTGTTTGTTGGAACCATCTAGTGCTCAAGGTGACAGTGTGGGGTTTTCTAGATGGGAAAGGCTTACTTTGAGATGTGCTGTTATAGCCCTACCATCGACTAGAGTGTCCAACCAGTGAGTAGTTAAGAGTAGTATCATGAAGAGAAGATATTTATATGAGAGTGTTCACTAGTGAAAGTATGCTCCCTAGGCCTTGTTTCTTAGCACTAAAACACCGTTTGCTATTAGATCTGTTACATGTTTGCTTGCTTCCATCTTTATTTCAGTTTGCCTTTAGTCTTTTCCATGCCATCAAGTTATTTTCTATCACCGTTACCACTTATAATTATCCATACCACTTGTATTTCACTATCTCTTTGCCGAACTAGTGCACCTATACATTGACAAGTGTATTGGGTGTGTTGGGGACATAAGAGACTTCTTGTATCTTGATTGCAGGATTGCTTGAGAGGGAATACCTTTGACCACTTCCTCGCTGAGTTCGATAAACCTTGGGTGATCCACTTAAGGGAAAACTTGCTGATGTTCTACAAACCTCTGCACCTGGAGGCCCAACAACTGTCTACAAGAATAGAAGTGCGTAGACATCAGGATCTTTCCCTAGCAAGGTCTATTCTCCATCTTCTATATGGAGTGGTCCCGCTCAGACTTCTCCAAAATCCTTTCCACATGTAGCTTCCGTCTGCGAGAGATAAGATGGGAGAAATATCCTTCATTCCCAAGGTCAATGGCTAGCCGAGACAGGACTCTCGTTACCAGATAGTAAATGGGATAGATAACATTCCCCACATCGAAAACTACTCGGTAGTCTTCTCTAACAACTAGACGGAGGAACCAAAAGATCACCCCTTTTTCCTCGATGCCCGAGATGCCATTGTGGGGTGGAGCATTCATGGCCTACCAATGTGCCATGTCATGGAGGACTTCCTCACTAGGCGATTAAGTCCTCTAAAATAAAAGGCACCCGCCTAAAACGACGACTTCAGGAAGGATCCCTAGCAGGAGGATCACAGTAAGGTCTATCTTGAGTAATCTACTTTCTCTTCGACGGGCTATAAGTTCTGTATCTATTCTTGAATTTGGACCTCACCCTGTTTATTCTTTTGCCAGATCCCTTGAGAGGGGGAGATCTAGACCACCGGATGCGGGCGCTCTTCAGGGACCTTGCCGTGGAGGTCGAGCGGACTTTCGTCTTTGTGCCACCTTCTTGAAGAGGAACATGGAGAGGAACTGTGGTAAGACCCGTCTCATGATTTCTCCCTGTTTGAGTTTTCATACAATCTGCTCCTAGTGGTATGCTGATTACTTGTCCGTCTTAATCCTTCAGACTGTCTGACTATGGGAGGAGCCCGACACTACCCCAGAAGTTGAGCCCTCTCTAGTACCGACCTCCCTAATGGTCGATGCCAGATGAGGTCCTACAATGTCTAGCACTAGTAGGCACTCCAAGTCATTTCCTGCAATCAATCCTGGCCATATGGTCTGTATAGCTCCCCGAACGAGTTCTCTTGTGAAGTTCTTGGTACTCTTGTGCGCTTTGCTACTTTCATATTCTTCGTAGCACTAGACTAAGCGTAAGATGAACCTGCCACTAACCTCATCAGAGGACAACGAGGCCGCAAGGACGCGTTCCTTAGGTCGAGCTGGTGCTATCCTAGATACGGAGGGATCTTCCTTTGCGAAGAGAACATGTGCCACAAGGTATGTTCGTATGCTGCTACCACTTTTATTCATACTTTGTATTTTTGACTTCCCCTGACACTGATCGCTTTTTCTCTTCAAAGTGGTGAGAATGCGCAAATAGTACATGTCACTACACCCACTCAATGGAGCTTTTCGAGCACTACAATTGTTCCCGCGGGGGAATGTCCACGCTAGACCCAGAGAGCATCCAACAAATGGAGTGCTTCTTGAAAATGATGTTGACCAGTAAATTTTGAGTTATATCTTCCTCAAAGTGTTTCCTGCATTCTTTCTTTACTTCCTTGACACTGTTCATATGTGGCACAATGCGCCACTTCATTCTACCAAGTTGTCCAAGATATATTGAGTTCAATCTCATTGTTCTGCTCGAGGGGCACACATGAGGCCTTGAACACAACAAAGGCAAATATCTCCTCTTTGACCAAAGAGTTGGACCAGACACGAGAGGAGAACAAGTTCACCCTAGAGGGTGTCACCAAGGAGAACAATCGAGAAACTAGAACACGAAGGTTCGCATTGCACCTATCCCAAAAGGTTGCTGAATTAATGGCTTCAAGAGAGTTCACCAAAATCCTAGAATTGTCTGGTATTCCAATCCAGGATGCTCTGTCCACCACCTGCGCATTTTTAGGTGCTTGTTCCATACTTCTCCTCTTAGCTCAGCTCCAACCTTGAGAGGGAGACCACTGAAAGGGCATCCTAATATGTGTCAGTCTCCCTAGCACGCGTCGGTCATGGTACCATGGCTATCCTTTGACCACATCCGCACAACCTTCGACGAAGTAGATAGAGAGATCGTCTGGATGACCGACACGATCCGCAAAGGGCTTGGTGGACAGGACTGCCGCACTACCTAGAGGATAGGTAGCCCTCAACCTCCGTCCGGTGCATGGGTTGTTTTGTCTGATGTACCCTCGAACAACTATTACACAAGCAGCCCATGAAGCTTCATGAGGAGGTATGACACATGGGGGATTGCGTAGCACTAGGCAAGCCACAGTCTCCCGAGGATGGCATTGTATGGCATATTGAGGTTGATGACCTGGAATAAACACATCTCCATGCGGAAATTTTCTCCCTCGCTAAAGGTGACCGACAAGGTAATCTTCCCGAGCTGAGCGCTGATGCTTCCGGGTATTATCCCACTAGGTTTTTAACCACATGGCATACTAGACTCCATGGAATCTAGATCCTGTTCAAAGTGTTTTCCATTATGAGAGCGCAAGAGCAACCTCCATCAATCAATACTTGGTTAATGAGGGTATTGGCTATGACGGGGGGGAGGGGGTCACCAGGAGTGGTGCCTCCCCCACCATACTTGGTTGGACAGGGCAGTCTTTTTTGGAGAACATGATCTGGAGCTGCATCCATGGGTTACACTTGGGAGGCAAAGATTTACCAGTTAGTGCTGCCCAGAGATGGCCTGATCACGAGGTCTAGGTATCAAGGGATCCCCTTCACTTATGATATGTAATACTTCATAGATCCATGAGGTCACACCTCTAAAGGAGGACAAAGGCATTGCGGGTCACAGGCTCTTAGGGCGCGAGAGCCGGCAGGCCCCACGAGAATGTGGTGCCGTCTGATGGAGGTCACACCAGTTGTCCTGGTTCTTCAGTGCCGCCAACAACCAATCGTGAACCCTCTCCAGGCCATGCAGGGATGTATATTTAACTAGCCCGCCCGCGTTGTGGGGAAGGTCTAGGGCAGAGTCCCCCAACCTGGGAGGTGCATGTGTTGAGGTTGCCGCCATGATCTTCTTGTTTTACGCAGGACATGGGACATCGCCCGCCTCTTGGTTCGCACAGGTCGGGCCACTCCATCCCTAGGTGGCTGATGCCGCTAGAAGGGTCTATGTAGATCTGATCCGCATAAGAGGGATCCCTCTGCCTAGCACACCAACTTACAAAAGTTAGATCTCACTTCTGAAGATCCAAAGAGGGTTTATTTGTTCGGCAATCGACCCAGGTCAGCAGATTTGGATCATATCGACAAATATGATGATAACAAGGAAGGGATTCCCTCAGACTTTATTCATGAGATGATCAAGTTATCATACAAGTATTTTCAAGATGAATCTCAATGGGTTTATACAAGCATCCGATGAGAGTACATGAATCTAGAGTTTAATACTAGAGGCTAAAGGTACAATGCGGGGGTAGATGTTGTGTCCTTTCCTGGCGCGGCCTGGGGGGACTCGCGCCATGGGGTGGTGTGGCCACCCTGTGGCCCCTCTCTGACTCTCCTTCTGGCTCCATGAGTCTTCCGGGAAAATATCAACTTTGGCTTTTGTCCGGTCTAATTCCGAGAATATTGATTTTCTGACTTTCCTGGAACCAAAAACAGCAGAAAACAGGCAACTGGCACCGTGGCGCTTTGATACATTGCAAATGTATCTATAATGTTTGATGTTCCATGCTTGGTTTTATCCACTTTCTTGTGTTTTGTTCCAACTTTGGAGTACTTTTCATATGATTTCTTGGACTAACCTATTAACAAAAGCCACAGTGCCAGCTGCCTGTTTTCTGCTGTTTTTGGTTCCAGGAAAGTCAGAAAATGAATATTCTCGGAATTGGACGGGACAAAAGCCAAAGTGCCTATTTTTTCGAAAGTGATCAAGTGCCAGAATACGAGACGGAGAAGGGCCAAGGAGACACCACACCACGTGGCCACGCGGCCAGGCCTGGCCTACGCCAGGGGGTGGTGTGGCCACTCTCGGCACCCCCTCGGCCTCTCCTTCCGCCTATATATTGCCCTCGGGACGAAAACCCTAAGGACCCGATCAAAAAAATCAACGAAAGAGTCTGTAGCCGCCGCCATCTCCATCCCTAGATCGGGAGGGATCTGAAGCTCTTCCCGGCACCCTGCCGGAGAGGGGAATTCACCCTGGAGGCCTTCTTCATCACCATGCAAGCCTTCGGTGTGATGCGTGAGTAGTTCATCCTTGGACTACGGATCCATGTGGTAGCTAGATGGCTGGTTCTCCTCCTTTGTGCTTTCATGTTTAGATCTTGTGAGCTCCATTCATGATCAAGATCATCTATTTGTAATTCTACATGTTGTGTTTGCGGGGATCCGATGGATATTGAGATGCTATTTCAGATTGGTTATTGATTCTATCATGTCTTTGTTATTTGAGATCTTGCATGCTTTCCGTTGTTAGTAGCTATCTTGGCCAAGCAGATGCTAGCAACTCCAAGAGTTAGTATTTATGCTCGATAGTGGGTTCATGCCTCTGGTAATCTGGGGAAGTGACAGAAATCTCTAAGGTACTAGATGTGTTGTTGCTACTAGGGAGAAAACAACAATCTTTTGTTCATAGAACAATCGTATTGTTTACTTTACACGCAGTTCGTAAAGCAATAATCTATTGCTTGCAACTTAATACTGGAGGGGGTTCGTATGATAACCTGAAGGTGGATTATTAGTCATAGATGCAGTTGGATGGCGGTCTATGTATTATGTTGTAATGCCCAATCAAGTCTCAATGGAGTCAAGATGTTTAGTATATGCATGTATTGCTTTCTCGGTGTTTGTCAATTGCCCCGCTGTAATTTGTTCACCCAGCATGTTATCTATCTAAGGAGAGCCACCTCTAGTGAACTATGGATCCCGGTCCTTTTCTTTACATACAATCTACAACTGCTTACTGCTTTGTGTTTACTTTCTACAAACTTTCACTTCTTTACATTCGATACGTTTAATCCTTTGTTTTCCGCAAAACACGGTGAGATTGACAACCTCATCGCAAGTTGGGGACAAAGTTCCGTGGTTGTGTTGTGCAGGTCTCAACGTTGCTACTAGCACCGGTAGTGCGCCCTGCCAAAGCTCAGCTAGTAACACCTTTGGGGTGTTTCCTTGCTCCTACTGGTTCGATTAAACCTTGGTTTCATAACTGAGGGAAAACTTACTGCTGTGCTCATCATACCTTCCTCTTGGGGTTCCCAACGAGCTCTACGTCGAAAGTCGAGTGCATAACTCTTGTTAATAGGTTAGTCCAAGAAATCATATAAAAAGTACTCCAAAGTGTGGACAAAACATAAGAAAGTAGATAAAACCAAGCATGGAACATCAAAAATTATAGATACATTTTCAATGTATCAACATCCCCAAGCTTAACTCCTGCTCGTCCTCGAGTAGGTAAGTGATAAAAATAAAGAATAATTTTTGAGGTGACATGCACCATCAAAGACTTGATCAAAGTATTTGTAAAACATTCAAAGCTGGGATCATAGTACTTCAATCATAACATGAAAGACAAAGTTCTAGCAATAAGACAAAGAAACTATGATGCAACATGAAAAGGCACAAACAAAAGATTCATGAATAACAATGCTTTGCAAGACATTTGTTTGTTTCGCATAAAGAAAACATAACATAATAGCATTCGGCTTGTCCCTCATAGAGTAGCAAATATAAATGCATAGGACACCTTCAAAGTTCATAAGAGTGACTAGATACAAATAGTTTAAAACAAGCAATATCAAGTTATGCATCAATCAATAAGTCTTGGGACAATGCACATAGAACTAAGAATGGCCACTATGCTCTCAAAGTAGGTGCATAAAGGTAGAAGGTGGAGACTCAATATAATGGTGGAAGAAAGGCCTTCATAGAAGGAAGCAGAGATTCAAGTTTCATAAAGAGCTTCCAAAAATTATGATACTTATAGCTTTCAGCTCTCATTGCCCCTATCATAAGCATCTTGAAGGTGATTAAGGTTAAAGTGAACAAACTATGGTGTACATGCTTGACGAAGTATAAGTTATAAATCTCATGTCCCTTGAATACGAGGGCCGCTCCTCATGTTACTCAAGTTTAGTCACCGGTAAGTTCTTGTCATCGTAAGTACATGTGTATCATTGAGAACCGCCAACAGGGTACCCCTTGCCCGATGATACGGAAGAATCCCCATATCAAAATGACAAGGCAAGCAGACAATGAGCATCTCAGCAATCTTCTTATTTACCATGGGAATATGGTGCTTTTTTCTCTCTTTCCTCTTTTCATAATCTATTTTTTCTCTTTTCTCTTTTTCTCAATATAGGACTCTTTTTTATAAGAAGAATGCTTCATAGACAACTCATTATGGTTACACTGCAGGTTTCCACCATGTCAGCATGGATTAGACCAGCGGCCCAGGCGTTTCTCTAACACATATACATAACTCCATGGACTTACAAGCTCCCCTTTCATTTCACACCGACGACATCCATATACAAAAGAGCATGATATCATTTAGGTACAAGTACCAAGTGCAATGTTGAAAGCGTTCCCCATGACAGCATGGTTCTGCTAATTCCCAACAAATAAGTGCAAGCATATACAACATAGACGACACAATGGTTCAATTTTATTAAGGGCAAGAAAAGTAAAGTGTGCCATCAAGTTCGTGAGAGCGACAAAACATCATTGATCAAAACATAAAGTGATGCTACAAATTGAAAACAAAAGGATCATAAAGGCTATGGTGACTTGAGATAGTCATAACATGGTGTGAGCATGCGCCAAGTCAACCCAAATAAAGCATCAAAGGAGAATACCACTATACTATGCTTTAATATGCTAAAACAACGCATGATTCATCCAAGGCACATTAAGCAATCTCAATTGTTTATAAAAAATCATGCTACATCAAAGAATACTAAGCATAAAGCCAAAACAATATCAAGCATGGCATGACAAAGCATAGCCACAGTAAAAAACGAGCTCTTTTTACCACATAAGTATGAACTTTCCTACTCTTTTGCAAACCAAACCAAACTATTTGCAAACCAATGTATGAAAGAGGGGGTCCAACCAATTTATTCAGAAAACTAAGCAAACCAAAGCAAATGAAAAACCAAAACGAAAACAAAAACGAAGACGCTCCAAGAAAAACCCAACTGTGTATGAAACAATAAAAATGAAGCGTTTGGAAGAAACCTGGGATTTTTATTGATGAAGAAGGGGATGCCTTGGGCATCCCCAAGCTTTGACGCTTGTACTTCTTGGATATTTCTTGGAGTGACACGCGTGGCATCCCCAAGCTTGAGATTTAGTCCATCCTTCATCCCATTACTCATTCCTTCCATACACCTGAAATTTTTCCTTCATACAAAACTTCACACAATCTTTATTAGCAACATTAGTGCACTTAAGATAAATAAGTCTTAAGGTTCAGTTATAACACCAAGTAAACTTCCATTAGAACACTAGCTACTGTATCACTTCCCTCAAAAATCTTAATTCCCCAAAAGAACTCAAGAAGGAACCAACAAGAAGCAAATGCAGAAAATGGTAGAAATCTGTCAAAACAGGTCAGTAGGTAAAGACAAATTTTTTCGAAGACCTTCTATTGCTCAAATCAAAAAGTGTTGAACGAATGAAAGTTATATAACAACCTGGGGCAGAAGCACAAAAATTCTCGCCTCAAAAAGACGTTCAGATATTTTACACGAATTTTTACGGTGAAGCACAGAAAACGGTTTCGGGACAGCAACTTTCCCAACCATTAGTTCTCTCTCATTCCAAGACTCATCTAAAACTTTTGGGTTATCTCCCAATAAGTACTTTTCTTTAACGCCTTTAAGTTAGGCATGATAGTTTGAGAAGATGCTCACATAAGAAATATGAATTGAAGTAAAGGAGAGCATCAAGAAGTAAATTCAAAACACATTTAAGTCTAACCCACTTCCTATGCATAGGAATCTTGTAAAAAAACAAGTCATGAAAGCAGAAAGCAACAAGCAAAGGAAAGAAAAACAAGTGCAACTTCAAGACTTTCAACATAAAGAGGGGAAACTTAATATTGTTGAGATACATAAAACCATGTTTCCCTCTCTCATAATAACTTTCAGTAGCATCGTGAATAAAATTAACAATCACATGAAACATTCTTATCATGATCCGCATGCATAAAAGAAGTAATACTCTCCACATAAACATAGTCATTCTTGTTAATTGTAGTGGGACCAAATTCAACAAAATAGCTATCATTATTATTCTCATCACCATAATCATCAAATATAGGAGCCATATTGTAATCATAATTAATTTTCTCCTCAATAGTAGGTGGACTGAAAATATCATATTCATCATTGTAATCATCATATATTGGAGGTTTGGTATCATCATAAGCAATAGAATAGCTATCTTCCAAAAATGAGGAACTAAAAAGATCACTTTCATAAAAACTAGCTTCCCCAAGCTTAGACTTTTCCATAGCATTAGCAATAATGGTGTCCAAAGAATTCATACTAACAACATTACTATTATCATGCAAATAAAGTTCCATAGGTTTTTTAATTTTCTCTTCAAACACTTCATGTCCTAACTCAAGATAAATACTATAAAGCTCTCTAATTTTGTTGTTGTTTTCCATTAAGCCTAACTAGTGAAAACAAGAAACAAAAAGACAAAATTGCAGAATCTAAAGGAAATAACTTCGAGCACTCACACCGGAGGATGTGAGTACCTTTTACCTTACCTCCCCGGCAACGGCGCCAGAAAATAGGCGTTTGCCGTGGGAGGTTCTTCTTCTTTAATCCTCCGGTGTGAATACCTTTTACCTTTCCTCCCCGGCAACGGCGCTAAAAAATAGCTTGATGTCTACGCACTTCTATTCTTGTAGACAGTTGTTGGGCCTCCAAGTGTAGAGGTTTGTAGAACAGCAGCAAGTTTTCCCTTAAGTGGATCACCCAAGGTTTATCGAACTCAGGGAGGAAGTGGTCAAAGGTATTCCCTCTCAAGCAATCCTGCAATCAAGATACAAGAAGTCTCTTGTGTCCCCAACACACCCAATACACTTGTCAGGTGTATAGGTGCACTAGTTCGGCAAAGAGATAGTGAAATACAAGTGGTATGGATAATTATAAGTGGTAACGGTGATAGAAAATGACTTGATGGTGTGGAAGAGACTAAAGGCAAACTGAAATAAAGATGGAAGCAAGCAAACATGTAACAGATCTAGTAGCAAACGGTGTTTCAGTGCTTAGAAACAAGGCCTAGGGACCATACTTTCACTAGTGAACACTCTCATATAAATAGCTTCTCTTTATGATACTACCCTTAACTACTCTCTGGTTAAACACTCTAATCGATGGTAGGGCTATAACAGCACACCAAAAGTAAGCCTTTCCCATCTAGAAAACCCCACACTGTCACCTTGAGCACTAGATGAGTCCAACAAACACCACAATTTCATAAAGACATCCAATTCCAAATATAACTCATAACAAGTATTTGTAATCTCTAGCCTAAGTGCCACCATGGTGAGCACGCTGTCACTTTCACACACATGGGGAGAGAAGAGTTTCATTAAAGCACTTGAGTAGCAAGGTAGATCTATAGATTACAAGCTCATGATCTCAATAAGATCATGCATAGAGAGAGAGATGAACACATAGCTACCGGTAGAACCCTTAGCCTCGAGAGAGAACTACTCCCTCCTCATTATGGGAATCAGCAACGGTGATGGAGATGGTGGTGGAGATCGATGGAGATGGCTCCGGGGGCACTTCCCCGTCCCGGCAGGTTGCCGGAACAGAGACTTTCTGTCCCCCGAATCTCCCCTTCGGTGGCGGCGGCGCTGCGGAACGTTTCGTGGCTAGAGGCTTGACTCTTTAGGGTTTATGCCTCGGGAGACTTCTTATAGGCCAGAGGGCAAGGTCGGTGGGTGGCCAGGGGGCCCACACCATGCCCTGGCGCGGCCTGGGAGGACCCGCGCCATGGGGTGGTGTGGCCACCCTGTGGCCTCTCCGACTCTCCTTCTGGCTCCGTGAGTCTTTCGGGAAAATATCAACTTTGGCTTTGTTTCGGTCCAATTCCGAGAATATTGATTTTCTGACTTTCCTGGAACCAAAAACAGCAGAAAACAGGCAACTGGCACTGTGCCACTTTGTTAATAGGTTAGTCCAAGAAATCATAAGAAAAGTACTTCAAAGTTGGAACAAAATATAAGAAAGTAGATAAAACCAAGCATGGAACATCGAAAATTATAGATACATTTGCAACGTATCAATGTATCAAAAATTACTTGATGGTGTGGAAGAGACTAAAGACAAACTGAAATAAAGATGGAAGCAAGCAAACATGTAACAGATCTAGTAGCAAACGGTATTTCAGTGCTTAGAAACAAGGCCTAGGGATCATACTTTCACTAGTGAACACTCTCTCATAAATATATTACCTTCATGATACTACTCTTAACTACTCTCCGGTTGGACACTCTAATCAACGGTAGGGCTATAAAAGCACACCTCAAAGTAAGCCTTTTCCATCTAGAAAACCCCACACTGTCACCTTGAGTACTACATGAGTCCAACAAACACCACAATTTCATAAAGACATCCAACTCCAAATATAACTCATAACAAGTATTTGTAATCTCTAGCCTAAGTGCCACCATGGTGAGCACGCTGTCACTTTCACACACATGGGGAGAGAAGAGATCTATTAAAGCACTTGAGTAGCAAGGTAGATCTACTTGATTACAAAGCTCATGACCACAACAAGATCATGCATAGATAGAGAGATGACCACATAGCTACCGGTAGAATCCCTTAGCCTCGAGGAAGAACTACTCCCTCCTCATCATGGGAATCAGCAATAGTGATGGAGATGGTGGTGGAGATCGACGGAGATGGCTCCGGGGGCACTTCCCCGTCCCGGTAGGGTGCCGGAACAGAGACTTTCTGTCCCCCGAATCTCCCCTTCGGTGGCGGCGGCGCTTCGGAACTTTTGGTGGCTGGAGGCTTGACTCTCTAGGGTTTATGTCTCGGGAGGCTTCTTATAGGCCAGAGGGCAAGGTCGGTGGGCGGCCAGGGGGCCCACACCATGCCCTGGCGCGGCCTGGGGGGACCCGCACCATGGGGTGGTGTGGCCACCCTGTGGACCCTCTCCGACTCTCCTTCTGGCTCCGTGAGTCTTCCGGGAAAATATCAACTTTGGCTTTTGTCCGGTCCAATTCTGAGAATATTGATTTTCTGACTTTCCTGGAACCAAAACAGCAGAAAACAGGCAACTGGCACTGTGGCTCTTGTTAATAGGTTAGTCCAAGTAATCATATGAAAATTACTCCGAAGTGTGGACAAAACATAAGAAAGTAGATAAAACCAAGGATGGAACATCAAAAATTATAAATACATTGCAATGTATCAGATCCCAAGGTACGCCTCACATAGATGTGCAAAGGAGGAGGAGCAGCACATAATCTATGGTCAAATGCATCAACTAGACTTTGTAGAATCCCATAACATCTCAATGGAAAGAAGAAAGGGGAAACTTATACCACACCTAAATTGGTCGAGAATGACGACCGTGTGTTCATCTCGAACTTGAGGAATTCCAGCACTTGTTCCCGCCAAAAAGGAAACCAACAAAGGTAGGATTCTGGTGGACCATAGCCTGCTGATTGATGGCTATGAAAATAGACATCTTTGTTCGCTTTTAAATCTTATATTAAGTCAAGCAATTGATAAAATATCTCTCTAGCTTTGCCACCAATGACTAATTATTGCAAAGATGTGCAAATCCTTGTTTCAAATTGTGATGTGCAAATCCTTGCAAACAGCGCCTACGTGTGAAACTCAGTGATAGCAAGGGGAGTACAGTAGTCGTTTAGTGATCTATCTGGGAACAACAGATACATCATAGATCTTAATGCTTTGGTATGTATTTTACTTAATAATCATTCATAGCCCGGTGCTTCATGGTATACAGTGGTTGGACCAAGAGAATTTATGCTATGGTTGTGGCTCACAGAGGCTCTAGTATTTACGGATGTGCTTCCCACGAATCCTATCTATATTAGATTATTTACACACGTATGTGCTTATTATTATCTTCATCCCATATGTATCCATAGCTGTAGGAGAAATGTCAACCCTGGCCTATCTCCATCCATTGATACAACCCCGATAACAAAACAAAACTAGAAAAGTCCGGTAAACGAAGGTTGAAGCAAACTAACAAGTCTTGCAGACTCTCCTAAACCTACCGCAATTGTTTCGCAAGGTTTGATCAAACCTAGGTCTTCTAGGGAAAAAGTTACTATACAACATCTATAATCCGGATCGAAGGTATCACCGATCTCTTACTCGGTGATCTCATAAGCAAGCCAAGTGTCGTCCCGCCCTACCGGAGACTCTTCACGGCTTAGTCACGATTGAGTCACGCTACGGAGGGCCCCAAGTCGGGTCTGCAATTGGACCTTCTACGAGAAGACATGGCAGAAAAGCACTTCGTAAAGAACCACTTTCTGAGAAGACCTACCGACAAAGAAAGAAGGGAAGGAAGTGCATATCGACGACTCGGAGCTACATGCTCTTATAGGGAGGCAATTCTTTCATCTCCCCAACGGAATACCTCAGCCATTCGATCAGATCTGACGAAAGCGGAATTCAAGGAAGTGTCCCTACCACAAAATGAAAGGACTCTGCATTTACACTTGACACATCCCATTAGTAGACGTCATGGGCAGTAATATCATCATGATCACCACCTCCAATTACATTGGATGAAACATATTCCCACACATCAAAGACCTCTAGGTTGCGTTAGTTATCAATCACAAAGACCTGCAGAATGGTTTAGATTCAGGTCCTCTCGACCAATACGAGTCAGACCTCAAATCCCCGTGGAGACCTAAATAGGTAGTGGAGTTAACGTAATGACCTACTACCTACATCACTTACGTTATCGTGAGACGGACCTTAACCCTAGTGCGACCTACTCACTTTGTATTGGGTCCATAGGCAACGTTTCATTTGGACAAATATACGGATGTGTAGGCCTAGCTACTTCTTAGGTCAAATCCTCGCATCTTAGGAGATCGCTCTCCCCTAGACAACTACCCCCCTAGGTTGTTGGGAACAATGGTGGCAAGCAACTCGGTCACATATTATGTGGTGGAGTCCCTTGGATCGGCAACTAGAATTTATTGTGGTGCAATTTTTCGAGTATTTGGTCAATAATTTTGGGCATTCAGGCCATGGATTGGCACATTTTTAAACATTGGCGACCCGTTATGTCCATGGATGACACATTTTTAACCGTAGGTTCAAGTCACATTGTCTGTTGCCATAGGGCATGACGTCGAGAACCAACTATTGCCTTTGGCTTTTGCTTTGGTTACGGCAGAGAACAATGACAATTGGGAGTGGTTTTTTGCATCTAGTGAGGACCAAGGTTATTGAACCCGATAGAGAGGTTTGCATCATCTCATACCGCCATCAAAGGATACTCAACACACGTAAGAAGGATATTCTAGAGTATCCTCGTGACCACCATTGATGGTGCATGAGGAATTTCATGTCCAACTTCTGTAGGGCACGTGGGAGCAAGGAGCAAGCTGGCGATCTGCAAGATTGGTGTCTCGCATTGACCGCTCAGCATATAACCATTAGCGTATGCACTTAAACCTATAAATTCTTAGGCCTTTGACAATGGGTGTATCTTAGCACCTTATCCTAGGCATTTTGCTTATGTGGCATATCATTTAATAAAGAAGAGAGGGTTGTTGTATCTTAGACTAGTCACAACAGGGAGTATCATATAGTAATATCATGTATATGATACTAGTATATGATATCATCCCCATAATTCATAGTATCATGTAGTAGTACTCCCTCCGTTCAGGTTTATTGGGCTATTAGCCATGTGCAGCGCGACCAAGGTAGTTAGGTTTTAGAGATTTGATGAGGGTACATATCTGCCGCATAATGGTGAGGAGACATGCAAACAATTCCCATCGTTTTCACATAGAGCATGCAGTACTACTCCATGTACGTGCAAACACACAATAGGCCGAGCTTTAATTGGGAGAGGAAACGAGGAGGAAAGTGCAACGGATTGAGAAGTAATTGACTGCAATTAATACTGCTATTAACCCAATTTTTCGGTCCAACTTCAAAGCGGCTAATAGCCCAATAAACCTGAACGGAGGGAGTATCATAGTCTTAGTATATTTATTTTTATATAGAATCTCAATACAAAATTGTCTATACGATTCATTTGGGATTAGTTTTTCTAGTTCTACGTGCTATGATACCAACACAACTTCTTTCATCATTAATTAGCATGTCACGTCAGAATTTCGCCAACATGGCATGCATGATACTACCTATGATACCCCCATTGGGGCTAGTCTTAGCTAAGATACAACCCTTGCACGCTATCATAGGCAAAAAACTTGGCTAGTCTAATCACACACATACATGAGACTAAAATTATTAAATACAACCCTCCTAAAAAACAACAACTAAGATACACTCCATTGTGATGGTTGTTTCTTAAGTTTTAGTGACTCCTATGATAACGTGCACCCTCCATTGTGAACAGCCTTATTGTGTACTCCCTTCGTTCTGAAATATTCTACATTCTAGAGTTAAAATTTATTCTGAAATAATCTACATTCTAGCTTTTAGTCAACAAGAACACAAAAAACGAAGTGATTGTACTCTCTCTATTGGATGTCATCATTCTCGATGTAGCTTGAATTGGTTGTCCACATATCTAAGTAGTACTAATAAATGCAGTACTAGTTTGTCTGGTATTTTTCTAAGATGTGATTAAAATGGAACTGAGAGAGTAACTCAATAAATAAAAGCATACAACAAGATCAAAAGTCTAAGTGACTCACACACAATGATCTAGTGAGGAACTAGATCAAAAAATAGAAATCAATACGTACCAAAATAGTTACTTAAATTAATTAAGAAGCAATGTCTTGAAACCTGAAAACCATAAGTAAAATTATTTATACCAAACCAAAATACAACAACATGGAGTGGTACCAAAAAGGTTGACAATCAAAACACTATATGTCCCACTCCCTAACATGTAAACTTAAGTAGCGTAGCACCTCAATTCAGTTATCATAGCACACACATACATCATGTCACAAGCAGACAATACAATCTCCAGTACAGAGAGAATAGCATGTAAAGAAAAATCATGGCATCTCTCGGTTCGGTTATCATCCTACCATCAGTAGCAACCGATCAATAGCAACCGCACTTATGTACTGACCCTAACTATCATCCTATCATCAACTGCCATGTACATTGCCAATATCCAGAGAAACTGGAAGTTTTGGATGAACTAAGGTTAACTAAGTGAAAGCAATGTGATGATTTCAACCAATAAAAACAAGGAATCGAAGGAGAATAGCTCAAGAGTTGAAATGGGAAGCAACTCCACTGGAAAGAGATTCAAGTACGTGGGTTTACAGCAGGGATCTGAGAGGAAGGGGAGAGGGCCGCCACCGGTGTCATAGGCTTCTTGCTCATGTTCTTCATTGGGTCGGGTTGATGAAGGTGTAAGTGAGGCATGGGGTGTGGCTCGTGTCTTGTCTAATTTTCCGAAGGTGCATGCGCTGACTGCTGGGGAGCTGTTCTCCACATCATAACGGTCCCCTAGACTGCGCCAGACTAACGCGATAGTGGGCCTGTCGATCGACGACCGCCATGTCGACCAGGAACATGGCGACGTTGACTATAATGTCATGTCCACCATGGCGTCCTAGGCGCGTCCAAAGCATGGAGGCGCGACGTAGGGCGCCATGTGAACAAATTAGTTTGTGAATTTTTTGATATCCAACTTATTTTGTGCTTAACTTTCGTGATTATGTTAGTTTTGTGTTTTTCACCCTAGGTAACTCCCCCTCACCCAGCTTGGGTGTCGAGTGTTGACAAACAAAATGCTCGTCCCCCGAAACATGGAGCGGCTCATCCGGAATCCCGGATACGTTTCCGTCGACGACACCCATCTTACGAGTCACGCATCCCATCACAGACGCATGGAGATTCGTGATACCTGACGTTGACCCTACATCTCGACATGAACCCCGGTCCAGAACTCGCGATCCTGTGGGCCCTCGGTCCACGCGAGGCAAAACCCGCACCCTCGAACTGCACCCTGGCCCGGGCCCACCAGCCACCAACACGCCTCCCTAAGGACTCCCGTCAAATCCAAGCCAAACGCCGGCTGCCGGCGGCGACTTCCCACTCCATCCCCTCGTGCGCACAGGTTCTGGTCGACCATGGCTTCCCACCGCCTCCTCTTCGTCGCCGTCCTCCTCCTCGCCGGCGCCGCCACGTCCGCCCGCGGGTTCTACCTCCCCGGCGTCGCCCCCGCCGACTTCCGCAGGGTTCGTCCGTACAAATCCCGCCTCTTCTTTCTCCGCCGTATGTTTTTCCATCCCGCGAGGGCGAGCGACCGACCGCACGAACTAACTGCTCGCGTGTTGCAGAAGGACCCGCTGGCCGTGAAGGTGAGCCAGCTGAGCTCCATCAAGACCCAGCTACCCTACTCCTATTATTCCCTCCCCTTCTGTCGGCCCGACGCCATCGTCGACAGCGCTGAGAACCTCGGCGAGCTCCTCCGCGGCGACCGAATCGAGAACTCACCCTACGTGGTCAGTACCTAAAACTGCTATCTCTGACGCTTCCTCTGATGCTCTCAAAGTCTGAAACTCTGAACATGAACATTTACGAAAACTCTGAATTTGTGGTTGGGTTGCTGCAGTTCGAGATGAGGGAGCCCAGGATGTGCCAGATCGTGTGCAAGACCGCCTTCACCCAGGAGGGGGCCAGCGACGTCAAGGAGAAGATCGACGACGACTACCGCATCAACATGTGAGCGATAAGATAGATGTTCAGCCAAGGTCATCACAAATGTTCAGAGATCGAATCGCACGATTCAGTGACTGCGTCATGTCAATTTGTGCTCGCAGGATTCTCGACAACCTCCCGCTGGTCGTCCCGATCACGAGGATGGACAAGGATGCGCCCACCGTGTACCAGCACGGCGTGCACGTCGGCGTCAAGGGCCAGTACTCCGGGGTCAGTTCCCCTGCCTGTAAACGCTTGCTCGTGTCATGTATCAAACTCAGGTGCATATATATGTGATGAAATTCTCAGTTGGATCCATGTCCTTGAATGATGCAGAGCAAGGAGGAGAAGCATTTCATCCACAACCACTTGACGTTCCTAGTGAAGTATCATCGGGACGACAAGACAGATCTTGCGAGGATCGTCGCCTTTGAGGTCAAGCCATTCAGGTAAGTTTGATGCTCAAAAAGAGCATATTGCACTGAGTTTTTGGTCTTCATCAGATTTCAGAACAGCTTACTCCCATTTATGTTGGATGCAGTGTTAAGCATGAATACGATGGCGACTGGAAGGGGAACGAGACACGCCTCAAGACCTGTGACCCGCATTCTCGGCGCCTCGTCCTGGACTCGGATTCTCCTCAAGAAGTAGAGGCCAACAAGGAGATCATCTTCTCCTACGATGTCAATTTTGAGGTATGGAAGTGTGCACTTGCTCTGCATCTCACATGCTGACCGTTCAAAACATGTAGTTGTTCAGTTTCTGCTATGTGAGGATGAAGAATTCTTTTGACAATGGTGTCCACGGCGGATGATCATGCAGGAAAGCGATATCAAGTGGGCGTCGCGCTGGGACACCTACCTCCTGATGGCTGACGACCAGATCCACTGGTTCTCCATCGTCAACTCGCTGATGATCGTGCTCTTCCTGTCCGGGATGGTGGCCATGATCATGCTGCGGACGCTGTACCGCGACATCACCAAGTACAACCAGCTGGACTCCCAGGAGGATGCCCAGGAGGAGACCGGGTGGAAGCTCGTCCATGGTGATGTCTTCAGGCCCCCAGCACACCCCGAGCTTTTATGCGTGTACGTCGGCACGGGCGTCCAGTTCTTCGGGATGCTGCTCGTCACCCTGCTCTTCGCCATCCTCGGGCTCCTCTCGCCGTCGAACCGGGGAGGGCTCATGACAGCCATGCTCCTCTCCTGGGTCTTCATGGGCTTGCTCGCGGGGTACTCCTCGGCGCGCCTCTACAAGGTGTTCAAGGGGTCGGAGTGGAAGAAGGTGACGGTCAAGACGGCCACGCTGTTCCCCGGCACCGTCTTCGCCATCTTCTTCGTCCTGAACACGCTCATATGGGGCGAGAGGTCGTCAGGGGCCGTGCCGTTCACCACCATGTCCGCGCTGGTGCTCCTCTGGTTCGGCATCTCCGTGCCGCTGGTCTTCGTCGGGAGCTACCAGGGGTTCAAAAGGCCGGCCACGGAGGACCCGGTGCGGACGAACAAGATCCCGCGGCCCATCCCAGAGCAGCTGTGGTACATGCACCCGGCCGTGACAGTGCTGGTCGGCGGCGTGCTCCCCTTCGGCGCGGTCTTCATCGAGCTCTTCTTCATCCTCACCTCCATCTGGCTCCACCAGTTCTACTACATCTTCGGCTTCCTCTTCCTCGTCTTCCTGATCCTCATCCTCACCTGCGCCGAGATCGCCGTCGTGCTCTGCTACTTCCAGCTCTGCGGCGAGGACTACCACTGGTGGTGGAGGTCCTACCTGACGGCCGGCTCCTCGGCGCTCTACCTCTTCCTGTACGCCGCCTTCTACTTCTTCACCAAGCTGGACATCACCAAGCCCGTCTCCGGCGTGCTCTACTTCGGCTACATGCTCATCGCCTCCTACGCCTTCTTCGTCCTCACCGGCACCATCGGCTTCTACGCCTGCTTCTGGTTCACCAGGCTCATCTACTCCTCCGTCAAGATCGACTAGAAAAAACTTAACTAGCATTCAGTGGATGGCTTTGAGTACCCACCATCCATCAGAGATCAACAGAGAATAGTGTAGCAGGCAAATAGGCTCTGCTTGTTCAGGCGTTGTAGCTGATCTACAGTTTGATTCAGACGATTACAGCAATGGGTGAACTTCTGTTATGCCAGTGTACTTGTGTACCCCTACAGTAGATGATTACATAAAGCTTTCTGAATTTGGGATAATATAATTCAGTTCAGAGAATTAACCATGTTCAGTCAAGGAGAATATGCTCAGTAAAATCTCCGCATATATTTCCCTGATAAAAGAGAACAGAAACAGAGCACCTACTACCGGTTGTGGTGGAGGTCCGGAAATAAATCCTGTAAGACCTGGTCTATTGATAGACCCTCTCCTATGCGTGACACGTGTCCGTCTTTTCTGTTTTTTAGACTTTTTTTCATCTGTTAATTAGACTTTTTTATCCACTATGCATAGAGGTGAGTCTATCCTTCAAGAAATATAGACCGGGTGGATTTATTTCCGACCCAACAGCCGGCTCTACCTCTTCATGTACGTCGGCTTCAGCTTCTTCACCAAGCTTGACATCACCGAGCCCGTCTCCAGCGTGCTCTACTTCAGCTACATGCTTATCGCCTCCTATGCCTTTGTCAGCCCTCGCAGGCGCCGTCGGCTTCTACGCCTGCTTCTGGTTCACCAGGCTCATTCCCTCAGGGCTTCCACACATTTTGGGGCCCTAGGACGACACAACAAAAAGACCCCCCCATTCACAATGGGGAGCTTTCCTAGTGCCAAGAGGACTATGGCCCCCCTACTCTAGAAAACTGTTTATACATATCTATAATATTCAAGATCGACTAGAAAAACTTCACTAGCAATCCATGCCTACCTTTGAGTTCCTTCCATCAGAGACCAACAGAGAATAGTACGTAGCAGGCAAATAGGCTCTGCTTGTTCAGGCGTTGTAGCAGATCTACAGTTTGATTCGGATGATTACAGCAATGGATGAACTTATGTTATGCCAGTGTACTTGTGTACCCCTAGAGTAGATTGCATAAAGCTTTCTGAATTTGGGATAGTATACTTCAGTACAGAGAATTAATCAAGTTCAGGGAGAGTATTCTGCATATATTTCACTGTTAAAAGAGAACAGAAACAAAGGACCCACTATTTATGCACCAGTGGTGGTGGAGGTCCTACCTAAGGGCATCTCCACCGGCTTATCCAAACGGGTGACCGAAACAGTCCGTTTCTATCCGTTTGGATCGGACCACGGTCGTTTTTGGGTCGCGATCCGGTCTGTCCGGCCAGCCGCGTCCAACGGCTCGACCCATCTGTCTGTCTCCCCCGTTGTCACCGTCTGACACCCTCGGCGATGGGAGTTAATGGTGATGCGACATCGGCTATCAGCGTCGGTGGCTTCCCGCGCGGCCGGCGTTTTTTTGCCATTGTAGCTTTCCGTTTCCCACGCGCGCCTTCCCGGCCGTTTCCCGCCTTCGCCGTGGTCTATAAAAGACGGCCGACGGTGCGGCTGAGACAACAAACCCAAGCGAGCAACCACCGCCGGAAAAAAGCGACAACCACCAGCAACCATGCCTCACCGCAAGATCGCCAACTAGACCAAGATCAGGGAGATGTGTCGCACCCGCTTCTAGGAGGCCGACATCGACGTTGTCGACCTCCATGCCAGGTTGCTGTCCTAGCATATGGCCAAGGCGGAGGTGGCGGCCTTCGAGGAGGAAGGCCATGTGGCTGAGGCGGCGCTGGAGCAGGTGGTGGAGGCGGTCGCACAGGTGGCAGCCCAATGGGCGGTGCGTGAGGTTCACCACATCGCCGCCAAGGAGGTGGTGGCCACGGAGGCCGCATCAGCGGCCCTCCATGAGATCCGCCACGAGGCGGCCATGACCACGCAGAGGAGGTGGCCAAGGAGGCCGCCAAGGTCGCTATCCGCGAGCTTCGCCACGCCGCCACCACGCGCAGTGCGGTGGAAGCGACTGAGGAGCTGCGCATGGCTACGACCGCCGAGGTGGCGGCCGCGTGGGCTCTCGTCGATGGGGATGAGACGGAGGTGGAGGACGAGGAGGGGCCAAAGTGGAGTAGGCGGAGGCGGGGGAGGAGGCGATCGTTGTCCCTCTACAGAAAGCGCAGGCGTTGGGCCTCAGCCCCAACGGAGCTCCAGCAAGGGTGACCCCCCGGCAGCGAGGGAGAAAGAGCTTGCCGACCGGGAGTCGTGGGACGCCTGGGCGGCCGAGATGGAGAAGGCCCTGGCCAACCGGTCAGCAGTGGACCGCATGAAGGCGGCCGGCAAGACGGAGGCTTGTGGCCGAGCCTGCGACCATTACCGTGATGGCCTCTAGCAGGAGGCCATCGGGGCGGCTAGGGCGGCGATCAACGGGGCCAACGGCGACCGCGCCAACAGCGGCGAGTAGCCGTAGGGACGGCCTCCTCCAGCAGCAGTAGTAGTCCTTTTCTTTTGCTCAAATGTGCCTTTTTGTAATTGGCAAGGCATAATCCAATGAAAAGCAAGTTTAAGTACTAATGTTTCACTTACATATGGGCCCCGAGTAGCCGACTGGCGGACACACGCGTGGTCCATGCACTATCCGAGCCGACGTAACCGTTGCCCAAATTTGATGCACGGATGGGTCGAGCCGGACGCGTCTGTCCGGTTGCATCGTCCCGCTAGGAGGCCGCGCACGTCCTGCGCGTCCGGATTGACCCGGTAGAGATGCCCTAACAACGGCCTTCAACTTCTTCACCAAGCTTGACATCAGCAAGGCTATCTTAGGCAAGCTCTACTTCTGACCTCATGTCTTTGTCGTCCTCACCAGGGCCGTAGGCTTCTACGCCTGCGCCGTCAGCTTCTACTCATGTTTCTAGTTCACCGGGAACATCTACACATGATCGATCCGATCCACATATTTTTGGGGTCCTAGGGCGACACAACAGAAAGGACCCCTTATTCACAATGGGAAAACTTCCACCTTATTCACAATTGGGAAAGCTTCCTACTGTCAAGAGGGCCATGCCCCCCGCCCCCCCACACACACACACATCATTGGCAAGAGGGCCATGCAACGCCCCTTTGGGACCAATTCATCAACTCCTTCGGGTTACATGGGAAAATCCTCTCTATGAACATATTATTACTTCCAAAGAAACATGTGTCGTGTAGGCATATGAATGTACACAACGCATTTTTTTCATAATAATGAGACAATCTGACATTTATTTTTCTAGTACAAATTTGCTCGTACTATATGGTCAATCATCCAAGTATCCTCGGTTTTATCTCCTCCACGATCGGGAGCCAATGTATTTGGTAACTGGTTGCACGAGATACATGATAAATATGTGACTTTGTTTAGGGTGGGAGTGCTTGTCATTATTTGGTCATTTTCGCTATGTAGAAATGACAAGATTTTTAATAACATTGTGTCTTCTTCTCTACAGGTGATTTACCGTGCCACGGCAATCCTACGATCATGGACTATTTTCTAACGTATGGAGTTTCGCGACTTGTTTGCGGAGGGGTGTACACGATTGGAGGACACGACGAGGGATATTTTCTCCCGACATGGATGGCAGCGTGATCTACGAATAGATTTGTCGTAGATCGAGGTTTTTCCTCATATGTTTATTACCTTGATGTAATACTAGTACCTTTGTTTTGGTCACTTTGTGTCTAGTTGATCGGCTGTGTGCATCCTAACTATGCAGAGGCCGGGTGTAAACATTATTTATAATAATAAATTGCTCATTTCCAAAAAAAAAAAAAGGCATATGAATGTGAGTCGGTTGAAAAAATTTATACAACTAGGAACACATTTGATTATTTAGCTTACGATTATATGTATGTTTATCAAGTGCCTTTTAGTTGGAGGTAAAGTAGAGGATATACAATCCATCAATTTGGAAGCGTATTAGTTATGGAGTAGCAAATTAGTATCCAGAAAAAAGTAAAGTTGAGAGTAATATTTCAATTGTAGCAATAATATCGTGCATATGCATGTGTATATCCTTTGACTTACATAATGAATTGAATGATTTATAAATATGACTATTGATGTGTTTAATCTGTGTTGTACTACGTCAGATAAGGAACACAGACATATTGAAATCCTTATCTATTTATTGTTTTTCTTTTTTCTAGGACTAGATCTTTTTTATTTAAAGAGGATTAATATTAATTACATTTCAGAATGAGACAAGTTGTGGTTCTATGCTTTGCAAAGTAGTTAAACTCCGATTGTAATTCTCTTACTTATAGTTTTCTGATTTTACACCTGGCGAGGTTATTATTTGCAATTTAGCGATAGCTAGATTTTTGTAATGTACTTCTTTTTAATCTATACAGTATTATTCATAAGTACCAGTTAGGTTGTTCCTACATGTGCTCAACACGAAATGATTAAAATGACCTGCTTTTCAATTTGGTATTTATGCTTGAAACAGGGTAGTATTTAGTGTTGTTTCTTCCTAAGTAGGGGCGGAAAATATTAATTATCAGGTACGATCTTTGGATCCTTTTGTGGTGCATTTGATCATCTCTGCCCCTAAACCTTGGATCTTTCTTTATCTCGACTGAGTTAATTTTATTTTCTATTCTGAATACAAGTAGGTGCACATGAATAAGATGCTTGATTTTTGTTTGATCCTCTTTGCCTTACAATTGTACGACAAGTAGATTCAAGCTCGCTCGATGCTTATAATTAAGGTAAGTTAGCTTAGTTTTGTTCTAAATGACTAATAGGTGAAACATATCCCTTGAAGTCTGGATGTTCGTTAAATCCCCATGAACGTGTTTTTATTAAATCACAAGAAATTCGTTAAATCCCCATGTTCGTTAAATTAAGGTCATTTTTTGTGCATGGTTAGGCTAGAAATTCTTCAGGAATTAATCCTCAAGAAATCCAAGAATCCATGTACCCTACTCCAGCACCACGAGTCCTTTTCGGCAATCGCTTGGCTCCTCACTCCCCGCTGTCCTTCCTACTCCAAGTTCGGTGTGGCGCTGACTAAGAGGTACAAATTGAACCAATTAGTTTCACCAAATTCAAAATTTTAAGTTCTCTAATCAAGATCAACGGTTTTTTTTGCAATGGTTCTTACACTACGAGTCAGCTCGGAAAATGATTGTAAAAGATTTAAGGTAATGGATAAACTCAGCTACTGCAATTTGCATTGGTAGCACCGAGTGGCCGCGAGGGAGGATCGGTAGCACCTCTTCTCCTCACGCTAGAGATGATGCTAATCCTCCCAAGGTCTGATTGCATTCTTTTGTGTATACGGAGCAATGTTTTAAATAGCCGGCTATGGTAAATAGAGGCAGGCCTCAAAAACAGCTATAGCGGGGCAATAGTGGAGCTAAATGAGGCTATAGAGGACAACTGTGCATGATTTCATTTCATGGCAACATGCTCAAACAGCTATAGCGGGGTCAGTTTTTACTGCAAAATAACACCATAAAATAGATCTTATTCCTTATACAGAGCCATGTTTGATGGTTTTACTTGCTGATAATAAATCCATATGAATAGGTGAATGTTTTATTGTGTGCTGATACATGGTATTTCTTTATGAAATATAGTGTAGTGTGGTTGTTGATGCATGAATTAGTTATATGAGGTGATATTTCTGATGTTCGCGGCCATTTGTCCATTTGAAAATTGCATGCTGTCTCGGCGCACTACAAAGCAGAGGTGGGTTGTTCATCATATTTCCCCCTGTTAAACTTATTTTTAGTCAAGGTTTAATATATTATTTAAATAATTAAGCTACTTGATTAATTCTTTCCTGGAATTCTTGGTGACAATCAAAACTTTGGTTCAGATACTTGTTTAAATGCACTCAAACATTTATTGGACTTAAAAAGTGTTAAGTTTAATGGTTGACCAAGATTAATTGAGACAGTCATGTTCTGTTTCGGCTTTACTTTCGCGAATTGGGTCACGGGTTGCTTTGTCTACGGGCCTCCGGCTCTCGCCTACGTAGCATCTGATTTAATTTTTCTTCAGCGTACCGTGAACAAGCTGCAGGACGCGGCGAACCATAAATATAACCATAAACACTCCAGCAAACACCACACTGTCACATAATTTAAATATTATTAGCAGAAGATGGCGTGGCAGAGATCCATCTAGTACACATCGCATCTACTCCGTAAAGATCGACTAGGAAACTTATCTAGTACTTCCTCCGTTTTAAAATATAAAATATTTTAGCTTTATAAAAGAAGTGTATCTAGATCCATCACCAAAATGCTACAACACATTATATGAACACATTATATGACAATGGCGTGAATGTCAAAACATTTGACATTAATGATTTGCAAAATAGGACCTTATGAATCTGGTGAAACAAATTTATGAGCAAACATGATCAATAAATGCATATGAGATATGGTTTATTATTAGTAGCAATGTAGCTAGATTATTTGTACTCTAGTGCAAGTGCGAGACTGAAGGCTATAACTGTATCAAGCGGAAACATTGATACAGACGTGATGTATAAACAAACCCAGATTCCTAATAGCCTCTGTTCAACTATTTCATTGGGAAGCTGATGATCAAGGTGGTGAAACAGATTTATAAGCAAGCATGATCAATAAATGCATATGAGATATGGTTTATTATTAGCAGCAATGCAGCTGGATTATTTGTACTCTACTGCAAGTGCGAGCCTAAAGGAGGAGAGCCTAATAATAAAAAGGTTTTACTGTCATATCTCATTAGTTTATAATAGTTTTGTATCATGCTATAACTGTATCAAACGGAAACATTGATAGAGGCGTGATGTATAAACAAACCTAGATTCCTAGTAGCCTCTGTTCAACTATTTCATTGGAAAACTGATGATCATGGTGCTATGAAACCAGGTCCATCTTTGTCATCTTCAATTTTTTTAGATCATCTAAAGCCCCTGAAGAAGCCGGGCTATTTGCCTGCAACTACCATGTTGTCTCGGTGGTGGGCACTCAAGACCAACCAACCTACTAGATATTAGGTTTAGATAATATCTAGTAGGTTGGTTGGTCTTGAGTGCCCACCGCAAGGCCATCAGAGATCAACAGGGTAGTTGCAGGAAAATAGCTCTGCTTCTTCAGGCGCTTTAGATGATCCACAGTTTAAATCGGTTATTACGAAAATTGTTGAACTTGTTAATATATATCGTTGTACATGTGTATCCTTGCAGTAAATCACATGCAGCTCGCTGAATACGTACGGTACCAAAGTAGAGAGAATTAACCATGTTTAGTAAACACAGACTACGCTCAGCCAAAACCTCGGCATATTTCACTGATATAAGAGAGGTACAGAAACAAAGCAACACGGGATTTATACACCGCAACCAGAGCCCAGAAAGAAAGCGGAGGGATTTTATTATTATCATTATGTGGTGGTTACTACTAGTAATAAGCTAAGCAGAGCTAGCCTGCGTTGCCGACGGCGACCAAGGCTTCTTCAAGGACGGTGAGCCAGGCGCTCGCCGTCCCTCGCCCTGTGCCTGTCGTCCTTGCTGAACATCATGTAGCCGAGGGCGCCGACCACGAGGAGGCCACCGACGGCCATCGTCGTAGGGCTGAAGCGGCGCAGCGGGCCGGACGAGTGCGTCGCCGACGACGAGGAGCGCTTAAGCGGGTCGTCAGCCACCGACGCCCACGCCTTCATGTCCGGCCACATGATCAACTGGACTGTGGATGCCTAGTTGCCTATCTCAGCGACGAAGGTCTCGTGTCTGTCTACTACACTAGATTGTTGCTGGTGCTGATGTGCCATCGGAGGAGGAGGGATCTGACTTTAAGTGGGCACGTTAAGCGGCAACTGGAACGCAAGGGACGACACGTGGGCAGGTGATTTCACACGTGTCACTGCCACGTGCTGGGCAGGATAGTCTCCACCTGCTTCGCTCTGTCTCAGGAACGAACCAGAGATGCCCGCCGATGAACTAGCGTGACAGTATTATACATCCGGTAAATCCAAATCAATTAATTTGAATAGGAGGGAGTATGTAAATTTAGACCAGACGAACACACTTTTCAACTTGTGTGGCCGATATGCACAGTTCTAAGTACACAGTACAATTAACTCTAGGTAAAAATAGGCGGCGGCTAGGGTAAAAACCATAGCAGCCGCCACGATCTACTTCGTCCTCGCCGTCTGCGACCGAGTATCGACGGGTCCCTGTCTCCTCTGCTTGCCGCTCCGGCGGCGGGAGGAGGTGGGGACCTCGGACCTGCGCTCGGCGGTGTAGAAGGGTCCCTAAAGTTAGAGTTTGGTCATCCGGCATCGTCGTTATGGTGGCTATGGTGGCGTTGTGTGGGACAAGAATAAGGTATACCCGCCTCCTCTTCCACCTCGTCGACGACGATCCTGCTGCTGGCGTTGAGGAGGGTGGGGATTCGTCGCCGCTTCCATGGAGTGATGGATCTCGTCCAGTCTACGTGTGTTCTGGATCTTGTCCAGTCTACGTGTGTTTTAGGTTTGGAGTTACAAGTTTCGGATCAATTCAAGGGTTCAATGGCGACAACTTCATCTCTAGGGCGCTGGTCCTTAGGGGCACGTGCGCGAAGACTTCTCGACTGTCATCAACAATGGCATGCCGGCTCCGGTAATGGAGCGGCGACAACGGCGCGTCGGCGGCTCGCTCTGACGACAGTAGTGGTCGTTAGGTGGTCCAAAGACCTCGATGTAATTTTATTATGTTTAGGATACTTTGTACTTCTTATGAACTCATGAAATAGATCCGGATCTTTTCCCGCAAAAAAAAATGGGTTTTTTCTATATATATGGGGAACTGGAAGAAAGCCATAATATACTCGACATGCTCAACTAAAAATTACAATTACGCACTTACGATAATACTGCTCCTTTAGTATATCTGATAACTCGAACAAAATATATCTGCTTTATTAACATGCGAACATTTTGCAAGGATGAAGGATCAAGACGATAACTCTTTCTATAACAAACCATTTACAACAAAGAGGAAATATATGTTTTCATTTGTTTTCTCGTATAGGTACACTGTAAGCCTCTGAAAGAATGTTAGTAATAATTTACATGAATTCAAGGCTTTTGATCAGGTACCTTAACCGAGACATAATAGAAGATGGAGTCCTCCGCCCAAACGGGGAGCTTATACTCTACAGGGGCATCAGTCTCTTGTACTTGAAGAACCAAACGAAGAAGCAGAAGATGAATGCTCCAATCACTCCGGTGATAATCAGGACCCACTGGAACGCGTTCTGGATGCTGAAGACGTCGGTCTCGAAGTTCATCCCAAATACCCCCGCGACCACGCCAAAAATAGCCACAACAAATGTTGCCGTTGTTAGCAGAAGCTCAAACTGGATCAGCTGATTCCGGACGTTGTCCTGGGAAGAGGGAATTCAAGATACATCAGTTACTACAGAACAACAGGATTGTTAAAGCCTCCGTGCTGAAAACTCGAATGAGAAGATCAAGAGGTATGCTGATGTACCAGCTGAATGTTGATAAAATCTTCAGTGTCATCGATATACTCTTTCAGCTGAAAGTAGAAAAAACCAGTCAGACATTCTTCTACTCCCAATCATAGAAACATGACAAGATACATTGGAAATTTGAAGAGAAGAGATTCATTACCGAGGTCAGCTTGTTAAGAGTGCTGTCGATGACTACGAAATACGCTTCCAGCAACATCTCCAGCTCTTCGATATGTTCTGTCGCACTGTTATCTGAGCTCTTCACACTATCATGTCTACTTCTACACAAGCTGAAAGATTTGTCCAACTTCCGTGATTCCGTGGGTGAAGAGACTGGAGACACAGGAGCTGAAACTGAAGTCCCAGCGCCTGCTGCGTTGAAGCCCAACAATGGCTGATCACTTAAAACAGATGCTTCCATCCGCATCTTTTTTTCAGTGAGATACATCTCAGCCATATCTCCATCATCATCCATGAGTTGTTCAATCTCATCCCTCACCTATTGCAAGATATCATGGCAACCATATAGCAGGTCAGTACTTAGACAGATGATGTGGAAGAGAAAAAGAAGCAAGGCTCCATATTACTAGAACACAATTTACCTTCTGAACTCTTCTGGTCAGAGCAACTAGTCTACTTTTTAGCCGCCTAACACGTTCCAGATTTAGAGTGCTGATTTTTGAAGTCAGCTCATCCAGCAAGGGATATGCTTCAATTTCCAATTCTGCTGCCTGGTACAAGGCAAAAACTGCAAATTCAGACATGCTCTGGTTTGAACTGATATCAAAGGAGATCATCATGTTTTGGCATAACATGTATTATTTGCAATCAACTAGATCAGGCAAGACTAAGAGGGAGACTGAGAACTGCAGATATGCAAAATGTATTTTGATAGCTAAATAGTAAAGTTCAATAGCCTATAAGTTAACATGAGCTGTATGTGAAGTATCTCAAAGAGAATGAACTGTAAAACTTGTAACTTTTGTAACTTTTTGCAACAAAATGCTAGACCTTGTGCAGAACGTCGGTACATAATCACCTTGTGCAGAACGTCGGTACATAATTATGTCCAGGTGATTGATCTTGTATGAAGCCTTTACAAAATGATTTTGTCAATAGTTAAATGCTACAATTTCCTAGTTAAGTGGCGTTGTTGATTTTTAGATGAACTACATACATGATAATCTTACATAAGTTTGCTAATTATTGTCTAATTTTTTCAAACCGAAAGCATAATTTCTATATAGGCAGGACACAGGTAGTCTCAGGTTAGGATAGTTGTGCACTGGTGCTATGCTGCGAAATCACGTACTACCTCCATCCCAAGGAATAAGGCGTCCTCGTTTTGCGTGTTTTTTCTTTGACCAAGATTTATTCTAAATATATAAAGAATGTTGGTACAAAATTAGCATCTTTGAAAAGTGTGTTTCAATACTAATCCAGATACTAATATTACACAATATAATCAAATATTAGTTGCTCTATATTCGGTCAAACTTTGCTTTGGAATGCGTGTGCGCCTTATTCCTTGAAACAGAGGTAGTAGTTGTGAAGAATATTCACCAAGTCCAGTAAAAAATCATTGTTATGTTCCCAACAGATAGTTTTCAATTAATCTACATACTAAAAAAATGCTAGATTGAAAGGGTATTAAGAAAATGCCAACGCCAAGAAAAGCCTAAATCCGCTCCGGTTTTCTTGCAGCTAGGTGATGTAGGCTTACACAGCATCAAGATCAAAAAATGAAGTACTTATTTACTAATATGGGAACAGCATTGGCTGATCTAACAAAAGAAAAGTCAAATAGAAATATAGATGTTAGATATTTCTGTAGTTCTGTATAACCTCATTTCACAGTTCAGACAGTCAATTTATTTGTCATCACAGAAGGTATCTCCGCTCCAATATGAGAGTCTCATAACAACTCCAAGTCGAAGTATGTAAATAAAAGTAATACCAAATGGCACAAATCTGGCTAAAGCAAAAAGCACGTTAGAGAGGGTTAAGGACTTAAGGTATAAACATATGAGATACATGACCCATTTTCTGAGCAATTTTTTCTACTGTGCTTAGAATCAGTTTACAGGTGTGCTTAGAATCAGTTAAGCAGTTGGAGATAGATAATGTATGTGATGCCAAGATTTCGCAGAGAAAACATTACTGTTCTGGTTATAAGAGGAAGGAGGCATCACAGAGTACACCTATGGAAGGGAAGAATATGCACATAGAAAGGTAGTGACTTCCTAAACAAGAAACTGTTATCTCTACACACCGACAGAGTAGACCTTTTTCCATTCAAAGATCTATTTCGGTATAACATTTTCCCCGTTACGGAAGGTTCTCCAGTCCCATATGACAGGCCCATAACAACTCCCAGGTCAAAGTATGAATGATACCAAAACCAAATGGCACAAATCTGAGTCAAGTAAGATACTACCTTTGGAGGATTTTTTTTCTGTTGTAATTTGAATCAATTAAGCAATTGTAGATTAATAATGTAATGTCAAGATTTTAACAGAGAAAGGATCGTTGTTCGGGTTAGAAACAGGAGGAGGCATCAAAGAGTACATACACCTATTGAAGGAAAGTATATGCACATAGAAAAGTAGTGACTTCTTAAACAAGAAAACTACCATCTCTAAATACCGAGAGAGTGACCCTTTTTAAGTTCAAAGATCTATTTTTCCTCTTAAACCTATATTTTCGCAGTTCAATGGTTAAATCATCTTAGCATTTCATCCCCTCCCAAGAACATGAATGCACCACAGAGTGTTCAAAGTTCAGAATCAAAAGAATTTCCACTGCCTGAATCTCTAATTACAGATGTAGCAGACTGGTGCTAACTATTCATTAAAATCTTTGGTAGATCTCCAAACTGAGGCAGGGGACAAAAACTGCAACCGACAGTAGTAATTTTGATCCAACTGATACCAGGTAATGAACCACTCTGTTTACTGGGGATCAGAGGCATTGACCTCAATTTCGCATTTGTGCACCAAATTGCCGTCAATTAATTTCCATTGAACATCGGATGAACTTAGCCCACTCCAATTCTATTATCCAACTAAACCGTAGTGTTGCAGAAATTTTACACAATAGTTTGGGGTAATGGTTCGATGTGACTAAGTAATCACCGCAGAAGTATACGTAGTAATTTATAGGGAGCCTGCTTGGGTACCTGCGCATCGAGGAATGAGCAGGCGGCCTCGAGGGCGAGCTCGAGGGCCCGGAACTCGAAGGGGAGCTCGTCGCCCTCGGCGCGCTGGAGGAGGCGGCGCTGCAGCTCCATGGCGTACTGGAGGACGTAGTTGTCGACCGAGTTGAGGAGGAGCACCTCGTCCGCGGTGATGACGCACCGGATCTGCTCGAGGTTGACGACGATGGCGCGCTCCCTGCCTAGGATCGTGGAGGGGTAGACGAAGAGCGGGTCGAGGAGGCGGAGGGTCCCGGGCGGGGAGCTCGCAGCGGCGCATCATGGTGGCCTTGTCGAGATCGATCGTCTGCACGGAGGCCGTGGCGGCCTCGACGCGGATCCAGCTGCGCGTGCCGCCCCCGCGCTTCTTGAGGTTGGGCACGTCGAGGACGCTCTGGAACCGGCGGCTCCCCGCGCCGGGCACGCCGGCGGAGGGCACCGAGGGGAGCGCGGGCGAGGAGGCCGAGACCACCTGCGACGGGTACGTCCGGGGGAGGAGCGGCTGCTTGGCGGAGTCCGCCGCGGCGGCCATGGCGTGGCCCGGCGCGCCGCCGAGTGATTGGTCGCGACGATGGGGCAAGTCGGGTGTGTGGTGGGGTCGGTTTTGCGGATGGGCCCCCTGCGGAATCTGGAATTATGGAGACCGGTTTGTTTGCATCGTCGTGTGATCGTTGCTGTGGCAGTTGAGGTGTGTGGAGTTTAATGCGCTCCCGAGCTGCGTGCTGCTGCATCTTCTTCCTCACGGTCTATTTGATTAGTGTGAGTGTGACCGATTGAGCAAAAAAAATATAATCGTTTTTTCATTGAGAAATAACAATTAAATTCAATTTACAACCAACAGTTATGTAACATTGAGTTGATTCCTCGTGTGTCGCTCGCCAGCTACATCGGGGCGGCAGCGATGCTCCCTTTCCTTCCCCCTTTCGCGCACATGGCTGGTCGGCAAGGCGGTCTTTCCCCTATTGCTCCTTTCTCGTGCTCTTCACCTTCGCCCTCTCTCGGATGTGCGTGTGTATGGTGCCACATTTTGCCACCCTACGCTGCTTATGTCGTTGTCGAGGATTCAATGACATGGTGCACAGATATGTCCAACCCTGTTATTGGATCTATCCACTCGACGATACCTTTCTTATGACTCAACACGGTTGTTGACGCTGGTGATGTGCAGGTATGGTTTTGACGACCCTTTCTTATGATTCGAAGCCGTTCTTCCCTTATTAGCACTGTTGCGTGCTTGTTCTTGGTGCTTGTAGGAGTACCCTATGTAGCTAAAGGCTTGTGCTTGAGGCAGGGATAATGCAACTTTTATCTTTATTGTCATTTGTTTCTCTAGTGTCCTTGGTTGTTGGCCTCTTTGTGCATCCATCTACCGATATTCCCAACATTTTTTCAGATTGTAAGTTACATGTAGTTTAAGCTTTGTCGGTTAAGGATTTTTTTAAAGTCTAGCATATCAAGCCTTCCATCTAAAACAGTTATGTGAAATTAATATGAAGCAATGCTTTTCTTTGCATCTGGCCTCCGAAATAGATATGAGTGCATGTTAATTATTATTTTACTTGGTTTTGAGTATGAAATATTAAATAAAACACCGATTTTTCTGTGAGAATAACATCAAGCGATTGGGAGTTATGGATGTAGTGTTGTAATTTCAAGAAAATATTGCTTACATGAAAGTTACATGCTTGTATATCGAAATTTTGGTCGCTAACAATGTGTACCACATGGTGGTGGAAGTTATTACATGCTAATAAAGGAGTGTGTCCAAATCTAAAATGGCATGCATTGTTCAACAATCAGAGCAGAAGATATTGATCCACCGACACGTTGTCGCGGTACCTCGGTCCACATAAGAATCCATAAAATTCTTATCATTCCCCCTAAATCAACATAGAAGCCATAAACAATGATTGGGACTGGCAAATTGTCGTGGCTATGTGCAAAGTGCTAGCCTTTACTGAGAAAGTTGTCATGCAACAATTTGCTTGTTCGATGTGTAGCCAAGGAATGTTTTTCAGTGGGAATAGTATCAAACGATTTGTTAAGGGAATTACGCCCGTAGTGTTGTAACTTTTTGATAATACTGCCAACGTGAAAGTTACAACGCTTGTATATATCAAAATTTAGGCTGCTAATAATGTACACCACGTGGTGGTGAAAGATACACGCTAATAAATCTGGAACGACATGTGTTGTCCAATAGTCACCGATATATGGGTTGTCGCGATACTTCGCCCCATTTAAGAGTCCACGAAATCCTTATCATTCCCTCCTAAATCAATATTTAGAAGCCAAACAAACATTATTTTTTGCAGGAAAGAAGCCAAACAAACATTCATTGAGAAAGAGTGATTGTCATGGTTTGACAATAATGCGCAAAGTTCCACCCTTTGTTGAGAAAGTTGTCGTGTAACAATCTGCACGTCCATGGGTAGCTAAACTCCATGTCTTCTTGTGAACTTTTTCGTTTTTTTCAAGGGTTCTTGTGAACTTTTTCACGAGCGTTGAAAGACTTTCATGTCGGTTACTACCTTGAGAAGGAAACCGGGGTCGAGACTCGAGAGACATGACAGGTTAGGCAGGACACGAGATGGTTGCTGTGAGGTTGCTTGAACAGCAAAAGTTGTACAGATCCAGAGCAACAAACTAACTATATATTGAAGTATTATTAAAGTCTAAGAAAACGTGAGGAATCAAAAGTAGGCCGACCGGTCAGAAAACGAGCGCCACTTTGTTTAATCCGACCGCGTCTCGTGATCCTGTTTCGTAAATTCGCACCGACCAGTTCAGTACGTATAATAAAGGACTTGATAAACAAACAGAGGTGAATAATTTATCCTCTCGGATCTGTATGAAGCTGTGGGTTCTGGATTTCTTTTGGCCATGCGTGGCAACAGCACTTGCTGAACACTATCGAAAGCAAGTTTTCGGTGGATTAAGCGCATGCAGTAGTCCTTCCGTTCCAAAATATAACATGTTTTAGCTTTTATAGAGCGAATGGATCTAAACATTTTTGATGTGTAGGTTCAAAGTAAATCTATACATAAAAAATATATAAATACATTCGTCTCATAAAAGATAAAACATCTTATATTTTACAACAGAGAGAGTAGAATATAGTAAGATATGGATAATTGGATATGCACAATCGGACAGTCACGGGAACGCAGATTTTCTAAAAGGCTAGCTGAGCGTCCTCCTGGGGATCGGGTCCCCAGCCTTCGACTGGACTAATCACCACTGTACGAACTAATAGTTGTTCTTCCTTTCCCTGTACCAGCCTGCATGAAGTACCACAACCCTGCAGCACAGCACCGTGGAGGCACCGCAGACCGCAGACTTGCAGCACAGCGGCGGCGCCCTGACAGCTGGCTTGAAATAACGCGCCGCCGCCGTTGTAGCAAGGCCGACAACAATCGGTAGCAAAGCTTGGCCACAGTTGTAGCAAGGCCGACGACCACTGGTAGTAAAGCTTGGCCGCCGTTGTAGAAAGGCCGACAGCCACCGGTAGTAAAGCTTGGTCGCCGTTGTAGCAAGCCTGGCCCCTGTTGTAGCAAGTTCGACCGCGTTTTGTAGCAATGCCCGGTCGCCCTTGTAGCAAGGGCCGCACGGTGGACCACCAAGAGGGTCGGGGAGGGAGGCCTGGGCACATATGTGGCGTCGCAGGGACAATGTTCGACGAGAGAGGAGTTGCGTCGGTGCGCATGTGAAAGAGCATTTCATGATCCATAGTGTTTTGGGTGTTAGATAACAATACCAAAGATAGTTTTATTAGTATGCGTTGAGTGCAGGAGGTAACTCTCCTCAAAAGAACTCTTGGCCAATTTGAGCAAAGAAGGTTGTCAGGCCAGATTATCCGCCCCTAGATAGGGCCGGATATTTTGCACTGGACCGGAGGTTTCCCAAGGCCGGATTATCCGCCCCTCCTAAATTTCGGCTGAGGACCAACGACGCAGCGTTCTGTTTAGGGGGTGGAATTTCCCCCCGGATATTTGGTCAGGGCTGGAGAAAGTGTCCTAGCCGGAAACTATGGGCCGGATTATCCGGCCCCCGAGGATTTTTGCTAAAGACAAGTGGCCCGCCGCACAGATGGCGGGCGGAAATTTGGACCGGTTTTTCCGTTCCGGGCCACATGTTTGCCCCCGGCCGGATTAACCGGCCTCTATCCGGCCCCAGTTGACTCCAACAGCAGTATCTCGGGAGGGGTATACATTTTTAACCTGGAGTCTCTTGGATCTGACAAAAAAATCGTTGTACTGTTTGAACTCCATTTTCACAAGATCTCCACTTTCATCCGTCCGAAGGTTTTGACTTTTGGAGAATCGAAGGAGGAGATCTTGACCTACATAATCACCGAAGAGGTCTTCAATTCTCTCCTCATTCATTTGAGGGGACATCGATCTAGAGTTTTTCCATTGGATCAAATGCGGTGTTTTTCCGGTGCATATGGTAAAACACTTTGGACAGCAGGTTTTTCCCGTGGATCAAATGCGTGGTTTGTTTTGGTCGGTGGTCAGTAGAATACGGAGTTCTACTATGAAAACACCAAGTAGAGCTGTTTAAACCCTGAACATAATTCTGTATCCCCTTTGCCCACAATAAAACAGGGGAGGAGAGATACCCTGTGACATCAATTTCACAAATATTTACGGTGCTGCTAGCTCTGTCATGTCATGCCATGGCAAGATCCATTGGTACTCATAGGTCGGCGAACCAGTCATCCTGGTCGTCTTGGTGGAGGTATCGCCGGTACCGGTCGAGGTCCTCGTCCGCGAGCCTGTAGCGAGTGCGCTAGTACTCGAGCTTCGCATCGGCCTCCCGCATGTTGGCCATCACTCTCTGGTACGCCTCGTTGATCCCCTGGAAGTCCACGTCATTCTCGTCGCCGCGCCGGCTGAGGACGTCCGGGTGGTACTGCAGCGCGAGGCGGTGGAAGGCCTTCTTGACCTCGCCCCTCGTGGGCCCCGGCGCCAGCCTCAGCGTCCGGTAGTGGTCCTCCTCCATCGTCGGCCTCACCGCCCCGCACGCGCTCCCACACCTTATGGACGGCGCCCCTCGTCGCCGGCCTACGAGCTCAAACGCCGCCGATGACACCGACGGGACGCGCATCCGCAGCGCTGCTGTGCGCTGCTCCGGCGACGGTAGCCATGGGTGTACGCACGATCACGTGAACAGAATAATAAATATCGTGGATGAATGAATTGCGCTGGATTTTAACAGAGCTTGGATTTGGTGGATCCGGAAGAGCTGCAGGTTGTGTTGACCGCGCTACGTAGTGGATGAAACAATGGAATGGATGAGACTGCTGCGTGGTGGCGTGAGATTTATATACTCTCTATCTGATCTATATTAGTTGACTTGAATTTGTCTAGATTCAGATATATCTAAACATGTTTTAGTGCTATATACATCTGAATCTAGGTAAATCCAAATCGATTAATATGGGTCGGAGGAGGAAACGGTTTGGGTTCGGCCTTGGGCGGCTCGCCGGAAGCAGCAGCGGCACGTTTTGGCTACAGCCTACGGTTGCCTTTTCCGCACGTTTGGCAGCAGAAACCTGACGGAAGGAAGGCATGACAGTTGACACAACGCCTCGGTGTCCCTATCCCTTCCTTTTTTTCCTCACGTGGCACGCTGAAATCTGCGGAAAACAGGGGAGCTTGTTAACCGGCTGTTCTAGCAGAAAAGATGAAGTTTTGAAAAAGAGTATATTACTCCCTCCGTCTAAAAATAAGTGAGATTGTCAAGATTCGTATGTATCTATACATATGCTAAGTATATAGATACATGTGAATCTAAAAAATGCAAATCACTTATTTCTGGACGGATGGAGTACAACAATTCTAATTCGTGTATTTGTAATGATCGTCGTGTCCTGCATGGTGAATCCTCTACTATCCTATGTTGTGCGGAGCTGGGCATCTTCTATTCGCTCGGACATGCTTCACGCAAGTTTTTAAAGAAAGAATAAAAATGATAATTTTCGAGCACTCACCTTTTTGCAAAATTCCACTAATCTATTAAAATAAAAAAACAAATAGGCACCGGATGCATATTGCAAACAAGGATTACAAATCCGGATAATTCAATCTAAACAAGAGTGGTTTCAGCGTTATCATCATGTCGCCGCGATCACCCTCACATCGTTTGACGGAAGCTACAAAACAAAACATCGGATTTGTAAAGTTCAAGAAGAAGAAAAAGGAAAAGATCATTTTCCTCGTAATTTTGATACAGAAATCAAAGTTGAAATACAGAAAACGAAACCTGACAAAAGAAAACATATATTCTAAATATTTTCATAAATTCTAGAAGAGTTCCACGGCCTCTCTCAACTTATTTCCGTAAAACTACCACTCGAAAAATGGTTGTTCTTTTGACTCGAATAGATTTTTTTAAACAAGAAAATTACTTCTTCATTTCCTCAGTCAACATATCAGTGCTATTCCCAATTTTCTTATTCACCAACTTTTGGAAGGATGGCATGATGTGAATTTGATCTAGCACATATACATACATGCTCAAGTCTTTCTATGGCTCGCCCTAGTGTTTGTAGTCGGCGTTAGGTGGTCCAAAGATTTATTTGTAATTTTTATCAATTTTTGGCGTTCTTCGTACTCATGTGGATGATTATTAATAGCTCGGTGGAATTTCCGAAGCAAAGAGAGAAATGCTCCAACTGTTCGGCGAGCGCACGTCACCCATCCTCTTGGATTTACAGGGTTTTAGAAATGTGTCATCGTTACGCCATCTTCTCAGCTAGATTAGCTCCACGTAATATATGTGAAAAGTACAAAAGGAAAATTGGATTATTAATTTCCCGGGTGCTTATTGCAAACATTAACTCCAAAACCGGATAATTAACCTCCTAGTTTTACACGAGAGAGTGGTAAAAAATGTTGTCATCACCATGTCGCGATAGCCTCCACATCGTTTAAGCTACCAAAAACATTGATTTTTTGAAAAATTTGACAAAAAGAAAACGGAAAAGGTCATTTTCCTCGTGATTTTTATATGGAAATCAAAGTAATATACAGAAAATAAAACTTAAATTTTACAAAAGGAAACATAGAATTTAAATATTTTCATAAATTCTAGAAAAGTTCCACAAACTCTCTTGACTCATTTTCTAAAAACTATGACTCGGAAGATGGTCGTTCTATTGAACTCGATTTTTTTCTCAAAACCATGAAAATTACTTCTTCTTTTTCCTCTCTCAAGTCTCAACATCTCATGACCATTCCCCATTTTTTTATTCCGCAACTTTTCGAATGATGGCATGATGTGAATGTAATGTTGGAATTTGGGGTATTTCGATAATGAGTCTTTCCCCTCTAACCAATAGAAATTCTAAAATTCTATTTGGCCCATTAGGTGGAACAACTCATGGCTGTACTAGTGGTGCTAAAATTTACTCTCACATTGATAGTGAAAGGTGTGTTGCACCACTTTATATACTAAGTTATTCTACTATTCACTAAAGTGTAAGAAAATTGAGTAGCTCTCGCGCACTCCTCCTCAAACGTTGCCCGCCTCGCCATGCCTCGCCACGCCACACGGGTTGCATGTATGAGCCGAGCTCCTGTGTTGGTTTTACTGTTCGAGAACACTCTAGAAGATATCTTTCCTAGATATTTTCCCTTGTCGTTTTCGTCCTGATTTTCTCGGCTCTTCCTCATCGATGTGCGTTCAGGTTTCCTCGAATCTTGTCGCCACGAAGATTTCTAGGAAAGTAAGAGAATCTTATCCTTTATAAACAGTGGACAGAGGCATATGAGAGGATATATGAGACACATACACACTTCCACTTTCAGTTCCTTGAGCAGTCGCCTTCGTCTTCTCCATCCCGGCATGCGGCGTGCACCGTAGATCGAGACAGTAGGCCTCTAGAACCCCGCCTCTCGAGAACCTGCATAGGTGAGAGGCGATCAGATTTTTTTAGGAGGGGGGAGGGGGGGCTCAGCGCGACTACTAGTAACCACGACGTCGTCCAATGACGAGTTCCCCGACGACTACTTTTTCCCGGACATCGACAACATCTTCAACAAAATGGCTGACAACACGAATGTTGCTGCTGCTCACGGACCACGATGGCTATGCCACGCATGGTGTCTTCAACCCCAACCTCATCTTCCCGCATTGCCCTCTTCCACGCGGCCCTCCTGTCACCGGCGCCTTCGACCCCAACTCGTCGCTACGCCGCGGTCCTCTGTCCTTCGGCTCAACCATGGGAGCAAGCTCGTTGTACCAGGGCCAAGCAGACGCAGCCAGCGTGTTCGCCGGAATGCACGGCGAAACCTTCATGCACGACATCATCGCTCCAGGCTCCGCGCTAGCCGGAAGTCAAGGCTACTTCACTCAAGAGGAGGCCCGTACGAACGCGGGGGCTGGGCTGGACTCGTAGTCATTGGGAGCGGAGGGGGAGGCCAAGGCAGAGGTCCTGCCCGACCCGACGGTGGCGCACAAGCCCAAGGTGGCGAAGCGGATGGGCAAGGCGCCTGTGTCATCCAGGGCATCGACGCCACCCACCGAGGTCCGTGTCAAGTGGACGACGAAGGAGGACGAGTACTTGGCCGAAGTGTGGAAGGAGATCAGCATCGACCCTGTGACCAGCACCAATCAGAACACGGAGACCTACTGGAGTCGCGTGAAGACGGCGTTCGACGAGCGCAAGTCCATCGACCCCTACTTTCGTCTGATCCACATGGACCGCGGCGAGAAGGCCATAGGCCACAACTGGGGCGTCATCCAACATGCCTGCAACAAATGGCATGGTATACAAGAAGAGATCGAACGCCGTCCAGAGAGCGGCGCCAACATGGACCGCAAGGTACGCCGTCGATGCGCCATGTTCCATTTTTGTGCACTGTCTTGTTCCTGCCTAGATTTTCGACGAGATGGCCGATTGTTTTGTAGATGGTTCGGGCGTACCAGATGTACTGCGATGACACCAAGACGGAGTTCAAGTTCCTCCACGTCTTCATCCGCATTGAGGAATGCCAGAAGTGGGCCGACATGCGCGTCGGGCTCGCCAGGGGCGGCGTGTACAATCCTGTTGTGCCGGTGCCAGGAGCGACAGAAGGGCGCCCGGAGCTCGGCCAGAAAGCAGCCAAGGCGACGATGAACGGAATCAAGCCTCACTCTAGAAGTGCATGGCCGACACGATGGCGCATGCCGCGGCAAGGGACGAGAAGTTCGACGAGAGGTGGAAGTCCATGCTCAAGAACCAAGGCGTGCGCATCGACTTGCTCAAGACCACCACCGTGGCGAAGAAGAGGAACATGGACTTGGCCTTCCTCATGGCGGCGAAACCGGAGGCAATGGATGACAAGGTGAAGGCGTGGTACACGGCGCAACGCGACATTATCCTCAACCAGCTCGAGGAGGAACCGACGCCCACGTCGACGCCCACCTCCAGCACCACCATGGAGACCTCGACACCAAGCTCCGATCCTACGCCTTCGTCACCGGAGGTTCCCGTCGCCATCATCGCCGAGCAGCCCGTCGTCGTCGTCGTCCCCCTGGAGGAGCCTATCGTCACCCCGGCCGAGGAGGCCGCCATTTGATTTACCCCGTCTGTAATATGATCGCCAAACTTGTGGCTTGTTTGATCGGCGATAATCGTCGAACTCGTGGCCTTTTTTTTTAGCGGGAAGCACAGCGAGTGGAGATGCTCTGACCTCGCCCCTCGTGGCGCCCGGCGCCAGGCTTAGCATCCGGTAGTGGTCCTCCTCCATCACCGGTCTCCCCCGTGCCACAGCGGCTCCAATGCCGGCCGAGGCCGACGGGCCGCGCAGCTGCAGCACTACTCCTCCGGCCACGGTAGCCATGAAATACCACATGGTACAAAGGAACAGTGTTACGCTGCAAAACTGAACCATGTCGCAACTACGAGCAGCATACAGTGTCATCCGCAAACGGAGGAGACCTTCCTGATCCTCAATTTTGATTAATTCCAAGTACTGCAACTGTTAGAAACTTGAATGGAATTATGTAACCCTTCTCCCACACGAAAAAACAGGGGATAAACTAACACAGTGACAATACACAAATTTACACTTGTGCCGGTTGCATTGGGACAAATCTTTTGCCCCCCGTTTCATCATAAAAAAAAGAATTCAGAGGTCGGCGAACCAGTCATCCGCTTCCTCGTCGTGGAGGTAGCGGCGGTACCGGTCGAGGTCCTCGTCGGCGAGGCCGTACCGAGCGCGCCAGTACTCGAGCCTCGCCTCCGTCCCTCGCATGTTGTCCATCACCCTCTGGTAGGCTTGGTTGATCCTCTGGAAGTCCATATTATTCTCGTGGCCGTCGTCCTCGCCGCGGCGCACGACGTCCGGGTGGTACTGCAGCGCGAGGCGGTGGAAGGCCTTCTTTACCTCGCCCCTCGTGGCGCCGGGCGCCAGGCTTAGGGTCCGGTAGTGGTCCTCCTCCATCGCCGGTCTCCCCCGTGCCGCCGTCCCGCGCATGCTCGCGCACCGAACCGACGGCGCCCTCCGCCGCCCCCGCAGCGGCTCCAACGCCGGCACGGATGACGACGGGACGCGCAGCTGCAGCACTGCTCCTCCGGTCACGGTAGCCATGGGTTTACGAGCGAATGAACTTGCCGAGAAAGGATCGACCGATGCAGATGAGTTGCGAATTGCGACGGAGTTTACCGGGGCTTTGATCCGGATTTTCGGTTGAGTGCGTGCTGGAATGCGTGGAATGGATGAGGTTGCCGCGTGGGTGCTTCTTGGAGTTTATATAGAGAGAGGAGGAGGCGGTTGGGCTACGGTTTGCCACGTTGGCCCGCCGTTGTTCCCCACGTTGGCACTGCTCGCACGTTTGGATGTACACAAAAATATTGGCCAAGACACCTCGGCAGCGTCCCCACTATTCCTTTGGACCCCTATTTCGGCTGGATTTGGCTGGGAACGAGGATATGCCTCACGTGATCTTTTTACAAGAGAATTAAAAAGTAAGTTTTCCAGCACTCAACGGTTGACCGGCTGCGTATTTTACAAATTTGAACTCCAAAAGTCGATAATGATCTCCCCGTGATTCTAGAAATGGATAAATACAATCCCTCAACAACAAAAAAAGAAATGGATAAATACAATCATCCATTTCCACCGTTTTAAACCACATGGGATTAGAAAAGGTGTCGTCGTCAAGTCGTCGTGTCACCCAGATTGCATACACGTCATTTACGAAGGATGCGAAACAAAATGTCCATTTTTAAAGTTCAACAAGAATAAAACATTACAAGTCATTACTTTCAAAAAAAACATCACAAGTCATTTTCTTCCTTATCCGGAAGCATTTCCAGAAATAAAAGATGACCGGAGAGCATATATTGCAAACTATACTTCCAGTAGCGATCTGCATATATGTGCTAGCCAACGGTTCCTTGTCAACTTATTATTTTTTAATAGAGGAACATGGGTCAACAAGTATGACATGTTACTTTGGTAGAAAACAAGATAGCTGTTTTAAAAAATGCTTGCCAAAAAAAGGTCAAGAAATATGACATGTTACTAAATAGTCTAAGACGGGACCAATCCCTGGAAAAAAGTAGGCCCGTCTGAACATGCTATTTTTTCTTGCTCAGCGCGCGTCTACTAACAAGTTCAGTACTGTAAAATACTTCTTTTTTCACGGGAAAGACTCCGAGAGGCCTAGAAGCTGCCTAACTGCACTTCCCTGGTAAACCTAAAATTTGAAGATAAGACTTGAACATTTGCACAAAGGAACCCGATGCAAAAAATTGAAAATGCCATCCACTCCTCGGTCCTCTCCACCATGCTTGGGCCTTGATCGCCGTCCGTCTTGACGTCGTTCCTACGAGAGACACCGAAGAAGGCCTCCATTGTGGAGGTTGAACTAAAAGGCCTCTACTCGACCAGAAGGGGCAGAGGCGGGACGGATCTCGCCGTCATCTTCAATCCTTTGATGATGATCTCCATCGATAGACCAACAACATCGTATTTACTCTTCCAACCCCCCGATCTACAAAACGGGAAATCACCTCCACCCCTCTCCTCGCCTCCACGGCAGGCCGGAGTTGTGTCTGCAATTCCCCACGGACAGATCGAAGAGTTGCCGCACCGCTAACCCGAAGCAGAGCTCGACGAAGTGGCCTCCATCCTCCCCTCGCCACCAAGGCCGGCCAAAGGAAGCCCACCGACGTCGTCACCCCACCGATCCAGACGGTGGCCACAAAGCTTTTTATTCGTGGAGCAGAGGGAGAATACGCCAGCCGCGCATAGCTCCGCCCACCGGAGCACCTCAAGCAACGACCCCCTCTTCGGTCGTCGTGCGCCGCCCGCAGGCCACGCCACCAGAACTCCACCAGCATCTCGCCAAGCACCAAATAGGGCAAACTACCTATAGAACAACCTACTGTTACCCTAGATACTACAGGAGGCGGACGCTTCTCCCCTCCCCACTCCGGCCGATGAGGCCGCCGGGGGAGAAGGGGAGACTCTCAAGGTCAAGAGAGGGACGGGGAGTTGGTAGAAGTCATCTGGTCTCTCTACTCGTTCAGTACCGTAAAATATATCCTCCCAGATCTGAATCAAGCTGATCTCTAGACATTTTCTGGTCATGTGGATCTAAAAATATCTGTCCATGCATCAACATGCAGGGGAAACGAGCGGAAATCCGGGACGCAGCTTTATGTAGACTCGATACATGGAAACAGTGAGGAGGTGGGCGCGTGCAGGCTGGGCCCACACAAAGAATTTTTTCATAAAGGGGTCATGCAAATTTTTATGATGGTTTGGCCATAATGCGCAATGTGTTAAGCTATGCTCAGAAAGCAATGTGCATACATGTAGCTAGCCTTCACAATTCCCTGTCAACTTTCGAGGACCGATGAAAGCTTTCCATGTCGATTAGCGTAGGAGGGACACCAACCAGGGTCGAGAAATTTGACAGGTTATGCAGGACACAAGATAGTTGTACTGTATTCAAAATGACTCGATGAAAAGAACGTTTAAACAACAAAAGTCCTATAGATCATCAACAGCAAAATTATTAAATTAGTATGGAACTCAAGAGACATGACTACTGAATCCTTGAAAAAAGGAGGCTGACCCGTGAGAAAACGAGTGCAACTTTGTGTAATCCAGCGCGATATAAAACAAATAATAATGTTTCGCAGCATATTTCCGATCGTGTTTCATCACCAACCACTTCAGCAGAGAGGAGCCAGTGATAAACAGTGAGAGATGAATAACATATCCTCTCAGATCTGAATCAAGCTCGGTCCCAGTCATCTTCTGGTCATGCAGCAACATGAGAACCATTTTAAAAGCAATTTCATATGCACGATGTCCTGCACTGCTAGTCGTCAGTAGGGAACACAGGGTGGGAAAGATATGCACACAATCACGGTTGTTGCTAGCTCTGCTTCGGAGAAGAGAACATTTGCTCAAGAACAAAAAAAAAATGCAAAGATGATCAAACAGAACAACATTTCATCTAGCGGCTACGCCACCATCACTTTTGAAATAGAAGGCAACCCTAAGCAGGCGGACAGGGAGCCCTCACCGTGCCTCCCCTCTCCGCTGGCAGTGCCAGCCGGACTTCCTGCGTGCGTGTGGAAACAGGGCGTGGCCCATGGCAACCCCTGGCAGTGCATCCTAGCCGAGGGCGGTCCAGCTCGGCGGCGGCTGGCCCCGGTTGGTTACTGAGTGACGATAACGTCCTTTGGTGGGTGGACACTGGTGCATCATGCGAGATCTGGGCCCATTTGGGCCCCATCTGGGTCGGGCTAAGCTGGTTGCGCGGTGGGCGGCGGTGCTCCTGTAGGTGGTGTTGGGGCGACGCCAGGTCATGGTTGGTGGCGGTAGTGCGTCTACCCTACTGCAGCGTGGCGGCGAAGGCTTTGCGGGCCCACTTTGGGCCCGGACGTGGTCTTCCGGGCCTGGTATGACCTTGATGCTGCGTTCGGTTGGTTACCACGAAAGTGGTGGAGGTTGTTTCCTCCCGTCGGCTGCAGTGTCACCGCCCGATACCGCGTTGCGCTCCCCATTTCCGTCCTCTAAGTCTCGTATCCGTATTCACAGTGAGACGATGGAGAGGACCTCAAGATCGTAGTGGTGCATGCTAGTGGGTGACAAGCTGGGTGGAGCACAAAGGATTGTCCTTGTAGTGGTATTTTGGGGGTCGGGAGAAATGATGTTGGCTAGTTCGACAAGCCGATACTGACGCGGTAACGCCTGCGAGTGCCGCTGGTCCTTCTTGAAGGGCATCGGGTGTGCTCCTTCTCCACTTTATTCCGCATATCGCTGGTCTTTCTTGAAGGGCGTCGGGTGTACCCCTTCTCCACTTTCTTTCGCATATATATGGGTGACACCCTACTAGGACTAGTCCGGGCAGCAACGTCGTCATCGTCGCATTTCTTCCAGAAGAGGCTGCTTGATACATGGCGATTTGGAGTGCTAGGAATGTGGTGGGAATACTCCGGAGGGCACAACAAAGGCGATTTCGTCGATTTGCCTTTCTTGGCATTTGTTTCTCTTTTCTTTTCTTTTCTTTTCTTTTCTTATGGGCTTTGCTTGTGCTACGGCTCCAGCATGTTGGTTGTATCGGGTGATTGTTATATTAATATAGCGGGACGTAAGCCTGTTTGTGGAAAAGTCGGAGAAATTACATTTTAACAAATAGCCTAGATAACCAATTTTGTTTTGTAGATTTTGTTAGTGACGTGGAAGCTCCTTCATTTCTAGGTTGTGAACAGGACACACGATGTAGTGACCGGTTATTCCCAAGCGACGTAGGCGACCCCTCGCGTGTCTGGATCTTGCGCCTGGCACGGCAGGCTGCATGTCGTGGAGGAAGGTCCGAAGGTACATTATTCTCCCTGGTTCAACCGACGGATACTATTCCACCTAGTACGTCTCCGCGAACCCACGAGAGCGAGTCTGGCAAATAGCACTAGGAGCGACGGTGCTGTGACGCGATTACACATCTCGCCCCTACTCAACCTCGACGTCTGTGAACCAGACGAACCAAACCAACGTGTTAGTTGTCAAGAAAGATGACATCAGTTCAAAAAAAAAAAGATGACATGCTAGGTAGAAACACAAGATCGATGCCAGTTTCCAAAATGCTTAACAACAAAACCTATAGAGATGAAAAGCAACAGACTAATTATCTTATATATGACAGTCTAAGACGTGTTTCGTCACCACTCACCAACCAGTTCAGTAGAAGAGTCTCCTGATAAAGAAAGCGTATACATACGTATCTATCGTCTGAATCAAGCTGGGGTCCAGACATTCTTCTTTTCTGGTTATGTTTTGATCCGAAAAAATCTGGTCACGCAGCAACATGGGATTTTTTTTTGAAGCAATTTCTATGGATCAAATGAATGATATGTTGCACAAAATCACGGTTCTCCCTCTGCTCCGAAGAAGAGAACAGTTGCTGAAGATAGAACGCAAGCAAGACGATCATCAAACAGAAGAAATGGCTGGCAAACAAAGGACACGTTCGCGAACAATAATTGTCGATTAAAATCCCTCGGATGCTCTTGATATTCACAATGAAAATAATGTTTTTCCATGTACAGTGGTACAAGAACTCTAAATGAAATTTCCGTATCCCTTCTCCCACACTATAAAAACAGGGGATAAGTAAAGTAACACGACTGACAATTCACAAATTTACATTTCTGCCGGCCATTTTTCAGAATCATAGGTCGGCGAACCAGTCATCCTGGTCGTCTTGGTGGAGGTATCGCCGGTACCGGTCGAGGTCCTCGTCCGCGAGCCCGTAGCGAGTGCGCCAGTACTCGAGCTTGGCCTCGGCCTCCCGCATGTTGGCCATCACCCTCTGGTAGGCCATGTTGATCCTCTGGAAGTCCAGGCTGGTGTCGTCCTCGCTGTCTCGCCGGCAGACGACGTCCGGGTGGTACTGTAGCGCGAGGCGGTGGAAGGCCTTCTTGACATCGCGCTTGGTGGCCCCCGGCGCCAGCCTCAGCGTCCGGTAGTGGTCCTCTTCCAGACCGCCGCCCACGGAGCTCGCCGGCGCCGCCCCGCACCTAATCGACGGCGCCCCTCGTCGCCGCCGCAGCGGCTGAACAGCTGATGACGACGACGCCGACGGCACGCGCGGGTGCAGCTGCAGCATTACTCCTCCGGCGACGGTAGCCATGGGTTCTTCACGAGCGCGTCAACAGAATGACGATCGATCGAGGTGATTTGCGACGGAGTTTATCGGAGCTTGGAAACGGATTTCGGGCGTTGGTTCACTGCGTGCTGGAATGCGTGGAATGGATGAGGCTGCCGCGCGTGGGCGTGGAGTATTTATAGAGAAGTGGCGGTTGAGGTTGGTTGGGCTCGGCTTCGCGGGAAGTAGCGGCACGTTTGGGTTAGCTCTTGTTTCCCACGTTGGCACTACCTACTTGCACGTTTGGGTGCAGGCAAAAAACTTGGCAGCGTCCCTCGCACGGCGTGTGCTATTCTTCAGACCCCTATCACGACTGGATTTCAATTTTCACCGAGGAGGCCTATTCCTGTTGTTCTCGAATAAGAAGCTTCACGTGACGAATAACCTCGACCTATCTACCTGCAGTCTTGAATCATGACCGTCCATTTCCAACTGGGCCGATTTTACGCTTTTCAAAAAATCTTCAAACTAATGCAAAAGAATACCTGCATATAGCCAACGACCCACACTAAACATCTGCAAAGTTTCAATAAAAATCACCTGTATTTTTGGCACAGGTAAAAAACAAATTTGACAAATTTCGTACATGTAATGTTCACATCCGAGGTTGGAAAATTCCTCTTTTCGCTGAGCCCAAAATACAAAATATTTTTACATGATTTTCCGAACAGTTGTATTGTATATCATTATATATATACTGGTATTTGTTTCGTATTTTTTGGATCTTCAAATTCCAAATTTGGAAGTTTCAAAGACAAAAACACACTGATTAGTCAGCAATTCCAATATTTTTAATACTGATTAGAAAAATAATATTTCTCGACGACTTCTGGCCGTGTTTCGTCAGCAATTGTTCAGTAGAAGCAGTACTGATAAATAAATCCCCAGTATCATATCATCTCATGTCTGAATCATCTCGATCGATCCAGCAACCTAGGACATGAGAAAGTAAATCTGGATGGTAAAAAAAACCGACTCCCTCCTTGTCGCTCCCGTGAGCGACGGGAGGGAACCCTAGCCGACCCCGCCCAGGTCCCCTCCTCTGCTCCTTCCTCCCCTCGCCGCCGCCGGACGGCGTCGCTGGGCAAAGCCCACGTGCTGGCGGCAGGAGCGGGGGACTTCTTTCCACCTAATGCGGAGGACTCGACGCGGGCAGATGGGGCCGGTGAGGACGGCGCGCTTGCAAGGGGCGTGGCGGCGCGTCTGTCTCGACAACAGTGTGGAGGCTTCGCGGTGTGGCAGCGTATCCATGGCGAAGGCGAAGGCTGCCCTCGAGCGACCTTCAAATTTGGCTACGGGTGGCGTAGGCATGCCCGGATCTCGGAGGCATGCTCGGCCAGGTTGGCGGCGAGGCGCGGCGGTTGTGGAGTCCACTGTAGTCGGCGATGGGTCGACGGAGATCGACACGAGGTGGCGGACGAACGTGAGTCGTGGTGGCGAGGGGGCTCGCCCAGATCTAGGCCAGGTTGGGGTCGATCTGGGCTGGCCCTGCCCTGGCCCTACGCGTGGTTCCATGGGCTGCCGTTGTGGCGGCTGGAACCCCACCTCCCGGCACATCTGGTCTGAGCACCGGTGGTCCTCGGGCAGCGGGCTACGTGGCATGTTCAGTAGCGCTGCTTCCTCGGTGTTGAAGGATCTATGCCAGGTGGGCCCTGATCTTGCTTTGGTCTCCCATGTCGGCACCAAGGGTCTCACCATGGTGGTGCTTATCACTCCGAGGGGTTGAACTCTTGGAGGCCGGGGTGATTCTTAGACCGATGGTGGTCCGGTAATCCTGGGTGAGCACGGTGGTGCTGCTGCTACTTGGCGGTAGGGATCGACGGTGGAAGTTGATCCCCTGATGGACAGAGAAGTGGTGGCTTGCGTGGGGTTGGCCTGGACGACGGTTCCCCTGCTGCAGTGCAGCGGCGGGGCTTCACGAGCCCTGGTGGGCTCGGCTAGGACAGGTGGGCCTAGTTTGCCCTGCGACTGTATTCGGTCGGCTACCGCCTTCTGGTGGTGGAGGTAGTTCCCTCCCGTGCTCCGTTGTTCCGGCAACCCCCACCGTTGCTTCCTCTTTGCAGGTTTATCGGCCCTACTTCGTGTGTCACGGTGAGGCGGTAGTGGCGAATGCAAGACCGTGGTGGCATGTGTTGGCGGGCGGCGAGCATGGTGAAGCACGGCGAAGCGTCGGGGTGTGTGGTTTTTTAAGGGGTCGAGAGAATTTTTTTTCATCTTGACACCGATGTGGTGACACCTGCGGGTGCCACCGTCCTTCTTGAAGGGCGTTATGTGTACCTATTTCCCACCTCCCGGAGCATATCGGGGGAAACCCTAGGACCTGTCCGGGTAGCTGTGTCATCACCGTCGCCTTCCTTCCTGGAGGTGCTGCTTGGTGCGCAACGCTTCGGAGTGCTAGGCTTGTGGTGGATCTTAGCTAGAAGACGCAACGGTTGCGGTTCCTCCTTGTTTTCGTGGAGCCACTGTTATCGGTTTTGCTTTCTTTTCTTTTTCTTTTTGGTTTCTTTGTATTTCTCTTTTGGTCGTTGTGCTGTCTAGCCCAGCAGTGGTATCAAATGGTTGTTATATTTATGCCTGTTTAGAGGAAGAATCGTGTTGATCGATCCTGACATCTTTGATTTGGTCATTCTTAAAAGCACCTTTTTGGGTGTACCAAATGCATGGTGTTGTGTTTCTCGTGTTGGTAGAATACATTGGTTAAATAAGTCATGCACAATTAGGGCGCGTTTGGTAGCATGTATCGATTTTTTGGCCCGGTTGGGCAGTGCTGTGGAGGGCACTGCCACACTCATCCGACCTTCGAGCCACCTTTTGCATCTTGTTTGATAGCCTGCATGGAATTTTCTTGCATGAAGACATCAACAAATGCATGTTGTTTGGTTGCCTGCACTGGATTGCCTATCACACTAATATGCATTCCTAAACAGTCATTAGCAGCACTTGTTCTTTGTGTTCATACTGCATCCCGACGATAGAGGGCGACAAGATAGCTGTTGCCACTGCGCCAGTGACGGAGGATAGCAAGACAACTGCTACAGCTACACCAACGATGGAGGTCGGCAGGACACCTCCTATGGTTGTGCAAGTGACGGAGGCCGGCCGGACACCTGACACTACATCTAGGAACTCTGAGCTCAAACAGGCAGACTAGACCATCTGGAGCATGTACGCGACGAAGGGGATCTACGCGCGGTCGACGGTGATGACCTCTTTGATGTCCCTATACCTGCGTGGCCCTCCTATTGAGTAGACCATCTTCCTCTACCTCATCTTCAACCTCACACACAAGCTGAGAAGTTCATCCTCGAATGTACACCTACAATTGACAGTTGAGAGAGCTGAGCTATCCTCTACCTCCCTTAAAACGAACCACTTGCAACACAAAAGTTGTGAGGAACGATGAGATCAAGTTTTGTTCCTATAAAGAAATTTCGAGCGGTTGATACTATGCAACGAATATGAAGAAATTCTCCAAAAAAAAGCTCTAACTTTGACCACGAATCGGAAAAGATATGATTCACAAACCTCGAAGCCGATTGTCAGAATTGAACCCCATCACTGATACGCTTCTTTTTCATGTAGAGCTCAAGCCGATTTGGAGCCTTTTGTGCTAACTATAAGTGGTTAGGAATGAAGGTGTTTAAGAGAGGAGAGAGAAAAAAGAGGCGTAAGAATGAGCTCGGTGGAGCTAGATGGGGTGCTTTAAAGTGCATGATCGGCCTGCCTCTACATAAATGGCCGATTCGAGCGTTTTTCTTGGGCCTGTTCCTAGGCTGCTTTAAGAAGCGCGCTGGCGTAGCCAAACGTCCAAGCATACAACTAATCTAGCCGATTTCATCTGCCTAGAGGCTAGCGGGACCTCCTACGGACTATCATACCAGTAATGCTACACGTACGGACAAAGTTTTACGGAAACATGTTACAGACTCGCTATTTAGCTTAGCACGCAGGGTAGGAAAAAAAAACAGCTCCGATTTTCAGGAAAGGGATAAATTCTCAACAAACCAGCTCCAGCCACGTCTGTCCGTATTATTTCCGTGAGCCTTCCCGTCCGTAAGTCTAGGATTATTGCTACCAAACGCGTCCTTAGAGCATGTGTAATCAGACGTGTTTAGAGGAGTGCTTACAAAAATAAACCAACCAATTTGCTAAGCATTGGTGCTTATTTCTATAGAAGAGGTGCCTAGTTAAGTATCCACCTAGTATAAATAAGCACCAGTGCTTAGAAACAAACCGGTTTATTTTCCTAAAAACCGTCCTAAGAACCTTGCATTATACTTGCATTATACGTGCTCTCACGGTCTTCGGAAAGGCTAGACTTACGAAAGGACGTGGAAACAACCCGCTGGTGTTACTGTTACAGTCTTGGCTTAATTTCCAACGAGATAACAGTTGGTGTAGCAGAGAATGCAATCCTGAGCCACAAAACTGAAACGTACAGGCGTCCTGAACGATGTCAGTGCGAGACTGCCAGTCTGCCACCGTCACCGAAAGCGAGAGAGGCAACACCGAGCCACAAATTTCGATTAAAATTCCTGTGATGTTTCTATATTCACAATGGTAATAAACTGTTCCGAGTAGTACAACTTTTTTTTTTTTTGAAGTAGTTCCGAGTAGTACAACTGTTAGAACCCTGAATGAAATTCTGCATCTCTTCTGCCCACAATAAAACAGGGGAGAAATAAATACAGTGTGACGCTAATTTCACAAATTTACAACACCTGTCGTCTGTCTGTCAGAAATTCACAGGTCGGCGAACCAGTCGTCATCTTCGTCGGTGAGGTAGCGGCGGTACCGGTCGAGGTCCTCGTCGGCGAGGCCGTACCTAGCGCGCCAGTACTCGAGCCTGGCCTCCGCCTCCTGGATGTTGGCCATCACCCTCTGGTACGCCACGTTGATCCGCTGGAAGTCCACGTCATTCTCGTCGCCGCGACGGCGCACGACGTCCGGGTGGTACTGCAGCGCGAGGCGGTGGAAGGCCTTCTTCACCTCGCCCCTGGTGGCCCCCGGCGCCAGCCTAAGGGTCTGGTAGTGGTCCTCCTCCAGGTCCCCGCCCGCGGACCTTGCCGGCGCTGCCGCCCCGCGCGCGCTCCCGCACCTCACGGACGCGGCCGCTCGTCGCCGCTGCACCGGCGCTGACGAGGAAGTGACGCGCACGCCAAGCTGCGGCGCCACTGCTCCTCCGGCGAGGACTGCAGCCATGGATTGGATTGCACGCACGCGGCAAGAAACGTGATGGCGAGGCGAGATCTCCTGGCGATATGGACCAGAGCTGTGCGATGGAGAGTTTGTCAGATCTTTGGATCCGGATGAGCTGCTGCTTGTGTGTTTGACCGCGTTGGTGGAATGGAATGGAATGGATTGGATGAGGCTGCCGCGTTGGGTTGTGTTGGATTTATAGGAGAGGGAGGACGCGGTTGGGGTTCGACACGTTTGGGTTATAGTTGGCTTGCCCACCGGTGTTTCCCACGTTGGCATTGCTCCCACGTTTGGGTGCAGACAAAATAGTACTAGTACTTGGCTACAGGGAAGAACGACACCTCGGCGGCGTCCCTATCCGTTCCGTTTTCTCTGACGAGGCGTGCGTGCTGGAATAGGAGCGCTACTATTCCTTTCGGAAAAAAATAATCCTAAAAGGCCTAGCGAAGATCCATCTCCATACGTAACGCCTGTACTATTTCATTCTAAATATCTAATTATCAAATAAAAAAATACAGGAAAACAAAAAAAATGAACACGTGTCAGACATAAGGAAGGGTCTATCAATAGATCCGGTCTCATAGGACCTTTTTTCCATTCTTTCCAGCCCGGAGCTGGATTTCGCTAGGAGTGGGAGCTATTCTTGTTGTTCTCGAAGAAAAAGTATATGCTTCACGTGATCCTTTTAAAAGACGGAAGAGAAATGTTTTTTCAGCCCTCACCGGTTGACCGGGTGGATATACTGCAAACCTTAGCTGTAGAAATGGATATTTACCTACCTATTCGTTGTCGATAAATACGCCCCACCCCTTTCGCACGGTCTAAATCCAAAGCGGTTTAAAAATGCTGTCGCCGTCGCATCATCGTGTCAGCTTGATCACCTCAACATCATTTACGAACAACCTGGGAGCAAAGTCTTCTTTAAAAAAATCTAGAGATGTACAACTCTTATCACATTGCCAACTATTGGAATTTTTGTCTAATAAAGGCTCAGTCCATTTATACTATTCAACGGTTTCTGAAATCCTAAAGACCCATTTGGCCCATTCATGCAAGGCAAAGAGGTGGGACAATAGTTTAGTCCCACATTGCTAGTTAAGTGGAAGTTGTACCAGCTTATAAAGAGAGCTCTCCCATCACTTGTACGAGCTTGAGAAGAGAAGACATATATACGCGCGCTCCTCCTCCTCCGCCGCCCGCCTCGCCATGCCTCGTCACGACGCGCGCGCCGCGTGAATGCCTCGAGCCAAGAGCTTCTCTTTATTTTTGCCACACATAAATAGATAATAATTTGAACAGTCTGCGTGAGTATATTTTTAATACGAACTCAGTGGAAATTTAATTCGATTTAATACGAACTTAGTGGAGATTTAATTCGAGTTTAGTGGAGGCTGTTTGGCTTCGATCGATGCCTGTTCGTTTCCTCTCCCGACGCCGACTGTTCGCCTGTCTACCCGTGTCTATAAGAGTGAGAGGCCGCTCCACTCTTCAAACACACCAACGCACACACCTTGCGCCTCCAGTTCCAGAGCATTGCGCTGCTTAGATCTTCCCCATCCCGTCTTGCGGCGTGCACCGTGAGCTGGGACAGTAGGCCTCCGAGACCCCGCTGCTTCGAATCCTGTACGGGAAAAGGACGATAAGTTTTTTTGGGAGCGCTACCAGCGTAACTACTGGCTTAATCACGGACTCCTTCACGGACAGTGACTGCACCGACGTCTTTCCCAACGAAGATTTCTTCGCCGACATCAACAATCTTTTTCTCGACAACATGGCTGACGAAGGTCTGCCAACGCTAACGGGAACACCGGCGGTTTCTATACCGTGATGCATATCGTCTTCTAGTCTTTTTCTATTATTCTGTCTATGTTCTACGATGTTTAAATCTCTCGAAAAATTGCTCTATTTCTCAACACCAACCGGCAACAACATTAACAATAACAACAGCAGCAACAAAACAACCACAATGGTAGGTATACATACCCGTGGCTAGGGTCAATCGAGGAAGATGCCCCATCACCGAACCGCGTGGCATGATGTCGACGCGGTGGCCACCTGGAACTAGAAGGCAAAATGGATTTCCCAATGAAATCCCATCTGATTATTAGTCTAGAAGAAAAAAAAAGTGACAGTAGTACTCCGCCGCCACCTCCCCTTTCACTCGCTTTTGTCTACCGCCCCACGCTCCCGTGCTCGCTCAAATCCAACCTCGGAAGCCCAGCTCCACTTCTCGCGATAGATGTCGCTGGAGATCCAGGAAGGTGAAAATGGGGTTGAGTGATTGGATCCACGCTGCCGGTGATTTGTGGACTCGTATTGTGTTGGGAGTGGTACTGATTTGACTGTTTGTTGTCTGGGCGTAGTACGCGGCGGCGGCAGCAGCAGAGCAGGCACGCAGGACCTAATGCCGGCTCTGGGAAGCGGGATCCAGGAGCGGCTCACGCACAACGGCACCGACCTACATTTGGCGGCGCGAGAAGGAGACGCCGCGGCGCTGCGCCGGGCGCTGGACGAGGCGGCGACGGAGCCCACGAGGAAAGGAGGGGAGTCGGCGGCGGCGGCGGCGGCGGAGGCCGACAAGGCTGGGGAGACGCCCCTCATCGCCGCAGCGGAGAGGGGGCACCTGGAGGTTGTGGTAGAGCTGCTCCGGCACCTCGACGCTCAGGGCCTGGCCGCCAAGAACAGGGCGGGGTACGATGCGCTGCACGTCGCGGCTAGACAAGGGCATCATGGTGAGTGAGAAGTCGTCTTGAATCTCCTGACCTCTCTCCAATACTATAATTTGTGAGATTTTGAGCCCCTTACTCAGCATGTTTATCGGAGATTGAATTGCTAGGCTTTCAGGAACTCTGATAGTATGAGATATGCTACTAGTAGGAAGCGGTTCTGAAGAGAGAATTACTGAAAGATTTTGGTATAGGCAGCATGGATATTTGGAATCTCGTCGATAGTGGCATGCAAGTATTTGTATTTGCAGATTCACATCAAATATGTGGCCATTTGATGCGTTCTGCATATCCTGCATAGCTTGTGATAATACTTCCAATTTTATTGGTGAAATAGGTATAATCAATTGTCTAATTATAACCACGATAAGTTATGGTTAACTTGGTAATTCTGACTTTTGTAATGTTTTCATTGTATGTTTATGTTCCTGTTAATATATTGGTAGTAGGAAGCAAAATTTTCTTACTAGTATCACTTTTGGTCAGCTATCGTACAGGAGATGCTATTTCACAATAGGATGCTTGCCATAACATTTGGCCCAGCAAATACTACTCCGCTTATATCAGCAGCTATGTGGGGGCATGCTGAAGTTGTGAAGCTATTGCTAGAACTAGATGATTTTGGATTGCTGACGATGGCCAACGATAAAGGAAAAAATGCCTTCCATTTTGCTGCTCGACAGGGGCATACTGAAATTGTTACAGCACTACTTGGAAAAGATCCGTGGCTAGCGAGAAGAACTGATAAGAAAGGTCAAACACCCTTGCATATGGCTGCGAAAGGGATAAACTGTGATGTTCTTAGAGCAATCCTTGATGCTGATCCGGCAATCTGTATGCTGCCAGACAGAGATGGATGCAGCGCCTTGCATATAGCAACAAAGAATAGGCGTGTACAGGTACTATATTTTTTAAAAGTGCAAAGAGTCACTTGAATTGTTTCTGTAGTTTACGTTTCAATGGTTGTGGCACTAGTTACACTATTTAAAAGAAAAAAAAATCTTGGCCATGCAGCTATCAGTTGATGCCCAATGGAACATGTATTATGCCAAGTGCATCACTTGACTGCTTGATTGGCAAAAGATTTGGGGAAAGAACTCAGAATGGGGTAACTAATGTCACTAGTCTCAACAAACGATTTAAAATATGGCAAAAGAAGATTAAAAAGGGGCAAGTAGTTTCTCAAAAAGAATTTTAGGGGATAAAAAGTACTGCATGCATCCTAAAAGGGATGTCACAATTTTTTATAAATTTGGATGTATCTAGACACCATTTAATATATAGATACATCTAAATTTAGACAAATTTGCGACATCGTTTTCAGGACGGAGGGAGTATCATTTACTCTCAGATCAATGATCACATATGTTGCTTGGTTTCATAGATTCTTTTAGCATTCTTCTATTTGTTTATATAAATATGTTAGCTACTTTTAATATATAATACATTTTTTTTACTTTTTTGTAATTTTAAAATCATGTTACATGCTTTTAATATGTAATAGATATATACTTCCTTCATTCCAAAATATAAGATGTTTAGCCTTTTTTAAAACAATGTATCTAGATGTTTTTTAGTGTGTTGGTTCACTCATGCTGCTCCGAACCTACACACTAAAAGGCGTCTAGATACATGTGTTTCAGAAAAAAGCTAAAACATCTTATAATTTGAAATGGAGGAAGTATATATTAATGTAATGTGGATTCATTCTTTTCCTTCAGCAGATAGTTACTGGTCTTCTACAGATACCAGATCCCAATGTCAATGCACTGACTCGAGAACGCATGACTGCTTATGATATTGCTGAAGGGATGCCATTATCTGAGAGGTCTGCTGAGATTAAGAATATATTATCTCAGCATGGTGCTGTTGGGGCCATGGAGTTGGGTAAGCCCCGAGTCCAGGGAAGACCAACGATAGCCCACGCACAGCTCGAACAGATGAGAACAACACAAAATGATAAAAACATTTGCCTCAGTTTAGGGTTGATTTGTTGGTCTTGTCCTAAAACCGATGAAAGTTAGAGATTTATGCATTTCATTATATATATAACTTCGTGACTTACATGGTCATTCTTTATTTAGTTGGTGCTCATTCTATTCCTCAACTGTCACTCATGGCTGCACAATTTGGTCTCTTAGCTACAATTTGGACCGGCAATGGGACCTATCTTGGGATTTCAGTGATAGAAGCAGATTTTGTATTTATTTAGTACCCCTCCGTTTTATAATATAAGATGTTTTAGCTTTGTGAAAAGAGTGTATCTAGACCTCTTTTAGTGTGTGGAAACGGAGAGAGTATTTGTTGCAGTTCTATTATAGTTTCTCATGCAGATTTATTTAGTATTTTTTGTAGATTTATTGATTGTATTGGTTTTGGACATTTTATTTAGATGATGGCAGAAAACTGTCACGTCTCGACGCTGGCGGTATGATTGCCGCCGCTAGGTTTCTGGTGAGGTGGAGAGAGGGGATCGGAAGGGAGGAGGAAGACTTGGAGAGGAAGAACGGAAGTACTTTCAGAGTTCATTCATTTCGTTCCTCCTCAGCCCGTTACACCTAGTGGCCGTTATATCGACAACCCCACTTGGGCATTGTTTGGTACTAGAATTTTTGTGGGGATTAGTGAGGATAATCCCCACCAAACCCTAAATCCCCACTTGCTTTTCAAAATATATTTGGTACTAGAGTATTGAGCGAGTTTAATCCCCGCTTATCCCCACTTTTTCCCAAATTTTAGTGTATTTTTCTCAACTCCCAATACTCTACCCATATCTAGTGGATTGTGGGTGGACTTTTATGGGGATTGGGTAAAGGTAGATGTTTCACCCAATACTCTAGGGGATTATCCCCACTAATCCCTACAAAAACTCTAGTACCAAACAAGGCCTTACTTGGCCTCATCCCAACTCTTCCTCCTCAACCCGTTACACCTAGTGGCCGTTATATCGACAACCCCACTTACTTGGCCTCATCCCAACTCGAATACGAATGGCCCATAGCCCGCTACATACGACAGCCACACATACTTATACCGTTACAAGCAATTTAGTAGCACCAGATGTTACGCTTGCCCCCAAGCTAGTGCATTAGGAAACAAGCTCGCAGCACATCATAATCTTCCCAGGTGGCGGCATTGGCTGTCAGAGAGGTCCATTTTACCTTAATCTGCACATACGCTGCATTACCTTTCTTGCAGAGGCGGCGCTCTAGGATTTCCTCAGGCTCCACATCCTGAATATCCAATTGAACTTGGTCTGGCAAGTCAGATGATGCTGCTGGGCAATCTGGTGTAAATGGTTTCAACTGAGACACATGAAACACAGGATGAATCTGACTAGAGGCAGGCAACTCCAGCTCGTAAGCTACAGGTCCAATCTTAGACAAGATTTTGTAAGGTCCATACAACTTGTAGGCCACCTTTGGGAACTGACTCCTTACCACTGATTGCTGAACATAAGGCTGGAGCCTGAGAAACACATAATCCCCAACTTGAAATTCTCTAGGAGTTTTGTTCTTGTTTGCATAGTGTTTCATCCTGAGTTGAGCCTTTTCGAGTTGGTACTTCAACATTTCACAAGCAGACTATCTCTTAGTCAAGAAATCCTTGACCTCACTATTTGTTGTTGTTTGCAAATCAGGGAGCATGCCATAGTGTGGCTCCTCTTTGTATAATGCATTGAAAGGAGAGCAATCAATGGTAGAATAATGTGAAGTGTTGTACCAGAATTCTGCTAAAGAAAGCCAGTTGTACCACTTCTTAGGTTGCTCATTAGCTGCACATCTCAAATACATTTCCTAGGACTGATTGACTCTCTCTGTTTGTCCATCACTCTAGGGATGGTATGCACTGCGCATTTGAAGTTTAGTATCAAACATAGAAAACAATTCCTTCCAGAAGTGGCTGGTAAAAACTCTATCTCTATTAGAGACAATAGAAATAGGCATGCTATGTAACTTCATAACATTGTTGAAGACAACCTTGGCCACTGTATGAGAATAATATGGACGTTTCAAGAGGATGAAATGTGCATACTTGGTGAACCTGTCCATAATCACCAGGATCACATCATAGCCTGCAGACTTAGGAAGTCCTTCAATAAAATCTAGGGAAATCTCCAGCCAAGCTCCTTGAGGAATCTTGAGTGGTTGTAGCATACCTAGAGTCTTGCAATGTTCATGTTTGGCATGTTGACACATAGTACACTGTTGCACAAATTCATGCATGGCTGCCTTCAGACCAGGCCATGTAAATAGCTTGTTGATCCCATGGTAGGTAGTTTGAATGCCAGAATGGCCTCCTAGAGCACTAGCATGGAATGCCTGAATCAACTTAGTTTGGAGTCCAACATTAGGACCAATCCAAACTTTGCCATGGAGCTTAATGAGGCCTTGCTGCAGTTCATAACCATCACTATTCTTGCCCACCACAACCAGTTCTTGTAACAATAACTGAGCTTTGTTGTCCACTGCATAAGAATTGAGGACTTCTTGAATCCAAACTGGTACCCTAGCTGATATAGAATACATAGAGAAGGCATGTCCTACTCTGGACAAGGCATCTGCCACTTTATTGTCTTCACCTTTTTTATACTGGAAAGTGAAATTGAGTCCCACCAACCTTGTCATGGCCTTCTTTTGCAGATCAGTATGTAAGACTTGATCCTCCAAGTGACATAAGCTTTGGTGATCAGTCTTAATCACAAAGGGTCCTATGGACATATATGTTCTCCACCTATCCACAACCATCATAATTGCCAAAAACTCCTTCTCATAGATGGACAATTTATTGTTGTTCAAGCTCAAGGTTTTGTCGTAGTAAGCTATAGGATGTCCTGCTTGGATGAGTACAGCTCCAATGCCTGTGTCACATGCATCTGTTTCTATCCATAATGGCTAGGAGAAATCTGGTAGAGCTAACACAAGTGTCCTACTCATTGCTGACTTGAGAGTGTCAAATGCCAGTTGGCTTTTGGATTCCATACAAAACTCTGTTTTTGCAAGAGGACAGCGAGGGGCTTGGCAATGATACCATAACTTTGGAAAAACTTCCTGTAATAACTAGTGAGTCCCAAGAAGCCTCTCAGCCTAGTAACATTATAAGGAACTTGCCATGCCAGCATGGCTTTGGTTTTCTTAGGATTAGTGGCCACTCCTTTATCTGAAATGATATGCCCAAGATACTCCAACTTGGGCTGAGCAAATGAACACTTACTCTTATTTGCAAACAACTGATTTTCTAATAGAACCTTAAAGAATAGTTGTAAATGTTGTACATGTTCTTCAATAGATTGGCTCTACACTAGAATGTCATCCATGAACACAAGTACAAACTTTCTGAGAAATGGAGCAAACACAGAGTTCATCACACACTGAAAAGTTGCAGGTGCATTTGTAAGGCCAAAAGCCATGACTCTAAACTGATATTGCCCACTGTGAGTCTTAAATGCAGTTTTCAACTCATTTGCTGGTACCATTCTAATTTGGTGATACCCAGCTCTTAGGTCCAATTTAGAAAATATCTTGGTACCTGCCAATTCATCCAAGAGCTTAATACGTTGCTAATATCCATAATTTTTGATGTTCCATGCTTGGTTTTTATCTACTTTCTTATGTTTTGTCCACATTTTGGAGTACTTTTTATACACTTTCTTGGACTAACCTATAACAAGATGCCACAGTGCTAGTTGCTTATTTTCTACTGTTTTTGGTTCCAAGAAAGTCAGAAAATGAATATTCTTTGATTTGGACGGGACAAAAGCCAAAGTCAGTTTTTCACCAAGGGGGACACGGAGCCAGAATACGAGACGGAGAGGGGCCAGAGGGCTGCCACACCACCTGGCCGCGCGGCCAGGCCTGACCCACGCCAGGGGGTGGTGTGGCCGCATAGGGTACCCCCTCGGCATCCCCTTTCGCCTATAAGATGCCTTCGATATAGAAACCCTAAGTACCCGATCAAAATTCCACGAAAGAGTCTGTAGCCACCGTCATCTCCATCCCTAGATAGGGAGGGATCTAAAACTCTTCCCGGCATCCTGCCGGAGGGGAGAATTCACCCTGGAGGCCTTCTTCATCACCATGCAAGCCTCCGGTGTGATGCGTGAGTAGTTCATCCTTGGACTACGGGTCCATGTAGTAGCTAGATGGTTGGTTCTTCTTCTTTGTGCTATCATGTCTAGATCTTGTGAGCTCCGTTTATGATCAAGATCATCTATTTGTAATCCTATATGTTGTGTTTGCGGGGATCCGATGGATATTAAGATGCTATTTCAGATTGATTATTGATTCTATCATGTCTTTGTTATTTGTGATCTTGCATGCTCTCCGTTGTTAGTAGATATCTTGGCTGAGTAGATGCTAGCGACTCCAAGATGGAGTATTTATGCTCGATAGTGGGTTCATGCCTCTAGTAATCTGGGGAAGTGACAAAAATCTCTAAGGTACTAGATGTGATGTTGCTACTAGGGATAAAACAACAATCCTTTGTTCATAGAACCATCATATTGTTTACTTTACACGCAATGCGTAATGCAATTATCTATGGCTTGCAACTTAATACTGGAGGGGGTTCGGATGATAACCTGAAGGTAGGTTATTAGTCATAGATGCAGTTAGATTACGGTCTATGTATAATGTTGTAATGCCCAATCTAACCTCATAGGAGTCAAGATGATTAGTATATGCATGTATGCTTTCTCGATGTTTGTCAATGGCCCCACTGTAATTTGTTCACCCAACATGTCATCTATCTTAAGGAGAGCCACGACTAGTGAACTATGGACCCCGGTCCTTTCTTTTACCATCAATCTACAACTGTTTAACACTTTTTGTTTACTTTCTGCAAGCTTTTACTTTCTTCCACACAATTCGTTTAATCCTTTGTTTTCAGCAAAACCGGTGAGATTGACAACCTCACTGTAAGTTGGGGGCAAAGTTCTGTGGTTGTGTTGTGCAGGATTCTAAGTTGGCAACAACACCTTGGAGGTGTTTCGTTGCTCTTACTGGTTCGGTAACCTTGGTTTCATAACTGAGAGAAACTTGCTGCTACGCTCATCATACCTTCCTCTTGGGGTTCCCCAACGAGCTCGAGTTATCTTGGGCCATCAAGCTCTTTTCTGGCGCCGTTGCCGGGGAGTCAAGGACATCTTCACAAGGGGAGTCCCTCATAACCAATCTCTTTACTTTGTTTTATTTGTTTTGCTTAGTTTATTTTTGCTTTCTTTGCTTGTTTCTTTATCAAAACACAAAAAAATTAGTTGTTCTAGTTTGCTTTCTTTATTAAAAACACAAAAAATGACTACTCTTGAAAATACTAAGTGGTGTGACTTCACTAGCACCAACAACAATGATTTCATGTGCACACCTATTGCTCCACCTGTTCCTGAAGCTACTTTCTTTGAAATAAAACCTGCGTTACTCAATCTTGTTATGTGAGAACAAATTTCTGGTATTGGTAATGAAGAAGCTGCTGATCATCTAAATAACTTTGTTGAACTTTGTGAGATGCAAAAGCATAGGGATATAGATGGAGATATTATTAAGCTTAAATTGTTTCCTTTCTCTTTAAGAGGAAAAGCTAAAGAATGGTTGGAATCCCTAACTAGAAATAGTATTGATTCTTGGACTAAATGCAAAGATGCTTTCATTGGAAAATACTATCCTCCTGCTAAGATTATATCTATGAGAAGTGAAATAATGAAGTTTAACCAATCTGATAATGAACATGTTGCTCAAGCTTGGGAAAGAATGAAATCTTTGGTAAAGAATTGTCCTACTCATGGACTGACTGCTTGGATGATTATCCAAACCTTTTATGCGGGATTAAACTATTCTTCAAGAAATCTATTGGATTCTGCTGCTGGAGGTACCTTTATGACCATTACTTTGGGTGCTGCAACGAAGCTTCTGGATAATATGATGGTTAACTTTGCTGAATGGCACACTGAAAGAGCTCCACAAGGTAAGAAGGTAAATTCTGTTGAAGAAACCTCCTTCCTGAGTGATAAAATTGATGTTATTATGTCTATGCTTGTTAATGGGAAAGCTCATATTGATCCAAATCATGTTCCCTTAGCCTCTTTGGTCGCTCAAGAAGAGCAAGTTGATGTGAACTTTATAAGAAATAATAATTTTGGCAACAATGGTTATGGTGATAACAATTATAGGCCTTACCCTCCTAATAATACTTATGGTTATAACGACAAACCTGGAATACCTAGTGAAGGAAGAATTTTAGAAGTTGAAAGAGCCACTAAAAACTTCATGCAAATGTAATCTGAACAAAATAAACTATTTACTAAAACTATTGAGGAACAATCTACCATTTTGAAGAATATTAGTCATCAACTTGAGAGTTTAAATAGGGAAATTCCTAGTTTGCAATTGAAAATTTCCAATGCTGAAAGAAATATATCATCTTTGTCTGAAGCACAATCCTCTTTAATTAATAAAATGGCTGCTAAACCTGAAACTATTGATAATCCCTTCGCTGCTACTAATGTCATTGATACGTCCATTTTACATCACTATTCTATGTCATAATTCACTGTTATTCATTGATATATTTCATATTGAGAGGTGATACTAATGTTATTTCATCTATTTTTGCATGGTTGATGACTTTTAGAGCATGGACCGCTGTAGTCAGGATTCTGATGGAAAAGGTGCTGTTTGGAGGCAAAATTCACGAAGGTCAGAAAATCCGGAAAAATATACAGAAAATCCTATTATTCCAGAAGACGAAGGATGCCAGAAGGAGGAGTGGAGATGGGCCATAGGGGCCCACACCACCCCCTGGCGCGGGCCACCCTAGGCCGCGCCACCAGGTGGCCCACCTCTAGCTCTCCCCTCTAGCGTATATATTCCTCCCGAAACCCTAAGACTCGGAGAGCGACCACAGAAAGATTCCGCCGCATCTGCAGGGCGGAAAACACCGAGAGAGAAAGATCTCTCTGGCAGACAGATTTCTGCCGGGGGAATTCCTTCCCGGAGAGGGGAGATCGTCACCATCAACACCACCATCAAGCTGGACTTCATCGGGATCATCATCACCGTCATCATCACCATCAGCACCCTCATCACCATCTCCATATTGCTGTAACAATTGGGTTGAATCTTGCATAGTTCTTAGGGGAATTTTCCCGGTGTTGATTACTCTTTGTAGTTGATGCTATTGAGTGAACCGTTAAATTATTGTTTATGTTCAGATTTTTATACATCATTATTCCTTCTCTGGTCATGATCCATATGATGTCTTGTGAGTAGTTCGTTTTGTTCTTGAGGACATGGGAGAAGTCATGTTGTTAGTAGTGGAGTTGTGCTGAGAAAGATTCAATAGTTTGATATTTAAGTTGTGGTGTACTTCTTCTAGTGGTGTCATGTGAACGTCGACTACATGACACTTCACCTATACGGGCCTAGGGGAATGCATTGTGTATTTGGCTACTAATCATAGGGGTTGCCGGAGTGATAGAAACCTGAACCCCCGTTAGGAAACCATTGCACAAGGGACGTAAGGGTCTTAGAGTTTAAAGCTGTGGTTAGGTTTCTACCTTAATTACTTTCTTGTACTTACGGATGTTTGCAAGGGGTATAATCACAAGTATGTATTAGTCCTAGGAAGGTCGGTACATTAGCATAGGTTCACCCACACAACACTTAGCAAGCTAAAGAAGATTAATCAACTATATGAAGCGAATGCACTTGACAGTCTTCCCATGTGTCCCCGAGAACGTTTGGTCATGTTAAGTAATACAACCGACTTGTCCTTTGCTGCATAAAGGATTGGGCCACTTGATGCATTTATTCCTACTGTCTTTTATTTACTCGTACTTTATTTACTTGCATTATTAAAACCCCCTAAAAATCCGTTTGCTAAGTATTTGCAGAGAATTCTGATCCATACCCCTAGCCAGCACCTTCTGCTCCTCGTTGGGTTCAACACTCTTACTTATCGAAAATAGTGCGATACACCCCCTATACTTGTGGGTCATCAAGACTATTTTATGGCGCCGTTGCCGGGGAGTGAAGCGCTATTGGAGAGTGGAACTGGTAAAGGAAACTTCTACTGTGAGCATTGTTTACTTCTGTTAGTTGCTTTATTTTCGTTATGGATAATTCGCCGAGTTTCTTATTTGGTAATGCTACTACCACTACTAAGGTAGTAGATGAACCACCACCGGCGGAGAATGATTCTTTTAAAATACCTCCAAGAATTATTGATCGTGTTATGGATAACTACTATGTTGGGGATGGAACTGGCCATCCCGGTGATCATTTACTCTTTATGCACGAATTATGCGGGTTGTTCAAGTGTGCAGGTATTACTACAGATCAAGTTAAGAAAAAGTTATTATCATTATCGCTGAAAGGAAGAGCTGAGGAATGGTATAAGCTGCTAAAGAATGGTCAAGCTCTTGAATGGGAGGAAATAGTACCTCTCTTTTATTCAAAGTTTTATCCTCCTAGTGAGATTCATAAAGATCGGAATCAAATATACAACTTTTGGCCTCTTGATGGAGAGAGTACAGCTCAAGCTTAGGGGAGATGGAAGTTACTTATGCTCAAATGTCCCATTCATGAGCTCCCCAACAATATTATTATCAATAACTTTTATGCAAGGCTCCCTCTACATGATAAGGATTTATTGGATGCTTCTTGTGCTGGATCATTCACTCGCATGGAAGAAGAAGCTAAATGGGATCTTCTGGACCGTATTCAAGATAATGCTGAAGCTTGGGAGAATGACAAAGGTAGAAAGTCAGGTATAAATTATGATTATGAATGCATTGAATATTTTATGGGAACTGATGACTTTCAAAATATTAAAGATGCTTATGGTCTAGACTCTCAAGCTATTGCTTCTTATTTTAAGGTTTTTGCTTCCTACATTGAAGTGCCTAAAAAGAAGTGGAATAATTATCATGAACCTTATAAAGATGTTGCTAAGTGTGTTCCTGTAAGAAATACTGAAGTTTATACTGCTAATCATGTTTTACCCGAACCTTACATTGAGAAAATGCCTTTCCCAGTTAAGATGAAGGAACATTCTATGATAGCTAGTATGGTTGATGAAAGTATAAGCAAAGCAATTGAACCTGATAAACAAATGGTTGATGAACCTATGATAGCAAATTTGAAAGACTTTGTTACTAAATATGAAGAAGATAAACACACTATCCTTTGTAAGAATACCTCTAATATTGTTTCACAAAGTAGTGTTATGAGAGCTAGTATTCCTGTGTTTTCTGTTAGAATAAGTGATCATCATCATGATGGTCCTTGTGATAGTTATATTGTTATGTTTATGCATGATATCGAAAGTTACTATGAGAGAGGGAAAAGAGTTCTTATGCATCTCAATAATATCAAGTTTCCTCGTTTTATGCTGAAAGTTTTCATGTTGCACTTCTTTTGCCTTCCTATGCTAGTAGCCTCTGGTTTCAACAACTTGTTTGTTTACAAAATTCCCTTGCATAGGAAGTGGGTTAGACTTAAATGTGTGTATTTTTGCTTCTTAATGCTCTCTTTCACCTGAATTCATATTCTTATGTGAGCATCATCAAAATTATCATGCCCATCTTAATGGCTATAAATAAAGAGCTTTTTGGGAGACAACCCAATTTATTTGTGCTTTCAATTTGTTTTTGTTTCTTTGAGTCTTGGAAGTTATTACTTCGGTATTAACCTCTCCTTATCCTTTTTGTTTGGTTTTTGTGTCAAGATCAACCTCTAATGAGTGAGAAGTAAGATTTGGGGAAGTTGCTGTCCGAAACAGATTTTTGTGCTTCACCGTAAAAATTCGTGAGAGATCTATGTATGTCGGATTGAGCTGTAATGTTTTGTGCTTCTGCCCCAGGTTGTTATTTAACTTTCGTTAGTTTTGCACTTTTTGATTTGAGCAACATAAGATTTTCGAAAAAAATGATCTTTACCTGCTGGTCTGTTTTGACAGATTTTGCCACTCTTGCATTTGCCTCTTTTATTCGATTTTCTTTTTGAATTCTTTTTGGGTTTTCAGAAGGAGTTGCTACAGTAGCTTATGCTTTGATGGTTTTCAGTTGAATTTGGACTCAAAAAGTTTTATCACTTCACTTATACTAATGTTGCTAATGAGAAACTGTGTGAAGTTTTATGTGAAAGAAATTTCCAGGTTAGTGGAGATAATGGTATAATAAGGAAGTGAAAGGTTTCATGACTCAAGCAATAAGTGTATGAAGATGAAGATATTGATGTTATTCAAGTGGTGACTCTGGAAAAATTTATCAAGGACCAAACCCAGAGACCTGTAGAGTCCGTTTTCAAATAGGTAACAGTTCTGGTAAGAAATGTTATGCGAAAATACTATCCAACTATATGTTTGCAGTTTTCAGTCAATAAGGAAAGCTACGAAGCGAAAGAGGGACGGAAACAGAGCCAGGGTGGCTCACACCACACTGTGGCGTGGGCCCACCCCTGGTCGCGCCACCAGGTGGTGTGGCCACTCCGGACTCCGCCTCCGACTCGTTTTCTCCCAGTACCTTCCTTTTGTCATGAAACTTCGTAATATATAATCCACCGGATCCCCCGAGGTTCGTATATTGTGTTTTCGTCGTGTTTTTGTTTCGATCTGTTTCTGCCAAGAACTATTCTTGAAAGCTTAGAAGCACAATGGTATCCGCCAAGGATAAGGGGAAGGAGCCTATGGAGGAAGATCTCCAAGACCCCGGGTAGGAAAAGGAGATCAAGAATGAAGATGAAGAGGAGGCAAAGCACACCGGCACTACCATTGCAAGCATTGGAGTGGTGGCAAACTCTGCCAAAACTATGCCAATTGGAGGGAAGCCTCCTCATCACCATTCAAATCCATGGTCACTTCCTCCGCGCGCTAAGAATCCTTTCCATACCCTTATCCATGAGCATCAATACCAGAATATGCCCAAGGAGAAATTACCCTCGAATTGGGATTTGCCTCGTTCTAGCCATGCAGGAAAAGAAGACTTCAAGGAGGTAGAGTGGAAAAAGAATCACAAGAGCTGGGATCCACAATCTGACATGATCATGCACCGCATCGAGCACAACTCGGAGTTGATTCATACTCTCACCTTCGAGATTGAGGACTTGGGGAAATTGATCAAAGAGCTCATTAAGAGGATACCACCACCACCAAAGGAGCAATTCGTCATCAGGTTTGGCATCCCCTTGGTTTGTTCTAAGCTTGGGGGAGTGCCGCGGTATCACATCACTATCTTCTATCTTTTTACCTTTTTAGTAGAGTCATGTCATGAATAGAGAAGTTATCATATAGGATGGTTTGCATTATGGAAGTGTCCCCTCTCTTGTTAGGTAAGTATCCCTTGGTGTGAGTTGCCGTTATGGAATATTAATGAGAAGTTCTATCATTTACTCTTTTGCATATCTTATATTAGTTTTCAATTCATGGTTATATGATTGATCTTGTTGTTAGTCTTGGTATCACTTTGGGATCATTGAGTTAATTTAGGTTGTTTTGGCAAACCTGGCTCGGTCAGTAGCAACACTATTTTTGAGAGTTGAATGAAAAGGATAAATGTACTCTAAAGAAAATATAATTTCATCATCTTTCTTTCTTGATTTGCTCATAAGTCTAGTATTCTCTAGTTAAGACCTTTTGTGCTTCCAAGGAAGAGTGCATGTTTGTTTTTATCACTTGTATGTTTGTTTGTTTCCTTCAACTCTTATACTTGCTACCCAACCTTGCTAGCTGATACATTGCAAATGTATCTATAATTTTTGATGTTCCATGCTTGGTTTTATCCACTTTCTTGTGTTTTGTTCCAACTTTGGAGTACTTTTCATATGATTTCTTGGACTAACCTATTAACAAGAGCCACAGTGCCAGCTGCCTGTTTTCTGCTGTTTTTGGTTCCAGGAAAGTCAGAAAATGAATATTCTCGGAATTGGACGGGACAAAAGCCAAAGTGCCTATTTTTCCGGAAGGGATCAAGTGCCAGAATACGAGACGGAGAAGGGCCAGGGGCCGGCTATTTCAGATTGATTATTGATTCTATCATGTCTTTGTTATTTGAGATCTTGCATGCTTTCCGTTGTTAGTAGCTATCTTGGCCAAGTAGATGCTAGCAACTCCAAGAGTTAGTATTTATGCTCGATAGTGGGTTCATGCCTCTGGTAATCTGGGGAAGTGACAGAAATCTCTAAGGTACTAGATGTGCTGTTGCTACTAGGGAGCAAACAACAATCCTTTGTTCATAGAACAATCATATTGTTTACTTTACACACAGTTCATAAAGTAATAATCTGTTGCTCGCAACTTAATACTGGAGGGGGTTCGGATGATAACCTGAAGGTGGATTATTAGTCATAGATGCAGTTGGATGGCGGTCTATGTATTATGTTGTAATGCCCAATCAAGTCTAAGAGGAGTCAAGATGATTAGTATATGCATGCATTGCTTTCTCGATGTTTGTCAATTGCCCCACTGTAATTTGTTCACCCAGCATGTTATCTATCTTAAGGAGAGCCACCTCTAGTGAACTATGGATCCCGGTCCTTTTACTTTACATATAATCTACAATCTTTTACTGCTTTGTGTTTACTTTCTGCAAACTTTTACTTCTTTCCATTCGATATGTTTAACCCTTTGTTTTCCACAAAACACGGTGAGATTGACAACCTCATCGCAAGTTGGGGACAAAGTTCTGTGGTTGTGTTGTGCAGGTCTCCACGTTGCTACTAGCACCGGTAGTGCGCCCTGCCAAAGCTCAGCTAGTAACACCTTTGGGGTGTTTCCTTGCTCCTACTGGTTCGATTAAACCTTGGTCTCATAACTGAGGGAAAACTTGTTGCTGTGCTCATCATACCTTCCTCTTGGGGTTCCCAACGAGCTCTACATCAACCACAAGCCAGCAAAGATTTTTTTGCCACCGTTGCTGGGGAGTCAAGGACATCTTCACAAGGGGAGTCCCTCATAACCAATCTCTTTACTTTGTTGTTTTTGTTTTATTTAGTTTTCTTTTTGCTTTGTTTGCTTGTTTCCTTTCTTCAAAAACACAAAAAATTAGTTTTACAAGTTTGCTTTCTCATTTCAAAAACACAAAAAAATTAGTTCCTTTCTTAAGTTGCCTTTATGACTAGCTCTGCTCCAATCACTATTTCATTATGGATAGCTCACTCAGTTTCCTATTTGTCAACAATATTATGACTGCTACGGTAATAGATGAACCACCGCCTACTAGAACCTCCATGGAAGAAGAAATTGCTGAATCTGAAAGCTCATTAGATGAAAAAGAGGAGGAGAGTGATGGACAAAAGGAGGAAGAATGGATCTACCCATGCCTACCTTCTAATGAGAGTAACTCTTTATCCCTTACATTATTTTATTGTCCCCCATGCTTATCAAAGGAGGGTGAATGTTATGTTCCCGAGGATTCTTTTGAAAATATTTATAATAAAGCTCTAGTGTTTGTAGATCATGAAAAGCATGCTTTATGTGATAGTTATATTATTGAGTTTATTCATGAGGCTACTGAAAATTATTATGAGAGAGGAAAATATGGTTGTAGAAGTCTTCATGGTAATGAAACACCTCTCTATGTGCTGAAAGTTTTGAATTTGCTCTTGTTTTATCTACCCATTCTTGATATTATGTGCTTTTTGATTTATTTTCTTACAAGATTCCTATGCATAAGAAGTGGGTTAGACTTAAATGTGTTTTGAATTTGCTTCTTGATGCTCTCTTTTACTTCAATTCATATTTCCTATGAGAGCATCTTCTCAAATTTTCATGCTAACTTAAAGGCGTTAAAGAAAAGTACTTGTTGGGAGATAACCCAAGAGTTTTAGTTGAGTCTTGTAAGTTATTACCTCCGTAATAACCTCTTCTTATCCTTTTTTTCTATTTGCTTTTTGTGCCAAGAGTAACCTCTAATGAGAGTGAAGTAATGATTGGGAAAGTTGCTGTCCCGAAACAGATTTCTGTGCTTCACCGTAAAAATTCCTGAGAGAGCTTTGTACATCGGATTGAGCTGTAATTTTTTGTGCTTCTGCCCCAGGTTGTTATATAACTTTCGTTAGTTCAACACGTTTTGATTTGAGCAACAGAAGATCTTCGAAAAAATTCGTTTTTACCTGCTGGTCTGTTTTGACAGATTTCTGCCATTTTCTGCATTTGCTTCTTGTTAGTTCCTTCTTGAGTTCCTTTGGGGAATTGAGATTTTTGAGGGAAGTGCTACAGTAGCTAGTGTTCTAATGGAAGTTTATTTGGTGTTAGAACTGAACCTTGAGACTTATTTATCTTGAGTGCACTAATGTTGCTAATGAGATTGTGTGAAGTTTTCTATGAAGGAAAAATTTTCAGGTGTATGGAAGAAATGAGTAATGAGATGAAGGATGGACTAAAGCTCAAGCTTGGGGATGCCATGCGTGTCACCCCAAGAAATATCCAAGAAGTACAAGCGTCAAAGCTTGGGGATGCCCAAGGCATCCCCTTCTTCATCAATAAAAACCCCAGGTTTCTTCCAAACGCTTCATTTTTATTGTTTCATGCACAGTTGTGTGTCTCTTGGAGCGTCTTCTTTTTCATTGTTGTTTTGGTTTTTAGTTTGCTTGGTTTGCTTAGCTTTCTGAATAAATTGGTTGGAACCCCTCTTTCATACATTTGGTTTGCAAATAGTTTGGTTTGGTTTGGAAAAGAGTAGGAAAGTTAATGCTTATGTGGTAAAAAGAGCTCGTTTTTTACTGTGGCCTATGCTTTTTCATGCCATGCTTGATATTGTTTTGGCTTTATGCTTAGTATTCCTTGTTGTAGCATGACTTTTTATAAACAATTGAGATTTCTTAATGTGCCTTGGATGAATCATGCATTGTTTTAGCATATTAAATCATAGTATAGTGGTATTCTCATTTGATGCTTTATTTGGGTTGACTTGGCACATGCTCACACCATGTTATGACTATCTCAAGTCACCATAAGCCTTTATGATCCTTTAGTTTTCAACTTGTAGTATCACTTTATGCTTTGATCAAAGATGTTTTGTCGCTCTGCATGATTATGGCCATTATTGCTCTCTTAGTTTGTCGCTCCCAGTCTTTTGCTAGCCTCCACAACAAAGTATGAGTTCCACTCATGCATCCAACTTCCTAAACCAAGTTTTTCCAAAGAGTCCACCATACCTACATACTAGCTTATGCTATTCCAAGTACATTCATGCTTTTGTTTACCTTCCACTTGTTATGAGAAAACTAGTGATTAAAGCTCTCACGAACTTTACTTTATTGCCTCTAATAAACTTGAACCATTGGGTCCTTCTTTGTTGCGTATATGCTTGCACTTTATAAGTTGAAATTAGCAGAACCATGTTTCATGGGGAACGCTTTCAACATTGCACTTGTACTTTGTACCCCGTTGATATCATGTTCTTTTGCTTACGGATCCCGGCGGTGTGAAATAAAAATGAAACTTGTAAGATCATGGAGTTTATATGTGTGTTAGAGAAACACCTGGGCCGCTAGCCTAAGCCATGCCTAATCATGGTGGAAACTTGCAACATCACCATAATGAGCACTCTATGAAGCATCCTTAATAAAAACCTATGCAAATAGCAAATAAAAAGATCGCTGAGATGCTCATTGTCTGCTTGCCTTGTCATTTTGATTAGGGGAAAGCTCCCGTATCATGTGCTGGGGGTACCCCGTTGGCGGTTCTTAATGATACACATATACTTACAATGACAAGAGCTTACTCGTGACTGAAGTTGAGTATCATGAGGATCGGTCTTCGTAAGTAAGGGGCATGAGATTTCGGTTTATAACTTGTCAAGCATATCCTCTTAGTTGTGTCACTTTAACCTTAATCACCTTCAAGATGCTTATGATAGGGGCATTGAGAGCTAAAAGCTATAAGTACCATAATTTTTGGAAGCTCTTTATGAGACTTGAATCCCTACTTCCTTTCACAAAAGGCCTTTCTTCCACCATTATATTGAGTCTCCACCTTCTATCTTTATGCACCTACTTTGAGAGCATAGTGGCCATTCTTAGTTCTATGTGCATTGTCCCAAGACTAGTTGATTGATGCATAACTTGTTATTGCTTGTTTTAAACTATTGTATCTAGTCACTCTTATGAACTTTGAAGGTGTCCTATGCATTTATATTTGCTACTCTATTGAGGGACAAGCTGAATACTATTATGCTATGTTTTCTTTATGTAAAACAAACAAACGTCTTGCAAAGCATTGTTATTCATGAATCTTTTGTTTGTGCCTTTTCATGTTGCATCATAGTTTCTTTGCTTATTGCTAGAACTTTGTCTTTCATGTTATGATTTATGTAGTATGATCCCAGCTTTGAATGTTTCGCAAATACTTTGATCAAGTCTTTGATGGTGCATGTTGATGTCTACGCACTTCTATTCTTGTAGACAGTTGTTGGGCCTCCAAGTGCAGAGGTTTGTAGAACAACGGCAAGTTTTCCCTTAAGTGGATCACCCAAGGTTTATCGAACTCAAGGAGGAAGTGGTCAAAGGTATTCCCTCTCAAGCAACCCTGCAATCAAGATACAAGAAGTCTCTTGTGTCCCCAACACACCCAATACACTTGTCAGGTGTATAGGTGCACTAGTTCGGTGAAGAGATAGTGAAATACAAGTGGTATGGATAATTATAAGTGGTAACGGTGATAGAGAATAACTTGATGGCATGGAAGAGACTAAAGGAAAACTGAAATAAAGATGGAAGCAAGCAAACATGTAACAGATCTAGTAGCAAATGGTGTTTCAATGCTTAGAAACAAGACCTAGGATCATACTTTCACTAGTGAACACTCTCTCATATAAATATCTTCTCTTGATGATACTACTCTCCGGTTGGACACTCTAATCGATGGTAGGGCTATAGCAGCACACCTCAAAGTACGTCTTTCCCATCTAGAAAACCCCACACTGTCACCTTGAGCACTAGATGGTTCCAACAAACACCACAATTTCATAGAGACATCCAACTCCAAATATAACTCATAAAAAGTATTTGTAATCTCTAGCCTAAGTGCCACCATGGTGAGCACGCTGTCACTTTCACACACATGGGGAGATCAGAGATCTATTAAAGCACTTGAGTAGCAAGGTAGATCTACTTGATTACAAAGCTCATGATCACAATATGATCATGCATAGAGAGAGAGATGAACACATAGCTACTGGTAGAACCCTTAGCCTCGAGAGAGAACTACTCCCTCCTCATCATGGGAATCAGCAATGGTGATGGAGATGGCGGTGGAGATCGATGGAGATAGCTCCGGGGGCACTTCCTTGTCCCAGCAGGGTGCCGGAACAGAGACTTTCTGTCCCCCGAATCTCCCCTTCGGTGGCGGCGGCGCTGCATAACTTTTCGTGGCTGGAGGCTTGATGTTTTAGGGTTTTGGTATCGAGAGGCTCTTATAGGCGAGAGGGGAGACCGAGGGGGTGCCAGGGGGCCCCACACCACCTGGTGACGCGGGTAAGGCTAGCCCGCGCCTGGGGGGGGGGGGGGGGGGGGGGTGTGGCCAGGCCCTGGCCCTCCTCCGTCTTGTCTTCTGGCTCCGTGAGTCTTCCGGTAAAATAGGAACTTTGGCTTTTGTCCCGTCCAATTCCGAGAATATTGATTTTCTGACTTCCTGGAACCAAAAACAGCAGAAAACATGCAACTGGCACTGTGGCATCTTGTTAATAGGTTAGTCCAAGAAATCATATGAAAAGTACTCGAAAGTTGGAACAAAACATAAGAAAGTAGATAAAACCAAGCATGGAACATCAAAAATTATAGATACATTTGCAATGTATCAACATCCCCAAGCTTAACTCCTGCTCGTCCTCGAGTAGGTAAGTGATAAAAAGAAAGAATAATTTTTGAGGTGACATGCACCATCATAAACTTGATCAAAGTATTTATAAAACATTCAAGGCTGGGATCATAGTACTTCAATCATAACATGAAAGACAAAGTTCTAACAATAAGACACAACAACTATGTTGCAACATGAAAAGGCACAAACAAAAGATTCATGAATAACAATGCTTTGCAAGACGTTTGTTTGTTTCACATAAAGAAAACATAGCATAATAGTATTCAGCTTGTCCCTCATAGAGTAGCAAATATAAATGCATAAGACACCTTCAAAGCTCATAAGAGTGACTAGATACAAATAGTTTAAAACAAGCAATATCAAGATATGCATCAATCAACTAGTCTTGGGACAATGCACATTAAACTAAGAATGACCACTATGCTCTCTCAATAGGTGCATAAAGATAGAAGGTGGAGACTCAACATAAAAGTAAAAGAAAGGCCTTCATAGAAGGAAGTAGGGATGCAAGTTTCATAAAGAGCTTCCAAAAATTATGGTACTTATTAGCTTTCAGCTCTCATTGCCCCTATCATAAGCATCTTGAAGGTGATTAAGGTTAAAGTGAACAAACTATGGTGTACATGCTTGACGAAGTATAAGTTAGAAATCTCATGTCCCTTGAATACGAGGGCCGCTCCTCATGCTACTCAAGTTTAGTCACCGGTAAGTTCTTGTCATTGTTGTACATGTGTATCATAGAGAACCGCCAACGGGGTACCCCTTGTCCGATGATACAGAAGAATCCCCATATCAAAATGACAAGGCAAGCAGACAACGAGCATCTCAGCAATCTTGTTATTTACCATGGGAATATGGTGCTTTTTTCTCTCCTTCCTCTTTTCATAATCTCATTTTTTTCTCTTTTCTCTTTTTTCTCAATATAGGACTCTTTTTTTATAAGAAGAATGCTTCATAGACAGCTCATTATGGTTACGCTGCAGGTTTCCACCATGTCAGCATGGATTAGACCAGCGGCCCAGGCGTTTCTCTATCACATATACATAAATCCATGGACTTACAAGCTCCCCTTTCATTTCACACCGACGACATCCATATACAAAAGAGCATGATATCAACTAGGTACAAAGTACCAGTGCAATGTTGAAAGCGTTCCCCATGACAACATGGTTTAGCTAATCCCGAACAAATAAATGCAAGCATATACAACATAGACGACACAATGGTTCAAGTTTATTAAGGGCAAGAATAGTAAAGTGTGCCATCAAGTTCGTGAGAGCTTTAATCACTAGTTTTCTCATAACAAGTTTAATTTGGAAGGTAAACAAAAGCATGAATATACTTGGAATAGCACAGGCTAGTAGGTAGGTATGGTGGACTCTTTGGAATAACTTTGTTTTGGGAGTTGGATGCATGAGTGGAACTCATACTTGGTTGTGGAGGCTAGCAAAAGACGGGGAGCGACAAACTAAGGGAGCAATAATGGCCATAATCATGCAGAGCGACAAAACATCATTGATCAAAGCATAAAGTGATACTACAAGTTGAAAACTAAAGGATCATAAAGGATATGCTGACTTGAGATAGTCATAACATGGTGTGAGCATGCGCCAAGTCAACCCAAATAAAGCATCAAAGGAGAATACCACTATACTATGCTTTAGTATGCTAAAACAACACATGATTATCCAAGGCACATTAAGAAATCTCAATTGTTTATAAGAAGTCATGCTACAACAAAGAATACTAAGCATAAAGCCAAAACAATATCAAGCATGGCATGACAAAGCATAGCCATAGTCAAAAATGAGCTCGTTTTACCACATGAGCATGAACTTTCCTACTCTTTTCCAAACCAAACCAAACTATTTGCAAACCAATGTATGAAAGAGGGAGTCCAACCAATTTATTCAGAAAACTAAGCGAACCAAAGCAAACGAAAAACTAAAACGAAAAACCAAAACGAAAAAGAAGACGCTCCAAAAAAAACACAACTGTGCATGAAACAATAAAAATGAAGCGTTTGGAAGAAACCTGGGATTTTTATTGATGAAGAAGGGGATGCCTTGGGCATCCCCAAGTTTTGATGCTTGTACGTCTTGGATATTTCTTTGGGTGACACGTGTGGGATCCCCAAGCTTGAGCTTTAGTCCATCCTTCATCTCATTACTCATTCCTTTCATACACCTGAAAATTTTCCTTCATACAAAACTTCACACAATATTTATTAGCAACATTAGTGCACTCAAGATAAATAAGTCTTAAGGTTCAGTTCTAACACCAAATAAACTTCCATTAGAACACTAGCTACTGTAGCACTTCCCTCAAAAAGCTCAATTCCCCAAAAGAACTCAAGAAAGAACCAACAAGAAGCAAATGCAGAAAATGGCAGAAATCTGTCAAACCAGACCAGCAGGTAAAGACGAATTTTTTCGAAGACCTTATGTTGCTCAAACCGAAAAGTGTTGAACTAACGAAAGTTAGATAAAAACTGGGGCAGAAGCACAAAAATTCATGCCTCAAAAAGACGTACAGAGATTTTACACGAATTTTTACGGTGAAGCAGAGAAATCTGTTTCGGGACAGCAACTTTTCCAATCATTACTTCTCTCTCATTAGAGGTTACTCTTGGCACAAAAAGCAAATAAAAAGGATAAGGAGCGGTTATTACAGAGGTAATAACTTCCAAGACTCATCTAAAACTTTTGGGTTATCTCCCAATAAGTACTTTTCTTTAACGCCTTTAAGTTAGGCTTGATAGTTTGAGAAGATGCTCACATAAGAAATATGAATTGAAGTAAAAGAGAGCATCAAGAAGCAAATTCAAAGCACATTTAAGTCTAACCCACTTCCTATGCATAAGAATCTTGTAAAGAAACAAGTCATGAAAGCACAAAGCAACAAGTATAGGAAAGCAAAACGAGTGCAACTTCAAGACTTTCAACATAAAGAGGGGAAACTTAATATTGTTGAGGTACATAAAATTATGTTTCCCTCTCTCATAATAACTTTCAGTAGCATCATGAATAAAATTAACAATATAACTATCACATGAAACATTCTTATCATGAGCCCCATGTTCAAAAGAATTAATACTCTCCATATAAACATAGTCATTCTTATTAATTATAGTGGGAGCAAATTCAACAAAATAGCTATCATTATTATTCTCATCACCATAATCATCAAATATAGGAGGCATATTGTAATCATAATTTATTTTCTCCTCAATAGTAGGTGGACTGAAAATATCATATTCATCATTGTAATCATCATATATTGGAGGTTTTGTATCATCATAAGCAATGGAATAGCTATCTCCCAAAGCTGGGGAACTAAAAAGATCATTTTCATAAAAACTAGCTTCCCCAAGCTTAGACTTTTCCATAGCATTAGCAATAATGGTGTCCAAAGAATTCATACTAACAACATTGCTATTAGCATGCAAATAAAATTCCATAGGTTTTTTAATTTTCTCTTCAAACACTTCATGTCCTAACTCAAGATAAATACTATAAAGCTCTCTATTTTTTTGTTTTCCATTAAGACTAACTAGTGAAAACAAGAAACAAAAAGACAAAATTGCAGAATCTAAAGGAAATAACTTCGAGCACTCACATCGGAGGATGTGAGTACCTTTTACCTTACCTCCCCGGCAACAGCGCCAGAAAATAGGCGTTTGCCGTGGGAGGTTCTTCTTCTTTAATCCTCCGATGTGAGTACCTTTTACCTTTCCTCCCCGGCAACAGCGCCAAAAAATAGCTTGATGTCTACGCACTTCTATTCTTGTAGACAGTTGTTGGGCCTCTAAGTGTAGAGGTTTGTAGAACAGCAGCAAGTTTTCCCTTAAGTGGATCACCCAAGGTTTATCGAACTCAGGGAGGAAGTGGTCAAAGGTATCCCCTCTCAAGCAACCGTGCAATCAAGATATAAGAAGTCTCTTGTGTCCCCAACACACCCAATACACTTGTCAGGTATATAGGTACACTAGTTCGGCGAAGAGATAGTAAAATACAAGTGGTATGGATAATTATAAGTGGTAACGGTGATAGAAGATAGCTTGATGGCATGGAAAAGACTAAAGTAAAACTGAAATAAAGATAGAAGCAAGCAAACATGTAATAGATCTAATAGCAAACGGTGTTTCAATGTTTAGAAACAAGGCCTAGGGATCATACTTTTGCTAGTGAACACTCTCATATAAATATATCTCTTTATGATACTACTCTTAACTACTCTCCGGTTGGACACTCTAATCCATGGTAGGGCTATAACAGCACACCTCAAAGTAAGCCTTTCCCATCTAGAAAACCCCACACTGTCACCTTGAGCACTAGATGGTTCCAACAAACACCACAATTTCATAAAGACATCCAACTCCAAATATAACTTATAACAACTATTTGTAATCTCTAGCCTAAGTGCCACCATGGTGTGCACGCTGTCACTTTCACACACATGGGGAGAACAGAGATCTATTAAAGCACTTGAGTAGCAAGGTAGATCTATAGATTACAAGCTCATGATCACAATATGATCATGCATAGAGAGAGAGAGAGATGAACACATAGCTACCGGTAGAACCCTTAGCCTCGAGAGAGAACTACTCCCTCCTCATCATGGGAATCAGCAATAGTGATAGAGATGGTGGTGGAGATCGATGGAGATGGCTCTGGGGGCACTTCCCTGTCCCGGCAGGGTGCCGGAACAGAGACATTCTGTCCCCCGAATCTCCCCTTCGGTGGCGGCGGCGCTGCAAAACTTTTCGTGGCTGGAGGCTTGATTATTTAGGGTTTTTGCATCGGGAGGCATCTTATAGGCGAAGAGGCAAGGTCGGTGGGCGGGCAGGGGGCCCACACCACCTGGTGGCGCGGCCAGGGCTAGCCCGCGCCACCACATGGTGTGGCCTCCCTGTGGCCCCTCTACGTCTCGTCTTCTGGCTCCATGAGACTTCCGGTAAAATATCGACTTTGGCTTTTGTCCGGTCCAATTCCGAGAATATTGATTTTCTGACTTTCTTGGAACCAAAAACAGCAGAAAACAGGCAACTGGCACTGTGGCATCCTGTTAATAGGTTAGTCCAAGAAATCATATGAAAAGTACTCCAAAGTTGGAACAAAACATAAGAAAGTAGATAAAACCAAGCATGGAACATCAAAAATTATAGATACATTTGCAATGTATCAGGGAGCTTGTAAGTCCATGGAGTTATGCATGTGTGTTAGAGAAACGCCTGGGCCGCTGGTCTAATCCATGCTGGCATGGTGGAAACCTGCAACGTAACTATAATGAGTATCTATGAAGCATTCTTCTTATAAAAAAGAGATAGAGATTGAGAAAAAAGAGAAAAAGAAAAAAAAGATATTATGAAAAGAGGAAAGAGAGAAAAAAGCACCATATTCCCATGGTAAATAAGAAGGTTGCTGAGATGCTTGTTGTCTGCTTGCCTTATCATTTTGATATGGGGATTCTTCCGTATCATCGAGCAAGGGGTACCCCGTTGGCGGTTCTCTATGATACACATGTGCTTACGATGACAAGAACTTACCGGTGACTAAACTTGAGTATCATGAGGAGCGACCCTCGTATTCAAGGGACATGAGCTTCTCAATTTACAACTTGTCAAGCATATCCTCATATTTGATCACTTTAACCTTAATCACCTAAAGATGCCTATGATAGGGGCAATGAGAGCTGAAAGCTAATAAGTACCATAATTTTTGGGAGCTCTTTATGAAACTTGAAATCCCTGCTTCCCTCTACGAAGGGCCTTTCTTTTACTTTTTAGTTGAGTCAATAAACCTATTCCCCCTCTATCTCAGCAAGTATTTTGAGTTGTTGTGTTTCATTCATTTATATGATGATTTATTCAATCATGTTTCTTATGTTCCTTGTTTTGGACATTACTCTTATCTTGATGTTTACTACTTTGAAAGCTATCATTGAAAACCAGTTATTTGTGAACTCCAACAAATTATCAACTATTCTTCGACCGAGAGCTAAGTTTGCCATTACCTATTATGATTCACTTTATGTATCTTTATTGTGTTTCCTTTACTTATTGCAAGTTAAGTTATATAATAGTGAGTTGTCTTCTATTATGATATATGTATTGATGAATGTGATGCTTCTTGTCCGTATTCTTTTATGGACTCTTCACTCCATAAACCTGAGGTCATGTTTATTGAGCTCAGTTTCGCTTGGGATAAGCGAAGTCTAAGCTTGGGGGGATTTGATACGTCCATTTTGCATCACTATTCCATGTCATAATTCACTGTTATTCATTGATATATTTCATATTGAGAGGTGGTGCTTATGTTATTTCATCTTTTTTTGCATGGTTGATGACTTTTGGAGCATGGACCACTGCAGTCAGGATTCTGATGGAAAAGGTGCTGTTTGGAGGCAAAATTCGCGAAGATCAGAAAATCCGGGAAAATATACGGAAAATCCTATTTTTCCAGAAGACGAAGGATGCCAGAAGGAGGAGTGGAGATGGGCCACCCTAGGCCGCGCCACCAGGTGGTGTGGCCGTCCTGGCCCACCTCTGGCTCTCCCCTCTGGTGTATATATTCCTCTCGAAACCCTAAGACTCGGAGAGTGACCACAGAAAGATTCCGCCGCCTCTACGGGGCGGAAAACACCAAGAGAGAAAGATCTCTCCGGCAGACAGATTTCTGCCAGGGGAATTCCTTCCCGGAGAGGGGAGATCGTCGCTATCAACACCACCATCAAGATGGACTTCATCGGGATCATCATCACCATCATCACCATCAGCGCCCTCATCACCATCTCCATATTGCTGTAACAATTGGGTTGAATCTTGCATAGTTCTTAGGGAAACTTTCCTGGTGTTGATTACTCTTTGTAGTTGATGCTATTGAGTGAACCATTGAATTATTGTTTATGTTCAGATTGTTATACATCATTATTCCATCTCTGATCATGATCCATATGATATCTTGTGAGTAGTTCGTTTTGTTCTCGAGGACATGGGACAAGTCATGTTGTTAGTAGTGGAATTGTGTTGAGAAAAATTCAATAGTTTGATATTTAAGTTGTAGTGTACTTCTTCTAGTGGTGTCATGTGAACGTCGACTACATGACACTTCACCTATATGGGCCTAGGGGAATGCATTGTGTATTTGGCTACTAATCGTAGGGGTTGCCGGAGTGATAGAAACCTGAACCCCCGTTAGGAAACCATTGCACAAGAGACGTAAGGATCTTATAGTTTAAAGCTGTGGTTAGGTTTCTACCTTAATTACTTTCTTGTACTTACGGATGTTTACAAGGGGTATAATCACAAGTATGTATTAGTCCTAGGAAGGTCGGTACATTAGCATAGGTTCATCCACACAACACTTAGCAAGCTAAAGAAGATTAATAAACTATGTGAAGCGAAAGCACTTGACAGTCTTCCGATGTGTCCTCGAGAACGTTTGGTCATCTTAAGTAATACAACTGGCTTGTCCTTTTCTGCATAAAGGATTGGGCCACTTGCTGCATTTATTCCTACTGTCTTTTATTTACTCGTACTTTATTTACTTGCATTATCAAAAACCCCTAAAAATCCGTTTGCTAAGTATTTGCAGAGAATTCCTGATTCATACCACTAGCCAGCACTTTCTGCTCCTCGTTGGGTTCGACACTCTTACTTATCGAACATACTGTGATACACCCCCTATACTTGTGGGTCATCAGTGTCCATATTGTTCATATATGTGAATAATGGGATGGCGAATAATGTTGCAAGAGGAACTTTTCCTTTTCATCACACCAAGCCATTTTCCAGGCACAAAAAGGGGGGTTTGGTGAATCGACCACCAAATGGCTAATTCAAAATGCTACCACCCCATTTTTCAAAAATATTAGACCACCTTACATGGAAAATGTCCCAATAGGGGGATCTCAAACCTTTCCGTCTATCCCTGGTGAAAAAGACAAATTCCTATTGAACTGATAGGAAGTGAGTCAGATATGAACTACAAGTACATGATCTGATGCTCATGATTTTTAAAAAAAATTATTTTTAGGTTGACAATATGCTATTTCATCAGATATCCACTTCAAGTTTAGCGAGTCCCAACCCCGAGCTAAGAATGTTTATGCCTGCCGTTTTAAACGGGCAAATGAAATTATGGCTAGAATCACGGCATAGTTTGTGATAAGTTGATATGGATATCATATTTGGATTTCTATCATTTTTTTGATCAATTTAGACATATTATTTGTCGAATCCCGATTTACAGATTTAAAGATATTAATTATTCCGTATTAAATAGAAAATACAAAACAATAAAATCATTATATTTTTATTTGAATTCAATAATATTTTTACTTATTCATTGTTTTTTACTTAAATAATTGTTTGTAATTTCAAAAAATACAAACATGTGACATGATGATATAAGAGTTAATAGGACTGATATCATAGTATTGACAACAAAGTATAAATTGCTTTGCGAAAACGGATTCTGAAAAAATGGAGAAATTAAACATGCTGGGGTTGAGTAGTGAGGATGAGTGACCGACGGGGAAGTTTGACCAAGACTACAATTTGATCAAAAATTAAGTGTAATTAGTGTTAAAAAATATTCCAAGTGATACGTCGACGGTCTCCATGCGCTACAGCCCTCGGCGTAGCCTACGCCAACGGGGTTCGGGGCTACGCCGATGACTTTTGGCCCTCAGCGTAGCTTGCTATTCCTGTAGTGGCTTACTATTCAAGAATCTTATTTATCTTGTGCACCCAGGTCCAAGCACACACCTACAAAACGAGCACATCGACCATGCGTGTGATATGACATGTTTATGGTTTTGGTTAGGAAAATATACGTGTAGTTTGACCCACATAGTGTCCCAAGCGCAATACTTCATTCTATAACCTTCCGAAGGAAGAAAAATGGCGTTGATATTTATGAACAAAGATACCAAACTAAGCAGTACCACATACAACCAAGGGCGAATTTACCAGGTAGGCTTCGTTAGGCTTGAGCCTACCCTCCGTTTTTAGCAAGAAAATATCAAATATGAATGCCTCGGCCATGATTGATGATAAAAGGCCAAAGTTTTATTAGTGAATGGAGCAAAGAGGTGTTAAAATGGAGCTAAACTGAATATATTAACAACCTAAGCCTTATGGTACAGGCGCATGGTTAATTGTGAATCTAAGTTTCAAAAATCCGTTGTAGGTTGGGTTGTATTGTCCTCCTAAACCATGTTCTCAATATTTTGAGCCTACCCTACATTTGCATCTTGGATTCGCCACTGCAGACAACTACGGAGAAGTGCTTACCACGAATAGGGACCTCTATTTGTTTTCTCAGGCTCCTTCCTTTGTACTCCCTCCGTTTCAAAATATAAGATGTTTTAGGTCTGTGAAATGGGTGAATTTAGACCCCTTTTAGTGTTTAGGTTCACTCCAAACCTAGATGAATCTACACACTATAAGAAGTCTAGATACACTCCTTTCATAAAGCTAAAACATCTTATATTTTGAAACGGAGGGAGTAGATTCAAAATGTTAAAATCACATTTGGTGTTTCCAATAAGTTGGAGTGTTGTTTAAATAGGGGGGAAATCAAGTGTGAAGTATTACATTACACGAGAGAACGAAAAAACCTAGTATCTGAGAATTCAGATGCCTTCTAAAGAACACAAGTTATGAAAAATACTTTTTTGTAGAACTTGTTATGAAAAATACCTTGATGTGGCATGTGGCATCACTGTAAACTGAGTATATATCAAGAATGAATCTTTATCCATTTCTTTATCTACCATTAGTTTGATGGTATCAAGAGATTTCTCCTAGACAATTGAAGAAAGAAAATATTAGTTCAACTCACGAAGAAAACATAAAACAACGCAACTAGCTAAAATGTACATCATAATTATGATACTCCCGCTCCAGAATTCCAGGAACAATTCCATATAGTGAACGTGCTTCAGCTAGCCTATCAGATTTCAAAAGTTAGTGCAAAGTAAGAATAGGAGTGGATACCCCCCATCAACATATTGAAGGATGGATACCCCCATCAACAAGATGAGGAATTAATCCAACTACATGACCATTCTCTTTTGCTCTAACAATTAGAATGGCAAGCATATCAGCAACAATATTGAAAAGCATGGGAGATAGAGGATTCCCTTGGCGCAAGCCTTTTTAAAGCATATCAGCAACAATATTGAAAAGCATGAAGCTCACCATCTGTGCGCCGCGAATCACTGGCAGCACCTAGGCCTTTTAAGGAGAAAGTTGCCTTTCCCTAGCTTCTCTGAGATCGCATGGTTGAATGGCGAAGTGATGGCGGTGGAGCTAGTAGCCGCCGGTAAAGAGGGTGGGATCTTAAATGTGAAAGTATGTGGAGATCGGCTCTGATACCATGTGATAGTACCAGGTTTTAGTGTAAGGCGGTATACCCTCTCGGACCGCCATTCCGTGTTAATACGTAGGCTGGAAAATCCCCTTGTCGTGGCATACAAGGGATTGATACAAAAGTTATTACACAGTTAGACAAAACAATATTATCCCTTATAGTTTGGGATAGATCGGTACAGGGAGATAAGCATGACAACATGCGTGCACTAGAATACTAGCTAATTCCTCTGACAGACCCAACTTGGAGGCAGCCTTGGCAGTGCTGGGTGTCCCCCAAATGCAAGATTTTTACTTGGCTGGCCGGTAGTGCTAGGGACCCCAGGTATTCATTTCCAGACCAGCCCCGCCTCCAATGATGTTACTGTTTGGATGGAACAGCTATGTCTTGGATACCTATAATTGTTCTGTTCAAAATCAGTAATGAACTTAACAAGGTCAGGAAATGAACACGGCGAAGGGAACTCGCAAATATATGTGTTCAGTCATTACATTGCGGTGTTGAAACATCAGCATGGATGCAGTCTGGGCGTGGGCACCATAGGACCTACATCATCGTTGTCGTTGCATTAAGGAAATAAAGAGAGAAGGTCTGTCATGGACTCCTCAGATAAACATACCAGAGATGAAATGATGCCCCATCCAGAATACTAGTCCCAAGAAACACAAGCTGTCCGGTCACTAGGAAGCAGCACAATGTGTGGACAAACGAATTGGCCCATGCTCCAAGGGACCTCTATGATCTAAGACCTGCAATATTTCCGTAATGGTGAAGAGCAGAAGGCTAAGATAACTATCATATTCCACAAAAGAAGAAAACATTACAAATGCCATACATGTCATAGCAAATTTCACCGAAATCCTCCCTTGTGGTTCCGGAGCTTCTCTGTCTTGTGCTTACCTGTTATAGCCTATAAAAGTAAAACAGATAGTTACATTCTCCAGACAAAACAATAGAGTAAAATACTTAAATACCAGGATTTTGCATTATTTTCAAGGAACAATCATCACTGCAAGGACATAATTTATGTCTTCCAGTTTCACAGATTGTATGGTGACATAGATGCACTTTGTCCGACTTCTGATTTTAAGCAGATCAACTCACGGCAGAAAGAAAAAGATCTCAACATCTCAATAGGGCTCCACCGCTTACTATTCAAGAATCTTATTTATCTTGTGCACCCAGGTCCAAGCACACACCTGCAAAATGAGCACATCGACCATGCGTGTGATATGGCATGTTTATGATTTTGGTTAGGCAAACATACGTGTAGCTTGACCCACATAGTGTCCCAAGCGCAATCCTTTATCCTGTAACCTTTGGAAGGAAGAAAAAATAGCATTGATGATTATGAACAAAGATACCAAACCAAGCAGTACCACAAACAACTACGGAGAAGTGCTTACCTCATATAATGACCTCTATTTGTTTTCTCAGGCTCCTTTCTTTGTATAGATTCAAAAGGTTAAAATCACATTTGGTGTTTCCAATAAGTTGGAGTGTTGTTTAAATAGGGGGAAAAATCAAGTGTGAAGTACTACATTACACGAGAGAACGAAAAAACCTAGTATCTGAGAATTCAGATGTATTCTAAAGAACACAAGTTATGAAAAATACCTTTTTTTAGAACTTGTTATGAAAAATACCTTGATGTGGCATGTGGCATCACTGTAAACTGAGTATATATCAAGAATGAATCTTTATCCATTTCTTTATCTACCATTAGTTTGATGGTATCAAGAGATTTCTCCTAGACAATTTGAAGAAAGAAAATGTTAGTTCAGCTCACAAAGAAAACATGAAACAACGCAACTAGCTAAAATATACATCATAATTATGATACTCCCGCTGAAGAATTCCAGGAACAATTCCATATAGTGAACGTGCTTCAGCTAGCCTATCAGATTTCAAAAGTTAGTGCAAAGTAAGAATAGGAGTGTTTCTTTCAAGAAAAAACTGGGAATGAAAAGAATAGTGGGATCCCTCAAGTCTTACCTTGGGCTAAGCATACACCCGTAGATTTCTGTTTGTTCTTTTGAATTCCTCGATCTGATCTTGCAGCTCAGCACTGCAATAATCAACCTTTAGCTTTTCAAGTGAAGTGGGCAGGCCATGCTTGGGCAGTGATCGTATTTCTGGACAATCACGGGCCTTTAATTTCCTGAGAGAAGAAAGGCCTTGTAACCCTTGAGGAAGGGACCGAAGACAAGGGCAATCATCAAATTGCAGTTGTTGGAGGGAGGTGAGGAGCTGAAGTGCTTTCTCTTCCTCTTCCGTGAAGCCTTCCACTCGCTGGTCAGACCAAATGACTAACTTTTGGAGTGTAGAGGCGACCAGGCTGCAGATGGGAGCAACAAGCACCGCTGAGATGCAATCCACAGTGAGTGTTTCCAACTGGAAGGAGCCCGGTGGCAGCATTGGTTTGGTCCTTGCCACCTCGGAGAGCAGATCCTCTGCTATAGAGCGGGAACTATTCTTGCTGTTGCAGACCATCAGTTCTTTGAGGTTGACAGTGATGAGAGGACTGAACCCATCCACATTTAAATTTTTGCATTCCACCAGATGTAAACGGGTGAGAGACATGGGGTTTGAGACCAGAGCCATTGACTGCAAACTTGACTCTCGAGCAATACCCATCAAGCCAACCAGTTCACTAGGGGCCATGCTATCACATTCCTTGACTTCTAGCCTCAACAGGGAGGTTAGCTTTTGGAGGTCTGTCCATGCGATTGTTGCTCCCCCAGAAATTGTTATGGACTCCACTTTGGCCAGATTGTGCAAGGCTAATGCACCTCTGTAGCTCCGTAAAGTCAATTTATTTTTCTGGTAAGACATATATCCAGTAGTATCGCCATGCATATCAACACTTGTGAGAGTGGAAGTGTGAGGCATCGGGGGCAGGGACAACTTAGGGCAATCATTAATGCAAAGATTACATAAACTAGGATAGGCTATGTCTTGTGTACTAGGGCCAGAGGATTCTGATAAGAAGGGCAGTGCATGGAAATTGGGACAGCCTCTGCACTTGATGCTTCCAAGCATTGGCAACGAATGACAATTAGGTTCCACAACCCACTTTTCAAGGTCTGGCATATCCACAAACTCAACTTCCTTCAAGTACATGAAACTCTTGCCTCTATTTGTACCAAAGTCAGGTCCTACAACATGCACTCCAGCAATATTCTTTAACCGTAATCCTTTAAGATATATTAGCTGCGAAAAAGATGGCAGAGCTACCCAAGACACGCCCTCTAGAGTCAGAAACTCCAAATGTTTAATGGATATTTCACCACACAACCATCTAGGACCAGTTGCACCACCGTGACCTTTAATGGTAAGTCTCCGAAGATTATTATGTGGTTTAAGACTATCGTCAAGAATATCAGCATCTATAGCCGGTTGATTTTTCCTCCAAACTAATGCTAATTCTCTCAGATTCCTTTTCATACTCAATTTGGCTTCATTAGCTTCTTCTTTTGTTGCTACCCTTTCTAGATTATGTATACCGAGTTCTCCTCCAAGATTTGTCAACTTCCCTAACTCTTCTAGTCCAAATCCAACACTCCTTCTCTTGACATTGAATCGTTTTAGCTCATGTAGATGCTTCATATTTCCAACCTCAGGAACTTTGGAGTGAAGTTCACCGCGATCAATGAAATGGCGTAAATTCACAAGTCGGTTGATGTCTTTCGGCAACTTCGAATGACCATACCAGTTTTGTAAGTCCAAGAATTTCAAGTTATAAAATCTTGATAGTGTGCTAGGTAAATTATTTCCTAAGGGACGAAGTGATCCGAGTTTTAGGTACTGGAGATGGATAAGTTTTGAAAAGTGGTGTGGCAGTGATTCTAGGGAATTTATATTTATAAATAAGACACGCACAAATTTTATTTCCTTGAATGTGTCTTCCAAAATCCTAGCAATTTTTTCTTTATATTTTCTAAATATCAACAAAGTGCGCAAATTCCCAATGTCTATTCTACTCTTCAGTTTTGCCATTTCTTCGATAACATTACCTTCACATCTATTTTCCATGGTGATGGATATGTGCCGGATAGATTGCTGGATGTCATCAGCACTAAAACTTGAGCTACTTATATTGTGGCATTCTTGTGATGAAACACTCCGAGATAGCTCATGCATTACATAGTACTGATCCTCAAAATTATCACATCCTTTCATGAGAAAACCATTATCCACTAGTTCTTCTAAGTAGTTCTTTCCATTTTCACAACAAGAGTCTATTATGCCTAATGCAGTCCAAAAGAAAGCAATTTCTAAATTATTAAACCTGTAGTCTTCAGGGAAAAGAGCACAATATGAAAAACATTGTTTCAGATGGAAAGGAAGGTAATCGTAGCTAATTTTTAGGGCTGTCATAATATCATCATTACTTGTTTGATTTGTCCACTCATTATTTTCCAGAACTTTCCTCCAATGTTCCCAAGAAGGTTCTTTCTTCAATAATCGACCAACCGTTTTGGCTGCCAGTGGAGAACACTTTAGTTTCTTTGCAATTTCTCTTCCAATATCAATTAATTCATTGCATTGGTGGTCAGGCTTGTTTCCACCAAATACACATGTTAGGAAAAACTCCCAGAACTCCTCAGGCTCCAAGCCCGGTAGGTTTATTGGCTTAGTTGCTTTCATAACCCTCTCTGCTATATTCGGGAATCGAGTTGTGACAAGAACCATGCTGCCCTTGGCTTCCCCCTTGGTGAATGGAGCTAATATGGTTCCCACTCGCCCTCACTGTCACATTTCCATATATCATCCAAGACTATTAAAAACCTTTTGGACTTGAGTCTCTTTGCAATGGATATTTGAAGCTGGTCTAAATTGGTAGGTGCAATAATATTTTCTTCTTCACTTGCTGGTATGCAGTTATGGATTTGCTGAGTGAGCTTAAGCACATCAAAATCAGTTGATACACATACCCAAACCCTTACAGTGAAGTGTTCTTCAGTCATTTTATCGTTATACAAGTGTTGGGTGAAAGTTGTCTTTCCGATACCTCCTGGGCCAACTATAGGGAGAACGGAAAGGGTTTCTGTGGTATACCTGCCATCAATGATATCGTTTATGGTTTTCTCAAATATAGCATCCCTCCCGTACATTTTATCTTGTACTATCATTGATCCCACAAGAGGCCGTTCAAGAGAGACAGCTGTGCCTCTGCTATGGTTTGGAATTTTGAGCAAGTCAGAGATATCAATGCATTTGGAGTGTATGTCCTCTATAACTGACTTGATTTTAATGGACATGGCCACTCTATCGAACATCAACTTATCAGCATGGCCACTATCATCGTTTTTTGTGCAGCAAGAAGAAAAGCATGGAATGCAGTTACCGATGGCGTGGCGAACTGCGTTGCGGCCATGTTGAGTTTTCCCCTTGAGGCCGCCCAGATCCGGCACCGCATAATTGGTGCCGTCGAGCTGGTCCTGGATCATGAAGTATTGGAGCTCATCCAAGACATCCTCGGCCTCGTCGGCGCTTCTGCTAAGCTGCTCCAGCAGCCCCCTGAGGCCTGTGTGGTTGCTCAGGTCCCTCTCCTGGGCTAACTGCAGAAGCTCCTGCGTGTACATCAGCTTGGTTTTGATCTGCTCGGAGTTGAGGCCGAGCTCGGAGCTGGCCACATAGCCTTTCACCAGGCCATCGGACAGCTTGCCCAGCACCTTACCGATGAGCAAGCTTGCCGAACCGGCAGCTGCCGCCATCTCCTCAACCGACCTGAAAGAAACAAGGGAAATTGATTTGGTTTGTACTCCGGCCTGAGTTGTGGCGGAATGGAAGTGTTTTGGTGGACAGTAGTACTTGCGAGTGGCATCAACAGAGGAGGCCCGCCTGATTTTATAGTGCTGGTGCTTATTCGATCATAACGGTCTGAATTGCCCCACTGCAACTTGAACCATTAGAAATTAGTATTGATCTGACGCGGTGCACGGGGTGGCATCCGAGGTGACATACTCACATACACATATTTTTCTTCTAAATTATTGGAGTAGCTGTAGATCTAAACTAGAAGAATGCGCCAAGGAATCAACTCACATGGGTGGAAGAGACGATGCCCACAGCCCACGTGGAGTCGGAGCTAAGAGCAACTCCAGCGGATCCTGTAAACCCCTGCTACCCGGAAAATAACAGCATGTTTTTAGTTTTTAATGGAAAAATGGTCTGGAGCAGATCGTGTAGACGCGCACAACCTGGAAATAAATTCTAAGGAGTTCGGAAAAATCCTTGACCCGACCTGTATATACGCGGGCTGCGCGAGCAAACCGAGTGTGACCTCTATCTGCGTGGAAATAGTGGCACGCTGAAATCCCCCTCCCCCACCCATGCTTCAGCCTTTCGCAGCCGCCGCCACCTCCCACCATCCATTTCAGCCGCCTCCGTCCATGCCCTGCCGTCACCGACTGCCGCACACCCCAGCGCCAGTAAGAGGTGAAATCTCATGGGTTGACCGAATATTCTTCTATGGCGGAACTCATAGAGGCGGCAGCCGCCATGATGCGCCATGGAGGTCCGATTCGGCCGTGCCTTCGACCTTGGCGGACGGATTGGGTCACATCAGAGCTGTTGGTTACACCAAATTCGATGTCGCCATGAGAGCCGCCTGAATCGACTCCCTGTGGTAAGATCCTGTCCGGCATGTTCTTCGAGTTCGATCTAGTCCGGTTGATAAGGTTTTGATATAGGATTGTTGTACATGAGTACAACGATGAACGCGAACATGCCATTTTTTTTTGAAAACTCGTGCTCTTCTGACGATTAAGACATCGATGATTTTCTCCAGGACGACGACATCGAGCATATGATTCTCATCCTCGCCATGAAGGAGTTTGAGGATATGGCCAAGATGAAGAGGCGAAAGGGATCGATGGTCGGTTGTCTTTGCATCCCACTGAATTGTGTGCTCAGCCATAACATGCTCATGCAAGACTACTTTGTCGAGGTACCAACATACTCGTCACATCTCTTCCGTAGAAGGTACCGAATGCACCATGATTTGTTTGTTAAAATCGTTCAACCTTGCAAGGCAAACTATCGCTACTCAGGGCAGGGTCGGCCCTCGGGAGGGTCTGGAGGGGCGGCCGCCCCTGGCTCAGGAAATATAGGGCCCCTCTCCTGGTGTGTCCTCTATATACAGCCCACTGTAGATCCCAGTAAAAAACCGAGATTGACATGTGTGGAGCTTCCTGGACGTTTCCTGGGCTGGGCACTTCTCGCTTATGTGGACGCGCACATAGATACTAGCAATCGTGGAGGTTCGAGCAGCACCCGGTAACTCCTCTCGACCGGATCCTAGCAAATCGCCATCGCTCGTCTCCTCTGACATCTCATATAACCTACTCCTTCCCTTCCGTCGTTTCCCAGGACTACCGCTCGTCCAATCCCGTAGAAAGGTATGAGAGCGTCCGTCCCAATTCTTTGTGGAAATCATAAACTGTTTATGATAATTGATACCCTAATTTTAGTTTGATTAGTTAGGCCCTATTTGGGAGAACAGAAAATGCAAACCTGCTTGGACACATTACTAGGGTAATTTAGTGACCACCTAAGAAACGTTTGATTACAGGGTAGTTTTTCAGGTTGAAACTCAGCGTTTGGATGCCAGCCGGTTAAAAATAGGAACAAAATCATCAAAATCGTTGGGAGTATGAGATAATGAGTTCTGAAAAAGTAATTCTGCATGTCCAAAGCTACAACCAAAATGACCATAATAAGATTTTTCATCAAAATGTCATATCAAGATGAAAGCATCGACAACAAACGGATCCATGAGGGGGGAGGAGAGCAGAATGTCACTGCATGTTATCACCGACAATGGGGAGAATCAATGGCCATGGAGCCTCGCTTTGTCCTCATCGTTGACTTCCTCCTTTATCTGTCAGCGGCAAGCCAGGATGATGGTCACGGCGTCTCCTTCCACCGGAGCCGCCTTCCATTCGGGTAGTGGCCGACAACGAAGGGGATGTTGTTGTGTTGGGGAACCGGTTGGCGGCGCCTTCCTTTTCTTACTTTGAAGAGTAAAACGAACTTCTCAAGGAATCTAGATGAGTTGGCCTTAGTTCTTGTGGAGGAACAAAGTAATGTGGATCTAGAAGGTGACAACGATACACAAGACAATGTTGACATTAACACAGATGATACCGATGTGAGTGACCATGAGCATGTATTTTATTATATATCCTACATAAAGTTCTAGTGTTGATGAGGAACCAGTTAGTATGGATATTTATGAAATTACATTAGGAGGTTCCAAATTTTGGTTTAGCCCTATGTCCCCGAAATCTCAGGACCGACTCTGTAGCTACTTTATTCGTCAGAGAAATGCTGTCGGCCTTCTTGGATTTAGCTCCTACCATAAAATCTCAGCATCTATGCGAGTGATCGCCTATGGCATCCCCGTAGACTATACCGACGAGTATCTTCGCATTGATACAACCCTTGAATCTGTGCTTATGTTTTCCAAGGTGATGATCGGGTTTTTTGGGCAGGTGTATCTACGAGTACCCAATAAAGAAGATACAAAACGATTGATGATGATGAATGAGAAAAGAGGTTGGACGGGCATGCTTGGGAGTGTTGATTGTATGCATTGGAGGTGAAAGAATTGCCCAAAGGCATGGCATTAGAGGACAATATTGCGGTAAAACTTGATCCTACCATTATGCTTGAGGTTATGGCATCGGAGGACTTTTGGACTTGGTATTTTTTTTGGATTGTCAGGATCAATCAATGCTATCAATGTTTTGCATAGATCCCATTATTTTTGGTTGACTAAATAGTGGATATGCTCTGGCTTGCAACTACATGGTCAATGGGCATGACCATACAATGGGCTACTATCTAGCCGACGACATATATCTTTCATGGTCAATATTTGTGAAGACTATTCATGAGCCAAAAATATGAAAAGAATGATATTTAGGTGTTTTGCAAGCAAGATTTGCTATTATTCGAGGTCCTGCTTGTTTTTAGAAAACAAATCTCAACAACATCATGACATATGGTGTGATTCTTCATAACATGATCATCGAGGATGAACGAGGGTTAAACCTGAAGTTTTTCTATGACAATATTGGTAGCCGAGTGAAAGCACAAAATAATCCTGATCGTATTCAAGCATTTCTTGAGATGTATCGGCAAACTGAAGATTCAACCACACATATCTAGCTTCATCATGATCTCATCGAGCACTACTAGCAACTTCATGGTCAATGATCTCACTCATTTATTTATTTGATTATATATATATTTATGTGTGAGATGAACAATTATTTGCCTTGGAACCATTCATTATTTGTTTAAATTACAACAATAATTGTAATTTGATTTGAACTATTGTTGTAATTTGGATGATTATTGTGTGCTGTAATATTTAAAACATTCATAAATATTAGCCTATGTTTCTATCACATTCATTTTGGATATGCAAAATGCTAAAATATGTAACCTGTTTTTAGGTTTCGTTTGGGCTCGCGTGGAACAAGTCCTGCAAACCAAACCCGTAAAATGGGATTAAACATCTCCCACAAGCTCTAACATAACCGAAAACAGGTTTTCCATGTCTTGTATGCGTCTTTTACCCTGCCTATTTACGGAATTTGCTAGATTTGCTCTTAGACAGACTGCAGTGATTAGTTGAATCATTACTCAAACTGCCTGAATAAATTTCAATTGGCGGCGGGAATCACATAGGTGAAGGGAATGTGCAACACTATGGTAAACATAATTGATTAGAGAGTTAATAACACTCGCAATACAGTAAGGGTGCGTTTGGTAGTCTACAGGACGCCCAATCGTCCCCTATGGAGATGAAAACATGTCGTTTGGATGCCCTCGTATGAGTGTGGGTTGTGCCAGCGTGAAAACTTTACAACACCCCGCAGCCAGGCCCAATGACAACACTTGTTTTGGACGTTTCCAGCGAGCCATCCTCATCATGCGCTTAGCCAATGCAAAAGCGGCGCTCCCTCGCACGAGCGCGGCCGACGATGGAGATGGCTGGAGCTTTTCCACTCCAGCGGAAAAGGGAATAGGAGACATTCGCTCATCTCCCGCCGAAATCCTCACCTATTTCTACCCTCCCCGCCCACTGTCGAAACCCAACCCGCCATTTGTCCCATCACACACACTCAAGCTCCATTTTCCAGTCAGTCTGTCTTAGGTAAGCAGCTCTCTCTACTCCGGTCATCGTTGGCGGCAGCGGTGGTGGCTTGAAGGCTACTTGTTGTAGCTGTCAGCTGTGTCTTGCGTCTTCCACCTACAGTGATGATGGTATGTAAACACACCTCCATCTAGGGTTCTTAGATATGCACTGTTTCTAGGGTTCGTAGATCATATATTGATTCATATCCTTAATCTGTAGATTTTAGGTTGATTCATAGCCTTGATCTATAGATTGTAGATTGATTCCTAGAGTGTACTTTGAAATTGTCATGAAATCATGGTAAGGTAGAACTTTGTGTCTTCAGCTAGATAGTTGGGACTGCATGTTTTAAAGACCATCTTTGTGTTTCTAGGTATATTTACATTCATATGTCTTGCGTGATGAATGCAAGACTCGTTCTGCGATGATTTTAGCCAAGCTATGATCCCTATTGGGGACTCCTAGATCCATTCGTATGTGGATGAAAGTCAACCCTTGACGCTGAATGCAGTGGTGCCTTCAATGGAGGCCAGTTCTTTCTTTCGACCCTACTGTGCAAAGCATTGTCACCTCTATCAATGCAAAACTGGTAGCAAAGCTTGCAAACGCATAGAAGAAGGCATAGATGAAGGGGACCATGAAATGGCTCCCTTACATGTCCACTTCCTTTCTCAACAAGATGTGAGAGATCATGGTGCAGCGCGGCGTTGGGACTGAAAAGGGATTCAAAGAGATCCATCTAAATGCCTGTGTCAAAGCTTTGTTCGAGCACTGCGGCCCTGAGGCTTCAAAAACCCAGGTGTACACAGGGAGGGGGCCAGGATTCTAGTATAGGGGGTGAGTTATTTTCCTCTCTAAGTATACATACACAAAATACATTTTTACGCCTTTCTAAACAACTGATAAAAAAATTCTTTATAAAATTGCTTATCATACTAGTGAAGTAGAGATAGATAATATACAAATCGGTTCAGTTTTCATGGTTGGATTTGATCTGAGGACAGGTTCTCCATAGTAAAACCCCCAAAATACACAACTATGCATACAATAGGAACAATCAAGTAATCAAAGAAGACTAGAAACGAGATGAGGAAGTAAGAGATTTTGGTCAAAGGACAAACCTGAGAGTTCCGTCGGCGTCCCCCAACGGCTGCCGTCCACCCTATGGAGAGAATAATGAAACAACTAGAGAAACTGTGCGCCAATGGATCTAACTTCTAGGCTGGTAATTGTGCCGTTCTCAGTTAGCAATTCTAGAGTGGTCTCAGATTTAGGTCTTCTGTATTGGTGCCGTTTGTGGCGGCTGGCAAACAGGGAACGCAGACACGGCAGAAAGCAGTAAACGAAACGTTCTGATTTTCTGATCGTGCGTGTTGATCCCTCCTCGGAACATAATTCTTTGTGTTGCCAATGGCCTTCTAGTGGCTGAGCCTAGTTATTTTGTGAGCTATATATACACATGTAGTACCACAACTTGCGCATCATGTGCAGTTTAGTCCTATAAGTTGCAAAATGGAAAACCCCGGTACATAAACTTGTACTTTGTGAGCAAATAAGTCCAAACTCATTCTAGAGCCGATATGTGGCACTAAAGTTTTTGCAGAAAGACCCCTATATATTTTTATTTTTGCAAAAAGACCCCTGTATATTTTTCTTTGACACATGTAACATCGGTGCAATCTTGTAGGCTGGTCCCACCTCTCAGTTGCTGAAAAAGAATTAAAACTATACGCAATGGGGGGATTCGAACTAACAACCAACTGCTGCAACTAATATGCACGTACCATAAAACAAATCGTAATCTTAGTACGGATTCACTGTATTACACTATCTATTGCATGTTTGTCTTTTTTGCCTCCAGCATCTCGCCCATGCACTTCTGCTGTCCGACGGGCATGACACGTCAGCCATGGCCCTCAACTAGCTGGACACGATTGCATGGGCTAGACTTAGAATAGCTCCCGATCTTCCTCGCCGCCTGCTCTGACATACAACCCACCAACGAGATGTCACTACGCCCGCGCCGCGCTACACCGGCTGCATGACCCAGACTCCTCCGTGCACGATTGTGCTGCCTCGCCCTCTACGCCCACCGTGTTGGGACCGCTCGCCAACGCCGTGCTCCGCGAGCTTACGAGCAGGACCACAGACTGTTGATTGGCTAGCTACTGGAGTGTACACTTTGGTATGCATGTTAGCGATGCCGCATGCCGGGGAGGACGAGGCGCTCGTCGTCGCCCTCGCAGAAGACGGAGAACATGTATCCGCAGGCCACCTCGGAGGGCATGACGGTGGGCGGCTTCACTGTCCGGAACTTGTTTCGGCAGCTAAAGTAGGGGATGGCGTTAGGTGCATGTCGACAATTTGTTCGATCTAAGGAGGAGACGGAATTGAGGCTTTCGTGTTACGCGTGACCGGACGCGGGTGTTGTGTCCGTACCTACCTACAGTCTGTCGCTAACGAGACGGAGCTTCAGCTGTTCGCAAACGCCGGCGACATGGCCGCGCATACAGGTGCGGCACCGATACATGTCGACACGATGGCCATGCACGAGCCCGTAGGCAGCGTTGCGGGCGTTGGTGAAAAGGACGTTGGGTGACTTATGTTATTATTGATCTATATAGGAGACCGTGCGGTGATGGAGGCTAATTAATAGTATGACACTATATATTGACGTCCCTATTAGTACCACTACGTTATCTGTTCCGTGGTGGCTCTACACGTGTGTTGTTATTGTCCATTAACTGCGTTCGAACCTCATATGAATCAATACTTTTCTTTCTTTTGTCCTCCATATGGGTCAGGATGCACTGAGGTCGAACATGGTAGAGAAACATATACAGGGGCCTTTTCACAACAACTTCAACGCCACGTGTCATCTCCAGAATGAGTTTGGACTTATTTGCTCACACAAGACAAGTTAGCATACCACACTTCCCCATTTTACAACTTATGGGACTAAACTGCACATCATGCGCAAGTTGTGGTACCAAAGGCATATATAGCTCTTATTTTGTGGGCTTCTCCTCAAAATAGGAGAACTCGTAGCTGCTTCAGGTGTGTTGCGGGCGAAGTATCCGGAAAAGTCAAAAAATAGAGCATCTCCAGCCGCGCTCTCTAAAGGCTCTTTGGAGCTTGTCGGATAAAAAAGAGATATATACATGTCTAGTCCTATTACTTGTCTCTACGTGCAAATTAGTCCTATTTTTTGCAAACTAGGGTACCACGGTCCCACAACTTACATTTCGGGTGCAAAACTGGTTCAAGTGATCCAGAAATGGACACGTGGTGACGTCATTTTGATAAAAAAGACCCTACCTAATTTGACTTTAAGTTGGATGAGGAGGACTAAAAATATAGTGCTCCAAGAGCATAGTTTTTTGTTTTTCGCAAAATTCGTCCACGGAGATTTGAACGGCTGTCCCGTTACTTTTCTCTAACGTGCAAATTAGTCCCATTTTCTGCAACTGGGGTACCACGGTCCGACAACTTGCATTTGGGGTGCAAAACTGGTCCAAGTGATCAAGAAACGGACACGTGGCGACATCATTTTGACAAAAAAGACCCTACATAATTTGACTTCAAGTTGACCAGGAGGACTAAAAATATAGAGCATAGTTTTTTGTTTTTCGCAAAATTCCTCTACGGAGGTTTGAAAGGCTAACCTCGTGCTTTAGTTGACATACTACCAGTCAGTGCATTAACGAACCGTTCTTGCTTCACAATGCACAGTCTATTGTTTTATACCTTTTCGCAACGCACTCGTAAGTATGCACGCTCGAGAGCGATTGCATGTTACAGGTGGAGACCAGTTTTCTCGTTTTTAGATGGAAGGTTCAAGGAACCCTACTTTAAATTAATAAAGCCTTTTACAGTTGAGATTACATAGTGCTACAAATCAGCTTACATGCAACGATTACAACAAGCATAGAGATAAGAAGATGGAGCACAACTTAAGAATCGAGACCCTTGTCTAGCCAAGCGATCCGCTCACAGAAGAAGCAAAGCCAGCGAAGAAGCAGGCCCGAGTAACTCACACCATCATCATCCACCGGAAGGCCATGTCGCCATGCCATCCGTTTCCACCTCCAAAGAAAGCACACTGCATTCTCGCCCCTGATCGAAGGGCGCCACACTTGTCAAGAGGTTGATAAGCTCACATGAGCTTGCATGGACAATGGCAGACATGTTGTTAGGGAGAACTCCGAGAACTACCGCCTCAACATGATGCAACTCACGAGCCTACCGCCACCCACACCTGACCAATGGGTCATTTTGGACATTGCACATGAGGGAAGGGGAAAGATAATCCTCCCATCCAGCCACCATAAAGGAAAGTCATGAAAATCTAGGTTAGCCTCCATTAGAGAAGAAAACCAAGAGAGAATGGAAAGAGGAGAAGTTGAAGGAAGAAGTTGAATCAAGCATCGGGCTTTGCCCACAAGGTTGTGACGTCCAGATCCACTACCTTGTATCCTTCAAGCATGATATGGGGGTCCTTCCTCTAGGGGGTATGATGGTATCCTGGGAATGGACTGGTTGGCCAAGTGGGGCTTGATGAACTGCAATTTGGAACAGAAGTGGGTGGAGTTTACTTATAAAGAAACAGCTGGTTAGGATGACTGGTATCTCATCTACGCACACTCAGAAGATTCATGTGATGACTGTGGAAGAAATGTCCAAAAGTATTTTAGCAACCAAAAGGGCAGCCTCCACATAGGTAGTTTGACCATGCCATTAATCTGCTACCAGGATCACAACCAAGAAACTGCAGACCTTTACATATACTATCATTTACAAAAGGATGAGATAGAAAGGAAAGTGAAAGAGATGCTGGAAAGTGGAATAATCATTCCCAGTGTGAGCCCCTATGCTTCTCCTGTGTTTCTAGTGAAGAAAAAGGATGGCACCTAGAGATTTTTCATAGATTACAGAAGGCTCAATACTATCACAATTAAGAGCAAATTCGCTATTACTATTATGGATGAGCTCTGATGGCCCAAGATAACTCGAGCTCGTTGGGGAACCCCAAGAGGAAGGTATGATGAGCACAGCAATAAGTTTCCCTCAGTTATGAAACCAAGGTTACCGAACCAGTAGGGGCAAGGAAACACCTCCAAGGTGTTGTTGCCAACTTAGAATCCTGCACAACACAACCACATAACTCTACCCCCAACTTATAGTGAGGTTGTCAATCTCACCGGTTTTGCTAAAAACAAAGGATTAAACGTATTGTGTGGAAGAAAGTAAAAGCTTGTAGAAAGTAAACAAAAAGCAGTAAACAGTTGTAGATTGATGGTAAAAGAAAGGACCGGGGTCCATAGTTCACTAGTGGTGGCTCTCCTTAAGATAGATGACATGTTGGGTGAACAAATTACAGTGGGGCAATTGACAAACATCGAGAAAGCATACATGCATATACTAATCATCTTGACTCCTATGAGATTTAATTGGGCATTACAACATTATACATAGACTGTAATCCAACTGCATCTATGACTAATAACCTACCTTCAGGTTATCATCCGAACCCCCTCCAGTATTAAGTTGCAAGCAATAGATAATTGCATTACGCATTACGTGTAAAGTAAACAATACGATGGTTCTATGAACAAAGGATTGTTGTTTTCTCCCTAGTAGCAACATCACATCTAGTACCTTAGAGATTTTTATCACTTCCCCAGATTACTAGAGGCATGAACCCACTATCGAGCATAAATACCCCCTCTTAGAGTTGCTAGCATCTACTCGGCCAAGATATCTACTAACAACAGAGAGCATGCAAGATTACAAATAACAAAGACATGATAGAATCAATAATCAATCTGAAATAGTATCTCAATATCCATCGGATCCCCGCAAACACAACATGTAGGATTACAAATAGATGATCTTGATCATGAACGGAGCTCACAAGATCTAGACATGATAGCACAAAGGAGAAGAACCAACCATCTAGCTACTACATGGACCCGTAGTCCAAGGATGAACTACTCATGCATCACACTGGAGGCTTGCATGGTGATGAAGAAGGCCTCCAGGGTGAATTCTCCCCTCTGGCAGGGTGCCGGGAAGAGCTTCAGATCCCTCCTGATCTAGGGATGGAGATGACGGCGGCTATAGAATCTTTTGTGGAATTTTGATCGGGTACTTAGGGTTTCTGTATCGGAGCCATCTTATAGGCGAAAGGGGAGGCCGATGGGGTGCCCTAGGTGGCCACACCACCCCCTGGCGTGGGCCAGGCCTAGGCGCACGGCAGGTGGTGTGGCGGCCCTCTAGCCCTTCTCCGTCTCGTATTCTGCTCCGTGTCCCCCTCGGTGAAAAACTGACTTTGGCTTTTGTCCCGTCCAATTATGGGAATACTCATTTTCTAACTTTCCTAGAACCAAAAACAGCAGAAAACAGGTAACTAGCACTGTGGCATCTTGTTAATAGTTTAGTCCAAGAAAGTATATAAAAAGTACTCCAAAGTGTGGACAAAACATAAGAAAGTAGATAAAAACCAAGCATGGAACATAAAAAATTATGGATACGTTAGCAACGTATCAACATCCCCAAGTTTAACTCCTTCTCGTCCTCGAGTAGGTAAGTGATAAAAAGAAAGAATAATTTTTGAGGTGACATGCACCATCATAAACTTAATCAAAGTATTTGTAAAACATTAATAGTTGTTATCATAGTACTTCAAAATAGCATGAACGATAAAGTTCTAACAATAAGACATAGCAACTATGTTGCAACATGAAAAGGCACAAACAAAAGATTCTTGAATAACAATGCTTTGCAAGATGTTTGTTTGTTTCACATAAAGAAAACATAACATAGTGGCATTCAGCTTGTCCCTCATAGAGTAGCAAACATAAATGCATAGGACACCTTCAAAGTTCATAAGAGCGACTAGATACAAGTAGTTTAAGAACAAGCAATATCAAAGGTATGCATCAATCAACAAGTCTTGGGACAATGCACATAGAACTAGAATGGCCACTATGTTCTCAAAGTAGGTGCATAAAGGTAGAAGGTGGAGACTCAACATAAAAGTAAAAGAAAGGCCTTCATAGAAGGAAGTAGAGATTCAAGTTTCATAAAGAGCTTCCAAAAATTATGGTAATTATTAGCTTTCAGCTCTCATTGCCCCTATCATAAGCATCTTTAGGTGATTAAGGTTAAAGTGACACAACTAAGAGGATATGCTTGACAAGTTATAAGCCAAAATCTCATGCCCCTTACTTACGAAGACGGAACCTCATGCTACTCAACTTCAGTCACAAGTAAGCTCTTGTCATTGTAAGTACATATGTATCATAGAGAATCGCCAATGGGGTACCCCTTGCACATGATACAGGAGCTATCCCATAATCAAAATGATAAGGTACCCCTTGCTTCGTAGGTACTAGCGGGCAGTTCGTTATCCTTTGGAAGCAACTTCTTCATTATTCTCAGCAACTTTTCAAATCCTTTGTCAGTCACACCGTTCTCTGCCTTCCATTGCAGCAATTCCAGTGTGTTACCTAGTTTTTTGTGCCCATCTTCACAATTTGGGTACAACATTTTTTTGTGATCCTCTAACATCTTCTTGAACTTCAACCTCTCCCTTTCAGTTACGCATTCTTCCTGGGCATCAGCAATGGCCCGACTAAGATCATCATCGGGCAGATCTGATGCCCGTTCTTCATCTTTTTCTTCATCAATGTCTTCCATTGTAGTACCATCATATTCAGGATAGTCGTTGTCATTCTCTTCTTCTTCGTTGTCTTCCATCATAACCCCTCTTTCTTCGTGCTTGGTCCAACAATTATAGCCGGTCATAAAACCGGACCGAAACAGGTGGCTGTGAAGGACTCTTGAGGAAGAGTATTCTTTATGATTCCGACAGACACCACATGGACAAGACATAAAACCACTCCGCTTGTTTGCCTCGGCCACAAGAAGAAAAGAATGCATGCCTTTAATGAACTCGTTAGAGAGTCGGTCAGCGTACATCCATTGCCGGCTCATCTGCAATATATAATTAATTAAGTACATCAAACATAATCATAATTAATTAGTACTAATCTAAAACCAGCAACCGGGACTAAAGATATGTGAACCTTTAGTCCCGGTTGGAGGCACCAACCGGGACTAAATGTGGATGTGGAGACAACATGTCGACACTATGTCCTCAGTGGGCAGCACTAAGACAGTAAATTAAATGCCGACACTATTTTGGGTGGGTGGCAGCACTATGCCAGCATGAGTGTGTCGACATTATGTCATCAGTGCCCGGCACTATGTTGTGCTGCTTAATCTATAAATAGGTATGCATTCTTGTGAAGAACTGCAAGATGGTGTGTGAGACCAGGGACACCACTACGGCGGAGCTTCTCGAAGATGTCTTAGGACCTCGTCCTCAGACATCTTCGAGGAGCTCGCCGTAGAGGCACTCTCTAATATGTGAAATTAGTTAGCTCCACCAGCATACTGATTTAGCTAGAGAAGATATAAACCGAAAGATGGTGTGGGAGAGCAGGGACACCACTACGGCAGAGCTTCTCGAAGATGTCTTAGGACCTCGACCTCAGACATCTTCGAGGAGCTCGCCGTAGAGGCACTCCCTAATATGTGAAATTAGTTAGCTCCACCAGCATACTGATTTAGCTAGAGAAGATATAAACCGAAAGATGGTGTGGGAGAGTAGGGACACCACTACGGCAGAGCTTCTCGAAGATGTCTTAGGATCCCGTCCTCAGACATCTTCGAAGAGCTCGCCATAGAGGCACTCCCTAATATGTGAATTGTGATGTCTTCTTATCAAGCTTTTATGAATTAACCCTATCTTTGTTACAAATTTTTCAGTTTGTTGAACGCAGGTAGACGAAGAAGGATATTTTGCCCAGCTAGCTAGTTAGTTAGAATGATGACCTCACGCATGTGTGTGCTTCTAAAATCAATTTTCGAGACTCTATGTGCCAAAACAAGATATATATTGATAGAATAATCCACATATTGTGATATTTACCTTAGAGTTCCTTACATTAATACAAGATAGATAGAATCTAAACATTGATATCATGCTATCACTGCAAAAATTACTATCAAACTAAATCCACAAATCCATCTATAAGATAGAACATGAAATGAGCTAATATAGCAATTCACAAATCCACAAATCCATCTATAAGATAGAACATGCAATGAGAGTTCAAAGGATGAAGTTGCTCACCTTTTAGAACCTTTGGATAGATGGGGCACCACAAAATCTAGACAAATCTTGAGGAAAAAAAGGGCATGAACTCGAGCTTGAAGCAAGAAAGAGAGAGAGAGAGGAGAGCCACCAGCTTGAATGGTGGCTCGGACAAGGAAAGAAGAAGATATAGCCAGAACTTTAGCCCCGGTTCGTGTCTAGAACCGGGGCTAAAGGTCCACCTTTAGCCCCGAGTCGTGTAACAAACCGGGGCTAAAGGGTCTGACGTCCGACCCGGCCTGCCTGAAACCCTTTAGCCCCGGTTTATTACACGACCCGGGGCTAAAGGTCCCGTTCGAACCGAGGCTAGTGTCTATCACCCCCTGGGGCCAGTTCTAGCCGTTGGACCGGGGCATTAGTCCCGGTTTGTAGTAAAACCGGGGCTAATACCCCTGGACCAAAGGTCTGTTTTCTACTAGTGCACGCTACTTGACTGAACAAGTAGCATTAAAATTTATATAATTACTCCCTCCGTTTCATAATATAAGATATTTTAGCTTTGTGAAGGAAGTGTATCTAGACCACTTTTAGTGTGTAGGTTCACTCCAAATTTAAATGAATCTACACACTAAAAGGGATCTAGATATACTCCTTTCACAAAGCTAAAATATCTTATATTATGAAACGGAAGGAGTAGTACTGATGGAATCGCTACCATATTTCTCGCCGTTGCCTTATTCTGCATTTGCGGTTTGGTTAGTTGACAAAAACTGGTCATATGGCGGTACCAATATGAAATAAGCAAACAGAAGACTGAATATTGGTTACCTGAGTGAATTCTGGTTATGGTGTACCATTCCTATGGACGGAAATTGTGGTTTCATGTGTCCCGTGAACTGTACTTAAAATAAGCCAGAAAAGGATGAGCATAAGGCAATCAATTTTTTACAAAAAGGTTAAGTGTGTTCTAATCTGCAATTAAGTTGTGCTTGCAAAATGGTATATAACTTCTCATACTTCAGTAAAAACTGCTATATTCACATAAGGGTATATCTCTAGGAAATTCTGTAGGCAAAGGGTAGATATGCTCCAAAGAAATAGCAACAACAATTGTAGTAATAAACCGACAAGAAAGTATTTCTTCCATCTGCGTTGATTAAGATATGAACACAATATTCATAATGCAACTTTGGCCGCGAGAAGACAAAGAAGTGTGTGTGTGTGCTGCCATTGGATCGTCAGGCTGGATGCATACGCGTCGTAACTTGTACTCATCATGGTAATGCGTGTTCTTTCCTTCAGGTGCAAGTGGTAGAAAATATGCTACGTACGATGGTGCCTCCTAGAAAATATGCTACGATGGTGCCTCCTAGAGCTGCCATGTGTCAAAGTGACACGCCTACGCGCGTGTGAGGAACATCAGTGTTGTACATGTAAGTGGGATAAATAATCATGTCTACAATGATGTGGAGACACGATGGACCTTCTGAAACAAGTGGCAGAGAGGTATTTGCCAGGTGTAACTACAATGACGTGGAGCACCAATCGATTTTTTGAGGTGTACTTCAATGACGTGGAGCGGCCACCGATCTTTTGAAACGAACGGTGGAGAGGCATTTGCCAGATGTAACGCGAGGCAATGAATGATTATGCTAGAGTCCATAACTCAGTTGGCAATGGTTTTGTCCCCATCTCCATCACCGCGTCAATAGCCCACATGATTTCCATACTCCTGAAGACTTAGTGCTTCCTTCTCGCTCAATAAAGCTCGGCGCGCTTCCACTCCAATCTATCAAGATATTAGATTCTCTTGTTCCCTCGAGCCCAATTCTTCCGCCAGAGTACGTAAAGTTGTTCGCTAGAGCAACATCTTCCGTGACACAGGTGATGAATATCCCATTTCAATATCCATGTTTTTCATATTTAATTTAAGATGGTTACCAGAGAAATTCAATCGTGTGCCTGATCCATCACTCAATCCGGTTGGATCTTGTTTCCTTCCATTCCTGTGAGCACTAAAATTAAATCTTCTTTTGGTTTTTTAGTTGATTAGACACTCGTGACATGTCGGATGGGGGAGGCACAACCACGTTGGACGACTTACCCGAGGAGATCATCATTGACCAGATACTTGTTCGTTTATCACCCAAGGACATCGGCCGATGCCGTGCCGTCCGCCCGTCATGGCGCACTGCCACCTCCGTGCCCAAGTTCATGCTTGATCACCACCACTGTCAACCTTCGCTCCCAATCATTGATGGTGATGGGAAGCCCGCTGGTGTCATCATATTTCGTGATGGCCATGCCGGGGACAAATCCTCAAGTGAAGATCTATGGCCCTTCTTCCTTAGCCAGAGCCGTAAATTCTGTTGTGAGATTCACCTGCATGCCGGTTGTGATGGCTTCCTTATAGTTTCAGAAAGAGGACAATTCTACATATGCAATCCAATCATTCGCCAGCACACTCTCCTACCACAACCTCGATCTGGAAAAGACATCTACAACACCATAACTGGCCTCTACCATCACCATCCAACTGGAGAATACAGGGTTCTTTGGGTTTCCGGGAACTTGTATGAGGATAAGTGGTATAGTTCCTTATCTAATGTCAAGGCATACATCCTCACAGTGGGATCCAACCAGCCAAGATGCATCAGTGTCAAACAACCAACTATGTCATCACCTTCGGTGCAACATACATTTGAGTTATCCGATAGAATGTACCGTTGCAACCGATGTCCGCCAGTGCACTACCGTGCTAACCTGCACTGGTGTCATGGTCATTTTAAAGACTCGACTGACGAAAGTGGAAAAATTGTTGTGTTCGACACAATGAATGAGTCATTCCGGTGGATGCGCGGTCCCCAAAAGGGATTTTGGGAGAAACTATTGGACATGAAGGGGACACTTGCTTTTGCAAGTTGCTCAGTTCGTGATCTAACTGTTATTGATGTTTGGGTGATGCATGACTACGAGGCTCAAATCTGGTCTTTCAAGTATCGGATTGACATTTCAATGATAGAGGCATCACGAACACTTGGTTTAACTTCTCTTGAAGGTAAAAAGGGAAAGAAACAACTAAGTGGTACAACAGTGAGATTCTTTGATGATATAGTTGTGCTGAATGAGAGCGAGCTGCTGATCGGATTTAATAGCAAATATGTTTTACACTGTAACATTGAGGGAAAGTTCTTACAAATGGTGAGAATTAGTAAGAGACAATATCGTATGAAGCTTACTAGGCATCGCCTCCAAGAGAGCATCGTGCCCATTCCATCGAGTCGTATTCAAGAAGAAGATGAGGAGTCTCAGTATGCCAGATTGAATGTTTGAAGGTACATGAGACATGACATATGCTTATTCTATATGAGTTATGTATTATGTCCATCATGGATGGCCGCAGTAGACTTTTCACTTTGTTTGGTGTTTCATATTTCTTATTGATCGAACTCCATGTTAATGGTCTAAACTATGGAATATAAATGTTATTATAAGTCTTTGTCATTCAATCCATGGACTATATTTTTTTATTTTTAGCAGAAACAAAATGAGGTCTTCCTTTCCCTTATAGATTTAGGGAAATAGATACAATGGCTTCTGCTAGAAAACAAGAAATAAAATTATGAATTTGATTAGGCAACAAGCCTCTCAGCTACACAAAAGCTTCCACTAGCTAGGCTACTCGTGCGCTTTAGTAAGGAGGATCATATAATCTTGAACCATTTGCAATCAGGTAGCAGGTCCGATACTCTTGTTTTCAAAAGTTCAACGTCCTCTTTCGTTCTATATATGCTGGGCAGCATAGACAACAAAAGTGTGTTCAGTTCTTTCCATGGATTTGCTCGAATCTCTTCAAGTTCTAGGCTCCCGGCCCACCATTGTTTGATTGTAGCTGTTGTAGTTGAGTTGTTGGAGATATTAGGAAATAAAGGTTGACAAAGAAGCCAAAAAATCCTTTGCATAGGTGAAGTACAAAAGGAAACAGTTATTCGTTTTGAACAATTCATCACAGAACCAACTCACGCCCAATTTGTGTTATGAAGCATGTGCCAAAAGTACAATTTGACTTTACCTTCATCTCCGAGTTTCCAAACATTCTCCATCAGCGGCTTCTGGTTTCTACCTAGTAATTGACAATCATACAGTTTGCACTCTAGTAACCATTAACAGTACAAATCTAGATTATATTATCGTCGGCCTACTTGAGCTAAAATGGCTGTATTATTTCCTAGATGATTAAGAAGTGTTCAAGTTGTTATTTTGAATCTAGTCTTTGAATTACTCTCATCCATTTGTGATCATCGAAAGCAATGGTCAAGATTTATTCTCACTTTGGATGTGCGGTCCCGAAAAGGTTTGGGAGAAACTATTGGACATGAAGGGGTGATGAGTGTATTTTTGTAGCATAATTAACTTGTGTTTGTTGCATGATTAGTGATAAGATTATGGAATTTTACTGCACTTGCTCACAAGTTTTATACTTGTTTCACCAGGATCCCGAAATTAAACGTGTTGATGGACAATACAATTAAATCTATCATTTTTGGGCACAAATATGCTAATTGTAGATCGTTAAATTATTCTAAACTATTACTCACGCAGTTAGGAGAAAATTCAAAGAGAAACTATTAGGGATTACCCTGGAAGGGTGGCCCGATCTTCACGGATCTTATGGTCAATTTGTGGGGGGAGAGGTAGTGCAAGCAAACACACACCACATGAAGAACACGATGGACATACTCAAAACACAACACAATACATAGCTTATTGCTCCCTCCGCCAACCATCGGTCTAATAGAATCCTCGCAAGTAAAGATCAGCCAATGTGCTCCCGTCGATCCTAATTGGAGAGGGAAGAACACCTGGGAGATAGCCTTGACAACTTCAACTCATCGCACAGGAGATGAATGTTGTGAACAACTTGGAAACCATCAAGGCAAAATCCAAAGAGGTTTGTGATGATAAAGGCTCCCTTGCTAAGGGAGGAAAGACATAACAAGAAATATCCAATCTTCGGGTTTCTAGTCTTATCATCTATGTATTAGGAATACAATAGGGATGGGGGCATATATATAGGCTAAAGGAGATTTCCCTAGAGATAAATAATAAACATGATCATTTTCATATCTTATTAGTTCGTAATAGTTTTATGTCATTCTATAACTATATTAAGCAGAAACCTTAATAAGCGTGTGGTATGTAAACAAACCAGGTCCCTAGTATCATCTAGTAGACTATCTCATTGGGCAGCCGATGATCGAGGTTTCTTGATCATGGATATTTAAGCCAACTGACAATGGGATCATGTCATTTGATGAATGATGTGATGGACACATACCCAACATTAGTATCTCAATGTGATTTAGTCACAAATTTCAACATTGTGATATGAAGGAAAGCATAGTAACTCACTCCTTTGAGTGTGATATCATTTTTAATCACTACCACCCAAGGATGCTTCGATTTAAATCAATCGTCACACCATAATAGGGTGATCATAAAGTTGTAAGTTGGGTATTCCATAGGGGTATGTATAGGCATATGCATCGAGATTGGGATTTGCACATCCGCATGACGGATAGATACCCTGGGCCTACTCGGTGAGATTACATCTACAAGTTTGCAAACATGTGCCTAGGTCACGGGGATGTAATATCAGAGGAACGAGTAAATGTGTTTGTCCGTAACAAGATCTAACTAGGTATAGAGATACCGAAGATCGGGTCTTGGACAAACCATGTATCATGTGTGCAAAGGGAATGATATTTGACGTTTAAGGTTTAAGCGATCAAGTTATTCGTAGAATGCAATGGGGTCATCATGAGTTTCCAGACACCATTGTTGGTCATTGATCGGAGAGTGTCTCGATCATGTATGTGTATTCCTGAACCGTAGGGTGTCATGCTTAAGGGTAGATGACGCTTAGAGATTGATCCAAGGTCATATGAGAATAGAGAGAGAACACCAGAATTGTTCCGTATGATACCGAAAGTGTTTCGAAGTGATAGGAATTAAATAATATGTATTTAATATCAATTAAATGAATTAATATTAAAATATATTTTTATTAGATTTAGTAGGGCATCCCACCTAAATGGGCCTTCGGAGAAGCCCAAGAGGGAGCCGCACGCCCTAGGGAAGGCCAAGGGGTGGCCGACGGCTTGGGCCATGCCACCCACGTGGGGCCCACTTGGGGAGTGGGTGTCCGATGGTGGGAATAGTCCCACCCTTCACCCTCCCATCTTGTGGTTCCTTCCTTCCACCTATATATAGAGGAGCACCCCTCTCCCTCAGATCATCCCACCAATTGGCTTTTACCTATTCTCTCTCCCTCACGTGTTGTTCTCAAGATTGGAACTGCATATGGGGATAGGGGTTTCTCCACCATACGCACGCCATCGTGTTGCTGGACTCTCGGTCTAGATCAATGTTCTTCCGCTACTTAGTTGGACCTAAGACAGGGAGACATCTCTACACAGGATGCGTATAAATTCTCAGAGGCACTACCAGTTGTGGAGCTTGGATGTCTACAAGACCTTTGGAATGGATTGTATGGGAACCTAGAAGGGGATGAATAGGTGATACTCCAAATTTTAATACTTTTTCAAATTAGGCTTGACACAAAAGGTAAATTCTATAGATATGCAACTATGGTGAATTTCCCTATATGCCAATCTAGCTACTAAGCGAGTAAAGGTGGAGAGAGGAACGGGGTAACCGAGAGTGGAGCACGCGGATACACGATATTTGTTTTACTGCAGTTCCTTCCTTGTTCAAGGAAGTACATCTACATTAGAGGGGTGGGAGGTACTAAGACCACCACACAACAATATGCCTCACCCTGTTCTCCGATGGATCTCACCACAACTGGCATGATCCACATTTCCACTACATGGTACCCTTCGAGGCGGGAACCGGCGCCTTTACAATGATATCGGGGAACACACCCACAACTGAATTGGAGGCTCCCGAGATGACAACAACCTACCATAATAAACAAGTTTATCAAAACACATGAACCGAGAACTAGATATTCAAAAGAAACTCTAGATCGAAGGCCCTTAAATGAATGAGGGGGAATTGAAGATCACTTTGGTGATGATGTAGATCAAGGCCTCCTTCTTCAATTCTGCAAAGTACAAGGCCTTCAGATGGTTAGAAGTAGAGATCTTGTGAGAATGGAGTTCAATAGTGTTGTTCATTTTCTTTAGATCTGAGAGACTCCAGGTTGAAGATGGGGAGGGGTATTTTACCCCCTCATGACCCACAAGTATAGGGGGTGTATCGCAGTATTTTCAATAAGTAAGAGTGTCGAACCCAACGAGGAGCAGAAGGTGCTGGCTAGTGGTATGGATTAGGAATTCTCTGCAAATACTTAGCAAACAGAATTTTAGGGGTTTTCGATAAAGAAAGTAAACAAAGTACGAGTAAACAAAAGAAAGTAAGAATAACTTCAGCAAGTGGCCCAATCCTTTATGCAGCAAAGGACAAGCCGGTTGTATTTCTATAGATGACCAAACGTTCTCGAGGACACATGGGAAGACTGTCAAGTGCTTTCGCTTCATATAGTCGATTAATCTTCTCTAGCTTGCTAAGTGTTGTGTGAGTGAACCTGTGCTAATGTACTGCCCCATCCAAGACTAAATACATACTTGTGATTAAACCCCTTGCAAACATCCATAAGTACAAGAAAGTAATTAAGGTAGAAACCTAACCACAACTTTAAACTCTAAGACCCTTACGTCCCTTGTGCAATGGTTTCCTAACGGGGGTTCAGGTTTCTATCACTCCGGCAACCCCTACGATTAGTAGCCAAATACACAATGCATTCCCCTAGGCCCATATAGGTGAAGTGTCATGTAGTCGACGTTCACATGACACCACTAGAAGAAGTACACCACAACTTAAATAACAATCTATTGAATCTTTCTCAACGCAACTCCACTACTAACAACAAGACTTCTCCCATGTCCTCAAGAACAAAACGAACTACTCACAAGACATCATATGGATCATGATCAGAGATGCAATAATGATGTATAACAATCTGAACATAAACAATTCTTTAATGGTTCACTCAATAGCATCAACTACAAAGAGTAATCAACACCGGGTAAGTTTCCCCTATGAACTATAGCAAGATTCAACCAATTGTTACAGCAATATGGAGATGGTGATGAGGGTGCTGATGGTGATGATGGTGGTGATGATGATGATGATGATGATCCCGATGAAGTCCAGCTTGATGGTGGTGTTGATGGCGACGATCTCCCCTCTCTAGGAAGGAATTCCCCCGACAGAAATCTGTTTGCCGGAGAGATCTTTCTCTCTCGGTGTTTTCCGCCCCGCAGAGGCGGCGGAATCTTTCTGTGGTCGCTCCCCGAGTCTTAGGGTTTCGGGAGGTTGATATACGCCAGAGGGGAGAGGCTGGAGTGGGCCAAGGCGGCCACACCACTCCCTGGCGCGGCCTAGGCTTGCCCGCGCCATGGGGTGGTGTGGGCCCCCTGTGCCCCACCTCCACTCCATCTTCTGGCATCCCGAGTCTTCTGGAAAAATAGAATTTTCCGTATATTTTCCCGGATTTTCTGATATTCGCGAATTTTGCCTCCAAATAGCACCTTTTCCATCAGAATCCTGACTGCAGCGGTCCATGCTCCAAAAGACATCAACCATGCAAAAAATAGATGAAATAACATAAGTATCACCTCTCAATACGAAATATATCAATGAATAATAGTTAATTAAGACATAGAATAGTGATGCAAAATGGACGTATCAACTCCCCCAAGCTTAGACTTCGCTTGTCCCCAAGCAAAACTGAGCTCAATAAACATGACCTCAGGTTTATGGAGTGAAGAGTCGATAAAAGAATACGGACAAGAAGTATCACATTCACCAAAAGCATAAATCATAATAGAAGACAACTCACTATTATATAACTCAACTTGCAATGAGTAAAGGAAACACAATAAAGATACATAGAGTGAATCATAATTTGTAATGGCAAACTTAGCTCTTGGTCGAAGAATAGTTGATAATTTGCTAGATTTCACAAATAGCTGGTTTTCAAAGAAAGCTTTCAAAGTAGTAAACTTCAAGGTAAGAGCAATGTGCAAAACAAGGAACATAAGAACGTGATTGAATAAATCACCATATGAATGAATGAAACACATCAACTCAAAATACTTGCTGAGATAGAAGGGAGTAGGTTTACTGACTCAACTAAAAGGTAAAAGAAAGGCCCTTCGCAGAGGGAAGCAGGGATTGCAAGTCTTATAAAGAGCTCCCAAAAATTATGATACTTACTAGCTTTCAGCTCTCATTGCCCCTATCATAGGCATCTTTTGGTGATTAAGGTTAAAGTGACACAACTAAGAGGATATGCTTGACAAGTTATAAGTTGAAATCTCATGCCCCTTACTTATGAGTACCGATCCTCATGCTACTCAACTTCAGTCACGAGCAAGCTCTTGTCATTGTAAATACATGCGTATCATTGAGAACCGCCAACGGGGTACCCCTTGCACATGACACAGGAGCTATCCCATAATCAAAATGACAAGGTAAGCAGACAGTGAGCATCTCAGCGATCTTTTTATTTGCTATTTGCATAGGTTTTTATTGAGGATGCTTCATAGAATGCCCACTATAGTTATGCTGCAAGTTTCCACCATGATTAGGCATGGCTTAGGCTAGCGGCCCAGGCGTTGCTCTAACACACATATAAACTCCATGATCTTACAAGTTCCACTTTTATTTCGCACCGCCGGGATCCATAAGCAAAAGAACATGATATCAACTAGGTACACGTACCAATGAAGTGTTGAAAGCGGTCCCCATGATACATGGTTCGGCTAACTTCAACTCATAAAGCGCAAGCATATACGCAACAAAGAAGGACCCAATGGTTCAAGTTTATTAAATGCAAGAAAGTAAAGTGTGCCATCAAGTTCGTGAGAGCTTTAATCACTAATTTTCTCATAACAAGTTTAATTTGGGAGGTAGACAAAACAGGAATTTACTTGGAATAGCAATAATGCTACTAGGTAGGTATGGTGGACGCAAATGGCAATGGTTTTGGTTTAAAGGAGTGGCTGCACGAGAAGAACTCCCTCTCAGTACAGGTTTCTGGCTAGCAAGGCTGGGTAGCAACTATAAGAGTTGAAGGAAACAAACAAGCATACAATGATAAAGGCAAACACGCAATCTTCCTTGGAAGCACAAAATATCTTAACTAGAGAATACTAAACTTATGAGCAAATCAAGAAAGAAAGATGATGAAATTATTTTCCTCTTGAGTACTTCTATCTTTTTCTTTTCAACTCTCAAAAAGGTGTTGCTACTGACCGAGCCAGGTTTTCCAAAACCAAATAAATTAACTCAATGATCCCAGAGTGCTACCAATACTAACAACAAGATCAATCATATAACCACAAATTGAAAACTAACATAAGCCATGCAAAAGAGTGAATGATAGAACTTCTCATTAATATTCCATAACGGAAACTCACACCAAGGGATACAAATCTAACGAGCGAGGGGACACTTCCATAATGCAAACCATACTACATAATAACTCCTCTATTCATGATATGACTCTACTAATAAGGTAAAAAGATAGAAGATAGTGATATGATACCGCGGCACTCCCCCAAGCTTGGAACAAACCAAGGGGATGCCAAACCTGATGACGAATTACTCCTTTGGTGGTGGTGGTATATTCTCATCTTCATCCGTCTTCCAGGGTAAAGGCTTCCCATCAACAAAGGACATCGTGGTTACCAACATCCTGAAACTTGCAGCAACACTTATGCATTTAAATCTAGCCTCATACTCACAGTTTTGATTTTGAACGTCATAGAACTGTGCTTACAGTTCATTGGTTGTTTGGCGGAGTGAGAGGACTTCGTCTTTGAGTTCAGCAGTCTCCTTCTGGTGCTCGGTGATGAGTTCGGAACAAATCTTATGGATGATATCCACTTCACGCTCCGCCATCTTCCTGTACCTAAAGACTTCATGCTCCAGTGCTTCCATCCTCTCCTCCAGACTTCCTTCACCTTTAGGGCCTTGAACCTGTTTAATCCGGACCTCTCCACATTCGAGCAACAACTCCTTGGGATGAATCTTTAATTCTCTCATGTATGGGTTGATGATATCTTCTAAGGAATCTCCCTTGGATGTTCCAGAGGAAGACATTGTGGCTCCAAATCTGGGATTCCACCTAGCAGAAACAGATCGAAACAAAAACACGATATAAAAACCTCGGAAGATCCGGGGGGTTATATATTGCGAAGTTTCGTATCAAAAGGAAGGTACTGGGAGAAAACGGGTCGGAGACGGGGTCCTGGGTGGCCTCACCACCTGGTGGCGCGGCCAGGGGTGGGCCCGAGCCACAGGGTGTGGTGAGCCACCCTGGCTCCGTTTCCGTCCCTTTTTCGCTTCGTAGCTTTCCTTATTGACTAAAAACTGCAAAAATATAGTTGGATAGTATTTTCGCGGAACTTTTCTTACCAGAACTGTTACCTATTTGAAAACGGATTCTGCAGGTCTCTGAATTTGGTCCTTGATGAATCTCTCCAGAGTTATAACTTGAAAGGCATCAATATCTTCATCTTCATACAGTTATTACTTGAGTCATAAAACCCTTCTCTTCCTTATTACACCATTATCTCCACTACCTGGAAATTTCTTTCACACAAAACTTCACACAGTTCTTATTGGCAACATTAGTATAAGTGAAGTGATAAAACCTTTTGAGTCCCACTTCAACTGAAAACCATCAAAACATAAGATACTGTAGCAACTTCTTCCGAAGACCCAAAAAGAATTCAAAAAGGAAATCGAATAAAGAAACAAATGCAAGAGTGGCAAAATCTGTCAAAACAGACCAGCAGGTAAAGATCAATTTTTTCGAAAATCTTCTGTTCCTCAAATCAAAAAGTGCAAAACTAACGAAAGTTAAATAACAACCTGGGCCAGAAGCACAAACAATTACAAATCAATCCGACATACAGAGATCTCTCACGAATTTTTACGGTGAAGCACAAAAATCTGTTTCGGGACATCAACTTCCCCAAATCTTACTTCTCTCTCATTAGAGGTTGATCTTGACTCAAAAACCAAACAAAACGGATAAGGAGCGGTTATTACCAAAGTAATAACTTCCAAGACTCAAAGAAACAAAAACAAACTGAAAGCAAAAACAAATTGGGTTTTCTCCCATAAAGCTCTTTCTTTATAGCCATTAAGAAGGGCATGATAATTTTGAAGAAGCTCTCATAGGGATATGAATTAAAGTGAAAGAGAGCATTAAGAAGCAAAAACACACACACATTTAAGTCTAACCCACTTCCTATGCAAGGGAATTTTGTAAACAAACAAGTTGTTGAAACCAGAGGCAACTTGCATAAGAAGGCAAAAGATGTGCAACATAAAAACTTTCAGCATAAAACAAGGAAACTTGATATTATTGAGACACATAAGAACACTTTTCCCTCTCTCATAGTAGCTTTCAGTATCATGCATAAACTTAACAATATAGCTATCACAAGGACCATCATAGCAATGATCACTTATTCTAACAGAAAACATGGGAATACTAGCTCTCATAACACTACATGTGAAGCAATATTAGAGGTATCCTTACAAAGGATAGTGTGTCCCTCTTTTTCATACTTACTGACAAAGTCTTTCACATTTGCTATAATAGGTTCATCAAACTTATGTTTATCAGGTTCAATAGCTTCATTCGTACTTTCATTAACCATACTAGCTATCATAGAATGTTCCTTTATCTTAACTAGGAAAGGCATTTTCTCGATGTAAGGTTTAGGTAAAACATGATTAGCAGTATAAACTTCAGTATTTCTTGCAGGAACACTCTTAGCAACATCTTTATAAGGCTCATGGTACTTATTCCACTTCTTTTTAGGCACTTCAATGTAGGAAGCAAAATCCTTAAAATAAGAAGCAATAGCTTGAGAATCTAGACCATAAGCTTTTTTAATATTTTGAAAGTCATCAGTTCCCATAAAAGATTCAATGCATTCATAGTCATAATTTATACCTGACTTTCTACCTTTGTCATTCTCCCAAGCTTCAGCATTGTCTTGAATACGATCTAGAAGGTCCCATTTAGCTTCTTCTTCCATGCGAGTGAATGATCCAGCACAAGAAGCATCCAATAAATCTTTATCATGTAGAGGGAGCCTTGCATAAAAGTTGTTGATAATAATATTGTTGGGGATCTCATGAATGGGACATTTGAGCATTAGTAACTTCAATCTCCCCCAAGCTTGAGTTGTACTCTCTCCATCAAGAGGCCAAAAGTTGTATATTTGATTCCGATCTTTATGAATCTTACTAGGAGGATAAAACTTTGAATAAAAGAGAGGCACTATTTCCTCCCATTCCAGAGCTTGACCATTCTTCAGCAGCTTATACCATTCCTCAGCTCTTCCTTTCAGTGATAATGAGAATAACTTCTTCTTAACTTGATCTGTAGTAATACCTGCACACTTGAACAACCCGCATAATTCGTGTATAAAGAGTAAATGATCACCAGGATGGACAGTTCCATCCCCAACATAGTAGTTATCCATAACACGATCAATAATTCTTGTAGGTATTTTGAAAACATCTTTCTCAGCAGATGGTGGCTTATCTACTACCTTAGCAGTGGTAGTAGCATTACCAAATAAGAAACTCAGTGAATTATCCATAACGAAAATAAAGCAACCAGCAGAAGTAAACAATACTCACACTAGAAGTTTCCTTTACCAGTTCCACTCTCCAATAGCGCTTCACTCCCCGGCAACGGCGCCATAAAATAGTCTTGATGACCCACAAGTATAGGGGGTGTATCGCAGTATTTTCGATAAGTAAGAGTGTCGAACCCAACGAGGAGCAGAAGGTGCTGGCTAGTGGTATGGATCAGGAATTCTCTACAAATACTTAGCAAACGAATTTTTAGGGGTTTTCGATAAAGCAAGTAAACAAAGTACGAGTAAACAAAAGACAGTAAGAATAAATGCAGGAAGTGGCCCAATCCTTTATGCAACAAAGGACAAGCCGGTTGTATTTCTATAGATGACCAAACGTTCTCGAGGACACATGGGAAGACTGTCAAGTGCTTTCGCTTCATATAGTCAATTAATCTTCTCTAGCTTGCTAAGTGTTGTGTGGGTGAACCTGTGCTAATGTACCGCCCCATCCAAGACTAAATACATACTTTTTATTAAACCCCCTTGCAAACATCCGTAAGTACAAGAAAGTAATGAAGGTAGAAACCTAACCATAGCTTTAAACTCTAAGACCCTTACATCCCTTGTGCAATGATTTCCTAACGGGGGTTCAGGTTTCTATCACTCCGGCAACCCCTACGATTAGTAACCAAATACACAATGCATTCCCCTAGGCCCATATAGGTGAAGTGTCATGTAATCGACGTTCACATGACACCACTAGAAGAAGTACACCACAACTTAAATAACAATCTATTGAATCTTTCTCAACGCAACTCCACTACTAACAACAAGACTTCTCCCATGTCCTCAAGAACAAAACGAACTACTCACAAGACATCATATGGATCATGATCAGAGATGGAATAATGATGTATAACAATCTGAACATAAACAATAATTCAATGGTTCACTCAATAGCATCAACTACAAAGAGTAATCAACACCGGGAATGTTTCCCCTATGAACTATAGCAAGATTCAACCAATTGTCACATCAATATGGAGATGGTGATGAGGGTGCTAATGGTGATGATGGTGGTGATGATGATGATGATGATCCCGATGAAGTCCAGCTTGATGGTGGTGTTGATGGCGACGATCTCCCCTCTCTGGGAAGGAATTCCCCTGGCAGAAATCTGTCTGCCGAAGAGATCTTTCTCTCTCGGTGTTTTCCGCCCCGCAGAGGCGGCAAAATCTTTTTGTGGTCTCTCCCTGAGTCTTAGGGTTTCGGGAGGTTGATATACGCCAGAGGGGAGACGCTGGAGTGGGCCAGGGCGGCCACACCACTCCCTGGCGCGGCCTAGGCTTGCCCGCGCCATGGGGTGGTGTGGGCCCCCTGTAGCCCACCTCCACTCCATCTTCTGGCATCCCGAGTCTTCTGGAAAAATAGAATTTTCCGTATATTTTCCCGGATTTTCTGATATTCACGAATTTTGCCTCCAAACAGCACCTTTTCCATCAGAATCCTGACTGCAGCGGTCCATGCTCCAAAAGTCATCAACCATGCAAAAAATAGATGAAATAACATAAGTATCACCTCTCAATACGAAATATATTAATGAATAATAGTGAATTAAGACATAGAATAGTGATGCAAAATGGACGTATCACCCCCTCCCAAAATGCTACCGTTGGAGTGAACTGAGGCCAAATAATCTGGCCCAAGTGGGGGCCGGATAATCCGGCCGGGGGCAAACATCCGTCCCGGAACGGAAAATCCAGACCAAAAGTCCGCCCTATTATAGAGCGACGCGCCTCAAGTCCTTAGCAAAATTCCCACGGGTGGATAATCCGGCCCATCGGGAGGGGCGGATTATCCGGCCAGGGCATAAACTCCTGGCTGGAAAGAAAAATCTGAGGGAATTCTCCGCCCCCTCACTGAGCATCGTGACGCTTGGTCCTTAGTCATTTCTTGGGAGGGGCTGATTATCCAGCGGAGCTAGGGGCCGGATAACCAGCTATGGGAAAAACTTCGGCCCAACACCAAATATCCGGCCAATAATCCGCTCCCTCACTTAGTGTCGTGCCTCTGGTCCTTAGTCGATTTAGCCACGGGCGGATTATCCAGACCTAGATAGGGGTAGATAATCCAGCCTTAGATTCTTCCTTTTGCTCAGTTTGAGCAGGAGCTCTTTTGGGTGAGTTATTTGCAGCACTCAACGCACAATTAAACTTCCTTGGTATTTTTATCTAACACACAAAACACTAGAGATCATGAAATGCTCTTTCAGTCTCCCCTTTTTGGTGTTACATGACAATATTAGGATTTGCAATAAAGCACATAAGCCAAAATGCACTTTGTACCCAAGAGGATAAAATCCCCCAGAATGTGTGCATATTTATATGTTGCAAACGTATCCATAATTTTTGATGTTCCATGCTTGGTTTTATCTACTTTCTTATGTTGTGTCCACACTTTGGAGTACTTTCTATACAATTTCATGGACTAACCTATTAACAAGAGCCACAGTGCTAGCTGCCTGTTTTCTGCTGTTTTTGCTTCCAGGAAAGTCAGAAAATGAATATTCTCGGAATTGGATGGGACAAAAGCCAAAGTCAGTTTTTCACCGAGGGGGACACGGAGCCAGAATACGAGACGGAGAGGGGCCAGGGGGCGCCACACCACCTGGCCACACGGCCAAGCCTGGCCCACACCAGGGGGTGGTCTGGCCGTCTAGGGAACCCCCTCGGCCTCCCATTTCGCCTACAAGATGCCTCCGATACAGAAACCCTAAGTACCCGATCAAAATTACACGAAAGAGTCTGTAGCCGCCGTCATCTCCATCCCTAGATCAGGAGGGATCTGAAGCTCTTCCCGGCACCCTGTCGGAGGGGAGAATTCACCCTGGAGGCCTTCTTCATCACCAAGCAAGCCTCTGGTGTGACGCGTGAGTAGTTCATCCTTGGACTATGGGTCCATATAGTAGCTAGATGGCTGGTTCTTCTCCTTTGTGCTATCATGTTTAGATCTTGTGAGCTTCGTTCATGATCAAGATCATCTATTTGTAATTCTACATGTTGTGTTTGCGGGGATCCGATGGATATTCAGATGCTATTTCAGATTGATTATTGATTCTATCATGTCTTTGTTATTTGTGATATTGCATGCTTTCCGTTGTTAGTAGCTATCTTGGCCAAGTAGATGCTAACAACTCCAAGAGTTAGTATTTATGCTCGATAGTGGGTTCATGACTCTGGTAATCTGGGGAAGTGACAGAAATCTCTAAGGTACTAGATGTGATGTTGCTACTAGGGAGAAAACAACAATCCTTTGTTCATAGAACAATCATATTGTTTACTTTACACGCAATGCGTAATGCAATTATCTATTGCTTGCAACTTAATACTGGAGGGGGTTTGGATGATAACCTGAAGGTGGATTATTAGTCATAGATGTAGTTGGATTACGGTCTATGTATAATGTTGTAATGCCTAATCAAATCTCAAAGGAGTTAAGATGTTTAGTATATGCTTTTATGCTTTCTGGATGTTTTTCATTGCCCCGTTGTAATTTGTTCACCCAGCATGTCGTCTATCTTAAGGAGAGCCACCACTAGTGAACTATGGACCCCGGTCATTTCTTGTACCATCAATCTACAACTATTTACTGCTTTCTATTTACTTTCTGCAAGCAATTACTTTCTTCCACACAATACATTTAATCATTTGTTTTCAGCAAAACCGGTGAGATTGACAACCTCACTGTAAGTTGGGGGCAAAGTTCTGTGGTTGTGTTGTGCAGGTTTCCGCATTGCCGCTGGTGCCAGTAGTGCGCCCTGCCAAAGTCCATCTAGCAACACCTTGGAGGTGTTTCCTTGCTCCTACTGGTTCGATAAACCTTGGTTTCATAACTGAGGGAAAACTTCTTGTTGTGCTCATCATACCTTCCTCTTGGGGTTCCCCAACGAGCTTGATATATTTTGGGCCATCAAGGACTATTTTCTGGCACCATTGTCGGGGAGCATAGCTCTATTTATCAAGTTCACTTGGAATCACTATTGTTCGCTGCCCTCCATTCATCATGGGTAAGTCTTGTGATGGCAAGGTCCCTATATTTTACCATCCACTACAAGGAGAGGTATGGTTCTGAACACCTCTGTTGCTCTTGATTAACCATCTGTTATGAGTAAGCTCCTTACACCACCACATACACATGTTACACACACTGCTACTACTTCTGAATCTGAAACTTCTAATGCTTATGATGCTGCTTCTACTGTGCTTGATAAAAGTGGTTCATTAGGTCTTTTCCTAGATGCTACGATTGCTAGAACTATAGCTGGAAATACTGAAACTCCTAATGAAGACACTACTACACCTGTCAGTTCACCTGAGTCTAGAGAAAGCTATGATATTGAAGATGGTTATATAGAGATGACCGATGAATTTATTAAAGAATGTCAAAACACCCATGATAGGAGTGCTATTAAGAGTCTCCTTGAGAGGCGTACTATAAAACCCAAATTGTCCCCTAATGCTAAGTTTGATGCATCTCCATAAATGTTAAAGATAAGGATTATGATTTCTCTCTTGATCTATCTTACATAGCTATTGTTGAGAAAGAACCTTTTTGTGGGACTAAGAATGAAAGTGCGGTAGCACATATGACTTAGCTTTCTACCATGAGTGGCTTATTTTCTGATGATATTAAGATGCGCACCTACTTTGTTGCTAAAATTTTCCCTTTTTCACTGAAAGGAGAAGCTAAAACTTGGTTTAATAATTTACCTCCTGGATCTATTGATATCCCTGATTGCTTGATTAGTACCTTCCTTCAGAAATATTTTCCACCTAGTGCTAGACATGCGATTTTGCAGGAATTTTTTGATTTTAAACAGGGAGAGAAAGATATATTGCCTAAATCATGGGCAAGGTTTTGTGCTTTGATTCATGCACAGGTTGGATGTCCATTACCTAAGAATGAGCTTCTTGATATATTTTATAATGGACACTGAAGAATCTAGGATATACCTGGATAGTTGTGCTGATTGTGTTTTCAGGAATAGGACTCCCAAGGAAGCTGAGGAATTAATGGCTAAAATAAGCAAGAATTATGAAGACTAGACTCCCCCTGAACCAGCTATACCTGAGACAACCATACCTAAACCAACTATTCTTGTGCCTATACCAACATCAAAGAAGAGGGGAGTTATTGAACTAAATGATGAAGTAATGAAGGAAGCTAAGAAATGTCTTAAGGAGAAGGGAATTAAAGCCGCGGATGTCAAGAATTTACCTCCTATAGAAGAATTATGTAAGCCAATCCCCCACTCATCCACTATTGAGGTACACTCTCTCCAACATTTTGATGAAGGTGATATCCCTTACTCTAAACCTCCTGATCAATGCTTAGAAGAATTTGATGTTTTTATTGTTAAGCAAGATAATTTTAATAAAAGGGTGCAAAATCATCTAATGGAAAACTCTAGAGCTATTGTTGAGTTAAAAGATATTGTGGAAAGAACCTCTAATGATGTTAAAATGCTTGTTAAACATTTTCAAATGGTTCAAGCTCAAATTGATCAGCTTATTAAGGTACAAAAAGACTTGCTAGTTAATGCTGCTAAAGAAAAACATGCTTATGAAATTAGAACTAGAAGTGGTGCTGCTACCCAGGATCCTCTATATCCTGAGGGGCATCCTAAAAGAATTGATCAGGATTCTCAACAAGCTAAAAATAGTGGTACTACTCCTAAGAAAAGAAAAAAGAAACATAAAACTACTATAGAACCTTCTGAACCTGCTAAAGATCCTAATAGTATATATGTCTCTGATGCTGAAACTGAAAGTGGTAATGAAGAAAATGATGCTCCTGATAAAGAAAAAATTGAAGAAGAACCTGAAAGGCACACTAAGAATACTAAATACACTAAAGAAGATTTTGTTGCTAAGAAACATGGTAGTGAAAGAGAGCCTTGGGTCGAAAAAACTATGCCTTTCCCTTATAAGAAACACAAGTCAAAGGAAGATGAACACTATAATAAGTTTTGTCAGTGGATGAAACCTCTATTCTTGCAAATTCCTTTGACTGATGCTATTAAATTGCCTCCTTATTCAAAGTGTATGAAGGATATTGTTTCGAATAAAAGGACGATCCCTAATGAAGAAATTTCTACTTTGCTTGCTAATTATTCCTTTAATGGTAAGGTTCCAAAGAAACTTGGAGACCTAGGGATTCCAACCATTCCTTGCTCTATTAAAAATAGTTATGTTAGAACTGTTTTGTGTGATTTGGGAGCATGAGTTAGTGTTATGCATTTTTTTCTCTATAAGAAACTTCAACTGGAAAAACTAATACCAACTGATATATCTTTACAAATGGCTGATAAATCTACCACTATTCCTGTTGGTATATGCGAGGATGTACTTCAAGTGGCTCATAATTGCTTGATATTAATTGATTTTGTTGTGCTTGAAATGCCTGAAGATGATAATATGTCTATTATTCTTGGGAGACCTTTTCTTAACACTGCAGGAGGTGTTATTAATTGTAATCAAGGAAAGGTGACTTTTAATGTTAATGACAAGGAGCATACTATCTATTTCCCCAAGAAGATTGATAAGACTTATGGCTTAAATTCAATTCAACATGTTGAGGGCATCCAAGTTGGAGAAATATATTATCCCATACCACGAGAAAAATATGAAACTATTATGATTGGGACCATTGCTATCAAGGTTGAGGTAACATAATCATTAGTGGAATACAAAGTTTTGTTTCATATAAAATTGTTTTGGTAACAAGACCTGATCAACCTTGTTAACAAAGGGATTTTAATGAACAAAACAATGTTTTCACCATGATTATCTCCACTTACTTCTATTCTATCCATTTTAGTTTTTGCTTTCATTTAGTTTACTTTTCTGTTGTTAGTTGCTTGCATATTAGAGTGTCTTAGAACTTCTGAAGTTTTAGCTTTGTTTAGCTGTTGCATTCATTCATTCCAGAAACTTTTTCTGTTAGAAAATCATTCATCTATACCTGAAAATTGCTCAAAAATAAAGTGTCTCGAAAAATTACAGAAAATTCATATTAAATTTTTAAGTGAAAAAAGGGGGCAGAGAAGTTCCTGGAGAGTACCAGGGGGGCACCAGGCAGGCACACCACCTGGTGGCACGGATAGCCTAGGGGCACGCCTGGCCATGGTGTGGGCCACCCTTGGCCCTCCACTCACTCTCTCACTTGCCTCTGCCTTCTCTCTCCCGAGAAAACACCAGCTCATTGCTCGAAATCGTGTTCTTGCTGTTCTAGTCCATGATTTTTCGATCTCCTTGCTCAGCCCATCTTTGCTGCTGAAATTTGGAGCATTTGTCCTCCGATATGTGACTCCTCCGCTTGTCCAAGTAGATTTGTGTTTAGTGGTCTATACCTTGAGTATTTTGCTGCTGTAGGTGATAGGTTATGAGAGCTTGTAAGCTTGTTCATTGCTTAGAGATATTGTTTTGATGCATGTTTAGGCCTCTTACAAGTCCCTATGAGTAGTTCTCTTCATTATGTATTCTCTTTGCAATCACTTGTATATTGGATGTTTAAATTTCAGAATATCAAAGATGAACAACCACACCTTTGGAGAAATATTTGAGAGGGGCACACCTAGAAGGTCAAGGCCCTCAAGATCAGCCTCTCAATTTAGGCCTTCATACAATGAAGATCTCATTGTACCACGCTTTGGCAATGAAGGAGATGAGGGAGATGCTCACCCATCTACTTTCCCTTGTTTTACCTTTTTGCAAGCTGTAGGGATCCTCGATGATTTATTACTACTAGTTCAAAGGGTCGGTTTGACCACTTACATGCAGGATGAGAGTGAGCAATATGCCGTGCTCACCAAAACCTTTGTTGAGAGTTTCGTTTTCACTAACACCCCTTATCAGTCAACTGTTTTGTTCAGAATTTATAATCAGCCTATTACCATGCCATTGGAAAGATTTTGCAGCATTATAGGTATAGGCATGACGGGGATGGTGAAGAAGATCCAAGGTCGACCCACTAATTTGCCGGAGCTCTATCGAAGTGTTACAAATGATGATGACCGCGTAGCTCAGCGTGGGAAGATAAGGAATATTCAACTCCCAGCTCTTAGATATTTTGCTTATTATCTTGCCACTAGCATTCTTGGTAGGGAGAACACAAGTAATATCTCTAAGAATCATTTAGCCTTCCTCACTACTGCACTTAATAATGACACCAGGTACAATCTTGGCTCTCTCATTGCTCGCCACCTATCTTCTAGGGGACCTATTTATGGGGGCATTATTGCTTCACGTATGGTTGATGCATTAGAACTTTCTGTGGATCCTAATGACACTGTGTTGGCACCACAAATGCTTGATCTTGCTGCTATGAAAACACATCACTTCGTCATCGCTGACTCTAGTACGGAGGGTTTAGTATACAGGTTGTTATTTACTGACGGGGACGAGAGGGAGATTGCTTTGCCGCAACCTACTTTGTTCAGTATTCACAGGAGGCCATGGTCACGTTCCAAGGAGGAGGTGGACGAGCAGCTCCGCTTGCTTGGTTTCCACAGGCAGCACCAGGAGGATGTGCCTTCTTACAACTACTCTGTGCACTATGGTGGGGCGTCCTCGAGCTCATACCAGGACGAGGGTACCTCCTCGCCATACTACGGAGGTGCTCCATCTTGGCCAGCTTGGGATTGATACCCACTTAGGCCAAAAGCCTAAGCTTGGGGAGAGGTACACCGACATCACGCTCATCTACATATCATGTTTAGTCGGTACTCTGTATATCCATGCTTCGTTCTCTTTTAAGTTTTTGTTCTTTCTTTACTTTTGCTCTCTAAAACATAAAAAGACCAAAAATATTTCTGTTGTTTTGCTTTGTTTGATTCTTCTTCTTTTTGCCTTGATTTGCTTTTTTCCTTTTTTCTTTTTTTGAACTATTCGAAAAACCCAAAAAGATTTTGCTTTGCTTGTTTTCCCTTTTGTTCTTGCCTTTAAAAATCAAAAACGCCAAAAATATTTGTTGTTCTTCTTTGGTTTTGTGAAGTTTGTTGCAGGGTTCAGCAGTCCTCAGTGGAATTTGGTTTCATGTTATTATTCAAGCCACACAAGTGAAGGGCAATAATGAGGATTAATGACAACTTGAGGTGTGGTAAGAGGCCAGTAACGAACTCTATTTGTTTTCATTTTTGTACATATACTCATCATTGTGGGCATGCTTAGTCTGTTCATGTAGGGTGTATGTTATTTATGGATGTTGAGTAGTTCTTGCTTTCTTATGATTAGCTCCAGCTTGCTAATAGTCTGTAGCATGTCGTATGAACGTTTGTTTGCATTGCTCTATTCATAACTTGGTATGACACTATGGTATCCTCTTCTGAATGTTTCACTTGAACTGACTTGGCACATGCTCATGCATGCATACGACTGAAACAATAATCAGTTAAGCCTCGATGAGTTATTTTGCCTCGGGGGTCTTGAATCACTTTCATACCATGATTAGTCCTGTTTTGTTGCAAGAATGATTATGACAGTTATTACTCTCTCGTTTGTCGCTCCCTTACTATTGCTAGCCTTCACTTGCACTGAGTACGAGCTCTACTCGTGTTTCCAATTCCCCAAAACCATTATTTCCAAAAGAGTCCACCATACCTACCTATTAGCATCATTTGCTTTTCCATGCATATTTGTTATGCCTTGTTTTCTTCCGAATAAAATGTTTGCTTGTTATGAGAAAGTTAGTTAGTAAAGCTCTCACGAACTTGATGGCACACTTTATTTCTTGCACTTAATAAACCTGAACCATTGTGACTATCCATGAAAGTTATATGCTTGCAAATTATAGGCTAGGGATTAGAAGAACCGTGCTGTCACGAGGAATGCTTTCAACACCTGTAAATATATACCCAGTTGATATCATGCTCTTTTGTTTACGGATGTCGTTGGTGTGAAATAAAATGAGGAGCTTGTAAGTCCATGGAGTTATGTATGTGTGTTAGAGAAACGCCTAGGCCGCCGGTCTAATCCATGCCTAATCATGGTGGAAACCTGCAGCGTAACCATAATGAGTATCTATGAAGCATTCTTCTTATAAAAAAAGAGAGATAGCTTTTGAGAAAAAGAAAAAAGAGGATATGAGAAAAGAGGAAAGAGAGAAAAAAGCACCATTTTCCCATGGTAAATAAGAAGATTGCTGAGATGCTCGTTGTCTGCTTGCCTTGTCATTTTGATATGGGGATTCTTCCGTATCATCGGGCAAGAGGTACCCCGTTGGCAGTTCTCTATGATACGCATGTATTTACTATGACAAGAACTTACCGGTAACTAAAGTTGAGTAGCATGAGGAGCGGCCCTCGTACTCAAGGGACATGAGATTTCCAGTGTATAGTCTATCAAACATATAACTCAGATGGGGCCTCACTTTCACCTTAACCATTTAAAGATGCTTATGATAGGGGCAATGAGAGCTCAAAGCTAATGAGTACCATACTTTCAGCATTTGGAAGCCTTTCAAACTTTTCAAAACCTTTTCATTCCCTTGTTGAGTCACCACCTATTCTATGAGCACTTTCTTGAGAGCAGAGTTGTCATTCTTATTGTAATGTGCTTGTCTCAAAACTAGATTAATTGTGTTATGACTTTGATGCTTGTATCTTTGATATCTTTACTTCTAGTCTTCACTTGAACTTCAGAGGTGCCTTGGCATTTATGTTTTCTCTACAATCAAAGGCAAGAGAGATACCACTCTATCATACCTTGTTATGAGCATTGCAATGTTGCTTATGTTTATGTTTCATGCTACTTATTATTTTTGAGTTGGAATCTCTTCATAGCTTGCAATGACTATTAAGTAAACTTAGTTGCATATTATTTATTATGAATTACCTGAGTAGTTGACCATATGCTGAGAATATATACATCTTATGAAGCAAACGTGTTCGTGAAAGTTTCTTTTATCGCACTCAGTTTTCAACTGAATTGCTTGAGGACAAGCAATAAGCTAAGCTTGGGGGAGTTGATACGACCAAAACATATCTACTTTCCCGAACACTTTTGCTATTGTTTTTCCTCTAAACTTGTGTGATTTGGATACAACTAACATGGACTGACGCTGTTTTCAGCAGAATTACCTTGGTGTCTAGTTTTTGTGCAGAAAATCAACTATTAGGAAAAATCCTAGAAAATATGCCAAAAATCCTATTTCACCAGAAGACTCACGGAGCCAGAAGACGAGACGGAGTAGGGCCACAAGGGGCCCACACCACCTGGCCGTGCGGGCCAGGCTAGGCCGCGCCTGGGGTGGTGTGGCCACCTCGGCTGCCCCCTCGGCCTCCCTCTTCACCTATAAGTTGCCTCTTGACCTAAAAACCAAGGGGGGTTCGACGTTTTTCCATAAAGAGTTCCGCTGCGCCGCCACCACTATATTCCGTGATTCGGAACCAGAAACTCCGTTCTAGCACCCTGCCGGGATGGGGAATTGGAGGAGATCATCGCCATCATCATCACCATCGCTTCTCCATCGACCATAAATGTTCCCCCATCTATGAGTGAGTAATCCCCCGCTGTAGGCTATGGGGATGGTATGGATTGGATGAGATCGTTCATGTAATGGGATCAGATTGTTAGGGCATGGTGCCTAGGGTCTATTATTAGTGCTTTTTGACTTTGTTGCAACTTGTTATGCTTAATGCTTGTCACTAGGGCCCGAGTGCCATGATTTCAGATATGAACATGTTATTGATTCATTATGATAGTATTGTTTATGGTCTTACCTGCAAGTTGTATACACATATTGTTGTCTAGAACCAAAGGCCCTGAAGTGACAGCAATCGGGATAATCGGAGGGAATGGTTTTGATGTGAGGATCACATGTGTTCACGGAGTGTTAATGCTTTGCTTCGGTGCTCTATTAAAAGGAGCATCTTAATTGCCAGTAGTTTCCTTGAGGCCCCGCTGCAAACGGGCTGGTAGGACAAAACATGTTGTGCAAGTTCTCATTGCGAGCACGTATGACTATATATGGAACACATGCCTATGATTATTTAGTACTTGGATGCTTTATCTTATTTATCTGCAAATGCCCTACGTCTTGATTGCCATATGAATTGTCTTGTCCATGCAACGCCCGTCCATCCATCCATATGCCTACCGCGCTTTAATCCTACTGTTTACTTCAATTGTTACTACTATCTTTACTTTTACTACTACTGTTACTTTACTATTGCTACTACAAAATTGTTGCTACTAATAAACTAGCGTGAGCAAGATTGTTTCTAGGTATAGCTGAATTGACAACTTAGTTGTTAAGGCTTATAAATATTCTTTGGCTCCCCTTGTGTCGAATCAATAAATTGGGTTTCACTTCCCTCAAAAATACTGCGATACACCCCCTATACTTGTGGGTCATCAGGCTCATGGGCCTCTCTTTCTATCTTTCAAATATCATTATCCACATCGCTCAAAAATCATTAAAACTCGTAGTTTTCCTCAGTAACTCGAACAACAATGAACTAAATTTTGAACTGACATCCAACAAAGCTTGTCCAGACTAGAAATTAATATAACAGGACCATATATCTAATTATCTATATGTGTCACACAAACAAAATGAGAGAAGGGTCTCTTTTTGGTATGATCTAATGCGGCTTGGAACTTGCTACACCCCGCCGAGATAAACCCCCACCTCTTTGTTAGAGAGTTTGCATTGTGATCACTTAAGAAGTTGTAGGGAGACTTGATGGTGTTCACGAAGGTGATCATGAACCCTTTTCCAAAATACGGTTCCCATTCGTTGGGAACCACATGCTGGGTCTTGCCCCACCTCCATCCAAGCACCACAAAAAAACTATGTCCTCATCCGAGTAGATCTGGTCCTCTTGCATCCTAGGGGATCTACGCTGGTGAGATCATCCTAAAACAATGGCTAGTGCTCAATCGACACTCCTTGTGAAAATTTTAAAACATAATCAGTAAGAGTCGTTTAATTATAAAGGCCATCGGGGGCCTCCTTGCCAATGAAACAAACAGCCCGCTCGTGATGGCTCGCCTCCCGACGGTGGGAAATGGCACCTCAACCACCATTTCATGTCGGTTCCGACACCATTTCACATCCCATGTTTCTCCTTCCTGATACATTGCAAATGTATCTATAATTTTTTATGCTCCATGCTTGGTTTTATTCACTTTCTTGTGTTTTGTCCACACTTTGGAGTACTTTTCATATGATTTCTTGGACTAACCTATTAACAAGAGCCACAGTGCCAGCTGCCTGTTTTCTGCTGTTTTTGGTTCCAGGAAAGTCAGAAAATGAATATTCTCGGAATTGGACGGGACAAAAGCCAAAGTGCCTATTTTTTTAGAAGCCTCATGGAGCCAGAATACGAGACGGAGGAGGGCCAGGGGCTGGCCACACCCCCCCTCCCAGGCGTGGGCTGGTGTGGTGACCCCAGGCACCCCCTCGGTCTCCCTCTTCGCCTATAAGAAGCCTTCTGACCTAAAAACTTCAGGGGGTTCGATGTTTTTCCACGAAAAGTTCTGCTGTGCCGCCGCCACCGAAGGGGAGATTCGGGGGACAGAAAGTCTCTGTTCCAGCACCCTGCCGGGACGGGGAAGTGCCCCCGGAGCCATCTCCATCGATCTTCACCATCATCTCCATCGACCATCCATGTTTCCCCCATCTATGAATGAGTAATCCCCCGCTGTAGGCTATGGGGATGGTAGAGATTGGATGAGATCATTCATGTAATGGCATCAGATTGTTAGGGCATAGTGCCTAGTATCTTTTATTAGTGCTTTATGACTTTGTTGCAACTTTGTTGTGCTTAATGCTTGTCACTAGGGTCCGAGTGCCATGATTTCAGATCTGAACTTATTATTGATTCATTATGATAGTATTGTTTCTGGTCTTATCTACAAGTTGTGTACATACATCGTTGTCCGGAACCTATGGTCCCGAAGTGACAGAAATCGGGGTAGCCGGAAGGGAAAGGCTTTGATGTGAGGATCACATGTGTTCACAGAGTGTTAATGCTTTGCTCCGGTGCTCTATTAAAAGGAGCACCTTAATTGCCAGTAGTTCCCTAGAGGCCCCGCTGCAAACGGGTTGGCAAGACAAAAGATGTTGTGCAAGTTCTCATTGCGAGCACGTATGACTATATATGGAACACATGCCTAGGATTGTCTAGTACTTGGATGCTTTATCATATTTATCTGCAATTGCCCTATGTTCTGACTACTATGTGAATTGTCTTGTCCATGCAACGCCCGTCCATCCATCCCTATGCCTACCGCACTCGAATCCCACTGTCTACTGCTTTAGTTACTATTGTCTTTGTTTTGCTACTGCTGCTACTTTACTATTCCTACTACAAAACTGTTGCTACTGATAAACTGATGTGAGCAAGGTTCTTTCCAGGTGCAGCTGAATTGACAACTCAGTTGTTAAGGCTTATAAATATTATTTGGCTCCCCTTGTGTCGAATCAATAAATTGGGTTTCACTTCGCTCGAAAATACTGCGATACACCCCCTATACTTGTGGGTCATCAAGACTATTTTTTGGCGCCGTTGCCGGGGAGCATAGCTTTATTTATCAAGTTCACTTGGATTCTCTATTGTTCAAGCTAAGTTTATCTTTCTCCTTGTTTGCTTGTTTCTTTATCAAAAATACAAAAAAAGATTAGTTCCTACTCTAGTTGCTATTTTCGTTGGTCTGTTATTGTCTTACTTTATCATGCTTGTTGTCAATGGTTGGTTTCTTTGAAACTGAAGCTTATTGGCAAGGTGGGTTCAAGGAAGATCAAAAATATTATTATAAGGAACACCGCTTGTCATAAAAAGGGAAACACTTATGGGAACAAATTGATAGATTGTATACCATTGCTAGGAACTTGTGCTCTACTTATAATGTTACTTATTGCTGTGATGAATCTCGTTGCAGAAAAAGGTATAAACACCTCCCTTTTCAATGTGAGTATAGTGATAATGATACCATATCTTCCTATGCTAAAGAAATTTATGACTTTTATGATGCGGAACAAATTGAAGAATTTATTGCTTGGAAGGGTGCTTTTGAACTTGCTAGTTTGCTTGAAAATATTGATGATTCACCTTACAAATATGAGGTGTATGGTATACTTAAATTTTTCTTTGATAATTACAAGGATGAAAATGGTTATATTCTTGAATATTTTAATAGATGCTTTCCACAAATGGAAGAGACTAATGCCTTGCCGGATCCTATGGAAGAAGAAATTGATGAACCCAAAATCTCATTAGATGAAAGAGAGGAGGAGAGTGATGAACAAAAGGAGGAAGAATGGATTAGCTACTTATGCCTACCTTCTAATGAGAGTAACTCTTTATCCCTTACATTATTTGATAGTCCCCCTTGCTTACTAAAGGAGAATGAATGTTATGTTCCTGAGGTTTCTCTTGAAAATGTTTATAATAAAGCTCTAGTGCTTGTAGATCATGAAGAGCATGCTTTATGTGATAGTTATATTGTTGAGTTTATTCATGAGGCTACTGAAAATTATTTTGAGAGAGGAAAATATGGTTGTATAAGTTTTTATGGTATTGAAACACCTCTCTATGTGCTGGAAGTTTTGAAGTTACTCTTGTTTTATCTTCCTATGCCTGTCACTTTGTTATTTGCTTACACTATTCCTATGCATAGGAAGTGGGTTAGACTTAAATGTGTTTTGAATTTGCTCCTTGATGCTATCTTTTACTTCAACTCATATTCCTTATGAGAGCATCCTCTCAAAAGTTTATGCCTGAAGATGATAATATGTCTATTATTCTTGGAAGACCTTTTCTTAAATATTGCAGGAGCTGTTATTAATTATAGTCAAGGGAAGGTGACCTTCAATGTTAATGACAAAGAACACATTGTCTATTTCTTCAAGAAGATTGGAAGGACTTATGGTTTGAATTCAATTGAACATGTTGAGGGCATTCAAGTTGAAAAAATATATTGTCCCATACGACGAGAAAAATTTGAAACTATTATGATTGGGACCATTGCTATCAAGGTTGAGGTAACATAATCATTAGTGGGATACAAAGTTTTGTCTCATATGGAATTGTTTTGGTAACAAGACCTGATCAACCTTGTTAACAAAAGGATTTCATTGAACAAAACAATGTTTTCACTATGATTATCTCTGTTTACTTCTATTCTATCCATTTAAGTTTTTGCTTATGCCTAACTTAAAGGCATTAAACAAAAGTACTTATTGGGAGATAACCCAAAAGTTTTAGATGAGTCTTGGAAGTTATTACCTCTGTAATAACCTCTCGTTATCCTTTTTATTTGCTTTTTGTGCTAAGAGTAACCTCTAATGAGAAAGAAGTAATGATTGGGAAAGTTGCTGTCCTGAAACAGATTTCTGTGCTTCACCGTAAAAATTCCAGAGAGAGCTCTGTACGTCGGCTTGAGCTGTCATTTTTTGTTCTTCTGCCTCAGGTTGTTATCTAACTTTCGTTAGTTCAAAACTTTTAGATTTGAGCAACAGAAGGTCTTCGAAAAAATTCGTATTTACCTGCTGGTCTGTTTTGACAGATTTCTGCCATTTGCTGCATTTGCTTCTTGTTAGTTCCTTCTTGAGTTCCTTTGGGGAATTGAGCTTTTTGAGGGAAGTGCTACAGTAGCTAGTGTTCTAATGGGAGTTTATTTGGTGTTAGAACTGAACCTTGAGACTTATTTATCTTAAGTGCACTAATGTTGCTAATGAGATTGTGTGAAGTTTTGTATGAAGGAAAAAATTCAGGTGTATGGAAGGAATGAGTAATGAGATGAAGGATGGACTAAAGCTCAAGCTTGGGGATGCCACGCGTGTCACCCCAAGAAATATCCAAGAAGTACAAGCGTCAAAGCTTGGGGATGCCCAAGGCATCCCCTTCTTCATCAATAAAAATCCCAGGTTTCTTCCAAACACTTTATTTTTATTGTTTCATGCACAGTTGTGTTGTTCTTGGAGCGTCTTATTTTTCGTTTTCGTTTTGGTTTTTAGTTTGCGTGGTTTGCTTAGTTTTCTGAATAAATTGGTTGGACCTCCTCTTTCATACATTGGCTTTCAAATAGTTTGGTTTGGCTTGGAAAAGAGTAGGAAAGCTCATGCTTATGTGGTAAAAAGAGCTCGTTTTTGACTGTGGCCTATGCTTTGTCATGCCATGCTTGATATTGTTTTGGCTTTATTCTTAGTATTCTTTGCTGTAGCATGACTTGTTATAAACAATTGAGATTGCTTAATGTTCCTTGGATGAATCATGCGTTGTTTTAGCATATTAAATCATAGTATAGTGGTATTCTCCTTTGATGCTTTATTTGGGTTGACTTGGCACATGCACACACCATGTTATGACTATCTCAAGTCACCATAAGCCTTTATGATCCTTTAGTTTTCAACTTGTAGTATCACTTTATGCTTTGATCAATGATGTTTTGTCGCTCTGCATGATTATGGCCATTATCGCTCTCTCGTTTGTCGCTCCCTTACTATTGCTAGCCTTCACTTTCACTGAGTATGTTTTACTCATGTTTCCAACTCCCTAAAACCAAATATTGCCAAAGTGTCCACCATACCTACCTATTAGCATCATTTGCTACTTCCGTGCATATTCAATATGCCTTGTTTTCTTCCAAACAAAATGTTTGCTTGTTATGAGAAAGTTAGTTAGTAAAGCTCTCACGAACTTGATGGCACGCTTTATTTTCTTGCATTTAATAAATCTGAACCATTGCGTCCTTCTTTGTTGCGTATATGCTTGCGCTTTATAAGTTAAAGTTAGCAGAACCATGTATCATGGGGAACGCTTTCAACATTACATTGGTACTTAGTACCTCATTGATATTATGTTCTTTTGCTTATGGATCCCGGCGGTGTGAAATAAAAGTGGAACTTGTAAGATTATGGAGTTTGTATGTATGTTAGAGAAACGCCTGGGCCGCTAGCCTAAGCCATGCCTAATCATGGTGGAAACTTGCAGCAAACCATAATGAGCATTCTATGAAGCATCCTCAATAAAAATCTATGCACATAGTAAATAAAAAGATCACTGAGATGCTCATTGTCTGCTTGCCTTGTCATTTTGATTATGGGATAGCTCCTGTATCATGTGCAAGGGGTACCCCGTTGGCGGTTCTCTATGATACGTATATACTTACAATGACAAGAGCTTACTTGTGACTGAAGTTGAGTAGCATGAGGATCGGTCTTCGTAAGTAAGGGGCATGAGATTTTGGTTTATAACTTGTCAAGCATATCCTCTTAGTTGTGTCACTTTAACCTTAATCACCTTAAAGATGCTTATGATAGGGGCAATGAGAGCTCAAAAGCTAATGAGTACCATACTTTCAGCATTTGGAAGCCTTTCAAACTATTCAAAACCTGTTCATTTCCTTGTTGAGTCTCCACTTATTCTATGAGCATTTTCTTGAGAGCACAGTGGCCATTCTTAGTTCTATGTGCATTGTCCCAAGACTTGTTGATTGATGCATACCTTGATATTGCTTGTTTTAAAATATTTGTATCTAGTCACTCTTGTGAGCTTTGAAGGTGTCCTATGCATTTATATTTGCTACTCTATGAGGGACAAGCTGATTACCACTATGCTATGTTTTCTTTATCTGAAACAAACAAACGTCTTGCAAAGCATTGTTACTCATGAATCTTTTGTTTGTGCCTTTTCATGTTGCATCATAGTTTCTTTGTCTTATTGCTAGAACTTTGTATTTCATGTTATGATTGAAGTACTATGATCCCAGCTTTGAATGTTTACAAATACTTTGGTCAAGTCTTTGATGGTGCATGTCACCTCAAAAATTATTCTTTCTTTTTATCACTTACCTACTCGAGGACGAGCAGGAGTTAAGCTTGGGGATGTTGATACATTGCAAATGTATCTATAATTTTTGATGCTCCATGCTTGGTTTTATTCGCTTTCTTGTGTTTTGTCCACACTTTGGAGTACTTTTCATATGATTTCTTGGACTAACCTATTAACAAGAGCCACACTGCCAGCTGCCTGTTTTCTACTGTTTTGGTTCCAGGAAAGTCAGAAATTGAATATTCTCGGAATTGGACGGGACAAAAGCCAAAGTGCCTATTTTTCCAGAAGACTCACGGAGCTAGAATACGAGACGGAGGAGGGCCAGGGGCTGGCCACACCCCCCAGGCGCGGGCTAGGTCTGGCCACGCCAGGGCCTGGTGTGGTGGCCCCAGGCACCCCCTCAGTCTCCCTCTTCGCCTATAAGAAGCCTTCTGACCTAAAAATTCGGGGGGTTCGACGTTTTTCCACGAAAAGTTCCGCTGCACCGCCGCCACCGAAGGGGAGATTCGGGGGACAGAAAGTCTCTGTTCCGGCACCCTGCCTGGACAGGGAAGTGCCCCCGGAGCCATCTCCATCGATCTTCACCATCATCTCCATCGACCATCCATGTTTCCCCCATCTATGAATGAGTAATCCCCCGCTGTAGGCTATGGGGATGGTAGAGATTGGATGAGATCATTCATGTAATGGCATCAGATTGTTAGGGCATAGTGCCTAGTATCTTTTATTAGTGCTTTATGACTTTGTTGCAACTTTGTTGTGCTTAATGCTTGTCACTAGGGTCCGAGTGCCATGATTTTAGATCTGAACTTATTATTGATTCATTATGATAGTATTGTTTCTGGTCTTATCTACAAGTTGTGTACATACATCGTTGTCCGGAACCTATGGTCCCGAAGTGACAGAAATCGGGGTAGCCGGAAGGGAAAGGCTTTGATGTGAGGATCACATGTGTTCACAGAGTGTTAATGCTTTGCTCCGGTGCTCTATTAAAAGGAGCACCTTAATTGCCAGTAGTTCCCTAGAGGCCCCGCTGCAAACGGGCTGGCAGGACAAAAGATGTTGTGCAAGTTCTCATTGCGAGCACGTATGACTATATATGAAACACATGCCTAGTATTGTCTAGTACTTGGATGCTTTATCTTATTTATCTGCAATTGCCCTATGTTCTGACTGCTATGTGAATTGTCTTGTCCATGCAGCGCCCGTCCATCCATCCCTATGCCTACCACACTCGAATCTCACTGTCTACTTCTTTAGTTACTACTGTCTTTGTTTTGCTACTGCTGCTACTTTACTATTCCTACTACAAAAATGTTGCTACTGATAAACTGCTGTGAGCAAGATTGTTTCCAGGTGCAGCTGAATTGACAACTCAGTTGTTAAGGCTTATAAATATTCTTTGGCTCCCCTTGTGTTGAATCAATAAATTGGGTTTCAATTCCCTCGAAAATACTGCGATACACCCCCTATACTTGTGGGTCATCACTTCCCTCCGCTTTCGCCACCATTCCCGCCCCTGTTTCTCCTTCCCACCAGTTCGTGCATGCTCTCCGCCATTAGCTGCACTGCTATAAAAGAGGGTGAGCCCGTGGAGGAGGAACAACGCACAACAACCTCAAAACCAAGCCATGCATGACCGTCTCCCAACCACTTGGGTGATGCTCTCTGCGGTCTCTCGTGCCCACTATCCTATGCAGGAGGAGCCAATGCTGGCGGAGCCGTAGCTGCAGTTAGAGGAAGATGAGGGTGATGACGGATTGGCTCGACGAGACCACGGAAGAGCTCGTGGATTAGCACGCCATCCTTGGTGACATCCAGCCTACCCGCGCCTTGGAAGCGCATCAGGCCACCACCGCGAAAGGCTTCAACTTCAATGACTACTACGCAGAGGTGAAAGCGGCCATGGACAACTGGGCGCTCGAGCAATCAGCACGCCATGCCGCTCTCGAACAACAGGTGTGTGGGAACTAAAGTTCGAACTGACAGTCCAACAAACCTTGTCAGGCTAGAAATTAATATATCAAGACCCTATATCTAATTATCTATATGTGTCACACAAACAAAACGAGAGAGAAAAGCAATCCCATTAATGATTTGATAAAAAATAATTTAAAAAATCACATCTTGGAAGTTCTTTTACAATATATTCCTCTGATCCAAATAAAAAAATGTTTTGTAAAGCTAAATATCCTACCAAACATCTTGCAATTTGAAACAGAGGTTATAATTAGGTACTATTACATTTTGCAAAGAAAGTACTACTCCCTCCGACCCAAATTTGTTGACTTAGATTTGTCTAGATTCGGTTGTATCTAAGCATGATTTAGCATTAGATACATTCATATCTTGACAAATTTGAACCAACTAATTTGGATCGAAGGGAGTAACTTAGTTTCTTAATATAAGATTATAATTGGAAACAGAGGGAGTACTTGATTCAGCTGCTGACTTCCATCCAAGATGCCAGTCTAGCAAAATACCATGCCGAGACATCCATAGATGTAGCATATATTCAAAAGAAATATATCCAAATATTTAAATCTTCACTACACCCCAAGTGGTTTGTCTCAATCGGTTCAAGAGCAATACTCCCGATCCTCCATGGTGAAATTGATTCACTATTTGACCTGAAAAGAAATTCATGATTGTTATCTGAAATATGAGGAGAATATCAGGTTGAAGAAGAAAGATTGGGGAGAGACGGCCTGATGGGCCTGAGAAGGATGAGGATGATATGATGCAGATAGCAACCACTTTCTATAAAAACCTTTTCAAAAAAGAGGACCCTTTTGGTTGTACTCTCTCTGAGGATTTCTTCTCATCAAATGAAAGAGTCTCTGAAGAGCAAAACCAGAAGCTTGGGGCTCCCTTTACTGAGGAGGAAATCAAATAGGCTGTGTTTGGTTCTTACTCTGATGGAGCCCCAGGTCCTGATGGCCTGTCTTTTATTTTTTATCAGCATTTCTGGGATGTAATCAAACAAGACATGATCGCCATGTTTGAGAATTTTTACCAGGGCAAAATGGACATATTTAGGTTGAACTTTGCCATCTTGACCCTCATCCCAAAAGAGCCTGAAGCAAGTAATATGAAAAAATTTCGTCTTATTAGCTTGCTTAATTGTGTTTTTAAGATTTTTACTAAGGTCCTCACTAATAGGTTTGCCTTGCTAATGGGCACTCTCACTTCTTCAAACCAATCTGCCTTTATTAAGGGTAGGTTTATCCTAGAAAGTGTGGTTACGGCTCATGAGGTTATCCACTCTGTTTCACATGATAAGAATTAGGGGCTAGTTCTAAAGCTAGACTATGAGAAAGCCTTTGATAAGGTAGATCTAAACTTTCTCCTAGATTTGTTGACAAAGAGAGGCTTTAGTCCTAAAATTATTTCTTGGATTAAAGATATCACTCATGGAGCTTCTGTGGGTGTCAAGCTCAATAACAACATTGGTAATTTCTTTGTTACTGGGAAAGGTCTTAGACGAGGAGACCCTATTTCCCCTGCTTTTTTACTTAGTGGAAGATGTTTTGACTAGAATGCTCATTAAAGCATACAATGCTGACCTGATTAAAGGCCTATGTTATGATCTTTATCCTGGTGGTATCATATGTCTGCAATATGCAGATGACACCATCCTTTTCTCTGACAATAACCCCACTTGTGCTACCAATCTTAAGTGGGTCCTGACCTGCTTTGAATAGGTGTCTGGGATGAAAATCAATTACTCTAAGAGTGAATTTATTCCTATAGGCCTTGAGGAATCTGATATTAGTACTTTTTCTGATATTTTGGGATGTACTGTTGGTACTTTCCCCATTAAGTATTTGGGTATTTCCCTCCACTTTGAGAAGCTTAGGAGGGAAGATATTCAACCTCTGATTGATAAAATCCTCAAGAGAATTGCTGGTTGGAGAGGGAAACTCCTCTCTTATGTTGCCAGAGTAATTCTCATTAAAACTTGTTTAGTAAGTATTCCCATTTATCTTCTCTTGTTCTTCAAGTTCCAAAATGGGCCCTGGACCTGATCAATTCTCAGATGGATAATTGCCTTTGGAATGATTTTGAAGGGCATAGGAAGCTCCATCTAACTAGTTGGAAGTTAGTCTGTAAAAAGAAAGAGTTTGGTGGTCTTGGGATTCCGGATTTGGCTAATGTTAATCTATCCCTTCTTGGCTCTTGGATTAAAAGATACTCCTAATATGGAGGGAAAATCTGGAGGACCATTGTAGAAACTAAGTATGACACAAAAAACCCTAATATCTTCTGTAGCAAACAAACTGGTGTCTCTTAGTTTTGGGAGGGGATCCTCTGGGCTTTTAATAGTATTAAGTTTGTTATAGATGGCAGATTGGGGATGGTGCATAGGTCAGGTTCTGGGAAGATACCTGGTTTGGGACCTCCCATTTATATGTCCAGTTCTTTCAAATTTATGTCATCTGTAATGAACATAATAAAACTGTTAAGAATATTTGCGATGGCTCATCCCTCAAACTCACTTTTAGGAGGAATTTTAACAATGATTTACTAACTCAGTGGTATGAATTAAAAGAGATTGCTTCTAGTATCTCCTTTAACTCTAACACTGATGCTTTGATCTGGCAGTATGAGAATAAAGGGGTTTACTCCACCACTTCCTTGTATTCTATTATTAATTTTGGAGGGCTGACGCCCATTTGTATACCTCCTAGGTGGCAATTACACATACCTCCTAGAGTGCATATTTTCCTTTGGCTGCTTACTCATAACAAATTAATAACTAGAGATAACTTGAAGAAGAGGCATATGAATAAGCCTGAAGACTGCATTTTCTGTAGTAAGGATGAATCTGTTTCTCACCTTTTTTTCTAGTGCTTAGTTGCTAGACAGGTTTGGGAGGTCATTTCCAGGTTCTTTAACATTGATATTGGGAATGATTACATGTCAATAGCTAGATTCTGGATTGCTAACAAGAAAAATGCAGTCTTAAACTCTATATGTGCTGCTTCCCTCTAGTGTCTCTGGAAACTTACGAATGAAATGATCTTTAATGGTCTACCTTGGCTTAACTTGCATCAGGTCCTAAGGAAGATCTTAACTTTTGTGAAACACTAGAGGTTGATCTTCAAGGGGGAGATGTTGGAAGAGGGGGACAGGTTCTGTGTCTACCTCTCAAAAATCCTGGACTCAAGCTTTGCGCTGATGAGTGGCTGAGCAGGGGGCTTGCTGATGAGATGGGAGACTTTCAAGATCAACCCTCATCTCCAACTCCCAAGAGGGCATCTTTACAGGGGACATGGGAGACGCTGACATCCACTCTGGAAGCTGCAATCCTCCCCTCCCCTCTCTAGTCCTCCCCAGCCGGTGTGGATGCACCCCAATGGCTTTGTACATAGTTTTTGCAAAGTCTGCTTTTATCTGCCAAACTCTAGTTTGTGTTGTTGATGAAGGACCTCTATTGTAGTTTCTTTGTAAAATACCTGAGCTACTTTAGGTTTCGTTGACGAGTCAATAGAATCAGGGGCGGGTTGCCCCTGTTGATCTAAAAAAAGATTGGGGAGAGACTCGACTTGGTTGGTGAATGATTTTTCCAGATCGACTTCATAGTTGGATGGAACTCCAAAGTTTAGGATGACATGGATGGAACTCTAAAGTTTAGGACGACATGGATGGAACTCCAAAGTTAGTCCGGCGCCATCGATCCTTTCTGGAAGTTCCGTCGCGAGCCCTTCCCCGATGTCGGGTCTCCCCTCCATGATCGGAATTGTGGAGGCGCACACGATGCGGGACAGAGGATCTCAGGATGGATCGGCATCGGGCGCTGGGTGCAGGAGAATGAACCGAAATTTTCTTGACGGTGGCATTGGTACGCGCATCCCTTTCTTCAGTGGTGGAAGTTGTTATAGATCCATGGTGGCGTCTTGACCGGGATCCATGGAGGCGAGAAGCAGGTGTACCGTTGTCGGGGCTCACTTCGCGTCTCCGTCCGACGGCGGCTACAGTGACCTAGATCAAAAAGAAAGAGGGTTCCTTCGGCCAGAGGAGGAACAATATCATGAATTAGTAGGACGTCGCGAACTGTTTATTTTATTAGGCGCGGTGGCAGTCTGTATATATTCCTCAAAACTGTAGGGGTAAAGTCGTCCAAAAAAAGCTAAACCCGTAAGAAACATTCCATACTTCATTATTAGGTATAGATATAGATAGACAAGAATAAAATCCAAATCATAAATGGAAGGTCACAGATAATACTCTCCACGATTTAGGAAATCCGTGATGTTATGCATATAATGTGACATAACTGTCTAACAACCTTTTTATAGGCTGTTAGACATGCTCTTATTTATTTTTGCGAGCTATATACACATATGGTATCATAACTTGCACACGATGTGCAGTTTAGTCTCATAAGTTGCAAACTGGGAAACCATGGTACACAAACTTGTATTGTGCGAGCAAACAAGTCCAAACACATTCTGGAGCTAACATGTGGCGCCATATTTTTTGCAAAATGACCCATATATATTTTTCTTTGCACATTTGGTCATGATGCACCCTAACATGCTGGTCCAACTGTCCGTGGTTGAGAAAAGAACTAAAACTTATAATCGCTAAAATGAAGATTCAAACCTAGGTGCTAGACACGGGCGAATAGCCACCACGTCACACACAAATAAGTGATATTTACTGGAATGTTGCTTAAATATATGAACATATGTTAATTAGTCTTCATTGGCAACATCATGTCGATCCAACATCCTGGTCACCAATGAAAGCAATGTCGCTTAAGGCCTCGTCCATGCCAACCGTGAGGGTATCACCCGACCATGGACGGGTGTCTGAACTGAGCTGGTGCCGCACCTGTATGCGTGTCCACCCTGTCGGCGTTCGTGAATAGCCGTAACTCCATCTCGTGACGACGAACTCCACGTTCTATAGGTTCGACCATAGCGGTTCGACCATAGCACCCGCGTCTGGTCATGTCGCCGCACGAGAACCTTGCTTCCGTCGTCCTTAGCTCGAACAAATTGTCGACCTACATGTAATGCCATCACCCGTTTTGGCTATCGAAACAAGTTCTAGGCAGTCAAACCGCCTGTCCCCATGCAATGCAGATACGATTCTCTGTCCTCGGCGTGGGCGAGGGCGGTGACGAGCACCTCATCCTCGACGGCATGCAACATTGCTAACATGCTCGTCACAGTGGACAATATAGTAAGCTAGCGAGCGACAATGCGGCTCTGACCATGGAGCTTGGGGTCGCAAGTAGTCCAGCATGGTGAGCCTAGGGGGAGAGATGGCACGAGCGGCGTTCAAAAGTGCAGCTTGCACGGAGAATACTGGGTCGTGCACCTAGCGCAGCACGACGACGACTAGCCTGGGCACGAGTGGCACCACCGGATCTCGCTGGTGTGCACCAAGGAGGAGCGTGAGGAGGCGCAACAGCGTCTTGTCGATGGGCTGTATGGCAAGGAAGACCGGGAGCTCGCCGATGTCCAGCCCGCGCGATCGCATCCAGCTCTATGGTGGACATGGCCTCCATGTCCTACCCGTCGGACTTAAGAAGTGTTCAGGCGATGTCCTAGATACTAAGAGTAGGTAAAACCGGTTTGACTTGATTTAACCTGTTTGGGTTAGTTTATTTTTTTACTAACTAGATTGGAAATTTAAATTGGGTTTGTGAAGAAAATGAACTAGCACTAGTTTGGACGGTCCCTTTTTGCCCACCCCTACTAGATACTATGTAATCGTGTATGCCGTATTTTATATTTTATATCATATAAATAAAGAAGCGTACTACCATAAATCATATATAGATATTTGGTGCAATGATAAAAGCAAGTTAATTGCAGCGGTTGTTTAGAGATTGAATCCCCTTACTCCTTGCATATTGTTTTATTTATTTCTTTGACCAGTGGCCAGTGGGACCCGCCTGTAAGGAGAAACGTGCCAAAGAAAAAGATACACGGGTCATTTTGCAAAAACTACAATGTCACGTGTCATCTTTAGAATGAGTTTGGACTTATTTTGCTAACGTAATACAAGTTTATGTACTATGATTTTTCATTTTATAACTTATGGGACTAATCTGCACATCATGTGCAAGTTGTGGTACCGCGTGTGTATATAGCTCTATTTTTGCCTTCATTATGTGGAAGTTTCAAGTCAACCGTCAAACCTCTCTCCCTACTATAAATGGCCAAGAGTTGCGGGACGCGGCCCAGCCCTGCTCTCTTCATTTGCAGCAGCTTCGTCTCGCTCTATTCAGGCGGCAGCAATGGCGGAAGAGGGGAAGAGCGGCGTTAGAGTGTGCGTGACCGGCGGCGCAGGGTTCATCGGCTCCTGGCTCGTGAAGAAGCTCCTCGAGGGCGGCTACACCGTCCACGCTACCCTGCGGAGCATCGGTACGCGCGTTTGGTCCACCTTGATTTATTAAATCGACGGGACTCGTGGCTGCGAATCAGTGGCCGGCGGCGTGGAGGCTGGGCTGATCCGGTTCGTGGTTGGATGCAGGGGACGAGGGGAAAGCGGGGCTGCTGCGGCGGCTCGTCCCCGGCGGCGCGCCACCAGACCGGCTGGTGCTGTTCGAGGCCGACCTCTACGACGCCGCGAGCTTCGCACCGGCCATCGCCAGCTGCCACTTCGTCTTCCTCGTCGCCACGCCGTCCCCGAGCGAGGCCGCCACCTCCACGGTGAGTCAATCTGAAACTGAATCCGAGTAGTTTCTTCAGAGGCTCCGGTCGTTCGTACTACTTCGCAGCATGAATGTAGTTAGATACGTCCGGAGTGTGCGAGATCAATTTTGACTTGTTCAACTAGGGAAAAGCATAGGGCTGTATTGTTCACAACTACAGTTTCAGAATTCAAAGTTCAGTTGTCAGTTTTACCACCGTTTGCTGGCAGTACAGGAATGCGGCAGATGCAGCCATGGAAACTGAATGAGTGCCCCGCGCTTAGATTTGTGCAATTTCGTCGGAGACACATTCCGTCGTTCCTAGCTCCGGCGCAACCGTGCAAGCTCACAATTTGATCACAACTCTGAATCATCTGGAGTAGTGTGCGGGATTAATTTTTGCCTTATCCATTGGAGAAAAGCATAGCACCTTGCTCAAAAAATACAGTTTCAGAATTCAGAATTTCAGTGTTCGATACTACATGTTGATCGGATCAGTGTTACTACCCTCTTATTGCAGTACAAGACTGCAGCGGCAGCAGCCGCCGATGCGGTGCGGGTCATCCTCCGGCTATGCGAGGAGTCCAAGACGGTGAAGCGCGTCATCCACACCGCGTCGGTATCGGCCGCTTCGCCACTCACGGAGGCCTCCAGCGCCGCTGCCGCAGTGTACAGAGATTTCATCTCTGAATCCTGCTGGACTGCGCCGGACATCAACTACCCTCTCCGCAACGAGCACTTCGATGTGAGTACTGTAATTTTTTTCTTAAAAAATTGAAGATCTGAACTTCAAACGCAAAATAGCAGTCTTGTTACTCATATGACAACACGCTATACACGGTATCATTTGGTCATCTGCAGAAGTACATAGAGTCCAAGGTCCTGTCGGAGAAGGAGCTCCTGGCCTACAACGATAGCGAGAGCCCGGAGTTCGAGGTAGTCACCCTCCCCTGTGGCCTCGTCGCGGGGGACACAATCCTCGCCCGTGTCCCGGAGACCATAGAGAGCGTGGTGGCTCCGGTGGCTGGCCGAGAGCCCTACTTCATGCTGCCCAGGATCCTGCAGAGGCTGCTGGGCTCGGTGCCGCTGGTGCACGTCGACGACGTCTGCGCTGCGCACATCTTCTGCATGGAGCAGTCATCCCTCTCTGGTCGGTTCCTCTGTGCTGCCGCCTACCCAACTGTCCACCACGTCCTGGACCACTACGGCAGCAAGTACACTCACCTCAAGCTCTTCAAAGAGTAATCCCTGAATGCTTCACCTGCAGCAATATAAGAATGGTGTCTTCTTTCGTACCATACAGAGTTTGTCGGTCTGTTCGTCTGTTGATTCATCTCGTAAAATTCGATGACGACATCCATGATGGTTTGATTGGCTAACTGTGACCGGTCGATTGACCAACTGAACTGGTGACAGGACTGATGAGGTACTTGTGACTGTGAGGGTACAATCTGAGAGGGACAAGCTTGGGGTGCTGGGTTTCAGGTACAAGTACAACATGGAGGCGATACTAGACGAAAGCATTGACTGTGCTGTGAGGCTGGGCGGCCTGGATGCATCCAGGCTAAGCGTGCAGCACAAGTGATGAACTCGATTGTGTGGAGTGCAGGGTAAGTGATCATTGCCCTGTCCCGCTGTTCAATTCTTCTGCACTTTGCAGTATTAGATTGAAGTGTTAGGAGAAGGGAGACGATACATAATAACATAGCACGTGACCACTCGACTTCAGTACTGTTGTTGTTAGTGCAAGATTGACAGCATCTTGTTTGACATTTTCTCTGTAAACGAGAGAAAATTCTAGTACTACTGAATTTCCAGTGCTAGGGGTTCACTTCAATCAGACAGTCCAGTTATGTGCAGAAAATTACGGTGTTGCAGTCTGTGCAGATAGAATCAATCGAAGGGATCATAAAATCTTATATAGCCCAGTTCCATAGGATTTTTCATGTGGTCCAAGGCAAGAATTAACCACATGAAACAAAGAATCGGCCATGTAAATCGAACTGACCATGTAAGAATTTTTATGCTGACAGAAATGAACGAGGGGCCAGCATATTTATCTTGCTCCTAGAAAACGCTAGACACCACCAAAGTACCAAGGCTAAGTATAAACCAGGCTAACTATGCAGTTTGGACCCTAATGCTAGACACGGAATTAAAATTAGGAAGAAAATAACTTCTTTTGTTTTCCTCCTATTGAACACTAAAAATTCAACTTCCTTTTTGTATTTTCGTATACTAGTAACATGCCCGTGTGTTGCACCGGGAGAAAAAAATCACAGCCACATGCAGACTATACAAGATGGTCATATAGTGTAGTATTTCTCCATCCATGAGACGATATGCAAATGAGGGACAATTCTAAAGATTAGAGATTAGCATGGGAATTGGTCCAATTCTTGACGTATATGTAGCATCGTGACAATTCTAGTTCTCATCCTTTAGCAACTTGTTTATAAGCTGAACAGTGACAGCTTCAGCTTTGAACCTCGAAAGTGTTGTTTTCTCTATGTCCTGAACATCATCCTCCATGGATCCTAAAATATCTTCTTTCTCCAGGTGGTCCTGAGTATTTGATGTTGACCAAGCTTTGCCTTCTGCTTTATCACCAGAGATAGCAGCAAAAATATGACCAAATATTGTAGTATCAACTTCAACATCAAAATCCGCGACAATAGTTTGGTCATCGTATCCAAGGATGTAATACTGACAGCAAAATAAAAATCTGGATATTCAGATTTGTAGGCTTCTGAATTCAAAAGGAGCCTTTGTGAACCCATTCAGGATGACCATTGGACAAACTTGTTGTTTTTCTCTGGCACAACCAAATCCTGTATCCAAATTTCATATCTCAGCAAAATCATCAAGCAAGCTCAAGTCAGATACTTCTCAAAATTAAAAACAAACTCCCATGGTACAGAGTGATTGTACCGCAATACAACAATATTCCACACACAAGTTCAGTACCAGCACACCTGCCACCATTCTTGCCGTCGATCATGAGGCACCATAGGTTTTTTTATTTATGAAGGATTAGAACAAATAAACCAAGAATGTTTGGATGAATGTATCCCAATAAAATAACTATAACCTTGAAACAGAATAAAGTAGTAAATCACTTGTCTCAAGTTGTCCAAGAGGAGTATACATTTATAACTATGAAGCAGTAAATCATTTTCCCGTGATGGGCATTATCGTGTCACCGATGGCCAGTCTGAATATAGCCCCATAGGCACTTATGTAGCACTAATTTCTGGATCCACCACATTTTTTGTGCTGCCCATACAATATAGGTCCAAACTGCTCAAACAAAAGCCTGACTTGCATGCCTCTCAATTGCTATGTTTTCTTTCAGCATAACAACATGCAACAAACAAAAAGATGTTCAATCCCATCATATTGCTACATCGTTAAATAAAGTCTAGTGGCATAACGCACTACCACCAGTTCTAGTGATACAATTATTAGTTTTGCAATCAGGACCTGTTGAATAGTACAGAGTTACTAAAACATGAAGTCTGAAGATGGTTGCCGTAGACCAAAAATGACCTCTTTAGCTTCAGTACATAATCATAAAAAATAATAGTCATGTCTAAACATCGCACCTTAGCTACAAAGTAGTCCCAATCCTACTTATTTAAAATGCAAACCAGCAAGTTTCCATGTTATGCACTTCGAGCAAACGGTCCAGAATGCAAGACAGTTACAAAACATGATCAAAAACTAATAGTATGTAATCTTAACCATGCTGAACTAAAAGTAAATTTCCGAAGGCAAGGAGGAACATCAATAAAGTTCTAGTGTCATAGATCGGTACTCCACACTTCATAACATTAAAAAGATGTTCAACACATGGCGTCAACCACCTAAATTCCAAAGTATGGCGTCATACACTTAGTCGGACAAATTCAAAACAACTCTGACCATTTCAATGTGGTTTTAGAAAACTTGGACACATATGTCCGCTAGATCACACTTGCATCATCCCAAAAGTTGGAGACTTATTTTTCTCGATTTTGAAAAGAAAAGTGAAAGTGAGATGCACGACCATTTATAGAGTCATAGTTCCAAGAAAATGAGTTAAATATGTTTCTGTTGGAATTTAAAATGTATCCAAAAAAAGTTGATAAATTTTGAAATTTATTTTTGAATCGTGACATCAAAATTAGGAGGAAAGCGATAGTTTCCCTAGTTGAACTTAAAAAGTGTGGCCTTTTGCTTTGTTGCGTTAGTAAATGACATAAAGGGGATATAGATGGCACGGCTACGTGACAATGACACCATTTTTAAGTTAGGACTTTTATGGTATCCTCAATTAGATAGACCTTTTATTTTTGTGGATCTAATGGTCTGCATTAATTTATACTAGTATCAAAAACCTGACTACTACTATAAAGTGTACTAGTGCGCATAGAACGGGAGTAGTATTCATGCATACTAGACAAATGGGCAGCGCCGCCTACATAACCTTTTGGCGCAACGTAACCAAGACGGTAGACTTGCGAGATGTCGTTACGATAAATCTACAAAGTTAGCTTCTATGGTTTGTGCATGAGAGGTGTGAGTGGACCCACGGTGTAAAAATCACTACAGGACTAGTTGAGAGATCATGTGCTCATGGCTGCATGGGACAACGACAGAGAGATGATGTTAGTTGCCTGAAATTAAGCGCGATCCTTGACATGCAAGGAGAATAGGAGATGATAAATTGGCAGGACCGGCTAGCTAGTACAGTATATCATCTCGCCGGTGGTGGTGTGGTCATCGCAATGTACAAAACATCATCGGCGCGCGATACCTGCGCCACGTCCTAAACTTGTGACCCTTCTATGCCCGCGGACGCCTGCCGTCAATAGACTCCACCGCGTCGCCCTACTCCTCCTCTCCTGCTCTACCGCAGCTCCCCTCTCGCTTCCTCCCTCTACAAGGCCGAGGCGGGGCGACCCTTGGCTTCGACGCCCTCTGCTCCAGCCCGGGCTGCCTACAACGCAGCTTTCGGGAAACCTCTCTGTGTGAAAGTGGAAGAGCCTGATACTAGGAAAGATAGAGAATATTTAAGAGCTGGACACACAAGGGCCCATGTGCCAGACACACATAATGGTAGATGGCCTCAGAAGATTTGCATGGGACCAGACTTAAGTTATAACTAGCAAAAAAACCCATGCGTTGCAACGGGACAAAAAAACTGGTGCGGCGTAAATTTTACTTGTTTTAAATTTTAGAGAAAAAAGTTGTACTAAATAATTGATGCGAATATATTTTGTACCATACAACTCCTCCCTCCGTCCGGAAATAAGTGTACTTCTAATTTTTTCCTAAGTCAAACATTACTAATTTGACCAAACTTATATACTTTTTTTAGCAACATATATTGTATGAAACTGTTACTACCTCCGTTCCAAAATATAAGCCTTTTTAGATAGCTACTTTAGCTTTCTAAATAGGCTTACATTTCGGAACACTATATGTGAAAATAAATGTAGTGGTACCAATTTAGAGTCGTAAGTATTGCTACGTTTTCTAAAATGTTAGTCAAAATTTACTAAGTTTATTTAAGACAGGGCTAGAAAAACACTTATTTGCGGACCGAGGGAGTGTGTTAGGTCGCATCATCTTTTTACTGTAGGGAAGAAGAAACTTGCTACCCACATGGGTAGCTGCGCACTTGTCCTGTTCACGCATGCAGAATCGAGTCCTCGACGGAATGAGTTAGTACAATTATTCAGTAGTAGCAACCAAACCCAACCGTCACGTTCTCTGCCTTATCTATCTGCACGCACGCGAGGCCCAACACAGCCGCCGGTCGTGACCTTCCGCGCGCTCCCCTGTCCTCTCAACCTCGAGCGCCTCTCTCCACCGCCCTCCCTCGTCCTCTCCTCCGGCCACCTGGCGCCGCCACGGGGCGCCCTCCTCCCGACCGGCTGCAGCACCAGCACGCTCGCCAGCACGACCGCCTCCCGGTGATACCCCGAGCTCGACGCTCTCCCGCAAGCCGCCAGGACCCTCGTTCTCTCTCCTCATCGCCGCTGGGCTCCCTCTGCTCCGCCCCAACCTCGTCGGCCTTCCTTTGATGCTGGCTCAACGAGCTACACAAGCTCCAAGCCACTACTCATCATCGCCAGGAGCCACCGCTCGCTCAGCGTCAGCGATCGAGCTCGACCAGGCCGCCCGACTGCCTCTTCCTCTCCAAATTCCATGGCTCACCTGCGCTGTCCAGCTTAGCGCGGTTGTGCCGCCCCCTCCCCCTGGCTGTGAAGCTCCCCTGCGTCTATAATCTATCATTAGACAAATAGGTGTGGCCCTCTTTCCTCGTTGAGACACTTTATTTGATTTCAGATCAATCAATAGGGATGCTCTTCTTGCTCTTCTTATTTGAGTCTTGGGTCTGCTTGCTGTTTCCAGGGATTTTGTAAAAGTATATAAATCGGTGGGAATCGGTGAAAGGGGGCGATGTGGGACTATTTAATGTATCCAGTTTTTGTTTGGTTCTTTTTCCAGAGAAGCACCCACCCTGCACAAATTTGCTGTAGATAGCCCATGCGGTGGCTCAATCAATGGACCAAAGCCCAGGACCGAAACCACCGAGAACCACCGAGACAACCAAACGGCCTGTGCGGTCGCCGTGCGGCCTTTTTTTACGGGCGCGTGCGGGCTTGATTCATCGGGGAAACGGGCACTTACACATGGCACCATGAGTAATTTTGTTTTTTGTGGGAGGATAAAACGGTCCAAAAAAGAGTTAGACCGGAAGAAATAATCCGTCATTTATTATTAGGTATAGATAAAGTAATTGAGGGCCAAAATCGAAAGTCTCAGGAAAACAAATCCCGTTAAAACGGGAGCCTCCAACAAGTGTATGCATGGCCGCAAGCCCGGGCCGGCAGGAGCGCGGCCCGTGCGGAAGGGGCACCAAATTTTAGTATAAGCTTGTATACATTTGCAGACGAAAAAACAATTATATGTCTTTTGCTTTGATTTTGGCCCGTGGCCGCCTCTCGGAAGTAAATGGGCTGGCCTTTCCTGGACCTTAGCGATCGATTGGAGATAAAGAAGTTTAGCTATCGTTGATCGACCCTAAAGAAAGGCTATCGCTGACCGATGGGAGAGCCTTAGCGATGGATCCCATCCCGAGTTCGTGTGGAGAAAACAAAGCGACACGAAGTCAGGAACGCACGCGTCAGTGTTCGTCTTCCAAAGAGAGTCGTCGCATGTTTTTGTTCTGGACTTGTGGATCGAATCCATCTAAGGCTATCAACAGGTGCGTCAGATGCGTGCATCCCTCGTCCCTCACCTCTGCATCTTTTCTATAGTTTTCTTCTCCAGTCTCTTTGAGCTCTAAGTGTAATTCAATCCCAAATTCATATAATCGTGTCTAATTCATATAACCCTTCAATCCAAATTAATGAACTCGAAAACACAGATCTGTCTAGATTCAAATGTAATTAGTAATTTAGATTGGAGAGGGTAATTGTGTTATTCATCTCTTTTGTATTAGTCAACGTGGGAAAGCATCAATCCAGATTTCCAAAACATAAGAGAAATGAGAAGAAAGAAGAATTAATTCAATCTCAAACACTAGTAGAAAAAGGATCTTTGGTCCAGCACCCAAATGCCATCGGTCCCGGTTCGGTTCCGCAATCGGGACCAATGCCAGACACCGGTCTCGGTTCATGCCGCCTGGGCATTGGTCCCGGTTCATCTCTAAGCAACGGTCCCGGTTCGTGCCATGAACCGGGACCAATGCCCCCGCGACGCACACGTGGCGCTCTGCGGAGCATTGGTCCCGGTTCATGCCACGAACCGGGACCAAAAACCCTGAACCCCGCCCGCCAACAAGGCCTCCGCCACTCGACGGTCACGTTCCCAACCCTCGTTGTGACCGAAATTGATCCGGGACAAAGATCTAAATCGAGGCGGAAAGATAGTTGCATTTCATTAATTCAACCACGAATTCTTCCTAAACAAAGGTGCGATTTCACATCATACATTAATTCAACCACTAGTCAACAATTTCATTTCCGCTGCCGCTGTCCTCTGAGCCGCTGGCCTCTTCATCGTCGTCGGACGGAACCTCCACGATTTCCACATTGTTCGCGAGGCGGAGCACCTCTTCGCGGCGAGCGGCGGCGATGACGGTGTACGTGGTCCATCTAGGGACGGACCAGAACCTCTCCCGCCCTTCTCGGTTGCGGAGATCCCGGTGCACCATGCGCCCGTAAACGATGCGGTTGCCAATCTTGGTCTTCCGCTCCTTCTTGAACATCGCCCTCTTCCACGCGGGAATCTGGCAGCGGCGCGCCATGATATTCCTCTCCATCTCGGCTCGGCCAGGGAGCGGAGCCACCAGCACCCCCACATAGCTGATGCGCCATCCGTGGGGCACCGTCACGGCCGACGGCGCGACGATTTCGAAGTGCGCGAACATCACCGCCTCGTAGAAGTTCAGCGTGGGCACCTCCATGGCGGCACGGTGGATATTGGAGAGGGAGGGGATGGATGGGGATGAACGCGCTATGGCGCCTCCTATTTGTACACGAGGACGACGAAGCGACAACGGTGTCATGCCTGGAGCATTGGTCCCGGTTCATGCCACGAACCGGGACCAAAAACCCTCCCCGTGACGCACACGTGGTGCTCTGCGGAGCATTGGTCTCGGTTCATGCCAAGAACCGGGACCAAAAACCCTTCCCTGGCTATAAATAAGCCCAGGCCAACCACTTATTTTTTCTGGAATTTTGTGTGGGAGGTGGATGCTAGGTTTTTTTTCTTCACACTGCACACAAGGTGTTCGACGAAATGTCCGAGCTACACTTAAGTTCACACAACACGGTATCCTCGGCCGAGGTTAGCAACCTTATCTTCTTTATCTGTAACTGATACAAAAATATTGCATGTGTCCATGTAGGGTGGTCATTTCACTATTCACGATGTTATTGTAATGGTTAATTATTATGACGCAAATCGATGTGCGGATGCGATGGATGTATGGCGACCGACGCGATTCCGATTTTATTGCAGGCCTGCATAAATTTATCGATGTGGCTAAGGCAAATAGAGTGGAAAATTTTATGCCTTCGACTATCAGAACGTGGCAGAGCACTCTGCCCCGAGAGTCCTTCAAAGCCATTTTCTTCGGAGAGGTTTCATGCCCATATATTATTGTTGGGCCATGCATGGAGAAAGAGGGGTTAGGCTGGAAGAAAATGAAGAAGAGGACGATGATGACAGCTATCCTATGTCCCCTGAAGAATACGGTGATAGTGCAATGGAAGACAATGAAGAAGAGGGAGGCGGCAATGAAGAAGAACAATGGGCATCAGATTAGCCCGATGATGGTCTTGGTCGGGTCATTTCTGATGCAAAGCAACAATGCGATACAGAAAGGGGGAGCTTAAGTTGGAGGCCATGCAAAAGGATCACAAAAAGTTGTTGTACCCAAATTGCGAAGATGGCAGCACAAAGCTCGGTACCACACTCGAACTGCTAAAATGGAAGGCAGAGACTGATTTATCTGACAAGGGATTTGAGAAGTTACTGAAAATAATGAAGCTGAAGCTTCCAAAGGATAACGAGCTGCCCGAGACAACATACGAAGCAAAGAAGACTTTCTGCCCTCTAGGATTAGATGTGGAGAAGATACATGCATGCATTAATGACTACATCCTGTACCGCGGTGAGAAGTACGAGAATATGGATAAATGTCCGGTATGCACTGCATGTCGGTACAAGATCAGACAAGATGACCCTGGTGATGTTGAGGGCGATGACGAGCCCCTCAGGAAGAGGGTTCCTGCTAAGGTTATATGGTATGCTCCTATAATACCACGGTTGAAACGTATGTTCAGAAACAAAGAGCATGCCAGATTGTTGTGATGTCACAAAGAAGAGCGTAAGAAAGACGGGAAACTGAGACACCCCGCCGATGGGTCGTAGTGGAGAAACATCGAGAGAAAGTACTCAAACTTTGCAGGTGAAGCGAGGAACTTATGGTTTGGTCTAAGTACAGACGGCATGAATCCTTTTGGGGAGCAGAGCTGCAGTCACAACACCTGGCCAGTGACTCTATGTATCTACAACCTTCCTCCTTGGTTGTGCATGAAGCGGAAGTTCATTATGATGCCAGTGCTCATCCAAGGACCGAAGCAACCCGGCAACGACATTGATGTGTACCTAAGGCCATTAGTCAATGAACTTTTGCAGTTGTGGGTAGAACCAGGTGTAAAGGTGTGGGATGAGCACAAACAGGAGCCATTTGACCTACGAGCGTTATTGTTCGTAACCATCAATGTTTGGCCTGCTCTTAGTAACATTTTAGGACAGTCAAACAAGGGATACAATGCATGCACGCACTGTTTAGATAACACTAAAGGTACACATTTGGATAAATGTAAGAAGGTTGTGTACCTGGGGTGTCGTAAATTTCTTCCGACCAATCATCAAGTAAGAAAGAAAGGCAAGCATTTCAACGGTGAGGCAGATTACCAAAATAAGCCTAAGCTCCCTAAAGGTGCTGCTGTATTTGGTATGGTGAATGACCTAGAAGTAATCTTTGGAAAGGATTCTGGCGGTCAATCTGTTCCGAAAGACCCCATTACCGGACACACAACCATGTGGAAGAAGAAATCTATATTTTGGGAGCTTGAGTATTGGAAAGACCTAGAGGTCCATTCTTCAATCGACGTGATGCACGTGACGAAGAATCTTTGCGTGAACCTGCTAGGCTTCCTGGGCGTGTATGGCAAGACAAAGATACACCAGAAGCACGGGAGGACCAGCAACGTATCAAAGACCCATACAACAAGCATACTGATAAAGGCCGTCAATACTTAAGAAGCTACGATCTTACCAAAGCAGAGAAGGAAATCTTTTTTGAATGCCTGAGCAGTATCAAGGTCCCGGCTGGCTTCTTGTCAAATATAAAGGGAATAATAAATATGGCAGAGAAAAAATTCCAGAACCTGAAGTCTCATGATTACCACGTGATTATGATGTAGTTGCTTCCGGTTGCATTGAGGGGGCTTCTACCGGAAAATGTCCGAGTACCCATTATGAAGCTATGTGCATTCCTCAATGCAATATCTCAGAAGGTAATCGATCGAGAAAGTCTGAAAAGGCTACAAAAGGATGTGGTCCAATGTCTTGTCAGTTTTGAGTTAGTGTTCCCCCCGTCCTTATTCAATATTATGACGCATCTCTTAGTTCACCTAGTCGAAGAGATTTCCATTCTTGGTCCTGTATTTCTGCACAATATATTCCCTTCGAGAGGTTCATGGGAGTCTTAAAGAAATATGTTCGTAACTGTGCTAGGCCAGAAGGAAGAATCTCCAAGGGCTATGGAACAGAGGAGGTCATTGGGTTCTGTGTAGACTTTCTTCCTGACCTTAAGCCGATTGGTGTTCCTGAATCACGATATGAGGGGAGACTGAGTGGAAAAGGCACGCTAGGAAAGAAAGCAATGATATTTAGGGACGGGCATTCTTTGAATCAAGAACACTACACAGTTCTACAAAGTTCTACCTTCGTGGCTCCGTATATCGAGGAACACATGAATGTTGTACGCTCCAAGTTCCCGGGGAAGGATGACTACTGGATTAAAGAAAATCACATGGAGACTTTCGGCATTTGGTTGCAATTACATCTCATGAATGACACCACTATTGGAGATCAGCTCTACTTGTTGGCCGCGACACCATCTGCGACTGTACTGACTTTCCAATGGTACGAGATAAATGGGAATACATTTTACGCGATTGCCCAAGATAAAAAGGGCACCAACAAAAACAGTGGTGTCCGCTTTGATGCAACATGCGAAAATGGAAAAAAGGACACATACTATGGTTACATGGAGGAGATTTGGTAACTTGACTATGGACCTACTTTTAAGATCCCTTTGTTTCGGTGCAGTTGGGTCAACATGAATGGAGAAGGGGTAAAGGTAGACCAGCTGTATGCAATGACAATAGTGGATCTCAAGAATCTTGGTTACACAGACGAACCATTCGTCCTAGCCAATGATGTGGCTCAGGTTTTTTATGTGAAGGACATGTCCTCTAGACCGAAAAAAGAAAAAAAAATAAGGAAACGAATACATCAGACGATGCGCTCAGGCGTCACATAGTTCTTTCAGGGAGTCGAGGACAAGACAGACATGTCAACAGATTATGATAAGTTTGATGAAATTCTGCCCTTCACCGTGAAAACTGACCCAAGCATCCCGTTAAGCAAAAAAGATGCTCCATGGTTACGGCCTAAGAAGCGATCATAGGCAAGGGATCGACATACGCGACGAAGGATTCATACCCTAAACCCTAAACCCTATGTAAATCTATGTAATGTATGAAAACTTTATGTGATGTATGAAAACTTTATATGAGACCACACGAAGGTTTCAAATTGTTTGGATCATTAAACTTGAAGTGGATCTCTGATGAAATAGCATGTTGTGAACCTATAAATGATTTTTTTAAAAATTCACAAGCATTATATCATGTACTTGTAGTTCAAATCTGGGCAACCTTCTATCGATTCGGCAGGAATTTCTCTTTTTCATGAGGGATGGACGGAAAGGTTCTAGATACACCGGTTGGGAAATTGTCCATCTAAGGTGGTCTAGTATTTTTGAAAAATGGGTTGGTACCAATGCCAAACATTAATTTGGTGGTTGCTTCCCAGAACACCCCTATTTCGGCACCTCAAAAATAGAAATTGGTTTTTTCGTGCGTCGAAAACGAAAACTTCCTCCTACAACATCATAAGACATCCCAAGATGCACATGTGTGCATAATATGGGCACATCATCACAAACTATACCCTGATTCTAGCCATAACATTGGTGGTTTGACCTAAATGCCATGAAACCTCGAACATGATAGGTCATTTTGTGAAGGATTTTTTATGATGTTTGCAATTTTTCAAGTTCAATATTTTTCCTTGCAACTATGACACATAATATGACACCACGCGAAGTTTTCACGTTGTTTGGATCATTTTTGAATTTGTTATGCCCGTTTCAAACTATATTCAAAACGGCGGCCATGAAGCTTCTTAGCCCGGGGCTGAGCCTCACCGAACTTGAAGTGGATCTCTGATGAAATAGCATGTTGTGAACCTATAAATGATTTTTAAAAAAATTCACAAGCATTATATCATGTACTTGTAGTTTAAATCTGGGCAACCTCCTGCCGATTCAGCAGGAATTTGTCTTTTCCATGAGGGATGGACGAAAGGTTCCAGATACACCGGTTGGGAAATTGTCCATCTAAGGTGGTCTAGTATTTTTGAAAAATGGGTTGGTACCAATGCCAAACTTTAATTTGGTGGTTGCTTCACAGAACACCCCGATTTTAGCACCTCAAAAATGGAAATTGGCTTTTTCGTGCGTCGAAAAGGAAAACTTCCTCCTGCAACATCGTAAGCCATCCCAAGATGCACATGTGTGCACAATATGGGCACATTATCACGAACTATGCCCTGATTCTAGCCATAATATTGGTGGTTTGACCTAAATGCCATGAAACCTCGAACATGATAGGTCATTTTGTGAAGGATTTTTTATGATGTTTGCAATTTTTCAAGTTCAATATTTTTCCTTGCAACTATGACACATAATATGACACCACGCGAAGGTTTCATGTTGTTTGGGTCGTTTTTGAATTTGTTATGCACGTTTAAAACTATATTCAAAACGGCGGGCATCAAGCTTCTTAGCCCGAGGCTGAGCCTCGCTGAACTTGAAGTGGATCTCTGATGAAATAGCATGTTGTGAACCTATAAATGATTTTAAAAAAAAATTCACAAGCATTATATCATGTAGTTGTAGTTCAAATCTGGGCAACCTCCTACCGATTCGGCAGGAATTTGTCTTTTTCATGAGGGATGGATGGAAAGGTTCCAGATACACCGGTTGGGAAATTGTCCATCTAAGGTGGTCTAATATTTTTGAAAAATGGGTTGGTACCAATGCCAAAGTTTAATTTGGTGGTTTCTTCACAGAACACCCCGATTTCGGCACCTCAAAAATGGAAATTGGCTTTTTCGTGCGTCGAAAAGGAAAACGACCTCCTGCAACATCGTAAGTCATCCCAAGATGCACATGTGTGCACAATATAGGCACATTATCACAAAATATGCCCTGATTCTAGCCATAAAATTGGTGGTTTGACCTAAATGCCATGAAACCTCGAACATGATAAGTCATTTTGTGAAGGATTTTTTATGATGTTTGCAATTTTTTAAGTTCAATATTTTTTCTTGCAACTATGACACATAATATGACACCACGCGAAGGTTTCACATTGTTTGGATCATTTTTAAATTTCTTATGTCTGTTTCAAACTATATTCAAAACGGCGGGCATGAAGCTTCTTAGCCCGGGGCTGAGCCTCGCTAAACTTGAAGTGAATCTCTAATGAAATAGCATGTTGTGAATCTATAAATGATTTTTAAAAAAAATGCACAAACATTATATCATGTACTTGTAGTTCAAATCTGGGCAACCACCTGCTAATATTTGTTAATGCATTTTTAATTAAAAATAGTAAAATTGTTTAGTTACAATAAATATTTTTGAAAACAGAAAATGGTTTTGGATTAGTTATTTAAATTAAAGCACTTTTCCTGTTAAAAGTTTTTTCAAATTCCAAATAAATAATCATTTCAAATTGAAACACCTAAGTAATTGAAGAAGAAAACAAATTTGAAAAAACCTAAAAACGAGCCATTGGTCCCGGTTCATGCCATTAACCGGGACCGATGACCCTGGGCACGTGGCGGCCCAGCAACGCCCACCACCTCGGTCATTGGTCCCGGTTCATGCCATCAACCGGGACCAATGACCCTAGGCACATGGCGGCGGAGCAACGCCCCCCACCCAGGTCATTGGTACTGGTTCATGCCATCAACCAGGACCGATGGATCAACGGTCCCGGTTGATGGTGTAACACCCTCAAATCGGCCCTATGCAAGTTTTAGCCCTTTTCGCCAAACTCGCATAGAAACGATTTAAGGACGCCCACCAGGCACTTTCGTGCGGGTGGAAATCGAAGTAATACCATTACACAACAGTCCTCGATGGGACCCACAGAACAGATATATATACAACACGACTCCATGAGTCCAGAATACCGATATACAGTACAAATATCCAAATCACCTTGAAAACGATAGAGCGCCCGACTACGGACAAGATGCAAATTGGGCTAAGAGCCCTGAAGAATAACCAATGGCGTCCATAACCCTGCCCAGGCCAAGCCGGAAGGGTAACCCTGCTAACGACGTCGAACTTAAACCTGCTAAAACAAAAGGGGTGCCGACAAATGGCAAAGGAAAAGGAGGAGCGTCAGTACTGAGGCCAGTACACGGCGAGGCTAGAATTCGGTGGCTCTCGCCTACATAGGTATGGTGGACTAAAGCGGCAGCGCAACGGCACTAAACAACCTAAGAGACTCGGTATCACTGGCGGCTATTAGAGAGGGGTGAGAAAGACCTATTCGGATCCAACCTGAAGCTAACACCAGACAAAACCCATCCTGGTACTTCCCCCTCGAGACCAAACGAGGAAGGCGGACCAAGGAACTCACAAAGTTGGCAATTTTACTCATTCTGTTATAGCTGCAATACTTACTAATCAGATATTGATAGCATGAGTCATCCTGAAGCATAAGTAGTGGGCAGTTTTAATTACCATTCTGTGGTAGTTGGAACCTTTACTAGTCAGATATAATTGTCCCGAGGAATCCCAAAACCCAGTAGTTGTTGGCACTTTTATCACATTCCATTGGAGTTGCAATACTTACTAGGCAGGTATAATATGACACAGATCACCACAGATCCACCAGTTGTTGGCATTTTTAATATCCATTCCGTTATACTTGAGCTGATTACTAGGCACATATTAAGTCAAGTTTATAGCACTACTTTAGTTATGCTTGTCTATGATCGAGATACTGTGCTCCAAGTCGTCCATAACCGCGGACACGGCTTTCAGAAAGTTTTACCCTGCAGGGGTGCACAAATAGCAACACACACTCGATCAACCTCGGAAAAACCAACTCAAAACCCAACGAGGCTTTCACGACAAAGCAATCACAGGATTCATAAATATTTCAGGGGGCCACCCCACTAAGCTACCCGCAACGAAGTTGGCCGGCTCTGGAACGGACCCAGGGTTTGTGTGGACGGCTATAAACGACTGGGGACCCGAAAGTGTGATTGGGCTTGTCGATACAGCGAAAACGTGTCACGATCCTAAACAGTACAGGTGCTCCACGCACAATCGTAAATAAAGCAGTAACGCATAGCATAGGTATAGGATAGTAATAAAGCCCCAAACTACTTTGTGGCCCCAAGAAATAGAAATGAATCAAGCTCTGGCTCAGGGGGGGGGGGGGGTCCATAAGGCCTCCCGGATGTGGATAGTGCGAATAGTCAAGGAACATGTATCAATTACTCGGGGTCCTACGGGACACAAGGGAGCATGGAAGAACCAAATAACATCTATTGTCCACCGATGCCTCTGCATTAGTTATATCTAGCATTTTAATAGTTGTATTTAAAGTCATGATCCTCTCCACCATAAACATCTGCCAGCCTTCCATCAGCTGTGGTACTTGACCACACGAGATCGCACCTGAGCAAGCAACTACGACTCGCAAGGCCAGCTATCTACCAAACACATGTAATAGGAGGTGTCCAAGGCAATATAGGGGCTGCACGGGATATCACTGGTGCACGGAAACTAAAGCATCCAGACACGGATAGCAATAGATCAACATGAGGAAATAAAGACTATAAATGCAAAATAGGTAGAAGGGGGAGAGATGCTCGCCTGGGAAACACTGTCGGCGGATCATATCCGGAGAACTTGTCGATACTCGCATCCACTCATCGGCGTAATCCGCGAAGAAGCAAACACTAGAAGAAACACCAGATGCAATATTTAATACTACGGCAGAAGATCCGACATGCTTATGATATGATGTCTGGCATGGCACAGATGCGATGCAATTAGGCAATATTAAGCGGAACAGGGGTCTCGACATTTAATTATAAGGTTCATGTTGTTTAGATACCCTGCAATTTAAATGTTGTCTTAACAAGGCAAAATATGGCACCGGTTCGCTACACATATTTAAATGAAGCCAATAGAAGACTAGAGAAGCCCGCATACATGCTCCATATTTAATTATAAGGTGAATCAACAAAATATCTCCAAACAAATGAATATGTATGCGATCATGATAATTTATATGCAGCAAGTATATGGATGGCATATTATTGTTACTTATATTTTTCTGATCAAAATTCATATATATAGCACTTCTAAAATAGAATTAAGGATTAGCCGGTACAATTTATATAAGACTCCACATGTTAATTTGCCAACAGATAAAGGAGTAGGGAACAGACATGAAACTGGGTATGGACAGAGCTATGGCTGGACACGAGAAAAACAGAGCAACAAGGTGTGGATTTAGTCTGCCCAGGATGTCATACGGAGAAAACAATTAAAAGATGTGTTATTTTGTACACAGATGGTATTTGATCAACTGATGTGCTAGATGAAGGAGAAAGAGCAAGCTGCTTAGCTAAACTTCAATTGATGACACGCACAAGCAAAACAAAAAGAATATTATAGAGATGACAAAAGACAAAAGGTTTCGATTAATTTGCGCCGGATGGGATTTGAACCATGGCCGAAACGATCTGGCGTGGACTATGCTGCTACTTCAGTTTTGATAAAGAGGAGGCACACGTTCTGAACCTGAAGCATGTACCGTGAATTGAACTCAGGTATGTGAGTTGGAGCAAACATGGGGATGCCGGTGTGGCTGGATTGAGTTGATGTTCAACAGGATGGACACGTGTTTGATACACTAGTCCTGCAGTGCGGCAACAGGATACACACGCACGAACTGTGGCTGCGTGTCCGAAGAACACAAATGGTGCGCACTGCTATCAGCAAACGGCACCAACTAGCGGCGCTCAGGTGGCACACAAAGAGGATGATCTGGTGATGTAAAAATGACGGGGACATTTTTGAGGTACACCGCGAAACGGGGAGCATGACAGCACGGTGGCATCGTCTAGCGGCGGGCGGAACACTGAGAACAGTGAGACGGCGGCGACGTGCACAAGCTGGTCGACAGAATGGACGCGATGCAAGGGCTACAGTAAACGACCGAGAAGGAGAGGGGGAGGAAGGCGAGCTCACCCTGATGCTTGTGGGCAAGATGGCCGAGCTGGGCGGATTCAGAGACGGCGGTGAGAGGAAAAAGACAACGACGGCGTGCTGCCGGTGCACGGGGTTCAGGGGCTTCTCCTCCTCGCTCCTTGTCACGTACCGGTGCACAGCTCGACGTGGAGCTCCTGCCTGGTGGCGATGTAGAAACCAGATGGAGCAAAGCTGGCTTGGTGACTTCGATGAGAAGCAGAGGAGCCTTGCGGGGCCGGGAATCTGGCTGCAGCGACGCAAGCGCGAAGGGCCAACACGGCCGCCATCTGCTGCCTGCAGCGATGGAATCCAATTAAACAATAGGAGATGTGCGTGTGGCTACATGAACTGATGGATTGATTGATCGGAATCTGGCTCAGCTAGCTAGCTTTGTTTGTAGAGGATCTCGCATGCGGTGCTGCCTTGACTTGATTTGTTGGCTACAGGAGATAGAGGAGACAGATCCGAAATTTTGGGAAACAAATTGGGGAATTTTATTAGGCAGATGGGGCTAGGGTTTGGGAGGAGAAAGAAAGGGGATTAGAGTATTTATCTAGTCCAAAGTAGACTAGATGGATTTTAGACTAAAATTTTAGACGGGCTTTTTGCCTACTTTTATTATTAGTAAAATAAGAAAAACTCTTTTACAGTCTTATAAGGACCGGTAATAGTATTTTGTTTATTTTTAAATTAAGAAAAAAAAAGGACAGCTTTACGTATAGCAAACCGTATGAATAATTTAGCAAACAAAAAAAACGATTTTTAATAAAATAATTTTATGCTCCGAAAAATGCATGAAAAAAATATGCATAATGTGGTTTGAACTAACAAGAGTTGCAAGAAGATTAGTTGGAAGATTTTGAACAAAAATTCGAATGAGGCAAATGCTCAAAGGATTTAAACAAGATGAATAACACATAAGTAGTGTTATGGTATTATGTGTGTAGATTAGATGCCCATTAACACATGCGGCAAGAAACATAAGAACAAGAGAAAAGGGTATATGGTGGCATGTAAGGGAGCGTGTGGATCGTGTAGGTGGCATTGAAGTAGAATTTTAGGAAGAATATAAATAGGCCCATGACAAAAAGGAAGAGAAAAGAAGGATAGAATACAAGGAGAATACGGTAGAGATGGAATAGAGAGTAAACAATGGCCACCTATATGGAAGGATTAAACTAGAGATGGACATGACCAAATGCTCTCATATGATAGAATAGAAAGGTGACCATATGGACAAAAATACAAGATCAAGGTAGAATTAAGAGATGATGCCCAAGTCCATTTGGGCATATAGCAAATAAAAATCAACTTAACATTATAGTTCCACACATGGCACCAACTAGAGATTAAAATAGAGGGATGTCAAAAGTAGAGAGAAAGAAATACCAAACTCAAATACAATTTATCAAGATCCTAATAAAAGTGCACAAGATGCAAATACAAAGCCATATTTATAAAGTAACAATTTAATTATGTGGTCCATGCAATGTGGCATGATGACATGAGCATGCGGTCATGATGATGCACAAAAGAGAAACACCAAGCGATTTTCTAGTAGTGGTTTTAGCGGGATTCCACAGATGGCATGAACCAGGACCAAAGACCCGGATGTATATTGGTCCCAGCCTTGTTCCTCCCCACTTCCCCCCAAATTCGCGAAACGGCTAAGGAAAAGTGCGAAAATCAGAGAACGACACCGGCAGGCTGCCCGCCGACGATGTCCCTGGTCTCCGGTGATCTCTCCCGCCGTCGCCTCGCCCTTCCTCATCTCCCGCCGCCGCCGCTCACCCTAGGTCTCTTCTCCTCTGCAGGTCGTCATCGCGACCGTCGCTCCGCCGCCGCCCGTCGATCATTGCTCCGCCACCGCCATGCCGGAGGAGCTCCCCTGTAGCCCCCATCCGTCGCGCCGTCAAGATCTTGTCCCCTACAGCCCCCCATCTGTCGTGCCGTCCCGGAGGAGCTCCGCCGCTGCCACCGCGCGCTCTCGGTGAGCTCCTCGGGAGCTCTCTCCCGGGCGGCCCTTGGCCATTTTGAAAATAGTGTATTATTTAAAAATAAATCGCAAGTAAATGTTTCTTTAGCATTCAAAAAACTTAGTGTAATTTGTATTTAAAATATTAAATTGAGCATATATTTGTAGACTACTTAATATGTAGTATTCACAACGATGGTGACAATGTGACTCATAGAACAACTCATTCACTATAGCAATGTGATACTCCTATAATAGTTTGAGTCATATATATTAGGTGCAATTTTGCTTTAAATAATGGTTAGGGATTTTATTCGGCACAAAAAAGGCAACAAAGGAAGAAACAACTATATTAATTTTAGGATATACTATGTTTTTTGCTAGGAGTATGATATGCTATGCTATATTAGGTTAGCTTCATCATCTAATCTGATATATCAGTTTCCCTCCTATGCAATTTGGATAATTCACATTGTCATTTCAATTTGCAATATCTAGTTATTTCTCTGATAGAGGTTTGATTATATTCTTATCCTTGTTTACATGAGTAAATTACTATGAAACCACTAATTGTTTGATGGGACTCGTCATAAATCCACTAACTCGTTATGTAGCACCACCAATTGTTTCTATTGCGACTCAACTTTTTCAATGTGATATAAGAACGCTTATCTTGTGCAGCCCCCGTCCGTCGCGCCGTCGAGATCTTCTCCCCTGCAGGCCCCGTCCGATAATAACTTGCAATTATTAATTTGCAGATACTATGGATCCAGCACATGGCACAACTCAAGATGATGAATACCTCCTCCAAGAAACAATCCGTGAAAATGAAGATATCGATATCGATGTCACCAGGAAGTTTCTGAATGATTCCGGTGAGGGAGATGAATCTCTCAACCAAGGAGACGGCTCCGGTGAGGTAGAAGCCAAAGCCCGAGATGGGGGAGAAGCCGATGAGGGAGAAGGCGACGGCTCCGGTGGAACCTTAAATCTCACAAACTCCGGCGAGGTGTATATATGTATTTTTGTAATTAAAATGCTACTGTCTATATATATACATCCATATATTAACACTCTTTCTTCTTTTAGCCCTCCGGATCGAGAACTTCTTCCGTAAGAATGAAATGAGGCCCAACAAAAAAGTTGGATGACACTGTGAGGTATAGGATCGAAGTGGTCGGTGTAGACGGCGAACCGCAAGCTCCCGGCGATGTCGCAAAAAAAAATTGTCAAGCAATGCGGAGTTCTTGTGAGGGACTACATCCCGATCACCATTCAAGAATGGAATCAGCCAAGCGGCGGTGGAGTCCCGTATGTCAGCGACATCGCCAAAGATAAGCATTTTGATAAGCTCATGATTAATTTCCTCCTGCCGAGGCCAGATGTGAATCCAAATGAGGAGGAGAGAGCAAAAATGGAGCTTGTGCAAAGAGTCAAGAAGTTTGCTCTCATCAAGATGGCCGATGCATTCAAAAACTGGAAGAAGAAACTGTACAACAACTTTGTCAAGGTAGAGAAGACTCTGGATTTCAATCAAGGCGGCTATGCTAAGTTAAGACACCAGTGGGCTGATTTTGTGAAGTACAAGACATAGGAGAAAGCTTTGGAAAGGTCTAGAATAAATACAGTGAACACTGCTAAGAAAGTGTGCCATCATAATATGGAGCCTGCTGGCTATGCCGGTTGCATGCCTAAGTGGGATGCACTTGAGGTCAATTACATTGCTGCCGAGATCAGACCAGAGCCCACAACATGGACACACGGGCGAGAAACTAGTTTTACGGCCATGGGGCACGTTGGACGAAGAAGGGAGGATAATATATAATCAGAAACACAAAGATCATCCCCTACTGCCCATCGACGATATTAGAAATGTAGTAGATGATGTTGCAGCGGGACGATTCATGAAGGGAATATGCCCGAGAGGCAATAATAAAGTGGTTATTATGTTATTCCATGTTTATGATAAATGTTTATTTTGCATGCTATAATTGTATTAATTGGAAACGTTAATACATGTGTGTTTAATAAACAAAATACAAAGTTTCTAGTAATGCCTCTCATATAAACTAGCTCGTTGATTAACAAGATGGTCAAGGTTTCCTGATCATGGACATTGGATGTTGTTAATAACAAGGTCACAACATTGGTGGAATGATGTGATGAACATTCATCCGAAGTATAGCATTACGATCAAAGTCATTATGTTTATATTGCTATAACATCATACGAAGTAATCTTAGTCCTTAGACCATGAGATCATTTTAATTGCTAACACCAGAAGAGTATCTAGATAACACCAAACTTCACACCGTAACAGGGTGACTATAAAGGTGGGTTCAGTACCACGAAGGTGTTATGTTGAGGCTCATGGATCAAGAGTGGAATTTGTCAATCCCGATGACGGATAGATATACTCTGGGCCCTCTCGGTGATATCACATTAAGATAGCTTGCAAGCAAGTGATGATATCACTATAATGTTATATCACGGGAACGAGAAAAGAGTGCATGTCGGTAACGAGATCAAACTAGGTATTTGGATACCGATGATCGAATCTCAGACATGTATTATATCATAAGACAAAGGGATTTAGTTACTAGCGTTAAAGGTTCTCACGATCATAGAAGTGATCGTTGAATGTGTAGGAGTCAGTATGGATCTCCAGGTCCCGCTTCTGATTATTGATCTGAGAGGGGTCTCGATCATGTCTGCATTATTCGCGAACCGTAGGGTGACACACTTAAGGGATACCGACACCATTTGGAGAAAATATGTTTTAGATAAAGATTTAAGAAAGCGATGGAATTATTTCAATAGACACCGAAACTGTTTCGGGTGAAATTGCTGAAATTGGTTCTGCATGTAATATTGAAATGTTGCAGGGGGGTTTTATGTGAATGTTTGTTAATTAAAGTAATTAACAAAATTCTGAATAAAATTAATAAAAGAGTTTTATTAAATGAGAGAGCATTAAATTTGGAGAAATTTAATGCATTTAAAGTGGGGACTTTAAAAGAGAATGTGAAGGTGCAAATTTATGTGGAGGGAGTTACCACCACATGAATGAGGAGGTTAGGGGTCACCCCTTGGGCGCCGGCCATGGGCAGGGGCACCCCTCCTCCTATAAAAGGCCCCCCCACACCCCTTGTTCCTCACACCTCCTCGTGAAGGATCTCTCTCCCCCTCTAGTATTAGTTCCCCATGGTCTCAGATTAGCGAGATACATGTTCCCGGTGGCTTTATCTGGAAAGGAGTTGCTGCTTCTACTGCTTTGCTAGAGCGAGGGACGGAGGTTGTCGGGGTAGTGGACGTGTGTGCGATCACGGATGCACCACTGCTTTGAGGTGCTGGACTTGGTGGTGCTGGACTTGCTGGAGCTGGATCTGATGGACGTGCTGGAGCCGGACCTGCTGGACTTCATCACGATCTTGAGATCGGCAAGTGTACTACTACATCATCCACGAGTTCCAACTTGTTAACAAAGCTTTGTTGTCTTCGAGGGTAAGTTCTCTATGGATGTATATCCACCCATTGCTTGTATCTAGTAGATAGATCTTGGCGTATAGTTCCCATCGTAGGAAATTTTTTGTTTTCTATGCTGCGAACCCAACTGTAGTCTCAGAGCCTGATCTATGCATAGGTGCTTTGCACAGGTAGTATAGATATGTGTATATGTGGGCGATGATGATTATGTTATTGCATCTTCTATGTATTTTGGATATTGGTGGCATAATGGGATGAAGCGGCCTAGACCAACCTTACATGTCATCGCACCTGAGACCGGTTCCACGACTGACATGCAACTAGTTTTGCATAAGTGGCTGTCGGGTGTCTGTCTCTCCTACTATAGTCAATATATGATTTACAACGAGTTGCTAATAACTTAGTTATCATCGTTGTGGTTCCATGTTCGTAGGTAAGACCGCTTCTATCTTCGAAAGCCCTAAACCACGTAAAACTTGTAATGGATAAATTAGAGGCGACTAGTTTAGATTGTTGCTGGACTAGTGTCATGATATGGTAATGTTGTAAGTAGATGTATGATAGATACCCTTACAACACACCTAATGTGTAAGTTCCATAGACCTTGGCCTTACACACAAAGGAATGATAGAGATCATACCACGATGCATATGATGGTGATCAAATGCATGGACCATATCATCCCACTTTACACATATGATGTTTGCATCTTATATTGCTAGTTTGGCGTTTTAGTAGCATTTTAAGATGATCCCTCATTTAGATATCAAGATAAAAATGTGTTCTTCCTTAAGTATGCACCGTTTCATGGATCGCTTCGAGATATCACGTGATGATCGGGTGTACCCGACTCTACACTTTCATACAACGAGTGTAAGACAGTTTTACACATGCGAGTACTAAGGTTCTTACTTGACGAGCCTAGCATGTAAATACATGTCCTCGGAATACGGACCGAAAAGTTAAGCATGAGTCATATAGTTGATATGATGCCCATATAGATGCTCGCCTTTGAAGCTACACCGACTCACGTGATGATCGGACTTTGTGTAGTGGATTTGGTCCATGTAATCACCAAAAAGGCTTGAGGGATGTTGTTTTTGAGTGGGAGTTCATTTCTAATTTGGATTAGTCGAACTCAATTTGTCATAAACTAAATCAAAGTGAATTTGCATAATTTGTTCTAGTCATTGGCGTCTGTTCACTACCTTATGCTTAGTTTTAATTGAGATAATAGAACTATAGAATTCTGTATATTTACTTTACGAACTGGTATCGTATTGTTTTGAATGTCAATTTAAAGTTTAGAAGTCCTATTGCAAAATTTCAGCAAACTCTATTTACTCCATGAAGTTTAATAAGTAGTATTAAATCAAGAGTAAGAATTCCAATGTTAGTATCTTAAGTATCATGCTTGCCTCCACGATTCTTGATATTCAAAAGTTGTTTTAATATCGAGGTTATCTAGGAGCTGGAATAATTGTTTCAGAAACCATCATGTGTGGAAGATATTGTGTTTTCTGAAATAATGTTTTTGGTTGCATTATGATAGAGTATAATTTATCAAAATACATGTTGTCATATTATATGAGAATTTGTGAAGGATGGAGATTCTAAGCATCCGGATCTCCCAAAAAGGTTTTGGGAACTAACATTATACTCGCGATTCTTCCTTACAGGCTACAGTAGCTTGATCATGAAAGTTGTCATGATAAGGATGAATAGAAGATGTAAGTAAAATGTTTACTACACTAATAGATTACTAAAGAATGGATTTTTGAAAGAACACCAAACATTTGATGATGGTGATCCACTTCAAAGTGCAAGTTCAAAGGTATTAGTATTTGACTATATACACTTTGTACTATGTGTCATGTGAATGACACCACTATTGATGTTGATAGATTCTTTTAAAAGAAAAGGAATTGTTGAAAGAGAATCTATAAAATATTTGGCAGAAAAGAAAAGGTTGGAGATGTCCAACTTAGGTATATAGAAGATATACATGTTATGGCTGTATTCCTTGCTTGTTAAACAATGTGATTCTGAGGTATTGGATATCGGTATTGGATACCGGTATTGGATACCGAATTGGTTGGTATGAAGTGTCATACAGGACAACGCAGTTCATGAACTTCAATGGCCTAAGTAACTAGCAAGAGAATAAGTGATGATGTTCATCGAAAACAAATAAAGCGTTATTGTGTTTTTCGTTGTCATCAAACCTAGCCTTCAAGATTTGTTTTAATAATTGTTATTTTGTTCTGGTATTACGAGAATAATGGTTGTTGAAATAATTACCGTATTCTATAAAGTATGGATGAACTTTTACAAGTCTAGTGGGAGAAATCACATCCATAAACAGCATTGCTAAAATGTCACAAGACAAGTGATTGAAAGATCACTTATGAAGTGACATTGCTGTTTAAATTATATTGGAGAGAAAACATGAAGAAACTCCATGTTGATGGATTTTTGGAGTCTTTGATTTTGATCAATTGACGCTTGTGAGACTTTCCTCAAGATAATTGAAACTCCGTCCATAGGCCAAAGAGGAACGGATGACTAGCTTATTGGAAATTGTACATGCTAATGTGCATAGTCCATTATGTGTAGCCATATCCGATGGATCTTTTTGCTTCATATGCTTTCTCCAGAAATTTGAGTGAATATATCTATATATTTACTTAATAAGGAAGAAGTATGAAACATTTGAAAAAATTTCAAAGACTTTCAAGATGAAGTGAAAAATCATTGTAACAAGAAATAAAAGAGTTTATGATTTGATCATAAAGGAAAATATTTGAGTTACATGTTTAGCAAAACACCTAAGATTTCAGGAATTGTTCCATGAATTTGTATTTCCCGATAAACCACAGGAGTATGGCATATTCGAGAGATGAAATCAAACCATGTTTGACATGGTAAGATCAAAGGTTTCATTTATAAAACTTCCATTATGTTTTAAGGATTGAAGCTTTAGAGATTACCACTTTTACACTAAAAAGAGCATCATCGTGATTCGTTGAAATGACACCATATAAGTTATGGTTTGGAACAAAACCCGAATTGTCTTTTCTTAAATTTTGGTATGCTATGCATAAGTAAAATGTTTACAACCAAAGTTGGATAAGCACGTCTTTGTAGCTTATCCCAAAGAATTTGTTGGGAATTTCTCCATAACACCGAGGACAACAGAGTTTGTTACTTGGAACGTCAATTTTCTTGTGAAGGAATTTTTCGCGAAAAGTTAAGTGGCAGGACAATAGAACTTTGATAAGGTTGTTGAACCTTAGCTATATGTGCTAAGTAGCGCAGCGCCGGAAAGTGTCCCGCTGGCGGCCACAATGCTCATGGCTCTCGTGATTACAAAGGTTGTAATCTCGGAGATTAGAGTTCATACTGAACCGTGTGGGTCGGTAAGAATCAAATAGTGATATTTGATAAACAAGTCGTTATTGTTTTGACAATGATGAACCGACTGCATGCAAAGAAGCGAGGATGGGCCCTGACTCCATAAAATGACTAGAACTCATAGAATCCGTGATAGTATCCATACACGAGAATCAAGTTTCTGAACTTGGAAGACCCTCTAAAAAGGCGTAAAGCCTATCAGTCGTGTTTGGATCTATAAAGAAATAGACATGGATGTTTAACATCTATGAAATAGTCGACATGTCGGAAAGAAGTTTACGGCAATGTTCAAGGAGTTGACTATGACAAGATTTGATCTTTCATAGCGATATATAGTCTTGACGGATTAATGTAGCGACCACTACATATAATTTGGTATATGGTAGTTGAATAAACAAAACAAGGTTCTTCTAATAGAACGGTTACCTAGGACGTGTACATGACATGGTCCGAAGGTTTTTGTTATTTCAAAGGGTGCTAAAAGGGCATGCAAACTTCAATAGTTGAAGTGAGCATAGCGGAGTTGGAATCTTCACCATGATGAAAATGTTAAAGGAGTTTAATTTCATCGGAGATGATGGAGATGCTTGCATTTGCAAGAAATTAAGTGGGAGCGCTGAGACAAATTTCCAATATATTATGCAGAGTACATATTGTTGATTGGAAATGATGTATCTTTTATTGACACAAGTTAAGAATTTCATTAAAATAGGATTTCGATGAAAGACTTGGGCAAAACCAGAATATTTGGCATCGATGTCTATATGGATAGATTTAGGCACTAATAGGGTTATGCCAAACATACATATATGAGATATTGAAAGGGTTCAATATGGAAACAACAAGAAAGGTTCTTGCTGCATGGAAATGATTGTATCAAGATTCAAGTGTTTTCAACACTTGGTGAGTAAAATCATATGAAGATTTTGATCGATTATACCATGATATTGAAGGGAATATGCCCGAGAGGCAATAATAAAGTGGTTATTATCTTATTCCATGTTTATGATAAATGTTTATTTTTCATGCTATAATTATATTGATCGAAACGTCAATACATTTGTGTTTAATAAAAAAAAAGGGTTCCTAGTTATGCCTCTCTTATAGACTAGCTCGTTGATTAACAAGATGATCAAGGTTTCTTGATCATGGACATTGGATGTTGTTAATAACGAGGTCACAACATTGGTGGAACGATGTGATGAACATTCATCCGAAGTATAGCATTACGATCAAAGTCATTATGTTTATATTGCTATAACATCATACGAAGTAATATTTATCCTTAGACCATGAGATCATGTTAATTGCTAACACCAGAAGAGTATCTTGATAACATCAAACGTCACACCGTAACAGGGTGACTATAAAGATGGGTTCAGTGCTACGAAGGTTTTATGTTGAGGCTCATGGATCAAGAGTGGAATTTGTCAATCCCGATGACGGATAGATATACTCTGGGCCCTCTCGGTGATATCACATAAAGATAGCTTGCAAGCAAGTGATGTGATCACTAGAATGTTATATCACGGGAACGAGAACAGAGTGCATGTCGGAAACGAGATCATACTAGGTATGGAGATACCGATGATCGAATCACGGACATGTAATATATCGCGAGACAAAGGGATTTAGTTACTATCGTTAAAGGTTCTCACGATCATAGAAGTCATCGTTGAATGTGTAGGAGTCAATATGGATCTCCAGGCCCCGCTGCTGATTATTGATCGGAGAGGAGTCTCGATCATGTCTGCATTATTCGCGAACCGTAGGGTGACACACTTTAGGGATACCGACACCAGTTGGAGCAAATATGTTTCAGATAAAGATTTAAGAAAGCGCTGGAATTATTTCAATAGACACCGAAACTGTTTCGGGTGAAATTGCTGAAATTGGTTCTGCATGTAATACTGATATGTTGTAGGGGGTTTTATGTGAATGTTTGTTAATTAAAGTAATTAAAAAAATTCTGAATAAAAATAATAAAAGATTTTTATTAAATCAGAGAGCATTAAATTTGGAGAAATTTAATGCATTTAAAGTGGAGACTTTAAAAGGGAATGTGAAGAGGCATTTTAATGTGGAGGGTTACCACCACATGAATGGAGGAGGTGAAGAGGCACCTCCTCCATGCGCCGGCCATGAAGGAGGGGCACGCCCATCCTCCTATAAAAGGGCACCCTCTCCTCACTTCTCACTCACACCTCCTTGTGAAGGATCTCTCTCCCCCTCTAGTATTATTTCCCCATGGTCTCGGATTAGCGAGGTACATGTTTCCGGTGGCTTTATCTGGAAAGGAGTTGCTGCTTCTGCTGCTTTGCTGGAGCGAGGGACGGAGGTTGTCGGGATACCGGACGTGTGTGCGATCACGGATGCACCGCTGCTTTGCGGTGCTGGACTTGGTGCTTCTGGAGCTAGATCTGATGGACGTGCTGGAGCCAGACCTGCTGGACTTCCTCACGATCTTGAGATCGGCAAGTGCACGACTACATCAACCACGAGTTCCTACTCGTTAAAAAAACTCGTTGTCTTCGAGGGTAAGTTCTCGTTGGATGTATGTCCACCCGTTGCTTTGTACCTAGTAGATAGATCTTGGCGTGTAGTTCACATCGTAGGAAATTTTTTGTTTTCTATGCTGGGGACCCAACAGTGGTATCAGATCCTGATCTATGCGTAGGTGCTTTGCACGGGTAGTACACATATGTTTATATGTGGGCGATGATGATCATGTTATTGCATCTTCCATGTATTTTGGATATTGGTGGCATAGTGGGATGAAGCGGCCCGGACCAACCTTACATGTCATCGTACATGAGACCAGTTCCACGACTGACATGCAACTTGTTTTGCATAAGTGGCTGGCGGGTGTCTGTCTCTCCTACTATAGTCAATATCTGATTTACAACAAGTTGCTAATAACTTGGTTATCCTCGTTGTGGTTCATGTTCGTAGGTGAGAACGGTTCTATCTCCGAAAGCCCTAAGCCACGTAAAACTTGCAATTGATAAATTAGAGGCGTCTAGTTTAGATCGTTGCTGGGCTAGTGTCTTGATATGGTATTGTTGTAAGTAGATGTATGATAGATACTCTTACAACACACTCAACGTGTAAGTTCCATAGACCTTGGCCTTACACACAAAGCAATGATAGAGATCATACCACGATGCAAGTGATAGAGATCAAATGCATGGACCATATCATCTCGCTTTACACATTAGATGTTAGCATCTTATACTGCTAGTTTGGTGATTTTGGTAGCATTATAAGATGATCCCTCATTTAAATATAAAGATAAAATGTGTTCTTCCTTAAGTATGCACCGTTTTATGGATCGTGTTTCGAGACATCACGTGATGATCGGGTGTACTCGAATCTACGCTTTCATAGGAACAGGTGTAAGACAGTTTTACACACGCGAATACTAAGGTTCTTACTTGGCGAGCCTAGCATGTACATCCATGGCCTCGGAACACAGACCGAAAGGTTAAGCATGATTCATATAGTTGATATGATGCCCATATAGATGCTGGCCTTTGAAGCTACATCAACTCACGTGATGATCGGACTTGGTGTAGTGGATTTGGTTCATGTAATCACCAAAAAGACACCAGCGATGTCGTTTTTGAGTGGGAGTTCATTAGTAATTTGGATTAGTCGAACTCAATTTGTCATAAATTAAATCAAAGTGAATTTGCATAGTTTGTTGTAGTCATTGGCATTCGTTTTCTACCTTAGGCTTAGTTTTTATTTGAGATAATAGAACTATACAATTCTGGATATTTACTTTACGAACTGGTATCGTATTGTTTTGAATGTCAATTTAGAGTTTATAAGTCATATTGCAAACTTTCAGCAAACTCTATTTACTCCATGAACTTTAATAAGTAGTATTAAATCAAGAGTAAGAATTCCAATGTTAGTATCTAAAGTATCATGTTTGCCTCCATGATTATTGATATTCAAAAAGTTGTTTTAATATCAAGATTATATTGGAGCTAAAAATTGTTTCAGAAACCATCATGTGTGAAAGATATTGTGATATCTGAAACAATGTTTTTTGGTTGCATTATGATAGAGTATAATTTAGCAAAATACATGTTCTCATATTGTATGAGAATTTGTGAAGGATGGAGATGCTAGGCATCCGAATCTACCAAAAAGGTTTTGGGAACTGATATTATACTGGTGATTCTTCCTTATAAGCTATAGTAGCTTGATCATGAAAGTTGTCATGATAAGGATGAATAGAAGATGTAAGTAAAATGTTTACTACACTAATAGATTACTAAAGAATGAATTTTTGAAAGAACACCAAACATTTGATGATGGTGATCCACTTCAAAGTGCAAGTCCAAAGGTATTAGTATTTGACTATATACGCTTTGTACCATGTGTCATGTTGATGACACCACTATTGATGTTGATAGATTCTTTTAAAATAAAAGGAATTGCTGAAAGAGAATCTATAAAATATTTGGCAGAAAATAAAAGGTTGGAGATGTCCAACTTAGGTATATAGAAGATATACATGTTATGGCTGTATTCCTTGCTTGTTAAACAATGTGGTTCTTAGGTATTGGATACCGGTATTGGATACCGAATTGGTTGGTATGAAGTGTCATACAGGACAACGTAATTCATGAACTACGATGGCCTAAGTAACTAGCAAGAGAATGAGTGATGATGTTCATTGAAAACAAATAAAGTCTTATTATGTTTTTCGTTGTCATCAAACCAAGCCTTCAAGATTTGTTTAAATAATTGTTATTTTGTTCCGGTATTATGAGAACAATGGCTGTTCAAATAATTACCGTATTCCATAAAGGATGGATGAACTTTTACAAGTCTAGTAGGAGAAATCACATCCATAAACACTATTGCTAAAATGTCGCAAGACAAATGATTGAAAGATCACTTATGAAGTGACATCGCTGTTTAAATTATATTTGAAAGAAAACATGAAGAAACTCCATGTTGATGGATTTTTGGAGTCTTTGATTTTGATCAATTGACGCTTGTGAGACTTTCCTCGAGATAATTGAAACTTCGTCCATAGGCCAGAGAGGAACGGATGACTAGCTTATTGGAAATTGTGCATGCTGATGTGCATAGTCCATTATGTGTAGCCATATGCGATGGATCTTTTTTGCTTCATATGCTATCTTCAAAAATTTGAGTGAATATATCTGTATATTTACTTAATAAGGAAGAAGTATGAAACATTTGAAAGTTGTTCAAAGCCTTTCAAGATGAAGTGAAAAATCATTGTAACAAGAAAATAAAAGAGTTTATGATTTGATCGTAAAGGAAGATATTTGAGTTACATGTTTAGCAAAACACCTAAGATTTGAGGAATTGGTCCATGAATTTGGATTTCCCGGTAAACCATAGGAGTATGGCATATTCGAGAGATGATATCAAACCATGTTTGACATGGTAAGATCAAAGGTGTCATTTATGAAACAGCCATTATGATTTAAAGATTGAAGCTTTAGAGACTACTGCTTTTACACTGAAAAGAGCAGCATCGTGATCCGTTCAAATGACACCATATAAGTTATGGTTTGGGATAAAACCCGAATTGTCTTTTCTTAAATTTTGGTATGCTATGCATAAGTAAAATGTTTACAACCAAAGTCGAATAAACACGTCTTTGTACGTTATCCCAAAGAATTTGTTGGGAATTTCTCCATAACACCGAGGACAAAAGAGTTTGTTACTTGGAACGTCAAGTTTCTTGAGAAGGAATTTTTCGTGAAAAGTTAAGTGGGAGGACAATAGAACTTTGATAAGGTTGTTGAACCTTAGCTATATGTGCTAAGTAGCGCAGTGCTGGAAAGTGTCCCAGTGGCGGCCACAATGCTCATGGCTCTCGTGATTACAAAAGGTGTGATCTCGGAGATTAGAGTTCCTATAGAACCGTGTGGGTCGGTAAGAATCAAAAAGTAAGATTTGATAAGCAAGTCGTTATTGTTTTGACAATGATGAACCGACTACATGCAAAGAAGCGATGATGGGCCCTGACTCCATAAAATGACTAGAAGTCATAGAATCCGTGATAGTATCCATACACGAGAAATCAAGTTTCTGAACTTGGAAGACCCTCCGGAAAGGCGTGAAGCCTATCAGTCGTGTTTGGATCTATAAAGAAATAAGACATGGATGTTTAACATCTATGAAATAGTTGACATGTGGGAAAGAAGTTTACGACAATGTTCAAGGAGTTGACTATGACAAAATTTGATCTTTCATAGCGATATATAGTCTTGACGGATTAATGTAGCAACCACTACATATAATTTGGTATATGGTAGTTGAATAAACAAAACAAGGTTCTTCTAATAGAACGGTAACCTAGGACATGTACATGACATGGTCCGAAGGGTTTTGTTAATTCAAAGGGTGTTAAAAGGGCATGTAAACTTCATTAGTTGAAGTAAGCACAGTGGAGTTGGAATCTTCACCATGATGAAACTGTTAAAAGAGTTTAAATTCATCGGAGATGATGAAGATGCTTGCATTTGCAAGAAATTAAGTGGGAGCGCTGAGACATATTTCTAATACATTATGTAGAGGACATATTGTTGATTGGAAATGATGTATCTTGTATTGACACAAGTTAAGAATTTCATTAAAATAATATTTCGATGAAAGACTTGGGCAAACCCAGAATATTTGGCATCAATATCTATATGGATAGATTAAGGCGCAAATATGGTTGTGCCAGACGTACATATATGAGATATTGAAAGGGTTCAATATGGAAACAACAAGAAAGGTTCTTGCTACATGGGAAGGATTGTATCAAAATTCAAGTGTTTCAACACTTGGTGAGTAAAAGCACATGAAGACTTTGATCGATTATACCATGATATGTATATATCCAGAATGTCCTATGCTCTAAATGTTATGAGCATATACCAGAATGATTCATAAGATGATCATTGGACAATAATAAAGATATTCTTATGAGCTTTGGAAGAACTAAGAATATATAATGTATAAGTGACAAATAGTTAAAGGTAGTTCATTGTAAAGTGTTACATTGATACTAGTTTTGTCACCAGATACAAATTAAATTTATCTCAATTTAGACTATCGGTGGCACAATGTAATGAAAGGATGTTCCATGATGGATTTGGATGAGTTCCAAATTTGAGACATTGTGACGGATACTACAACAAAAGGCTAAGTATATAACTGCTATAGTAGCAGCAAAGGAGGGCATTTGTGTTAAGTAGTTTGTTATCAAACTTGGTGTGGTTCAAAGTGGGCTAATACTATGAAGATATATTGTGTGACAATAATATCAACATATTTTGAGCCGAACAAACTAAAGGTCTCACCAAAGGACCAAATTTATACAATGCCATCTCATTTGAGAATGAGTGATGCGTAGAGACGCAAAGACATGCAAATACACACGGACCTGAAACTGTCAGATCTGGAGATTATGTTAACCACTAGCAATAGCGTATATGCAACACAAGAAAGCCATAGGTGTTCAATACGCAAAGTTTTTCAAACTAGATTATTGACTCTAGTGCAAGTGGGAGACTAAAGGGAATATGCCCGAGAGGCAATAATAAAGTGGTTATTATCTTATTCCATGTTTATGATAAATGTTTATTTTGCATGCTATAATTATATTGATCGGAAATGTAAATACATGTGTGTTTAATAAACAAAAAGGGTTCCTAGTTATGCCTCTCTTATAGACTAGCTCGTTGATTAACAAGATGATCAAGGTTTCCGGATCATGGACATTAGATGTTGTTAATAACCAGGTCACAACATTGGTGGAATGATGTGATGAACATTCATCCGAAGTATAGCATTACGATCAAAGTCATTATGTTTATATTGCTATAACACCATACGAAGTAATCTTTATCCTTAGACCATGGGATCATGTTAATTGCTAACACCAGAAGAGTATCTTGATAACATCAAACGTCACACCGTAACAGGGTGACAATAAAGATGGGTTCAGTGCTACGAAGGTGTTATGTTGAGGCTCATGGATTAAGAGTGGAACTTGTCAATCCCGATGACGGATAGATATACTCTGGGCCCTCTCGGTGATATCACATTAAGATAGCTTGCAAGCAGTGATGTGATCACTAGAATGTTATATCACGGGAACAAGAAAAGAGTGCATGTCGGAAACGAGATCAAACTAGGTATGGAGATACCGATGATCGAATCTCGGACATGTAATATATCGCAAGACAAAGGGATTTAGTTACTAGCGCTAAAGGTTCTCACGATCACAGAAGTTATCGTTGAATGTGTAGGAGTCAGTATGGATCTCTAGGTCCTACTGCTGATTATTGATCGGAGAGGGGTCTCGATCATGTATGCATTATTCGCGAACCGTAGGGTGACACACTTAAGGGATACCGACACCATTTGGAGCAAATATGTTTCAGATAAAGATTTAAGAAAGCGCTGGAATTATTTCAATAGACACCGAAATTGTTTCGGGTGAAATTGCTGAAATTGGTTCTGCATGTAATATTGAAATGTTGCAGGGGGTTTTATGTGAATGTTTTTTAATTAAAGTAATTAACAAAATTCTGAATAAAAATAATAAAAGAGTTTTATTAAATCAGAGAGCATTAAATTTGGAGAAATTTAATGCATTTAAAGTGGAGACTTTAAAAGGGAATGTGAAGAGGCATTTTAATGTGAAGGGGTTACCACCACATGAATGGAGGAGGTGAAGAGGCACCTCCTCCATGCGCCGGCCATGAAGTAGGTGCACCCCCTCCTCCTATAAAAGGCCACCCTCTCCTCACTTCTCACTCACACCTCCTTGTGAAGGATCTCTCTCCCCCTCTAGTATTATTTCCCCATGGTCTCGGATTAGCGAGATACATGTTCCCGGTGGCTTTATCTGGAAAGGAGTTGCTGCTTCCGCTGCTTTGCTGGAGCGAGGGATGGAGGTTGCCGGGGTACCGGACGTGTATGCGATCACGGATGCACCACTGCTTTGCAGTGCTGGACTTGGTGCTGCTGGAGCTGGATCTGATGGACGTGTTGGAGCCGGACCTGCTGGACTTCCTCACGATCTTGAGATCGGCAAGTGTACGACTACATCAACCACGAGTTCCTACTCATTAACAAAACTCGTTGTCTTCGAGGGTAAGTTCTTGTTGGATGTATGTCCACCCGTTGCTTTGTACCTAGTAGATAGATCTTGGCTTGTAGTTCACATCGTAGGAATTTTTTTGTTTTCTATGCTGCGGACCCAACAGATATGTATATATCTAGAATGTCGTATGCTCTAAATGTTATGAGCACATACCAGAATGATTCATATGATGATCATTGGACGATAGTAAAGATATTCCTATGAGCTTTGGAAGAACTAAGAATATATCATGTATAAGTGACAAATAGTTAAAGATAATTCATTGTAAAGTGTTACATTGATACTAGTTTTGTCACAAGATACAAATTAAATTTATCTCAATTTAGACTTTGGGTGGCACAATGTAATGGAAAGGATGTTCCATGATGGATTTGGATGAGTTCCAAAGTTGAGACATTGTGACAGATACTACAACAAAAGGCTAAGTATATGACTGCTATAGTAGCAGCAAAGGAGGGCATTTGTGTTAAGCAATTTGTTATCAAACTAGGTGTGGTTCGAACTGGGCTCATACTATGAAGATATATTGTATGACAATAAAATCAACATATTTTAACCTGAATGAACTAAAGGTCTCACCAAAGGACCAAATTTATACAATGCCATCTCATTTGAGAATGAGTGATGCGTAGAGACGCAAAGACATGCAAATACACGCGGACCTGAAAGTGCCAGATCCGGAGATTATGTTAACCACTAGCAAACGCGTATATTCAACACCTAGGTGTTGTATATACAAGTTTACAAACTAGATTATTGACTCTAGTGTAAGTGGAAGACTGAAGGGAATATGCCCGAGAGGCAATAATAAAGTGGTTATTATCTTATTCCATGTTTATGATAAATGTTTATTTTGCATGCTATAATTGTATTAATTGGAAACGTTAATACATGTGTGTTTAATAAACAAAATACAAAGTTTCCAGTAATGCCTCTCATATAAACTAGCTCGTTGATTAACAAGATGATCAAGGTTTCCTGATCATGGACATTGGATGTTGTTAATAACGAGGTCACAACATTGGTGGAATGATGTGATGAACATTCATCCGAAGTATAGCATTACGATCAAAGTCATTATGTTTATATTGATATAACATCATCCGAAGTAATGTTAGTCCTTAGACCATGAGATCTGTTAATTGCCAACACCAGAAGAGTATCTTGATAACAGCAAACGTCACACCGTAACAGGGTGACTATAAAGGTGGGTTCAGTACCACGAAGGTGTTATGTTGAGGCTCATGGATCAAGAGTGGAATTTTTCAATCCCGATGACGGATAGATATACTCTGGGCCCTCTCGGTGATATCACATTAAGATAGCTTGCAAGCAAGTGATGAGATCACTATAATGTTATATCACGGGAACGAGAAAAGAGTGCATGTCGGTAACGAGATCAAACTAGGTATTTGGATACCGATGATCGAATCTCGGACATGTATTATATCATGAGACAAAGGGATTTAGTTACTAGCATTAAAGGTTCTCACGATCACAGAAGTCATCGTTGAATGTGTAGGAGTCAGTATGGATCTCCAGGTCCCGCTTCTGATTATTGATCTGAGAGGGGTCTCGATCATGTCTGCATTATTCGCGAACCGTAGGGTGTCACACTTAAGGGATACCGACACCATTTGGACCAAATATGTTTCAGATAAAGATTTAAGAAAGCGCTGGAATTATTTCAATAGACACCAAAACTATTTCGGGTGAAATTGCTGAAATTGGTTCTGCATGTAATATTGAAATGTTGCAGGGGGTTTTATGTGAATGTTTGTTAATTAAAGTAATTAACAAAATTCTGAATAAAATTAATAAAAGAGTTTTATTAAATGAGAGAGCATTAAATTTGGAGAAATTTAATGCATTTAAAGTGGGGACTTTAAAAGAGAATGTGAAGGGGCAAATTTATGTGGAGGGAGTTATCACCACATGAATGAGGAGGTGAGGGGTCACCCCTTGGGCGCCGGCCATGGGGAGGGGCACCCCCTCCTCCTATAAAAGGCCCCCCTCACACCCCTTCTTCCTCACACCTCCTCGTGAAGGATCTCTCTCCCCTCTAGTATTATTTCCCCATGGTCTCGGATTAGCGAGATACATGTTCTCGGTGGCTTTATCTGGAAAGGAGTTGCTACTTCCGTTGCTTTGCTGGAGTGAGGGACGGAAGTTGTCGGGGTACTGGACGTGTGTGCGATCACGGATGCACCGCTGCTTTGCGGTGCTGGACTTGGTGGTGCTGGACTTGCTGCAGCTGGATCTGATGGACGTGCTGGAGCCGGACCTGCTGGACTTCATCACGATCTTGAGATCGGCAAGTGTATGACTACATCATCCACGAGTTCCAACTCATTAATAAAGCTTTGTTGTCTTCGAGGGTAAGTTCTCTATGGATGTATATCCACCCGTTGGTTGTATCTAGTAGATAGATCTTGGCGTATAGTTCCCATCGTAGAATTTTTTGTTTTCTATGCTGCGAACCCAATAGTTTGTTCCCGATAGAGAGAACGACGAGCTCACACACGCCCTTAAAAATGATGAACACAAAGGACGAGCACGAGGCACACCAGGCTCCAAGCCGTGGAATGTTGCCTTCCCCACGGAAATGAAGAGATATCCCGATAAAAGCCATCAGAGGAGAAAGGAAAGGGAGTCAGCTAAGAAAGCGGGTGCTGCAGACCGGCTGCGTAATGTAGAAGAAGCATTAAAACGGCACCAGGATCAACTCGATAGACTTAGTGATACGTTGCTAACAGATCCATAATTTTTGATGTTCTATGCTTTGTTTTATCTACTTTCTTATGTTTTGTCCACACTTTGGAGTTCATTTCATATGATTTCTTGGACTAACCTATTAACAAGATGCCACAGTGCCAGTTGCCTGTTTTCTGCTGTTTTTGGTTCCAAAAAGTCAGAAAATGAATATTCTCGCAATTGGACGGGACAAAAGCCAAAGTTGATATTTTACCGGAAGACTCATGGAGCCAGAAGACGAGACGGAGAGGGGCCACAGGGCGGCCACACCATGTGGTGGCGCGGGCTAGCCCTGGCCGCGCCACCAGGTGGTGTGGGCCCCCTGGCCGCCCACCAACCTTGCCTCTTCGCCTATAAGATGCCTCCCGATGCAAAAACCCTAAATCATCAAGCCTCCAGCCACGAAAAGTTCCGCAGCACCGCCGCTACCGAAGGGGAGATTCGGGGGATAGAAATGTTGGGGATTGGCGCAGAAAACAAAAAATTTCCTACGACGGAACCCCAGAAACTTAGCCTAGGATCTATCTATGTAGTAATGCGGTAACGGCCGATGCGTAGAGAATACATACCCTTGTAGACCGTACGCGGTTAATGTTCCGCGGGGAACGTGGTTGAAGTAGTCGTACTCGAAGCTGACCTCAAGGTCGCGAAGCTCCTCGCAGGTCACCCCTTGCTCCTTCTTGATCTTCATCATCTTCATCATGCAACAGCTCTGGCTCACGACATTCTAGCGCCCCAAGTGTTGCGCCTCGTGTCTTCGTACACATCCGGTGCACGATGAGACCTCAAGCTCCCCAATCCCGCCGGGACTGCAGAAGTTGATATTCGGCTAGGAATCCCTATAGCGCAACGGTGTACTGCAGGTGTGCCTCGATCGCATAGCCCAGACTTGGGGCCATGGTTGATGTACTTGACGTTCGACGTAGAGCTCATTGGGAACCGCAAGAGGAAGGTATGATGAGCACAGCATCAAGTTTTCTGTCAGTTATGAAGGTTTAATCGAAGCAGTAGGAGCAAGGAAACACCCCAAAGGTGTTACTAGCTGAGCTTTGGCAGGGCGCACTACCGGTACTAGTAGCAACGTGGAGACCTGCACAACACAACCATAGAACTTTGTCCCCAACTTGCGATGAGGTTGTCAATCTCACCATGTTCTGCAGAAAACAAAGGATTAAATGTATCAAATGGAAAGAAGTAAAAGTTTGCACAAAGTAAACACAAAGCAGTAAAAGATTCTAGATTGTATGTAAAGACAAAGGACCGGGATCCATAGTTCACTAGAGGTGGCTCTCCTTAAGATAGATAACATGCTAGGTGAACAAATTACAGCGGGGCAATTGACACACACCGAGAAAGCAATACATGCATATACTAATCATCTTGACTCCTTTGAGACTTGTCTAGGCATTACAACATAATACATAGACCTCCATCCAACTGCATCTATGACTAGTAATCCACCTTCAGGTTATCATCCGAACCCCCTCCAGTATTAAGTTGCAAGCAACATATTATTGCTTTACGACTGCGTGTAAAGCAAACAATACGATTGTTCTATGAACAAAGGATTGTTGTTTTCTCCCTAGTAGCAACAACACATCTAGTACCTTAGAGATTTCTGTCACTTCCCCAGATTACCAGAGGCATGAACCCACTATCGAGCATAAATACTAACTGTTGGAGTTGCTAGCATCTACTTGGCCAAGATAGCTACTAACAACGGAAAGCATGCAAGATCTCAAATAACAAAGACATGATAGAATCAATAATCAATCTAAAATAGCATCTCAATATCCATCAGATCCCCGTAAACACAACATGCAGAATTACAAATAGATGATCTTGATCAGGAACGGAGCTCACAAGATCTAAACATGAAAGCACAAAGGAGGAGAACCAGCCATCTAGCTACTACATGGATCCGTAGTCCAAGGATGAACTACTCACGCATCACACCGGAGGCTTGCATGGTGATGAAGAAGGCCTCCAGGGTGAATTCCCCTCTCCGCCAGGGTGCCGAGAAGAGCTTCAGATCCCTCCCGATCTAGGGATGGAGATGACGGCGGCTATAGACTCTTTCATGGATTTTTGATCGGGTACTTAGGGTTTACGTCCTGAGGGCATCTTATAGTCGGAAGGGGAGGCCAAGGGGGTGCCAGGGCTAGCCACACCACCCCCTGGCGCGGGTCAGGCTGGGCCGCGCAACCAGGTGGTGTGGTGGCCCCCTGGCCCTTGTGCGTCTCGTATTCTGGCAATTGATCACTTCCGGAAAAATAGGCACTTTGGCTTTTGTCTCGTCCAATTCCGAGAATATTCATTTTCTGACTTTCCTGGGACCAAAAACAGCAGAAAACAGGCAGCTGGCACTGTGGCTCTTGTTAATAGGTTAGTCCAAGAAATCATATGAAAAGTACTCCAAAGTTGGAACAAAACACAAGAAAGTGGATAAAACCAAGCATGGAAGATCAAAAATTATAGATACATTTGCAATGTATCAACATCCCCAAGCTTAACTCCTTCTCGTCCTCGAGTAGGTAAGTGATAAAAAGAAAGAATATTTTTTGAGGTGACATGCACCATCAAAGACTTGATCAACGTATTTGCAAAACATTCAAAGCTGGGATCATAGTACTTCAATCATAACATGAAAGACAAAGTTCTAGCAATAAGCAAAGAAACTATCATGCAACATGAAAAGGCACAAACAAAATATTCATGAATAACAATGCTTTGCAAGACGTTTGTTTGTTTCACATAAAGAAAACATAGCATAATAGTATTCAGCTTGTCCCTCAATAGAGTGGCAAATATAAATGCATAGGACACCTTCAAAGTTCATAAGAGTGACTAGATACAATAGTTTAAAACAAGCAATAACAAGTTATGCATCAATCAACTAGTCTTGGGACAATGCACATAGAACTAAGAATGGCCACTATGCTCTCAAAGTAGGTGCATAAAGATAGAAGGTGGAGACTCAATATAATGGTGGAAGGAAAGCCTTTTGTAAAAGGAAGTAGGGATTCAAGTCTCATAAAGAGCTTCCAAAAATTATGGTACTTATAGCTTTGAGCTCTCATTGCCCCTATCATAAGCATCTTGAAGTGATTAAGGTTAAAGTGAACAAACTATGGTGTACATGATTGACGAAGTATAAGTCAGAAATCTCATGTCCCTTGTATACGAGGGCCACTCCTCATGCTACTCAAGTTTAGTCACTGGTAAGTTCTTGTCACCGTAAGTACATGTAAATCATAGAGAACCGCCAACGGGGTACCCCTTGCCCGATGATACAGAAGAATCCCCATATCAAAATGACAAGGCAAGCAGACAACGAGCATCTCAGCATTCTTCTTATTTACCATGGGAATATGGTGCTTTTTTCTCTCTTTCCTATTTTCATAGTATTTATTTTCTCTTTTTTTTCTCAATATAGGACTCTTTTTTTATAAGAAGAATGCTTCATAGACAGCTCATTATGGTTACGCTGCAGGTTTCCACCATGTCAGCATGGATTAGACCAGCAGCCTAGGCGTTTCTCTAACACATATACATAACTCCATGGACTTACAAGCTCCCCTTTCATTTCACACCGACGACATCCATATACAAAAGAGCATGATATCAACTAGGTACAAGTACCAAGTGCAATGTGGAAAGCGTTCCCCATGAAAGCATGGTTCTGCTAATTCCCGACAAATAAGTGCAAGCATATACAACATAGAAGACACAATGGTTCAAGTTTATTAAGGGCAAGAAAAGTAAAGTGTGCCATCAAGTTTGTGAGAGCTTTAATCACTAGTTTTCTCATAACAAGTGGAAGGTAAACAAAAGCATGAATGTACTTGGAATAGCATAAGCTAGTAGGTAGGTATGGTGGACACTTTAGAATAACTTGGTTTAGGGAGTTGGATGCATGAGTGGAACTCATACTTTGTTGTGGAGGCTAGCAAAAGACTGGGAGAGACAAACTAAGAGAGCAATAATGGCCATAATCATGCAGAGCGACAAAACATCATTGATAAAAGCATAAAGTGATACTACAAGTTGAAAACTAAAGGATCATAAAGGCTATGGTTACTTTGGATAGTCATAACATGGTGTGAGCATGCGCCAAGTCAACCCAAATAAAGCATCAAAGGAGAATACCACTATACTATGCTTTAATATGCTAAAACAACGCATGATTCATCCAAGGCACATTAAGCAATCTCAATTGTTTATAACAAGTCAAGCTACAGCAAAGAATACTAAGAAGAAAGCCAAAAAAATATCAAGCATGGCATGACAAAGCATAGGCCACAGTCAAAAACAAGCTCTTTTACCACATAAGTATGAACTTTCCTACTCTTTTCCAGACCAAACCAAACTATTTGCAAACCACTGTATGAAAGAGCGGGTCCAACCAATTTTATTCAGAAAACTAAGCAAACCAAGGCAAACGAAAACGAAAACGAAAATGAAAAAGAAGACGCTCCAAGAAAAACACAACTGTGCATGAAACAATAAAAATGAAGCGTTTAGAAGAAACCTGGGATTTTTATTGATGAAGAAGGGGGATGCCTTGGGCATCCCCAAGCTTTGATGCTTGTACTTCTTGGATATTTCTTGGGGTGACACGCATGGCATCCCCAAGCTTGAGCTTTAGTCCATCCTTCATTTCATTACTCATTCCTTCCATACACCTGAAATTTTTACTTCATACAAAACTTCACACAATCTCATTAGCAACATTAGTGCACTCAAGATAAATAAGTCTCAAGGTTCAGTTCTAACACCAAATAAACTTCCATTAGAACACTAGATACTGTAGCACTTCCCTCAAAAAGCTCAATTCCCCAAAAAGCCCAAGAAGGAACCAACAAGAAGCAAATGCAGAAAATAGCAGAAATCTCTCAAAACAGACCAGCAGGTAAAGACGAATTTTTTCGAAGACCTTATGTTGCTCAAATCAAAAAGTGTTGAACTAACGAAAATTAGATAAAAACCTAGGGCAGAAGCACAAAACATTACAGCGCAATCCGCCATATAGAGCTCTCTCACGAAGTTTTACGGTGAAGCACAAAAATCTGTTTCAGGACAGCAACTTTCCCAATCATTACTTCACTCTCATTAGAGGTTACTCTTGGCACAATAAGCAAATAAAAAGGATAAGGAGAGGTTATTACAGAGGTAATAACTTCCAAGACTCATCTAAAACTTTTGGGTTCCCAATAACTACTTTTCTTTAACGCCTTTAAGTTAGGCATAAGAAGCAAGAAAAAAGGATCAAGTATTCTCAAATGAAGAAGCATTAAGATCAATACCAGAAATATTTTCAACAAGGCAAGGTATATCATCCAAGTAAGTTCTAGAAGATCCTTTCTCAATGCTCTTGGGTTCACTATTCTCAACAAAAGGGTTTGCAGGAACAATCCAATCAAGATTCTTTTCTATGGCATAATGTATTGCTACTAGTTTAAAGGGTATTGGTATCTTAGGTTCCTCCCCATTATGTTCGGTTTTGTTCATCTTTTCTCCAGTACCAACAACATCTACACATGAGCCTAGCATATTGAAATGTTCAAAGACTTTCCTAGCTTCTTTGGCAACATCATATAACTCTTTAAACAAAGTTTCTAGTATAAAATCCCTCTTTTCCGGGTCTTCAATTTCCTTAAGCTTAAGAAACATTACTTGCATTAAGGGGTTGAGATTGACAAACCTAGCTTCTAACATGTGAATTAAAGAAGTTGCAGCAATCTCATAGTTTGGAGTAAGTTCTACGAGGGACCTATCCTCAGTATCTTCATGCTTACTAACATGATTAAAGAATTCTTCAATGTTATCTTTCCCAATTATAGAACCACTACCAATTGGAAGGTCTTTTCAGGATGAATGTAGGGATCAACATGGTGAGCTAAGGGAGAGGTGACAACTAAAGGAGACTTAATTTTTTTGTGTTTTTGATAAACAAAGCAAACTAGCAAAACTAATTTTTGTGTGTTTTTTGAAGAACAAAACAAGCAAACAAAGCAAAAACAAAACTAAGGAAAACAAAAACAACAAAGTAAAAAGATTAGTTACGAGGGACTGCCCTTGTGAAGATGTCCTTGACTCCTCGGCAACGGCGCCAGAAAAATCTTTGATGTACTTGACGTTCGATGTAGAGCTCGTTGGGAACCCCAAGAGGAAGGTATGATGAGCACATCAGCAAGTTTTCCCTTAGTTATGAAACCAAGGTTTAATCGAACCAGTAGGAGCAAGGAAACACCCCAAAGGTGTTACTAGCTGAGTTTTGGCAGGGCGCACTACCGGTGCTAGTAGCAACATGGAGACCCGCACAACACAACCACAAAACTTTGTCCCCAACTTGCGATGAGGTTGTCAATCTCACCGTGTTTTGCGGAAAACAAAGGATTAAACGTATCGAATGGAAAGAAGTAAAAGTTTGCACAAAGTAAACACAAAGAAGTTAAAGATTGTAGATAGTATGTAAAGACAAAGGACCGGGATCCATAGTTCACTAGAGGTGGCTCTCCTTAACATAGATAACATGCTGGGTGAACAAATTACAGCGGGGCAATTGACAAACACCGATAAAGCAATACATGCATATACTAATCATCTTGACTCCTTTGAAACTTGATTGGGCATTACAACATAATACATAGACCGCCATCCAACTGCATCTATGTCTAATAATCCACCTTCAGGTTATCATCCGAACCCCCTCCAGTATTAAGTTGCAAGCAACAGATTATTGCTTTACGAACTGCGTGTAAAGTAAACAATACGATTGTTCTATGAACAAAGGATTGTTGTTTTCTCCCTAGTAGCAATAGCACATCTAGTACCTTAGAGATTTCTGTCACTTCCCCAGATTACCAGAGGCATGAACCCACTATCGAGCATAAATACTAACTCTTGGAGTTGCTAGCATCTACTTGGCCAAGATAGCTACTAACAACGGAAAGCATGCAAGATCTCAAATAACAAAGACATGATAGAATCAATAATCAATCTGAAATAGCATCTCAATATCCATCAGATCCCCGCAAACACAACATGCAGAATTACAAAATAGATGATCTTGATCATGAATGGAGCTCACAAGATCTAAACATGAAAGCACAAAGGAGGAGAACCAGCCATCTAGCTACTACATGGATCCGTAGTCCAAGGATGAACTACTCATGCATCACACCTGTGGCATCCCGCAAAAACCACTACTAGAAAATCGCGTTGTTTTTGTGCATTGCATCGTCATGACTGCATGCTCATGTCATCATGCCACATTGCATTGGAACATCGTCATGTCATCATGCATGGTTTGTCTAAAACTATTTTCTAAAAACCTATATTTGTTTTCTAGATATTCCCCGTCTTTATTTCAAATTAAAAACCCCGGTCTTTTGTGGATCTTTTATTTGTCTAAACTATTTTACAAAAGATTTTTTCAAACTAAATAAAAATATAAACTATTTTTCCCTGGGGAGGCCGCCACCGGCCAGGCCCAAAGGCCTAGCTGACAGCAGCCTACTACCCAGAGAAAAACCCTAAAAACTAAACTCAAACCCTACCCTATCCATCCGCCAGCCACCTACCCCCTCCTCCCTCTTTTTCCCTCCCCCAGCCGCCAAACTCCCGCCCAACGCCACCCCTGGCCAGGATTCCAGCCCACACCCCGCCACCTCACCAACCCCACCCCACCTGGTCTCCACCCTGCACGCACTCCCTCACCACACACACCCAGCCAGCCCACCACTCCCCACCGACGCGTCTGCGAGCCACACGCCAACCACCGCCCCCGTACACGACCCGCCCCACGTGGGTCCCACCCGGGTCCCACTCCCCACCGAGCCGGCCCCTGTTTCCCCACCTACCAACTCCCTCTCATTTCCCCTCATCCTCGCATCCTCCACCGACAGCATCCCCACCATCTCCGTCACCGGCCACCTCCTGTCCGACCCCAACCTGGCCGCCCTCCGCCAGCCCTATGCCTCGCCGAGCCCCACGCTCGCAGCGACCCCGCCGCCGACCGCTCCTTCCTCCTCGCGTCATCTTCCTCCTCATCGCAGTTCCTCCGAGCGCCACCACGGCGGCCTCCCTCCGGCCTCCTCCCTCTCGCCTCCGGTCGTCGCCCTCTGCAGGTCTCGGACCGTCGCCGTTCGAGCAACCCCTGGCCCCGTCACCCGCCACGCCTCTCCCTTCACGAGCCGCACGCCGGCCCCTGCTCGCCCTCGTCCTCCCGCGGTCTTCCCCGAGCATGACCCCGAGCGCCGCCGCTCGAGCGCGACCGAGCCCCGCCGCCGGCCTCGTCGCCGTCTTCCCCGCCCCTGCGGCCCCATCGCCGTCCAAGAGCTCCATCGCCGCCATGGCCCCGCGTCCTCTGCCTGTGCCAAGCAGCGCCGGCCTCTGCGCCTGTCGCCGCCCGCCAGATCCGGAGCCGCGCCTCGGTCCCCTGCCGCTAGAAGCTCCTCTGGCCGACCATGTCCGCGCTGCCTGTGGTGCCCTCGTCCTCCCGCGTGTCGGCCGCAGCTGCCGTGCCTGCCAGCGCCGGCCTCGGTCTCCTCTGCGTCTGCACTACGTGCACGCTCGCTGCCAGGACCCCGACCCCGTCACTGCTTGCCCTGTTCGGACGAGTCTGCCTCGACCCTACACTGCGACAGTACCCCGGTTGCTAACGTTTGCCTCTGTGTGTGTTTTGGTGTCCTGATGTTGCCCATGATCTGCAGTGGGGATGCGATGATTCTGTGGTTAGGTTACTATCCGAGACCGGCACAAGAACCATATCCCGTGCGAGGTTAAGATGCCAAGACTGTCTCATCGACAAGATCTCCGCGGATTCGCTGCTTCTGTTCCATCGACCGACGTTGCGACAGATGGTTGAGACGGAGTTCGGAAAACCAAAGCCCCCTTCGACGTGGAATCGCCAAGACCGTCTCCAGTGATCTCCTGTGTGGTGGTACCCGTCAAGATCTCCGTCACCGAACCCTCGAGGCCTTCCACACGGAACACCGAGAACTCCTTCCCGGACCCGAAGACCATCGGTCAAGTTAACCACCGACAAAAGACGGACGACAAGACTCCAACCGGAGATCGGAGGTGATGGTACCGGAACGACAAGCTCTACTTCACGGGCACCGAGCATCAAGATCGCCTTCACGGAACACCGCAAGTCCTCCTTCTCGGAACCACCAAGTACTTCCTCCCGGACGCCATGACCGTCTACACGGATTCGAAGACCCCGGTACCCGATCCACTCAAGTTCGCCATCGACGACAAGATCGACCGCTTGGTACCCAAGTTCTCCGTCACGACACGACAAGTTCTCCATCTGGTATCTGAACCTCGCCGTCCCCGTCGAACCTTGAGACCGAACCCCGGACCCTGGAACCCAAGATCTCCCGAACCAAGATATGTGCCCCTAAACCCCTATTTTTTATAATATGACATATACCTGTCACATAATTAAATCATCATGCTTGCATTCAGGTCATCTGGTGGGTTGGGTTAAATAGTCGATTCACCTAAATTAAATATGGAGTGTATATGCGGGCTATTCTAGTCTTATTCCGGACTCCATTTAAATTGGCGTAGCGAACCGATGCCATGTTTCGCCCTGTTAATACAACATTTAATTTGCGGGGTTTCTAAATAACTTGAACCGTTTAATTAATTTTCGGGACCCCCGGTTCCGCTTAATACTGCCTAATTGCACCGCATCTGCATCATATCATAATCATGCCGGATCTTCTGCCGTAGTATTAAATATTGCATCCGGTGTTTCTTCTAGTGTTTGCTTCTTCGTGGATTAGGCCGACGAGTTGATGTGAGTATCGACAAGTTCTCCAGATATGAACCTTCGGCAGTGTTTCCCAGGCGAGCATCTCTCCCCCTTCTACCTATTTTGCATTTATAGTCTTTATTTCCTCCTGTTGATCTATTGCTATCCGTGTCGCGATGCTTTAGTTTCCGTACACCAGTTATATCCCGTGCAGCCTCTATATTGCCTTGGACACCTCCTATTACCTGTGTTTGGTAGATAGCTGGCCTTGCGAGTCGTAGTTGCTTCCTCATGTGCGATCTCATGTTGTCGAGTACCACAGTTGTTGGAATGCTGGCAAATGTTTATGGTGAAGATGTTTAATGGTGGAGATGATCATGACTTTAAATACAACTATTAAATTGCTAGATATAACTAATGCAGAGGCATCGATGGGCAATAGATGTTATTTGGTTCTTCCACGCTCACTTGTGTCCCGTAGGACTCCGAGTACCTTATACCTGTTCCTTGACTATTCACACTATCCACATCCGGGAGACCCTATGGGATCCCCCTGAGCTAGAGCTTGATTCATTTCTATTTCTTGGGGCCACAAAGTAGTTTGGGGCTTTATTACTATCCTGTACTTATGCCATGCTTTACTGCTTTATTTACGATTGTGCGTGGAGCACCTGTACTGTTTAGGATCGTGACATGTTTTCGCTGTATCGACAAGCCCAGTCACACTTTTGGGTTCCCAGTCATTTACAGCCATCCACACAAACCCTGGGTCCGTTCCGGAGCCGGCCAACTTCGATGCGGGTAGCTTAGTGGGGTGCCCCCTGAAATATTTCATGAATCCTGTGATCGCTTTGTCGTGAATGCCTCGTTCGGTTTTGAGTTGGTTTTTCCGAGGTTGATCGAGTGTGTGTTGCTATTTGTGCACCCCTGCAGGGTAAAACTTTCTGAAAGCCGTGTCCGCGGTTATGGACGACTTGGAGCACAGTATCTCGATCATAGACAAGCATAACTAAAGTAGTGCTATAAATTTGACTTAATATGTGACTAGTAATCAGCTTCACTACAACGGAATGGATAATAAAAATGCCAACAACTGGTGGATCTGTGGTGATCTGTGTCATACTATACCTGCCTAGTAAGTATTGCAACTCCAATGGAATGGGATAAAAGTGCCAACAACTGCTGGGTTTTGGGATTCCTCAGGACAATTATATCTGACTAGTAAATGTTCCAACTACTACGAAATGGTTAATTAAAACTGTCCACTACTTATGCTTCAGGACGACTCATGCTATCTATATTTGTTTAGTAAGTGTTGTAACTATAACGGAGTGAGTAAAATTGCCAACTGTGTGAGTTCCTCGGTTTGACTTCCTCGTTTGGTCTCGAGGGGGAATACCAGGATGGGTATGTTTGGTGTTAGTCTCAGGTTGGATCCAAGTAGGACTTTCTTATCCCTGTCTTATAGCCGCCAGTTTTGCTGAGTCTCTAGTGCTGCTACGCTGCCGCTTCAGCCCACCATACCTATGTAGGCGAGGACCGCCGAATTCTAGCCTCGCCGTGTACTGGCCTCAGTACTGACGCTCCTCTTTTTCCCTTCGCCCTTTGTCGGCACCCCTTTTGTTTTAGCAGGTTTGAGATCGACGTCGTTAGCAGGGTTACCCTTCCGGCTTGGCCTGGGCAGGGTTATGGATGCCATTGGTTATTCTTTAGGGCTCGTAGTCCAATTTGCATCTTGTCTGTACTCGGACGTTGTATCGATTTCAAGGTGATTTGGATCTTTGTACTATATATCTGTATTCTTGACTCATGGAGTCGTGTTGTATATATATCTGTTCTATGGGTCCCATCGAGGACTGTTGTGTAATGGTATTACTTCGTTTTTCCACCCGCACAAAAGTTCCTGGTGGGCGTCCTTGAATCGTTTCTATGCGGGTTTGGCGGAAAGGGCTAAAACTTGCATAGGGCCGATTCGAGGGTGTTACAACACCGGAGGCTTGCATGGTGATGAAGAAGGCCTCCAGGGTGAATTCCCCTCTCCGGCAGGGTGCCAGGAAGAGCTTCTGATCCCTCCCGATCTAGGGATGGAGATGACGGCGGCTATAGACTCTTTCGTGGATTTTTGATCGGGTACTTAGGGTTTACGTCCCGAGGGCATCTTATAGTCGGAAGGGGAGGCCGAGGGGGTGCCAGGGCTGGCCACACCATTCCCTGGCGCGGGCCAGGCTGGGCCGCGTGGCTAGGTGGTGTGGTAGCCCCTGGCCCTTCTCCGGCTCGTATTCTGCCACTTGATCACTTCCGGAAAAATAGGCACTTTGGCTTTTGTCCCGTCCAATTCCAAGAATATTCATTTTCTGACTTTCCTGGGACCAAAAACAGCAGAAAACAGGCAGCTGGCACTGTGGCTCTTGTTAATAGGTTAGTCCAAGAAATCATATGAAAAGTACTCCAAAGTTGGAACAAAACACAAGAAAGTGGATAAAACCAAGCATGGAACATCAAAAATTATAGATACATTTGCATGTATCAATGGTCACAAGGTATAGAGAGGGAGAGAGAAGGAGAAACTCAACCAAAGGACTTCTCCAAATATTGGTGTGTTAATCCCACCCATGGGCACCCCTTTATATAGGGGGAGGGGGTGTGACCTCCCCTTTGGGTTTCCCATGTGGGACTAAACAAGGGAGAGAGGGGAGGGGGTGCATGGGCCATATGGACCGCCGGCCAGGGGTGGGCCCCACCCCGCGCACAGCCCTAGGCTGGCCGGGTGGGCCCCATCAAGGCGCCTGGGCCTTGGCCCTTTGGCCCTTGGCCCTTCCCTCCTCTAGTTTTCCCTCATGGGCCCTATTTCCCTAGGAAGTTTGGCCCATGAGTGGAATAACTCTTCAAATTAGATTTTAATATTATATTTAATATTAATTACACTAATGAATTTGTAAATACATATTAAAAAATCCATCTTGACCCGAAACACCTTTCGGTTCCCTTTCGATTTCCTCCGTACGACTTCGGATCTTTCTGCGGAACATTTCCGGTCCTTTATTCTTTCTCCGAACAACTTCGGATCTCTCTGCAAAACGATTCCGGCTTTCTCTCTTTCTCTAATGTGATTCCATCTTACGAATGATCGCTCTCATCGTACCCTTAAGTGTATCCTCTCACGGCTCGGGAATGCTCTAGACATGATCTGTATCAATGATCAACAGAGGGACCAGGGATATCCATGTGACCCCTATGCATTCCTGATGACAATGTCGTTTGAACTGTCTAAATGTAGCATCCTCTTCCTTTTGTTTCTCGATACAACTTGTCCGAGATCCGATCAATGGTATCATATACCTTGTTCAATCTTGTTCACAACAAGTTCTGTTTTCTTGTTACCGTGATATTACATCCTCGTGACCTAGTCACATGTTGCAACATTTATAGATGTAATCTCACCAAGTCGGCCGTGTGTATCTTTACCCGTCATGTGGGCGAACAAATCCCGGTCTTGCAGTCACATGTCATCTATTGTTCCTTCGGAATACCCAACGTACACCTTTATGGCCACCGTATTACCAGATGACGGTTGATGTAGTCTAAGCAGCCTAGGGAAACAGTGAGTAATATGAGCTCACGGTCTAAGGAGAAGGAGTCTAGGTATAGATGTTGCAACAATGAACTAGATGACTTGATCGTGTTGCAATCCTTCGAGGAATGTCCAATCACATCATTCTCCAATGATATGATCTCGTTGTCAGTCCGCATAAATGCCCATGATCTTGAAACCTAGATCATCTTCGTGACCAACGAACTAGTATGAATAGAGGCTACTAGGGACTTTGTTGTTTCATACCACACCTGTACCAATGTTTCTACTTGGCACAGTTATAGCACAATATGAAACTATTATAAACTAATTGAGATATGATAATAAAAACCTATTTATTATTTGCCTCTAGGGCATATCTCCTTCAATCTCCCACTTGCACTAGAGTACAAATAAACTAGCTCGCATTTTACTCATATAAACCATATACCATATGCGTTTACAGATCATGGATGCTCATGGGAAACGTCATGTCCATGTTCTGTTATACCAGATCATTATGTCTTTTGCAAATCGTTAATGTCTTCCTAATTTTGACATTCACACCATTATCTTATAATGGGTCGAAGTATTTGTTTGGCAACAAAGAGAGACTTTGTTTCTTGTGGTTATGATGACGGTCGTTTTCGTTGTTGTCATCTAAACTTCGAAACACACTTTGCTATCCTTTGTGTGTATACTATAGTCATGGCAGTAGAACGAGGCCGGATTCCAGGAGATTACAGTGATGTTAGATCAACCTCGAGGGCTTTCTCATGGGCACTAGGCCCTAGGACACATCATTCTACGTTAAAAGCGAACTAGCCCCGCCACAACATTATACATCACATCAGATGCACCTTTTATACTTCTATATCTATGTAGATCCTAGTGCATGAAATGCAACTATGCCACTTACATTGCTTCTTGCTATTTAAGTACAAACTTAATTCTGGTTCAGTGATCAACTCAGGAATCACTTAAAGACACGTTCTTATAGTTAAGACTTTGTCCTACCAACCAGAACCTCGGGTCACATTACGTCGAGTATACAACATGATTATATGGAAGAACCTACGACTGAGGCATAGGAGATGCAACGCATCTCTTTCTTTCAACCATAGTTGCAATACTAACTCAATGGTTCATACAGTAAGAACTACTTTCTCACCTTGTTCCATTCTGAGCTACTTCAGAACATTGTCTTAGGACAATCTGAACATCTTTCAAAATCGAGTCCAGGAAGCATTCGACATTTAGTCTTTATTAAAATCACCAATCTATCTTGATAGATCTCATTGTTTAATAACTTAAACTTCATCCTAACTTAAATATTATTAACACCAATCACATCATTCACATATGTTGTCCACATATCCCAGAATGATTTCACGCTTCCACTCAAATATGACATTCATGTTTGAGATCCAGGGATTTCACTTAGCTCCCACTCAAAATATGTCAGCTACATATTATGAATTAGCCAAGCTGATTTGCTCCCACTCAAATCTAGGTCCTCTCAATAATCTTGGACATTCCAAAATTCTTTGATCATTATCAATTTGAGAATTCCAATTACGAGACTTCAATATCCATATATTTCTAGTGTAAATCCAAAAGACTTAAGCATCACTACTGTTGTAGTCAACTCCTTGAATTTGTCTAAACTTGTGAAAAATCAAGCTTTTGTCATTCATTAAGTTTCATTTCCTTCTTATGACTTTGCATTCATTCAGAAGTATCAAGTAAACTTCTTTACTTTAATAAGATCAAGTAACATGTTACTTTCCAATCTTAAATGTAACTTAATACAGGATTTTATGACTCCTAGTCATTTCTCGCACTCAGGTCCATCACGCTTCTTTGTAATTCGTAGGTATGTCTTGTTCAAAACATGACAAGTGAATCAATAATATAATTCCACAAACTTGTAGAATATATAGTTGAATCCTACTTTCTTTAGTAAAAGTATTCACTGAAACTTTATGATCATGATCATTGGTTTCTCCTCTATTTGCAGAGTTTGGCTTCACGAAACAAATTCCACTGTGCCACTCAACAATCCAGAGGCAAGGTCAAATACCTTGTTTTGATCTTTTACTTTCTTCCACATGTATCTTCATCAAGACACATCAACTTAGGACAACAGCAGGTTTGCCCCTTTGTGGAAGATGCATTCATAACTTCCTAAGAATGCTCTACAAAGACTTGTTTATTCGCCATGATTTCAACTTGTCGAAATCTCCAGAAACTCGAACGTGCCATAACACTTATGGTGTTGTTTCCACGAATCTTTTAGATGTTCCTCTGTATTTCAAATGAGTGTTTTCTTATTTTGATCTTTAACTTATAACCCCGATAAGACATAATATGATATCATATGTATCTAATGCAAAATGTTTATGATGTTTAGACATTTCAACAAAATTTGAATTCGTCCAATTATCATAATTTGTGAAACATCTTTCACAAGTTCCTTTTATGCTAAACTTAACTTGAATACTTTAGTCATGTCGATCAAATCGAAGAGACTTGTTAATTCAATATCCCATTTAGTTATGAACGTATTTGAACAATTCAAATCATTTCAAACTTCATGTTTCATTAAGTAAATACACTTATTCACTTAAGTCCACAATAAATGATTTCCACTACTTGTTGAAAATATGATACATCACTATGTATAAGATTCAATATTTCTTCACATATCACCGTTTTACCAGAATGCGGAGTTTTAGTCATTCTGCCCAAGAGGCATGGTTTTGCAAAGTCTCTAGATTAAGCATCTAGGACCCCGATCTTTCATAAAGAACCTGCAATAACCAAAATGACTTAAACTATAGTGTCTTTTCATTATTATACTTTGGATATCTTTTAGCATTCTAATCCTTTATAAATGTTTAAACTATTATCATTAATATAGTGATGAGAATAACTTGTTTATAATCGTAATGTGACCATAATGGTATTGTTCATACGAATAGTACAAACTGGTTTGTAACTTGTTCATATGAATAATCATCTCACAAAAAGCAAGACACACAAACAAGGATTACAAAATTATATTCAAGTCTACTAATCCAAATGACAAACTTTGAGGGAAGAGGTGATGTCGTCCATCAACTATTTTTCTTGCCGTCATCAAGTCACGTTGCCTCAAAACTAGCAATTCTCAAGCAGATCATCCTGTTTTCACAAAATGGGACAAGTATCAAATATTTTGCAAACTGCAACGAGTTTTGCAAGAACCACATCTATAATTTTTTATATCTTATATATACTTTTTCATCCATGACTTCCATTTGCAATCAAGCCCTTCTAAGAGTTCTCAACTCTAATGAAAGATTGCTAAGTGTTTCTCCAAACTTTCCCTTTTCATCCATGATGGAGGAAAACCCATCCAACGGCTCATACTCTATGTGCCTTATTCTGCATAATACAAAATGTAGCCCAACTCTCCATCGAATGGAGAATGGCTTATTGGATGATTATGGAGAAAACACAAACATTCCGGAGTCATCAAATTATCTCCTAATGGTTATCGTATCAAGAAGAGAACATCACCTTTTACGAGGATATCTCTCAGGCGTGGGTATTAATCTATGAAGTTGGACCCTTTTCTAAGTTCCAAATTAAGCAATATATTCCCATGGTCGCAAAGGACCTCAATGGGATAGGCCACGATCTACTAAGACATTTGCAAATAGACATCTAGACTAAGTTTATAATAAGAGATCAATTTATAATTGGTCTCCACTAAAACGGTCATCCCCTGGACGATTTTAGTGATCGCGTGATCCCTATCCTCTGCACCTCCCCCGATCGTCACGGCCATCAGTGCAGTATCAAAGGTAGACATTTAATAATGTCAATCACATCATCCATGTGACTCATGCTCGATCTTTCGATATCTTGTTTTCCGAGGCCACGCTTCTCTAGCGTGCTAGGCTCGCCAAATCTAACTTGTGTGTATTCGTTGTGCAACATGGCTTACACCCACTGTATGCGAACGTAGATATGTTTGACACCCAGGCCTGTAACCCTGGATCGCCTCATACCGAAGAACTTTCTTGGTGGTGCACACACAAGGGGAACACAGAACATTGGAATTAAATAGGGATTATCTTATTTGCTACCGTTGAGTATCTAAATACTAGCACACAATAAGATGTAAAACTGGTATCAACATCATATGTATAATGTGATATGATATGGTCTTTCTTGTTGCGCCTTGGTCTCCATCGAGTGCTCCGGCATGATCTCCATCGTGCCCTTGGTTTGACGCCAAGTCCACGACGCCTCCACCAAATCGTCCATCGGAACGATGACTATTACTATACTACTTAGTAACAGAAAAATAAACTACTTTACCTTTGTAACGACCAATTGAAATGGATCGTATGGGCACCTAGAGGGGGGTGAATAGGTGCTACACCAATTTTTAATTATTTTTGAAATTTAGGCTTAGCACAAAGGTAAATTCTCTAGATAAACTAATGTGTGGAATTTCCCTATATGCAAACCTATCTACTAGCGAGTAAAGAGCGAGTGGAAGAGGAACGAGTGAACCGAAGTGAAGCACGCGGAGACACAGGATTTGTTTGACCGCAGTTCCTTCCTTGTTAAGGGAAGTACGTCTGTGTTGGAGGGGTGGGAGGTACTAAGACCACCACGCCACAAAAGGCCTCACCCTGTTCTCCGATGGATCTCGCCACAACAGGCCTGATCCACCTTCCACTATAGGTACCCTTCGAGGTAGGCACCGGCGCCTTTACACAACTAGCGGGGCAACAACTCCACAACTTGGAGCCTCCCGAAATGACAACAAGCTGCCACAAGAACAAAATTGTCAAATACAATAACAAGATCTAGGTATTAACAAGAATACTAGATCAGGGATTTCACCAAGTGAATGGAGAGGATTTGAAGCGCTTGATTCTTGATGTTGATGATGAACTTCTCCTCCTTCAATTCCACCAAAGATCAAGACCTTCGGGTGGTTGAAGTGGGAGATCGAGATTTAGATCTCTTGCACAAGGTCTGGTGAAATTCGAGTGAATCAAGAGTTCTGAATGTTGGGGAAGAAGGGGTACTTATACCCCCTTCCAAAGACCAGCCGTTGCACACTTTGGGGGCTGGATTATCCGGCCCAAGTGGGGGCCGGATTATCTGGTCTGGGGAAACTCCGCCCCAGACTCAGAATCTCTGGCAGAAAATCCGCCCCATCACAGTGAGACGCGCCGAGCTTGCCCTTGATCATCTCCTGGGGGCCGGATTATCCGGTCCTATGCGAAGGCTGGATTATCTGGCCTGGGGAAGAAAAACCGCCCCAGTTCGGATTTTCCGGGAGAAAATCCGATCGGATACCGAGCGACGCGCCTTGGCTTCTTTGAGAGATGAGGTAGGCCGGATTATCCGGCCCTTGCGAAACTCGGATTATCTAGCCTGAGGAGGAAAAACCGCCCCAGTTCGGATTTTCTGAGAGAAAATCCGACTGGACACAGAGCGACGCGCCTTGGCTTCCTTGAGAGATGAGGTAGGCCGGATTATCCGGCCCTTGGAGGGGCGGATTATCCGGCCCCCCTCAAAACTTCCTGCACACTTAGCACACATGAAAAGTCTCCATAGTATTGTTATCTAACACGCAAAACAAAGGAAAACATGAAATGTTCTTTCAATCTCCCCCTTTTTGGTGTTAGATGACAATACCAGGATTTGCAGGAGAAAGACACAAGACAAACATCGATAGCTATGAAAGGGACTCCCCCTCAATGTGTACATAATAGAGTTTTGCATTGGAATACAAATGCACACAAATAGGTGAATCTATTCCATAGACATAAGGGCGAAAGCACATACCATCGAAGTAGAGAATAGGCATCCTTGACAAAAATCACAATTATTATTGGATAACCATTATGAGCGCGCGCCTTCCGTGATTAACCTCCAGCAATAGGATATTATTGGATAACCATTATGAGCGCGCGCCTTCCGTGATTAACCTCCAGCAATAGGATATGAATAGATATAGCAATTAGCATAATCTATGATATGAAGTCCATAGGTACCATCCAGACAACCACATAAAGTCTCAACCACAAATCACAAACCACAAATTTAAAAGTTCTAAATGGGCATAAGCAAGAAATAACAAATAAAAAGTGCAAGTGCTTATGCCTGACCCATGCAAATCCACGGACAACCTAATAGCACTCATCATAGTCCTCGTCCTCGTCCTCTTCTGCATGCTCTTCCTCATCCTCAAGTTCCTCAGTGTCACCTTCCTCATCATCAGCATCAGCAGCAGGCGCAGAGGGGAACAAGTGACGCTCCAGCTCACCATAGTTCAGCCCGGAGGAAGAGTTCCACCGAGCATACGGAGTGGGAAGTGTAGGAGCCGGAGGAGCACCCAAAGCGCCAGACACGTGGTGGAGAATTAGCTGCTGGGAGTGAGCCAACTCATGGCGCTGCCTGTATGCCTCGTACTGACCCTTGCGCGTGTCCACGCCCATGCAAAGAATGTGACGCTGGAACCAGTTTAGCTGCTTGATCTCACGGGCCACGGGAGGCACTGGGGGCCGATGAGCATCCCTCATGAGGCCCTCAGGAGAAGAGGAGGGGTGAGCAGTCTTCCGAACCTTGTTGTATATCTTCTTGGCCTTGTGCACCGAGTCAATATGGAACTCCTCGGCAGTAAGCAGGTGGTGGATGAGCATCATAAAGTATGGCGCATAGGGAATGGACAGACGGTTGAACATAGCATCACATAGCTCATGGTAGATGAAGTCCATGACATCCAGCCTGTACTGCACTGACTCGTCCTCGCAGGAGGCAACCTCATGAGAAAATTGAAGTAGCTAAACAAGGTGACCACGGAAGCTGTCATTGTTGCCCCCACTCGGTGTAATAGAGTCACGGAAGAGACCCACCAAGGTAGCATAGATGGGGGCAAGACCAGCCATAGTACCGACAATTCCATTGTCCACAGTGCACGGAGAGAGAGCTGCATCCTTGTTGGGTTTCAACTGAGTGATGATGCGGTTGCCACTGGCTCTATCCCTGCTGCGGAAGGAGTACCCCAGAACCTCAGCAAACATGTGAAAATCAGCAGTCATTGGCCTATCATGAGTCATCCACTTCATAGTGCGACGCTCATCCCCACAAATCACCAAAGTGGAGAAGAACTGCTTCACCACCTCAGAGTCAAAGGAGCACTAGAGAGACATGAGATGGTACAGCCCCATCCTCTCCACCACATACATCGCATCCACAAGATGCGCCTTCTCCAAGATATCAGCAAGTACCAGAGGGTGCATAGGCCTAATGTTCAGCCTGGCATAGATGTCTTCATAAATCCCCTTCTGTTCGGCACACCAAAAGTGGGTATCCCCTAGCTCATCATCACAAGGCAGCTCAGCAAATAAGTCATGGTGATGGATGGCAGAGAAGGAGACTGCATCCAAAGCCCTGTAGTTGATCTTGGGCTCCTTGCCCTTCCTCTTGGACACCCCCTTCCTAGTCCTCTTGGATTGTTCAGCCATTTGCCTCTCTTCGTTCTTCCTTCTCCTCAATTCAACTTCGTCCACTAGGTTACATTGACCGTCGTCCCGAAATTACTTGGCGCGAGGACGGCGCTTGTAGGTCTTGGAAACACCAGAACCACCTGTGAGGAGAATAAGGGCGATAGCAAGGGGATAAGCATACACACAAGTCCAGGAGAGAGCATGGAAAAAGTAGTCAAAAAGTTCATAGGACAAAACTACTCAATGCATACACATAGTGAAACTGAAGCAGAATTGAATCTGTCAGGCCGGATTATCCGGCCTGGCCAGGGGCGGATAATCCGGCCCTGGCAGAAATTTTCGATTTCACCAAGAATGCATGCAAAAAAGTAGATTGGGCCTAGAAACTGTAAGACTACGAGTTCTATGCAGAAACACATCCTTCTGGACAACGTTCCACCCAACAAGATACACATCTAGCAAAAGATGGGGAGAGAGGGAGTTACCCTCACTCATTGGAGGAAGAACGCGGAGGGGAAGGTACCCGGAGGCGCGGAGAAGAAGATCCGGGGAGGCCCGGAAAATCCGGTGGCCGGAGAGGCTCCGGGGAGGGTGAGGGGTGGCAGGCGGCGGCTGGGAAGAAGGAGAGGGCTGGGGGAGAAGTGCTGCTCGATATGAGCCCTTCCCCCCCGAGTCCTGCCCTTTAAGATCGAATCCGCCAGGGCCGGATTATCCGGCCAACACTTGGGCCGGATTATTCGGCCTAAATTCTGGGATTCTGTTATACATAGAACCAGGCCCACGCGTCCCCAAACAACACCCCCACAAGGTGTACAAGGGACTTGTGTGCAAGAATAGATGGCTTTGGGGTAGGGAAGGCTTAGGATTGAGAAAGCCAAACTGAGATGGTACTAGACACTCAAAATTGCAAAATCCAAATCGAATAAAAGCCAAGATTGAGTGTGATTCCCATAAGAACATGAGAGAGCAAATAACATCCAAAAAGATCCAATTCTCCACAAGGGAGAGGGCGGTGGCCGAAGCCACCTTGTTGGAGTGTATGGTGTGACACCGCGAAGATATGTCTTGGGTTCACGACCAATCCTCATCAATAAGCTCACATATCACAACATGATATTAAGAGAAATGATATAACTTGCTATTGGCATTATGGGGGGAGGGTTAGCCCAATAAGTTAGGACCACATTCCCCCTATATCCATGCCCACACCTAGACCAAACAAGGATTGAGACGTACGAGTGAGTGCATGGGTAATCAAGACAAACTCCCGGAATCAATGATATTTAGCTCATTCCTCAAATAGCAGAATATAGCTTCATCAAGTGGCTTTGTAAAGATATCCGCCAGTTGGTTCTTCGTGCTCACAAAAGATAGATCAATATCGCCTCGAGCAACATGGTCATGGATAAAATGATTCCGAATCTCAATATGCTTCGTCCTTGTGTGTTGAACTGGATTGTACGCAATTTTGATAGCACTTTCATTATCACATAAAAGAGGCACTTTGTCACAATTGACACCGTATTCCTTTAAAGTTTGCCTCATCCACAATAATTGAGTACAAGCGCTGGCAGCAGCAACATATTCAGCTTCGGTGGTGGAGAGAGATATACAATTCTGCTTTTTGGAGGACCAACATACAAGAGATCTTCCCAAGAATTGACAAGCTCCAGAAGTGGATTTCTGATCATCCTTATCACCAGCCCAATCTGAGTCAGTATAACCACATAAAGAGAAATTGGAGCCCTTGGGATACCAGAGACCAAAGTTGGGGGAATGAACCAAATATCGAAAGATCCTCTTGAACGCCACTAAGTGGTTTCTTTAGGAGCTTCTTGATACCTTGCACACACTCCCACACTCAACACAATATCGGGTCTAGATGCGCAGAGGTAAAGAAAAGAGCCGATCATGGACCGGTATACCTTTTGGTCCACATCTTTACCGTGAGGGTTGAGTTCGAGATGACACTTTGTTTGCATCGGAGTAGCGACACCATTTAGATCCGTCATCTTGAATCTCTTGAGCATGTCTTGGATGTACTTTGCTTTATTAATAAAGGTTCCTTCTCTAAGTTGCTTGATCTCGAATCCAAGAAAGAACCGTAATTCCCCCATCATAGACATCTCAAACCTGTCAGTCATAAGCTTTGAAAATTCATCATTAAAAGCTTTGTTAGTAGAACCAAAAATGATATTGTCTACATATAGTTGGCATACGAAGAGCTCCCCCTTAACCTTCTTAGTAAAAGAGTGGGGTCGATTTGCCCAACTTCGAAGCCACGATCAAACAAAACCTCTTTAAGGTGCTCATACCACGCACGTGGGGCTTGTTTAAGGCCATAGAATGCCTTATCGAGTTTGTAGACATGGTTTGGAAAGTTAGGATCCTCAAACCCCGGGGGTTGCTTTACGTATACCAACTCATGTAGAGGACCGTTAAGGAAGGCACTCTTGACGTCCATTTGCTGCAACTTGAAATTGTTATGAGCAGCATAAGCAAGTAGGATACGGATGGACTCAAGGCGAGCCACAGGAGCATAGGTCTCGCCGAAGTCGATGCCCTCAACTTGGGAGTAACCTTGTGCCACAAGTATTGCCTTGTTCCTCACAACAATGCCATTCTCATCTTGCTTGTTCTTGAAAATCCACTTGGTGCTGATAACATTGCGGCACTCTTTGGGTTTCTCCACTAGTTTCCAGACTTTGTTGCGCTCGAAATTATTAAACTCTTCATGCATAGCAACAACCCAGTCTGGGTCTTCAAGAGCTTCAAAGACCTTAGGTTCCACCATGGAGATATGAGCTTGATGCTCACCAAAACTGGCCAATTCTGTTCTTGTAGACACCCTTCGTCGAAGATCACCAACAACCTTGTCGAGGGTGTGACCCCGCAACTCAAGGTTACGATCCGCTCGAGCCTTGCGACGAAGTTCAATAAGTTTGTTGTCTCTTGGTGGAGGAGATTCATCACTTGAGTCTTCAATGGAAGCATTTTCTCCGCCTTTATCAGTAGCTGGAACATCAGTAGCAGGTGGTGGAGATGCATGCCCTTGAGGTGAATTCGAAGCCATAACAGGAGGTTGCAGAACTGGAGAGTCAGGGCCGGATAATCCGGCCGATGAAGAGGCCGAATAATCCGGCCTGGGAGAACTTGCAGCAGCTTCATCGGGAAGCCTGTGACTTGCTTGAACTGGCGAGGGGCTGGATAATCCGGGGTTAGCCGGAAAATCCGGCCTAGAGCTTGTATTGATATCTTCACCACCAGGAGCTGCATGGTCAGCTGGAGCGGGGTGGCCGGATAATCCGGTATCCACCGAAAAATCTGGCCTGGAGCTTTCTGGAGCATTTTGACATTCAGCAGTTGATGGAGATGGTGTAGACGTTGCCCCCGTGGTTGAAGCATGTTGCGTATGTGTAGATGAGGGCTCTATATGAGTAGAGCATTGTCCTTCCCGGTCCGCCACAAGGGGTTCCTCAATGGGGCGGAAGAATCCCACGCCCATTCTTCTTATGGCATCTTGGGGTATTTCAACATCTGCATCACAAACACCAACTTGCTCCGCATGGGAACCGTCATTTTCCTCGAACACCACACTACAAGATTCTACAACAGTTCCGGAGAGCTTATTGTAGACTCTATAAGTGTGGGATTCGGCACCATAACCAACAAAAATACCTTCTAGAACCTTAGATTCAAACTTAGATAAACGAACTCCTTTAATAAGAAAGAAACACTTACACCCGAATACCCGAAAGTATGAGATGTTTGGCTTGTTAGCGATAAGTATTTCATACGGACTCTTGTCCAAAATCTTGCGGAGGTATAAACGGTTGGATGAATGAAAAGCAGTAGAGATTGCTTCAGCCCAGAAATTATATGGAGATTTGAATTCGGCCAACATTGATCTTGCCATGTCCATTAGAGTTCGATTCTTCATCTCGGCTACACCATTTTGTTGAGGGGTGTACGCAGCGGAATATTAATGTCTTATCCCCTCTTCACTTAGGAACTCATTTAAGGTGTAGTTCTTGAACTCCGAGCCGTTATCACTCCTTATAGCCAGAATGGGGATGTTGTGTTGACGTTGAACCTCGTTGGCGAAGTCGATGACAGTTTGTTGAGTTTCACTCTTCAACTTGAAGAAATAAACCCAAGTGTATCTTGAGTAATCATCAACAATCACAAGACAATACTTCTTTCCACCGAGGCTTGCATGAGATGGAGGTCCGAAAAGATCCACATGAAGGAGCTCCAAAATCCTTTTTGAAGAGATAATAGTTTTCCTTCGATGAGGAGAATCATGCATTTTCCATTCAACACATGCCCTGCAAACACGATCTTTGGCAAAAGAGACATTTTCTTTTAGTCCAAGAATGTGGCCACCCTTGTGGAGACTTTGCAAAGTTCTCATATTGACGTGGGCTAGTCGGCGATGCCATAGCCAACCCGCGTCAGCCTTTCCAAAAAGACACATCGGACCTGTAGTGGTTTTCCCCGAAAAGTCCACCACGTACAGATCGTTTTTGACATATCCCACGAAAGCGACTTTTAGAGACTTGCTCCACAAGAGTACCACCAAATCAGCATCAATGTAAACTGCAAAGCCCATCTTACCAAGGGCACGAACTGAAATTAAGTTATACCTGAGGGTCTCAACAAGCATGACGTCCACGAGAGAGATATCGTGAGCCACCACAACTTTGCCGAGACCCAATACCTCAGATTTTGACTTGTCACCATAGGATACGGTAATGTGATCAAGGTTTGGCCGCATCTCCGTGATGATCTCCGTGCTTCCGGTCATATGACTCGTACAACCGCTATCGAGTACCCATTTAGACCCACCGGAAGCATAGCCCTGTAAGAAAATTACTTCTTAGTTTTAGTTACCCATTTTTCAATGGGTCCTCTCATGTTAGTAACAAGGGTCTTGGGAACCCAAATAGACCAAGGAATGTAACAATCATAAGGCCCTACATAACTAGCATAAACATCACCATAAGAATCACAATATAGTTCGAAGTTAGGATTGTTGATCCCTGCAAAACCATCATAATTAGTCTTGTCATTGGTAATGTTGCTAGTCTTCGATTGAGCAGTCTTCTTCTTCTTCTTCTTCTTCTTGTTTTTCTTGCTCTTTATCTTGGGTATGTAACCAAGACCTTCTTTTTGTTGTTTGTACTTTGCCTGCTCAGTATCTCATCAACAACCCCTTTACCTTTGTGTTGAGAACTCCTTGCAAGATCTTCTTTTCCAAAGGATGAAGAGGAGGTACTTGGCACATCATACCGTTTCAATTGAGTTTGGAGCTGGTCATGAGACTCATTTAGAGTAGAATGATCACTCTTCAATGCCTTGTGAGCACTTTCAAGATCATCAAACTTCTCCAAAAGTCTAGCATGAATAGCCCCAAAATCAATCTTTTCTTTCTTTAGTTTCTTTACCTTGGCAAGAGCATGGTCACGTTCTTTAATGAGCTGAGCTACAGCTTCTTCTTGTGACTCCTCTAGGGATTCGAGTCTTTCTTCCAAAGAAACTCGAGTTTCCTCTTCCTCTTCCAAGGAATTCTTCAAAGAGGCTATCTCCAAGGCATCTTCTCTTTCAATTCTGCCCTTTTCTTCAAGGAGATCTTCGGCTTGAGTAAGTTGACTCATAAGAGCATCAAAATGGAGTTTGTACTCACCTTGTAGGTTAGTGATAAAAGTATCCAAGGCAATAACTTCTTCTTTCATTTCAAGACTGTCATGATCATCCATATCCAAAATTATGTTAGTCTTAGGAAATGAGGAGTTAGAAGTTGATACCTCGGATCCTCTTGCCATTAGACAAGTGGCGTTGTTGTTGATGACGTTCTCGTTCGGCGAGTCGAAGAGAGAGGAGGGAGTCAATGTGGTGGCTATAGCAGCCACTTCGCGGGAACTATCATCATCCTCTTCATCTTCACTTGCGGAGGAGTATTCCTCTTCAGCTACAAGGACCATCTTGGGTTGCTTCTTGAAAGGGCCATTCTTCTTAGCAAACGGCTTCTTCTTCGGAGCTTTGGATTTCTCTTTGAGGATGAGCCTGCCACCATTGTCTTCTCTATTTTGATACGGACACTCGGCTACAAAGTGCAGTCTATCTCCACAGTTGAAGCAAGTTCTCAATCTTGGGCCACTTTCTCTTCTTCCATTTGTCCCATTCTTACGCTCAAGTTCAGACTTGGCTTTGGCAGGGTCCTTCCAAAAGTTCCTTGCATAGAATGCCATGTACTCACCATGAGCACATTTGACCTCATCGGGGCAGTCCATGGATACCCTCTCAAAAACTCCTTCGTCGTCCTCTTGCTCAACAACATTGGCTTTGAGAGCCATATTGACACCCTTTTGCATTCCAATGGCCCGAGCACGGGCATCTTCAGCATTCTTTGCCGCCACTTTGAATGACGCCATTTCTTGCATGACTTCATTGGATGTCATTTGATGATAGTTGTGTCTACCTTGCAAGCTCTTCAAATCCGTCGGTTCGAAAGGCATTAAGGCACTCACATACTTTCTTTTTATCCATGCATAATCAATGTGAGTGGCCCCATGCTTCCGAAATGTAGTTGCAATGCCCTTGAGTCTTCTATACATGTCCTCATGGTTTTCACCATCCAACATGTAGAATCCCTCAGCTTCGTTACTAAGGGCATCATACCGGTTTCTTCTCATGCTTTCATTTCCAACAAAAAGGTCCGTAAGAGCATCCCACGCCTCTTTAGCTGTGTTGAGATGTTCAATGTGTGGCATGTCCTTGGGACCCACACCCAGCTGTATCATGTGGAGAGCAGTGGCATTCAACTGGCTATCCACAACTTCCCTTCTTGTTAGATTGGTTTGATCTCCAATATGAAGACCTTCTTCAATAATCCTCCACAATTCAATAGAGGAGCTGCAAACATGAGATTTCATTAGAAACTGCCATTGGTTAAAAGAAGATGCAGTGAGCTTGGGTGGATCACCCCTATTGTTTATATGAGGATGAGGGATAGGTGGGTCGGGGGAATATACATGGCGAACCTCACTATATTCCTCCTTGCCATTTCCCTTTTTGGAGGTGGAGCCATTTAGTTTTTCACCTTCCACATCATCATCCTTGGATCCGGTGTTACCCTTTTCCTTAGATGATGGTGTGGGAGCCTCAGAGGAGGATGGAGATGGGGCTATGGATGATGTAAGGCGAGCAATCATTTGATTCATCTCCTCCATCTTGGCCTCAAAGGATTTCAACAAGGTTGTTTCCAACGACTTGAGATCATCCATTGTGACCTTATCCACAGCCTCATTTCCATCATCCCTGGTACCCATACTACTCTTAGGCGGTTAAGCCCGAATTAAGAGCCGGGGCTCTGATACCAATTGAAATGGATCGTATGGCCACCTAGAGGGGGGTGAATAGGTGCTACACCAATTTTTAATTCTTTTTCAAATTTAGGCTTAGCACAAAGGTAAATTCTCTAGATAAACTAATGTGTGGAATTTCCCTATATGCAAACCTATCTACTAGCGAGTAAAGAGCGAGTGGAAGAGGAACGAGTGAACCAAAGTGAAGCACGCGGAGACACAGGATTTGTTTGACCGCAGTTCCTTCCTTGTTAACGGAAGTACGTCTGCGTTGGAGGGGTGGGCGGTACTAAGACCACCACGCCACAAAAGGCCTCACCCTGTTCTCCGATGGATCTCGCCACAACAGGCCTGATCCACCTTCCACTATAGGTACCCTTCAAGGCGGGCACCGGCGCCTTTACACAACTAGCGGGGCAACAACTCCACAACAACTTGGAGGCTCCCGAAATGACAATAAGCTGCCACAAGAACGAAGTTATCAAATACAATAACAAGATCTAGGTATTAACAAGAATACTAGATCAGGGATTTCTCCAAGTGAATGGAGAGGAGTTGAAGCGCTTGATTCTTGATGTTGATGATGAACTTCTCCTCCTTCAATTCCACCAAAGATCAAGACCTTCGGGTGGTTGAAGTGGGAGATCGAGATTTAGAGCTCTTGCACAAGGTCTGGTCAAATTCGAGTGAATCAAGAGTTCTGGACGTTGGGGAAGAAGGGGTACTTATACCCCCTTCCAAAGACCAGTCGTTGCACACTTTGGGGGCCAGATTATCCGGCCCAAGTGAGGGCCAGATTATCCGGTCTGGGGAAACTCCGCCCCAGACTCGGAATCTCCGACAGAAAATCCGCCCCCTCATAGTGAGACGCGCCGAGCTTGCCCTTGATCATCTTCTGGGGGCCGGATTATCCGGTCCTATGCGAAGGCCGGATTATCCGGCCTGGGGAAGAAAAACAGCCCCAGTTCGGATTTTCCAGGAGAAAATCCGACCGGATACCGAGCGACGCGCCTTGGCTCCTTTTGCACGAAAACTGGGGGCCGGATTATCCGGCCCTTGCGAAACCCGGATTATCCGACCTGGGGAGGAAAAACCGCCCCAGTTCAGATTTTCCGGGAGAAAATCCGACTGGACACAGAGCGACGCGCCTTGGCTTCCTTGAGAGATGAGGTAGGCCGGATTATCCGGCCCTTGGAGGGGTGGATTATCCGCCCCCGCTCAAAACTTCCTGCACACTTAGCACACATGAAAAGTCCCCATAGTATTGTTATCTAACACGCAAAACAAAGGAAAACATGAAATGTTCTTTCACCAATGCCATATCATAATCACATGCCCCCTGCAAAATAAAGTTAGACGCCTCTACTTTATCTATTGAAAGTTTTACGTGGTTGTTAGGGCTTTCGCATTAGAACCGTTTCTAAACTGCGAACTTTCCAACCACAACACGGATCCGACAGTTGTCTCTGTTACACCCCTTTTCGGGGACCTCCGTTGTAAATGCTATATCAACTATTGAATGCGAGACAGACAACCTCTAGCCACTTATACGGTACAAGCCGTATGTTGAGCGTGGAACCAGTCTCGCGTATGAATACGCGTAAGTTCGGTCTGGGCCGCTTCATCAAACAATACCGCGATATAAACAAGTACATGTTAGAGGGTAACAACTAAGGGATCAATGCCCGCACAATACTTGTGCGTACTGGCCGTACAACACTCCTACGCATAGATCGGCTCTGATACCACTGTTGGGGATCGGCGCAGAAAACAAAAAATTTCCTACGACGGAACCCCAGAAACTTAGCCTAGGATCTATCTATGTAGTAATGCGGTAACGGCCGATGTATAGAGAATACATACCCTTGTAGACCGTACGCGGTTAACGTTCCGCGGGGAACGTGGTTGAAGTAGTCGTACTCGAAGCCGACCTCAAGGTCACGAAGCTCCTCGCAGGTCACCCCTTGCTCCTTCTTGATCTTCATCATCTTCATTGTGCAACAGCTCCGGCTCACGACATTCTAGCGCCCCAAGTGTTGCGCCTCGTGTCTTCGTACACATCCGGTGCACGATGAGACCTCCGGCTCCCCGATCCAGCCAGGTGTGCGGAAGTTGATATCCGGCTAGGAATCCCTGCAGCGCAACGGCGTACTGCAGGTGTGCCTCGATCGCACAGCCTAGACTTGGGTCCATGGTCACGAGGTATAGAGAAGGAGAAAGTCAACCAAAGGACTTCTCCAAATATTGGTGTGTTAATCCCACCCATGGGCACCCCTTTATATAGGGGGAGGGGGTGTGCCCTCCCCTTTGGGTTTCCCATGTGGAACTAAACAAGGGAGAGAGGGGAGGGGGCGCATGGGCCACATGGGCCGCCGGCCAGGGGTGGGCCCTACCCCGCGCACATCCCTAGGCTGGCCGGGTGGGCCCCCTCAAGGCACCTGGGCCTTGGCCCTTTGGCCCTTGGCCCTTCCCTCCTCCGGTTTTCCCTCATGGGCCTTATTTCCCTAGGAAGTTTGGCCCATTAGTGGAATGACTCTTCAAATTAGATTTTAATATTATATTTAATATTAATTACACTAATTAATATGTAAATACATATTACAAAATCCATCTTGACCCGAAACACCTTTCGGTTCCTTTTTGATTTCCTCCGAACGACTTCGGATCTTTCTGCGGAACATTTCTAGTCCTTTATTCTTTCTCCGAACGACTTCGGATCTCTCTGCGGAACAATTCCGGCTTTCTCTCTTTCTCTAATGTGATTCTATCTTACGAATGATCGCTCTCATCGTACCCTTAAGTGTATCTTCTCACGGCTCGAGAATGCTCTAGACATGATATGTATCAATGATCAATAGAGGGACTAGGGATATCCATGTGACCCCTATGCATTCCTGATGAGAATGTCGTTTGAACCATCTAAATGTAGCACCCTCTTCCTTTTGTTTCTCGATACAACTTGTCCGAGATCCGATCAATGGTATCCTATACCTTGTTCAATCCCGTTCACAACAAGTTCTGTTTTCTTGTTACCGTGATATTGCATCCCCGTGACCTAGTCACATGTTGCAAAATTTATAGATGTAATCTCACCAAGTCGGCCGTGTGTATCTTTACCCGTCATGTGGGCGAACAAATCCCGGTCTTGCAGTCACATGTCATCTATTGTTCCTTCAGAATACCCAACGTACACCTTTATGGCCACCGTATTACCAGATGACGGTTGATGCAGTCTAAGCAGCCTAGGGAAACAGTGAGTAATATGAGCTCACGGTCTAAGGAGAAGGAGTCTAGGTATAGATGTTGCAACAATGAACTAGATGACTTGATCGTGTTGCAATCCTTCAAGGAATGTCCAATCACATCATTCTCCAATGATATGATCTCGTTGTCAGTCCGCATAAATGCCCATGATCTTGAAACCTAGATCATCTTCGTGACCAACGAACTAGTATGAATAGAGGCTACTAGGGACTTTGTTGTTTCATACCACACCTGTACCAATGTTTCTACTTGGCACAGTTATAACACAATATGAAAATATTATAAACTAACTGAGATATGATAATAAAAGACCTTTTCTTATTTGCCTCTAGGGCATATCTCCTTCAAGAAAGTCTCTGTTCTGGCACCTTGCCGGGATGGGGAAGTGCCCCCGGAGCCATCTCCATCGATCTCCACCACCATCTCCATCACCATTGCTGATTCCCATGATAAGGAGGGAGTAGTTCTCTCTCGAGGCTAAGGGTTCTACCGGTAGCTATGTGTTCATCTCTCTCTCTCTATGCATGATCATATTGTGATCATGAGCTTTGTAATCAAGTAGATCTACCTTGCTACTCAAGTGTTTTGATAGATCTCTGCTCTCCCCATGTGTGCGAAAGTGATAGCATGCACACCATGGTGGCACTTAGGCTAGAGATTACAAATATTTGTTATGAGTTATATTTGGAGTTGGATGTGTTTATGAAATTGTGGTGTTTGTTGGACTCATCCAGTACTCAAGGTGACAGTGTGGGGTTTTCTAAATGGGAAAGATGAACTTTGAGGTGTGTTGTTATAGCCCTAGAGTTGATTAGAGTGTCCAACCGGAGAGTAGTTCAGCGTAGCATCACAAAGAAGAATATATTTATATGAGAGTGTTCACTAGTGAAAGTATGATCCCTAGGCCTTGTTTCTAAACATTGAAACATCGTTTGCAATTAGATCTGTTACATGTTTGCTTGTTTCCATCTTTATTTCAGTTTGCCTTTAGTCTTTTCCACGCCATCAAGCTATTTTCTAGCACCGTTACCACTTATAATTATCTATACCACTTGTATTTCACTATCTCTTCGCCGAACTAGTGCACCTATACACCTGACAAGTGTATTGGGTGTGTTGCGGACACAAGAGACTCCTTGTATCTTGATTGCAGGGTTGCTTGAGAGGGGATACCTTTGACCACTTCCTCCCTGAGTTCGATAAACCTTGGGTGATCCACTTAAGGGAAAACTTGATGTTGTTCAACAAACCTCTGCACTTAGAGGCCCAACAACTGTCTACAAGAATAGAAGTGCTTAGACATCAAGCTATTTTCTAGCGCCGTTGCCGGGAAGGTAAGGTAAAAGGTACTCACATTCTTCGGTGTGAGTGCTCAAAGTTATTTCCTTTAGATTCTGCAATTTTGTCTTTTTGTTTCTTGTTTTCACTAGTTAGGCTTAATGGAAAACAACAACAAAATTAGAGAGTTTTATAGTATTTATCTTGAGTTAGGACATGAAGTGTTTGAAGAGAAAATTAAAAAACCTATGGAACTTTATTTGCGTGCTAATAGCAATATTATTAGTATGAATTCTTTGAACACCATTATTGCTAATGCTATGGAAAAGTCTAAGCTTGGGGAAGCTAGTTTTTATGAAAATGATCTTTTTAGTTCCCCAGCTTTGGAAGATAGCTATTCTATTGCTTATGATGATACCAAACCTCCAATATATGATGATTACAATGATGAATATGATATTTTCAGTCCACCTACTATTGAGGAGGAAATTAATTATGACTACAATATGCCTCCTATATTCGATGATTATGGTGATGAGAATAATAATGATAGCTATTTTATTGAATTTGTTCCCACTACAATTAATAAGAATGACTATGTTTATGTGGGGAGTATTAATTCTTCTATCATGTGGCTCATGATAAGAATGTTTTATGTGATAGTTATATTGTTAATTTTATTCATGATGCTACTGAAAGATATTATGAGAGAGGGAAACATGGTTTTATGCATCTCAATAATATTAAGTTTCCCCTCTTTATGTTGAAAAGTTTGAAGTTGCACTTGTTTTGCTTTCCTATGCTTGTTGCTTTGTGCTTTCGTGACTTGTTTCTTTACAAGATTCCTATGCACAGGAAGTGGGTTAGACTTAAATGTGTTTTGAATTTGCTTCTTGATGCTCTCTTTTACTTCAATTCATATGTCTTATGTGAGCATCTTCTCAAACTATCATGCCTAACTTAAAAGCGTTAAAGAAAAGTACTTATTGGGAGATAACCCAAAAGTTTTAGATGAGTCTTAGAAGTTATTACTTCTTTAATAACCGCTCCTTATCCTTTTTATTTGCTTTTTGTGCCAAGAGTAACCTCTAATGAGATAGAAGTAATGATTGGGAAAGTTGCTGTCTCAAAACAGATTTTTGTGCTTCGCTGTAAAAATTCATGTAAAATCTCTGTACGTCCTTTTGAGGCATGAATTTTTGTGCTTCTGCCTCAGGTTGTTATCTAACTTCCGTTAGTTCAACAATTTTCGATTTTAGCAACAGAAGGTCTTCGAAAAAATTCGTATTTACCTACTGGTCTGTTTTGACAGATTCCTGTCATTATTTGCATTTGCTTCTTGTTGGTTCCTTTTTGAGTTATTTTGGGGAATTGAGCTTTTTGAGGGAAGTGCTATAGTAGCTTGTGTTTTAATGGAAGTTTTATTGGTGATTAAACTGAACCCAAAGACCTATTATCTTGAGTGCACTAATGTTGCTAATAAAGATTGTGTGAAGTTTTGTATGAAGGAAATATTTCAGGTGTATGGAAGGAATGAGTAATGAGATGAAGAATGGATTAAAGCTCAAGCTTGGGGATGCCACGCGTGTCACCTCAAGAAATATCCAAGAAGTACAAGCATCAAAGCTTGGGGATGCCCAAGGCATCCCTTTCTTCATCAATAAAAATCCTTGATTTCTTCCAAACGCTTCATATTTATTGTTTCATGCACAGTTGTGTTGTTCTTGGAGCGTCTTCTTATTCGTTTTCGTTTTGGTTTTTCGTTTGCTTGGTTTGCTTAGTTTGCTGAATAAATTGGTTGGACCCCCTCTTTCATACATTGGTTTTCAAATAGTTTGGTTTGGATTGGAAAGAGTAGGAAAGTTCATGCTTAAGTGATAAAGAGAGCTTGTTTTTGACTGTGGCTTATGCTTTGTCATGCCATGCTCGATATTGTTTTGGATTTATGCTTAGTATTCTTTGGGGTAGCATGACTTGTTATAAAAAATTGAGATTGCTTAATATGCCTTGGAAGAATCATGCGTTGTTTTAGCATATTAAAGCATAGTATTGTGGTATTCTCCTTTGATGCTTTATTTTGGGTTGACTTGGCGCATGCTCACACCATGTTATGACTATCCCAAGTCACCATAAGCCTTTATGATCCTTTAGTTTTCAACTTGTAGTATCACTTTATGCTTTGATCAATGATGTTTTGTCGCTCTGCATGATTATGGCCATTATTGCTCTCTTAGTTTGTCTCTCCTAGTCTTTTGCTAGCCTCCGCAACCAAGTATGAGTTCCACTCATGCATCCAACTCCTGAAACCAAGTTATTCCAAAGAGTCCACCATACCTACCTATTAGCTTATGCTATTCCAAGTATATTCATTTTTTGTCTAACTTCCGAATTAAACTTGTTATGAGAAAACTAGTGATTAAAGCTCTCACGAACTTGATGGCACACTTTACTTTTCTTGCAATTAATAAACTTGAACCACGGTGTCGTCTATGTTATATATGCTTGCACTTATTTGTTGGGGATTAGCAGAACCATGTTGTCATGGGGAACACTTTCAACATTGCACTTGTACTTTGTACCTAGTTGATATCATGCTCTCTTGTCTATGGATGTCGTCGGTGTGAAATGAAAGGAGAGCTTGTGAGTCCATGGAGTTATGTATATGTGTTAGAGAAACGCCTGGGCCGCTGGTCTAATCCATGCTGTCATGGTGGAAACATGCAGCGTAACCATAATGAGCTGTCTATGAAGCATTCTTCTTATAAAAGAGTCGGATATTGAGAAGAAGAAAAGAGAAAAAGAAAAAAAGAGATTATGAAAAGAGGAAAGAGAGAAAAAGCACCATATTCCCATGGTAAATAAGAAGATTGCTGAGATGCTTGTTGTCTGCTTGCCTTGTCATTTTGATATGGGGATTCTTCCGTACCATCGGGCAAGGGGTACCCCATTGGCGGTTCTCTATGATACACATGTACTTACGATGACAAGAACTTACCGGTGACTAAACTTGAGTAGCATGAGGAGCGGTCCTCATATTCAAGGGACATGAGATTTCCATCTTATACTTCATCAAGCATATACACCATAGTTTGTTCACTTTAACCTTAATCACTTCAAGATGCTTATGATAGGGGCAATGAGAGCTGAAAAAGCTAATAAGTATCATAATTTTTGGAAGCTCTTTTTGAAACTTGAATCTCTACTTCCTTCTATGAAGGCCTTTCTTTTACTTTTATGTTGAGTCTCCACCTTCTATCTTTATGCACCTATTTTGAGAGCATAGTGGTCATTCTTAGTTCTATGTGCATTGTCCCAAGGCTTGTTGATTGATGCATAACTTTGATATTGTTTGTTCTTAAACTATTTGTATCTAGTCACTCTTTTGAACTTTGAAGGTGTCCCATGCATTTATATTTCCTACTCTATGAGGGACAAGTTGAATGCCACTATGCTATGTTTTCTTTATGTGAAACAAACAAATGTCTTGCAAAGCATTGTTATTCATGAATCTTTTGTTTGTGCCTTTTCATGTTGCAACATAGTTTCTTTGCCTTATTGCTAGAACTTTGTCGTTCATGTTATGATTGAAGTACTATGATCCCAGCTATGAATGTTTTGCAAATACTTTGATCAAGCTTATGATGGTGCATGTCACCTAAAAAATTATTCTTTATTTTTATCACTTACCTACTCGAGGACGAGCAGGATTTAAGCTTGGGGATGTTGATACGTTGCTAACCTATCCATAATTTTTGATGTTCCATGCTTGGTTTTATCTACTTTCTTATGTTTTGTCCACACTTTGGAGTACTTTTCATATGATTTCTTGGACTAACCTATTAACAAGATGCCATAGTGCCAGTTGCCTGTTTTCTGCTGTTTTTGGTTCCAGAAAGTCAGAAAATGAATATTCTCGGAATTGGATAGGACAAAAGCCAAAGTTGATATTATACCGAAAGACTCACGGAGCCAGAAGACGAGACGGAGAGGGGCCACAGGGCGGCCACACCATGTGGGGGCGCGGGCTAGCCCTGGCCGCGCCACTAGGTGGTGTGGCCCCCCTGGCCGCCCACTGACCTTGCCTCTTCGCCTATAAGATGCCTCTCGATGCAAAAACCCTAAATCATCAAGCCTCTAGCCACGTAAAGTTCCGCAGCGCCACCGCCACCGAAGGGGAGATTCGGGGGACAGAAAGTCTCTGTTCCGGCACCCTGCCGGGACAGGGAAGTGCCCCCGGAGCCATCTCCATCACCATTGCTGATTCCCATGATGAGGAGGGAGTAGTTCTCTCTCGAGGCTAAGGGTTCTACCGGTAGCTATGTGTTCATCTCTCTCTCTATGCATGATCATATTGTGATCATGAGCTTTGTAATCAAGTAGATCTACCTTGCTACTCAAGTGCTTTAATAGATCTCTGCTCTCCCCATGTGTGTGAAAGTGATAGCGTACACACCATGGTGGCACTTAGGCTAGAGATTACAAATACTTGTTATGAGTTATATTTGGAGTTGGATGTCTTTATGAAATTGTGGTGTTTGTTGGACTCATCTAGTACTCAAGGTGACAGTGTGGGGTTTTCTAGATGGGAAAGATGAACTTTGAGGTGTACTGTTATAGCCCTACCGTTGATTAGAGTGTCCAACCGGAGAGTAGTTCAACATAGTATCATAAAGAAGAATATATTTATATGAGAGTGTTCACTAGTGAAAGTATGATCCCTAGGCCTTGTTTCTAAACATTGAAACATCGTTTGCAATTAGATCTGTTACATGTTTGCTTGCTTCCATCTTTATTTCAGTTTGCCTTTAGTCTTTTTCACGCCATCAAGCTATTTTCTAGCACCGTTACCACTTATAATTATCTATACCACTGGTATTTCACTATCTCTTCACCGAACTAGTGCACCTATACACCTGACAAGTGTATTGGGTGTGTTGCGGACACAAGAGATTTCTTGTATCTTGATTGCAGGGTTGTTTGAGAGGGGATACCTTTGACCACTTCCTCCCTAAGTTCGATAAACCTTGAGTTATCCACTTAAGGGAAAACTTGTTGCTGTTCTACAAACCTCTGCACTTGGAGGCCCAACAACTGTCTACAAGAATAGAAGTGCGTAGACATCACTTAGCCAGCAAGGTATTAGCGGCCAATCTCAGCGGCATGTGGTAGAGGCTGCATTCGATGGTACCGGCGCCCTATCGAATAAGAGAAGCAGCATCGCTTCCACGCAGCTCCAGGATGTTGATGATGATGCACTGATGAAGGCTCCTCCTAAACGCTACCCACTGGATGATATCACGGAGAGCACAGCTTGTGAGCTAAAGGTGCAAGTTATGAACTTAAGGGTGATGGTGGCGGTCGGCATGGCCGTACCAATTGCGCCTAAACCAACTTGGCATTGCAGACCGGTTCCAAAAGGGTACGCTGTCGTCATGGTGGATGATGTGAAGCAAGATTTTGAGGAGCTGAAGGTGGACCACCCTGTAGGGGAAGATATGGAGCTGACTGAACTAGGAGAAGCCAAAGGGGGGACTATTGTATGGCCAAAGGAGCACATCGTGCTTGCAAATTATGTGCCGCCAAGGCCACCCACTCCTCAGAGCAGCAATCCACTATCGCCGCCACCTCACCATTCTCCAGCGCAACCGTCGCCTTCACCGCCTCACCACTCAGTGCAGCCTTCTCCACCGCCACCTCAACCGTCTCCGCCGCAGCGTCAGCCGTCTCCGTCCCTTGAGCCTCAGAGACAAAAGCGGAAGTATACTAAGAGGGGCAACACCAGCAGCAGCAAGAGCACGTTCCGATCACCGAAACGTAAGCTATCGGCCCTCCCAAGAGTACCTCATAAGAATATGAAGAAGCTACCTTGCGATAACACAAATGAGGAAAATGATGCGGCCGCAGATGCCCATTATGAAAAGTGGAAGATTGACATGGATAACAAGAAAAAACAGATAGAGCCATTCTTCCCGGTCACCGCAGAAGATAAAGCCAAAGCAGCCGCGCTTAAGATTTAGCTTCACCAACCCATAGCACTCACATTAGACTATAATCGCTCTATTACCAAGTCGGCTGAGGTAAAAGAGCGGAGAGTCAGGAAAGAAGTTGCCTAGCTCGGACAATAGAAAAATCAATCGATCGAACCGCTCAAAGTATACGATACCAATGAGTGGAGAGCCCAGGAGCGGCATGATCCGAACATTGATCCGGAGTTTATTCAACTGTACGGAGAAAAGGCCAAATTATATGGACTGTCTATTACTGAGTACATGAGCCGTATGGATGAGTTCGAGGGGTACCAACAAATAGCGGCACGGGGCTCCTCTCGTCAAACTCGAGTTAGTCAAAGATCTACCAACAAAAATACGAAGATTGCATAACTGGTACATGCAAGCCTCTGCTGAATCCAAAAACTGGATCTATGCTGGATATAAACACCACCATTACGGTCATGGAGATGGCTTGCTACTAATTGAATTTTCAGAATTATTTCAGTTTTACCAACGAGACGCCCTCGATAAAACTATCGTCAGTGCCTATTCTTTGTAAGTATTATTAATTTCTATAATTAAGTCTTTCTAGCTCAGCTCATTCGTTGCTTGTATAATCTTACTCATCACTATACTAATTATATATGCAGAATGAAAATTCTCGAACGCAACAAAGGACAAATCTATGACCTTGGGTTTGTTGACTGCAATTTCGTTCATGAAGTTACTCTAAAAACAAAACCCAAAGAGACAGAGGATAACTTGGTACAAGCGTTGACGTATTTCGGCAACATAAGGGAAATACTATTTCGTTACAACGCTCGGTGAGTGTTACTGTTTTGTACACATTCTATTTTCGCTTACTCGATGTTAAGCGTATAATTGACTCGTGTTATATTCTGTTATAGTGTGTCCAGCTTCCACTATATTCTGTTAATCATTGTTGTTGATCAAGGAGTAGTAAAAGTCATGGACTCGAAACGCACACCTTTAGAAAAGTGGGCGAGCATGCAGGAATACCTCCAGAAGGCTTGGAAAAGGTTCACCACCAACACTAGGGGTGTTTGGAAGTCAGATCTTACATTTCAACCATTGACTGTAAGTACTACTTGCTAGATCCACGCATCTCTTTGATTCTAGTTTCAATACCATTATCATGCTTGATTATTATTTTGATTGAACTCCGTTCTCGTAAAGTGCTTGAGGCAGGAAGCCAGGAATAACTTATGTGGATACTATTTTAGCGAGTTCATTCGCTAGATGACCAAAGAGAAGGCCGCAGACCGAAACATCGAAAAAATTGAAGTACGATAAACAATAATCACAAACTTTATTTTATTACCACCAATTGTGTTTAGTTTCATTTATATATATTGATCCCCTTCTTTAAATTAGATCAAACGAATACGAAACGGTCTTCTATCACAAGAACGAGTGCAAGCAATTCAAGAGAAAATTCCCGAATTCTTATTAGAACATGTCATAGATCCGAAAGGAGAATACTATTACTCAGTTTATTTGGAAGGGTGAAGTGTAAAAAAAGAAAATATAAATTAGATCAAATTCGTGTGAGTACCGTTTGTAATTAATATGTTTCCACCAAGCACGACGGATGAGACGGTGTATAATATATTGTGGTTTATTATTGTTGTATATATGTAGTACCATTAAATTAAATACAAAACACCAAATAAATAAATGAAAAAAAAAACACAAAACCCTGCCGCGGTACAAAAATAGTCCGAAATGCAGAGACCAACGATCCCGGTTCGTGCCACGAACCGGGACCAATGATCCACCCCCCTCGTTGCGCGCGCGTCCACGTGGAGACTCATTGGTCCCGGTTGTGCCACGAACCGGGACCAATGATCCAGCCCACGTTGCGCGCGCGCCCACATGGAGACCCATTGGTCCTGGTTCGTGCCCGAACCGGGACCAGCATTGCCCGAGTAAAACCGGGACCAAAGGGGTGGTTTTGTACTAGTGAAAGGGAAGGCAATGAACATATTTACTAAAAAGGAATCACAAGTATCCTTCGATAATCAGTTAATTGATCCTTCAACCCTTGCTCTTGCTACTATTTCTTACAATGATCACAGGGACGGTCAGACTGAGACAAAATATTAATTATGAGGATATTATTAAGATTTCATTTTGAAGAACACTCAAAGAATAATGTTGTTGAAATAAACATTATGCAACCGGAAATTTAGTACGTAAGTTTCTTACTATATCCAATTTCTATGTAAAATACTATGTCATGTACATTATAATTGTTGAATAGTTAAAAAAATATTTTTATAAGGCTCCATTTTAGAGTTTCGCACAGGGCCTCGAATTTTGCAGGCCCGGCCCTGCATGGCCGCTGCAACGAGTGAATGCATAGCCGCAACCAGATTTCATGGCATGGTGTGGTGGTCTAGATTAGACAGATTTTGGCTTCTTACGAAGCCCAGAACTAATCATTTGAAAGAATACAATCCAATAGTCTACTCGTTGTTTGTGAAGACTGGCCAAAGCCAAGATAGTCCTGCGGCCATGAGTTTTCACGTTGTGCTGCGCAGCCGGCCGGCCGGCCGGCCGCGATGCACACACGAACTCCGTCGAGTAGTAATTGACATGGAGCTGACAAACTCACAAGATATTCCTACCAAGATCGTTGTCATAAAAAGGGTATCTGGTTGCCACGATTTTAGGCTAAATTAAAGGTATATTTAACGGGTCAAAATTAGCGCTTAAATAAATAATAAGTCTAATTTAAAGGTCCACATTGCCCCTAGAAAATTAATGGCTAGATTTCAATTTATACTACTCACCTCTTGTGAGTAATAAAAGGTACCGTAAAACTAGCCTTTAAGTTGGCACTAATTAACCGTGGAATATTGGTGCATATATTTATCCCTTGTACAACTCAGATTTGCACTATATGCACCTGGTCAATTGGTGAGTGATGGGATACATTTCTTTTGAGGTATATACACTTTTAATCCCACATCCGAGAGTTTTTTTGTCCCAGATCTTGTAAAGTGAGCAACATTAGTCCCACAATTTGAATCCGGTGAGCATTTTAGTCCAATTTGATTGAATTTCAGTGAGTTTGACTAATTTTGAACAAATTCGTTCACCTATGGTATCACAATTTTTTCAAAATATCCCCTTTGTATTTTTCGGTCACTTGCTACCCTTGGTACGGCCTGACATGCGGGCCCCTGTCAGTGCCAATAATAAAATATCTAGGTACAAGGGAGGGATTTGAACTCAGTACCTGCACTAAGTACCTGCTTGCCACTACAGCACAAACAAAGACGAGATAAACTGAAGAATCTTTATTATACGTTGTCTGTCCTAACTATATACGCTGATAATTTAATGTGTGCTAGTACCCGATATTTCTCTAGTATAGTCGGTTCCTGGCTCTATATAAGAGCATCTCTCTATATAAGAGCATTTCTTGCAGATACCGCATCCCGCCCTACCGCAAAACGCGGATATGGTAAACCACAACTCGACTTTGCGGTGCAAACAGATCAGATGCCACATATTGTAGCGCAAAACAGAATGTTTCATTTTACGGTTCGGTTGCACAACATCTATTCTGCATGTCACGTGTACCGCAAAATAAATTGTACCGCAAAGCACACCATTCAGTGCATGAACTAGAAATAGAATACTATGAATTTAGTAATTGAGGCGACAACAGCGAGCTTTTCAATTAAAGTAATTAAAGCGACATAGCGAACGAATAAATGAAAAGCCTAATCGATGATCTCGCTTCCGCTGTCATTTTCCGCGCCGCCGTTCGCCTCCGCGCCACCGTCCACCGCCTCCTCCGCGCCACCGTCCTCCACCTCCTCTGCGTCGCTGCCACTATCGGAAATCTCGATGATTCCAGCGCGGTTCGCCTCCCTCGGGAACTCTTACCGGAGCGCATCGTTGATGGCGGTGTTAATGGTGCGTCCAGGAACCGCCCAGAATTGCGCCCTCCTTTCGGGGTTGCGGTCGTCGGGGTGGACCTCGCGCTGGTATACATACGGGGAAAGTTTTGATCATCCAAGATCAACATATATACAACAAAAAATTGGATGTCGCGCCCTACATCCAATCTAGCCTAGCAGCTGCCGGCAGTACCTACTCACCGGAGCGTCTACGACGTCGTTGTCCAGCGCCTACTCCTCATCGCAGTCGCAGCTATCTTCAGAGTAGTCGACGATGAAGACCCTGAGCCGGGCTTGGTGCTCGCGGGCGTCGCGGCGGCAGACACGGTGGAGCTCGCGCAGCTTGGCCTCGCGCTCGTCGCGGCGGCGCTTGGCACGCTCCCACACGTCGGAATCGAGGGTCTCGAGGGAATTGAACTTCTCCTCGCAGACCGCGTTGTCCTCCTCCGAGCCGGACACCGCCACCTTCTCGTCGCTTGAATCATCGGAGATGTGGCCCCACCGAGCAGAAGCGGGCGCGGGAGCGGGAGGCGGCGCGCACACCATCGGTGCCGGTGCGCGGAGGCACGGGACCGCACTCGCGGCAGCCCGGGAGCCACCCGCCTCCGCATCGTGCGCAACGTGAACCCAAACCCGGCCCACGTCGGGATGTCATGCGGGAGCGCGCGAGGATACCACGCGCGCCTACTCAGAGCGGCGCTGGCGCACCTCCTCCTCGCTCGGCCGCGACGCAGGAGCTCGGGCGCCGGAGCTCCCTCCACACCGCGGTGAACGGCCGTCATGTCCAGCCAAATTCCAGCATGATTGGCCAGCCATGGCACGGAGGGGTGGCTGGGAAGTGGTGGGTGGCGGCGATTTGAAGGCCGACAAGGGACACGGCCGGAATTGGAGCGGGCGGAGGTGGTAAGGGTTTCTACGCGGGGGAGAAGGGGGAAAATGGGAAGCAGTTTACCGCATCCAACCCCTCCCGTCCAGCATATATGTGGGACAGACGGGCCGTTTTGCGGGAAACTGCAAAAAAAATTGGTTCGGCCCCGTTTGCGGTATCTATAACAACCACTTTTCGGCCTCGGTATCGCATATAGGCCCAAAATTTTGCGGGTCGGCCGATATGTGGTATCTGCTACAGATGCTCTAAGGACCTGTATCCACCAAAAAAAATGCATTTGTCTCCGGCTATGTGAAGTCCTTTATTTTGAATATTTAAAAAATTAAATTAAATGTATCGCAACAATCAGAAAAAAATACTTACATGTGGGCAGTGATGTAAGCTTTTCGGTGTGCAAAGTTTCAACCTGGATTGATTTGTATTGGGATACACACAAGAAAAATGTCAATTCTGACAAGATTTGAAGGCATCCTATTTTTTTTTTGCTAAATTGCATCGATCTATTAATAATTATCAACAAAAGTACAAAAAGTCACAAATGTAATAAAATGATAAATAGGTCAATGGACCACCTAGCAACGACTACAAACACTAGCACGAGCCGAAGGCGCGCCGCCGTCCTCGCCCCTCCATCACCGGAGCCGGGTAAAGCTTGTCGTAGTAGCGTTTGTTGTATTAGACGGACGGGAAGTCGTCGTGCTAAGGCAACCATCGCCGAAGATGGCATAGACCAGAAGGGACCGACCTTAAACTACACCGACGAATACGAAAAACGACTGGATCCCAAAGGATCCGTCGGACACACGACTCCACGCATCCTCCGCCGATGCTAGATGCACCACCAGAGCGAGGATAAGACGAGGAGGACCTTATTCTAACTTCAGGACATAGCCGCCGCCTCAACATTCTGAAGAAGACACTGAAAACAGTATAAAGAAAACACTCAGACTTCCGCCGGCGAGGGGCTGTGGTCTGCCACGCCTCCAAGGCCCTAAGGCCGCCGGAGACGAGACGGTCCAGTGGCGCCGCCGGCGGATGGAAGGAACCCTAGATGGGTTTTAGCCACCGCTTCCTGGAGCGCCTCTCTCCCTCTCTTCTATGTTAACAAAATCAGATTTCTAATTTTGTCTTTTCTATGTAGCTCATAACACAAATTATTTCTGACTGAAAATTTGCATACTTGAAACATAAAGCATCCCTTGCAAGTACATCTTTCTTTAGAATCTTTCAAAAAAAATTAACACGTATTTTTTAATGTCCAAAATAAAGGTTACATGTAGCGTGGGTGTATAGACTCAATCAACAAATCTTTACTTCTTCATTGTTCCGACGCTCCTCTCTTGGATAGAAGACTTCACCTGGGCATGTACTGTGCGGACGTTTAGTCCTGGCGGTAAGCCGAAATTCAGGATAGTTACATAAAAATATCGGTCGATTTCCAGACTTCTCCTAGCGTCACCGCATATTCTACCGTTTACGTTTTGCCAAAAAAGAATCCCACGCGCCTGATTTCTGGAAACGCCGGCGCTAGCGCGAGGCGTTCTTTTCTTCGCTATTTCCCGGACGGGTGAATCGTGACCCACAAAATCACCAACAGATCAACCGATTCAAAGTAAACAACCCAATCCGCAAGCGTCTCTCGTTGGAGAGGCAAAGTTGCGATGGTTCTTTCTCTATTTTTTTTATCTGGATAGCGACCGAGCTAAACACCTCGCGTTGCAACACCGAACGGTCAGCCGATAAAACAATTGCGGGAATTTATTTTGGCACGCTCAAACGCCTGTCTAAACGTCCAGGATTGTACTTGACCTCATGCCGACGAAGCCAGGCTAGGCTCCGCACCGGACAGGTACCGACCTAACCGGGCTACCTCCTCGCTTCATCTTGCTAAACATGTTGGGCCACTGCCGAGAGTGACAAAGAGGGATGCATGCATCGCCGCCGCCGCCCCTGGAATTAATATCCGGGATATGATTTGAATAGTACAGAAGACGTACTCCCACGGATCGAAGGCGGGGCGGGTGTGGGACCCCATGTATCGAGCTTGCCGCGGTAGGAGCTCGCGCGCCGTGTGATCCCACTCCAGGAACCGCTTCCAGAACACCTTGTTCTGGTAGGCGCGATCGCACCGGAGGGCCGGCGGGAGCTTGTGGATACGGTAGGCGATCTCTTCCTCCAGGCACTTGCCCTCCTTCGGCGTGGGCGGCACAGGCAGCCCCTTCCGGTTGAGGTGCCAGCCCGTGGGGAGGGAGACATCAGGGTGGGCGATGCCTCTCCCCTTCCTTTACCGCCGCTCGCACTCCACCACGCGGAAGTAGCGGCGGTCGCGGCCTGGCCCTTCCTCCTCCTGGCGTGCGGCGAGGAGGCCGACGAAGTCCTACGACCGCGGCAGCGGCGACACAACCCCCGAAGGAAGGCCGGCATGCCGCTCCCTTCCTAAACCGACCGCTCGAGCCGGATCCACCCACCTCGTTATCGTTCTTGCCCTTCTTGAACCACCCTGGTTTCTTCATCGCTGCAGGGGCCTGCTTAAGTAGCCTCTTCCCGTGCGAGCGCACGCAGGTTCTCGCGCCTTCGCCATCAATGCCAACCAAAGACTGACGGGTGGTGAACGCGGCTGAACTGAAGCAACGACACCCTGACCACCGCGTCGACATTAATGGCCGTGGGAGAAGCGGGCCTTTTTAGGCCAAGGGCACGCGTGGACTGGCCTCCACACACCCTTTCCCGTTGCCAATTCGGACGAAGCCAGCCCCCTCTCCGCCGACACTATGCCGAACTGGTGTGACAAGACGATGAGGAACGACCACGAGGCCGATGGTTTCTCATCGGGCCACCGCCATCGTCGCGTTGCGCCACGTTCTCCGCCTTCGTCCCCGCCTCCACCAACCACGCGGGGTCCTTGCGCTCCCCTGCCATCATGTCTACGTGTTCGGGACTTTGCCGATGCAGCCCGCGCTGGATGCGCTTCTGGTGCTTGAAGGGATTCCATGGCAGAAAACAAAAAGGTTCCCTACATTGGAATGCCCTGACACCTAGGATCTATCTAGGATAATACTGTAATGACCGAGGTTTCGGAAACATACCCTTGTAGTCTAAAAGCGGTTAATGTTCCGAGGGGAACGTGGATCATGTAGTCGTACTCGTAGCCGACCTCAAGGTCGTTAAGCTCCTCGCATGTCACTGATACGTTGCAAACGTATCTATAATTTTTGATGTTCCATGCTTGTTTAGTATCTACTTTGCTTTGCTTTGTCAACACTTTCAGGTACTTTTATACATTTTCTGGGACTAACCTATTAACAAGATGCCATAGTGCCAGTTGCCTGTTTTCTGCTGTTTTTGGTTCCAAAAAAGTCAGAAAATGAATATTCTCATAATTGGACGGGACAAAAGCCAAAGTCGATATTTTATCGGAAGACTCATGGAGCCAGAATACGGGACGGAGAGGGGCCAGGGGCTGGGCACACCATGTGGTGACGCGGGCTAGCCCTGGCCGCGCCACCAGGTGGTGTGGGCCCCTTAGGCCTCCACCGACCTTGCCTCTTCACCTATAAGAAGCCTCCCGATGCATAAACCCTAAATCGAACAGCCTCCAGCCATGAAAAGTTCCGAAGTGCCGCCGCCACCGAAGGGGAGATTCGGGGGATAGAAGTCTCTGTTCCGGCACCCTGCCAGGACAGGGAAGTTCCCCCGGAGCCATCTCCATCGATCTCCACCACCATCTCCATCGCCGTTGTTGATTCCCATGATGATGAGGGAGTAGTTCTTCCTCGAGGCTAAGGGTTCTACCAGAAGCTATGTGTTCATCTCTCTCTATGCATGATCATATTGTGATCATGAGCTTTGTAATCAAGTAGATCTACCTTGTTACTCAAGTGCTTTAACAGATCTCTGCTCTCCCCATGTGTGTGAAAGTGACAGCGTGCACACCATGGTGGCACTTAGGCTAGAGATTACAAATACTTGTTATGAGTTATATTTGGAGTTGGATGTCTCTATGAAATTGTGGTGTTTGTTGGAACCATCTAGCCCTCAAGGTGACAGTGTGGGGTTATCTAGATGGGAAAGGCTTACTTTGAGGTGTGTTGTTATAGCCCTACCATGGATTAGAGTGTCCAACCGGACAGTAGTTCAGACTAGTATCATAAAGATAATATATTTATATGAGAATGTTCACTAGTGAAAGTATGATCCCTAGGCCTTGTTTCTAAAAATTGAAACACCGTTTGCAACTAGATATGTTACATATTTTCTTGTTTCCATCTTTATTTCAGTTTGCCTTTAGTCTCTTCCATACCATCAAGCTATTTTCTACCACCGTTGTCTTATATCCGTACCACTTGTATTTTACTATCTCTTCGCCAAACTAGTACACCTATACACCTGACAAGTGTATTGGGTGTGTTGGGGACACAAGAGACTTCTTGTATCTTGATTGCAGGGTTGCTTGAGAGGGGATATCTTTGACCACTTCCTCCCTCAGTTCGATAAACCTTGGGTGATCCACTTAAGGGAAAACTAGCTGCTGATCTACAAACCTCTGCACTTGGAGACCCAACAACTGTCTACAAGAATAGAAGTGCGTAGACATAAGGCTATTTTCTGGCACCGTTGCCAGGGAGATAAGGTAAAAGGTACTCACATCCTCCGGTGTGAGTGCTCGAAGTTATTTCCTTTAGATTCTGCAATTTTGTCTTTTTGTTTTTTGTTTTCACTAGTTAGGCTTAATGGAAAACAACAACAAAATTAGAGAGCTTTATAGTATTTATCTTGAGTTAGGACATGAAGTGTTTGAATAGAAAATTAAAAAACCTATGGAACTTTATTTGCATGCTAATAGCAATGTTATTAGTATGAATTCTTTGAACACCATCATTGCTAATGCTATGGAAAAGTCTAAGCTTGGGAAGCAGGTTTTGATGAACATGATATTTTTAGTCCCCCAAGCATGGAGGAGAAAATTTACTTTGACGATACTATGCCTCCAATATATGATGATTACAATGATGAGTATGATATTTTCAGTCCACCCACTATTGAGGAGAAAATTAATTATGATTACAATATGCCTCCTATATTTGATAATTATGGTGATGAGAATAATAATGATAGCTATTTTGTTGAATTTGCTCCCACTACAATTAATAAGAATGACTATGTTTATGTGGAGAGTAATAATGATTATATGCATGTGGCTCATGATAAGAATGTTTTATGTGATAGTTATATTGTTAATTTTATTCATGATGCTACTAAAAGTTATTATGAGAGAGGGAAACATGGTTTTATGCATCTCAATAATATTAAGTTTCCCCTCTTTATGTTGAAAGTCTTGAAGTTGTACTTGTTTTGCTTTACTATGCTTGTTGCTTTGTGCTTTCATGACTTGTTTCTTTACAAGATTCCTATGCATAGGAAGTGGGTTAGACTTAAATGTGTTTTAAATTTGCTTCTTGATGCTCTCTTTTACTTCAATTCATATTTCTTATGTGAGCATCTTCTCAAACTATCATGCCTAACTTAAAGGCATTAAAGAAAAGTACTTATTGGGAGATAAACAAAAAGTTTTAGATGAGTCTTGGAACTTATTACCTCTGCTATAACCGCTCCTTATCCTTTTTATTTGCTTTTTGTGCCAAGAGTAACCTCTAATGAGAGAGAAGTAATGCTTGGAAAAGTTGTTGTCCCAAAACAGATTTTTGTTCTTCACTGTAAAAATTCGTGTAAAATCTGTGTACGTCGGTTTGAACTGTGATGTTTTGTGTTTCTGCCCCAAGTTGTTATCTAACTTCCGTTGGTTCAACACTTTTCGATTTGAGCAACAGAAGGTGTTCGAAAAAATTGGTTTTTACCTGCTGGTCTGTTTTGACAGATTTCTGCCATTATTTGCATTTGCTTCTTGTTGGTTCCTTTTTTGAGTTCTCTTTGGGGAATTGAGCTTTTTGAGGGAAGTGCTATAGTAGCTTGTGTTTTAGTGGAAGTTTTATTGGTGTTAAAACTGAACCCAAAGACTTATTATCTTGAATGCACTAATGTTGCTAATAAAGATTGTGTGAAGTTTTGTATTAAGGAAAATTTTCAGGTGCATGAAAGGAATGATGTAATGAGATGAAGAATGGACTAAAGCTCAAGTTTGGGGATGCCACGCGTGTCACCCCAAGAAATATCCAAGAAGTACAAGCGTCAAAGCTTGGGGATGCCCAAGGCATCCCCTTCTTCATCAATAAAAATCTTAGGTTCTTTCAAACACTTCATTTTTATTGTTTCATGCACAGTTGTGTTGTTCTTGGAGCGTCTTCGTTTTTTCTTTTGGTTTTCATTTGCTTAGTTTGCTTGAATAAGTTGGTTGGATTCCAACACACTTCTTTCGGAGAGAGACACACCCCGTTATTCATTGCCTAGAACACTCTAGTTTTCATTCTTATTGTTTTGTGAGTATTCTCTTTTGCTAGCACTGTGTTTAGTCTTAGTTTTCTTGTGCTTTCAGCTTAGAAATTTTTAGTCCTTCCTTTTGGATTTGTGAGACAAGCTCGCTGATCTTTATTTTATTAATATCTTTGTGGGTTCTTTCAGATAAGTTGATTGGTGTTGGAAAAGAGTAGGAAAAGTTCGTGCTTTAGTGGTACAAAAGGGAGCTTGTTTTGACCGTGGCTTAGACTTTATCATGTCATGCTAGATGTTGCTTTGACCTTATGCCTATTGATTTTTTACTATAGCATGACTTGTTATAAACAATTGAGATTGCTTAATGTGCCTTGAAAGAATCATGCGTTGTTTTAGCATAATAAAGCATAATATTGTGGTATTCTCCTTTGATGCTTTATTTGGGTCGACTTGGCGCATGCTCACACCATGTTATGACTATACCAAGTCACCATAGCCTCTATGATCCTTTAGTTTTCGACTTATAATATCACTGTATGCTTTAATTACTGATATTTTGTCACTTTGCATGATTATGGACATTATTGCTCTCTTAGTTGGTCGCTTCCAGTCTTTTGCTAGCCTCCATAACCAAGTATGAGTTCCACTCATGCATCCACCTCCAAATAAAACCAAGTTATTCCAAAGAGTCCACCATACCTACCTATTAGCAATTGCTATTCCAAGTATATTCATGTTTTTATCTACCTTCCGAGTTAAACTTGTTATGAGAAAACTAGTGATTAAAGCTCTCACGAACTTGATGACACTCTTTACTTTTCTTGCCCTTAATAAACTTAAACCATTGTGTCATCTATGTTGTATATGCTTGCATTATATGTTGGGGATTAGCAGAACCATGCTGTCATGGGGAACGCTTTCAACATTGCACTTGTACTTTGTACCTAGTTGATATCATGCTCTTTTGTCTATGGATGTCATCGGTGTGAAATGAAAGGGTAGCTTGTAAGTCCATGGAGTTATGTATATGTGTTAGAGAAACGCATGGGCCGCCGGTCTAATCCATGCTGTCATGGTGGAAACCTGCAGCGTAACCAGAATGAGCTGTCTATGAAGCATTCTTCTTATAAAAAAAAGAGTCAGATATTGAGAAAAAATAAAAATAAAAAAAGATATGAGAAAAGAGGAAAGAGAGAAAAAAAGCACCATTTTCCCATGGTAAATAAGAAGATTGCTGATATGCTCGTTGTCTGCTTCCCTTGTCATTTTGATATGGGGATTCTTCCGTATCATCGGGCAAGGGGTACCCCGTTGGCGGTTCTCTATGATACACATGTACTTACTATGACAAGAACTTATCAGTAACTAAACTTGAGTAGCATGAGGAGCGACCCTCGTATTCAAGGGACATGAGATTTCCAACTTATAGTTTGTCAAGCATATACTCCATCGTTTGTTCACTTTAACATTAATCACTTCAAGATGCTTATGATAGGGGCAATGAGAGCTGAAATCTAATAAGTGCCATAATTTTTGGAAGCTATTTATGAAACTTGAATCCCTGCTTCCTTCAATGAAGGCCTTTCTTTTACTTTTATGTTGAGTCTCCATCTTCTATCTTTATGCACATACTTTGAGAGCATAGTGGCCATTGTTAGTTCTATGTGCATTGTCCCAAGACTTGTTGATTGATGCATAATTTTGATATTGCTTGTTCTTAAACTATTTGTATCTAGTCACCCTTATAAACTTTGAAGGTGTCTTATGCATCTATGTTTCCTACTCTATGAGGGACAAGCTGAATGCCACTATGCTATGTTTTCTTTATGTGAAACAAACAAACGTCTTGCAAAGCATTGTTATTCATGAATCTTTTGTTTGTACCTTTTCATGTTGAAACATAGTTGCTATGTCTTATTGTTAGAACTTTATCTTTCATGCTATATTGAAGTACTATGATCCCAGCTATCAATGTTCTACAAACACTTTGATCAAGATTATGATGGTGCATGTCACCTCAAAAAGTATTCTTTTTTATCACTTACCTACTAGAGGACGAGCAGGAGTTAAGCTTGGGGATGTTGATACGTTGCAAATGTATCTATAATTTTTGATATTCCATGCTTGTTTAGTATCTACTTTGCTTTGCTTTGTCAACACTTTGAGGTACTTTTATGCATTTTCTAGGACTAACCTATTAACAAGATGCCACAGTGCTAGTTGCCTGTTTTCTGCTGTTTTTGGTTCCAGAAAAGTCATAAAATGAATATTCTCGGAATTGGAGGGACAAAAGCCAAAGTCGATATTTTACCGGAAGACTAATGGAGCTAGAAGATGAGACAGAGAGGGGCCAGGGGATGGCCACACCATGTGGTGGCGCGGGCTAGCCCTGGCCACGCCCCCAGGTGGTGTGGGCCCCTTAGGCCTCCACCGATCTTGGCTCTTTGCCTATAAGAAGCCTCCCAATGCATAATCCCTAAATCGAACAGCCTCCAGCCATGAAAATTTCCGCAGCGTTGCTGCCACCAAAGGGGAGATTTGGGGGACAGAAGTCTCTATTCTGGCACCCTGCCGAGATGGGGAAGTGCCCCCGGAGCCATCTCCATCCATCTCCACCACCATCTCCATCGCCGTTGCTGATTCCCATGATGATGAGGGAGTAGTTCTTCCTCGGAGCTAAGGGTTCTACCGGTAGCTATGTGTTCATCTCTCTCTCTCTATGCATGATCATACTGTGATCATGAGCTTTGTAATCAAGTAGATCTACCTTGCTACTCAAGTGCTTTAATAGATCTCTGCTCTCCCCATGTGTGTGAAAGTGACAGCGTGCACACCATGGTGGCACTTAGGCTAGAGATTACAAATACTTGTTATGAGTTATATTTGGAGTTGGATGTCTCTATGAAATTGTGGTGTTTGTTGGAACCATCTAGCCCTCAAGGTGACAGTGTGGGGTATCTAGATGGGAAAGGCTTACTTTGAGGTGTGCTGTTATAGCCCTACCATGGATTAGAGTGTCCAACCGGAGAGTAGTTCAGACTAGTATCATGAAGATAATATATTTATATGAGAGTGTTCACTAGTGAAAGTATGATCCCTAGGCCTTGTTTCAAAGCATTGAAACACCGTTTGCAACTAGATCTGTTACATGTTTGCTTGTTGCCATCTTTATTTCAGTTTGCCTTTAGTCTCTTCCACGCCATCAAGCTATTTTCTAGCACCATTGTCTTATATCCATACCACTTGTATTTTACTATATCTTCGCCGAACTAGTGCACCTATACATCTGACAAGTGTATTGGGGACACAAGAGACTTCTTGTATCTTGATTGCAGGGTTGCTTGAGAGGGGATATCTTTGACCACTTCCTCCCTAAGTTCGATAAACCTTGGTTGATCCACTTAAGGGAAAACTTGCTGCTGTTCTACAAACCTCTGCACTTGGAGGCCCAACAACTGTCTACAAGAATATAAGTGTGTAGACATTAGTCACCCCTTGCTCCATCTTCATCGTGCAGCAGCTCCTGCTCACGACATTCAAGATCCACAAATGGCAGCATCCTCAAGGTTTCGTATACATACGGTGTACGATGACGACCAACGGTTCCCTGATCCCTTCCGAGAGTGTGGAAGTAGATCCCCTGGCTGGAATCCCTGCAGGACAACGGTGTGTTGCAGGTGTGTCGTCTCTTGTAGGCACCATCCTTCCTGGGACAGCTCCAATGCGAGAGGACAACGAGAGAGAGGTTTCCTTGAGGGAAGTGCCTCAGAGAATACTTGAATTGGTGTGTTTATTCCTACCCATGGGCACTCCTCTATATAGATGGAGGGGTATGTACCCCGACCATCGGGTGCCCTATGTGGGATTAAATAATAAAAATGCAAAGGAATAAATGGGGAGGGGAAGCCGGCTGGGCCTAAGGCGCCCAGCCCAACTGCAGGTGCAGCAGGGCAGCAACCAGCATTGCGACCCCAGGTGGGCTGATCCCGAGCGAGCTCGTGGCCCAGAATGTAGCGGCGCCCAGCGTAGCAACTGGTGACCCGGGGTGGGCCGACCAGTGTGCGCGGCCTGCTAGCTACGAGGCAGCAGCAGGAGCGACCCGAGTGGGCTGATTGTGTGAACCCGGTCCGTTAGCGCCTCACCCCAGCGCCTACCCCGGTGGGCTTGTTTGGCTGCAGCCCGCACACTCTGGCCTTTTGGCTGCCGCTCGTGTGGCGCGCAACGCCCGCACACTCTCTATCTCGCATGGGCTAGTCAAACACGACAAAGATCGCCTGCGAAGCTGTTTTCTTTCCTTTTCCAGGGTGGCTTCCTCCTGGGCTAATTTCCTCCAGGGTTTTGGCCTAGTTGAGGAAGTTTTCCTCAAATATCAATTTCAATATTTATTTAGTATATATAAATTCATAATTAACATATAATAAATGCATATTTACCTGAAACACCTTCCGGTCCCTTTTTTCCTTTCTCTTCCTCCGAACAACTTTGGATCTCTCTTTGAAATGATTCTGGTTTCTCTACTGTGATTCGATCTTACATAAGATCTCTAGCTCATCGTACCCTTAAGTCTATTTCCCCAACGGCTCAGGAATGACACACACATAATTTTTATCAATGATCAATAGAGAGATCGGGATGCCCATAATGACCCCTGTGCATTCCATGCTGATGATGTCGTTTGAACCGTAAACGTCGAGTCCAATTCCCTTTATTTCTTTGATACGACTTGTTCGAGATTTGATCATCAGTATCATATACCTTGTTCAATCACGTTACCAACAAGTTCTGTTTTACTTGTTCCCATAATATTCCATCCCCATGACCTAGTCACATGTTGTCGACATTATGGATGGAATCTCACCAAGTTGGCCGTGTGTATCTTCCCGTCATGCGGGTGAACAAATATCGCTCTTGATACATAGGCCTCAACTATTCCTCTGGAATTCCTGACACACACCTTTATGGACACCTAGTTACGGACATGACGGTTAATGTGATCAAAGCAGTCTCAGAAGATAGTGATTAATATGATCTCATGGTCTAAGGGGAAGGAAACTATGCTTCTAGCTATTGCAACAATGAACGTTGTGACTTGATCATGTCGCAATCTTTGGAAACTGTCCGTCACATCATTACTAATGATATGACCTCGTTGTCAGTTGACTTATAGTAAGTCCATTATCAGGAAACCTCGATCATGAGATGCCCAACGAATTAGTATAAATAGAGGCTACTAGGGATTTGGTTTGTTTCATACCACACCCGTATCAATGTTTCCAATTGATACAGTTATAACGCAGTATCAAACTATTACGAACTAATTGAGATATGATAATAAAACATATTTATTATTTGACTCTAGGGCGTATCTCATTCAGTGATGTGGGTCGTGCCCATCGTCTTCCCAATAAGGAGAGGAACAGGCGGTACGTATCGGTCGCCAAGTGCCAGCGCCGCTGGAAGGAGTACCACCCCTGCGAGCATCACAACATGTCTTTCCAAGGGGGTGGCACCTGGACCGGGTGCGTGTCTTGCCGCTGACGGACGCCACGATGCTCAATTGGGAAATCGAGAGCCACCGGCACCAGCTGTCGGCATACCTGCGTAACGACCCCGTGTACGCGCTCCAGGATTTATGCGTGAAATTCCTAGACTGGGAGCATGAGGGGAGGCGCCGCTCGTCCTAGATGGGCGACTTGCCGGTCGAGGGTGACGTCTACCTCCCGGCGTTGACTTCTCTACAGGCGAGGCTGAATACAAAGGCAGAGGGAGCTGGTGTACGTCAAGGAGGAGGAGGCCATGCCACCGGCCGTGGCCGTGCCGGCTGGCTATGACGAGGACGAGGCCACCCGCGCCGCCATGGAAGCATCCAAGGAAGAGGACGACACCAAATGATGTTGGGAGGGCCTGGAGGACACTGTTCAGCTTTCTGCCCACCTAGTGGACTATGGCAAACAGTCGCCCCCGCCGCCGCTGCTGCCGAAGGGGTGGCCTCCCGCACCCAAGTGTCGGGGCATGCCGTGTGGGAATTGCCACCGCGCGCCCATGACATCGCCGCCACCACCGACACACCAATAGCCACCACCACCACCAGCGTACTATCTACCAAGGCCATGGTTGTCGCGGGTGTTTATCGACCTCTCCAACGAGCCCGATAACTAGGCGCCCCCGCCGCTTCCGCCACCACCGCCTGTGCCAGATGCCCTAGCCATAGCTAGGGTTTTTTTTTTCTAGTATGTAAACTAAGACTATTATGTAATATATCTAAGCTTTAGTTTTATTTTGATTTTTTTAGTGTTTTAGATTTTGCGGGGGGGGGGGGGGGGGGGATGAACCGAGGCCGCTCGGGAAACCTCGACCCAAACGGACAGAGACCAAAATGACATGTTTTCGTATCTGCGGGCCGATCCAAACAGACCGATTCGGACGCATCATGTGTCCCAAATGGGTCGACCCGGTGGAGACGACCTTAGGACATGTACAATACGGTTATGTCAGCATTTCCTTATGGTTGCCATGTGGAATTTTTGCTTAGTTGGAAGAGAGAAACAAGAAAGATAAGATTGTCTTCCCTTACCTAAGGGACGATCTCTTAGAAATAAGAGAAGGCTATTTTATCCATTGTACCACATGTCTTTTCTTAGCAAACTAGTTTCTTACTAAAAATAGTTAATTTTTATTAATTGTTAGAGATGGCAATAAAAATAGTTTCTATATATTATCTTACCTAGATGATGTGGAGAGCTAAGGAAAGGTATGTCTTCTCTACCTTGTGCATGCCCCGTCTTGTTCTTACCCATTTCTCTCTCCTCTTACCCCTTTCCACGGGAGGAAAGCAGTTGATCAAAAGTTCAAAACTTTATGCTCATTCACCTCTCCGAGTATAGCCTCATTTTAGCTTCTTGTGTGTTTGCAACACGAACCTAGATGCTCCAATTCTAAACCTCGCAACCTAGCTAGATTCTCAACTTCTTGTAGACGTGGGACGCCATGTATGGTCGATTATTGCAGAACTTCTGTTGATGTAAAACTGTTTTTAACCCCATGCATGTCTCTCCTCCCGTCTCCGACGAGATCCCCAGTTCCCGACGTTGCCAGCCTGGGGCGCTGCTCTCCCGATTTGACCCAACTGAAAATAACAGTAATTTTACTCTGTCGTACTACACGCATGCATACAGTTGACGAACTGTGTACGTGCATTGCAACGTCTCGATCTGAACATCTCCCTGTTTAATTTGTCGAGCTAGGGGGTACTAGCCTAGTAGCTCGTCACGAATTAGTTTATGAAATACACAGTGGACCGATGTCACATCGATCGACCACGGCATAGCGACTTTCGAGGCTGGGTAGCTCCAGCAGGGCGTACTATATACTATATATAGTAGGTGCTGATCAGGCTTAGCGTACGGGCAACACCTTCATATCTTTGTTTTAATCTACCAACTTGGTTTCTAGCTAGGCATGTACTCTTCCGTCTAGGAATATAAGATGTTTTAGTTTTGGAAACGAATTTACTAGATGTCTTTTAGTGTATAGATTCGTCTAAATCTATATAAATAAATTGTCTAGAGATATTCGTTTCATAAATCTAGAACATCCTATACTCCTTTTATTTAAAAATATAAGACGTTTTAGTTTTGTGAACGGAATGTATTTGGACTCGTCTAGGTCTAAACGGAGGAAGTAGCTCGCTGTTAAGTTACTACAGCTGATTCCAATCCATCTCGGTCATGCGATAGATGCCTTGTACTATGTGACCTGATCAATCTAGCGCTTTACTAACAGTCTTGATTGTCGAAGAAGGTACTAGCTACCACAAACCGATTAAAGTAGGGCAGCACAGGTGCTGCTGCTTCTCCTACTTTACGCTCTTGTTCAGATCAGGAGGAAGGATAGCAATTTAGATTTTCAGTTTACGTTTCTTTGTCTACTATTTCTAGCCTCTTAACTACTCCCTCCGTTCAGAAATATAAGACATTTTAGCTTTGTGAATAGAATGTATTTCGACGTAGTGTATAGGTTCATAGAGGTTCGGAGTGAACCTACACATTAAAAGGCTATAGATACACTTTTTTCATAAAACTAAAACATCTTATATTTCTAAACGGAGGAAGTACGTAGTAAGTACTTATAAGGCGCCTCGAAAAGATATACTACTGTATGTAGGAGTTCCATTTTAGCTCTAGACATTCTTCTATTTCTAGCTAGCTCATTAACTATTTAAGGCGCCTCGAAAAGATATACAACTGTATGGAGTAGATCTATCCATCAACTATCTATTCTGTTGATATAAGGAGGAGGAAAATAGAAATGATGTATGCTTATGATTGACGAGTCCAGACTATTGTAACCAAAGCTACGTGTAGCTCGCTCGTTAAAAGAAAACAAATTGAAAATGACATTTCAATGTTTCACAAAAAAAAATCCTGGATGTATGCAATGATGTATTCTGCTGACATGTAGAATCTCAACTCGAAATACCTTACATTTAATGCTGTGCAAAAATGACAAAATTCTGACTCTGAAGCAGTGATCGGTGCAAAATTCGAAATCTCCAAAATTTGTCTGGTTTCTCATTTTTCATGTGGCCTATATTAGCCATGTCGAGTAGCTGAGGTTGTGCAAGTTAGTATAATACATCAATGTTTATGATATTTTTTAGAATTTTTTGAAACTTCAAATGTGGTTTTTATATTTTTTTTAAAATGTTACATAGCTACTCCCTCCGTCCAGAAATAACTGATTTGAATTTGTCTACATGCGAATGTATCTATACACTAAAACATGTAATACGTCCAATTCTATTCAACCATGTTAGTTATTTCTGGACGGAGGGAAGTACATTATTTTCCCACTTGAATGATACTGATTTCCATTTTCCCACTAAAGTAGCAAAGTAAAGCAAAGCTGTGCATATTGTGAAGTGCATGGAGTAGTAAATACACAAGGGAAGGAAATGTACATATACATCTAACGATCGATCGTCCAAAAGGTTCCTTCTTTCGTTCCTTTTTCTTGTGGCACTATACAACAACAGGGCACATGTTACTTTGTCGTATGTGTTCGGTAAGGGTGAAGATTATTGTAGTACGTAGCAGGACATATCTACACATCAAATGTCAGTAGGCGTTAGCCAAGGCGTTCGCCATTGGCGATGGAGCAGCGACCACGTACATACATACTGTAGTTTCATATACTACTCACAAGTAGGAGTAAATTACCTGGAACTATCACAACTGGGACAACCATTGCGGAGTCATTACCGATTCTGGTAATTTGAATAAAAAACTGACAACTCTGGGATAGCTCGCAACGGATTGCATTGATCCTTGCCTGAGAGTGTTTTAACCGCTTTGGCCCCATTGTCAGAGATGACGTGGCCAAATGGTTGTTCCCCTGCCATTTGGACCTGCTCGTGTTAAGACTGGGTCGGGTTCCCCCGGGCCTTAACAGGTGTTCTCTCTCTCCCTTCTGCATCCTTCGTCGTCGTGCCGCACCACTACCGTAGTGTTTTCGCCGCTGTTGCCGCCTTCCTTGTTAGCCTCTGTCGCCATTGCCCTCGCCCAGTATGCCTATAGGTGGAACAACGCAGAGAGCTCGAGCCCTTCGCTGCTTGGGGTAAGCTGAATTTATAGGGTGAGTGTTCGGTTTGACCAAATTTGGGAATTGTTGATTTCGGTCGATTAACCTCGATTTTCTTTGCCATTTTCTTGTGGATTAGGACTTGACGGACCTCGACTATACTCCTGACGTTGTCGATGATTTCTGTGGGATAGCTGTTGATTGCCCCGTGATATGTCACAAGCACAACATGGCGTCCCGGCAGTGCGTGGCTTTTGAAGGGAGCAACACTGGCCGTAGATTTTATCTGTTCCTGGTGGAGAATATGAGTTAGTTGTCCAATTTCATTACAGTGTTGCAGCATAGGTTAGTAGTGATTTTCAGTTAATTGCTTAGTTTAGCTTCTTAGAGATAATAGATGTATCAGCTGGCTCATGGTATAGTTATTCCTTGATCCTACTCTTCTTTTGTAAGTAATTTGAGCAACTTTAAGTAATGCAATTGATGTTAGATAGCTATATTTAAGTAATATTATGCTATTAGCTAGGTCAATTTGATTATGGACTATGCTATTAAGTAAAGACTAAGATATTAGCTCCTGGTTTAGTTGAAGGACCTATTGTTTAAGTTATTGCACATGTGATAAAATATATCTAATATATGTTCCCAATACCTCAATATCTTTTTAATAGGAAGTAATGAACTGTGGATTTGCAGCTTGGAAAGATGAAGAGTGGCCAGATCATTTGGTTAATGCAGTTTATAAAGTGCGGGCAATGCACTATGAAAGTGATGATGCTAGAATAAATGAGAGGGTGGAAAATGCTAAGTTGGTTTCTCAGCTAGCTCAAGACAAAAACAAGGCTGAGCACAAGTGCGCCAGCCTAATGGTTGAATTAAAAAAATAGATACCATTGAGAAGCAGGTGATGGAGGAAAATTTGTCCAAGATGAATGCTGAGAAGAAGGCAGACATGGAAGTGATTAAGGCAAAAATAGAGTAGGTTGTTGGGTTCGAGATGGATAGGGGTTTGCTAAAGAATGAAGTGGATGCTTTAAAGAAAGAAGTTGGCATGATTAAGCAGGTCCAGATATCTCAAGCTGATGTAATGAGGGCAAAGCAGAAGACATGGGATGAAGAAAAGGAGGCTATGACGGAAGAAAATAAAAAACTTGAATACATGTTATTTGACCTGTTGAAAGTTTTTGATGGCAACAAGGAGAAAGTGAAAAGGATCAGGGAAATTTTGTGATGAGTGAAGAAAGAAGTCCTTTTAGGGTCTCGCATGTTAGTTGAACTCTTAAATATAAATTTGCAATGTATGTCCTTCGTTGAACCATGTGTGCTTTGGTTGTAATGGAATTCTGGTGTATGTCATTTGTTGAACCATTGTATGTCATTTGTTTTGTGGTAATGCAGCTATGTTATTGTGGTACTGGTTTATGTATCACCATATATTTTTCCTTAGTTGTTTGTATTTTCCTGTATTTTTACAATGCACTTAAGATCCACTATAGGTTTCTGCTTTTTTTATAATGCATTTAAGTTGCCACTGTGGTAATGGTCATTTAAGATGGTAATATAGGTTTGTCGAGAGCCCTCGAGGGGTATTGACAAACTTTTTTAGGTCATTTAAGATCTTACTATACGTTTGTTGAGAGCCCTTGACGGGTCTTGACAAACCTTTTTAGGTCATTTAAGATGGTAGTATAGGTTTGTTGAGAGCCCTCGAGGGGTCTCGACAAACCTTTTAGGTCATTGAAGATGGTAGTACCTTTTTAGGTCATTTAAGATGGTAGTACAGGTTTCTCGAGATTTCTCGACAAACTTTTTTAAGTCATTTAAGATGGCAACCTACTAAATTGAACATAGCCACAATTTCACCTAAACAACATGCTGACCATAGTTATCATGCTATAAATTAAAAATAACCACAGATAAGTTAACACTTAAGAAGGTCTTCAAGTACATATCTTGTCCGCAACAAATAAATTGACACTTAATATGTTGATTCATAACTAGAAGAGTTTCATCAGCTATAATGTCCATAATAGCTGGCAGTGGTGCACTAAACAGAGGAACTAGTGCACCAACAGATGTGGTAAGACATACTACATGTCTATTACACAACAACTAATCAAAAGATACATCAAATGATTGAATTTTAGCACAGATGTATGACCAAAAGTAGTAGAGAACTATCTAGTTCTTTGAAGAGCCTCTAACTCCTACATTTGCTTCTTCAACATAACCACAGTTCAGGTAGCCCCTTGCCTACTTCTTTTGTAAGCTAGCCCACCTTTTGCAAAAGGTCCATCTTCTGCTGCAAATTTTCTTGGAGCAACAAAGGCTTGTCTTGTAGCAGAAGTAGCAAATAAATCTTGTATTGGAGCATCTAGAGCTATTCTTGGGTGAACAGGAGGCTGCCTTGGAGCAGCTTGAGCAGCAAGAGCTTGTAGTGCAAGATCTTGTGGCTGTTGTGAATGTAATGAAAGCATGGCACAAGATGACTAGTTGTAGTAGAGAATGAAAGCAAAAGACAAGGTAAATAGTTGCAAGATGTAATGAAAGCAAAAGGCAAGGTAAATAACTTACCACATGCTTGTTCTTCCTGGCCAATAGATTTGGCCTCAATTCTTTTATGCAATTGGTGTATTGGTATCCATGTAGCTTGCATTTAGAGCGAGTTATGGTTCCCATCCTTGATGTATCATTTGGTTTTGGAACCTCAAACTTCCACTTTTTTTATCTTCTCTTGTTTTTTGCCTTTGTTGATGAAGAATTCAGAAGGTATGATGTCAAGGATGTTTATTTTGGTCCAATCATGTTGCCTAGGCACTGAATAAATTACTAGCTTGAAAGCTTCAACATACATCCGTTTCTTGAATAATGGACTGACAAAATCCTCTAGAACTAGCTTGGCCTTGATAATAGCACTACATGCATGGTTGTAGGGCATACCTGTGACATCCTGGTAGCCTGCAAGTGCATAGGTTCATCATAGAATGTTTTCGCGGAAGTATTAATTCCAGTTTTTATATCGATCCCAACGAGGAGCCTAGAAAAGTGTTTTTATGCGGCGTTTCTGTCGCACCCAAGGTGTCATAGGTCTTGAGTAAATTGACTACAAATGTTGACGGTGGAAGTTGTGAATAAAAGTTAGAGGAACTTGCTTAGGAAATAAGTAAATTGCATGAAAGTAAAGATGCGAAAGGTGTGTAAAGGTCCTGCAGATGAGAAGTTAGGCACGGAGAGAATCAATTCATGGTGATAGTAAAACTGCCAAATGGAGTAAGCATAATAAGTGATAAGGATAATTCTTATTTATAAGTGAGTAGGAAAGCAACCCATATACAGATTAGGAGTCCTCATGGCCAATTCTTCCCAATCCAAATGATCCATCTATTACCACGACAATGGTCAGCACATTAATTAAGGTCTTTCAACCGGATCAAGGCTTTAATCTTGATGGTTCCTTGTTGTCCTCGAGCAGTGCTAGCTCTTCTTTGATATCGGTTGTGTCACTCGGGGATCGCCAAATTACTAGCATACAAGTTCATACCTATGAAATCTTTGGATCATGTTACATGGGCCCTTAAATTAGATAACACGCATTAGGCAAACATAGATATTCATTCTCACTGTTTAAATAAACATTGCAACAATCACAAATGGATGGAATTAAAGGAGGCACATCATATCTCACCAATCCCCTACATCGCCCACACCTATGGGGATTTACTCTAACATGAGAGGTAGACAAATCAAAGGCATAATTGTATTGCAAATAGAAATCATCTTAAAGTTATTGTAGCAAACCACAATAGCGATTAAAGATCCAATCAAATACAAATCGAAGGTAGATCAAAGTATCAAACCCTAATCTTACAAGTGTCAATCTCTCTCTCTCTAAGTAATGATGGAATGATGGTGGAGTGTGTGGTTTTGAGGTTGAAGATCGTCGAAGAATGAGGTGAAGTTCTTCTCCTCTTTCAGATCTGATCTCTCCCTCTAGATGGCTTGTGGCGGCTGTAACTTATGTTTTGTGGTTCTTCTCGTCTCCCGCCCTTTATGAAAGTTTCTTGTATTGATATAAGGAAGGCGCTGGTGGGTAGTACGGGCGGATGGTACGGGCGCGCCCTGACCGTACCAATCGTCGTTATGCGTGCTGACGCCTCTAATGAAAGTGGCTCCAACTGGGGATTTGCTTATTCTGGTGTAATTAGCCCATAAACACTATTAGATCTTCAATAAATGTTCATTGCCTGAAAACCATCACAAGAAACTAAGGATTCACTAATTGCGACATTAACGTTAGTGAAAAGGACAATCTTCGGAGAAATCCGGCAATAAACAAGAGGAAAACCAATGGTAAAAAGTGATGAAATTTGGAGCTATCAACATCCCAAAGCTTAGCGGTTACTCGACCTAGCGAAGAATTGAATCAAGATAAAGACTTACAAGTTCGAGGTTATATCATATTCCATCTTCTCAAATCCTACAACTTTGAACACGAGCATAATATATCTGAACAGTTGCACTTAAGCTTGATCCCTAAACGCAAGTAATTCGCTAGCTAATAGTTCTTATAACTCAAATGAGATTGTTAAATTTTTGGTGAAGCTTTGTAAATCAATTTCTTTTAGCGCCTCTCTTGTTATGAGAGTAAAAAAAATTTTAAGCCATACTGCTTGAGTCAAAATTAAGGGTGCACATGTAGATGTCAAAAGAAGGATACACTTAGAGCTTTTTCATTAATCACCCACTTCGATAATCACGGCTATCAAATATCTCTTCATTTCCTTGCTTATCAAGAACTCTAATTACGCATTTTAGGTAGTGAAGTGATGTCAATAATCAAAAAGTATCGAAAGTATTTCAGCTCATATTTTGATAATGGATCTTTTCTTTTTCCTTCTCAAGGATCAATGAATATTTCTTTTGTAAACTCCTACACAACCTATTTGGAATACCAATAATTTTTCCCATATAGCGACACGTATGCCACTCATGTCATCAACTCATAGCCGAAATCCGGGGTTATACCATAGATCGTTCAAAAGCTAGCGGAGTTGTTGGCATCCTAAAGGTGTGTATTTGAAACAAAGTACTTTTTCTTTCTTCTTTCCTTTTCCTTTTCTCTCCTCCTTTTTTATATATATCAAGTCAATACAAATTTTGGCATCTCCCTCTCCTACTCTAAAAAGTTCGTTCCATTAAGCAATTATTATTTAGAAGGTATCATCAAGTCAACGATTAGTATGTGCGGTTGGGCACTACTAAGATTAAGCTCTTAAGACAAATATGGCACCAAAGTTGTCGATGAACACTTTCTCTTGTTCTAAAAAGTTTGGAATAAAATCCCAAAAGTTTTTTCAAAGTGATTTAATTGTCGAAAGTCTTAACCAAAGAGGTGACAAAAGCCTTTGAGCTCAAATTCTAAAAGATAACGAACTAAGCATGGAATCTAAATCAAGTGCAACCGAACGGACATAAAATGTTCATGAATAAGCTTACATGAAGAGGGAAAATCAGAATGTGGTACCTCCTCTTGCTCATGTGTCTTCTACTTGAGTCAACTCTTTGCGTTCGTCCCATAGCTCGATCACTAGAAGTGAGTAACCTACAGAAAGAATCAACAAGAGCCGAGAGAAATTTGCACAAATAACTCTAGAGAACAGTCTAATATTTTTGGGCTTTCTTTTATCGAATGCAAAACTGAAAGTAAACATGCATTGGAACAAAAAACAAACAAATAAAAAGAAGAAAGAAAAATATGAATGCAAAAAGGTGGGAGGAGTTTAACCTCCCCAAGCTTAGGCTTTTGCCTAACTGGAATCAGTTGTCGCTACCGTAAGGTGGCGGCTGCTGATACGAGAAGTTCGGGTAGCGGTTTGGAAAGTCAGTAATGAAAGATGTGAAGTCTTGAGTGAGGTTGACTATGTTTTTGTTCGCATCATACAACGTGTTCTCTATGTTATCAATGCGATGCACCACCTGGTCAAAATCGCTCCTCGGGAAATAGTTGAATCCCGGCTGTGGTGGAGGCATACCTTGTTGTTGATGTTGGTGGAAAGGTTGTTGGTGGTGGTGTTGCTGGCCGAAGTCGTCCCATCCTACGCCATGCATGCCTCCTCCTTCTTCATCCTGCTGTTGTTGGCCAGCTGCTGTGTTTCCCAGTTGGGATGGACACCTAGTGGCGCAGTCCTTCCTGAGAGGATCAGTGCCTACTGGAACTCCTCCTCAGTGAGGACCCAACTCTGTTTACCTGGCAAACCAAAATCTTGGATAAAAGGAAGCAAGATTTGGTGGAGATCACCATTAGGAACAAAATAAAACTGGTAAGCATGGAGGAAATGCTCTGGCCTATAGACACCCATGAACTTGGTGCTAGCCATATGAATGTCATTCAGGTCCTTACTGTCAGCCATAACTCTTTCCTGTGGTAGGACAAATTCATTTGCATAGGCGATCTGTGTGATCAACCCGCCACAATGAATGTCCCCCACGGAAGCTGACCTTTGGCGGCAAAAGTGCTGGATCAGCAAGGCCCCCAAGTTTACCTTGTGCTCCATATCTGGATGCAAGGCCATATGAACTACACTCATCTCAGGGCCTACCATTTCCCCAACATCGCCTCGAAAATAAAGAATTAACAAGGAAGGTGTGAAAATAACGTATAGTAGGATTTTGGATAGTGGCACTCTTCCTGTGCAAATAATCGGTGTCCCTATGGACAGAAATTTCCCCCAAGATTGCATTGCCTCTATGTGCACATTGTCATTGATGTTGAGTTCTCACTCGTGGGAGAATCCGAAACTATCACAAAATTCATAGAAGGTCAAGTTGTGGAGTTACCCATTGAGCACAAAACTTATAGTGCAATTTCGCTCCTGGGTCTCGAGATCATCGTGGAACGTTGAAAGAAACTAGAACATGGCGAGCTTGTAGGTGTCGACGGAGAGGTAGGAGAAGTCGACCATGCTAGCTTGCACAGTCATCTGCTCGAAGTCCTCCAGAAGACCCTAGCGGGAGAGGAACTGACGATCTACCCACTTAGTGGGCAAAACCTTGCGGTTGCTCACCCTCTCGTAGTCTCGGCTCATGGCAGCCCTCAATCTGTCCACCTCCGAGCGTCTCTTCTTCAAACCTGGTGGCTTGGCGGAGCCCGAAGGTCCCGCCACACCCAAGCCCTTGCCCGAGCGGAACATCAGTCTGATGTTATGCATTGTGCTGCGAAATTTTTGAAGAAACCTATAGACATCAAGTTGCTATCATATAAACAAAGGATTACAGGCAGAAGTTACAAATCCTAACGTGAGGAATCAATAATAATCTCAAAATATGATGAATTCATCTAAATAGCCAATGTGATGAATTCAACCATGGATTTCAGAAAATAGAGTATGGATCAGACGAGAAACTTACTAATGTGAAGATTCCCCCTCAAAAACATGAAATCAATGAAGAATCAAAGGTTTTAGAAAGCTAGGGTTTGAGGTGGAGAGAGAAAGAACAAGGAAGAAAGAGGAACAAGAAGAAGGAGGCTGGCTGCGAGCCAGCCGCTTTCGGCCTTTACCTAGCGATGCACGCGGTACGGGCGGGCGATACGGGCGCAACCCGCCCATACCGGTGGTCGTCACCGTTGGATCAACTTTAGGGTTCGAGATCAAACCTGGTCGACCTGGTACGGGCGCGCGGTACGGGCGTACCCCGGCCGTACCAGTGGCGGTTATCTATTCGGATTCCGTGGTCTATTTCGTCGATGTTCGGTACGGGTGCGCGGTACGGGCGTACCCCGGCCGTATCGATGGTCGTCGCCGGAACTGTTCCTGCCATAGGTTTTGTCGAGACATGGTACAGGCGCGCGGTACGGTCGTACCACGGTTGTACCGATGCTCGTTATCTGTGCCGAACTCTTTTTATTTTCTTCGTTTTTCACTTGCTTCTCAACTTCATTAAGGTGAATTCTATGAACGAGCTAAAAACTTAAAACAAACTTATGAAATAATACACATAATAAAGTAGTAAATGCAAAAATAAAAATAAAATAAAAACATAAACTAAATTTATCAAGAATGGGTTAACTCTCATTAAGTGTTTAATTCTAGAGATTTGACTAATCAAACTCCATATCATCGGTGTTCATCTCAAGTGGCGCTTTTTCATTAGTTTTTGCTACTTGGTCACACTTAGGCGATGGAATGTATTTTCCATTGTGCTCTTGTTTCTTAGGAAAGTATCGAACAATCTGATCATCATATATATTGAAGACAATCTTACCGCTAGAACAATCTACATTAGCTCCAGCTGTACTAAGAAAAGGTCTTCCAAGAATGATAGATAGTTTGTAATCCTTAGGGATATCAAAAATAATAAAATCAGTTGGCATAACATGTTGATCTATTCTAAATAAAACATCTTCGATCATTTCGACAGGTTGTTTAGTTGTCTTATCCGCCATTTGCAGTGTTATTGAAGTAGGAGAACATTTTCCAAGATTCAATTTCTTAAATAGGAAATAAGGCATAACACTAACACCTGCTCCTAAATCACAAAGAGCATTGAATATATTAGTTTTCCCTATTGCACAGGAGATGGTTGGTATCCCTGTATCCCCAAGCTTAGCAGGAAGTTTATCACCAAAGCTTGTCATAACTTCTATAGTCTTGGTTACTTTCTTTTTTCTATTAAGTATATCTCGCATAAATGTTTTATAAGTAGGAACTTGAATAGCATCAGTTAAAGGAAGTTCTAAACACAAGCTGCCTAGTGCCTCAACAAAAGAATCATAAATAGGTTTATCTGGTTCGTAATGAACTCGGTTAGGGTAAGAAATTTTCTTTTTGGTAGGTATTACCTTTTCTTTTACCTTTATCACTAGTTCAGCATTCTTTTTATTTTTCCTTGTAGCTGATTTTTTCTTATTGGCGTGTTCTTCACGCGGGATAACAACTTGCTCTTCTTGCTCCTTTTTGAGATCAGTTTCTTCCCATGAATCGATAGTCTCAACATCTGAATCATATGGTTTATGCTTATCCCCCGCTTCCTCTTGTTCTTGAGTGCTAGAAGCTTTATTTTCCCTTTTCTAGGCTTCATAATCAATATCATCCTAGGGGTCTACTAGATCCTCTTCTTCTTGACTCATCTCCTAGGTCTCTCTTGATTTTCGAGCTTGTTCTTCTTGATACCAAGGTGACCCTTGTGGTTCCTGAGTTTCTGTACCACGCATAGTAACAATGTTAGTAGGAATAGTATTGAAATTTCCTTGGTTCAAAATCAAAGTTTGGGTTTCATTTATCTGCTCACACTAGGTTTTAACCATACTTAGATATCTATCTAAATGTTTCTTGGCTTGACCCAAGTCATTAAAAACTTCTGTTAAGTCTCTTATATTCTTTTCTTGTGTCATAAGGTGTTTATAGTTTTTATCACGGAATTGATTTTGTTGATATTTATACTTTTGCATTGCAAGATTTAAATCATCTTCTATTGCATAAGTTTGAAGAATGTTAACTTTGTTTTGTTTTACAAGTTCTGAAGCTATACCTTTTTCTTCCATGGACTTTTTAACTTCGGATATAAGATCTTGTGGTATGTGAATCATACTTTTTTGTTGTACAATATCCTCGACTAGATTGTATTGTTCGTTATTAAAGGATCTTACCTCAAAAAGCTTAACACATTTTGACAGTGACTCTCGTGCATATTGCTCCTCCTGCGGATAGATCAATTATAGCTTTTGTTTCATCATTAAGCCCATTATAAAAATATTGAATAACTAGACTCTCGTGAAAACCATGATTTGGAACTTTCATAATCATTGCATAATATCTGTTCCATGCTTGACAAAAGGTCTCTCCAATTGTTTGCAAAAAATTGTTATGCTTCGTTTGATCTGCATGATTTTAGTAAATGAACAATATTTATGCATAAATTCTCGGATGCAATCCTCCTAGCTTTTTATAGTATGATTAGGTAGTGATTGTAACCAAGCTAAATCATTATCTTTCAAAGACCAGCGAAAGAGTTTAAGAAGTACAAACTCTATTGGCAAACTTGTTGGTTTAAGAGTAACACATAGGTCGTGTACCCTAGTTAAGTGGTTAGTAGGGTCTTCCTCTTCTTTTCCTGCGAAAGCAATTTGTTTCATCATATATTTTAGCTCAGGATATATTTCAAATTCATGACCTTCAAGTTCAGGATAAAGAATAGGTATTTCCCTCAAGTGCCTAGATGGATTCCCATGCTCTCCCAAAGGTAGCTCAAGTTTGGCCCCTCGGGTGATGGTCAAATCAGCCATCAATGGAATCAAGTTTTTCACGTCTACAGTACGTGAATTAGTAAATATTTCAATGAATTCTAATCATCTCTCGATCAGAACATGATCAATATATGGAGGTAAATAGGTTTTTCCTGGTCGAGTGGTACCTCTATCTTCAACGAAGATCATGAATGGTATCAACAGTTGCTGTTGTCAAGAAACAACACTTAGCGCTTAGCTCCCCAACAACAGAGCCGGAAAATATCTTGATAGCCTGCAAGTGCACATGTTCGTTAGAGAATGTTTTCGCGGAAGTATTAATTCCATTTTTTATATCGATCTCAACGAGGAGCCTAGGAAAGTGTTTTTATGCGGCGTTTCTGTCGCACCCAAGGTGTCACAGGTCATGAGTGAATTGACTGCAAATGTTGACGATGGAAGTGGTGAATAAAAGATAGAGGAACTTGCTTAGGAAATAAGTAAATTGCATGAAAGTAAAGATGCGGAAGGTGTGTAAAGTTCCTACATATGAGAAGTTAGGCTCAGAGAGAATCAGTTCATGGTGATAGTAAAAGTGCCAAATGGAATAAGCAAAATAAGTGATAATGATAATTTTTATTTATAAGTGAGTAGGCAAGCAACCCATATACCGACTAGGAGTCCTCATGGCCAATTCTTCCCAATCCCAATGATCCATCTACCTGTTACCACGGCCATGGTCTTTCAACCGGATCAAGGCTTTAATCTTTATAGTTTCTTGTTGTCCTCGAGTAGTGCTAGCTCTTCTTTGGTATCGGCCGTGTCACTCGGGGGTCACCAAATTACTAGCATACAAGTTCATACCTATGAGATCTTTGGATCATGTTACCTGGACCCTTAAATTAGATAAGACACATTAGGCAAACATAGATATTCATTCTCACTATTTAAATAAACATTGCAACAATCACAAATGGATGGAATTAAAGGAGGCACATCACATCTCACCAATCCCCTACATCTCCCATGCCTATGGGGATTTACTTAGACATGAGAGGTAGAAAAATCAAAGGAATAATTGTATTGCAAATATAAATCATCTCAAAGTTATTGTAGAAAAACACAATAGCGATTAAAGATCCAATCAAATACAAACCAAAGCTAGATCAAAGTATCAAACCCTAATCTTACAAGTGACAATCTCTCTCTCTCTAAGTAATGATGGAATGATGGTGGAGTGTGTGGTTTTGAGGTTGAAGATTGTCAGAGAACGAGGTGAAGTTCTTCTCCTCTTTCAGATCTGATATCTCCCTCTAGATGGGTTGTGGCGGCTGTAACTTATGTTTTGTGGTTCTTCTCGTCTCCCCCTTTTACGAAAGTTGCTTGTATTGATGTAAGGAAGGCGATGGTGTGTAGTACGTGCGGACAGTACAGGCGTGCCCTAACCGTACCAGTGGTCGTTATGCGTGTTGACGCCTCCAATGAAAGTGGCTCCAATTGGGGATTTGCTTATTCTGGTGTAATTAGCCCATAAATGTTATTAGATCTTCAATAAATGTTCATTGCGTGAAAACCATCACAAGAAACCAAGGATTCGCTAATTGCAACATTAACGTTAGTGAAAAGGACAATCTTTAGGGAAATCCGGCAATAAACAAGAGGAAAATCAATGGTAAAAAGTGATCAAATTTGGAGCTATCACATCCCATTTCCTACAGCCGCAAGTCCCGATCAAAAAGTTCACACAATGGGTTGCAACACCTTTTCCATTCGTGACTTGCCACAATCCAACTTCTGCAACTCTTCGTGTGCAGAACATGGATACTTCTTTGAGATTTCTAGCATCTCAATGAAATGAGGAGTGATATCCCATCTATTAGTAGCAACTCTTACCCTCCTGTCATGATTCCTAATCATCATCTTATCTTTGATCCCTTCAGTCATGCTTCTAATTGGTTTCCTGCTTACATCCAGGATATATTTATTATCACTAAGGTTGTTCACCACCAATTCTATGTTGTAGTTGGTCTCAATAGCATGCCTAGCCCACGTATGCGCAGGGATTTGACTCAACCACTTCCGAGCTTCCTCTCTCTCTCTCTCTCTCTAGATTACACATGGCAATGTCAAAATGCTTCTTGTGGTAAGCATAGATAGCTGCATCCATGCACTTTTTCAAAGCTTCACCCCTAAACCTAGTTGTTTGGAAGTTGGCATAAATGTGCCTTAGCAAATATCTTTGGAGACTACAAGGGGTGGTTGAGTGCTTTAAGAAGGCCCTATGTAGACAAAACATAGATAAATAAGATCACTAGTTGTCAACTAGGACTAGCTAACACATGTACTACATGACAAGTATTAAATGCACAAAACAATAAGAACATACCTTTTGTCTGTCAGACATGATTGTGTAAGGGCCAAATTACCATCTCCCCCACCTAAAGCATACTCTAGTTGAGTCGAGAACCAACACCAATTGGCTATGTATTCTTTAGGAATAATAGCAAAGGCAATTGGGTACATGTTGTTTCCATCTCTTCTAGTTGTAGCTAATATCTGAGCCCCATGAGCAAAGCTTCACAAAGCACCCATCCAATCCTACAAAAATTGTTTTGTTAGATCATACAACCTATGCATGGAACCATCAATGAAATGAGCTCACCTATGAATTGCCCGCGGCCTTTAAGAAAACCCTCTATAGCTCCATTGATACATAAGAAAATACCAAGGAAAGTGGGACCAAGGTGAGGATTTTCTTGAGAAGGAGTCGGATCCCATTTTGTGACAATTACCCTACTACCAAGGTTAGTGTCAACACAAGATTGAGCAAAATCCCGAAGTATGGTATATTTTTCTCTATGTTCACCTAAGACGTCATCAAGAGCTTACCATTTTCCCCCTAGGCCATCATCTTGGGAACTTCCACACCAAAATGTTGTCCTACATTGTCTAAATGCTTATATGTGGATCTGATCTAAACAAACTCTCATATTTTCTAGGTAACCACTTAGCACTAACCGTGATGGTTTCAGTCGTTGTCTCACAAGTGTGCCTAACACTAGTAGGAAAAGGCCTAGTGGTGGCGTTCAAAAAATGGGGTTTGTGACGTTTAAACCGCACGCCACTAACCTCGCGCCACTGGTAGGTCCTAGTGGTTGCGTCTCCACCAAACGCCACTAGTAGGATTTCTAGTGGTGACGTGTACTATAAGCGCCACCATTACATATCCTAATAGTAGTGGCATTTCCTGTAAGTGTCACCATTACATATCATATTTGTGGATTTCTTTTTATTATGAATGATACAAGTGAGTTTTCGAAAAGTAAAAAAATCTGGTGCATCCAATTGAATATTCACAGCATGGCAATATATATTCATAGAAATTGTAGCACTAACTACTAGTCCTCAAAAAGATTACAGTCAACTACATATATTTTAGATTGCTAGATACATAGCACTAACTACTAGTCCTCAAAAGGATTATCGGCAACGTCCGTGCCATACCTAATGGCAGCAGCAGGAATATCGTCATCTGAAGAAACGTGAGAGTCTATCGATGCTTCAGGGCCTCGGTAGTAGAAGTAGGTCATGCGATCTTCACATAGATGGAAGAACAACTTCTCCTGGGAGTCCATCTCATAGGCATCGACCATCTCAGTCCACCTCGGACCACCGAAAAAGGTGCGGTTTGCCACGTTTGTGACTTGGACCGTGTAGGTTGGTGCAGGTTGCTTTAGAGGCAGTTGATCGACCTGTAACTATCCCTACTACCACACGACCAATCAAAATGGTCCAGGAAATTAAGTCTAAACTTGCAGGGTATGTTCTGCATACAAAATCATAAGAAAGCAACAATTAGCACATAATTCACTTGCAGGGTATATATAGGTTGATTGCTTGTGAATGGACATACCATACTAACTTCATGGTCATAAGGGAGCACTATGACAACCTTCTTATCCTTGCACTGTTGGTAACCACAATGCTCACACCGATCATCATTCATTATACCTATATATGATAATGATAACTTAGTTATATAGACCATTTTAACTTAATTAGCATCATAAGTATCACAATATATCAACATAACACATAAGTAAGATTAGCTAGCATCATATATAAGAAGTACAATAGTAGCATACGATAGTCACATGAGAACATCCTAAACTAGAGCAGACCCAGTGTCAGTGATGTCGTCATCCAAGCGGTCCCAGAAAGAGGACGACATGCTGCAAGAGTCGTCCTACTGCGTGCCGGAGGGGCCGGGCTGACCCTGATGCTGCGTGCCGGAGGGGCCGGCCTCGCACTTCCCGCACTGCCGCCGGCTCTCACTAAGGACCTCGTAATGGACCGCCATCACCTGGGGATCAAGTAGGAGATCCCTGACCAAGGGGCCATCCTTCCCATGACCGTGATGCGCCAGCTGCCTCTCTGCTTGCCGGTGCTCCCTCTCCTCGGCCCTCGTGGCGATCCTCATGCCATATGGTGCTAACAGATGCGCCACGCGATGCTCATCCTCGAAGTTGAGGACCGCTCTCGCCTCGAAGTGCTGGACCGCGGCGCAGTCGTAGGTGCGGGCCGCCTGCCACGGGCACCTGAAGGTACCTAGCTGGATCTTCCTATTATCCATTGTGATCTGAGTTGCCTAAGTCGGGGTCTTCGTGGGTTTTCGGTGAACACCACGAAACTTCAGCTCTAGCTCCGACATGATTCTAATTAACTAGTTAAATAACAACATTTGACTGTTAGTCGGAATATAAGAAATGAATATATATGTAAACATTTGACTGTTAAACCAACCAAACATCGAGTAAAGTCATCGGCCATTGCAAGGAAAAAAACCAAAATAAACATCAAATAAATCCTCAACCCTCGATTTGACACGCGACAATTACAAAGAATAAAGCACTATCTAACATTCCTATATCTAGAATCTGAGCCTGAGTTTAGTACGTGAACACTATATCTAAAGCACTATCTAACATTCCTATATCTAGAATTTTAGCCCAAGTTTAGTACCTAAACACTATCTAACATTCCTATATTCTATTCCTATATCTAGAATTTGAGCCTAAGTTTAGTACCTAAACACTATCTCTAAAGCACTATCTAACGTTTCTATATCTAGAATTTGAGCTCAAGTTTAATATCTAAACACTCTCTAAAACACGATCTAGCATATCTATATTTAGAATTTCTAAGATCATTATCTACCATATACATCTATAATTTTTAAATTTCTATAAAAAAGGGGAGGCGTGGAGGGTGGCTCACCGCAAGGTCGGTGACGATGCTTGGAGAAGGGAAGGTTGCAGTGACCAGCGGCTCGAGGAGGGGGATGTTGTAGCGACCGGCGGTTCGAGGAGGGGGAGATTACAGCGACCGATGGAGGCAGATCGAGCGGAGTCGTCGGATGCGGCTCGAGGAGGGGGAGGTTGTAGTTGCTGGCGGTGGCAGATCGTGGAGTCGCGGGTGCTGGGAGAGGAGGTGAGGTGCAACCGGGGAGCAGAGTCGGGCATCCAATGCGGGACGTGGCGACATATCGAGCGGAGTCACGGGTGCTAGGAGAGGAGGAGAGGTGTGGCTGGGGAGCAGAGCTGGGCATCCAATGCGGGGCGGCGGCGGCAGATCAAGCGGAGTCGCGGGTGCTGGGACTAGAGGAGAGGTGTGGCCGTGGCGACAGGGAGAGGGGGCAGAAAGGAGGAAGTGTGTGAATGAGAGAGAGAAGTTCGATAATTAATCTATCGTGTGTCTAACGGCCATGTGCGGGGTGTGTCAGCGGGCGCGTGGCGTTTAGCTGAATCCAACACCACCACTAGAGTACATATTGGTGGCGTTTGACTAAATCCAACACCACTATTGCCTTTGTCCCGACTGCGTATGGAGACCCTCCTGTTTGTGGCATTTATTTATACTCGGACGCCACTATTAGTTTTGACTAGGGCGTTCCTAGATATCCCAACACCATTACTATTTCGTCGGCAAGTGGTTGTGCGCATTATAATTTATAAGGCACTAGAGAAATGACTGCTATAAGGATTTTCCTACTAGTGTAAGCCTCATATTCCTAAGGAAAAATGTTTTCTCACCTTTTATCTTGGATGCAACCATATAGAAAAGGACATTATTATTTAAGCAATTAGCAATGATTCTCAACATTTGAGTTCCTTGAGTAATTGAAATTCCTAGTAGGAATATGAGGCTTAGCCAATCCGCATACCCCTCCCCCCCCCCCCCCAACCCCCGCTAGATCGCCTGTCATCTAGACTGCCTACACAATCCGCACGCCGAGAGAACACTAGAGGGGTTCGGCCTAAGGTGTAGGCCATCACACACCGTGAGTCGTATGTAGCATAATATGCGCTTAACAACAGACAAATGTGTGTCTCGAGGGGCATGAAGATACTAGAAAACTCTATTGACGGCAAAGGAGATATATGGTCGAGTGATCGTCAGGTACTGTAGGCCACCAACAATACTTCTGTATCATCATTAGAGGACAAAAGCTCACCATCAACAGCATTGATCTTGTCAGTGGTAGACATAGGAGCCATAGTCGTCCTACAATTAAGCATCTCAGCATAGCGCAATAAATCCAAAGAGTACTTCTTTTGTGTCATAATCAGGCCATGGTCGCGATGGATAACCTCCAAACCCAAGAAAAAAATGGAGTTTACCAAGATCTTTGACATCAAAATTAGTGCCCAGAACAGCAATAAGAGCATCCACATCTGAAGGATAAGAGCTGACCAGAATAATATCATCGACATAGACCAAGAAGTACATAGTGACCTCAGACTTATGTGGAAGGAATAAGGAGGAACCGGATGTGGAAGGCACAAACCATGAGCACGTAGGGTTGTTGCAAGATGAGCATACCAGGCACAAAGAGCTTACTTTAGGCCATAGAGCGCATTAGTGAGATGACACAAATAATCTAGACGATCAGGACACATCAAGCTGATCGGAGAGACCAACCTCGAATAACTGTAAGAGATAGAAGAAGTCCGATAGTTGTAGGTTTTACCACTGGACTGAAGGTGTCTTCATAATCAAGACCATAATGTTGCCGAAAACCTCGAGCAACAAGACGCGCTATGCAGCGCTCAATACACCCATCATAATGCTTCTTCACCTTGAATACCCATTTAGAATTAATGGCGTTGATCCGAGGTGGTGGGGAGACAAGAGTCCACGTCTCATTTCGAAGCAGAGCATGATATTCCGGTTCCATAGCCTAGCCTCTCGCTAACGAGGAATACTCATAGCAGCCTGTACTTACGCGGCTCAGCTGTCAGGTCAGCGAGGGCGGCTGCCATACAAGCAGCGTACCAAGCAACTGTACCATCACTGAGCTCTTTGGGAAAAATACACCACTATATGACTACGAATTAGTTACTTCTTTCGGTTGTATTAATGTTTTTAACTTTATCTAGATACAAATATATCTAGTCTAAATCTTTAACTAGATACATCCAAATCTAAACAAAGTTGAGAAGAATATGGGTAAGAGGAAGCATGAAATACACAGTGGACCGATCTCACATCGATCGACCACGGCATAGCGACCTTTGAGGCTGCGTAGCTCCAGCAGGTGGTACGTACTACTATATATAGTACTTCCTCCGTTGCAAAATAAGTGACTTAAGTTCGTCTAGATTCGTAGGTATTTAGACACGTTTTAATATATAGATATACATAAATTTAAATAAATCCAAGTCACTTATTTTAGAACGGAGAGAGTAGCTACTGATCAGGCTTAGCGTACGGGAAACACCTTCGTCTCCTTGTTTTGATCTGCCAACTTGGTTGCTAGGTAGGCACGTAAGTAGCTCGCTGTTATTACTACAGCTGATTCCAATCCATCGGTCATGCGATAGATGCCTTGTACTATGTGACCTCTGATGCTCAATCTAGCGCTGTACTTACAGTCTTGATTGTCCAAAACAGCGTACTCCCTTCGACTCAACTTAATTGACTCAAATTTATTAAGATACACGGATGTATCTAATACAATCTAATTCAGACAAATCTACGTCAACTAATATAGGTCAGAGGGAATACCATAAATTGATTTAGTTTATATTTATATTTTCCTTTTCTTCGTCTACTATTTCTAGCCGTTTAACTATACTTACGAGGCGCCTCGAACAGATATATACAGCAAGTAGTAGGAGTATCCTTTCGGCTAGCTCTATTATCCTTTCTTCTGTTTCTAGCTAGCTACTTGACTAACTAAGGCGCCTCGAAAAGATATACCACTGTAGGTATATCAATCCATCCATCTATCTATCTATCTATACTCTGTCGCTGTGATGAAAATAGAAATATATGCTATGGTTGATGAGCCTATCTTTTTGTAGCCAGAGCTATATGTAGCTCAGTTTTTCTAAATGAATATAATAGTTTATTTTTTTAATCTGAAAATACCTAGATGTACGCAATGGTCTATTCTAACTATTATAAACGTGACAAGCAAATAATAAAGAATAAAATGAAATTATAGCCGAGAACACAAGATTTTAACGTGAAAAACCTCTCCAACAAAGAAAGGAAAAAATCACGGACGCTAGTTAAATTATCTCATATGCGATTTATTTCAGCCGGCAGCTTACGTATATATAACAATGAAAACCTCAGCTAAAAAAATGGAAACCTAGATCTTCAACAATCTGTCGATGGGATAAGTAAGCCTCCAGCGACGAGTCTCGCACCGTTCGTCACAAGTAAGCCTCCATAATAAATTTGGATCAAACTTCAACACTACCTACATGCAAAATCTCAACTCAAAATGCCTTACATATTAGGCCGCGCAAAAATAACAAAACTTTAAATTCGAACCAGTCAAAAGTGAAAATTTTGAAACGTCCAAAATTTGTCAGGTTATGTCATTTTCTTGTGGCCCAAAATTTTAGATTTGTCGAGTTGACATTTTACAAGTTGGTACAATAATCATTATGGACGTCTATGATTTTTTTGAAATTTTAAAATGTTTTAAAAAAAAAGGCTATATGTAAGTTACATTTGCAGTTTCCCCCTGGATGATCGATTTCTGTTTCCATTTGTTGTGTTTATATTGGCACACGGTAAAAGTAACAAAGCAAAGCAGTGCATGTTGTGCCGAGATTGGTCGTCCAAAGGTTCCTTCTTTCTTGTGGCACTATACAACAGTGGAGCACATGTATATACTTTTTCGTATGTACCTGTTCGGTAAGGGTGAAGATTACTGTAGTACGTAGCAGGTATACATGAACTTTCAGTACGATGGAGAACCAATCCGTGGTTGAATGGTTAGGAGGGCAGTGGTACCCCCAGCCTACCAGAGTTTAAATCTCAGGTTTAACGCTTCGGTGTCTCATAAAGGCGAAATATTTTTTCAGTGGGAGACGACGTTCCTGTCGATAACGAGGCGTCTGTGGTGACTTCGTCAATCTCAAGACCCGCCGGCTCAGTCTCTCGGAGATGCTCATAGGAAAGGGTGTGCGTGCGTGTGTTCATAGGGGTGAGTGTATGTACGCATTGTGAGCGTCTATGTTTATACTGTGTTTCTCAAAAAAAAAAATGAACTTTCAGTACGACTATATGTTGCATTTTACGGTTAGATCGGTGTACGGGGCCCTATTTAGATGCCCCAACTGCCACTAAAGATTAAGATTCTTTTTTTTCCAAACGGAGAGTGTACCCGGACTCTGCATCAAAAGATGCACACAACCTACTTTTATTAATTATTCATTGAAACCTTACAAGATATTACAAGATCAACCCGAAGTCACCCTTTTGGCGAATAGAATTGCTCGTATGCCCTAACTTTCAACCAATGCACATCATCAAAACCGGCGCACCGGTCCAGCAGACCCTGAGCGAGCACCGTTGCACTTCCTGCAAAGGTCGTCGCTGCCATCTTCCACGAACCCATCTTCAGGACTAGGATCAACGCAATGACCCAGTGAGGCCTTTCGTCGACGCCACCACGGCTCTAGACAGTGCCACCGCCTGCGCCCGCGTCCATCAAACGCATCCACCGCCAAGTCCCCACTGCACCATGACGCTGAAACTCGAGGACGTCGAAGCGGAAGAAGCCACGCCGCTCCACCTATGATCTCTTCGACCAACAGCAACCCCAAAACGATGCCCCAAGAGGGAAAACGGCGTGTAACGTCGCCGCCGGAGACCTAGATCTAGGGTTTCCCCCGGAGTTGCTCGGTGAAGACACGAGAGGTGCATTGACATGTCTTCAACAAGAATGTGACGCAGAGACGCCGTCGTCTCCCACCATCACCGGTGTCAAGATCGGTTTTCACCGAGCAGTCTCACATCCCACCATCTGATCCACGATGTAGCGCCAAGAAACTTGATGCGACGAACGAGGGCTACAGCCTAAAACAGGCCCCAGTAATCCCTGCCGCCACGCAAACCATGGACCCAATAGGCGTTATCGCCGCCCGTCGCCCTTGCCAACCGGAGATCGACGCGCCGGCCTCCATGGTGCAGACCACCAGATTGCTGTCCGCTACGTCGCCAAAGGCCACGCCATGCCTCGGCCTGAGGTCGTCGTCCCTTGCCAACGCCCACCACGCAAGGGGACGAGAGGGCCCTGCAGGCGCCGGCACCGACCAGGCTTTGCCTGGCCGTGCCCTCTGGCGAGGGCAGACAAGGGGGGACAAGGGCGATGGAGGGGCGCTGGCGGCTAGGAGAATGGATCCTCTCCGCCCCCGCATGGAGCAGCGTGCAAGGTTTTTTTTAATGGAGCAGCTTACAAGTTTTTTTTTAAAATGGAGCAGCTTAGACCTCTTTGTAATTTGTACCCGTTGAATTAATGGAGCAGCTTACAAGGTTTTTTTTTATCACATTAGCATAATCTTTTGTTTTTTTTCGAAATGAGGAGAATCGCCCCGGCCTTTGCATTGTGATGATGCACACAGCCGTTTTATAGCCGAATCTTTTGTTATTTCTTCTTTTTATTGTATGGTTGTGTGCATATGTATACCGTGTTTAGGATATTTCGTTGCTGCAGCCGATCAGTTTAATTGAAAAAAACTAAAGAGAGGAAGAGAGAAGATGGCTAGCGGTCAAATCTCACATGGCGGATGGCACCATGTACATCAGGTCGACCAGTTGCTTCATCAGTAAGTAAATAAAATAAAAACTACAGTAGATAGATTTCTGTGTTCGAATTGTCTTGTCACGTTTGCTATACAAAGAACTGCAGCAGCAGCTGGCAGCCATGAACAGACATGAACGGCAACCGAAGCCACGCATATATATTATAAGCAACAAGAGAAGAGAAGAGAAGAGAAGCGAAGCGCAGAGTACTCTTCTTCTTCTTCCTCCCGTTGTCTTGGTGCCGTGGCGTCGCATTGCAACTGCATCGATCGATCTAGGTGAGCTAGCCCTAAATCAGCGACATTATTTATTTGGATCGGAGGTAGCATATTATGCATACGTATCAATATCAACCACCACTAGCAAGAAGGTCAACACCATGCTTTTGTTTCAGTTTGCATGCATGTTCAACCTGAATTAATTGGAGCAAATTGTTGATCATATTCATGTACTATGAATTAATATTTCTCTGCCTGTCTTGATTTCATCTTCCTCTGCAGGACAGCCCCCCTAAAACTGGTACTGCTAAGCGCTGACTATCATGGATGACAGCAACAACAACCATAATCCCGATGGCGCTGCATCTGCTGGAGAGCTCACGCTGCCCAACGGCGACCTCTACTCCGGCACGCTGTCACGCGGAGTGCCGGAGGGCACGGGGCGGTACGTCTGGTCCGGCAGCGGCTGCGTGTACAGCGGCGGGTGGCGGCGGGGCATGAGGCATGGCAACGGAACGACACGGTGGCCGTCGGGAGCCGTCTACGAGGGCGAGTACTCCGCCGGGTTCATGGACGGCCAAGGAACGCACGTCGACGGCAGCTCCTCCTCGTCTTACAAGGGCCAGTGGAAGCTGGACCGCAAGCACGGCCTCGGGCTCCAGGCGCACGCCAACGGAGACGTCTACCAAGGCTCCTGGGTTCATGGGCAGATGGAAGGCCATGGCAGGTACACATGGTCGAACGGCAACAGTTACGTCGGCACCATGAGAAATGGTCTCATGTCCGGCAAGGGGGTGCTCACGTGGAGGAGCACCGGCGGCGGCGGCGGCGGGGACTCGTTCCAGGGGAACTGGCTCGACGGCGCGCCGCACGGGTACGGGCTGTACACGTGGGAGGGCGGCGGGTGCTACCTCGGGACATGGACTAGGGGGCACAAGGACGGGAAAGGCACCTTCTGCCACACGGTTCCCGCCGCCGTCGTCGACGACCTCAGGAAGAGGGCCGTGCTGCCTGACATCTCCATCGTGGCAGATCCAGAGCCCCCGGCGGCGGGTTTGTCCAGGAGGAACTCGGGCCTCGGGCGGCCTCCGATGATGAAGATGCCGTCTCTGCAGAGACGCCGGAGTATCGGAGTCACCGGAGGTCCTGATAAAACACTGAAATCTGAAGATTCTTGCTCCCCGATACTGGAACGGGAGTACGCGCAGGGCGTTCTGATCAGCGAGATTGTGCTGGATAGGTGGAGCCTCCCTGAATCGTCTTCCAGGAAACTGAAACTTGGCCTGAGCAGGGCCGTGAAGAGGCCCGGAAAGACGATAATCAAAGGTCACAGGAGCTATGATCTGATGCTCTGTCTGCAACTTGGAATCAGGTAATTAATCAACTACTCCCTCCCACCCAAATTAGTTGAATTAGATTTGTCTAGATTCGAATGTATCTAGACTTGTTTTAGTGTTAGATACATCCGAATCTAGACAAAATCAAGTCAACTAATTTGGATCGGAGGACAACAGTTTACTGTTCTACAGTATTGCTGTAATCTAGTACACTCCTTATGCTATCTAGACAAATCTCCGACACTTATTTCCAAACGAACGGAGGAAGTATGATCTAATTTATTTTCCTTTTACTGGCGTGAGCTAATTTATTTTCTACTAGTGATCAGTAAAAGGTTGAATATGGTTGCGCTACTCAGGTACACAGTTGGGAAGATTACGCCGATTCCGGACCGCGAAGTTCGAACTTCTGATTATGGCCCCAAAGCAAGTTTCTGGATGAAATTCCCCAAAAACGGATCGAAGCTTACTCCTTCACACCGTGCTCTAGATTTTAAGTGGAAGGACTACTGCCCAATGGTTTTCAGGTTATTTTGTGCCTCACTTCTCATTCAACAGGAGTACATATTGTGCAATCTCTTTGAATCTTGTCCTGCAACTGTACTGATTGCTTATCAACTCACACACTTGGAATTTTACTTGTTTTAGTATCTTGTTAGTGAGACTTCCTAGCAGTATTTTTCTTCTTCTTCGGAACATATATAACAGGACGCGTACTAATTTATTGGTAGTGTTTGATTATAGAAATTTGAGGGAGATGTTCAAGATTGATACGGCAGATTACATGATTTCAATTAGTGGAAGTGATGCACTTAGGGAGCTATCCTCTCCTGGAAAGAGTGGGAGTATTTTTTTCTTATCCCACGACGACCGGTTTATGATCAAGACTCTTCGGAAATCAGAAGTGCAGGTTCTCATCGTCTGTCAAATTCCAGCTCTTGATAGAAATAGGAAAACTTCAATGATCTGGAGTTTGCTTGTCTCACCCAAAATACTTGACCCATAATGGATATATTCAATGGTCCAGAGCTTTTAGCTTACCTAAATTAGTTTCCTAGTTCTCTTAATGAATCATATTAGCATTTGAAATCAAACCTGTCCTTCTTGCTCCCTTAATTTATTGCATGTGCAACATTGACATTTTCTTGACATCATGCAGGTTCTTCTACGCATGCTTCCAAACTATTATCGTCATGTCCAAACCTACGAGAACACGCTCGTGACTAAATTTTTTGGCCTCCACAGAGTGAAACCTTCCAGTGGTCAAAAGGTAGCCAGTGATATTACTAAAATGTTGTTTCTGCTCCTAGCTGTCTTTTTCAAGAGTAAAAAGTCTTAGAATTTTGAAGAAAAAAATGATTTTGATTAGTACTACAGACTAAAATGTGTAATTTGATCATGTCGAAATAGTGCTACTCCCTCGATCCATAATAAGTGACAATATGTGCATCTTTGGTTAATGTTTGCAATTGTGATATGTCATAAAAAATGAAATAATTATATTATTGAACTATTTCCCTTGATCATATCTAATACTCCTTCCGATCCATAATAAGTGTCATTGATTTAGTGAAAATTATTTTCATTTTTTTATGGCATATCACCATTGCAAATGTTAACCAAAGATGCACATATTGTCTAAAGGTTCTTTTTTTTAAAGGATAGTATTTTTTGTTCACTCTTAAAAGGATATTAGTTTTTGTATCCGATATCTCCTATTGAGAGTTACTTCTTATTTTTGAACCATATTGAGAGTTACTTCTTATGAATTAATTTTAGAAACTAAATCGTGGTTTTTGATTGTTTGTATATGCAGTTTCGATTTGTTGTGATGGGCAACATGTTCTGCACAGAACTAAGAATTCATCGAAGATTTGACTTGAAAGGCTCGTCTTTAGGTCGTTCTACAGAGAAAATTAAAATCGATGAGAACACAACACTGAAAGACATGGATCTGAACTATTCATTTTATCTTGAGCCTTCTTGGCGGGAAGCTTTGCTTAAGTCAGCATATTCGTTCTGAAAAAAACAGCATATATATTATCATTACCACTTGTGGTTGTAACAACCTTGTTTTGTTCTTGCTCTGTGTAGGCAGATTGAAATCGACAGCGAATTTTTAAGGAACCACAGTATAATGGATTACAGTTTGCTTCTTGGTTTCCATTACCGTGCTCGTCGAAACCTACAAATAGGATCATCATGTCCTGAAAGAATTTTGCCAGATAAACTAACTGTTCTTTCAGAAGCAGGTAAACATGCAGTATGTATCTTTATTTCTCTGAGTAAGTTGTCCAATTAACCCATTTTGCAAAAGCAATTTTTTTGCTAGTTGACATTGGTATTGCAGATGTGGCGGAGGAGGATTCCGCGTATAACTATCAAGACGGGCTGATTTTGGTGCAACGAGGCAGAGACAAAAATGATCCATTTGTTGTGGGCCCGCACATAAGGGGTAGCCGCATGCGTTCGTCGTCGGCTTGTTTCGAGGAAGTAGATCTTCTGCTTCCAGGCACAGGAAGGTCATCATCATAAGTTGAATTCTCTTGGTTAATCCTCGTGTTCTTCCAATGCTAGTGCAAGATCGATTAATTTTTGTGTGAAATTGGATAGGCTCCCGATCCAGCTAGGAGTCAACATGCCGGCGAGAGCGGAGAAAGAAGAGAAACAAGAAGATGGTAAAAAATCTCGCCATCAGGTGTATGATGTGGTTCTCTACATAGGGATCATTGATATTCTGCAGAAGTACAACATGAGGAAGAAGATTGAGCATGCATACAAGTCCATCAAGTATAAGTACAACCCATTGTCAATATCTTCTGTTGAACCTCAGTTCTACTCGGAGCGCTTCTTCAAGTTTGTCTGCACCGCCTTCCCCACAAAACCCATATAATCAATAAATCATCTTTCTTTCCTCCTCTCTGGTAAGAAAAAATGTAAAAAGATAGAAAATCCTAGGTGTGTTTGCTTCATATATTCATGTTGCACATGTGCATGGTTTGAGATCCTTGGAAGCAATGTGTGTATGTATGTGACAAAAGCAACATTTCCAAAAGTGCTCATTGTGCTTGGATTTAGTTGGGGCTTTCTTGTTAGGCGAGATGCGGATGCTGCTGGTCACAGTCTGTCCAAGAGTAGTGAAATAAAATTTTGGCCACTCAACTTTATTTTTCCAAATAGCAGGATGACTGCAACCATGACCATATTATTGATTATTGAGCAATACTAAGGACAACCAAGTCACTATAAGAAATGTGTTACTTGTGACCTTTTCTCCGTGACCGTGGGTAAAATCATCATAGATACACCAAATGGCCGAGAGCCGTTCAAATTTTTACAATGATTTGTGTCAAAAAGGTGATAACTTCGTTAGATGAAATCGTTGTTATGACCTTATCTGTAGGCGATTACTTGGAGAAAATTGCAGAGTTCCAGTTTGTGTTGATAGAAGCAATCAAGATCACAGTCATATAAGAAGAATCATATCATCATTGGAATCACGATTGTCGACGTGATCTAATGCAATAATTAATTACATGAAAGGAATTATTGGCCAGTCTGAAATCAGCCAAACTGACCACGTAAATAGGTATGCCGGCAGAGATGAACCACAGAACCAGCTCAATGAGCTCATTTATCTTGCTCCAGGAAAACGCCAGACATTGTAGTAGAAAAAATAACTCTGGCAAAACAGAGGCCTTGGCAATACTTTCAACACATGGCCAAAGTATCAAGTAGGCACAGAATCGTGCCGGTTAAATGACATTACATACGCAGCTACGCAAGTACTTCACTGAATGATGCTGGCACGGAGAGGTGCTACTAGAAATTACATACGCAGCTAAGCAAGTACGTACAATACTTTTTATAAGAGCATAATAACCAAACTGAATTCTGAAGATCAAAGATCAAACTACCAACCCTAAAAGAAAGTGAATCTAAAGAAATAACTAGTGTGTCACCGGCAGACAAAGGCATTCACTACAAAAACACAAACAAGACAGAATATCTCATAATGGCTGTGCCATTGTTGGTTATTACCAATGCAAAAAGAAAGTCAAACTTACCTTGCTACAGCAGGAAACAAAGGCACTGGCAGTGCCATCAAAACACGACCAAAGCACCTAGGTTCTTTCTTCAAACATAGCAGCACTGAAGACGCAAAACGGTGTTACTTAAGTGCCATAACACATGCAGTGTTGCAAGTATGACCGGCGAGACATGTTCACACAAACAGCAGGTGCTACCTGGTGAAACTTACAAGTTACAACCAAATTGCACACCGTCCAGCAGAGACCAAACAAACAGCCAATGGAGGAGATCCCGAAAAACATTTCAACGCATGAAAAATCTTAGGAGTTGCAACTAAATTGGACACTGAACAGCAGAGATCAAACAAACAGCCTATGGAAGAGATCCAGAACAGCATTGCAACACCTGAAAATGATTAGGACTTGCAACTAAATTGCACACTTAACAGCAGAGATCAAACTAACAGCCTAAAGAACATGACCAAGAGTGAATCTCTCATCTTAGCGATACCTTTCGTGTATCTTAACCATGCCAAAACTAAAGTAAATTTGGCCGGCTGGAGGAACAACAATAAAGTTCCAATATCATAGATCAGTACTCACCAGTTCAGAACATTAACAACATTGTTCAAGACACAAATAATAAGAAAGCACCAAATGATGGCATCCCAGGTGCTACTGCGACCATCCAAAATAAAATGTTATAGCGGTAGTACTAATAAGTAAGAAGAGAGAAGATTAATAAAGGCATGGTCTCAATCTGAAGGCAAAGCAAAGTACTTAGTCCTAAACATTCAGATCCTCTGAGCTACAGGTTCACCGGTTTCCACTGTATATGCCCTGGGGAGAACAGAGAGTCCTCATCTTCTTCTTGCACCTCCTGATGAGGAATTGGAACAATGCTCTCTTGGAGGCGGTGCTGAGTAAGTGACATAAGATACTGACTTTTTCCAAGGTTCACAATTCCTAAGAACTTGCCATCAATGTCACAGCGCAACACATGTTTTTCATTAAACTTGATCAGCAGCTCACGCTCATTGAGCACAGCCATATCATCGAACGATTGCACCATTGAATCAAGTGGTGTTCTCCTTTTCTTTTTCTTTTTATTTATGAAAGAAGTTAAATAAAGTTGCCTTGATGCCTCCAACATTGAGACGTCAATGCGGTACTTGAGAGTCCAGATTTCAGCCTCGTAATCCTGCATGGCCCAGACATCCATAGCAGTGAAACTGGGAGTCGAGCCAGCCCACAAAGCAAGCATTCCTTTCATGTTGAACAACTTCTTACTAGAGCACAGCTGGGCGGGACTACGCATCCACCGGAATGACTCGGCCTCTGTGTCAAACACAATAATGTCTTCGCCAGCTCCCATAATATCACTGGTCCTCTTAGGACACCAGTGCAGGCTGCCGTTCAGTCCAATCTGACTTAAAACGTTTCGTCTACTATTATCGACGACAGAATAGGATGAAGAGCACAGCTCCTTCAGTAACTTCTGTACCCGGGAAGGCGACGAGACTGCTGGCATTGTGACTGTGACATGCTTCGGTTCCTCGGATCCCACTGTGAGGACGTATAATCTGCATATAGAAGATTTTTGTGAGACCCAGAGCACCCTGTATTCTCCGGTTGGATGGTACCGGTAGAAACCAATTATGTCATTCAAGCAAGGTTGCCCAACTTGAGGCTGTGGCAGGAGAGCATGCTTGCGGATGACCGGGTTGCACATGTAGAATCGGGATCCCCTGCAGACAAGGAGGAGGCCATCACAGGCACCGTAAAGCCACATCTCGTAGTGGTATATGAAGCCCTGGAGGAAGGGCCAGAGCTGCTGTTGACTGGATGAGTCTGCACTGGCGTTGCCGAAGATGACGAAACTGGCTGGTGCCCTCTGGCCATCGAAGATGGGGAGCGAAGGCTGGCGGCGGTGGTGATCGAGCATGAATTTAGGTGTGGAGGTAGCAGTGCGCCACGAAGTGCTGACTGCACGGCAGCGGCCGACATCCTTGGAAGGCAGACGGATGAGTATCTGATCAACAACGATCTCCTCAGGCAGGTCCTCAAACAGGGTTGCACGTCTCCTGCCCGACATGGTGCTCCGTCGAGTCCGGTCAACTGAAAAAGACTAGGTCAGAATTAGTACCCGACAGAAAGAAAACTCCACGGCTAACTCCTTCAGACCGGCTTAAATTAAGAAGTCAAGAAAGTACAGTACAGGAGCAAGGCCAGATGGGTTTACCCCCGAGCTTGTTTGTCAACCTTAAGCAAAGGGAATGGGAGTTCAACGTCCCCCAGGTAAGAGATTAGTGGGAGTTTAACACATGAGTTCCCCCATCTTCCCATGTTAATTCCCATTCCCTCCAACCAATCAATGGGAGATTAGTAAGGCGACGCTGGCTGACTCAGGGCGGAAGGATCAAACCGTATTGGGGCCGTGCTCGTCGGCACCCATAGCGTGAGGTGCGGAGGCGAGCGCGCTCGATCCGGAGAAGAGGTTGGACGCGACGAGGTCGGAGGCCAGGAGGAGGAGCGGAGGCGAGCTGGATCCACTGGGGAGTGAGGAAAAGATTAGGTCTTGTATGTGCTAACCTAGAATAGAGTGCGGAATTTCCGGTTGCAATTGCAGCCTTGCGGGAGGGAGGAGATCGGACTCGGCCGAGTCTTCCTTTTCCTGTTTCTTTCTTCTTATTACTATTCGAAAAGTCCATGGAAAGTCTTTTTTTCTCTCTCAAGCTCCAGTGCTCTCCAAAAATATTTAAAACTATATTTACAAGTTTTAAAATAATTTATACCAAAATATTTAAAGTAGTTAATAATGTAACCCACAAACCTACAAAATCTCAGTTCGAAATGTTTGGTTTTTTGAGCTACACAAAAATGACAAAGTTTTTAAAAAAATATTTGAAATCACTATACTCAGATATACAATTTTATCTTTATTGTGAACCTCAAAATACACATTATTTTCAATTAATATTTTGTATGTTCTTGGTATACATTACTATCTACATCCTGATTTATTTTCAGAATTGTTTGGAACTTATTGATGCAGCCCGTCTTACAGACGTCCTACATCTACACCACCAAGTAACCCAAGTGGATAGATGACTCGCGCTCCAGCCAAGCTCCTTCAAGCTAAGGTGAATTTGCTTATGTACTCTTGTGACTTCGATACACCACTGGATGGCTTGCTACTTCATGCCCCGACACTATGCATCATCAGGTATAAAGACACGAGCCAGCGAAGCGACGCAGCAACTAGCAGCTGCCTGGAGCAAGCGGTACTACTGCCCAAGCGGTACTACCGCATGAAGACCACGGTACTACCGCCCCGGACAGAGAGCTGCCGTCCGAAGCCTCAGACCTCACCAGTACTAGGCCAGCGGCACCACCGCATCCGCCCCTGAAGACCCACACCAGCGCCTCAGTCTGCTCCGGTACCTGTGAGCGATACTACCGCCTTCTACCGGTACTACCGGTCACAAGTTTCGGTAGTACCGGACTCCCCAGGACCTGCTTAAATTGTATTGTTCATCAACACGTTTAATTCCGGGATCCAAGTGAAACAAGCATAAAACTTGCGAGCGGGCGCAGAGAATTCCAAAATTCTATCACTAATCATGCAAAAACACAAGTTAATTATGCTGCAAAAATACACTCATCACCCCTTCATGTCCTATAGTTTCTCCCAAACCTTTTGTGGACCGCACATCCAAAGTGAGAATAAATCAGGACCATTGCTTTCGATGATCACAAATGGATGACAGTAATTCAAAGACTAGATTGAAAAGAACAACTTGAACACTTCTTAATCGTCTAGGAAATAGTCCACCATTTGAGTTCACGACGACGACAATATATCTAGATTTGTACTGTTAATGGTTACTAGAATGCAAACTATATGATTGTCAATTACTAGGTAGAAACCAGAAGCCGCTGATGGAGAATGTCTGAAAACTCAGAGATGAAGGTAAAGTCAAATTGTACTTTTGGCACATGCTTCATAACACAAATTGGACGTGATTTGTTTCTGTGATGAACTGTTCAAACCGAATAATCGTTTCCTTTTGTACTTCACCTATGCAAAGAATTTTTTGGCTTCTTTGTCAACCTTTATTTCCTATTATCTCCAACAACTCAACTACAACAGCTACAATCAAAGAATGGTGGGCCGGGAGCCTAGAACTTGAAGAGAGTCGAGCAAATCCACAGAAAGAACTGAACACACTTTCGTTGTCTATGCTGCCCAGCATATATAGAATGAAAGAGGACGTTGATCTTTTGAAAACAAGAGTATCGGACCTGCTACCTTATTGCAAATGGTTCAAGATTATATGATCCTCCTTACTAAAGCGCACGGGTAGCCTAGCTAGTGGAAGCTTTTGTGTAGCTGAGAGGCTTGTTGCCTAATCAAATTCATAATTTTATTTCTTGTTTTCCAGCACAAGCCAGTGTATCTATTTCCCTAAATCTATAAGGGAAAGGAAGACCTCATTTTGTTTCCGGTAAAAATAAAAAAATAGTACATGGATTGAATGACAAAGACTTATAATAACATTTATATTCCATAGTTTAGACCATTAACATGGAGTTCGATCAATAAGAAATATGAAACACCAAACAAAGTGAAAACTCTACTGCGGCCATCCATGATGGACATAATACATAACTCATATAGAATAAGCATATGTCATGTCTCATGTACCTTCAAACATTCAATCTGGCATACTGAGACTCCTCATCTTCTTCTTGAATACGACTCGATGGAATGGGCACGATGCTCTCTTGGAGGCAATGCCTAGTAAGCTTCATACGATATTGTCTCTTACTAATTCTCACCATTTGTAAGAACTTTCCCTCAATGTTACAGTGTAAAACATATTTGCTATTAAATCCGATCAGCAGCTCGCTCTCATTCAGCACAACTATATCATCAAAGAATCTCACTGTTGTACCACTTAGTTGTTTCTTTCCCTTTTTACCTTCAAGAGAAGTTAAACCAAGTGTTCGTGATGCCTCTATCATTGACATGTCAATACGATACTTGAAAGACCAGATTTGAGCCTCGTAGTCATGCATCACCCAAACATCAATAACAGTTAGATCACGAACTGAGCAACTTGCAAAAGCAAGTGTCCCCTTCATGTCCAATAGTTTCTCCCAAAATCCCTTTTGGGGACCGCGCATCCACCGGAATGACTCATTCATTGTGTCGAACACAACAATTTTTCCACTTTCGTCAGTCGAGTCTTTAAAATGACCATGACACCAGTGCAGGTTAGCACGGTAGTGCACTGGCGGACATCGGTTGCAACGGTACATTCTATCGGATAACTCAAATGTATGTTGCACCGAAGGTGATGACATAGTTGGTTGTTCGACACTGATGCATCTTGGCTGGTTGGATCCCACTGTGAGGATGTATGCCTTGACATTAGATAAGGAACTATACCACTTATCCTCATACAAGTTCCCGGAAACCCAAAGAACCCTGTATTCTCCAGTTGGATGGTGATGGTAGAGGCCAGTTATGGTGTTGTAGATGTCTTTTCCAGATCGAGGTTGTGGTAGGAGAGTGTGCTGGCGAATGATTGGATTGCATATGTAGAATTTTCCTCTTTCTGAAACTATAAGGAAGCCATCACAACCGGCATGCAGGTGAATCTCACAACAGAATTTACGGCTCCGTCTTAGGAAGAAGGGCCATAGATCTTCACTTGAGGATTTGTCCCCGGCATGGCCATCACGAAATATGACGACACCAGCTGGCTTCCCATCACCATCAATGATTGGGAGCGAAGGTTGACAGTGGTGGTGATCAAGCATGAACTTGGGCACGGAGGTGGCAGTGCGCCATGACGGGCGGACGGCGCGGCATCGGCCGATGTCCTTGGGTGATAAACGAACAAGTATCTGGTCAATGATGATCTCCTCGGGTAGGTCGTCCAACGTGGTTGTGCCTCCCCCATCCGACATGTCACGAGTGTCTAATCAACTAAAAAACCAAAAGAAGATTTAATTTTAGTGCTCACAGGAATGGAAGGAAACAAGATCCAACCGGATTGAGTGATGGATCGGGCACAAGATTGAATTTCTCTGGTAACAATCTTAAATTAAATCTGAAAAACATGGATATTGAAATGGGATATTCATCACCTGTGTCACGGAAGATGTTGCTCTAGCGAACAACTTTACGTACTCCAGCGGAAGAATTGGGCTCGGGGAACAAGAGAATCTAATATCTTGATAGATTAGAGTGGAAGCGCGCCGAGCTTTATTGAGCGAGAAGGAAGCACTAAGTCTTCAGGAGTATGGAAATCATGTGGGCTATTGACGCGGTGATGGAGATGGGGACAAAACCATTGCCAACTGAGTTATGGACCCTAGCAGAATCATTCATTGCCTCGCATTACATCTGGCAAATGTCTCTCCACCGTTCGTTTCAAAAGATCGGTGGCCGCTCCACGTCATTGTAGTACACCTCAAAAAATCGATTGGCGCTCCACGTCATTGTAGTTACACCTGGCAAATACCTCTCTGCCACCTGTTTCAGAAGGTCCATCGTGTCTCCACATCATTGTAGACATGATTATTTTATCCCACTTACATGTACAACACCGATGTTCCTCACACGCTCGTAGGCGTGTCACTTACATGTACAAAACTGCTGCCAAATTATATTTCGTGAAGGCAAGACATGATTAAATGCCTGGAGAAAACATAAGGAAAGTTGGGGAAGTTTCTGAACTTCAAAGTGAAGGCTTGATCCACATGGAAAATAATAGGGAAAACTCTTCAAACTTCTTAACGAGGCGAACACCATGAAAATGGAAGTATATTCCATGTGGTCACGGATATGAGCCAGATGAACAAAGAAGGTTAGTCTTAAAATAAGCCATGTCACCTTGAAATATGCAAATATTTATCTAGAAAGAAATGAACCAAGAACCAGCACACACACCACATTTAACTAAACCCAAGAAAGCACATTCCTTAAACACTTCTACCTGGAAAGCCACCAAGGACAACACGAAATAAAGACCCTGGTGATACTCCAAAGACACGATCAAAGTACCAAGTTCAGTCTAGAAAAAAAATCTTTTTGTTGTTGTTTCCATTTAAAAAATGAAAGAAGCTCATTCTCCAAAAGTAGAACCTCAATTGACAATATTTTTAAAAAGGTCGGTATTGAAGTAACAATCAGAAACAAAGGGGTGCTAATTGAGTACCAAAAACAAAGAACTAAATAAGGTAAGTATGCTTCACAAAAATATAGGTGCAAAAGAGAGAGATCCCCAAGGTATATAACATACTAAATATGAAGACCAAACTATCAACCTGCGTAACACAAGAACCGAAAAAACCATGTACACAAAAAATTGTAATAACTGTAAAAGAAAATGTAATTTTTAGCTTCCAAGAGCAGAGAGTATCCCAATCTGGAAAAAGTATTCTACCAAATAGCATGATGAATCTTCTATATTTTCTTGATGCCTTGTATTCCTAAACTATGTTCTTAATTCACACATGCTGGATTGTGTGTCATCAATTTAGGAAGGATAGAATTTCAACTAGTAACTATGCCACTCAGGTGTGTCAAAAATGGATAGGATATTCCATTAAAACTAGCAAAAAATCATAGCTTAACGAGTCTCGTGGTCTCACCCCACTAAGGCCTGACCAGTTAGTTCAAAACAAAATGAGAGGACCGGTGATCCATTTTCATCCTTGAACACCCTTAATGCTTCTTGTGGTTCATAACAATGCAAACTGAATGTAAATTCGGGGTTGGGCATGTTATAATCGCGAAAAGAAAGTAACGAAGAACGAAAAAAGAAATCACAGCAAGAGAATACATATTTAACATGGAAAAAACTCTCCAACAAAGAGAGGAAATATCATGAACAAGGTTTTTCATCATATCAGTAGGATTATCATGAGTGCTTATCTTGCATACCTTTAGTTTACCTTGTGCAACAACATCATGAACAAAGTAACATCACAAGCTGGGTTCACAACATAAAAAACATTTGCCTCATAGTTCACAGCATTTGCAGCATGAAGCGATGATCATACTGAACCAAGTTCCATCAGCTCGAATAGATGTCAGAACCAGGTTCGAGAGGATCATCGCTTCCATTTTTGCGTGGTGCGTGTATAATCATCGGTAGTACCATAAATAGACAACTAGATTGTGTGCCTCATATTAGGCATTGTGTGTCCAAGATGAATCATAACAGGCATGCTATGAAGCAACCTATTGGAATCTTGGCTGCAGAATACAAATTAATCATCAGCCTATATGAAGAACATGAACAGTGTAATAACCCCCAATTTTCAAGGTATGCGAAACCCTAATACTAAAACTGGGCATACATCTAGCCACATACAAGCACAAATTGGTACAAACGTGACGACAAATCTAGTGCTTAGGAAGGCGTAACAATGAAAAAAATACCCTAACACATCTAATCGACCAAAGCAAGCACAAATTGGTAGAAATCTACCGTGCATATCAATCAAACTAGGAGAATCACACGGTAACCAATAGATCTGCGCTGCTATGGACTTACAGAGTTGGTGGTTCGAAGACTTACCGCCATTGCTGCGGGTGTTAGAGCTTGGGGCTTGCAGACCAAGGGGAAGGGGCAATGGCAGTCGCTATAGAAGATTCGCTGTAGGCAGGAGAATGGCAGTTCTTGCCTGCTGCCCCTGCGGTGGTCTTCGATCTTCCGGCGGGAGAGGAACCGCCAGCAGTGAGACGGGAGGAAGAGCGGTTGTGAATGGGGGAGAGAGTGGAGTGGTGAGTGAGCGGTGAGGGGATTTATGGCGCGCATCCTCGATGCATCGCGCCGTCTCCCGCTCTTCTCCCAGCGTGCAGTCGCGTGCAGCCCGTGCCCTCTCTTGGCTCCCCAGGGCTTGTCCCCGCAAAAATGCCCGACTTTGATGTTCCTAGATGGCCAAGATTTGGGCTTCTTTAAGACCCATGCGATGCGAGTTCAGGCCACAGTGTTTGTCTCCAAAGGGCCTTATTTCTTCCGGCCCGGTACGGGAAACGGCCGTGCTGTGGAAAATATTGATCCCTAGAATATTGTGTTGTATTGATTTGATCCTTGTGGGGGTTTTATATAGGAGTACAAACTTGGAGGGGAAGAAGTCTATGACTTGGAATACAAGATGACCTCTAAAGTTCTAGTCCATCTCTAGTTGTTGTTGTTGTTATTGTTGACGAAGCTGCAGTTGTGGACGTTTTGCACCTTGTAGAGGTACCGTCAGGGATGTCTCTTGCGGACGTGGTCATAGGTGAGACCACCGGTTTTGGCAGGACTGGAGGAAGTCATCGAGCACACACGGTTTTGCCAGAACCTTATGCATGGTCGTAGGGGCATCACAATTGTGACGCATGTTTGTTGATGCAGTCGTCGGTGTCGTGGACGTGGTCATGCCATCGTCGGGGTCGTGGACATGGCCATGCCTTCATCATGCCTTGCAATTGTACTGTCAGAGGACGTCGTAGTTGTATGTCCATCATGTGGACGGGTATAGCAACGACGGGGGTGTGTCGACGAAGATGTTGATGAAAACCACGTTGATGTAGACCTTGGCGATGATGTGTCGGTGATGTCGCAGTAGGCGTGTCGGTGATGATCGTCACTTGAAGGCGTCCTTTGTGGCAACGATAGTGTCGGTGCCATCCTGCACGTGAGTAGTCGGTGAAGTCGTGGCCCACACCGGCCTGGCGTGTGGATGATGTTGGTGTCGCTTCTCCATGGATGTGGTCGACGAAGATCTTGGCTTATAGCCTGGCATAGTCGTACAACTCCATGTCATGGTTTGGGTCATTGTAGTCTGGCTCGGTGTAGTGCAGATCGGTATGTCGATGTAGACAGTGTGTTGACGCGTGAGAGGTCGATGGCGTCGACTTGTTGTCCTCGTGCATGGAGTTGATCCGTATTTTCCTCGGGCTAGTTCCATGGTGCATGAGTGTATACTTGTAACCGTATATGAGATCTGATGCATACTGTGTCTTCTAGTGCATGGAATTGGTGCTTGGAGTCACATATGCATGCATGTTGGACTGGATGTTGCTGTTTTTTACGCCCGTGCGTGGCCTTGCCACGCTCCTATTGGATGCAGTTGCCCGTGTCCTCGCTAGATGCTCCACCGCAGAGCCTGTCATTGCCGTCCTAGAACCAAAGGTAGACCGATGTCGACGCTGTTCGCTTGTGCGCGTGTCCCATAGATCGTATCGCACGTATGGGAGGTGATTTCACATCTGGTACACATAGCCTATCATACTTCTCACATTTTTCCAATAGAGTTTTTGGAGGAGACTTAATCAAGATGATGATCCTTATGCATTCAAGCAGTGATTAGGAGGAGTGTTAAGAATAATTCGTAGCCATTAATTATGGGATAAATCCCGCTCTCCTCTTGCACCAACCGTCGCAATGGTTCCTGGATGATAGGTAGCTATTATGATCTGCTAGGCTAGATCTATTCAGTAGTCTTTGTCTGTGTCGAGTTGCTATGAATCTGAGAGAGAGAGAGAGACATCAGAGGACATGTACCTTCGCCGGTGCTCGAGGAGCTCGAGCCGTTGGCGATGGGGTCGACGGCGAGAGCGGGGCTAAGGTGTCTAAGCAGTGGCAACTGCGGTGCTTCCCGTGGCTCGCGCTAGAATCCTAGATCGGTAGGGATGCAGGTGGAGGAGCGGCAGCAGCGTCAGGTGAACCTCGTAACCTATGCTCCGGCCCCCACCTCTTCTTTATAGCGCAGCCACAGGGGCCCACTAACCTTGAAGTGGTTGGACGCTGATACATTGCAAATGTATCTATAATTTTTGATATTCCATGCTTGGTTTTACCCACTTTCTTGTGTTTTGTTCCAACTTTGAAGTACTTTTATTATGATTTCTTGGACTAACCTATTAACAAGAGCCACAGTGCCAGCTGCCTATTTTCTGCTGTTTTTGGTTCCAGGAAAGTCAGAAAATGAATATTCTCGAAATTGGACGGGACAAAAGCCAAAGTGCCTATTTTTCCGGAAGGGATCAAGTGCCAAAATACGAGACGGAGAAGGGCTAGGGGCCGACCACACCACCTGGCCACGCGGCCAGGTCTGGCCCGCGCCAGGGGGTGGTCTGGCCGACCCCAGCACCCCCTCGGCCTCTCCTTCCGCCTATAAGTTGCCCTCGGGACGAAAACCCTAAGTACCCGATCAAAAATCCACGAAAGAGTCTATAGCCGTTGTCGTCTCTGTCCCTAGATTGGGGGGGGGGGATCTGAAGCTCTTCCCGGCACCCTGCCGGAGAGGGGAATTCACCCTGGAGGCTTTCTTCATCACCATGCAAGCCTCCGGTGTGATGCGTGAGTAGTTCATCCTTGGACTACGGATCCATGTAGTAGCTAGATGGTTGGTTTCTCCTCCTTTGTGCTTTCATATTTAGATCTTGTGAGCTCCGTTCATGATCAAGATCATCTATTTATAATTCATACATGTTGTGTTTGCGGGGATCTGATGGATATTGAGATGCTATTTCAGATTGATTATTGATTCTATCATGTCTTTGTTATTTGAGATCTTGCATGCTTCCGTTGTTAGTAGCTATCTTGGCCACGTAGATGCTAGCAACTCCAAGAGTTAGTATTTATGCTCGATAGTGGGTTCATGCCTCTGGTAATCTGGGGAAGTGACAGAAATCTCTAAGGTACTAGATGTGCTGTTGCTACTAGGGAGAAAACAACAATCCTTTGTTCATAGAACAATCGTATTGTTTACCTTACACGCAGTTCGTAAAGCAATAATCTGTTGCTTGCAACTTAATACTGGAGGGGGTTCGGATGATAACCTAAAGGTGGATTATTAGTCATAGATGCAGTTGGATGGCGGTCTATGTATTATGTTGTTTTGCCCAATCAAGTCTCAGAGGAGTCAAGATGATTAGTATATGCATGTATTGCTTTCTCGGTGTTTGTCAATTTCCCCGCTGTAATTTGTTCGCCCAGCATGTTATCTATCTAAGGAGAGCCACCTCTAGTGAACTATGGATCCCGGTCCTTTTTCTTTACATACAATCTATAAACTGTTTCTGCTTTGTGATTACTTTCTACAAACTTTTACTTCTTTCCATTCGATACGTTTAATCCTTTGTTTTCCGCAAAACACGGTGAGATTGACAACCTCATCGCAAGTTGGGGACAAAGTTCTGTGGTTGTGTTGTGCAGGTCTCCACGTTGCTACTAGCACCGGTCGTGCGCCCTGCCAAAGCTCAGCTAGTAACACCTTTGGGGTGTTTCCTTGCTCCTACTGGTTCGATTAAACCTTTGTTTCATAACTGAGGGAAACTTGCTGCTGTGCTCATCATACCTTCCTCTTGGGGTTCCCAACGAGCTCTACGTCGATCGTCGAGTGCATCAAGCTATTTTCTGGCACTGTTGCCGAGGAGTCAAGGACATCTTCACAAGGGGAGTCCCTCATAACCAATCTCTTTACTTTGTTGTTGTTGTTTTGCTTAGTTTATTTTTGCTTTGTTTGCTTGTTTTGTTCTTCAAAAAACACAAAAAAATTAGTTCCTTTCTTAAGTTGCCTTTATGACTAGCTCTGCTCCAATCACTATTTCATTATGGATAGCTCACTCAGTTTCCTATTTGGGAACAGTTTTATGACTGCTAAGGTAATAGATGAACCACCGCTTGCTAGAACCTCCATGGAAGAAGAAATTGCTGAACCTGAAAGCTCATTAGATGAAAAAGAGGAGGAGAGTGATGGACAAAAGGAGGAAGAATGGATCTACCCTAGCCTACCTTCTAATGAGAGTAACTCTTTATCCCTTGCATTATTTGATTGTCCCCCATGCTTATCAAAGGAGGGTGAATGTTATGTTCCCGAGGATTCTTTTGAAAATGTTTATAATAAAGCTCTAGTGCTTGTAGATCATGAAAAGCATGCCTTATGTGATAGTTATATTTTTGAGTTTATTCATGAGGCTACTGAAAATTATTATGAGAGAGGAAAATATGGTTGTAGAAGTCTTTATGATAATGAAACACCTCTCTATGTGCTGAAAGTTTTGAAGTTACTTTTGTTTTATCTTCCTATGCCTGTCACTTTGTTCTTTGTGCATTTATTTGCATACAATATTCCTATGCATAGGAAGTGGGTTAGAGTTAAATGTGTTTTGAATTTGCTTCTTGATGCTCTCTTTTACTTCAATTCATATTTCCTATGAGAGCATCTTCTCAAATTTTTATGCCTAACTTAAATGCGTTAAAGAAAAGTACTTGTTGGGAGATAACCCAAGAGTTTTAGTTGAGTCTTGGAAGTTCTTACCTCTGTAATAACCTCTCCTTATCCTTTTTATTTGCTTTTTGTGCCAAGAGTAACCTCTAATGAGAGTGAAGTAATGATTGGGAAAGTTGCTGTCCCGAAACAGATTTCTGTGCTTCACCATAAAAATTCCTGAGAGAGCTATGTACGTCGGATTGAGCTGTAATTGTTTGTGCTTCTGCACCAGGTTGTTATCTAACTTTCCTTAGTTCAACACTTTTTGATTTGAGCAACAGAAGGTCTTCGGAAAAATTCGTCTTTACCAGATTATCTGTTTTGACAGATTTCTGCCATTTTCTGCATTTGCTTCTTGTTAGTTCCTTCTTGAGTTCCTTTAGGGAATTGAGCTTTTTGAGGGAAGTGCTACAGTATATAGTGTTCTAATGGAAGTTTATTTGGTGTTAGAACTAAATCTTGAGACTTATTTATATTAAGTGCACTAATGTTGCTAATGAGATTGTGTGAAGTTTTGTATGAAGGAAAAATTTCAGGTGTATGGAAGGAATGAGTAACGAGATGAAGGATGGACTAAAGCTCAAGCTTGGGGATGCCACGCGTGTCACCCCAAGAAATATCCAAGAAGTACAAGCGTCAAAGCTTGGGGATGCCCAAGGCATCCCCTTCTTCATCAATAAAAATTCCAGGTTTCTTCCAAACGCTTCATTTTTATTATTTCATGCACAATTGTGTTTTTCTTGGAGCGTCTTTTTTTTCGTTTTTATTTTGGTTTTTAGTTTCTTGGTTTGCTTAGTTTTCTGAATAAATTGGTTGGACTCCCTCTTTCATGCTTTGGTTTGCAAATAGTTTGGTTTGGTTTGGAAAAGAGTAGGAAAGTTCATGATTTTGTGGTAAAAAGAGCTTGTTTTTGACTGTGGCCTATGCTTTGTCATGCCATGCTTGATATTGTTTTGTCTTTATGCTTAGTATTCTTTGATTTAGCATGACTTGTTATAAACAATTGAGATTGCTTAATGTGCCTTGGATGAATCATGCGTTGTTTTAGCATATTAAAGCATAGTATAGTGGTATTCTCCTTTGATGCTTTATTTGGGTTGACTTGGCACATGCTCACACCATGTTATGACTATCACAAATCACCATAGCCTTTATGATCCTTTAGTTTTCAACTTTTAGTATCACTTTATGCTTTGATCAATGATGTTTTGTAGCTCTGCATGATTATGGCCATTATTGCTCTCTTAGTTGGTCGCTCCCAGTCTTTGCTAGCCTCCTCAACAAAGTATGAGTTCCACTCATGCATCCAACTCCCTAAACCAAGTTATTCCAAAGAGTCCACCATACCTACCTACTAGCTTATGCTATTCCAAGTATATTCATGCTTTTGTTTACCTTCCACTTGTTATGAGAAAACTAGTGATTAAAGCTCTCACGAACTTGATGGCACATTTTACTTTACTTGCCCTTAATAAACTTGAACCATTGTGTCTTCTATGTTGTATATGCTTGCACTTATTTGTCGGGAATTAGCAGAACCATGCTTTCATGGGGAACGCTTTCCACATTGCACTTGGTACTTGTACCTAGTTGATATCATGCCCTTTTGTATATGGATGTCGTCGGTGTGAAATGAAAGGGGAGCTTGTAAGTCCATGGAGTTATGTATATGTGTTAGAGAAACGCCTGGGCCGCTGGTCTAATCCATCCTGACATGGTGGAAACCTGTAGCGTAACCATAATGAGCTGTCTATGAAGCATTCTTCTTATAAAAAAAGAGTCCTACATTGAGAAAAAAAAGAAAAAGAGAAAAAAAGAGATACTATGAAAAGAGGAAAGAGAGAAAAAAGCACCATATTCCCATGGTAAATAAGAAGAATGCTGAGATGCTCGTTGTCTGCTTGCCTTGTCATTTTGATATGGGGATTCTTCCGTATCATCGGGCAAGGGGTACCCCGTTGGCGGTTCTCAATGATACACATGTACTTACGATGACAAGAACTTACCGGTCACTAAACTTGAGTGGCATGAGGAGGGGCCCTCGTATACAAGGGACATGAGATTTCTTACTTATACTTCGTCAAGCATGTACACCATAGTTTGTTCACTTTAACCTTAATCACTTCAATATGCTTATGATAGGGGCAATGAGAGCTAAAAGCTACAAGTACCATAATTTTTGGAAGCTCTTTATGAGACTTGAATCCCTACTTCCTTTTACAAAAGGCCTTTCTTCCACCATTATATTGAGTCTCCACCTTCTATCTTTATGCACCTACTTTGAGAGCATAGTGGCCATTCTTAGTTCTATGTGCATTGTCCCCAGACTAGTTGATTGATGCATAACTTGTTATTGCTTGTTTGAAACTATTGTATCTAGTCACTTTTATGATCTTTGAAGGTCTCCTATGCATTTATATTTGCTACTCTATGAGGGACAAGCTGAATACTATTATGCTATGTTTTCTTTATGTGAAACAAACAAACGTCTTGCAAAGCATGTTATTCATGAATCTTTTGTTTGTGTCTTTTCATGTTGCATCATAGTTTCTTTGATTATTGCTAGAACTTTGTCTTTCATGTTATGATTGAAGTACTATGATCCCAGCTTTGAATGTTTTACAAATACTTTGATCAAGTCTTTGATGGTGCATGTCGCCTCAAAAATTATTCTTTCTTTTTATCACTTACCTACTCGAGGACGAGCAGGAGTTAAGCTTGGGGATGTTGATACATTGCAAATGTATCTATAATTTTTGATGTTCCATGCTTGGTTTTATCCACTTTCTTGTGTTTTGTTCCAACTTTGGAGTAATTTTATTATGATTTCTTGGACTAACCTATTAACAAGAGCCATAGTGCCAGCTGCCTGTTTTCTGCTGTTTTTGGTTCCAAGAAAGTCAGAAAATGAATATTCTCGGAATTGGACGGGACAAAAGCCAAAGTGCCTATTTTTCCGGAAGGGATCAAGTGCCAGAATACGAGACAGAGAAGGGCTAGGGGCCAGCCACACCACCTGGCCGCGCGGCTAGGCCTGGCCCGCGCCAGGGGATGGTCTGGCCGACCCCAGCACCCCCTCGGCCTCTCCTTCCGCCTATAAGTTGCCCTCGGGACAAAAACCCTAAGTACCCGATCGAAAATCAACGAAAGAGTCTATAGCCGCCGTCGTCTCTGTCCCTAGATCGAGGGGGGGATCTGCAGCTCTTCCCGGCACCCTGCCGGAGAGGGGAATTCACCCTGGAGGCTTTCTTCATCACCATGCAAGCCTCCGGTGTGATGCGTGAGTAGTTCATCCTTGGACTACGGATCCATGTAGTAGCTAGATGGTTGGTTTCTCCTCCTTTGTGCTTTCATGTTTAGATCTTGTGAGCTCCGTTCATGATGAAGATCATCTATTTGTAATTCATACATGTTGTGTTTGCGGGGATCCGATGGATATTGAGATGCTATTTCAGATTGATTATTGATTCTATCATGTCTTTGTTATTTGAGATCTTGCATGCGTTCCGTTGTTAGTAGCTATCTTGGCGAAGTAGATGCTAGCAACTCCAAGAGTTAGTATTTATGCTCGATAGTGGGTTCATGCCTCTGGTAATCTGGGGAAGTGGCAGAAATCTATAAGGTACTAGATGTGTTGTTGCTACTAGGGAGAAAACAACAATCCTTTGTTGATATAACAATTGTATTGTTTACTTTATACGCAGTTCATAAAGCAATAATCTGTTGCTTGCAACTTAATACTGGAGGGGGTTCGGATGATAACCTGAAGGTGGATTATTAGTCATAGATGCAGTTGGATGGCGGTCTATGTATAATGTTGTAGTGCCCAATCGAATCTCAAAGGAGTCAAGATGATTAGTATATGCATGTATTGCTTTCTCGATGTTTGTCATTTGCCCCGCTGTAATTTGTTCACCCAACATGTTATCTATCTTAAGGAGAGCCACCTCTAGTGAAGTATGGATCCCGGTCCTTGTCTTTTACATACAATCTACAATCTTTTACTTCTTTGTGTTTACTTTCTGCAAACTATTACTTCCTTCCATTCGATACGTTTAATCCTTTGTTTTCTGCAAAACACTGTGAGATTGACAACCTCATCGCAAGTTGGGGACAAAGTTCTGTGGTTGTGTTGTGCAGGTCTCCACGTTGCTACTAGCACCGGTAGTGCGCCCTGCCAAAGCTCAGCTAGTAACACCTTTGGGGTGTTTCCTTGCTCCTACTGGTTCGATTAAACCTTGGTTTCATAACTGAGGGAAACTTGCTACTGTGCTCATCATACCTTCCTCTTGGGGTTCCCAACGAGCTCTACGTCGATCATCGAGTGCATCAGACGCTCCCGATCAGGGCGCGAGCAAGGGTTCGTCGAACCGTTGGGTTCGTACAAGGAGAGGTCAATCTAAAATTCTCCCCCTTGATCTTGATTTTACTTTATACTTCACACATTACTCGTTTCATCACGGTTCGGTACATAGAGCATGTTTCATCGTCACAGCTACAATATACCTCTTTCTTTGAAACAAATTTTGTTTCCATTTGGGCCTCTTTGATCCTGGAATCATAGGCTTTCCCTTAAACCCATGCTAGCTAAGGGCTCCTTGAACACATTGGGTGGATCTGCAAGCATATCCTTTGTCCTTATATGCTCGAGTCTTATAGTGTGATCCTGGATCTTATCTTTCACAACATAATATTTTATCTCCATTAGTTTGGAAGAATTACTCGACTTGTTGTTGTGAGCATAGAATACTACGGGCTCGTTGTCACAGTACTTCTTTAGTGGTTTGTCAATACAATCTACCACTTTCATGTCGGGTGTAAATTTTTTTAACCATATCGCCTGCCCCGTTGTCATATCATGCTATAAATTCTGCATACATGGTGGATGATGCAACTATTGACTGTTTGGAGCTTCTCCATGAAATAGCCCCTCCTGCAAGAGTGAAGACGTATCCTGTCGTGGACTTTCGATCGTCTCTATCTCCCGCAAATCAGCGTCTGAATACCCTCTTATTTCTAGGGAATTAGACCTTCTATATGTTAGCATGAGGTATTTTGTGCCTTGCGCATAACGCAAAGCTTTCTTTACCATCTTCTAGTGCTCTATGCCTGGATTCTGTTGATATCTGCCGAGTACCTCGGTGATAAAAGCTAAGTCAAGGCAAGTGCATGCTTGTGCATAATGTAAGCTTCCAACGGCCGAAGCATACGGCACCACTTTCATTTGATCGATCTCACATTAACTCTTGGGACATTGAAATTTTCCAAAACAGTCGCCCTTGACTATAGGAGCAAGTGTGGTATTGCGTGCATGCATACTATATTTCTTTAGAATCTTCTCTAGGTATGCCTTCTGCGACAATCCTAGAACCCCATTTATCCTATCTCGGTGAATTTCTATGCCCAAAACATATGAAGCTTCACCAAGATCTTTCATATCAAAGTTTGAGGATAAGGACTTCTTGGTTTCTAGTAGTATACTGACATCGCTGCTAGCAAGCAAGATATCGTCCACATACAGAATTAGGAAGATGTATCTCCCACTTTTAAACTTTGTGTAAACGCAGCCGTCCTCAACATTCTCTCTAAATCCAAATTTCTCATCATGTAGTGCATCTTCTGGAGGTGGCTGCTGCTGCTCCATTCATGCTCAGTAGTGGGTTCAATCGGGTCCTGACAGATAGGTTCCAGATCTTCACTCACTATTGTCATGGGTGAATTTGCAACAGGTGCTTGCACCCCAACCTCTAGGGTTATCGATGCAGGAACAACAGGTAGCTTGAAGAATGGCTCCTGAGTCATCGGATTAGGTGCATGCACCCTCTTCTCCTCAAGATCAATTTTCTGAGTTACCATGCTCCCCCTCGTCATTTCATCCTCTTAGAAAACAACATGTCTCATTTCTACAAACTTTGTGTATCTATCTTGACAGTAGAAATGAAAACCTTTTGACTTTTCAGGATAGCCAATGAAATGGCAACTGACTGTTTTGGGGTCAAGCTTTGCAATATTGGATTAAATACTTTAGCCTTAGCTGGGCTCCCCCACACCCTTAGGTGTTGTAGCGAGGGAACTATTCCTATTTACATGGGCTCCCCCACTGATGACCCACAAGTATAGGGGGTGTATCACAGTATTTTCGATAAGTAAGAGTGTCGAACCCAACGAGGAGCAGAAGGTGCTGGCTAGTGGCTTGGAGCAGGAATTCTCTGTAAATACTCAGCAAATGGATTTTTAGGGGTTTTTGATAATACAGGTAAATAAAGTACGAGTAAATAAAAGACAATAGGAATAAATGCAGCAAGTGGCCCAATCCTTTCTTCAGCAAAGGACAAGCCGGTTGTAATACTTAAGATGACCAAACGTTCTCGAGGACACATGGGAATATTTTCAAGTGCTTACGCTTCATATATTTGATTAATCTTCTTTAGCTTGATAAGTGTTGTGTGGGTGAACCTGTGCTAATGTACCGACCTTCCTAGGACTAATACATACTTGTGATTATACCCCTTGCAAGCATCCACAAGTACAAGAAAGTAATTAACGTACAAACCTAACTGCAGCTTTAAACTCTAAGACCCTGACGTCCCTTGTGCAATGGTTTCCTAATAGGGGTTCAGGTTTCTGTCACTCCGGCAACCCCTACGATTAGTAGCCAAATACACAATGCATTCCCCTAGGCCCATATAGGTGAAGTGTCATGTAGTCGACGTTCACATGACACCACTAGAAGAAGTACACCACAACTTAAATATCAAACTATTGAATCTTTCTCAACACAATTCCACTACTAACAACATGACTTCTCCCATGTCCTCAAGAACAAAACGAACTACTCACAAGACATCATATGGATCATGATCAGAGATGATATAATGATATGCAACAAACTGAACATAAACGATAATTCAATGGTTCACTCAATAGCATCAACTACAAAGAGTAATCAACACCGGGAAAGTTTTCCCTAAGAACTATGCAATAATCAACCCAATTGTTACAGCGGTATGGAGGTGGTGATGATGGTGCTGGGGGAGATGATGGTGATGATGATGATGATCCCGATGAAGTCCAGCTTGATGGTGGTGTTGACGACGACGATCTCCCCTCTTCGGGAAGGAATTCCCCCGGCAAAATTCTGTCTGCCGGAGAGATCTTTCCCTCTCGGTGTTTTCCGCCCTACAGAGGCGGCGAAATCTTTCTGTAGTCGCTCCCCGAGTCTTAGGGTTTCGGGAGGATAATATACGCCAGAGGGGAGAGCCAGGGGTGGACCAGGGCGGCCACACCACCTGGTGGCGCGGCCTGGGGTGGCCCGTGCCAGGGGGTGGTGTGGGCCCCCTGTGGGCCATCTCTGCTTCCCCTTCTGGCTTTTTCTTCGTCTTCTGGAAAAATAGGATTTTCCATCTATTTTCCCGGATTTTCTGATCTTCGCGAATTTTGCCTCCAAACAGCACATTTTCCATCAGAATCCTGACTACAGCGGTCCATGCTCCAAAAGTCATCAACCATGCAAAAATAGATGAAATAACATAAGTATCATTTCTTAATATGAAATATATCAATGAATAACAGTAAATTATCATATAGAATAGTGATGCAAAATTGACGTGTCAACTCCCCCAAGCTTAGACTTCGCTTGTCCACAAGCGAAACTGAACTCAATAAACATGACCTCAAGTTTATGGAGTGAAGAGTCGATAAAAGAATACGGACAAGAAGCATCATATTCATCAAAACATAAATCATAATAGAAGACAACTCACTATTATATAACTTAACTTGCAATAAGTAAAGGAAACACAATAAAGATACATAAAGTAAATCATAATTGGAAATGGCAAACTAAGCTCTCGGTGGAAGAATAGTTGACAATTTGCTAGAGTTCACAAATAACTGATTTTCAGTGATAGCTTTCAAAGTAGTAAACACTAAGATAAGAGCAAAAGTGCAAAACAAAGAACATAAGAAACATGATTGAATAAATCATCATATGAATGAATGAAACACAACAACTCAAAATACATGCTGAGATAGAAGGGAATAGGTTTACTGACTTAACTAAAAAGTAAAAGAAAGGGCCCTTCGCAGAGAGAAGCAGGGATTTGAAGTTTCATAAAGAGCTTCCAAAATTTTTGGTACTTATTAGCTTTCAGCTCTGATTGCCCCTATCATAAGCATATTTAGGCAATTAAGGTTAAAGTGACACAACTAAGAGGATATGCTTGACAAGTTATAAGTTGAAATCTCATGCCCTTTACTTACGAGTACCGGACCTCATGCTACTCAACTTCAGTCAAAAATAAGCTCTTGTCATTGTAAATACATGTGTATCATAGAGAACCGCCAACGGGGTTGATACATTGCAAATGTATCTATAACTTTTTATGTTCCATGCTTGGTTTTATCCACTTTCTTGTGTTTTGTTCCTACTTTGGAGTACTTTTCATATGATTTCTTGGACTAACCTATTAACAAGAGCCACAGTGCCAGCTGCCTGTTTTCTGCTGTTTTTTCTTCCAGGAATGTCAGAAAATGAATATTCTCGGAATTGGACGGGACAAAAGCCAAAGTGCCTATTTTTCCAGAAGTCATCAAGTGCCAGAACACGAGACGGAGAAGGGCCAGAGGCCGGCCACACCACCTGGCCGCGTGGCCAGGCTGGGCCCGCGCCCGGGGGTGGTGTGGTGGCCCCTGGCACCCCCTCGGTCTCCCCTTCCGCCTATAATATTGAAGGGATACGGGTAGGCTACACTAGCGTAAAATCAAAAATTTCTACCGCGTCAACCAGGAATACAATTGTCATAGATCACGGGATTACCGCTAGACGCGCAGGTGCGGAACTCGATGAAGCACGTTGCGGCAGTGTAGATGTTCTACGTCTCCTCCTCGTCCTCGTCCCACGAGCAGCTCCCCTTTGCGCGGCTCGTCCAAGTGCTACAGATGCAGCACCTCCGAGGTATCCACACGTCCGGAGTGGAAGTCGTCACACGCCAGACTGCTAGGTCTGCGCGTGCAACACAGGCTGAAGAGGAGTGGCGGCTGGGTGGAATGCTCTCACCTTTTCAGCTCGCCTCACTCCCTCTTATATAGGCATCCCTGGTGGGCTTCTACATTAGCAGCCCATTAGCAGCCTAAGCCTGGTCTAATTCGGATCCAATCCTCATTAGGCTTCCAACCCCTAAAGTGTGTGACCCTATAGGTTCATACACGTATAGACATGACGCGAGTACACTTACTCCGTCAATAGTTGGTAGCGGCCTCTAGCAAGACGTGCCAACTCCTAAACGCATATAAAGATCATTCGGACGAACCATCACAAGGTTGAGTACATGTCTTTCCCTTTGCCTCACGATATTTGGTCTAGCTCTAAGCTGACCTCTCTTTCTCGATACTGTGATTTAGAATCCCTTTACTAGGTTAACTCTTAACCATATGTAGCACGGCCATGCATTTCTGGATCCGATCACTCGAGGGGCCCAGAGATATCTCTCTCAAGTAGAGAGGGGCAAATCCCATCTTGATTGACCGATGCCTTGCAGCATGTATCAGGACAAACCCGAAAGCTACCTTTATAACTACCCAGTTACGGAGTAGTGTTTGATAGCCCCAAAGTAGGTCGATCCACATCTCAAGTACATGCGACAATCTCAGGTCTAAGGACAAAACGTACACGATGTGTAGAGAGAGCTGCAAGTATTATTGCTAGTCTCATGTTGGGTCAGTCCAACCCCATGTCCATAACATGTGTCCACATCATTGGTTTGACATCTCCATGTCAATGACTTGCGAAACATAGTCATTAACCAATCGATGTGCTAGTCTAATATTCACGTGTGTCCTCGCATGAACTCCGACTAGGGACAATTATTAGATAACCATACAAGTAAAGAGTTTCACAAACAATTCACATAATTGCCAATCAATACAAGTTGCCTAATATATGGATATTCAAGGAACATTATAATAACTCATGGATACACATGAAATTCAATCATCTCTATGATTGCCTCTAGGGCATATTTCCTTCAGTCTCCCACTTGCACTAGAGTCAATCTAGACAGTATCTAATACCTATTGCTCTTGTGTGCGCTTCATGCGCAGGCTGCGGGAGTGGCTTAGTCAAGGGATCAGCAACATTTGAGTCCGTATGTATTTTGCATAACATGACACTGCCTTCATCAATGAACTCACGAATCAGATGGTAGCGCATGCGAATATGTTTGTTCTTCTGGTGCTGTCTAGGTTCTTTGGCTTGTGCAATAGCACCATTGTTGTCACAATAAACGTCCAAGGGATTGGACGAGCCTTGAACCACACCAAGAGCGATCAGGAAATTCCTAATCCAAACAGCTTCCTTTGCAGCCTCCGAGGCAGCAATATATTCAGCTTCTGTTGAAGAGGAGGCCACTGTATCTTGCTTGGAACTTTTCCAGCTCACAGCACCACCATTCATGACAAACACATAACCTGATTGCGATTTCGAGTCATCTGAGTCATTAAGGTAACTCGCATCTGTGTAACCCTTTACACTGAGTTCAACCTCACCTCCATAAACTAGGAACATATCCTTAGTCCTTCTCAAGTACTTAAGGATATTCTTTACCGCTGTCCAGTGAATCTCACCTGGATCAGCCTGGTATCTGCTCGTAACACTTAGAGCATAGGAAACATCTGGGCGAGTACATGTCATTGCATACATGATGGATCCAATAGCCGAAGCATATGGAATCCTACTCATGCGTTCTCGCTCATTAGTGGTCGAAGGACACTGAGTCTTGCTTAGTTTAATGCCGTGAGACATGGGCAAGAACCCCTTCTTAGCCTCTTCCATGCTGAACCGTTTCAACACTTTGTCAATATACGTACTCTAGCTTAATCCAATTAGCCTCCTTGATCTATCTCTATAGATCTTGATACCCAGAATATATGCCGCTTCTCCCAAGTCCTTCATAGAAAAACTATTTTTCAATGAGGTCTTAACAGACTCGAGCATAGGAATGTCATTTCCAATCAATAATATGTCATCCACATATAATATTAGAAACACAAGTGATTTCCCATTTTCTTTCTTATACACACAAGGTTCTTGTTCCTTTTTGGTGAAGCCAAACTCCTTTACAACTTCATCAAATCGAATGTTCCAACTCCGAGATGCTTGCTTCAGCCCATAAATAGACTTTTGAAGTTTGCATACCTTTCCAGCATTGTTTGGATCGACAAAACCTTCGGGCTGCATCATATACACGTCCTCAGAAAGGATTCCATTTAAGAAAGCCGTCTTGACATCCATCTGCCATATCTCATAATCGAAATGTGCAGCAATGGCTAGAATGATCCGTATAGATTTAAGCATCGCTACGGGCGAGAAAGTCTCGTCCTAGTCAACTCCTTGAACTTGTCGAAAACCTTTTGCAACAAGTCGAGCTTTATGGATGTGAACATTTCCATCCATATCAATCTTCTTCTTATAGATCCACTTGCACTCGATGGCTTTAAAACCATCAGGCAGGTCAACCAAGTTCCAAACTTGATTGTCTCCCATGGACTCTATCTCGGATCTCATGGCAATCAGCCATTTCTCAGAGTCTGGGTCCACCATCGCTTCTGCATAGGTCGCAGGCGCATCATTGTCTAACAATAATAATTCTCGCGCTTCGCGGAGCCTCGCCGACCTTCGTGGCTGTGGTGCTTCTATTGCCACGGGTTCCTCAACTTGTTCTGCTACAATAGCATCACTCGTAGAAGCATCCCCGACTGGCTCATCTTGAACTTCTTCAAGTCGCACCGACCTTCCACTCGTTCCCTTTGTGAGAAACTCTTTCTCTAGGAAAACACCGCTACGAGCGACAAACACTTTGCCCTCTTCTCGGTTGTAGAAGTAATACCCTAAGGTTTCCCTTGGGTATCCCACAAAAATGCACTTATCCGATTTGGGTGTTAGCTTGTCCGACTGAAGTCGTTTGACAAATGCATCACATCCCCAAATCTTTAGAAAAGACAAACTGGGATTCTTTCCAGTCCACATCTCATATGGTGTCTTAACTACGGATTTAGATGGTACCCTGTTTAGTGTGAAAGCTGCTGTTTCTAGCGCGTAACCCCAAAATGATAATGGTAAATCCGACTGGCTCATCATCGATCGAACCATGTCCAACAAAGTTCGATTACGCAGTTCAGAGACCCCATTTCTTTGAGGCGTTCCGGGCGGCGTGAGCTGTGGAACAATTCCGCAACTCTTAAGATGATTGCTAAACTCGTGACTCAAATATTCACCTCCGCGATCAGATCGCAAGGCCTTTATTTTCTTGCCACGTTGATTCTCTACCTCATTTTGAAACTCTTTGAACTTTTCAAAAGTTTCAGACTTATGCTTCATCAAGTAGACATAGCCATATCTACTGAAATCATGAGTGAAAGTAATGAAGTAGTGATATCCTCCTCTGGCTGTCGTGCTCATTGGTCCACATACATCAGTATGTATGAGTTCCAACAAGTCTATCGCTCTCTCGGGAAACCCCGTAAAAGGCGTCTTGGTCATCTTTCCAAGTAAACAAGCTTGACATGTCTCGTATGATTCAAAATCAAACGAAGTTAGAAGACCATCACCATGGAGCTTCTTCATACGCTTTTCACTTATATGCCCCAAACGACAATGCCATAGATAGGTAGGACTCAAATCATTTGGCCGAAGCCTTTTAGCACTAACATTGTAAACACATGCATTATCAAGATTTAAAATAAATAACCCATTCACAATGGGAGCATCAGCCACAAACATAGTATTCTTAGAGATTACACAACCATTGTTTGTACTCGCGAATGAATAACCATCCCTCATCAAACATGAAGGTGATAAAATGTTTCGACCCATACTAGGAATGTAATAACAATTATTCAACTCCATGATAAATCCTGACGGAAGGTGAAGTTGCATGACGCCGACGAACAATGCAGCAACCCTTGCTTTATTTCCGACGCGAAAATCCACTTCGCCTTTCTGCACTTCTCTAGTCCTTATTAGCCCCTGCATCGAATTGCAAATATGAGCAACCGATCCGGTATGAAATACCCAAGAGTTAACATAAGAATCTGCGAGAAAAATGTCCACAACATTTACAACAAGTGTACCTGAGTGGGAAGTACTCTTACTTCCACTTTTCTTCAAAGAAGCCTGGTACTTGCTACAGTTTCTCTTCCAGTGGCCATATTCGTGACAAAAGAAACACTCAGTGTCTCCTGCAGGACCAGCCTTTTGCTTGGGTGCAGGGTTTGGCTTAGGGATCGTATCCTTAGCCTTGCCCTTCTTCTTCTGCCAAGAAGTGTCCTTTTTCTTGAAGCTAGGCTTGTTCTGCACAGCCATCACATGGCTATGCCCTGCACACTTCTTAATGTCACATTCTGCTGTTTTCAGCATCCCACATAATTCATTAAGGCCCCTCTCCACCCCATGCATATGGTAGTTCGAAATGAAATGCCCATAGCTAGATGGAAGAGATGCCAAAATGAAGTCAGTGGCCAACTCTTGGCCTAATGGAAAACCAAGCTTTTCCAAAGTCTGACTGTAACCAACCATTTTGATCACATGGGGGCCTACAGCTGCTCCCTCTGCCAGCTTGCATTCCACAAAGGACTTAGCGACATTGTACCTCTCAGTCCTAGCCTGAGTCTAGAACATGTCCTTAAGCGCAACGATCATATCGTACGCTTCCTGATCCTCAAACTGCTTTTGAAGATCAGGTTCCATGCATGCAAGCATAAGACAACTGACCTCAAGAGATTCATCACATGCTTTCTTGTAGGCATTCTTAAGGGTAGCAGTTGCATTATCAGCAGGTTCATCCGGGATTGGGGTATCCAGAACAGTTTCCTTTTTCTCAGCCCTGAGAACAATTCTCAGGTTACGGACCCAGTCCGAATAGTTTGTTCCATTTAGTTTATCCTTTTCAAGAATCGAACGCAAAGCAAAAGGTGATGAATTGTTCGGTGCCATTGATCTACAACAAAAAAAATATGCAAAATACTAAGCCATGTAACCATGAAAGAGTAAAACATATTAAACAATTTAATAGCATATACTCCCACTTAAATCAACATCCCTCTATTGATACTAAGTGATTCAAGATCCACAATTAACAAGTCGACTAGTGAGCTTTAGGATCACTGCTAGAAGACAAGGTAAATCGGTAAGCAACCTTTGCTAATCATATCACATATGACTCTTGTTGTTGGGTGACATCTCTATGTCAAAACTAGGCGCCCAACCTTTATGCCCCAAGGTCCTTAACTGTTAAGATGACCTTGTTAAGCTCACCAACCCTTATGCGTGTAGGTATCCGATACAAACCCATCCAGCCAAGGAAAACCGTGGCACCCTAATTTCATAGACCCACCAACGATTGTACAGGGCATAGGATGGTGCAAGGTTTGGTTGGGAGGGCATGGTTTAACTTAAACTTTGTGAGGGATCGTTCTACTTCTATCATCTAAGCATGCATAGTAGTAAAACGTATAAGAATAGCATTCACATAGATGTGATACAGTATGGCCCATTTTCTCATGGTGATCTCCATCGCCATAGAACCTGTCCACCATGATGATCTCGATCTTCATGCTCTATGCGAGCCATCCTCCAAGTGATGAGTTCTCCAAGAAATAATACAAGCTATTACTCCTAACATCTAGTAATCAAAATTACATTGTATTGGGATCATCACAAGTTGGCACGCAGGCCATTACAATAATTGACAACACATATGGCTCCAGCCGTGTTGCCCAACTCACGACACGCAGGTCATGAAAAATACATACATGCATCACATACATTTTTGGGCCATACTGATCACATAAATCCTGCAAAAACAAGTTGTGCATAGAATCGCATTCTACCGGATCATGTGAAATCGTACCACCTATGAACCTTAACGAGATACAAAAAGGGGGGCTACGACTAAGGGGGGTCTAGGGGGTCTCCCCCTGCGGGGTTCGAAGGGGCAGCGCCCCTCGCGGTACCTTTAAGGATTTTGATCGGCAAATCCAATTTACCATAAACCGACCATAGTTCCGATTTGACCAAACTCCTTTGATCACGGTACGTCGATTCAGATCTAATTCCCGATTCGATCAATCATATTGATCTTCGCGTGATTCAGAAGGATTTATGTGTCACTGTCTACCCCGATGGCGGAAACCGACCGGTAGGGGTAAGTCGTTCGACGACCTTAGAATCACGATCACGGAAAGTAAGATCATAGATCAATCCAGAAACACCGCCATACAAACGATCATATCATTCATATCAATCTACATATCACCATATGCAAACTTCCCGAACCTATGACTGAATAGCATCGGCTCTGATACCACTGAAGGGATACGGGTAGGCTACACTAGCGTAAAATCAAAAATTTCTACCGCGTCAACCAGGAATACAATTGTCATAGATCACGGGATTACCGCTAGACGCGCAGGTGCGGAACTCGATGAAGCACGTTGCGGCAGTGTAGATGTTCTACGTCTCCTCCTCGTCCTCGTCCCACGAGCAGCTCCCCTTTGCGCGGCTCGTCCAAGTGCTACAGATGCAGCACCTCCGAGGTATCCACACGTCCGGAGTGGAAGTCGTCACACGCCAGACTGCTAGGTCTGCGCGTGCAACACAGGCTGAAGAGGAGTGGCGGCTGGGTGGAATGCTCTCACCTTTTCAGCTCGCCTCACTCCCTCTTATATAGGCATCCCTGGTGGGCTTCTACATTAGCAGCCCATTAGCAGCCTAAGCCTGGTCTAATTCGGATCCAATCCTCATTAGGCTTCCAACCCCTAAAGTGTGTGACCCTATAGGTTCATACACGTATAGACATGACGCGAGTACACTTACTCCGTCAATAGTTGGTAGCGGCCTCTAGCAAGACGTGCCAACTCCTAAACGCATATAAAGATCATTCGGACGAACCATCACAAGGTTGAGTACATGTCTTTCCCTTTGCCTCACGATATTTGGTCTAGCTCTAAGCTGACCTCTCTTTCTCGATACTGTGATTTAGAATCCCTTTACTAGGTTAACTCTTAACCATATGTAGCACGGCCATGCATTTCTGGATCCGATCACTCGAGGGGCCCAGAGATATCTCTCTCAAGTAGAGAGGGGCAAATCCCATCTTGATTGACCGATGCCTTGCAGCATGTATCAGGACAAACCCGAAAGCTACCTTTATAACTACCCAGTTACGGAGTAGTGTTTGATAGCCCCAAAGTAGGTCGATCCACATCTCAAGTACATGCGACAATCTCAGGTCTAAGGACAAAACGTACACGATGTGTAGAGAGAGCTGCAAGTATTATTGCTAGTCTCATGTTGGGTCAGTCCAACCCCATGTTCATAACATGTGTCCACATCATTGGTTTGACATCTCCATGTCAATGACTTGCGAAACATAGTCATTAACCAATCGATGTGCTAGTCTAATATTCACGTGTGTCCTCGCATGAACTCCGACTAGGGACAATTATTAGATAACCATACAAGTAAAGAGTTTCACAAACAATTCACATAATTGCCAATCAATACAAGTTGCCTAATATATGGATATTCAAGGAACATTATAATAACTCATGGATACACATGAAATTCAATCATCTCTATGATTGCCTCTAGGGCATATTTCCTTCAAATATGCCCTCGGGACAAAACCCTAAGTACCCGATCAAAAATCCACGGAAGAGTTTGTAGCCGCCGTCGTCTCTGTCCCTAGATCGAGGGGGGGGATCTGCAGCTCTTCCCGGCACCCTGCCGGAGAGGGGAATTCACCCTGGAGGCTTTCTTCATCACCATGCAAGCCTCCGGTGTGATGCGTGAGTAGTTCATCCTTGGACTACGGATCCATGTAGTAGCTAGATGGCTTGTTCTCCTCCTTTGTGCTTTCATGTTTAGATCTTTTGAGCTCCGTTCATGATCAAGATCATCTATTTGTAATTCTGCATGTTGTGTTTGCGGGGATCCGATGGATATTGAGATGCTATTTCATATTGATTATTGATTCTATCATGCCTTTGTTATTTGTGATCTTGCATGCTTTCCGTTGTTAGTAGCTATCTTGGCCAAGTAGATGCTAGCAACTCCAAGAGTTAGTATTTATGCTCGATAGTGGGTTCATGCCTCTGGTAATCTGGGGAAGTGACAGAAATATCTAAGGTACTAGATGTGCTGTTGCTACTAGGGAGAAACCAATAATCCTTTGTTCATAGAACAATCGTATCGTTTACTTTACACGCAGTTTGTAAAGCAATAATCTGTTGCTTGCAACTTAATACTGGAGGGGGTTCGGATGATAACCTGAAAGTGGATTATTATTTATAGATGCAGTTGGATGGCGGTCTATGTATAATGTTGTAATGCCCAATCGAATCTCAAAGGAGTCAAGATGATTAGTATATGCTTGTATTGCTTTCTCGATGTTTGTCATTTGCCCCGCTGTAATTTGTTCACCCAGCATGTTATCTATCTTAAGGAGAGCCACCTCTAGTGAACTATGGATCCCGGTCCTTGTCTTTTACATACAATCTACAATCTTTTACTGCTTTGTGTTTACTTTCTGCAAACTATTACTTCTTTCCATTCGATACGTTTAATCCTTTGTTTTCCGCAAATCACGGTGAGATTGACAACCTCATCGCAAGTTGGGGACAAAGTTATGTGATTGTGTTGTGCAGGTCTACATGTTGCTACTAGCACCGGTAGTGCACCCTGCCAAGGCTCAGCTAGCAACACCTTTGGGGTGTTTCCTTGCTCCTACTGGTTCGATTAAACCTTGGTTTCATAATTGAGGGAAACTTGCTGCTGTGCTCATCATACCTTCCTCTTGGGGTTCCCAACGAGCTCTCCATCATCATCGCTCCAGCATTTTCCTGGCGCCATTACAGAGCCATCAAGTATTTTTCTGGCGCCGTTGCCGGGGAGTCAAGGACATCTTCACAAGGGGAGTCCCTCATAACCAATCTCTTTACTTTGTTATTTTTATTTTGCTTAGTTTCTTTTTCCTTAGTTTCCTTGTTTCTTTATCAAAAACACAAAAAAAATTAGTTTTACTAGTTTGCTTTCTTATTTGAAAACCCAAAAAAATGACTACTCTTGAAAACACTAAGTTGTGTGACTTCACTAGCACCAACAATAATGATTTTATGAGCACACCTATTGCTCCACCTGTGCCTGAAGATACTTTCTTTGAGATAAAACCTGCTTTGCTCAATCTTGTTATGAGAGAGCAATTTTCTGGTATTGGTAATGAAGATGTTGCTTCCCATCTAAATAACTTTGTTGAACTTTGTGAGATGAAAAAGCATAGGGATATAGATGGTGATATTATTAAAATGAAATTGTTTCCTTTCTCTTTGAGAGGAAAAGCTAAAGAATGGTTGAATTCCTTCACTAGGAATAGTATTGATTCTTGGACTAAGTGCAAAGATGCTTTCATTGGAAAATACTATCCTCCTGCTAAGATTATATCTATGAGAAGTGAAATAATGAAGTTTAAACAACTTGATAATGAACATGTTGCTCAAGCTTGGGAAAGAATGAAATCTTTGGTAAAGAATTGTCCCACTCATGGACTGACTGCTTGGATGATCATCCAAACTTTTTATGGAGGATTGAACTATTCTTCAAGGAACCTATTGGATTCTGCTGCTGGAGGTACCTTTATTACCATCACTTTGGGTGCTGCAAGAAAACTTCTAGACAATATGATGGTTACTTATTCTGAATGGCATACTGAGAGAACTCCACAAGGTAGGAAGGTAAATTATGTTGAGGAAACTTCCTCCTTGAGTGATAAGATTGATATTATTATGTCCATGCTTGTGAATGGGAAAGCCCATATTGATCCAAATAATGTCCCTTTCTCCTCTTTGGTTGCTCAAGAAGAGCAAGTTGATGTGAACTTCATAAGAAATAACAATTTTGGCAATAATGCTTATAGGAGTAACTCTGGTAAGAAAATTTATAAGCCATATCCTCCTAACAATGGTAATGCTTATGAAAATTCTTACAATAATAATAGGAGTGCTCCCTCTGAACTTGACGTTATGCTTAAAGAGTTTATTAGTAAACAAACTGCTTTCAATAAAACTACTGAGGAAAAACTCTCTAATGCTGAAAGAAATATAACATCTTTGGCTAAAGCTCAATCTTCTTTGAATAAAATGGCTGCTAAACCTGAAACTAATGATAATCCCTTTGTAGCTACTAATGCTATACAAGTAAGAATTGATGAAAATGTTAGACTATTAGCTGAATTACATTCTAAGTGGGAAAGAGAAGATGAAATTGCTAGAAACATTAGTGTTTCTACTATTACCACCACTAGTGTTGAGGCTAGTAATAGTTCTACTACTTTCGATGATAAATTTGATTTTGATCTTGATGGTTGCAATATCTCTGAAGTTATTAAGTTCCTACAAAAGCTTGCTAAAAGTCCTAATTCTAGTGCTATGAACATGTCCTTTACAAAACACATTACTAATGCTCTCATAAAGATTAAAGAAGAACAGATGAAACATAAAGCTTCTATTCCTATAAAACAAGAAGATGGTTGGGAACCCATCATTAATATGAAAGTGAATGACTTTGATTTCAAAGCTTTATGTGATCTTGATAGTAGTGTTTCTATTATGCCTAGAAGGATTTATGATATGCTTGATTTGCCTCCACTTGAAGATTGTTATTTGAATGTCCCACTTGATGATAATGCTAAAAATAAACTCATGGGGAGTCTTAATGATGTTCTTATTATGGTTAACAATGCCTATGTCCCTGTTGATTTCTATGTTTTGGATGTTGAATACAATGCTTCTTGTCCTATTACTTTGGGAAGACCTTTTCTTAGAACTGTTGGTGCCATCATTGATATGAAAGAAGGCACCATTAAATATCAACTCCCACTCAAGAAAGGTATATAACACTTCCCTAAAAAGAGATAAAAGATTTCTTTTGCTTCTCCTATGAAAACAAAATTTGGTCTTAATGCTTCTTCATTTGAGAACACTTGATTCTTTTTCTTGCTTCTTATGCCTAACTTAAAGGCGTTAAAGAAAAGTACTTATTGGGAGATAACCCAAAAGTTTTAGATGAGTCTTGAAAGTTATTACCTCTGTAATAACCTCTCCTTATTCTTTTTATTGGCTTTTTGTGCCAAGAGTAACCTCTAATGAGAGAGAAGTAATGAGTGGGAAAGTTTCTGTCCCGAAACAGATTTTGGTACTTCACCGTAAAAATTTGTGTAAAATCTATGAACGTATTTTTGAGGTGTGAATTTTTGTTCTTCTGCCCCAGGTTGTTATCTAACTTTCTTTAGTTCAACACTTTTTGATTTGAGAAACAGAAGGTCTTCAAAAAAATACGTCTTTACCTGCTGGTCTGTTTTGACAGATTTCTGCCGTTTTCTGTCTTTGCTTCTTGTTGGTTCCTTCTTGAGTTATTTTGGGGAATTGAGATTTTTGAGGGAAGTTCTACAGTAGCTAGTGTTCTAATGGAAGTTTATTTGGTGTTAGAACTGAACCTTAAGACCTTGTATCTTGAGTGCACTAATGTTGCTAATAAAGATTGTGTGAAGTTTTGTATGAAGGAAAAATTTCAGGTGTATGGAAGGAATGAATAATGAGATGAAGGATGGACTAAAGCTCAAGATTGGGGATTCCAAGCGTGTCACCCCAAGAAATATCCAAGAAGTACAAGCATCAAAGCTTGGGGATGCCCAATGCATCCCCTCCTTCATCAATAAAAATCCCAGGTTTCTTCCAAACGCTTCATTTTTATTGTTTCATGCACAATTGTGTTGTTCTTGGAGCGTCTTATTTTTCGTTTTCATTTTGGTTTTTTGTTTTCTTGGTTTTATTAGTTTGCTGAATAAATTGGTTGGACCCCCTCTTTCATACTTTGGTTTGCAAATAGTTTGGTTTGGTTTGGAAAAGAGTAGGACATGCTTATGTGGTAAAAAGAGCTCGTTTTTGACTGTGGCCTATGCTTTGTCATGCCATGCTTGATATTGTTTTGGCTTTATGCTTATTATTCTTTGCTGTAGCATGACTTGTTATAAACAATTGAGATTGCTTAATGTGCCTTGGATGAATCATGCGTTGTTTTAGCATATTAAAGCATAGTATAGTGGTATTATCCTTTGATGCTTTATTTGGGTTGACTTGGCGCATGCTCACACCATGTTATGACTACCTCAAGTCACCATAGCCTTTATGATCCTTTAGTTTTCAACTTGTAGTATCACTTTATGCTTTGATCAATGATGTTTTGTCGCTCTGCATGATTATGCCCATTATTGCTCTCTTAGTTTGTCGCTCCCAGTCTTTTGCTAGCCTCCATAACCAAGTATGAGTTCCACTCATGCATCCAACTCCCTAAACCAAGTTATTCCAAAGAGTCCACCATACCTACCTACTAGCTTATGCTATTCCAAGTATATTCATGCTTTTGTTTACCTTCCAAATTAAACTTGTTATGAGAAAACTAGTGATTAAAGCTCTCACAAACTTGATGGCACACTTTACTTTTTGCATCTAATAAACTTGAACCATTGGGTCCTTCTTTGTTGCGTATATGCTTGCGCTTTATAAGTTGAAATTAGCAGAACCATGTTTCATGTGGAATGCTTTCAACATTGCACTTGTACTTTGTACCCCGTTGATATCATGTTGTTTTGCTTACGGATCCCGGCGGTGTGAAATAAAAGTGGAACTTGTAAGATCATGGAGTTTGTATGTGTGTTAGAGAAACGCCTGGGCCGCTAGCCTAAGCCATGCCTAATCATGGTGGAAACTTGCAGCATCACCATAATGAGCACTCTATGAAGCATCCTCAATAAAAACCTATGCAAATAGCAATTAAAAAGATCGCTGAGATGCTCATTGCCTGCTTGCCTTTTCATTTTGATTATGGGAAAGCTCCCGTATCATGTGCAAGGGGTACCCCGTTGGCGGTTCTTAATGATACACATGTACTTACAATGATAAGAGCTTACTCGTGACTGAAGTTGAGTAGCATGAGGATCGGTCTTCGTAAGTAAGGGGCATGAGATTTCGCTTTATAACTTGTCAAGCATATCCTCTTAGTTGTATCACTTTAACCTTAATCACCTTAAAGATGCTTATGATAGGGGCAATGAGAGCTGAAAGCTAGAAGTACCATAATTTTTGGAAGCCCTTTATGAGACTTGAATCCCTACTTCCTTTTACAAAGGCCTTTCTTCCACCATTACATTGAGTCTCCACCTTCTATCTTTATGCACCTACTTTGAGAGCATGGTGGCTATTCTTAGTTCTATGTGCATTGTCCCAAGACTAGTTGATTGATGCATAACTTGTTATTTCTTGCTTTAAACTATTGTATCTAGTCACTCTTATGAACTTTGAAGGTGTCCTATGCATTTATATTTGCTACTCTATGAGGGACAAGCTGAATACTATTATGCTATGTTTTCTTTATGTGAAACAAACAAACGTCTTGCAAAGCATTGTTATTCATGAATCTTTTGTTTGTGCCTTTTCATGTTGCATCATAGTTTCTTTGCTTATTGCTAGAACTTTGTCTTTCATGTTATGATTGAAGTACTATGATCCCAGCTTTGAATGTTTTACAAATACTTTGATCAAGTCTTTGATGGTGCATGTCGCCTCAAAAATTATTCTTTCTTTTTATCACTTACCTACTTGAGGACGAGCAGGAGTTAAGCTTGGGGATGTTGATACATTGCAAATGTATCTATAATTTTTGATGTTCCATGCTTGGTTTTATCCACTTTCTTGTGTTTTTTTCCAACTTTGGAGTACTTTTCATATGATTTCTTGGACTAACCTATTAACAAGAGCCACAGTGCGAGCTGCCTGTTTTCTGCTGTTTTTGGTTCCAGGAAAGTCAGAAAATGAATATTCTCGGAATTGGATGGGACAAAAGCCAAAGTGCCAATTTTTCCGGAAGTCATCAAGTGACAGAATACGAGACGGAGAAGGGCCAGAGGCCAGCCACACCACCTGGCCGCGCGGCCAGGCTGGGCCCGCGCCAGGGGGTGGTGTGGTTGCCCCTGGCACCCCCTCGGTCTCCCCTTCCACCTATAATATGCCCTCGGGATGAAAACCCTAAGTACCCGATCAAAAATCCACGAAAGAGTCTGTAGCCACTGTCGTCTCTGTCCCTAGATCGGGAGGGATCTGAAGCTCTTCCCGGCACCCTGCCGGAGAGGGGAATTCACCCTGGAGGCCTTCTTCATCACCATGCAAGCCTCCGGTGTGATGCGTGAGTAGTTCATCCTTGGACTACGGATCCATGTAGTAGCTAGATGGCTGGTTCTCCTCCTTTGTGCTTTCATGTTTAGATCTTGTGAGCTTCGTTCATGATCAAGATCATCTATTTGTAATTCTGCATGTTGTGTTTGTGGGGATCCGATGGATATTGAGATGCTATTTCATATTGATTATTGATTCTATCATGCCTTTGTTACTTGTGATCTTGCATGCTTTCCGTTGTTAGTAGCTATCTTGGCCAAGTAGATGCTAGCAACTCCAAGAGTTAGTATTTATGCTCGATAGTGGGTTCATGCCTCTGGTAATCTGGGGAAGTGACAGAAATATCTAAGGTACTAGATGTGCTGTTGCTACTAGGGAGAAACCAATAATCCTTTGTTCATAGAACAATCGTATCGTTTACTTTACACGCAATTCGTAATGCAATTATCCGTTGCTTACAACTTAATACTGGAAGGGGTTCGGATGATAACCTGAAGGTGGATTATTAGTCATAGATGCAGTTGGATGGCGGTTTATGTATAATGTTGTAATGCCCAATCAAATCTCAAAGGAGTCAAGATGAGTAGTATATGCTTGTATGCTTTCTTGATGTTTGTCAATTGCCCCGCTGTAATTTGTTCACTCAACATGTTATCTATCTTAAGGAGAGCCACCTCTAGTGAACTACGGATCCCGGTCCTTGTCTTTTACATACAATCTACAATCTTTTACTTCTTTGTGTTTACTTTCTGCAAACTATTACTTCCTTCCATTCGATACGTTTAATCCTTTGTTTTCTGCAAAACACAGTGAGATTGACAACCTCATCGCAAGTTGGGGACAAAGTTCTGTGGTTGTGTTGTGCAGGTCTCCACGTTGCTACTAGCACGGGTAGTGCGCCCTGCCAAGGATCATCTAGCAACACCTTGGGGTATTTCCTTGCTCCTACTGGTTCGATTAAACCTTGGTTTCATAACTGAGGGAAACTTGCTGTTGTGCTCATCGTACCTTCCTCTTGGGGTTCCCAACGAGCTCTACATCATCATCCCTCCAGCATTTTTCTTGGCGCCATTACAGAGCCATCAGGGGTACCCCTTGCACATGATACAGGAGCTATCCCATTATCAAAATGACAAGGGAAGCAGACAATGAGCATCTCATCGATCTTTTTATTTGCTATTTGCATAGGTTTTTATTGAGGATGCTTCATAGAATGCTCATTATAGTTATGCTACAAGTTTCCACCATGATTAGGCATGGCTTAGGCTAGCGGCCCAGGCATTTCTCTAACTCACATACAAACTCCATGATCTTACAAGTTCCCCTTTTATTTCACACCGCCTGGATCCATAGGCAAAAGAATCATGATATCAACGGAATATAAGTGCAATGTTGAAAGCGTTCTCCATGATACATGGTTCTGCTAACTTCAACTTATAAAGTGCAAGCATATAAGCAACAAAGATGGACACAATGATTCAAGTTTATTAAGTGCAAGAAAGTAAGGTGTGCCATCAAGTTCGTGAGAGCTTTAATCACTGATTTTCATATAACAAGTTTAATTTGGAAGGTAGATAAAAACATGAATTTACTTGGAATAGCAATAGTGCTAATAGGTAGGTATGGTGGACACAAATGGCATAGGTTTTGGTTTAAGGCTTGGATGCACAAGAAGAATTCCCTCTCAGTATAGGTTTTTGGCTAGCAAGGCTAGGTAGCAAGCATAAGAGTTGAAGGAAACAAACAAACATACAAGCGGTAAGAACAAACATGCAATCTTCCTTGGAAGCACAAAAGATCTTAACTAGAGAATACTAAGCTTATGAGCAAATCAAGAAAGAAAGATGATGGAATTATATTTCTTTAGAGTACTTTTATCTTTTTCATTCAATTCTCAAAATAGTGTTGCTACTGACCGAGCCAGGTTTGCCAAAACCAACTCAATTAACTCACTGATCCCAAAGTGATACCAATAATAACAACAAGATCAATCATATAACCATGAATTGAAAACTAAAATAAGATATGCAAAAGAGTAAATGATAGAACTTCTCATTAATATTCTATAATGGCAACTCACACCAAGGGATACATATCTAACAAGAGACGGGACACTTCCATAATGCAAACCATCCTACATGATAACTTCTCTATTCATGATATGACTCTACTAAAAAGGTAAAAAGATAGAAGATAGTGATATGATACCGCGACACTCCCCCAAGCTTGGAACAAACCAAGGGGATGCCAAAACCTGATGACGAATTACTCGTTCGGTGGTGGTGGTATTCTCTCGATTTGTGCGAGGAAATCTTCTAGTGTATTGTGAATCCTGTTATTCTCCTCTTGAAGCATATCCACCTTCCTCCTCAAGACTCGGTACTTGTCGCAGAACTCATCAGTTACTCTTAGAGCTTCCACTGCTGTAGGGCAGGAACCGAGATCTTGAGGGGGAGGTGTCAGCCCCTTCATGCCTGCTGCCGTGTCCTTTACTTCCTCCCCGATGTTCCAATCCATGTCTTCGCACCTAGTTGCAATCCTTCCTTGTTTCACCCTTCTCACGAGAGTCTCCTGTTCGAGATTGCGATGGAGTTTGCGACGGCGTCGCAGCTCGTGATCCTTTGAAGATGAACCCTTGAACGACATCTATTCGAAAACGAACTCTACAGGTCTCTGAAGTTGGCATTTAGTAGATTCTTCAGGAGTCACCGCTTTAATAACATCAATATCTTCATCTTCATACTCATATTGCTTGAGTCATGAAACCTTTCACTTTCTTATTACACCATTTTCTCCACTAGCCTAGAAATTTCTTTCACACAAAACTTTACACAATTCTCATTAACAACATTAGTATAAGCGAAGTGATAACCTTTCAAGTCCAAATTTCAACTCAGATCCATCAAAACATAACCTAATGTAGCAAATCCTTCCGAAAACCCAAAAAGAATTCAAAAAGGAAATCGATTTAAAGAAGCAAATGCAAGAGTGGCAAAATCTGTCAAAGCAGACCAGCAGGTAAAGATCGATTTTTTCGAAAATATTTTGTTGCTCAAATCAGAAAGTGCAAAACTAACGAAAGTTACACAACAACCTGGGGCAGAAGCACAAAACATTACAGCTCAATCCCACATACAGAGATCTCTCACGAATTTTTACGGTGAAGCACAAAATTCTGTTTCGGGACAACAACTTCCCCAAATCTTACTTATCTCTCATTAGAGGTTGATCTTGACACAAAAACCAAAAAAAAGATAAGGAGAGGTTATTACCGAAGTAATAAATTCGAAGACTCAAAGAAACAAAAACAAACTGAAAGGAAAATAAATTGTGTTGTCTCCCAGAAAGCTCTTTCTTTATAGCCGTTAAGATGGGCATGATGATTTCAATGATGCTCACATAAGAATATGAATTGAAGTGAAGGAGAGCATTAAGAAGCAAAAATGCACATGTTTAAGTCTAACCCACTTCCTATGCAAGGGAATTTTGTAAACAAAAAGGTTGTTGAAACCAGAGGCCACTAGCATAGGAAGGCAAAAGAAGTGCAACATAATTTTTTTTAGCATAAACCGAGGAAACTTGATCTTATTGAGATGCATAAGAACAATTTTCCTCTCTCATAATAACTTTCAGCATCATGCATAAAATTAACAATATAACTATCACAAGAACCATTGTAGCAATGATCGCTTATCCTAACAGAAAACACATGAATACTAATTCTCATAAACATGATATGTCCATTTTGCATCACTATTCTATGTCATAATTCACTGTTATTCATTGATATATTTCGTACTAAGAGGTGATACTTATGTTATTTTATCTGTTTTTGCATGGTTGATGACTTTTGGAGCATGGATCGTTGCAGTCAGGATTCTGATGGAAAAGGTGATGTTTTGAGGCAAAATTTGCGAAGATCAGAAAATCCGAGAAAATACATGGAAAATCCTATTTTTCTAGAAGACGAAGGAAGCCAGAAGGGGGGCTGGAGATGGGCCATAGGGGCCCCACACCACACCCTGGCGCGGGCCAGCCCAGGCCGCGCCACCAGGTGGTGTGGCCGCCCTGGTCCACCCCTAGCACTCCCCTCTGGCGTATATTATCCTCCCAAAACCCTAAGACTCAGAGAGAAACCACAGAAAGATTCCGCCGCCTCTGCGGAGCGGAAAACACCGAGAGAGAAAGATCTCTCCGACAGACAGATTTCTGCCGGGGGAATTCCTTCCCGGAGAGGGAAGATCATCGCCATCAACACCACCATCAAGCTGGACTTCATCGGGATCATCATCATCATCATCACCACCATCATCACCATCAGCACCCTCATCACCATCTCCATATTGCTGTAACAATTGAGTTAAATCTTGCATAGTTCATAGGGGAAACTTTCCGGGTGTTGATTACTCTTTGTAGTTGATGCTATTGAGTGAACAATTGAATTATTGTTTATGTTCAGATTGTTATACATCATTATTCCATCTCTGATCATGATCCATATGATGTCTTGTGAGTAGTTTGTTTTGTTCTTGAGGACATGGGAGAAGTCATGTTGTTAGTAGTGGAGTTGTGTTGAGAAAGATTCAATAGTTTCATATTTTTAAGTTGTGGTGCACTTCTTCTAGTGATGTCATGTGAACTTCGACTACATGACACTTCACCTATATGGGCCTAGGGGAATACATTGTGTATTTGGCTACTAATCGTAGGGGTTGCCGGAGTGACAGAAACATGAACCTCCCGTTAGGAAACCATTGCACAAGGGACGTAAGGGTCTTAGAGTTTAAAGTTGTGGTTAGGTTTCTACCTTAATTACTTTCTTGTACTTACGAATGTTTGTAAGGGGTATAATCACAAGTATGTATTAGTCCTAGGAAGGTCAGTACATTAGTATAGGTTCACCCACACAACACTTAGAAAGCTAAAGAAGATTAATCAACTATATGAAGCGAAAGCACTTGAAAGTCTTCCCATGTGTCCTCGAGAACGTTTGGTCATCTTAAGTAATACATCCAGCTTGTCCTTTGCTGCATAAAGGATTGGGCCACTTGCTGCATTTATTCCTACTGTCTTTTATTTACTCGTACTTTGTTTACTACTTTATCAAAAACCCCTAAAAATCCGTTTGCTAAGTAATTGCAGAGAATTCCTGATCCATACCACTAGCCAGCACCTTCTGCTCCTCGTTGGGTTTGACACTCTTACTTATCGAAAATATTGTGATACACCCCCTATACTTGTGGGTCATCAAGACTATTTTCTGGCGCCGTTGCCGGGGAGTGAAGCGCTATTGGAGAGTGGAACAGGTAAAGGAAACTTCTACTGTGAGTATTGTTTACTTCTGTTAGTTGCTTTATTTTCGTTATGGATAATTCACTGAGTTTATTATTTGGTAATGCTACTACCACTGCTAAGGTAGTAGATAAACCACCACCTGCTGAGAATGATGTTTTCAAAATACCTACAAGAATTATTGATCGTGTTATGGATAACTACTATGTTGGGGATGGAATTGTCCATCCTGGTGATCATTTACTCTTTATACACGAATTATGTGGGTTGTTCAAGTGTGCTGGTATTACTATAGATCAAGTTAAGAAGAAGTTATTCTCATTATCACTGAAAGGAAGAGCTAAAGAATGGTATAAGCTGCTGAAGAATGGTCAAGCTCTGGAATGGGAGGAAATAGTGCCTCTCTTTTATTCAAAGTTTTATCCTCCTAGTGAGATTCATAAAGATCGGAATCAAATATACAACTTTTGTCCTCTTGATGGAGAGAGTACAACTCAAGCTTGGGGGAGATTGAAGTTACTAATGCTCAAATGTCCCATTCATGAGCTCCCCAACAATATTATTATCAATAACTTTTATGCAAGGCTCGCTCTACATGACAAGGATTTATTGGATGCTTGTTGTGCTGGATCATTCAGTTGCATGGAAGAAGAAGCTAAATGGGATCTTCTGGACCATATTCAAGATAATGCTGAAGCTTGGGAGAATGACAAAGGTAGAAAGTCAGGTATAAATTACGATTATGAATGCACTGAATCTTTTATGGGAACTGATGACTTTCAAAATATTAGTAATGCTTATGGTCTTGATTTGCAAGTTATTACGAACTGCTTTAGAGCTTTTGCTTCTTATATTCAAATTGCAAAAAGGGGATGGAATAAATACCATGCACCTTACAAAGATATTGTTGACTGTGTTCCTATTGGGAGTGCTAAGTATTGCATTATTGATCCCATCTTACCTGAATCTTATATCAAGAAGATTTCCTTCCCAGAAAAGGTAAAGGATCATCCTATGATAACTAATGTAATCACCAAAAGTGAAAAGAGAACTGTAAAACCTGATGAACAAATAAACGTCGAACTTGTAGTAGCAATTGTGAAAGACCTTGTCACTAAAAGCATAGAAGATGGACACATAGTCTTTTGTGGGGATGCTTCTAATATTGTTTCACATCCTAATAGAGCTAAAAAAGCTAGTGTTCCTGTGCTTTCTGTTAGAATTGGTGATCATTGCTATTATGGTTTATGTGATATTGGTGCAAGTTCAAGTGCTATTCCTTATGAGCTTTATAGAGAAATTATGCATGAAATCAGTCCCTGTGAATTGGAAGAGATTGATTGGTTATTCACCTTGCTAATAGAGAGATCATCTCTCCAATTGGTATTGTACGAGATGTGGAAGTTCTTTGTGGTAAGATTAAGTACCCTACTGATTTTCTAGTACTTGGTTCAGCTGCTAGTAAAAATTATCCTATTATCTTTGGTAGACCTTTCTTGAGTACTTGTGGAGCTATTATAGATTGCAAAAGGGAGAAAATCTTGACTAAGTTTGATGGGGAATCTTATGAGTTTAATTTCTCGGAATTCGCTAAAGAACCTTGTAAAGAGGAAACCCATAATGAGGATTTTCGAGTTGAACAACTTGCTTCTATTTCTCTTGCTCCTAACAATGCTTTGCAGCAATTTATGGAAGATCATGAAAGTGAAATCTTCATGGAAGAAAGGAATGATATTGAAGAGATTCTCCGTGATCAGCCTAAGATGCTTAAGCATAACTTGCCTGTAGAAGACTTGGGTACCACGTTGCCACCTAAAAAGGATCCGGTTTTAGATCTAAAACCTCTCCCTAATGATCTCAAATATGCTTATTGATGGGTTCGTAGCATGGAAAACAAAAAATTTCTACCGCAAGAACGAACAAAACCTAGATCTAATCTAGATAAAAGCCAAGATCTAATCTATTAGACATGTGCAATGAGATAGATAGGAACTAACCCTCGTAGATCCAAAAGTGTTAACGAGATTAGATCTCGTGGTTGATGTAGTCGATCACTTGCCGATCTCAAGATCGTGTGGACGATCCTTCCGGCGTCGCGTTCCAGCAGCGCTTCCGCAGTCGGTCAAGTGTACGATCCTTCTGGCGTCGCGATTCGGCAGCGCTTCTGCAGTCGGTCACACGTGCGGAGTCGAAGCAGACCTTCCTCTCCCTGTTCCAGCGAGCAGGGGAGGTAGTAGATCTTCTCCACGGAATCCCAGCAGCACGACGGCGTGGTGGTGGTGGTGGAGTAGAAAATTCTGCAGGGCTTCGCCTATGCCTGTGCAGAAGAAAGGTGGAGGAGAGAGGCGGCAGAGATTGGAGTTGTGAGAGAGGGCTTGGAGGGGGCGCCCCTGCCCTTCTATTTAAGGGGGGGAGGGCGCCTTGGGGAGGGGGAGTCCTAGTAGGACTCCCCTCCTATGGCCGGCGGTGGGAAGGGGGGAGGAGTCCTCCTCCCCCACGAATCCGTGTCTTGCCCCACTAGGTTTCCTTTGACCCTTTCTTGGTTTTCAAGCAAACTCCAAGAAATCCTCTAGAACCTTCCAGAACATTCTGAAACCTTCTAGAATCTCCATACGAACACTCCGGAACATTTCCTAACTTAGAAAATGATCCCCAATATATGAATCTTATTCTCCGAACCATTCCGGATCTCCTCGTGATGTCCCGGATCCATTCCGAGACTCCGAACAACATTCGGTCTCCAACGCACATTCCATATCTACTTAAAACAACTTCGAACCTTAAGTGTGTCACCCTATGGTTCGTGAATATGCAGACATGACAGAGACACCTCTCCTATCAATAACCATCAGTGGGACCTGGAGATCCATAATGGCTCCCACATACTCAACGATGACTTCGTGATCGATTGAACCATTTACATACGAAACCAATTCCCTTTGTCTCGCGATACTATACTTATCCGAGGTTTGATCGTCAGCATCTCCATACCTAGTTCTACCTCATTACTGATAAGTACTCTTTACTCGTTCCGTGATATGTCATCCCTTGTGACCCAGTCACATGCTTGCAAGCTAACTAGATGACATTCCACCGAGAGGGCCCAGAGCATATCTATCCGTCATATGGATGGACAAATCCCAATCTTGGTCCATGCGCTTCAACACATACTTTCAGAATACCCAATGACACCTTTATAACCACCCAGTTACGAAGCGGCGTTTGATGTCATCAAAGTATCCATCCGGTGATGGTGATTAACATAACCTCATGGTCGAAGGAATAGGTTACTATGTATTTGAAAGCTTACAGCAATACGAACTTAATGACTTGATCTTATGCTACGCTTACTATGGGTGTGTGTCCATCACATCATTCTCCTAATGATATAACCTTGTTATTAATCACATCCAATGTCCATGATCAGGAAACCATGATCATCAATTAATCAACAAGCTAGTTCAACAAGAGGCTTACTAGGGACTCTTTTATGTTTACAAAACACACAAGTATTAATGTTTCCGGTTAATACAGTTATAGCATGGGATGTAAAAATTTATCATAAACATAAAGATATAATAATAACCACTTTATTATTGCCTCTTGGGCATATCTCCAACACTTATATAGATGATAAAAAGATATATCCTGTTATTATTAGCTCTAAACTTTCAGGAAAAGAAGAGGAAAGGTTATTGGAGGTTTTGAAGAAACACCGAGGAGCTATGGGCTATACTCTGGATGATTTAAAAGGGATTTCACCTACTATATGTCAGCATTCTGCCAAGATAGAACCAGATGCAAAGCCAATAGTAGAGCACCAACGACGTTTAAATCCTAAGATGAAGGAAGTGGTAAGAAATGAGGTATTGAAACTCCTTGATGCTGGTATTATTTACCCTATTGCTGATAGTGAATGGGTTAGTCTTGTTCATTGTGTTCCTAAAAAGGGAGGTATTACCGTTGTTCCTAATGATAATGATGAGCTTATTCCTCAAAGAATAGTAGTAGGCTATAGGATGTGCATTGATTTTAGAAAAGTCAATAAAGTGACTACGAAAGATCACTACCCACTTCCTTTTATTGATCAAATGTTGGAAAGGTTATCTAAAAAGACCCATTTTTGTTTTCTTGATGGCTATTCTGGTTTCTCTCAAATTGCTGTTAAACAACAAGATCAAGAAAAAACTACTTCTACTTGCCCTTACAGAACTAATGCTTCAGACGTATGCCTTTTGGTTTATGTAATGGTCCTGCTACTTTTCAAAGGTGCATGTCTGCTATCTTTCATGGTTTATGTGAGGAAATTGTAGAAGTGTTCATGTATGACTTTTATGTCTATGGAACTTCTTTTGATAATAGTCTGCACAACCTTGATAGAGTTTTGCAGAGATGTGAAGAAACTAATCTTGTTCTTAATTGGGAGAAATGCCACTTCATGGTTAATGAAGGGATTGTCCTTGGGCATAAAGTTTCTGAAAGAGGCATAGAAGTTGATAGAGCTAAGGTTGAGGCCATTAAGAAGATGCAATGCCCAAGAGACATCAAAGGTATTCGTAGTATCCTTGGTCATGCTGGTCTCTATAGAAGGTTTATTAAAGACTTTTCTAGGATTTCAAAACCCCTCACTAATCTTCTTCAAAAAGATGTACCCTTCGTTTTTGATGATGATTGTAAGGGAGCTTTTGAAACTCTTAAGAAGGCCTTAACTACAGCCCCTATTGTTCAACCACCTGATTGGAGTTTACCCTTTGAAATATTGTGTGATGTTAGTGATTTTGTTGTAGGTGCTGTCCTTGGGAAAAGAATTGATAAAAAACTAAATGTTATTCATTATGCTAGTAAGACTTTCGACACTGCTCAAAGGAATTATGCTACTACTGAAAAGGAATTCCTAGCTGTCGTTTTTGCTTGTGATAAGTTTAGACCCTATATTGTAGACTCAAAAGTCACCATTCGTACTGATCATGCTGCTATTAAATACCTTATGACGAAAAAGGACGCTAAGCCTAGGCTTATTAGATGGGTGCTGCTTTTACAAGAGTTTGATCTACATATAGTAGATAGGAATGGTGCTAAAAACCCTGTAGCTGATAATTTATCTCGATTGGAAAACATCTCTTTTGACCCTATGTCTATTAATGATAGTTTCCCAAATGAGCAATTAGCCGCAGTAGGGGTAAGCTTGCGAGGGATCCCTTGGTATGCTGATTATGCTAACTTTATTTTCTCCAAGTATTTGCCTCCAACTTTTATAGCCCAACAAGAAGGAAGTTCTTCATTGATTTGAGGCATTATTTTTTGGGATGGCCCACACTTATACAAAGGAGTGGATGGTATTATGCGAACATGTGTTCCAGAATATGAACAAAAGGAGATATTGCGTAAATGTCATGGTAGTGCTTACGGAGGACATCATGCAGGAGATAGAACTGCACAAAAGGTGCTACAATCAGGTTTCTACTGGCCTACCCTTTTTAAAGATGCAAGAAAATTTGTTTTATCTTGTGATGAATGTCATCGAGTTGGTAACATTTCTAGGCGCAATGAAATGCCTATGAATTACTCTCTAGTTATTGAACCCTTTGATTGTTGGGATTTGACTTTATGGGTCCTTTCCCTCCCTCGAAAGGTTATACTCATATTCTTGTTGTCGTTAATTATGTTACTAAGTGGGTAGAAGCCATTCCTACGAAGAGTGCTGACGGGGAAACCTCTCTAAAAATGCTTAAAGATGTTATCTTTCCTAGGTTTGGAGTGCCTAGGTATCTCATGACTGATGGGGGTTCTCATTTCATTCATGGTGGTTTTAGAAAGACCCACAAGTATAGGGGGTGTATCACAATATTTTCGATAAGTAAGAGTGTCAAACCCAACGAGGAGCAGAAGGTGCTGGCTAGTGGTATTGATTCAATAGTTTCATATTTTTAAGTTGTAGTGTACTTCTTCTAGTGGTGTCATGTGAACATCGACTACATGACACTTCACCTATATGGGCCTAGGGGAATGCATTGTGTATTTGGCTACTAATCGTAGGGGTTGCCGGAGTGACAGAAACCTGAACCTCCATTAGGAAACCATTGCACAAGGGACGTAAGGATCTTAGAGTTTAAAGCTGTGGTTAGGTTTCTAACTTAATTACTTTCTTGTACTTACGGATGTTTGCAAGGGGTATACTCACAAGTATGTATTAGCCCTAGTAAGGTCAGTACATTACCACATGTTCACCCACACAACACTTATCAAGCTAAAGAAGATTAATCAACTATATGAAGCGAAAGCACTTGACAGTCTTCCCATGTGTCCTCGAGAACGTTTGGTCATCTTAAGTAATACATCCGGCTCGTCCTTTGCTGCATAAAGGATTGGGCCACTTGCTGCATTTATTCCTACTGTCTTTTATTTACTCGTACTTGTTTACTTGCTTTATCAAAAAACCCCTAAAATCTGTTTGCTAAGTAATTGCAGAGAATTCCTGATCCATACCACTAGCCAGCACCTTCTGCTCCTTGTTGGGTTCGACACTCTTACTTATCGAAAATACTGCAATACACCCCCTATACTTGTGGGTCATCAGAACACTCTTAGCAACATCTTTATAAGGTTCATGATACTTATTCCACTTCTTTTTAGGCACTTCAATATAGGAAGCAAAAGCCTTAAAATAAGTTGCAATAGCTTGAGAGTCTATACCTTAAGCATTTTTAATATTTTGAAAGTCATCAGTTCCCATAAAAGATTCAATGCATTCATAATCATAATTTATACCTAACTTCCTTCCTTCCTTTGTTATTCTCCCATGCTTCAACATTGTCTTGAATACGGTCTAGAAGATCCCATTTAGCTTCTTCTTCCATGCGATTGAATGATCCAGCACAAGAGGCATCCAATAAATCCTTATCATGAAGAGAAAGCCTTGCATAAAAGTTATTGATAATAATATTGTTGGGGAGCTCATGAATGGGACATTTGAGCATTAGTAACTTCAATCTCCCGCAAGCTTGAGTTGTACTCTCTCCATCAAGAGGCCAAAAGTTGTATATTTGATTTCGATCTTTATGAATCTCACTAGGAGGATAAAACTTTGAATAAAAGAGAGGTACAATTTCCACCCACTCAAGAGCTTGACCATTCTTTAGCAGCTTATACTAGTCCTCAGCTCTTCCTTTTAGTGATAATGAGAATAACTTCTTCTTAACTTGATCTGTAGTAATACCTGCACACTTGAATAACCCTCATAATTCATGTATAAAGAGCAAATGATCACCGGGATGGACAGTTCCATCTCCAACATAATAGTTATCGATAACACGATCAATAATTCTTGTAGGTATTTTAAAAGTATCATTCTCAACAGGTGGTGGTTCATCTACTACCTTAGCTGTGGTAGTAGCATTACAAAATAAGAAAATCAACAAATTATCCATAATGAAAATAAAGCAACTAACAGAAGTAAACAATACTCACAGTAGAAGTTTCTTTTACCAGTTCCACTCTCCAATAGCGCTTCACTCCCCAGCAACGGTGCTAGAAAATAGTCTTGATGACCCACAAGTATAGGGGGTGTATCGCAGTATTTTCGATAAGTAAGAGTGTCGAACCCAACGAGGAGCAGAAGGTGCTGGCTAGTGGCTTGGAGCAGGAATTCTCTGTAAATACTTAGCAAACGGATTTTTAGGGGTTTTTGATAATGCAGGTAAATAAAGTACGAGTAAATAAAAGACAATAGGAATAAATGCAGCAAGTGGCCCAATCCTTTCTTCAGCAAAGGACAAGCTGGTTGTAATACTTAAGATGACCAAACATTCTCGAGGACACATGGGAATATTGTCAAGTGCTTTCGGTTCATATAGTTGATTAATCTTCTTTAGTTTGCTAAGTGTTGTGTGGGTGAACCTGTGCTAATGTACCGACCTTCCTAGGACTAAAAAATACTTGTGATTATACCCCTTGCAAGCATCCGCAAGTACAAGAAAGTAATTAAGGTAGAAACCTAACCACATCTTTAAACTCTAAGACCCTGACGTCCCTTGTGCAATTGTTTCCTAATGGGGGTTCAGGTTTCTATCACTCTGGCAACCCCTACGATTAGTAGCCAAATACACAATGCATTCCCCTAGGCCCATATAGGTGAAGTGTCATGTAGTCGACGTTCACATGACACCACTAGAAGAAGTACACCACAACTTAAATATCAAACTATTGAATCTTTCTCAACATAATTCCACTACTAACAACATGACTTATCCCATGTCCTCAAGAACAAAACGAACTACTCACAAGACATCATGGATCATGATCAGAGATGATATAATGTTTATGCAGATAATTCTACATCACCGTCGGGCAGAAAAATAGAAGTAAGTGCACATATCTTTAATCACTTTAAACCACGACACTAATCTTAATCATGCTATTTACAATGTTGGTTAGAAAAATAACATGAACATGATCAGAATGAAACTTTAATATGCTCTCAAAAATTTAATACTCTCTTTTATCTTTATTAAATTTTAAAACAGCCCTTTAACTATTTTCAGCGGAAGATATGAATAAAAAGAATTCATTAAACTTTGTACTTTACTGTTACTTTTGTATTTTCTAGATAAAATTTCGTTGGATAATTTTGTGTAGAAAAAATTGTGCAAAAATTATCAAAAAATAGATAATTAAAACTATAAAATAGCTTCTGTAAACAATAAAACTGGGTGGAATTTATCGGCCCAGCTCCTCCCATGCGGGCTACTCCGCACTGCTGTGCGCGTCGCTCGCGCACTGCACTGGCCCAACAACGGCCCAACTGTCCGGCTGTGACTACCGCTCTCTGTGCCGCGTGCGCGGTGAAGATACGGCCTCCCGCAGGCCGAAAATGGCCCACAGCCCACCGCAAGGTGCTCCCAGCGCGCCGCCCTTCCTCAGCTGTCCGATGCCAACTGATGGACGCGTGCTGCTCTCGCTGGGTCAAAACCAGCTCCCAGTCGCCACCCCCAAAACCCTAGGCCCATTCGACACACCCTCCCTTCGTGTGCCCCTCTCTCTGGCGGTGGAAACTGGGAAGGAATCCCGCACGATTGAGGTGAGGCGTCCGCGCCGCCCGGCGCAACGCCGGCGGCGAGCCCCTCCCTCCTCCCTTTCTTTACTTTACCTCTTATCCACCGAATCCTCCCCACATACCACGAGGCAGAGAGGAGAAGAGCGACTACTGGCGGCACCCCCACTGGCCCCTTTGCCGGCGTGCGCGAGCACCTAGAGGGTGAACGCGCCGCCGTCAAACGGCTCGGTGGTGGAGTCCTTTTCCATTGATGGCCGGAGTTGGATCTTTTGGTCTTTTATTTGTTTTTTGATGCGGGGCTTGGGGAGGGTCAAATGGGTGCTAAATGGGGATTTATTTTGATTGTTTTCGATTCGGTTCTAGATGAACAAAACAAAAAAATGCTAAGGGTTCGGGTACTGGGGCGTTGGGGATCTTTTCTTTTGCTTTTCTTTGCCCCAGATGGGGTTGGTCCTTCTTCCCTATGCCTCGGCTTGTCGATGCGCATAGGGATCAAGAGGGACGGCGCAGCCTTGCGGCGGCGCACTGTAGGGTTAGGGTTTTGACTTTGCCGTTTCTACTCGAAAAAATCAAAGACCTAGAACCTTGCTCTGATACCATTGATAAGTAGCTATTATGATCTGCTAGGCTAGATCTATTCGGTAGTCTTCGTCTGTGTCGAGTTGCTATGAATCTGAGAGAGAGAGAGAGACATAAGAGGACATGTACCTTCGCCGGTGCTCGAGGAGCTCGAGCCGTTGGCCATGGGGTCGACGGCGAGAGCGAGGCTAAGGTGTCTAAGCAGTGGCGACGACGGTGCTTCTCGTGGCTCGCGCTAGAACCCTAGATCGGTAGGGATGCAGGTGGGGGAGCGGCGGCAGCGTCAGGTAAACCTCGTAACCTATGCCTCGGCCCCCACCTCCTCTTTATAGCGCTGCCATAGAGGCCCACCAACCTTGAAGTGGTTGGACGCCCCCGATCAGGGCGTGAGCAAGGGTTCGTCGAACCGTTAGGTTCGTACGAGGAGAGGTCAATCTAACATTGGAGCGTCGCCTCCACAAACCGCCTACACGAACGGATGCATCCTTTGGAGGCATCCCTTCACTCTATATAAACCTGAATACATAATCAATAAAGATTACTTGTTCAATCATTTACTTGTCTCTCTTGTCGTTGTCCACTTCCAATTGTAAGACACCGTACGCTCGTGGCCTTGGAGACAAAGACGCTGCGTGTGAAGACATGAGCCGTCGCCGTGTATGGATCCGTGTTCACCGGAACCTAAGGATCTTCGGAATTTAGGAAATTTATGTGTGGCTAACTAGATCTAATCTATGGAATTGTAAAATTCAAAATTCACTAAACTAATCTATGGAACTGATCCAATCTTTGATCGAGACCGGGTGCCGCGCCCCGAGGAGTAATCTCCCCGGAGGCGGCGCGTTGTGGAAGTGGTGGAAGAACCTAGGATCGGCGCCGTGAACCTATCCGTCCTGATACCATTTAGAAAATATTGATCCTCAGAATATTGTGTTGTATTGATTTGACCCTCGTGTGGGTTTTATATAGGAGTACAAACTTGGAGGGAAATAATCCCATGACTTAGAATACAAGATGACCCCTAAAATCCTAGTCTACCTCTAGTGGTGTAGTGCGGCCGACCAAACATGCTCCCGCTTGATAGAGCTGAACTTGCTCAGCTCCTTTCTCCTTCTCCCTCACGTTGCTTCTCACAACACTCAAGAGAATAAAAACAATGGAGACACGATAATCACGGTCAAGATTAATGTGCACATGAATCGCTAACTAAACTTGCATGCAGGCCTTATCCTTTCATCCATGCATATGTCCGCTTTACACGACCTATATCACACCTTGCCCACCGAATCACACGGCAGCCTGGCATCTAGCCTCTTGTGCGCAGGACGAAGCTGCACCGGTCTACATTTTCTAGCACTCTAGCTACATGTAAAAACTAAATGAACAATATAGATACATGAAAATCAAGATTAAAGCTAACATGGCTGACGCAACGAGGTACGCGAGCACACGAAACAGAGGAACAACGCTGGTGTTGCATCAACTACCACTCGTTTCAGATCCGACGGTCTCCGTTCACCGCAGCTCAGCATCACCGGTCCAAATGCCGCCGTCCTTTTGCTAGCTTTGCTCCGCCCTGAAGCAGGCGGCGCGGCCTGCCTACGTGGAAGCCTTAAGACTGAGGCGCCAGCAGAGCATCTTTCTCAACCCACGTGTTGCGTCTAGACGCTGCTACACCGCTACAACACATATGCACCGATGACAAGGAGATGTTCCACCAGTCGCTGTTACACGCACACTTCTGATTCTTCTCTTTTCTTCCCATACCAGCGGGAGAAGCAAATCCATCCAAGGAAAGGGAGATGGAGAGCGGCGGAAGGAAGGAGGACGACGTGCCGGCGGCGGCCAAGGCCCAGAGGGGCGCGGCGGTGTTTGGAGTGTCGGTGCAGGAGTGGTTCCAGCACTTCAGGGCTAGCATGCTGGGCGTGGTGCGGAAGGCGACGGCGAGGATCGAGCAGGAGGCGGCCGAGGCGGACATGCGTGTGGCCATGGAGCAGGTGGAGGCCACCGACGAGGCCGAGGCCAAAAAGAAACAGCTCGGCGGCTGATCTTGGAGAGAGTATGCCTGATCTATCCAAGTATGTATGTTCGTGCACGGTGTTAGATTCTGGGCTTTTCTTCGATCCGTCGAGTAGTCTTTGTAACAGTAAGCTGCAACTTTATGAGTATTATTATCATCCATAGGATGTGTCCGAAGTGAAACCGTGGATAAGCTTTGTAAAACATCATAGTATAGTATCTTCTAGGAGCTCTAAGCTCCTAGAAATAGGGATCTGAGAATGCTCCACCGATTGGTGCAGGAAAATCATGAAAACCGGTGAAAAAATAAACCGACAACCTCTCTATTCCTCTTCCCATGCATCTTTAACCGTTATCTAATCTCATCCTTATTTCTCCCCTTCAACGCTATGGGTGTGTTTCGTAGACCGGGACAACCCACCATTCCTCTAGTCCACAACGACGTATCTCCCCGCAGCGATGTGAACAGGCCCCATCCCTGTTGAACGACACCATCTCCATCCCATCGACCTCTCCACCGTTATGTTGGATAATTAGGCACAATTTTGGATAATTAGGCACAATTTTCATGATAAATTCCAGAATATTAAACATGACAGTACCAACTACTAGCACATGTAACTCGAACATACTAGATGTACTAAACAACAAGATGAACGGAAACAGGCAGCAGCTAAACATGTACTCGCAGAACATGATGAATAACCAGACATCAGCACGTCGCATGTACCGTTCGATTGCAGTAGTTGCAACATTAACCTTGGAGAAGATTGATCGAAGAAGACAGCGGCGAAGACGACGATAGGTAGCACCGCCTGACTTGGATGGAAGATAACCCGTGATGAAGAACTCAAGCAGTCACGCAGAGCGCTTCCCAAAAACCTTATTCGCCCTCTCCCATACAGGATCGCAAAGGCAAGTGGTTCCGGAGACCTGCTCTCCCGTTCGCCAGTGCACGCCGGCAAGCGCGATGAAGTAGACTACGATGCGCAAGGCAGAGAGGAGGCAAAACCCTAGATTCGTTTTCGGTTGTTCGTGGTGGAAGCCGCACTGCCATTTATATAGAGAGGCTCGGGAATCCCGCATAGGACACGTCGTGGTGACTGACTGTTGACAGACACCACACAAGTTTTCCCAAGAAGCAAAAATAAAGCTCGGCTCGGGGAGATTACCGCAACCCGCGGCGCGCGCGCGCGTCGTGATGAGACGGGCGGACGGGCGGGCGAGCGGGTTGGAGCATATGCGTCATACTCCCTGGTATCTTCATGAGTTTACTAGAGACCACCCAAGTCATACTCCTGGTATCTTCATGAGTTTACTAGAGACCACCCAAGTCTCATAGACCGCGACGTTTACTGTCGAGCTCATATATGTGTGTTCTTTCAAGAATGCCCTGTAGGACGGCATCTTTGCTTAGTTATAGCCAACAGAAACACATTAAGGCATGCTGCCAACCTGCCTTACAGATTTTGAGAGTCATGCATCTTCACATAGAGAGGGTTACAAAATTCTCTCCTCAGTCAGACCACTAGTTTGTTCTTTCCAGATCCTAATTCACGGGATCTCCGATCACATAAGTTGGGTTACCACTATGGTGTGACATCCATGGGTCTCAACCCCATCTCCCTCGATGCATTTTCTATCACAATTCATGATAGTCCCTTTGGTCTCAACCCAACTCCCTCGATGCATTTTCTATCACAATTCATGATAGTCCCTTTGTAAAGGGATCTGCCAGGTATTTATCTGTTTGAATATACGTAATAGTTATTACTCTGGAGTTTCTTAATTTCCTGACATATTTCAAACGTCTCTTGACGTGTCTTGATGACTTCGTGTTTTCCTTAGAATTGTTCACTTTGACAATAACAGTTTGGTTGTCACAATTCAAAAGGATTACCGGGATAGGTTTTTCAACCATAGACAAGTCCATCAAGAGTTCACGCAACCATTCTGACTCAACAGTGGCTGTGTCTAAAGCAGTAAGTTCTTCTTCCATAGTTGACCTCGTCAATATGGTCTGTCTACGAGATCTCCATGAGACCGCGCCACCTCCAAGGGTAAACACATACCCACTCGTGGCATAGAGTTCATCAACGTTAGAGATCCAGTTCGAATCACTATATCCTTCAAGCATAGCAGGGTGCCCTGAATTGTGAATACCATAGGTCATTGTACCACATAGATGGCGCATGACCCTTTCAAGTGCATGCGAATGATCAATACCCGTGTTGGACATGAACCTACTCAACTTGCTCACAGCAAAAGAGATATCAGGTCTTGTAGCGCTTGCTAAGTACATGAGAGAACCAACAACTTGTGAATATTTCAACTGGTCTCTTGGTTCCTTCTTATTCTTTCGCAATGTCAAACTAGGATCATAAGGTGTTGGAGAAGTCTTTCCATCAATAAAGCCAAAACGGCTCAAGACCTTCTCAACATAATGAGATTGCCTTAAAGTAATCCCATTCTCGTTCTTAATAGCTTGATGTTCAGAATCACACCAGCCTTTCCCAGATCTTTCATATCAAAACTCTTTGACAGGAAAGACTTGACTTCATTTATCACATCCATGTTTGTACCAAAGATCAGAATATCATCCACGTACAAACATAATATAACGCTATCGCCCCCACCATGGCGATAGTACACACCTATCAGCCTCATTAATGACAAAGCCAACAAAAAGTAGAGTTCTATCAAACTTCTCATGCCATTGCTTAGGTGCTTGTTTCAGGCCATATAAAGATTTTAACAACTTGCACACCTTTGTCTCTTCACCTTTTACTACAAACCCATCCGGCTGATCCATATAGATCTCCTCTTCCAACTCTCCATTAAGGAAAGCTGTCTTCACATCTATTTGATGAACAAGAAGACCATAAGAGGCAGCCAGGGATAGTAGTACTCGAATGGTGGTCAGTCTAGTGACAGGTGAATAGGTGTCAAAGTAATCTTCGCCTTCTTTTTGTGTGTAGCCCTTTGCTACAAGCCGTGCCTTGTACTTCTCAATAGTACCATCAGGCCTTAACTTCTTCTTGAACACCCACTTACAGCCCACAGGTTTGCAACCATAAGGTCGTTCTGATAGTTCCCAAGTTCCATTAGAAAGAATCGAGTCCATCTCATTTTGGACAGCTTCTTTCCAATCATCTGCATCAGGAGATGCATATGCCTCTGCAATGGATCTAGGAGTATCGTCCACAAGGTACATGATGAAATCATTGCCAAAGGATTTTGCAATCCTCTGTCTCTTACTCCTTGTGGGAGGTTCATCGTCATCCTTCTCTAGGACTTCCTCATGTGTTTGTTCAAAATTCTCAATAGATGCATTAGATTCAGGAACTATTTCAGAAGAAATTCTAGCAATGCTATGCATATCCTTCATAGGAAACATATTCTCAAAGAATTTTGCATCACGAGATTCCATTATAGTATCAACATGCATATCAGGAACCTCAGACTTAACCACTAGAAATCTATAACCTATACTCCGCGGAGAATATCCTAGAAAGATACAATCCACTGTCTTAGGTCCAAGTTTGCGTTTCTTGGAAATTAGTATGTTGACCTTAGCCAAACACCCCCAAGTGCGCAAATATGCAAGTGATGGTTTTCTCCCAGCCCACTCCTCATAAGGGGTCTTTTCTTTATTCTCGTTCGGAACTCTATTCAGGACATGACATGAAGTCAACAAAGCCCCCCCACTATGCCTTTGATAAACTAGCAGTGGCTAGCATGGAATTCACCAAGTCAGTTAGCGTGCGGTTTTTCCTCTTGGCAACCCCGTTTGATTGGGGCGAGTAGGGAGGCGTCCTCTCATGAATAATGCCATGTTCCTCACAAAACTCGTCAAAGATTTTGGGAAAATATTCACCACCACGATCCGACCTAACACGTTTGATCTTTCTCTCTAGTTGATTTTCAACTTCGGCTTTATAAACTTTAAAGTAGTCTAAAGCTTCATCTTTAGTGCGCAACAAATAAACATAGCAGTATCTAGTTGCATCATCAATCAATGTCATGACATTGACAGTCTTTCCATACCCATCCGTGTTGCTAGCGGTCACGACATTGACAGTCTTTCCACTTTTCCCTCTGCGATCTGCACGTTCTGGGAAGTCCTTGGAGAAGTGTCTGAGCTTTCCACACGTAAAGCATCCTAGATCAGCCTTGTTCGGCTTCTTCTTTTTCTTGAAGGTTGTAGTCTTTTCAAGCTTGTTGAAGGAGGGCTTATAGTTCCCTTTGTTCTTGCCGAAGGTCCTGTTCTGCACAATGTTGGCGCTAGAATGACCCTCGCCTCCTTTCTCAGCAGTGTTCTTAGCCCGAGCCTTCTCCTCAACATCAAGAGACGCTATCAGGTTTTCGACCGATATCTCTTGTCTCTTATGCTTGAGAGTTGTGGAGAAGTTCCTCCATGAAGAAGGAAACTTTGCAATGATGCACACAGCCACAAACTTGTCGGGTAAGTTACACTTAAGGATTTCAAGCTCCTTGGAAAAACACTATATCTCATGAGCTTGTTCGACTATAGAACAGTTGTTAACCATCCTGTAATCATGAAAGTTCTCCATGATGTACAATTTGCTGCCAGCATCTGTTACACCGAACTTAGCGTTTAGTGCCTCCTAGAGATCTTTGCCATCTTTGAAGTGCATGTACACATCAAACAACTTGTTGTCAAGAACACTCAAAACGCATCCCACAAAGGCAAGATTGGTTTCCTTGAACTTGTTCTGATCTTGTTCAGATATAGTTCCTTCAGGTAAACCCTCACTAGCTTCGAATACTTTCAGATTTTGCAGCCACATAGTGGTCTTATACTGCCACCTCTTAAAATGAACACCGGTAAACTTTTCTGGCTTCATCGCATCGGCTAAGTGTCCCATGTTTATCTCGGAAAATTGCCTATAATAAGGTTTTTGGATTGTTGGATAATTAGGCACAATTTCCATGATTAATTTCAGAATATTAAACATGACAATACCAACTACTAGCACATGTAACTCGAACATACTAGATGTACTAAACAACAAGATGAACGGAAACAGACAACAGCTAAACATGTACTCGCAAAACATGATGAATAACCAGACAGCATCACGCCGCATGTACCGTTCGATTGCAGTAGTTGCAGCAGTAACCTTGGGGAAGATTAATCGAAGCAGACGGCGGCGAAGACAACGATAGGCAGCACCGCCCGACTTGGATGGAAGACGACCCGTGATGAAGAACTCGAGCATTCGCGCGGAGCGCTTCCCAAAAACCTTATTCGCACTCTCCCGTACAGGATCGCAAAGGCGAGTGGTTCCGGAGACCTTCTCTCCCGTTCGCCGGTCCACGCCGGCAAGCGGGATGGAGTAGACGGCGGTGGCAGCGCAAGGTAGAGAGGAGGCAAAACCCTAGATTGGCTTTCGGTTGTTCGTGGTGGAAGCCGCACTGGCGTTTATATAGAGCGGCTCGGGAATCCCGCATAGGGCACGTCGTGGACCAAGGCCATGTTGCGCATGTTCGGGTCGGTTACAGATAGCCCATGATCCAGGAGCGACCCCAATAGGCTGACTGTTGACATGTCTATCAAAACCGCACAAGTTTTCCCAAGCAGCAAAAATAAAGCTCGGCTTGGCGAGATTCCCGCAACCCGCAGCGCAGGCGCGTCGAGACGAGACGAGACGAGCGGGCGTGCGAGCGGCGGCATCGTCGTCGGAGGAGTGCGCGTGTAGTTCTTCTCTTCTCACTCACTTTACTAAGTGGTGAACCACTCCACCTTATATGGTGGTGTAACTCTCCTCCAACTTTCCATGTGGGACTAAACTTTAGCTCCCACTCCACTCATATGTGAGATGCCACCAAATTGGGCTAAATCACACATGGGCTTCCACACACATGGGCTTTGAGATTTAGGGAAAAACTGAAATCACATATGGGCTTAAATAGATTAGCCCATTATTTCTAACACATTACTGTTGAGCTCCACCATCCCTGTCGGGCTGGCGACGCCTCTTTCCGCCTTGTCCGAGCTGCAGGGCCGTGGCGACGGACTGCAGAGCCATGGCATGGCGGCGCTAGCTATTGCTGGAGGCATGCTTCGAGTCAGATCTCGGCCTATTGGCGGCGGCGCGTGGCGGCCTTCCTCTCGCCGACAACCTCCCAGGGGCCCAATTTTTTTTAATCTTCTTAGCCAAAGACCCGATTGTTGTTTAATAACTTCTGGCCTAGCTCATGTCATACAATACACCAAACATAACCTCAACCTCAACTGAGCACATATCAGCCCATACAACCTACCAAACATAGAACATAAGACACACCTGTATGGAGTGGACATAGCTGAACTCAGCTTGTATGAGGTGAGATAGGTCACCCGGACTACCAAGCACACCCTATAGGACAAGATGCAGAGGAAGTTCTTCATGTAGCGCGCCTCCGCAACTCTATTAGGAGACCTGGTCGAAAATTGGTTCCGCTGCCGTTGCCACCGTCTTCTCTAGCACCCCGATCAAATTGCATGATCCCTCGTATCTGGTGACTTCAGGTGCGGAGGCGATGTCATGGCGGTGTGCGTTTGGTGAGCAAGGTGCTCGATTGTTTTAAACGGTTGTCTTAGTTGTCCAAGGATTATCACTGCTTCATGAAGACTTGCAATGAACAATAAAAACACATCTTCTGATTTCATATTTAGCTTAGGAGTACAGTTGGTTGTCCAAGTTGGTTGCTAATTGAAACCCCTGGAGATGCTAAGCCGCTGCATGCTATAAATAGTCTAGCTGTGTTAACGCCTGTAAGCGAAGTACTATTTTGAACTATCAGTTTTTCTTCCTTTGACTATGCTTAACTAAATGAATTAGATTCTCGTGATTATTGGTCCTTCTAGGAGACCATGTTGCTAGTTCAGTGAGGTCATGGCCAAATGGTCATTTGAACTCCCTAAATGTTTCATGTAACACTATTTGCTAAAGAAAATCTTTAGGCATTACTCCCTCCGTTTCAAAATATAACACTAGTAGAAAATAGACCTTTGGTCCAAGGGTATTATCCCCGGTTTTGCTACAAACCGGGACTAATGCCTCGGTCCAACGGCTAGAACTGGCCCCAGGGGGGTGGCAGACACTAGCCCCGGTTCGAACGGGACCTTTAGCCCTGGGTCGTGTAATAAACCGGGGCTAAAGGGTTTCAGGCAGGCCGGGTCGGGCGTCAGACCCTTTAGTCCCGGTTTGTTATATGACCCGGGGCTAAAGGTGGACCTTTAGCCCCGGTTCTAGACACGAACCGGGGCTAAAGGTCTGGCTATATCTTCTTCCCCTGCCCGAGCCACCATTCAAGCTGGTGGCTCTCCTCTCTCTCTCTCTTTCTTGCTTCAAGCTCGAGTTCATACTCTTTTTTTCCTCAAGATTTGTCTAGATTTTGTGGTGCCCCATCTATCCAAAGGTTCTAAAAGGTGAGCAACTTCATCCTTTGAACTCTCATTGCTATATTAGCTCATTTCATGCTCTATCTTATAGATGGATTTGTGGATTTAGTTTGGTAGTAATTTTTGCAGTGATAGCATGATATCGATGTTTAGATTCTATCTATCTTGTATTAATGTAAGGAACTCTAAGGTAAATATCACAATATGTGGATTCTATCAATATATATCTTGTTTTGGCACATAGAGTCTCGAAAATTGATTTTAGAAGCACACACATGCGTGAGTTCATCATTCTAACTAACTAGCTGGGCAAAATATCCTTCTTCGTCTACCTGCGTTCAACAAACTGGAAAATTTGTAACAAAGATAGGGTTAATTCATAAAAGCTTGATAAGAAGACATCACAATTCACATATTAGGGAGTGCCTCTATGGCGAGCTCCTCGAAGATGTCTGAGGATGGGATCCTAAGACATCTTCGAGAAGCTCTGCCGTAGTGGTGTCCCTGCTCTCCCACACCATCTTTCGGTTTATATCTTCTCTAGCTAAATCAGTATGCTGGTGGAGCTAACTAATTTCACATATTAGAGAGTGCCTCTACGGCGAGCTCCTCGAAGATGTCCGAGGACGAGGTCCTAAGACATCTTTGAGAAGCACCGCCGTAGTGGTGTCCCTGGTCTCACACACCATCTTGCAGTTCTTCACAAGAATGCATACCTATTTATAGATTAAGCAACACAACATAGTGTCGGGCACTGATGACATAATGTCGACACACTCACGCTGGCATAGTGCTGCCACCCACCCAAAATAGTGTCGGCATTTAATTTACTGGCTTAGTGCTGCCCACTGAGGACATAGTGTCGACATGTTGTCTCCACATCCACATTTAGTCCCGGTTGGTGCCTCCAACCGGGACTAAAGGTTCATCATATCTTTAGTCCCGGTTGCTGGTTTTAGATTAGTACTAATTAATTTTGATTATGTTTGATGTACTTAATTAATTATATATTGCAGATGAGCCGACAATGGATGTACGCTGACCGACTCTCTAACGAGTTTATTAAAGGCGTGCATTCTTTTCTTTTTGTGGCCGAGGCAAACAAGCGGAGTGGTTTTATGTCTTGTCCATGTGGTGTCTGTCGGAATCATAAAGAATACTATTCCTCAAGAGTCCTTCACAGCCACCTGTTTCGGTCCGGTTTCATGACCAGCTATAATTGTTGGACCAAGCACGGAGAAAGAGGGGTTATGATGGAAGACAACGAAGAAGAGAATGACAATGACTACCCTGAATACGATGGTACTACAATGGAAGACATTGATGAAGAAAAAGATGAAGAACGGGCATCAGATCTGCCCGATGATGATCTTAGTCGGGCCATTGCTGATGCCCAGGAAGAATGCGTAACTGAAAGGGAGAGGTTTAAGTTCAAGAAGATGTTAGAGGATCACAAAAAATTGTTGTACCCAAATTGTGAAGATGGGCACAAAAAACTGGGTAGCACACTGGAATTGCTGCAATGGAAGGCAGAGAACGGTGTGACTGACAAAGGATTCGAAAAGTTGCTGAGAATAATGAAGAAGTTGCTTCCAAAGGATAACAAACTGCTCGCCAGTACCTACGAAGCAAAGAAGGTTGTCTGCCCTCTAGGATTAGAGGTGCAGAAGATACATGCATGCATTAATGACTGCATCCTCTACCGCGGCGAATACGAGAATTTGGATGCATGCCCAATATGCATTGCATGGCGGTATAAGATAAGACGAGATGACCCTGGTGATTTTGAGGGCGAGCGCCGCATGAAGAGGGTTCCTGCCAAGGTGATGTGTTATGCTTCTATAATACCACGGTTGAAACGTTTATTCAGGAACAAAGAGCATGCCAAGTTTTTGCGATGGTACATGGAAGACCGTAAGAAAGACGAGATGTTGAGACACCCAGCTGATGGTTCGCAGTGGAGAAAAATTGAGAGAGAGTTTTCGGACTTTATAGGTGATGCGAGGAACTTATGGTTTGGTCTAAGTACATATGGCATGAATCCTTTTGGGGAGCAGAGCTGCCGTCATAGCACCTGGCCTGTGACTCTGTGTATTTATAACCTTCCTCCTTGGTTGTGCATGAAGCGGAAGTTTATTATGATGCCAGTGCTCATCCAAGGCCCGAAGCAACCCGACAACGACATTGATGTGTACCTAAGGCCATTAGTTGAAGAACTCTTACAGTTGTGGCATGGACAAGGTGTACGTGTGTGGGATGAGAACAAGCAGGAGGAATTTGACCTACGAGCGTTGTTGTTCATAACAATCAATGATTGGCCTGCTCTTAGTAACATTTTAGGACAGACAAACAAGGGATACAATGCATGCACACACTGTTTAAATGATACTGAAAGTATATATTTGGATAAATGTAAGAAGAATGTGTACCCGGGGAATCGTCGTTTTCTTCCGCCCTCGCACATCCTAAGAAAGAAAGGTAAGCATTTCAATGGTGAGGCAGACAGCCGGTGTAAGCCTATCCGCCGTACTGGTGATGATGTATTTGACATGGTGAAGGATTTAAAAGTAATCTTTGGAAAGGGTCCTGGTAGACAATCTGTTCCGAAGGACGTGTCGGACATGCACCCATGTGGAAAAAGAAATCTATATTTTGGGAGCTATCCTATTGGAAAGTCCTAGAGGTCTGCTCTACAATTGACGTGATGCACCTGAGGAAGAATCTTTGTGTGACGCTGCTAGGCTTCTTGGGCGTGTATGGGAAGAGCAAAGATACACCTGAAGCACGGCAGGACCAACAACGTATAAAAGACCGAGACAACATGCATCCAGAGCTGTTTGAAGGTACTGCTAGCTACGCTCTTACCAAAGAAGAGAAGGAAATCTTTTTTGAAGTCCTTTACAGTATTAAGGTCCCGTCTAGTTTCTCGTCGAACATAAAGGGAATAATAAATATGGCAGAGAAAAAATTTCAAAACCTAAAGTCTCATGACTGCCACGTGCTTATGACCTAGCTGCTTCCAATTGCATTGAGGGGACTCCTGCTGGAAAATGTTCGAGTACCCATTGTGAAGCTATGTGCGTTTCTCAATGCAATTTGTCAGAAGGTAATCAGTCTAGATAGTCTACTAAGGTTACAGAAAGATGTAGTCCAATGTCTTGTTAGCTTCGAGTTAGTGTTCCCACCATCGTTCTTCAATATCATGACTCACCTCCTAGTTCACCTAGTCGATGAGATTAACATTCTTGGTCCTATATTTCTACACAATATGTTCCCCTTTAAGAGTTTCATGGGAGTGTTAAAGAAATATGTTCATAACCGTGCTAGGCCAGAAGGAAGCATCTCAAAGGGATATGGAACAGAGGAGGTCATTGAGTTTTGTGTTGACTTTATTCCTGACCTTAAGCCCATCGGTGTTCCTGAATCACGGCATGAGGTTAGAATTAGTGGAAAAGGCACTCTAGGAAAGAAAGCAAGGATATGTATGGACGGACATTCTCTCACTAAAGCACACTACACAGTTCTGCAAAGTTCCACCTTGGTGGCTCCGTATATCGAGGAACACAAGAATATTGTACACTCCAACAACCCGGGGAAGTCTGGCTCCTGGATTAGAGATGAACATATGAGGACTTTCGGCGGTTGGTTGCAGTCACATCTCATGAATGACATAAATGTTGGAGAGCAGTTGTACTTGTTGGCCAGGTCACCATCTTCGACTATATTGACTTTCCAAGGGTACGAGATAAATGGGAATACATTTTACACGATCGCCCAAGAAAAAAAAAGCACCAATCAAAACAGTGGTGTCCGATTTGATGCAACAGACGAGAATGGGCAAACGGATACATATTATGGTTACATAGAGGAGATATGGGAACTTGACTATGGACCTTTTTTTTTAAGGTTCCTTTGTTTCGGTGCAAATGGGTCAAGCTGACAGGAGGCGGGTTGAGGTAGACAAGAAATACGGAATGACAACAGTGGATCTCAACAACCTTGCGTATAGAGATGAACCATTTGTCCTAGCCAATGATGTGGCTTAGGTTTTTTATGTGAAGGACATGTCTACCAAACCGAGAAAAAGGAAAGATAAGCAAAAGAATACAGCATCCGATGAGCCAAAGCGCCACATAGTTCTTTCAGGAAAAAGAAACATCGTGGGGGTGGAGGATAAGACAGACATGTCAGACGATTATGATAAGTTTCATGAAATTCCACCCTTCGCTGTAAAGGATGACCCAAGCATCCCGTTAAATAAGGAAGATGCTCCATGGTTACGGATTAGAAGAAAACCCTAACATGTGTGGATGTTGGTGATGTACAATATTATTAAACCTTTATTTTTAATGATCTTCTTATATGTATATGGATATGAACTTTCTCGATCTCAATAGGTAGTATTGCAACTTGTTGTGGCCAGACATTTATTAATATTAAAACGTAAAAATTAGTCATAGTCATATCTAGCCCTGTAGTACACAGCTTCTGGGTCGTCTTCGGAATCGTCATCGTCGTCGCTCGTAGCACACAGATGGATCCTCAGCCCTTCCTCGTAGCACGCGAATTGATCCTCTGGCCTCGGATTCACGACGCGGGAGGGAGGGGGCTCCCGGATGACGACCCTAGTACGCCCTAGGCCTTCACCACCACCACCATTCTTGTGGCTATGCTGCTGGTGAAAGTGCGGGTACCTCAGGCGAGGATAGTCTCCATTGGCGATGTAGCGCATCACACTGGCGATAGTCCGGTTCGCCCACCACAGGCGGCGACCAGCCTCGCTGTGGTTCACTGGCGGTGGGCCATCACCCTCGTACCTGGCGAGCTCCCTTTCCTGCCGGTTTGCGAAGAAGGCATTCCAGGTGTCGAGGTTGTCGGGATCCCAATGGGGATCCATCCGCTGCTCCGGCGTGAGCTCGAGGTAGAAGTGGTTCGTGATGGCCGCCTGGCGGGCCGAACCTTGAGACATAGGAGGAACAGAAACCCCTCCAGCGCGCAGCATCCAGCCAGCGGGCAGCCGGTACCCCGGCGGGAATGGGTAGCTGGAGGCGCACAGCGCCTCGGTCTCCTCGAGCGTCAGAAAAGCCCAGTAAGCGGTGTCCATTGTTGTGAGAGAAAAGGTGTGGATGTGTCGATGGAAATGACGATCGGCCTAGATATAGAGGGACATGGCGGGAGAACATGGCGGAAAGCGGGGGAAATGGCGGGAGAACATGGCGGGAAGCGAGGGAAATGGCAGGAGAACATGGCGGGAAGCGGGGGAAATGGCGGGAGAACATTTCTACTATATTTTTGTGAATATTTTGCTATATTATATGTATTTTTCTATTTTTAAATAATAAACTATATTTTTAATATTTTTTGTGAACATTTCTACTAAATATAATACTTGTTAGATAATAGATAATTTCATTTAAGTTGTATAATAAAGTAAGATAATAGATTTAAATTATAGATCTTCTTTTTCTGAAAATTTTGATATATAATACATAATTTTATGAAAACTATAAACCATTTTTGGGTTTGGCGCCAAAAATAATCTTTAGCCCTGGTGTGTAATCCTTTAGCCCCGGTTAAAGGGTTTCGGCACGCGGGAAGTGCGGCGGGCCGAAAACACCTTTAGCCCCGGGGCTAAAGGGGGACCTTTAGCCCCGTTCGTACTACAACCCAGGGCTAAAGGGGTGGTGGTATAAATACCCCACCCCCGCCCTGGGTCGTGGCACGACCCGGAGATTACCGTTTTCCCTGCGCCACGCCCATGCCGTCCGCCGCACCGCCGCCCGCGCCCGTGAGAAGGAGCCCCGCGTAGCTGCCGCGCCGCCGCCCGCGCCCGTCTCCGCCTTGCGCCGTGTCTCCGTGCCGCCCCACCGCGTCTCCGCGCCGTCCCGTCCCGCGCCGAGCGCCGCGCCGCCTCGCCGTCGTACGTCTCCGCCCGCGTCGTCTCCGCCCCGCCGCCGCCTCGCCGTCGTCTCCGCCTCAGGTACGGTTAGTACTGTTAGTGTTAATTTCGGTTAGTTAGGGTTAATTAGCTAGCTAGGGTTATTAGTTAGGGTAGTGTGTTAGGATTTTTGTTAGTAGTATTAGGTTATTAGTTAGAAGTATTAGTATTTTGGATTAGGATTATTAGTTAGAAGTATTAGCTAGGGTTATTAGTTAGAGTAGTATTAGGATTAGGATTAGGATTTTGGTTAGTAGTATTAGGATTTTGGTTAGTAGTATTAGGATTTTGGTTAATAGTAGTATTAGGATTATGATTTTGGTTAGTGTTAGTTAGAAGTATTAGTATTTTAATTAGTTAGTGTTAGTGTTAGTGTTAATAGTATTAGTATTTTGGTTAGTTAGTGTTATTAGTTAATTTTGGTTAGTGGTAGTGTTAGTGTTTGTAAATAAGTAGTATTAGTATTTTGGTTAGTGTTAGTTAGTAGTATTCGTATTTTAGTTAGTGTGTTAGTGTTAGTGTTATTAGTAGTATTAGTATTAGTGTTTTAGTTAGTGTGTTAGTGTCAGTGTTATTAGTATTTATCTAGGGTTAGTTAGGGTTAGTTAGAATACTTAGTTAATTAGGTTTAGTTTAGTTAGTGATAGGTTTAGGGTTATTGTTATTAGGGCAATATATACTTAGTGATTTAGTTACTGTTTATGTTTTATGATTGTTTATTGCTATTATTTAGTTATGCTGCGTCCACCTCGTCCGAGCCTACTGGACTCCGTCGGGGATGTCCGAGTCTGGGCTCCGCCGGGTTGGCACTGGGAGGTGCTACCTGTCGGGACTCGTACCTTGGTGAGGAATCCGGGTATCATCGTCGATTCGGAGCTTCTTTGGTGGTGTCCACGAGGTCCAGGAGCGGTGCAGAGGGAGCCAGCCCCCGAGGAGGTGGTACGTCGTCGTATTAGGGAGGAGGACGAGCATGTACGGCGATACATGTATCTTTTGGAGACTAGGTTCTCCAATATCTGGCAGGTTCACGGATCTCACCCGAGCTCTTCTCCGGTGAGGGTTCCTCTTCTGTGGCTGCAGAGCTCCCGTAGCACAGAACGCGGTAGCCAGGTTCGCTAGTTTATCTTAATAATGTACTTTATCTTATGCTTTATCCTATAATGCACCCGAGCTATTCTCTGGTGATGTATTAATAATGTACTTTATCTTATACTTTATCCTATAATGCACCCGAGCTATTCTCCGGTGATGTATTAATAATGTACTTTATCTTATACTTTATCCTATAATGCACCCGAGCTATTCTCCGGTGATGTATTAATAATGTACTTTATCTTATATTATTGTACTTTATCTTAATCACTAAGTACTGTATCTGAGTTGTCGCAGTTGTAATATTCTTTTACTTAATGCAATATTCTTTTTCTGTATTAGTTAAGCTATGGACGGTAGACAGAATGAAGAGGATCTTCTCAACATGATAGATAAGGGTACTGGGGGGTCTTATTATGATGGCTCCGAATATCTTAATTTGTCTGGAGGAGACGATGGTGGAGAAAATAGTGGAGACGATGGTGCTGACCATGGTGGAGACCATGGTGAAGACATCATAATAATGACAAACTCCATCAAGGTATATAAAGCCTCTATTGATCGTGCACTAGTATAGATGCACTAATTGATTCCTATATATGTACTGACGAATGTTTCTTCTCTTAGACCTCCACTTCCGGCCAATCTTCTACCAATACAAGAGGCCCGACACACAAGTTGCCCGCTGATGTCCGTTTCGGCATTGATTTAGTCTCTCCGCAGGGTCAACCGCTGGAGCCCAAAGAAGCTGCGAATGCATTTACAAGTCAATGCGGAGTGATTGTTAGAGACAAAGTCCCGATCACCACGCGAAACTGGAACAAGCCAGGAAAGAAAAAGGATCCAGCCGGAGCTAGTTTTGTAGATGACAGAGCGAAAGATACAATGTGGAATTCTCTCATGACACATTTCACCCTACCAGTCTTCGAGACTGATGACCTCACATAGAAAATGACGAGGAAAGTCAAGCACTTTGCTCTTAAGAAGATGGCTGAACTATTCAAGGAATGGAAAAAAACATTGTACCACAAGTATGCCTTGAAGGAAACAACTCCTCCATTCGTTGGCCCACTAGAGTTGCAGTAGGATAACTGGGCCGCATTTGTGGAATACAAGACCTCAGCACCAGCGAAGGCAATATCAGCAAAAAATAAGGAAAATGTATCCAAAAAGAAATATCACCATCATATGGGCACAGGTGGCTACAGGAGTGCCATGCCTAAGTGGGATAAAACTGAGGCTGACCTAGAGGCTAAAGGGGTCACTCCAGCTACGCTAGTTGGCCCTTGAGGTCAAGAAATTGGGTATTCGGGCATGGGGCATCATTAGACCCAGAAACAGGCGAGATTGTTGCAGCCGAAGAAATTTCTACACCCAAGAAAGAACTTGTTAAAGTGCTGAAAGAGGTTGAAGAGGGAACGTTTGTTCCCGACAGAGAGAACGATGAGCTGACAAAGGCTCTCAGGAATCCTGAAAAGGCTGGACGAACAAGAGGGTTCGGACCTTCTTATCCATGGGTTATCGGGTTTCCCGAGCACCGTGACACGTACACAAGCCGACTGAGAAGAACAAACCGGCAAAAGAGGAGGATACAGAGCGGTTCGCGAGGTTTGAAGCCACGCTGCAGGAGTATCGCCAAGAGCTTAATGAACTTAAAGGACTCCGATAGCAAGATCCTACACCGGACAGTACGGTCGGCCCATCGCAACGGAAAAGCAGTGTGGCTTCCACGGAGGGCCACGGTAATGATGCAACGATGGATGTGTACCCCGTGGATGCAATTAAGGAGAAGACTAGTTGTGAGCTGCATGTTGAACTGAAGAATATATCCATGAAGGTGGCGGTTAGCTTTGCTTTACCTTCTGCACCGGGAGCGACCTACCATTGCAATCCGATTCCAGCTAGCTATGCTCGTGTCGGTGTGGATGAAATTCTACCTATGTGTCAGCCACTACAGCTTGACATCCCTGGAGGTGAAGGGGAGACGACACTGGGAGAAGTCACGAGTGGCTTCATTCTTTGGAAAAAAGAATACATCAAGTTTCCAGGCTCGACACCAAGGCCACCTTCTCCACCAAGGCAATCGTCTCCTCCCAGTGCACCGTCTCCTCCAAGTCCACCTCCAAGTGCACCGTCTCCTCCCAGTAATAGTCCAATCCATGACCCCAACACGAGTCCATCTCAATCTACGCAGCCGCCTCCACCCACTAAGGGGCAAAAGCGGAAGAATACCACCGCTCCGTCGAGCGATAACCAACGCCCGAAGCGACAGTTGTCGCCCCTCCCAAGAGTACCGCCGGTTCCTCCCAAGAGGGCTTACGACCTGACTGATGAGGAGACCGATGCGGTTGTACGGGCCGAAGTGGATGCTCATTTTAAAAACAAACAACCTGAGCCAATGGTCCAAATAAAACCGAAAACCAAGAGCACTTTAGGAAATTACTGACGCAGCCATCCCAAGCTCAGTTAAATGCGCCAGATGACTATACATGATGTCTTCAGAAGACATTGAAACAGAAGAGATCAAGCGGTAGAGGAAGCATCAAAAAAGAGGTTCCCCAGCAGGGGGAACAAGCAAAACAATCGAGTGGTAGCGGAAGCATCAGAACAGACGTCCCTCAGCTGGAGAAACAAGCAAAACAATCGAGTGGTAGCCGAAGAACCAAAAGAGATGTTCACCAGCTGGGGAAACAAGCAAACCAATCGCTCCCCCCACTCCAGGTGAACATACCCAAACCTCAACTATATGACGAAGAACCTATGGATCCGGAAACAGCTAGGATATTGGCCGAGCAATATGGTATGCCTATTCATGAAATTATTCACGACGATATGCCCAAGGCGGAGGTAGCACCCAAATTTGTTAACGGGGAGCCTCTGGTCAGTTCTGAGAGGCTTCGGGATATGCCAACACAAATGCGACGATTTCATGAATGGTACATGAAAGCATCAAAAGAACAACGAAATTGGCTCATACTAAAAGTTTGTAAATCGCATTACTTCATTGAAGACGAGGTCCCTATTGAATTTACAGAATTATTTCAGTTATTCAATCTAAAGGAACTCGACAAAACTATCCTCAGTTCGTATTGTTTGTAAGTGATTACTTTATTTATGTAATTAGGTCTCTATCTCAGCTTTTTCAATTCATTGCCGGTAAGTATACTTACTATATTCTTTTGTACGCTATATATACTGATGCAGAATGAAGTGCTCGATTGTAAAAGAAAGGCTATCAACGGATTTGGGTACATTGACCCACATCGAGTTCATGGAGCTATACTAAAGGATAAACCACTAGAGACCAAGCACAACTTGTTGCGGTTTCTCACGAAACAACATTTCTGTAACGAAATACTATTTCCTTACCACGACGGAAAGTGAGTTTTTGTACACATTAACTTTTGCTTACTCGATGTTCAGTGTAAATGATGAGTTACTGACGTATGTAAACCTTGCGTAGGTACCACTGGATTCTTCTAAGCATTTCACTTGACATGGGAAGAGTTCACATCATGGACTCACTAAACAAAGACATTGAAAACTACAACATCATTATCGATGCGCTCCAGAGGTAATTTCAACTATTATCGCACTATATCGGTTTCTTTAGTTCATTTTCTGGGATATCAAGTACTTATTAACTCATACATTAATTTTCTTTGTCGGGTAGAGTTTGGACACAGTTCAAGAAACATGTCCGCGGTCAATGGCGTGAGGAGCTATTTTTTAAATCACTCTCGGTAAGTAGTACGAGCTAAGTCCACGCATCTATTTAATTCTAGTTTATGTGCATTTATCATGCTAGCGTTATTATTTGATTGAATTCTATTCTTGTAAAGTGCGCGAGGCAGCCACAGGGAACTAATCTATATGGATTTTACGTGTGCGAGTTCATTCGCATCAGTATTGAAAAGCCCTCGGAAAATGTTCGAGTAAGTAAACAATATATTCACCCTTTATTTTTATTACAAAAAATCGTGTTGAGTCTAATCCATACGATCTCCTTTTTACATAGTTGGACGCGATGCGGGACATGCTCCTACCAGAGGACCGCCTAATAGCAATCCAAGAGGAATTTGCTGCATTTTTTCTCGACGGGGTCATAGACCCACGCGGAGAATACTGTATAAGTAGACCCTAAAGCATCCATGAAATGATCTCCATGTAATAAAATAGACATGCTCTGGACCTTGTTGGGACTCCATATATGCTTGTAAGAGTAATTATATTATATATTGCGTCAATGTGGCCAAGTACTGTGTAGTAGCGTTCTGTATGTATACGAAAACTTGTTTCTAATGAAAACACATAATGAAAAATAATTAAACACAAAACACAAAATGAAAAGAAAAACATAAAACCCTAAAAGCCCATCCCCTGTCGCGCAGCCAAATGGCACCAAATGCTGCCGCGGCAGGAAACCTTTAGTCCCGGTTCGTAACACGACCCGGGGCTAAATGTCCTGCCGCCCAGCGCGCCTAGCAGGCCACGTGGTTGGACCTCTAGCCCCGGTTCGTAACTAAACCGGGGCTAAAGCTTGGACCTTTAGTCGCACTTTCGCAACCCCGGTTCGAAATCAGGGGCTAAAGGCCCTTACGAACCGGGGCAAATTGCCCGGTTTCTACTAGTGTAAGATGTTTTAGTTTTGTGAATGAAGTGTATATAGACTCCTTTTAATGTATAGATTCATCTAGGTTTGAAATGAACCTACACACTAAAAGGGGTCTAGATACACTCCTTTTATAAAGCTAAAACATCTTATATTTTGAAACGGAGGGAGTAGTAGCTAGCAAGCCAAAAAAGAATTGTAAAATATGGATCTTAAACATCAGTCATGCTCGCGTATTTGTCTTTGCGTAACCTGATGGTTCCTGGGTTCCGGTTCTGCTACGTAGACCAAAATATATACTGCTCCACTACGCATGCTTCTCTGAAATTAATTAAAGTTACATCTTTTCTCCAAAATTAATGTACGTTACATAAGAGTTTTGTACCAAGCAACAGTTCCTTTTTCTGAAAATAGTTGTCAGGGAGCTAATTTGCATCTTTTTCTGAAAACTAACAGTGCCATGACTCCATTTTATCCCTTAATCAGAAAAGTTTGAGTTTAGTCTATGAAATGGGCATTCGTGGCTTTTCCGACCTTCTACCTAATTTATGCTCAGCTCCTGCATAAAACAGCTATACACATGTGTGCTTTTCTTCTGTTTCATTCTTAATTTATCTGGTCTCCAACTATTGGCCAATTTGTGGTTCTAATAATATTTTTTGTACGTTTATATCTCAATGTTGTATGTGAGCCCCATGTGGCCCAGACCCATATAAGCCATGTATATAAGGCTAGACTGTGTGACCTAAAAGGAGTAGAGAGAGTGAGAGAGCACAAGCTACTCCCAGCCACAGCCTCCAGGGGTAACCTAGCTACACGTAAAAGGAAAATACCATTTTGCGGCCCGAAAGTTGGGGTGTCCAGGCAACGCGGTACCCAAGTTCTCTGAAATCAGCCGGGATGACTACAGTTGGTGTGCCAAATACTCAGAGGATCTTTTTTGGCACGAATTCAACTTTATGTTTCAATACAAAAAATCAGGCTAACGGCCGTCAAGTTGGCCCCCCTGTCAGTTCTCGCTATTATGTCGCTCCCGTCGCTTAGGCGGGGTGGCTGTCACGTAGGCTTATAGCGTTGGAACAGTGGATAGGACAACACCCCATGCCCACCCCCTGCCCAGTGTATTGACGTGACAAAACAGGGCATGTGTATCGGCGTTATAATTATTTTTTATTTACTCAGAAGCTGGAACGGCCACCGCCACGCATCTCTCCTTGGACTTCCGTCCCCGTCGTTAACCACTACCTTAAAAGCGCATTGACGGTTCCACCGTTCCCCTGCCTCGCAGAAACCACTCCTCTTCTTCCTGTCATCTGTCTTCTTCCCGTCTTCTCTTTGCCGCCATGGAAGGTCGTCGCACTCTAGAGACAAGCTTCACTACCCATGACAATAAGAAGATAGATGTTGTCTACACCAACGAGGAGGAGACAGTTATGCGTGTCCTGTGGATGTACGAGGGTTGGCTTGGGATAGACGAGGACAAGTTTGTGGGATTAGACCTCGAGTACACCCCGGAGCACCCATATGAAGGGAGTGAATTCACCGTCGTTCAACTAGCCATGCGGAAACACGTCCTCATCTACCACCTCTCCCGGTTTGTAGATCTTCCCTCTGTAGCTACCCGATTTTAGGGTTTGCTCCTCTTGTTCTTTATCCACTTGCTCATCTTGCAACTACTGGATTTTATTTAGGACCAAATAAATTATGACAAGATAATGTTGAGAGTCTTGATCTTGCATTTACTAAACTTTTCAAAATTATATTCAGATGATGATCTTGCATTGACAAAATATTTGTAGTTACAAATTTCGGCGATGACAAACTACATACTGTCAGGACTGATAGGAATTGTCCGGCGCTGCGCCAGTTCCTTGTAGAAAAGGGAATTGTTTTCTACACTGTCGACAAAACAACTGATTTTTCAAAATTTTATCAAGAGGGAATTATAATTCCTGCGCACAACTAGATCGATATTCAGAGTCTTGTCAAGATCCTAGGGGCTCGGGGAAGGATGGAATGGCATCACTCGCAACTAGAATCCTCGATGAGTCATACGCCAAAATGAAGTAAGATTTCCCTACAAATAGGCATGATTTCTAGGACGAGTGGCCGTTGCATGATATAAACCTAAAGTATGCAGCCATAGATGCTTACGTGACCTACCAGCTATACAAGAAGATCCTTTTTTCTACGTTACCTCGTGTTTTGCCCTATTTGCAAGAGGGAAGACGAGCTTAGGGGATCCCTTTGTAGAAAATGTAGAATAGCTGAGTTTGAAGCTGCATATGCAAAGAAAATGGCTGCATCTGTAGCAGCTCACAGAGAGGCTGCAGAAGTAGCTGAAAGAGAGCTTGCAGCTGAAGCAGAAGCAGCTGACAGAGAGGCTACAACTGAATCAGCAAACAAAGAAGCAACATCTTCTAGCGGCAACAATCAGGCCTGTGATGCACCGCTAATTGTGCCGCAGGACGCTAAAGATAGGGAAGTCAAGTCAGATCCCAAGTGGGACAAAGCATTTCGTGAGATGTGGAGTACTTGCAATGGTCATGGTTGGTCGCCTAGGAACGATGGCAAGCGCCTCAAGTGGTCTGATGACAAGTGAATTAAATTTTACTTGTCAGTGTTATATTTCTGTTTTGTGGAACTCAGTTAGCTTGTCAAGATGTCTAGCGCCACAAGTGATAGTACTAAAATAAATTTAACCCTCTTTGTGTTATGCTTATGTATGTGTCTTGTAGCATGTCAAGATGGTAGCTCGTTAACTGGCAGTTTGAAAGAGTACCCTTTTCCTCTCTCGCTAAACAGATATGTTTCATTTTGCCCAAATTTTTAGCAAACCTAGAGAAGATTCTCTCTTCAATAATTCATTCCCTTTTGGACCTCTTTTTGCCTCCGATTAGGTAGCAAATCTAGAGCAGCAAATCACACCAGGCAGAATAAATTCATTTAGAAAACAAAACAAATGTAGATATAGTTGTGCGTAGCTAAATAGGATATAGCGATAGAAAGTAGGTTGCTTAACGAGATTCGATGCATTCAGCCAGAAATAGGATATAGCTAGAAAGAAGCTGCTTAGAAGCAGCAGCAGCCGCCGCAGATGCAGGCACATCCTGCAAGCGCCCGTGCCTCCGCCTCCTCCTCCTCCCTCCGACGCGTCCTCCACTTCTTGCTGCCCAGTCCCTTGATCTTGGGGGCCTTAGGCCTGATTGGAGGGATGCGACCCTCTTTGATGGCCAACCACTGGAGGTTTCAGAGGTGAATGCCGAGAGCCCGATGTTCAACAATGTAGGCGTTGATGTTCACGGTCTCACGCTCGCCGCCTTTGTGGATGCCGGAGCCCACGGCCTCTGCATGCTTCATTAAGGAGATGAAGTCTGTGCCACCGGCCTGACTCGCACAACAGTCGGCGATCCCCTTGCGGAAGGGGCAGCACCAGGGGCTGCCCCTGAAGAAGGCATCGTACTGGCCGGCCCGCAGCCTCCTGAGCACCTGACGAGTCTTGGTGTGTATGGACTCGTCATCGCTGCAGACGTCGCTGCCGGAAACCTATTGGAAGAAAAGGAAAATGGGGGAGTAGATGATGTAAGAAGATCGAGCAATCGAAATGCGAACAAGCGAATCCTAATAAACCAACATCTAGCATCCAACGATGGGAACGGTAGAAGAACCAGGGGATGGGAGCAAACCCTAGTTACCTCCGACCATGGGTCGTCGATGCCGGTGTTGTAGATGTTCAGTGGAGCGATGTACTTATCTGGATCGTAGGTGCCCAAGAAGTGCTTGATCTGCTTGTGACCGGCGGGGGCCTCCTCACCGGCGGGGGGGCTCCTCTTTGGTGGCTCCGTCGGTAGCGGGGACGGGGGCTGGACGGGAATGGCGGCTGCCATCGATGCCTCGAATGGATCCACCAGTGTCATTGCATGTGTGTTCTTTTAATGAACCACAACTAGTGGCATTGCATGTCTGTTCCTCTCACAAACCACACATGGATCCACCAGTGTCATCGCATGTGTGTTCTTCTCATGAACCACAACAAGTGTCATTGCATGTTTGTTATTCTCACAAACCACATAAGGATACACCAGTGTCATTGCATTTGTGTTCCTCTCACATTGTACACATGGATCCACCAGTGTCATTGGAGGTGTGTTCTTCTCATGAACCACACCCAGTGTCATTGCATGTGTGTTCCTCTCACAAACCACACATGGATCCACCAGTGTCATTGCATGTGTGTTCTTCTCATGAACCACACCATTGTCATTGGATGTGTGTTCTTCTCGCAAACCACACATGGATCCACCGGTATCATTGCATGTGTGTTCTTCTCATGAACCACACATGGATCCACCAAGTGTCATTCCATGTCTGTTCTTCTCATGAACCAGACCCAGTGTCATTGCATGTGTGTTCCTCTCACAATGTACACATGGATCCACCAGTGTCATTGGATATGTGTTCTTCTCATGAACCACATCTAGAGTCATTGCATGTCTGTTCTTCTCACAAACCACATAAGGATCCACCCAGTGTCGTTGGATCTGTGTTCCTCTCATGAACCACACATGGATCCAACGGTGTCATTGCATGTGTTCTCTTCTCATGAACCACACATGGATCCACCAAGTGTGATTGCATGTGTGTTCTTCTCACAAACCACATATGGATCCACCAGTGTCATTGCATGTGTGTTCTTTTCATGAACCACAACCACTATCATTGCATGTCTGTTCCTCTCACAAACCACACATGGATCCACCAGTGTCATTGCATGTGTGTTCTTCTCATGAACCACAACAAGAGTCATTGCATGTCTGTTATTCTCACAAACCACATAAGGATACAACAATATCATTACATGTGTGTTCTTCTCATGAACCACACCCAATGTCATTGCATGTGTGTTCCTCTCACATTGTAGACATGGATCCACCAGTGTCATTGGATGTGTGTTCTTCTCATGAACCACACCCAGTGTCATTGCATGTGTGTTCCTCTCACAAACCACACATGGATCCACCAGTGTCATTGCATTTGTGTTCTTCTCATGAACCACACCCAGTGTCATTGGATGTGTGTTCTTCTCACAGACCACACATGGATCCACCGGTGTCATTGCATGTGTGTTCTTCTCATGAACCACACATGGATCCACCAAGTGTCTTTGCATGTCGGTTCTTCTCATGGACCACACCCAGTGTCATTGCATGTGTGTTCCTCTCACAGTGTACACATGGATCCACCAGTGTCATTGGATGTGTTTTCTTCTCATGAACCACATCTAGAGTCATTGCATGTGTGTTCTTCTCAAAAACCACATAAGGATCCACCCAGTGTCATTGGATGTGTGTTCCTCTCATGAACCACACATGGATCCAATGGTGTCATTGCATGTGTTCTCTTCTCATGAACCACACATGGATCCACCGGTGTCATTGCATGTGTGCTCTTCTCATCAACCACACATGGATCCACCAAGTATGATTGCATGTGTGTTCTTCTCACAAACCACATATGGATCCACCAGTGTCATTGCATGTGTGTTCTTTTCATGAACCACAACCAGTGGCATTGCATGTCTATTCCTCTCACAAACCACGCATGGATCCACCAGTGTCATTGCATTTGTGTTATTCTCATGAACCACAGCAAGAGTCATTGCATGTCTGTTATTCTCACAAACCACATAACGATACACCAGTGTCATTGCATGTGTGTTCTTCTCATGAACCACACCTAATGTCATTGCATGTGTGTTCCTCTCACATTGTAGACATGGATCCACCAGTGTCATTGGATGTGTGTTCTTCTCATGAACCACACCCAGTGTCATTGCATGTGTGTTCCTCTCACAAACCACACATGGATCCACCAGTGTCATTGCGTGTGTGTTCTTCTCATGAACCACACCCAGTGTCATTGGATGTGTGTTCTTCTCACAGACCACATATGGATCCACCGGTGTCATTGCATGTGTGTTCTTCTCATGAACCACACATGGATCCACCAAGTGTCTTTGCATGTCGGTTCTTCTCATGGACCACACCTAGTGTCATTACATGTGTGTTCATCTCACAGTGTACACATGGATCCACCAGTGTCATTGGATGTGTTTTCTTCTCATGAACCACATCTAGAGTCATTCCATGTCTGTTCTTCTCACAAACCACATAAGGATCCACCCAGTGTCATTGGATGTGTGTTCCTCTCATGAACCACACATGGATCCACCGGTGTCATTGCATGTGTGCTCTTCTCATGAACCACACATGGATCCACCAAGTATGATTGCATGTGTGTTCTTCTCACAAACGACATATGGATCCACCAGTGTCATTGCATGTGTGTTCTTCTCATGAACCACAGCAAGAGTCATTGCATGTCTGTTATTCTCACAAACCACATAACGATACACCAGTGCCATTGCATGTGTGTTCTTCTCATGAACCAGACCCAGTGTCATTGCATGTGTGTTCCTCTGACCCACAAGTATAGGGGGTGTATCGCAGTATTTTCGATAAGTAAGAGTGTCAAACCCAACGAGGAGCAGAAGGTGCTGGCTAGTGGTATGGATCAGGAATTCTCTGCAAATACTTAGCAAACGGATTTTTAGGGGTTTTCGATAAAGCAAGTAAACAAAGTAAGAGTAAATAAAAGACAGTAGGAATAAATGCAACAAGTGGCCCAATCCTTTATGCAGCAAACGACAAGACGGTTGTATTACTTAAGGTGACCAAACGTTCTCGAGGACACATGGGAAGACTATCAAGTGCTTTCGCTTCATATAGCTGATTAATCTTCTCTAGCTTGCTAAGTGTTGTGTGGGTGAACCTGTGCTAATGTACCGTCCCATCCAAGACTAATACATACTTGTGATTATACCCCTTGCAAACATCCGTAAGTACAAGAAAGTTATTAAGGTAGAAACATAACCATAGCTTTAAACTCTAAGACCCTTACATTCCTTGTGCAATGGTTTCCTAACGGGGGTTCAGGTTTCTATCACTCCGGCAACCCCTACGATTAGTAGCCAAATACACAAGGCATTCCCCTAGGCCCATATAGGTGAAGTGTCATGTAGTCGACGTTCACATGACACCACTAGAAGAAGTACACCACAACTTAAATAACAATCTATTGAATCTTTCTCAACGCAACTCCACTACTAACAACAAGACTTCTCCCATGTCCTCAAGAACAAAACGAACTACTCACAAGACATCATATGGATCATGATCAGAGATGGAATAATGATGTATAATAATCTGAACATAAACAATAATTCAACGGTTCACTCAATAACATCAACTACAAAGAGTAATCAACACCGGGAAAGTTTCCCCTATGAACTAATGCAAGATTCAACTCAATTGTTACAGCAATATGGAGATGGTGATGAGGGTGCTGATGGTGATGATGGTGGTGGTGATGATGATGATGATCCCGATGAAGTCCAGCTTGATGGTGGTGTTGATGGCGACGATCTCCCCTCTCCGGGAAGGAATTTCCCTGGTAGAAATCTGTCTGCCGGAGAGATCTTTCTCTCTCGGTGTTTTCCGCCCCGTAGAGGTGGCAGAATATTTCTGTGGTCGCTCTCCGAGTCTTAGGGTTTCGGGAGGATGATATATGCCAGAGGGGAGAGGCTGGAGTGGGCCAGGGTGGCCACACCACCTCCTGGCGCGGCCTAGGGCTGCCCGCGCCATGTGGTGCTGTGGGCCCCCTGTGGCCCATCTCCACTCCATCTTCTGGCATCCTTAATCTTCTGAAAAAATAGGATTTACCGTATATTTTCCCGGATTTTCTGATCTTCGCGAATTTTTCCTCCAAACAGCACCTTTTCCATCAGAATGCTGACTACAGCGGTCCATGCTCCAAAAGTCATCAACCATGCAAAAACAGATTAAATAACATAAGTATCACCTCTCAATACGAAATATATCAATGAATAATAGTGAATTATGACAAAGAATAGTGATGCAAAATGGACATATCAACTCCCCCCAAGCTTAGACTTCGCTTGTCCTCAAGCGAACTGAGCTCAATAAACATGGCCTCAGGTTTATGGAGTGAAGAGTCTACAAAAGAATACGGACAAGAAGCATCACATTCATCAAATTCATAGATCTAATAGAAGATAACTCACTATCATATAACTCAACTTGCAGTGAGTAAAGGAAACACAATAAAGATACATAAGTGAATCATAATTGGTGATGGCAAACTTAGCTCTTGGTCGAAGAATAGTTGATAATTTGCTGGAGTTCACAATTAACTGGTTTTCAAAGATAGCTTTCAAAGTAGTAAACATCAAGATAAGAGCAATGTGCAAACAAGGAACATAAGACATGATTGCATAAATCATCATATGAATGAATGAAACAAATCAAGTCAAAATACTTGCTGAGATAGAAGGGAATAGGTTTACTGACTCAACTACAAAGTAAAAGAAAGGCCCTTCAAAGAGGGTAGCAGGGATTGCAAGTCTCATAAAGAGCTCCCAAAAATTATGATACTTACTAGCTTTCAGCTCTCATTGCCCCTATCATAGGCATCTTTAGGTGATTAAGGTTAAAGTGACACAACTAAGAGGATATGCATTGACAAGTTGTAAGTTGAGAATCTCATGTCCCTTGAATACGAGGGCCGCTCCTCATGCTACTCAAGTTTAGTTACCGGCAAGTTCTTGTCATCGTAAGCATATGTGTATCATAGAGAACCGCCAACGGGGTACCCCTTGCCCGATGATACGGAAGATTCCCCATGTCAAAATGACAAGGCAAGTAGACAACAAGCATCTCAGCAATCTTCTTATTTACCATGGGAATATGGTGCTTTTTTCTCTCTTTCCTCTTTTCATAATATCTCTTTTTTTCTCTTTTTTTTCTCAATATTGGACTCTTTTTTTATAAGAAGAATGCTTCATAGATACTCGTTATGGTTACACTGCAGGTTTCCACCATGTCAGCATGGATTAGACCAGTGGCCCAGGTGTTTCTCTAACACATATGCATAACTCCATGGACTTACAAGATCCCCTTTCATTTCACACCGACGACATCCATAGACAAAAGAACATGATATCAACTTGGTACAAAGTACCAGTGCAATGTTGAAAGCGTTCCCCATAACAGCATGGTTCTGCTAATTCACAACTTACAAAGCGCAAGCATATACACAAGAAAGGTGAGCACAATGGTTCAAGTTTATTAAATGCAAGAAAGTAAAGTGTGCCATCAAGTTCGTGAGAGCTTTAAGCACTAAATTTCACATAACAAGTTTAATTTGGGAGGTAGATAAAACAAGAATTTACTTGGAATAGCAATAATGCTACTAGGTAGGTATGGTGGACACAAATGGCAAAGGTTTTGGTTTAAAGGAGGTGGATGCACGAGAAGAATACCCTCTCAGTACGGGTTTTTGGCTAGCAAGGCTGGGTAGCAAGTATAAGAGTTGATGGAAACAACCAAACATACAAGTGATAAAAACAAACATGCAATCTTCCTCGGAAGCACAGAAGATCTTAACTAGAGAATACTAAACTTATGACCAAATCAAGAAAGAAAGATGATGAAATTATTTTTCTCTAGTGTACTTCTATCTTTTTCATTCCACTCTCAAAAATAGTGTGCTACTGACCGAGCTGGGTTTGCCCAACCCAACTAAATTAACTCAATTATCCCAAAGTGATACCAATACTAACAACAAGATCAATCATATAACCACGAATTGAAAACTAATATAAGCTATGCAAAAGAGTGAATGATAGAACTTCTCATTAATATTCCATAATGGAAACTCACACCAAGGGATACATATCTAACGAGAGAGGGGACACTTCCATAATGCAAACCATACTACATAATAACTCGTCTATTCATGATATGACTCTACTAATAAGGTAAAAAGATAGAAGATAGTGATGTGATACCGCGACACTCCCCCAAGCTTGGAACAAAACAAGGGGATGCCAAACCTGATGACGAATTACTCCTTTGGAGGTGGTGGTATCCTCTCAATCAGCTCTTTGATTAGTTTCCCAAAGTCCTCAATCTCGAAGGTGAGAGTACGAATCAACTCTGAGTTGTGCTCAATACGGCTCATAATCATTTCAGTTTGTGGATCCCAGCTCTTGTGATTCTTTTTCCATTCTTCCCTCTTGGAGTCTTCTTTTCCTGCATGGTTATGTATAAAGGTATGGAAGGTATTCTTGGTGTGTGGAGGAAGTGACCGTGGAGCCAAACTATGACGGGGAACTTTCCCCCCAGTCTGCATCCGTGCCGTCCTTATAACCCTGGCAGGTTTCGTCACCACTCCAATGCTTGCAATAGTAGTGCCGGTGTGCGGATGTTGGCCTTGCTCCTCTTCACCTTCACTCTTGATCTCCTTCTCCTTCCCGGGGTCTTGGAGGTCTTCCTCCATGGGCTCCTTCCCTTTATCCTTGCCAGACACCATTATTCTTCTAAACTTTCAAGTGAAGTTCCTCTTCTTGTTATCCTTGGCAGACGCCATGGTTGCTTTGAGTGAAGTTCCTTTTCTTGTTGTCCTTGACAAAGTTCAAGGAACCTCCATTCTAGGCTTTAAGCCTCTCCTCTTCTTGGGTACACATGGCGATGGTCTTTTCTATGTCCCAGTTTTTTAGGGGCCATATTGTAATTGACAACAAAGTTCTCAAACTATTGAGGCAGTGACACCATGACTAGGTGGACAAGGAGAGCAAGCTTTATCTCTAGATCTTCTTCCATGGTCTTCAATTTGGCAGCCATGTTGCTCATCCGGAGGATGTGCTCCCTGATGCCATGTCCACCTCCTGTATAGTTCTCTCTCACCAACTGCTTCAGCAGTTGGGTTGCATATGTCTTTGAAGAGCTAGTGAACTTGCTCTTTATCTGCGGAAGCACACTGTGATTGAACCAACAATTGCCGGCTCAACTGTGTTCTTTATAAATGCCATGCATTTCTTGTTGGTGTTCTGCCACTTTTGGTTCTCTATGGAGTATGCCAGCTCTATTGGAGCATAGTCCCATTTCTTTCTGTCCCATGCAGCATCATCATCGGCAGCATCTCTGATGGGCTCTGTCGGCTTGGTGGGAGGCTTGGTCTCAAGGACCCAATCCACCTCATTGATGGGTTCGTAGCATGGAAAACAAAAATTTTCTACCGCAAGAACGAACAAAACCCAGATCTAATCTAGATAAAAGCCAAGATCTAATCTATTAGACATGTGCAACGAGATAGATAGGAACTAACCCTCGTAGATCCGAAAGCGTTAACGAGATTAGATCTCGTGGTTGATGTAGTCGATCACTTGCCGATCTCAAGATCGTGTGGACGATCCTTCCGGCGTCGCGTTCCGGCAGCGCTTCCACAGTCGGTTCAAGTGGACGATCCTTCCGGCGCCGCGTTTCGGCAGCGCTTCCGCAGTCGGTCACACCCGCCGAGTCGAAGCAGACCTTCCTCTCCCCGTTCCAGCGAGCAGCGGAGGTAGTAGATCTTCTCCACAGAATCCCAGCAGCACGACGGCGTGGTGGTGGTTGTGGAGTAGAGAATTCTGCAGGGCTTCGCCTATGCCTGTGCAGAAGAAAGGTGGAGGAGAGAGGTGGCAGAGATTGGGAGTTATTAGAGAGGGCGAGGAGGGGGCGCCCCTCCCTTCTATTTAAAGGAGGGAGGCGTGCCTGGGGAGGGGAGTCCTAGTAGGACTCCCCTCCTATGGCCGGCGGTGGGAAGGGGGGAGGAGTCCTCCTCCCCCACGAATCCGTGTCTTGCCCCACTAGGTTTCCTTTGACCCTTTCTTGGTTTTCAAGCAACCTCCAAGAAATCCTCTAGAACCTTCCAGAACATTCCGAAACCTTCTAGAACCCTCATACAAATACTCCGGAACATTTCCCAACTCAGAAAATGATCCCCTATATATGAATCTTCTTCTCCGGACAATTCCGGATCTCCTCGTGATGTCTTGGATCCATTCCGAGACTCCGAACTACATTCGGTCTCCAACGCACATTCCATATCTACTTAAAACAACTTCGAACCTTAAGTGTGTCACCCTACGGTTCGTGAATATGTAGACATGATAGAGACACATCTCCTATCAATAACCATCATCGGGACCTGGAGATCCATAATGGATCCCACATACTCAACGATGACTTCGTGATCGATTGAACCATTTACATACGAAACCAATTCCCTTTGTCTCGCGATACTATACTTATCCGAGGTTGATCGTCGGTATCTCCATACCTAGTTCTACCTCGTTACTGATAAGTACTCTTTACTCGTTCCGTGATATGTCATCCCTTGTGACCTAGTCACATGCTTGCAAGCTAACTAGATGACATTCCTCCGAGAGGGCGCAGAGCATATCTATCCGTCATATGGATGGACAAATCCCAATCTTGGTCCATGCACTTCAACACATACTTTCAGAATACCCAATGACACCTTTATGACCACCCAGTTACGAAACGGTGTTTGATGTCATCAAAGTACCCATCCGGTGATGGTGATTAACACAACCTCATGGTCGAAGGATTAGGTTACTATGCATTTAAAAGCTTACAGCAATACGAACTTAATGACTTGATCTTATGCTACACTTACTATGGGTGTGTGTCCATCACATCATTCTCCTAATGATATAACCTTGTTATTAATCACATCCTAATGTCCATGATCAGGAAACCATGATCATCAATTAATCATCAAGCTAGTTCAACAAGAGGCTTACTAGGGACTCTTACATGTTTACAAAACACACATGTACTAGTGTTTCCTAATAATACAATTATAGCATGGGATGTAAACATTTATCATAAACATAAAGATATAATAATAACCACTTTTATTATTGCCTCTTGGGCATATCTCCAACAGTCTCCCACTTGCACTAGAGTCAATAATCTAGTTAAAAACTTGTGCATTCAACACCTATGGCTTTCTGGTGTTGTATAGACACTATTGCTAGTGGTAAACGTAATCTTCGGATCTGACACTTCCAGGTCCGTGTGTATTTGCATGTCCTTGCGTCCCTACGCATTACTCATTCTCCAATGAGATGGCATTGTATAAATTTGGTCCTTTGGTGAGACCTTTAGTTCCTTCGGCTCAAAATATGTTGATATTATTGTCACACAATATATCTTCATAGTATTAGCCCGCTAGGAACCACACCTAGTTTGATAACAAACTACTTGACGCAAATGCCCTCATTTACTGCTACAATAGTAGTCATATACTTAGCCTTTTTGTTGTAGTATCTGTTACAATGTTTTAACTTTGGTACACAACCAAATCCGTTATGGAACTTCCTTTCCATTACATTGTGCCACCCATAGTTTAAATTGAGATAAATTTAATTTGTATCTTGTGACAAAATTAGTATCAATGTAACGCTTTACAATGAACTACCTGTAACTATTTGTCACTTATACATGGTATATTCTTAGTTCTTCCAAAGCTCATAAGAATATCTTTACTATTGTCCAATGATCATCTTATGAATCATTCTGGTATATGCTCATAACATTTAGAGCATAGGACATATCTGGATGTGTACATCTCAAAGAATGATTGATCAAAATATTCTTGTGATTTCACCAAGTGTCAAAACACTTGAATCTCGTGTCAACACACTCGAATCTTGATTCAGTCCTTTCCGTGCGTCAAGAACCTTTCTTGTTGTTTCCATATTGAACTCATTCAACATCTTATCTATGTACATTTGGCAAAACCATATTAGCGCCTCAATCTATTCATATAGACATTGATGCCTAATTCTTGAGTTATGCCTAAGTCTTTCATCAAAATGAAATTCTTAACTTGTGTCAATACAAGATACATCATTTCCAATCAACAATATGTCCTTTACATAATGTATTAGAAATATGTCTCAGCGCTCCCACTTAATTTCTTGCAAATGCAAGCATCTTCATCATCTCCGATGAATTTAAACTCTTTTAACAGTTTCATTATGGTGAAGATTCCAACTCCGCTATGCTTACTTCAACCATTGAAGTTTTGCATACTCTTTTAGCATCCTTTGAATTGACAAAACCCTTTGGATCGTGTCATTTACACGTCCTAGGTAACCATTCTATTAGAAGAACTTGTTTTTGTTTGTTCAACTACCATATACCAAAATATATGTAGTGGTTGCTACATTAATTCGTCCAGACTAAATATCGCTATGAAAGATCAAATCTTATCATAGTCAATTCCTTGAACATTGTCGTAAACTCTTTCCGACATGTCGACTATTTCATAGATTTGAAACATCCATGTCTATTTCTTTATATATCCAAACATGACCGATAGGCTTCACGCCTTTCCGGAGGGTCTTCAAGTTCAGAAACTTGATTTCTCGTGTATGGATACTATCACGGATTCCATGACTTCTAGTCATTTTATGGAGTCAGGGCCCATCATCGCTTCTTTGCATGTAGTCGGTTCATCATTGTCAAAACAATAACGACTTGCTTATCAAATCTTACTATTTGATTCTTACCGACCCACATGGTTCTATAGGAACTCTAATCTCCGAGATCACACCTTTTGTAATCACGAGAGCCATGAGCATTGTGGCCGTCACCGGGACACTTTCCGGCGCTGCGCTACTTAGCACATATAGCTAAGGTTCAACAACCTTATCAAAGTTCTATTGTCCTCCCACTTAACTTTTCACGAAAAATTCCTTCTCAAGAAACTTGACGTTCCAAGTAACAAACTCTTTTGTCCTCAGTGTTATGGAGAAATTCCCAACAAATTCTTTGGGATAACCTACAAAGACGTGCTTATCCGACTTTGGTTGTAAACATTTTACTTATGCATTACATACCAAAATTCAAGAAAAGACAATTCGGGTTTTATCCCAAACTATGACTTATATGGTGTCATTTCAACGGATCACGATGGAGCTCTTTTCAGTGTAAAAGCGGTAGTCACTAAAGCTTTAATCTTTAATATATAATGGCAGTTTTATAAATGACACCTTTGATCTTACCATGTCAAACTAGGTTTCATTACATATCTTGAATAATCCATACTCCTATGGTGTTTTGGGAAATGCAAATCCATGGAACGATTCCTCAAATCTTAGGTGTTTTGCTAAACTTGTAACTCAAACATCTTTCTTTATGATCGAATCATAAACTCTTTATTTTCTTATTACAATGATTTTCAACTTCATCTTGAAAGTCTTTGAACATCTTTCAAATGTTTTCATACTTCCTCTTTATTAAGTAAATATACAGATATATTCACTCAAATTTTCGGAGAAAGCATATGAAGCAAAAAGATCCATCGCATATGGCTACACATAATGGACTATGCACATCAGCATGCTCAATTTCCAATAAGCTAGTCATCCGTTCTTCTCTGGCCCATGGACGGAGTTTCAATTATCTCGAGGAAAGTCTCACATGCGTCAATTGATCAAAATCAAAAGACTCCAAAATTCCATCAACATGGAGTTTCTTCATGTTTTCTTTCAAATATAATTTAAACAGTGATGTCACTTCATAAGTGATCTTTCAATCATTTGTCTTGCGACATTTTAGCAATAGTGTTTATGGATGTGATTTCTCCCACCAGACTTGTAAAAGTTCATCCATCCTTTATGGAATACGGTAATTATTTGAACAACCATTGTTCTCGTAATACCGAAACAAAATAACAATTATTGAAACAAATCTTGAAGGCAAGCTTTGATGTTAACGAGCAACACAACAACCCTTTGTTTGTTTTCGATGAACATCATCACATTTTCTCTTGCTAGTTACTTAGGCCATTGCAGTTCATGAATTGTGTTGTCCTGTATGACACTTTATACCAACCAATTCGGTATCCAATACCGCAGAACCACATTGTTTAACAAGCATGGAATACAACCATAACATGTATATCTTCTATATGCCTAAGTTGGACATCTCCAACCTTTTATTTTCTGCCAAATATTTTATAGATTCTCTTTCAGCAATTCCTTTTCTTTTAAAAGAATCTATCAACATCAATAGTGGTGTCATCAACATGACACATGGTACAAAGCGTATATAGTCAACCACTAATACCTTTGGACTTGCACTTTGAGGTGGATCACCATCATCAAATGTTTGGTGTTCTTTCAAAAATCCATTCATTAGTAATCTTTTAGTGTAGTAAACATTTTACTTACATATTCTATTCATCCTTATCATCACAAGTTTCATGATCAAGCTGCTATAGCTTATAAAGGTGAATTGCGAGTATAATGTTTCTTTTTCAAAACCTTTGGAGGATTAGGATGACTAGCGTCTCCAACCTTCACAAATTCTCATCAAATATGAGGACGTATACTCTATCATGTTGTAACCAACACATTGTTTTAGATATCGCAATACCTTTCACATATGATGGTTTCTGAAACATTGCTTTCATCTCTTAGATAAACTTGATATTAAAAACAATCTTTTGAGTATCAAGAATCATGGAGGCAAACATGATACATTAGATACTAACACTGGAATTGTTACTCTTGATTTAATACTATTTATTAAACTTCATGGAGTAAATAGAGTTTTCTGAAAGTTTGCAATAGGACATATAAACTTTAAATTGACATTCAAAACAATACGATACCAGTTCGTAAAGTAAATATCCAGAATTTCTATAGTTCCACTATCTCAACTATAACTAAGCGTAAGGTGGTGAACGGATGCCAATGACTACAACAAACTATGCAAATTCACTTTGATTGTGTTTATGATAAATTGAGTTCGACTAATCCAAATTACAAATGAACTCCCACTCAAAACAACATCCCTCGAGTTGTTTTAGTGATTACACGAACCAAATCCACTACACCAAGTCCGATCATCACGTGAGATGATGTAGCTTTAAAGGCGAACAATCAACATGTTCATCATATCATCCATATGACTCATGCTTTACCTTTCGGTATTCCGTGTTCCGAGACCATGTCTGTACATGCTAGGCTCGTCAAGGTTAACCTTAGTTTCCGCATGTGCAAATCTGGCTTGCACCCGTTGTATGCACACATAGAATCTATCACATCCGATCATCACGAGATGCTTCGAAACGACGAGTCTTAGCAACGGCGCCAACTAAGGGTGAACACTTTATTACTTGATATTTAGTGAGAGGGATCATCTTATAATGCTACCGTCGCGATCTAAGCAATACAAGATGCATAAAGGATTAACATCACAGGCAATTCATAATTAGTGTGATATCATATGGTCTTTTCTTCTTGCGCCTTTGATCTCCATCTCCAAAGCATGAACATGATCTCCATCATCACCAGCATTGCGTCAAGGTCAGTGGCGCCGCTTCATGGTTGTCCATCATCACTAGCAACTATTACAACTACTTGGAATAAAGCTATTACAAGATGAATAGACACGCAGGTCTTAACAGAATTAAAGACAACCATTAGGCTCCTGCCGGTTGCCATATTACAACAAGGATCATTGCATACATCAAATACAATCACAATCACATGGTGGCCATATCACATCACAAAACCCCTGCAAAAACAAGTTAGACGCCTCTAATTTTCTTTGCATGTTTTACGTGGTTTGGGGCTTTCGCATAAGACCGATCTTACCTACGAACAAGGACCACAACGTTGATACAAGTGTTGTCAAGATGCTCATTGTAAATTGAATCTTAACTATGGTGGGAGAGACAGACACCCGCAAAGCCACTTGTGCAAAGCAAGTTGCACGTCAAGCGTGGAGCAAGTCTCATGTGCGATGACATGTAATGTTAGCCCGAGCCGTTTCATCCCACCATGCCGCAAGATGCAAAGTACACGCTAAGACACCGACAACAAAAGCATCAACGCCCACAAAAACATTGTGTTCTACTCGTGCAACAGATCTACGCATAGATACGGCTCTGATACCACTGATGGGTTCGTAGCATGGAAAACAAAAAATTTCTACCGCAAGAACGAACAAAACCCAGATCTAATCTAGATAAAAGCCAAGATCTAATCTATTAGATATGTGCAACGAGATAGATAGGAACTAACCCTCGTAGATCCGAAAGCGTTAACGAGATTAGATCTCGTGGTTGATGTAGTCGATCACTTGCCGATCTCAAGATCGTGTGGACGATCCTTCCGGCGTCGCGTTCCGGCAGCGCTTCCGCAGTCGGTCAAGTGGACGATCCTTCCGGCGCCGTGTTTCGGCAGCGCTTCCGTAGTCGGTCACACGTGCGGAGTCGAAGCAGACCTTCCTCTCCCCGTTCCAGCGAGCAGCGGAGGTAGTAGATCGTCTCCACGGAATCCCAGCAGCACGACGGCGTGGTGGTGGTGGTGGAGTAGAGAATTCTGCAGGGCTTCGCCTATGCCTGTGCAGAAGAAAGGTGGAGGAGAGAGGCGGCAGAGATTGGGAGTTCTTAGAGAGGGCTAGGAGGGGGCGCCCCCTCCCTTCTATTTAAAGGAGGGAGGCGTGCCTGGGGAGGGGGAGTCCTAGTAGGACTCCCCTCCTATGGCCGGCGGTGGGAAGGGGGGAGGAGTCCTCCTCCCCCACGGATCCGTGTCTTGCCCCACTAGGTTTCCTTTGACCCTTTCTTGGTTTTCAAGCAAACTCCAAGAAATCCTCTATAACCTTCCAGAACATTCCGAAACCTTCTAGAACCCTCATACAAATACTCCGGAACATTTCCCAACTCAGAAAATGATCTCCTATATATGAATCTTATTCTCCGGACAATTCTGGATCTCCTCGTGATGTCCCGGATCCATTCCGAGACTCCGAACTACATTCGGTCTCCAACGCACATTCCATATCTACTTAAAACAACTTTGAACCTTAAGTGTGTCACCCTACGGTTCGTGAATATGTAGACATGATAGAGACACATCTCCTATCAATAACCATCAGCGGGACCTGGAGATCCATAATGGCTCCCACATACTCAACGATGACTTCGTGATCGATTGAACCATTTACATACGAAACAAATTCCCATTGTCTCGCGATACTATACTTATCCGAGGTTTGATCGTCGGTATCTCCATACCTAGTTCTACCTCGTTACTGATAAATACTCTTTACTCGTTCCGTGATATGTCATCCCTTGTGACCTAGTCACATGCTTGCAAGCTAACTAGATGACATTCCACCAAGAGGGCCCAGAGCATATCTATCCGTCATATGGATGGACAAATCCCAATCTTGGTCCATGCGCTTCAACACATACTTTTGAGAATACCCAATGACACCTTTATGACCACCCAGTTACAAAGCGGTGTTTGATGTCATCAAAGTACCCATACGGTGATGGTGATTAACACAACCTCATGGTCGAAGGATTAGGTTACTATGCATTTAAAAGCTTACAGCAATACGAACTTAATGACTTGATCTTATGCTACGCTTACTATGGGTGTGTGTCCATCACATCATTCTCCTAATGATATAACCTTGTTATTAATCACATCCTAATGTCCATGATCAGGAAACCATGATCATCAATTAATCAACAAGCTAGTTCAACAAGAGGCTTACTAGGGACTCTTACATGTTTACAAAACACACATGTATTAGTGTTTCCTAATAATACAATTATAGCATGGGATGTAAACATTTATCATAAACATAAAGATATAATAATAACCACTTTTATTATTGCCTCTTGGGCATATCTCTAACACTCATCGCAAATGAACGCGAAGTCCACCTTGTTTCTCCACTTGGTATAATTGTCACCTCTCTGTGTGGGGACCTCCTTGATGCAGTTCATCAAGTAGAACCCTCCTAAAAACCACAAAGAAGTGAGGACAGTAACAATTGCATGTATGAATCCAACGTTGGTCAAAATTAGGACATGCAAATGTTTATGCAGATAATTCTACCTCACCGTTGGGCAGAAAAATAGAAGTAAGTGCACATATCTTTAATCACTTTAAACCACGACACTAATCATAATCATGCTATTTACAATGTTGGTTAGAAAAATAACATGAACATGATCAGAATCAGACTTTAATATGCTCTCAAAAATTTAATACTCTCTTTTATCTTTATTAAATTTTAAAACAGCCCTTTAACTATTTTCAGCGGAAGAAATGAATAAAAAGAATTCATTAAACTTTGTACTTTACTGTTACTTTTGTATTTTCTAAACAAAATTTCGTTGGATTATTTTGTGTAGAAAAAATTGTGCAAAATATATCAAAAAATAGATAATTAAAACTATAAAACAGCTTCTGTAAACAATAAAACTGGGTGGAATTTATCGGCCCAGCTCCTCCCATGCGGGCTGCTCCACGCTGCTGTGCGCGTCTGATGACCCACAAGTATAGGGGGTGTATCGTAGTATTTTCGAGGAAAGTGAAACCCAATTTATTGATTTGACACAAGGGGAGCCAAAGAATACTTATCAGCCTTAACAATTGAGTTGTCAATTCAGCTGCACCTGGAAACAAACTTGCTCACAGCAGTTTATCGGTAGCAATAGTTTTGTAGTAGGAATAGTAAAGTAATAGTAGTAGCAAACAAAGACAGTAGTAACAAAAGCAGTAAATAGTGGGATTCGAGTGCGGTAGGCATAGGGATGGATGGACGGGCGTTGCATGGACAAGACAATTCACATAGCAATCAGAACATAGGGCAATTGCAGATAAATAAATTAAAGCACCCAAGTACTAGACAATCCTAGGCATGTGTTTCATATATAGTCATACGTGCTCGCAATGAGAACTTGCAGAACATCTTTTGTCCTGCCAGCCCATTTGCAGCGGGGCCTCTAGGGAACTACTGGCAATTAAGGTGCTCCTTTTAATAGAGCACCGGAGCAAAGCATTAACACTCCGTGAGCACATGTGATCCTCACATCAAAGCCTTTCCCTTCCGGCTACCCCGATTTCTGTCACTTTGGGACCATAGGTTCCGGACAACGACGTGTGTATACAACTTGTAGATAAGACCCATAACAATACTATCATGATGAATCAATAATAAGTTCCGATCTGAAATCATGGCACTCGGGCCCTAGTGACAAGCATTAAGCACAACAAGTCGCAACAAAGTCATAAAGCACTAATAAAATATACTAGGCACTATGCCCTAACAAATCTGATGCCATTACATGAACGATCTCATCCAATCCCTACCATCCCCATAGCCTACAGCGGGGGATTACTCACTCATAGATGGGGGAAACATGGATGGTCGATGGAGAAGCGATGGTGATGATGATAGCGATGATCTCCTCCAATTCCCCGTCCCGACAGGGTGCCAGAACGGAGTTCTGGTGCTGTTTCATGGAATATAGTGGTGGCGGCGGAGCGGAACTCCTCATGGAAAAACGTCGACCCCCCGAAGTTTTTAGGTCAGAAGGCTCCTTATAGGCGAAGAGAGAAGCCGAGGGGGTGCCGGGGGGCCCACACCACCCCCTGGCGCGGCCTGGCCTGGCCAGCGCCACCAGGTGGTGTGGCCACCCTAGGGCTCCTCCCCGTCTCGTATTCTGGCTCCTGGAGTCTTCGGGTGAAATAAGATTTTTGGCATATTTTTTCGGGATTTTTCCTGATAGTTGATTTTCTGCACAAAAATTAGACACCAAGGCAATTCTGCTGAAAACAGCGTTAGTTCGCATTAGTTGCATCCAAATCACACAAGTATAGAGGAGAAACAACAGCAAAAGTGTTTGGGAAAGTAGATACGTTTGGACGTATCAACTCCCCCCAAGCTTAGCTTATTGCTTGTCCTCAAGCAATTCAGTTGAAAACTGAGTGCGATAAAAGAACTTTCACGAACACATTTGCTTCATATGATGTAAATAATCTCAGCAATGTGATCAACTATTTAGACAATTCATAATAAAGAGTATGCAACTGAGTCTACTTAATAGTCATTGCAAGCTATGAAGAGATTCCAACTCAAGAATAATAAGTAGCACGAAGCACAAACATAAGCAACATTACAATGCTCATAGAAAGGTATGATAGATTTGTATCTCGCTTGCCTTGGATTATGAATGTCAAGGCACCTCTGAAGTTCAAGTGATGACTAGAAGTAAAGATATCAAAGATACAAGCATCAAAGTCATAACACAAATAATCAAGTAATGGAACAAACACAAAAAATTACAACTAATGATCTCAAGAATGTGCTCAAATAATATGTGGAGACTCAACAAGTAGAAGAAAAAAGGTTTTGAATATTTTTGAAAGGCTTCCAAATGCTGAAAGTATGGTACTCGTTAGCTTTGAGCTCTCATTGCCCCTATCATAAGCATCTTTAATGTGGTTCAGGTGAAAGTAACACAACTAAGAGGATATGCTTGACAAGTTATAAATTGAAGTCTCATGCCCCTTACTTACGAAGACCGATCCTCATGCTACTCAACTTCAGTCACAAGTAAGCTCTTGTCATTGTAAGTATATACGTATCATAGAGAACCGCCAATGGGGTACCCCTTGCACATGACACGGGAGCTATCCCATAATCAAAATACAAGGCAAGCAGACAATGGGCATCTAAACGATCTTTTTATTTACTATGTGCATAGATTTTTATTGAGGATGCTTCATAGAATGCTCATTATGGTTATGCTGCAAGTTTCCACCATGATTAGGCATGGCTTAGGCTAGCGGCCCAGGCGTTTCTCTAACATACATACAAAATCCATGATCTTACAAGTTCCACTTTTATTTCACACCGCCGGGATCCATAAGCAAAAGAACATGATACCAACTAAGTACAAAGTACCTATGAAGCGCTAAAAGCGGTCCCCATATACATGGTTCTGCTAACTTCAACTCATAAAGCGCAAGCATATGCACAACAAAGAAGGACGCAATGGTTTAGGTTTATTAAGTGCAGAAAATAAAGTGTGCCATCAAGTTCGTGAGAGGTTTACTAACTAACTTTCTCATAACAAGCAAACATTTTATTCGGAAGAAAACAAGGCATATTGAATATGCACGGAAGTAGCAAGTGATGCTAATGGGTAGGTATGGTGGACACTTTGGAAATATTTGGTTTAGGGAGTTGGAAACATGAGTAAAACACTTAGTAGAAATGAAGGCTAGCAATACTAAGGGAGCGACAAACGAGAGAGCAATAGTTGTCATTATCATGCTTACAACAAAACAAGACTACTCATGGCATGAAAATGATTCAAGATCCTCAAGGCAAAATATTTCATCAAGGCTTAACTGATTATTACAGTCATGTGCATGCGTGAGCATGTGCCAAGTCGATCAAATGAAACATTCAGAGGAGGATACCACAGTGTCATACCAATTTATGAATAGACTAATGCAAGAAAACATTCATGAGACATGCTACAAACTATTAGCAAGCTGGAGCTAATCACAAGAAAGCAATAACTACTAAGCATCCAAAGAAAACATACACTCTACATGAACGGACTAAGCAAGATCACAATGATGAGTATATGTACAAAAATGAAGACAAATAGAGTTTGTTACCAGCCTCTTACCACGCCTCAAGTTGTCATTGATCCTCATTATTGCTCTTCACTTGTGTGGCTTGAATAATAATATGAAACCAATAATCCACTGAGAACTGCCGAACCCTATAGCCAACTCACAAAAACCAAAGAAGAACGACAAATATTTTTGGTGTTTTCGATTTTTAAACAAGAACTAAAAGAGAAAAACAAGCAAAGCAAAATCTTTTTGGGTTTTTCAAATAGTTCAAACAAAGCAAAATGGAAAAAGCAAAAAGAAGAAGCAAACCAAAGAGAAACAACAAATATATTTTTGGTCTTTTTGTGTTTTTTAGAAAGCAAAAGCAAAGAAGAACGAAAACTAGAAAGAGAACGAAAACATGAATATACAAAGAACCGACGCAACATGATATGGAGATGAGTGCGGTGTCGGCGTACCTCCCCCCAAGCTTAGGCTTTTGGCCTAAGTGGGTATCAATCCATGTAAGAATAGGGGTTCCAAGCGGGCAGATCTTGGTAAGAATGGTCGTAACCGGGCAAATGAGAGGAAGAAGAATCTCCCCAATCATAAGCGGGCTGCTGATATGAAGACTCTCCCTCATTCGAGGGCTGGACCGAATCATCCGTGACCTCCCTTCTAGTGTCCTGCTCCTGTTGGGAGAGCTCTCCCAAGTACGTGTCAAGCTCCTCCTCAGTGAGGGACCATCCTTCCCTGTTATCAAGGTTAAACAAAATAGATGCAGGCAAAAGAACAACACACTTGGACTTGCTCTTTCTCCAGCCAGCTCTGAGAAAGGTTATTTCATAAGACAACTCACTCAAGCTAGCCCACGAGGAAATAAATTTATGATGTACCATGGAGTTAAAATCAAGCCTTTCTATGGGAAACTGTAGGTCTAGAGGATGAGGCACTAAACCATGCAATGCTAGCAAACGAGAAGCAATGAGGCCTCCACAAATTCCACCCTTCTCACGGTTAGCAGCAAGACGGAAAGCTATCAAAGCACCCAAGTTGTAGGACCTATCTCGTCTAAGAGCAGCAGAGATAAATGCTAAATCAAATGAAGATAACATATTGGCAGTTTTCCTAGCAAGAACACACTTGGCAATAAAGTAGGCAGAGTAGCGAATGGAGGGAAGATGAATGTTACGGATTTTTCCATTCTCCTTCGAGAAGCTACTCCCTTGACAAATTTCTGCGTATAAATCCATGAGTGGTTCTGGTCTCTCTTTAATCTTCTTACATGATCCCCATTGAGGTACCTTAATAGCTGCACAAAAATCATCAAGAGAAAGGTTGACAGCTATATTGTAATTTTGTAATGGACCATGGGGTTAGGCAAAGAGTGACTAAATTTGAAATCCTGCACCACATACATGGTTAGCTTCACAAATTGACAAGGTTCGTCTTCCAAAAAGTGCTCTAACCCCGCATTAGAAACCAAAGTGTGGAAATCTTGTAGAATTCCTGCAGCTCTCATGAACTCAGAACATGGATAAATGGAGGGAAAAACTTCCTCCTCCCGGTGGACCTTCATGACATCAGGCACCCAAAGCTCATGTTGGTTTAGGTGGTGTTCACTCATCTTCTATTCTGAAATTTAAACACCTATTAAACAAGTGATTGGAAAGCAAATATAATGAAGGATTCTAATCACAGGGACTAGCAAGAGGCCTAAACATGCATCAAAACTATATCTCTAAGCATCAAACAAGCTTACAAGCCCTCAAAACCAGTCACCTACAGCAGCAAAATACTCAACATACAATCCACTAAACACAAATCTACTTGGACAAGGGGAGGAGTCACATACCAAGAAACAATTGCTCCAAATTTCAGCAAGAAAGATGGGCTGAGCAGAGAGATCGAAGAAATCGAGGGCAAGCACAGAGAGAACGCGATTTTGAGCTATGAACTGGAGCTTACTCGGGAGAGAGAAGAAAGTGGCAGGAGAGAGAGGTAGTGAGGGGCCAGGGGTGGCCCACACTAGGGCATGGCGCCACCCAGGTCTGGCCGCGCCACCATGTGGTGTGCCTGTCTGGTGGGCCCCCTAGTACCTACCAGGTACTCCTCTACCCCTTTTTTCACGTAAAATTTAATATGATTTTTCTGGAATTTTTCGAGACACTATTTTTGGGCATTTTTCAGAAATAGAAGAATGGTTTTTTCTGACAGACAGATTTTTTTCTTTTTGGAAACATGATGCAAGGACAAAAATAAGGCTAGAACTACAGAAGTTGTAGCATGCAAGCAACTAACAACACAAAGAAAACTAAACGAAAGCAAAAACTAAAATGCAAAGGATAGAAATAAACGGGGATAATCATAATGAAAACATTGTTTTGTTCAATGGAATCCTTTTGTTAGCAATGTTGATCAAGTCTTGCTACCAAAAAAATTGCATATGAGACACAACTTTGTATTCCACTAATGATTATGTTACCTCAACCTTGATAGCAATGGTCCCAATCATAATAGTTTCAAATTTTTCTTTTGGTATGGGACAATATATTTCTCCAACTTGAATGCCTTCAACATGTTCAATTGAATTTAAACCATAAGTCCTTTCAATCTTCTTGGGGAAATAGGCAGTATGTTCCTTGTCATTAACATTGAAGGTCACCTTTTCTTGATTACAATTAATAACAGCCCCTGTAGTATTAAGAAAAGGTCTCCCAAGAATAATAGACATATTATCATCTTCAGGCATTTCAAGCACAACAAAATCAGTTAATATCAAGCAATTATGAGACACCTAGACAGGTACATCCTCACATATACCCACAGGAATAGTGGTAGACTTATCAGCCATTTGCAAAGATATATCAGTTGGTATCAATTTTTCAAGCTGAAGCCTCTTATAGAGAGAGAAAGGCATAACACTAACTCCAGCTCCCAAATCACACAAAGCAGTTCTAACATAACTGTTCTTAATAGAGCAAGGGATAGTTGGAATCCCTGGGTCTCCAAGTTTCTTAGAAACCTTACCATTGATGGAATAATTAGCAAGCAAAGTAGAGATTTCTTCATTAGGGATCTTCCTTTTATTCGAGACAATGTCCTTCATATACTTTGAGTAAGGAGGCAATTTAATAGCATTAGTCAAAGGAATTTGCAAGAATAAAGGCTTCATCCACTCACAAAACTTATTATAGTGTTCATCTTCCTTTGACTTGTGTTTCTTATCAGGGAAAGGCATAGGATTTTGGACCCAAGGTTCTCTTTCACTACCATGTTTCTTAGCAATAAAATCTTCTTTGGTGTATTTAGTAGTCTTAGTGTGGTTTTCAGGTTCTTCTTCAACTTTTTCTTCATTAGGAACTTCATTTTCTTCATCACCACTTTCAGTTTTACCATCAGAGATAGATATACTATTAGGATCTATAGCAGGTTCAGAGGGTTCTACAACAGTTTTATGTTTCTTTTTCCTTTTCTTACGAGTAGAACCACTATTTCAGCGCGTTGAGAATCCTACTCAATTCTTTTGGGATGCCCCTCGGGATATAGAGGATCCTGGGTAGCAGCACCACTTCTAGTTCTAATTTCATAAGCGTGTTTTTCTTTAGAAGCATTAACTAGCAAGTCGTTTTGCACTTTAACGAGTTGATCTATTTGAGTTTGAACCATTTGAAAGTGTTTAACAATCATTTTAACATCATTAGAGGTTCTTTCCACAATATCTTTCAACTCAACAATAGCTCTAGTGTTTTCCATTAGATGATTTTGCACCCTTTTATTAAAGTTATCTTGCTTAACAATAAAGATATCAAATTCTTCTAAGCATTGATCAGGAGGTTTCAAGTAAGGGATATCACCTTCATCAAAGTGTTGGAGAGAGTGTACCTCAATAGTGGGTGAATAGGGAATAGGCTTACATAATTCTTCTATAGGAGGTAAATTCTTGACATCTGCAGCTTCAATTCCCTTCTCCTTAAGACATTTCTTAGCTTCCTTCATCACTTCATCATTTAATTCAATAACTCCCCTCTTCTTTGATGTTGAAATAGGCACCGGAATAGATGGTTCAGGTATAATTACTTCAGGAATAGCTTGTTTAGGAGGAGCCCAATCTTCATAATTCTTGCTTATTTTAGCCATTAATTCCTCAGCTTCCTTAGGAGTCCTATTCCTGAAAACACAATCAGCACAACTATCTAGGTATGTCCTAGATTCTTCGGTTAGTCCATTATAAAATATATCAAGTAGTTCATTCTTAGGTAATGGACTTCCAGCCTGTGCATGAATCAAAGCACAAAACCTTGCCCAAGATTCGGGCAATACCTCTTTTTCTCCCTGTTTAAAATCAAAAAGTTCCTGCAAAACATCATGTCTAGCACTAGGAGGAAAATATTTCTGCAGGAAAGTATTAAACAAGCACTCAGGGGTATCAATAGTCCTAGGAGGTAAATTACCAAACCAAGTTTGAGCTTCTCCTTTCAGTGAAAAAGGGAAAATCTTAGCAACAAAGTAAGTACGCATTTTAATATCACCAGAAAACAAGCCACTCATGGTAGAAAGTTCATTCATATGTGCTACCGCACTTTCATTCTTAGTCCCGCCAAAAGGTTCTTTCTCGACAATAGCTATGTAGGATAGATCGAGAGAGAAATCATAATCTTCATCTATAATGTTTACAGGAGAAGCAACAAACTTAGCAGCAGGAGATAATTTGGGTCTAATAGTATGCCTCTCAAGGAGATTCTTAGCAGCGCTCCTATCATGGGTGTTCCTACATTCTTCAATAAAATCATCAGTCATCTCAACATAATCTTCTTCAGCATCATAACTCTCACTAGACTCGGGTGAGCTAACAGGTGTAGCAGTGTGTTCATTAGGAGTTTCGGTATTTCCAACTATAGTTCTAGCAATCGTAGCATCTAGGAAAGGACCTAATGAACCACTCTTATCAAGCACAGTATAAGCAGCATCATAGGCATCAAAAGTTTCAGATTCAGAAGTAGTAGCAGTGTGTGTAGCATGTGTATGTGGTGGTGTAAGGAACTTACTCAGAACAGATGGTGAATCAAGAGCGGTAAAGGTGTTCAGAACCGTACCTCTTCTTGTAGTGGATGGTAAAATAGGAACCTTGCCATCACGAGACTTACCCATGATGGATGGAAAGCAGCGAACAATAGAGAATCCAAGTGAACTTGATAAATAAAGCTATGCTCCCCGGCAACGGCGCAAGAAAATAGTCTTGATGACCCACAAGTATAGGGGGTGTATCGTAGTATTTTCGAGGGAAGTGAAACCCAATTTATTGATTCGACACAAGGGGAGCCAAAGAATACTTATCAGCCTTAACAACTGAGTTCTCAATTCAGCTGCACCTGGAAACAATCTTGCTCACAGCAGTTTATCAGTAGCAACAGTTTTGTAGTAGGAATAGTAAAGTAACAGTAGTAGCAAAGCAAAGACAGTAGTAACAAAAGCAGTAAACAGTGGGATTCGAGTGCGGTAGGCATAGGGATGGATGGACGGGCATTGCATGGACAAGACAATTCACATAGCAATCAGACCATAGGGCAATTGCAGATAAATAAGATAAATCACCCAAGTACTAGACAATCCTAGGCATGTGTTCCATATATAGTCATACGTGCTCGCAATGAGAACTTGCACAACATCTTTTGTCCCGCTAGCCCGTTTGCAGCGGGGCCTCTAGGGAACTACTGGCAATTAAGGTGCTCCTTTTAATAGAGCACCAGATCAAAGCATTAACACTCCGTGAACATATGTGACCCTCACATCAAAGCCTTTCCCTTCCGGCTATCCCGATTTCTGTCACTTCGAGACCATAGGTTCTGGACAACGACGTGTGTATACAACTTGTAGATAAGACCCAAAACAATACTATCATGATGAATCAATAATAAGTTCAGATCTAAAATCATGGCACTCGGGCCCTAGTGACAAGCATTAAGCACAACAAGTCGCAACAAAGTCATAAAGCACTAATAAAAGATACTAGGCACTATGCCCTAACAAATCTGATGCCATTACATGAACGATCTCATCCAATCCCTACCATCCCCATAGCCTACAGCGGGGGATTACTCACTCATAGATGGAGGGAACATGGATGGTCGATGGAGAAGCGATGGTGATGATGATGGCGATGATCTCCTCCAATTCCCCGTCCCGGCAGGGTGCCAGAACGGAGTTTCTGGTGCTGTTTCATGGAATCTGGTGGTGGCGGCGGAGCGGAACTCCTTTTAGAAAAACGTCGAACCCCCCGAAGTTTTTAGGTCAGAAGGCTCCTTATAGGCGAAGAGAGAGGCTGAGGGGGTGCCTGGGGGGCCCACACCACCCCCTGGCGCGGCCTGGCCTGGTCTGCACCACTAGGTGGTGTGGCCACCCCAGGGCTACTCTCTGTCTCGTATTCTGGCTCATGGAGTCTTCGGGTGAAATAGGATTTTTGGCATATTTTCCAGGATTTTTCCTGATAGTTGATTTTCTGCACAAAAAGTAGACACCAAGGCAATTCTGCTAAAAACAGTGTTAGTTCGCATTAGTTGCATCCAAATCACACAAGTATGGAGGAGAAAGAACAACAAAAGTGTTCAGGAAAGTAGATACGTTTTGGACGTATCAGCGTCACTCGCGCACCGCACTAGCCCAACAACGGCCCAACAGCCCGGCTGTGACTACCGCTCTCTGTGCCGTGTGCGCGGTGAAGATGCGGCCTCCCTTAGGCCGAAAATGGCCCACAGCCCACCGCAAGGTGCTCCCAGCGCACCGCCCTTCCTCAGCTGTCCGATGCCATCTGACAGACGTGTGCTGCTCTCGCTGGGTCAAAACCAGCTCCCAATCGCCACCCCCAAAACCCTAGGCCCATTCCACTTTTCCCTCTGCGATCTGCACGTTCTGGGAAGTCCTTGGAGAAGTGTCCGAGATCTCCACACGTAAAGCATCCTAGATCGGCCTTGTTCAGCTTCTTCTTCTTCTTGAAGGTTGTAGTCTTTTCAAGCTTGTTGAAGGAGGGCTTATAGTTCCCTTTGTTCTTGCCGAAGGTCCTGTTCTGCACAATGTTGGCGCTAGAATGACCCTTGCCTCCTTTCTCAGCAGTGTTCTTAGCCCGAGCCTTCTCCTCAACATCAAGAGACGCTATCAGGTTTTCGACCGATATCTCTTTTCTCTTATGCTTGAGAGTTGTGGAGAAGTTCCTCCATGAAGAAGGCAACTTTGCAATGATGCACCCAGCCACAAACTTGTCGGGTAAGTTACACTTAAGGATTTCAAGCTCCTTGGCAAATCACTGTATCTCATGAGCTTGTTCGACTATAGAACAGTTGTTAACCATCCTGTAATCATGAAAGTTCTCCATGATGTACAGTTTGCTGCCAGCATCTGTTACACCGAACTTAGCATTCAGTGCCTCCCAGAGATCTTTGCCATCTTTGAAGTGCATGTACACATCAAACAGCTTGTTGTCAAGAACACTCAAAACGCATCCCACAAAGGCAAGATTGGTTTCCTTGAACTTGTTCTGATCTTGTTCAGATATAATTCCTTCAGGTAAACCCTCACTAGCCTCGAATACTTTTAGATTTTGCAGCCACATAGTGGTCTTAGACTGCCACCTCTTAAAATGAACACCGGTAAACTTTTATGGCTTCATCACATCGGCCAAGTGTCCCATGTTTATCTCTGAAAATTGCCTATAATAAGGTTTTTGGATTGTTGGATAATTAGGCACAATTTCCATGATTAATTTCAGAATATTAAACACGACAATACCAACTACTAGCACATGTAACTCGAACATACTAGATGTACTAAACAACAAGATGAACGGAAACAGGCAGCAACTAAACATGTACTCGCAAAACATGATGAATAACCAGACAGCAGCACGTCGCATGTACCGTTCGATTGCAGTAGTTGCAGCAGTAACCTTGGGGAAGATTGACCAAAACAGACGGCAGCGAAGACAACGATAGGCAGCACCGCCCGACTTGGATGGAAGATGACCCGTGATGAAGAACTCGAGCAGTCGCGCGGAGCGCTTCCCAAAAACCTTATTCGCCCTCTCCCGTACAGGATCGCAAAGGCGAGTGGTTCCGGAGACCTGCTCTCCCGTTTGCCGGTGCACGCCGGCAAGCGGGATGGAGTAGACTGCGGTGGCGGCGCAAGGCAGAGAGGAGGCAAAACCCTAGATTGGTTTTCAGTTGTTCGTGGTGGAAGCCGCACTGGCGTTTATATAGAGCGGCTCGGGTGAAGGAAATATGCCCTGAGAGGCAATAATAAAGTTGTTATTATATATTCCTTATATATGATAGATGTTTATTTTACATGCTAGAATTGTATTGATCAAAAACATCAATACGAAGTAATCAAGGTTTCCTGATCATGGAGATTGGATGTTGTTAATAACAAGGTCACACCATTGGTGGAATGATGTGATGAACATTCATCCAAAATATAGCATTACGATCAAGTCATTATGTTTATATTGCTATAACATCATACGAAGTAATCTTTATCCTTAGATGTAACTAACTCGGTGAATTACGCTCTTAGTTACATGCCTGGATGAACGAAAGTGGTTGAAATAGTACGGTGGGGCCCAGGGCCACTCACGGTAGACCTTTCGGCCATCCTAACCACTTTCAGACATCGAGACAAGAACGAGCGGCGTAATCGGCAGGCGAAGGGATCAACTACATACACAAATGAGTATGTATGCAAGCCACATACAACAGTCCTCAGAGCCATTCCATCTAAAATAAATAGAAATATTGCAACGCCATACGGCAAGATTCAAATATCCTAGATAGAGATAATAATTTAGTATAGCTCCTCATACAACAAACATCAGAGTATCAGGCGGAAGCGGAAAACAAGATCCGAGTACGGATAAGAAGCAAATCGGCATAAGATGCCACATAAATAAACACATCCCGCCCACAGATCACACGGATCCCCGTTCCCGGAATCTCTACACCGAATGATCGTTGCCAACATCATCTGTCTCCTCCACCCAGTATCCATCTTGCGGGTATACCTGTTCATCTGAATCAAACAATTTATCGTGTGAGACCCTAGGGGTACTCAGCAAGTCTTTATGCCGCTAAAGGGGACACAACCTGGGGTGACGCAGTTGTAGCAAAAGATAATATCTAGCAATTCTAAAGATACTCGCTAACCATCCGCCTAACCAATGATAGGCGGATGTCCGTAAATGTAGAATAACAGTTATAACAGTATAATTAACAGATCCATCCTCCTCCTCGCTTACCAACGAGGAAGCGGACGAACAACCCCCCATCCTCCATTGGCAGTTTTATTAACCATTCCATGAGTGTTGCACTATAGTCAAGTACTTAGTCAAATTAAAAGCGGTACTTTAGTTATACTTGTCTATGATCGAGAAACTATGCTCCAAGTCGTCCATAACCGCGGACACGGATTTCAGAAAGATTTACCCTGCAGGGGTGCACGAATAGCAACACACACTCGATCAACCTCAGAATAACCAAATCAAAACCCAACGAGGCATTCACGACAAAGCAATCACAGGATTCAGAAATATTTCAGGGGGCCACCCCATTAAGCTACCCGCAACGAAGTTGGCCGGCTCCGAGACGGACCCAAGGTTTGCGCCAATGCCTGTAAACGACTGGGAACCCGAAAAAGAGACTGGGCTTGTCGATACCGCGAAAACACTCCGCAATTCTTAAACAGTACAGGTGCTCCTCGCACAATCTTAAATAAAACAGTAACATGGCATAAGTATAGGATAGTAATAAAGCCCTAAACTACTTGTGGCCCCAAGAAATAAGAATGAATCAAGCTCTGGCACAGGGGGGTCCATAAGGCCTCCCGGATGTGGATAGTGCGAATAGTAAAGGAACAGGAATCAAGTACTCGGGGTCCTACGGGACACAAGTGAGCATGAAAAACCAAATAACAGATATTGCTCACTGGTGCCTCTTGCATTAGTTATCCCATTACTACTCAGGTTAAGTTATTTAGGCACCTCGTGATCCATCAGACACTCACATACCCTATACATGCTTTTCTATGACTCGCATGGCTCAAACAACTCATGTAGTAATGGCTCATGGGATGGAGGAACAAGCTTTGGTGGGGTTTAAAAGTAAAGGCTATGCAGTACTTGGGATTCAATTTAATGCAATCACGACTCAATGATGCAAGAATAAGATAGAGGCAATAGGTATTGTATGTATGCAAGCATGTGGTAGTGCGTGCCTGGCAGCTCAGTTGAAGCGAGAGATGGATCTGGGTAGTACTCCTGTGATTCCTGGTAATTCTCCTGCTGGGCGTCTATTCGAAGAAGAACCAAACAAACAAGGGCCAACATAAATAAAGTGCACAAGCATATGAATTAAAGTGCGACAAGCAAACAAGCATGCCATGATGAATGATGCACAATTTACATGGCATTAAAGTAGCATGGCAAAGGCAAGGTGTGAATACAAGAAATAAAGCATTTTATTATTTATTTGGTCCCATTTTATTGTCATAAACAGTTCAGGTTTTTAATAATGACATGGTGCATGCTTCAATTCAGAACAAGGACTGCATAGATAGAACAGGCTCGTCGCGCTGATCGATTTAGACATATTATTTGTCAAATTTGGAGTTGTAGAATTAAAGTTATTAATTAATTAAGGAAAAGGGCATTTTATTGTAATTTTAATCATATTGAAATTTTAAAGTGTTCAAACATTATTTTTAATGGCATATTTGAATTCCTCACATTTTTCTGATTCCAAAACATATATTATTTGTGTTATTTGGATTTATATTTGAAAAGTTATTTAAATCTGATTTGAATTTGAATTTAAATAATTTTGAATTTGGTTTAAATAAAACAGACAACAGAGAAAACTTTTGTCACCCAGCTCGACCCAGCCATAGCCACTGACGGGTGGGCCAGCCGCTGGCGGGGCACACGCGGCGCGGGGAAACTTTTGCTACCGCAGGCTTAGCTAGCTGCTGCGGTTGACAGGCGGGCCAGCGAGCTAGGGCCCATGTGCCAGTGGGGTAACCCCCAGAGGCTGACATGTGGGGCGTGTGCTGGGGCCCGGGTTGAGAGTGTGGAAAGGCGGGTACCTTTTTGTAAAACGAGCCGCGTCGATGACAGGTGGGGCCTAGCTGGACCGCGGGTTAAGCCGGCAAAAGGACAGGGGGTTATGTGCAAAAAGGGGGTGTGGCACTGTTTTTCTTCTTGTTTTACTGACGAAACTGATGGACGCGTTCGGCGACAGCGCGCGCGGCGCGGTGGGGATCGAACTGGCGACCTGGGGCTCGCGCTAGGCGGTGACCAGTGCAGCCAAGCGAGGGGTGGTGACAGGGAATCGAGCGGGCACTAGATATGCCTCTGCGAGGCGCGACGCGGAGCAGACGGCAGCGGCTGCCATGCACCGAAGGCGCTCGGAGAAAAGGACGGCGACGATAGACGGCGACAGCGAGGCGGAGCATGTCTGGGCGGTAGAGGGCTCACCGCGGGGTGGTCGGTAGTGCCAGATCGAGGAGAGGCGCGACGGATCGTCGACGAGGCTAGCGGCCGGTGATCTAGGGTTTGGCATCGGGCGGCGCTGGTTCCGGCGGTTCTGGTGCTCCTTGTCCTCGTCGGCGCGTACGAGGCGAAGTAGGGGAGCCTCCTCGTTCTCCTTGACCACCTCCACGTCGTGCTGGCCGGCTGGAACGAGGGGACGACGCGGTGCTGGCGGCGACCGGCGGCAGGTGCTGGCGACGGTGAAGAAGAAAGGGAGGAGAGGTAGGGCTTGGGGTTGGATCTGGGAGAGGCAGGGGAGCCGTGGGGCGGAGGGTAAAGTGAGGGAGAGGGAGGAGATGCCGTGTGGGACTTGGGGTAGATAAAGGTGGCTTCGGCCACCTTTTCCATCTCCTTCCTCACGTGCTCGGGCTGGCTGGCAGGGGCAGGGGTAGGGTGGTGGAGGCTTCCAGGTAGGCCAGGGAGGGAGGAGAGGAAGGTGGGGCTGGCACGGCAGTTAGAGAAGAGAGAGAGAGGAGAGGGGCTCTGGTGTAGCTAGTGTTAGCTTAGAGGGGGCTCGGGTTATGGTTTGTTAGGGTTGGGGTAGGGGTAGGTGGGGTGTGGGCCAGGGAGAGAGAGGGCCAGGTGAGGCCAGCATGGTAGAGAGAGGGAGTGAAAGAGAGAGAGTTGAGATTAGGGGTTACGGTTTAAGTAGAACTAGGTTAGAGGAAATTAGAGAGAGATATCTAGGTTAGGTTTTTATTAGGTATTTAGGTTTCAAAACTTGTTTACAAGATCAACCCAAGAGGTAAAAGTGAGGGCTTGGATTTAGGCTAAGATGAGGTGAAAGAGTAATCAAGAAAAAGAGAAGGAAATAGCTTATGGGAAAAAGGCCTCACTTGCATAATGAATGGAAAAGAATAAAATGGTGTAGATGAGAATATGGAGATGGTGGAGAGATATGTAGATGGTCCCACAAAGAATGGACCACTAAAACAAAGGAAAACCAATGGGACAAAGGTGGTGATGATGGTTGCATGGCCCATGCAAAAATAATAAATGCCATGATTGATTTTGTGAAAACAATAATAATATGGCATTATACTTATGCATTTCCAGGAAGTGGAATAAGGCCAATCAAAAGAATTAATAGAATTAGATCCACCCCAACCCACATGAGCTAGAATAATTATCAAAAGAAAAGAAAAACAAGCTCATGGGTAATAGGATGGTGGGATTATAAGGTGGTGAAAATAAAGGTGATGAAGGTGAATAAAAGATATGCCCCAACTCAACTTAGGCATTAAACAATATATCAATAACCAAATACAATATCAAGAAGCAAATACAATTAATAATGCATGCGAGAGAAGAACCAAAAGAAAAGGGTTTTGTATGAAGTGCAAGGTGGCATGATGACATGAGCATGATATAATTATGATGCAACAATTATATATAGGAAGTAGCCAATATCTTACTAGACCAAGTAGCATTACAATTGTTAGACAATTGGGATGCTACATTAGACCATGAGATCATGTTAATTATTAACACCGGAAGAGTATCTTGATAACATCAAACGTCACACCGTAACAGGGTGACTATAAAGATGGGTTCAGTACTACGAAGGTGTTATGTTGAGGCTCATGGATCAAGAGTGGAATTTGTCAATCCAGATGACGGATAGATATACTCTGGGCCCTCTCGGTGATATCACATTAAGATAGCTTGCAAGCAAGTGATGTGATCACTAGAATGTTATATCACGGGAACGAGAAAAGAGTGCATGTCGGTAACGAGATCAAACTAGGTATGGAGATACCGATGATCGAATCTCGGACATGTAATATATCGAGAGACAAAGGGATTTAGTTACAAGCGTTAAAGGTTCTCACGATCACAGAAGTCATCATTGATTGTGTAGGAGTCAGTATGGATCTCCAGGTCCCGCTGCTGATTATTGATCGGAGAAGGGTCTCGATCATGTCTGCATTATTCGCGAACCATAGGGTGGCACACTTAAGAGTTACCGGACACCATTTTGGAGCACATATGTTTCAGATGAAAGAATTGCAAAGCGCAGGAATTGTTTCAATAGAAACCGGAAATAGTTTTGGGTGAAATTGCAGAAAGTGGTTCTGCATGTGATATTGAAATATTGCAAGGGGCTATATGTTAACGTTTGTTAATTAAAGTAATTAACAAAATTCTGAATAAATTTAATAAAAGGATTTTATTAAATGAGAGAGCATTAAATTTGGAGAAATTTAATGCATTTAAAGTGGAGACTTTAAAAGGGAATGTGAAGAGGCATTTTAATGTGGAGGGGTTACCACCACATGAATGGGAGAGGTGAGGGGCACCCCCCCCATGCACCGGCCATGGAGAGAGGGGGCACCCCCTCCTCCTATAAAAGGCCACACATTCCCTCCTTCATCCTCACACCTCCTTGCGAAGGATCTCTCTCCCCCTCTAGAATTATTCCCCCATGGTCTCGGATTAGCGAGATACATGTTCCTGGTGGCATTTCGTCTGGAAGAAGTTGCTGCTTACGCTGGATCGCTGGAGCGAGGAGGTGGAGGTTGTCCGGTGGCTTGAACGTGTGTGCGAGTGCGGATGCGCTGCTGAGTTGCGGCGCTCGGACTTCCTCACGATCTTGAGATCGGCAAGTGTACGACTACATCAACCACGAGTTCCTACTCGTTAACAAAACTCGTTGTCTTCGAGGGTAAGTTCTCGTTGGATGTATGTCCACCCATTGCTTTGTACCTAGTAGATAGATCTTGGCGTGTAGTTCACACCGTAGGAAATTTTTTGTTTTCTATGCTGCGGACCCAACATCGGGAATCCCGCATAGGGCACGTCGTGGACCAAGCCCATGTTGCGCACGTTCGGGTCGGTTACACATAGCCCATGATCCAGGAGCGACCCGAATAGGCTGACTGTTGACACGTCTGTCAAAACCGCATAAGTTTTCCCAAGTAGCAAAAATAAAGCTCGGCTCGGCGAGATTCCCGCAACCCGCAGCGCACGCGTCGAGACAAGACGAGACGAGACGAGATGAGACGAACTGGCGTGCGAGCGGCGGCGTCGTCGTCAGAGGAGCGCGCGTGTAGTTCTCCTCTTCTCACTCACTTTACTAAGTGGTGAACCACTCCACCTTATAAGGTGGTGTAACTCTCCTCCAACTTTCCATGTGGGACTAAACTTTAGCTCCCACTCCACTCATATGTGAGATGCCACCAAATTGGGCTAAATCACACATGGGCTTCCACACACATGGGCTTTGGATTTAGGGAAAAACTGAAATCACATATGGGCTTAAATATATTAGCCCATTATTTCTAACACATTCCTGTTGAGCTCCACCATTCCTGTCGGGCTGGCGACGCCTCTTCCCGCCTTGTGCGAGCTGCAGGGCCGTGGCGACGGACTGCAGAGCCATGGCATGGCGGCGCTAGCTATTGCTGGAGGCACGCTTCGAGTCGGATCTCGGCCTCCTGGCGGCGGCGACGGCGACGCGTGGCGGCCTTCCCCTCACCAACAACCTCCCAGGGGCCCAATTGTTTTTTATCTTCTTAGCCAAAGACCCGATTGTTGTTTAATAATTCTGGCCTAGCTCATGTCATACAAGACACCAAACATAACCTCAACCTCAACTGAGCACATCTCAGCTCATACAACCTACCAAACATAGAACATAAGACACACCTGTATGGAGTGGACATAGCTGAACTCAGCTTGTATGAGGTGAGATAGGTCACCCGGAGTACCAAGCACACCCTATAGGACAAGAGGTAGAGGAAGTTCTTCATGTAGCGCGCCTCCGCAACTCTATCAGGAGACCTGGTCGGAAATTGGTTCTGCTGCCACTGCCACCGTCTTCTCCAGCACCCCAATCAAATGGCGTGATCCCTCGTATCTGGTGACTTCAGGTGCGGAGGCGACGTCATAGCGGTGTGCATTAGGTGAGCAAGGTGCTCGATTGTTTTAAACGGTTGTCTTAGTTGTCCAAGGATTATCACTGCTTCATGAAGACTTGCAATGAACAATAAAAACACATCTTCTGATTTCATATTTAGCTTAGGAGTACAGTTGGTTGCAAAAAAAAATATTATGCCATTTTTGGATAGCCAGGTGCAAGCCTTCTATGTCCTAGGAATTACACTAGTTAGCAATAAGCAAGATGTTCTAGCCATCTCACCAATATTTTTACTTTATATCAGATGCATAGTAACTGGTGTCAGACTTGACTCTTGGATCATGCTGCTACATAGATTGGCGCAGGTCCAATTGACAGATGAGCCAGATGAATTTCGATGGAATCTAACTGAGAATGGTTCTTTCTCTGTTAGCTCTTTATACAATGCTTTAACCTAGCCAGTAATACAAGTTTTAGATAATAGGATGATTTGGAAGATGAAGATACCTCTTAAAAACAAGATTTTTGCTTGGTATCTTCGTCGAGGAATTATCCTTACAAAAGACAACCTTATTAAGCGCAATTGGCATGGGAATCCGAGCTGCGTGTTTTGTCTCCACAATGAGACAATCAAACACCTGTTTTTCCAATGCAATTTTGCATGGTCTATATGTTCAGTCACCCAAGCAGCTTCTGGTTTGTCTCCACCACGTAGTATTGCCAACATTTTTGGGAATTGGTTACATGGTATAGATAACAAGTTTAAGAGACTTCTTCGGATTGGTGCGATGGCATTAATTTGGTTGTTGTGGCTATGTAGGAACAATAAGGTTTTTAATGATGTCAATTGTTCCCTTCTGCAGGTTATTTACAGGTTTACACATACCCTTCGGGCTTGGTCGGTGCTACATCGTGTGGAGCTACGAGACCTTTTTTATGGAGGTGTGTACGCGACTGGAGGATACAGCACGGGACCTATTTACTAGACATAGATGACAGCATAATCTTCGGATCGACCCGCCTCCAGCTCCTTTGGCGTAGTTGCATTTAAACATCGTTTTTTGTAACCCGCTATCAATTTTTTTCTTTATTTCTGATGGACTTGTTGGTCACTTTGTCGTCTGTGTGCATCCTAGCTATGCAAAAGCCGGGTGTAATACTTACTCTAAGTAATAAAAGCGCCCTTTATCAAAAAAAAATCAGATGCATAGAACCAAGTTAATTGGAACATTGGCTGGCATGCTTTCTTGCTTGTTGAATGAGAACTAGCAAGACTAACTTTTACTTGACAGAAGATTGACATATGGCATGGTATGTTTTCATGCACTTCTTGGAATGAGTTACCAAGGTGACAATGATGTACTTACTTCTATTAGTAAATTCAGTTTAGTTGTCAATTAATCTGAAGTCGGACATGCAAAAGGGTATTGCAGCTGCTCACATTTGAGTGTATGTATTATGGATGAAGCTAGCCTAATCGAAGTCTTCCAGGGGTGTCTCTCATTTGCAAATTTTCAAACAAATATATTTGTATATAATTATGATGTACTATTTTTTTATAACAATCATCATATACAACTTAATTCGTCGAATATATGTTTCCTCAAATTATACCTTTTTGGTCTTGTTTTCACTTGCTCAGTTCCTCTACTAATTGCAGCCATGATGCCAATTGAAACCCCTGGAGATGCTAAGCCGCTGCATGCTATAAATAGTCTAGTTGTGTTAAGGCCTGTAAGCGAAGTACTGTTTTGAACTATCAGTTTTTCTTCCTTCGACTATGCTTAACTAAATGAATTAGATTCTCGTGATTATTGGTCCTTCTAGGAGACCATGTTGCTAGTTGAGTGAGGTCATGGCCAAACGGTCATTTGAATTCCCTAAATGTTTCATGTAACACTATTTGCTAAAGAAAATCTTTAGGCATTACTCCCTCCGTTTCAAAATATAAGATGTTTTAGTTTTGTAAATGAAGTGTATCTAGACTCCTTTAAGTGTATAGATTCATCTAGATTTGGAATGAACCTACATACTAAAAGGAAACTAGATACACTTATTTTATAAAGCTAAAACATCTTATATTTTGAAACGGAAGGAGTAGTAGCTAGCAAGCCAAAGATGAATTGTAAAATATGGATCTTAAACATCAGTCATGCTCGCGTATTTGTCTTTGCGGTTTCCTGGGTTCCGGTTCTGCTACGTAGACCAAAATATATACTACTCCACTACGGATGCTTCTCTGAAATTAATTGAAGTTACATTTTTTCTCCGAAATTAATGTACGTTACATAAGAGTTTTGTACCAAGCAACAGTTCCTTTTTCTGAAAATAGTTGTCAGGGAGCTAATTTGCATCTTTTTCTGAAAACTAACAGTGCCATGACTCCATTTTATCCCTTAATCAGAAAAGTTTGAGTTTAGTCTATGAAATGGGCATTCGTGGCTTTTCCGACCTTCTACCTAATTTATGCTTAGCTCCTGCATAAAACAGCTATACACATGTGTGCTTTTCTTCTGTTTCATTCTTAATTTATCTGGTCTCCAACTATTGGCCAATTTGTGGTTCTAATAATATTTATTGTACGTTTATATCTCAATGTTGTATGTGAGGCCCATGTGGCCCAGGCCCATATAAGCCATGTATATAAGGCTAGACTGTGTGACCTAAAAGGAGTAGAGAGAGTGAGAGAGCACGAGCTGCTCCCAGCCACAGCCTCCAGGGGTAATCTAGCTACACGTAAAAGGAAAATATCGGCCCGAAAGTTGAGGTGTCCAGGCAACGCGGTACCAAGTTCTCTGAAATCAGCCCGGATGACCACAGTTGGTGTGCCAAATACTCAGAGGGTCTTTTTCGGCACGAATTCAACTTTATGTTTGAATACAAAAAATCAGGCTAACGGCCGTCAAGTTGGGCCCCCTGTCAGTTCTCGCTATTATGTCGCTCCCGTCGCTTTGGCGGGGTGGCTGTCACGTAGGCTTATAGCGTTGGCACAGTGGATAGGACAACACCCCCTGCCCACCCCCTGCCCAGTGTATTGACGTGACAAAACAGGGCACATGTATCGGCGTTATAATTATTTTTTATTTACTCAGAAGCTGGAACGGCCACCGCCACGCGTCTCTCCTTGGACTTCCGTCCCCGTCGTTAACCACTACCTTAAAAGCGCATTGACGGTTCCACCGTTCCCCTGCCTCGTAGAAATCACTCTTCTTCTTCCTGTCATCTGTCTTCTTCCCGTCTTCTCTTTGCCACCATGGAAGGTCGTCGCACTCCAGAGACAAGCTTCACTACCCATGACAATAAGAAGATAGATGTTGTCTACACCAACGAGGAGGAGATAGTTGTGCGTGTCCTGTGGATGTACAACGGTTGGTTTGGGATATACGAGGAAAAGTTTGTGGGATTGGACCTCGAGTACACCCCGGAGCACCCATATGAAGGGAGTGAAGTCGCCGTCGTTCAACTAGCCATGCGGAAACACGTCCTCATCTACCACCTCTCCCGGTTTGTAGATCTGTTCTCTGTAGCTAACCGATTTTAGGGTTTTCTCCTCTTGTTCTTTATCCACTTGCTCATCTTGCAACTACTGGATTTTATTTAGGAACAAATAAATTATGACAAGACAATGTTGAGAGTCTTGATCTTGCATTTACTAAACTTTTCAAAATTATATTCAGATGATGATCTTGCATTGACAAAATATTTGTGGTTACAAATTTCGGTGATGACAAACTACATACTTTCAGGACTGACAGGAATTGTCCGGCGCTGCGCCAGTTCCTTGTAGAAAAGGGAATTGTTTTCTGCACTGTCGACAAAACAACTGATTTTTTGAAATTTTATCAAGAGGGAATTATAATTCCTGCGCACAACTAGATCGATATTCAGATTCTTGTCAAGATCCTAGGGGCTCGAGGAAGGATAGAATGGCATCACTCGCAACTAGCATCCTCAATGAGTCATACGACAAAATGATGTAAGATTTCCCTACGGATAGGCACGATTTCTAGGACGAGTGGCGGTTGTCTGATATAAACCTGAAGTATGCAGCCATAGATGCTTACGTGACCTACCAGCTGTACAAGAAGATCCATTTTTTCTATGTTACCTCGTGTTTTGCCCTATTTGCAAGAGGGAAGGCGAGCTTAGGGGATCCCTTTGTAGAAAATGCAGAATAGCTGAGTTTGAAGCTGCATATGCAAAGAAAATGGCTGCATCTGAAGCAGCTGACAAAGAGGCTGCAGAAGTAGCTGAAAGAGAGCTTGCAGCTGAAGCAGAAGCAGCTGACAGAGAGGCTGCAGCTGAATCAGCAAACAGAGAAGCAGCATCTTCTAGCGGCAACAATTAGGCCTGTGATGCACCGCTAATTGTGCCGCAGGACGCTGAAGATAGGGAAGTCAAGTCAGATCCCAGGTGGGACGAACCATTTCGTGAGCTGTGGAGTACTTGGAATGGTCGCAGTTGGTCACCTAGAAACGATGGCAAGCGCCTCAAGTGGTCTGATGACAAGTGAATTAAATTTTACTTGTCAGTGTTATGTTTCTATTTTGTGGAACTCAGTTAGCTTGTCAAGATGTCTAGCGCCTGAAGTGATAGTAGTAAAATAAATTTAACCCTCTTTGTGTTATGCTTATGTATGTGTCTTGTAGCTTGTCAAGATGGTAGCTCGTTAACTGGCAGTTTGAAAGAGTACCCTTTTCCTCTCTCGCTAAACAGATATGTTTCATTTTGCCCAAATTGGTAGCAAATCTAGAGAAGATTCTCTCTTCAATAATTCGTTCCCTTTTGGACCTCTTTTTGCCTCCGATTAGGTAGAAAATCTAGAGCAGCAAATCACACCAGGCAGAATACATTCATTCAGAAAACAAAACAAATGTAGATATAGTTGTGCGCAGCTAAATAGGATATAGCGATAGAAAGTAGGTTGCTTAACGAGATTCGATGCATTCAGCCAGAAATAGGATATAGCTAGAAAGAAGCTGCTTAGAAGCAGCAGCCGCCGCAGCTGCAGGCACATCCTGCAAGCGCTCGTGCCTCCGCCTCCTCCTCCTCCCTCTGGCGCGTCCTCCACTTCTTGCTGCCCAGTCCCTTGATCTTGGGGGCCTTGGCCCTGATTGGAGGGATGTGACCCTCTTTGATGGCCAACCACTGGAGGTTTCAGAGGTGAATGCCGAGAGCCCGGTGTTCAGCAATGTAGGCATTGATGTTCACGGTTTCACGCTCGCCGCCTTTGTGGATGCCGGAGCCCGCGGCCTCTGCATGCTTCATTAAGGAGATGAAGTCGGTGCCGCCGGCGCGACTCGCACAACAGTCGGCGATCCCCTTGCAGAAGGGGCGGCACCAGGGGCCGCCCCTGAAGAAGGCATCATACTGGCCGGCCCGCAGCCTCCTCAGCACCTGACGAGTTTTGGTGTGTATGGGCTCGTCATCGCTGCAGACGTCGCTGTCGGAAACCTATTGGAAGAAAAGGAAAATGGGGGAGTAGATGATGTAAGAAGATCGAGCAATCGGAATGCAAACAAGAGAATCCTAATAGACCAAAATCTAGCATCCAACGATGGGAACGGTAGAAGAACCAGGGGAGGGGAGCAAACCCTAGTTACCTCCGACCATGGGTCGTCGATGCCGGTGTGGTAGGGGTTCAACGGAGCGATGCACTTATCTGGATCGTAGGTGCCCAAGAAGTGCTTGATCTACTTGTGACCGGCGGGGGCCTCCTCGCCGGCGGGGGGGCTCCTCTTTGGTGGCTCCGTCTGTAGCGGGGACGGGGACCTGGACAGGAATGGCGGCTGCCATCGATGCCTCGACTGGGGCCTAGACAGGGACGGCGGCTGCTTTCAACGCGTCGAGGGGGACCGGCGAGGAGACGGGGGCCTCCTCACCGGCAGCCTCGTAGGCGATGATGGCCACCTTATCCTCCTCGACCATCGCCGGCGTGGACGGGGTATTCTTGGGAGTTTGCGGATGCTGGTGGGAGAGTGAAGAGGGTTGCATGGGGAGAGTGAGCGAGAGTGAGAGTGGGTGTGTGGAGAGGGGCTTTATAGTTAAGGTGGATGGAAGCAAGGCACGTTTTGTTGCACCAGCTTGCAACGCGCCGCGCAGTATACTGCACCGTGCACCACGACACGTGCACGGTACGTCACATTTTTTCCCGGGCCATGCATGGCAGTTCTGTATTGAGCCGCATTCAAAGGGCGATAGTTAAAAGTGGAAATTTAGAGGGGAAGGTAGGTGGCTATACGGCGAGATTTGTGGGGTTGTGCTAGATCGGGTAGAGGGATGTGTTGATGAAGGTAGACACCTTAGGTCTCGTCGAGCTCAGCTCTTCGGTCTCCGGCTAGCGCGTGCAATCTTCTTACGGTCGGGCCAGTTGGAAGTGAGATTGAGAGCCGCTGCGTAAAAAATGCGATATGTCTTATTAAAATCAAGTGGCAATAAATTACAGCTGTCCATCAACGACCGTGCACTTGATGGCGCATGCGTTGTGGCGTAGTAGTAGCAGTAGTAGGCTTTTCAGACTTGATTAAACATGACATGACCGCTCGACGACTTTTTCCATGGACGACGTCGTATTCCTTCTTGTAGAAGTCTCGATGAGGGAGACGTCCGGGCTGTCTCACGCTGTACTGTGAAGGGCACTACGTGTGCAACGTCATCGTTGGATCGCATAGAATCAACGGTTGGTGCGCACGATCCGCATGACAACTATGACAACCAATCGGGGAGTAGCAGACAGGGTGAGCACATGTTTGGGCTTCTACGAAAGATAGAGAGAGGTGTCTCCTTATGTGTGTTCTTCTCATGAACCACAACTAGAGTCATTGCATGTCTGTTCTTCTCACAAACCACATAAGGATCCACCGGTGTCATTGGATGTGTGTTCTTCTCACAAACCACACATGGATCCACCGGTGTCATTGGATGTGTGTTCTTTTCACAAACCACACATGGATCCACCAGTGCCATTGCATGTCTGCTCTTTTCATTAACCACAGTTAGAGTCATTGCATGTATGTTCTTTTCACAAACCACAAATTACCAGTGTCATTGCGTGTGTGTTCTTCTCATGAACCACACATGGATCCATCCAGTGTGATCGCATGTCTGTTCTTTTCATAAATCACATAAGGATACACTAGTGCCATTGCATGTGTGTTCTTTTCATGAACCAGATCTAGTGTCATTGGATGTGTATTCCTCTCATGAACCACACATGGATCCACCGGTGTCATTGCATGTGTCTTGTTCTCATGAACCACACATGGATCTACCAAGTGTGATTGCATGTGTTTTCCTCTCACAAACCACACATGGATCCACCAGTGTCATTGGATGTGCGTTCTTCTCATGAACCACACCTAGTGTCATTGGATGTGTGTTCTTCTCACAAACCACACATGGATCCACCAGTGTCATTGCATGTGTGTTCTTCACATGGATCCACCACGCGTCATTGCATGTCTATTCTTCTCATGAACCACACCCAGTGTCATTGCATGTGTGTTCCTCTCACAGTGTACACATGGATCCACTAGTGTCATTGGATGTGTGTTCCTCTCATGAACCACATCTATAGTCATTGCATGTCTGTTCTTCTCACGAACCACATAAGGATCCACCCAGTGTCATTGGATGTGTGTTCCTCTCATGAACCACACATGGATCCACCGGTGTCATTGCATGTCTGCTCTTCTCATGAACCACACATGGATCCACCAACTGTGATTGCATGTGTGTTCTTCTCACAAACCACATATGGATCCACCAGTGTCAATGCATGTGTGTTCTTTTCATGAACCACAACCAGTGTCATTGCCTGTATGTTCCTCTCACAAACCACACATGGATCCACTAGTGTCATTGCATGTATGTTCTTCTGATGAACCACAGCAAGAGTCATTGCATGTCTATTATTCTCACAAACCACATAAGGATATACCAGTGTTATTGCATGTGTGTTCTTCTCATGAACCACACCCAGTGTTATTGCATGTGTGTTCCTCTCATATTGTACACATGGATCCACCAGTGTCATTGGATGTGTGTTCTTCTCATGAACCACACCCAGTGTCATTGCATGTGTGTGCCTCTCACAAACCACACATGGAACCATATGTCATTGCATGTGTGTTCTTCTCATGAACAACACCCAGTGTCATTGGATGTGTGTTCTTCTCACAAACCACACATGGATCCATCGGTGTCATTGCATGTGTGGTCTTCTCATGAACCACACATGGATCCACCAAGTGTCATTGTGTGCCTGTTCTTCTCATGAACCACACCTAGTGCCATTGCAAGTGTGTTCCTCTCACAGTGTACACATGGATCCACCAGTGTAATTGGATGTGTGTTCTTCTCATGAACCACATTTAGAGTCATTGTATGTCTGTTCTTCTCACAAACCACATAAGGATCCACCCAGTGTCATTGGATGTGTGTTCATCTCATGAACCACACATGGATCCACCAGTGTCATTGCATGTCTCCTCTTCTCCTGAACCACACATGGATCCACCAAGTGTGATTGCATGTGTGTTCTTTTCACAAACCACATATGGATCCACCAGTGTCATTGCATGTGTGTTCTTTTCATGAAACACAACCAGTGTCATTACATGTATGTTCCTCTCACAAACCACAGATGGATCCACCAGTGTCATTGAATGTGTGTTCTTCTAATGAACCACAGCAAGATTCATTGCATGTCTATTATTCTCACAAACCACATAAGGATACACTAGTGTCATTGCATGTGTGTTCTTTCCACAAACCACACATGGATCCACCTAGTGTGATTACATGTCTATTCTTTTCAGAAACCACACATGGATCCACCAGTGTCATTCCATGTCTGTTCTTATCATGAACCACGGCGAGTGTCATTGCATGTCTATTCTTTTCACAAACCACATAAGGATCCACCAGTGTCATTGCATGTCTGTTCTTTTCATGAACCACGGCCAGTATCATTGCTTATGTGTTCTTCTAAACAAACCACATAAGACATTGCATGTCCGTTCTTTTCATGAACCAGACCTAGTGTCATTGCATGTGTGTTCCTCTAGACAAACCACATAAGGATCCAAAGGTGTCACTGCATGTCTGTTCTTTTCATGAACCACATAAGGATCCACCAGTGTCATTGGATATGTGTTCTTCTCATGAACCACACATGGATCTACCAGTGTCATTGCATGTTTATTCTTTTAATGAATCACAACTAGAGTCATTGCATGTGTGTTACTTCCATAAACCAGATATGGATCCACCAGTGTCATTGCATGTCTGTTCTTTTCATGAACCACAGCTAGAGTCATTGCATGTCAGTTCTTTTCATGAACCACACATGGATCCACCACTGTCATTGCATGTGTGTTCTTCTCATGAACCACACATGGATCCACCAGTGTCAGTGCATGTCTGTTCTTTTCATGAACCGCACCTAGTGTCATTGCATTTGTGTTCTTTTCGTGAATCGCAGCTAGAGTCATTCATGTGTGTTCTTCTAAACAAACCACACATGGATCCACCTAGTGTGATTGCATGTCTGTTCTTTTCATGAACCACACCCAGTGTGATTGCATGTGTGTTCCTCTAGACAAATCACATAAGGATCCACTAGTGTCTTTGCATGTATGTTCTTTTCATGAATTATAGTTAGAGTCATTGCATGTCTGTTACTTCCATAAACCACATATGGATCCACCAGTGTCATTGCATGTCTATTCTTTTCATGAACCACAGCAAGAGTCATTGCATGTCAGTTCTTCTCATGAACCATAGCCAGTGTAATTGCATGTCTGTTCTTCTCACAAACGATATAAGGATCCACCAGTGTCATTGCATGTGTGTTCTTCTAAACAAACCACATAAGGATCCACCAGTGCTATTGCATGTCTGTTCTTCTAAACAAACCACATAAGGATCCACCAGTGTCATTGCATGTCTGTTCTTTTCATGAACCACACCCAGTGTCATTGCATGTGTGTTCCTCTAGACAAACCACATAAGGATCCACCAGTGACATTGCATGTCTGTTCTTTTCATGAACCACAACCAGTGTTATTGCATGTCTGTTCCTCTAAATAAACCATATAAGGATCCACCAGTTTCATTGCATGTCTGTTCTTTTCATGAACCACACATGGATCCACCAGTGTCATTGCATGTGTGTTCTTTTCTTGAACCACATCTAGAGTCATTGCATGTGTGTTCGTCTCACATTGTATACATGGATCCACGAATGTCATTGGATGTATGTTCTTCTCATGAACCACACCCAGTGTCATTGCATGTGTGTTCCTCTCACAAACCACACATGGATCCATCAGTGTCATTGCATGTGTGTTCTTCTCATGAACCACACCCAGTGTCATTGGATGTGTGTTCTTCTCTCAAACCACACATGGATCCACCGGTGTCATTGGATGTGTGTTCTTTTCACAAACCACACATGGATCCACCAAGTGTCATTGCGTGTCTGTTCTTCTCATGAACCACACCCAGTGTCATTGCAAGTGTGTTCCTCTCAAAGTGTATACATGGATCCACAAGTGTCATTGAATGTGTGTTCTTCTCATGAACCACATTTAGAATCATTGCATGTCTGTTCTTCTCACAAACCATATAAGGAACCACCTAGTGTCATTGGAGGTGTGTTCCTCTCATGAACCACACATGGATCCACCATGTGTGATTGCATGTATGCTCTTCTCCTGAACCACACATGGATCCACCATGTGTGATTACATGTGTGTCCTTCTCACAAACCACATATGGATCTACCAGTGGTCATTGCATGTGTGTTCTTTTCATGACCCACAACTAGTGTCATTACATGTCTGTTCCTCTCACAAACCACACATGGATCCAGCATGTGTGTTCTTCTCATGATCCACAGCAAGAGTCATTGCATGTTTGTTATTCTCACAAACCACATAAGGATACACTAGTGTCATTGCATGTGTGTTCTTTCCACAAACCACACATGGATCCACCTAGTGTGATTGCTTGTCTGTTCTTTTCACAAACCACACATGGATCCACCAGTGTCATTGCATGTCTGTTCTTCTCATGAACCACAGCCAGTGTCATTGCATGTCTGTTCTTTTTCACAAACCACATAAGGATCCACTAGTGTCATTGCATGTCTTTTCTTTTCACAAACCACATAAGGATCCACTAGTGTCATTGCATATGTGTTCTTCTAAACAAACCACATAAGGATCCACCAGTGTCATTCATATCTGTTCTTTCCATGAACCACGGCCAATATCATTGCCTGTGTGTTCTTCTAAACAAACCACATAAGTCATTGCATGTCTGTACTTTTCATGAACCAGACCTAGTGTCATTGCATGTCTATTCCTCTGGACAAACCACATAAGGATCCAAAGGTGTCACTGCATGTCTGTTCTTTTCATGAACCACATAAGGATCCACCAGTGTCATTGGATGTGTGTTATTCTCATGAACCACACATGGATCTACCAGTGTCATTGCATGTCTATTCTTTTGATGAATCATAGCTAGAGTCATTACATGTCTGTTACTTCCATAAACCACATATGGATCCACCAGTGTCATTGCATGTCTGTTCTTTTCATGAACCACAGCTAGAGTCATTGCATGTCAGTTCTTTTCATGAACCACACATGGATCCACCAGTGTCATTGCATGTGTGTTCTTCCCATGAACCACACATGGATCCACCAGTGTCATTGCATGTCTGTTCTTTTCATGAACCGCACCCAGTGTCATTGAATTTCTGTTCTTTTCATGAATCACAACTAGAGTCATTCATGTGTGTTCTTCTAAACAAACCACACATGGATCCACCTAGTGTGATTGCATGTCTGTTCTTTTCATGAACCACACCCAGTGTGATTGCATGTGTGTTCCTCTAGACAAACCACATAAGGATCCACTAGTGTCTTTGCATATATGTTGTTTTCATGAATCATAGCTAGAGCCATTGCATGTCTGTTACTTCCATAAACCACATATGGATCCACCAGTGTCATTGCATGTCTGTTCTTTTCATGAACGTAAGCTAGAGTCATTGCATGTCAGTTCTTCTCATGAACCACAGCCAGTGTCATTGCATGTCTGTTCTTCTCACAAACGACATAAGGATCCACCAGTGTCATTGCATGTGTGTTCTTCTAAACAAACCACATAAGGATCCCCAAGTGCTATTGCATATCTGTTCTTCTAAACAAACCACATAAGGATCCACCAGTGTCATTGCATGTCTATTCTTTTCATGAACCACACCTAGTGTCACTGCATGTGTGTTCCTCTAGACAAACCACATAAGGATCCACCAGTGTCATTGGATGTGTGTTCTTCTCATGAACCACACATGGATCCACCAGTGACATTGCATGTCTATTCTTTTCAGGAACCACAACCAGTGTCATTGCATGTATGTTCCTCTAAACAAACCATATAAGGATCCACCAGTGTCATTGCATGTCTGTTCTTTTCATGAACCACACATGGATCCACCAGTGTCATTGCATGTGTGTTCTTTTCTTGAACCACATCTAGAGTCATTGCATGTGTGTTCCTCTCACATTGTACACATGCATCCACCAGTGTCATTGGATGTGTGTTCTTCTCATGAACCACACCTAGTGTCATTATATGTGTGTTCCTCTCGCAAACCACACATGGATCCACCAGTGTCATTGCATGTGTGTTCTTCTCATGAACCACACCCAGTGTCGTCATTGGATGTGTGTTCTTCTCTCAAACCACACATGGATCCACCGGTGTCATTGTATGTGTTTTCTTCTCATGAACCACACATAGATCCACCAAGTGTCATTGCGTGTCTGTTCTTCTCATGAACCACACCTATTGTCAGTGCAAGTGTGTTCCTCTCACAGTGTACACATGGATCCACCAGTGTCATTGGATGTGTGTTCTTCTCATGAACCACATTTAGAGTCGTTGCATGTCTGTTCTTCTCACAAACCACATAAGGATCCACCCAGTGTCATTGGAGGTGTGTTCCTCTCATGAACCACACATGGATCCACTAGTGTCATTGCATGTCTGCTCTTCTCCTTAACCACACATGGATCCACCTAGTGTGATTGCATGTCTGTTCTTTTCACAAACCACACATGGATCCACCAGTGTCATTGCATGTCTGTTCTTCTCATGAACCACAGCTAGTGTCATTGCATGTCTGTTCTTTTCACAAACCACATAAGGATCCACTAGTGTCATTGCATGTGTGTTCTTCTAAACAAACCACATAAGGATCCACCAGTGTCATTGCATGTCTGTTCTTTTCATGAACCAGACCTAGTGTCATTGCATGTGTGTTCCTCTAGACAAACCACATAAGGATCCAAAGGTATCACTGCTTGTCTGTTCTTTTCATGAACCACATAAGGATCCACCAGTGTCATTGGATGTGTGTTCTTTACTTGAACCACACATGGATCTACCAGTGTCATTGCATGTCTATTCTTTTCATGAATCACAGCTAGAGTCATTGCATGTCTGTTACTTCCATAAACCACAAATGGATCCACCAGTATCATTGCATGTTTGTTCTTTTCATGAACCACAGCTAGAGTCATTGCATGTCAGTTCTTTTCATGAACCACACATGGATCCACCAGTGTCATTGCATGTGTGTTCTTCTCATGAACCACACATGGATCCACCAGTGTGATTACATGTCTGTTCTTTTCATGAACCGCACCCAGTGTCATTGCATTTGTGTTCTTTTCATGAATCACAGCTAGAGTCATTCATGTGTGTTCTTCTAAACAAACCACACATGGATCCACCTAGTGTGATTGCATGTCTGTTCTTTTCATGAAGCACACCCAATGTGATTTCATGTGTGTTCCTCTAGACAAACCACGAGGATCCACTAGTGTCTTTGCATGTTTGTTCTTTTCATGAATCATAGCTGAAATCATTGCATGTCTGTTACTTCCATAAACCACATCTGGATCCACCAGTGTCACTGCATGTCTGTTCTTTTCATGAACCACAACTAGAGTCATTGCATGTCAGTTCTTCTCATGAACTACAGCCAGTGTCATTGCATGTCTGTTCTTCTCACAAACCACATAAGGATCCACCGGTGTCATTGGATGTGTGTTCTTCTCACAAACCACACATGGATCCACCGGTGTCATTGGATGTGTGTTCTTTTCACAAACCACACATGGATCCACCAGTGCCATTGCATGTCTGCTCTTTTCATTAACCACAGTTAGAGTCATTGCATGTATGTTCTTTTCACAAACCACAAATTACCAGTGTCATTGCGTGTGTGTTCTTCTCATGAACCACACATGGATCCATCCAGTGTGATCGCATGTCTGTTCTTTTCATAAATCACATAAGGATACACTAGTGCCATTGCATGTGTGTTCTTTTCATGAACCAGATCTAGTGTCATTGGATGTGTATTCCTCTCATGAACCACACATGGATCCACCGGTGTCATTGCATGTGTCTTGTTCTCATGAACCACACATGGATCTACCAAGTGTGATTGCATGTGTTTTCCTCTCACAAACCACACATGGATCCACCAGTGTCATTGGATGTGCGTTCTTCTCATGAACCACACCTAGTGTCATTGGATGTGTGTTCTTCTCACAAACCACACATGGATCCACCAGTGTCATTGCATGTGTGTTCTTCACATGGATCCACCACGCGTCATTGCATGTCTATTCTTCTCATGAACCACACCCAGTGTCATTGCATGTGTGTTCCTCTCACAGTGTACACATGGATCCACTAGTGTCATTGGATGTGTGTTCCTCTCATGAACCACATCTATAGTCATTGCATGTCTGTTCTTCTCACGAACCACATAAGGATCCACCCAGTGTCATTGGATGTGTGTTCCTCTCATGAACCACACATGGATCCACCGGTGTCATTGCATGTCTGCTCTTCTCATGAACCACACATGGATCCACCAACTGTGATTGCATGTGTGTTCTTCTCACAAACCACATATGGATCCACCAGTGTCAATGCATGTGTGTTCTTTTCATGAACCACAACCAGTGTCATTGCCTGTATGTTCCTCTCACAAACCACACATGGATCCACTAGTGTCATTGCATGTATGTTCTTCTGATGAACCACAGCAAGAGTCATTGCATGTCTATTATTCTCACAAACCACATAAGGATATACCAGTGTTATTGCATGTGTGTTCTTCTCATGAACCACACCCAGTGTTATTGCATGTGTGTTCCTCTCATATTGTACACATGGATCCACCAGTGTCATTGGATGTGTGTTCTTCTCATGAACCACACCCAGTGTCATTGCATGTGTGTGCCTCTCACAAACCACACATGGAACCATATGTCATTGCATGTGTGTTCTTCTCATGAACAACACCCAGTGTCATTGGATGTGTGTTCTTCTCACAAACCACACATGGATCCATCGGTGTCATTGCATGTGTGGTCTTCTCATGAACCACACATGGATCCACCAAGTGTCATTGTGTGCCTGTTCTTCTCATGAACCACACCTAGTGCCATTGCAAGTGTGTTCCTCTCACAGTGTACACATGGATCCACCAGTGTAATTGGATGTGTGTTCTTCTCATGAACCACATTTAGAGTCATTGTATGTCTGTTCTTCTCACAAACCACATAAGGATCCACCCAGTGTCATTGGATGTGTGTTCATCTCATGAACCACACATGGATCCACCAGTGTCATTGCATGTCTCCTCTTCTCCTGAACCACACATGGATCCACCAAGTGTGATTGCATGTGTGTTCTTTTCACAAACCACATATGGATCCACCAGTGTCATTGCATGTGTGTTCTTTTCATGAAACACAACCAGTGTCATTACATGTATGTTCCTCTCACAAACCACAGATGGATCCACCAGTGTCATTGAATGTGTGTTCTTCTAATGAACCACAGCAAGATTCATTGCATGTCTATTATTCTCACAAACCACATAAGGATACACTAGTGTCATTGCATGTGTGTTCTTTCCACAAACCACACATGGATCCACCTAGTGTGATTACATGTCTATTCTTTTCAGAAACCACACATGGATCCACCAGTGTCATTCCATGTCTGTTCTTATCATGAACCACGGCGAGTGTCATTGCATGTCTATTCTTTTCACAAACCACATAAGGATCCACCAGTGTCATTGCATGTCTGTTCTTTTCATGAACCACGGCCAGTATCATTGCTTATGTGTTCTTCTAAACAAACCACATAAGACATTGCATGTCCGTTCTTTTCATGAACCAGACCTAGTGTCATTGCATGTGTGTTCCTCTAGACAAACCACATAAGGATCCAAAGGTGTCACTGCATGTCTGTTCTTTTCATGAACCACATAAGGATCCACCAGTGTCATTGGATATGTGTTCTTCTCATGAACCACACATGGATCTACCAGTGTCATTGCATGTTTATTCTTTTAATGAATCACAACTAGAGTCATTGCATGTGTGTTACTTCCATAAACCAGATATGGATCCACCAGTGTCATTGCATGTCTGTTCTTTTCATGAACCACAGCTAGAGTCATTGCATGTCAGTTCTTTTCATGAACCACACATGGATCCACCACTGTCATTGCATGTGTGTTCTTCTCATGAACCACACATGGATCCACCAGTGTCAGTGCATGTCTGTTCTTTTCATGAACCGCACCTAGTGTCATTGCATTTGTGTTCTTTTCGTGAATCGCAGCTAGAGTCATTCATGTGTGTTCTTCTAAACAAACCACACATGGATCCACCTAGTGTGATTGCATGTCTGTTCTTTTCATGAACCACACCCAGTGTGATTGCATGTGTGTTCCTCTAGACAAATCACATAAGGATCCACTAGTGTCTTTGCATGTATGTTCTTTTCATGAATTATAGTTAGAGTCATTGCATGTCTGTTACTTCCATAAACCACATATGGATCCACCAGTGTCATTGCATGTCTATTCTTTTCATGAACCACAGCAAGAGTCATTGCATGTCAGTTCTTCTCATGAACCATAGCCAGTGTAATTGCATGTCTGTTCTTCTCACAAACGATATAAGGATCCACCAGTGTCATTGCATGTGTGTTCTTCTAAACAAACCACATAAGGATCCACCAGTGCTATTGCATGTCTGTTCTTCTAAACAAACCACATAAGGATCCACCAGTGTCATTGCATGTCTGTTCTTTTCATGAACCACACCCAGTGTCATTGCATGTGTGTTCCTCTAGACAAACCACATAAGGATCCACCAGTGACATTGCATGTCTGTTCTTTTCATGAACCACAACCAGTGTTATTGCATGTCTGTTCCTCTAAATAAACCATATAAGGATCCACCAGTTTCATTGCATGTCTGTTCTTTTCATGAACCACACATGGATCCACCAGTGTCATTGCATGTGTGTTCTTTTCTTGAACCACATCTAGAGTCATTGCATGTGTGTTCGTCTCACATTGTATACATGGATCCACGAATGTCATTGGATGTATGTTCTTCTCATGAACCACACCCAGTGTCATTGCATGTGTGTTCCTCTCACAAACCACACATGGATCCATCAGTGTCATTGCATGTGTGTTCTTCTCATGAACCACACCCAGTGTCATTGGATGTGTGTTCTTCTCTCAAACCACACATGGATCCACCGGTGTCATTGGATGTGTGTTCTTTTCACAAACCACACATGGATCCACCAAGTGTCATTGCGTGTCTGTTCTTCTCATGAACCACACCCAGTGTCATTGCAAGTGTGTTCCTCTCAAAGTGTATACATGGATCCACAAGTGTCATTGAATGTGTGTTCTTCTCATGAACCACATTTAGAATCATTGCATGTCTGTTCTTCTCACAAACCATATAAGGAACCACCTAGTGTCATTGGAGGTGTGTTCCTCTCATGAACCACACATGGATCCACCAGTGTCATTGCATGTATGCTCTTCTCCTGAACCACACATGGATCCACCATGTGTGATTACATGTGTGTCCTTCTCACAAACCACATATGGATCTACCAGTGGTCATTGCATGTGTGTTCTTTTCATGACCCACAACTAGTGTCATTACATGTCTGTTCCTCTCACAAACCACACATGGATCCAGCATGTGTGTTCTTCTCATGATCCACAGCAAGAGTCATTGCATGTTTGTTATTCTCACAAACCACATAAGGATACACTAGTGTCATTGCATGTGTGTTCTTTCCACAAACCACACATGGATCCACCTAGTGTGATTGCTTGTCTGTTCTTTTCACAAACCACACATGGATCCACCAGTGTCATTGCATGTCTGTTCTTCTCATGAACCACAGCCAGTGTCATTGCATGTCTGTTCTTTTTCACAAACCACATAAGGATCCACTAGTGTCATTGCATGTCTTTTCTTTTCACAAACCACATAAGGATCCACTAGTGTCATTGCATATGTGTTCTTCTAAACAAACCACATAAGGATCCACCAGTGTCATTCATATCTGTTCTTTCCATGAACCACGGCCAATATCATTGCCTGTGTGTTCTTCTAAACAAACCACATAAGTCATTGCATGTCTGTACTTTTCATGAACCAGACCTAGTGTCATTGCATGTCTATTCCTCTGGACAAACCACATAAGGATCCAAAGGTGTCACTGCATGTCTGTTCTTTTCATGAACCACATAAGGATCCACCAGTGTCATTGGATGTGTGTTATTCTCATGAACCACACATGGATCTACCAGTGTCATTGCATGTCTATTCTTTTGATGAATCATAGCTAGAGTCATTACATGTCTGTTACTTCCATAAACCACATATGGATCCACCAGTGTCATTGCATGTCTGTTCTTTTCATGAACCACAGCTAGAGTCATTGCATGTCAGTTCTTTTCATGAACCACACATGGATCCACCAGTGTCATTGCATGTGTGTTCTTCCCATGAACCACACATGGATCCACCAGTGTCATTGCATGTCTGTTCTTTTCATGAACCGCACCCAGTGTCATTGAATTTCTGTTCTTTTCATGAATCACAACTAGAGTCATTCATGTGTGTTCTTCTAAACAAACCACACATGGATCCACCTAGTGTGATTGCATGTCTGTTCTTTTCATGAACCACACCCAGTGTGATTGCATGTGTGTTCCTCTAGACAAACCACATAAGGATCCACTAGTGTCTTTGCATATATGTTGTTTTCATGAATCATAGCTAGAGCCATTGCATGTCTGTTACTTCCATAAACCACATATGGATCCACCAGTGTCATTGCATGTCTGTTCTTTTCATGAACGTAAGCTAGAGTCATTGCATGTCAGTTCTTCTCATGAACCACAGCCAGTGTCATTGCATGTCTGTTCTTCTCACAAACGACATAAGGATCCACCAGTGTCATTGCATGTGTGTTCTTCTAAACAAACCACATAAGGATCCCCAAGTGCTATTGCATATCTGTTCTTCTAAACAAACCACATAAGGATCCACCAGTGTCATTGCATGTCTATTCTTTTCATGAACCACACCTAGTGTCACTGCATGTGTGTTCCTCTAGACAAACCACATAAGGATCCACCAGTGTCATTGGATGTGTGTTCTTCTCATGAACCACACATGGATCCACCAGTGACATTGCATGTCTATTCTTTTCAGGAACCACAACCAGTGTCATTGCATGTATGTTCCTCTAAACAAACCATATAAGGATCCACCAGTGTCATTGCATGTCTGTTCTTTTCATGAACCACACATGGATCCACCAGTGTCATTGCATGTGTGTTCTTTTCTTGAACCACATCTAGAGTCATTGCATGTGTGTTCCTCTCACATTGTACACATGCATCCACCAGTGTCATTGGATGTGTGTTCTTCTCATGAACCACACCTAGTGTCATTATATGTGTGTTCCTCTCGCAAACCACACATGGATCCACCAGTGTCATTGCATGTGTGTTCTTCTCATGAACCACACCCAGTGTCGTCATTGGATGTGTGTTCTTCTCTCAAACCACACATGGATCCACCGGTGTCATTGTATGTGTTTTCTTCTCATGAACCACACATAGATCCACCAAGTGTCATTGCGTGTCTGTTCTTCTCATGAACCACACCTATTGTCAGTGCAAGTGTGTTCCTCTCACAGTGTACACATGGATCCACCAGTGTCATTGGATGTGTGTTCTTCTCATGAACCACATTTAGAGTCGTTGCATGTCTGTTCTTCTCACAAACCACATAAGGATCCACCCAGTGTCATTGGAGGTGTGTTCCTCTCATGAACCACACATGGATCCACTAGTGTCATTGCATGTCTGCTCTTCTCCTTAACCACACATGGATCCACCTAGTGTGATTGCATGTCTGTTCTTTTCACAAACCACACATGGATCCACCAGTGTCATTGCATGTCTGTTCTTCTCATGAACCACAGCTAGTGTCATTGCATGTCTGTTCTTTTCACAAACCACATAAGGATCCACTAGTGTCATTGCATGTGTGTTCTTCTAAACAAACCACATAAGGATCCACCAGTGTCATTGCATGTCTGTTCTTTTCATGAACCAGACCTAGTGTCATTGCATGTGTGTTCCTCTAGACAAACCACATAAGGATCCAAAGGTATCACTGCTTGTCTGTTCTTTTCATGAACCACATAAGGATCCACCAGTGTCATTGGATGTGTGTTCTTTACTTGAACCACACATGGATCTACCAGTGTCATTGCATGTCTATTCTTTTCATGAATCACAGCTAGAGTCATTGCATGTCTGTTACTTCCATAAACCACAAATGGATCCACCAGTATCATTGCATGTTTGTTCTTTTCATGAACCACAGCTAGAGTCATTGCATGTCAGTTCTTTTCATGAACCACACATGGATCCACCAGTGTCATTGCATGTGTGTTCTTCTCATGAACCACACATGGATCCACCAGTGTGATTACATGTCTGTTCTTTTCATGAACCGCACCCAGTGTCATTGCATTTGTGTTCTTTTCATGAATCACAGCTAGAGTCATTCATGTGTGTTCTTCTAAACAAACCACACATGGATCCACCTAGTGTGATTGCATGTCTGTTCTTTTCATGAAGCACACCCAATGTGATTTCATGTGTGTTCCTCTAGACAAACCACGAGGATCCACTAGTGTCTTTGCATGTTTGTTCTTTTCATGAATCATAGCTGAAATCATTGCATGTCTGTTACTTCCATAAACCACATCTGGATCCACCAGTGTCACTGCATGTCTGTTCTTTTCATGAACCACAACTAGAGTCATTGCATGTCAGTTCTTCTCATGAACTACAGCCAGTGTCATTGCATGTCTGTTCTTCTCACAAACGACATAAGGATCCACCAGTGTCATTGCATGTGTGTTCTTCTAAACAAACCACATAAGGATCCCCAAGTGCTATTGCATGTCTGTTCTTCTAAACAAACCACATAAGGATCCACCAGTGTCATTGCATGTCTGTTCTTTTCATGAACCACACCTAGTGTCACTGCATGTGTGTTCCTCCAGACAAACCACATAAGGATCCACTAGTGTCATTAGATGTCTGTTCTTCTCATGAACCACACATGGATCCCCCAGTGTCATTGCATGTCTATTCTTTTCATGAACCACAACCAGTGTCAGTGAATGTCTGTTCCTCTAAACAAACCATATAAGGATCTACCAGTGTCATTGCATGTCTGTTCTTTTCATGAACCACACATGGATCCACCAGTGTCATTGCATGTGTGTTCTTTTCTTGAACCACATCTAGAGTCATTGCATGTGTGTTCTTCTATAAAAACCATCATGGATCCACCTAGTGTGATTACATGTCTGATCTTTTCACATACCACACATGGATCGACCAGTGTCATTGCATGTCTGTTCTTTTCATGAATCACGGCTAGAGTCATTGCATGTATGTTACTTCCATAAACCACATATGTATCCACCAGTGTCATTGCATGTATGTTCTTTTCATGAACCACAGCTAGAGTCATTGCATGTCAGTTCTTCTCATGAACCACAGTTAGTGTCATTGCATGCATGTTCTTCTCACAAACCACATAAGAATCCACCAGTGTCATTGCATGTGTGTTCATCTAAACAAACCACATAAGGATCCACCAGTGCCATTGCATGTCTGTTCTTTTCATGAACCACACCTAGTGTCATTGCATGTGTGTTCTTCTAAACAAACCACATAAGTCATTGCATGTCTATTCTTTTCATGAACCACACCTAGTGTCGTTGCATGTGTGTTCCTCTAGACAAACCACATAAGGATCCAGCGGTGTCACTGCATGTCTGTTCTTTTCATGAACCACATAAGGATCCACCAGCGTCATTGGATGTGTGTTCTTCTCATGAACCACACATGGATCCACTAGTGTCATTGCATATATGTTCTTTTCATGAATCACAGCTAGAGTCATTGGATCTCTGTTACTTCCATAAACCACACATGGATCCACAAGTGTCATTGCATGTCTGTTCTTTTCATGAACCACAGCTAGAGTCATTGCATGCCAGTTCTTTTCATGAACCACACATGGATCCACGAGTGTCATTGCATGTCTGTTCTTTTCATGAATCCCACCCAGTGTCATTGCATGTGTGTTTTTCTAGACAAACCACATAAGGATCCACCAGTGTCATTGGATGTGTGTTCTTGTCATGAACAACACATGGATCCACCAGTGTCATTGCATGTCTGTTCTTTTCATGAACCAGACCCAGTGGCAATGCATGTCTGTTCCTTTAAACAAACCACATAATCCACCCGTGTCATTGCATGTGTATGTTCTTTTCATGAACCACACATGGATCCACAAGTGTCATTGCATGTGTGTTCTTTTCATGAACCACAGCTACACTCATTGCATGTGTGTTCTTCTAAACAAACCACACATGGATCCACCCAGTGTGATTGCATGTCTATTATTTTCACAGACCACACATGGTTCCACTAGTGTCATTGCATGTCTGTTCTTTTCATGAATCACAGCTAGAGTCATTGCGTGTCTGTTACTTCCATAAACCACATATGGATCCACCAGTGTCATTGCATGTCTGTTCCTTTCATGAACCACATCTAGAGTCATTGCATGTCAGTTATTCTCATGAACCACATACAGTGTCATTGCATGTCTATTCTTCTCACAAACCACATAAGGATCCACTAGTGTCATTGCATGTGTGTTCTTCTAAACATACCACATAAGGATCCACCAGTGTTATTGCATGTCTGTTCTTTTCATGAACCACACCCAGTGTAATTGCATGTGTGTTCTTCTAAACAAACCACTTAAGTCATTGCATGTCTGTTCTTTTCATGAACCACACCTAGTGTCATCGCATGTGTGTTCCTCTAGACAAACCACATAAGGATCCACCGGTGTCACTCCATGTCTTGTTGGGGGGATACCCCCCGGTAGGGTCACGCCGGGGTATAAAGGCCGAGTTAGCCGAGGTACCGCAGGGTCAAAGAGAAAGCTGGCCGGGTCACCTCAAGGCAGGCCGACTCACGGAGTAACCCATACCGGAGGATGTCCACCTGACTGAGTCCCAGCCGACGTATGTCGTATGCCGGCAGGCTATTTGTAACTTGTATGCAGGTACCCACGGGGCCGGGTTATACCAGGATTGCAAGAGAAGGAAGGTATCTTTCTGGTCAAAAGGTGGTATCTATGCGCTGGAGCATGAGCAAATCGAACAGAGGGAGGGACCAGCGAGGCGTGGCCGACAAAGGTGACGCAGCCTATGTCGGCTGACGCTGGCGCTGCAGAGGCTTACGTAGCCTATGCATGGCTTACAACGGCAAAAGGAGACCCGATCGGTTTGCTATTTTGGGAGAGGCATATTCCCAAGAATATGCTTCCACGTATGCCCTAACTTGAGACCTAGCCTCCCCTTTGTAAGGGGCACTAGGGCCTTTGTAGTTGGGGCTGACGGGTTGGCGATTGAGTTGTTTGTTCATTGGGAGTTAGGTTGTGGTGAGAGTAAGAGAGCTTCTTCTTCCTCCTCTCCCCAATACAGCTCAAGGAGCATCTGTAAACCTAGCGAACTTGGAGAATACAAAGCATCTGTGTGTGGAATCACCACACTATACCTCCCTGGATTCCTCTAGTGCATATTGGCCCCACCTTTAGCCTATCCATGGCATCTGCCATGACACCACCACGACAGTTGGCACCCACCGTGGAGCTAGCGGTGCTAGCAGGAGTGAAGATCCGGACGGGAAACATCATCGGCAACGGCGAACACATCGTCTCTAGGCTCGTTCAGCGCTTTGGAGCGCTGGACTACGTCAGCGACAATGCTGGCTGTTTCGGCAAGCCACCTCTTCCGTGCAATGGCCTCTTCGTCAAGCTTGGCGCCCACAAGATCTACGTCGGCGTCGATGTGTCATGCGTTCACCCGCAGCACATCGTCGAGGGAGGCGAGCCACCCCTTAGCACGACCTATGGTGCGTGTATCCCTCGCTCCCTGACCGCGCTGAGGTGATGATGACAACACCTGGTGTTGGCGCGAGCAAGGACCCGACACCAGATCCGGAGGTAACACCCAAGGCACCAAGGAAAAGTAGAGGTCCTCCACTAGAGAGGCCAGCAAATGTACTGCATCAGGCGATAGATAGCTTGGCAAGCCCCATAGCACATGTGATAGATCCGGCTCAGGCACATGCCGAGTTAGAAGAAACTAGGCAGAAAATACTAGAGGGTGCGAGAAAGATAGCCGCGGCTCAGCAGTCGTTGAACATGACGGTGCGCAAGTACGCAAGAGAAAATAAGGTAGATGTTGTAAAAGTAAAAGGGAGAAACCTCATCAGTGAAATGAACAAAGAGGGAGAGACTAGAGTTGAGGAATCAGAGAACTTTTTGTCCATGGGGCTGCCAAAGTATAGCACCCCGGCAAAGAACCTCAGGGCATCAGATGCGCCTGCATCCGAACTAGAAGGTTTGACGGGTGAAGCCCGACAAAGATAGCAGGAGAGAGTCAACGAGTTAGTTCGGATCGCTAACAGACAGAATGAAGAGTTGCACAGGGCTAACCCGACAAGAGTTGGGGTTTCCAAGGTCATTTATTCGGCAGTGGGTATCCCGGAGAAATCTGCTGGAGCTGCATCATCCCCTCATGATGGCCCAAGAAGAGAGGAAGTGGTCACCTCGGCAAGGAGAAACAAACAGATAGTCCCGTATGACCAGACAAGGGCAGGGAAAGGAAAAGCAGTGCAGGGAAATGAGGATCGACAAAGTGTCAGCCGAAGTGAAGCTGGTCGAGGTAACCGCGACCAAGGCAATGTCGGTCAGAGAAACGCTGAAAATGGCAATGCCGGACAGCATAACTCGGCGGGTGCAGGGCAGAACCTACCTCGGCAATAGCAGCAGCAGAATGTACCTCGGCAAGAGAAGAATGCCGGCCAGGATATGCGGCAAAATTGTGCTCAGCAAGAGCACGACAGATACAACGATGGTGATTCGGAAATGGTGAATGCAGGATACCATAGGCCGTATCATCATGTGGTAGGGTCAAGGTTGGGAAGCAGGAACTTGCTGCCTGATGACGCCAGGTTAAAGCTGGATCGGCTCTATCGGTAGGAGCTAATTGATGGGCAAGGTCCTCCGGGTCCAGCGTGCTTTGGGCCCCGGGTCATGAAAGAGCCTCCGGTACCTAACTTCCAGTTACCCAGAGGCATGAAAACATATGACGACAGCACTAAGCCAGAAGATTGGTTAATCAACTATGCAACAGCAGTGAAAATTGCCACAGGCAATTTGAGATGGGCAGTGAGATACGTACCTCAGATGCTGAGGGGCCGGCGAGGGTATGGTTAAACAATTTACCACCCGGTAGTATCAATTGCTGGATCGATTTTGAGGAAATGTTTGTCAGTAATTTCTCAAGCACGTATCAGAGGCCGAATAGGCCACAGACCCTAGCAATGTGCAAGCAGAGACCAAATGAAACAGACAGGGAGTTCCTAACTTGCTGGTGCAACGTGAGAAATTCATGTGAAGGCGTGATTGAGTCTCAGGCCATAGCTTGGTTTGCACAAGGGTGTAGATATGCAAGCATGTTATGGAAAAGGTTACAAAGGGATATGCCAACTACACTAGCAGAAACGATCCGGATTGTTGATTCGTATGCTTTGGGTGATCTGACTCAACCCCGGCTAGTGTCAAACAAGTCGAATGAGGAGTACTACCAGCGAGATGGAGCCGGATCATTCCAGCGAAATGATTACCGGGGAAAGAGAAGAGACAATAGACCGGATTACAGGTACAGTTTGCAACAAGTTACTGCTGTAAATCAAGATCAACCCGGAGCAGGGAGTAATCAGCGTCAGAAAACTGGAGGGTAACAATGGACTCCAAGATATGGCGGGAAGAAAACTTGGACACCCGAGCAAAAGAGACAGTGGCAAGAAAAGAAAGACCGGCCGAGGTATACGTATGAGGCAATGATGGATCAGCCGTGCAAATTTCACACGCCAAATCCCAGTAACCCTGCGGGTCATATAACCCGGCAATGTGAGTGGATGAGGAAGACAGAACAAAATGGCTCGGGGAATGCTTAGGCACCTCGGAACGATCAATCTCGGCAGGAGTTACCTCGGCAGCAATTGCTCTCCGGAGCGAATACGCAACAGTTAATGTTGCCACCACCTTCACCAAGGTATGAGAATCATGAGAGAAGGGATGCAACATCAGGTGGAAAACCAGCATTAGCCTTGAAAGGGCATGTATGCACCATGTGTGGTTTTGGTAATTAATGAAAATCCCTATGGACTAATGTGCAAATTGAGTTTCACTTGTAGGTTTGTCAATTTGCATCGCTTGGACCATGTGTTGGTTTCAAGGATGAAGAAGAAGAAGCAATGTCCAAGGTCTTTGTGCCTATTGGAATCAAGTAGAAGAAGAAGATCAAGTATGTCTTGAAGAAGAAGAAGAAGATGGAGTTCCTCATGGCTATCTTCAAGACATCGTCAAGAATTGTTGTGCAAGCTCAAGAGAATGATGAAGACAAGTTCGAAGAAGATGCTTCCCCATGGTGTATGGGGGAGCATGTCTCAAGACTTCATCAAGCAAGTGCGAACAAGTGCAATCAAGAAAGGTGTTCCATCTTGAAGGTGACAAGATCGTCTACATCAAGCTCAAGCGGGATGCTCAAGGCAAAGGTATGGTCTTGATAGGGTTTCCTTTTCACCGGTCTCTTGTAGTGTTCTTGTAGTGTTGGGAGACCGGGTTTAGGATAACCGTACTATCAAGAGGGTCTCTCGAGTGGGTGACTCGTTCGTATCTTTCGGTGAGAGCTCAAACCTTTGTATACATAGCATCATCTTTCTTGGTTGTTGTTTGGTTCTTGTCCATGTGAGCATCTAGAGCTTGTGGTTATCTTCATTACATGCTCTAGTTCTTCAAAAACGGATTTCCCATGCATATCTCATTTCGTTTTTTGATCTTGCGGGTTTTCTGGCTCCACACCTTGGGAGGTATCTCACATATATATTCATGGATTTCCCTTTGTTGGATTATACACGTCGTTATCTTTCCAACAAAATTGGTTTCATCTCGTTTGGAGTTCGGATGCAAAAGTTATGGCATTTCTGGTTCTGAAGTTTCTCTGACCGGAAGTACCGGCCAGACGCCGGAAGTACCGCTCAGGCAGAAATGCTGCCGGTAGTACCGGTTTTCATTCCGGCCCAATTTCCGGTAACCCTGTTTTTGCTTCAGTATGCTCTCTGCCTGGTCTGTGCTATTTGACGGAACTTCGGTCGGAATCTTGGGCGGTAGTACCGGTGACCCACCGGTAGTACAGGCCGGCCTCGTTTTTGTGTTCGTTTGCACCGTGTTTTTGGACTGTTGGCTGAGTGCCACCGGTAGTACCGGCCACCCACCGATACTACCGGCCGTGCGCGATTCTGTGGGTAACGGGCAGATCGGGGAGCCTTTTAAAAGGAGCTCCCCTTTCCCCTTCGGCCCCATCACTTGTTCTTCTTGGTTTTTGGCTTTCTCTCTCCTCCATTGTTGACCTTGAAGAGCTTCGTCTCTCCCCTTCCCCCTCCTATGATTCTTGCATATTTTTGAGGGATTTGAGAGAGGAGATCTAGATCTACAAGACCCACCAAGCAAAATCCCTTCTTTGTGAAGGAATCCTTGGGATCTAGATCTTGGAGAGTTTTCTGTTCTCCTCTTGTGTTCTTCCTCCCTTATTCCCTCAATAGCTTTTGTAGCTTTGGTGGAATTTGAGAGAGAAGGACTTGCCTCTTGCATTTGGTGCATAGGTTTGAGATCTCCTCGAAGATTCGGCGAGTTCAAGCCCTTGGGCTTGTTTTCTTGGGTTCTTGGAACCCTAGACAGTTGTGTGGTTGGATTGTTGACCTTTTGTGGTCTTGTAGCCTTTTGTGGCCTTGTTGCCTTTTGTGGCTTTGTAGCCTTTGTGGCATTGTTGTTGGGAGCCTCCAATTGAGTAGTGGAGATTGCCCCAATCTTGTACGGGCTCAGTGACCGCCCTCAAGTGTCCCATAGTGGAACGTGAGTAGGCCTTTGTGGCGAGCTCACGGGAGAATAGGGTGAGCCTTTTGTGGCGTCGGTGAGTTGCGTGGCTTTGCATCCTTGGTGAGGCCTTGTGTGGCGTTGGGTAAGCATCGAGCCACCACACCTCGAGGTGAGCTATTTGTGGCGTTCGAAGTATATTGCGCCCCCGCACCTCTCCAACGGTGACGTAGCTTCTTTGGAAGTGAACTTCAGGAAACAAATCATTGTCTCCGCGTCCGTCGGTTATCTCTCAACCGAGCCCTTTACCTATGCAATTTACATTGTGATAGCCTTCGTGCTTGAAGTACTATATCTTGCTATCTCCTTGTTGCTTGTCTTGCTTAGCATATGTTGTTGGTGCACTTAGTGAAACTAGTGGATATAGGTTTTGGCTTGATAAATTAAACGTTAAGTTTTATTCTGCATTTATTAGAGCCTAAACCGTAATATTTTTAAAACGCCTATTCACCCCGCCCTCTAGGCAACGTCCGTTTCCCTTTCAAGCCTGATGAGAGGTATCCTGACAATGAGGGGAGAAATGAATACAGAGAGCATCACCAAAGTTACTGTGTGTTTACCACGGAGGAAACGGATAGATAGAGCATGAAACGCTGACATATGGAGGTCAATGCAGTTATGCCAGCGGTGACGAGGTATATGCCTTGGTCAGATTAGGAAATTACCTGGAGTATCAAGGACCATCCCAAGCTCATGCCGAGTCCCGGTTCGTATGCACTAGTGCTGGACCCAACATTCATTGGGCCAAATATCAATGTGAGATTCTCCAAGGTGCTGATCAACAATGGCAACAACATCAATATAATGTACGTGGATACAATGCGCAAGTTGGGTATCTCGAAGAACATGCTCCAAGCTGCAAGGACAACTTTCCATGGCATTGTGCCTGGAACTCCTATGAACCCATTGGCAAAGTCCGGGTTGACGTTGAAAGGGCATGTATGCCCCCATGTGTGGTTTTGGTAATTAATGACAATCCCTATGGACTAATGTGCAAATTGAGTTTCACTTGTAGGTTTGTCCATTGGCATTGCTTGGACCATGTGTTGGTTTCAAGGATGAAAAATAAGAAGCATCATCCAAGGGCTTTGTGCCTATTGGAATCAAGAAGAAGAAGAAGAAGAAGAAGATCAAGTTTGTCTTGAAGAAGAAGAAGAAGATGGAGTTCCTGATGGCTATCTTCAAGACATCATCAAGAATTGTTGTGCAAGATCAAGATGCACCATCTCTAGAAGATCTCATGCTTGGAGCTTGCCATCCTCAGTGTTCATGGAGTGATGAAGACAAGGTCAAGGAAGTGGTTTCCCCATGGAGTATGGGGGAGCCATTCGCAAGACTTCATCAAGAAAGTGCAAGCAAGTGCAATCAAGAAAGGTGTTCCATCTTGAAGGTGTCAAGATCGTCTACATCAAGCTCAAGTGGGATGCTCAAGGCAAAGGTATCCTCTTGATAGGGTTTCTACTTTACCGGTCTCTTGTAGTGTTGGGAGACCGGGTTTAGGATAGATAGCCGTACTACCAAGAGGGGCTCTTGAGTGGGTGACTCGTTCGTATCTTTCGAAGAGAGCTCAAACCTTTGCATTCATAGCATCATCTTTCTTGGTTGTTGTTTGGTTCTTGTCCATGCGAGGATCAAGAGCTTGTGGTTATCTTCATAACAAGCTCTAGTTCATCAAAAACGGATTTCCCTTGCATATCTTATTGCGTTTTTGATCTTGCGGGTTTTCCGGCTCCACACCTTGGGACGTATCTCACATATATATTCATGGTATTTTCTCCCTTGGTGATACCCAAGTAGAAGAAGAAGATCAAGTATGTCTTGAAGAAGAAGAAGAAGATGGAGTTCCTCATGGCTATCTTCAAGATATCGTCAACAATTGTTGTGCAAGCTCAAGAGAATGATGAAGACAAGTTCAAAGAAGATGCTTCCCCATGGTGTATGGGGGAGCATGTCTCAAGACTTCATCAAGCAAGTGCGAACAAGTGCAATCAAGAAAGGTGTTCCATCTTGAAGGTGACAAGATCGTCTACATCAAGCTCAAGAGGGATGCTCAAGGCAAAGGTATGGTCTTGATAGGGTTTCCTTTTTACCGGTCTCTTGTAGTGTTCTTGTAGTGTTGGGAGACCGGGTTTAGGATAACCGTACTATCAAGAGGGGCTCTCGAGTGGGTGACTCGTTCGTATCTTTCGGTGAGAGCTCAAACCTTTGTATACATAGCATCATCTTTCTTGGTTGTTGTTTGGATCTTGTCCATGTGAGCATCTAGAGCTTGTGGTTATCTTCATTACATGCTCTAGTTCTTCAAAAACGGATTTCCCATGCATATCTCATTGCGTTTTTTGATCTTGCGGGTTTTCTGGCTCCACACCTTGGGAGGTATCTCACATATATATTCATGGATTTCCCTTTGTTGGATTCTACACGTCGTTATCTTTCAACCAAAATTGGTTTCATCTCGTTTGGAGTTCGGATGCAAAAGTTATGGCATTTCTGGTTTTGAAGTTTCTCTGACCGGAAGTACCGGCCAGACGCCGGAAGTACCGCTCGGGCAGAAATGCCGCCGGTAGTACCGGTGTTAATACCAACCCAACTTCCGGTGAACCCATTTTTGGTTCAGTATGCTCTCTGCCTGTTCTGCGCTATTTGACGGAACTTCGGTCGGAATCTTGGGCGGTAGTACCGGCCCAGGCGGTAGTACCGGTGACCCATCGGTAGTACCGGCCGGCCTCGTTTTTGTGTTCGTTTGAACCTTGTTTTTGGACCGTTGGCTGAGTGCCACCGGTAGTACCGGCCACCCACCGGTACTACCGGCCGTGCGCGAAAACTGTGTGTAACGGGCAGATCGAGGAGCCCTTTAAAAGGAGCTCCCCTTTCCCCTTCGCCCCCAACTGGCTCTTTCATGATTTTTGGCTTTCTCTCTCCTCCATTGTTGACCTTGAAGAGCTTGCCCTCTCCACTTCCCCCCCTATGATTCTTGCATCTTTTTGAGGGATTTGAGAGAGGAGATCTAGATCTACAAGCCCCACCAAGCAAAATCCCTTCTATGTGAAGGAATCCTTGGGATCTAGATCTTGGAGAGTTTTGTGTTCTCCTCTTGTGTTATTCCTCCCTTATTCCCCCAATAGCTTTTGTATCTTTGGTGGAATTTGAGAGTGAAGGACTTGCCTCTTGCATTTGGTGCATAGGTTTGAGTTCTCCTCGGAGATACGGCGAGTTCAAGCCCTTGGGCTTGTTTCTCTTGGGTTCTTGGAACCCTAGACGGTTGTGTGGTTGGATTGTTGACCTTTTGTGGTCTTGTTGCCTTTTGTGGCTTTTTAGCCTTTGTGGCATTGTTCTTGGGGTTCCAATTGAGTTGTGGAGGTTCCCCAAGCTTGTTGGCCTTTTGTGGCATTGTAGAGCCTTTGTGGCGTTTCTTGGGAGCCCTCCAATTGAGTTGTGGAGATTGCCCCAAGCCTTGTACGGGTTCGGTGACCGCCCTCAAGTGTCCCATAGTGGAACGTGAGTAGGCCTTTGTGGCGAGCTCACGGGAGAATAGGGTGAGCCTTTTGTGGCGTCGGTGAGTTGCGTGACTTCGCATCCTTGGTGAGGCCTTTTGTGGCGTTGGGTGAGCATCGAGCCACCACACCTCGAGGTGAGCCATTTGTGGCGTTCGAAGTTCATTGCGCCCCCGCACCTCTCCAACGGAGACGTAGCTTCTTTGGAAGTGAACTTCGGGAAACAAATCATCGTCTCCGCGTCCATCGGTTATCTCTCAACCGAACCCCTTTACTTATGCAATTTACATTGTGATAGCCTTCGTGCTTGAAGTACTATATCTTGCTATCACATTGTTGCTTGTCTTGCTTAGCATAGGTTGTTGGTGCACTTAGTGAACCTAGTTGATTTAGGTTTGGCTTGATAAATTAAACGTTAAGTTTTTATTCCGCATTTATTAGAGCCTAAACCGTAATACTTTTAAAACGCCTATTCACCCCCTCTCTAGGCGATGTCCATTTCCCTTTCAGACGTGTTATTCAGCACAAGAGATAACTGCCGAACTGAGAATTTGGAGTTTGAGGTTGTGAACTTAGAAAGCGCATATCACGCGTTACTCGGCAGGCCAGCCCTGAACAAATTCATGGCAAGTACTCACATCAGTTACTTGAAGATGAAGTTGCCTGGGCCAAATGGGGTAATTACCGTAGCTGGGGATTTCCGACGTTCCATTGAATGCGCGTCAGCCGGGTCTAACCTGGTCGAGTCACTCGTGATTGCACAAGAGAAAAGAAAGATCCAAGAAGTAGCAGCATTAGCTCAGTCCGCACAGCAGTATATGCCGGCGCTGAGTAACCCGCATGGAAGTGTCTCATTTGAAGCAACGAAGGATACAAAGAAAGTGCCAGTTGATGATCTGTTCCCAGAGCGCACCATAAGAATTGGTGCCGGGTTAACTGAGAAATAGGAAAGCGAGCTCGTCAATTTCCTCCGTGAGAATCGGGATATCTTTGCTTGGTCCACACAGGACTTGCAAGGTGTTCCGAGGGAATTGGCCGAGCACTCTTTGAATGTGAGACCCGGAGCAAAGCCGGTGAAGCAACCTCTTCGCCGCTTCGTCGAAGATAGGAGAAAAGTCATTGGAGATGAGATAGCTCGGCTCCTCGCAACCGGGTTCATCATGGAAGTGCTTTACCCGGATTGGCTATCTAATCCGGTGCTTGTGGAAAACAAGAAAGCTGATCCGAATGTAGCGGTGGTTTGGCATATGTGCATTGATTACACGAACCTGAATAAGGCGTGCCCAAAAGATCCATTCCCACTACCACGGATAGATCAGGTCATAGATTCTACTGCTGGGTGCGAGTTATTGTCGTTCATAGACGCATATTCTGGTTTCCACCAGATACCTCTGAACCCGAATGATCAAATAAAGACTGCATTTATTACCTCGTACGGGGCTTATTGCTATCGCACCATGCCTTTCGGTTTACGTAATGCAGGAGCAATGCACCAAAGATGTATGGAAAAATGTTTACATGACCAAATTGGACAAAATGTGCAAGTATATGTGGATGATGTGGTTATAAAAACCAACGAAAGCAAAATGCTCCTTGATGATATCAGACAAACGTTCGCGAACCTAAGGAGGTTCCGAATGAAGCTTAACGCAGAAAAGTGTACCTTCGGTGTCCTGGCTGGAAAGTTACTCGGATTTCTTGTCTCCAGCCAAGGTATCGAAGCTAACCCAACTAAAATACGAGCCATGGAGCGAATGGAATTGCCGAAGTGCCTTAACGATGTCCAGAAGTTCACTGGTTGCCTGGCATCCTTAAGTCGGTTTGTATGTCGGTTGGGAGAAAAGGCACTGCCTCTCTATCAGCTTATGAAAAAGTCGGACAAGTTCGTATGGGCGTGATGTCTACGCACTTCTATTCTTGTAGACAGTTGTTGGGCCACCAAGTGTAGAGGTTTGTAGAACAGCAGCAGGTTTTCCCTTAAGTGGATCACCCAAGGTTTATCGAACTCAGGGAGAAAGTGGTCAAAGGTATCCCCTCTCAAGCAACCCTGCAATCAAGATACAAGAAGTCTCTTGTGTCCCCAACACACCCAATACACTTGTCAGGTGTATAGGTCCACTAGTTCGGCGAAGAGATAGTGAAATACAAATGGTATAGATAATTATAAGTGGTAACGGTGATAGAAAATAGGTTGATGGCGTGGAAGAGACTAAAGACAAACTGAAATAAAGAAGGAAGCAAGCAAACATGTAACAGATCTAGTAGCAAACGAAGTATCAATGCTTAGAAACAAGGCCTATGGATCATACTTTCACTAGTGAACACTCTCTCATAAATATATCTCCTCTTTATGATAGTACTCTTAACTACTCTCTGGTTGAACACTCTAATCGATGGTAGGCTATAATAACACTCCTCAAAGTAAGACTTTCCCATCTAGAAAACCCCACACTGTCACCTTGAGTACTATATGAGTCCAACAAACACCACCATTTCATAAAGACATCCAACTCCAAATATAACTCATAACAGGTATTTGTAATCTCTAGCCTAAGTGCCACCATGGTGAGCACGCTGTCACTTTCACACACATGGGTAGAGTAGAGATCTATTAAAGCACTTGAGTAGCAAGGTAGATCTACTAGATTACAAAACTCATAATCACAATATGATCATGCATAGAGAGAGATGAACACATAGCTACCGTTAGAACCCTTAGCCTCGAGAGAGAACTACTCCCTCCTCATCATGGGAATCAGCAATGGTGATGGAGATGGTGGTGGAGATCGATGGAGATGGTGGTGGAGATCGATGGAGATGGCGGTAAAGATGGTGAAGAAGCGGCAGTGGCGCAGAGGACTTCTTCCCCACCGGTATCATAGGGGAGCGCCACCCCTTAGCACCCTTCCTTCATGGATTGTTGGGAGCCCTTCCCCATGGAGATGTGATCCATGGGGGAGGCAAAAACTTGGCTTTGGTGGCTGCAAATTCGTGGGTGGAGGTGTCTCCCACGAATTAGATTTCCTCCCTTTATATAGCTTCTCGGATTCCCGTCACCCCATCTTGGGCTGCAGTAAATCGGGTCTATAGGGCCTGTTCGGACTCGGAATCAGATAAATTTTATGTCCAGAATTTTTTCCGTGAAGTTTCCAACAACTTTCTAGTGGAAGTGTTTTCCGGTTGACGCCGTCTTCGACCTGAAACATGATCATCTTCAAAAAGAATTCTGAGACAGATTTCAGTAAAACCCCAATTTGACTCCAACAAGGTTTCCACTTGTATTCTTGGTAATTCCTACACATCAAAGTATAAAACAAGAACATTGTGCACTTTTGCAACTATTAGTAGGTTAGTCCAAATAAATCATATGAAAAGTACTCCAAAGTGTGGACAAACCATAATAGAGTAGATAAAACCAAGCATGGAACATCAAAAATTATGGATACGTTAGCAACGTATCAACATCCCCAAGCTTAACTCCTGCTCGTCCTCGAGTAGGTAAGTGATAAAAAGAAAGAATAATTTTTGAGGTGACATGCACCTTCATAAATTTGATCAAAGTATTTGTAAAGCATTGAAAGCTGGGACCAAAGTACTTCAACATGGCATGAAGGATAAAGTTCTAGCAATAAGACATAGAAACTATGTTGCAACATGAAAAGGCACAAACAAAAGATTCATGAATAATAATGCTTTGCAAGACGTTTGTTTGTTTCACATAAATAAAACATAGCGTAGTGGCATTCAACTTGTCCCTCATAGAGTAGCAACCATAAATGCATAGGACACCTTCAAAGTTTACAAGAGTGACTAGATACAAATAGTTTAAAACAAGCAATATCAATGTATGCATCAATCAATAAGTCTTGGGACAATGCACATATAACTAAGAATGGCCACTATGCTCTCAAAGTAGGTGCATAAAGGTAGAAGGTGGAGACTCAATATATAAGTGGAAGAAAGGCCTTCATAGAAGGAAGCAGAGATTCAAGTTTCATAAAGAGCTTCCAAAAATTATGGTACTTACAAGCTTTCAGCTCTCATTGCCCCTATCATAAGCATCTTGAAGTGATTAAGGTTAAAGTGAACAAACTAGGGTGTACATGCTTGACGAAGTATAAGTAAGAAATCTCATGTCCCTTTTATACGAGGGTCGCTCCTCATGCTACTCAAGTTTAGTCACCGGTAAGTTCTTGTCATTGTAAGTATATCTGTATCATAGAGAACCGCCAACGGGGTACCCCTTGCCCGATAATACGGAAGAATCCCCATATCAAAATGACAAGGCAAGCAGACAACGAGCATCTCAGCAATCTTCTTATTTACCATGGGAATATGGTGCTTTTTTCTCTCTTTCCTCTTTTCATAGTACCTCTTTTTTTCTCTTTTTCTCCTTTTTCACAATATAGGACTCTTTTTTTATAAGAAGAATGCTTCATAGACAGCTCATTATGGTTACGCTACAGGTTTCCACCATGTCAGCATGGATTAGACCAGCGGCCCAGGCGTTTCTCTAACACATGTACATAACTCCATGGACTTACAAGCTCCCCTTTCATTTCACACCGACGACATCCATATACAAAAGAGCATGATATCAACTAGGTACATGTACCAAGTGCAATGTTGAAAGCGTTCCCCACGAAAGCATGGTTCTACTAATTCCCAACAAATAAGTGCAAGCATATACAACATAGAAGACACAATGGTTCAAGTTTATTAAGGGCAAGTAAAGTAAAGTGTGCCATCAAGTTCGTGAGAGCTTTAATAACTAGTTTTCTCATAACTAGTGGAAGGTAAACAAAAGCATGAATGTACTTGGAATAGCGTAAGCTAGTAGGTAGGTATGGTGGACTCTTTGGAATAACTTGGTTTAGGGAGTTGGATGCATGAGTGGAACTCATACTTGTTGTGGAGGCTAGCAAAAGACTGGGAGCGACAAACTAAGAGAGCAATAATGGCCATAATCATGCAGAGCGACAAAACATCATTGATCAAAGCACAAAGTGATACTACAAGTTGAAAACTAAAGGATCATAAAGGCTATGGTGACTTTGGATAGTCATAACATGGTGTGAGCATGTGCCAAGTCAACCCAAATAAAGCATCAAAGGAGAATACCACTATACTATGCTTTAATATGCTAAAACAACGCATGATTCATCCAAGGCACATTAAGCAATCTCAATTGTTTATAACAAGTCATGCTACAACAAATAATACTAAGCATAAATCCAAAACAATATCAAGCATGGCATGACAAAGCATAGGCCACAGTCAAAAACAAGCTCTCTTTACCACTTAAGCATGAACTTTCCTACTCTTTTCCAATACAAACCACACTATTTGAAAACCAATGCATGAAATTGGGGGTCCAACCAATTTATTCAGAAAACTAAGCAAACAAAAGCAAAAGAAAAACCAAAACGAAAACGAAAAAGAAGACGCTCCAAGAAAAACACAATTGTGCATGAAACAATAAAAAATGAAGCGTTTGGAAGAAACCTGGGATTTTTATTGATGAAGAAGGGGATGCCTTGGGTATACCCAAGCTTTGACGCTTGTACTTCTTGGATATTTCTTGGGGTGACACACGCGGCATCCCCAAGCTTGAGCTTTTGTCCATTCTTCATCTCATTACTCATTCCTTCCATACACCTGAAATTTTTCCTTCATACAATCTTTATTAGCAACATTAGTGCACTCAAAATAAATAAGTCTTAAGGTTCAGTTCTAACACCAAATAAACTTCCATTAAAACACTAGCTATTGTAGCACTTCCCTCAGAAAGCTCAATTCTCAAAAGAACTCAAGAAGGAACCCACAAGAAGCAAATGCAAATAATGGCAGAAATCTGTCAAAACAGACCAGCAGGTAAAGACGAATTTTTTCGAAGACCTTCTGTTGCTCAAATGAAAAGTGTTGAACTAACAAAAGTTAGATAACAACCTGGGGAAGAAGCACAAAATTTCACGCCTCAAAAGGACGTACAGAGATTTTACACGAATTTTTACGGTGAAGCATAGAAATCTGTTTCGGGACAGCAACTTTCCCAATCATTACTTCTCTCTCACTAGAGGTTACTCTTGGCACAAAAAGAAATTAAAAATGATAAGGAGAGGTTATTACTGAAGTAATAACTTCCAAGACTCAACTAAAACTTTTGGGTTATCTCCCAATAAGTACTTTTCTTTAACGCCTTTAAGTTAGGCATGATAGGTTGAGAAGATGCTCACATAAGAAATATGAATTGAAGTAAAAGAGAGCATCAAGAAGCAAACTCAAAGCATATTTAAGTCTAACCCACTTCCTATGCATAGGAATCTTGTAAAGAAACAAGTCATGAAAGCACAAAGCAACAACCATAGGAAAGCAAAACAAGTGCAACTTCAAAATGTTCAACATAAAGAGGGGAAACTTAATATTATTGAGATGCATAAAACCATGTTTCCCTCTCTCATAATAACTTTTAGTAGCATCATGAATAAAATTAACAATATAACTATCACATAAGACACTCTTATCATGAGCCACATGCATATAATAATTATTACTCTCCACATAATCATACTCATTCTTATTAATTGTAGTGGGAGCAAATTCAACAAAATAGCCATCATTATTATTTTGATCACCATAATCATCAAATATAGGAGGCATATTGTAATCATAATTAATTTTCTCCTCAATAGTACGTGGACTGAAAATAACATATTCATCATTGTAATCATCATATATTGGAGGTTTTGTATCATCATAAGCAATAGAATAGCTATCTTCCAAAGCTGGGGAACTAAAAAGATCATTTTCATAAAAACTAGCTTCCCCAAGCTTAGAATTTTCCATAGCATTAGCAATAATGGTGTCCAAAAAATTCATACTAACAACATTGATATTAGCATGCAAATAAAGTTCCATAGGTTTTTTAATTTTCTCTTCAAACACTTCATGTCCTAACTCAAGATAAATACTATAAAGCTCTCTAATTTTGTTCTTGTTTTCCATTAAGCCTAACTAGTGAAAACAAGAAACAAAAATATAAAATTGCAGAATCTAAAGGAAATAACTCCGAGCACTCACACCGGAGGATGTCAGTACCTTTTACCTTACCTCCCCGGGCAATGGTGCCAGAAAATAGGCGTTTGCCATGGGAGGTTCTTCTTATTTAATCCTCCGGTGTGAATACCTTTTACCTTACCTCCCCGGCAACGGCGCTAGAAAATAGCTTGATGTCTACGCACTTCTATTCTTGGAGACAGTTGTTGGGCCTCCAAGTGCAGAGGTTTGTAGAATAGCAGCAAGTTTTCCCTTGAGTGGATCACCCAAGGTTTATCAAACTCAGGGAGGAAGTGGTCAAAGGTATCCCCTCTCAAGAAACCCTGCAATCAAGATACACGAAGTCTCTTGTGTCCCCAACACACCCAATACACTTGTCAGGTGTATAGGTGCACTAGTTCGGCGAAGAGATAGTGAAATACAAATGGTATAGATAATTATAAGTGGTAACGGTGATAGAAAATAGGTTGATGGCGTGGAAGAGACTAAAGACAAACTGAAATAAAGAAGGAAGCAAGCAAACATGTAACCAACCTAGTAGCAAACGAAGTATCAATGCTTAGAAACAAGGCCTAGGGATCAAACTTTCACTAGTGAACACTCTCTCACAAATATATCTTCTCTTTATGATAGTACTCTTAACTACTCTCTGGTTGAACAGTCTAATCGATGGTAGGGCTATAACAGCACTCCTCAAAGTAAGCGTTTTCCCATCTAGAAAACCCCACACTGTCACCTTGAGTACTAGATGAGTCCAACAAACACCACAATTTCATAAAGACATCCAACTCAAAATATAACTCATAACAAGTATTTGTAATCTCTAGCCTAAGTGCCACCATGGTGAGCACGCTGTCACTTTCACACACATGGGGAGAGCAGAGATCTATTAAAGCACTTGAGTAGCAAGGTAGATCTACTAGATTACAAAGCTCATGATCACAATATGATCATGCATAGAGAGAGATGAACACATAGCTACCGGTAGAACCCTTAGCCTCGAGAGAGAACTACTCCCTCCTCATCATGGGAATCAGCAATGGTGATGGAGATGGTGGTGGAGATCGATGGAGATGGCGGTAAAGATGGTGAAGAAGCGGCGGTGGCACAGAGGACTTCTTCCCCGCCGCCGGTATCATAGGAAAGCGCCACCCCTTAGCACCCTTCCTTCATGGATTGGTGGGAGCCCTTCCCCATGGAGATGGGATCCATGGGGGAGGCAAAAACGTGGATTTGGTGGCTGCAAATTCGTGGGTGGAGGTGTCTCCCACGAATTAGGTTTCCTCCCTTTATATAGCTTCTCGGATTCCCGTCACCCCATCTTGGGCTGCAGTAAATCGGGTCTATAGGGCCTGTTCGGACTCGGAATCAGATAAATTTTATGTCCAGAATTTTTTCCGTGAAATTTCCAACAACTTTCTAGTGGAAGAGTTTTCCGGTTGACGCCGTCTTCGACCTGAAACATGATCATCTTCAAAAAGAATTCTGAGACAGATTTCAGTAAAATCCCAATTTGACTCCAACAAGGTTTCTACTTGTATTCTTGATAATTCCTACACATCAAAGTGTAAAACAAGAACATTGTGCACTTTTGCAACTATTAGTGGGTTAGTCCAAATAAATCATATGAAAAGTACTCCAAAGTATGGACAAACCATAATAAAGTAGATAAAACCAAGCATGGAACATCAAAAATTATGGATACGTTAACAACATATCAGGACGCCGCAGGCCAATGAACCCTTCATCGAGTTAAAGAAAATGCTAGCCACTGCTCCGGTGTTAGCCTCTCCACTATCAAAAGAGTCAATGTTGCTCTACATAGCCGCAACCAACCGAGTTGTAAGTGCAGTGATTGTGGTAGAGCGCGACGAGGAGGGTAAGTCAGTGTAAAGGCCACTCTATTATCTGAGCGAGGTATTATCAGCTTCAAAGCAAAACTATCCTCACTATCAGAAGATGGCATATGGTGTGTATATGGCGGCTAAGAAGCTAAAGTATTATTTTGAAGAGCACCCCATCAAAGTGATATGTGAAGCCCCCATATCTGAAATAATGAGCAACAAGGATACAAGCGGCCGGATCGCAAAATGGGCAATCGAGCTAGCCCCTTATGCTCCACAATACGACAGGAGAGATGCGATCAAGTCTAAGGCTGTGGCCGACTTTTTCGTGGATTGGGCCGAGATGCAATATGAGCCACCGTTGCTAGATCCGAACTACTGGAAAATGCATTTTGATGGATCAAAAACGAAAACCGGGTTAGGTGCTGGAGGTGTGCTTACCTCCCCTAAGAAAGACCAGCTGAAGTATGTGCTACAGATCCACTTCACCGCATCAAACAATGTTGCGGAGTATGAAGAGCTTGTGCATGGGCTCAAAGTGGCAAAAGAAATTGGAATACGTCAGATCCAGTGCTTTGGTGACTCGGATCTGGTAGTTCAGGAAGTCTCAGGGCAATGGGATGCGTTGGATGCAAACATGGCATTATACAGATTTCATGTGCAAAAGATATCAGGATACTTCGAGGGATGCGAGTTTCACCATGTACCCCGGCTGGAAAACGAGGCTACCGACATACTGTCAAAACTCGGATCACCCCGACAAGCGATTCCACCGGGTGTAGCACTAGAGCACCTCAGAAAGCCATCTATCAGGCCATCCCTAGAGTCCAAGTCAATCTATATCCTGGCAAATCCGGAGTCAGAAGCTATGCCCATGGACATTGACGTGGGAAGTGGTTCAGGAAACCCGGGGACTGCTTCGCAGAACCCGAGGACTGCGCAGCGTGATCCGACTGAGGTTATGTCGGTGGATCAAATGGAAATTGACGAGGATGTGTTTCCGGTGCGAGCTATACCAGCTTGGGCACTGCCCATATTCCAGTTCCTGAAGGATGGATCTTTGCCCAATGAAGAAGTGCTTTCAGGGAAAATTCAGAGCAGGGCAAAGGCATACACGATTATCAACGCCGAGCTATACAAGAGGAGTGTCACGAATGTCCTCCAATGATGTGTTGACCCAGAAGAAGGGATTGATATCCTCTGAGATATACATCAAGGGGAATGTGGGCATCACGCCTCGTCAAGAGCCTTGGTAGCAAAAGCTTTCCGGCCTGGGTTTTACTGGCCAAGTGCCTTAGAGCAAGCAGAGGATCTAGTAAGAGAATGCAACAGTTGTCAGAGGTACGCTACCAAGACGCACATGCCAATGTCCGAGCTCAAGACCATAACAATTACCTGGCCATTTGCTGTATGGTGTTTGGATATGGTTGGTCCATTTAAGCCGGCAAGAGGAAATATGACCCATATCTTGGTTATGGTTGACAAGTTTACAAAATGGATTGAAGTAAAGCCGATAAGAAAATGTGATGGAGCTATAGCCGTGTCATTCCTCAAAGATATTATCCTGAGATATGGCTACCCTCACAGTATCATAACAGATAACGACACCAATTTCGCGGAAGGAGGATTTGCGCGATTCTGCCGGGATAAAAAGATCCGGTTGGACGTTGCTTCAGTAGCCCACCCCGCATCGAATGGACAAGTGGAAAGATCCAACACATTAGTTTTATCCGGGATAAAACCCGGCTCATTGAGCCACTGCAAAGATCAGCGGGGTGCTGGAGAGAAGAACTACCAGCGGTACTGTGGAGTTTAAGAACAACTCCGAATCGATCAATAGGCTATATGCCATTTTTTCTGGTATATGGGGCAGAAGTTGTATTAGCAGCCGACATAGAGCATGATTCGCCTAGAGTCACCCAATACACAGAAGCCGAAGTGCGAGAAGCCTGGCAAAATGATGTTGATCTGCTGGAAGAAGCGAGAGAATTGGCATTGTCCAGATCCGCCATATATCAGCAAAATCTCCGACGCTATCATAGCCGGAAAGTAAACCCCCGAGTCTTCCGGGAAGGTGATCTGGTACTCTGGTTGGTGCAACGTACTGCTGGCATGCATAAACTATCCCCCCATGGGAAGGGCCATTCATTGTGTGTTGGGGATATACTTTTCAGGTATCCTCACGGTTCCTCACTGACCAGGGTGGCCCACTTCGGGTTAGAGCTTTGCTTCACGGGCGGCCCAGTTAGAGAGAGAAGACGGAGTCCAATCCGGCTACGGGAAGGCCCAGAAGACTTACCGACTTAGGCCCATAATGTTACTTGTAGTTCAAGATGTACTCTCTAACCAACTCTTAGTCGTAGCCAGATTGATCTCTCCTCTAAACCCTGGGCCGGATATCTATATAAGTCGTCCTAGGGAGAGCCTTTAGGGCACCAGATAACACCCAATACTTTAGACCCTCAACTCGCACAGGCGATACCATTGTAACCCATATTCCGGCTCTGCCATATTACTGGATTGATAGCAGGAGTAGGGTCCGTCCGAAGCCGGCGGATTCAAACCTGGGTAAACTTGTATGCTCACCGTCCCGGAACACCGTATGTCTCACACCCCTCTCTTCCGCACGCCTCGAGGACCCCCTCATGGCGTACTTGTCATCAGTCCGACGACAGTTGGCGCCCACCGTGGGGCTAGTGAGCTTCGGATCTGCGTTCCGAGCGGAATCTGCAAGAATCGGAATCGGCGAGACCATCGCCGTCGGTCGCATCCTCTACGCCAGCGACGTCCCTCTCATCGTTCTCGACGAGACTTGGATTCCGGCCAGGGAGGCCATGACTGCCTATACTATCATGTCTTTTGGCGAGATCGATGTTTACATCAGTTTCACTGAACCTGCCCAAACCACCCCAGCGGTGATGATAGAGGCAGAAGAATCTTCTGGGTCCCCTTTGTCCGCGGAGGCGGCAGAGTTCCGGATCTCAGAAAACCCTAAACCCACCCAACCCACACTAGTTACGGAGATAGTGGAGGAATCCGAGCCTGAAGAAGACTGCATGGTCCAAGTCGAATCTGGAGTGGATCTCGCTGGAGAAGCCGGATCCTAGATCGACCTACCCGTGGAAGTCAAAATCCAGGAGGAGCACATCAACGACACTGATTCTGACTCTGACGATGTCGAGACAGATAGGCCTTTCCTCAGGTACACACTAAGATTGATACTGCAAGGCGCTAGCACAGATGCAATCCTCGAAACCATTAAAAGTTTCGATATGGCTGATCGCGAAAGCCGCAGGTACCTCAGGAAGCACGCATCGCACTTCGTCGGATATGTTGGATCTGGATCTGGCTCTGCCGATGCTGGAGAAAACACTGACTCGGTGCTGGAGGCAATTGGAACAAACGCTGACGTTCCCGCATCCTCGGATGAATCCATGACATCGGCAGATTTCCGGAAGTTCTCCGCAGAATATGAAGAGGAGTACAACTCCAAAGCTACAGAGGAAGGAGAAGCCATGGATGAAGGATCCGGGGAACACTCTCCCAAAGCGCAGGATGACATGGACATCAGAGATAATCCCGAGGTCCAGATGTCCGAAAGTACCGATCAGAGCTTGACTCCGGGAAACGGACCAAAAGCCGTCTTTGCTACCGGCGCTGCCAAGAAGGCAAAGAAGAGGAACAAGAAGAACAAGACCCTGGCAAAAGACCCCCTCATAGAGGTGGTAATCGCCGAGGAATACAAAAAAGACTCGGATGGAGCACTTATCCCAGACGAGCCGAAAAAAGAAGCATCGGTGGATGGACACGTGATCACTGAAGGTGCACGTAAACTCATCGATGCCGCATTAACCACACCTTTCCCTACAGCTGCAGAACTTACTGCAGATGAGCTGGACGAAAGGTCCCAGGCCCTAGAAGCACGTCGTCAACAACTCCTTGATGAAGCCAAAAACATTGAGGTGGAGAAGAAGCGCATGTCAAACAAGGAGTACATGTCCCGTCTACATCAGAAGACACGGAAGCGTCACATAGATGACAACCAATTCCCACGTGTCTGTGCCGTCCTTTTTGGAGATGAGATGGGAAAGCCACGGAAGGATAGCAACGGAGATTGGGTTTACCCAACACCAGTGCAAAATACCGTGGCAGCTCGCGAAATTCTATCGGCTAATCCAGGACCAGAGGAGATACGTTTGGTATCAGGCTACTCAATAATGGACTGGAGCAGCAAAAGGTCGCCCTGTCTGGAAGTCAAAAGCTGGTCTCGGATTCCGACCAATGTCGCATAGATCCAGCATGGGCTGACGTAAGATCCCACTACGATCAGGCGCAGTATCATCACCCCGAACGCAGGGAAGACAATTATTCAAGAACCGGATCTTCAGGGCAGCACCGCAGAGCTACACATAACTGGAGCAATGTCGCTCCAATAGCCGAGAAAGACGCGATCGCTGCACTGAATCCGAGGAATCCTCCCCGAAAGGGAGAAGATAAAGAGAAACGTCGGGAGGAGGATCGTCAGAGAATGCCACCTCCCAGACATGAAAACCGTCCGGCTAAGCCTCGCCATGGTGGGAACGAGGGACGAAGGAATGACGGAAACCACGCTGGAGCAAGCCGGCAGGGGGCTCGTCATAGTCAAGAACCTCCCCGGAGCCAGAATAATGACGCTCTGGACGGAGGCCGGCGATCAGCCGAAAACTATCCAGCTGCACCACCCTCTCCACCACACAGTTATCACAACAGCCCCCAAGGAGGTCAAGGAGGACGACAGGGCGGAGGAGGTGGTGGCAGAAGCCGAAGTCCGGCTCCAAGGCCCGCTAGGCGCTACGAAAACGATGATGTATACGTGGGCCCAAAATGCTTCGGACCATGCATCAGAGCTACAAAGTTCCTGGAAGGATTTGCTATCTCAAGACATATCCAAGCCTACGACGGCATTGCTGGGCCAGACAACTGGTTACAGGATTTCTTCCAAGCCTGCTGCATCGCCAAAGGCAGAAACAGCCTGGTCGCAACCCGATATCTCCCACTTATGTTGCGGAAGACGACACGATCATGGCTCAATGAACTTCCGGCGAACACCATCCATAACTGGTATGATTTACAAAGTGCTTTCTTTCAGAATTTCGAAGGCACATATCGGAGGCCCTGTACGGTTGGAGGCCTATAGTGTTGCACCCAGAAAGCCAGAAAAACTTGTCGGGATTACCTCAGACGATGGATTGACACCAAGAACTCCTGCGAAGGAGTAAATGATCAAACTGCGATTGAAGCTTTCATCACAGGTCTCCCAATTGGTTTACTGTGCCATCGCTTGAAGTGTGATAAGGTTACTGATCTGGGAGAGATGATAGAAACAGCGAGCAAGTATGCAGATGCTGACGATGATGCAGAGGGATTACTCAATGTCCTGGCTATGCCTCAGTTGGCAAAAAACCAAAGCAACAAGCTCAGAAGCGCAAAAATACCTCGGAAGAAAAACCCAACACGGAGACAGCAGTAGTCACTACTGCTTCCGGGTCTGGAGGATGAGGAGGACATGGCGGAGGCCGCGGGCGTGGCCGTGGGACATCAAGGGTCCAAGATAGAGGAGAGCAACAACCAGGCAAAACCTACACTTGGGCCGACATCGCCAATAACCCATGTGTACATCACTTGGACGCCAATGGGGGCTCGTCCCACACCAACGCTGAATGTCGTTTTAACGATGAAATCATGAGAGATGATATCGCGGGCTACAAAGCTAAGCGGAGGAAGGGAAAGAAAAATCCCGAAAAGGACAAAGAGACCAAGGAAGATTCCGACATGGAGGAAGCCGATGCTTCAAATCCCAAGTCGGAAGGGAAGAAAACTTTTCCCACCAAGAAGGACACTTACGTCACCTTCCTCGGATCTCAACAATCAAAGGTCAAGAAAGTAGTTCTCCATGAGATCAACGCAATAGTTCCGGCTGTCCCTCAGTATCTGGACTGGTCGGAAGTGGCAATAACGTTTGACCACGCTGATCATCCGCCTAAGCTACATAGGCGAGGAAAATATGCCTTAATCGTCAATCCACTTATTGACGGTTATGGTTTCTCCAAGACCCTCATGGACGGTGGTAACAGCATCAATATTCTCTATGTCGAAACGCTACACCGGATGAAGATCACGGAAACACAGCTGAACCATAGCTCTGTGATCTTTCACGGAGTTTTCCCAGGAAGACATGCTAATTCCCTGGGAGAGATCACTTTGGATGTTACTTTTGGAACACCAAAGAATTATCGGACGGAGGCACTTTCCTTCGAAGTGGTCCCGATCAAGAGCGCATACCACGCTATATTCGGACGTCCGGCTTACTGGGCTTTTATGGCTCGTCCGTGTTACATTTACAATATGATGAAAATTCCAGGTCCCAACATTGTGATCACCATCAGGGGAGACCCGAAGAAGGCGCGAGACTGCGAGGATGGAAATTCCGCCTTTGCCGAAGCCGTGCTGCACGCCCAGGAGTACCAGGAGATCAAGAAGAGCATAGATCCGTCCGAGATGCCCGCGACAAAGAAGGAGGTGACAAAGCCAAATCCGGAGTTCAAAGCCATCAGAAGAGACGAAGACAACGCCGTTGAAGGATGATGACCCCTCCAAGGTGACCCAGATAGGCGTAGGCCTAAGTAGCGCATAGGAAAGCGCGCTCGTCAAGTTCCTCCAAGCAAATCAAGATATCTTCACATGGCAGCCATCTGACATGACCGGAGTACCTAGGGAACTTGCCGAGCACTCTCTAAATGTAAACCCGAACGCTAAACCCGTCAAACAGTCCTTACGACGGTTTGGTGATGAAAAGCGTAAGGCAATAGCTAAGGAACTAGCGCGGCTCGAGTTAGCCGGATTCATAGAAGAGGTCATCCATACTGATTGGTCGGCCAACCCTATAATGGTCCCTAAAAAGGTCACCATTGATTTAAGGATGTGTGTTGATTATACTGCCTTGAACAAGGCTTGTCCAAAAGATCTGTTCGCTCTGCCTAGAATTGATCAAGTTATCGATTCTACGGCAGACTCGGAACTCCTCTGTTTTCTCGACGCATATTCCGGTTATCACCAAATCCGGATGAAGGAATCTGACAAAATCAAAACTTCATTCATAACCCCTTTCGGAACCTTCTGTTATGTTACGATGCCTTTTGGGCTGAAGAACGCAGGAGCTACGTACCAGCGCACGATGCAGTGTTGCCTCCATGATCAACTCAGACGCAATGTACATGGATATGTGGATGATACCACAGTCATGTCCTAAAAGAAGGAAACATTGATTTTCGACTTGGAGGAGACGTTCACCAATTTAAGAAAATACAACATCATGCTTAACCCGAAGAAATGCTTCTTCGGAATACGAGCCGGAAAACTGTTAGGTTTCATCGTGTCTCAAGGAGGTATAGAGGTGAACCGCGACAAGATCAAGGCTATTCTCAATATTTCCAGGCCAACTCGCCTGAAGGACGTACAAAGATTAACTGGTTGCATTGCTACGGTCAGTCGAATTGTAAGCCGGCTTGGTGAAAGAGCCGCACCATTATACAAACTCCTGAAGAAGACCAAGGATTTTGTCTGGACTGACGAAGCTGAAGCTGCACTACAAGATCTGAAGAAAGTACTCTCATCTGCTCCTATCCTTGTAGCGCCAGAACCTCAGGAACCGATGTTGCTTTACATTGATGCGACAAATAAGGTTGTCAGTATAGTTATGGTGGTGGAGAGACCAGAAGAAAATCAGGAGCACCTGGTGCAGCGTTTGACATACTTTGTCAGCGAGGTCCTGACAGAATCAAAACAGCGGTATCCGCAGTATCAAAAGTTGGCTTACGGTGTTTTTCTAGCATCTCGTACGTTATGACACTATTTTCAGGAGCATCCAATTACCGTGGTGAGCAAAGCTCCCATGAGAGATATAATCAACAATAGCGATGCCACAAGACACGTCGCCAAATGGGGTATAGAGCTTGCAGCTTTCGATATTGAGTACAAACCCCGGACAGCAATCAAATCCCAGATCCTTGCTGATTTTGTCGCTGATTGGACAGAGACCAAGGAGAACATGGTCCTCCCTGAGTCAGAATATTGGACCCTCTTTTTTGATGGGTCTAAGGCTCGAGGAGGCTCAGGGGCTGGCGTGGTGCTCAAATCACCCCAAGGAGATAAACTTTTATACGTGTTGCAGATCCACTTCACAACAACAAACAACATTGCCGAGTATGAAGCACTGCTGCATGGAATCCTGATTGCTAAGGATATTGGCATCCGATGTTTGATGTGTTACGAAGATTCGGATCTTGTTCTCAGCAAGTCTCGGATATTTGTAATGCAAATAAGCACATGGCAGCATATAAAGCTGTCATCGATGATCTATCTAAATCGTTCGAAGGGTTTGAAGTTCAGCGAATCCCTCGAGCAGAAAACGAGGAAGCAGATGCACTATCTCGAATAGGCTCTGCGCAGAAAGAGGTTCCGAATGGCGCATTTTTAGAGCACCTCAAATCCGACTCACCTTTAATAGCAGTTCTGGCTGTAATTCCCAGCTGGACTCAACCCTACCTCGATTACTTGGTAGATGGCAAATTACCCGAAGACGAGGTGCTGAGCCGGCAGATTATCCGACGAGCAAAAGCCTATACTATTGTTAAAGGTGAGCTCCATAAACGGAGTGTTTCTGGGGTTTTTCAGCGCTGTGTATCTCCGGAAGAAGGAGTGGAAATCTTAAGGGAAATCCACGAAGGCGAGTGTGGTCACCACGCTGCAGCCAAATCTTTAGTGGCAAAAGCTTTTCGACATGGATTTTTCTGGCTTGCAGCTCAGGCAGATGCCGAACGATTAGTCAAGACATGCAAAGGCTGCCAAAAATACACCAAGCAAGCTCATGTTCCGGCTGATCAGCTACGAACAATACCTATAACATGGCCCTTTGCGGTCTGGGGGCTTGATATGGTAGGACCTTTTAAATGAGCCCCAAGTGGATTCACTCACCTCTTAGTGATGGTGGACAAATTCACAAAGTGGATCGATGCTAAACCTGTCACTAGTTGTGATGGAGCAACAGCCAAAAGATTTGTCGAGGATGTTATAATCCGGTATGGTTATCTGCATAGTATTATCATGGACAATGCGAGTAACTTTTCCATGGGAGAACTGGCTGAATTCTGCGGTGAGCAAAATATCTGGCTTGACATTGCGTCAGTCGCACATCCATAGGCTAACGGACAAGTCGAAAGAGCAAATGGTTTAATTCTACAAGGCTCGAAATCAAGACTCGAAGCACCATTGAGACGTGCTGCGGGGGCTTGGGCAGAAGAACTACCCTCTGTAATTTGGAGTTTACGAACAACTTCGAACAGGTCAACAGGATACACACCTTTCTTCTTGGTCTATGGCGCAGAAGCAGTTCTTCCTAGTGATTTAATTCATACTTCTCCTAGAGTGGCCGCGTATATCGAAGAGGATGCCGAGATTTCTCGACAAAATGATCTCGACTTAGTCGAAGAAGTTCGCGTCGTTGCTGAAATGAGATCTACAGCCTATCAGCAGAAGTTACGCAAGTATCATAGCCAGAGAGTCCGAACTAGATCTTTCAATAAAGGTGATTTGGTTCTTCGGCTTGTGCAACAAAGAAAGCACAAACTTTCCCCAGTATGGGAAGGGCCCTTTTTAGTTAGTCGAGTATTGCACAATGGATCGTACTACTTAACTGACATGAGGCCAGTCAAAGAAAGACCTGCTACTAAGAAGAGAAAGAGAGCTGGAGGCAGTACAAATCCGAATGAGTTAGACAGACCGTGGAATATTGCTCAGCTACGTCCCTTTTATTCTTAGTTTATCCTTCTTTGTAATCATACATATGTACATGTTCTGTGAGAAATAAAAGTTTTGGTTACCTCAAAGTTTTTCTAAGAAGTTTTTACCATCTTATTTCCTAATGATCATGTCATAGTGAAAAATCCCAGAATGCTTGAAATTACTTTATGCTCATGTTCATTCTGGTTTAGATTTCCGATTGTAAAACTGCTACCTTCGGGTATAACTCTAAAAAATTCTAGTCTTTACTTGGGTTATTTGTCTGATTGCTGGATGCGGGTATCTTCCGAGTAGTGAATTGTTGGTACTGGAAGCCGGCTTTGTTTCCGAGTTTAAACTGGTTTAGCAATTGAGCTCCGTTGCTCGGCAAAGTTTTCGGCTAAAGGTTTAGCCGGCTCATGAAAGGGACGAAGCGGAAAGCCAGATGAACGATAAGTAGAGACGGAAGATTCTAAGTGCTCATGAAAACATTTCAGGCACGCAAAAAAACTAAGACAAAAGTGCTGAATAGATAAAAAACTTAGCACTAGCAAAAGTCATAATATTTAATATTTACAAACGCATCATGTCTTTCCGGAATAATACATAGTTTTCTGATCTATGATGCAGGAGGAGATGAAGGAGCTGTCGGCTCGCTAGTTACTCCGCCTTGATATCGTGCCGAGATGTCCGGATCTGAGGTGGTCCGTTCATCGTCAGAAACTTCTTCGGCTTCTTCTGGAGGAGGTGGCGGAGTATCCACGTGGGTGAAGAAGGAGACCTCGTAGCTGGTCAGGTCAGCTACGTGGAACCCATATCCGGCGCAGGAGTGCATGATGGCTTGAAGGTCTTGCTCCTGGCCGTCTTCGTCTACTTTGCAATACCCTCTGGTCACTTGCCATATCTCCATGTTTCCATGGTGGCTCATGACCATGGTGAGAGCATTCTGCGCAGCAGTCCGCGCGTAGGACATGTTCCAGTCCCAAACGAGTTGTGGCATCTCCTTGGCCTTCTCCCGCACCTGGAAGTCCGACATGCTTGGCATGTCCAGAATCCTGAGAGACTCGCCAATGTCCTCAAGGGACTAGCGGTAGTCATGAAGAAGATCACCGACTTGGGTAAGCCGGTGAGTGCGGGGCTCGGACGAGGAGGAGTCCGTCAAGTTCAGAGGACCTATACACAAAATGAATATAAGAAAAAACCGACATTGATGAAATTCGAAGAAATGATAAGTCAGATAGATGGAACATACCAAGAATGACGTCGTCAATCTTGGCTTTCTCCTCCCGGAGACTCTGGAGTTCAGCCCGGAGCGCCTAGGAGATACCTTCTCTCTGCCAACCTCATTCTTGAGGTCCGAGATAACTTTATCTTGAGCGGCAATCTTGCGATCGTGCTCTTCAGTGGCAATCTTGCGATCGTGCTCTTCAGTGGCAATCTTGCGATCGCGCTCTTCAGTGGCCATGGAGGAGGATTCAAGGACTTGAGCTATGATCCTTTCATGATCCGCCTTGAGCTTATCCAGCTCTTGGCGAAGTCCCTTGTTCTCCACCACTAGGGTCTTGAGGTTCTCGGCCTCTTCAATCATAGCGATGGATTGTTTCACCAACGCTGTAAGTCAAAAAGAACAGCAGTTCAGAAAAATTCGACATTAAAAAAGCAAAAGACAAGGTTTGAATCTCGGAATGTTCACCTTCGGCTTCATCCTTGGCTACCTTGAGCTCAGCATTTTTAAGCCGAAGAGCTTTGATCTCTCTCCGCTTATCATAGACATTGGTTAATAATTCCTGGTTATAGGAACATACTTTCTGTAAGTCAGAATACCCAAAGTCAGAAAGCTACTTAAGACTCGGGCTAATATTTTTTGCTAAATATCAACACGAGCCTTGGGGGCTACACTAGTTCGTTCTTTGGCATCCTAATGAAAGCATAAACCCGGATTTCTATATCCTACTTCATGCTTGGGGGCTAGAGGATATGATATAACATAATGTAAAAAACAAGAGTTGGAGTTCCGACTTACATATTGCTCGCGGGTGAGTTTGTCTAACCCCGCATTCACTTCAGCTGCCACCTTCTCGGCGAGGGTAAGAGGAATTACTAGGGCTGTTGGAAGCTCGCCAGTCCTGATTCTCTCGTCGTGAAGGCGGACTTGAGCGAGAAGGTCAGAGAACTTGACGTCCTCTGCTTCTTGCACCTCCTCTTCGAGGGATAGATGGCTTTTGTCCAGGACTTGCCTGGCCAGCCGCTGGATCTCCTCTGCAGATTTCCGGGATAAGCCAAACTTGGCAAGTCCGGGATTGCTGAGGAGGTTGTCGGTGAAGACTTCAGCCGAGGGATCATTACCCGAAGAGGGTTCACCCTTATCTTGAGTTGACGCACCCACGGTGATGTCATTATGTGACCCAAGGATCACAAGCGCCGTTGGAGGAGCCGGATCTTCTACAACAACTAGAGAAGGAGTAATCGCTGGTATTGTAGAAGGTTGAGGGGCAGGAGTCGGAGGAGCCGTGGCAGGGGAAGCTATGGTAAGCTTCGTCTGTCGCAGTGGCTTCGCAGGAATCCCTTTCCCCTTACCCTTGATGAGAGGCTTTGCTTTGAGAATGGAGTAAAGTCGGAAACATTACATCTCAGAAAGAAATTCGAGAAAGGTACAAAGGCGAAAATTGTGAATGAAAGTTACCTCTTCACAACAGGCACTTCCTTTGTGCCAACAGCCACTGTCGGAGCTTTGCGCTTCTTGAGCGCAAGGTCCGGCAATGGGACCACTTCAGTCTCCTGAGAAAACTCAGGAGGATATCCTTCGAGTGGACCAAGCTCCGACTCGGGGAGGTCAGCAAGCTGAATATAGGAAAGCATATCAGCATTGCAGTATATAACTTAAAGATTGAAACACATGAAAGGTGTATTGATGGAATCTTACCAGCACCACGGGGTTTTCCGCCGTGTGCATATCTAGAGAAACCTCCGGAATTTTCCTCTCGATCCGCTCCTTGATCAGCCATTTGATCTGGCCTATGTAACCCTGGGCGGTGTAGGCTTTCGGGCTGATGCGGAGGGAAACTTTTTTGGAAGACGTGATGGAGTGCATCAATCTATCCCCGTGGTACTGAAGTGGCTGGATCCGACGAGAGACCCAGCAATGGACTAAGTCGGATCCTTTCAGACCCTTGTGCTTGATAAGATATTTGATCCGCCTCTTAGCGAGGATCAGATCGTCGGTGAGAGCCGGAGCAGCCTCGTCCCAGGAAGGTTGGGCTGTGGCGGCTCCGTCGACAAAAGCCGGCAAAGCAGTAGCTTTGCCGGGAGCCGGAATATCCCTATGGTAGAAAAATGTGGTTGGCCATTGCTTGACCGAGTCACTGGCAGATATTTTGGGATATGCCCGGTCTCATCTAAGAGAAAAACTAATGGTACCGGTGATATAAGGAACACCGGCAGTGATGGAATTTCTCCGGACATGGAAATAGTACCGGAAGAGAAGCAAGCTCGGCCTAATGCCGAGAAAGCCCTCGCAAAGTGCAGCATATGCGATCATTTCTAGAAGAGAATTGGGAGGAAGATTATGGAGTTGAACTCCATAGTGATCTATCACCTCGGAGAAGAACTTCGAGGGAGGAAAGGACAAACCTCGGTCCAGATGGGTGCCGAAGTGGACATGCTCGCCCTCGCGCGGGTTGGGAACGGTTTCACCGAGGCCGGTCCGCCAGTCGCCGGCGGCGAGAAGCCCCTCCTTCTCCATGTTCTTGAGGCCTGCCTCCTCGAGGGCACAGGGGATCCAAATTCCCCGCAAACTCTCCTTCTCCGCAGCTGCTTCCGCCGATGCCGCCGTCGCTGCCGCCGCTAAACCAGAGGAAGAAGAAGAGGAAGCCATTTTTTCTCCGGTGAAAAAGATGACCTTAAAGTGGCGGCGCTGGGAGCTCTGTGGAAGGAGGACGAGGAGGCTCTGGGCGCGTAGGAGGATTGGGTAGGAAGGAACGGCAAAGGACTGGTGGGGAGGAGAAGAAGAAATATAAACCCCTTATATCCACCTACCTGCGCCAAGATTCGTGCAAACGCTACACTGTAACCGCCACGCATCGTGGAAAGAACTAGGAAGGGCCCGCGCAATGATTGCGTCGCCTCGATCTCCACGCACGCATTGAAACGGCGCCTCAGTTCCACGAACCGCGGACCCACCAACGGTCGTGCTGACGGAACATCTGTCAGATGACGTGACTTGACCATGCTTGTGTCAGGTGGCGTTAGAGACCAAGTTCTGGCTTAGTTTAAAAGCGAGCTAGAAAATCCGAGTAACCAATTGAAAGGTCCGACTTATTTTTAAGACCCGGATCATATTTTTTGTTGTGAAGTTTCAGGAACCCTTCAAGATTCTGCAAGCCGAAGATCAAGCTAGACGATGATAAAATCCGACTTTGGATCTTGGAGGCCTCTAGGGGCTGCTGTTGGGGATATACTTTCCGGGTATCCTCACGGTTCCTCAGTGACCAGGGTGGCCCAGTTCGGGTTAGAGCTTTGCTTCATAGGTGGCCCAGTTAGAGAGAGAAGACGGAGTCCAATCCGGCTGCGGGAAGGCCCAGAAGACTTACCGACTTAGGCCCATAATGTTACTTGTAGTTCAAGATGTACTCTGTAACCAACTCTTAGTCGTAGCCAGATTGATCTCTCCTGTAAACCCTAGGCCGAATATCTATATAAGCCGTCCTAGGGAGAGCCTTTAGGGCACCAGATAACACCCAATACTTTAGACCCTCAACTCGCACAGGCGATACCCTTGTAACCCATATTCCGGCTCTGCCGTACTACTGGATAGATAGCAAGAGTAGGGTCCGTCCAAAGACGGCGGATTCGAACCTGGGTAAGCTTGTGTGCTCACCGTCCCAGAACACCGTACGTCTCACACCCCTCTCTTCCGCATGCCTCGAGGACCCCCTCATGGCGTACATGTCCTTAATCCGACGACATTGTGAGAAAGGAATTGCACAATGACTCTTATTATCTCATTGATGCACAACCATAGGAGAAGAACCAGGCGGACAGGTCTGGCGAGGAATCTAAGCGTCCATGGAATGTAGCCCTACTTCACCCATTCTACACTTAACAAAGTAGTGTGTGTATCCGAGTTTCTCATATGTCGGTATGTATGCTGGCAATGAGTTCAGCAATGAAATCTTGGCACCTCGAGCAGTAACTCGGGGACTGCCTTAGTAATATTTGCTGTCTTCTGTGTTTGTTATTTATTTTTATGTCAGTTGGCTTAAGTTGCTTCTGCCTAAGCTGGATTAGTAGTGTGTGAGCACCAAAAACTCAACTCTTCGACTTGCTGCTGTCCAACAAGAAGTGGCTTCGTGGCAAGCAAGAGAACAAGTTTGGAATTGCGAAGCACATGAAAAACGACTAAGGAAAAGAACGTAATCGAGTCGACATTCTTTGTTACTCTATGTTTACTTAATCGTTACTGTGGTGAATTATTTTGAGCTAATCCTAAAAGTTTCCAAGTATTGTTAAGTCAATTTTTGAAACTCGGACTCGTAAGTCACAAAACCGAATCAAGGTAGACGCGAGCCGAGCCATGAAATTGAAGAAACAAGAAAATGAAACTCGGGGACTACGCCCAAGTTAATCCGGCATGAGCAGCTTAGTAGCAAAATATAATCATTATGATCGATACATTTGCACCCGGCATACCGGGGTCTGATAAATTTCAAAGTGTTTTTCGTGCTCAAGGAGCAGCAGCAGGAGGAGGTAACTCAGCGGCAACGGGTGGAACTCCGGCTTCAGTCTCGTCATCATCTTTGTTATCATCGAGATCCGAGGCTTCGTCCTCTTCCTCGTCGCCCGAATCATTTTCAACATATTCATCGTCAGTGGCGCCGAGGAAGCTTGGTCCTTCGTTCCACTAATGGACAGGGGCAAACTGGATGAGATTGTGGGCACAAGCCTTGGGCCGAGAAACCCAATCCAGATCACTTGACCACTTGGACCCGGTGCGCAAGCGCTCGAGAATCTTCAGATCTAATTTTTCATACCACGTGAGCACGAAGTGGAGGACAGTATCAGCTCCAGCACGAGCAGCGGATTCCCTCTAGAGGTCGAGCTGGGTCTCGCAATTCATCAGCTTGTTGATCAAAGCAGTGGACCCCTCCGGAGCATCCTCATCAGGCCAAAGGGCACGGAAGATCCGGACGGCTGCATCAAGGAGACCCGAACCATAGTTCTTCACAATTTCAATATGGGCGGATAGGCTGACTTGCAGATCCTCCATGTCATAAGGAATGGGTTCAGAGCCAGGATCAGTTGGGGTACCCCTCTGCCGGCGGAACTTGGCAACGGCAGTAGCCGCAATGGCATCGCCCTCTAGGAATTCGCCTGAAAACAAAACAAGTGAAATAAGTAAAAGAGTTTAATCCGGAGAAATACATGTTGGCTGAAGGAAAAGAGCTAATGGGAGATATGACTATGGATCCGAGTCAGCTCTTTGATGCAATCAGCATGCCTCTTCCGGAGCTTCTCAAGTTCAACGTTAGCCGAGTCAAGCTTGACGTCGGCCTCCTTCAGCATCTCTTCATCTTTTGAAAGTTGAAGGCTAAGACATTCTCTCTCTTCAGTGAAGTCTTGGCTAGCCTTGTCCATCTCTGTTTTGTGGAGCTCTTTGAGTTTTTTCATCTCAGCCTTGAGCTTGGCAAGTTCATCATCCTTAGCTTGGAGTTTGGCAAGTTCGTCATCCTTCTTCTTGAGCTTGGCCTGATGTTTCCCTGCTTGTTCGAGAAAATGCAGCATCATATCAGGCACGGGCACACTATCTTCAAGGGATGTTGCAAGGGTTTGTTGACCCGGCAGAGCCGAGGTATGAATATCTGCCGAGCTCAGGAGAAAGGAGAGAGAGCACGGAAATTGAGTAACCAAAGCGAATTACCTTTTATCTCGGCCAAGTTCTTCCTCATAATTGTATTTTCGGCCTCCACTCTGGTTGTGCAATCTGAATGATAGGTTAGTTCGGCGGAAAGAGACAAAGAAAGATGGGGGAAAATCGAAGAGAAAACTTACCTTTTGTCTCGCATTCAGCAAGAAGAGCAACATGTTTCGAGCGCAACACCTTGTGGGAATCCAAGAGGTGCTGAAACTCAGCACTCCGCCAGTTGGTAGTAACCTGAGAAGAGCAAGGTTAGCTCAGGTATGTGCATATTCGAAGTGTACAAAATCCGAGCCAAGTGGAACTTAACCCGGCTCTAGGTGTGTGCATATTCGAAGTGTACAAAATCCGGGCCAAGTGGAACTTAACCCGGCTCTAGGTGTGTTCATATTCGAAGTGTACAAAATCCGGGCCAAGTGGAACTTAACCCGACTCTAGGTGTACGCATATTCGAAGTGTACAAAATCCAGGCCAAGTGGAACTTAACCCGGCTCTAGGTGTGTGCATATTCGAAGTGTACAAAATCTGGGCCAAGTGGAACTTAACCCGGCTCTAGGTGTGTGCATATTCGAAGTGGAAAAAATTCGGGCCAAGTGGAACTTAACCCGGCTCTAGGTGTGTGCATATTCGAAGTGCACGAAATCCGGCCAAGTGGAACTTAACCTGGCTCTAGGTGTGTGCATATTCTAAGCTACTAAGGAGCTATGCTAGTTCTCTAAGGAGCATCCGGCCGAGTAACAAGTTACTCCCCCGGAGGCTCGGGGACTAATGGATATGTCTCTAAGCACTTGTGCGTATTAAGTAAAAGACAAAGTAGCGTACCTCCATCATCCGGCCAGCAATGTTGATAGCCTTGGCTGCTGTGTTCATTTGTGCGCTGAATTCGGCGGGCCCAAACTTCTCCGGGAGATCGTCGTTGGGATTGACGAACTCCGCTTTGTTCCAATTATTGACATATTCGATCAGAGCCGGAGGATAGCCCTCTCCACTAAGCATGTGAGGCGCAACCAAGCCTTTGGCATGGGCCTCCCTCCTCGCAACTTGGGCGGCAGCAGGGCTGGTATGCAGTGCAAGTTGCTTGCTGCTAGCTGACCCGGAGGAGGCATCTTTCTTCGGCAGCATGGACGCTTGCGAGCGCTGTCCAGCCTCGATGGATGTTGCCTTGGTGGCACCAGAACCTTTCTTAGCCTTGGGTTGCTGTTGGGAGGCAGAAGCTTGAGCTGCAGATTTGGACTTGGGTGCGGCCTTGGTGCTAGCGGGGTCTTCTCGCCGGGTCTTGGAAGACTCGGACGAGGCAGAGCGATTTGGTGTCACATACCAAATTTTAGATTTGGCACTGCATACATACATGTCATTGCATCATGAGCATCTTTGCAAAAAGTTTCAGTTTTAAAGATTTTGCCAAAACACCTCCTCTTTGCTAGTTCCTCCTATTTACAAGCCTACTAGGGATTTTGCCTTGCATCTGCAAGACTGACCCCTTTTGGGCATTCCAGCTGCATGAATGCGTAGGGCTCGTCTTTACGAACCCGTAGGTTTTCGTCTCACTCAATTCAGAGTCCTGGATCTAAAGTTATGGCCGGATTTTAGTAGCTACAGAAAATTTCAGACTGAATTACAGTCAGTTCAGTTAACAGTTAGCAGTTCAGGAAAATAAAGAAAAAAAACCTAAACCCCCAGCCGCAGTGGCCCAGCAGCAGCAGCCGGCCCAGCCCACCTGGCCTACCCGCCGCTCGCCCTTCCCCCACGTAGCGCGCAGCCGCAAGCGACGCGGGCCGGCCCAACGCCAACGCCAGCCCACCTCCCTTCCACCGCTGACAGCGGGACCCACTTTAAATCCCCTTCCCCGGCTCGTGTCCGCGCCGAACTCCACAACTGCCCACGGAAATCGGCCGAATCCCACCGAATCCGAGCGCCCCTTCGCCCAAATCTTTTCCCTACTTAATCTCTACGATCTCCTCTCTGAAACCCCTTTGAAACCCTAGTCTATCGCACCGCCGGAGCACGGGAATTTCTCGCCGAAGTTTCGCTACCGCCGTCGCTTCGGGAGCCCAAGGTCGATCTCGCCCCTCACAGTCCCGTCGCCGCCGACCTCCCTTTCCCCCTCCATTCGCTCCCCCTCTCTGTTCCGCACCCCTCTGACGGTTTTCCCCTTCCGTAGTTCAACGTGCGCTCGCCGACGTCGCTGCCAACGTCCTGCATATTCAACGATGACTTCTGTGATCGTGAGAACCTTTAACGCTTGTAATTTAATCCCTTTGTCTCATGATATAATACATGTCCGAGATTTGATCATCGGTATCCAAATACCTAGTTTGATCTCGTTACCGACATGCACTCTTTTCTCCTTCCCGTGATATAACAATCTAGTGATCACATCACTTGCTTGCAAGCTATCTTAATGTGATATCACCGAGAGGGCCTAGAGTATATCTATCCATCATCGGGATTGACAAATTCCACTCTTGATCCATGAGCCCCAACATAACACCTTTGTAGCACTGAACCCACCTTTATAGTCTCCCTGTTATGGTGTGACGTTTGATGTTATCAAGATACTCTTTCGGTGTCAGCAATTAACATGATCTCATGGTCTAAGGACTAAGATTACTTCGTATGATGTTATAGCAATATAAACATAATGACATTGATCGTAATGCTATACTTCGGATGAATGTTCATCACATCATTCCACCAATGTTGTGACCTCATTATTAACAACATCCAATGTCGATGATATGGAAACCTTGATCATCTTGTTAATCAACGAGCTAGTTTATATGAGAGGCATTACTAGGAACTTTGTATTTTGTTCATTAAACACACATGTATTAATGTTTCCACTTAATACAATTATAGCATGCAAAACAAACATTTATCATAAACAAGGAATAAGATAATAACCACTTTATTATTGCCTCTCGGGCATATTCCCTTCAGTCTCCCACTTGCACTAGAGTCAATAATATAGTTTGAAAAACTTTGCGTATTGAACACCTATGTCTTTCTGGTGTTACATATACGCAATTGCTTGTGGTTAACATAATCTCCGGATCTGACAGTTTTAGGTCCGTGCATATTTACATGTCTTTGCGTCTCTACGCATCACTCATTCTCAAATGAGATGGCATTATATAAATTTGGTCCTTTGGTGAGACCTTTAGTTCGTTCAGGTTCAAATATGTTGATATTATTGTCATACAATATATCTTCATAGTATTATCCCACTTCGAACCACACCTAGTTTGATAACAAACTACTTAACACAAATGCCCTCCTTTACTGCTACTATAGTAGTCATATACTTAGCCTTTTGTTGTAGTATCTGTCACAATGTCTCAGTTTTGGAACTCATCCAAATCCATCATGGAACATCATTTCCATTACATTGTGCCACCCATAGTCTAAATGGAGATAAATTTAATTTTATCTTGTGACAAAACTAGTATCAATGTAACACTTTACAATGAACTACCTTTAACTATTTGTCACTTATACATGATATATTCTTAGTTCTTCCAAAACTCATAAGAATATCTTTACTATTGTCCAATGATCATCCTATGAATCATTCTGGTATGTGCTCATAACATTTAGAGCATTGGACATTCTGGATATATACATATCATGGTATAATCGATCAAAATCTTCATGTGATTTTACTCACCAAGTGTTGAAACACTTGAATCTTGATACAATCCTTTCCATGCAGCAAGAACCTTTCTTGTTGTTTCCATATTGAACCCTTTCAATATATCATATATGTATCTCTAGCACAGCCATATTAGCGCGTCAATCTATCCATATAGATATCGATGCCAAATATTCCGGTTTTGGCCAAGTCTTTCATCGAAATCTTATTTTAATGAAAAATTCTTAACTTGTGTCAATACAAGATACATCATTTCCAATCAATGATATGTCCTCTACATAATGTATTAGAAATATGTCTCAGCGCTCCCACTTAATTTCTTGCAAAGGCAAGCATCTTCATCATCTCCGATGAATTTAAACTCTTTTAACAGTTTCATCATGGTGAAGATTCCAACTCCGCTATGCTCACTTCAACTATTGAAGTTTGCATGCCCTTTTAGCACCCTTAACAAAACCCTTCGGACCGTGTCTTGTACACGTCCTAGGTAACCATTCTATTAGAAGAACCTTGTTTTGTTTATTCAACTACCATATACCAAATTATATGTAGTGGTTGCTACAATAATCTGTCAAGACTAAATATCGCTATGATAGATCAAATCTTGTCATAGTCAACTCCTTGAACATTGCCGTAAACTTCTTTCCGACATGTCGACTATTTCATAGATGTTAAACATCCATGTCTATTTCTTTATAGATCTAAACACGACCGATAGGCTTCACGCCTTTTCGGAGGGTCTTCCAAGTTCAGAAACTTGATTTCTTGTGTATGGATACGTTCACGGATTTTATGACTTCTTGTCATATTATGGAGTCAGGGCCCATCGTCGCTTCTTTTAATGTAGTCGGTTCATAATTGTCAAAACAATAATTACTTGCTTATCAAATCACACTATTTGATTATTACCGACCCACACGGTTCAATAGGAATTCTAATCTCCGAGATCACACCCTTTGTAATCACGGGAGCCATGAGCATTGTGGCCGCCACCGGGACACTTTCCGGCACTGCACTACTTAGCACATATAGCTAAGGTTCAACAACCTTATCAAAGTTCTATTGTCCTCCCACTTAACTTTTCGCGAAAAATTCCTTCTCAAGAAACTTGACGTTCCAAGTAACAAACTCTTTTGTCCTCGGTGTTATGGAGAAATTCCCAAAAAATTCTTTGGGATAACCTACAAAGACGTGCTTATCCGACGTTGGTTGTAAACATTTTACTTATGCATGGCATACCAAAATTTAAGAAAAGACAATTTGGGTTTTATCCCAAACCATAACTTATATGGTGTCATTTCAACGGATCACGATGGTGCTCTTTTCAGTGTAAAAGCGGTAGTCTCTAAAGCTTCAATCCTTAAAACATAATGGCAGTTTTATAAATGAAACCTTTGATCTTACCATGTCAAACATGGTTTGATTTCATCTCTCGAATATGCCATACTCCTATGGTTTATCGGGTAACACAAATCATGGAACAATTCCTCAAATCTTAGGTGTTTTGCCAAACATGTAACTCAAATATTGTCCTTTATGATCAAATCATAATCTCTTTTATTTTCTTGTTACAATGATTTTTCACTTCATCTTGAAAGTCTTTGAACAATTTTCAAATGTTTCATACTTCTTCCTTATTAAGTAAATATATAGATATATTCACATAAATTTCTGGAGAAAGCATATGAAGCAAAAAGATCCATCCCATATGACTACACATAATGGACTATATACATCAACATGCATAATATCCAATAAGTTAGTCATCCTTTCCTCTTTGGCCTATGGATGGAGTTTCAATTATCTCGAGGAAAGTCTCACAAGTTTCAATTGATCAAAATCAAAGACTCCAAAAATCCATCAACATGGATTTTCCTCATGTTTTCTTTCCAATATAATTTAAATAGCGATGTCACTTCATAAGTGATCTTTTAATCATTTGTCTTGCGACATTTTAGCAATAGTGTTTGTGGATGTGATTTCTCCCACTAGACTTGTAAAAGTTCATCCATCCTTTATGGAATACGGTAATTATATGAACAACCATTGTTCTCGTAATACCGGAACAAAATAACAATTATTAAAACAAATCTTGAAGGCTAGGTTTGACGACAACGAAAAATACAATAACACTTTATTTGTTTTCAATGAACATCATCACTTATTCTCTTGCTAGTTACTTAGGCCATTGAAGTTCATGAATTGTGTTGTCCATTATGACACTTCATACCAACCAATTCGGTATCCAATACCAGTATCCAATACCTAAGAACCACATTGTTTAACAAGCAAGGAATACAACCATAACATGTATATCTTCTATATACCTAAGTTGGACATTTCCAACTTTTTCTTTTCTACCAAATATTTTATAGATTCTCTTTCAGCAATTCCTTTTCCTTTTAAAAGAATCTATCAACATCAATAGTGGTGCCATTCACATGACACATAGCACAAAGCGTATATAGTCAAATACTAATACATTTGGACTTGCACTTTGAAGTGGATCACCATCATCAAATGTTCGGTATTCTTTCAAAAATCCATTCTTTAGTAATCTATTAGTGTAGTAAACATTTTACTTACATCTTCTATTCATCCTTATCATGACAACTTTCATGATCAAGCTACTATAGCCTATAAGGAAGAATCGCGAGTATAATGTTAGTTCCCAAAACCTTTTTGGGATATCCGGATGCTTAGCATCTCCATCCTTCACAAATTCTCATACAATATGAGAACATGTATTTTGCTAAATTATACTCTATCATAATGCAACCAAAAACATTGTTTCAGATATCACAATATCTTTCACACATGATGGTTTCTGAAACAATTTTCAGCTCTTATATAATCTTGATATTAAAACAACTTTTGAATATCAATAATCATGGAGGCAAACATGATAATTTAGATACTAATCATTGTAATTCTTACTCTTGATTTAATACTACTTATTAAACTTCATGGAGTAAATAGAGTTTGCCGAAAGTTTGCAATAGGACGTATAAACTTTAAATTGACATTCAAAACAATACGATACCAGTTCGTAAAGTAAATACCCAGAATTCTATAGTTCTATTATCTCAATTCAAACTAAGCATAAGGTAGTGACCAGGCGCCAATGACTACAACAAATTATGCAAATTCCCTTCGATTTAGTTTATGAAAAATTGAGTTCGACTAATCCAAATTAGAAATGAACTCCCACTCAAAAACAACATCCCTCGTGCCTTTTTGGTGATTACATGAACCAAATCCACTACACCAAGTCTGATCATCACGTGAGTCGGTGTAGCTTCAAAGGCGAGCATCTATATGGGCATCATATCAACTATATGACTCATGCTTAACCTTTCGATCCGTGTTCCGAGGCCATGTCTGTACATGCTAGGCTCGCCAAGTAAGAACCTTAGTACTCGTGTGTGTAAAGCTGTCTTACACCCGTTGTATGAAAGCGTAGAGTCGAGTACACCCGATCATCACATGATGTCTCAAAACACGATCCATAGAACGGTGCATACTTAAGGAAGAACACATTTTATCTTGATATCTAAATGAGGGATCATATTACAATGCTACCAAAAGCGCCAAACTAGCAGTATAAGATGCTAACATCTAATGTGTAAAGTGAGATGATATGGTCCATGCATTTGATCTCTATCATTTGCATCGTGGTATGATCTATATCATTCCTTTGTGTGTAAGGCCAAGGTCTATGGAACTTACACGTTGAATGTGTTGTAAGAGTATCTATCGTACATCTACTTACAACAATACCATATCAAGACACTAGCCCAACAATGATCTAAACTAGACGCCTCTAATTTATCAATTGCAAGTTTTACGTGGCTTAGGGCTTCCGGAGATAGAACCGTTCTTACCTACGAACATGAACCACAACGAGGATAACCAAGTTATTAGCAACTCGTTGTAAATCAGATATTGACTATAGTAAGAGAGACAGACACCCGCTAGCCACTTATGCAAAACTAGTTGCATGTCAGTCATGGAACCGGTCTCATGTGCGATGACATGTAAGGTTGGTCTGGGCCGCTTCATCCCACTATGCCACCAATATCCAAAATACATAGAAGATTCAATAACATGATCATCATCGCCCACATATAAACATATGTGTACTACCCGTGCAAAGCACCTACGCATAGATCTGTCTCTGATACCACTGTTGGTTCCGCATCATAGAAAACAAAAAAATTCCTACGATGAGAACTACACGCCAAGATCTATCTACCAGGTACAGAGCAACAGGTGGACATACATCCATCGAGAACGTACCCTCGAAAACAACGAGTTTTGTTAGTGAGTAGGAACTCGTGGTTGATGTAGTCGTACACTTGCATATCTCAAGATCGTGTGGAATTCCGAGCGCCACAAATCAGTAGCGCAGCCGTACTCGCACACACGTTCAAGCCACCGGTCAACCTCCACCTCCTCGCTCCAGCGATCTAGCGGAAGCAGCAACTCCTTCCAGACGAAATGCCACCGAGAACATGTATCTCGCTAATCCGAGACCATGGGGGAATAATTGTAGAGGGGGAGAAAGATCCTTCACGAGGAGGTGTGTGGAAGAAGGAGGAAGAGGGTGGCCTTTTATAGGAGGAGGGGGGTACCCCTCCATGGCCGGTGCCTCATGGAGGTGACCCCTCACCTCCTCCATTCATGTGGTGGTAACTCCCTCCACATTAAAATGGCTCTTCACATTCCCTTTTAAAGTCTCCACTTTAAATGCATTAAAATTCTCTAAGTTTAATGCTCTCTCATTTAATAAAACTCTTTTATTAAGTTTATTCAGAATTTTGTTAATTACTTTACTTAACAAACATTCACATATAAACCCTTGCAATATTTCAATATCACATGCATAACCACTTTCGGCAATTTCACCCGAAACAATTTCCGGTTTCTATCGAAACAATTCTTGCGCTTTGCAATTCTTTCGTCTGAAACATATGTGCTCCAAAATGGTGTCCGGAACGTCTTAAGTGTGTCACCCTACGGTTCGCGAATAATGCAGACATGATTGAGACTCCTCTCAGATCAATAATCAGAAGCGGGACCTGGAGATCCATACTGACTCCTGCATATTCAACGATGACTTCTATGATCGTGAGAAACTTTAGCGCTTGTAATTTAATCCCTTTGTCTCATGATATAATACATGTCTGAGATTCGATCATCGGTATCCAAATACCTAGTTTGATCTTGTTACCGACATGCACTCTTTTCTCGTTCCCGTGATATAACATTCTAGTGATCACATCACTTGCTTGCAAGCTATCTTAATGTGATATCACCGAGAGGGCCCAGAGTATATATATCCGTCATCGGGATTGACAAATTCCACTCTTGATCCATGAGCCTCAACATAACACCTTTGTAGCATTGAACCCACCTTTATAGTCACCCTGTTACGGTGTGACGTTTGATGTTATCAAGATACTCTTCCGGTGTCAGCAATTAACATGATCTCATGGTCTAAGGACTAAGATTACTTCGTATGATGTTATAGCAATATAAAAATAATGACATTGATCGTAATTCTATACTTCGGACGAATGTTCATCACATCATTCCACCAATGTTGTGACCTCGTTATTAACAACATCCAATGTCCATTATCAGGAAACCTTGATCAACTTGTTAATCAACGAGCTAGTTTATATGAGAGGCATTACTAGGAACTTTGTATTTTGTTTATTAAACACACATGTATTAATGTTTCCAATTAATACAATTATAGCATGCAAAATAAACATTTATCATAAACAAGGAATAATATAATAACCACTTTATTATTGCCTCTCGGGCATATTCCCTTTAGGACGAATGTGATCATCACATCCTCGTTGCGCAGCCCCAGATCCTTCAGTTCCTGGAACAGCTTATTAACCTGATTTGCCAGGGCAGTTGGTTTCTTGGGAACCCGATCCCATAGAGTCGGATTAGGAGGACCCATCGCAAAGGAGCGCAGTCGGATCAGATCCTCATCCGTGCCATTTAGCACATAGAAGAAGGTCCGCGCCCAGCCCTTACAAGAGTCAAGCCCCGTGACCCGGGGGAAGACAGATTATTTCCGGGGTGAGATGGAGGCCGCACCACATTGGGTCAGGTGCTTGTCCTCCGGGGAATGCTCCTTATCTGGAACAACGTTCCTCTGCAAACCGAAGAATCGGATCCAAAGCTCTTTGGTGGGCCACAATCTGAGGTACCCTTCTACGGCGGATGCGAAAGAGGAGAGAGATGTAATGGCATTCACCGGAAGATGGTGAGGTTGGAGTTCGTAGATGTTGACGAAATCATGGAAGAAGTCACTCATGGGTAGGCCAAAACCGCGCTGGAAGTGAGACAGGAAGACGACGAACTCACCCGGATTGGGTGAGGGAGCAAGATCCTCGGAGGCAAGGAGGGAAATCACGCCTTCGGGGATGCAACAGTTGCGGTAGAGCTAGTCGAGATCGTCCTGGCACACCCAAGAACCGGCCCAGGCACCGCGCTCCAGGGTTTTGCCCTCCTCGTCCATCTCTTCTTCCTCGACGACAGCGAGCTCCTCCTCGGTCATCTCCAAGTCACTGTCCTAACCGGCCCGAGCGGAGGTGGGGGACAGAGGCTTGGATTGGCGTGGATTCGTGACGTTGAAGCAGCACGGGAGCGGCAGCGAGGCTAATGCGAAGAAGCACGGTGCGGTGGCGGCGCTGCGGAGCAAAAGCGGTGGCGGCGGCGCTGTCGCGAGGAGGAAGAAGAAGCAGAGAGCCTAAGGGGCGCGAGAAGGGGAAAACACCCAAGGGGCGTGCCCCCACCCCTATTTAACCACGCCCCAATAGTGGGTAGTGGGATCATGCTCTCCATCGAGGCCACACGGTGTGGCCGTGTATCAGCCGGATCAGCCATTCAGAGGCAAGCCACAGGAAGGGCCACAGGAAACAAGCGATCCCATGACACGACATGGTGATGCAGTTAACGAGGAGGCAACTACGACGCGACGATTGCAGCAGTAACCCCTGACAATAAGTACAGTTATGGGCGCAGGCCCTTAAAATGAGGCAAGGTGATGATTACCCTCCACGTAGGATGTGGGAAAACGTATGAGAGAAGGAAGGATAACCCAGAAACCCGAAGGGTACCCCGGACAGCGAGTGATGGGCCGGAATGTGCCAAGGGAATGCTACGCCACGGGATCCGAGCTACAGAGTAACTCGAAAAACGGAGCAAAAAGATTGAACCTGCCGTGGCCTTTGATACATTGCAAATGTATCTATAATTTTTGATGTTCCATGCTTGGTTTTATCCACTTTCTTGTGTTTTGTTCCAACTTTGGAGTACTTTTATTATGATTTCTTGGAATAACCTATTAATAAGAGCCATAGTGTCAGCTTCCTGTTTTCTGTTGTTTTTGGTTCTAGAAAAGTCAGAAAATGAATATTCTCGGAATTGGACGGGACAAAAGCCAAACTGCCTATTTTTCTGGAAGGGATCAAGTGCCAGAATACGAGACGGAGAAGGGCTGGGGGCCAGCCACACCACCTGGCCGTGTGGCCAGGCCTGGCCCGAGCCAGGGGGTGGCCTGGCCGCCCCCAGCACCCCCTCGGCCTCTCCTTCCGCCTATAAGTTTCCCTCGGGACAAAAACCCTAGGTACCCGATCAAAAATCCACAAAAGAGTCTGTAGCCGCCGTCGTCTCTGTCCCTAGATCGGGGGGATCTGAAGCTCTTCCCGGCACCCTGCCGGAGAGGGGAATTTACCTTGGAGGCCTTCTTCATCACCATGCAAGCCTCCGGTGTGATGCGTGAGTAGTTCATCCTTGGACTACGGATCCATGTAGTAGCTAGATGGCTGGTTTCTCCTCCTTTGTGCTTTCATGTTTAGATCTTGTGAGCTCCGTTCATGATCAAGATCATCTATTTGTAATCCATACATGTTGTGTTTGCGGGGATCCGATGGATATTGAGATGCTATTTCAGATTGATATTGATTCTATCATGTCTTTGTTATTTGAGATCTTGCATGCTTTCTGTTGTTAGTAGCTATCTTGGCCAAATAGATGCTAGCAACTCCAAGAGTTAGTATTTATGCTCGATAGTGGGTTCATGCCTCTGGTAATCTGGGGAAGTGACAGAAATCTCTAAGGTACTAGATGTGCTGTTGCTACTAGGGAGAAAACAACGATCCTTTGTTCATAGAACAATTGTATTGTTTACTTTACACGTAGTTCATAAAGCAATAATGTGTTGCTTGCAACTTAATACTGGAGGGGATTCGGATGATAACCTGAAGGTGGATTATTATTCATAGATGCAGTTGGACGGCGGTCTATGAATTATGTTGTAATGCACAATCAAGTCTCAAGGGAGTCAAGATGATTAGTATATTCATGTATTGCTTTCTCGGTGTTTGTCAATTGCCCCGCTGTAATTTGTTCACCCAGCATGTTATCTATCTAAGGAGAGCCACCTCTAGTGAACTATGGATCCCGGTCCTTTACTTTACATACAATCTATAAACTGTTTCTTCTTTGTGTTTTCTTTCTGCAAACTTTACTTCTTTCCATTTGATACGTTTAATCCTTTGTTTTCCGCAAAACACGGTGAGATTGACAACCTCATCGCAAGTTGGGGACAAAGTTCTGTGGTTGTGTTGTGCAGGTCTCCATGTTGCTACTAGCACCGGTAGTGCGCCCTACCAAAGCTCAGCTAGTAACACCTTTGAGGTGTTTCCTTGCTCCTACTGGTTCGATTAAACCTTGGTTTCATAACTGAGGGAAACTTGCTGCTGTGCTCATCATACCTTCCTCTTGGGGTTCCCAACGAGCTCTACATCAACACCACCATCAAGCATTTTTCTGGGCACCGTGCATTGAGCCATCAAGCATTTTTCTGGCGCCGTTGCCAGGGAATGAAGAAGAAGAAACTCCCACGTCAACTACACGCCATTAAAGATTTTTCTGGCGCCGTTGTCGGGGAGTCAAGGATATCTTCACAAGGGGAGTCCCTCATAACCAATCTCTTTACTTTGTTGTTTTTGTTTTGCTTAGTTTCTTTTTGCTTTGTTTACTTGTTTTGTTCTTCAAAAACACAAAAAAATTAGTTTTACTAGTTTGCTTTCTTATTTCAAAAATACAAAAAAAATTAGTTCCTTTCTTAAGTTGCCTTTATGACTAGCTCTGCTCCAATCACTATTTCATTATGGATAGCTCACTCAGTTTCCTATTTGGGAATAGTTTTATGACTGTTAAGGTAATAGATGAACCACCGCCTGCTAGAACCTCCATGGAAGAAGAAATTGCTGAACCTGAAAGCTCATTATATGAAAAAGAGGAGGAGAGTGATGGACAAAAGGAGGAAGAATGGATCTATCCATGCCTACCTTCTAATGAGAGTAACTCTCTATCCCTTACATTATTTGATTGTCCCCCATGCTTATCAAAGGAGGGTGAATGTTATGTTCCCGAGGATTCTTTTGAAAATGTTTATAATAAAGCTCTAGTGCTTGTAGATCATGAAAATCATGCCTTATGTGATAGTTATATTGTTGAGTTTATTCATGAGGCTAGTGAAAATTATTATGAGAGAGGAAAATATGGTTGTAGAAGTTTTTATGGTAATGAAACACCTCTCTATGTGCTGAAAGTTTTGAAGTTACTTTTGATTTATCTTCCAATGTCTTTCACTTTGTTCTTTGTGCATTTATTTGCATACAAGATTCCTATGCATAGGAAGTGGGTTAGACTTAAATGTGTTTTGAATTTGCTTCTTGATGCTCTTTTTTACTTCAATTCATATTTCCTATGAGAGCATCTTTTCAAATTTTCATCCCTAACTTAAAGGCGTTAAAGAAAAGTACTTGTTGGGTCTGTAATAACCTCTCCTTATCCTTTTTATTTGTTTTTTGTGCCAAGAGTAACCACTAATGATAGTGAAGTAATGATTGGGAAAGTTGCTGTCCCGAAACAGATTTCTGTGCTTCACCGTAAACAATCCTGAGAGAGCTCTGTACGTCGGATTGAGCTGTAATTTTTTGTGCTTCTGCCCCAGGTTGTTATCTAACTTTAGTTAGTTTAACAATTTTTTATTTAAGCAATAGAAGGGCTTCGAAAAAATTCGTCTTTACCTGCTGGTCTGTTTTGACAGATTTCTGCCATTTTTCTGCATTTGCTTCTTGTTAGTTCCTTCTTGAGTTCCTTTGGGGAACTGAGATTTTTGAGGGAAGTGCTACAGTAGCTAGTGTTCTAATGGAAGTTTATTTGGTGTTAGAACTGAACCTTGAGACTTATTTATCTTAAGTGCACTAATGTTGCTAATGAAATTGTCTGAAGTTTTGTATGAAGGAAAAATTTCAGGTGTATGGAATGAATGAGTAATGAGATAAAGGATGGACTAAATCTCAAGCTTGGGGATGCCACGCGTGTCACCCCAAGAAATATCCAAGAAGTACAAGCGTCAAAGCTTGGGGATGCCCAAGGCATCCCCTTCTTCATGAATAAAAATTCCAGGTTTCTTCCAAACGCTTTATTTTTATTGTTTCGTGCACAGTTGTGTTTCTCTTGGAGCGTCTTCTTTTTCTTTTTCGTTTTCATTTTGTTTTTTTAGTTTGCTTAGTTTTCTGAATAAGTTGGTTGGACCCCCTCTTTCACACTTTGGTTTACAAATAGTTTGGTTTGATTTGGAAAAGAGTAGGAAAGTTTATGCTTATGTGGTAAAAAGAGCTCGTTTTTGACTGTGGCCTATGCTTTGCCATGCCATGATCGATAATGTTTTGGCTTTATTCTTAGTATTATTTGTTGTAGCATGACTTGTTATAAACAACTGAGATTGCTTAATGTGCCTTGGAGGAATCATGCATTGTTTTAGCATATTAAAGCATAGTATAGTGGTATTCTCCTTTGATGCTTTATTTGGGTTGACTTGGCGCATGCTCACACCATGTTATGACTATCTCAAGTCACCATAGCCTTTATGATCCTTTAGTTTTCAACTTGTAGTATCACTTTATGCTTTGATCAATGATGTTTTGTCGCTCTGCATGATTATGGCAATTATTGCTCTCTTAGTTTGTCGCTCCCAGTCTTTTGCTAGCCTCCACAACCAAGTATGAGTTCCACTCATGCATACAACTCCCTAAACCAAGTTTTTCCAAAGAGTCCACCATACCTACCTACTAGCTTATGCTATTCCAAGTATATTCATGCTTTTGTTTACCTTTCACTTGTTATGAGAAAACTAGTGATTAAAGCTCTCACGATCTTGATGGCACACTTTACTTTATTGCCTCTAATAAACTTGAACCATTGGGTCCTTCTTTGTTGCGTGTATGCTTGCGCTTTATAAGTTGAAATTAGCAGAACCATGTTTCATGGGGAACGCTTTCAACATTGCACTTGTACTTTGTACCCCGTTGATATTATGTTCTTTTGCTTACGGATCCCGGCGGTCTGAAATAAAAGTGGAACTTGTAACATCATGGATTTTGTATATGTGTTAGAGAAACGTCTGGGCCGCTAGCCTAAGCCATGCCTAATCATGGTGGAAACTTGCAGCATCACCATAGTGAGCACTCTATGAAGCATCCTCAATAAAAACCTATGCAAATAGCAAATAAAAAGATCGTTGACATGCTCATTGTCTGCTTGCCTTGTCATTTTGATTATGGGAAAGCTCCCGTATCATGTGCAAGGGGTACCCCGTTGGTGGTTCTTAATGATACACATATACTTACAATGACAAGAGCTTACTCGTGACTTAAGTTGAGTAGCATGAGGATCGGTCTTCGTAAGTAAGGGGCATGAGATTTCGGTTTATAACTTGTCAAGCATATCCTCTTAGTTGTGTCACTTTAACCTTAATCACCTTCAAGATGCTTATGATAGGGGCAATGAGAGCTGAAAGCTATAAGTACCATAATTTTTGGAAGCTCTTTGTGCGACTTGAATCCCTACTTCCTTTTACAAAGGCTTTTCTTCCACCATTATATTGAGTCTCCACCTTCTATCTTTATGCCCTACTTTGAGAGCATAGTGGCCATTCTTAGTTCTATGTGCATTGTCCCAAGACTAGTTGATTGATGCATAACTTGTTATTGCTTGTTTGAAACTATTGTATCTAGTCACTCTTATGAACTTTGAAGGAGTCCTATGCATTTATATTTGCTACTCTATTGAGGGACAAGCTGAATACTATTATGCTATGTTTTCTTTATCTGAAACAAACAAACGTCTTGCAAAGCATGTTATTCATGAATCTTTTGGTTGTGCCTTTTCAAGTTGTATCATAGTTTCTTTGCTTATTGCTAGAACTTTGCCTTTCATGTTATGATTGAAGTACTATGATCCCAGCTTTGAGTTTTGCAAATACTTTGATCAAGTTTTGATGGTGCATGTCACCTCAAAAATTATTTCTTTTTATCACTTACCTACTCGAGGACGAGCAGGAGTTAAGCTTGGGGATGTTGATACATTTCAAATGTATCTATAACTTTTGATGTTCCATGCTTGGTTTTATCCACTTTCTTGTGTTTTGTTCCAACTTTGGAGTACTTTTATTATGATTTCTTGGACTAACCTATTAACAAGAGCCACAGTGCCAGCTGCCTGTTTTCTGTTGTTTTTGGTTCCAGAAAAGTCAGAAAATGAATATTCTCGGAATTGGACGGGACAAAAGCCAAAGTGCCTATTTTTCCGGAAGGGATCAAGTGCCAGAATACGAGACGGAGAAGGGCTGGGGGCCGGCCACACCACCTGGCCGCGTGGCCAGGCCTGGCCCGCGCCAGGGGGTGGTCTGGCCGCCCCCAGCACCCCCTCGGCCTCTCCTTCCGCCTATAAGTTGCCCTCGGGACAAAAACCCTAGGTACCCGATCAAAAATCCATGAAAGAGTCTGTAGCCGCCGTCGTCTCTGACCCTAGATCGGGGGGATCTGAAGCTCTTCCCAGCAACTTGCCGGAGAGGGGAATTCACCCAGGAGGCCTTCTTCATCACCATGCAAGCCTCCGGTGTGATGCGTGAGTAGTTCATCCTTGGACTACGGATCCATGTAGTAGCTAGATGGCTAGTTTCTCCTCCTTTGTGCTTTCATGTTTAGATCTTGTGAGCTCCGTTCATGATCAAGATCATCTATTTGTAATCCATACATGTTGTGTTTGCGGGGATCCGATGGATATTGAGATGCTATTTCAGATTGATTATTGATTCTATCATGTCTTTGTTATTTGAGATCTTGCATGCTTTCCGTTGTTATTAGCTACCTTGGCCAAGTAGATGCTAGTAACTCCAAGAGTTAGTATTTATGCTCGACACTGTTGGAGATATGCCCAAGAGGCAATAATAAAAGTGGTTATTATTATATCTTTGTGTTTATGATGAATGTTTACATCCCATGCTATAATTGTATTATAAGGAAACACTAGTACATGTGTGTTTTGTAAACGTAAAAGAGTCCCTAGTAAGCCTCTTGTTGAACTAGCTTGTTGATTAATAGATGATCATGGTTTCCTGGTCATGGACATTGGATGTCATTAATAACAAGGTTATATCATTAGGAGAATGATGTGATGGACACACACCTATAATAAGTGTAGCATAAGATCAAGTCATTAAGTTCGTATTGCTACAAGCTTTTAAATGCATAGTAACCTAATCCTTCGACCATGAGGTTATGTTAATCACCATCACCGGATGGGTACTTTGATGACATCAAACACCGCTTCGTAACTGGGTGGTCATAAAGGTGTCATTGGGTATTCTGAAAGTATGTGTTGAAGCGCATGGACCAAGATTGGGATTTGTCCATCCATATGACGGATAGATATGCTCTGGGCCCTCTCGGTGGAATGTCATCTAGTTAGCTTGCAAGCATGTGACTAGGTCACAAGGGATGACATATCATGGAACGAGTAAAGAGTACTTGTCAGTAACGAGGTAGAACTAGGTATGGAGATACCGACGATCAAACCTCGGATAAGTAGAGTATCACGTGACAAAGGGAATTGGTTTCGTATGTTAATGGTTCTATCGAGCACGAAGTCATGGTTGAGTATGTGGGAGCCATTATGGATCTCCAGATCCCGCTGATGGTTATTGATCGCAGAGGTGTCTCCATCATGTCTGCATATTCACGAACCGTAGGGTGACACACTTAAGGTTCGATGCTGTTTAGGTAGATATGGAATATGCGTTGGAGACCGAATGTTGTTCGGAGTCTCGGATTGGATCTGAGACATCACGAGGAGATCTGGAATTGTCCGGAGAATAAGATTCATATAATGGAGATCATTTTCTAGGTTCAAAAATGTCCCGGAGTATTTATATGGGGGTTCTAGAAGGTTTCGAAATGTTCCGGAAGGTTCTAGAAATTTCTATGGAGTTTACTTGAAAACCAAGAAAGAAAAAGGGGAAACTTGGGGGGAAGGAAACTCCCCCCAAGCCCCCCTTGTGCGCCGGCCCTAGGAGGTGGGCCTAGGGGTGGGAACCCTAGGCCGCACCCCTCCCTCTATATATAGAGGGGTGGAGGCGCCACCCCCCTTGCCCCTCCACTCTTGCCCTAGCCGCCTCTCTCCTCCTCCTTCCTTCTGCTCAGGCTTAGGCGAAGCCCTGCAGGATTCTCTACTCCACCACCACCACCACGCCGTCGTGATGCTGGGATTCCGTGGAGAGATCTACTACCTCCGCTGCTCGCTGGAACGGGGAGAGGAAGGTCTGCATCGACTCCGCACGTGTGACCGACTGCGGAAGCGCTGCCGGAACGCGGCGCCGGAAGGATCATCTACTCGATCTTGAGATCGGCAAGTGATCATCTACATCAACCACGAGATCCGATCTCGCACAAGGCTTTCGTATCTACAAGGGTTAGTACAGATCTATCTCGTTGCACATGTCTAATAGATTAGATTTTGGCTTTTATCTAGATTAGATCTGGGTTTTTCTCGTTCTTGCGATAGAAATTTTTTGTTTTCCATGCTACGAACCCATCAGTGGTATCAGAGCCGTGTCTATGCTGCACGAGTAGAACACAATGGTTTTGTGGGTGTTGGTGCTCGTGCCGTCTTTTGTTTTGTGTACTTTGCATCTTGCGGTATGGTGGGATGAAGCGGCTCAGGCTAACCTTACATGTCATCGCACATGAGACTTGCTCCACGCTTGACGTGTAACTTGCTTTGCACAAGTGGCTTTGCGGGTGTCTGTCTCTCTCACCATAATATAGATCCAATTTACACTTTGCACTTGATAGCACTTGTATCAACGTTGTGGTTCAGTTTCGTAGGTAGGATCCGTTCTTATTCGAAAGCCCCAAACCATGTAAAATATGCAAAGAAAATTAGAGGCGTCTAACTTTCTTTTGTAGGGGTTTTGTGATGTGATATGACCATCATGTGATTATGATTATATTTGATGTATGCAATGATCCTTGTTGTAATATGGCAACCGGCAGGAGCCTAATGGTTGTCTTTAATTCTATTAAGACCTGCGTGTCTATTCATCTTGTAATAGCTTTATTCCAAGTAGTTGTAATAGTTGCTAGTGATGATGGACAACCATGAAGCGGCGCCACTGACCTTGACGCAATGCTGGTGATGATGGAGATCATGTCCGTGCTTTGGAGATGGAGATCAAAGGCATAAGAAGAAAGGGCCATATCATATCACACTAATTATGAATTGCCTGTGATGTTAATCCTTTATGCATCTTGTATTTCTTAGATCGCGACGGTAGAATTATAAGATGATCCCTCTCACTAAATATCAAGTAATAAAGTGTTCTTCCTTAGTTGGCACCGTTGCTAAGACTCGTCGTTTTGAAGCATCTCGTGATGATCGGATATGATAGATTCTACGTGTGCATACAACGGGTGCAAGCCAGATTTGCACATGCGGAAACTAAGGTTAATCTTGACGAGCCTAGCACGTACAGGCATGGTCTCAGAACACGGAATACCGAAAGGTAGAGCATGAGTCATATAAATGATATGATGAACATGAAGATTGTTCACCGACGAAACTACATCTTCTCTCGTGAGGATCGGACTTGGTGTAGTGGACTTGGTTCGTGTAATCACTAAGACAATGTGAGGGATGTTGTTTTGAGTGGGAGTTCACCTAGTTAATTTAAAGAATTTAGATTGAACTCAATTCATCATAAACTTAGTCTAAACTACTTGTAAATTTGTTGTAGATTATGGCGAACTTCTCCATCAATTTCAATGCGTTCCTAGAGAAAGAAAAGCTTAAGAACAATGGAAGCAACTTCACGGACTGGTTCCGTGGACTGAAGATTGTCCTCAGGGCTGGTCAGTTGACCTATGTGCTCGAAGCCCCGCTAGGTGACCCACCTGCAGAAGATGCCACCGATGACGTAAAGAATGTTTACGCCACTCGGAAAAACCACTACTCCACAGTTCAGTGTGCCATCCTGTACGATTTAGAAACGGCGCTTCAGAAGCGCTTTGAGCACCACGACCCGTTCGAGATCATTAAGGAGCTCAGGCTGATTTTTGAGACTCACGCGGTCGTGGAGAGCTATGAGGCCTCCGAAAAGTTCTTTAACTGTAAGATGGAAGAGGGTAGCTCCGTTAGCGAGCACATGCTCACCATGTCTGGGCATGCAAACAAGCTACAAGAGTTGGGGATAACGATTGCTAATGAGTTAGGGATTCACCGTGTGCTCCAATCACTACCACCAAGTTATAAGAACTTTGTGATGAACTACAATATGCACTGCATGAACAAGACGTTGCCTGAACTATCGTCCATGCTGAAAACTGCTGAAGTGGAGATCAAGAAGGAGCACCAAGTGTTGATGGTCAATAAGACCACCAATTTCAAGAAACAGGGCAAGCCTAAGAACAAGGGTAACTTCAAGAAGGACGGCAAGAAAGCTGCCGCACCTGCTAAGAAGCCCAAGGCTGGTCCTAAGCCTGAAACTGAATGCTTCTACTGCAAGGGTGCTGGTCACTGGAAGCGTAACTGCCCCAAGTACCTGGCGGATCTGAATCAAGAAGAAAGGTATATTCGATATACATGTTATTGATGTGTATCTTACTAGTAATCGTAGTAGTGCCTGGGTATTTGATACTGGTTCGGTTGCTCATATTTGTAACTCGAAACAGGAGCTGCGGAATAAGCAAAGACTGGCAAGAGACGAGGTGACGATGCGCTTTGGAAATGGCTCCAAGGTTGACGTGATCGCTGTCGGCACGCTCCCTCTACATCTACCTTCGGGATTAGTTTTAAATTTGAATAATTGTTATTTGGTGCCTGCGTTAAGCATGAACATTATATCTGGATCTTGTTTATTGCGAGACGGTTACTCTTTTAAGTCCGAGAATAAAGGTTGTTCGATTTATATGAGTAATATCTTTTATGGTAATGCACCTGAGATGAATGGTTTATTTTTACTGAACCTCGACAGTAGTGATACACATGTTCACAACATAGATGCTAAACGAATAAAACTGAATGATAATTCTACATACATGTGGCACTGTCGTCTTGGTCACATTGAAGTGAAGCGTATGAAGGAACTCCATTCTGATGGACTTCTTGAATCACTTGATTTTGAATCACTTGAAAGATGCGAAGCATGTCTAATGGGAAAAATGACTAAGACTCCATTCTCTAGAATAATGGAGCGAGCTACAGACTTATTGGAAATAATACATACTGATGTGTGCGGTCCAATGAGTGTAGCATCGCGTGGTGGATATCATTATGTTCTCACTTTCACGGATGACTTAAGTAGATATGGGTATGTCTACTTTATGAAACATAAGTCCGAAACTTTCGAGAAGTTTAAGGAATTTCAAAGTGAAGTGGAAAATCATCGTAACAAGAAGATTAAGTTTCTGCGTTCTGACCACGGAGGTGAATATCTAAGTTATGAGTTTGGCATGCATTTAAAGAAATGTGGAATACTTTCGCAGTTGACACCGCCAGGAACACCATAGCGTAATGGTGTGTCCGAACGTCGTAATCGAACTCTCTTAGATATGGTTCAGTCTATGATGTCTCTTACAGATTTACCGCTATCGTTTTGGGGCTATGCATTAGAGACAGCTGCATTCACTTTAAATAGGGCACCATCTAAATCCATTGAAATGACACCGTACGAATTGTGGTTTGGTAAGAAACCTAAGTTGTCGTTCCTTAAAGTTTGGGGTTGCGAAGCATATGTAAAGAAGTTACAACCTGATAAGCTTGAACCCAAAGCGGAGAAATGCTTCTTCATAGGATACCCTAAAGAAACAATTCGGTATACCTTCTATCATAGATCCAAAGGCAAAGTTTTTGTTGCCAAGAATGGATCCTTTCTTGAGAAGGAGTTTCTCTCGGAGGAAGTGACTGGAAGGAAAGTAGAACTCGACGAGGTTATTGAACCTTCTCTTGGAGTTGAGAGTAGCGCAACACCGGAAGATGTTTTTGTGCCGCCTACACCAATTGGAGAGGAAGCTAATGATGGTGATCATGAAACTTCGAACGAAGTTGCTACTGAACCTCGTAGGTCAACAAGGGTTCGTACCACTCCTGATTGGTATGACCCTGCCTTGAACGTCATGTTGGTGGACAACGCTGATGACCCTGCGACGTATGAAGAAGCTATGGTGGGCCCAGATTCCGACAAATGGCTAGAAGCCATGAAATCCGAAATGGGATCCATGTACGAAAACCAAGTGTGGACTTTGGTGGACTTACCGGATGGCCATAAGGCTGTCGAGAACAAATGGATTTTCAAGAGAAAAACCGATGCTGATGGTAATGTTACCGTCTATAAAGCTCGACTTGTCGCGAAAGGGTTCCGACAAATTCAAGGAGTTGACTACGATGAGACATTCTCACCAGTAGCGAAGCTAAAGTCTGTGAGGATTTTGTTAGCAATTGCTGCATATTTCGATTATGAGATTTGGCAGATGGATGTCAAAACGGTGTTCCTTAATGGAGACATTGAGGAAGAGTTGTAGATGGTACAACCCAAGGGTTTTGTCGATCCTAAAGATGTTGACAAGGTATGCAAACTTCAGCGCTCCATTTATGGACTGAAGCAAGCATCCCAGAGTTGGAATCAACGTTTTGATAAAGTAATCAAAAACTTTGGATTTATACAAACTTATGGAGAAGCTTGTATTTACAAGAAAGTGAGTGGGAGCTCTGTAGCATTCCTAGTACTATATGTAGATGACATATTGTTGATTGGGAATGATATAGAACTTCTTAATAGTGTCAAAGCCTATTTGAATAATAGTTTTTCAATGAAGGATCTTGGCGAAGCGGCATATATTCTAGGCATCAAGATTTATAGAGATAGATCAAGACGCCTAATAGCGCTTTCACAAAGTACATACCTGGACAAAGTTCTAAAGAAGTTTAGAATGGAATATAGCAAGAAAGGGTTCGTTCCCATGTTGTTAGGTAAGACCTTGAGTAAGACTCAAAGTCCACCTACGGCAGAAGATAGAGAGAAAATTAATAATATTCCCTATGCCTCGGCCATAGGTTCTATCATGTATGCCATGCTGTGTACAAGACCGGATATAGCACATGCTGTTAGTTTGACTAGCAGATATCGCGAGTATGTCCAAGATGGTGACATAAAGATTTGCAAAGTACACACTGATCTGAATGTGGCAGATCCGTTGACTAAACCTCTCCCTAGGGCAAAGCATGACCAACACCAGAACGCCATGGGTGTTAGGTATATTACCATGTAATCTAGATTATTGACTCTAGTGCAAGTGGGAGACTGTTGGAGATATGCCCAAGAGGCAATAATAGAAGTGGTTATTATTATATCTTTGTGTTTATGATGAATATTTACATCCCATGCTATAATTGTATTATAAGGAAACACTAGTACATGTGTGTTTTGTAAACGTAAAAGAGTCCCTAGTAAGCCTCTTGTTGAACTAGCTTGTTGATTAATAGATGATCATGGTTTCCTGGTCATGGACATTGGATGTCATTAATAACAAGGTTATATCATTAGGAGAATGATGTGATGGACACACACCTATAATAAGTGTAGCATAAGATCAAGTCATTAAGTTCGTATTGCTACAAGCTTTTAAATGCATAGTAACCTAATCCTTCGACCATGAGGTTATGTTAATCACCATCACCGGATGGGTACTTTGATGACATCAAACACCGCTTCGTAACTGGGTGGTCATAAAGGTGTCATTGGGTATTCTGAAAGTATGTGTTGAAGCGCATGGACCAAGATTGGGATTTGTCCATCCATATGACGGATAGATATGCTCTGGGCCCTCTCGGTGGAATCTCATCTAGTTAGCTTGCAAGCATGTGACTAGGTCACAAGGGATGACATATCATGGAACGAGTAAAGAGTACTTGTCAGTAACGAGGTAGTACTAGGTATGGAGATACCGACGATCAAACCTCGGATAAGTAGAGTATCACGTGACAAAGGGAATTGGTTTCGTATGTTAATGGTTCTATCGATCACGAAGTCATCGTTGAGTATGTGGGAGCCGTTATGGATCTCCAGATCCCGCTAATGGTTATTGATCGCAGAGGTGTCTCCATCATGTCTTCATATTCACGAACCGTAGGGTGACACACTTAAGGTTCGATGTTGTTTAGGTAGATATGGAATATGCGTTGGAGACCGAATGTTGTTCGGAGTCTCGGATTGGATCTGAGATATCACGAGGAGATCCGGAATTGTCCGGAGAATAAGATTCATATAATGGAGATCATTTTCTAGGTTCAAAAATGTCCCGGAGTATTTATATGGGGGTTCTAGAAGGTTTCGAAATGTTCCGGAAGGTTCTAGAAATTTCTATGGAGTTTACTTGAAAACCATGAAAGAAAAAGGGGAAACTTGGGGGGAAGGAAACTCCTCCCAAGCCCCCCTTGTGCGCCGGCCCTAGGAGGTGAGCCTAGGGGTGGGAACCCTAGGCCACACCCCTCCCTCTAAATATAGAGGGGTGGAGGCGCCACCCCCTTGCCCCTCCACTCTTGCCCTAGCCGCCTCTCTCCTCCTCCTTCCTTCTGCTCAGGCTTAGGCGAAGCCCTGCAGAATTCTCTACTCCACCACCACCATGCCGTCGTGCTGCTGGGATTCCGTGGAGAGATCTACTACCTCCGCTGCTCGCTAGAACATGGAGAGGAAGGTCTGCATCGACTCCGCACGTGTGACCGACTGCGGAAGCGCTGCCAGAACACGGCGCCGGAAGGATCGTCTACTCGATCTTGAGATCGGCAAGTGATCGTCTACATCAACCACGAGATCCGATCTCGCACAAGGCTTTCGGATCTACAAGGGTTAGTCCAGATCTATCTCGTTGCACATGTCTAATAGATTAGATCTTGGCTTTTCTCTAGATTAGATCTGGGTTTTGCTCGTTCTTGCGATAGAAATTTTTTGTTTTCCATGCTACGAACCCATCAAGTGGGTTCATGCCTCTGGTAATCTGGGGAAGTGATAGAAATCTCTAAGGTACTAGATGTGCTGTTGCTACTAGGGAGAAAACAATGATCCTTTGTTCATAGAACAATTGTATTGTTTACTTTACACGCAGTTCGTAAAGAAATAATATGTTGCTTGCAACTTAATACTGGAGGGGGTTCGGATGATAACCTGAAGGTGGAATATTAGTCCTAGATGCAGTTGGATGGCGGTCTATGTATTATGTTGTAATGCCCAATCAAGTCTCAAAGGAGTCAAGATGATTAGTATATGCATGTATTGCTTTCTCGGTGTTTGTCAATTGCCCCGCTGTAATTTGTTCACCCAGCATGTTATCTATCTAAGGAGAGCCACTTCTAGTGAACTATGGATCCCGGTCCTTTACTTTACATACAATCTATAAATTGTTTCTGCTTTGTGTTTTCTTTCTGCAAACTTTTACTTCTTTCCATTCGATACGTTTAATCCTTTGTTTTCCACAAAACACGGTGAGATTGACAACCTCATCGCAAGTTGGGGACAAAGTTATGTGGTTGTGTTGTGCAGGTCTCCACGTTGCTACTAGCACCGGTAGTGCGCCCTGCCAAAGCTCAGCTAGTAACACCTTTGAGGTGTTTCCTTGCTCCTACTGGTTCGACTAAACCTTGGTTTCATAAGTGAGAGAAACTTGCTGTTGTGCTCATCATACCTTCCTCTTGGGGTTCCCAACGAGCTCTACATCAACACCGCCATCAAGCATTTTTTTGGGCGCCGTGCATTGAGCCATCAGCCTTAGCATCTGAAATTGCTAAGACCGCACCAGCTTCGGGGACTAATGTTGGGGGGATACCCCCGGGTAGGGTCATGTCGGGGTATAAAGGCCGAGTTAGCCGAGGTACCGCAGGGTCAAAGCGAAAGCTGGCCAGGTCACCTCAAGGCAGGCCGACTCACGGAGTAACCCGGACCGGAGGATGTCCACCTGACTAAGTCCCGGCCGACGTATGTCGTATGCCGGCAGGCTATTTGTAACTTGTATGCAGGTACACACGGGGTCGTGTTATACCAGGCTTGCAAGAGAAGGAAGGTATCTTGCTGGTCAAAAGGTGGTCTCTGTGCGCTGGAGCGTGAGCAAAGCGAACAGAGGGAGGGACCAGCGAGGCGTGGCCGACAAAGGTGACGCAGCCTATGTCGGCGGACGCTGGCGCCACAGAGGCTTACGTAGCCTCTGCATGGCTTACGAGGGCAAAAGGAGACCCAGTCGGTTTGCTATTTTGGGAGAGGCATATTCCCAGGAATATGCCTCCACGTATGCCCTAACTGGAGACCTAGCCTCCCCTTTATAAGGGGCAGTAGGGCCTCTATAGTTGGGGCTGACGGGTTGGCGATTGAGTAGTTTGTTCATTGGGAGATAGGTTGTGGTGAGAATAAGAGAGCTTCTTCTTCCACCTCTCCCCAATACAGCTCAAGGAACATCTGTAAACCTAGTGAACTTGGAGAATACAAAGCATCTGTGTGTGGAATCACCACATTATCCCTCCATGGATTCCTCTAGTGCATATTGGCCCCACCTTTAGCCTATCCATGGCATCTGCCGTGACACCACCACGACATGTCTGTTCTTTTCATGAACCACATAAGGATCCACCAGTGTCATTGGATGTGTGTTCTTCTCATGAACCACACATGGATCCACTAGTGTCATTGCATGTCTATTCTTTTCATAAATCATAGCTAGAGTCATTGCATGTGTGTTACTTCCATAAACCACACATGGATCCACCAGTGCCATTGCATGTCTTTATTTTCATGAACCACAGCTAGAGTCATCGCATGTCAGTTCTTTTCATGAACCACAGACGGATCCACCAGTGTTATTGCATGTCAGTTCTTCTAAACAAACCACATAAGGATCCACAAGTGTCATTGCATGTCTGTTCTTTTCATGAACCACAACCAATGTCATTGCATGTGTGTTCCTCTAGACAAACCACATAAGGATCCACCAGTATCACTGGATGTGTGTTCTTCTCATGAACCACACATGGATCCATTAGTGTCATTGCATGTATGTTCTTTTCATTAACCACACCCAGTGTCATTGCATCATTAACCACACCCAGTGTCATTGCATGTCTGTTCCTCTAAACAAACCACATAAGGATCCACCAGTGTCATTGCATGTGTCTGTTCTTTTCATGAACCACACATGGATCCACCAGTGTCATTGCATGTGTGTTCTTTTCATGAACCATAGCTAGAGTCATTGCATGTGTGTTCTTCTAAACAAACCACACATGGATCCACCCAGTGTGATTGCATGTCTGTTATTTTCACAGACCACACATGGATCCACCATTGTCATTGCATGTATGTTCTTTTCATGAATCACATCTAGAGTCATTGCATGTCTGTTACTTCCATAAACCACATATGGATCCACCAGTACCATTGCATGTCTATTCTTTTCATGAACCACAGCTAGAGTCATTGCATGTCAGTTCTTCTCATGAACCACATCCAGTGTCATTGCATGTCAGTTCTTCTCACAAACCACATAAGGATCCACCAGTGTCATTGCATGTGTGTTCTTCTAAACAAACCACATAAGGATCCACCAGTGTCATTGCATGTCTGTACTTTTCATGAACCACACCCAGTGTCATTGCATGTGTGTTCTTCTAAACAAACCACATAAGTCATTACATGTCTGTTCTTTTCATGAACCACACCGAGTGTCATTGCATGTGTGTTCCTCTAGACAAACCACATAAGGATCCATTAGTGTCACTACATGTCTGTTCTTTTCATGAACCACATAAGGATCCACCAGTGTCATTGGATGTGTGTTCTTCTCATGAACCACACATGGATCCACCAGTGTCATTGCATGTATGTTCTTTTCATGAATCACAGCTAGAGTCATTGCATGTCTGTTACTTCCATAAACCACACATGGATCCAGCAGTGTCATTGCATGTCTGTTCTTTTCATGAACCATAGCTAGAATCATTGCATGTTAGTTCTTTTCGTGAACCACACATGGATCCACCAATGTTATTGCATGTTTGTTCTTCTAAACAAACCACATAAGGATCCACCAGTGCCATTGCATGTCTGTTCTTTTCATGAACCACACCCAGTGTCATTGCATGTGTGTTCCTCTAGACAAACCACATAAGGATCCACCAGTGTCATTGGATGTGTGTTCTTCTCATGAACCACACATGGATCCATTAGTGTCATTGCATGTTTGTTCTTTTCATGAACCACACCTAGTGTCATTGCATGTCTATTCCTCTAAACAAACTACATAAGGATCCACCAGTGTCATTGCATGTATGTTCATTTCATGAACCACACATGGATCCACGAGTGTCATTGCATGTGTGTTCTTTTCATGAACCACGGCTAGAGTCATTGCATGTGTGTTCTTCTAAACAAACCACACATGGATCCACCTAGTGTGATTGCATGTCTGTTCTTTTCACAGACCACATATGGATCCACTAGTGTCATTGCATGTCTGTTCTTTTCATGAATCACAGCTAGAGTCATTGCATGTCTGTTACTTCCATAAACCATATATGGATCCACCAGTGTCATTGCATGTCTGTTCTTTTCATGAACCACAGCTAGAGTCATTTCATGTCAGTTCTTTTCATGAACCACATGTTGGAAATATGCCCTAGAGACAAATAGTAGTAAGGACTATTATCATATTTCATATATTTTATGATTAAGTTTTATATCATGCTATAACTGTATTGAGTGGAAACATCAATACACGTGTGATATACAAACAACCAAGGGTTCCCAATGAAACTCTAGTCACTGGTTCATTTGTTAACAGATGATCATGTTTCCTGATCATGTGGCATTTATGCCAGTTGGAAATGAGGTCATCTCATTCGGAGAATGAGATGATGAACCAATACCCAACCTAAACATCATGACCTGATCATGTCACGAAGTTCAAGTTACGATGATTAGAAATGGATCCTCGTAGACTATTCCTTAGACTGTGAGGCTATATCAATCACTGTCTCCCGAGAGTGCTTAGATAGCATCAAACGCCATCTGGTAAAACGGTGGTTATAAAGGTGTGTTCAGGTATTCGGAGGAAACCGTAGAGGCAATATATGTCAAGAGCGGGATTTGTCCGTCCATGTGACGGGAAGATACTCAAGGGCCCACTCGGAGAAGTTATATCCAATAGCTGCGCAGTGTGTGACTTGATCACGGGGATATCACTTGTCGGAACGAGTCAAGTAGCATTGTTCAGTAACGAGATTGAACACGACATGGTTATGTCATTGATCAGATCTCGGGCAATGCAAGTATCGAGAGACAAAGGGAATAAGACACGACTGTCCCGGTTCAAACGACGAAAGATCTTCGTGGAACACAGGGGTCACATGGCCATCCAGGTCCCTCTGTTGATCATTGGTGTGGGCATGTCCCAACCATGTCTGGAGTGTTCCCGAACCGTGGGGTATCACTCTTAAGGGCTTGATGATGCTTAGAGACCATTAATAGGATCGGTAGAATCGCCGAAGAAAAGTAGGGAGAAAACCGGAAGGGTTTCGGTAAGTCTGGAGGATGTTTGGAGTGGAGGTGGAAGGTGTTCCATGGCCACGGAGATTAAATAAAATGTGAATGAATGTTAAATATTGATTTAATCATTTATTCATAATTATTTAATAAAGAGAAAATCAATTAATGGTCAAAAAGGCTTAATGGGCCAATTCCGGAGGGAGAGGGCCCATTAGGGGAAAGGAGAGAGGCAGAGGGACCAAGGGGGAGGCCGGCTGGGCCTTGCCCCCCCCCCCCCCCCCCCCCGCGGGGCCCACTAGGGGCTGGCCGGCAGCCACCCCACCCCCTCCTCTCCTTTAGTCCCACCCCGGGACTTGAGGGGAGGTACTACCTCCCCTCCCCCTATATAAAGTGGGGTATTTGGCCTAGAAAAATACACCCAATAATCAATTAAGGTCTCCCCACTTTTGGGAGGACCTCTAATTGATATTTTCTCTCTTCCCATCTCTCTCTCGTGACCGTGGTCCCAAGTCTGGACTGCGCGAGCGAGAGACATCTTCACCGTGGAGCACCGTCGCGCTGCTGGATTTGGATCCGGGAGCTCTACTTTCACAACTGCTGCTGGATCGAGGAAGTGGGAGTCATCGTCAGGCACCGGACGTGTGTAACTCCCCGCGAGGTGTCGCACTTGAGGCACTCAAGTCATTGGAGCAAGAAGGAGCGCAAGGACATCATCACGACCTTGAGGTCGGCTTCGGCTCGTCTACATCAACCACACTCTCCTGAGCGTTGCCAACGCTTTTCGGTCTTCGAGGGTAAGTTCGCGAAAAGCTCCTCTCGTTTACTGTATTACTAATAGATAGGTCCTGGGAGCTTCAGGGGTTCAGCAGCGTAGAGTAAAAATTATTGTTTTTATAAGCGGAACCCCTACACCACACATGGATCCACCAGTGTTATTGCATGTCTGTTCTTCTAAAAAAAACACATAAGGATCCACCAGTGTCATTGCATGTTTGTTCTTTTCACAAGCCACACATGGATACACTTGTGTCATTGCATGGGTGGCCGTTAGACCGAGTATTCTAGAAGGCACGCCCTAACACAGTTGTTCTGCTTGATGATTGTTACATACCGTTCGATCGGGGCGCTTGGACGATTGGGATGGTCTTCGTGAGAGCGATCTGCGAGTAGGCTGTTCTGCGACATGATTGGCCATGCTTGCTCTGGACAAACTGGCAACACCGGGCGCTACCCTATTGCGAGCGTCACGACTCACGAGTTCAGTGGGCCATATCCCAGTGTCACGTCCCCATTACTTCTCTTCCTCCCCGTACTTCTCTTCCTTCCCCTTGAAGCCACTTTCCCCACTTCACTCCCATCCTGCCATAGCCGCAAGCCAATGGCGCCTCCATCCCAATCCCCTCTCCAGCAGCCACCCCCCTCCCCTCTTGCCATGGGTTCAAGGGGAGACGGCGAGGAAACCCGTCGTGACGACAGGGACGGTGATTTCGATGTGAGTCGTCTCATCTCTATCTCTATCATATGTGGCCAGTTATCTATTTTTGAGCTAGATCTAATCTGTTTACTCATGCGCGTATGATGTGTTAGGCGAACCAGACGATATATGACTCCGACTATCACGGTTTAGTGGATGAAGACATTCCTTTTCTTCATCGTCCATCCCCTCGTCCTCTCCAATCTCCATCGCGCAGTCGCTTCATTGTCCATCCCCTCGCTCCCTCTCAAATCTCCACCGCGCCGCCATGGAGATGCCCTTGTTGAACTTCTATGAGGGGGTGATGTTCGCGCACTTCGACATCCTCGCGCCACCGGCCACGACGGTGCCCCACGGATGGGGGATGGCGCATCAGCTATGCGGGGGTGCCGGTGGCTCCGCTCCCTGGCCGAGCTGAGATGGAGAGCGAAATCGCGGCGTGCCGCCGCCAGATGCCCACGTGGAAGACGGAGCTGCCCCGGTACACGGTGGCCATCCCGTACTGGCCGGCGCTGTTCAAGAAGGAGCGGAAGGCCAAGATTGGCAACCGCATCGTTGACGGGCGCGTGGTGCACCGGGATCTCCGCAACCGAGAAGGGCGGGAGAGGTTCTGGTCCATCCGTGGATGGACCAAGTACACCGTCATCGCCGCTGCTCGTTGCGAAGAGGTGCTCCGTCTCGCGAACAATGCGGAAATCGTGGAGGTTCCGTCCGACGACGACGAGGAAGTCGGCGGCTCGAAGGGTAGTGGCAGCGGAAGTGAAATTGTTGACTAGTGGTTGAATTAATGTAGGATGTGAAATCGCACCTTTGTTTAGAAGAATTTGTGGTTGAATTAATGAAATGCCTCGATTTAGATCTCTGTCTCGATTAATTTGTGGAAGAATTTGTGATTTAGATCAATTTTTGCCTCGATTTAGATCTCTGTCCCGGATTGGGAACGTGACCGTGGACCAAAGACACCTTTTCTACTAGTGTATTCTGACATTGGTGGTTTGTTTAAACATAATCTACGTGGATTGTGCCGCATGCAAATGGCACAACCACAATTTATAAAGTGGAAGCATGTACACCCAGTTACTGGAGATCCGGGAGCTTCGCCAGATGCAGCGGATGCAGGAGCAGAGAGGCGGTGAGATAGACGGGCTCAAAATTAGGCTAGAAAGTGGTACCGATTTCCTCCTCATCTAGGCATTATCGGTGAGAACATTGTTGTTTATGTTGCCACATCGTTATGTAGTATCTGAAATAAGTTGTTGCTTCGTGGAGTGTGGCAGCTTAAATAATTTATTTTTGTGCCACTTACATTCCATCGTATTTGGAGACCTCCTGCCCCTCAGCAATCGTGGCACCGATGCTGCATGTTTTCAGATAGCAGTGGCACAGTCACAATTTCGAATTCAACTACTGACTCGGGCGTTTCCAAACCCTAAGTCGCAGTACATTTTACTCAGAGAACATGGGTAGATTGTTTCGCCTAGCAACGTGCCACACATAGAGCTCCAGAATTTAATAGAATTACATATATAGGTTCAAGTTCAACACATTACTATGCATCTTCACTGCCAGCAGCCTTCTTCCGCATCCTGGGTGCCAAGCCTTCACGTCCATTGGCTTCTTCATTTCCTGCCTTCTTCCTCTTCCTCGGTGCCAATTTTCTTAGCTTCACGTACTCTGCATCGCCGGGACAATGGGCACCAGAATCATGTCCAGCATCATCTTTCCACTCGTTTTTAATTTCTTCGGGCAGAAAAATGACTAACCCCGCAGTCATGTTTCTAACCTTGCGGCGCTTCCTGTCAAAGAAACAAGACTGTTGCATAACTTCCCAATATCTATAGAGTAAATAAAACAAAAATTACAATTCAGCACAAACATGCAAACCCCAAGCGACCTTTGCTTACCAGGAGCTAATTGGGTTCGAGCAACCACCCTATCCAAGAATAGAAGGGAGACTCCCAGTTGTAGCAGCTTCCACATTCAGTACATCACATTTCAGCTCAAACATGGTAGCCGAAGCATACCTTTTCATCAACCCAATTAGCTGACTGTCACACGTTAGAGGAACCATGATGCCACGTTCATCCATGAAGCTGAACTTTGCAGTCTGCTTCGGCCATAATTCATCATGATTACGCAGCGTAGCAACCATACCAGATATAGTGTAGATCTGCCCAGGCGCTTCTTCCATCGTGATACAATGGTGTCCATACCACTTGCCCTTAGAGTCGTACATGTAGAGGACTACTGTAACCAGGTAAGGGGGGTCCGCGGATATCCCACTTGATAGAAAATTGTGGAAAAAGTATGTTTATCAGTGTTGGGCTAACAAACAATCTGAGGTTCAGTAGCCAGCTAGCAGTTATAATTAGTGTGAATAGCAAAGAGAAGGGTAGCTCACCCGCTTGTAGCCAGAACTTCTTCTTCCTTGATAGTAGGATCTGCCATCCTCCGAGCGGCTCGGCTCATCGGTGGCAGAGGCGGGCTAGAGCCTCGCAACGGCGGCTAAGACATGCACCATTGGAGCTCAGACCAGCGACTGGGCGCAGCAACTGGGTGCAGCAACTTGGCGCCGGAAATCAAATGTCCGAAGGGATCGTCCTGCCTGGAGGGTGGATTCCGATGCCGCCGGTCCTAGGAGAAAGGTGGGAATGGATTTGTGAAATTGGTCAACGCATCCAATCCACTTAGCTACTCGATTTTCCTAAGAGGTTGCCGCGTTGGCGCTCGCGTCATGGACAGAGGACCGACATGAGGGTCCCGACCGTCTACTTCACGGGGCAGTTTAACGGAATGTTTGAATTTGGCAGGGGAGAGATGAGTTTGCCTCGAAATGGCCCCTCTCGGTAGTTGGCACCAAATTTTCGAAATGCAGCAATTTCAGGCAACTTAGGTACCGCCATGCACTGGCCTACGAACTTTGGTACCGCAGACGAATAGCCCCACGTAAAATCCCTTGCTCCATAATATTCTGCATGGTATCAGAGCCAGGTTCCAAGGTGGCGGCGGTAGAGGTACTGGCCTAGCTACGGGCGGTAGGGCGACGAATAAGAGGCGGCGGCGCGTCAGGCGGCTGCGTGTTAGGGGAGAAGAAGCTCGGGTTGGGCTGATGTTGCTGCTCGCCGGGGATAGGAGAAGTTGGTGAACCTCGAGCTGAGTTGGGAAGAAGGAGGGAGGTGAAGAGGAAGTTGTTGTGTGTCTGCTGATTACATATAGTGTTTCGCTTGAACTGCTTGAGGTGGAGAGAGGAGAAAGAGGAAGGAGGCTGTCATGGAAACTGAACTTGCATCTACTCGAAATTGGCGCAGCTCTTGACCACGAAAACCATCGAGGGGTCATCTTCAGCAAATGGTACACTTGTAGTGTCCCAAGAAGATCAGGTTCTGAAGATTGAGCTCATTTCCAATGATGTCAACTTGAATGGAGTGAACAACAACCTGAGATGGTCCAGGAGAGCCCTATTGATCTTGAAGACAAACGGTCTGATGGAATATGTTCTTGGGACAGTTGAAGAACCGGATGACAAGGGGAGCTAAGAATGGAAGAAGTGGATGTTGAACTCCCTTGCACCAGCAATTACAGCGTCCTATGAAGCATTGACAAGTGCTTGTGTGGTGTGGAGCTTACTATACAAAAGGTATTGAGGCAAGGGAAACTTAATTCTCATGTCTCAAATTGAAGACAATATATACTTGTTCGTCAAGGTGATAGAAGCATGACGGTATATGTGAATGAGTTACAATGCCTTTGGGCTGAGCTAGATGAGTGTGATCCCCTTGAGCTACCACATGCTGAATCCATGGAGCTTGCCACCAATTAGATTGAGCACATGCTTGTATTGATGTTTCTAAAAGGTCTCGGTACAAGTTTTGAGAGCAGGCATGCTAACCTGCTACATCAGCCAAAGCTCGCATCTCTAGATGAGGCAATTCCTTCGATGTCACAAGAAGAGGTTTGCCTACAATTTAGAAGGGGAAATGGAAATGAATCTTCCTATAGAGTGGCTGAGCAGTAAGATTCTAGGGACTGTTTTAATTGTGGCCAACAAGGGCATCTTAGCCATTTTTGCACAACACCCATAAGAGGCAGAGTCAAAGGGTATGATGCTGGCAGCAGCAATAGAGGTGGCCAGAATGGCAGTGGTGGTTCTTGGAATGGCAGTGGTGGTCCTTGGCAAGGAAGTGGTGGTTCTTGGTAGGGAGGTGGTGGTTCTTGGCATGCTCCCAAGGCTAATATAGTTGCTGTAGTTGAAGGGAAGCAGCCAGCAGGAGGGCAGGAAACTACTACTAGCTATACTAACTTTGTCGACACAAATGAAGGTAATGTTGAACATGCATCAATAGCATCCCATAAAATTAATTCTGAATGGGTGCTAGACTCTAGAGCATCTCAACATGTTGTTGGAGATTTAGTGAGTTCACATCATATACTCCACACTCCTTTACCCATCCAAAAACCATTCAGACCGCATATGGCACATCCCAGCCCATCACATGTGTTGGGACAGTCAGCTGCACACCAAGTATAAAATTATCCTTAGTTTTACATCTCCCATCTTTTCCCGTTAACTTACTATCCTTGAGTGCTTTGGTTGATCAAATTGATTGTAGACTCATTGTTGACCAGTTTGTGTTCGTGATCCAGGAGAGGTCGACGCGCAGGAGTCTTGGGACTGGAATAAGGTGTAGGGGCTATGGTACATAGACCGCAGCATGACGGGCCAGGAGGGAATGCACATGCTAGCCACAGTTGTTTAGGATAAGGAGACTAGAGCCCTAATCCATCACTATAGGATGGGACATGTGTCTTTTAACAAAATGTATCGAGTATTTTCTGATATAATGAGTGGTGTGGACAAGAGCAAGATGTGTTGATGTGTGTGAGTTTGCTAAACATACCAGAAGCTCATATGTGACTAAGGGGATCAGGAGTATATCTCGCTTTGTTTTAATTCATTCTGATATATGGACATGTACAGTGTTATCTATCAGTGGTATGAAGTACTTTGTTACATTCATTGACTGTCATTCTCGAATGACTTGGGTCTATCTTATGAGACATAAAGATGAAGTGTTTCAGTGTTTCAAAACATTTTATGCACTTGTTGAAACTCAATTTACTGTGAAAATTCAAGCACTCAGATCAGAAAATGGCACTGAGTATGTTAACAAGGACATGGTGCTTTTATGTCTGACAAGGGCATCTTGCATCAAACGTCTTGTCCGGACACACCTCCTCAAAATGGGGTGGTGGAGAGGAAAAATCGCCACCTACTAGAGGTGGCTCGGGCATTCATGTTCACCATGAACGTGCCCAAGTTCATGTGGAGTGAAGCTGTCATGATGGCCACCTTCTTTATCAATCGCACGCCATCTCAGGTGACAGGTATGGAATCACCATGTGAGTTGATTTTCACAGAAAATAAATTTCCAGTCCCTCCCAGGGTGTTTGGTTGTTTTTGTTTTGTTCGCGATCATAGGCCATCGCTCAATAAACTAGATCCTCTAGCATTCAAGTGTATCTTTATTGGGTACTCTTCAGGACAAAGAGGGTACAAATGCTAGAGTATGTCTGGGAGGAGGACATTTGTGAGCATGGATGTTACATTTCATGAATCGGAACCATTTTATGGTGAGAAAACTGATCTCGGTGCCATGTTTGAGGTACTTGACCAATCTTCGGCTAATGAAATTGGTCAAGAGGGGAGAGGACACTACTTCAGAACTCCTGTGGCTCTCACATTAATGTGCAGGTTGGTGCACCTAGTGCACCCACTCAAATTGGCGCACCAGCTAAAATTGGTAGTATCCCGAGATGGATAGTAGCTCAAGAAGAACAGTTCAAGGTATATAGACAAAAGCGAGGCATTGGTGTTGCACATCAGGGGGAGCAACTGGAATAGCCACATACAGAACAACAGGGTAGTACTAATGTGATATCAGTTTCCTCATATAGGGATCAGGCTGAACGTGAGTCCGTGGCTACAAAAGGGTCAACTGATTTTCCAATTGCTTTGAGAAAAGGCACTCGAGCATCAACAACAAGACCAATTCGTTACAGAGTCAATGTGAATTATATTGAAAATTATGTCTCTTATGAATCATTATCTCCATCCTACAAATCTTTTGTTGCTTCTCTTCAGTCCGTGATAATTCTAGTAATTCTGACTAACTAGAAGAAGGCAAAGGAGGACTCAAAATGGCGCATGGCCATGGTGGAAGAGCTGGAAGCTCTGTGTAAGAACAAGACATGGGTATGAACTCCTCTTCCAATAGGAAAGAAGGCACTCAACTACAAGTGGGTATACACTGTGAAGAATAATATAGAAGGCAAGATTAAAAGGTAGAAAGCAAGGCTTGTGGCGAGGGGTACAGCCAGACCTACGACATTGACTATGATGAGACCTTTGCCTTAGTAGCAAAGATGAGAACTGTGAGTATTCTCATCTCTTGTGCAGCAAATTTTGGGTGGTCTTTACATCAACTTGATGTGAAGAATGATTTCTTCCATAGGGACTTACAGGAGGAGGTCTACATGGAGATACCACATGGGTTCTCTACTTCTAAGACCACTAGCAAAGTATGCAGGTTAAATAAAGCTCTTTATGGTCTGAAAAAATCTCCAAGAGGATGGTTTGACAAGTTCAGGCGTGTTGTATGCAATGGGGTATGGGCAGTGTAATGGTGATCATACACTGTTCTACATGAATAGAAAGGGGAAAATCACTATACTTGATGTATATGTGGATGATATTATTATCACATGAGATAATAAAGAAGAAATGTCCAAACTGAAAGAGTGCTTGGGTAAAGCATTTGAAGTCAAATATCTTGGCCAACTCAAATACTTCCTGGGCATAGAAGTGGCCAGGTCTGCCAAAGGGATTGCACTATCCCAGGGGAAGTATGCTTTAGATCTTCTAAGCGATGTAGGAATGCTAGGGTGTCGGGAAACCTCAACTCCAATTGATAAAAACCACAAAGTGATAGCTCAGTCATGAGAACTAGTAGATAAAGGGAGATATCAAAGATTAGTTGGGAGGTTGCTATATTTATGTTATACTCGCCCAGATATTGCTTTTGTTGTTAGTGTGGTAAGCAGATACATGCATGAACCTATGAGTGATCATCTTGAAGCAGTGTATAGAATCTTGAGATACTTGAAAGGGACTCTAGGAAGGGGGTTGTTATTTGAAAGTAACAACCACCTCGTGATAGATGGATACTGTGATGCAGATTGGGCAAGTTGCCTAGATGATCGTAGATCCACCTCAGGTTTTTGTGTATTTGTGGGTGGGAACTTGGTATCGTGAGGAGTAAGAAGCAGGCTGTTGTGTCTAGGTCGACTGCTAAGGCGGAATGTAGAGCTATGGCTCAGGGGCTAAGTGAGATGTTGTGGACAAGGAATTTACTTGAAGAATTGAAGATATTGAAGACTAGGTGTGTGAATGTGTGGTGTTATAACAAATCAGCAATCAACATGGTAAACAATCCAGTGCAGCATGATAGAACCAAGCATGTGGAGATGGACAGGTTTTTCATCAAAAAAAATGGATGCTGCAATTATCAAGATAGACCATGTGAGTTCAGGGCAACAAATTGCAGACTATTTAACTAAAGTATTGAGAACTAAGGAATGCAGCCTTGCGTGTGTCAAGATGGGAATGATAGATATCTATCACCCCTCTTGAGGGGAGCGTTGTATGTGAGACTTGGGCCCATATAAGCCATGTATATAAGGCTGGTCTATGTGACCTAAAAGGAGTAGAGAGAGTGAGAGAGCATGAGCTGCTCCTAGCCCCAGCCGCCAGGGGTAACCTAGCTACATGTAAAACCCCTTGCTCCACAATATTCCTTAGTCAACTACATGCACAGTGCCTATCTGCTGATAGTTAGTGCCGTACAAAGATGGTTATGTTGCTAAATAGATGGTTAAAAAATGGACAAGTCTGCTGAATTCATACTCTTTTTATTAAGAGTGATGTTGATGTATAGAGGCATGCAACAAACTAGGATCTATTTCTAATGCAAGAGGAGTTACATACTTCCTAGATTTTCCGTTTTCTCTTCTAGGTGCTCATAGCGAAAGCAACTTCTTTTAATCTTCTTCCTGTAATTTTCTCTGAGCCAAATAAAGGCAGAGATCTTTTGATATTGTGATGTTTCAGTTCTACTTGACAGTGTCTTTGTTTTTAGGATTACTTCTCCCAAATACTTAACAAATCTAGAATCTAAGCATGTGTATATGGAAGCAACAAATATTGGTCGTAATGTATATGGAAGCAACAAATATTACTGGTATTATTACTTTCGTTTTTTTCCTGGAAACATATGTAAGCCATAATTTTGCTACTCTCTCCGTCTCAAAATAAGTGACATGGATTTGTCTAGATTCGCGCGTATCTAGACACCTTTCAGTATATAGATACATGCGGATTTAGACAAATTCAAATCACTTATTTTGAGGCGGAGGGAGTATTTTTTAATTTTTTCTCTTATTTTCATTCACATGAAAGAGTTGGGACTTGCAGCAGATCATTCCTTTATGAATGTGTATCTTGAAATCACAGTAGACTTGCTCCCATATTGGATTTCGACATAGAAGTGATAGATCCCCGGTAATATTCATGAATGTACATCTTCAAAGCATAGTACACACCTGCTCCCATATTGGATTAATTCAACATAGCAGTGATAGATCCTCGAGAATATTCAACGGTGCATCAACGTTCACTAGGTCCTTCTAGTTTGTGTGAAAGGGATACACAATTTTGTGCAGACCTTGAGAATTATAAGTATTTAAGAGTTATAATTATATTTAAAATGATGATATTGTGATGTGTTGGAAAAAATTGCACACCCTTGCAGCAATTATTGCGGAGAAGGGATGAAGCGAACCGGTACATGAGCTGAGGCCTAAGAGAGGCGACTGGAGGTGATCAGAAAACCCATCTAGGGTTCCGTCCCTCTGCTGGAGACGCCACCGGTTCTCTCCATCTCCGGTGGCCTTAGGGCCTTGGAGGCGTGGCGGACCACGGTCCCTCACCGGCGGGAGGTTTTTGTTCTTTTTAGACTTTTTTGTCTTCTTCGAGATGGTGAGGCGGCGGCTCCATCCTAAAGTCAGAATAAGGTCCTCCCCGCCCTATCCTCTCTCCGCCGGTGCGTCTACCGTCGGCGGAGGATGCGTGGAGTCATGTGTCTGGTGGATCTCGTGGGATCCGATCATCTTTTGTGTTTGTCACTGTGGTTTTAGGTCAGTCTCTTCTGATTTATGATTGTCATCATTGGCGAGGGTTGCAGCTCTAGTGCGTTGGTCCTTTGGGATCTTAGCACGATGACTTTCCGTCTATCTACTACAACAAGCTTTGCCCGACTCCGGTGATGGAGGGGCGAGGACGGCAGCACGCCTTCGGCTCGCACTAGCACTAGTAGAAACCAACCCTTTAGTCCCGGTTCGTAAGGACCTTTAGTCCCGGAGTTCGACCCAGGACTGCCAAAGCGGGACTAATGGTCCAAGCTTTAGCCCCGGTTCTGTTACGAACCGGGACTAGAGGTCCAATCATGTGGCCCGCGAGCCGCGCTGGGGGGCAGGACATTTAGTCCCGGTTCGTAACACGAACCGGGACTAAAGGTTCCCTGCCGCGGCAGCGTTTTGGGCCATTTGGCTGCCGCGGCAGGAGATGGGGTTTTAGGGTTTTGTGTTTTTCTTTTCATTTTGTGTTTTGTGTTCCATTATTTTTCATTCTATGTTTTCATTAGAAACAAGTTTTCGTATACATACAGAACGCTACTACACAGTACTTGTACACATTGATGCAATATATAATATAATTTCTCTTACAAGCATACATGGAGTCCCAACCGGGTCCAGAGCATGTCTATTTGATTACATGGAGATCATTACATGGATGCTTTAGGGTCTACGTAGAGGGAATTCTCCGCGTGGGTCTATGACCTCGTCGACAAAAAATCTAGCAAATTCCTCTTGGATTGCTATTAGGCGCTCCTCTGGTAGGAGTTTGTCCCGCATTGCGTCCAACTATATAAAGAAGGAGATCGTATGAATTAGACTCAACACAACTTTTTGTAATAAAAATAAAGGGTGAATATATTGTTTACTTACTCGAACATTTTCCGAGGGCTTCTCAATAGTGATGTGAATGAACTCGCACACGTAGAATCCACATAGATTAGTCCCCTGTGGCTGCCTCGCGCACTTTACAAGAATAGAATTCAATCAAATAGTAACTCTAGCATGATAAATGCACATAAACAAGAATTAAATAGATGCACGGACTTAGCTCGTAGTACTTACCGAGAGCGATTTAAAAAATAGCTCCTCACGCCATTGACCGCGGACATGGTTCTTGAACCGTGTCCAAACCCTACCCGACAAAGAAAATGAATGTATGAGTTAATAACCAGTTGATATCCCAGAAAATGAATGAAAGAAACTGATATAGTGCGATAATGGTTGAAATTACCTCTGAACCGCATCGATAATGTTGCGGTAGTCTTCAATGTCTTTGTTTAGTGAGTCCATGATGTGAAATCTTCCCAAGTCAACTAAAATGCTTAGAATAATCCAATGGTACCTACGCAAGGTTTACATACGTCAGTAACTCATCATTTACACTGAGCATCGAGTAAGCAAAATTTAATGTGTACAAGAACTCGCTTGCCGTCGTGGTAAGGAAATATAATTTCATTACAAAAATGTTGGTTCGTGAGAAACTGGAACAAGTTGTGCTCGGTATCCACTGGCTTATCCTTTAGTATAGCTCCATGAACTCGATGTGGGTCAGTGAACCCAAATCCATTGATAGCCTTTCTTTTACAATCGAGAATCTTCATTCTGCATCATTATATATAGCGTATAAAAGAATATAGTGAGTATACTTGCCGGCAATGAATTGAACAAGCTGAGATAGAGACTTAATTACATAAATAAAGTAATCACTTATAGACAATAGGAACTGAGGATAGTTTTGTCGAGTTCCTTTAGATTGAATAACTGAAATAACTCTATAAATTCAACAGGGACCTCGTCTTTAGCGAAGTAATTCGATTTTCGAACTTTCAGTATCAGCCAATATTGCTGTTCTTTTGATGCTTTCATGTACCATTCATGGAATCGACACATTTTTGTTGTCATATCCCGAAGCCTCTCAGAACTGACCAGAGGCTCCCCGTGAACAAATTTGGGTGCTACCTCAGCCTTGGGCATATCGCCGTGAAGAATTTCATGAATAGACATATTACATTGCTCGGCCAATATCTTAGTCGTTTCTGGATCTGTAGGTTCTACCTCATATAGTTGAGGTTCGGGTATCTGCACCTAGTGTGGGGGGAGCGATTGATTTGCTTGTTTCCCCAGCTGGGGAACGTCTCTTTTGGTTCTTCGGCTACCACTCGATGGTTTTGCTTGTTTCCCCGGCTGGGGGATGTTCGTTCTGATGCTTCCGCTACCACTCGATTGTTTTGCTTGTTCCCCCTGCTGGAGAACCTCTTTTGTGATGCTTCCTCTACTACTTGATCTCTTCTGTTTCAGTGTCTTCTGAAGACATCATGTATAGTCATCTGGCTCATTTAACTGAGCTTGGGATGGTTGCGTCAGTAATTTCCTAAAGTGCTCCTTGGTTTCTAGTTTTATTTGGACCTCTAGCTCAGGTTGTTTCTTTTTAAAATGAGCATCCACTTCGGCCCATACGACCGCATCGGTCAGGTCGTAAGCCCTCTTGGGAGGAACCGGTGGTACTCTTGGGAGGGGCGACAAATGTTGCTTTGGGCGTCGGTTATCGCTCGACGGAGCGGTGATATTCTTCCACTTTTGGCCCTTAGTGGGTGGAGGCGGCTATGTAGATTGAGATGGACTCGTGTTGGGGTCATGGATTGGACTTGGAGGTGGTGGACTTTTACTGGGAGGAGACGGTGCACTTGGAGGTGGACTTTTACTGGGAGGAGATGGTTGCCTTGGAGGTGATGGATTGTTTCTCGGTGGAGAAGGTGGCCTTGGTGTCGAGCCTAGAAACTTGATGTATTCTTTTTTCCAAAGAATGAAGCCACTCGTGACTTCTCCCAGTGTCGTCTCCCCTTCACCTCCAGGGATGTCAAGCTGTAGTGACTGACACATAGGTTGAATTTCATCCACACCGACACGAGCATAGCCAGCTGGAATCGGATTGCAATGGTAGGTCGCTCCCGGTGTAGAAGGTAAAGCAAAGCCGACCGCCACCTTCATGGATATATTCTACAGTTCAACATGCAGATCACAACTAGTCTTCTCCTTAATTTCATCCACGGGTTACACATCCATCGTTGCATCATTACTGTGGCCCTCAGTGGAAGCCACGCTGCTTTTCCTATGCAATGGGCCGACCGTACTGTCTGGTGCAGGATCTTGCTGTCGGAGTCCTTTAAGTTCATTAAGCTCCTGGCGATGCTCCTGCAGCATGGCTTCAAACCTCGCGAACCGCTCTATATCCTCCTCTTTTTGCCGCTTTGTTTTTCTCGATCGGCTTCTGTACGTGTCAAGGTGCTCGGGAAACCCGATAAGCCATGGATAAGAAGGTCTGAACCCTCTTGTTTATCCAGCCTTTTCAGGATTCCCGAGAGCCTTTGTCAGCTCGTCATTCTCTCTGTCAGGAACAAATGTTCCCTCTTCAACCTCTTTTATCACTTTAATAAGTTCATTCTTGGGTGAAGAAACTTATTCGGCTGCAACAATCTCGCCTATTTCTGGGTCTAACGATGCCCCATGCCCGAGTACCCAATTTCTTGACCTCCTGGGCCAACGAGACATAGCTGGAGTGACCCCTTTAGCCTCCAGGTCAGCCTCAGCTTTATCCCACTTAGGCATTGCACTCATGTAGCCACCCGTGCCCATATGATGGTGATATTTCTTTTTGGCTGCATTTAACTTATTCTTTTCTGACATTGCCTTAGCTGGTGCCGAGGTCTTGTATTCCACAAATGTGGCCCAGTTATCCTACTGCAACTCTAGTGGGCCAGTGAATGGAGGAGTTTTTTTCTTCAAGACATACTTTTGGTACAATCTTTTTTTCCATTCCTTGATAGTTTGGCCATCTTCTTAAGAGCAAAGTGATTGACTTTCCTCGTCATTTGCTGTGTGAGCTCATCAGTATCCAAGATTGGTAGGGTGAAATGTGTCATGAGAGAATTCCACATCGCATCTCTCGCTCTGTCATCTACAAAACTAGCCCCAGCTGGATCCTTTTTCTTTCCTGGCTTATTCCAATTTCGTGTGGTGATCGGGACGGCGTCTCTAACAATCACTCTGCATTGACTTGTAAATGCATTCGCAGATTCTTTGGGCTCCAATGGTTGACCCTGCGGAAAGACTAAGTCAATGCTGAAACGGACATCAGCGGGTAACTTGTGTGTCGGGCCTCTTGTCCTTGTAGAAGATTGGCCGGAAGCGGAGGTCTAAGAGAAGAAACATCCGTCAGTACATATATACGAATCAATTAGTGCATCTATACTAGTGAACGATCGATAGAGGCTTTATATACCTCGACGGAGTTTGTTATTATTATGGTGTCTTCACCATGGTCTCCACCATGGTCAGCACCATCGTCTCCACTATCGTCTCCACCATCGTCTCCTCCAGACAAATTAAGATATTCGGAGCCATTATAATAAGAACCCCCAGTACCCTCATCTATCATGTTGAGAAGCTCCTCTTCATTATGTCTACCATCCATAGCTTAACTAATACAGAAAATGAATATTGCATTAACTAAAAGAATATTACAATTGCGACAACTCGGATACAGTACTTATTGATTAAGATAAAGTACAATAATATAAGATAAAGTACATTATTAATACATCTCGCTCATATCAAACTAGCGAACGCGGCTGCCGCATTCTGTGCTACGGGAGCTCTGTAGCCAGAGAAGAGGAACCATCACCGGAGAATAACTCAGGTGAGATCCGTGAACCTGCAAGATATTGGAGAACCTAGTCTCCAAAAGATACATGTATCGTTGTACGTGCTCGTCCTCCTCTCTGATATGACGACGTACCACCTCCTCGGGGGCCGGATCCCTCTGCACCGCTCCTAGACCTCGTGGACGCCACCAAAGAAGTTCTGGGTCGACGATGATACCCGGATTCTCACCAAAGGTACGAGTCCCGACAGGTAGCACCTCCCAGTGCCAACCCGGCGGAGCCCAGACTCGGACATCCCCAGAACCGATGGAGTCTAGTAGGCTCGGACGAGGTGGACGCGGCATAACTAAATAATAGCAATAAACAATCATAAAACATAACCAGTAACTAAATCACTAAGTATTGCCCTAATAACACTAACCCTAAACCTAACACTAACTAAACTAAACCTAATTAACTAAGTATTCTAACTAAACCTAATCCCTAATAAACCCTAATCCCTAATAAACTAACTAATTGACCTAACTAATCCCTAACTAAAATCACAAACAAAAATCCCTAACTAAAGCCCTAATAATAAACTAACTAAAATCCCTAACTAAAATCTCTAATTAACTATTTGACCTAACTAATCCCTAATAATAAACTAAAATCCCTAACTAAAATCACTAACTAAATCACTAACTAAATCACTAAAATCACTAACTAAATCACTAACTAAAATCCCTAACTAAATCACTAACTAAAATCATTAACTAATTCACTAACTAAAATCCCTAACTAAATCACTACTAAAATCCCTAACAAAATCACTAACTAAATCAATACCTAAATCCCTAACTAAATCACTAACTAAAATCCCTAACCCTAACTAACAAAATCACTAACTACGTACACGTACCTCACCTAAAGGGGGGTGGCGCGACGCGGCGGGAAGGACGGCGAGCGACGAGGCAGGACGAGCGACGGCTCGGGTGGCGGCGGCGATCCCTCCTCGATGGCGCGGGCGGTGACGGCGCGTGCGGAGGGCGGACGGGCGGCGGGCGGACGGGCGGGGCTGGGATGGGCGCGGCGAGGACGGACGGGCGCGGAGGGACAGCCTCGGCACGGGCGGCGCAGCGGGACGGCGCGACGAGCTTACGGCGGTGTCGGGGAAGAAAATTGATTTGGGTCGTGGCACGACCCGGGCCCTTTAGCCCCGGCTTGTATTACAACCCGGGGCTAAAGGTATTTTCGGCCACCGCTATTCCCGCGCGCCACACCCCTTTAGCCCCGGTTTGTATTACAAACCGGGGCTATTTGGCGCCAAAACCAAAAATGGTTTATAGTTTTCAGAAAATTATGCATTATATATCAAAAAATTTAGAAAAAGAAGATCTATAATTTAAATCTATTATCATACTTTATTATACAACTTAAATGAAATTATCTATTGTTTAACAAGTATTATATTTAGTACAAATGTTGGAAAAATATAGTTTATTATTTAAAAACAAAAAAATACATATAATATACCAAAATATTTACAAAAAATAATATACTCATTAGAAATATAATATTTATTACTAAAACTAGTAACTAGGACTAAAACATATTTTCCCTCCATTTCCCCCGCTTCCCGCCATGTTCTCCCGTCATTTCCCTCTATATCTAGGCTGACCGCCATGTCCATCCACACATCCACACCTTCTCTCTCACAACAATGGACACCGCTTACTAGGCCTTTCTGACACTCGAGGAGACCGAGGCGCTGTACGCCTCCAGCTACCCATGCCCGCTGGCTGGATGCTGAGCACTGGAGTGTTCTTGTTCCTCCTATGCCTCAAGGTTCAGCCCGCATAGCCACAAAAATGGTGGTGGTGGTGAAGGCCTAGGGCGTACTAGGGTCGTCATCCGGGAGCCCCCTTCCTCGCGCGTCGTGAATCCGAGGCCGGAGGATCCATCCGCGTGCTACGAGGAAGGGCTGAGGATCTATCCGCGTGCTACGAGCGACGACGATGACGATAACGATTCCGAAGACGACCCTGAAGCTGTGTACTACTGGGCTAGATATAATTATGACTAATTTTTACGTTTTAATATTAATAAATGTCTGCCCACAGCAAGTTGCAATACTACCTATTGAGATCGAGATAGTTCATATCCATATACATATAAGAAGATCATTAAAAATAAAGGTTTAATAATATTGTACATCACCAACATCCACACATGTTAGGTTTTTCTTCTAATCCGTAACCATGGAGCATCTTCCTTACTTAACGGATGCTTGGGTCATCCTTCACGGCGAAGGGCGGAATTTCATGAAACTTATCATAATCGTCTGTCATGTCTGTCTTATCCTCTACCCCCACGATGTTTCTTTTTCCTGAAAGAACTATGTGGCGTTTTGGCTCATCGGATGTTGTATTCTTTTGCTTATCTTTCCTTTTTCTCTGTTTGGTAGACATGTCCTTCACATAAAAAACCTAAGCCACATCATTGGCTAGGACAAATGGTTCATATCTATACACAAGGTTGTTGAGATCCACTATTGCCATTCCGTATTTCTTGCCTACCTCAACCCCGCCTCCTGTCAGCTTGACCCATTTGCACCGAAACAAAGGAACCTTAAAAAAGGTCCATAGTCAAGTTCCCATATCTCCTCTATGTAACCATAATATGTATCATTTTTCCCATTCTCGCCTGTTGCATCAAACACCACTGTTTTGATTGGTCCTCTTTTTATCTTGGGCGATCGTGTAAAATGTATTCCCATTTATCTCGTACCCTTGGAAAGTCAATATAGTTGAAGATGGTGACCTGGCCAACAAGTACAACTGCTCTCTAACATTTATGTCATTCATGAGATGTGTCTGCAACCAACCGCCGAAAGTCCTCATGTGTTCATCTCTAATCCAAGAGTCAGACTTCCCCGGGTTGTTGGAGTGTACAATATTCTTGCCTCGGCCATAAGAAGAAAAGAATGCACGCCTTTAATGAACTCGTTAGAGAGCCGGTCAGCGTATATCCATTGTTGTCTCATCTATATTATATTATTAATTAAGTACATCAAACATAATCATAATTAATTAGTACTAATGAAAAAATAAAATTAAAGCCAGCAACCGAAACTAAAGATATGATGAACCTTTAGTCCCGGTTGGAGGCACCAAACGGGACTAAATGTGGATGTGGAGACAACATGTCGACACTATGTCCTCAGTGGGCAGCACTAAGCCAGTAAATTAAATGACGACACTATTTTGGGTGGGTGGCAGCATAATCATAATTAATTAGTACTAATCTAAAAAACAAAATTAAAGCCAACAACTGGGACTAAAGATATGATAAACCTTTAGTCCCGGTTGAAGGCACCAACCGGGACTAAATATGGATGTGGAGACAACATGTCGACACTATGTCCTTAGTGGGCAGCACTAAGCCACTAAATTAAATGACGACACTATTTTGGGTGGGTGGCAGCACTATGCCAGGGGTGAGTGTGTCGACATTATGTCATCCGTGTCCGACACAATGTTGTGCTGCTTAATCTATAAATAGGTATGCATTTTTGTGAAGAACGGCAACATGGTGTGCGAGACCAGGGACACCACTACGGCGGAGCTTCTCGAAGATGTCTTAGGACCTCGTCCTCAGACATCTTCGAGGAGCTCGTCGTAGAGGCACTCTCTAATATATGAAATTAGTTAGCTCCACCAGCATACTGATCTAGCTAGAGCAGATATAAACTGAAAGATGGTGTACGAGAGCAGGGAAACCACTACGACAGAGCTTCTCGAAGATGTCTTAGGATCCCGTCCTCAGACATCTTCGAGGAGCTCGCCATAGAGGCACTCTCTAATATGTGAATTGTTTTAGTTACCCGGTGTATTAATCTATAGCTAGAGAAGTTATTAACTCCAAGATGGTGCTAGAGGGACACCACTACGGCGGAGCTTCACTTGAAGATGTCTTAGGATCCTATCCTCAGACATCTTCGAGGAGCTCGCCATAGAGGAGCTTCTCGAAGATGTATTGTGATGTCTTCTTATCAAGCTTTTATGAATTAACCCTATCTTTGTTACAATTTTTTTCAGTTTGTTAAACGCAGGTAGACGAAGAAGGATATTTTGCCCAGCTAGTTAGAATGATGAACTCACGCATGTGTGTGCTTCTAAAATCAAATTTCGAGACTATGTGCCAAAACAAGATATATATAGATAGAATCCACATATTGTGATATTTACCTTAGAGTTCCTTACATTAATACAAGATAGATAGAATCTAAACATTGATCTCATGCTATCATTGCAAAAATTACTACCAAACTAAATCCACAAATCCATCTACAAGATAGAGCATGAAATGAGCTAATATACCAATGAGAGTTCAAAGGATGAAGTTGCTCACCTTTTAGAACCTTTGGATAGATGGGGCACCACAAAATATAGACAAATCTTGAGAAAAAAAGGGCATGAACTCGAGATTAAAGCAAGAAAGAGAGATAGGAGAGCCACCGGCTTGAATGGTGGCTCGGACAGGAGAAGAAGATATAGCCAGACCTTTAGCCCCGGTTCGTATCTAGAACCGGGGCTAAAGGTCAACCTTTAGCCCCGGGTCGTATAACAAACCGGGACTAAAGGATCTGGCGCCCGACCCGGCCTGCCTAAAACCCTTTAGTCCCGGTTTGTTACACGACCCGGGGCTAAAGGTCCCGTTCGAACCGGGGCTAGTGCATGCCACCCCCCTGGGGCCAGATCTAGCCGTTGGACCGGGGCATTAGTCCCGGTTTGTAGCAAAACCGGGGCTAATACCCCTGGACCAAAGGTCTGTTTTCTACTAGTGTAGTGCCTGTAGTCGTCGCTAGGTGGTTCAAGAATCTAATTTTAATTTTTATTACTTTTTGCACTCCTTGTACTACTGTTGGTGATTATCAATAAATCGGTGGAACTTTCGCAAAACTAAACAATTATTGCGGAGCAGTGCACTACGATAAACATTTAAGTCAGACCAGACGCCAATCCGGCCCCCGAGGAGGTGGTACTGAGGCGTGTCAGGGAGGAGGACGAGCACGTCCGCCGCTATATGTATGTGTTGGAGGTCAGGTTCTCCAATACATGGCAGGTTCTCTAGGGATCTCACCCAAGCTATGCTCGTGTGATGGTTCCTTTTCTCTAGGTGTCCACCGCCCGCGGCTCAGTACCCGGTGGTCGGCGTCCAGTTTGATTAAGTGAAATGTATCAGTGATATTATCGAATTTGTAGTAGAAAACTATGTCGAGAACTTGAATAAGATAACTAATATCTTGTTTGTGGATGCTGAATATGATGATTCACAACGTCAATTCATGTGGGCGTGGAGACAGCTATTCTCACGATAAGAATCCCTCCAGTTAACAAAATATAGACAATATTTAAATAATTGGTTATAATAAATAAGCACAGATGAAATGCAAAAAAAAAATTAGAAGGAGCTACGCCGACGGCCACCCTCGGTGTAGGCCCAGCGGGAAAACCAGGAAAGGGGGAAAGAAAACGGCCATAGCTACGCCGAGGGTAGTCGTCGGCGTAGCTATGACGCCGTCACGGGCCGGTGGACGTGGGCCTTGTTACACCGAGGGCGTCTGTACGCCGACGGCCCTTGTACGCCGACGGCCACCGGACGGAGCTGGCCTGGGCTGGGCCTACGCCGACGGCCCCGACTTTTGGCCGTCGGCATAGCCTGGGGCCGTCGGCGAAGCTGTCCATTCCGGTAGTGACTGATGCCTGGCTGACTGCTGGCCAGATTTGTTTTTCTTTAGGCTGCGACTCATTCACAACTCACATGGGTTTGATCAAATCTTAGTTTATATTCATCATATACAAATAGTAAGGGTGGGTTGTGGAAGCATCAAATCACATGGTTGCCTAGCCCCAGAACCGTTTGCGGGTCGTTGCTAGCCTGTTCTCTCAACAGACAAATAGAGTTAGATGCCCCTGTATACTACTCCTTCCATCCGAAAATAAGTGACTCGCACTTTTTTAAATTCGGATGAATCTATACACTAAAATGTGATATGCGAATCTAGAAAAATTAAAGTTACTTATTTCCGGACGGAAGGAGTACTAGACTTATTAGAGAGTTGAAAGAGAGAAGTATGCATAAGAATTACCAACTTGCACAAGATGCACGCACATACACGCATTTCGTTAGTTTACAGGCTGGACCAGCTGCAGCTAGTTAGAATGGTTTAGCTCTAAACATGTTATGCTGATCAACTTGCTACCAAAGACATAGAACGGGAAATCTAGCTCTCCAAGCCTCCTCAGAGCATTGACTCAAAACACATTCTTGCCTTGCCCCGCTATCACCGCCCTCTCCACCGTCGGTCCCTGCACGAACCTACGGCCGGCCGTCTCTGCACCTACTGCCAGAGGCCGAGGAGCATTTGCTCTCCAAGTCTGGAAGTGCCATTGGCTGCTGCTCGAAGGACTCTCGGAAGGTGAGTCTATTCGATCGATCTCATCTTTTCATCATCCCTTCTCTCTTAAGTTTCCTCTTTAGACAAATGCTAGATCACTTCTTATTCTCCCATGTATAGGTTGGCTCTCGATAATATATGGTAGTGGAACTGGAAGCTAATAGAAAGGTTTAAAGAAGCATTGATCGATCAAATAACATTAATTATTGCCGTGTGTGATTAAGCACTCCATCTCTGAGGAAGCAATGGCCCAGTCTGCTGTCAGTACCGTACTTGGGAGTGTGGGTAATCTCGCTTTCCAGGAGACCAAATTATTATGTGGAGTGTCCCTTGAAGTGGGGCTCTTGAAAGATGAGTTGATGCGGCTGCAGGCCTACCTCAAAGATGCTGACAGCAAATGGAGATCAGGAAATGCAAGGGTTAAAATATTGGTCATCCAGATCAGGGTCACAGTTTATGAGGCTCAGAATATCATCGAAGCTGTAGATTACCTGGAAAAGAGGAACAGGCTCAAGAAGGGATTCATGGGCGCAATCTCAAGGTACGCTCGCTTACCGAGTGACTTGGTCTCCCTTCATAAAGTAGGTTCTCAAATTCAACATGTACGAAGGAAACTCAATGAGATATTTCAGAGTGCAGATCGTCTGAAAATTGATATGGATAATACTGTTGTAGTGAGTGACCAACTTGAAGTTGAGTTAGCACAAGATTATGGTCCCTTTTACCAAAACTATGAAGATGATTTTGTCGTTGGTTTTCAGGATGAGTACCAAGAAATAGTAGATAGATTAGTTCATGGAGGAGAGAAGCTTAGTGTTGTCTCTATAGTAGCCATGGGAGGGGCAGGGAAAACAACGCTTGCAAGAAAGGTATGCACTTCGTCTATAGTGCAACAACACTTTGACAAAATTGCTTGGGTGATTGTATCTCAGAAGTTCAAGGGTATTGATTTACTAAAAGATATTCTGAAGCAAATTATAGAGGACAAAGATAAGTTAATTGATAAAATGCAGGAGCATGAGGTGAGAATGAAGATCAAAGATTTTTTGTCACAACAAAGATACTTAGTTGTTCTTGATGATGTATGGGAGGAAGATACATGGGACCAAATAAACGGAAGGGTTAAAACCTTTCCAGATGCAACTAATGGTAGTAAAATACTGTTAACCACACGGAAAGAGAGAGTTGCAAATCATGTTGAAATGCCAACCCATGTTCATGCTCTGAAGGAGTTAGACGAGGAGAAAAGTTGGGAACTTTTTAATAGCAAAGCTCTACCAGAATACAGAAGGTCTATCATTAGTGACATGGGTCAGTTTGAAGAACTCGGGAGATTGCTTGCGAGAAAGTGTGACGGATTACCACTTGCACTTACTGTTTTGGGAGGTTATCTATCAAAGAATATCAATATAGAAGCATGGTCAGATATGATGTTGTGTTGGCCATCAACCAGGAACACACAAATGATGCATGACATATTGGCACGCAGTTATAAGGACATGACAAATCATTATTTACGATCTTGTTTTCTTTATCTTGCTAGTTTTCCCGAGGATCATATAATAGATGTATCTATTCTTATTACACTATGGATAGCAGAAGGATTCATTCCACATGCACCAAGACATGAACCAGAACAAACAGCACACAAGTATTTAGTTGAGCTAGCTCAAAGAAACTTGGTGCAGGTTACTGCCATAAACCAGGCACATGGATGTATTGTGAAAATCAGGGTGCACGATATTTTACGTGATTGGTGCATAGAAGAGGCAAGAAAGGATGGTTTTCTTGATGTCAACAAAGGTCGTGTTTCATTTCATCTCTTTGCATATAGATTGAAATTTTATTTAGTCGTACAAGAACTCCCTACATGTCACTACTAAATAGCCTATTTCACTCACAACATTTGTAAAGTTAAAGCTTGTTCCTTGTCATTGTATAAAATAAGTGCTTTTATTTTATCTTTTCATTTCAATTATTTTCCATTAGGATAACTCGATTATCTAGTTGTTAATATCTTCGTTAAATTTTATACATGCCACTATTTTTTTTGGATTTGATAAACTTACTGAATATTTGATATATGCCACTTCTAAATTTGCATATTTGAAATATGTCATTATCTACTTTTTCATATTATGGTAAGTCATATTTTATTAAGTATTTCACTTCATATATTGTGCATACTTCAAAGACAAAATGGTAATTCGTTTCTCGATATAAGAATTTTGTAGTGGCATTTATTATATTTAGCCTAGAGTATGTTCGTAGAAAAACGCCTAGTACATCCCTTTGGAGAAATCTCTCCCTGAAGTCATAATTTTCTTGGTGTGTCGCCATTATGTAACATTCTTGCTAACAAACGGAAAATCAAAAATTGCAGGCCAAGTTGGTGCACCATCAATTGATACCATGACATCATATCGTTCCTCGTATCAAGACTTCGGTGATCACAATTTCCAGGCAACACCTAATCTCCGAACATTAATTGGATTTCGATTTCCACAAGCAACCCTCCCTAATCACAGATTTATTCGAGTTCTTCATATTGAAAACTCAATCCTACAGAGTTTATCTAGTTCAATTGAAGGTTGCATTCACCTAAGATGCCTCGGGTTGATCAATTGTGGAGATGTGACTCTTCCTTCTTCAATTGGAAAATTCATATACTTGCAAACTGTTGACATGAGACAAACACGCTCACTAGTTCCAGAATCTTTGTGGGATATCCCTTCTCTCAGGAGTGTTAACCTTTTTGGTCGAGTTTCTCTACCAAAGGGTGTGCAACAAAAAGAGCTCCAGAACTTCGTGTTGCAAGATAATCTTTCTTTAAATAATTATCTTGACATGGTGAGGTTTCTGGGCCAAATGACTCGACTAGTAACCTTGTCGTTGGAATGTGCACGCATTACTCCGGAAGTGATGAATATATTTGAAAACATGCCTCGCCTAGTAGATGTTCACCTCTCACGGTTGAGTGCGTTTGATAGATTGCCCGAGTTCCATCTCTTCCCACAAAGGCTACGAAGTCTCACTCTAGTTGCTGATGGCATTAAACAAGACCCGATGCCGGTGTTGGAGATGCTTCTCCATCTTGTGTTGCTTAGGTTGGAGGGTTACATTGGTCGAACCATGTCATGCTCTGCATGGGGTTTATATCGGGATTGGAACCATGCCGAAGCTCGCCCACCTCAGACTTTACGAGTTCATCGAGATGAGCAATGTACCCAGGGGGTTGCTGAACCTTCCATCACTCAATCATCTGGAACTGGCATTTACACCGATGATTTCTATTTATAATAACAGCACCCTGATGGAGCTGCAGCAGCAAGGATGTGAGGTAAATATATATTCCTGGATTTTATTTTATTTTATAACCTAGTTAATTTTATTTTCTTCGACTTTGCTACTAGTACCTGCTACCATCCGCGTTTAATACATGATGGGGGTCACCATATGGTCATGCGCGTTATTAATTTATAAATAATAACATGTCATTATGGTTAACTTGCTCTTGGTTTTCTTTCCCAGCTGCCTTGGTTTGTTTGGGGTGATGATGTTTTGTTATGCTCTTTTGCAGGTGATTACACAATACGCTTAATGAGCATGTTACTGTTTCCTAATTCCGAAGTATTCTCCCATGGCAAGAGATGCATGCTATTATCTCCGAATGATGGATATGTCGCTGCTTAATCATACACCTACGTCCTGCAAGCTGTCCCTATTGATCAAATATGCTACATGTGTTGTTCCTTGGATTTCATGTAATAATAAACAAATAATACTCGTGGAGCACCGGCCTAGCCGCTGCCTTCAAGACATACGAGCTTCTTGTGTTCATGTATTAATTTCTTTCTCTCATTTCATGGTAAGCAGTGAACTTACTGTAACGTCTGTCTCAGTGTCTGTTAAATTAGTGGAGTCAGGTCTCTCTCTTGCGATTTGTTTGTTCCTCAATGGCAATTTCTAGACTCAGATGCCCAGCTTTAGCTTCTTTCCCCTTTTGCTGAATTTAGATTTAGTACGAGCTGCAATCTTATTTACGCCCATAAATGAATATGGAGTAGAATAATAGGATCCTGTGAAAGAAAAACAGAAGGAGAACACACGAAATAAACCGCGCGGTAATTTTCTGCACTTTTCTAGTATGAGAATCTTACTCCATGACATGCAATGTAGTAGTACATTGGTTTTTCTACCCACACGACTACTCCCAGCAACACATAAGGCCTTTCACAATGGAGTGTCTCTTGACACATTATCATAGACAAAATAAAGGGTTAAGAGACAACCTCTCCAATAGACTGTCTCTTAAGTGGTGTCTCTTAGAGGTATTGTATTTATTAGCAATTGGGATCCCAAATGCATGTTACTAGTGTAACCTATGTGTGGCGTGAAATAATTCATGTCTCCGCTTCCTCACGATGAAGAAAAAAAAAGTAGCAAGAAAGAGCCGCACCAGATCAATACAACGAATGTGTTGTCTCGGGTGTAGAGCTAAGAGCCGTTTCTTTGTTAACATAAGGCTACCCTCTCTCTCTTCTTTAACTACTATGCCACATCAGCGCATGACCTAGGATGTAGTGCCAAGATACAGCCATTGTCACAGGCCTAAGGTGCACTTGCCTTTGACGATCTCGAGGCCAGTGAGCCGGTCAGCTGTAGTTAGTAACCCATGGCCCCATGCAGCTTGGAGGTAGTGTACGTTAAAGTCAGTTCTTGGGATTCTCATTTTAGGTAAGACCAAGTCTAACGACGACCTTAAAGGGGGCAAACCCTTAAAATAACCGTCACTATAAGGGTTTTGGCGAAAAAATGGCGCCAACCAGCACCCTCAAATTAGACGATCCGTAAAAAAAGAAGGGCCCGACTTGTAAACCCTCTTCTGGCATATACATAGGAGGGTGGAGAGGGCGACCCGAGCGCCGGCCCTCGCTCGCACCAACCCTACCACGCGCTGAATCTTCAGGACGAGCTCGCCCACATCCACCGCCCCTCTCGCGCGCGCCGCCCCTGCCGCCCGCCGCTAGCCACCCGAATCCACCTCCCCCGCCGCCACCACCAGGCACCCATTCCGGCCATCCTCTCTACCTTCCGCGCCCCGCCTCCCCAAGCCCTCGTCGACGCCCGCTCCATCGAGGATGCACTTGGATGACCACCATGATCTGTCTGATTCGTCCTCCTCGTCGGAAGATTCCAGTATCGAGGAACTGCTCCACGACGACGACGACTGCGAGGTGGCCCTTCTCCTCCTCGCCGTTAAGGAGCACGAGGACCGGTGGAAGATGCTGGATCGAAGGCGCGGGTCGATGAAGGGTCGCACCTACATCCAGCGCAACCGCTTCCTCGGCCACGCCAACTTGATGCAGGATTATTTCGCTGAGGTACCTACATATCCGCCCAATCTTTTCCGTAGGAGGTACCAGATGCGGTGTAGCTTGTTTGTCAGAATCGTTGAAGATATCGAAATGAATTCGACATACTTCACGCAACGGCGCAACTCTGCCAGCAACCTAAGATTTAGCGCCTACCAAAAGTTCTCGGCTGCCATGCGAGTGATTGCTTATGGCGTCCCCGCAGACTACACCGATGAGTACCTTCGCATAGGCAAAGATACAACCACCGAGTCAGTGCGTAGGTTTGCGAAGATGGTTATCAGGTTGTATGGGGAGAAATATCTCTGAGCTCCCAATGAGGAAGATACCAAAAGGTTAATGGAGATAAATGAAAAAAGGGGATGGCCGGGCATGCTTGGTAGTATAGATTGCATGCATTGGACATGGAAAAATTGTCTAAAAGCATGGCATGAAATGTATTGTGGGAAAAACCATGATCCTACCATTGTGCTCGAGGCAGTTGCTTCGCAGGATTTGTGGATTTGGCACTATTTTTTGGGCTGCCCGGAACACTCAATGACATCAACGTTTTACAAAGATCCCACTTGTTTCAAAAACTTGTAGCTGGAGATGCACCTACTTGCAACTACAAGGTCATGACTAATAAGTATTCAATAGGATATTATCTAGCCGATGGCATATATCCCGAATGGGCAACTTTTGTAAAGTCCACCAAAGATCCTCAACATGAAATAGAAGCTATATTTGCCAAGGCACAAGAGGCAGCCCGCAAGGACATTGAGAGGGCTTTTGGTGTTTTACGAGCAAGGTTTGCTATTGTTCGAGGTCCAACTCGATTTTGGGACAAGAAAACCCTTGTCAACATCATGACATGTTGTGTGATTCTACACAACATGATCATCGAGGATGAGAGAGGGTTAAACTTGTCGTGCTTCTACGACAATATTGGCACTCGAGTACGGCCCAAAAGAAACCCCAACCGCGTTGAAGCATTTATTGAAAGCCATCGGGAGATTGAAAATAAGGCAACTCATAAGCAGCTCGTCACTGATCTCATCCAACACCATTGGCATCTGTATGGCCAACGCACTCGCGCTCGTTCATGATCTTCCCTTGTTTTTGTTCGGATGTGTGAGATGAACCATTTGAACAATTGTTGTAATTTGATTGAAACAGTGTTGTAATAACTTGGATGATATTTGTTTGATCCTGTGAATTATTATTGGATGTGTTTAATTGTTGTATTGATGTGTTTAATTGTTATATTTCCATTTGCATGTGATAGAGCGCATGTACCCTCTTTTTATGGGCTAAAATGCGCCTGCGGAGATCAGCGCCCTTATTCACAACCCGTGAAACAGAATATTACTCGCGTTTTACGGGCCAGACGAATAAGGGCGCTGTTAGACTTGCTCTGAAGACCATGACACATTTCACAATGAGCTGGCCGTCTTAGAGCATCTCCAGCAGTTTGAGCCCCCAGCAACGTCGCCGGATGAAAAAAAGAACCCCTAGCAATATCGCCGGCGCTATTTTGCCTCTAGGAGAGAGGTTTCCTAGCCGTTCCCCCACTACTTCCACTTTTTCTTTTTTTCTATTTATTTGTCCTCGCTAGTGACCACAGAGCCGCTGCCTGGACGCGTTGCCCTCGCTGACGAAGATGACAGCATAGGCGCGGGTGCGGCCGAGCTCAAGCTCGCAGAAGGAGGGCACCCTGCTCACGACAGGGTGGAGGGGCGGTGATACGTCCAAAACGTATCTACTTTTCCGAACACTTTTGCTATTGTTTCTCCTCTAAACTTGTGTGATTTGGATGCAACTAACATGGACTGACGTTGTTTTCAGCAGAATTGCCCTGGTGTCTACTTTTTGTGTAGAAAATCAACTATAAGGAAAAATCTCGGAAAATATGCCGAAAATCCTATTTCACCAGAAGACTCCTGGAGCCAGAATACGAGACGGAGAGGGCTGGGCCCAGGCCACACCACCTGGCCGCGCGGGCTAGCCTAGGCCGCGCCAGGGGGTGGTCTGGCCGCCTAGACTCCCCCTCGGTCTCCCTCTTCTCCTATAAGATGCCTTCTAACCTAAAAACTCAGGGGGGTCGACATTTTTCCAGAAGGAGTTCCGCTCCGCCGCCACCACTAGATTCCATGAAACAACACCAGGAACTCCGTTCTGGCACCCTGTCAGGACGGGGAATTGGAGGAGATCATCGCCATCATCATCACCATCGCTTCTCCATCGACCATCCATGTTTCCCCCATCTATGAGTGAGTAATCCCCCGTTGTAGGCTATGGGGATGGTAGGGATTGGATGAGATCGTTCATGTAATGGCATCAGATTATTAGGGCATGGTGCCTAGTATCTTTTATTAGTGGTTTATGACTTTGTTGCTACTTGTTATGCTTAATGCTTGTCACTAGGGCCCGAGTGCCATGATTTCGGATCTGAACATGTTATTGATTCATTATGATAGTATTTTTTATGGTATTATCTACAAGTTGTATACACACGTTGTTGTCTGGAACCAATGGCCCCGAAGTGACAAAAATCGGGATAACCGGAGGGAATGGCTTTGATGTGAGGATCACATATGTTCACAGAGTGTTAATGCTTTGCTCCGGTGCTCTATTAAAAGGAGCACCTTCATTTCCAGTAGTTCCCTTGAGGCCCCGCTGCAAACGGGCTGGCAGGACAAAATGTTGTGCAAGTTCTCATTCCGACCACGTATGACTATATATGAAACACATGCCTAGGATTATCTAGTACTTGGATGATTTAACTTATTTATCTGCAATTGCCCTGTGTTCTGATTGCTATATGAATTATCTTGTCCATGCAATGCACGTCCATCCATCCCTATGCCTACCGCACTCGAATCCTACTGTTTGCTACAATTGTTACTACTGTCTTTACTTTACTACTACTGCTACTTTACTATTGCTACTACAAAACTGTTGATACTGATAAACTGTTGTGAGCAAGATTGTTTCCAGGTGCAGCTGAATTGACAACTCAGTTGTTAAGGCTTATAAATATTCTTTGGCTCCCCTTGTGTCGAATCAATAAATTGGGTTTCACTTCCCTCGAAAATACTGCGATACACCCCCTATACTTGTGGGTCATCAAGACTATTTTCTAGCGCCGTTGCCGGGGAGCATAGCTTTATTTATCAAGTTCACTTGGATTCTCTATTGTTTGGTGCTATCCATCCATCATGGGTAAGTCTCGTGATGGCAAGGTTCCTATTTTACCATCCACTACAAGAAGAGGTACGGTTCTAAACACCTCTGTTGCTCTTGATTCACCATTTGTTATGAGTAAGCTCGTTACACCACCACATACACATGCTACACACACTGCTACTACTACTGAATCTGAAACTTATGATGCTTATGATGTTGCTTCTACTGTGCTTGATAAGAGTGGTTCATTAGGTCCTTTCCTAGATGCTACGATTGCTAGAACTATAGCTGGAAATACTGAAACTCCTAATGAAGACACTACTACACCTGTTAGTTCTCCTGAGTCTAGTGAGAGTTATGATATTAAAGATGGTTATGTTGAGATGACCGATGAATTTATTAAAGAATGTAAAAAACACCCATGATAGGAGCGCGGCTAAGAGTCTCCTTGAGAGGCGTACTATTACACCCAAATTGTCTCCTATTGCTAAGTTGGTTGCTTCTCCCATAAACATTAAAGATAAAGATTATGATTTCTCTCTCGATCTATCTTACATAGATATTGTTGAGAAAGAACCTTTTTGTGGGACTAAAAATGAAAGTGCGTTAGCACATTTGACTGAGCTCTCTACCATGAGTAGCTTGTTTTCTGATGATATTAAGATGCGTACTTACTTTGTTGCTAAGATTTTCCCCTTTGCACTGAAAGGAGAAGCTAAAACTTGGTTTCGTAATTTACCTCCTAGATCTATTTATAGCCCTGATTGCTTGATTAGTACTTCCCTGCAGAAATATTTTCCTCCAAGTGCTAGACATGCTATTTTGCAGGAACTTTTTTATTTTAAACAGGGAGAAAAAGAGATACTGCATGAATCATGGGCAAGGTTTTGTGTTTTGATTCATGCACAGGTTGGAAGTCCATTAACAAAGAATGAGCTTCTTGATATATTTTATAATGGACTAACTGAAGAATCTAGGACATACCTAGATAGTTGTGCTGATTGTGTTTTCAGGAATAGGACTCCCAAGGAAGCTGAGGAATTAATGGCTAAATAAGCAAGAACTATGATGATTGGACTCCTCCTGAACCAGCTATACCTGAAGTAATTATACCTACACCAACTATTCCTGTGCCTATTCCATCACCTAAGAAGAGGGGAATTATTGAATTGAATGATGAAGTAATGAAGGAAGCTAAGAAATGTCTTAAGGAGAAGGGAATTAAAGCTGCAGATGTCAAGAATTTACCTCCTATAGAAGAATTATGTAAGTCTATCCCCTACTCATCCTTTATTGAGGTACACCCTCTCCAACACTTTTATGAAGGTGATATCCCTTACTCTAAACCTCTTGATCAATGCTTAGAAGAATTCGATATCTTTATTGTTAAGAAAGATAATTTTAATAAAAGGGTGCAAAATCATCTAATGGAAAACACTAGAGCTATTGTTGAGTTGAAAGATATTGTGGAAAGAACCTCTAATGATGTCAAAATGATTGTTAAACACTTTCAAATGGTTCAAACTCAAATAGATCAACTCATTAAAGTGCAAAAAGACTTGCTAATTAATGCTGCTAAAGAAAAACATGCTTATGAAATTAGAACTAGAAGTGGTGTTGCTACCCAGGATCCTCTATATCCTGAGGGGATCCCAAAAGAATTGAGCAGGATTCTCAACAAGCTGAAAATAATGGCTCTACTCGTAAGAAAAGGAAAAAAGAAACATAAAACTGTTGAAGAACCCTCTGAACCTGCTATAGATCCTAATAGTATATCTGTCTCTGATGTCGAAACTGAAAGTGGTAATGAAGAAAATGATGTTCCTAATGAAGAAAAAGTTGAAGAAGAACCTGAAAAGCACACTAAGAATACTAAATACATTAAAGAAGATTTTGTTGCTAAGAAACATGGTAGTGAAAGAGAGCCTTGGGTCCAAAAACATATGCCTTTCCTTGATAAGAAACACAAGTCAAAGGAAGATGAATACTATAATAAGTTTTGTGAGTGGATGAAACCTTTATTCCTGCAAATTCCATTGACTGATGCTATGAAATTGCCTCCTTACTCAAAGTATAAGAAGGATATTGTCTCGAATAAAAGGAAGATCCCTAATGAAGAAATTTCTACTTTGCTTGCTAATTATTCCTTCAATGGTAAGGTTCCAAAGAAGCTTGGAGACCCAGGGATTCCAAATATCCCTTGCTCTATTAAGAATAGTTATGTTAGAACAGCTTTGTGTGACTTGGGAGCTGGAGTTAGTGTTATGCCTTCTCTCTCTATAAGAGGCTTCAACTTAAAAACTGATACCAACTGATATATCTTTACAAATGGCTGATCAATCTACCACTATTCCTGTTGGTATATGTGAGGATGTACCTGTTCAGGTGGCTCATGATTGCTTGATACTAACTGATTTTGTTGTGCTTGAAATGCCTGAAGATGATAATATGTCTATTATTCTTGGGAGACCTTTTCTTAATACTGCAGGAGCTGTTACTAATTGTAATCAAGGAAAGGTGAATTTCAATGTTAATGACAAGGAGCATACTATCTAATTCCCCAAGAAGATTGAAAGGACTTATGGGTTGAATTCAATTGAACATGTTGAGGGCATTCAAGTTGGAGAAATACATTGTCCCATACCAAGAGAAAATTTTGAAACTACTATGATTGGGACCATTGCTATCAAGGTTGAGGTAACATAATCATTAGTGGAATACAAAGTTTTGTGTCATATGGAATTGTTTTGGTAACAAGACCTGATCAACCTTGTTAACAAAAGCTTTCGTTTAGTTCTCCTTTTTGTTGGTAGTTGCTTGCATGTTAGAGTGTCTTAGAACTTCTGTAGTTCTAGCCTTGTTTTGTCATTGCATCATTCCAAAAAAAATCTGTCTGTCAGAAAATCATTCTTCTATACGTGAAAATGCCAAAAAATAAAGTGCCTCAAAAAATTCTAGAAAATTCATATTAAATTTTTACGTGAAAAAAAGGGCAGAGGAGTGGCTGGGAGGTACCAGGGGGACCCACCAGGCAGGCTCACCACCTGGTGGCGCGGCCTGCCCTGGGTGGCGCCATGCCATGGTGTGGGCCACCCCTGGCCCTCCACTAACTCTCTCACCTGCCACTTTCTTCTCTCTCCTGAGCAAGCTCCAGTTCATTGCTCAAAATCGTGTTCTTGTTGTGCTTGCTCTCGATTTTTTTGATCTCCTTGCTCAGCCCATCTTTGTTGCTGAAATTTGGAGCACTTGTTCTCCGGTATGTGACTCCTCCCCTTGTCCAAGTAGATTTGTGTTTAGTGGAGTATATCTTGAGTATTTTGCTGTTATAGGTGACAGGTTATGAGAGCTTGTAAGCTTGTTTGATGCTCAGAGATATAGTTTTGATGCATGTGTAGGCCTCTTACAAGTCCCTATGAGTAGAATCCTTCATTTTATTCACTTTGCAATCACTTGTTTAATAGGTGTTTAAATTTTAGAATAGAAGATGAATGAGCATCAACTAAACCAACATGAACTATGGGTACCTGAGGTTATGAAGGTCCATCGGGAGGAAGAAGTTTTTCCTTCCATTTATCCATGCTCTGAGTTCATGAGAGCTACAGGAATTCTCCAAGATTTCCACACTTTGGTTTCTAATGCAGGGTTGGAGCACTTCTTGGAAGATGAACCTTGTCAATTTGTGAAGCTAACCATGTCTGTGGTGTAGGACTTTCAATTTAGTCACTCTTTGCCTAACCCCATGGTCCACTATAAAATTTACAATATTGCTGTCGACCTTTCTCTCAATGATTTTTGTGCAGCTATTAAGGTACCTCAGTGGGGATCATGTGGAAGGGTTAAAGAGCGACCTGCACCACTCATGGATTTATTCGCAGAAATTTGCCAAGGGAGCAGTTTCTCGAAGGAGAATGGAAAAATCCGTAACATTCATCTCCCCTCCATTCGCTACTTTGCCTACTTTATTGCCAAGTGTGTTCTTACTAGGAACTGCCAATAAGTTATCTTCTTATGATCTAGCATTTATTCTGCTACTCTTAAACGAGATAGGTCTTACAACTTGGGTTCTTTGATAGCTTTCCGTCTTGCCGCTAACTGCGAGAAAGGTGGAGTTTGTGGGGGCCTCATTGCTTCTCGTTTACTAGCATTGCTTGGTTTAGTGCCTCATCATATAGACCTACAGTTTCCCATAGAAAGGCTTGATCTTAATTCCATGATATAGCATAAATATGTTTTCTCGTGGGCTAATTTGAGTGAGTTGTCTGATGAAATCACCTTTCTCAAAGTTGGTTGGAGAAAGAGCAAGTCCGAGCGTGTTGTTCTTTTGCATGCACCTGTTTTGTTTAACCTAGATAACAGGGTAGGATGGTCCCTCACTAAGGAGGAGCTTGACACATACCTGGGAGAGCTCTCCCAATAGGACCAGGATACTAGAAGGGAGGTCACGGATGATTCGTTCCAGCCCTCGAATGAGGGGGAGTCTTCATATCAGTAGCCTGCTTATGATTGGGGAGCTTCGTCTATTTCTCACGGGCCCGACTACGATCATTCTTATCATGACCCGCCTGCTTGGAACCCTTATTCGTACATGGATTGATACCCACTTGGGCCAAAGCCTAAGCTTGGGGGAGGTACGCCGACATCGCACTCATCTCCCTATCATGTTGCGTCGGTACTTTGTATATTCATGTTTCGTTTTCTTTTTAGTTTTCATTCTTTTTTTGCTTTTGCTTTCTAAAAACACAAAAATACCAAAAATATTTATGTTGTTTCTCTTTGGTTTGCTTCTTTTTCTCTTTGCCTTGGTTTACTTTTCCCTTTTTGCTTTGTTAGAACTATTCGAAAAACCCAAAAAAAAAAATTGCTTGTTTTTCCTTTTCGTTTCTTGCTTTAAAAAATCGAAAACACCAAAAATATTTGATGTTCTTCTTTGGCTTTGTGAGTTTGTTGCAGGGTTCAGCAGTCCTCAGTGGATATTGGTTTCATATTATTATTCAAGCCACACAAGTGAAGAGCAATAATGAGGATTAATGACAACTTGAGGTGTGGTAAGAGGCTGGTAACGAACTCTATGTGTTTTCATTTTTGTACATATACTCATCATTGTGGGCGTGCTTAGTCTTTTCGTGTAGGGTGTATGTTATCTTTGGATGCTTAGTAGTTCTTTCTTTCATATGATTAGTCCCAGCTTGCTAATAGTTTGTAGCATGTCATATGAATGTTTGTTTGCATTACACTATTCATAACTTGGTATGACACCGTGGTATCCTCCTCTGAATGTTTCATTTGAATTGACTTGGCACATTCTCACGCATGCATATGACTAAAATAATCAGTTGAGCCTCGATGAATTATTTTGCCTTGAGGGTCTTGAATCACTTTCATGCCATGATTAGTCTTGTTTTGTTGCAAGCATGATTATGACAGATATTGCTCTCTCATTTGTCGCTCCCTTACTATTGTTAGCCTTCACTTACACTGAGTATGTTTTACTGATGTTTCCAATTCCCTAAACCCAAATATTGCCAAAAGTGTCCACCATAGCAACCTATTAGCATCATTTGCTATTTCTGTGCATAATCAATATGCCTTGTTTTCTTCCGAATAAAATGCTTGCTTGTTATGAGAAAGTTAGTTAGTAAAGCTCTCACGAAGTTGATTGTCACACTTTATTTTCTGCACTTAATAAACCTGAACCATTGTGACTGTCCATGAAAGTTATATCCTTGCAAATTATAGGCTGGGGATTAGCAGAACAGTGCTGTCACGGGGAACGCTTTCAGCACCTGTAAATATATACCTAGTTGATACCATGTTGTTTTGTTTGTGGATGTCGTCGGTGTGAAATAAAAAGGGAGCTTGTAAGTCCATGGAGTTATGTATGTGTTTTAGAGAAACGCCTGGGCCGCCGGTCTAATCCATGCCGTCATGGTGGAAACCTGCAGTGTAACCATAATGGTATCTATGAAGCATTCTTCTTATAAAAAGAGAGAGATAGCTATTGAGAAAAAGGAAAAAAAGAGATATATGAAAAGAGGAAAGAGATAAAAAAGCACCATTTTCCCATGGTAAATAAGAAGATTGATGGGATACTCATTGTCTGCTTGCCTTGTCATTTTGATATGGGGATTCTTCCGTATCATCGGGCAAGGGGTACCTCGTTGGCGGTTCTCTATGATACGCACGTATTTACGATGACAAGAACTTACTGGTAACTAAAGTTGAGTAGCATGAGGAGCGGCCCTCATACTCAAGGGACATGGGATTTCTAGTTTATAGTCTGTCAAGCATATAACTCAGATTGGACCTCACTTTTGCCTTAACCACATTAAAGATGCTTATGATAGGGGCAATGAGAGCTCAAAGCTAATGAGTACCATACTTTTAGCATATGGAAGCCTTTCAAACTATTCAAAACCTTTTCATTTTCTTGTTGAGTCTCCACATACTCTTTGAGCACTTTCTTGAGAGCATAGTTGTCATTCTTTGTGCTTGTCTCATTACTTGATTATTTGTGTTATGACTTTGATGCTTGTATCTTTGATATCTTTACTTCTAGTCTTCACCTGAACTTCAAAGGTGCCTTGGCATTCATAATCAAAGGCAAGCGAGATACCACTCTATCATACCTTGTTATGAGCATTGTAATGTTGCTTATGTTTATGCTTCATGCTACTTATTATTTTTGAGTTGGAATCTGTAGCATCCCATCTGTCTAACATCGGTAATGCTACATCGTCCGCTAATAACATACTACTTCCTACATATAATTGTTGCATCATAATTATATCATGCTCATGTCATCATGCCACCTTGCATTTGAGCATCATATAAAACCCTCTTCTTTTGGATCTTGTCTCATATGCATTTATTAATTGTAATTGCCTCTTGATATATTGTATTTGGTTCTTGATAAATTGCTTCATGCCCAAGTTGAGTTGAGGCCATACCTCTTTAATTCTTTCCACCTATTATCTTGTCAATTTCATCTCTCTTTGGAATCCATTCTAATACCACCATACATGTATATGTGGGCCCTAACATTTGGTTCTTGGTATTTATTTCATGCCCATCCACAAAAAAAACTTGGTTTAATTGCATCTTTATTTTGGCAATCTTCTCCTCACACATATGTGCAACATATTTTGTTTTCACAAAATATGCCCACATGCATGTATGCATGTCCCTTATTGCATGTCCCATGCAATCATAACCCTTGGCCTTCTTCTCTTTGTTTTATTCTATTTTATTTGAGCTTTGCTTTTAAATTCAAACTAGATGTTTTATTCTTATTCTTGCATCTCTAAACCCTACTCTAAACCTACCTCTTTGGTTTGACTAAACCAAAACATCCTCCTCACCCTAATCTACTTTGTCCACACTAATCTATCTAGATGAACCCACCTAGAACTAAAATTTCCTCCTCTCCTAATCTATCTTGGGGCCAAGTGACCAAAGACATCTAGTTCACCATCTGTTCTCTTGCTATTTTTTTCCAACCGTGGAGCAAGCAAACCCAACCGAGCTAGTTGGTTCCTGTCGACCGATCAAACCCTCTTGCAACCACCCTGCACCTTCCCTGCTTGTCCGCTTTCGAGCCAGTGTCCCTCGCGCACGCCTGTTGTAGCCTAAACCTGCACCGCGCCAAACCCTGTTGCTCTTGCCCCCTCTAGCGCATGTGATCGCCAGCCCCACCCCCACGCCGTGCTCGCTCTTCCTCCTCTCGGCATAAAGCAAGGCAGAGACAGCTGCCAGCCTCACCCTCCTCACCTAACCTCCATCCCCATCCCTCTCCCCTTCTCACCTGCCCTAGATCGGGATCGAGATCCCAAGCCATCCCTAAACCCGGCCATCGTCTACCCTGTCCCCGACGTTGTCCTGCTGTCGGCGCCACCGAGCCACCTTGCCCAGGAGCCACGCGAGGAGGTGCACATCGTACCTGATGTTGTACAGCACCAGGATCTAGGAGGAGGAGGGCTAGGCAACCACATAACACCGTCGCTGAGGCCGTGCCGCCGTAGCCGCCGCGTTGACCACCCTGTCTGCTTCCTCTTCGCTCCCCGCTCCGGCTTGCTCGGCTTGCCGACGAGCGTGAGGTGAGGTCTTCCTTCCTCCACCAACCTCCTCTGTCCCTGTTGCCCTCCTTGTCACGCGCGCATGCCAGACCGCGCCAGTCGTCGCGCGCACGGCGCTCTCGCACGCCGCGGATAGCAACTGCAGCAGCGTCTGTAGCCGTGCCTGCCCCTGTTCTTCGCGTCGGTGTCGTTGTTGCGTTGCTCCTCTTTGGTTTCTGCGAGAATAAAAGTGGTAGACGGTCCTCCCCCCTTTAAAACGAGCCATTACACGCTCAATTTGGTTCGGCGAAGCTCCCTAAATCATCCTCGCAAGATTGCTCCAGCTCTTGCGTTTCCTGTCGAAATCCAGTCTGCAGTCGGCCCGTGTTTTTCCCTCTGTTCTTCTACTCGCCCCGTCCGTTGCAGACCTCCGTTGGCGAAGCTCCAAACACCTAAGTTGTAGACCAACCTTCCCTCTACATCTTTGCTTTTTGCGACGTCGCGAGTTCTGCAGCCAATCTCTCGCCATCGTCAATCAAAGTCGGGAGCAACTACTGTTTTTCTCAGACCCTAAATTCAGTTTCGTCAGCCTCGCGGAAAGTTTTGCGCGTAATCCCATGTACTTTTTCCCACCTCCAACCGCAGTCCCCCGGATAGCACACGTGTCAGCGTCCGATAGCCGCGCGCGCGCTGTGGCCCCGCCGCTCGGAGGCCCACCAGTCAGCCTCTACGGCTGGGTTTCCCCGCGGTGAGAAAAGACCGGACAGCCCGCTGGGCCAGCTGGAGCTGACTCAGCGCTGACCCCGCGTGTCAGTGACTCGGGCTAGACCCACCTGAGTACAAAAAGTTTCTGTGAGCCTTTTCCCAATTAAAAATAATTCCAGAAAATGCAAATATGTTTTTAATATCCAGAAATTAATAACTTTTAATTGTCTTATCCAAATAATACAAATGATATATGTTTTTGAATCAGAAAAATGTGAGGATTTCAAATATGCCATTAAAAATAATGTTTGACTAAGTTAAATTTTAGAAATTGTTTAATTGCAATAAAAATGCCTTTTCTTAATTAATTAATAACTTTAATTCTATAACTCCAAATTTGACAAATAATATGTCTAAATCGATCAGCGCGACGAGCCCGTTCTATTTATGCATTTCATGTTCTATTTTGCAGCATGCATCATATCAATAATAAAAATCAGAATTGTTTATGGTAATAAAACTTGACCAAATAATTAATAAAATGAGTTACTCTTGTCCCCACACCTCACCCTTGCCATGCTACATTATTGCCATGTAAATTGTGCATCATTCATCATGGCATGCTTGTTTGCTTGTGGCATTTTATTCATATGCTTGTGCACTTTATTTATGTTGGCCCTTGTTTGTTTGGTTCTTCTTTCGAATAGACGCCGAGCAAGGGAATTATCAAGAATCTCAGGAGTACTATCCAGATCCACCTCTCGCTTCAACTGAGCTGCCAGGCAAGCACTACCACATGCTTGCATACATATAGCACCTATTGCCTCTATCTTATTCTTGCATCATGGAGTCGCGGTTGCATTAAATTGAATCCCAAGTACTGCATTGCCTTTACTTTTAAACCCCACCGAGCTTGTTCCTCCATCCCATGAGCCATTACTACAGGAGTTGTTTGAGCCATGCGAGTCGTAGAACAGCATGTGTAGGGTATGTGAGTGTCTGATGGATAACGAGGTACCTAAACAACTTAATCTGAGTAGTATGGGATAACTAATGAAAGAGGCACCGGTGGGCAATATCTGTTATTTGGTTTTTCATGCTCACTTGTGTCCCGTAGGACCCCGAGTACTTGATTCCTGTTCCTTCACTATTCGCACTATCCACATCCGGGAGGCCTTATGGACCCCCCTGAGCCAGAGCTTGATTCATTTCTATTTCTTGGGGCCACAAAGTAGTTTGGGGCTTTATTACTATCATGTACTTATGCCATGCTTTACTATTTTATTTAAGATTGTGCGTGGAGCACCTGTACTATTTTGGATCGTGACACGTTTTTGCTGTATCGACAAGCCCAGTCACACTTTCGGGTTCCCAGTCATTTACCGCTGTCCACACAAACCCTGGGTTCGTTCCGGAGCCGGCCAACTTCGTTGCGGGTAGCTTAGTGTGGTGGCCCCCTGAAATGATTTATGAATCATGTGATTGCTTTGTCGTGAAAGCCTCGTTGGGTTTTGATTTGGTTTTTCCGAGGTTGATCTAGTGTGTGTTGCTATTTGTCACCCCTGCAGGGTAAATCTTTCTGAAAGCCGTGTCCGCGGTTATGGACGACTTGGAGCATAGTTTCTTGATCATAGACAAGTATAACTAAAGTACCGCTTTTAATTTGACTAAGTACCTGACTAGTAAATAGTGCAATACTCATGGAATGATTAATAAAACTGCCAACGGATGGGTTGTTCGTCCGCTTTCTCGTTGGGAAGCGAGAAGGAGGATGGATCTGTTACTTTACACTATTATAACTGTTGTTTCTAAATAACGGACATCTGTCTATCAGTGGTTAGGCGGATGGTTAGCGAGTATCTATAGAATTGTTAGTTATTATCTTTTGCTGCAATTGCGTCACCCCAGGTTATGTCCCCTTTAGAGGCATAAAGACTTGCTAAGTACCCCTAGGGTCTCACATGATAAATTGTTTGATTCGGATGAACAGGTGTATTCACAAGGTGGATACTGGGTGGAGGAGACAGATGATGTTGGCAACGATCACTCGGTGAAGAGATTCCGGGGATGGGGATCCGTGAGATCGGTGGGCAGGATGTGCTTATTGATGTGGCATCTTATGCCGATTTTGTTCTTGTCCGTACTCGGATCTTGTTCCCGCTTCCGCTTGATACTCTGTTGATTGTTGTATGAGGGGCTATCCTACACTATTATCTTTATCTAGGATATTTAGATCTTGTCGTATGGCGTTGCAATATTTCTATTTCTTTTAGATGGTATGGCTCTGAGAACTGTTGTAAGGTAGCTTGCATACATACTCACATACGTATATATTTGATCTCTTCGCCTGTTGCCTACGTCGCTCGCTCTTGTCCCGATGTTCTTGGAAGTGGTTAGGGCGGCCGACGGGCCTACACGTGGGTGGCCCCTAGGCCCCCGCTGTACTTCTTTAACCACTTTTGGTTCATCCAGGCTTGAACTTAGAGCGTAGGGTCCGAGGTTGTTACAATTGGTATCAGAGCCATCCCGCCCTTCAGGGTCTCAGCCATATGGTCGTTGTCAGTCTAGCAAATATTTTTGTAGTTATGTATACTAGGGAAAAACAAAACACGAGAGTAGGACTGCTTCCACTTTTTTCTTACCCACCCACCCACCCTTTTCTGGTAAGGAAATGTAACGTTTTCAATCCTCTTCTAAAAGTTCAAACTAGGATTCACGTGTTCTGGGTTCCGTAGTACCATAGGTTGTGTGTGTGTGGGTAAGTCCTTGTCTACCTGTTGCATCCAACTTGTTGTCACTATCTGCCTTTGGTTATCAACTGTTGGTACATTACATACCGACAGGCTTTTGTAAACCGACGCGATCTATCTGATTTGTTGTAAACTGACGCGATCTGTCTTACTCTTTTTTATCCGACGCTATCTTGTTTGGGGTGTTTGTTTCCGTAGTTGCTAATCTTTAGGTTCATCTTAAGAAGGAAGGGAGTTGGGATATGTGTTTTACTTATTCAGGTGCGGAGTAATGATTTGAGTGCGGGATGGAGTCGTGACCATACCACTACTTTTATCATTCACTCTTGTATATTGAATTGGTAGAGTTACTAATCTTGATTCGTTAAGTGCTTTTGCGCATATAATGGTATTTTAATGCCGAAATTTGCGGAAAATTTTTCTTTGATAGCTTTGTGTACCACACTCCTTGTTCAGTCGTGTGTGATATGCTTAATATCTTCTAGGTGCTTCGAACTTTGTTGATATTTTAATATCATCGTAGTGATTTGTATCCTTTAATCTTGGTTAATTCCATTTTGGTACTATTTTGGATTATTATTATTCTCCATTATGGTACTGACTTGAGTTTTATATCAATCCCAGGATGGCACCACCACGCCGCAATGAGGAGGACATACCACCTGAACTGGGGGCTGCGTTGGCAAGTATTGCAAATGCCTTGGGAACAATGCAACAGAACTAGCAACGCTTTGAAGAAAGTGTCAGGAGGAATGAGTTTGTTCCGTTACCTCCACCTCCCAAGCGAGGAGACATCAAGGGCTTTCTGAAGTTTAACCCGCGTCACTTTGAGGTGTCTGATCAGCCACTGGATGCTGATGATTGGCTTCGTGAGATGTCAAGGTTGCTGATGACTGCTGATGTACCTGAACAAGAATGGGTAAAATGTGCCACTCACCTTCTGAAGGGAGACGCAGCTTTATGGTAGGAGAATTACCTGAAGGCAAACCACTCTGGTTTTCAGCCTACTTGGGAGCAGTTCACTAGGGCTTTCAAAGAGCAATATCTGTCAGAAATTGTCATGGAAAGGATGAAGGAAGTGTTTCTCAACCTCAAGCAGGGCAATGACAATGTCAATACCTATATCAAAAACATCATGAATCTTTCTCGGTATGGTGGCGATGAGATCTCTGATGACAAGAAGAAGCAAAAGAGGTTCAGGCAAGGGCTCAATGCATCTATCAAATATGCAATCACTCATGCAAGGCCGGGGTCTTTTCTAGAACTCCAACATACAGCTCTACAGGAAGAAGCCAGTAGACAAGTGTTCGAGGAGTCCAAGAAACACAGCCGTGACGCAGCAAGCTCTTCAGCTATGACAGCTCCTTCTAAGCACCACGTGTGGGTTCCTAATACCGCACCGCCGCTCCCGGCTCCACCAAGACCTTCAAGTTATGCGGCAAGGCCACCAAACTCCTTCACCGCTGCTCCTAGGGGCTACAACCACAACTACCCTGGAGCGCCTGGCAGAGTCCCTGGCTACGCTGCTCCACGTCCACCTGGTGCTTGTTACACTTGTGGGAACACTAGGCATCAACACTGGAGTTGTCCCATGAACAACAAAGCTCTTCCACCACCACCTCCAAGACATGCAGCAAGTTCTTCTATGGTTCGTGCAGCTCCACCTCGGGCTCTCAACATCAACACCAAGCCCGGGTCTACTGTTGCTCGTGCCAACTGTGTCAACGTCACTCAAGCTGAACATGCACCTGGAGTTGTGATGGGTACGCTTCCCGTTAACTAAGTCCCTACACGAGTTTTGTTTGATTCTGGTTCTTCGCATTCTTTTGTTTCTTACAAGTTTGCACATGAGCATGATCTGGCTATGGGTCCTCTATTGCATCGTCTCGTGGTACAATCTCCTGGGTCAAACATGAGGGCTTCTAAAATCAGCCACGGCAATCAAATTGAGATTGGTGGTTCTTCGTTCCCGGCTTCCTTAATCATTCTGGGCAATTCTGACATTGATGTTATCTTGGGCATGGATTGGTTAACAGCAAATGCAGCTGTGATTGATTGTGCTGAAGGCTCGGTTTCTCTAAAAATTCCTGAAGGCCAAATAGTCTATTCTCAAGTCTGACTCCTGCAATTCAGCTTTTCTCTTTGGCGGCTCTGAATGATGATGCTATGGATGCTATTCAGAGTGTTCCGGTGGTTCGTGAGTTCCCAGATGTTTTTCCTGAAGAGTTACCGGGTATGCCTCCTGACCGAGAGGTCGAGTTTGTGATTGAGCTTGAACCTGGAATCGCTCCTATCTCCAAGCGGCCTTATAAAATGGGTCATGCTGAGTTGGCTGAACTCAAACTTCAGCTTGATGAACAAGAGAAGTTGGGTTTCATTCATCACAGCACTTCTTCTTGGGGTAGCCCAACCATCTTTGTGAAGAAGCGAGACCGGACTGATAGACTTTGTGTTGACTATCGGGCTCTCAATGCTAAAACCATCAAGAATAAATATCCCCTTCCGTGGATTAATGATCTCTTCGATCAGCTAGCTAGAGCTGTGGTATTCTCTAAGCTTGACTTGAGAAGTGGATATCATCAAATCAAGATTCGCAAGGAAGATGTTCCCAAAACAGCTTTCACCACCTGCTATGGCCTGTATGAGTACACGGTCATGTCCTTCGGTCTCACCAACGCACCTGCCACCTTCTCGAGACTTATGAACTCGTTTTCATGGAGTATCTTGATAAGTTCGTCGTGGTCTATTTGGATGACATTCTAGTCTATTCTAAGTCAAAGGAAGAACATGAAGAACACCTTCGGTGTGTCCTAAACAACCTTCGGAAGAACCTCCTGTATGCAAAGTTCTCAAAGTGTGAGTTTTGGCTTCCCGAAGTCACCTATCTTGGTCACGTCATCTCTGCTAAGGGCATTGTCGTCAACCCAGAAACTTTTCGGACAATTGTTGAGTGGCTTCCACCCAAAAATGTCAAAGAAGTCCAGAGTTTCCTTGGTTTGGCTAGTTACTGCCATCGCTTCGTTCAGAACTTCTCGAAGATTGCGAAGCCTCTTACCGATCTACTCAATAAAGGCAAGAAATACCTTTGGTCTCCTGCATGTCAAGCAAGCTTTGAAACCCTCAAAGAGAAGCTCACTTCCACCCCAGTCTTGATTCCTCTAGATACATCAAAGCCTTTTTAGATATTCTGTGACGCCTTCTTGCAAGGATTGGGTGCGGTCATTATGCAAGAAAAACAAGTTGTTGCTTATGCCTCTCGACAGTTGAAGACGCATGAGATCAACTGTCCTACACATGACCTTGAACTCGCAGCAGTTGTCTTTGTGTTGAAAGTATGGAGGCACTACTTGCTTGGAAACCGCTGTGAGATCTTTTCTGATCACAAGAGTCTGAAATATATCTTCACACAACCTGATCTCAACCTGCATCAAAGGAGATGGATTGAAGCAACTAATGACTTCGATCTCACCATCAACTACACTCCTGGAAAAGCTAATGTCATGGCCGATGCTCTTAGCCTAAAAGCTTATGTCAACAACCTCATGGTGGAAGAACAACAGCCTCTCTTGTGCGAGGAATTCCGCCAGCTCAACCTTGAAATTGTGGATCAAGGGTATCTTCTGAATCTTCTGGCAACCCCTCTCTTGGAGGAAAAAGTTTGCTCCATTCAACTTGGTGATCCTTACACTAAAAACATCATCTCCAAGATTCAGCTTCCGAAGTATGAACCTTTCCACCTTGACGACCAAGGCACTCTATTCTTTAAGCACCGGATGTTCGTTCCGAAGTATCCGGGTTTGAGAGAGCAAGTTCTTAAAGAAGCTCATGATTCTGTTCTTTCTATCCACCCTGGCAGCACTAAGATGTACATGGATCTTAAAACACAATATTGGTGGCCTGGATTGAAACAATATTGTGCCAAGTATGTCTCGGAGTGTGATGTCTCCCGCAGAGTTAAAGCTGCCATCAGAAACCTTCTGGTCTTCTACAGCCATTGAAGCCTCCGAAATGGAAATGGGAGAAAGTAGAGATGGACTTCATAACTGGGTTTCCAAGGTCGCAGAAGGGCAACAATGCAATCTTTGTTGTCATCGACAGGCTTTCTAAAGTGGCTCACTTCTTTCCCGCCAAGGAAACAATTTATGCAATTCAGTTGGCTGAGCTCTATATCAACAGAATTGTCTCTCTGTATGGGGTTCCTCTTGAGATCAGCTCAGACCATGGAAGCATCTTCACTTCCAAGTTCTGGGGAAGTTTCCAAAATGCTTTGGGAACAAAGTTGAACTTCAGCACTGCCTACCACCCTCAGTCGCAAGGACAAGTTGAAAGGATCAATCAAATTCTGGAAGATATGCTCCGTGCTTGCGTCATCTCTTTCGGCATGATGTGGGAAGAATGCCTTCCTTATGCTTAATTCTCTTAAAATAATAGCTTCCAGAAGAGTCTAAAGATGGCACCATTTGAGGTTCACTATGGCCGCAAATGCAGAACTCCGATTGGTTGGTCGGACGCAAGTGAAACAACATTGTTTGGCCCCGACATTGTAACTCAAGCGGAGGAGAAGGTTCACATCATTCTTGAAAACCTGAAGGTTGCTCAAAGTCGCCAGAAGAGCAACTATGACAAAAAGCACACGGACATGGAGTATGTCCCTGGTGATCTCGTTTACCTTCGTGTCACTCCCATGAGAGGCACGCACCGGTTTGGTATCAAAGGGAAGCTGGCTCCTAGATACATCGGTCCTTTCAAAGTTCGTGGAAGAAGAGGAGAAGTTGCTTATGCTCTTGAGCTCCCTGAAAAACTCAAGGTCCATGATGTTTTCCATATCTCTCAACTCAAGAAGTGCTTCAAGGATCCCGGCAGGACCGTGGACCATGAGCTCATCAATCTCCAAGAAGACCTGTCTTATCAAGAACACCCCAAAAAAATCCTAGAAGTCGTAGAAAGAAAGACTCGCAACAAGTCTATCAAGTTCTGCAAGGTGCAGTGGTCGCACCATTCCGTTGATGAAGCCACTTGGGAACGCGAGGATGAGCTCCGTGCCAAGTATCCTACCCTCTTCGTGTCTTCTTCTTCTTCCTAGAATCTCGGGGCGAGATTCCTGTTTAGTGGGGGAGAGTTGTAGCATCCCATCTGTGTAACATCTGTAATGCTACATGGTCCAATAATAAAATACTACTTTCTACATATAATTGTTGCATCATAATTATATCATGCTCATGTCATCATGCCACCTTGCATTTGAGCATCATATAAAACCCTCTTCTTTTGGATCTTGTCTCATATGCATTTATTAATTGTAATTGCCTCTTGATATATTGTATTTGGTTCTTGATAAATTGCTTCATGCCCAAGTTGAGTTGAGGGCATATCTCTTTAATTCTTTCCACCTATTATCTTGTCAATTTCATCTCTCTTTGGAATCCATTCTAATACCACCATACATGTATATGTGGGCCCTAACATTTGGTTCTTGGTATTTATTTCATCCCCATGCACAAAAAAAACTTGGTTTAATTGCATCTTTATTTTGGCAATCTTCTCCTCACACATATGTGCAACATATTTTGTTTTCACAAAATATGCCCACATGCATGTATGCATGTCCCTTATTGCATGTCCCATGCAATCATAACCCTTGGCCTTCTTCTCTTTGTTTTATTCTATTTTATTTGAGCTTTGCTTTTAAATTCAAACTATATGTTTTATTCTTATTCTTGCATCTCTAAACCCTACTCTAAACCTACCTCTTTGGTCTGACTAAACCAAACCATCCTCCTCACCCTAATCAACCTTGTCCACCCACTAATCTATCTAGATGAACCCACCTAGAACTAAAATTTCCTCCTCTCCTAATCTATCTTGGGGCCAAGTGACCAAAGACATCTAGTTCACCATCTGTTCTCTTGCTATTTTTTCCAACCGTGGAGCAAGCAAACCCAACCGAGCTAGCTGGTTCCTGCCGACCGATCAAACCCTCTTGCTACCACCCTGCACCTTCCCTGCTTGTCCGCTTTCGAGCCAGTGTCCCTCGCGCACGCCTGTTGCAGCCTGAACCTGCACCGCGCCAAACCCTGTTGCTCTTCCCCCCTCTAGCGCACGTGATCGCCAGCCCCACCCCCACGCCGTGCTCGCTCTTCCTCCTCTCGGCATAAAGCAAGGCAGAGACAGCTGCTAGCCTCACCCTCCTCACCTAACCTCCATCCCCATCCCTCTCCCCTTCTCACCTGCCCTGGATCGGGATCGAGATCCCCAGCCAGCCCTAAACCCGGCCGCTGTCTACCCTGTCCCCGACGTTGTCCTGCTGCCGGCGCCACCGAGCCACCTTGCCCAGGAGCCACGCAAGGAGGTGCACATCGTCCCTGATGTTGTACAGCACCAGGAGCTAGGAGGAGGAGGGTTGGGCAACCACATAATGCTGTCGCCGAGGCCGTGCCGTCGCAGCCGCCGCGTCGACCACCCCGGCTGCTTCCTCTTCGCTCCCCGCTCTGGCCTGCTCGTCTTGCCGACGAGTGCGAGGTGATGTCTTCCTTCCTCCAGCAACCTCCTCTGTCCCTCTTGCCGTCCCTGTCGCGTGCGCACGCCGGACCGCGCCAGTCGCCGCGCGCATGGTGCTCTCACACGCCGCGTACAGCAACTGCAGCAGCGTCTGTAGCCGTGCCTGCCCTTGTTCTTCGCGTCGGTGTCGTCGTTGTGTTGCTCCTCTTCGGTTTCTGCGAGAACAAAAGTGGTAGACGGTCCTGCCCTCTTTAAAACGAGCCATTACACGCTCAATTTGGTTCGGCGAAGCGCCTTGAATCATCCTCGCAAGATTGCTCCAGCTCTTGCGTTTCCTGTCAAAATCCAGTCGGTAGCCGGCCCGTGTTTTTCCCTCTGTTCTTCTCCTCGCCCCATCCGCTGCAGACCTCCATTGGCGAAGCTCCAAACACCAAAGTTGTATACCAACCTTCCCTCTACATCTTTGCTTTTTGCAACGTCGCGAGTTCTGCAGCCAATCTCTCGCCATCTTCAATCAAAGTCAGGAGCAGCTATTGTTTTTTCTTAGACCCTAAATTCAGTTTCGTCAGCCTCGCGGAAAGTTTTGCGCATAAGCCCCTGTACTTTTTCCCGCCTCCAACCGCAGTCCTCCGGATCGCACACGTGTCAGCGTCCGATAGCCGCGCGCGCTGTGGCCCCGCCGCTCGGAGGCCCACCAGTCAGCCTCTGCGGCTGGGTTTCCCCGCGGTGAGAAAAGACCGGACAACCCGCTGCGCCAGCTAGCGCTGACTCGGCGCTGACCCCGCGCGTCAGTGACTCGGGCTAGACCCACCTGAGTACAAAAAGTTTCTGTGAGCCTTTTCCCAATTAAAAATAATTCCAGAAAATGCAAATATGTTTTTAATATCCAGAAATTAATAACTTTTAATTGACTTCTCCAAATAATACAAATGATATATGTTTTTGAATCAGAAAACTGTGAGTATTTCAAATATGCCATTCAAAGTAATGTTTGACTAAGTTAAATTTTCGAAATTGTTTAATTGCAATAAAAATGCCTTTTCTTAATTAATTAATAACTTTAATTCTATAACTCCAAATTTGACAAATAATATGTCTAAATCGATCAGCGCGACGAGCCCGTTCTATTTATGCATTCCATGTTCTATTTTGCAGCATGCATCATATCAATAATAAAAATCAAAACTGTTTATGGTAATAAAACTTGACCAAATAATTAATAAAATGAGTTACTCTTGTCCCCACACCTCACCCTTGCCATGCTACATTACATGTAAATTGTGCATCATTCATCATGGCATGCTTGTTTGATTGTTGCATTTTATTCGAATGCTTGTGCACTTTATTTATGTTGGCCCTTGTTTGTTTTGTTCTTCTTTCGAATAGACGCTGAGCAAGGGAATTGTCAAGAATCCCAGGAGTACTACCCAGATCCACCTCTCGCTTCAACTGAGCTGCCAGGCAAGCACTACCACATGCTTGCATACATGTAGCACCTATTGCCTCTATCTTATTCTTGCATCATGGAGTCGCGGTTGCATTAAATTGAATCCCAAGTACTGCATCGCCCTTACTTTTAAACCCCACCGAGCTTGTTCCTCCATCCCATGAACCATTACTACAGGAGTTGTTTGAGCCATGCGAGTCGTAGAACAGCATGTGTAGGGTATGTGAGTGTCTGATGGATAACGAGGTACCTAAACAACTTAATCTAAGTAGTATGGGATAACTAATGAAACAGGCACCAGTGGGCAATATCTGTTATTTGGTTTTTCATGATCACTTGTGTCTCGTAGGACCCCGAGTACTTGATTCCTGTTCCTTCACTATTCACACTATCCACATCCGGGAGGCCTTATGGCCGTCCCGGAGCCAGAGCTTGATTCATTTCTATTTCTTGGGGCCACAAAGTAGTTTGGGGCTTTATTACTATCATGTACTTATGCCACGCTTTACTGTTTTATTTAAGATTGTGCGTGGAGCACCTATACTGTTTTGGATCGTGACACGTTTTCACTGTATCGACAAGCCCAGTCACACTTTCGGGTTCCCAGTCGTTTACCGCCGTCCACACAAACCCTGGGTCCGTTCCGGAGCCGGCCAACTTCGTTGCGGGTAGCTTAGTGGGGTGGCCCCCTGAAAAGATTTATGAATCATGTGATTGCTTTGTCGTGAAAGCCTCGTTGGGTTTTCATTTGGTTTTTCCGAGGTTGATCAAGTGTGTTTTGCTATTTGTGCACCCCTGCAGGGTAAATCTTTCTGAAAGCCGCGTCCGCGGTTATGGACGACTTGGAGCACAGTTTCTCGATCATAGACAAGTATAACTAAAGTACCTCTTTTAATTTGACTAAGTACCTGACTAGTAAATAGTGCAATACTCATGGAATGATTAATAAAACTGCCAACGGATGGGTTGTTCGTCCGCTTTCTCGTTGGGAAGCGAGAAGGAGGATGGATCTGTTACTTTACACTGTTATAACTGTTGTTTCTAAATAACGGACATCCGTCTATCACTGGTTAGGCGGATGGTTAGCGAGTATCTATAGAATTGTTAGTTATTATCTTTTGCTGCAATTGCGTCACCCCAGGTTATGTCCCCTTTAGAGGCATAAAGACTTGCTGAGTACCCCTAGGGTCTCACACGATAAATTGTTTGATTCAGATGAACAAGTGTATTCGCAAGGTGGATACTGGGTGGAGGACACAGATGATGTTGGCAACGATCACTCGGTGTAGAGATTCTGGGGATGGGCATCCGTGAGATCGGTGGGCGGGATGTGCTTATTTATGTGGCATCTTATGCCGATTTGCTTCTTGTCCGTACTCGGATCTTGTTCCCGCTTTCGCTTGATACTCTGTTGATTGATGTATGAGGAGCTATCCTACACTATTATCTCTATCTAGGATATTTGGATCTTGCCGTATGGCGTTGCAATATTTCTATTTCTTTTAGATGGTATGGCTCTGAGAACTGTTGTAAGGTAGCTTGCATACATACTCACTTGTGTATGTATTTGATCTCTTCGCTTGTTGCCTACGCCGCTCGCTCTTGTCCCGATGTTCTTGGAAGTGGTTAGGGCGGCCGACGGGCCTACACGTGGGTGGCCCCTGGGCCCCCGCTGTACTTCTTTAACACTTTTGGTTCATCCAGGCTTGAACTTAGAGCGTAGGGTCCGAGGTTGTTACAGAATCTCTTCATAGTTTGCAATGCCTATTAAGTAAACTTAGTTGCATACTCCTTCTTATGAATTGTCTAAGTAATTGATCACATGCTGAGAATATATACATCATATGAAGCAAATGTGTTCGTGAAAGTTATTTTATCGCACTCAGTTTTCAACTGAATTGCTTAAGGACAACCAATAAGCTAAGGTTGGGGGGAGTTGATACGTCCAAAACGTATCTACTTTCCCGAACACTTTTGCTATTGTTTCTCCTCTAAACTTGTGTGATTTGGATGCAACTAACATGGACTGGCGCTGTTTTTAGCAGAATTGCCCTGGTGTCTACTATTTGTGTAGAAAATCAACTATCAGGAAAAATCCAGGAAAATATGCCGAAAATCCTATTTCACCAGAAGACTCCCGGAGCCAGAATACGAGATGGGGGGCTGGGCCCAGGCCACACCACCTGGCTGCGCGAGCTAGCCCAGGCCGCGCCAGGGGGTGGTCTGGCCGCCCCAGACTCCCCCTTGGTCTCCCTCTTCACCTATAAGATGCCTTCTGACCTAAAAACTCAGGGGGTTCGACGTTTTTCTAGAAGGAGTTCCACTCCGCCGCCACCACCAGATTCCACGAAACAACACCAGGAACTCTGTTCTGGCACCCTGTCAGGACGGGGAATTGGAGGAGATCATTGACATCATCATCACCATCGCTTCTCCATCGACCATCCATGTTTCCCCCATCTATGAGTGAGTAATCCCCCGATGTAGACTATGGGGATGGTAGGGATTGGATGAGATCGTTCATGTAATGGCATCAGATTATTAGGGCATGGTGCCTAGTATCTTTTATTAGTGCTTTATAACTTTGTTGCTACTTGTTATGCTTAATGCTTGTCACTTGGGCCCGAGTGCCATGATTTTAGATTTGAACATGTTATTGATTCATTATGATAGTATTGTTTATGGTCTTATCTACAAGTTGTATGCACACGTTGTTGTCTGGAACCAATGGCCCCTGAAGTGACAGAAATCGGGATAACCGGAGGGAATGGCTTTGATGTGAGGATAACATATGTTCATGGAGTGTTAATGCTTTGCTCCGGTGCTCTATTAAAAGGAGCACCTTAATTGCCAGTAGTTCCCTTGAGGCCCCGCTGCAAACGGGCTGGCTGGACAAAAGATGTTGTGCAAGTTCTCATTGCGAGCACTGATAGATTGCAAATGTATCTATAATTTTTTATGTTCCATGCTTAGTGAAAGGGAAATGGACGTCACCTAGAGGGGGGGTGAATAGGCGTTTTAAAATAATTATGGTTTAGACTCTAATAAATGCGGAATAAAACTTAACGTTTAATTTATCAAGCCAAAACCTATATCCACTAGTTTCACTAAGTGCACCAACAACCTATGCAAAGAAAGATAAACAACAAGGTGATAGCAAGATATAATACTTCAAGCACGAAGGCTATCACAATGTAAATTGCATAAGTAAAGGGCTCGATTGAGAGATAACCGATGGACACGGAGACGATGATTTGTTTCCTGAAGTTCACTTCCAAAGAAGCTACGTCTCTGTTGGAGACGTGCGGGGGCACAATGTACTTCGAACGCCACAAATGGCTCACCTCGAGGTGTGGTGGCTCGATGCTCACCCAACGCCACACAAGGCCTCACCAAGGATGCGAAGCCACGCAACTCACCGACGCCACAAAAGGCTCACCCTATTCTCCCGTGAGCTCACCACAAAGGCCTACTCACGTTCCACTATGGGACACTTGAGGGCGGTCACCGAACCCGTACAAGGCTTGGGGCAATCTCCACAACTCAATTGCAGGGCTCCCAAGAAACCCCACAAAGGCTCCACAATGCCACAAAAGGCCAACAAGCTTGGGGAACCTCCACAACTCAATTGGAGCCCCAAGAACATACCACAACTCCACACAACCGTCTAGGGTTCCAAGAACCCAAGAGAAACAAGCCCAAGGGCTTGAACTCGCCAAATCTCCGAGGAGAACTCAAAACTATGCACCAAATGCAAGAGGCAAGTCCTTCACTCTCAAATTCCACCAAAGCTACAAAAGCTATTGGGGGAATAAGGGAGGAAGAACACAAGAGGAGAACACAAAACTCTCTAAGATCTAGATCCCAAGGATTCCTTCACAAAGAAGGGATTTTGCTTGGTGGGGCTTGTACATCTATATCTCCTCTCTCAAATCCCTCAAAAAGATGCAAGAATCATAGGAGGGAGAAGGGGAGAGGGCAAGCTCTTCAAGGTAAACAATGGAGGAGAGAGAAAGCCAAAAACCGAGAAGAACAAGTGATGGGGCCGAAGGGGAAAGGGGAGCTCCTTTTAAAGGGCTCCCCGATCTGCCCGTTACCCACAGATTCGCGCACGACCGGTAGTACCAGTGGGTGGCCGGTACTACCGGTGGCACCCAACCAACGGTCAGAAAACAGCGAGAGAAAGACCAAAAGCGCGAGCCTGGCCGGTACTACCGCCGCTTCGCCGAAACTACCGGTGGCAAGAATGTCCTAGCGGTACTACCGCCTGAAAATCCGATCCAAGTTCCGTCAAATAGCGCTAACCAGGCAGAGAGGGTACTGAACCAAAATTTGGGTTGCCGGAAGTTGGGCCGGAATTAACACCGGTACTACCGGCGGAATTTCTGCCCGAGCGGTACTTCCGGCGACTGGTCGGTACTACCGGTGGCCCACCGGAACTACCGGTCAGGCAAAAACTTCAAAACAAGAACTGCCACAACTTTTGCATCCGAACTCCAAACGAGATGAAACCAATTTTGTTGGAAAGATAACGACATGTAGAATCCAACAAAAATATTGGGTATCACCAAGGGAGAAAATACCATGAATATATATGTGAGATACCTCCCAAGGTGTGGAGCCGGAAAACCTGCAAGATCAAAAACGTAATAAGATATGCAAGGGAAATCCGTTTTTGATGAACTAGAGCTTGTTATGAAGATAACCACAAGATCTAGAAACTCGCATGGACAAGAACCAAACTACAACCAAGAAAGATGATGCTATGTATGCAAAAGTTTGAGCTCTCTCCGAAAGATACGAACGAGTCACCCACTCGAGAGCCCCTCTTGATAGTACGGCTATCTATCCTAAACCAGGTCTCCCAACACTACAAGAGACCGGTAAAATAGAAACCCTATCAAGATCATACCTTTGCCTTGAGCATCCCATTTCAGCTTGATGTAGACGATCTTGTCACCTTAGAGATGGAACACCTTTATTGATTGCACTTGCTTGCACTTGCTTGATGAAGTCTTAAGACATGCTCCCCCATACTCCATGGGGAAGCCTCTTCTTCGAACTTGTCTTCATCATTCCATGATTGCCGAGGATGGCAAGCTTCAAGCATTAGATCTTCTAGAGAGGACGCAACTTGAGCTTGCACATCAAATCTTCAAGATGTCTTGAAGATAGCCATGAGGAACTCCATCTTCTTCTTCTTCAAGACATACTTGATCTTCTTCTTCTTCTACTTGATTCCAATAGGCACAAAGCCCTTGGACAATGCTCCTTCTTCTTCATCCTTGAAACCAACACATGGTCCAAGCGATTCAAATGGACAAACCTACAAGTGAAACTCAATTTGCACATTAGTCCATAGGGATTGTCATTAATTACCAAAACCACACATGGGGGCACACATGCCCTTTCACTTAGTTTTATCCACTTTCTTGTGTTTTGTTCCAACTTTGGAGTACTTTTCATATGATTTCTTGGACTAACCTATTAACAAGAGCCATAGTGCCAGCTGCTTGTTTTCTGCTGTTTTTGGTTCCAGGAAAGTCAGAAAATGAATATTCTCGGAATTGGACGGGACAAAAGCCAAAGTGCTTATTTTTCCGGAAGTCATCAAGTGCCAGAATACGAGACGGAGAAGGGCCAGAGGTCGCCCACACCACCTGGCCACGCGGCCAGGCTTGGCCCGCGTCAGGGGTGGTGTGGTGGCCCCTTGCACCCCCTCGGCATCCCCTTCCGACTATAAGATGCCCTCGGGACGTAAACCCTAAGTACCAGATCAAAAATCCACGAAAGAGTTTGTAGCCGCCGTCATATCCATCCCTAGATCGGGAGGGATCTAAAGCTCTTCCCAGCACCCTGCCGGAGAGGGGAATTCACCCTGGAGGCCTTCTTCATCACCATGCAATCCTCCGGTGTGATGTGTGAGTAGTTCATCCTTGGACTACGGATCCATGTAGTAGCTAGATGGCTGGTTCTCCTCCTTTGTGCTTTCATGTCTAGATCTTGTGAGCTCCGTTCATGATCAAGACCATCTATTTGTAATTCTGCATGTTGTGTTTGCGGGGATCCGATGGATATTGAGATGCTATTTCAGATTGATTATTGATTCTATCATGTCTTTGTTATTTGTGATCTTGCATGCTTTCCGTTGTTAGTATCTATCTTGGCCAAGTAGATGCTAGCAACTCCAAGAGTTAGTATTTATGCTCGATAGTGGGTTCATTCCTCTGGTAATCTGGGAAGTGACAGAAATCTCTAAGGTACTAGATGTGCTGTTGCTACTAGGGAGAAAACAACGATCCTTTGTTCATAGAACAATTGTATTGTTTACTTTACACGCAGTTCGTAAAGCACTAATATGTTGCTTGCAACTTAATACTGGAGGGGGTTCGGATGATAACCTGAAGGTGGGTTATTATTCATAGATGTAGTTGGATGGCGGTCTATGTATTATGTTGTAATGCCCAATCAAGTCTCAAAGGAGTCAAGATGATTAGTATATGCATGTATTGCTTTCTCGGTGTTTGTCAATTGCCCCGCTGTAATTTGTTCACCCAGCATGTTATCTATCTAAGGAGAGCCACCTCTAGTGAACTATGGATCCCGGTCCTTTACTTTACATACAATCTATAAACTATTTCTGCTTTGTGTTTTCTTTCTGCAAACTTTTACTTCTTTCCATTCGATACGTTTAATCCTTTGTTTTCCGCAAAACACGGTGAGATTGATGACCTCATCGCAAGTTGGGGACAAAGTTATGTGGTTGTGTTATGCAGGTCTCCACGTTTCTACTAGCACTGGTAGTGCGCCCTGCCAAAGCTCAGCTAGTAACACCTTTGAGGTGTTTCCTTGCTCCTACTAGTTCGATTAAACCTTGGTTTTATAACTGAGGGAAACTTGCTGCTGTGCTCATCATACCTTCCTCTTGGGGTTCCCAACAAGCTCTACATCAACACCGCCGTCAAGCATTTTTCTGGGCGCCGTGCATTGAGCCATCAAGCATTTTTCTGGCGCCGTTGCCGGGGATCGAAGAAGAAACTCCCACGTCAACCACACGCCATCAAAAGACATTTTTCTGGCGCCGTTGCCGGGGAGTCAAGGACATCTTCACAAGGGGAGTACCTCATAACCAATCTCTTTACTTTGTTATTTTTTTTGCTTAGTTTCCTTTTGCTTAATTTGCTTGTTCTTTATCAAAAAAACACAAAGAAAATAGTTTTACTAGTTTGCTTTCTTATTCAAAAATACAAATAAATTAGTTCCTACTATAGTTGTTATTTTCGTTGGTCTGTTATTGTCTTGCTTTATCATGCTTTCTGTCAATGGTTGGTTTCTTTGAAACTGAATCTAATTGGCAAAGGGGGTTCACGAAAGAACAAAAATATTATTATAAGGAACATCGCTTGTCACAAAAAGGGAAACACTTATGGGAACAAATTGATAAATTGTATACCATTGCTAGAAACGTGTGCTCTACTTATAATGTTACTTATTGCTTTGATAAATCTTGTTGCTGTAAGAGGTATAAACACCTCCCTTTTCAATGTGAGTATAATGATGATGTTACCATATCTTCTTATGTTAAGGGAAATTATGAATTTTATGATGTGGAACAAATTGAAGAATTTATTGCTTGGAAGGGTGCATTCGAACTAGATTATTTGCTTGAAAATACTAATGATGCACCTTATAAATATGAGGTTTATGATATACTTCAATTTTGCTTTGATAATTACAAGGAAGAAAATGGCTATATTCTTGAATACCTTAATAGATTCTCTCCACCAGCAGAAGAAACTAATGCCTTACAGGAGCCTATGGATAAAGAAATTGTTGAAACTGGAAGCTCATTCGATGAAAAAGAGGAGGAGAGTGATGATCAAGAGGAGGAAGAATGGATCAACCCATTTCTACCTTCTAATGAGAGTAACTCTTTACCCCTTACATTATTTGATTGTCCCCCATGCTTACCAAAGGAGGATGCATGTTATGTTCCTGAGGATTCTTTTGAAAAAGTTTATAATAAAGCTCTAGTGCTTGTAGATCATGAAAAGCATGCTTTATGTGATAGTTATATTGTTGAGTTTATTCATGAGTCTACTGAAAATTATTATGAGAGAGGAAAATATGGTTGTAGAAGTTTTCATGGTACTGAAAAACCTCTCTATGTGCTGAAAGTTTTGAAGTTACTTTTGTTTTATTTTCCTATGCTTGTCACTTTGTTCTTTGTGAGTTTATTTGCGTATAAGATTCCTATGCATAGTAAGTGGTTTAGACTTAAATGTGTTTTTAATTTGCTTCTTGATGCTCTCTTTTACTTCAATTCATATTTCCTATGTGAGCATCTTCTCAAACTATCATGCCTAACTTAAAGGTGTTAAAGAAAAGTACTTATTGGGAGATAACCCTTAAGTTTTAGATGAGTCTTGGAAGTTATTACCTCTGTAATAACCTCTCCTTATCCTTTTTATTTGCTTTTTGTGCCAATAGTAACCTCTAATGAGAGAGAAGTAATGATTGGGAAAGTTGCTGTCCCGAAACAGATTTATGTGCTTCACCGTAAAAATTCGTGCAAAATCTCTGAACTTCTCTTTGAGGCGTGAATTTTTGTGCTTCTGACCCAGGTTATTATCTAACTTTCGTTAGTTCAATACTTTTTGATTTGATCAACAGAAGGTCTTTGAAAAAAATCGTATTTACCTGTTGTTCTGTTTTGATAGATTTCTGCCATTTTCTGCATTTGCTTCTTGTTAGTTCCTTCTTGAGTTCTTTTGGGGAATTGATATTTTTGTGGGAAGTGCTACAGTAGCTAGTGTTCTAATGGAAGTTTATTTGGTGTTAGAACTGAACCTTAAGACTTATTTATCTTGAGTGCACTAATGTTGCTAATAAAGATTGTGTGAAGTTTTGTATGAAGGAAAAATTTCAGGTGTATGGAAGGAATGAGTAATGAGATGAAGGATGGACTAAAGCTCAAGCTTGGGTATGCCACGCATGTCACCCCAAGAAATATCCAAGAAGTACAAGCGTCAAAGCCTGGGGACGCCCAACCCCTTCTTCATCAATAAAAATCCCAGGTTTCTTCCAAACGCTTCATTTTTATTGTTTCATGCACAGTTGTGTTGTTCTTGGAGCGTCTTCTTTTTTGTTTTTGTTTGGGTTTTTAGTTTGCTTGGTTTGCTTAGTTTTCTGAATAAATTGGTTGGACCCCCTCTTTCATACATTGGTTTGCAAATAGTTTGGTTTGGTTTGGAAAAGAGTAGGAAAGTTCATGCTTATGCGGTAAAAAGAGCTCGTTTTTGACTGTGGGCTATGCTTTGTTATGCCATGCTTGATATTGTTTTGGCTTTATGCTTAGTATTCTATGCTGTAGCATGACTTGTTATAAACAATTGAGATTGTTTAATGTGCCTTGGATGAATCATGTGTTGTTTTAGCATATTAAAGCATAGTATAGTGGTATTCTCCTTTGATGCTTTATTTGGGTTGACTTGGCGCATGCTCACACCATGTTATGACTATCTAAAGTCACCTAAGCCTTTATGATCCTTTAGTTTTCAACTTGTAGTATCACTTTATGCTTTGATCAATGATGTTTTGTCGCTCTGCATGATTATGGCCATTATTGCTCTCTTAGTTTGTCGCTCCTAGTCTTTTGCTAGCCTCCACCACCAAGTATGAGTTCCACTCATGCATCCAACTCCCTAAACCAAGTTATTACAAAGAGTCCACCATACCTACCTACTATCTTATGCTATTCCAAGTATATTCATGCTTTTGTTTACCTTCCAAATTAAACTTGTTATCAGAAAACTAGTGATTAAAGCTCTCACGAACTTGATGGCACACTTTATTTTTTGCATCTAATAAACTTGAACCATTGGGTCCTTCTTTGTTGCGTATATGCTTGCGCTTTATAAATTGAAATTAGCAGAACCATGTTTCATGGGGAACGCTTTCAACATAGCACTTGTACTTTGTACCCCCATTGATATCATGTTCTTTTGCTTACGGATCCCGGCAGTGTGAAATAAAAGTGGAACTTGTAAGATTATGGAGTTTGTATGTGTGTTAGAGAAATGCCTGGGCCGCTAGCCTAAGCCATGCCTAATCATGGTGGAAACTTGCAGCATCACCATAATGAGCACTCTATGAAGCATCCTCAATAAAAACCTATGCAAATAGAAAATAAAAAGATCGCTGAGATGCTCATTGTCTGCTTGTATTGTCATTTTGATTAAGGGAAAGCTCCCGTATCATGTGCAAGGGGTACCCCGTTGGCGGTTCTTAATGATACACATGTACTTACAATGACAAGAGCTTACTCGTGAATGAAGTTGAGTAGCATGAGGTTCGATCTTCGTAAGTAAGGGGCATGAGATTTCGGTTTATAACTTGTCAAGCATATCCTCTTAGTTGTGTCACTTTAACCTTAATCACCTTAAAGATGCTTATGATAGGGGCAATGAGAGCTGAAAGCTATAAGTACCATAATTTTTGGAAGCTCTTTATGAGACTTGAATCCCTACTTCCTTTTTCAAAAGGCCTTTCTTCCACCATTATATTGAGTATCCACCTTCTATCTTTATGCACCTACTTTGAGAGCATAGTGGCCATTCTTAGTTCTATGTGCATTGTCCCAAAACTAGTTGATTGATGCATACTTTGATATTTCTTGTTTTAAACTATTGTATCTAGTCACTCTTATGAACTTTGAAGGTGTCCTATGCATTTATATTTGCTACTCTATGAGGGACAATCTGAATACTATTATGCTACGTTTTCTTTATGTGAAACAAACAAACATCTTGCAAAGCATTGTTATTCATGAATCTTTTGTTTGTGCATTTTCATGTTGCATCATAGTTTCTTTGTCTTATTGCTAGAACTTTGTCTTTCATGTTATGATTGAAGTACTATGATCCCAGCTTTGAATGCTTTACAAATACTTTGATCAAGTCTTTGATGGTGCATGTCACGTCAAAAATTATTCTTTCTTTTTATCACTTACCTACTCGAGGACGAGCAGGAGTTAAGCTTGGGGATGTTGATACATTGCAAATGTATCTATAATTTTTGATGTTCCATTCTTGGTTTTATCCACTTTCTTGTGTTTTGTCCACACTTTGGAGTACTTTTCATATGATTTATTCGACTAACCTATTATCAAGAGCCATAGTGCCAGCTGCCTATTTTCTGTTGTTTTTGGTTCCAGGAAAGTCAGAAAATGAATATTCTCGGAATTGGACGGGACAAAAGCCAAAATGCCTATTTTTCCGGAAGTCATCAAGTGCCAGCATACGAGACGAAGAAGGGCCAGAGGCCGGCCACACCACCTGGCCGCGCGGCCAGGCTTGGCCCGCGCCAGGGGGTGCTGTGGTGGCCCCTTGCACCCCCTCGGCCTCCCGTTCCGACTATAAGATGCCCTCAGGACGAAACCCTAAGTACCCGATCAAAAATCCACGAAAGAGTCTGTAGCCTCCATCATCTCCATCCCTAGATCGGGAGGGATCTGAAGCTCTTCCCGGCACCCTGCCGGAGAGGCGAATTCACCCTGGAGGCCTTCTTCATCACCATGCAAGCCTCCGGTGTGATGCGTGAGTAGTTCATCCTTGGACTACGGATCCATGTAGTAGCTAGATGGCTGGTTCTCCTCCTTTGTGCTTGCATGTCTAGATCTTGTGAGCTCCGTTCATGATCAAGATCATCTATTTGTAATTATGCATGTTGTGTTTGCGGGGATCCGATGGATATTGAGATGCTATTTCAGATTGATTATTGATTCTATCATGTCTTTGTTATTTGTGATCTTGCATGCTTTCCGTTGTTAGTAGCTATCTTGGCCAAGTAGATGCTAGCAACTCCAAGAGTTAGTATTTATGCTCGATAGTGGGTTCATGCCTCTGGTAATCTGGGGAAGTGACAGAAATCTCTAAGGTACTAGATGTGCTGTTGCTACTAGGGAGAAAACAACAATCCTTTGTTCATAGAACAATCGTATTGTTTACTGTACACGCAGTTCGTAAAGTAATAATCTGTTGCTTGCAACTTAATACTAGAGGGGGTTCGGATGATAACCTGAAGGTGGATTATTAGTCATAGATGCAGTTGGATGGCGGTTTATATATAATGTTGTAATTCCCAATCGAATCTCAAAGGAGTCAAGATGATTAGTATATGGATGTATTGCTTTCTCGATGTTTGTCAATTTCCCCGCTGTAATTATTTCACCCAGCATGTTATCTATCTAAGGAGAGCCACCTCTAGTGAACTATGGATCCCGGTCCTTTTATTTACATACAATCTACAATCTGTTTACTTCTTTGTGTTTACTTTCTGCAAACTATTATTTCTTTCCATTCGATACGTTTAATCCTTTGTTTTCCGCAAAACACGGTGAGATTGGCAACCTCATCGCAAGGTGGGGACAAAGTTCTATGGTTGTGTTGTGCAGGTATCCACGTTGCTACTAGCACCGGTAGTGCACCATGCCAAAGCTTAGCTAGTAACACCTTTGGGGTGTTTCCTTGCTCCTAATGAGGACACTACTACACCTGTTAGTTCTCCTGAGTCTAGTGAGAGTTATGATATTAAAGATGGTTATGTTGAAATGACCGATGAATTTATTAAAGAATGTAAAAACACCCATGATAGGAGCGCTGCTAAGAGTCTCCTTGAGAGGCGTACTATTAGACCCAAATTGTCTCCTATTGCTAAGTTTGCTGCTTCTCCCATAAACATTAAATATAAAGATTATGATTTCTCTCTCAATCTATCTTACATAGCTATTGTTGAGAAAGAACCTTTTTGTGGGACTAAGAATGAAAGTGCGGTAGCACATTTGAATGATCTCTCTACCATGAGTACCTTGTTTTCTGATGATATTAAGATGCGTACTTACTTTGTTGCTAAGATTTTCCCCTTTTCACTAAAAGGAGAAGCTAAAACTTGGTTCAGTAATTTACCTCCTGGATCTATTGATAGCCCTGATTGCTTGATTAGTACTTTCCTTCAGAAATATTTTCCTCCAAGTGCTAGACATGCTATTTTGTAAGAACTTTTTGATTTTAAACAGGGAGAAAAAAGATACTACCTGAATCATGGGCAAGGTTTTGTGCTTTGATTCATGCACAGGCTGGAAGTCCATTACCTAAGAATGAGCTTCTTGATATATTTTATAATGGACTAACTGAAGAATCTAGGACATACCTAGATAGTTGTGTTGATTGTGTTTTCAGGAATAGGACTCCCAAGGAAGCTGAGGAATTAATGGCTAAAATAAGCAAGAACTATGAAGATTGGACTCCTCCTGAACCAGCTATACCTGAAGTAATTATACCTACACCAACTATTCTTGTGACTATTCCATCACCTAAGAAGAGGGGAATTATTGAATTGAATGATGAAGTAATGAAGGAAGCTAAGAAATGTCTTAAGGAGAAGGGAATTAAAGCTGCAGATGTCAAGAATTTACCTCCTATAGAAGAATTATGTAAGTCTATCCCCTACTCATCCTTTATTGAGGTACACCCTCTCCAACACTTTGATGAAGGTGATATCCCTTACTATAAACCTCTTGATCAATGCTTAGAAGAATTCGATATCTTTATTGTTAAGCAAGATAATTTTAATAAAAGGGTGCAAAATCATCTAATGGAAAACACTAGAGCTATTGTTGAGTTGAAAGATATTGTGGAAAGAACCTCTAATGATGTCAAAATGATTGTTAAACACTTTCAAATGGTTCGAACTCAAATAGATCAACTCATTAAAGTACAAAAATACTTGCTAATTAATGTTGCTAAAGAAAAACATGCTTATGAAATTAGAACTAGAAGTGGTGCTGCTACCCAGGATCCTCTATATCCTGAGGGGATCCCAAAAGAATTAAGCAGGATTCTCAACAAGCTGAAAATAGTGGCTCTACTCGTAAGAAAAGGAAAAAAGAAACATAAAACTGTTGAAGAACCCTATGAACCTGCTATAGATCCTAATAGTATATCTATCTCTAATGCCGAAACTGAAAGTGGTAATGAAGAAAATGTTGTTCCTAATGAAGAAAAAGTTGAAGAAGAACCTGAAAAGCACACTAAGAATACTAAATGCACTAAAGAAGATTTTGTTGCTAAGAAACATGGTAGTGAAAGAGAGCCTTGGGTCCAAAAACCTATGTCTTTCCCTGATAAGAAACACAAGCCAAAGGAAGATGAACACTATAATAAGTTTTGTGAGTGGATGAAACCTTTATTCCTGCAAATTCCTTTGACTAATGCTCTTAAATTGCCTCCTTACTCAAAATATATGAAGGATATTTTCTCGAATAAAAGGAAGATCCCTAATGAAGAAATTTCTACTTTGCTTGCTAATTATTCCTTTAATGGTAAGGTTCCAAAGAAACTTGGAGACCCAGGGATTCCAACTATCCCTTGTTCTATTAAGAATAGTTATGTTAGAAATGCTTTGTGTGACTTGGGAGCTGGAGTTAGTGTTATGCCTTTCTCTCTCTATAAGAGGCTTCAACTAGAAAAACTGATACCAACTGATATATCTTTGCAAATGGCTGATAATCCTACCACTATTCCTATTGGTATATGTGAGTATGTACCTATTTAGGTGGATCATAATTGCTTGATATTAACTGATTTTGTTGTGCTTGAAATGCCTGAAGATGATAATATGTCTATTATTCTTGGGAGACCTTTTCTTAATACTGCAGGAGCTGTTATTAATTGTAATCAAGGAAAGGTAACTTTCAATGTTAATAAAAAGGAGCATACTGTCTATTTCCCCAAGAAGATTGAAAGGACTTATGGGTTGAATTCAATTGAACATGTTGAGGGCATTCAAGTTGGAGAAATATATTGTCCCATACCAAGAGAAAAATTTGAAACTACTATGATTGGGACCATTGCTATGAAGGTTGAGGTAACATAATCATTAGTGGAATACAAAGTTTTGTGTCATATGGAATTGTTTTGGTAACAAGACCTGATCAACCTTGTTAACAAAAGGATTTCATTGAACAAAACAATGTTTTCACTATGATTATTTCCGTGTACTTCTGTTCTATCCATTTTAGTTTTTGCTTTCGTTTAGTTCTCCTTTTTGTTGGTAGTTGCTTGCATGTTAGAGTATCTTAGAACTTTTGTAGTTCTAGCCTTGTTTTGTCATTCCATCATTCCAAAAAAAATCTGTCTGTCAGAAAATCATTCTTCTATACCTGAAAAATGCACAAAAATAAAGTGTCTCGAAAAATTCAGAAAAATTCATATTAAATTTTTACGTGAAAAAGGGGCAGAGGAGTGCCTGGGAGGTACAAGGGGGACCCACCAGGCAGGCTCACCACCTGGTGGCGCGGCCTACCCTAGGTGGCGCCATGCCATGGTGTGGACCACCCCTGGCCCTCCACTAACTCTCTCACCTGCCACTTTCTTCTCTCTCCCGAGCAAGCTCTAGTTCATTGCTCAAAATCATGTTCTTGCTGTGCTTGCTCTTGATTTTTTTGATCTCCTTGCTCAGCCCATCTTTGTTGCTGAAATTTGGAGCACTTGTTCTCCGGTATGTGACTCCTCCCCTTGTCCAAGTAGATTTGTGTTTAGTGGAGTATATCTTGAGTATTTTGCTGTTATAGGTGACAGGTTATGAGAGCTTGTAAGCTTGTTTGATGCTCAGAGATATAGTTTTGATGCATGTTTAGGCCTCTTACAAGTCCCTATGAGTAGAATCCTTCATTTTATTCACTTTGCAATCACTTGTTTAATAGGTGTTTAAATTTTAGAATAGAAGATGAATGAGAATCAACTAAACCAACATGAACTATGGGTACCTGAGGTTATGAAGGTCCATCGGGAGGAAGAAGTTTTTCCTTCCATTTATCCATGCTCTGAGTTCATGAGAGCTGCAGGAATTCTCCAAGATTTCCACACTTTGGTTTCTAATGCAGGGTTGGAGCACTTCTTGGAAGATGAACCTTATCAATTTGTGAAGCTAACCATGTCTGTGGTGTAGGACTTTCAATTTAGTCACTCTTTGCCTAACCCCATGGTCCACTATAAAATTTACAATATTGTTGTCGACCTTTCTCTCAATGATTTTTGTGCAGCTATTAAGGTACCTCAGTGGGGATCATGTGGAAGGGTTAAAGAGCGACCTGCACCACTCATGGATTTATACGCAGAAATTTGCCAAGGGAGCAGTTTCTCGAAGGAGAATGGAAAAATCCGTAACATTCATCTCCCCTCCATTCGCTACTTTGCCTACTTTATTGCCAAGTGTGTTCTTGCTAGGAACTGCCAATAAGTTATCTTCTTATGATCTAGCATTTATCTCTGCTGCTCTTAAACGAGATAGGTCATACAACTTGGGTGCTTTGATAGCTTTCCGTCTTGCCGCTAACTGCGAGAAAGGTGGAATTTGTGGGGGCCTCATTGCTTCTCGTTTACTAGCATTGCTTGGTTTAGTGCCTCATCATATAGACCTACAGTTTCCCATAGAAAGGCTTGATCTTAATTCCATGATATAGCATAAATATGTTTCCTCGTGGGCTAATTTGAGTGAGTTTTCTAATGAAATCACCTTTCTCAAAGCTGGTTGGAGAAAGAGCAAGTCCGAGCGTGTTGTTCTTTTGCCTGCACCTGTTTTGTTTAACCTTGATAACAGGGTAGGATGGTCCCTCACTGAGGAGGAGCTTGACACGTACCTGGGAGAGCTCTCCCAACAGGAGCAGGATACTAGAAGGGAGGTCATAGATGATTCGGTCCAGCCCTTGAATGAGGAGGAACCTTCATATCAATAGCCTGCTTATGATTGGGGAGCTTCGTCTTCTTCTCACGGGCCCAACTACGATAATTCTTATCATGACCCGCCCGCTTGGAACCCTTATTCGTACATGGATTGATACCCACTTGGGCCAAAGCCTAAGCTTGGGGGGAGGTACGCCGACATCGCACTCATCTCCCTATAATGTTGCATCGGTACTTTGTATATTCATGTTTCGTTTTCTTTTTAGTTTTCGTTCTTTCTTTGCTTTTGCTTTCTAAAAACACAAAAAGACCAAAAATATTTCTGTTGTTTATCTTTGGTTTGCTTCTTTTTCTCTTTGCCTTGGTTTGCTTTTCCCTTTTTGCTTTGTTTGAACTATTCGAAAAACCCAAAAAGATTTTTCTTTGCTTGTTTTTCCTTTTTGGTTCTTGCTTTAAAAAATCAAAAACACCAAAAATATTTGTTGTTCTTCTTTGGCTTTATGAGTTTGTTGCAGGGTTTAGCAGTCCTCGGTGGATATTGGTTTCATATTATTATTCAAGCCATACAAGTGAAGAGCAATAAATGAGGATTAATGACAACTTGAGGTGTGGTAAGAGGCTGGTAACGAACTCTATTTGTTTTAATTTTTGAACATATACTCATCATTGTGGGTGTGCTTAGTCTGTTCGTGTAGGGTGTATGTTATCTTTGGATGCTTAGTAGTTCTTGCTTTCATATGATTAGTCCCAGCTTGCTAATAGTTTGTAGCATGTCATATGAATGTTTGTTTGCATTACTCTATTCATAACTTGGTATGACACCGTGGTATCCTCCTCTGAATGTTTCATTTGAATTGACTTGGCACATGCTCATGCATGCATATGACTGAAATAATCAGTTGAGCCTCGATGAATTATTTTGCCTTGAGGGTCTTGAATCACTTTCATGCCATGATTAGTCCTGTTTTGTTGCAAGCATGATTATGACAGCTATTGCTCTCTTGTTTGTCGCTCCCTTACTATTGCTAGCCTTCACTTACACTGAGTATGTTTTACTCATGTTTCCAATTCCCTAAACCCAAATATTGCCAAAAGTGTCCACCATACCAACCTATTAGCATCATTTGCTATTTCCGTGCATAATCAATATGCCTTGTTTTCTTCCGAATAAAATGCTTGCTTGTTATGATGAAGTTAGTTAGTAAATCTCTCAAGAACTTGATTGGCACACTTTATTTTCTGCACTTAATAAACCTGAACCATTGTGACTGTCTATGAAAGTTATATGCTTGCAAATTATAGGCTGGGGATTAGCAGAACCGTGCTGTCACGGGAAACGCTTTCAGCACCTGTAAATATATACCCAGTTGATACCATGCTCTTTTGTTTGCGGATGTCATCGGTGTGAAATAAAAGGGGAGCTTGTAAGTCCATGGAGTTATGTATGTGTGTTAGAGAAACGCCTGGGCCGTCGGTCTAATCCATGCCTTCATGGTGGAAACCTGCAGTGTAACCATAATGGTATCTATGAAGCATTCTTCTTATAAAAAAAGAGAGAGATAGCTATTGAGAAAAAGAAAAAAAGAGATATATGAAAAGAGGAAAGAGAGAAAAAGCACCATTTTCCCATGGTAAATAAGAAGATTGCTGAGATACTCATTGTCTGCTTGCCTTGTCATTTTGATATGGGGATTCTTCCGTATCATCGGGCAAGGGGTACCCCGTTGGCGGTTCTCTATGATACACATGTACTTACGATGACAAGAACTTACCGGTGACTAAACTTGAGTAGCATGAGGAGCGGCCCTCGTACTCAAGGTACATGGGATTTCCAGTTTATAGTCTGTCAAGCATATAACTCAGATTGGACCTCACTTTCACCTTAACCACATTAAAGATGCTTATGATAGGGGCAATGAGAGCTCAAAGCTAATGAGTACCATACTTTCAGCATTTGGAAGCCTTTCAAACTATTCAAAACCTTTTCATTTTCTTGTTGAGTCTCCACATACTCTTTGAGCACTTTCTTGAGAGCATAGTTGTCATTCTTTGTGCTTGTCTCGTTACTTGATCATTTGTGTTATGACTTTGATGTTTGTATCTTTGATATCTTTACTTCTAGTCTTCACCTGAACTTCAGAGGTGCCTTGGCATTCATAATCAAAGGCAAGTGAGATACCACTCTATCATACCTTGTTATGAGCATTGTAATGTTGCTTATGTTTATGCTTCATGCTACTTATTATTTTTGAGTTGGAATCTCTTCATAGCTTGCAATGTCTATTAAGTAAACCTAGTTGCATACTCCTTCTTATAAATTGTCTAAGTAGTTGATCACATGCTGAGAATATATACATCATATGAAGCAAATGTGTTCGTGATAGTTCTTTTATCGCACTCAGTTTTCAACTGAATTGCTTGAGGACAAGCAATAAGCTAAGCTTGGGGGAGTTGATACGTCCAAAATGTATCTACTTTCCCGAACACTTTTGCTATTGTTTCTCCTCTAAACTTGTGTGATTTGGATGCAACTAACACGGACTGACGCTGTTTTCAGCAGAATTGCCCTGGTGTCTACTTTTTGTGCAGAAAATCAACTATCAGGAAAAATCCCGGAAAATATGCCGAAAATCCTATTTCACCAGAAGACTCCCGGAGCCAGAATACGAGACGGAGGGGGGTTGGGACCAGGCCACACCACCTGGCCGCGCGGGCTAGCCCAGGCCGCGCCAGGGGGTGGTCTGGCCGCCCAAGACTCCCCCTCAGTCTCCCTCTTTGCCTATAAGATGTCTTCTGACCTAAAAACTCAGGGGGGGTCGACATTTTTCCAGAAGGAGTTCCGCTCCGCCGCCACCACCAGATTCCACGAAACAGCACCAGGAATTCCGTTCTGGCACCCTGCCGAGACGGGGAATTAGATGAGATCATCGCGATCATCATCACCATCGCTTCTCCATCGACCATCCATGTTTCCCCCATCTATGAGTGAGTAATCCCCCGCTGTAGGCTATGGGGATGGTAGGGATTGGATGACATCGTTCATGTAATGGCATCAGATTGTTAGGGCATGGTGCCTAGTATCTTTTATTAGTGCTTTATGAGTTTGTTGCTACTTTTTATGCTTAATGCTTGTCACTAGGGCCCGAGTGCCATGATTTCAGATCTGAACATGTTATTGATTCATTATGATAGTATTGTTTATGGTCTTATCTACAAGTTGTATACATATGTTGTTGTCCGGAACCAATGGCCCTGAAGTGATAGAAATCGGGATAACCAGAGGGAAAGGCTTTGATGTGAGGATAACATATGTTCATGGAGTGTTAATGCTTTGCTCCGGTGCTCTATTAAAAGGAGCATCTCAATTGCCAATAGTTCCCTTGAGGCCCCGCTACAAACGGGCTGGCAGGACAAAAGATGTTGTGCAAGTTCTCATTGCGAGCACGTATGACTATATATGGAACACAAGCCTAGGATTATCTAATACTTTGATGCTTTAACTTATTTATCTGCAATTGCCCTATGTTCTGATTGCTATATGAATTGTCTTGTCCATGCAACGCCCGTCCATCCATCCCTATGCCTACCGCACTCGAATCCTACTGTTTGCTACAATTGTTACTACTGTCTTTACTTTACTACTGCTGCTACTTTACTATTGCTACTACAAAACTGTTGCTACTGATAAACTGCTATGAGCAAGATTGTTTCCAGGTGCAGCTGAATTGACAACTCAGTTATTAAGGCTTATAAATATTCTTTGGCTCCCCTTGTGTCGAATCAATAAATTGGGTTTCACTTCCCTCAAAAATACTGCGATACACCCCCTATAGTTGTGGGTCATCAGGCGGCTTGGCTGGATGTGCAGCGGCGATGGCCCAAAATACATCGAGCTCGTTGGGGAACCCCAAGAGAAAGGTATGATGAGCACATCAGCAAGTTTTCCCTCAGTTATGAAACCAAGGTTATCGAACCAGTAGGAGCAAGGAAACACCTCCAAGGTGTTGTTTCCAACTTGGAATCCTGCACAACACAACCACAAAACTTTGCCCCCAACTTACAGTGAGGTTGTCAATCTCACCGGTTTTGCTGAAAACAAAGGATTAAACATATTGTGTGGAAGATAGTAATTGCTTCCGGAAAGTAAACAGAAAACAGTAAATAGTAGATTGTAGGTTGATAGTAAAAGAAAGGACCGGGGTCCATAGTTCACTAGTGGTGATTCTCCTTAAGATAGATGACATGTTGGGTGAACAAATTACAGCGGGGCAATTGACAAACATCGAGAAAGCATACATGCATATACTAATCATCTTGACTTCTATGAGATTTGATTGGGCATTACAACATTATAGATCGTAATCCAACTGCATCTATGACTAATAATCCACCTTCAGGTTATCATCCGAACCCCCTCCGATATTAAGTTGCAAGCAACAGATAATTGCATTAAGCATTGTGTGTAAAGTAAACAATACGATTGTTTTATGAACAAAGGATTGCTGTTTTTTCCCTAGTAGCAATAGCACATCTAATACCTTAGAGATTTCTGTCACTTCCCCAGATTACTAGAGGCATGAACCCACTATCGAGCATAAATACTCCCTCTTGGAGTTGCTAGCATCTACTCAGCCAAGATAGCTACTAACAACGGAGAGCATGCAAGATCACAAATAACAAAGACATGATAGAATCAATAATCAATCTAAAATAGCATCTCGATATCCATCGGATCCCCGCAAACACAATATGTATGATTACAAATAGATGATCTTGATCATGAATGGAGCTCACAAGATCTAGACATGGTAGCACAAAGGAGAACAACCAACCATCTAGGTACTACATGGACCCGTAGTCCAGGGATGAACTACTCACGCATCACACCGGAGGCAGGCATGGTGATGAAGAAGGCCTCCAGGGAGATCTCTCCCCTTCGGCAGGGTGCCGGTAAGAGCTTCAGATCCCTCCCGATCTAGGGATGGAGATGGCGGCGGCTACAGACTCTTTCGTGGAATTTTGATCGAGTACTTAGGGTTTCTGTATCGGAGGCGATATATAGGCGAAAGGGGAGGCTGAGGGGGTGCGCTAGGCGTCCACACCACCCCCTGGCGTGGGCTAGGCCTAGCCGCGCTTCCAGGTGGTGTGTCCGGCTCTGGCCCCTCTCCGTCTCGTCTTCTGGCTCCGTGTCCCCCTCGGTGAAATATTGACTTTGGCTTTTGTCCCGTCCAATTCCGAGAATATTCATTTTCTGACTTTCCTGGAACCAAAAACAGCAGAAAACAGGCAACTGGCACTGTGGCATCTTGTTAATAGGTTAGTCCAAGAAAGTGTATAAAAATACTCCAAAGTGTGGATAAAACATAAGAAAGTAGATATAAAACAAGCATGGAACATCAAAAATTATAGATACGTTAGCAACGTATCAACATCCCCAAGCTTAACTCCTGCTCGTCCTCGAGTAGGTAAGTGATAAAAAGAAAGAATAATTTTTGAGGTGACATGCACCATCATAAACTTGATCAAAGTATTTGTAAAACATTGATAACTGGGATCATAGTACTTTAACATAGCATCAAAGATATAGTTCTAACAATAAGACATAGCAACTATGATGTAACATGAAAAGGCACAAACAAAACATTCATGAATAACAATGCTTTGCAGGACATTTGTTTGTTTTGCATATAGAAAGCATAATGAGAATGGTATTCAGCTTGTCCCTCATAGTGTAGCAAAACATAAATGCATAGGACACCTTCAAAGTTCATAAGGGTGACTAGATACAAATAGTTTAAGAATAAGAAATATCAAAGTTATGCATCAATCAACAAATCTTGGGACAATGCACATTAAACTAAGAATGACCACTATGCTCTCTCAAAAGGTGCATAAAGATAGAAGATGGAGACTCAACATAAAAGTAAAAGAACGGCCTTCATAGAAGGAAGCAGGGATTCAAGTCTCATAAAGAGCTTCAGAAAATTATGATACTTCTTAGCTTTCAGCTCTCATTGCCCCTATCATAAGCATCTTGAAGTGATTAAGGTTAAAGTGAACAAACTATGGTGTACATGCTTGACGAAGTATAAGTTAGAAATCTGATGTACCTTGAGTACGAGGGCCGCTCCTCATGCTACTCAAGTTTAGTCACCGGTAAGTTCTTGTCATCGTAAGTACATGTGTATCATAGAGAACCGCCAACGGGGTACCCTTGCCCGATGATACGGAAGAATCCCCATATCAAAATGACAAGGCAAGCAGACAATAAGCATCTCAGCAATCTTCTTATTTACCATGGGAAAATGGTGCTTTTTTCTCTCTTTCCTATTTTCTCATCTCTTTTTTTATTTTTCTCAATCTCTGTCTCTTTTTTTATAGATTGCTCATTATGGTTACGCTGCAGGTTTCCACCATGATTAGGCATGGATTAGACCAGCGGCCCAAGCGTTTCTCTAACACACATACATAACTCCATGGACTTACAAGCTCCCCTTTCATTTCACATCGACGACATCCATAGACAAAAGAGCATGATATCAACTAGGTACAATGTACAAGTGCAATGTTGAAAGCGTTCCCCATGACAGCATGGTTCTGCTAATTCCCAACATATAAGTGCAAGCATATACAACATAGATGACACAATGGTTCAAGTTTATTAGGGGCAAGAAAAGTAAAGTGTGCCATCAAGTTCATGAGAGCTTTAATTACGAGTTTTCTCATAATAAGTTTAATTCGGAAGGTAGATAAAAACATGAATATACTTGGAATAGCAAATGCTAATAGGTAGGTATGGTGGACTCTTTTGAATAACTTGGTTTTATTTGGAGTTGGATGCATGAGTGGAACTCACACTTGGTTATGGAGGCTAGCAAAAGACTGGGAGCGACCAACTAAGAGAGCAATAATGGCCATAATCATGCAAAGCGACAAAACATCATTAATTAAAGCATAAAGTGATATTTCAAGTCGAAAACTAAAGGATCATAAAGGCTATGGTGACTTGGGATAGTCTTAACATGGTGTGAGCATGCGCCAAGTCAACCCAAATAGAGCATCAAAGGAGATACCACAATACTATGCTTTAATATGCTAAAACAACGCATGATTCTTTCAAGGCACATTAAGCAATCTCAATTGTTTATAACATGTCATGCTACAGCATAAATCACTAAGCATAAAGCCATAACAATATCAAGAATGACATGACAAAGCATAGGCCACGGTCAAAAACAAGCTCCTTTTTACCACTTAAGCATGAACTTTTCCTACTCTTTTCCAATCCAAACCAATCTTATTTGAAAACTAATGTATGAATGAGGGGGTCCAACCAATTTATTCAAGCAAACTAAGCAAACCAAGCAAACGAAAACAAAAAATGAAAAACGAAGACGCTCCAAGAACATCACAACTGTGCATGAAACAATAAAAATGAAGTGTTTGGAAGAACCTGAGATTTTTATTGATGAAGAAGGGGATGCCTTGGGCATCCGCAAGATTTGACGCTCGTACTTATTGGATATTTTTTGGGGTGACCGGGTGGCATCCCCAAGCTTGATCTTTAGTCCATTCTTCATCTCATTACATCATTCTTTCCTTACACTGAAAGTTTTCCTTCATACAAAACTTCACATAATCTTCATTAGAAACATTAGTGTACTCAAGATAATAAGTCTTTGGGTTCAGTTACAACACAATTAAAACTTGCAATAAAACACAAGCTACTGTAGCACTTCCCTCAAAAAGCTCAATTCACCAAAGAGAACCCAAAAAGGAATCAACAAGAAGCAAATGCAAATAATGGCAGAAATATGTCAAAACGGACCAGCAGGTAAAGACAAAAATTTTCGAATACCTTCTGTTGCTCAAATCGAAAAGTATTGAACTAACGAAAGTTGGATAACAACCTGGGGCAGAAACACAAAACATTACAGCTCAAACTGACGTACAGAGATTTTACACGAATTTTTATAGCGAAGCACAAAAATCTGTTTCGGGACAGCAACTTTCCCAAGCATTACTTCTCTCTCATCAGAGGTTACTCTTGGCACAAAAAGCAAATAAAAAGGATAAGGAGAGGTTATTACTGAAGCAATAACTTCCAAGACTCAACTAAAACTTTTGGGTTATCTCCCAATAAGTACTTTTCTTTAACACCTTTAAGTTAGGCATAAGAAGCAAGAAAATCATCAAGTATTCTCAAATGAAGAAGCATTAAGAGAAAATTTTGTTTTAATAGGAGAGGAAAAGGAATCTTCTCTCTCTTCTTAGGGAAGTGTTCTATACCTTTCTTGAGTGGGAGTTGATATTTAATGGTGCCTTCTTTCATATCAATAATGGCACCAACAGTTCTAAGAAAATGTCTTCCCAAAGTAATAGGACAAGAAGCATTGCATTCAACATCCAAAACATAGAAATCAACAGGGACATAGGCATTGTTAACCATAATAAGAACATCATTAATACTCCCCATGAGTTTCTTTTTAGCATTATCATCAAGTGGGACATTTAAATAACAATCTTCCAATGGTGGCAAATCAAGCATTTCGTCAATGTTTCTAGGCATAATAGAAACACTACTATCAAGATCACATAAAGCTTTGAGATCAAAATCATTTACTTTCATATTAATGATGGGTTTCCAACCATCTTCTAATTTCATACGAATAGAAGCTTTATGTTTCATCTTTTCTTCTTTAATTTTTATGAGAGCATCAGTAATGTGTTTTGTAAAGGCCATATTCATAGAACTAGAATTAGGACTTTTAGCAAGCTTTTGTAGGAACTTAATTACTTCAGAGATATTGCAACCATCAAGATAAAAATCATAATTACCATCTAAAGTAGTAGAGCTATTGTTTCCCATGTTTCAAAGAATTTTAGGATTTTTATTAGAAAAGGTTCCATTGGGTTTACTAGCTTCAATATTAGTGATAGTGATAGTAGAAATACTAATATTTCTAGCAATTTCATCTTATCTTTCCCACTTAGCATGAAATTCAGCTAGTAGTCTAACATTTTCATCAATTCTAACTTGTATGGCATTACTAGCAGCAAAGGGATTTTCAATAGTTTCTGGTTTAGCAACCATTTTATTAAAACAAGATTGTGCTTCAGACAATTATGCTATATTTCTTTCAGCATTAGAGAGTTTTTCCTCAATAGTTTTATTGAAAGCAGTTTGTTTACTAATAAAATCTTTAAGCATAACTTGAAGTTTAGAGGGTGCATTCCTATTATTGTTGTAGGAATTTCGATAAGCATTACCATTGTTGGGAGGATATGGCCTATAATTATTATTACCAAAATTATTCCTGTAGGCATTGTTGCTAAAATTATTTTTTCTTATAAAGTTCACATCAATTTTCTCTTCTTGAGCAACCAAGAGGCTAAAGGAACATGATTTGGATCAATATGAGCTTTGCCATTAACAAGCATATACATAATAACATCAATTTTATCACTCAAGGAAGAGGTCTCTTCAACAGAATTTACCTTCTTACCTTGTGGAGCTCTCTCAGTGTGCCATTCAGAATAGTTCACCATCATATTATCAGGAAGCTTTGTTACAGCACCCAAAGTAATGGTCATAAAGGTACCTCCAACAGCAGAATCTAGTAGATTTCTTGAAGAATAATTCAGTCCTGCATAAAAGGTTTGGATAATCATCCAAGCAGTCAATCCATGCGTGGGACAGATTTTTACCAAAGATTTCATTATTTACCAAGCTTGAGCAACATGTTCATTATCAGATTGTTTAAATTTCATTATTTCACTTCTCATAGATATAATCTTAGCAGGAGGATAGTATTTTCCAATGAAAGCATCTTTGCATTTAGTCCAAGAATCAATACTATTTCTAGTTAAGGATTGCAACCATTCTTTAGCTTTTCCTCTCAAAGAGAAAGGAAACAATTTAAGCTTAATAATATCTCCATCTATATCCCTATGTTTTTGCATCTCACAAAGTTCAACAAAGTTATTTAGATGAGCAGCAACATCTTGAGTACCAATTCTAGAAATTGTTCTCTCATAACAAGATTGAGTAAAGCAGGTTTAATTTCAAAAAAGTAGCTTCAGGAACAGGTGGAGCAATAGGTGTGCACATGAAATCATTGTTGTTGGTGCTAGTGAAGTCACACAACTTAGTGTTTTCAAGAGTAGTAATTTTTTGTATTTTTAATATAAAGAAGCAAACTACAACTAATTTATTTTGTGTTTTTGATAAATAAACAAGCAAACAAAGCATAAATAAACTAAGCAAAACAAATAAAACAAAGTACAGAGATTGGTTATGAGGGACTCCCCTTGCGAAGATGTCCTTGACTCCCCGGCAACGGCGCCAGAAAAATAGCTTGATGGCCCAAAATATATCAAGCTCGTTGGGGAACCCCAAGAGGAAGGTATGATGAGCACATCAGCAAGTTTTCCCTCAGTTATGAAACCAAGGTTATCGAACCAGTAGGAGCAAGGAAACACCTCCAAGGTGTTGTTTCCAACTTGGAATCCTGCACAACACAACCACAAAAGTTTGCCCCCAACTTACAGTGAGGTTGTCAATCTCACCGATTTATCTGAAAACAAAAGATTAAACATATTGTGTGGAAGATAGTAATTTCTTGCGGAAAGCAAACAGAAAACAGTAAATAGCAGATTGTAGGTTGATAGTAAAAGAAAGGACCGGGGTCCATAGTTCACTAGTGGTGATTCTCCTTAAGATAGATGACATGTTGGGTGAACAAATTACAGCGGGGAAATTGACAAACATCGAGAAAGCAAACATGCATATACTAATCATCTTGACTTCTGTGAGATTTGATTGGGCATTACAACATTATACATAGACCGTAATCCAACTGCATCTATGACTAATAATCCACCTTCAGGTTATCATCCGAACACCCTCCAGTATTAAGTTGCAAGCAACAGATAATTGCATTAAGCATTGTGTGTAATGTAAACAATATGATTGTTCTATGAACAAAGGATTGTTGTTTTATCCCTAGTAGCAACAGAACATCTAGTACCTTAGAGATTTCTGTCACTTCCCCGAATTACTAGAGGCATGAACCCACTATCGAGCATAAATACTCCCTCTTGGAGTTGCTAGCATCTACTCGGCCAAGATAGCTACTAACAACGGAGAGCATGCAAGATCACAAATAACAAAGACATGATAGAATTAATAATCAATCTGAAATACCATCTCAATATCCATCGGATCCCCGCAAACACAACATGTATGATTACAAATATATGATCTTGATCATGAACGGAGCTAACAAGATCTAGACATGGTAGCACAAAGGAGAAGAACCAACCATATAGCTACTACATGGACCCGTAGTCCAGGGATGAACTACTCACGCATCACACAGGAGGTAGGCATGGTGATGAAGAAGGCCTCCAGGGTGATCTCTCCCCTCCGGCAGGGTGCCGGGAAGGCTTCAGATCCCTCCCGATTTAGGGACGAAGATGGCAGCGACTACAGACTCTTTCGTGGAATTTTGATCGGGTGCTTACGGTTTCTATATTGGAGGCGATATATAGGCAAAAGGGGAGGCCGAGGGGGTGCCCTAGGCGGCCACACCACCCCCTGGCGCGGGCCAGGCCTGGCCGCACGGCCAGGTGGTGTGGCCGGCCCTGGCCCCTCTCTGTCTCGTCTTCTGGCTCCGTGTCCCCCTCGGTGAAATATTGACTTTGGCTTTTGTCCCGTCCAATTCTGAGAATATTCATTTTTTGACTTTCCAGGAACCAAAAACAGCAGAAAACAGGCAACTGGCACTGTGGCATCTTGTTAATAGGTTAGTCCAAGAAAGTGTATAAAAATACTCCAAAGTATAGACAAAACATAAGAAAGTAGATATAAAACAAGTATGGAACATCAAAAATTATAGATACGTTAGCAACATATCAAGCGGCGCGAGGGTCGGCGAAGGGGTGGAGATGCGTGCTAGGAGGAGGGGCGATGGTGGGGCGGCTTGGCCGGAAGCCAGCATGGTCGGTGTCCGCTCGGTGGGCAGTTGGAAGTGAGAGTCGTGGATAGAGGAGAGAGAGGGCGGGAGAATGCCAGGGAAGAGAGAGAGAGGGGAGGGAGATGCTTCCATGTGGGGACAGGCTGACGGAAAGGAATCGTCGGCGTCCCCAAGCAACCCCTAGGAACCTAGGGGTCTGCTGGGTTCGCCAGCGCTATTTCGGTTCCTGGGGGTTTTGGGGGCACGGTTGGGCCGTTTTTCGCCTGTTTTACACCACCGACACTAAAAAATGGGCTCCGGGGGGGCTGGGTGGAGATGCTCTGAATCCAATTTCGACAGGGCGTCCCATTTGGCTCGGACACATCTTTTGTGTTAGAGGAGACCAAGTAAAGCTAAGGGCTTTCTCCAGCGGACCGATCGATTTTGGACATTGGTCCAAATGAATCGGGGCATGGATAGAAAAAATGACCAATGTTTGGCCCAGGCTAGAATTCAGTTTGGCTAGTTTTTCCTAATATGCAACATATTGATGAAAAGGGAAAAAAGAAAGACACTAGCAAGTAAATTGCCGCTAATTAGAAAAATCATGAAGTTCACATGCTATAGTACGGAATCATGGTGAAAAATAACACAAATTGCATATAAATGCACAAAAGTGATAGATCATCGATGAGATTCCGCTTGGCGGTCGGTCTGAGATATTGTTTTGCTTCTTCTCAAATCAAACCCTTTGAACCGGATCCAAGATGCTCAAGTCCATCATCATGAGCTTTGTCTCCTTAGCCATGAGTATGGCCTTGGCCTCAATTGGCTCGTCTGAGCATTGGTCTCTTCAACCTAAAGAGCACTCTTTCTGAGGTCAACTGAAGCATCCAGTGGTGGCCTTTTTCTCCTTGCGGTGCCTCTCCTCCCGCTTGGCATTTGCCTCCTCCTTTTCCACAATCAACCCTTTTAATTTCTCTTTCAATGCTAGTGATGTGGCTTGGCGGTTGAGATCTTACTTGGTGGTCTTGTGGCCCCTTGGCCAAACGGCACGACCATTGCTTGGGCTAACCGTGCTGGGTCCATCCTCGTCAAGATAGATGATCGATGAGTCACTCCCACGCTTCTTCAAGCCATCAACACTCTTTTATTAAAGGGCGAAACTCGTTTCCAATTTGGACATTTCTTGATCATCATCCAACAATGATCAACCTCTCTTTCAAGTGCTCCATAACTTAGGTCACCGTCACCTATATAAGAGGATGCGAAATTCTACTTTACTGGAAGTTGTGACAAAGTCAGTCCAAAATTGTGCTTGAAATGCATTGTGGAGATGCTATCATATACTAGTATCATATACATGATACTACTTATGATACCCCCATTGGGGCTAGTCTGAACTAAGAAACACTCCATTATCATAAGACTACAATTATTGAATGCAACCCTTTTAAGAAACATCAACTAAGAAACACTCCATTATCATAGTTATTTCTTAAGTTTTAACTGCTCCTCTGAAAACGTGCTAAAAGACCCTCCATTGTGAAAGGCCTTAGCCAAGAGCCCACCCATCTTCTCTCTCCTCTTCTCTTTTCTCCAACTAGACTAAGATATATTATTTAATTGATTATAGCATGCTTACATCAACTTACTGTACTTGCTCTGAACTACTTCCTCCGTTTCAAAATATAAGATGTGAGGGAGTAGAAAATTTTCCTTGGCATGTCCGTCCTCGCATGCCTTGGTCTAGTGTTTTGCTAATTTTGCCTAATAATCCGGAATGGAGACCAATAAAGTCTGACAGCTATGTAATGTATTTCAATGATGCATCCTACAAGCATGCAAAATTCTTCTTTGTATTTTGGACTACAAAATCTCATAAAATTTGGATATTTGAAAATATACATACTTAGATCCACACGTTTGCCAGTTTTGTGTAGGTTCCATGGAATACATTCGTTGGTTACCTTCGGAATTTGTTTTCAATTCTTTTGAAGCTTGTAAATATGATTTTCAAATATTTTAAAATAACAGGATCACTGGAGCTGGGAAGCCAAAAATCTCCACTCGCCAGGTTGTAACATATGTGCAGTTAATATTACAGATAAACATTGCAGTAAACCTGAGCAAGACAAGCTGTGGAATGCCTTCGTAAAACTAGTTCTGCAAGCGTGTCTGAAACTGTATCCTGTATTTCATCCAACAGAACAATGTTAACAGCCATTCTACAGTGTAAATTCAGATGTACATTACTCAAATTTATTAGAGCTGCATCAGACGGGCTAAACAAAGACTGGCCAGTCTGAAATTCTAGAGAAATGTGTCTTACCTCGAGCAAGGGCAGTCCCAGGATAACAACACCTGTGAGGGTCACAAACTCACAAGTGTGTCACTATGCAGACAATGCGCACGTTGCATGTAATGGTGCACAATAGCTGTCTGAACATTGCAGTGACACTGGAACTCCAGCGTAACAGAAAATAAACGACAGAATCACAGATCACGGAGTGCTTCTTGGCTGCAAGCTTGCCAGGGCGACCATTGGGTTTTCTGATCTCCCATGCTTTACTCTGTTTTTCCAACCACACCTAGGCTAAGCTACAGCCTACAGTGCATGAACCTGTCGCGAGAACATATCCAGCAAAAATTGTCTATAGTTGCAAATTCCATAAAGACACGGTGCAAGAGTTGCAGACTCGCCTCCGAAATGATCTGCAGTACTCTAGAAGCACATATTCTACATCCATGCAAAATTCCAGGCACCAAATATCTCACAAGTAACATTGTGTTTGGTCCTGAAATTTCACATGGATATAAATCATAGCCTTCATGAGCACTACTAGTCAGTTGAGAATCACTGAAAATTTTACACCTTGTTTTCATGGAATCTAAAACTTTTGGAGAATTTTTCACATGATATTTCACATCTTCCATTCTTTCTCTTCATCAAGGTGCGACAATAGTCCATATGCCTCTATAGATTACTGATGAGTACACCCTTTCTGAAAAAGCTACTGTTGGCTACATGGAGAAGTAAACCTGAGTCCTGACACCTGAAAGCACTAAATGAATTGCAAACTAGAGCCAGGTTGGCACCAGGGAACCCTACCTGTCATGAGCTAAACCCATCTAGCCCAAGCACAATACAAGTGAACTGGGTGCAAAAATCAAAACTAGGTAGAAGTACCACAGAGGAAGCTAAGGTACAATTCACAGCAGGCAATCTACATCAAAACATGCCCAGAGAGTAACAATAATACATATATTAATCAAAAAGAAAAGCAATGTTCTCATGCAAAGTTGCTTGGCCATTGGTAATCAATTTAAATATCATATACAAGCCATATATTGCATTGGACTAATAAACTTGCAAGATATTTAACTTGATTATCAATAGCCAAGAATTTTTACAAGAAAAACAGTGCCCATATGTATTATTGTTACCTTATTAATTAACTACATGTGGTGTGGATGGTAAGAGAAAAAGCTAGATATCATGTTCAAACTGAGAAGGAATAGGTAGAGAACAAGGAATAGTGTTACTCCTTTGGTAGAACTTGACTCGCATCATTTGTCCTGTCCGTGATTTCCTTCAGAGTTTTAACAAGAGTTTCCACAGGGTTATTTTCATGTACTTTGGTGGCCATGTTTATACTTTCTACTTCGCTGGCCATGGTCATGCTTTCTTTCTCAATTTCCACTGAATTTTCTATAGGGCCACATTCATCTACTTGCATTGCCATGTCTCTGTCACCCTTCATTACCACTGGAATTTCAGTAGAGTCATCTGTATTTACCTTACTTTCACAAGGAGAGATCAAACCTTCATTAGTTTTGGTATTCGCCCTCACAGCCTCTATTGATGTCCAAACCTTGTTTAACTTACTGTGCTTCTTGCTCCGCAGATGGCCAGCCATGGTTATATTGCTATCACACCTGACTTTGGAGCGATCACACCACAGGTAATTGTTCTTCTGAACAATTTTATGCATCACTCCATCTACTAGTATGCATATTTTATTAGGTAGATCACAAGGGTCTGTGACACTCTTATTTCCAGTGACCTTCCGCGAGTTGTTTTTGCGATCACTGATCACCTTGCTGGCTCCACATTGGGCCACCTTCGTCTTATGTTTTCTTCCTTCAAGATGCTCATTCAGACCAGCTTCACAAGTTGCAGTCACTTGGCATAGTTCACAGCTCCAGTCCTTGCACTACAGGAATCGCAGGCTATGCCGAGGGCAAATAGCCGTCGGCGTAGGCTACGCCGACGGCTGCCCTCGGCGTACCTCCTCGGCGGAGACATTTCGGCCCTCGGCGTAGCGGAACACCGTCGGCCTTACCGCGGCCATCGGTGTACTCACCGACGGCACGCCGGCCTAGCCAACGGCCTAGCTTGGACACGTGTCTGCCTCTGGGCCGTCCTAGGCGCGGGGCTAGGCCGACGGTTGCGAGCCTTGGCGTACACCTGCCACGCGCACAACTCTGAAGCGCCCAGGCCCGGCCCTACACCGACGGCCTGGTCCTCGGCGTATCCCTGACCATTTGGTCACACGCAGGCAGCTACGCCGATGGCCTGGCCGTCGGCGTAGGTCTAGCCAGATTTTTTTTACATCAAAATCATTTCATTCGATTTTATTTCACAGCAATATTAGCTCACTGAAAGCATCAACATTTCACACAGCAGTAAATATTAACATCACTCAAACACGCTCACGTCGTTCATACATCATTCAAACATGCTCACGTCGTTCATACATCATTCAAACATGCTCACGTCGTTCATATATTATCACACATCCTGCTTTTCAGATGCATGCATGCAGATGCACAAAACCCTAGTTTTACCCTTTGTTTGGTCCTAAACGGTGGGATCTACACCCTTGTTTCACTCCCTTCCCGAACGCTCCATGCCGTCTCCCGACGTCTTGCTAACCTCGCCGTTAGGATCTCCTATGGCGTACTCGTTGGCAATACCATGGTAGTTGGCGCCCACCGTGGGGCAAGAAGCACCTAGAGCACGGATCCGGGAGGTATCCTTATTCACAAGCATCAGTGAATCCATCGCCATCGATCAACTCCTCTATGCTGGCAATGTTCCCAACGTACCCAACGATCACCTCTAGACTTCGGCAAGGGAGAACGTCACCCGCCATCACATCATCCCCTTCGACAGGATACGCATCTTCATAGACGAAGTCGGCTAGGGATCTCTCATCCAGGAGGCCACCCTCACCCCCAAGACACTCACAGGGACTGCCTTTAGGCTAGAGACCATTGTGGAAGATGGATCGGGGCACGATCTCTCCCTGGAGTTTTCTACTTTGGATCTGAAAAAATCAAGGACCATCCAAACTGCTCTAGGGCAAGAGATAACGGTGGAAGACCAAAGAAAATCGGCTTGGGTCTCTTAGGTGTTATAGAAGCATAGGTATCACTGTTGGCTATGTTAGCGTAGTAGATCTGGCTCGGTGTGTCCAAAATCCTGGCGAAACCCTGGACACCTTCCTCGCCAGATGGCTTGAGATGAAGGACTCATGCTATGGAATCACGGATGAGAATTCCGTCCATTGCTTCATTAATAAACTAGATCGGAGCTTGCTGCTCAAGCACAGATTGCTATGTTGGATGGAGAAGCACGACCTTGACCACGACTATATGATCGAGATCGCTTGTCGGTACAACAACATGGTCGATGATGGTCATCATGCAGCCGCCCAGATTTCAAGAAAGACAAAGAGTCACTTCATTGGTTATGTGGAAACAGATCCAAGCTCTGCCTCCAAGGAGGGCCAAGGTGATTCTGAATCCATCATGGAGGCACTCAACTCCGAGATCAGTGAATTCGATTGCGAATCATGCAATTTGGAGGAATACAATGCTATGATGAATGAATATGAGGCTGAACTACGGGACCAACAGCAGATTAGGTCAAATGACTACATGCTAGCAAGTAAATAAATAAGAATGAAAGATTTCTATTAGTAAATCCAACAACATCAACAAAAGTGGATCTAGACATCAGAACAACGACAAATACTGAAATTATATGCCAAGCGACAAATACACTCTCATGTTACATGGAAGATAGTGGCTTCTACCGAAGGAATTGCATGTGACTAATGTGTTTACACGTATCAAAATTATATGAAACATAAACATTAATTCATGGACAAAGGTACTAATTGCAGTTACATGCCTACAGAGTAGGTGGCTTTCTCAAAGCGAATATACGGACAGATCAAGCTTTCCTCGGTCAAAACGGGAGCAAATTTCATGATATCTTGACCGACCAGATGGTGAACGGTCTCTACCGTTTTTGTTATGGGGCTGTAATAGCCTAGTCCCCTGCCTGTGTTAAGTAGCAACCTCTGGTCCGTAGGATCGACCGCCATCGGTACCGTCTCTTCCGGCGAGTATTCGTCTGAATACACTCCGAGCTCTACTCGCCACCCAATATCCCATACACCGCCATCCAACATCCATATGTCCAGCGCATTTGAACCCTTGTCCGGGCAGACAACGCAAACGTTACCGTTGAGCTCGACGATGGATCTGATATCATTGTAGTTGCATCGGGGACCCTGCAGCACCTCAAACTCTTCCGTGCTAACATCCAACGCCAACATCTCGCACCCTGAAGAAGACTTTGTCCCAAGATTTGGATCCACCATCCAATAGAGTTTGCCGTTGACAAAGATAGGCTGTATTTCGGCCACCGGCCTTGGCGGAGAGCTGATCGGTCTCCATGCTGCTTCTGTGTCTGTGAGATGGATGTAACACCCAAGTTGATAATTCCGAGTATCCATGTTTCTCTCGCGGTATACAAGACGTACTCGTACATGCTTGTTCATCCTTGAATCATACCCTAGTCCGATCCTGCCGGCAACAAAAGTGTTGTCTCCTTCAGGGTCTAGATGCATCTCTTTGTAGTAACCCATGGCGGGGTTGCATACAAAATCAAAGGAAGCTTGCTGTATGGTGCAACTGCCGACAACGAGACCATGGCATGATTTGGAACACACCAATCTAGACCCCAAGCGCGGACAAAACAAGTACCCTGTTGTATTCCTCGGGTGTAGCTCTTTCCCATAACCTTGTCCTAGGGTCCAGAAAAGTCCGGAGAGAGAGTCGATGAGCGTGATCTCGGGGCACTTCTTGCCCATGTTTGCGTGGATAGCATGCAGCTGCATGAACCGGTCGCTCTTGATCACCGCTCGCCAGTCTTTGCACACACGCCTTAGAGGAACAATGGAACGCGTTGGCAACCACTTGAGTACATGTGACCAAGCCTTCGTTGACGGCGACGAGAAGATGATCTCTTCGCTAGAGCAGCCTACGGGCACAAGGCTCTCCTCGAGGAGACCCACGGTACTATGGGGGCCACAGTTAGACTCGATGAAGTTATACATGGCATGGGAGCTAGAATTGGTCTCGACGAAGCTATCCACGATAGCATCACCTGTGGGCGGCGAGAGAAGGATCTCCGGTGCACCGCCACCATCAAGGTCGACGTCAACTGCGAACACCATGAGAGCGCACGTGGAGAACATGATCTTCCTGTGTCCGTTACCACCGTGGTACATTTCAAGCGGAGAGATCCGGTCGTCGTCTAAGTGCATCAGAGCTTCAGGCCAAGAATGTCGCCGGATGCAACAGAGAAGCGCCCATTCCCCTGCACCATCATATGATCTTAGCCGCCAGACGTAGAAACTAGTGTCTTGGACATATTCGCCATCGCCATCGCCGTAATGAAGGCACAAGCATCCATCCAACACTGCCAGCTCGAACTTGACATCGTCTAGGCCGGACGGGGGCATCAAGGAACCGAAAGTCTCGTCATGGATGTGGAAAGTGATGATGTGGCCACCATGTTCCTGCTGGAGAAAGTGAAGGCGTCCGCTGAAGAATACGGCTGGCGAGGATGGGCGCACGATGCACGAGGGGGCGCGCTGAGCGGCGGGCCTCCAGTGCGCGCAGGCTTGGCGCCCTCCAATCGAGAAAACCTCGCAGGCAGTGACCGCGGTGGCGGAGCCTCCTTCGTGGAGGTAGAAGAGTCGTACCACTTTGTGCTCCTTGGCAGCTGGATCGTAACCAAGGCCGTAGGAGACGCAGTTTACGATGGTGTTGGGTAGGGTGTACCGACCGCACATCCTGGACGGCATCTTGGTGTCAGGAAGCGGCAAGAGCGCGCCGGTGCTCGGGTTGCACACGTAGTGGCCATGCCAGGGCCAGCGGTGGAGCAGGACGAGACCGTGGCAGGGCTTGGCAGTGAGCACACGCAGAGCGCGGTCGTGGTCGAGCTGCGGGAGAAGAGAGTGGGCGGCGCCGCCAGTCAGCGCCGGAGGTCCCTCGTTGTGGCGCCACCGCCACGTGTGGAGGCAGCGCTGCGCCGTCGTGAAGAAGAGATTGGGCGGAATGCCTGTTGCGTGCTTCTGGTTGCGGTTGGCTTCCTGGTGGTGGTGGAAGTCGACGAAGGAGTCCGACGAGAGCGTGGCCGCCCACGAGCGCGACAAGCAGCGACAACGGCCGACGGCCTTGGCTGGTAGCCGGGCGAAGATCTCGATGAGTATCTCCTCCGGTAGCGGTGGCGGCGGCGAGGCGTCCTGCTGGTTCTTGCTCCGCTTGGTCCCCATACTCCTAGGTAGCGACGACGACGATGTCCTCCGTGCGTTTCAGGTTGTACGATGCGTTTGCCGGTTTGCCGTGCAGCACAACTCCATTATACTGGGTTTGATCGACTGAATCCAGAACGAAGTCGGACAGCGGAACCGCTCACGTTGGATTGCTGAATCGGGTACGGAGTCGGCTGTCGGCCGACCACTCAGAAAAAAAAGAAAACAGAACCGCTACGACCCCCTAAAAAAAACAGAGTCGCAACGCACGCCGGTCGTCCAGAAGCGTCGCTTTGAATTTGCTCTGCTCTCCGCTCCGCCCCGCCGTTGGAGAAATCCGCTCCAATCGCTCCAATCCCTAGCTCGCCATTGGCGCCGAAGCGTAAACCCATGGAGTTCAGCTTCCGCGCCGGCGACCGCGGCCCCTCCTCATCAGCCTCCGGCGGCCCCCCACCGGCACCGCTCCCCAACCCCCGCGACGATTGCTTCGGTGGTCCAGGTAAGCACCGCCGGAACTGAGCATCTAATCTCACTCCCTCTTAAGAGGCGCTTGAATCCCTAACGCTCTCCGTCCCCTCCGCCCAGCCGGGCCTTTGCCGCCGCCATCGCTCGAGTGGGAGGCGGCGCGGCGAGAAGAGATCATTCGCAAGGAGGTGAATCGGCGTCTCATCGAGGAGGAGGTGCGCCGCGAGTTTGAGGCCAAGGGCGATCTCGCCTTCGCCCAAGGCCACCACAGCGGGTTCGGGCCTGGCCCGTTCTTCCAAGGCCACCACTTCATGCCGCCGCCGGTGCCGTTGCCGATGCACCCGCCACCGCACACGCCGCCGCTGATGCCCTTCGAGGAGTTTGGAGCCTGGCACGGTTTTAACCAGTTCGGGCCTCGCCCGCACGCCGGGTTTGGGGAAAGGATGCCATTCATTTGTGAGGAGAAGAGGTGGTCTCCGCCGCCGCCAATGCGGAAGCAGAATCTTCCTCTGCAGATTCTTCAGTTAAGGTTATTGTCAGTAGCAGTATGGACTATGGAGTACATCAGAATTTCATTTCCAGATTTGGCATAGAAACTGCTACTATGGATTAATGGATGGAAGGAAAAAAATTATCCCCGGTATATGCTATGTCGGTGTTCCAATTACCCATTGGGGTTTGTAAAAGGATGATATAGGCTATTTCTCAGTTTTGGTGGAGGGATGATGAGAATAGTAAGAAGATGCATTGGCTTGCATGGTGGAAACTTTGCTACCCCAAAGCTGAAGGTGGCATGGGATTTCAGGACATTCATTCTTTTAATTTAGCTATGCTTGCTAAACAAGTGTGGAGACTTATTTCTGATCCTGAGTCCCTATGTGCTAAAGTTCTCCGTGCAAAATACTACCCACACGGGATATCCTAAAAGCCGGCCCAAAGGTAGGTTCTTCGTTTACATGGTAAAGCATAGTGGCGGGACTCTCAACTTTCAAATGCGGTTATATTTGGAGGGTTGGCAAGGGTAACAACATCAACATATATACTGATCCATGGATTCCATCAAGTGCAGATAGGAAGATCATCACGCCAAGAGGAAACTCAATATATACCAAGGTTTCTAAACTGGTATGTCCGATCTTGGGAACCTAGGACGAGCAGTTGCTTCGCTATTTATTCTGTACGGTGGACGTTAACTGTATCCTTCAAATTCCCCTGAACAACCAGGTCTTTGAGGACTTTATTGCCTGGCAACCTACTAAACACGACCGGTTTATTGTCAAATTGGCCTACCATTTGCAATGGCATCACAGCTTTGGGACGAGAGAAGGCCAGCTTGCTTTACCTGGTTCATCGGCGAATAATCCTATGGAAGTTATTATGGCAACTGAGGATCCCAAGCAAAATAAAATTATTCACTTGGCGGGCTCTTCATGGCATCTTGCCTCTAAAATCAATTTTGGCTAACAGACATGTAGGGACGAGTGGAGCTTGTCCGGTCTGCTCTATTGCTGCTGAGGATATTTTACATCTTCTATTTCAACGTGATCCAGCGAGAGCTCTTTGGGGCAACCTAGGGATTTCTATGATTATTGAGATGGCTATAGCTGGTGAACGTCCGAGTTCTGTGGCTTTAGAGATCTTATTGACCCAGCCAAATTTGATCAAGTGGGTATAAAAGAGATGATTGTTATTGCATGTTGGTATCTTTGGTGGCTGAGAAGACGTCTTGTACGTGAAGAACATGTTCTGCCGATTCCAAAATGTCGTATGTCTATTCTCTCTATTGCTACCAACGCAAGAAAACGCCACTCCAACATAGTTGTGTCACAGGCGAAGTGGACTAAGCCGGGACCCAGACAGGTTAAGGTGAATGTTGATGGTTCTTTCCATGCTGATACTTGTTCAGGTTCTGCAGGTGCCATTGCAAGAGACCAGGAGGGATGATTTATTGCAGCGACTACTCTTTTTATCCCTAATGTGGCTTCACCTTTGGCAGCTGAAACTATTGCAATGAGGGAAGGACTTGCGCTTGTCAATCGGCTGGGCTGCAACAATGTGGTTGTGGAGTCGGACTCGATGAAGATTATTAAAGCTTGCAATGGAGAAGATGCATGGTGGAGTGAATCCTCAGCAATGCCGGCGGACTGTATCGATGAGGCATCTATGATTGGGACTGTTTTGTTTGAACATTGTCCGAGTGATGCTAACAGAGTAGCGCATGAATTAGCTAGGTCGTGTTTTTTCTAATAAGATTTCTTGTAATTGGATCGATGAACCCCCTAGCTTTATCCTTCAACCTCTTGTAAACGATGTATCGATTGTTTGATGGGCTGCAAGTTTCAGACGCACTCTTTTTTCTTACCAGGATACCTAAGTGGACTAGAAGGTTTTAATGAGACAGTTTCTTAATATATGATGTTTCAAAAAAAAAGTTTAACCATGCCAGGCGACAAGGCAAGGCGAGCTGCTCCGTTTGATTTGGCCCTCTCAATCGAGGAGTGCTTGGAAGTTGGAGCTGTGCTTTGGTACACCACTAGATATATGCGGTGGGTAGGGTGTTCTTACCTAAATCCCACCACTAGATATATGCGGTGACCAGGCCACGGATCTCGAATTATTCGTGTGATACTGAACATGCCTGTTCGTGTAACATTGTTGTTCATGTGTATGTGAGCATGGCGTGCAATGGAAGCTTCAATTCGACTTCGACCACCTAACCGGTTCTTTGAACTTAATTCAGCTTTTATGTGATAGCCAACGCTGTCCTTCAGGTACGTGGTCCATGCTATGGATCATTGAATCTGAATCAAAGATCTATCTCGACGGCTTTGTGAATCCGTTGTATCCTTCAGATAAGTTGTTGAGATGTTATGGATCTCAACCAAAAATCTATCTCTAGCGGCTGTATGAATTTGTTGCGCTCTTCCACGAGAGCCATGAAGCCATGGAAGTGCCATGGTCCCTATCTCCCAAGTAGAAGCATTGCACCATGAACACCTTATCCCCGAGCACAAGACTTAAGACTATTGTCAGACTAGATTTGATTTGATACCCACACGGGCAAAGAAAGACGCGGTACTAAAGGGTGTCTGGTATAAACACCACCAACAGTGAGGCATCTAGTTCCCCTTCCTTTCCAGATCAAGAAAAATCTAGTTCATCACGATGCAGGTCGAGTTCCTGTATCCGATCGGTCTAACAAACACTCCTTCCACACAGCACCCGATGATCCCTCCATGTTCGGATTGGACATCCGACATCCTGATCAAGGTTCTGTCAACAAATTCACCGAAGACAGCCAAAGGCAATCAAAACATATTCCAAGGCAGCAAACAAGCAAGTAAACTGCCCGAGTAAAGATATTTTACCAGAGACTTTTTCCAGATCAAAAGAAAAACTCGTGTCCACGGAGTTCAGAGTATTTCAGTAACTAACTGTAAGATATGCCTCTTAAGAGTATCAGTATAAGACAAACAAAATTGATATTGGGATCTCCAATTCTCCATAAGAAAACTGATGCTTGCTGAACTTGCAGAAGAGTTAATTTGGTAATGGCACTAAATATATTCAATTCCACTCAAAGGTAAAGTCAGGTTATGTCCAACAACAAAAAATAATCACAGCCAAACGAAAGGGAGAACATAGATTAATTGGTCAGAGAGAAACGACATAACAAAACAGCATGGTCTACTTACTGATGTGGGGTATCCACTAGTTGTATCAACAATTAAACATATGGTTGATATTTACACAGGAATTTCTTCACCGTGCATGTTTAACACACTGCAACATCAGTACATCACACTAGGATTCAGAAATCACTCTTTAGGTTTACCAGGCTACGACATCACGAATTCCTCTCCTCGTTTGTGCTGATCATACAAGTACAGGTTAGTGCAGACATGTTTGAGTGGAACAACAGGAAGATCGATGGCAAAGAAAAAGAATAACAACAGCCGTGGAGTTGACTCACAACCCTTCCATGTCACCAGGGGATTGCCCTCTAGCACTGGCATTCCTGTCCTCGACAGTTGATTGCTCACCAGCATTGGCATCCGTGTCCTCGACAGCTGACTGTTCACCAGCACTGGCATTGTTGCCATGGCAAATTGGCTTCTTGAACTGCACTAGGATCATTGTCATGTTGTCACATCCTTCTCCACCTAATGTTGATGGAGCCAGGCATCTATCGAGCACCTTTTCACACACTGCAGAAAGGCTGCTCTCCTGCATTTGTTTCATCCCTTAAATACTTGCTGATGGCCATGAAAACTATACAAGTAGCATTACAAAAGTAATTTGGTACTCACTGTGTTTATGTGCTCATGGATGAAATCGACCAGCTGTTGGCTAGACATGCAGTCCCTATAAATCATCAAAGCACATCATAATTACTTCTTATGAAAAGAATCGTCCTGTTGACGGTCAAAGCTAATAACTTAAACAAAGTAGGAAATTAGGCTATCAGAACTTGTAGCTATTGTTGAATGTTTGAATGGATGGAACAAATAAAACACATGCAGTCATGGAAACTTATCAAGAGAGGGATTTACCAAATGCCATCGCATGCTAAAACAAGAAAGTCATCATCATCACAAAGCTCCACCTACAAGAATATTTAAATCATATGAACTAACAGTAACAAGGAAATAATAGCCATTGTTTTAGATGCAGGAGTTGAAGCAATGGCAGAAGCTGAACTGCTTACAGTGTTTACGTCAGGGTTTGCTGTCAACATTTGCTTATCAGGAGTCAAGAATTTATTCTGTTTGAATTCCATATCTCCTACAAGAGAATAGGCATATGTGAGCAATCATCTAAGGTTGATGATACGGGGACAAAAGATACGGTAAAATGCATACCAATTGCTCTTGACAAGTTTATAGTTCCATTTACTCGTCCCATTTGGATGTAACCCCCTGCTTTTAGTATTCGTTCTCTCTCCGCTTCAAGTTCTGGTTTGTGGTCTCTTGACAAATTGTATGCCTATATTATATTCAACTTGAGAATGAGATGCTCATGCGTATATCTTCTCGTCTCAAACAAAAAACAAGGACAAGCAAAACAGACCTGGCCGTTCCTTGAGATAACACAGCGGGAATCTCCGGCATTTGCCACAACAAGTTGACTATTCCTTAGTATTGCAACACAGGCTGTACACCCGCAGGTTGGTCCACTAAAATCCGAGTGAGGTCCCTGGTAAGATAATCCTGTAAGACTCCCTGAGTAGCACCAAAGTTAAACTGCACCGATACTACAGGGGAATGCCAAAATTATAACTTCAATGGTCATACAACTAAAATATTGAATTATATGAAATTGAATTAATTTGTCAAGAGTTATCATTATTGGCAACAAAACCTCACGGTTGAATTTTAAGGATTTATTTTTTCTTCATATGCTACCTCTTTTGCAACTTGAACAATTACTAGGTAGTACTAGTACATGATTAATGCATGGACAATTTTGCAAAAAAAGGCTATAAATGACCAATTAGTTGCCCAGACTTCATGAACATTTTTAAGAGCTATACCAAATTAATTGTGCAATGCAGATTACTTATCCTACAATGAATAACTGATCGTGCAGTTCATGTCAGTTGCACAATTACCTCCTCAAAAGCCCAATCATCATGTTGATCATTTGAATGACTGCCTTTCGGAGACCAGATCAATCCTTCTATCATGCCAGTAAACTGGTTCACCTTATCTCCAAGTGACTGTAGTTCCCGCCAGCCTCTTTGACCCCGCATCATCTCATCCATTCTGTATCAACGAAATCATAATTACTGCTAGTATCATCTTCCAAAGAAAATTATCAGTACATAATAGATGGAAAAACACTCAAGATGACTACCTAACAGTTTGCAATACCTGAAGAAAGCTTTATTAAGAGCTGTGCCCAGTTCACCAACTGAATAACCTTCACTTTTCATAACTTCTCTGTGTAGATATTTTGCGCAGAACTTGGCAACCACTTTTCCTGAGGCAAGGGATAATGATATGACGATATAAATGACCATTTTGGTGTCATGTGGAAAAAGATCGTGGGCAAAGAAAACGTGATGGTCTTCTTGATCAACCTTACCTCCATGTCCATCGAAAACACCGAAGAATGACGTGTCCTTGTCGAGATCTAGCAAAGCTGAATGCTGGAAGATTGCTGAACGGGTTAGAGATTTCACAATGAACTGAGACTATGCAACTATAGCTAAATAAGAATTGATGAAATTTTCCATCGCCTCGATTTTATTAGTACTACGCTAAAGCTTCAAGTCAGGCTTTGTTGAAATTAAAACCAAAAGTATTCTTCAAAAGATCTTTCCCTCTAATGCCACACAATTACACATGATAGTTTTTAGCACAGTCATGTAACACCAGGTCTCGTTTGCAAAAAGAGGAACAGGCCATCAAACATCACCATTCAACCCATGGCTTTGCTACATTTGAAGTCCAGCACATTAATAGACAGGAATTGGCAAGACATAAGACACAAAATCTTTCATGCGCACAGCTTTGCTAAATATACCAGTAAACTAACGGATAAACACTCAGATATGTATTCCTAGTATCCCTGTCCACGGTCCCCCCATGTACCTTAATGTCAACTCACTACTTAATATAGCATACTACGCTCACTTTGTGTATGTTACTCATTCTATATCTCTGTATTTCCAAAAGTTTCTGGAAGTTTTCAGTAAACAAGATCGAACAGTGATCAATAAAAACTCACAGCATCTTCCATACTTGCACGCCACCCTTGCATAGATGAAAGTCCAAATTTAAGTTTATCATTTTCCCCATCTTCAGATAGTTTCTCAGTTTTGGGGGTACTAAGGTAAACTCCCATTTTTGAAGATACACCTGATTAAAGAACATGTCAATAGGAAAGTAAATCCACAAGCTTTCAGCTTAGTAACAACCTTCCAGGGTTTTAACAGATGGACAACATACCAGGTCCAGAACTAATAAGCTTGGAGAGAGATTACTCACGTTACTTTACTAACTCCTGGACGAAATAGGGAGACGGGTTGTTAGCACAGGTATGCATATAAAGGGATTCAACTGTGCGCATCGTAAGGTTCTTTGACTATCGACGCATAGCGATGCAATTCGGTGTTTGGTTTTAATGTAGTAGCCACCAAATTAATTACGGCAGCAATTATGGTAAATGTGAGTGAGATAAGCGATATCATTCACCAATGGAGCAAATAGCTGTCAGACATTAAGATCTATTATGTAACCAATTAAGATTCTTATAACACGCTGCTATATGATTGAAAGGGAAGTACCTTATAGCATTGGGAATGTGCACATCCGATAATAGCTACACCAAGTAATTCCAGTGTTTCTTCTTAACATGCCACAATAGATGGCTCGAGGTTCCCGTGTCAATATGCCTGCGGGTCCAAAGTCAGTGCACAAGACAAAGATGAAGAAAGTGAGAGCGTAGCAGCAGAGAAAGGATGTTCCCAAAACATGCCAATTCGGTATTATAGTATATATAGTTTGCCAATCTCCGCATATAACTAGAGCATCAGAAACCTTGCGTACAGATAATCGAATGAGAGCTTCGCGAAAGGAAAGTGCAACGTCTTACATAACAACAACAACCGTATGATGCTTTTTCTGACCACAAAAGGAAAGCGCAGAACCCCACCAACGTAACAAAATTAGTCCGGTATAAAGATGGTGTGGGTTAAGCTAGTAATCATCATCGTAGATGTGTAGGAAGACAGACAGAAGTCTCTCGAATGTAATCTATGCTAGGGAGTGAAGAAAAAAAGGCCCAGCCTACTTGGGTCCAACCCACAGGTTTCCTTGTATGGCGCGCGGCCACTGGATTGAAACAAGTAGGCAACATCCGGTCCTTTCCTTAACTGGCTTCAGGCAAGCAGCAGATTCCTCGACCCGAAGAGGCTACTGTAGTACTACTACAGAGCAGGTTGGGAAAGCTCCATGGCAAGACTAGTCAAAAGCAGCAGCAGCAAAAACCTCTGCAGGGACGACTAAATTGAGCTCGTACGAGTAAGGCGCTACGCTGAGATTTTCTCAGCATGAAATACTCGGCCCAATCAGTCGTACGCGACCTTGTCAGGGGGGATCTCGTGTTCGTAGGAAATTCGGAAGGACGAAGCGACGGGAGAGCGAAGGGGATCGGCGGGTTGGTACCTCCGTGGTCGAGCGGCGGCCGGCCTGGGGAGATCGGAGAGTAGACGGGCGGGCTCGGAAGGGGATCCGGCGGGGCGCGGACGGCGTTGGGCGGTGGGGAGTTGCGACCGCGCTGGGAGGGGGAGGAGCGAGAGCTAGTACTAGGAAGGAAGGAAGGAAGGAAGGATTGGTTTGGAGTGTGCTGGCCTGGTCGCTCTCTCGCTCGCTCTGTGTGGGAATCGGCAGGCTGGATTGCGATTGCGAGTGGTGGGGACTGGGGCCGTGGGGGTGGGGGTGGGGGTGGGGTCACCGGCCGCCGCAGCCGCGGTCTCGCGCTGCGGTGTGCGGGTGGTTTTGGATCGGTGTGACTTTTCGTTCTTCTTTTTCCAGACGTGACGTGCGTGAGTGCGCGCAGAGGGGATCAGGGAAGGGCCAGCCATTTCTTTCTTCTGCCCCAAGTCGGTCTGGCTGACCGTATAATCATTTTTCTTGGAGATCAGATAAAGTAATACGACTTGCTCAAGATAAGAACATGGCTGGTCGGGACTCGAGAATGGGAAACCTGTCAACTCGCCCGAACAGTGCTCCGATCCGTACGACCATTTCCGTGCCGTGTCGTGGCAGCCAGACATACGCATGTCAGCATATATACTACTAGTGCAGTGTGCAGTGTCTCCGACTTGGTCAGCGATATGTTTTTTTCCCAAAATGTTTCGTGGTGTAGACCACAGATCGACCGCGAAAACGATACTCCTAGGCAGATCTTTCTTGGCCTGTCGCAGCGAAGAAAAATAACAACGGGAAAAGAGCGCGAGGTCGGACGACGGCGATGGAAAGAAAAGAAGCCGGCCAAGACGGACGGGACTGTCGTGTCGACAGGCGCGCGGCTCGCTTCCCGTGATAGCGCCTGCAGAGTCTCGGAGAAGGACTCTTCCCGTTCTTACTACGACTAGTTTTTAAGAACATTAGTTATCCTCGAGTTCCTACTTTTTTGTGTTTGAAAATTAAGTATGAACTAATTCATCATAGATGTAGTTCTCGGCACCCATCCTCCACCCGGTTATAATGACGGTGAAACCTACTGTCGGGTGGGAAGGAGGCGGCGGTGCCTCTGCACACCTAGGGTCGCCCTCCCAAGTTTCGCCACAGCCCGAAAGAGAGTCGGTATTATTGTGCCAGTTCTATGTTCAGTTGGACAAGGATGTCAAGCACACGTTTGTCATCCCCGCGGCTTTCTAGAATCAACCTAGGGATTTCCTGAAGATCCGTCTCCCCCGTGCCATCCAGCTGTCTACTTGCCGGTGCTGCGAGGAATGGGTGCAGGGTGACAGAGTTCGGTGGTCGGGTAGTGTTGTTCTAGAACTAGGAGCAACTTCTACCTCAAGTATGCCATGGAGTGCAACAATATGCCCGTGTTCAAGCTTCAAGCATGGCCTTGAAGCTGAAGATCTACAAGGCCGATACGAGAAAAGCTTTATCCATCTTGTGTACATAGATAGATACCTAGGACTAGGATGCCATATATAGAGAATTGTGTATAATCATTAATCAGGATGATTAGCCCCTGATGTTAGTGTGCAGGGGCATGAGATGTCAATGATGGTGGTGAAGTTTTAGGGGGGGGGGGTGTTTTCTTTATTCATGAGTCTTAGTTTCAATAAATAAAGTGCAAGCTCTATTTGAATATGATAGCTGAATTGATGGTCCAAGTCTTTTTTTTCACCACTATATATCCTGGTTTAAAGGAAGTTCAAGTTCACGAAATCTAGAATTTTCTGTTAATTTCCACTAAGTTTGATAGTCTTGTACTGCAGAAGCCTCTACAAGGTTACTTGTCATACTCATAAAAATTCCAAAATGCTTTATAAAAACATAGATATTTAATGGCATCACGGAAAAATGATACATACAAGCGTTTATGTATTGTGACAATATTGGTTTTCCCATATTTATAGTGAAAACCGTTGTAACAAAAGAGTTTGTTAAACATCACAAACTAAACAGAAACTTACGACAAAACAAATTTTGGTTTAGTATTAAAAAATTATTTATATTCACAATGTTAAAATGAATTGACAAATATGTACCTTAATATGTATTATTAGTTTTGCTAAAAATATATACATATAATAGTATTCAACATGCAAATTATGTATATCAACAAAAATAACATAACCTTGTTGAGAAATAGTTACGATAGACTAAAATTGTTCAGTATAAACATTGAGAGTGTTTCACTTGTCTTAGGCCTTATTTGACATTACTTGGGTAAAAAACAAGCCTCCACCGTTTGAGTAATGTTATGAGCAGGTCACCCTATGTCCTCCGTTGGACGGACCTTAGGAGGAATTATAGTAAGAATGCACGTGCAATACACGTCTCATAATTTATATTTAAAACAGTTATCTTGAATCTGATTTCTTTTTAGCTATAACTAAAACATTTATCTTTAACCAATGGTTGCGATGTGAACATGATCACGAGTTTGATAATTCGGTTTTCTTAGGTGGGGCATCCAAAATCATACAATCCGTGGGATTTATGTTGTTTTCCTCGACTTTCAATTCTTGGTTTCTCACACCATCGTTATTAAATTCCGACTCGACCAAAATTACAATCAATTTTTCCCTAAATATTTTCATGTTAACCTATCAAGCAGTAGTTATAATTAGTATTTAAAATAATAATAAAACACCATTTAACGCATGATACCGAGTGAAATATACCGGGTCAAGAACTCAAAATGTTAGACAAAATATTTGTTGTCCAGCTTCCATGAAGTTTAACATCCACAAACCACACGATGCCCTACACTATTATATTTTTTTATGATAGGCTTTTTAACATATTCAAAAATAAAATTTACCAATAGTAGAGAAAAGGAGATAATTAATAAGAAAAATACTCAATAAATGTTTTCAAGAATCGGCAAGATTAACAAACCTAGTTATAAGAGGAGTATCAGAAAAATAATACTAGTGATAAGAGGAGTGAACATAGGAAAAAAACACCCTACCACCAATCAGACACACCGCACTCCCAAATCCTCCTAAGTCTCTTCCTCACTCTATCCAGCTTGTCTTCCTCCCACTCCCCATTTTTCCTCACCGCCGGCAATAGGGGAGATCACGCCCCTGACTTCCTATCGCTAGCCTCGACATCTTCCCCCTCCTCGCCGCTGGCCTCGGCAACTCCCTTCCCCGCTGTTGACTCGTGTATTAACGAGCTCGTTCAGGAACCCCAAGAGGAAGGTATGATGAGCACAGCAGTAAGTTTCCCTCAGTTATGAAATCAAGGTTATCAATCCAGTAGGAGCAAGGAAACACTCCAAAGGTGTAGCTAGCTGAACATTGGCAGGGCGCACTACCGGTGCCAGCAACAACGTGGAGACCTGCACAACACAACCATAGAACTTTGTCCCCAACTTGCGATGAGGTTGTCAATCTCACCGGTTTTACTGAAAACAAAGGATTACACGTATCGAATGGAAGGAAGTAATAGTTTGCAGAAAGTAAACACAAAGCAGTAAACAGTTGATTGTAGATTGAATGTAAAAGAAAGGACCAGGGTCCATAGTTTACTAGAGGTGGCTCTCCTTAAGATAGGTAACATGTTGGGTGAACAAATTACAGCGGGGCAATTAACAAACATCAAGAAAGCATACAAGCATATACTACTCATCTTGACTCCTTTGAGATTCGATTGGGCATTACAACATTATACATAAACCGCCATCCAACTGCATCTATGACTAATAATCCACCTTCAGGTTATCATCCGAACCCCTTCCAGTATTAAGTTGTAAGCAACGGATAATTGCATTACGAATTGCGTGTAAAGTAAACAATACGAATGTTCTATGAACAAAGGATTGTTGTTTTCTCCCTAGTAGCAACATCACATCTAGTACCTTAGAGATTTCTGTCACTTCCCTAGATTACCAGAGGCATGAACCCACTATCGAGCATAAATACTAACTCTTGGAGTTGCTAGCATCTACTTGGCCAAGATAGTTACTAACAACGGAAAGCATGCAAGATCACAAACAACAAAGACATGATAGAATCAATAATCAATCTGAAATAGCATCTCAATATCCATCGGATCCCCGCAAACACAACATGCAGAATTACAAATAGATGATCTTGATCATGAACGGAGCTCACAAGATCTAGACATGAAAGCACAAAGGAGGAGAACCAGCCATCTAGCTACTACATGGACCCGTAGTCCAGAGATGAACTACTCAAGCATCACACCGGAGGCTTGCATGGTGATGAAGAAGGCCTCCAGGGTGAATTCCCCTCTCCGGCAGGGTGCCGGGAAGAGCTTTAGATCCCTCCCGATCTACGGATGGAGATGACGGCGGCTACAGACTCTTTCGTGGATTTTCGATCGGGTACTTAGGGTTTTTGTCCCAAGGGCATCTTATAGGCGGAAGGGAAGGCCGAGGGGGTGCCGGAGGCGGCCAGACCACCCCCTGGTGTGAGCTAGGCCTGGCCGCGCGGCCAGGTGGTGTGGTCGGGCCCTATACCCTCTCCGTCTCGTATTCTGGCTCCAGGTGTCCCCCTGTAAAATAATGACTTTGGCTTTTGTCCCGTCCAATTCCGAGAATATTCATTTTCTGACTTTCCTGGAACCAAAAACAACAGAAAACAGGCAGCTGGCACTGTGGCTCTTGTTAATAGGTTAGTCCAAGAAATAATATGAAAAGTACTCCAAAGTGTGGACAAAACATAAGAAAGTAGATAAAACCAAGCATGGAACATCAAAAATTATAGATACATTTGCAATGTATCAACATCCCCAAGCTTAACTCCTGCTCGTCCTCGAGTAGGTAAGTGACAAAAAGAAAGAATAATTTTTGAGTTGACATGCACCATCATAAACTTGATCAAAGTATTTGTAAAACATTCAAAGCTGGGATCATAGTACTTCAATCATAACATGAAAGACAAAGTTCTAGCAATAAGACAAAGAAACTATGATGCAACATGAAAATGCACAAACAAAAGATTCATGAATAACAATGCTTTGCAAGATGTTTGTTTGTTTCACATAAAGAAAACATAGCATAGTGGTATTCAGCTTGTCCCTCATAGAGTAGCAAATATAAATGCATAGGACACCTTCAAAGTTCATAAGAGTGACTAGATACAAATAGTTTAAAACAAGCAATATCAAGGTATGCATCAATCAACAAGTCTTGGGACAATGCACATAGAACTAAGAATGGCCACTATGCTCTCGAAGTAGGTGCATAAAGGTAGAAGGTGGAGACTCAATATATAAGTGGAAGAAAGGCCTTCATAGAAGGAAGTTGGAATTCAAGTTTCATAAAGAGCTTCCAAAATTATGGTACTTAATAGCTTTTAGCTCTCATTGCCCCTATCATAAGCATCTTGAAGTGATTAAGGTTAAAGTGAACAAACTATGGTGTACATGCTTGACGAAGTATAAGTTAGAAATCTCATGTCCCTTGAATACGAGGGGCGCTCCTCATGCTACTCAGGTTTAGTCACCGGTAAGTTCTTGTCATCGTAAGTACATGTGTATCATAGAGAACCGCCAACGGGGTACCCCTTGCCCGATGATACGGAAGAATCCCCATATCAAAATAACAAGGCAAGCAGACAACGAGCATCTCAGCAATCTTCTTATTTACCATGCGAATATGGTGCTTTTTTCTCTCTTTCCTCTTTTCATAATCTTTTTTTATTTTTCTCTTTTTTTCTCAACATCGGACTTTTTTTTATGAGAAGAATGCTTCATAGACAGCTCATTATGGTTACGCTGCAGGTTTCCACCATGTCAGCATGGATTAGACCAGCGGCCCAGGCGTTTCTCTAACACATATACATAACTCCATGGACTTACAAGCTCCCCTTTCATTTCACACCGATGACATCCATAGACAAAAAAGCATGATATCAACTTGGTACAAGTACCAAGTGCAATGTTGAAAGCGTTCCCCATGACAACATGGTTCTGCTAATTCCCAACAAATAAGTGCAAGCATATACAACATAGACGACACAATGGTTCAAGTTCATTAAGGGCAAGAAAAGTAAAGTGTGCCATAAAGTTCGTGGGAGCTTTAATCACTAGTTTTCTCATAACAAGTTTAATTTGGAAGGTAAACAAAAACATGAATATACTTGGAATAGCATATGCTAATAGGTAGGTATGGTGGACTATTTGGAATAACTTGGTTTAGGGAGTTGGATGCATGAGTGGAACTCATACTTGGTTACAGAGGCTAGCAAAAGACTGGGAGCGACAAACTAAGAGAGCAATAATGGCCATAATCATGCAGAGCGACAAAACATCATTGATCAAAGCATAAAGTGATACTACAAGTTAAAAACTAAAGGATAATAAAGGCTATGGTGACTTGATATAGTCATAACATGGTGTGAGCATGCGCCGAGTCAACCCAAATAAAGCATCAAAGGAGAATACCACTATACTATGCTTTAATATGCTAAAACAACGCATGATTCATCCAAGGCACATTAAGCAATCTCAATTGTTTATAACAAGTCATGCTACAGCAAATAATACTAAGCATCAAGCCAAAACAATATCAAGCATGGCATGACAAAGCATAGGCCACAGTAAAAAACAAGCTCTCTTTACCACTTAAACATGAACTTTCCTACTCTTTTCCATACCAAACCAAACTATTTGCAAACCAATGTATGAAAGAGGGGGTCCAACCAATTTATTCAGAAAACTAAGAAAACAAAGCAAACGAAAAACCAAAACGAAAACTAAAAAGAGGACGCTCCAAGAACAACACAACTGTGCATGAAACAATAAAAATGAAGCGTTTGGAAGAAACCTGGGATTTTTATTGATGAAGAAGGGGATGCCTTGGGCATCCCCAAGCTTTGACGCTTGTACTTCTTGGATATTTTTTGGGGTGACACGTGTGGCATCCCCAAGCTTGAGCTTTAGTCCATCCTTCATCTCATTACTCATTTCTTTCATACACCTGAAATTTTTCCTTCATACAAAACTTCAGACAATCTTTATTAGCAACATTAGTGCACTCAAGATAATAGGTCTTTAGGTTCAGTTCTAACACCAATAAAACTTCCATTAAAACACTAGATACTGTATCACTTCCCTCAAAAATCTCAATTCCCCAAAATAACTCAAAAAGGAACCAACAAGAAGCAAATGCAGAAAATGGCAGAAATCTGTCAAAACAGACCAGCAGGTAAAGACGAATTTTTTTGAAGACCTTATGTTGCTCGAATAAAAAAGTGTTGAACTAAAGAAAGTTATATAACAATCTGGGGCAGAAGCACAAAAATTGACGACTCAAAAGGATGTACAGAGATTTTATACGAATTTTACGGTGAAGCATAGAAATCTGTTTCGGGACAGCAACTTTCCAAATTATTACTTCTCTCTCATTAGAGGTTACTCTTGGCACAAAAAGCAAATAAAAAGGATAAGGAGAGGTTATTACTGAATTAATAACTTCCAAGACTCATCTAAAATTTTTGGGTTATCTCCCAATAAGTATTTTTCGTTAGTGCCTTTAAGTTAGGCATAAGAAGCAAGAAAGAATCAAGTGTTCTCAAATAAAGAAGCATTAAAAGCATATTTTGTTTTCATAGGAGAGGAAAAAGAAATCTTCTCTCTCTTCTTAGGGAAGTGTTCTATACCTTTCTTGAGTGGAAGTTGATATTTAATGGTGCCTTCTTTCATATCAATAATGGCACCAACAATTCTAAAAAAAGGTCTTCCCAAAGTAATAGGACAAGAGGCATTCCATTCAACATCCAAATCATAGAAATCAACGAGGACATAGGCATTGTTAACCATAATAAGAACATCATTAATACTCCCCATGAGTTTCTTTTTGCATTATCATCAAGTGGGACATTCAAATAACAATCTTCAAGTGGAGGCAAATCAAGAATATCATAAATCCTTCTAGGCATAATAGAAACACTACTATCAAGATCACATAAAGCTTTGAAATCAAAATCATTCACTTTCATATTAATGATGGGTTCCCAACCATATTCTTGTTTTATAGGAATAGAAGCTTTATGTTTCATCTTTTCTTCTTTAATCTTTATGAGAGCATCAATAATGTGTTTTGTAAAGGCCATGTTCATAGCACTAGCATTAGGACTTTTAGCAAGCTTTTGTAGGAACTTAATAACTTCAGAGATATTGCAACCATCAAGATCAAAATCATAATTATCATCTAGAGTAGTAGAACTATTACTAGCCTTAACACTAGTGGTAGTGATAGTAGAAACACTAATGTTTCTAGCAATTTCATCTTCTCTTTCTGAAAGGGTAATTGCCCCTATGTGTGGTTTTGGTGATTAATGACAATCCCTGTGGACTAATGTTTTCATTGAGTTTTATATGAAGGAATATTCCATAGGTCATGCTTGTAGTCCATATGTTGGATTCAAGTATGGATTCCATGAAGGTAAATATATACCTTGAGTTTTTGCATCAAGATCATCGAATTAAAGAGAAGAATATGATTTTTTCAAGTTCTTAAGAGTATGATCTCAATAGAAGAATTCAAGATATGGCTCTAAGTTGGTGTCATGATAGCCTCATTAGTTGAGCTATGGTTGACTAAGATTTAGAGCATGTAATCAAATGAAGAATTCTTTATGTACCTCAAGCTATTGAGATGGAGCATGAGAATATACTTGGTTGACCGATACAAAGAGTGAAGAGTAATTTCAAGTTTGTCAACACATGAAGCATAAAGAATGTACCACATGGATCTTGTGGTATGGTAAGCCTTGTCATTTATGCATCATGAACTAACCCATTATATATGTGCCTTTGCGTTTTCTATATGGTATAGGTATCTTTCCATGGGCATGCTTCACAAGTGAAGATCTCATATAGCCCATGAGAGGATGACATCAAGTGGTGATCATCATCAAAGTTTGAGAAGGGCAAGTTCAAAATAAGCATCTCGAGAAGATCATTTGCTTGAATCTTGCCATCCATATTGGTGATAATGGACATGTGAAGATGTGTCTTAATGAAGCTATCCCATAGTGGTGTATGGGGGAGCAAAATATGAGTCTTCACGAAGCAACAATGATCAAGTGATGCATTCCGTCTTGGATGGAGCTTGAAGCATTGTCATCAAGATCAAGCGGGATGCGCAAGGCAAAGGTATGGCCTTGCTAGGTTTTCCTTTTACCGGTCTCAAGGTGGTTGTTGGGAGACCCGGTTATAGGATAGATAGCCGCACTATTAGGAGGGGCTTTCGGTTGGGTAACTTGATCACATTGTCTTAGGGAGCTCAATCCTTTGCATACTTTGCATCTTCCTTTTTGTTGCTTCTTGGTGTTTCTCTATGAGAGGTTCTTGATCTTGTTGCTAGCACTTCAACAAGCCCAAGTTCATCAATAACGAAATTCGTATGCATCTTCTATGGCGTTTTCGAGTTTGAAGGTTTTACCGGTTCTTCTTATAGGGAGGCTCCATACCTTTACTCATTTGGTTCTATCTACCTTTGTTGGACTATGATGTTTTCATGCAACATATTGTAGAGCTTGTTGTCCTCGTTGATGACCCACAAGTATAGGGGGTGTATCGCAGTATTTTTGAGGGAAGTGAAACTTAATTTATTGATTCGATACAAGGGGAGCCAAAGAATATTTATAAGCCTTAACAACTTAGTTGTCAATTCAGCTGCACCTGGAAACAATCTTGCTCACAACAGTTTATCAGTAGCAACAGTTTTGTAGTAGCAATAGTAAAGTAGCAGCAGCAGTAAAGTAAAGACAGAAGTAACAATAGCAGTAAACAGTAGGATTCGAGTGTGGTAGGCATAGGGATGGATGGACGGGTGTTGCATGGACAAGACAATTCACATAGCAATCAGAACATAGGGCAATTGCAGAAAAATAAGATAAAGCATCCAAGTACTAGATAATCCTAGGCATGTGTTCCATATATAGTCATACGTGCTCGCAAAGAGAACTTGCATAACATCTTTTGTCCTGCCAGCCTGTGTGCAGCGGGGCCACAAGGGAACTACTGGCAATTAAGGTGCTCCTTTTAATAGAGCACCAGAGCAAAGCATTAACACTCCGTAAACACATGTGATCCTCACATCAAAGCCATTCCCTCCGGTTATCCCGATTTCTGTCACTTCGGGGCCATTGGTTCCGGAAAACAACGTGTGTAAACAACTTGCAGGTAAGACCATAAACAATACTATCATAATGAATCAATAACATGTTCAGGTCTGAGATCATGGCACTCGGGCCCTAGTGACAAGCATTAAGCATAACAAGTCGCAACAAAGTCATAAAGCACTAATAAAAGATACTAGGCACCATGCCCTAACAATCTCATGCCATTACATGAACGATGTCATCCAATCCCTACCATCCCCATATCCTACAGCGGGGGATTACTCACTCATAGATGGGGGAAACATGGATGGTCGATGGAGAAGCGATGGTGATGATGATGGTGATGATCTCCTCCAATTCCCCATCCCGACAGGGTGCCAGAACGAAGTTTCTGGTGCTGTTTCATGGAATCTTGTGGTGGCGGCGGAGCAGAACTCCTTGTGGAAAAACGTCGACCCCCCCCCTGAGTTTTTAGGTCAGAAGGCAACTTATAGGCGAAGAGGGAGACCGAGGGGGAGTCTGGGGCGGCCAGACCATCCTCTGGCACGGCATGGGCTTGCCCGCGCGGCCAGGTGGTGTGGCCTGGGCCCAGCCCCCTCCGTCTCGTATTCTGGCTCTAGGAATCTTCTGGTGAAATAGTATTTTTGGCATATTTTTCGGGATTTTTCCTGATAGTTGATTTCCTGCACAAAAAGTAGACACCAGTGCAATTCTGCTGAAAACAGCGTCAGTCCGCGTTAGTTGCATCCAAATCACACAAGTTTAGAGGAGAAACAATAGCAAAACTGTTCGGAAAAGTAGATACGTTTTAGACGTATCAACTCCCCCCAAGCTTAGCTTATTGCTTGTCCTCAAGCAATTCAGTTGAAAACTAAGTGCGATAAAAGAACTTTCACGAACACATTTGCTTCATATGATATATATTCTCAGCATGTGATCAACTACTTAGACAATTCATAATAAGGAGTATGCAACTAAGTTTACTTAATAGGCATTGCAAGCTATGAGAGATTCCAACTCAAAAATAAGAAATAGCATGAAGTATAAACATAAGGAACATTACAATGCTCATAAAAAGGTATGATAGAGTGGTATCTCGCTTGCCTTTGATTGAAGGCACCTCTGAAGTTCAGGTGAAGACTAGAAGTAAAGATGTCAAAGATACAAGCATCAAAGTCATAACACAAATAATCAAGTTTTGAGACAAGCACAAAGAATGACAACTATGCTCTCAAGAAGGTGCTCAAAGAATATGTGGAGACTCAACAAGTAAAAGAAAAGGTTTTGAATAATTTGAAAAGCTTCCAAATGCTGAAAGTATGGTACTCATTAGCTTTGAGCTCTCATTGCCCCTATCATAAGCATCTTTAAGGTGATTAGGGTTAAAGTGACACAACTAGGAGGATATGCTTGACAAGTTATAAATCGAAGTCTCATGCCCCTTACTTACGAAGACCGATCCTCGTGCTACTCAACTTCAGTCACAAGTAAGCTCTTGTTATTGTAAGTATATACATATCATAGAGAACCGCCAACGGGGTACCCCTTGCACATGACACAGGAGCTATCCCATAATCAAAATGACAAGGCAAGCAGATAATGAGCATCTCAGCAATCTTTTTATTTACTATGTGCATAGATTTTTATTGAGGATGCTTCATAGAATGCTCATTATGGTTATGCTGCAAGTTTCCACCATGATTAGGCATGGCTTAGGCTAGCGACCCAGGCGTTTCTAACAAACATACAAACTCCATGATCTTACAAGTTCCACTTTTATTTCACACCGCCAGGATCCATAAGCAAAAGAACATGATATCAACGAGGTACTAAGTACCAATGAAATGTTGAAAGCGTTCCCCATGATACATGGTTCTGCTAACTTCAACTCATAAAGCGCAAGCATATACGCAACAAAGAAGGAAGCAATGGTTCAGTTTTATTAAATGCAAGAAAATAAAGTGTGCCATCAAGTTTGTGAGAGCTTTACTAACTAACTTTCTCATAACAAGCAAACATTTTATTCGGAAGAAAACAAGGCATATTGAATATGCACGGAAGTAGCAAATGATGCTAATAGGTAGGTATGGTGGACTTGGCAATATTTGGCTTTGGGGAGATGGAAACATGAGTAAAACATACTCAGTGAAGGTGAAGGCTAGCAATAGTAAAGGAGCGACAAACGAGGGAGCAATAGCTGTCATAATCATGCTTGTAACAAAACAGGACTAAACATGGCATGAAAGTGATTCAAGATCCTCAAGGCAAAATAATTCATCGAGGCTTAACTGATTATTTTAGTCATGTGCATGCGTGAGCATGTGCCAAGTCAATTCAAATGAAACATTCAGAGGAGGATACCACGGTGTCATACCAAGTTATGAATAGAGTAATGCAAGCAAATATTCATATGACATGCTACAAACTATTAGCAAGCTTGAACTAATCATACGAAAGCAAGAACTACTAATCATCCAAAGATAACATACACCTTACACGAACAGGCTAAGCATGCCCACAGTGATGAGTATATGTACAAAAATGAAAACAGGTAGAGTTCGTTACCAGTCTCTTACCACACCTCAAGTTGTCATTAATCCTCATTATTGCTCTTCACTTGTGTGGCTTGAATAATAATATGAAACCAATATCCACTGAGGACTTCTAAACCATGTAGGAAACTCACAAAACCAAAGAAGAACGACAAATATTTTTGTTGTTTTCGATTTTTAAAACAAGAACCAAAGAGGAAAAACAAGCAAAGCAAAATCTTTTTGGGTTTTTTCAAATAGTTCAAACAAAGCAAAAAGGTAAAAACAAACTAAGGCAAAAAGAAGAAGAAGCAAACCAAAGAGAAACAATAGAAATATTTTTGGTCTTTTTGTGTTTTAGAAAGCAAAAGCAAAGAAAGAACAAAAACTAAAAAGAGAACGAAACATGAATATACAAAGTACCGACGCAACATGATAAGGAGATGAGTGCGATGTCGGCGTACCTCCCCCCAAGCTTAGGCTTTTGGCCTAAGTGGGTATCAATCCAGATACGGGTAAGGGTTCCAAGCAGGAGGATCATGATAAGAATGGTCGTAATTGGGCCCGTGGGAAGAAGAAGAAGCTCCCCAATCATAAGCAGGCTGCTGATATGAAGACTCTCCCTCATTCGAGGGCTGGACCGAATCATCCGTGACCTCCCGTCTAGTGTCCTGCTCCTATTAGGAGAGCTCTCCCAAGTACGTGTCAAGCTCCTCCTCAGTGAGGGACCATCCTTCCCTGTTATCAAGGTTAAACAAAACAGGTGCAGGCAAAAGAACAACACGCTCGGACTTGCTCTTTCTTCAACCAATTTGAGAAAGGTTATTTCATAAGATAACTCATTCAAACTAGCCCACGAGGAAACAAATTTATGCTGTATCATGGAATTAAAATCAAGCCTTTCTATGGGGAACTGTAGGTCTAGATGATGAGGCACTAAACCATGCAATGCTAGTAAACGAGAAGCAATGAGGCCTCCACAAATTCCACCTTTCTCACGGTTAGCAGCAAGACGGAAAGCTAACAAAGCACCTAAGTTGTAAGACCTATCTCGTTTAAGAGCAGCAGAGATAAATGCTAGATCATATGAAGATAACTTATTGGCATTTTTCCTAGCAAGAAAACACTTGGCAACAAAGTAGGCAAAGTAACGAATGGAGGGAAAATGAATGTTACGGATTTTTCCATTCTCCTTCGAGAAGCTGCTCCCTTGGCAAATTTATGTGTATAAATCCATGAGTGGTTCAGGTCGCTCCTTAATCCTTCTACATGATCCCCATTGAGGTACCTTAATAGCTACACAAAAGTCATTGAGAGAAAGGTCGACAGCAATACTGTAAATTTTGTAGTGGACCATGGGGTTAGGAAAAGAGTGACTAAATTGAAAGTCCTGCACCACAGACATGGTTAGCTTCACAAATTGACAAGGCTCATCTTCCAAAAAGTGTTCCAACCCTGCATTAGAAACCAAAGTGTGGAAATCTTGGAGAATTCCCGCAGCTCTCATGAACTCAGAACATGGATAAATGGAAGGAAAAACTTCCTCCTCCCGGTGGACCTTCATAACCTCAGGCACCCATAGTTCATGTTGGTTTAGTTGATGCTCATTCATCTTCTATTCTGAAATTTAAACACCTATTAAACAAGTGATTGCAAAGTGAATATAATGAAGGATTCTACTCATAGGGACTTGTAAGAGGCCTAAACATGCATCAAAACTATATCTCTAAGCATCAAACAAGCTTACAAGCTCTCATAACCTGTCACCTACAGCAACAAAATACTCAAGATATAATCCACTAAACACAAATCTACTTGGACAAGGGGAGGAGTCACATACCAGAGAACAAGTGCTCCAAATTTCAGCAACAAAGATGGGCTGAGCAAGGAGATCGAAAAAACCGAGAGCAAGCACAGCAAGAACGCGATTTTGAGCAATGAACTGGAGCTTACTCGGGAGAGAGAAGAAAGTGGCAGGTGAGAGAGTTAGTGGAGGGCCAGGGGTGGCCCACACCATGGCATGGCGCCACCTAGGGCAGGCCGCGCCACCAGGTGGTGAGCCTGCCTGGTGGGTCCCCCTGGTACCTCCCAGGCACTCCTCTGCCCCTTTTTTCACGTAAAAATTTAATATGAATTTTCTGGAATTTTTCGAGACACTTTATTTTTGTGCATTTTTCAGGTATAGAAGAATGATTTTCTGACAGACAGATTTTTTTTGGAATGATGGAATGACAAAACAAGGCTAGAACTACAAAAGTTCTAAGACACTCTAACATGCAAGCAACTACCAACAAAAAGGAGAACTAAACGAAAGCAAAAACTAAAATGGATAAAACAGAAGTACACGGAAATAATCATAGTGAAAACATTGTTTTGTACAATGAAATCCTTTTGTTAACAAGGTTGATCAGGTCTTGTTACCAAAACAATTCCATATGACACAAAACTTTGTATTCCACTAATGATTATGTTACCTCAACCTTGATAGCAATGGTCCCAATCATAGTAGTTTCAAATTTTTCTCTTCGTATGGGACAATATATTTCTCCAACTTGAATGCCCTCAACATGTTCAATTGAATTCAAACCATAAGTCCTTTCAATCTTCTTGGGTAAATAGACAGTATGTTCCTTGTCATTAACACTGAAAGTCACCTTTCCTTGATTACAATTAATAACAGCTCTTGTAGTATTAAGAAAAGGTCTCCCAAGAATAATAGACATATTATCATCTTCAGGCATTTCAAGCACAACAAAATCAGTTAATATCAAGCAATTATGAGCCACCTGAACAGGTACATCCTCACATATACCCACATGAATAGTGGTAGATTTATCAGCCATTTGCAAAGATATATCAGTTGGTATCAATTTTTCAAGTTGAAGCCTCTTATAGAGAGAGAAAGGCATAACACTAACTCCAGCTCCCAAATCACACAAAGCAGTTCTAACATAACTTTTCTTAATAGAGCAAGGTATAGTTGGAATCCCTGGGTCTCCAAGTTTCTTAGGAACCTTACCATTGAAAGAATAATTAGCAATCAAAGTAGAGATTTCTTCATTAGGGATCTTCCTTTTATTCGAGACAATATCCTTCATATACTTTGAGTAAGGAGGCAATTTAATAGCATCAGTCAAAGGAATTTTTAGGAATAAAGGTTTCATCCACTCATAAAACTTATTATAGTGTTCATCTTCCTTTGACTTGTGTTTCTTATCAGGGAAAGGCATAGGTTCTTGGACCCAAGGCTCTCTTTCACTACCATGTTTCTTAGCAACAAAATCTTCTTTAGTGTATTTAGTATTCTTAGTGTGCTTCTCAGGTTCTTCTTCAACTTTTTCTTCATTAGGAACATCATTTTCTTCATTACCACTTTCAGTTTCAGCATCAGAAATAGATATACTATTTGGATCTATAGCAGGTTCAGAGGGTTCTACAATAGTTTTATGTTTCTTTTTTCCTTTTATTACTAGTAGAGCCACTATTTTCAGCTTGTTGAGAATCCTGCTCAATTCTTTTGGGATGTCCCTTAGGATATAGAGGATCCTGGGTAGCAGCACCACTTCTAGTTCTAATTTCATAAGCATGTTTTTCTTTAGCAGCATTAACTAGCAAGTCTTTTTGCACTTTAACGAGTTGATCTATTTGAGTTTGAACCATTCGAAAGTGTTTAACAATCATTTTAACATCATTAGAGGTTCTTTCCACAATATCTTTCAAATCAATAATAGCTCTAGTGTTTTCCATTAGATGATTTTGCACCCTTTTATTAAAATTATCTTGCTTAACAATAAAGATATCGAATTCTTCTAAGCATTGATCACGAGGTTTAGAGTAAGGGATATCACCTTCATCAAAGTGTTGGAGAGAGTGTACCTCAATAGTGGATGAGTAGGGGATAGGCTTACATAATTCTTCTATAGGAGGTAAATTCTTGAGATCTGCAGCTTTAATTCCCTTCTCCTTAAGACATTTCTTAGCTTCCTTCATCACTTCATCATTTAATTCAATAACCCCCCTCTTCTTTGATGTTGGAATAGGCACTGGTATAGTAGGTTCAGGTACAATTACTTCAGGTATAGCTTGTTTAGGAGGAGTCCAATCTTCATAGTTCTTACTTATTGTAGCCATTAATTCCTCAGCTTCCTTAGGAGTCCTATTCCTGAAAACACAATCAGCACAACTACTTAGGTATGTCCTAGATTCTTCGGTTAGTCCATTATAAAATATATCAAGAATCTCATTCTTAGGTAATGGACTTCCAGCCTGTGCATGAATCAAAGCACAAAACCTTGCCCAAGATTCGGGCAATACCTCTTTTTCTCCCTGTTTAAAATCAAAAAGTTCCTGCAAAATAGCATGTCTAGCACTAGGAGGAAAATATTTCTGCAGGAAAGTACTAATCAAGCAATCAGGGCTATCAATAGATCCAGGAGGTAAATTACTAAACCAAGTTTTAGCTTCTCCTTTCAGTGAAAAGGGGAAAATCTTAGCAACAAAGTAAGTACGCATCTTAATATCATCATAAAACAAGCCACTCATGGTAGAAAGTTCATTCATATGTGCTACCCCACTTTCATTCTTAGTCCCACAAAAAGGTTCTTTCTCAACAATAGCTATGTAATATAGATCGAGAGAGAAATCATAATATTTATCATAGGGGGTGTATCGCAGTATTTTCGAGGGAAGTGAAACCCAATTTATTGTTCGACATAAGGGGAGCCAAAGAATATTTATAAGCCTTAACAGCTGAGTTGTCAATTCAGCTGCACCTGGAAACAATCTTGCTCACAGCAGTTTATCAGTAGCAACAGTTTTGTAGTAGCAATAGTAAAGTAGCAGCAGTAGTAAAGTAAAGACAACAGTAACAATAGCAGTAAACAGTAGGATTCTAGTGCGGTAGGCATAGGGATGGATGGACGGGCATTTCATGGACCAGACAATTCACATAGCAATCAGAACATAGGGCAGTTGCAGATAAATAAGATAAAGCATCCATGTACTAGATAATCCTAGGCATGTGTTCCATATATAGTCATACGTGCTCGCAATGAGAACTTGCACAACATCTTTTGTCCTGCCAGCCCGTTTGCAGCAGGGCCTCAAGGGAACTACTGGCAATTAAGGTGCTCCTTTTAATAGAGCACCGGAGCAAAGCATTAACACTCCGTGAACACATGTGATCCTCACATCAAAGCCATTCCGTCCGGTTATCCCGATTTATGTCACTTTGGGGCCATTGGTTCCGAACAACAATGTGTGTAAACAACTTGCATGTAAGACCATAAACAATACTATCATAATGAATCAATAACATGTTCAGATCTGAGATCATGGCACTCGGGCCCTAGTGACAAGCATTAAGCATAACAAGTCACAACAAAGTCATAAAGCACTAATAAAAGATACTAGGCACCATGCCCTAACAATCTGATGCCATTACATGAACGATCTCATCCAATCCCTACCATCCCCATATCCTATAGCGGGCGATTACTCACTCATAGATGGGGGAAACATGGATGGTCGATGGAGAAGCGATGGTGATGATGATGGCGATGATCTCCTCCAATTCCCCGTCCCGGCAGGGTGCCAGAACAAAGTTTCTGGTGCTGTTTCGTGAAATCTGGTGGTGGCGGCGGAGCGGAACTCCTTCTGGAAAAACGTCGAACCCTCCTGAGTTTTTAGGTCAGAAGGCAACTTATAGGCGAAGAGGGAGACCGAGGAGGAGTCTGGGGCGGCCAGACCACCCCCTGGATTGGCCTGGGCTTGCCCGCACGACCAAGTGGTGTGGCCTGGGCCCAGCCCCCCTCCGTCTCGTATTCTGGATCTGGGAGTCTTCTGCTGAAATAGGATTTTTGGCATATTTTCCGGGATTTTTCCTGATAGTTGATTTTCTACACAAAAAGTAGACACTAATGCAATTCTGCTGAAAACAGCGTCAATCCGTGTTAGTTGCATCCGAATCATACAAGTTTAGAGGAGAAACAATAGCAAAAGTGTTCGGGAAAGTAGATACGTTTTGGACATATCACTCGTCAAAACAAGCCCAAGATCATCGAAATCGGAGTCCGGATGCAAAAGTTATTGCGTTTTTCGTGAAGTCTATTTCATCCCGGTTGTGGATCCGGTTCAACCGAGCCCCACATCGGACGGTCCGGTGCCAGCACCGGTAGACCGGATTTTCCGGTTTTCGCGACCGAGTCTATTCCGAGTTGGCAAACAGAGGGTTTTCGGTCTGTAGGCCGGTCCACCAGCCTAGGGACCGAGTTTCCCGGTTCCGGGGCCGGTCCAACCGACTTTTAGACCGGGTTTTCGTTGTTTTCTCTCCAACGGCCATATTTGCTTTTCCCTATAAAAGGGGGTTCTTCCCCCAATGTTTTTGGGTGTTCTTGAGCCCGAAATTGACCTCCATTATTGACCCTCTTGAGCTTGCCTCCTCCCCCTTCCCTCCTATGATTCTTGCATCTTTTTGAGGGCTTTGGAAGAGGAGATCTAGATCTACAATCCCCACCAATCAATTCCTCCTCTAAGTGAGGGGAACCCATTGGATCTAGATCTTGAAGTCATTTTTTGATTTCCACCATGGTTCTTCCTCTCTAATTCCTCCCTAGCACTTGTTTCTTTGGTGGGATTTGAGAGTGAGGGATTTGAATGCCCTTGGTGTTCTTGCTTTGCATTCTTGCATAAGTGTTAATCTCTCCACTATGATTTGTTCGAGTGAGAGACCGTGAGCTTTTTGCTCTTGGAGGGTGACCTCCTAGTTGGCTTGGCGGTTGGTGTCGTGGTGTCCTCTTCGTGGAAGATTGTGAAGAGACCCGGGCTTCTCCTTCATGGAGCTTGTGAAGTGGTTGTGGAGCTTGCCATCTCCGGAGTGGAGGAAAAGCTATCCATAAGGAAAGGGCCTATTCCTTTGTGGGATAGACTCGGAGAAGAAGGTGAGCCTTCGTGGCATTGGGAAATCCTTCGTGGAATCCCACACCTCTCCAACGTGATGTACCTTACTTGTAAGGGAACAAGGGAATGCATCTTCATCTCTGCGTGCCTCGGTTATCTCTATACCCGAGCTTACTTTCCTTGTGATAGCCATCGAGCTTGAAGTACTTATATCTTGCTTATCACTTGTGGTATATTTATATTGTGTTATCTTGCTTAGCTTAACTTGTTGTTGGTGAACTTACTTGAGCCTAGTGTATTTAGGTTTTGTGCTTGTAAAATAAACGTTAGTTTAATTCCGCATTCTATCAAGCCAAAACCGTAATAGTTTTTAAATTGCCTATTCACCCCCTCTAGGCTACATCTCTATCCTTTCAATTGGTATCAGAGCAAGGTCTCTCCTTGTTTAGGCTTCAACGCCTAGAGTGTAAAGATGTCGGCTAGTAGTATAGTGCACAATGACACAATTATCTTTGATGGCACAAATAATATTTTGTGGAGAAATTGCTTTCTTTGTAATCTAGATGTAGGTTTTTCTCCTCCGATGGATCCTCTAAATATATATTTAGAGGATGAGAAAGATTTACATCTCGAAGCTCAAGTATCTAATGCGCTTATTTTCTCTTTGAGCCCCATAGTTAATTTGTTCTTGACAAATGTAAAGCGCAAGTCATCTCATGAGATGTGGACCAAGCTTAAAGAAATATTTGGTGGGTCCATTTCTCCTAGGGTCGGTGGTATCTCCGAGGAGCTCTCTTCTCCTTCACATCATGAAGAGCTCCAAGTGGCTTCCACCTCCGGCCGCGATGAGATTTCAATTCCCTCCACTTCACCTACATGTGACAAGTCACAAGGTAATGGCACGGTGAGTGGAGAAATCATATGTAATGATGGTAGTGGTTCTCTTTACACCAATGATTCATGTTCTATAAATGCTAATGGTGTAGAGAGTTTGGACTTAAGCACTTCTTGCAACGATAATTATATATCCCCTTGTGTTGCTAGTCCTTGCATATTGTCTAGAAATTATTTGAGTACTAGTGTAGATGATATGCTTGATTTGTCTTGTTCCAATAAACAAAATGCTTCTATTTCCTCTAGTTGTGTATCTAACAATGTAGAGGAAATCGAACACCCTATGGAGCAAAACACAATCATGAATGAAGATTCAAGAATATCCTCATCTTCATCCTCCCGTGCTTACATGTGCCTTATGGCAAGAGGATCAAAAGTATCTCCTACTTTGGATCCCAAGATATCTTCTCTAGATAATAGCAACGATAGTGATGATGACCTTGATGAGGATACTAGAGCTCTTGTGCTTGAGCTGACCTTTTTGTGTACCTCTCTTCGTGGTAATAATAAGGTCGTTGCTTGTATCAAACACGTTATGGACACCATAACTAAACAAACGGAAACCATAGAGGAGTTGGATTTCCAACTTGATGATGGGAGTCGGAGATTCAATCTCCTTAAGTAAGAGATTGGCGAGGAGAAGCACACTAATTGTCTCCTCATACAAAAAATTGAATCTTATGAGCTTGAAAAGGAAAAATCTATTAATGATGCTAGTGCTACTAACTCTACTTCTTGTGAAGCATCCACCCTAAAGGAGAATGTTGAGCTAAGGGCTCAACTTGAGTTGCTAACTAGCAATTATGGGAAATTGGAAGAAAGTCATGAAAATCTCTTGGCCTCTCATAATAATCTTCTAATCTCCTATGATGGGCTAAAATTAGCTGATGAGGCAAGTATCACAAAGGTAACTGATGGCTCATGGTTGATCTAGAGCTCGTTGGGAAATCCAAGAGGAAGGTATGATGAGCACAACAGCAAGTTTCCCTCAGTTATGAAACCAAGGTTTAATCGAACCAGTAGGAGCAAGGAAACACCCCAAAGGTGTTGCTAGCTGAGCCTTGGCAGGGCGCACTACCGGTGCTAGTAGCAACGTGGAGACCTGCACAACACAACCACAGAACTCTATCCCCAACTTGCGATGAGGTTGTCAATCTCACCGTGTTTTGCTAAAAATAAAGGATTAAACATATCGAATGGAAGGAAGTAATAGTTTGCAGAAAGTAAACACAAAGCAGTAACAGTTTATAGATTGTATGTAAAAGAAAAGGACCGGGATCCATAGTTCACTAGAGGTGGCTCTCCTTAAGATAGATAACATGTTGGGTGAACAAATTACAGCGGGGCAATTGACAAACATCGAGAAAGCAATACATGCATATAGTTATCATCTTGAATCCTTTGGAACTTGATAGGGCATTACAACATTATACATAGACCGCCATCCAACTGCATCTATGACTAATAATCCACCTTTAGGTTATCATCCGAACCCTCTCCAGTATTAAGTTGCAAGCAACAGATTATTGCTTTACGAACTGCGTGTAAAGTAAACAATACGATTGTTCTATGAACAAAGGATTGTTATTTTATCCCTAGTAGCAACAACACATCTAGTACCTTAGAGATTTCTGTCACTTCCCCAGATTACCAGAGGCATGAACCCACTATCGAGCATAAATACTAACTCTTGGAGTTGCTAGCATCTACTTGGCCAAGATAGCTACTAACAACGGAAAGCATGCAAGATCACAATTAACAAAGACATGGTAGAATCAATAATCAATCTGAAATAGCATCTCAATATCCATCGGATCCCCGCAAACACAAATGCAGAATTACAAATAGATGATCTTGATCATGAACGGAGCTCACAAGATCTAGACATGAAAGCACAAAGGAGGAGAACCAGCCATCTAGCTACTACATGGATCCGTAGTCCAAGGATGAACTACTCACGCATCACATCGGAGGCTTGCATGGTGATGAAGAAGGCCTCTAGGGTGAATTCCCCTCTCTGACAGGGTGCCGAGAAGAGCTTCAGATCCCTCCCGATCTAGGGATGAAGATGACGGTGGCTATAGACTCTTTCGTGGATTATTGATCGGGTACTTAGGGTTTTTGTCCCGAGGGCATCTTATAGGCGGAAGGGGAGGCCGAGGGGGTGCTGAAGGCGACCATACCACCCCCTGGCACGGGCCAGGCTGGGCCGTGCGTCCAGGTGGTGTGGTGGCCCCCTGGACCCTCTCCGTCTTGTACTCTGGCATCTGATGACTTCTAGAAAAATAGGCACTTTGGCTTTTGTCCCGTCCAATTCTGAGAATATTCATTTTGTGACTTTCCTGGAACCAAAAACTGCAGAAAACAGGCAGCTGGCACTATGGCTCTTGTTAATAGGTTAGTCCAAGAAATCATATGAAAAGTACTCCAAAGTGTGGAAAAAACACAAGAAAGTGGATAAAACCAAGCATGGAACATCAAAAATTATAGATACATTTGCAATGTATGAACATCCCCAAGCTTAACTCCTTCTCGTCCTCGAGTAGGTATGTGATAAAAAGAAAGAATAATTTTTGAGGTGACATGCACCATCAAAGACTTGATCAAAGTATTTGTAAAACATTCACAACTAGGATCATAGTACTTCAATCATAGCATGAAAGACAAAGTTCTAGCAATAAGACAGAGAAACTATGATGCAACATGAAAAGGCACAAATAAAACATTCATGAATAACAATGCTTTGCAAGACGTTTGTTTGTTTCACATAAAGAAAACACAGCATAATAGTATTCAGCTTGTCCCTCATAGAGTAGCAAAACATAAATGCATAGGACACCTTCAAAGTTCATAAGAGTGACTAGATACAAATAGTTTAAAACAAGTAATATCAAGTAATGCATCAATCAACTAGTCTTTGGACAATGCACATAGAACTAAGAATGGCCACTATGCTCTCAAAGTAGGTGCATAAAGGTAGAAGGTGGAGACTCAATATAATGGTGGAAGAAAGGCCTTCATAAAAGCAAGTAGGGATTCAAGTATCATAAAGAGCTTCCAAAAATTATGGTACTTATAGCTTTCAGCTCTCATTGCCCCTATCATAAGCATCTTTAAGGTGATTAAGGTTAAAGTGACACAACTAACAGGATATGCTTGACAAGTTATAAACCGAAATCTCATGCCCCTTACTTACGAAGACCGATCCTCATGCTACTCAACTTTAGTCACGAGTAAGATCTTGCCATTGTAAGTACATGTGTATCATAAAGAACCGCCAACGGGGTACCCCTTGCACATGATACAGGAGTTATCCCATAATCAAAATGACAAGGCAAGCAGATAATGAGCATCTCAGTGATCTTTTTATTTGCTATTTGCATAGGTTTTTATTGAGGATGCTTCATAGAGTGCTCATTATGGTGATGCTGCAAGTTTCCACCATGATTAGGCATGGCTTAGGCTAGCGACCCAGGTGTTTCTCTAACACACATACAAACTCCATGATCTTACAAGTTCCACTTTTATTTCACACCGCCGAGATCGGTAAGCAAAAGAACTTGATATCAACGGGGTACAAAGTACAAGTGCAATGTTGAAAGCGTTCCCCATGGTACATGGTTCTGATAATTTCAACTTATAAAGCGCAAGCATATACGCAACAAAGAAGGACCCAATGGTTCAAGTTTATTAGATGCAAAAAAGTAAAGTGTGCCATCAAGTTTGTGAGAGCTTTAATCACTAGTTTTCTCATAACAAGTTTAATTTGGAAGGTAAACAAAAGCATGAATATACTTGGAATAGCATATGCTAATAGGTAGGTATGGTGGACTCTTTGGAATAACTTGGTTTAGGGAGTCGGATGCATGAGGGGAACTCATACTTGGTTGTGGAGGCTAGCAAAATACTGGGAGCGACAAACTAAGAGAGCAATAATGGCCATAATCATGTAGAGAGACAAAACATCATTGATCAAAGCATAAAGTGATACTACAAGTTGAAAACTAAAGGATCATACAGGATATGGTGACTTGAGATAGTCATAACATGGTGTGAGCATGCGCCAAGTCAACCCAAATAAAGCATCAAAGGAGAATACCACTATACTATGCTTTAATATGCTAAAACAACGCATGATTCATCCAAGGCACATTAAGCAATCTCAATTGTTTATAACAAGTCATGCTACAGCAAATAATACTAAGCATCAAGCCAAAACAATATCAAGCATGGCATGACAAAGCATAGGCCACAGTCAAAAACAAGCTCTTTTTACCACATATGCATGATCTTTCCTACTCTTTTCCAAACCAAACCAAACTATTTGCAAACCAATGTATGAAAGAGGGGGTCCAACCAATTTATTCAGCAAACTAATCAAACAAAGAAAACGAAAAACCAAAACGAAAACACAAAAGAAGACGCTCCAAGAACAACACAACTGTGCATGAAACAATAAAAATGAAGCGTTTGGAAGAAACCTGGGATTTTTATTGATGAAGAGGGGGATGCCTTGGGCATCCCCAAGCTTCGACGCTTGTACTTCTTGGATATTTCTTGGGGTGACACGCGTGGCATCCTCAAGCTTGAGCTTTAGTCCATCCTTCATCTCATTACTCATTCCTTCCATACACCTGAAATTTTTCCTTCATACAAAACTTCACACAATCTTTATTAGCAACATTAGTGCACTCAAGATAAATAAGTCTTAAGGTTCAGTTCTAACACCAAATAAATTTCCATTAGAACACTAGCTACTGTAGAACTTCCCTCAAAAAGCTCAATTCCCCAAAAGAACTCAAAAATGAACCAACAAGAAGCAAATCCAGAAAATAGCAGAAATTAGTCAAAACAGACCAGTAGGTAAAGACGATTTTTTCGAAGACCTTCTGTTGCTCAAATCAAAAGGTATTGAACTAACGAAAGTTAGATAACAACCTGAGGCAGAAGCACAAAAATTCATGCCTCAAAAAGACGTTCAGAAATTTTACACGAATGTTTACGGTGAAGCACATGAATCTGTTTCGGGACAGCAACTTTCCCAATCATTACTGCTCTCTCATTAGAGGTTAACCTTGGCACAAAAAGCAAATAAAAAGGATAAGGAGCGGTTATTACTGAAGTAATAACTTCCAAGACTCATCTAAAACTTTTGGGTTATCTCCCAATAAGTACTTTTCTTTAACGCCTTTAAGTTAGGCATAAGAAGCAAAGAAAAAGAATCAAGTGTTCTCAAATGAAGAAGCATTAAGACCAAATTTCTTGCCCTTACCTCTCTTACTTTTATTCTTAACCTTGGGGAAAATGTGATTGTTTGGTGGAGAATAAAGGTGCATGGTCCCCTTTCCCACATCTACTATTGCTCCAAGGAGTTCTAACAGGGACCTTCCAAGTGTAATTTGTCCTTTTCCTGCATATTCAATAATAAGATAATGAGTAGAAATCATTTTCCGAAGGATCTTTGTAAACACTCCTTCAGCTATTCCAATAGGTAATCTGGTAGCATTATTAGCAAGAGATATTTCTTTTCCTCCTTCAGTAAGCCCTGATACGCTCGACTTTCAACGTAGAGCTCGTTGGGAACCCCAAGAGGAAGGTCTGATAAGCACAGCAGTAAGTTTTCCCTCAGTTATGAAACCAAGGTTTAATCGAACCAGTAGGAGCAAGGAAACACCCCAAAGATGTTACTAGCTAAGCTTTGGCAGGGCGCACTACCGGTGCTAGTAGCAACGTGGAGACCTGCACAACACAACCACAGAACTTTGTCCCCAACTTGCGACGAGGTTGTCAATCTCACCGTGTTTTGCGGAAAACAAAGGATTAAACGTATCGAATGGAAGGAAGTAAAAGTTTGCAGAAAGTAAACACAAAGCAGTAAATAGTTGTAGATTGTATGTAAAGAAAAAGGACCGGGATGCATAGTTCATTAGAGGTGGCTCTCCTTAGATAGATAACATGCTGGGTGAACAAATTACAGCGGGGCAATCGACAAACACCGAGAAAGCAATACATGCATATACTAATCATCTTGACTCCTCTGAGACTTGATTGGGCATTACAACATAATACATAGACCGCCATCCAACTGCATCTATGACTAATAATCTACCTTCAGGTTATCATCCGAACCCCTCCAGTATTAAGTTGCAAGCAACAGATTATTGCTTTACGAACTGCGTGTAAATTAAACAATACGATTGTTCTATGAACAAAGGATTGTTGTTTTCTCCCTAGTAGCAACAGCACATCTAGTACCTTAGAGATTTCTGTCACTTCCCCATTTTACCAGAGGCATGAACCCACTATCGAGCATAAATACTAACTCTTGGAGTTGCTAGCATCTACTTGGCCAAGATAGCTACTAACAACGGAAAGCATGCAAGATCTCAAATAACAAAGACATGATATAATCAATAATCAATCTGAAATAACATCTCAATATCCATCGGATCCCCGCAAACACAACATGTATGAATTACAAATAGATGATCTTGATCATGAACGGAGCTCACAAGATCTAAACATGAAAGCACAAAGGAGGAGAAACCAGCCATCTAGCTACTACATGGATCCGTAGTCCAAGGATGAACTACTCGCGCATCACACCAGAGGCTTGCATGGTGATGAAGAAGGCCTCCAGGGTGAATTCCCCTCTCCGGCAGGGTGCCGGGAAGAGCTTCAGATCCCTCCCGATCTAGGGATGGAGATGACGACGGCTACAAACTCTTTCGTGGATTTTTGATCGGGTACTTAGGGTTTTCGTCCCAAGGGCAATATATAGGCGGAAGGAGAGGCCGAGGGGGTGCCGGGAGCGGCCACACCACCCCCTCGCGCGGGCCAGGCCTGGCCGCGCGGCCAGGTGGTGTGGTGGCTCCCTGACCCTTCTCCGTCTTGTATTCTGGCACTTGATCACTTCTGGAAAAATAGGCACTTTGGCTTTTGTCCCATCCAATTCCGAGAATATTCATTTTCTGACTTTCCTGGAACCAAAAACAGTAGAAAACAGGCAGCTGGCACTGTGGCTCTTGTTAATAGGTTAGTCCAAGAAATCATATGAAAAGTACTCCAAAGTTGGAACAAAACACAAGAAAGTGGATAAAACTAAGCATGGAACATCAAAAATTATAGATACATTTGCAATGTATCAAGACCCCAAAGATTCAAAGATTCATAAATATCTTTGGGCATAAGACAAAATTCAGACGGGATATCACAGCGAGGTTGAAAAGTTTTAGTGTTTATCTCAATCTTCACTGTAGGGAGCCACTTTGATGGTTTAGAATTTATTGGGACATAATTGTGATGCTCCCTAAGCGTATTATAGCAATCTTTTAAGCTAGTAGTGCAAGTCTCAAGAGTGTTCAATCTAGCAAATATTCTTGCGAAAGAAATATCAGTTTGGCTAGGCAAGTTGTAAGTGAGGATCAATTTCTTTATAGCATTTATAGCATCATCCTCATTACATTGGAGGAAATCTCCTCCCACAATAGCATCTAAAGCATATGCATAGCAAAGAGCAATTCCAAGGTAAAAACTGCTAAGGAACAAGCTTTGAGTCATTTTAGGCTCAGTTTTTTCATGTAGATCAGAGATTCTAGACCAAGCTTCCTTGAAGCTCTCCTCAATTCCTTGTTTAAAAGTGAAAATCATTTCCTCGGGTGACACAGTGATTGGAGCAAGGCTAGACATAGTGGCAACTTAAGATAGGAACTGATTTTTTGTGTTTGTCAAATAAGAAAGCAAACTAGTAAAACTATTTTTTTTGTGTTTTTGAAAAAGAAATAAGCAAACAAAGCAAAAAGAAACTAACCAAAACAAAAATAACAAAGTAAAGAGATTGGTTATGAGGGACTCCCCTTGTGAAGATGTCCTTGACTCCCCGGCAACGGCGCCAGAAAAATGCTTGATGGCTCGTGGTTGATATAGAGCTCGTTGGGAACCCAAGAGGAAGGTATGATGAGCACAGCGGCAAGTTTCCCTCAGTTATGAAACCAAGGTTTAATCGAACCAGTAGGAGCAAGGAAACACCCCAAAGGTGTTGCTAGCTGAGTCTTGGCAGGGCACACTACCGGTGCTAGTAGCAACGTGGAGACCTGCACAACACAACCACAGAACTCTGTCCCCAACTTGCGATGAGGTTGTCAATCTCACCGTGTTTTGCTAAAAACAAAGGGTTAAATGTATCGAATGGAAGGAAGTAATAGTTTGCAGAAAGTAAACATAAAGCAGTAACAGTTTATAGATTGTATGTAAAATAAAAGGACCGGGATCCATAGTTCACTAGAGGTGGCTCTCCTTAAGATAGATAACATGCTGGGTGAACAAATTACAGTGGGGCAATTGACAAACATCGAGAAAGAAATACATGCATATACTAATCATCTTGACTCCTTTGGAACTTGATTGGGAATTACAACATTATACATAGAACGCCATCCAACTGCATCTATGACTAATAATCCACCTTCAGGTTATCATCCGAACCCCCTCCAGTATTAAGTTGCAAGCAACAGATTATTGCTTTACAAACTGCGTGTAAAGTAAACAATACGATTGTTCTATGAACAAAGGATTGTTGTTTTCTCCCTAGTAGCAATAGCACATATAGTACCTTAGAGATTTTTATCACTTCCCCAGATTACCAGAGGCATGAACCCACTATCGAGCATAAATACTAACTCTTGGAGTTGCTAGCATCTACTTGGCCAAGATAGCTACTAACAACGGAAAGCATGCAAGATCACAAATAACAAAGACATGATAGAATCAATAATCAATCTGAAATAGCATCTCAATATCCATCGGATCCCCGCAAACACAACATGCAGAATTACAAATAGATGATCTTGATCATGAAGGGAGCTCACAAGATCTAGACATGAAAGCACAAAGGAGGAGAACCAGCCATCTAGCTACTACATGGATCCGTAGTCCAAGGATGAACTACTCACGCATCACACCGGAGGCTTTCATGGTGATGAAGAAGGCCTCCAGGGTGAATTCCCCTCTCCGGCAGGGTGCGGGAAGAGCTTCAGATCCCTCCCAATCTAGGGATGGAGATGATGGCGGCTACAGACTCTTTCGTGGATGTTTGATCGGTTACTTAGGGTTTTCGTCCCGAGGGCATCTTATAGGCGGAAGGGGAGGCCGAGGGGGTGCCGGAGGCGGCCAGACCACCCCTTGGCGCGGGCCAGGCTGGGCCGCGTGGCCAGGTGGTGTGGTGGCCCCTGGCCCCTCTCTTTATCGTACTCTGGCATCTGATGACTTCTGGAAAAATAGGCATTTTGGCTTTTGTCCCGTCCAATTCCGAGAATATTCATTTTCTGACTTTCCTGAAACCAAAAGCAGCAGAAAACAGGGAGTTGGCACTGTGGCTCTTGTTAATAGGTTAGTCCAAGAAATCATATGAAAAGTACTCCAAAGTGTGGACAAAACACAAGAAAGTGGATAAAACCAAGCATGGAACATAAAAAATTATAGATACATTTGCAATGTATCAGTAACATCTTGTGAGCCTGTTTTGGACATTAGCACAACTTTACTCAAAATGCTATTTTGCCATGTGCTAGTCCTAGTGATCCTTCTAGTCATACTAGTGATAAACCTTGTGTTGGATTACTTGATTTGCCTTGTTGCTCTAACAATGAAGCTTCTACTTCCTCTTGTACCTCTATTTCTACTAACCATGTAGAGGAAATCAAAGAGCTCAAGGCCCAAGTCACTTCAATGAAGAAAGACTTGGAAAAGAGTCATGAAGGAAAATCCGGACTCGATAATATTTTGAGTGTGCAAAAATCCCCCAATGATAAAAGTGGACTAGGATTCAACTCCAATAACAAGAACAAGTCTAAGAGCAACAATAAGAAGGTCCAAGACCAAGTAAATAATTCGGCCAAGATTATTTGCTTCAAGTGCAAGGTTGTAGGACATCATGTAAGATCTTGTCCATTGAAGAAAAAGCACTTGAATGAGAAGCAACAAGGGAAGCGGCCACATCAAGGTCAAGGTCAAGCCCAATCTCAACCTCAAGTTGAAGCTAGGCCACTTCCCAAGAAGAATCAAGATAAGGCTCCCCAAGACAACAAATCAATAAAGAAGAGAAAGGGGAGAACTTGTTGCTACATTTGTCGTGTGAAGGGGCACTTGGCCTCCTCATGTTCAAATGGTACCTTATCTAACCCTATAATTGTTGATGATTATTATTCTCTTGGGAAGGATAAGGATGGCAATGTGTTTGCTAAGTTTGTTGGAACTCAAAGTGGTGTCAAGAAACGAACCATTTGGGTTGCTAAGCCTATTGTGACTAACCTCTTAGGACCCAACTTGGTTGGGGACCAACAAGCTCAAACTTGATCAATAGGTGTTTGTGGAGGGCATTGGAGACTTGGCTAACTCATGAAGAATTATATATTATATTTTATATAGCCAAGTTATAAGTATTATCATATCCCTACCATATAACCAATGTGCCTCTTTGCGGTAATTCAAACTCAACTCTTTATATTGTAAGTTACTTGCCCCTTTACATGTTTTGGTTTTGTACCAAGTATGTGTTTGTATTTGTTGTGCCTCATGCTTTCTTATTTTGTGTATTCAATTATGTCTAGGTGTTTGGCACATCATTTACTCGTGTGTTTTGTTTTGAGCCTCTAATGCATCTTGATGATATCTTATTTGGCTCTTTTTGAGTGGTTAATGGAACATCCCATTTTGGGGGAGTGATATGCCTCGCGCATCTCTCATACCTTAAAATGTGTGTACATGAGTACTACCACTTAGTATTGATATTGCAAGATTATCTAGTCACTATGTGGTGTGTCATACTCATGAGAAATTCAAATTCTAAATGTCCATTAATTATCTCTAGTTGAGGTTGTTTTTTCTCTTATTAAGAAAAATTGTGTACCACATTATGGGGGAGTAATATGCTTCTTTTGCATATCACAATCCTAGGAAATGTGAACATATGAGGTGGTGCCACTTAGAGTTGATATTGTTGATTATCTTGTATCTAGGTGGCATGTTTGCTCAAACAAGGTCCTATTTTTGTTAGAAGCTTTTATTGCTCATCTTTTCCATCTTTGTTTGAGTAAGAAATTCTTGGTGCGGTCTTCCTCAAATTCATATCTCTATATCTTTTTGTGAGACCATTTGCTTCAAGTTATTCTAATCATTTCTTTGCATGATTGTGTGACTAGTTGAACCTATCAAGAATCTCTATCTTTGCATAGTGCTTAATCTTTTTATTCCTATCCTATGCTTTTAATTGTGAAGATTTATATTTAATATCCGTGCAATATGCCACCAGAAATAAATTCCAATACACTCATTCTCTTCAACAATTGATATACTTGGGTGTGGTAGCATTTGTGGATCATCTTCACCTTGTATTTCACCTCTTATTGCCTTTTTTCTTTCCAAAAATTGTTGTGGCTCCCATTGTATTCCTTGGCTTTTGAACATCTCTTTGATGGTGTTTTTTATTATTATCAAGTGTGCTTTTAGTGGAAGACAAACCTTTTCTTCTCGGAACCTTGTTCCATTGTGAAAAGTGTTAAGGGTTTGGTTTATTTGTTGAAACCTTGCTCTTTTGGGAGTTTGTTATCTCATTCTTTCTTCTATATGTTATTTGCTTGAATGATATATATCTTTGGGCATTTGTGTTTTTATCTCATCTTTTATGCTCAAAAGTTTTTGCTTGGTTCATTTGTTGAACTTTGTTGAACAAATGTTGTGTGATTTGATTCTTTGATATAGTTTGGACAACAAATGTGTTTTGTCACACCTTGTATGCCTTCTTGAATATTTTGGTGTTTTGTCCAAATTATATTTTCGTTGGTTATTGAAAGTCTCGTGCATGCGTGTTTACTAAATGTATATCTTATATCATGTTTTACTTTCTTTGATCCAATATATAGGGTATACTCCATCAAATCCTTAAATGGTTATGATGTGCATTAAATTCAAATTTCATCTCTAAATATGCACATATTTTTATAGAGTATGTCCTATGTGTTGTGGTTAGTCTAACCACTTTGGACCCAATAAGTTTGGGGACCAAGATGTACTTGAATGTTGTTTTAGGTACATTGGAGATGCAATGGATGCTTGTCTTATCTATAAGGAAGGTGTTGTCACCAAATGATAATCGAAGACAAGCTAGGATGATCGAAGAATTCTTATCTACTACATCATACCATTGCTATCTCGGTAACAAGTATCTTATTCATGCATACTATTCTTTCATCCAATCTCTTGTAGGTTACATCTTGGCATGAATTTATTTGTTTGCAAATATTGTGGTTCTTGCAAGGATCTTTGAAATACTTCTCTATCCTTATTGCTTATGTGAGTAATTTGAGATGATGCATATTTTGGTGAGTATATAAAATCATGTTCATGATTCACCAATTCCAATATGCCTTCTAGAAATTTATTGCATATCAATTCCTCAGGGTACTCTCATGTGCAATATTGTTAAAATTACATTGAATCCTTCCTTTTGATATTTGTTGCCTTTCTCAAAATATCCCAACTAGCATTAGTTCCCTTAGTGTTAGTTGTGATGTTTTTGAGGTTTTTATTTTTCTTTGGTGAAGTTCTTTGATATACCATGAGAGAAAATAGAGCCATGGGATATATATGCACTTAAGCAAAATAACATTTTTTGGTATATCTTATGACTTCCTCTTGGATATCATGTTTTCTTATTTTTATTAACCTCTTATGTGTGGATGTTTCTTTGTGGATTATTCTCATGTTTTTCCCACTTAGAAAATTGTATACACAAGAGTGTTAATCTCACGCATTGATATCCTCGCCTTTTGCCAACCATCTCAACTTATCCGCTTAGATTTTAATGGTTTTGGTAAGGTCTTGATTTATGAGTGCTTGGTTTACTTTTATTGCATCTTCACGCACTCATATCTCATATTTGGTTTCTTTTGGACTTAAGCTTGTCTTGACAAGTGTATTGATTTATATCAATACTCCTTGTATATTGGTTGTGTTCTAAATGATAAAGAGGGAGTGAAGATTCCATGTTTGTGCATATTGTATTCAAATGAAACAACTAATTTATGCACGAACCTTGGGGAGCTTCCTTATTTCATTTAGAGCACTATTTGTCCATTTTATTATTTGGATCTTTTGATTGCTTGCTTCATCCATTGAAGTTTCTTCACCTTGTTATCCTTTTAGCAATATTTGATCCTCAATATAGTTGATTTCCTCCAAGTATTCGTCATTGGATATGTGCATATGATTTCACTCATATTATGAGAAATGCACACCTTGGGAGGAACTTGAACTATATTGGCCTTCTAACTTTGTCATCCATTTTTGCACTTGTTGTCAATGGGGGAGAAGTTTAGAGGGTTTAAAGGGAAATGGTTTTCTACTTAAGATTGGTTTGTTCTTAAGTGTTTGCCTTTCATGCATTTCATCTTTATTATGTTTTGCATGGTTGAATATATGGTGAAAACTCTCCCAAAGGTCATGCTTGACAATGTATGCAATCAAATTCAAGTTCATCACACGTACATATATTGTGGGTGAGTTTGCTCTATATATGTTGGTTCTACTCACATCTCTTGCATTAGTTGTAGTTTGTGTGAGTAGAAGCGGTTTTGATATGGGCTAGTATCTTTGTATTACTTAACCATGTCAAATACAACCTCTTGTATACAACTTATTCTTAGGTAAGTTGTGTACTTTTTTCTAATATTCATTATATAAACCCTCTTGTTGTGATTGTCATCAATTACCAAAATAGGGGAGATTGAAACGGTAATTGCCCCTATGTGTGGTTTTGGTGATTAATGACAATCCCTGTGGACTAATGTTTTCATTGAGTTTTATATGAAGGAATATTCCATAGGTCATGCTTGTAGTCCATATGTTGGATTCAAGTATGGATTCCATGAAGGTAAATATATACCTTGAGTTTTTGCATCAAGATCATCGAATTAAAGAGAAGAATATGATTTTTTCAAGTTCTTAAGAGTATGATCTCAATAGAAGAATTCAAGATATGGCTCTAAGTTGGTGTCATGATAGCCTCATTAGTTGAGCTATGGTTGACTAAGATTTAGAGCATGTAATCAAATGAAGAATTCTTTATGTACCTCAAGCTATTGAGATGGAGCATGAGAATATACTTGGTTGACCGATACAAAGAGTGAAGAGTAATTTCAAGTTTGTCAACACATGAAGCATAAAGAATGTACCACATGGATCTTGTGGTATGGTAAGCCTTGTCATTTATGCATCATGAACTAACCCATTATATATGTGCCTTTGCGTTTTCTATATGGTATAGGTATCTTTCCATGGGCATGCTTCAAAAGTGAAGATCTCATATAGCCCATGAGAGGATGACATCAAGTGGTGATCATCATCAAAGTTTGAGAAGGGCAAGTTCAAAATAAGCATCTCGAGAAGATCATTTGCTTGAATCTTGCCATCCATATTGGTGATAATGGACATGTGAAGATGTGTATTAATGAAGCTATCCCATAGTGGTGTATGGGGGAGCAAATTACGAGTCTTCACGAAGCAACAATGATCAAGTGATGCATTCCGTCTTGGATGGATCTTGAAGCATTGTCATCAAGATCAAGCGGGACACGCAAGGCAAAGGTATGGCCTTGCTAGGTTTTCCTTTTACCGGTCTCAAGGTGGTTGTTGGGAGACCGGGTTATAGGATAGATAGCCGCACTATTAGGAGGGGCTTTCGGTTGTGTAACTTGATCACATTGTGTTAGGGCGCTCAATCCTTTGCATACTTTGCATCTTCATTTTTGTTGCTTCTTGGTGTTTCTCCTTGAGAGGTTCTTGATCTTATTTCTAGCTCTTCAACAAGCCCAAGTTCATCAATAACGGAATTCGTATGCATCTTCTATGGCGTTTTCGAGTTTGAAGGTTTTACCGGTTCTTCTTATAGGGAGGCTCCATACCTTTCCTCATTTGGTTCTATCTTCCTTTGTTGGACTATGATGTTTTCATGCACTATATTGTAGATCTTGTTGTCCTCATCAAAACAAGCCCAAGATCATCAAAATCGGAGTCTGGATGCAAAAGTTATTACGTTTTTCGTGAAGTCTGTTTCATCCCGGATGTTGATCCGGTTCAACCGAGCCCCACACTGGACGGTCCGGTGCCAGCGCCGGTAAACCGGATCTAAGACCGGATTTTCTGATTTTCACGACCGAGTCTATTCCGAGTTGGCAAACAGAGGTTTTCCGGTCTGTAGGCCGGTCCACCGGCCTGGGGATCGAGTTTCCCGGTTCCGGGGCTGGTCCAACCGACTTTTAGACCGGGTTTTCGCTATTTTCTCTCCAATGACCATATTTGCTTTTCCCTATAAAAGGGATTTCTTCCCCCAACGTTTTTGGGTGTTCTTGAGCCCGAAATTGACCTCCATTGTTGACCCTCTTAAGCTTGCCTCCTCCCCCTTCCCTCCTATGATTCTTGCATCTTTTTGAGGGCTTTGGAAGAGGAGATCTAGATCTACAATCCCCACCAATCAATTCCTCCTCTAAGTGAGGGGAACCCATTGGATCTAGATCTTGAAGTCATTTGTTGATTTCCACCATGGTTCTTCCTCTCTAATTCCTCCCTAGCACTTGTTGCTTTGGTGGGATTTGAGAGTGAGGGATTTGAATGCCCTTGGTGTTCTTGCTTTGCATTCTTGCATAAGTGTTGAGCTCTCCACTACGATTTGTTCGAGTGAGAGACCGTGAGCTTTGTGCTCTTGGAGGGTGACCTCCTAGTTGGCTTGGCAGTTGGTGCCATGGTGTCCTCTTCGTGGAAGATTTTGAAGAGACTCGGGCTTCTCCTTCGTGGAGCTTGTGAAGTGGTTATGGAGCTTGCCATCTCCGGAGTGGAGGAACATCTATCCATAAGTAAAGGGCCTATTCCTTCGTGGGATAGACTCGGAGAATAAGGTGAGTCTTCATGGCGTTGGAAAATCTTTCGTGGAGTCCCACACCTCTCCAACGTGACGTACCTTACTTGTAAGGGAACACGGGAATGCATCTTCGTCTCCGCGTGCCTCGGTTATCTCTATACCCAAGCTTACTTTCCTTGTGATAGCCATCGATCTTGAAGTACTTATATCTTGCTTATCACTTGTGGTATATTTATATTGTGTTATCTTGCTTAGCTTAACTTGTTGTTGGTGCACTTAGTTGAGCCTAGTGTATTTAGGTTTTGTGCTTGTAAAATAAACGTTAGTTTAATTCCGCATTCTATCAAGCCAAAACCATAATAGTTTTTAAATTGCCTATTCACCCCCCTAGGCGACATATCTATCCTTTAACTTTCCCACTTAGCATGCAATTCAGCTAATAGTCCAATATTTTCATCAATTCTTACTTGTATGGCATTAGTAGCTGCAAAGGGATTATCAATAGTTTTAGGTTTAGCAGCCATTTTATTCAAAGAAGATTGAGCTTTAGCCAAAGATGCTATATTTCTTTCAGCATTAGAGAGTTTTTCCTCAATAGTTTTATTGAAAGCAGTTTGTTTACTAATAAAGTCCTTAAGCATAACTTCAAGTTCAGAGGGAGCACTCCTACTGTTGTTGTAGGAATTTCCATAAGCATTACCGTTGTTGGGAGGATATGGCTTATAATTGTTGTTACCAAAATTATTCCTATAGGCATTGTTGCTAAAATTGTTATTTCTTATAAAGTTCACACCAACTTGCTCTTCTTGAGCAATCAAAGAGGCTAAGTGAACATTATTTGGATCAATATGGGCTTTCCCATTAACAAGCATAGACATAATAATATCAATTTTATCACTCAAGGAGGAGGTTTCCTCAACAGAATTTACCTTCTTACCTTGTGGAGCTCTCTCAATATGCCATTCAGAGTAATTAACCATCATATTATCCAGAAGCTTTGTTGCAGCACCTAAAGTAATGGTCATAAAGGTACCTCCAGCAGTAGAATCCAATAGGTTCCTTGAAGAATAGTTCAATCCTGCATAAAAAGTTCGGATGATCATCCAAACAGTCAGTCCGCGAGTGGGACAATTCTTTACGAAAGATTTCACTCTTTCCCAAGCTTGAGCAACATGTTCATTATTAGATTGTTTAAACTTCATTATTTCACTTCTCATAGATATAATCTTAGCAGGAGGATAGTATTTTCCAATGAAAGCATCTTTGCATTTAGTCCAAGAATCAATACTATTGCTAGTTAGGGAATTTAACCATTCTTTAGCTTTTCCTCTCAAGGAGAAAGGAAACAATTTAACTTAATAATATCTCCATCTATATCCCTATGCTTTTGCATCTCACAAAGTTCAACAAAGTTATTTAGATGAGCAGCAGCATCTTCATTACCAATACCAGAAAATTGTTTTCTCATAACAAGATTGAGTAAAGCAGGTTTTATCTCAAAGAAAGTAGCTTCATGAATAGGTGGAGCAATAGGTGTGCTCATAAATTCACTATTGTTGGTGCTAGTGAAGTCACACAACTTAGTGTTTTCAAGAGTAGTTATTTTTTGTGTGTTTTTAATAAAGAAAGCAAACTAGTAAAACTATTTTTTGTGTGTTCTTTGATAAAGAAACAAACAAAACAAAAAGAAACTAAAGCAAAACAAAAATAACAAAGTAAAGAGATTGGTTATGAGGGACTCCCCTTGTGAAGATGTCCTTGACTCCCCGACAACGGCGCCAGAAAAATACTTGCTGGCTCGTGTATTAATGAGCTCGTTGGGGAACCCAAGAGGAAGGTATGATGAGCACAGCAGTAAGTTTCCCTCAGTTATGAAACCAAGTTTATCATTCCAGTAGGAGCAAGGAAACATCCCAAAGGTGTAGCTAGCTGAACGTTGGCAGGGCGCACTACCGGTGCCAGCAGCAACGCGGAGACCTGCACAACACAACCACAGAAATCTGTCCCCAACTTGCGATAAGGTTGTCAATCTCACCGGTTTTGCTGAAAACAAAGGATTACACGTATCGAATGGAAGGAAGTAATGGTTTGTAGAAAGTAAACACAAAGCAGTAAACAGTTGATTGTAGATTGAATGTAAAAGAAAGGAACGACATCCATAGTTCACTAGAGGTGGCTCCCCTTAAGATAGATAACATGTTGGGTGAACAAATTACAGTGGGGCAATTGACAAACATCGAGAAAGCATACAAGCATATACTACTCATCTTGACTCCTTTGAGATTCGAGCATTACAACATTATACATAGACCGCCATCCAACTGCATCTATGACTAATAATCCACCTTCAGGTTATCACCCGAACCCCTTCCAGTATTAAGTTGCAAGCAACGGATAATTGCATTACGAATTGCGTATAAAGTAAACAATACGATTGTTCTATGAACAAAGGATTGTTGTTTTCTCCCTAGTAGCAACATCACATCTAGTACCTTAGAGATTTCTGTCACTTCCCAGATTACCAGAGGCATGAACCTACTATCGAGCATAAATACTAACTCTTGGAGTTGCTAGCACCTACTTGGCCAAGACAACTACTAACAACGGAAAGCATGCAAGATCACAAACAACAAAGACATGATAGAATCAATAATCAATCTGAAATAACATCTCAATATCCATCGGATCCCCGCAAACACAACATGCAGAATTACAAATAGATGATCTTGATCATGAACGGAGCTCACAAGATCTAGACATGATAGCACAAAGGAGGAGAACCAGCCATCTAGCTACTACATGGACCCGTAGTCCAGAGATGAACTACTCACGCATCACACCGGAGGCTTGCATGATGATGAAGAAGGCCTCCAGGGTGAATTCCCCTCTCTGACAGGGTGCCAGGAAGAGCTTCAGATCCCTCCCGATCTAGGGATGGAGATGACGGCGGCTACAGACTCTTTCGTGGATTTTTGATTGGGTACTTAGGGTTTCCGTATCAGAGACAATATATAAGCGGAAGGAGAGGCCGAGGGGGTGCCTGGGGCGGCCAGACCACCCCCTGGCGCGGGCCAGGTCTGGCCGCGCGGCCAGGTGGTGTGGCCAGGCCCCAGCCCCTCTCCGTCTCGTATTCTGGCTCCATGTGTCCCTCGGTAAAATAATGACTTTGGCTTTTGTCACGTCCAATTCTGAGAATATTCATTTTCTGACTTTCCTGGAACCAAAAACAGCAGAAAATAGGCAGCTGGCGCTGTGGCTCTTGTTAATAGGTTAGTCCAAGAAATCATATGAAAAGTACTCCAAAGTGTGGACAAAACATAAGAAAGTTGATAAAACCAAGCATGGAACATAAAAAATTATAGATAAATTTGCAATGTATCACCTGCCGCTGTCGCCCCACCGCACGCCGGAGGGCGCGCTCGACACGGGTTTCCACGTGTGTCGCTATAGTGGTGCGTTTTCTGAGGACCTTAGGAGCACGCCTCATCTCCCTACCTGGTGCGCCAATTGTCAGAACTTTGTGTCCCGCGAAGGAACCGGGGGTCCAACGAGCCCTGAGTTTGAGAGGGGTTGAACACGCGTTTCGGAATTCTCTGCAAAGATGGCTGTGGCAGAGCTCACACACGACAGAGAGTAGACATAAGTTTTTTTTACCCAGGTCCAGGACCCTCTTGAGGAGGTAAAGCCCCTACTCCTTCTTTGTTGTATAGCTTGCGGTGCTTCACGAGGGTACAATGGTGGATGTATCCTTAGGGTTTTGTGATCACTCGGATGGATCCCCTTCTAAGGTTGGGGCGCCTCTACTTTTATAGTGGCGCTGGGCCTCTTCCCCCCAAACTTTGGGCGGGAAGGGTCACCACATTCCCGCCTAAGGAGCACCGGTGTACAAACTAACCATGTATGTACTAGGTCTAGATCTAGCGAGGTGCTCCGCCCAACGCCTCAGTCACCGATGATACCCCTCCTACGACGTTGTGTCATCTCCGTACTCCTTGCACCAAAGCGGTAATGTCGGGCTCTGTGGGGCTCCGTTATCGTCATCCTGACTTTTACACCGAAGTGACCAGGCATCATCTTGCTTTACCAAGGAGGGCAAGGCGCAGCGGGGCTACCCGTTGAACTATCGTCTTGCTGCTATGGTAGAGTTACGGTCGTGCCCCTAGCGGGGCTCGGCATGAAGTCATCTCCTTGTCAAGGTCCGACTCCGGTACTTACGCCCGTGTCGAGGCCTCCCATAGCTTCCAGAGGGATGTGACCCTTTTGAGACCCCCAAGGAGAGTGTGATGCAGGCCCAACAACTTGACGAGATGCGGTACCCCTGTTCCGATGGTCCGATAGAGATTCCATTTGCATGAGAAATCATCTATGATTTAAGAACCGATGTCGCCAATAATTCTAGCGCCGTATATTACGCGTTAACCATAAGATCTGTAATGGTACAGGATATTAAGTTGGATCTTATTTCTTTCATATGTTGGCGGATGACTGTACTTAAGTTGTATCTCCGCGGGACTACATGCACATGGGTGGAACCTCATAATGTTCCACAGTATTGGTGTTTATGATGTAGTCTGTAAGAGACTACCGAAGGTATGTTTGCCGAAGGTGGAGTACCAGGGGTAGATCTGCTTGCAGAAAAGGGTGAGCATGTTGGGTCTCGTAGAAGGCTAGTGATTGGTTTGAATCATAGACTAGGCTCCACACTAGAGAGTGTGTGGACGGGAAGGTACGTTTAGTTGTGCAACAAGATTTTGATCTCTTAGCAAGTACAATAAGTCCTAGTCAGCTGGCTATAAGCATTAAACTAGTATTGTTTTGCTTAGTTGGATGAGAGAGAAGAGATGAGAGAAGAGAGGTGGGCTCTCATGCAATAGCTGGCTCTTGCGCGTGCTCCTAGGCACTTTGTGAGTATGTGAGTGAGCCATTGACATATAAAGTAATAAATCTTTAAAGGTAACTATTGTACTACTTAACTATAAACCGGCTATAGATAACACTGTAGCAAGCAAGCCGGCTATACTATTGGAATTGCTCTTAGAACAAGAGCATTAGAGTAGCCAGCTGCTGGCTGCAAGCCAGTGACACGTCACCTACAACCCTACAACCCTCTCATAAAAACATCTTTAAAGATAGCGATTAGATGAGATTTATAAATTATTTAAACATTTTATTACTTGCAACGTATGCTTGCATGCGAGACTCTAACAAGACGTGCGTTAATGCTTATAGCCTGCTATATCGAACCCACTAGCTGCATGCCGGCTGTAGTTTATTGGTTTTCATGTTGTAGTCGATGATAGCTGAACGGCCGTTTCCTTCTCTTCCCTAGTTTATCTCTCCTACACGTTGGATTTGCTGACGTGAATTTCCTTGTAGCCAGCTTACTACTCCCTTTATCCTAAAATATAAGGTGTCTAAAGATTAGTTAAAAGTCAATATTTTTTAAGTTTGACCATGATTATACACAAAAATATAAAATTTTACAATACTAAATTAATATCAATAGATTTACTATAAGTATATTTTTTTAATATGTCTATTTAATATTATAGATGTAGATATTTTTTCTAAATATTTGGTCAAAGTTAGTACGGTTTGACTTTTGACCAATCCTTAGACGCCTTATATTTTAGGACGGAGGGAGTAAATGCTATTGTACCTGCTCTTATAGCTATAAACCAATGTAACTATGTAGAGTATACAAAACTATGACATATTACTCCTTGTTCGGGGATAGAACTGCATATGCGACAGGAAAGGAGCTGCATGAAGCTAGTAAATCTGTGAAGACTGAAGAATATAGTTTCATAATAAAATTAACTCCTTGAAGAAATGTTTAAAAAAATGTATTAAGCCTACGACGTATGGTCTATGGTTGTAGTTAGTGTATCAAACTTTCCGCCGTATATAATGAATTTGGGTGTTATTCACCTTCTCTTTAATCCCCTCCTTTAGACTGTGGAGACCGGGAGGAAGCTGCTTTGAACGCTGGGTAATGTTTTATTGAACTTAGTACGAGAAATGTTGGAATCGCAATTTTGCAAGCGCAATTTTTTTTTGCAAGCACGATTCTACACAAACCAAGCTTTCCCAACACGACAGTTGGTGAGCCACGGAAGAAAATATTTATTTCCAGCAGAGAAAAAGCCTGACAGAGTGTCGACGGTAACCGCCGTAAGCAGAGACGAACATGTAAAGAAAAGAATAAAAATAAAGAGAGGACGGTCACTGGCGTGGAGGGAGCTGAGGTCAGAAAGGTTACTGACGCGGCGAGAGATGACGGAGCACACGAGAAACAGAGGAGCAACGCTGCTGTCGCATCAACCACCGCTCGTTTCCGATCCGACGGCCGCCATCCACCGTAGTGCAGTGCAGCATCACCAAGTCCCAGGCTGCCGTCCACTTTGCTAGGCGGCGCGGTATGCCCAGGTGGAAGCTCCTGAGGGCGCCAGCAGAGCATCTCTCTAAGCCTACGTGTTGCGTCTAGATGCTGCTACTGAAACAGAACATATGCACACACGCTTCTAGCTTCTTCCCATATATCTCTTTCCTCTTCTCACGCCACCGGGAGAAGCAAATTTAGCTCGAGCCAGCCAGCCAGGGCAGGGGTGATGGAGAGCGGCGGAAGTAAGGAGGACGACGTGCCGGCGGCAGCCAAGGCCCAGAGGGGCGCGGCGGCGTTCGGCGTGTCGGTGCAGGAGTGGTTCCAGCACTTGAGGGCTAGCATGCTCGGCGTGGTGCGGAAGGCGACGGCGAGGAGCGAGCAGGAGGCGGCGGAGGCGGACATGCGCGTGGCCAAGGAGCAGGTGGAGGCCACCGACGAGGCTGAGGCCAAGAAGAAACAGCTCGGGAGCTGATCTCGCTTGATGTCATGGTGGCCTGCAGACAGTAGAAGCTGCTCGATCGATCCTTCAAGCCTTTGTTCAAGCAGGAATTGTAAAGGGAATATGTATGCACGATGTTAGATTCTGGGCTTTTCTTCGATCCTCCGCTCTGTCTTTGTGATGTATAATCCAGCTGCAATCTTGTTTGGCTGGTCTGAAATTCAGTCCAAAGTCTTAAACACCTTTTGCTTTGTAACAATCAGAAGGTCACAAACTCGCAATGCAGTCGATGCTCAGGTTACATGTGATGAACAAACTAGGTAAGGCCAGCAAGTTCAAAAGAAGCTAAACACAAACTAGTAGACAGATATTAGTCTCGATTTATCTTAGAAAACAAGAAGCTGCAACGTTATTAGGAAGTGAAACTGCACCCTTCATCACCCATTCTAATCTATGTTAGTACGACACTGAAAATCTACTGCAACTGTGGTTAGTCTGAAATTCATCACAATTCAACACATGTGCTCTGTTGTAATATTCAGAAGGTCACAAACTGGCAATGCAGTGGTGGCGGTAGTTTTGCAAAAAAATCCTCCCGACATTTTCCTGACATAATCTGCACTCTCCATCATCTCCAACCTTGTCGTCGATATCAAAACATAAGGTGTCCAGTCTACACCTCCAGTCTAGAGGCTCTATATTCTTTTGGTATTGCTTTGAATTCCAGATTGGTAGATTGTACATAATCTGCACCCAGAAGAATCTATACCAGATATATAAACATCTAATAAATGTTAAGACAATGGAATTCTGGCCATGGTTGCTTCTTGGATGCAAGCTTGCCAGGGCGTTCACTAGGTTTTCTGATCTCCAATGGCTCATTATGTTTTTCCAGCAACACCTACGCTAAGCTGCAGCGCATGAACCTGTCCGGCGAAAATGGTCTGAAGTCACAAATTCCATGAATGCACTCGGTGCAAAGGTTTCGGAATCATCTCTCAAAGGTTTTGTGATACTCACAAAGCGTGTATTCTACACCCATGCAAAAATTCAGTGTCAAATGTCTCAAGTAAGGTTGTATATTTTTCCCCCGAAACTTTGCATGGATATAGATCATAACCTTCCCGAGCACTACAAATCAGTTGAGAGTCATCGAAAGTGTCCGCACCTTTTTTTTTCCATAAAATCTCCTATGGAGCATTTTCACCTGATATTCCATATCTGTCGTTCTCTCTTCATTAATATGCGAGCATAATCTGCCTACTGCATGTGTTGCACAAAAAAGAGGTGGAACAGTACATACCAGCAAGTTCTCATTCTGAGTAAACAAAGCTAGTAAGGGAGATATCAGTCTACATTTACATCAGAATGGGTGTCCGGGCTATAAAACTAGGTCTGTTTGGTTCAGATTATAACAGTCTGAAAATCAAGATTTGCCAGGGCGTTTGAGTTTTCTACTTTTCCAGCAACACATAAGCTAAGCCATCCTGCACAAACTTGTCGAGGGCATATCCATTGAAAATTGTCTGAAGTTCCAAGAATACTCAGTGCAAAGGTCTCAAAATTACATCTCAAACGATTTGTGGTATTCAGGAATGAAAATAGTCTAAAGTTATAAATTCCAAGAATACTCAGTGCAAAGGTCTCAAAATTATATCTCAAATGATTTGTGGTATTCAGGAAGTGCATATTCTACGTCCAAGCAAAGTTTCAGTAACCAATGTATCACAGTATTTGATCCTGAAATTTCGCATGGATATGGATCATAACCTTCCCAAGCACCAAAAAACAGTTGAGAATTACTGGAACATTTACACCTAATTTTCATGGAATCTACTACTCTGGAAGCATTTTCACCTGATATTCCGTATCCCCTTTAATCTCCACCAAGACGCAAGGATAGTCTATATGCCTCTACAGATTACTGATGAATACAACCTTTTTAAACAGCTACTGGTGAGTACATGCTGCAACTACTCCAAAGAACTCCACACGTCATGTGCAAAAGTAAGTCTGAATCCTGACACCTGAAAGCAACTAAATCAATTGCAAACTAGAATCCGCTTGACACCCAGGCAACCCTAATCATCACCAGCTAACCATCTCACTCCAGCACAGTACAAGCGAACAGAAAGCAAAATTCAAAACTAAATAGAAGTACCACAGAGGCAGCTAAGGTACAATTCGAAGCAGGCATTCTACATAAGAACATCCCCTCCATGGCAAAACCATGCCAACAGAGTAACAATAATACATAAACCTAGTGAGCAATGTTCTCATGCAAAGTTACTTGGCCATTAGTAATCAAGTTAGATATCCTACAAGCCATCTATTGCAGTGGACTCATGAATTTGCAAGATTTATAAGTTGATCACCAATAGCCAAGAAACTTAACAAGAAAACACTGATCATATGTATTATTGTTACCCTAGGCTGTTTGGTTGGGCTCAAATCTGGCTTTTGGATTTTAGCTTATAAGCCACAAAAGCATCTAAATAGGTGCTTTTGGCTTTGGCTTTTAAATGGACATAGTTGTATCATGTTATAAGCCAAAAGCTAAAATCAAAAGCACATATTTCGGTGCTTTTTTGGCTTATAAGGCAAAAGCTATAAGCCACACATAAGCCCCGCTAAACAGCCCCTACATATGGATGGGAAATAAAGCTAGATCTCGTGATGAAACTGAACTTGGCATATGTGAAGATCAAGATATAGTGTTACTCCTCCTTTGGCACAAGTTGACTCACATCATTTGTCAGATCCATGCTTTCCTTATTAGATTTAACTGGAGTTTCCACACGGTTATTTTCATGTACTTCGGTGCCCGTCTCCGTACTTTCCACTTCACTGGCCATGCTTGTGCTTTCTTTCATGATTTCCAATGGATTTTCTGTAGGGCTACATTCATCTACTTTGATGGCCATGTCTATGCCGCCCTTAATTACCCCTGGAATGTCAGTAGAATCATTTGTATTTACCTTACTTTCAGAAGGAGAGATCAAACCTTCATTAGTTTTGGTATTCGTCCTCACAGCTTCTATCGATGTCCAAACCTTGTTTAATTTACTGTGCTTCTTGCTCCGCAGATGGCCAGCCATGGTCACATTGCTATCACACCTGACTTTGCAGCGATCACACCACAGGTAATTGTTCTTCTGAACAACTTCATGCATCGCTCCATCTACTAGTATGCATATTTTCTTAGGTGCATCACAAGGGTCTGTGACACTCTTATTCCCAGTGACCTTCCGCGAGTTGTTTTTGTCATCACTGATCACCTTGCTTGCTCCACACTGGGCCAACTTCGCCTTGTGTCTTCTTCCTTCAAGATGCTCATTCAGACCAGCTTCACAAGTTGCAGTCACTTGGCATAGTGCACAGCTCCAGTCCTTGGCTACTTTCTGTACATTCTTTCGTACAGTGGGTTCAACAATTGAATCTGCCTTCCTCTTCACCCTTGGGACCTTTGATTTTGATGAAAGAGCCTGAAATGAACATTTCAGCGCAGTAGTTAATTGGGTGCGCATATGTAATGTAACAACAACCTGCTGCTCTGGAAGTATAGCATGTTTTCAGTAATCGCTTGGCTGAAACTAACTCTTGATAGCAAGTATCTCTCTACACATGTTGATACCACCAATTAAAGGAATGCATGGATATGAGTAGAATCAATGGGACAACTGACTACAGAAAGCAATACTACTACAGAAACCTGATGTACCCAGTAAGCAATACTACTACAGTAACCTCATACCCTTCACCAAAGAGTGGTGACAACTGACATGAATTTACAGTCTGTTCACATGTCACCTTTTTCCCTCTATGAAAGGAAAACTCTCTTCTAAGGATTCAAGTGGGACAGACATGGGATGACCACTTCCCACCTGGTCTTTCCCGCTGGGATCAATCGGGATAATCGGGAGATCACGCAACGGGATTCATGGGAGACACGGGAGCCTGCATAGCCGGTTTCCTGCAGCAGCGGAGGGAATAGCGAGATGGCCGGTACAGTCGTTTTTTCTACAGGCTCTTCGCTGCTCTGGTAAATCGGGATATCAGCGGGACAACCGGGCTCGAATTCCTATCCCGCCGTAGCAAGGTGGGTGGCCCACAAACAAGTTTAGCAGGCTCGGCTGGCGGGATACCCAGCGGGATAAGCGGCATGCCCATCCCACCTGAATCGCTACTCTCTTCCACTCAAGTTTACCTCATTTGCCTATCATATAATTTTCTGGGTATTTCTGTTATCTAAGAGCAATTATCAGGAGCTATTCCATTGAAGTTTGGTGTTCCACTGAACTAATCAGAAAAAACAACTCTCTAGATAACAAGGATTGACCACTTATGCATGACTTGATGAGAGATCCGGAACTTTCTACAAAACTAAATGCTGCTGCTAATTTAAGTCCAGGCCAAGTGAAATAAACATAAAGTATACATCAACATTAATGGAAAAAGGAAAATATAGTTGTGCAGAACTCTGAAATGACAGAACAGAAACATACTCCATAGTACTAGCAGTTTTTATGCCAAAATCTGGAAATGAAATCCTGACGTACTCCATAGTGCAACGACAGTAACCTTATCTGAAGAATCTACAGAGGAAGATTTGCGCGGACATACCTCGGGTCCCCCGGAGGGCTCGATCTCAAGCAGCTGGAGCTTCTGCTTCCGCATGGGCCGCGGCGGAGACCACCTTTTCTCCCCACAAATGAATGGCATCCTTTCCCCAAACCCGGCGTGCGGGCGAGGCCCGAACTGGTTAAACCCGTGCCAGGCTCCAAACTCCTCGAAAGGCATCGGCGGCGGCGCGTGCGGTGGCGGGTGCATCGGCAACGGCACCGGCGGCGGCATGAAGTGGCCGGGAGGGAAGAACGGGCCGGGCCCGAACCCGCCGTGGTGGGCTTGGGCAAAGGCGAGATCGCCCTTGGCCTCAAACTCGCGGCGCACCTCCTCCTCGATGAGACGCCGATCCACCTCCTTTCGAATGATCTCTTCTCGCCGCGCCGCCTCCCACTCGAGCGATGGCGGCGGCAAAGGCCCGGCTGTGCGGAGGGGACGGAGAGCGTCAGGGATTCAAGCGCCTTTTAAGAGGGAGTGAGATTAGATGCTCAGCTCCGGCGGTGCTTACCTGGACCACCGAAGTAATCGTCGCGGGGGTTGGGGAGCGGTGCCGGTGGGGGGCCGCCGGAGGCTGACGAGGAGGGGCCGCGCGGGCCGCGGTCGCCGGCGCGGAAGCTGAACTCCATGCGTTTACGCGGCGGCGCCAATGGCGGGCTAGGGCTGCTGGGGATCGAGTGATTGGGGCGGATTTCTCGAACGGCGGAGCGGAGAGCAGAGCAAAGCCAGAGAGCGCCGCTTCCGGCCGACCGGCGTGCGTTGCGACTCTGTTGACGATTCCCCTAGGCGCTGGTTAATTCACCTGAAACAAAAAAAAGTCCGGCCGGGCTCGGTCTTCGGTTTTCCACTCCAAGACTAGGTTGACAGCACTAACCACCTAAGATATCTTTACTTAATTTTTCCGAAACGTCTTTCAAATCTTTACTACTCCGATATTAAAAGATTGGGAGTGCCTATCTCAGGCGCCTGAGAACTTCTTATGTCTAAGTCGCTGATGTCATCCTAATATTTGTACTAATTCTCAGTTGCAACCTAGTTGCAACTCATAAGATTTGTACTAGTTCTCAGTTGCAACTCATTAAATTCTCAGTTACATCCTAGTTGCAACTCATGTGTAACTTACACTTTGCACGAATCACGAGGTAAATCGAATGGTGAAAGAGGCGACTGAGAACTAAAAAGGCCTCGGGCGCATGAGAACTAGCAAATCCGTAAAAGATTATGGTATGGAAAATGATACAGATCGTCCGGGTCGTCGGCTCGTCGCTTGCTCCCGCACGCGCCCTTCCTCGCCAAGCCCTTGCTCGCCGCCGCGAGGAGCGAGGCGTCCTCTCCGGCCTCCTCTTCGCCCGGCCTCGCCCGCGGTGCCCTTCTACCTCGGCCGCTGCCTCTCCCCCATGCCCCGTGGATCTGGGCTCGTCTATCGCCGAAGCAGCAGGCTCTGACAGAGGAGAGCTGGTGGCGGGCGGTGGCGGAGAAGGGGAACGACATGGCGAGCGAGGTGGGGAGGAGGAGGGGATGCGGGGGAGTGGGGCTGTAGCGACTAGGAGGGGGAGAGGCCGAGGCGGTTGAGCAGGACCTTGCGGCGCTCCTCAACGAAGGTGGGCTCGGAGATCCAGACGTCATACGCGGCATCAGTCGGGACCGAAGCGTGCGGCAGGTGGCTACTGTTGTGGTGGTGCCCGCGGCGTCGGCGCCGGTGGAGCTCACTAGCGTCGTCGTTGGAGGCAGAGGCTAGTGGTGGTAGAGCTCGACACGCTACCTACTACGACGGATTTTGTACTGACGGTGGGTGGATTTGCTACCGAAGGCTTGGGTTGTTGCTATCGGAGGCCCTGGATTTACTACTCTAGATTTTGCATTTTAGAGAATTCTTGCTAGGATGCGAATTTGCTACATACTAAAATGGTTTTTGCTACAATAATTTTGAGGTTTTGCTATAATTGTACAAAGTTTTTGCCACGAGCTGGCGATGTTTGTGGACGAGAGTCTCCGACGAAGTTAGTTTTTTTGCTACATTAGAAGAACTTTATTGCTACAACCGTCTTGTGGTTTTGCTACAAGAGTGTCAACGTTTTGCTACAAGAGTGTCAACGTTTTGCTACGCGGTCTCCGGCGAGAGTCATGAGCGAGTTTTTTCCGACGATGTCCCCGACGAAGTCGTTTTTGCTACATTAGCATATTTTTTTATTGCATGGTTTCTGGCAGGACATTTTATTTTCTGGAACAAACTTTTTTTTGCTTCGGAAGCTAAAGCGGGAATATTTGTAGCAAAAATGGGTGTTTTGCAGCAAAGTTGGAATTTTGGGGCATTTTCGGGACACGTGGCGTGCGGAGAGGAGGACAATGGGAAGCCTCCCATCGTCCGGGGATGCCTAGCGCTGCCCTTATGGTATTGATGGTCTGGTATGATTATTTTTTATTTCGAAATTATCCATGTATAGTAAGGCTATTTTAAGGACATACTGCACATTGTGCCACCACCGAAGGAATACATTAGGGACATATTACACATTGTGCCACCGCCTAAGAAATACATAGTAAAATAACTGTTCATGGACCCGATAGGAACATAAAACATCTTCGCTGCTGACCCCCTTCCCTTCCTGAGTTCGGCACTACCACCGGAAAGCTGACGGAAAGCACTAGCCTCCGCTGACGTCCACGGCTACGTATCCGCCGCTTCCTCGCTCTGCTCTCGCTGGGAATAAGCTCCAGCTGGTGCGACGACAAAGCCTCTGCGGCCACGACTCCTGTAGTTTCCAGGCCTCACATCGGACGCTCGCAACTTCGTTTTGCCTAAGAAATCGCCCAACAACGTACTAGTGCTCCGCCCAAACAAAAATGAATAAGAGAGAAAATTCAATCCACAGAAAAGAAGAAGAGATGAAGAAATTCATAGATGAGCATGGATAGGATTTCATGCCTACTCCATGGTCGTCATCACAGACTTATCTTGTGGACATCGTGCTGCCATCGTGAGACATCGGCAACATGCCCTCGGTGGTGTTCGCCTGCCTTCGCCACCACGCTGAACCAAGAGACGGCATTTCTGCAATACCAGCGTGGTAAAACCCCGCCTCAATGGCTAGAGAAGCAAGACCCATGGACAATGCGGCCATTCTCCGGGAAGCATCGCGATGCCTCTAAGTATGGCAACAAATCGACATGTGGAGGCGGTTTAGTTGAAGTATGATCCAAATTTAATTAAGGAGGCTAACTTCTGTCGAGCGGAGCGAGCCCCGTCGCCGTTAGGCTTGGCCCATCCAATAGGGACGCCTGGGGGCGCGGGGACGGGATCGTTGAAGACGTAGGTTTTCACCGCTATATATACATCTTGTAAGCCACCCGTTGGGATAAGTTGGATATGTAAAAAATCCCCGGCGTTTGTAAATACTCCCCGATATAGTGAAGTTTTGCTAGCTGGCGCATGTGATTTTTTTCTATATTTGTTGGAGAGGTTTCCACGTTAAATCTATATCTCCTGACGGCGATTTATTTTTCGTTCTTCATATTTGCTTGTCGCGATTATAACAAGTGGTACCAGAGCCCCAGGTTCCAATCTAGAGTTTACGACATGTCGTCATTGAGGTTCTATCTACCGCAATTGGATTACACCACAAGATTCTCCTTGTCGCAGGTGAAGATGCGGGCGATTCTCGTCCAAACTTCTTATCTAGACGAAGCACCGGGGATGGTCCGAAAAAAGAAGCGGAAGAACAGTAAGGTTTTGTCTTTGATTCAACTTCATCTGTCTAAGTAATATTTTGCAGAAAGTGTTGGCGGAGAAATATGTTGCAGCCTTGTAGGCTAAACTGAAAACGATATGCGTGTCAAAAGGATCTAACCAGTAAGATTCATGTGAAGATAAAGTTGTTCTCATATAGGATGCAAGAAAGTGGATCAGTAATGAATCATTTATCTTTTTTTTAAAGAGTTGGTTTTAGACTTGAAGTCTATGGAAGTAAAATATGATGATGAGAATTTAGGTCTTCTGCTGTTACACTCGCTGCCTAGTTCCTATACAAATGTCTATGATATAATATTGTTGAGCCATGATGTCGGTGCGGCACGGCCTCTTAAGGCGGCGGCGGCAGAAGCACAACCCGAAGCCAGCGCACGGTCGCGGCCTCGCTCCATTGTTGGTGTTCGATCTGGGGATCAAGTGATGAACCCACCGGAGATAAGAAATAAATCTTATCCACTCAGAAAATTTTCAATTTAACCCCTTCGTTTATCGTAATTAATGCCTATCACCTGGCGAGGATAAATTTGTTTTTGTTGCTTCTATGAGTATTTTGATTGTGAGATGTAGGAAGTAAGGGAACCGATGAGAGCCGGCTGAGCAAATCACATCTAAAATTCTTGCACGGCTATGGTGATGAAAATTTAACCGCGTATACTACATAGTTTAAAATAATTTTTTGGATTTTGGCTTTAATCTGAAGATAAAGCTTGTCCTTCATGATGTGCCCGATAATTTCGTTTTTCATCCAATTGTACTCTCTTTTTGCCAAAATATAGTGCATATAAGATTTTGTAGAAGTCAAACATCATCAAGTTTCGCCAAATATGTAGGAAGAAATATTAACATATAGAATACCTAATCAATAACATTAGAGTGATCGTGATGTATATTTTCATACAAAGTATATTTTTCTAGATTGTATGCAAGCCAAAATAAAAGACCAATAAAATGTCTAATTTTAAGAATTATTTAACTATTTAATAAAATTCACCATGTACTGATGTACGTCCATATCTGGTTAGTCTATGCGATTTGATCAACTTTGGGGGTGTGGGGATGTAGGTCGCTGATTCTTTTAACACTGGAAGCAACACACGGCCAGCACAAGTAAAAAAACTTAGATAGCAACACATCGATAATTTTTCATCTTTTTCCTTTTTTCCTTTGCTGAAATTCTCCCAAGCACCCAATCAAGCATCTATAAAACTTGGTTGGAAATTTACAAAGGCTAATAGTTTGGTGCCACGGAGGATAGCTATCCCCATACAGCTACCACACGATCATTGCATTGAGATATGTGCAGAATATTATACTATTACAGCTTAAGACATCTATCAATTAACTCACTGCAAAATAATAAAGCTGACACCTGGCATGACAAGACACACCAGTGCAGACATGTGGACACAACTATCTTATAGGCCCACTACTGTATAGTATTCATTGGCTATTTGTGAGATAACTATCTCTCTCAAAAGTAGTGCCCATGGCCTACCGCTTTGCGCCGTAAGTATGTATGTGGAATCGATACGGGAAAAGTAGCTGCCAATGGCAGTCTATAGGATAGAACTAGACATGCACAAGTTTTACTTCTTAGTAAGAGAGAGACTCATTGCATTATCATACAAATTATCTCGACATATCACGAAATATCACAGTCTGGTGCATGAATTATCTAAACTGGATTATGTTATCTTCTGGCACATATGACAGTGTATTCATGCATGTTCGTAATTAGGCTTGCATGCACTATCTGACATGCGTAGCTCCACTGCCACGTTTGTCTGGTATTCCTGTGGACACAGAGTGAGCGAGCTAGCTAGTGTCATTGTTTAGCAATCCCTCGGTTCTAAAATGTAATATGTTTTAATTTTTTCTGAAACATATATTTAAACATTTTTTAGTGCTTGGGTTTACTTATTTTTGTTCGAATCTACAAACTAAATGATGTCTAGATACATATGTTTAAAAAAACTAAAACATCATATCTTTTAAAACGAAGGGAATACATACTATTGTGTACAAGCACACTACTAGCTACTCTCTCTGTTCTAAAATATAAGACGTTTTAGCATTTTCTTAAAGCATGTATCTAGTCGTCTTTTAGTGCGTGGTTTTGGAGTAAATAAGTGAAACTACATATTAAAAATGTGTAGTTACATGTGTTTTATAAGAAAACAAAAACATTTTACATTTTAAAATGGAAGGAGTAGATGGTAGCGCATGGAGTTAGTTATGTAAGTTCTCTCAACGTAGAGAAGCTTTTTGCCAAATCATGCTAGAAACCAGAGAACATAACCTTTTGGCAAAATCATGTCGATGTACAAGATTCTTTCTTATTTGTTTTGTACATAGACGAGCTGTCTTGTACGGCTTTTTTGGCACAACCATCAAGGCAAACGACTGTGCAAAAAACCCAAAGACAAACAATGACATCTGACACACCATGCCAGTCTTGTACGGCTTTTTTGGCACAACCATCAAGGCAAACGACTGTGCAAAAAAACCAAAGGCAAACGATGACATCTGACACACCATGCCAGGAACCACCACCTCTAATCAGTAATTACCACCAATGTATTTTGTTTCATAGTGCATGACTGGAGCTCGGGGGCATCAATCTCTATACAAATCGTACGGTTGGTGCATGGGGAACAGCTATCCTCTGTGGCAGCAAATCCATACTCAATTTACAAAACAACAAAAAGATAACTGCAGAATAAATGTAGAGGACGTGGAAGCATCATTGATGACAATATTTCTACAGAAATGTTATTATCATGTAAGTTGATTGTTCTAAGGAGTATACAGTAGTTTTTTCACGGGAAAGGAATTTGCGGTCCATGTTCACTCTACGGAGAATAGGCCACTACATGAAGTGATATTCATTAAAACAAAGCAAATGTAAGGAAAGAATTGTCACAATACAGTCATGTGTTTGTATGCAACATACATATTCTGAAGTACAAATAAAACTGATATATTAAGACTCAAGTGTCTTGGGCCGTTGCAATACACGAACATTCAGCTAGTACTTATTAAAAGGAAAAATAACATGGTGGTTGGTACGTCGTCCACCGCTAGGCGGGGTAGGTCAGCGACGAATCAGCCGTCGGGCAAGGCCTTGCAATAGCCCATAGGAGGGGGCCACCCTCCAGTGCCGGAGGTGGTTGTTGACCGGATGCAACAGCAGAAACACACTAGGCCATGTTTGGGTCTGGACGGTTAGAACAGATCCGTAAAGTTTCCGTCGCCGTGTTGTTGTACCAGGGCTGTTGTGCTACCTACCTACTGTCGTCACTAGTAGCCGCGCCGCAACGCCACCCTACCGTTGTTGTTGTCGTGTGCCTCACCATGTGCCCTAGCTGCTTGGCCTGAACTCGTGATGCCCTTGCCGTCCACCGTGCTAGACAGCAGCAACTGCCTTGGGTGCGCAGGCGCGCTGGCCGTGATCCACCGCGAAGCTCAGGGCCATGCCCTGCAAACCGAAGGAGCACCATGCTGACCACCGGCAGCTAGAACTAGGTCGAGCCTAGTCCAACTGTCGCCTTTAGCATCCACCACCACCGCGAAGCCTTCCACGCCACCGACCAGCACCCGTAGCTCCGCCACGAGCGCTAATCACCGCACCACCACGCCCCACGCGAGCACAGCACCTCCACTCGTCGACGACTACCCGTGATGTCCACTTCCGAGCGGGAAGGAGAGAAGGCTCCACCACCGCCGCTGCCGACCGGGCTTTGCCCGTCAACGCACTCTAACGGTGGCACGGAGACGGGAGGGGACTAGCGGTGTGGAAATAGGGTTTTCCCTGGTCGCTCGCGGGAGTTGGGAGGGGGCGCGCACATGTACACGGTTGCATGTTTGGCTCGCTCCGAAACCTCATCCCCACATGGTATCATACATGGGAGGGAGACGCCATATCTACTTAACCGTTCGGTTCTGTCGGAGAATATAGGCGAATAGAGATGGAACTTTGGAATCTTTTTGGTACCCTCTAGTTTAGCCTAAATAAACTAGTTTCCTCAAAAAGTGGTGTTTTGCCAAAATTCCTTAGACGAAAACATGAAATGCCCGACATTCACCCTATAAGTGGGCATGTCCACAGGTGCCCTCTAGCTGGCCGCATGTGCCCATACTGTTATATGGGATGCCCACTTATACCCACTTAAATTGTCAAGCTTAAGCGGTGTCCACTTAACCTGCTTAAACCGAGAACATACAGGCAAACCTGGGCCGGACAGTTTTACTTCTTCCCACACTAGCACTAGCTGATATTCAGGCTGTAAGTGGGCATGCCCACGGCTGCCCACCAGCTGACCGCCTCTGCCCAAATGATTCTGGTGGGGCACCACTTGTGTTCCTATAATATCATTCAGGCTACGCGGCGTCCAGCTGACCACCAAAACCCGCCAGCTTTTAAGCAACACATCACCGCACTACTTCAGTGAGCAGCGACACACTAGCATCCATGGGCGTTCCCACAACCCGAAGCATCCCAAACTTGAAAACAAGCATGGCATCACGACTCACGAGGTAGCGTTTAGGCATCAAACCAGTACACTAGATGAAAACATGCGAATATCTCACAATAATAAACACGAAAATGCCCCCAGGAAGTTACATAATATGATAGGTTCGTACTCATGGAGGACGCCGTCTCCTGCCTCAGCATACCAGCGAGCTCGCACTCATGGAGGACGCAGTATCCTGCATCGGCACGCCGGCGAGCTCGCACTCATGGAGGGCGCAGTATCCTGCATCGATGCGCCGGCGGGCCAGCCTCCGCTTTGACTCTGCCACAGGCAATGCGCCTTCGTAGGCCACTACACGGTTTCGGGCACCATCCTGCAGAAGGATGAGGTCTGTCCTCCTCATTTCTATTGGCGAAGAACCTGCAACAATGCAATAATTTTCAGCAAGCTTTCTATAATACAAGCAGTCGTATATTGATCATAGAAATTTCAACTATCTCATAGATGTTGCAACTATCTCGGCGAATTTGATAGGAAGACTATAAAAAATAGGAAGATTGTTGAGAAAAATAGAAATTTAACACAACTATCTCGGGGATCTTGCAACTTACCGCAACTTGCGATGTGTAATTAAATGCGAAGAAATTGATAAGGACAAGACGGATATAGCAGTTGGGTTGAAGAAACCTTGAATTTTTTCTGAATAGTGTTTCTTATCTGGTAGCTGGTTAAGGACCACAGAACCACATGAAAAAACACCAGTACCACAAAAGTGTAACATACTAGTGCAAAAGTCATCATATTATGTCTTTTCAGATACTAATAAAGAATCTGACCAGGCATAGATGAAAAATCAACTCTCGTTTCATTGTGAATGGAGGGAGTAGATGCAAATTCCACTCTCTGGCCAATAGAAGATATCTCACCCTGCATTCCTAATCTAACTCGTCAAGTACGAACGTTGTACCACCTTGCAAAAATTAGTAGCACTGTTGCAGCACACATTAATAAGTGCAACTGGAGTGAATTAACTAGGAATCCTGACTAGTACGAGAATCAAAGTAAAAAAGAGCGCATAGTGCATACCTGGTAAAAACCAACAAAATTGAAACCAAGACTCAAATTGAGTAGTTCAATGGAGATGCCATTAACTATTCCAAACCTCATGACAGTTCTTGAATCAAAAGCCTGATGCTCGAAGAACTTCATACATAATGCTACATGAAGTGATTTTACTTGCTGGCATTGTTATAAGGGACAAGACCAGAATTGTTTTTTACCTAGCAAAGCAGACAGAAAATTGGTGAGGAAAAATCTTGGCTGGAACATTTTGCAAACAGAATGGTTTTTTTTTGTATAGCTGCAAACAGAATGTTTTTTTTTTGTACAAACTTGGCTGGAACATTCAGATTCCTGTTGGAATTGAGATTCCTTTGATGCTAACGAGGACATCTGGTTGCAATTTTGTTGCTAATGGAAATACCCTGTTCTTCGATGCTAGCCAGCAGTGCAGAAATGAAGGTTTATTATGCTCATGCTGTTCAGGTTTGTATGCAAGCTTCATTCCTGAAACAAATCAGGGTCATGGCTGGAGTGTAGGAATACTAATCTTGTAACACTATGAGCTAGGAGCTAGGAGCTATGCTGGATTTAGTAAGAACAGATACACTAAGAATAATCCACTTAGCTGGCAAAAAATAAGTTATCCAACCGACAAGTCTGTACCGTTTGATGCAACCTATAGGTAGTAAAATGACATTTTTGGAATTGGATCCAAGAAAAAATCTGTTGAACGGCATAAGAATTTATTCCCTGAGTACTGAAATTAAGAACTGACAAACAGTAGCTCTCGTGTGGTACCAATTATCGGCAAACTTGTCAAACAATACAGTACAATACTGTTGCTACGTGCAGAAATTCAGAATCAAATCAAACAGAATAAGTGGCAAGATTAAATTCAAGCAAGAGGAAGAGAGGATTTACCTTCTTCTTCTTCTTGGAGGAGGAGGAGGAGGAAGGCCTTGAACTAAGCATAGGGACAACGCCGGGCTACATCTCCACACGGATCGGGATCTGGGGCGGCGCGGTGTGGGTTGTGCGGCTGGGAGTAAGAAGGGGAGAGAGGGGGCGAGCAGGGGGGGCGTCGACGGCAGGATGTTTCCTCGGGGCATGGCCCCCTGCCTCCATCGCCATGGAAGTCTCGTGGCGGCGTGGCGGCGGTAGCGGAGACGCCGTGGGTGTCTATCTATCTCTCTTACTCGCCCATGGGTGTCTATGTACGGGAAAGAGGTGGGATGGGCTGGCGGCCCCGTGGGCTGCCCGTGCCCACCTTCAGGCTGAGCTGATATGTAGCATGCTACCAGTAGTAACATAACTCAAGTATTAGTGCAAAATCTTGAAATTTCACAATTAATTTCGCTAGGAAAATGAACCATTATCAAGCACAATCACTAGTCCAGACTCTAGACACATACAAATTTTATATTACAAAAGCAATTGGGTTTCTTTCCATTGCAAGAGAAACCATACAACATTTCAGTATGCAGCCTCAATCGTGCCACTTGGTTTTTGAACAAGCATCTGGTTTCATTGCAAGAGAAAAATAATTTTCTTAAGAAATAGGACTGAAGAATTTCATTGACCAGCACAAATTAAGCGGAATGATCAGGCACAGAAACTAACAAAGTGAGAAGTGCAATGTCAGGTAGCCTACTAAATCATATGCATTGATAAATCACAAGCATCACAAATAATAATTCTTCATGACCACACGCTCCAAACTCAGAAGGACTGATAAATAAAGTGATAATGACCTACATAGAGAGAATTACACCGTAGCTCCTGGGTGCCATACCCATCGACGTCCCTTGTCGATATCTGTCCCCGGGCCCGCTACAGAACAAAGTATTCAAATTGGTATCCAATTTATGCTCCATTTCGACATGGGTCGTACTATGTCCGTGTACTTGCCTACTCCCTGGCCCACAACTCTCAATGTTCTGTACGAACCCGAGCACCAAAGTCAATCTGGCCGTTGGAGGTACTAGTTGTAGTCACCTGTAATCTCTTCACACTGTTCCTCTTCCTTCTTTATTGCTTCTATTCAGTTCATCCAGTTCGTCATTGCTACACCTCCTCGCTCTCATCAACTACTCAAGTTCTTTCCCGACAGGGAGCTTGCTCGCATGTGCAGGTCGAGGGCAACATGGCTGATTGGCCATGAGCAATGACGGGTAGCAGCAAGGTCGTGTGCTACACAGGCGCAACAGCCGCAGGTACTAGGTCAGCAAGCAACAGAGGGGAGGGACCTATGGTGGTGGCGGAGCAAGGTCAGGCGGGCGCCGTCGTTGCAGACGAAGCTGGCCTTTCTAGGACCCCGCCGCTGTTGGGGAAAGAAGGTGATTACAGGAGCACGGGAGGATGGTGATTAGGAAGAAGAACATAACGGCTTTAATTTGTCGGCCATGCGCCACGACCTGGAAAGCACACGCTCGTCCGTTTACCGGTATGAACCAACCCCACCGCTGTGATCTATGGAGTATGCCGCTCCAAGACGGCTGCCACCGATGTGGTCGTCAGGTCGTTCAGAGACTTTGTGGAAGAACAGACAACACCTTCTTTGCTCCATTCCTAGACTGCAATCCTCTTTCTTTCTTCTTTTTTTCCCATGGCACTGGGATGGATGCTTCCTGAGGTAGGAGAAGGTGTCGGTGAGGTGGATGCTCTGGACATGCACTTGGTGTACTGACATGCATGTCCGAAAATAAATGCCAGCATATTTTGTACTATCAAGCAGATGTGTATTCTACATTTTACTTTAGATTACAAAGCATTTGATCCTTTCACGTGCGTAATTAGCTCATCCTTTGACGATGTAAACATGAGGGGAAACCAGAGGGAAGAGTGTGTTGTTTCTCAATTCAATTTCAAATCCCTGTGCTGACATGTTCGCATGTTTACTCCATAACTGACACGTCCGACTTCAATTCCTCCTGGGGCCCGGTACCCAGTGTATATACTAGTTACCTTTCGAGCATCTGCCTTGTATTCAAGAGTATTGGGATTTAATGTAATTTGCTACTACTACTTTGTTGGGTCCCACTGCAGGGGTACGTGTCTGGTGAAAACATGGGGAGGGTAGCACCCGTGTCCCAAAAGTCCGCGGCGATAGAGAGACCGCTACTTAGCAAGTGCAAACAAAGTAAGCTTCAAAAATGAATATATTGTACATCATTTTAAAGTTAGAAGCACATGAGACTGACTATTAAGCACAAGAAACCAATAATATTAGGGGTGCTCACTTAGTACACACCACACAGTCCGAGAAAGAGCAATACATATGTGGAAACTGGAAGCTGTCATTGGTGGCAATTCTAGCTTTAAATAGGAATACAAGTAACAAGCAGCTCTCATTTTTAATTAAAAGATTACCTCTCCCATTACCTGAAGGCTAAAGATAGTGTTGCAAGCGAGATCCGATCCGATCCGATTCTATGCCTAATTCTCCATTTATTATCAATCCAATGACATGTAATGCACAGGTAACCAAGTTTCTGGTTAGATGTCCAGATGTCACCAGTTAGTGATACTCTATGACCGCAATTCATGAAAAAACCTTCAAAGGCATTTCTATATGAATAGTAAGCATCCATGCGATCATTTTGGATAGTAACTCTATTGACCGACTTGAACCAAGAATTTAACGCTGCACAGAATTGCCGGCCTGCAGATCTTGCTCCAAATCGCCTCCTTGCTCCGAGGCCTGCATATCTTGCTCCACATGGCCGTCCGTCTGGCGTCCTTGCTCCGTAGCCTCCGGATCTTGCTCCAAATCGCCGTACACCTGGCCTCCCTGCTTCGTGGACTGATGGAACGGCCCGGTGTTGGCTGTGTGGCTAGGAGCGCGAGGTGAAGGAAGGGGGCGAGCAGGGGAGGAATCAACGACGGTGGGAAGGTCCTGGGGGCGGCATGGCGCCTGCCTCCATCGCAGAGCGAGGTGAAGGGAGAGGGGCGAGAAGGGGACGATGCGGTGTGGCGCCGGAGATAGCTGACTGCCCGTTACTGTGTGTGAAACTTGTCGCTCGAGCCGTGGGCGTCCATTAAGCAAATTAATTGGGCTTGGGCTGGCGGCCCCGTGGTCAGCCGCTTCCACTTACAGAATGACCCGACATGTCGAGCCCGATCGACAAAATTGTTACCATTGATTTATTAAGTAGGACGATTGTTCGTTGAGCCGGACGGATCTCGCGGGTGGATCGCATCTGTACCGGCCACGCGGAATATTCTGTGCCGGAAATTCGCACAGTTAGTTATCTGCCTGTGCACTCTACGCCGCAACGCGAGATGATCCAACTAATGACAGCGGCGTCCAGTCAGAGTGCTCGTGGGGGCGTTCGGCATCTTCTCCCGGCAGCCACCGCCCGATTCCGCATCATTCCCTCTGATCCCAACGAGATTGCTTGATTGCTTGCTCCTCATCTGGTTTAAAGCTGAGCCACCTCTCTCCTCCCAAGGCCCCGACCACGATTCCGCTGACCTGAGCTGAACCTTGCCTCGCCTCCGTAGCCGGGGGCAGGATGAGCTCCGGCGGCTGCTCGACGTGCCTCGAGACCATCTTAGCCGCCGTGCTCCCGCCGCTCGGCGTCTTCTTCCGCTACGGCTTCTGCAGCGTAAGCAAACAGACCACTGGGTACATCCACATTAGTTAATTTGCTGCTGATCGATGGTGTTCTGCGCCTAATACAGTAGTAATACACACCTGTGCAGTCGGAGTTCTTCATCTCGTCGCTGCTGACGGTGCTCGGCTACGTCCCCGGCATCGTCTACTCCGTCTACGTCATCCTGAAGATGCCGCCGGAGCTGCCAGGGATCGACGGCGACCGCCCCTACTACATCCTCGCCTGAAAATCCCTTTCCTGCACATACATACTGCTGTAGCGTAGCTTGTTGGGCTGTATATCTGTATGTTAGAGATGGCCTGTAGGTTGTTCGTAGCTAGTGGTTCGAAGAAATTCTTTGTGTAGCGGTGGTTGTACCTGTAGTCTCTCTTTTCTTCATTGTTTGGATTGGTGGCACGCTGCAAAATTGGTTCGGCTGTTGATTCATTGAGGAAAGAATCTTCTTGTTGCTGCTGGCTCGCGATGGTTGGTGGGAGCGGGCTACTAGTTGTCTAGTTTGCGATGTGTACAAACCAAGACAAGATCTGTCGTGGTAAGCAAGATGTGATGCGATCATGCGAAATAAGTTAATCCAGTCATATGTTGAAAATAAAATGGCGACTGACGTTCATTCTGATCTTTGTGAGAGTCCAGGGTTTTTACCCCAGTTGAAGGTGCAATCTGTGTAATCCAATGTTGAGGCACATGTGATGGGATTTTAATAAAGGTAGTTATTTTGATAGATTGGGTTGGGGTTTTGCTAACCGTTTTCCTCTTCATCTCCATGTTAATGGCGATGGACATGGAGATGGTATCCTCTATAATAAGAGATCTTCTTCCGTCAATTGTGGTGTTGGAAAATTACAGTCCTCTAGACATGGGCCTACAGATCTTGTTTTGTCAGATCGGTTTCGGTTTTTTTTTATGGTTGCCACGAGGAGGATTTTTCTCACAATATTTGTCCCGGATACTACGTCCTTGATAATAGTGATTCGTACTATTGGCTCTCCGGCGACGTCGACCATGTTCGGTTGCTTTCCCAGAAATACTGGTGTTGGTATTCTTGCTAATGTTCGTTGATTATTTTAGTGGTCGTGCGTGCAAGTAGCCTTGATATTGCGACTTAAATTTAAATTATGGGAGAACCTTCATTGATATTTATATGTCTATGTTTTGGTATTGCGTCTCGGTTGCCTTAAAAAAATACAAGATTGTATCATGAAAGAAGAAAGAATCCAAAGACCTCAAAGATTTACTCATAGACTTTGTTTTGTAATCGTTGTAAACAACTTATGTATCTCTACTATGTACTTCTCGCTACTATAAACAACGTAAGTCTACAAAACCCCAGCTAACCCCCAACACAGCTCCTCCTCCTCCTTTTTCTTCAAGATTTGGCAGGAATTGCCATCATCTGCTATACAAAATGCCTACCTAGCAAGATCTCGGCCACATCAACGCCACCGTCCACCACCCCTGCCATAGCCCAAACCCAAAATTCCTCCTAAACTAGATCCTTGTCCTCCCAAAACAACCCACACCCTCTCTCCCCCAATCCCTACCACAATCTAACACAAATATATGCAATCAAATCAAGCATAAAGATCTGGAACAACAGAATTGTATCACAGGGCAAGATTGAAGCCTTGAACAGCAAAAAAGGCAGGTATATCTGCCATGAGGAAGTAATTGAAATTGCCATGATATCCGTACTAAAAAAGTCAGGAAATTTCGTTCAAGCATATGCTTCCAGTTTCAAAATCAAGTTGAAACCAGCAGCCCCCTTCATCTCCCACCACATCCCCAATTGCCATGGTAAAAACTACTAAACTGAATCAAGCATGAAATAAAAAATGTATATAGGATAATTAGTAAGGTTGTACATTGCATATCGTATGAAGAGGAGCTATCTTTAGCATGTTTGTTTTAAAAGTATCAACTTCAGAATTTTTAAAATGCCATCTGCCTAAAAATACCATGAACTGGTATTTGAAAATGACATATGCTATCAACTACAAAAAATACCCTAAAGTCTCAACAGTAATTGACAAATTTGGTTGTTATTTCTAAAAATGCAATCTGACAAAAAAATGCCATAAAGTATAGAATGTAACTACTATGTTGGTTTTGATTGAAGAAAAATGCCATGCTCACAAATTTCATCATGCCTAATATGTAAATAGCATTGAAGAGTGAATTATAACTGTCATGGAGTGTATTTTGTAAAAATGTAATCTAGTTAAAACATAAAATTGCCAAAAAAACAGAGATGTAGGTTAAATATTATGGATACACATTGTATGAACATGAAAATGACCTAGCTTTATCATGTTTTATTATAAAATGGCCAATTTCTAATTAGTTGAATTGCCATCTGCCAAAAATGGCAAGAAATGACAACTGGAAATGCCATGTAGTGTCAACTATGAAAAATGCCATGAAGTTTCAGCTATAAATGCCATTCTAAGATGTGAACACCATGTTGGTTTTGGATTGAAGAAACATGCCAAGCTGACAAAATGCCATTTATCCTAAACTGTAGTAGCCTTGAAGTGTGAAATAAAAATGCCGTGGAGTGTAACTTCAAAAAATGCCATCTAGTTAGCACATAAAATTTGTCAAGATGTATATAGAAATAAGATGGTGATTAACAACAAGGTGCGACATCAAAACAGTTCACACATCACATCTATACAAATAACAGTCGTGCACTTAGTATTTTTCATCACCGGTGAGACCGAAACAAAAATATATGAAAACTTACAACACATTAAACAATAGTTTTGCTACATCACAAAATAGAAAAACAGGGTAGAAAAAAGCACAGAGCATATCTGGGGGATGTAGGGGTGATGACGGTCCATATGCATATGCACGGACATGTGTTGATTAATCTTTAAAAAACATACATGAGTTCAATGAAACAAATCATCCTTGTACATTGTGCATCAGACCTATATAAGATGAAAAAATAGTTAAAATATATTAATGCCAACTTAGAATTAACTAGATGCTAATGTTTTGTTTTTGCAAAATTTGCAGGATGGATCCAGGAAGCAGTAACCAGAATCAAGATGGCGGTTATGAAGAAGTTTATCAATGGTTTGATCCTATTTTAAACACATAGCATTAAATTATGATGGATATGGAGACAATTAATACATCATACCCGCTAATGCCGCTACTGCAACAAGCCATCAAGGGTAAGAATGATGTCTTATGTTTGCAACTTATTGTCTGGGTTTATGATTGCCTAGGCGTGAACATTGAAAATGCCTTGTACAGAAAGTTGTCATGCTAATACAGTAAAAAATGCTAGTTCATATGTTAATTTAGTGTGGACACATGATATAGATTTCATAGAGTTGCCATCAGAAAAATGAAAGATGTCATGATCGAAAGTTGCCATGCTAATAAAGTAGAAAATGCCAACTGTTAAATGCAATAAGTGCCAGGGGTTCTGACAAAGATAAATTATATCAAAGTAGGTTGCACTGGATTGGAATAATAAAAGTTGCCATGCATGTATATGTAAAAATGCCATTGACTAACACTAAGTTTCTTTTAAAATTATCGTAGGTGCAAACAACGCGCCGGTTGTGTTTGAACACCCCGCCGCATCGAACCAAACAGGAGGAAGCCTTGCAGGCAAAACTACACACACATTCTCTACCAGCACACAAAACACGGAGGCAAGTACAGGAGATGCAGACAACACACATGTTGAATACCTAAATGACGATGCAGAGGGGGAGATATCACCACCTAAACCACCAGGCGGAATAATGAAGTTTGAAAGCTTTGAAGCGGCGCATGAGTACTACCAGAATTATGCAAGGTGGCATCGATTCATGATAAGGATAGACTACAAAAGGGAGGTCGTAGCAGGCCATGTAAGCAGAGGGCAGTTGGTATGCTACAAATCTGAAAAGAGCAAAAAGCCAAAAACGGATAGCCAGAACCCGGAATCGGTCATACTAGAGAGGAAGAGGGATGTTACATTGAGGACAGAATGCCTAGCAAGATTGAAGATTAAGAGGGTTGGAGCTTGGTACGTCGTCGACAACTTTGTTGAGGAACACAACCACACAATCCTCATGAAGTTTGACATGTCCAGATTCCTACGAGCACACAGGTTCATGGACAAGGAGGAGAGGGAATTTGTCAGGGTTCTACATGAGTGCAACCTAGAAACAAGCAGGATGATGCAGATAATGGAAAATTTGCATGGCAACCTGTCGAATGTACCATACTTGACCAAGGACATGGCTAACGAATGGGCTGCATTCAGGCACGAGTTCAAGGTGAGTAATATCCATGACACACTTGCATATTTTAGAGAGAAGCAGAGAGTTGATCTAGACATCTTCCATGACATGGATCTGGACGTTGAGGGTAGAGTATGTAGCCTCTTTTGGGTGGCCGGAAACACACATAGGTCATACAAGTACTACAATGACTGCATCTCGTCTAACACTACATTCTGCACAAACACATACAAGATGTCATGTGCCCTCTTCATCGAGATCAACAACCATGGGCAGTTAGTGCAGTTTGGATGCGGATTCCTAAGGAATGAAGACGGTCTGAGCTTCAAATGGTTGTTCAAGACCTTCCTAAAGTTGTGTTCGGATGTGGATTCCTATTGAACCATGATAGTATTAATTTCATATTCTTTGCGTTCGCCAGATCATGTTCCATAAAAAATTGTGTTATCAGCATATTAAAGAATAGAAAGTCCACCATCAGCTAGATGGGGCACTAGTCCTTCGATCTGGCCATCGGGCTTAGCTCTTTCGATAAGGATTACCAACATATCAGCCACTATATTAAATAGTATTGGCGATAGTGGATCACCTTGTCGCAATCCTTTCTTTGTATAGAAGTATTTACCAATGTCATCATTGACATTAATGGCAACACTGCCTCTAGACACAAAAGATTGAATTAAAGCTCGCCACTCTTCTGAAAAACCTTTCATACAGAGTGTCTGCTGAAGTGAAGACCACTTAACTTTATCATAAGCCTTCTCAAAGTCAATTTTGAACATTACTCTGTTCATTTTTTTAATGGAGTTCATGCACTGTTTCATGCAAAATTACCACACCGTCTAAGATGCTTCGTCCTTGCATAAATGTTGTTTGAGAAGGCCTAACAACGTGGTAATTTTTGTGAATATCTTAAAACTAACGTTAAGCAGGCAGATAGGACGATACTGTTATATTCGTTCTGCATCATGGACCTTAGGTAATAAAATAATGTTGCCAAATTAAGTCAAAATAAGTCTAGTTGACTAGCATGAAAAACACCAAACAAATCCATCAGATATGACTTGATAGCATCCCAAAAGTTTTGGTAGAATTCAGCTAGGAAGCCATGTGGACCTGGCGCTTTATTATGTTCCATTTGGAATACAGCTTTCTTAACCTCTTCCTATGTATATGAAGCAGTTAGAAAGTTATTTTCTTCATACAAAACTTGGGGTATATCATCTTTTTGGGTCTCATCCATCAAGAAAGTGTTCTCATTAGGAGGTCCAAACAAACCTTTATAGTAATTTGTAATGTATGATTTGAGTTTATCTTGTCCCTCAATCATACCCTCATCCTGTATCATAGAGTAAATAAGTTTCTTCTTGTGTTTTCCATTAGCCACACTATGGAAGTATCTTGTATTCACATCTCCTTCGAGAATGAATTTCGACTTGGATTGTTGGTATCATTTAAGTTCCTCTTCACGCAGAAGTCGAGCTATTTCTACATTTGATTGGCTTTTGAGCTCAATTTCTTGTGCAGATAACGGTCTGATTTCCGCGAGAGCCTCCAAATCACTAATAATACATGAAAGACATAGGTTTTTCCTTTTTCAAGATTCTAGCAGTATGCCTTGTCCAAACACGCAGGAATTTGCGCAACACATGCAATTTGTTGTTCCATAGCTATGTGGGTGTGTGGCCACTTACTAGTTTGTCCCACATATCCTTTATCATGTCGTAGAAACCATCCTGATGCCACCAATCAAGTTTAAATTCCAACAGAATGTAGGATAGGGCATGGTCTAACAGAGCCTCAATACGTTCAAGAGCCCAAACGGGTACCATAGGGAACTTGTCTTCCCAGTCAATATCTATAAGTACTCTATCCAGTTTCTCATATGTTGGCTCTAGAAGACTATTAGCCCAGGTAAACTGTCTTCCAAATCATTGTAGCCTCTCGTAGATCCAAGCTATCAATAACAACATTGAAAAGGAAAGGCCAATGCTCAATAAAATGTCCCTGGCTTTTCTCGTGAGTATATCTTAGCAAATTGAAATCACCGCCTATAAGAATAGGGTACGGATTATCTTTTACCAGATTAACCAATTCACGTAAAGAGTTAGGTTTAAAAACTTCCTGGGCTACCCCATCGACAATGAGTAGCGACCATGTGTAGCCATCAGCCTTGTTACGAATATGGTGTTTGATATGAAAATCTCCAACCGAAACTTGCTAGTACTTCCATAGTCTCATTTTATATGCCAACAAGGTTGCCACCCGAACGACCACGGGAAGGACCTGAAATCCACGTAAACTCTACTTCGCTTGATAGATGATTGAGCAAAGTTTGTGAGAAATTGCGTCTGCCAGTTTCAGAGATATCCAGAAAATCCAACTTATAATGTCTTACAAAATCAACAAAGAAATAGATGTTTAGCCAAGTCGTGCAGACCTCTGCTATTTGAAAACATTCCATTCATTAAGAAAAAATAGGAGACTGGATACACGGGATCTCTTACGAGATTTCTAGCACTTTGATTTACTACCAAACTCTTTTAGTTCATGACAAGAACCAAGGCTGGCCTCATCAAAGCCCACTTCTGACACTCTGCCAACTAAGTGAGAAAGGACTTAACCATCTACTGTGGCATGCAATTGCTCCCGCTCCATCGGCAAAGTACCAAGAACACGAATACTTTAGAAGTAACTATTAAACGGTCAAACTTCATATGTCTCAAAACATTAGAAGAAAACAACAGTACATCCTTTTCTAAACTACCCAAGCTAACACCAACGTTGGCTATCTTAGAGTTAATAACAGGGGTAGAAAAAGATAGGAATGACTTAGAAGCCGCCTTACGACGCATAGCTTTGACAAGCGAATCTTCATCCGCAGCGCAAGCACCGAAAGCATCAATTCCATGGAGAGAACTCCTCCTGAACATCGGACCACCACCTGGTAAACTGCCATGGTTGGCTTCAGCGTCGACATCAGTGAACTGCAGAGGTTGAGGTGATCACGTCACATCCTTGGATGGGCCACCCCCGTCATCCCGATGCCTTGCCTGGGCCGCCACGGGCGTAGTATTGCCTAGCTGGGCCTCGTCCGAGTCCAGAAGGCCGGTGTCCGTCTATGTTTGGGCCACCCCGCACTCCGACCCCTCCTGGCCGTTGAGTAGGCTAGCTGGCCAGCGTCGCCCACAAGGTCTTCCCGCACCGGTGCACGCTGGGTGAGATCCTCCTGGGCCAGCCCCGCGAGAGGCAGTCCTGCCTGGTCCTTGGCGACTAAGACACGGTCGAGCAGCCCCGCACGGGCTGTCTCTTTCGCCGAAGTTGTAGCTCCCACCTCCTGCATCACAGGTTCCAGGTTTGCGGATGTAGACGACCTTGGGATCGATTGAGCCGGAGAGGCCATCTTCCGCGCATTGTGCACCAGTACACAGGACTCCGAAGCCACCTGTAAAGCCTCATGTAACTATGAAGGTGTAACCTTAGCCATGGTATTAGGCCTACTCATTATGTCCACCACCGGAGGTGCACTCCGTCCACGTAACGGGGAGTCTATAGGTAGTGCATCAAGAAGCTCCCTCCCACACGTAGTCGTAGGGTTGGCGTTGAACGGAGTAACCGCAACCATAGACGGAACTACCTGTCTCGAAGATGTAGGTGCAGAAGTTCCTTGCCCGGATGGGAGACTAGAAGAGGAACCTGTCACAGTAGCAGGAGCATTGGTCGGCTCCGAGATATCCATCGCATCCTCCGCGGACTTCCCCTTCCCATCATCTTCAGACTCATCAGCAGATTTCTTCCACAGAAAGGGTGTAAAATCAGTCTCTGTAATATACCCCTCGGGCTTCCATCTAAACCAAAACTCATATCCTTTCAGCTTCACCACATTTGTAAAAAAAAATTTACCTCGAAGCCAAGTGTCACACGACTCACACGTGAGATGGAGACGCCATGTAACTTTTCAACTGCTGTCACACATCGTAGGGGAAAGCGTGAAGGAGCAAGGCAGTCCCAAGCATTGTCTCGATCTCGACAGAGTATTAGCCAGAGCAATGTAATTAACCTGTGGCCTATGGGTGTCGGGTGATCGTCTGTTAAAGAAAGAACGGATCGACCGCATCTGCACCGGAAACGCGGAATATTCTGAGCCGGAAATTCGCATAGCAAAATGATGATCCAACTAATGACACAAGGCAGCGACGCCAAAATGGCTCGTGGGCGTTTCGGCATCTTCTCCCGGCAGCCAGCGCCCGGTTCCGCATCATTCCTCTGATTCCCACCAGGCCGGCTTTGCTTGCCGGCTACTCATCTGGTTTATAAGCTTGAGCCACCTCTCCTCCAAGGCTCCGACCACCATTCTGCTGGACTGAACCGACACTCGCTTCTCGACCCGGGACAGGGGTGGCAGGATGAGCTCCTCCGGCGGCTGCTCGACGTGCCTGGAGACCATCTTCGCCGCCGTGATCCTGCCGCTCGGCGTCTTCTTCCGCTACGGCTTCTGCAGCGTAAGCAAACGGACCACTACCCTTCCAGATGATACCTCCACATTCGTTAATCTGCTGCTGATCGATGGTGTTCTGCGCCTAATACACACCTGTGCTGTGCAGTCGGAGTTCTTCATCTCGTTGCTGCTGACGGTGCTCGGCTACGTCCCCGGCATCGTCTACTCCGTCTACGTCATCCTGAAGATGCCGCCGGAGCTGCCCGGCATCGACGGCGACCGCCCCTACTACATCCTCGCCTGAGAATCCCTGTTCGTGTGCTGTATATCTGTCGCCATTGGTTAGAGATGACTTGTAAGTTGTGGCGTAGCTAGCGTGGTTTGAGAAAATTCTTTGTGTAGCGGTGTGGTTGTACCTGTAGTCTCTTTTCTTCATTGTTTGGGTCGATTTATTGGTCATTCATGAACGAATCTTCTTGTTGCCGTTGGCTTACGATGGTCGCTGGGAACAGGCTACTAGTTTGCAACGGATGGGCCGGGTGTGTGAATAAATCACGTGGACAGTGTCGGATGCGTCGATGAGTACAAACCAAGATCCGTGGTGGTTATTATAGCATGATATGATGCCAAATAATTAATCCATTGATCTGCTGGAAATAAAATAAGCAAAATAACTATGGTGATTGACATTCATTCTGATCTTTGCGAGAATCCAGGATTTTTTATTTTACCTGCAAAAAAAGAGAGTCCAGGATTTTTACCCCAGTTGAAGATGACTCGGACAATAGGCACGGGTTAAGAGATAGCTAGTGGAAAAGTTACACCAATTTGATACAAATTGTAAACACACATATACACTAGGATTCAAGGATAAGCTACTAGTTGACACTTCATATAGTCTAGAATGGTCTATAGTTTCACCTAATCATGATAGTCTTGTACTTTATAAACCTTCGCCAAGTTATTTGACAGATTCATACATTTGAAACACTATGCTAAGTTATGTAGGTATTTAACGATACTCTGGAAAAGGATGATTTCAAATACCTAATGTGGTAAACTTTTGTCCGCTTAATTTTACAATGAAGTCCAGTGTAACATGAGAAATATTCAAGCATCTCAATTTCAATTCAATTCTATCATATATTATTATAATGATAAATGTTAGAACAATATACCAATATGTGATATCAGTCTGAAGTCTTGTTGCCAAGTTTTCTATACCTAAAATAGTATTACAGATGATGTATATAAGAAAACCAACATATCTATAGTGACAAGATGAGTGACGACGAAGTTAAAAAGTTTAGTATAAAGTAGTTAGTGTGCACGTGCAACACACGTAATAGAACATATTTAACATGTCATTTGGACACTCCTAAATAACATGGCCAGGCTCAAAAGAAGTCATGATCCAAAAGAGCCTCCAGTATCATCTGAACCGGCAATAACTCTCCAACAAAATAAATATAAAAATGTTAGACGGAATAGATCAACAAGTAGTGCTTGTCTGATGCGCAGAAAAGACTATCCCCTCCATTTCAGCTGATCAGCGCATGAAGATAATAGTAATTTGCTTGCGGGACATGTATCTAACATAAGAAGAAAGGGACAATATACATGTTGGAAACGAACTAAATATGAAATACTGAACCTAAAAGGCATGCCATTATGAATAGAAAATTAGGATAAGCGTATATATGCACCGGAAAATGGGATAGCTCTAACAATTTTGCCGTTAGCACAAACTTTTAAATATCCTTTTATTTGTAGAAAACCATCACATTCAAATGTCGACAACATAAACCAAAAGGTAGAGTGAATGAATACGGATTATGTAGCAGATATTCCTCTTTTTGTTGTGGTCCTCCATGATTCTGATTCTGTTCGAACTTATAAATCATTTGAGAAATTATATGTGAATCGATTTACCTATATATTAAGCTATAAAATATCTTTAACATAATCTAAAGGGTATTCACCCAGTACTTTAGATAAAAAAAAAGTAAGAGAGTAATGGTAAATAAAATATAAACAATGTACATCTCACAATTAAAATAAAGGTGCATAAGATTTAGCTTACTGGTAAGACACCCTCCAATTGCAGCACCACATAAAAATACAAACTGCTAGATGGAACCCTTGGACTAAATCATAGAGACAACATAAGTTATTCTCGCCTTCAGCCTGCTTCAATATGGCAAAATAAATATCCAGGAGTGACCAATAACCTATAAAAGCAACATGAGATGTTAGGAGGATTTCAATGAAAACTAAAGCACATTGAATGCATCTATAGTATCCCCACATATATAGGAATATAATTTCTATGAAGTGACCTTCATTGTAGATACTCAGGAGCATATGGACGCCCAATTGCTGATCCTCTAGACTGGGTGCTGCCATGTGCTGATCCTCTTTTTCTTAAAGCTCAGTAACATAATTTCGCTAAGAAAGAGAAAGATGCTTACATAATCCTAAGAATAGCCTATTGGTAGAAGTGTGATCCGGTGAAGCTGCTGCGAGTGAGAAGAAACCACTGGTCTTGCTCTGGCCGACGCTCAGACAACTGAAGCCACAACGACATGTAGGTAGTACTCTCAAATACAAACTATCCTAAGAAACCCATTGGTAAACGTGTGACAATGAAGACAATAATCCTTATGCCCCGCTGAAACTGCCGCGAGTGAGCAGCCACCACCCATGTTTCCCTGGCCATCCTAAATACCATGTTTTTGTCATTAACAATGGTCATTGAATTTTTTTCAGTTCTCATTGCTCGGCGTGTGCACGGAATTCTCATCGTTATTCTTTGCATAATACTCTTTATTCCTCTGCCTCTTCAGCTCTTTAGGATCTGCATATAAGGCACAATTTAATCACCTCGGTTTTGCAACGCTATAATTTTTCAAAGTATCAGTTGTTAATCACCTTGGTTTTGCATGTTTGATATGTACTGAAATGGAGTGTCGTTGGAGTGACATGTAACTGGAATTCTGGAAAATACCTCCTCCTGAAATTTGTACTATTACTCAAATTTTAACCCTAGTAAACATATGTTAAAGAAAACCTAGTATCATAAAGAACATGGGCCTATAATTCAGAATGTGCATATGATAGATACGTTCACAATTTTAGGTTCAGGATGTGCATAATTGGGTTTGCAGATTTATATCTGTGGGACATGTGGAACCATCTTTTGACCGATTATGAGACAGAGGATACATGTTTAAAGCTCATGCATATGGATAATGAAATAAACCTTCGAGTCTAGCACGGGAATCACTTAGAAAGAGAGCCTCGCGTAGGGGAAGCTAGCAGCATCTTGGAGGTTCAGACAAAGCCAAACCAAAATCAATCCGAATCCTTTATTCATATCCTTCTAAAAGTTGCGGTGGAGCAAAGGGGCTAAATGGGAGGTGCTATCAGCCACACGACCTAGCGCCATCCATTCTCATCCTAGATTGATATACATACTTACAAATTTTCGGCGACGAACGACAAAGGCAATGTCCTTGACGCCGGCAGGGGATCGACCTTGGTAACGTACGGCAAGTGCAGCAGGGGCGGCGTCTCCTCACGGCGCTCAGGGCGGAGGCAGGCTGATTGGAGTGCAGCGTCCTCTTCGCGTGGTCGCAGGCGGCGGCGGCAGGCAGCGTCCTCTACGTGTGGTGCAGGGCGGCGGCGGGCATCGTCCTCTATGCATGGTGCACGGAGGCGGCGTGGCCGATAGCGTGGAGGCGTCGAGTTCCTAGACGCGATCCCGACAGGGTATCATGGGGTTGCTGGACACGATGATTGGGTTTTCTTCCTGTATCTTTGGTGGGGCTAATCATGTGGTCTTAGTCCGCATGTGTACGTTTTACGGGGTACATTTAGCGAAGTTCTCGTTTGCTCTTTTATAAGTAGTAGAGAAGTAGAGATAGGTGAGAAGCGAGAACCTTTTGTGCATGTTCGGCATAATTGCATAGCAACAAAACATAATATTTTTAGACAGGGTTGTAGGGCCATTATAGTTATTTTGTGAATAAAAATAAAACTATCAACCATCTATTTTTTCTTGTCATGTGACTAAGTATACGAGGAAAATAGTTAGTTTGACTATTGGGATACCGGATAGACCTGGAAATCTTACTCAATATTTCAGCTCGATCTCAAATTGTGCTAGTGGATTCACTAATATACATGTGGTAGGATTGATAGATTTGTGTTGGCTGTTTGGAAATTGAGGAATAGAGCATGTTTTGAAAAAAAAATCCTAATTAAATTGTCAGTTAAGATAATTTGCTATGTCGGTGCCATTTTGAAATACTGAGCTTGTCTTCAGAAAGAGAAGGACAAAAGAATCATCCTGGAGGGTGCTGATGACACAGATCCAAAAACTGATGTACCACGGATTACTAAAGTTGGGGAGCCACGGACGATTGATCTGGAGGCTTAAGATCAAGTTTGGCAGTCGGGAGGACCATCATTCTCCGCTTGACAATTACTCAGGGGCAGACCCCGAACAAAAAACAAGTGGGGGCACCATTGCGTGGGCCCCACAAGCCCTCGTAGGCGTGGCAATGCCATGTGTTGCATTCATGTTTTTCTTCGGGTTCCAAAAAAATTGTTCACACTATGTAGAAGTCTAAATATAAATTTACATAATATATATGGAACACATGAAAGAAAAATATTCACTAGTACATAAGGTGGCTTCATAAAATAGTTAGTGCTGCCATTTTATGGAAAACAATTTTGTATTAGTAGATTTGATAGCTAGAGGGGATGATCATCACTAAACAAACTTGAACGAAACATCAGAAGATACACTCCAATTTATCTGTAGTACTCCCTCCATCCGGAAATAAGTAACTTGGATGGAGGGAATAGTATAGATATGAATACAAATCATGTAAAGACAATGTTTATGCATACTTGACTAGAAAAAAATTAAGAAAGAAACCAGCTTGTCCAGGGAAACCACCTAGTACTAGCAGCAAGGAATTGCACTAGCAGATCCTTAAGAGGAGGAGTAATTTGGATTACAATTTAGTTAGCATCATTGTCTGTAGTACAGAAAATAAAATGAACTTAAGGTTTTTTTAGAAAGAAAGAAACAAAGGTTGTGCCTATGTGGCTTGCCTTGTGCTAGACCCATAGAACATGGCCTGGACCAGGGTTACAAGCTTTGAGGTTTTAAATTCTTCTCAAACTGGTAAGTTGTGTGCATGACTGGGGGCCAATGGGCTGGATAGAGGGGGAGGGGGGCTTGCATAAACTACTAGCCTTATAAAGTCGTAAGCACAGAAATTGACTGGAGGCCAAGGCCCCCACTCAGCATAGTGTAGGTCCGTCCATGAATTACTTTGGTGTTGTTGTATTTAGAATTTTAGCTAGTCTTCCTTTTGTTGTCAAGACTGAGATGCAAGCTCACTAGATAGTCTACCTTGGCTGGATTGTCGTTTTGTTAGTCGATCTAGGTTATGGGCGAAAAATCTATCTGTGGGATTATCAGTCCGACGTCTTCTTTTCTTTTTCTTTGTTTTTTGTATGGTTTGCATGCTGTTCCGTTATCGGTTGATAGTGGAACGTGGAGCTTATAGCTTCGTATGTTTTCCGTTTATTTATCATGCGTGATTTCGAACCGAAGCCGGTGTCAAACGTGAGCAGGAGACGCTATGTATCTATTTAACTGACAGTTAGATTTTTCAGCCTCAAAGCTATAGGCACTGCCTATGCCTATCTTCCTGGTGATGGTCGTCATGTGTGCATGCTGATAGTGCTTCTCAAGTGCAGCACCTGTACCTCTCCCTCGCCCCCCACTCTATGTGTGTCGGTGAGTGCGTGTTTTTTGTTTGTCTTCCTCTGGTCCCTCCTTGAAAAATTCTGGTTTACTTGAACCCACCTCATTTTGTAATAGGCTGCAAATCTTTATAGGCAAATTTGAATACAAATTCAGGTGGAGGCGAAAGCGTGAAGAAACAAGGCAGACGCAAGCATGATGTGTCACTCTCGATCGAGAGGGAAAACAAACTTTGGTGGGAGCCGCGTGATTAATCTATGGCCGGGCGATTTTTCGTTAACTTGAACGGCATCGATCGCATCTGCACCGGACACGCGGAATATTCTGAGCCGGAAATTCTCACAGCAAAACGATCCAACTAATGACGACAGCGGCGATGCCAAAGGGCTCGTGGGCATTCGGCATCTTCTCCCCGCAGAGCCGCCCGATTCCGCATCATCCCCCAATCTTCTCCCACCGGGGTTGCTTGCTTGCTTGCTTGCTGGCTGCTGACTCTGGTTTAAAGCTTAAAAGCCACCTCTCGTTCCGAGGGCTCCGACAACCATTCTGTCAGTCGGTTATAGCCAGGGGCAGGATGAGCTCCGGCGGCTGCTCGACTTGCTTGGAGATCATCTTCGCCGCGGTGCTCCCGCCGCTCGGCGTCTTCTTCCGCTACGGCTGGTGCAGCGTAAGCAAACCAACCACTACTCCCTTCCTAGCTGAGCTAGCTAAACATTAGTCGTAACGATTTGCTGAAGTGTCTTCTCTGCCTCTGCCTGCTCAGTCGCAGTTCTTCATCTCCATGCTGCTGACGCTGCTCGGCTACGTCCCCGGCATCGTCTACTCCGTCTATGTGATCCTGAAGACGCCGCCGGAGCTGCCCGGGATCGACGGCGACCGGCCCTACTACATCCTCGCCTGAGAATCCCCTTCCTGTACATACTGCTGTAGTAGTAGTGTAGCTTTGGGTATATACTAAATGCGTCGCCCGTGGTTGGACATTACCACTTCAATTTCTAGGTAGCTAGTGGTTCGTGGGAATTCTTGGTGTAGCGGCTAGTGGTTGTACTTGTAGCGCTTCTTTCATGATTGTTTGGATGTATAGTTGGTTCGGCTGTTGATTCTTTGGAGGAATGAATCGATATATGTTGCCTAGCGATTAGCAGTGCGTTGGTGCTCGAAAGTGGGAATCACGTGGTTAGTGTCGGGGGCATCGATGTGTACAAACCAACATATGTCAGGGTTAGCATGGTATGATATGAAATAAGTTAATCCAGTAAGAGCCGTGCTTCGGTGTCCCCCCTCAAACTTACGTTTGCATTGAACGATTTTCTTTTGACCTGTTGAAATCCATATCCAGGCCGTGCATACTTCCATATATGAGTACTCGCTCGAGCTGGGTATACTCCACATCCCCACCGTATGATCTCACCTCCTATTATGGCGATCTACGTCTTTGCATGTCACGTTTTAAATTTTTGTTGTTGCGGCTATATACTTCCCGATTTCTTACCGATTTCTGCCTCCCGCGGGCACATGATCAGTATACGTGTATGTTGAGTATATGTCTAAGTGGACCATACGGATTTCGGATGGGTTCGTGCGGTCTGCCAAACCGGTATCATGATCATACTGCGAAAGTGTGGCAGATTGTCAAATCCACCGGCTTTTCAGTGACATAAACGGTTAAGTTCATTCCGTTATCTGTTTGAGATCATATGAACACTGGTGAGAGAGCTTAAGATTCTGATCCCGGTTGAAGGAGCCTGGCCAAGTGTGTCTGCAAATGTTGTGTTAAGAGGGATCAATTGTAATTTAGAGGACATAATGGCAAACCACACTTGTGGATCTTTTTGGGAAACAGGACATTGAGACATTCTTGAGGAAAAGATCATTAATGTAATGCAGCTTTGCTCACGTAGAGTTGAAAGCTATACTACCTCCTTTTCAGTGTATAATGTTTATAGATTGTTTTTTTAGGCAATGATTTAATTTTGACTAAGTTTATAGAGAAAAATATCAGCAAATACAATACAAAATCAATATCACTAAATGCATCGACCATGAAATCATTTGATTGTGTATCTGTATGGTATTGTAAATATTAATTTATCTTTTATAAATTAGGTCGATTTTTCTAATGTCTGACCTGGGATAGAATCCACACACGACCTATACAAATAGAATAGGTGCAGTATAAAGATATAGGTGGCCAAGGCTAGCATATACACATGATATATAGGGAATCTGAGGATAAACTACTAGCTAACACTTTATACAGTCTAGAATTATCATTTGCTTCACCGAAGTTATTTGATATATTGGTACATCCAACATATTTGGTCAAGTTGTGTAGATACTTGAGGATATTATGTTAAAGGATAGATTCAAATACGTAATGTGGTAATATTTGCCATCTTAGATTTACGGTAAAAAATCCAATGTAGCAAAAGAATCTATCATGCATAGCAAATCAAATAAAAATTATGATAAAATAAAGTTATAAATTTAACGTTAGAATAAAAGTTTATAATTGATAAATATTAGAACAATACGATCAATATGTACCTATATATATATATATATATATATATATGTGTGTGTGTGTGTGTGTGTGTGTGCGCGCGTGCGCGCGCGCGCATGCACAGATTGTTAAGTTTGTTGTACCTAAAAGAGTATTTCAAGATATGCATTGATTGACGATTGAGACAAGTTACGAGAAAGTAAAAAATGTTCATTATAAATGGGTTAGAACGCAATACCTTGGACCGGCACAACCATTAATTTTCCGAATGTGTGACTGTGATACCATTGAGTGAAACACATAGGATATACAATGTTGTTCAGGAGGTGGGTTTACCGTTCGGTCACCCTAGGCACGTGCCCGACCTCAACACCGCCGCTTATAGGAGCTCTGACGAGCCGCTGGAGCCGTCCTAGTTGCTACAATAGCTAGAACTAGAAGGACCCTGCGCACTTTGCTGTGCCGTTTTTGATTTTGACGTGTTATCCCTAATGTGCGTATAATGGGCAATAAAATGGAACAACGCCAGTAAGAAACAAATTTCCTTCCGCTCTCGAGGACAACAATGGGTAGTAAAGTTAGCTTTAACAAAGGATTGCAATTTGGAAAAAAAATTAACAATATTCAAATTGAGTACATTGCCAAAGGTTTCACATCAGGTTGCAAAGATAAATTTGTGAGCCATAGATAAAGAGAAGGAAATAAAAACTTCATTGAAAACATGTTTTCTCTTTGGTAAGAATATTACGAAATAAAAGGAAAATCATGATACAGACATCCTAGATACTTCCACGATCTCATTATGAAACACAAAATTTAAAATATAGTCACTCAACGAACATCATAATCTTATCCGTCGAATAAATCCATCATTTTCCCTTTTGAGTGAACACGTATCCTGAAGACAAACCGGATCTCCTTCAAAATTTGTGCTTCGCTACCCTAAACCTGAATCAAAATTATAGCATAGATGACGCACATGAGACAACAAAGTACGCCATTTTATACCTAGTTGACATAAAGGTCACACCTCTCGAGTACGAAGACCATAACTATATTACAGAACCAGAAATAGTATATGTTTATTCATATAAACGTGGGGTATTTAATCTACCAGCTTCGTCATTATTGTCTCGGTCCGTAAGTTTCTGAGCTCAAATATTTGAATGCGAAATTCAGAAAAAAATAGCATGGAGATCAGAACACTCATAGCTCTCATATTTGAGCTAAATATATGCTTCCATAAAAAAATTAGTAGCCTGGGTATTTACAGACGTCCGAGCGAGACAAATAAATTGAAATTTGAAATAATCGATTTGATACTATCAATTCATCATTAGTTACATGGCCCCAATGTATGGCATCCGTGGTCTACTATAACCTGAGGTCAAACAACGTACTGTAAAAATTAGAACATATACTTTTGGATCACGGAATGATCAGTTTCAGCAATTGTCAAACACAAACAAGCCAAAATTTATTAAATTTTACTTGGTTCCATTACTCGAAGCTTTGATACTATCAACACCACAATGTTCACGAGCAGGTCAAGATCACTATGTTCTTACATTCATAGGCATGAAACAGACACAAATGAATGTTCATTAGTGTGGTGGTTTGCTATGTCATGCATCACTATCTTAATCAAGCTGGGATATGGGGCTGCCAAATGAGCTTAACTGGAAAAGTAAAGCATCATCAACCACAATAAGAATTGGAGAGATCATATATATAAATTTTCCAATACTACCAAAATCATTACCTTGCAGGTCATGACTTGTCCCCCTCGCTCTGCCTCTACCCAGCTAAACTCTATCATGGTCTAAACCCCACCCTCCTAGGAATAAGGAAAGACCACCCTAAAATCACATCACCGTCAAATTTCTCAAATATGTAAAATGATTTATGAAGAAACAATACAACACAGAAAGGAAACAATACCAGTCCAACTGCCCGAAAACACCTAACAAAGATTGCAAGTTACAACATATAAGAGAAACACAGAGCTGGAGGAGAACTAATACAAACCATATCGGGGGATGCGCCTCTGAAATTTGTGGTGATTTTGGGAATAAATATTCCACACGAGCACCGCAAGTACATGAGTACAACCATGGCCTTCGGAATGGATAATAGTCTGCTGCCACGGGGGATAGATGCCACCCCCCAGCTGCCATTTGATCACTGTAGCTGGGATATGTGCCAAATCTTCTTAGCTTTGCATCCCACATTGATACATGATAAAATTTACTCTAATAAAGTTGACCACTGACAGTATATCATTGACAAGAGCAGTCCGAGAAAGAGTGCGGACAAATTGCTGACTGCCCGCAGCTCAGGTTTGTACATTGGTGTCTAGCATTATTCACATCATGTTGCATATCTTGTTCTGTGCCCTTTTCAGTTTTCTACAATGATGTTTGGTATTAGTGTCTCACATCACGTTACATGTACAGTTGCTTGCGCATAATCTTCTCTATAGACCCCGCGTCCAATCAAAACCAAATTAATTTTATTAGCTGAGTGCATAAGTGTGTAACACAACACCTGATGGCGCCAAAGTCCTTACTAGTTACTACTCCATCGTTTGTCAGAACAGTTCTTCGTTTTCTCATTGCTGGTGTAATGACTTAGACCGCTCAGCACATACGTTTGCGACACATGCATCTGTGGTAAGAAGTGTCCTCTGCCAATCTGCCACATCAGGTCCAGCAAGCAGCAGTGCCAATGAAGATGATTTACCATGTGTGCAGGTGATACATAGCTTCTACTAGGTACTGCTCGTCTACATAATTCAGACATCCGACGCTTGCTCGTATTTTAATATGGTATAAAATTCCTAGTCCTTCCAAGCTTGACGATATACTTTCTTCTTTTCTTTTTTCTTCTCGCTCTCTGCCCTGTGAGAACTCCACCTCCTTGGTTCATTGTATTCGTATCAAAAGCCTAGTCTATTCGGAAAGAAACGGGAGCTTGTCTATTATGGGTAGCCAAGCTGTTTGTCCGTATATAGAGAGGGAAGAGTGGGGGTGGGGGGGAGGGGGCAAGCACAATGAGATGCAGATAAAGTGATAACCATACTACATACCTGCAGGGGGTGTATCATGTGACTGCATGTGGAGAAATAGCTCTGCACACATCCATCCATAAAATGCACAGATACCCGTTCCACTGAGACAATACGACAGTCAATGTGCCCTGTAATTGCCGATAATTATGACGTCGATGCTAAACACCAAATGACAGCTAGATGCAGGTGCAAATCACAATGCACATCATACGGTATTGCCATGGGGGGCAGCTATCCCCTTTGTAGCAAATCCGCACTCCTTTGGAATATACTTATAGAAAAACTTTTCAACCAATATTAGATTATGAGATTAGATGACCTCCGTTAGAAATGAACATGCTTCACGGTGAAATAGTCCGCCTACAGGTACCGAATTCAGTTATTGTGCACCCATTGGTATCACATGATAACTACATGGAAAATATCATTCTGAACTAACTAAGCTTAAACTAATCAATGATAAAGTAATATAAAATGGAAAATAGGTACGCATAATGTACACAATGCCAACCTGCGTACAACGGTACCATGCATGTGAACTAAAAAAAATGAAATTTAGAGAAAATAACGTCGGAACATAAATTTATACTCTAGTAGCATATACTACATCTGTTTGGAATTATTAGTCCTAAGAATCAAGTTGCTAATACCAAGACACTCTATATGAAGGTCTATCCTTCCTCATGTCTTTAACTCCATGACCAGAAAAGAGTTCGGGTTTCTTGTTACTTATTGTACCATTATACTCACACCACAGGTGTGCGGTGCAGTTTAAAGTCTTTAACTGTAAATCTTATCTTTAAATGAAAATAGCATTGTATACCTCACAGTTCTTACAAAAAAACTGCAACAAATATTCAAGCAGGACCAAGACTAATTAATAGACTTACATGGAGAAAAAAAGAAACAGCTCAAACTGTTGAGAAAACTAAAGCACGTACTTATAGAAGGGAAATGCAACTTGGATGAAAATTTCTATCCTAATACATTTTCATTAGTTTGGTGGAATGCCCTTGTTGCACCCTTTAGCTCTAATTATGAGTCCAGTGTTAGTAAATAATTTGTTGAAGTACCATGAGAACACCGTGCCACGAGAACCGTGAGAATAGATGGACCTGCTTCAAACGAACATGAACTTTGTGAAAGAAAATACTTGGTTCTTGTGTGGCACTGTGGCAGTAGACAATCTACAAATTGTGTACCAAAGTTAACTTTAGAAGACCTTAAGGAAGCAAAATAGGCAGCACCAAGTAAAAATGGAGTGAGGATTGAGGTACAAACTAAAGACATGATACAAAAAAGGTGGAAAACAATAATATAGTATTTTCAGGGTTAGGATGATCTAGTTTTGTGTTTGGTTGAAGGGATGAAGGTGCATGGGTTGTTATAATCACATGTTTACCATGTGACATGGGTATACCCTACAGGTACTCGAGCTTGGTATATACGGTCCAAATACTTACAGGCCCACGGTGTCGCCAAGACCCAAACAAGGGACTCGAGTAACCTACGGACTCTCGATTGCTTGAAGAACAAGAAGAAGTTAAAGATAGAAAGTTTGAAGGGGAAAAACCCTAACTTGTAACCGACTCGACCTGCTACCCGAGACCTAGCCTATCTATATAAAGGCTAGGAGGGGGCGGCGAGGAGGACACACGCAACTCTAGTTTCCACAACCCTCGCCAGATTACATCTGCGCACCATTGTAACTTTCGATTCCTTTGATAATTCCATGAGCAGACAAGCAGGAGTAGGGACCTCTACGAGGCCTGAACCTGGGTAAATCTTTGTCCCCTGTGTGCTTGTTTGGTAGCCGATAGATGTCTCCAGCGCTCCATCCTTCTCCAAAACCCAAGTCCATAACAATGGGTATTGATGAGTTAAACCCTCGTCACCATGAGACTGACATTACACCTACATATACACAATTCTCTCACGAAGATATTAACAAGAAAGGTTAATAGTCTGCTGCCCAGGGGGATAGCTCCCCCCCGGTAGATGTCGTCCATCATGCATCTTCGGGATATGTGCTAAACTAGCTTAAGAGGAATAGTTCATTAACCCATATGTAATAAAGCTGATAGAGAACATCAGTCAGATCGCAATGAGTATCGAAACAAGAACATAGACAAGTCTTCCCTGTAAACACATAGTTTTCTCAATATACGTGTACTGGCAATGGTGCAAGCAAGTGGACTATACGAGCCAATCAATGCACTACTTTGCCACCGGAAAAATCAACCTGTGACTGACTTCCATGCTGACATATACTGTACAAGCACTGATTTGCATCACGAAAAAACAAAACCATGGCAGACTTTTGCCATTACATAGCGATGTCAAGCAATGATAGACAAAGTCAGGTAATATCAGACAATGATAAATCAAAGTATCGCTCTAATTTCTAATTAGTACACAAGTATTTGTTTTGGTGTAACAATGATAATCAGTATGAGAGCATCTCGTAGTGTAATAAGTGCCAAGCTTCATTTGCCACGATATAACACTCTTTTTTGGACAAAGGAAGTAGATATTATGATAAAGTATTTTAGTTTATCAAAACATATTTTTATATTTAGAAGAAACAGGTGTAATACTAGATAAACACAACCACTATATTCAGAATAGAATGTACTAAATAGTGCCAAGTATTAGCTATATGTACGTATGTACTAGCTAAACACAGCTAGTACATACGGCCCAATGCATTTCACGACACGCCAATGAGATTGGTCAAATCATGCATAGGTAATAGAGAATACTATGCACTTTTACTTACATTACTCTTTCTCCTAAAACTACACGACAAGTAGACACTGCGACACACCTCAACAATGTTAGACCTAAGACACATCTAAATGTCGATTAACATAATTATAATTTTATTCCAGCTAACCGCGGTCAGGTCTATACACACATCTCTATGTACATCATACGGTTGGCAAGAGGGGGCAGCTATCCCCCACCATGAGACTGACATTACGCCTACATATACACAATTCTCTCACGAAGATATTAACAAGAAAACACCTAAAAATACAAATTTGAATTCTCCCATCGAACAAATCAGCTGTATAGACCATTTGAAGAGAACAAATAACTGCATATAATCAAGTTTCACAATGTATCTTCATTAAGGTGGACTCTAAACAATTATCAACCATTCTTCTTCTGAAACCCAATTTAATACTTCAAGATACTGGTATGTACAAAGCACGTCTCAAAACACAATCTATCAGTTCGATCAACGGTGGTGCAGTCGGTGATTTGGAAATTTCAACCATATCAGAGCTATCTGCTAGGTATAAATCTGTTGGCTTATATATGCGAAGACCTGAGACTATCGTAACACATTCAAATAAAATAAAGGATGCAATCTGATTCAAAGGTGAATTCAGAATCAATAATACCAGAGCATCCACACACACCCTTTGTTCTGCTGGACATCGACTTGTTAATATATTCAAGGGTACCCATAGTATGCAACAGTTGAAGTGTTAACTGCATTTAGAACTATAAATATGCTTTTATGTACATATTATTATGATAACTATATTGCATAACTCCAGATATTTCAAGGACGGGCACAACTAAAAAAGGGGAAATATTACCGATTTGAGTAATCTCACACACCCTGTATTGTCTTAATTCTCAGTATTTCTAGCCTATAGCTAGGAGAAACTTTCAAGCAATAGTCCATTGTTTCGTTATGCAAATTCTACGAATAATAAAAATCATCATAAGTACAGAAATCTGAAGATAGGGAAATGCATCAATTTCAAACACGATGAAGCTTTGCTTGCAAAAATCTTCTTGTCTTCATAAACCCACCTCCTGTCAATGGATCATCACCACCTCGGTCGGTACAGTCGTTGATACGTTGCTAACGTATCTATAATTTTTGATGTTCCATGCTTGGTTTTATCTACTTTCTTATGTTTTGTCCATATTTTGGAGTATTTTTATACACTTTCTGTGACTAACCTATTAACAAGATGCCACAGTGCCAGTTTCCTGTTTTCTGTTGTTTTTGGTCCAGGAAAGTCAGAAAATGAATATTCTCGGAATTGGACGGGACAAAAGCCAAAGTTGATATTTTACCGGCAGACTCACGGAGCCAGAAGACGAGACGGAGAGGGGCCACAGGGCGGCCACACCATGTGGTGGCATGGGCTAGCCCTGGCCACGCCACCAGGTGGTGTGGGCCCCCTGGCCATCCACCGACCTTGCCTCTTCGCCTATAAGTTGCCTCCCGAGGCATAAACCCTAGATCATCAAGCCTCTAGCCACGAAAAGTTCCGCAGCGCCGCCACCACCGAAGGGGAGATTCGGGGGACAGAAAGTCTCTGTTCCGGCATCCTGCCGAGACGGAGAAGTGCCCCTGGAGCCATCTCCATCGATCTCCACCGCCATCTCCATCACCGTTGCTGATTCCCATGATGAGGAGGGAGTAGTTTTCTCTCGAGGCTAAGGGTTCTACCAGTAGCTATGTGTTCATCTCTCTCTCTATGCATGATCTTATTGAGATCATGAGCTTGTAATCTATAGATCTACCTTGCTACTCAAGTGCTTTAATAGACCTCTGCTCTCCCCATGTGTGTGAAAGTGACAGCGTGCACACCATGGTGGCACTTAGGCTAGAGATTACAAATACTTGTTATGAGTTATATTTGGAGTTGGATGTTTCTATGAAATTGTGGTGTTTGTTGGACTCATCTAGTACTCAAGGTGACAGTGTGGGGTTTTCTAGATGGGAAACACTTACTTTGAGGTGTGTTGTTATAGCCCTACCATCGATTAGAGTGTCCAACCGGAGAGTAGTTAAGAGTAGTATTATGAAGATAATATATTTATATGAGAGTGTTCACTAGTGAAAGTATGATCCCTAGACCTTGTTTCTAAGCATTGATACACCATTTGCTACTAGATCTGTTACATGTTTGCTTGCTTTCATCTTTATTTCAGTTTGCCTTTAGTCTTTTCCACGCCATCAAGTTATTTTCTATCACCGTTACCACTTATAATTATCCATACCACTTGTATTTCACTATTTCTTCGCCGAACTAGTGCACCTATACACCTGACAAGTTTATTGGGTGTGTTGGGGACACAAGAGACTTCTTGTATCTTGATTGCAGGGTTGCTTGTCACATCCCAAAATTCTTCTAATTTTGGAATGTAAAGTTAATAAAATAACTTGGTTGAATTGTTTGACTTTGGTGAAATTTCTCAAAGAAAAGAAACTTTCTGTTATGATTTTCCTTCCTTGAATTCAGAAACTTGTATGAGATTGGATTAACATGACTATCCAACTTGTTTTCATTTTCTTTTCAACCATTTGATTCTTTAAATATCCAACCATGCTTAGATGATTAAAGAGAGGGAATAAAATGACTTTCCCAATTATGGTGGAGTGATATTCTAATTTCCCTATTTGACCCTTAAAGTCTCTACTTCGATTTATGAAACCATTCTAGATGCTTTTCACCACTTGCCTGAAAAGAGAGAAGATAACATGACATCTCCATTTTATTGGATGTTAAAAACTATGTTCCTTTATGTTATATGAATGAACTTGTTGTTTTGGGATTTGTGGCATTGTGTGTCTTGATTGAGTGACTAAAAATAAACCATAATAAACTATTTAGAAATATTGCATAGTAGCCATATAAGGCCAATTGCATAAAACCACATATCCTTTTGATAACGCCTAAGTAGCCCTATTTGGCAAAAGGGCATACAATGATTTGTGTTTTGGTGATTGACATATGTTATGCATCTATGCATTGCATAAAGCATCATGCAAAAATTTCATCTTCAAAATCCTTTGTGTCAAAACCCTTTTAAAATCTCTATTTTTACCTATTAAGGTTTTACTTGAAAAATACATGTTTGAATTTTGAATGGACATGATTATGTGCCCTATTAGTCCTATAAAGATATTTTGAATTTTTGTAAATTTTACAAACTGGTTTGAACTCATTTGGAGGTATATTTCAAAAGTTATTAAAGAAATAAGAAAAGGAATATATAGAAATTTGTGAAGCCACCATCTTAAAATTAGTGAAAATGTTATAAATATGATCCTATAATGATCTACTTAATTTTAGAAAAATTTAGAAACAAGAATCATGCCATTTGGAATTCCTATGCAAAAGATATAAAGAAAAATACCAAAATAGAAAAAGAAAAAGAAAAAGAAAAGAAAAAGGAAAAAAAACAAAACGAAATGGGCCACCCGGCCGGCCCACTCAGCCGACCAAAGCAGCCAGCCGCGCATGGGAGAAAGGATCGATATTACTTTAAAAAGCGTGCAAAAATCTGATTTTTAAACCTAACTCTATTCAAACACTTATAACTTTTTATCTATAATCCGAATTGACTTCCGTTTATTTCTACTTGTTCTCTACTTCAAGATCTATCTTCCCATCATCCTAAAAGCCTAAATAATCCTTTGGAGCCACAGCTATAACACTTTTCCTTCCCGAAATCCCGAATCTACACCCTACCGAATCGTATTTTGCTTCTAAACCCATCTAAACTTTGTCGGATGCCTTCGGCTTCAACACTAAAGTTGTAGATCTCGTCGAATTCTTTCAATTCCGACAAACCTCACCTATTTTCATCCACCACAGCCAGAGAATTTCGCAATGCAATATTTCAGATCTGATGGCGTAATTCCAAGATCTCCTCGCGCTCATTTCTTGAAATCCAAATTCCTTTGGTGAAATGATAGATCTAATCATCCTCCACAACTTTCATGTTCAAAGTTTTTCAATTTGACCTACGGATTTGTCTCTTTAATACAGATCTATTTGTAGTCCTTTGTGAGGCAAAATCGGGTCTAATTTGAGCCAACTTCTCTTCTAGCCACCGGATCTCATCTCGACGGTCGAGATTCAATCGTTCCGATCAGTTGCCTCGTCACCGCCACGTCGTCGTCAGGTCAGCGTCTAGTCCCAGTCAGCCTGCACGGTCAACCTGTCCAGTCAGCGGAGTATTACCTGGAATATTCCGTTCGAATTTAAAATTACAGATTATAGATCTAACTTGTAAAATCCATAGAAAATTCATACTATGTCCAAACATTGCAAATAATATACCGTTGGAATCACAAAATTGTGTAGAGTATTAATATATAATTGTATCAGACATTTACTGTAAGTATTTGTCGTGATTATTTAAATGGTTTAATACACTTTTTGGAGCAATTAATTCACAGAAAATAAAATACAACTCAGAAAAATACAAATGATATACCCATGGATTCACAAAATTGTATAGAACGTGAGTCTAGAATAAAATTACAAGTTTACTGTATATATTACTGGCGAATAATTAATTAGTATTATTGGCCTTTTAAATCATTAAATTCATAGTAAATAATCTACAGATTCAAAAAATATGAGTAATATGTCCCTGAGTTCATAATCTTGCGTAGTTTTCAGATCTGTACTTAGTTTTGTTTGTTGTCAGTATGATCTGTTCAGATTTATTAAACTCTATTAAACACTAAATAAATCCTAGAAAAAGATCTGTAACTCTGATTAGGGTGAATCCAATTGCTACTGGTTCATATTAAAGCCCTCTATCCATTACAGTTAAGATATAAATTTAATTAGGCAAATAGTACAGAAGCTACAACAGTTATGTTAAAACCCCTTTATTGGCAATTGAAATTGGATAACAAATACTATATTGCATTAAAATACTTCTACATGCATCATGTGATCTAGTATTGTTTAGATAACTAATTACAACCATTATGACATATTAAATCATCATGCATGCATTGGTTCATCACTGTTTTATTGTATTGTTGTATTGTTGCATGATTGCAATGTTTGAATGATATGTTGTTGTGCTTTTACTTTTGAACGATAGATCGCGAGGAGTGTAACTACTATGATCACTACAGCTATGATTGCGAGCATTGTGATTGCAAGTCTTTTGAGTGCGACGAGTGCAATGATTGCAATTGTGAGGATTGTTTGAACGACTACATCAACTAAAGGCAAGTGGAGCTTCATAAATGTCCTATTTACTTTCTATATGCATTGTAGCTTGTTTTGTTTTTACAAGTTTATCTATTGCTATGCTATATCCTATTATGTCGTAGCCTTTCTCGTTAGGTGAGCCGTCGTAAGTACTTGTGCTTAGTTGTGCTTATGTAGACGAGGGTGGGTTACACCATGGCAAATATGGTTTTGAAAGAAACGTGTTTGGAAAGTGAAAACAACTTAATTAATGAACTATCTGGGTGGATTGGTAATTGCTTGGTTTGTCAATGCCGGGCCCATGTCTATGGTTTACCCGAGTAGCTCACTTGTGGATGGCCACCCAGGTTTCTGAGAAATGATTAGTGTCTCAATTTGGTGGCTTACGTGTACAGCCATATGCCAGTGAGTTATGGGTGGCTGGATGTTGGAGATATGCCCAAGAGGCAATAATAAAAGTGATTATTATTATATCTTTGTGTTTATGATGAATGTTTACATCCCATGCTATAATTGTATTATTAGGAAACACTAATACATGTGTGTTTTGTAAACATGTAAGAGTCCCTAGTAAGCCTCTTGTTGAACTAGCATGTTGATTGATTGATGATCATGGTTTCCTGATCATGGACATAAGGATGTGATTAATAACAAGGTTATATCATTAGGAGAATGATGTGATGGACACACACCCATAGTAAGCGTAGCATAAGATCAAGTCATTAAGTTCGTATTGCTGTAAGCTTTTAAAAGCATAGTAACCTAATCCTTCGACCATGAGGTTGTGTTAATCACCATCACCGGATGGGTACTTTGATGACATCAAACACCGCTTCGTAACTGGGTGGTCATAAAGGTGTCATTGGGTATTCTGAAAGTATGTGTTGAAGCGCATGAACCAAGATTGGGATTTGTCCATCCATATGACGAATAGATATGCTCTGGGCCCTCTCGGTGGAATGTCATCTAGTTAGCTTGCAAGCATGTGACTAGGTCACAAGGGATGACATATCACGGAACAAGTAAAGAGTACTTATCAGTAACGAGGTAGAACTAGGTATGGAGATACCAACGATCAAACCTCGGATAAGTATAGTATCGCGTGACAAAGGGAATTGGTTTCGTATGTAAATGGTTCAATCGATCACGAAGTCATCGTTGAGTATGTGGGAGCCATTATGGATCTCCAGGTCCCGCTGATGGTTATTGATAGGAGATGTCTCTCTGTCATGTCTACATATTCACGAACCGTAGGGTGACACACTTAAGGTTCGAAGTTGTTTTAAGTAGATATGGAATGTGCGTTGGAGACAGAATGTTGTTCGGAGTCTCGGAATGGATCCGGGACATCACGAGGAGATCCGAAATTGTCCGGAGAATAAGATTCATATATTGGGGATCATTTTCTGAGTTAGGAAATGTTCCGGAGTGTTTGTATGAGGATTCTAGAAGGTTTCGGAATGTTCCGGAAGGTTCTAGAAGATATCTTGGAGTTTGCTTGAAAATCAAGATAGGGATCAAGGAGTCCTGGTGGGTCAAGACAAGGAGTCGTGGGGGAGGAGGACTCCTCCCCCCCTCCCCAATCCGCCGGCCATAGAGGAGGGGAGTCCTACTAGGACTCCCCCTCCCCAAGGCGCCCTCCCCCCTTAAATAGAAGGGCAGGGGCGCCCCCTCCAGGTCCTCCTCTACAACACCCAATCTCTGCCGCCTCTCTCCTCCTCCTTTCTTCTGCACAGGCATAGGCGAAGCCCTGCAGAATTCTCTACTCCACCACCACCACCACGCCGTCGTGTTGCTGGGATTCCGTGGAGAAGATCTACTACCTCCGCTGCTCGCTGGAACGAGGAGAGGAAGGTCTGCTTCGACTCCGCACGTGTGACCGACTACGGAAGCGCTGTCGAAACGCGGCGCCGGAAGGATCGTCCACTTGACCGACTGCGGAAGCGCTGCCGGAACGCGACGCCGGAAGGATCGTCCACACGATCTTGAGATCGGCAAGTGATCGACTACATCAACCACGAGATCTAATCTCGTTAACGCTTTCGGATCTACGAGGGTTAGTTCCTATCTATCTCGTTGCACATATCTAATAGATTAGATCTTGGCTTTTATCTAGATTAGATCTGGGTTTTGTTCGTTCTTGTGGTAGAATTTTTTTGTTTTCCATGCTACGAACCCATCAGTGGTATCAGAGCCGTATCTATGCGTAGATCTGTTGCACGAGTAGAACACAATGTTTTTGTGGGCGTTGATGCTTTTGTTGTCGGTGTCTTAGCGTGTACTTTGCATCTTGCGGCATGGTGGGATGAAACGGCTCGGGCTAACATTACATGTCATCGCACATGAGACTTGCTCCACGCTTGACGTGCAACTTGCTTTGCACAAGTGGCTTTGCGGGTGTCTGTCTCTCCCACCATAGTTAAGATTCAATTTACAATGAGCATCTTGACAACACTTGTATCAACGTTGTGGTCCTTGTTCGTAGGTAAGATCGGTCTTATGCGAAAGCCCCAAACCACGTAAAACATGCAAAGAAAATTAGAGGCGTCTAACTTGTTTTTGCAGGGGTTTTGTGATGTGATATGGCCACCATGTGATTGTGATTGTATTTGATGTATGCAATGATCCTTGTTGTAATATGGCAACCGGCAGGAGCCTAATGGTTGTCTTTAATTCTGTTAAGACCTGCGTGTCTATTCATCTTGTAATAGCTTTATTCCAAGTAGTTGTAATAGTTGCTAGTGATGATGGACAACCATGAAGCGGCGCCACTGACCTTGACGCAATGCTGGTGATGATGGAGATCATGTTCGTGCTTTGGAGATGGAGATCAAAGGCGCAAGAAGAAAAGACCATATGATATCACACTAATTATGAATTGCCTGTGATGTTAATTCTTTATGCATCTTGTATTGCTTAGATCGCGACGGTAGCATTATAAGATGATCCCTCTCACTAAATATCAAGTAATAAAGTGTTCACCCTTAGTTGGCACCGTTGCTAAGACTCGTCGTTTCGAAGCATCTCGTGATGATCGGATGTAATAGATTCTACGTGTGCATACAACGGGTGCAAGCCAGATTTGCACATGCGGAAACTAAGGTTATCTTGACGAGCCTAGCATGTACAGACATGGTCTCGGAACACGGAATACCGAAAGATAGAGCATTAGTCATATAAATGATATGATGAACATGAAGATTGTTCGCCGATGAAACTACATCTTCTCTCGTGAAGATCGGACTTGGTGTAGTGGACTTGGTTGATGTAATCAGTAAGACAATGTGAGGGATGTTGTTTTGAGTGGGAGTTCACCTAGTTAGTTTAAGAATTTAATTTGAACTCAATTTGTCATAAACTTAGTCTAAACTACTTGCAAATTGTTGTAGATTATGGCGATCCCCTCCATCAATTTCAATGCGTTCCTAGAGAAAGAAAAACTTAAGAACAATGGAAGCAATTTCACGGACTGGTTCCGTGGACTGAAGATCGTCCTCAGGGCTGGTCAGTTGACCTATGTGCTCGATGCACCGCTAGGTGACCCACCTGCAGATAATGCCACCGATGACGAAAAGAATGTTTTCGCCACTCGGAAAAATCATTACTCCACAGTTCAGTGTGCCATCCTGTACGGTTTAGAAGCGGAGCTCCAACAGCGTTTTGAGCACCACGACCCGTTCGAGATCATTAAGGAGCTCAGGCTAATTTTTGAGACTCGCGCGGCCATGGAGAGCTATGAGGCCTCCGAAAAGTTCTTTAACTGTAAGATGGAAGAGGGAAGCTCCGTTAGCGAGCACGTGCTCACCATGTCTGGGTACGCAAAGAAGCTCCAAGAGTTGGGAATATCGATTCCTAATGAACTGGGGATTCACCGTCTCCTTCAATCACTGCCACCAAGTTACAAGAACTTTGTGATGAACTACAACATGCACTGCCTGAACAAGACGTTGCCTGAACTATCGTCCATGCTGAAAACTGCTGAAGTGGAGATCAAGAAGGAGCACCAAGTGTTGATGGTCAATAAGACCACCAATTTCAAGAGAAAGGTCAAGCCTAGGAACAAGGGCAACTTCAAGAAGGACGGCAAGAAAGTTGCCGCACCTGCTAAGAAGCCCAAGGCTGGTCCTAAGCCTGAAACTGAGTGCTTCTACTGCAAGGGTGCTGGTCACTGGAAGCGTAACTGCCCCAAGTACCTGGCGGATCTGAAGAACGGCAACATCAAGAAGAAAGGTATATTTGATATATATGTTATAGATGTGTATCTTACTAGTAATCGTAGTAGTGCCTGGGTATTTGATACTGGTTCGGTTGCTCATATTTGTAACTCGAACCAGGAGCTGCGGAATAAACGAAGACTGGCAAGAGACGAGGTGACGATGCGCGTTGGAAATGGCTCCAAGGTTGATGTGATCGCCGTCGGCACGCTCCCTCTACATCTACCTTCGGGATTAGTTTTAAATTTAAATAATTGTTATTTGGTGCCTGCGTTAAGCATGAACATTATATCTGGATCCTGTTTATTGCGAGACGGTTACTCTTTTAAGTCCGAGAATAAAGGTTGTTCGATTTATATGAGTAATATCTTTTATGGTAATGCACCTGAGATAAATGGTTTATTCTTACTGAATCTCGATAGTAGTGATACACATGTTCACAACATAGATGCTAAACGAATAAAATTGAATGATAATTCTACATACATGTGGCACTGTCGTCTTGGTCACATTGGAGTGAAGCGTATGAAGAAACTCCATTCTGATGGACTTCTTGAATCACTTGATTTTGAATCACTTGAAAGATGTGAAGCATGTCTAATGGGAAAAATGACTAAGACTCCATTCTCTGGTACAATGGAGCGAGCTACAGACTTATTGGAAATAATACATACCGATGTGTGCGGTCCAATGAGTCTAGCATCGCGTGGTGGATATCGTTATGTTCTCACTTTCACGGATGACTTGAGTAGATATGGGTATGTCTACTTTATGAAACATAAGTCCGAAACTTTCGAGAAGTTTAAGGAATTTCAAAGTGAAGTGGAAAATCATCGTAACAAGAAGATTAAGTTTCTGCGTTCTGACCGCGGAGGTGAATATCTGAGTTATGAGTTTGGCATGCATTTAAAGAAATGTGGAATACTTTCGCAGTTGACACCGCCGGGAACACCACAGCGTAATGGTGTGTCCGAACGTCGTAATCGAACTCTCTTAGATATGGTTCGGTCTATGATGTCTCTTACAGATTTACCGTTATCATTTTGTGGCTATGCATTAGAGACAGCCGCATTCACTTTAAATAGGGCACCATCTAAATCCGTTGAAACGACACCGTACGAATTGTGGTTTGGTAAGAAACCTAAGTTGTCGTTCCTTAAAGTTTGGGGTTGCGAGGCATATGTAAAGAAGTTACAACGTGATAAGCTAGAACCCAAAGCGGAGAAATGCGTCTTCATAGGATACCCTAAAGAAACAATTGGGTATACCTTCTATCATAGATCCGAAGGCAAAGTTTTCATTGCAAAGAATGGATCCTTTCTTGAGAAGGAGTTTCTCTCGAAGGAGGTGACTGGAAGGAAAGTAGAACTCGATGAGGTTATTGAACCTTCTCTCGGATTTGAGAGTAGCGCAGCACCGGAAGATGTTTTTGTGCTGCCTGCACCAATTGAAGAGGAAGCTAATGATAATGATCATGAAACTTCAAACGAAGTTACTGCTGAACCTCGCAGGTCAACGAGGGTTCGTACCACTCCTGATTGGTATGACTCTGCCTTGAACGTCATGTTGGTAGACAACGCTGATGACCCTGCGACGTATGAAGAAGCTATGGTGAGCCCAGATTCCGACAAATGGCTAGAAGCCATGAAATCCGAAATGGGATCCATGTACGAAAACCAAGTGTGGACTTTGGTGGACTTACCGGATGGCCGTAAGGCTCTCGAGAACAAATGGATTTTCAAGAGAAAAACAAATGCTGATGGTAATGTTACCGTCTATAAAGCTCGACTTGTCGCGAAAGGGTTCCAACAAATTCAAGGAGTTGACTATGATGAGACTTTCTCACCAGTAGCGAAGCTAAAGTCTGTGAGGATTTTGTTAGCAATTGCTGCATATTTCGATTATGAGATTTGGCAGATGGATGTCAAAACGGCGTTCCTTAATGGTGACATTGAGGAAGAGTTGTATATGGTACAACCCAAGGGTTTTGTCGATCCTAAAGATGCTGACAAGGTATGCAAGCTTCAGCGCTCCATTTATGGACTGAAGCAAGCATCTCGGAGTTGGAATCAACGTTTTGATAAAGTAATCAAAAACTTTGGATTTATACAAACTTATGGAGAAGCTTGTATTTACAAGAAAGTGAGTGGGAGCTCTGTAGCATTCCTAGTACTATATGTAGATGACATATTGTTGATTGGGAATGATATAGAACTTCTTAATAGCGTCAAAACCTATTTGAATAATAGTTTTTCAATGAAGGATCTTGGCGAAGCGGCATACATTCTAGGCATCAAGATTTATAGAGATAGATCAAGACGCCTAATAGCGCTTTCACAAAGTACATACTTAGACAAAGTTCTAAAAGAAGTTTAGAATGGAAGATAGCAAGAAAGGGTTCATGCCCATGTTGTCAGGTAAGACCTTGAGTAAAACTCAAAGTCCAGCTACGACAGAAGATAGAGAGAAAATGAATAATATTCCCTATGCCTCAGCCATAGGTTCTATCATGTATGCCATGCTGTGTACAAGACCGGATATAGCACATGCTGTTAGTTTGACTAGCAGATATCAAAGTGATCCTGGAATGGAGCACTGGATAGCGGTCAAGAATATCCTAAAGTACCTAAATAGGACTAAGGATATGGTTCTTTCTTATGGAGGTGATGAACAGCTTGTTGTAAACGATTACACCGATGCTAGTTGGAACACTGATCCGGATGACTCAAAGTCACAGTCGGGATACGTATTTATTTTGAATGGTGCTGCAGTGAGCTGGAGGAGTGCGAAGCAAATCGTTATGGCGAAATCTTCAACTGAATCGGAATACATAGCTGCTTCGGAGGCTGCACAAGAAGCCGTATGGATGAAGGAATTCATTACTGAACTTGGCGTGGTTCCCAGTGCGTTGGACCCGATGGCCATCTATTGTGACAACACAGGTGCCATAGCTAATGCACAGGAGCCAAGGTCACATAGCAAGCTGAAGCACATCAAGCTACGTTTCCACGCTATTCGCGAGTATGTCCGAGATGGTAACATAAAGATTTGCAAAATACACACTGATCTGAATGTGGCAGATCCGTAGACTAAACCTCTCCCTAGGGCAAAGCATGACCAACACCAAAACGCCATGGGTGTTAGGTATATTACCATGTAATCTAGATTATTGACTCTAGTGCAAGTGGGAGACTGTTGGAGATATGCCCAAGAGGCAATAATAAAAGTGATTATTATTATATCTTTGTGTTTATGATGAATGTTTACATCCCATGCTATAATTGTATTATTAGGAAACACTAATACATGTGTGTTTTGTAAACATGTAAGAGTCCCTAGTAAGCCTCTTGTTGAACTAGCTTGTTGATTGATTGATGATCATGGTTTCCTGATCATGTACATAAGGATGTGATTAATAACAAGGTTATATCATTAGGAGAATGATGTGATGGACACACACCCATAGTAAGCGTAGCATAAGATCAAGTTATTAAGTTCGTATTGTTGTAAGCTTTTAAAAGCATAGTAACCTAATCCTTCGACCATGAGGTTGTGTTAATCACCATCACCGGATGGGTATTTTGATGACATCAAACACAGCTTCGTAACTGGGTGGTCATAAAGGTCTCATTGGGTATTCTGAAAGTATGTGTTGAAGCGCATGAACCAAGATTGGGATTTGTCCATCCATATGACGAATAGATATGCTCTGGGCCCTCTCGGTGGAATGTCATCTAGTTAGCTTGCAAGCATGTGATTAGGTCACAAGGGATGACATATCACGGAATGAGTAAAGAGTACTTATCAGTAACGAGGTAGAACTAGGTATGGAGATACCGACGATCAAACCTCGGATAAGTATAGTATCGCGTGACAAAGGGAATTGGTTTCGTATGTAAATGGTTCAATCGATCACGAAGTCATCATTGAGTATGTGGGAGCCATTATGGATCTCCAGGTCCCACTGATGGTTATTGATAGGAGATGTCTCTCTGTCATGTCTACATATTCACAAACCGTAGGGTGACACACTTAAGGTTCGAAGTTGTTTTAAGTAGATATAGAATGTGCGTTGGAGACCGAATGTTGTTCGGAGTCTCGGAATGGATCCGGGACATCACGAGGAGATCCGGAATTGTCCGGAGAATAAGATTCATATATTGGGGATCATTTTCTGAGTTAGGAAATGTTCCGGAGTGTTTGTATGAGGATTCTAGAAGGTTTCGGAATGTTCCGGAAGGTTCTAGAAGATATCTTGGAGTTTGCTTGAAAATCAAGATAGGGATCAAGGAGTCCTGGTGGGTCAAGACAAGGAGTCGTGGGGGAGGAGGACTCCTCCCCCCTCCCCAATCCGCCGGCCATAGAGGAGGGGAGTCCTACTAGGACTCCTCCTCCCCAAGGCGCCCTCCCCCCCCTTAAATAGAAGGGCAGGGGCGCCCCCTCCAGGTCCTCCTCTACAACACCCAATCTCTGCCGCCTCTCTCCTCCTCCTTTCTTCTGCACAGGCATAGGCGAAGCCCTGCAGAATTCTCTACTCCACCACCACCACGCCGTCGTGCTGCTGGGATTCCGTGGAGAAGATCTACTACCTCCGCTGCTCGCTGGAACGAGGAGAGGAAGGTCTGCTTCGACTCCGCACGTGTGACCGACTGCGGAAGCGCTGCCGAAACGCGGCCCGGAAGGATCATCCACTTGAACGACTGTGGAAGCGCTGCCGGAACGCGACGCCGGAAGGATCGTCCATACGATCTTGAGATCGTCAAGTGATCGACTACATCAACCACGAGATCTAATCTCGTTAACGCTTTCGGATCTACGAGGGTTAGTTCCTATCTATCTCGTTGCACATGTCTAATAGATTAGATCTTGGCTTTTATCTAGATTAGATCTGGGTTTTGTTCGTTCTTGCGGTAGAATTTTTTTGTTTTCCATGCTACGAACCCATCACTGGATGGACTTAGTAGGTCGTGGCGACCTGAGCTCTTCGTATCCAGAGATGTAGTGAATGTGATAGGATGGTACGGTGCGTGGATGGGCTTGGGAAGCTACTTCCCGAATTGTCTCTTCTTGGGCTTCTCCCTATCATGACTCATTATGCGTGTCGTGGTACGAGCGGGTCGACCAAGTCATATGGGAAAAGTGTGCAACCCCTGCAGGGTGTAAAACTAAGTGCTTAGCCGTGTCCCCGGTAATGGACGATTGAGTTGCCGAATTATGGGTGCTATGACATGTTCTCATTCATTCTAACTTGTAATTGCTAAAACTTGTGGTTGAAACATAATTGGGTTGTGTGAAGAAGATCAAATGTTTTACAAATGATTTACAAAAGATAGGATAAAGTATTTTGCTGCTGCAACTAAGCCTGAACCCCACAAGTCAGATATGCATATAGTTATTAGCCTTGTTGATTCTCTCATTGTTCCACTTGCCAGTGCATTCCAAGTGCTGACCTTTCGGGGCTGCTACGTTTTATGTTGCAGGTTATACCAATTATGAGTGATCGAATAGGTCGCGATACTCCACTCAACAGTTGTTCGCATGTGGCACAATTGAAGATGGAGCCTACTATCTGTTTATGCTTCCGTATGCTACTTTGTTATTTGAGCTAGCCTTTGAGCTACGCATTATGTAATAATTACAGATTCTGGATCATTCGATGTAATAATGATGCACTGTTATATTTTTTGGTATTCATCTGTACTGTGTCTGCTAGTGAACCGATCCAGGGATTGGCACTATACACAAGAACTCAGCCTTATCAGGCGAGGGTGCTACAGAATGGTATCAGAGCAGTGTGTTGACTGTAGGATCGTGACCTAGGATTGGAATAGGAAAACCATATGAATATAAATCCTCTTCCATTCTATCTATTCTCATCTTACAATTCTTTCTTGTATCTTCTTGTCACTTCAGTTATCATACCCTTCTCTTTTAAAACATAGAAGGAAGACTCTTTGTAGGATGAACTCAAAACTTTGTACTTATTAGATTCTTGTAATTCTTGATCCTTCTTTTCTAATCTCATCTTGTTCAAAAATTATAGATGAGCACTCGTGCGAAGAAGTGCGAGATCCAAGAACAGTTAGATGATGCCTACCATATAGTTTTGATAGGATTTCGTTTAGATCTAGCGATCAACCGATGCTAGAACTTGTGTGTTAGCTGGTTTATTATGTTTAGGTTGTACTATTTCATATCCCAAAGTTTCAGAATATTTTTGATAGTTTTTATAATGCATTAATGAAGGTTTTGATTAAAAATTCGTGGGTGTATAATTTTAGCTCGTATTGTTACTTTAGCTCAATGCGATAGAAGTAGAGATGGTTTTGCATGCTCTAGAAGTAGAGGATTTTTAGGTGTATAATTTTAGGCAAATTTTGATTAGGCACAAAGTTACTAAAAATTGAAATGTGTAATTTTAGACAGAGCTCAAAATGGAAGATTAATGGGACTTCACAAAAGGTTTTAAAAGTTGTACAATATATGTCAGCAATGGTCTCACATGCCATCAAAACGCAAGATGGCATAGTTGGATATATCTTCCGCAGTGAACAAAACTATGTTGGTCTGACTCTGGGACATGCATTTGTCTAAGCTTGTGGACATGACAAGGCCGATTGAATCACGACATGCATGCGAACATGAAGAGTAAAGGTATCGGAACACACTTTTTTCTACGAAAGTTCCACCAATTTATTAATAATCGTCAATAATAGTATAAATGCTCTAAAAATAATAAAAATTATAAATATATCATTGGACCACCTACTAGCAACGACTACAAGTACGAAACGAGCCGAAGAAGCACATGAGGTTGAATAGGTGGTGGGTGCTGTAGTGGTTGAAACCTTGAAGGTACTCACCGGTCTAACCTTCTACAACTCAAAGATAATATACATAAATATAAAGTTAAAAGATCAAAACATTCTAAGTACGGCGCAATAAATATTTAGTTAACTAATTTCATACACAAGACTATCTCACCGAACAACTCTTTTAAATGTTACTTCCTCTGCTCTATATTAATTCTTGCTTATTTCGTAGGTGGAATAATTGTGCCTTTTTTCAGATGACTTGATGGTCTATGGCATGTCTCGTTTCGACCGGTAAGACCCGCCTAACCTCTTGTTTTCAAACATAATGAATCCAATCGCTAACTTGCTAGATGGAATCACATTTTTTTGGGTCGCTTGAAGGCTTATAATAATGCATTTTGAATACAATTTGCCTATCTGGAGAAACTTGTGAAACTATTATGTGAGATTAATAAAGCCTCGCAGCAGGACGTAGTCCGGCCGTTTCCCTAAAAAAAATACAATTTTCCTATCTAATTTAACCATGGATAATATATGCAATCTATCAATGTGGTTAATTCCATTACCATTAGTCCTGCATTTGTCACAACGTGGTATCCATGATAGTATTTCTTTTGTCTTGGAAATTGTTCTACATTGAAATCCTAAATTGGCATCACATTAGACAGAAGAACCTTTGGAGCTTGGCTAGGACGATTGAAAATCAAGTTGTTTTCTCTTAGAACAGTCATAAATTGACATAAAGTTATTTTTCGAATTTTCAAACAACAAACTTGCTAAGGCAAGAATCTTATTCATGCATGGCCATCCTCCACGTTTACATTTTGAGTTAATAAGTTTACGCATTTTTTACCATTCGATGCAAGGGCGAGGTGATCCAACAACCATGTGAGCATACTCCTCTCACCACCGGGACATTCCTTCTTCCTTGCCAGTTATCACATCCCACCTCGTCTCCTTGCTGTGCTACGCAACTTTGTTCAGGTAGACTTCACAATCGTTTTTACGGAGTTGGGTTATCTAGTTTCTGGCTCTATTTGGATGGAAGTTTTCCCCCAATAAACGACACTTTTAGTGAACTTGAATGTTCGTATCGATCCTATACAAGTGAGAAGAGTTTACACCGTGCCTCTTGCATAACTACTATGCACACAATCGGTTAGGATGGAGGTGGCCATAAAGCACATACCATAATGTTCCCGATCTTCCGAAGAGCATAAATAAGTAACTTGAAATTAAAGCTAGATTCACAATAATGCTATGCTATGCTTTGTGGTGGTGGTGGTGGTGGTGGGGGGGGGGGGGGGAGTACATTCATAAATTCTTGAGGAATAGATTCACAAAAGCTATGAATTTTGTTCGGATAGAGTTCACTATCATACTACTCGGTAGTTGGCATGGAGCTGGGTTTCCTGATATTTGGCTATGTCAGCATGAATGTGACCACACATGACAAATTTATGGAGCAGAAGAGGAAAATATGAGATATGATTTTGAATAACCCTGAAAATTGCACAAGTAAATTGCATTGAATTTAAATTAACACAAAAACTTGCAATAGGTTAAAAATACATGCGATTAACTTGAGACTGCGCTGGTACGACCCGTCTAGGTGGGAAATATCATTGATCACCCCATTTTTAATAGTGAAATATGAAATATCAATTTGGTTATGCGGTTATAACTAATAATATGATTTTTTGAGTATACCGAAACAATGAGAAGAAGACAAAACATAACACTAGCCCGCGAGTGTATGCTCAAGACCAAGAATGGAGCCTACCAAGGCCGTTTTATCTACGGGGTTGGCTTACACATATCCAAGGGCACAAGAAAAAAGGAGTACAATAGTAGCACATGATTCTATAAATTAACACATGAATAAACGAATATTACGAAATTGGGTTGGTTTTGTGGAAGGATTTGATTAATTTCAAATGAATTGGAGAGATACCAAGTCACTAGAATCACAAAAACAATACATGGTTTAAGTGGGGGCATACATGTTCTTTTGTAGAGATAAATCAATGTAAAAGTGAGTGAACAACACTACAATTTCCAGAATTATGGACTTTAAATATACTTTAATGTTAAAAAGCTTGAAGTTTGTCGATGTCTAACTATTGACCCCCTCCCTTGATGAGAGAGAAGCCAAGAGTCAAGGACAAACTACTAGTTGACACTTCATTCAATCTAGAATTATCTACCATTTTCACATAAGCTAGCTTGATATTCTTGTACTCTAGAAACCTTTGTGAGTTATATGTAATACGCATACACTCTAGAACATTGCCCAAGTTTTGCTTATATTTAATGATACTCGGGAAAACATCCATGCAAAAGAAATATAATAATACTGATTTTCTTAAATTCATATTGGTATCCATTGTAATGACATACTTTCATAAACATCCCAATGCAAGAAAAAACAAGTTCTTTCTTTGACAAACTAGAGATTCACCGAAGTTCTAAAATGACTCAATGGTAAATTTTGAACCTGACTAACATGTAAATTAATATAAGTAGCATGTATGCATTGCTAGATGCCAATGGAAATAAAAGTATTATTCAAAGTATGTCGGATAGTAGAACATGTATTTCTCGTATAGAAAACTGGTTTCAGAATTTTGGTTTGAATTTGTTTTGGTCAAAGTTGACTCACAATGCAAAAGGTCAACCCCTACTTGATTTTGAAAAACAATCGAAACCACTTTTGTAGACAAGAAATCCGTTTGCTACTAGGAAAACAATCTAAAATATAAGCTTGGGTGTACAACTACACCCTAGTTGGTAAATGCACTCTCATCAAGACATACAATATATCTTAATAACATGAATAGTAATGAAGAAGTACAAATGTTTAATATGAATGGATTGCATTGATCTGGATTCGATAACTAACCGAAGTGTGACCTGCATATCAAGAGTTGCTATCATTTTGTTGATGGCCTCTGTTAGCATAATCTTACGAAAAAATGAGTGTTAAACAAAGCAGCTGGCCTGGCCGATGCCACACCATTTAGCTCACCAATAAACAAAAGTGTAGCAAAAGTAACTATTTTTATGGAAACACGTACAATTTTTATTAATATTGTGTTCAAAAATATTTTAAGAGATTTTTTTAATATCGTATTGCAAATAAAGTAATTAACAGAAATATAGAATTGTCCAATTTTTTAAACTAACTAAAAAATCTTAAATATAGTCAACGACATCATAACTTTTATAGCTAATGAATTCCACAGTGAAGAAAATGATCAAAATGTGTTTCTTTCACTTCCTTGATGGTTGATGATCTCTCCCGCGTGGACATGTAAGAACTCTACAACCACATAGCCTCCCCGTTCAGGCCGAAGGCATGAATCACGTCTTTTTAATTTGACCAAGGATAATGTAAGGGAGCTAACCATGTGTCTGATTCCATTACCCCACATTTGTGCGCAACATGGTGTTCATGAAATTTCTGCATGTGCTACATTGAATTCCCAATTTGGCATAGCATTATTACATGAAAACAATCAGAGCTTGGCTAGATAGATCGAAAATCAAGTCCTTTTTCACTCTCTGAATCAGGGAATTAAGTTAGGATAGAGCTCTCATAAACCAGGAGAAATTTGCCAAGGCAAGAGCCTTATCCGCCAGACTCCTCCACGTTTACACTTTGAGTCGAGAATTTGACATAAGTTTGCAATCGTTGGATACGAGCGCGAGGCGATCCAACGGCCACGCGCACACTCTCCAGTCTCCAGTCTCCTCCTACCCCGGCGATATTTCTCTTTCCCCTTCTTCCTTATCACCTCCCCGTCGTCTCCTCCGTCCAAGGTTCTACTGAGGTTTCTCCCCCCCCTTCATCTCCTCAGCTTGCTCCCACCAAATTCCGACCGCCGGAGCGCAATCCGAGCCCAATCCGCGCATGCCGCTCCTCCTCTCCCCCATCTCCACGTGCGCGCCCCCGCCGCGGCCCCGCCTCCGCCGCCTCTCGCCCCCGCCGCCCATGGTCGCCGTCGCGCCCCCGTCTCGCCCCGTCGCACACCTCCCCTCCCTCTCCATCGGAGCCCCGCCGCTCCCTCCCCCTGCCACGGACGGCTTCGACTGGCTCGACCTCTTCGCGTTCCTCAGCTCCCCCGCCGACTCCTACCAGATCCCCCAGCCGGAGACGGAGGCGGACGCCGCGCGGGCGGAGGAGGAGCTGGAAGCGCGGGTGATGGAGGAGCTGGAGAGGGTCGTGGAGCGCGGGCGGGCGAGGCGGGCGGAGCACCGGCGGCTGCGGCAGCGGCAGGTCAAGGCGGAGACGGAGGCCTGGGCGCGCGCCGCCGAGGAGTACCGCCAGCTCGAGCGGGAGATGCTCGACCGCAACCTTGCCCCCGCGCTGCCCTACGTCAAGTCGCTCTTCCTCGGATGGTTCGAGCCCCTGCGCGACGCCATCGCCGCGGACCAGGACGTGCAGCGCCGGAAGCGGGTCAAGCACGTCTACGCCAAGTACCTGCTCCTGCTCCCCGCCGAGAAGCTCGCCGTCATCGTCATGCACAAGATGATGGGACTCCTCATGTCCAGCAAGGATGGCTGCGGCAGCGTCCGCGTCGTCCAGGCCGCACACTCCATTGGTGAGGCCGTCGAGCGCGAGGTTAGTAACTTCTATGCTTAGGATCAACCTAGTCCGTTTCGATACCTTCTATGACTTAGCTCATTGGAAACAATGTGGGACTTAGGCTTAGTGATGATGTGTGACCTTATAGTGTAATTATTAAGGTAGATGGACTGTGATGTTTTATGGCAGCATATGTTATTGTGAAGGGATTTTAGTTCCTTGTGCTTTCCGTCTGACTGGGGCCAACAGTTTGGCTTGAAATTGACATGTCGAATGCGAATTTTGGCAATGTAGTGAAGTAAACAAATTGGAGGACATTAAGTGGAAATGGCATTAGGATGTTAGTCCATCTGACAATAGGTTTCTTGTAGTGACATGATGGTAGATTGTCAGATCGGAATAATGCATGGGATGTATTATATTTATGGATGACAAGGCTCTTAAACAGTTGAAACTGCAAAAGTTGGATTAGGATTCATCTTACTTTGGCCGAGGCCTCAGCTATTCTTCTTGTGCATTAGATTTGAATATGTTGTGAAGAACTGCAGTTTGATCACGTTAATGGGGATCGACTCAATGCTATTTTAGACTCTTCACTTTTTCACTCCAGTTTTCATCACAAAATGTTTCCTCTAGGGATAGTTGATTTTTCCGTGCGCTGAATGTTAGTTTTTGTTCTGCAGTTCAAAGTCCAGGCTTTCTTTCAGAAGACTAGGAAAAAATCTAGCAGCAAAAATGATCCAGCATTAGACAAGGAGCAGGCCAAATGCCGGAAACTTGTTAAGAGTTTGTTGAAGAAGCGAAAATTGACTGAAGCACAGAAGCTTGTGCAACAGGAAATCGAATTGGAGGAATGGGGCACAGAAGCCCAAGTGAAGGTTTGTTACCCGGATAGTGTGCCTAAAACTACACAATTTTACTCTATATGTTTCGAAGACATAATCCTCCTTTTGTTACTGCAGTTAGGGACTCGTCTTATTGAATTGTTATTGGATTCGGCATTCGTGCAGTCACCGGCTGACCAAACACCGGACAGTTCTCCTGATTTTCGACCTGCATTTAAGCATGTACTGCGAAAAGCTGTAGTAGAAAATGGGTAGGGACGCACACTTCTGTTTCACTGTTTGCTTTTGTTGTGTGCCGTGTGTTCGCTCTGACATGCCCTGTTGTGTCAGTATCATGTGCTTGCTTAGATTGGTTTGATGTGTTCTGACATTTTTTATCAAAGAGCAGGAGACTAAAGAAGAAGCACTTCGTGATAGAGTGTGATCCTCTTGTGCATGAGGGGTTTGAAAGCACAGTAAGTTTGTTTTGCACTGCTATGCTCTTCTTTTTTGGCTAGATATAGACGTTTGACCCTACACAGTTGTTTCCTTCTGTTTTTTCTTATTATCTAGATTTTCTCTAGTGTCAGAAGTCAGAACATTGAGTTTTTTTCATACATTTACTTAAAAACGCTCGCCCCATTGCAGATTTCATATTTCTGTTTGGGGTATTTTTTTACCACTTCAATAGAATGCTTCTTAAGTTTTTGAAAGTTTGAATTTCTTTCAGGCTAGACACATGGAGATACCGTATCTTCCTATGCTGGTACCTCCAACAAAATGGAAGGGGTATGCTACTATGCTAGTGATTCTTGCATTTGTCCTTTTCAGTTAAAATTATTCTGTAGGGTATTCATTATTCAATGAATCAAGATTCAAAATAGCAATTTGTGTTTTAGTTAGATGACATAAGTTATTGCATCTTTTATCTGATGATCATTTTCCAACCATGATTGTTTCAGCTATGATAAAGGTGGACACCTTTTTCTGCCTTCATATGTTATGCGGACACATGGTGTGAAGGACCAGAAGGAAGCCATCAAGAGTGTTCCAAGAAAACAGCTGCGAAAAGTATTTGAGGTGTGCTGGCCACCCATATTCGACAGTCTTCATTTATATTCCTGAACATGTTTGTCTTGGGATAGTGGCACATCATCAACACTTTCTATAAGTTCTTTCTTACTATAATGAGTGCTAGTTTCATAACAGTATGATCTAAATACTCATCGTGCCTTTTATGATTATTTCATTGATGTTTATTCGTTTGTGCCTGCTTAATTTTAATGAATGAAAGGAGTCTGAACTATGAAGTATTGTCATATTGGCAGGCATTAGATATCCTTGGGAGTACTAAGTGGAGGGTGAATAGAAGAGTACATGATGTTGTTGAGACTATTTGGAGTCGTGGTGGGGGGATTGCAGGACTGGTTGATAAGGGAGATGTGAGTCAAGTGCATATGGTTAATTAGGGCTGCTCCTTTCAGTCTTTCATAATATGCGGCCACATGTGTTTTTAACTACTTGTTTGTGCTGTATAGATTCCTCTACCTGAACAACCTGAAACAGAGGACCTAGATGAAATCCAGAAATGGAAGTGGAGTTTAAAGAAGACAAATAAAGCTAACCGCGAACTGCATGCTGAACGATGCGATACAGAACTAAAACTCTCTGTATGTGTTATAAAGAGGCGTTCTTCTTACTTAGATACTACATTCACGTTTTTTAATATGTTATGGTGTTACTGAAGCTATACCTTTTTCTACCTTCCTGAATAGGTTGCTCGTAAGATGAGAGAGGAGGATGGTTTCTATTATCCTCACAATCTAGATTTTCGTGGTCGTGCATACCCTATGCATCCACATCTGAGTCACCTAAGTTCAGATCTATGCCGGGGTGTTCTAGAGTATGCTGAAGGGCGGCCACTTGGAAAATCTGGTTTACGCTGGTTGAAGATACATTTGGCTAACAAATATGGTGGTGGCATTGAAAAGCTTTCTCATGAGAGCAAGGTAGCATTTGTGGAGAATCAGTTGCCTGATATATTTGATTCAGCAGCAAATCCTGTTGACGGGAACTGTTGGTGGATTAATGCCGAGGATCCTTTTCAATGTTTAGCTGCATGCATGGATCTTTCTGATGCCTTAAAAAGTTCATCACCTCATCGTGCTGTCTCCCACCTACCCATCCATCAGGTATTGTATTCGTTGAGAATGAGACACACTGCACGCTTCCGCAGGTTTCAAAATTAATTAAAATCATCACCTGTAAATGCACGTAGACACGTGGACGCTCTATATCCTATTCGTCAGGTATTGTATTCGTTGAGAATGAGGCACACCGCACACTTCTGCAGGTTTCAAAATTAATTAAATCATCACTTGTAAATGTACGTAGACACATGGAAGCTCTATATCCTAGTTGTAGGTACGTTTATTAATCAAGCTTAAAGCTTGACATTATGTGCGTTGAGGGTATCAGTCAATTAGTCATGCCTTTGCTATAGAGGAAGTGTCAACATTTGCACAATAAGTCGATGAGTTGCTTAATGACATACTTCTTTTGGTACATCCACATTCATGTATATATTGTTTTATTCTGAAAATTAAGTTACTCAAATGGGACATTTTAGTTGCTTTATCTATAAGTCAATCTTGGCTGTTAATCAAATGATATAGCTCGCTCTAGCAGTTTTTTTTATCACGGTTACCCTTTCTAGTTTGGAGGCGCGCATCAACATACTCTTGTTAGTTTTTAAGTATCCCGTGACTCCTGATCAGACTATGCTGGCTTTGGTGTAAGGTCTATGCACATGTACGGACTCTCTACTAGTTGACAATGTTCATTTTTTCTTACATTTTAGAGGAAGGTCGTGTTCCTAATCTAAGTTTTTTCTCCTTATGAAGCTGACAATGTTTATTTCTCTTAAGCTTGAAATCATATTCCAAATCTAATTTATATGTCCTTGTGAAGCTTGTGTTTCGGGAATTGGGCCTAGACTCCTATTCGTCCCTCATAAATTCATAAGCACTGAATCTAATAAGAATAATTGTAATTTTGTTAAGCCTAGATGAGAATGGAACATTGTTCAAGTATACACAACATGAACTTCTCAACATAGTCATTGCATGATGCTCTAGTATTTAGTTGTGGCAGCAATTGGTTTTGACATATCAGTACTAATTGTTGGTCACATTTTCATCTATCAGGATGGTTCATGCAATGGCTTACAACACTATGCCGCTCTTGGAAGAGACTACGTAAGTTTCCCTCTCTGCTATATGAACTGGGCATCACTTGGCCTGAGCTTTTTTAATGTGCTTGTGGTATGGTAAAATAGAACTGGCACTTTATGCTTATATGTAATTCGATGGTCAATTCTACAGTCAATATTTTTTATTTCAACATAAATTTCTTACTGCCTGCAATTTATCAGTAACTGACCAGGTCACAAAACATCTGTATTCGTTTGCATGTATTTTTTCATGAAATTATGTAGTGGAACTATCCATATATAAACACTTGGCACTTGTTTTGTACAGATGGGTGCAGTAGCTGTCAACTTGGTTCCTGGAGCGAAACCTGCAGATATCTACTCAGAAATAGCTGCCAGGTGCCCCCCACAGGCTAGCCTACTAGGCGACGCTCAGTTCTCCTTTACTGCAATTATTAAATTGCGTTAATAGATTATAGTATTTTGCTCCTGTCTCTTCTGTGGCATCTGACAGTTAACTCAGTTTTTAGATTATTGATTTCATAATGCATTTCCCTAGTGCTGAGTGACACTCAGGATGTAAATTGATAATGCTTTTGCTTAAACATGACTGAAGGGTACTGGATGTTGTACGGGAGGACTCAATGAAGGATCCTGCTACTGACCCGAATGTTCCATTAGCAAAGGTTTTAGTTGATCAGGTTAGCGTTCTCCCTTACCCCTCTGCCTAAATTAAAAAATATTCTTCTTCATGTACTTTCTTTAACAAAACAGTTGAAGACCTGGACATTGTTAGCTTACAGGTGGATAGGAAGCTGGTCAAGCAGACAGTGATGACGTCAGTTTATGGTGTCACATTTATTGGTGCTCGCCAGCAGATTATGAAGAGACTTCAAGAGAAAGGGCACATTACAGATGAAAAATTGCTCTATAATGTGTCGTGCTATGCTACCAGGGTAAGTGCTTTTCTTGCATCTGACAGACAGGTGTTTTTGCCACTACCTATTGATCGTGTTGGAGAGACAAGAACACGCTGTGACTGTTGAATCTGTGATGAAGGTAACTTTGGATGCACTAGGACAAATGTTCCAATCTGCCCGTGGTATAATGGCATGGCTTGGTGACTGTGCAAAGGTATACTACTACCATATTTCTGTGTTGAAACGTATTTTGCTCCACTGGTATAAAAGTTGACAGGCATCCAGTTTTAACTTGTGGCACTACACTTCTGTCTATACATGCTTCTTTGGTAGTTGACTTGAGATATCAACAGTTTCTCACCGTATCTCAATTCCTCATAGATGATTGCTTCAAAAAATCAACCAGTCAAATGGACAAGTGCTGTTGGTCTTCCAGTTGTTCAGCCCTACAAGAAATATAAAAACTATATGGTGAGCTACTTATCAGCTGTGGCACATATATGTGCATTTGTTTTGTATATCTATACTAAGTAAGCACTATACCTATATTCTTCATATGTGTTGGCTGTGCATTTTTGCTTTGTTTCCTTGAGAAAGCATTCTTGCTCATCTGTGTCAATGCCATGTTTGTTATGCACCTTTCAAAGCATCACTGCACTTCCACTTGAAGAATACAATTAATTCGTACATGGGTACACACTTTAGCTTATTGTGATTTGATATGGATCATACATGTTTTAATTTTCATATAATCCTTTCAAAAAAGTTTGTCCAACTTGTGGAAGGGGCATTTAGGAATGGTTGGGACACATTCAAGATAAAAGTTTCAATTGCTTCCAGACACGCTACTATTTTGACTTTATTGCCATTCTGTAAACACTTTGTGTTATCTGTTTCACTTTCATGCAGATACGAACTTCCTTGCAATGTCTGGCGTTACGAAAGGAAGGGGATGCAGTGAGTAATACTTTATTCATTGATTCCTTGCCTATTTCCATTATCATGGTTAATTTTTCTGTTGTAAATTTCAGATCGCAGTCCAACGACAGAAAGCAGCTTTTCCACCAAATTTTGTGCACTCTCTTGATAGTTCACATATGATGATGACGGCGATTACTTGCAAAGAGGCTGGTCTTCATTTTGCAGGTATGTTCTCATTTCTGGTTCCATTGCTAGCATAAAATTCTATGGAAGTAAACGAACCGGATTACTGTCTAAGATCTACTACATTTAGCTAAAATTGAACTTCATATATATGTCATGTCCATGTTAACCTTTAGCAGCCCTGAATAAAAATGTTATACCTGCTACTTGGGTCTGGGTATGCATCCAGGCAGCACTTCTCCTTGCATTTTTTATCGTTCTATACATCCCCGTTGAGACAATGTGTTCTGTCCATAAAGTATGAGATAAGTATAAGGTCGATATAAAACGAAGTTTTTGGTAAATCATGAATAGTAGGTGCCGTTTCTTGCTGCTAGGTAATGTGCGATGATCTAGATAATTATAAAGTGTTGTGTCAGTAGTACTAAATACTTGCTCTCGGCATTTTGCAACTTGATTAGCGTACGTTTTTACTAAAAAAAGTGCCCGCAATCCTCAAGCACACTTCTTTACCTATTATATATTCATACCAAAACAAGAATACTGTCCTCTTAGGGCCCACAAATGACAAGTTGCCCAGTGTCATGATCTCCTTGATGTATCAAACAGCAAATACATAATGCAAATTAAGTTGACGTTGGATGTTGACTTCAAAAGCTTTGTACTTTCATTACTTGTGATTATGATTCTTGTCCGTAAGCAATTCATGTTGCCTTTCTCCGACGTGCTTTGGCTGCAGGGGTGCATGACTCGTTTTGGGTGCATGCATGTGATGTTGATAAAATGAATCAGATCCTGAGAGAGCAATTCGTGGAGCTGTACAGCATGCCAATTCTTGAAAATGTATGCCTTCGGAACCTGTCTATCCAGTGTCTTTTAAGCAATACTTTGTTCTTCATCTGATTTATGATGACCACCGCTTATCCTCTGATGCTCTTTTTCATCAAATCTTGAATCCAGTTATTGGAAGAGTTTCAGACGTTGTTCCCAACAGTTGACTTTCCCCCCTGTCCCGCTCAAGGGAATTTCGATGTGAGAGAAGTTCTCACATCTACGTATTTCTTCAACTAAGCTTACTGGGAGAGTTATACTTAACATGTCAATGAGCTCGGCATGGTTGGGTAGCTGAATTCCGAGGCCACTATTCACAACACAATCGTTGTGTGCCGGCCAGTGGCTGATGGGACAAGTATATCCAAAGCTGAGTGTTGCAAAAAAATTGGCGTAAGAAGCAATTGCAGCAGCATGTCCATTACAGCCCTGTGACACCAGACACCAGACTTGGCTATGCACTCAGCAGTTGAAGCTGGTAATACACTGGGAACAGAACAAACAAGGTGTTTCGGCGTCGAAAATCAACTTGCTGGACTCTAGAACCAGGACCATGCCAAATGGTTACAAGAAGCCTGACCCGAACAAGCCTCGAGTAGTTCATGCTGATGAGTTTTGGTTGACGCATGATCTAGCAGGATGTCAAGTTCAGTTCAGGCACCGGCTACCATGATGCAGTCCAAGTAGGTGAATTATGACATGTGAAGTTATCAACTGCTGAATAGACAAGAGTATTTGCTGATCGATTTGATCATAGACGACAGTTTGAACCCTAATTTCACTGTCTATACTTTTTTTTTGTTCTCTTAGGAATTTTGTAGCCATCACCCTGTAATAATGTGTAGAGTTCGAGTGTCAAACAGAAACGGGAGAAATGTATATGAGATCCATAGAGATGTTTTTTGACATGAAAAAGAAATGTACATGAAAAAGTTTTGACTTGGTTGTTTCGCACATCTTCTGTTTCCTCGATGTTGTGCTGGATGTTGATGTCTGTAAGATAACCATTTATCCCACAAACTTCCCATGGAATCAGTTCATGGTTCAGTTCACTGGAGAGGCTCCCCTGCATACCACGCCGTTTCCTACATTTACGCCGTGCAGTTAGCACCGTAATCCCCGTTTGTCGAAATCTCCCAAAACCCTGGAGTGGAAACCATAAACCCTGCTGGCCTGATCCCCAATGGCGGCGGCGGCGGCGGCAACCCGGAGAGCCGTCGTCCAGACCCTCCTAGGCCCACCGATCGCTCCCCTCCGCGCGGCCGCAGTGAAGGTGCCGCCGACAGCGCCCGCACCGAAGCCGCCGCCGCCGCCGCCGAAGACCCGCACGGAGAACAACTCCCCGACCTTCGCCACCTCGGGGGACCCCTGCCTCGACTTCTTCTTCCACGTCGTGCCCGGCACGCCGGCCGCGTCCGTCTCCTCCCTCCTCGCCAAGGCCTGGGCCGCCGAGCCGCTCACCGCGCTCCGCCTCGCCTGCAACCTCCGCGGCGTGCGCGGCACCGGCAAGGCCGACCGCGAGGGCTTCTACGCCGCCGCGCTCTGGATGCACGAGCACCACCCGGCCACGCTCGCCCTCAACGCGGGCCCCATCGCCGACGTCGGCTACCTCAAGGACCTCCCCGAGATCCTCCACCGCATCGTCAACGCCGACGGCAGCCTCGGCCGGTTCCACGCGCGCAAGCCGCGCCGGGAGTTGTCGCGCGACGAGGCCCTGGAGCTCAAGCGGCTCCGCACGGAGGCCGCCATGAGGGCCGTGCAGAGGTACCACGGGGACCCGAGGTACCGCTTCCTGCACGACTGCACGGCCGACCTCTTCGCCGGCATGCTCGCCGAAGACATGCGGCGGCTCGCGGACGGCAAGCTGGCCGAGATCTCGCTCGCCGGGAAATGGTGCCCGTCGCTCAAGAGCCGGTACGACCGCTCGACGCTGCTCTGCGAGGCCATCGCGCGGCGACTCTTCCCCAAGGGCTCGGCGCCCGAGCTCCCCGAGGACATGCGGGACGCGCAGTACGCGAGCCGCGCGCGCGCGTGCCTCCGCACGGCGGCGCTCGTGCCGCTCCGCCGCGCGCTCGAGCTGCCGGAGGTCTTCGTGGCGGCGCGCGCGTGGGGCGAGGTGGTGTACCCACGCGTCGCCTCCGTGGCCATGAGGAACTACCGGGACCTCTTCCTCGAGCACGACGCCGAGCGCTTCGGCCAGTACCTCGAGAGCGTCAGGACCGGCAAGGCCAAGATCGCGGCGGGCGCGCTGCTGCCGCACGAGATCCTAGCGTCCGTCGGAACCGGCGGCGACGACGTCGCGGACCTGCAGTGGCAGCGCACGGTGGACGACCTGCTGGCGCTGGGCAAGCTCAACAACTGCCTCGCCGTGTGCGACGTGTCCGCCAGCATGACCGGGCTCCCCATGGAGGTCTGCGTCGCGCTCGGCCTGCTCCTCTCCGAGCTCTGCGACGAGCCGTGGCGCCACCGCGTCATCACCTTCAGCCACCGGCCGCAGCTCCACCATGTCAAGGGGAATACTCTCTGGGAGAAGTCGTGGTTCATCCGCCAGATGGATTGGGGCATGAACACCGACTTCCAGGTCGTGTTCGACCAGCTCCTCCGCGTGGCGGTCGCCGGCAACGTGCCGCCGGAGCGCATGGTGAAGAAGGTGTTCGTGTTCAGCGACATGGAGTTCGACCAGGCGTCCTCCAGGCCGTGGGAGACAGACTATGAGGCGATCACGAGGAAGTACACGGAGGCCGGGTACGGCGCCGCCGTGCCGCAGATTGTCTTCTGGAACCTGCGGTACTCGTACTCGGTGCCGGTGATGGCGGAGCAGAATGGGGTGGCGCTGGTGAGCGGCTTCTCGAAGAATATGTTGAAGCTGTTCCTTGACGGCGCCGACGCCATGACGCCGAGGGCCGTCATGGAGAAGGCCATCGCAGGGCCGGAGTACGCCAAGCTCGTCGTGTTCGACTGAAGAGTAGGCAGTGTCCTCGTGCCTGCGTGTGACCGCTTGCTCATGTTATTCAATCTTCTGAGGAAACTGCAGGCAGTGCATTGTCTCGTTCAGAGGTGTCAGCTGAAACGAATATGAACAGTTCCTCGCCAAGAAACTCTAGATACACGATCCAATAACTATGTGAGATGATCAAGCTTAGTGAGACACTTTCTCTGTCTGTCCATTGTAGCAAGGTTTTGCTAAACCTAAGTCACCTGACATTACTCGAATCTAAATCGATTTCTCAAAAGTGCAACTTGAGCTTAGTGAAACGTGCAATGTAAGAGTTGCAACATTTTCTACTCCCTCTGTCCCAAAATTTAAGGTACCTAAGCATTAGTCAAAAATCAAATCTTACTAACTTTGACCAAGTATTTAGGAAAAAACATTTACCCCTACAATATTGAATGAAAACGTCTAAAATATGTTTTATGGTGAATCTAATGATATTGATTCAATATTATAAATGTTGATATTTTTGTATAGAATCTTGGTCAAACTTAGCAAGTGTTGACTTTTGACTAATCCTTATATTTTGAAATGAAGGGAGTAGTATTATTATTGACACTTCTTTTTCGAATCGTTCATCCCGCTTTATAAATAAATCCACATCGGTTGAACAGATATAAGATGGAGGGGAGACCCCATTTACAAATCAAATCAAAATAAACAAGAAAAATGCGGAAAACCTAAACTTGCCACCGAAGACAATGAGCTGAGACCGGGGCTCCACGGCGACACACCGCGCCGCCACCGCCAAGACCAATGGTCAAGGGTTTTCACCCGGAGCCCTGTCGCGGGGAAGGTAGCCGCATCGGCGTCCCCAAGAAGTGACCCCCCGTGAGGTACGTGAGAAGGAAGGAGCGACCCTCCGCCGCCGGAGGGTACGGTCCTGGTAAATGTTGATGCAGTCATATTTCAATCATCGCGGCAGATGGGTACTGGAATTGTCATCAGAGATCACTCTGGTTTACACCTTGCTGCTTGGGGCGGGCGATCTGACGATGTGACAAGTCCTCAATTGGCGGAAGCTTTGGCCGTTCGTCGTGCAATCGCGTTCGCCCATGAAGAAGGTTTTACCAAGATTATCCTTGTTTCCGAGTGATACAACGTATTCATTCTCCGATGACTGATCGTTTCCTTGTTGGCACAGTCATTGAAGATATCAAAGCTAGCTCTCTGGAGTTTAGCTCATGTGTCTTTCGCCATGTTCTTCGCGTGCTTAACGTTGCTGCACATCAATTAGCTAGAGGGTGTTCTTCTGTTAATTCTGTGTGGCATGGTGCTGCCCGGAGTGTATCCGTTAGGCACTTTGTAATGACATTATGATTATGGATCAATAAAGAGTAAGCGTTGCCAAAAAAAACATTACCTAGCATGCACGGTAGAAAAATCGGTCTCATACTGCTATAGAGCCTATGGAACGAGAAATGTACTTCTACATGGGACTGGAAAATCAATCGCCCCCAAGGAAGAATCAGCATACCAAACCTTCCTAGGTTAAGGATTAGGCTACGTACCAAAAACCATCCAAAATAAATGGCCCGAACCGCCGTATACTACCGGCCTCCACCGCAAAATCCGCTTTAAATTAACTATACAAACCATTTGTGATCACGATAAAAATCTCCCCAAAACCCTGGAGCCAAAACCCTCACCCAAACCATCACTCATGGCGGCGGCGGCGGCAGCGTGCCGTAGGGCGGTCTCCTACACCCTCCTCGGCCCGCCGGCCGAGAGCCTTCGCGCTGCTGCTGCGGCAGCGACGGCGGCTGCACCCTCTAGCACCGGCGACCAGTTCTTGGATCTGCTCGACGCCAACTTCAACAAGCCGCCCCCGACGCCGCCGGCGAAGACGCGCACCGAGAACAACTCCCCGACGTTCGCCACCTCGGGGGATCCCTGCCTCGACTTCTTCTTCCACGTGGTTCCTGGCACCCCGGCCGAGTCCGTGGCCTCCCTCCTCGCCGACGCATGGGCAAAAGAGCCGACGACCGCGCTCCGCCTCGCCTGCAACCTCCGCGGCGTGCGCGGCACGGGCAAGTCCGACCAGGAGGGCTTCTACGCCGCCGCGCTCTGGATGCACGCCTCACACCCAGCCACGCTCGCCCTCAACGCGCGCTCCGTCGCTGAGTTTGGATACCTCAAGGACCTGCCCGAGCTGCTCCACCGCATCATCCACGGCGGGGTCTCTACTAGAACACCCGGCCAGGAGGCCGCCCTTGAAGGAGGGATCGTCGCTGGCTTCGGCCGCTCACCATGCGATACGCCGCACCGCTGGAAAGAGTCGAGCTACCCCGCGGCGAGCACGAGGGAGGCGCGTGTCGCCGCCAGCAATAAGCGCGACCAGGAGGTTTCCGCCCAAGCCGCCGTCGAGCGCCACAAGAAGCGGGCGGACGCCGCGACCAGAGCCGTCGAGAGGTACGCCCGGGACCCCAACTACCGCCTGCTGCACGACATGACGGCGGATCTGTTCGCCGACCTCCTCGCCGAGGACATGAAGAAGCTCTCGGAAGGGAATATAGATCTCTCGCTCGCCGGGAAGTGGTGCCCGTCGGTCGACACGTCCTACGACCGCTCGACGCTGCTCTGCGAGGCCATCGCGCGCCGCCTGTTTCCCAAGGGCTCCATGCCCCAGATCCCGGAGGACTTGCCGGACGCGCATTACGCCTACCGCGCGCGCGAGCTCCTCCGCAAGGAGGCGTACGTGCCGCTGCGCCATGCCCTCCAGCTCCCAGAGATCTTCATCTCGGCGCGCGAATGGGGGAAAGTGGTGTACACGCGTGTGGCCTCCGTTGCCATGGAGAACTACAAGGACCTCTTCATCGAGCATGACGAAGACCGGTTCAACAGCTTCCTCGCCGACGTCAAGTCCGGCAAGACGAAGATTGCGGCTGGAGCGCTGCTTCCGCAACAGATACTGCAGTCCGCCATGGAAGACGATGATGAGGTCGCCGACCTGCAGTGGCAGCGCATGGTGGATGATCTGCTGGCCCTCGGCAAGCTCAGCAACTGCCTCGCCGTGTGCGACGTGTCCGGCAGCATGTACGGCCTCCCTATGGACGTCTGCGTCGCGCTCGGCCTCCTCCTCTCCGAGCTCTGCGATGAGCCGTGGCGCCACCGCGTCATTACCTTCAGCGAGCATCCACAGCTGCACCATATCAAGGGGAGTACTCTCTCGGAGAAGGCGGAATTCATTCGCGAGATGCATTGGGACATGAACACTGACTTTCAGGCGGTGTTCGACCAGCTCCTCCGCGTAGCGGTCGCCGGCAACGTGCCGCCGGAGCGCATGGTTAAGAAGGTGTTCGTGTTCAGCGATATGGAGTTCGACGAGGCGTCTTCGAGTCCGTGGGAGACAGACTACGAAGCAATCACAAGGAAGTACTCGGAGGCCGGGTATGGCGCCGCCGTGCCACAGATCGTCTTCTGGAACCTTCGGGATTCGGGGTCCGTGCCGGTGACGGCGGGGGAGAACGGGGTGGCGCTGGTGAGTGGCTTCTCGAAGAATTTGCTGAAGCTGTTCCTGGACGGCTCCGACGCCATGTCGCCGAGGGGCGTCATGGAGAAAGCCATCGCCGGGCGGGAGTACCAGAAGCTCGTCGTGTTCGACTGATTCGTAGAGCTTGACGACTTGCTTTTGCTGTCAATCTTCTCAACAAATGGAAGGCCACGATTCCACGGATGCAACTACAGATTCACTTTCTCAGTTATACACTTATACTCATACATATTTATATTATGCATCGAATAATACGGTAACGTTCTATACGGATGCTATATATGGTAAATAACTGATAGTGTTATTTTTACTTAATTTTTTACAAGCTTTCGCCCCGATTATAAATAAATCAACCACACGGCAGGGTCTCGAAGCAACGAGAATGCGAGTGCAGCAATATAAACAAGCCCAAAAAAAATACTCCCTCCGGTCCATATTAATAAGCTCAACTTTGTCTAGATACAGATACATCTAGTCAACGAAAATAAAATCGAGTCCAATAATATGAACCTGAGGTAGTAGAGAAAAAGAAAAGAAACAATAGAAGACAACGAAAATGAAGGTGACCCGCAACCCACTACGCCCACTAAAGTTGTCCCACGACGCTCCTAGCACTTTGAACCACCGAGTACCAAGCAACACATTTAAGAGGAATGCGATGTCGACACGACACTGTTGCCCAAACCAAGGTATTGGTCCTAGCGTTTCCTCTGGTACTCGGAGGGGAGTGGAGAGGGGTACCCCGAACGCCCCTAAGGATGGACGAGTGACATCCTCAAGCATCACCCACTAGGACACGCCACCATGGTCTTGCAGCCATCATTGTAGTCTTAATATGGAAACCTTCGCATGCCCTGCAAAACGGAAGTAGAAGGCACATCTAGAATCCGGGAGGAGCAACACCATAACCACGTTGCAGGGACCAACCTCCACCGCTGAACGTAGGGGGTAGTAAGGACACAATGGGCCTGGCAGGATCGGGATTTGGCCCGCAATGTCCCTGTAACAACCCTGCAACAGGCTCGGTGCTAGCGCCGCTACCCCCTACACGAGCCACACTACTTCCGCCATCTATAGGGAGTGACATCTCTAAGAAAAGGTCGGCTAGCACCGACCCACATTGGGCCTAACGGGCCCAAATCTGGGCCATGACGGCAGAGTCGGCGCTGCCCCACAATAGCACACTGACTGATAGAGCCACACTGCCCCCACTGCACCACGACCTCGCCGCCACCACCCTGCCTTGAGACAAATTGTGGTCTCCCTATCTGCACCACCACCGGGAAGAAGAGGGCTCCATCCATGCCTCCATGAGCACATGAAGAGGAAGTCTTCTGCCGCTGGTGTTGGGCCTCGCCCAACAACCCCGACACTACTAAGAATAGCCATATAGGAGACACTCCACTGACAGCACGTCGACCTGGCCGCACAATGTTGTTAAATCTATGGTGCGCAAAATGACAATGTCGCCAATAATCATGTACCGGTGGCGTGCTACAGCAGGACGCAGCGCTACCGTCATGTGGGTCCCAACAGACTGACCAGGTCAGAATTATTGGCGACGATGTTGTACATGTGAACGCTCCCACTTAACAATTTATGAGGGGTGCTCCACCGAGCAAGGCCACCAATTGGGTGCCATCCGTGGTGTACCAGCTACCAAACACGCCCCTACTAACTAGATGTCTAACACATGTGTCCTCGTATTCGCGGTGAAAAGCCTATGAGGCGTGGCCATACTGGTGGCGTGCCAACTAACCAACACACCTCTAGTAACTAGATGTCTAACACATGCGTCCTGTCTTGATGTGGTTATAGCCTGCGAGACGTGGCTATCCTGGCCCTAAAGCTGACCGTGCAGTGGTGGGCCATCAGTCAGCGGCTCGACCAAGGACGCCCGAACACCGATTTAATGGCATTGCTCTCGTCTTGTATCGCTGGGTTCCCTTTTCCCCACTATCGCCGCTCGCCCATATCCCCAATGCACCGATGTTGTCACTTCCCCAATCCCCAATGCACCGACTGACTATACACACTCACTACCGCCCAAGAAAGTACACCACACCTCACTCAACCATGGATAGAGAACCCAGGGGCACATCAGAGGCAGGGGCAGGGGGTGCACCGGAGGCAGGGCAGGGGTTGTGGCCATGTACAATCACCACTGTTGTCATTGCTGGTAGCATGTGGCAGGGCAATGGAAGAGGTTGAGGCTGTGGACAGGGCTAGGGCATGCATACCAGAGGTAGGGGCCATGGCCATTCGTCATAAATGTCACTAGTGTTGCTCGGCGAGTTTATCATACCCATGCACCTCGGCTCTTGGGAGAAGCAGCAGCTCCCTCAAAACTTCATAGAGGCGCTCGACGGTCGGGAGCCTATGAAGTGAATCTGAGGAAGGAAAACTGTTGTCGCCACTAGCATGTAGAGTTGTGGTTTGATGACTAGGGCCACATGTACCTCTTGTGAGGCTGGAAGCAGTTCCCGAGGTGCAAGACCTCGCGCAAGGGCACACCCTAGTGTTCAAGTACTACGATAACAATGTGGTGATCATCAAGATCTACGATGGAACCTTATTCCATAGGAGATAACGCTTATTTAAATTCCAACAACTCTGATGGATATGACATTAACCCCATGTTGCTGGATCTTTTGCATGCTAAAAAGTTTGTAGGGGATGGTACAGAGGATCTGTATGAGCATGTGGGGTTCTTTGAAGAAACTTGTGGTACTTTTTATCTTATTATCTTTACTACAGATGATGTTAAATCTACTCTCTTTTGTCAAACTCTTATTGATGAAGCCCATTCTTGGTACATTGAATGTCCTACAAAAATTACTAACTCCTGGGAGAGGCTATTCTCTTCATTTTTAATTGATTTCTTCCCTAGGATGACAACCCTTGGAGGTAGACGTATGATCACCACTTTCAAAGGTGGCCCCAAGGAAAGCCTCTATGAAGGGTTCTCAAGGTTTAGGGGACTAACTGATCGTTGCTCTCACCATGATTTCCCACCTTGGCTGGTAGTACACACTTTCTATGCATGGCTAAGCACTGATAATAGAGATGAATTAGATTCTATTTCTAATGGATCATTTACTAAACTTAGTGTTGAAAGAGCTTGGAATTTGCTAGATACGGTTCATAAGATTGAAGAAGCCCATCATGGAAGAACTTAATGAAGAAGAAAATCCTACAGAATCTGATTGTTTAAGAAAATTTATAGCATCTGATGAAATAGAGAATATTGCTTGGAAACTTTAACCTCGATCCTCATATGATTGTTCAAATTGTTAAAATCTATGCTGAGCATTTGCAGATTCCGAAGGAGTGGGAACGTTACAAGCAACCTTGTAACAAAAAGTTCCCGAAGACTGATCTAGATAATAGGTTTATACGAGCATAGAAGAGGCTATTAGTTGAAGATGAAACTATCTTAACAAAAAGGAAAAAGAAAGGAAATGAAGGGATAATAAGGTTAGGGAGAGTTAACTAGAGATCTGGGAACTATCAAGACGAATATTGGTATAGTGAAAGAACTACTAGAGCCTGAAGTCATTGAAAATGAAGTATTGTTGGTAAGTAGAGAAACCTCTGATATAATTAAAGGTAAGCCTAACATTAATATAAGGCTAAACAGAAAATTCTTTTTCATTTAGGTGAATATCCTTATGTAGGACTTTGTGATCTAAGTTCTTCCATAAACATTAGGCCCTACTGTATGTACGAGGGATTACGATACTATCTTGATGAACCAGAACTTGAACCTACTGATGTGACCATCATGGTTTCAGATAGAACCTTACAACAATCTTGTGGAATTCTTCGCAATGCTTGCATCTATGTAGGAACTTTTGTCTACCCCATTGACTTTCATATTATTGATATACAATTATATTTCTTTTGTCCTATTATTTTTGGGAGTCCATTTTACAATTCTATGAACATTAATATTAATGACAAGAAAGAGATTATGTCCATACAATTTGGATAAGAAGATCTAAAGGTTAATTTCAACCAATTCAAGAAGTTGCCGTATGAAAAAATTGAGATAAAGGAATAAAAGGCTATTGAAGAATTGGCAGCAATTTACTTTGGCACCCCGCAAACTGAACTGGAGAGAAGCCTGAACAATAATGACTCAATCCCAAATGATTTAGCAAAAGAAGATGTTGACAATATCCTTGATACCACACTTGAAGTAGAGAAGCTTCTTAAAGATGAATTTGAAAAACTAGACAGAAAGGGAGATGATGATCCACTTCCTCTGGTAGTAAAACCCCTTCCACCAGGGCTTAGGTCTGAATTTTCAGACAAGGAAGGTAAGTGTCCTATAATCATTGATGATCAACTTTCCCCTAAAGAAAGTAGGAAATTATTAGAAATACTTGTTGAGCAACGTGAAGTCTTTGGATATAGTCTTACTTATATAAAAGGAATAGATCCTTCCATAGTTACTCATAAAATACCTATGGTTGTGGATGCTAAACCTTTTGTTGACACTCAAAAGAGACTAAATCCTAGAATGAAGGAAGTAGTGAGAAAATAAGTTATACGCACGCTAGACACTGGTATTATCTACCCAATTTCTGGTAGTAAATGGGTTAGTCCAACTCATTGCATACCTAGAGAAGGATGTGTAACCATAATCAATAATGACAAGGATGAGCTAATTCCCACAAGAACAATAGAAGGGTATAAAATGTGTATAGACTTCAGAAAGTGAAACAAGGAGAGGGTGAAAAATCATAACCCAATACCTTTTATGGAACTTTTTTAGAAAGAATAACTAGTAACTCCTATTTTTGTTTTCTTGATGGTTATTCGGGGTATTCTCAAATTGCTATCCAACCTGAAGACCAAGAGAAGACAACCTTTACTTGCCCTTACAAGACTTATGCTTATAAATTGATGTCTTTTGGTTTGTGTAATGCAGCTGCAACCTTTTAGTAATGTGTCTTAAAGATATTTGACAATTTTGTTGAAAACTGTATGGAGGTTCTTACAGATGAATTTGTTGTTTACGGAACTGCTTTTGAACAATGTATCTCTAACCTCAATATAGTATTGAAGTGTTGCAATCAAACCAAGTTGGTACACACCTGGGAGCACTATCGGTTCATGGTAAGAGAAGGTATAGTTTTTAGGCATAAATTTCTGAAAAACTTATTGAGGTTGATGATTCTAGCATTGTTGCCCTAGAAAGATTACTGATACCACAAGACATAAAAGGAGCAAGGAATTTTCTTGGGAATGCAGGTTTTATCATTGTTTTATTAAAGATTTTGCCAAACTAGTTGCACCTTTGACTTACTTACTGAATAAACATATTCCTTTTGCCTTTGATAAAAGTTGTGTTGCTTCTTTTAAACAATTAAAAAAGGCTCTAGTCTCTACACCTATTATTCAAGCACCAAAATGTGATGAACCGTTTGAAATTATGTGCGATGCTAGTGACTATGAAATTGGGGTTGTTCTTGGAAAAAGAGAAGGCCTAACTTTAAATGTTATTCAATAGGCTAGCCATGTTTTTTAATGAAGATCAAAAGAATTATGCAACAACCGAGAAGGAATTTCTAGCTGTTGTTTTTGCTTGTGATAAATTTAGGCATTATATTCTGATATTCTGATACATTATGCCTAACTTTTGAACACTTCATTTAATAAACACATTAACATTTGACCCCTTCGCAATATTCCGATACACTGAAACTATTCAGGAAGATTTATCAGAACAAATTCCTATGATGTCCATTATCTTCTCATGTGTTCCCTATCCACTCAATTGCATCGACTAACCTTAAGTGTGTCTCCCTATGGGTTCGAGAACTATGTAGACATGATCGATACTTTATCCGATCAATAATCATTAGCGGGATATGGAGATCCATAATGACTCCCACTAGTTCCAAGAAAATCCAATGATCGTTTGAACCTTTTTCGTTGTAATCCAATTCCTTTTGTCTCACGATATTTTACTTGTCTGAGATTTGATCACTTGGTATCATCCATACCTTGTTTAATCTCATTCTCGACAAGTACTCTTTTTCTTGTTCCCGTGATATAACATTCTAGTAATCAAATCACTTGCTTGCAAGATATGTTAATGTGATATCACCGAGAGGGCCTGAGTATATATCTCTGTCATCTAGATGGAAAAATACCAGTCTTGATCCACGAGCATCAACTAACACTTTCCAAGTACCCGATGACACCTTTATAATCACCCTGTTACGGTGTGACGTTTGATGGAATTAAAGTACCTTTCCGGTGAAAGTGATTGACGTGATCTCATGGTCTAAGGATATTGAGTTACTAGAAGGTGATAGCAATATAAACTTGAAGACATGATCATATTGCTACGTCTACTTCGGGTGGCTTTAAATCATATCATTCTGCAATGATATGACCATGTTATTAACAACATCCAATGTTTATGATTAGGAAATCTTGATCATTAGTTAATCAGCAAGCTAGTATGAAGAGAGGCATTACTAGGAACCTTTTAAGTTTATAAATCACACATGTATTTATGTTTCCGGTTAACACAATTATAGCATGAGAAATAAACATTTATCATAAATATGGAATAAGATAATAATCACTTTATTATTGCCTCTCGGGCATATTTCTTTCAGTCTCCCACTTGCACTAGAGTAAATAATATAGTTTGAAATTTTTTGCGCATTCAACACCTATGGCACTTTGGTGTTGTATATACGCGTTTGCTAGTGGTAAACATAATCTCCGGATCTAACGCTTTCAGGTCCATGTGTATTTGCATGTCTTTGTGTCTCTATGCATCACTCATTCTCAAATGAGATGGCGTTGTACAAATTTGGTCCTTTGGTGAGACCTTAGTTCCTTGAGCTGAAAACATGTTGACACTATTGTAATACAAGAGACCTTCATATTACTAGCCCATGGAGAACCACACCTAGTTTGATTAACAAACTTCTTGACACAAATTCCTTTCCTATGCTGCTACTAGAGCAGTCCTATACTTAGACTTTTTTGTAGTATCCGTCACAATACTTAACCTTTTGGAACTCATCCAAATCTATCATGGAACTTTCTTCCATCAAATTGTGTCACCTTAACCCATGGCCTAAATTGAGATAAACTTAATTTGTATCTTGTGATGAAACTAGTACCAATGTAACACTTTACAATGAACTATTTGTATAGTGCCAATGTAACACCTTACAATGAACTATCTGTATAGTGTCAATGTAACACCTTACAATGAACTATTTGTATAGTGTCAATGTAACACTTTACCATGAACAATTTGTATAGTGTCAATGTAATTCTTTACAATGAACTATCTGTCACTTCTATATACAAAATATATTCTTAGTTCTTCCAAAGATCATAAGAATATCCTTACTATCATCCAATGATCATCTTATGAGTCACCGTGGTATATGCTCATAATATATAGAGCATAGGACATATCTGGATATGTACATATCACGGAATGATTGATTAAGATATTCATGTGATTTCACTTCACCAAGTGTCAAAACACTTGAATCTCGTATCAAGATACCCATGTGATTTTACTCACCAAGTGTCAAAACACTTGAATCTTGATTCAACCATATCCATGAGGCAAGAACCTCTCTCGTTATTTCCATATTGAACTCATTCAATATTTCATATATGTACATTTGGCATAACCATATTAGCGTCTCAATCTATCTATATAGACATTGATGCCTAATATTCGGGTTTTGCCTAAGTCTTTCATCCAAATCTAATTTCAATGAAATTCTTAACCCGTGTCAATAAAAGATACATCATTTACAATCAACAATATGTCTTATATATAATGTATTAGAAATATGTCTCGACGCTCCCACTTAATTTCTTGCAAATGCAAGCATCTTCTTCATCTCTAGTGAAATTAAACCTTTTAACAATTTCATCATGGTGAAGATTCCAACTCCGTGATGCTTATTTCAACTATTGAAGTTTGCATGTCCTTTTAGCATCCTTTGCTTTAACAAAACCCTTCAGACCGTGTCACGTACACGTCTTAGGTAACCATCTATTAGAAGAACATTGTTTTGTTTGTTCAACTAGGATATACAACAATTGACATATGTAGTGGTTGCTATGCTAATCCGTCCAGACTAAATATTGGAATATTGAATCTTGTCGTATTCAACTCCTTGAATATTGTCATAAACTCTTTATCGACATGTCGACTATTTCATAGATGTGAAACATCCATGTTTGTTTCTTTGTAGATCCAAATATGACTGATAGGCTTCATGCCTTCTAGATGGTCTTCCAAGCCATTTGACGGAGTCAGGGCCCATCATCGCTTCTTTGCATGTAGTCGGTTCATCATTGTGAAACAATAATGATTCAATCTCAAATTTTACTATTTGATTGTTTACCCGACCTACGCGGCTCAATAGGAACTGAGATCTCCGTGACCACAACCTTTGAGGCACGGGAGCCATGAGCATTATGGCTGCCTCCGGGACGCTTTTATGTGCTGCGCAACTCAGCACACATAGCTTAGATTCAATAACCTTATCAAAGTTCTATTGTCCTCTCACTTAACTTTTCACGAAAAATTCCTTCTCAAGAAACTTGACGTTCTAAGAGACAAACACTTTTGTCTTTGGTGCTATTGAGGAATACCCAACGGTTATTTGGAATAACCTACAAAGACATGCTCATCTGACTTTGGTTGTAAACATTTTACTTATGCCTAGCATACCAAAATTTAAGAAAAAGACAACTTGAGTTTTATGCTAAACCATAACTCATATGGTGTCATTTCAACAGATCATGATGGAGCTCTTTTCAATGTAAAATAGATGGTCACTAAAGCTTAATCTTAAAAATATAATGGAAATTTCATAAATAACACCGTTGATCCTACCATGTGAAACACGGTTTGATCACATTTCGCGAACACTCCATACTCCTATGGTGTTTCGAGAAACACAAGTCAATGGAACGACTCCTCAAATCATAGGTGTTTTGCTAAATTTGTAACTCAAATATCTCCTTTATGATCCAATCATAAATTCTTTATTTTCTTGTTACAACAATTTCCCACTTCATCTTGAAATCATTTGAACATTTTCAAATGTTTCATACTTCTCCCTTATTAAGTAAATATACACATGTATTTACTCCAATTTCGGAGAAAGCATACGAAGTTTAAATCGATCGCTCACGACTACACATAATGGACAATATAGATCAACATGCACTATGTCCAATAGGTTAGTCGTTCGTTCTTGTTTGGCCTATGAACGAGATTTTAATTATCTCCAGGAAAGTTTCACAAGCGTCAACTGATCAAAAACAAAAGACTCCAAAAATACATTAACATGGAGTTTTCTACTTGTTTTCATTCCAATATAATTTAAACAGAGATGTCACTCAAAAGTGATATTCCAATCATTCGTCTTGCGACTTTTTAGCATCAGTTTTTATGGACGTGATTTATCCAACTAGATTTGTAAAAGTTCATCCATCTTCTATGGAATACGGTAATTATTTGAATAACCATTATTCTCATAATACTGGAACAAACTAACAATTATTAATACAAATCTTGAAGGAAAGCTTTGATGTCAACGAAAAACACAATAACACCTAATTTTTCGATGAACATCATCACATATTATCTTGCTAGTTACTTAGGCCATTGTAGTTCATGAATTGTGTTGTTCTGTATGACACTTCGTACGAAAAAATTCGGTATCCAATACCCAAGAACCACATTGTTTAACAAGCAAAGAATACACCCATAACGTGTATATCATCTATATACCTAAGCTAGACGTGTCCAGTCTTTTCCTTTCTGCCAAATATTTATCAGATTCTCTTTCAACATTACCTTTTCCTTTTTAAAATAATCTATCAACATCAATAGTGGTGCCATACACATGACACATAGTCCAAATCCTGTAAGTCAAATACTAATATCCTTAGACTTGCAATTTTGATGCAGATCACCATCATAAAATGTTTGGCGCTCTTCTAATTTTCATTCCTTTTAGTAATCCTTTTAATGTAGTAAACATTTTACCCACATCTTCTATCCATCCTTATCATGACAATTTTCATGATCAAGCTACAATAGCTCATAAGATCATGGAGGCAAGCATGCTGTTTAGATTCTAACATTTGAATTTGTTATTCTTGATTCAATACTATTTATTGAATTTCACGGAGTAAGTGAGGTTTTATTGAAAGTTTGCAATATTACTTTAAAATTTAGATTGACACTAATAAAACAAAATGATACTAGTTCGTAAAGTGAAATATCTAGAATTCTATAGTTCTATTATCTCAGTTATAGCTAAACACAAGGTAGTAAACGAATGCGACTGACTACAATGAACTATGCAAATTCACTTCGATTCAGTTTATGATAAATTGAGTTCAAATTTAATCATATTACTATGTGAACTCTCACTCAAAAACAACACCCCTCTAGTCATTTTTAGTGATTAGATGAACCAAATTCACTACGCCACGACCGATCATCACGAGTGGTAGCGCAAATCCTATGGTGAGCATTGTATGGGCATCATTTCATCCATATGACTCGTGCTTTACCTCTTGGTTCATGTTCCGAGGCCATGTCTGTACATGCTAGGCTTGCCAAGTAAGAACCTTAGTACTCGCGTGTGTAAAACTATCTTACACCAGTTGTATGCAAACCTAGAGTTTATCGCACCCGATCATCATGTGGTGCTTCGAAATGACAAACATTCTTAACAGTGCATACTAAGAAAGAACATATTATTATCTTGATATTTAGTAGGAGGGGTCATCTTATAATGCTACCGCCAAGTTATAAGCTAGGCATAAGCATAAATAAGATGCAAACAAACATCATATATAAAAGTGATATGATATGGTTCTTGCACTTGATCACTATCTTGTGCATCATGGTATGATCTCTATCATTCCATTTGTGTAGTGCCAAGGTCTATGCATGGCGCTCCCACTTTTTTATAATTCCCGAGAGTATCTCACCATACTGAAATTATAACATTTACTATATCATGACACATGCCCAGCAAAAATAAAAATAGACGCTTCTAATTTATCTTTTGCATATTTTACAAGGCTTTGGGATTTCGAAGATAGAATCGATCTTATCTATGAACAAGGAACCACAACGATGACAATCAAATTATTAGCAACCCATTGTAAATCAGGTATCAATTATAGTCGGAGAGACAAACACCTGCTAGCCACTTATGCAAAACTAGTTGCATGTCAAGCGTGGAACATGTCTGATGTGCGAGGACATGTAAAATTTGTCCGGGCCGCTTCATCCCACTATGACGCCAATATCCAAAATACATGAAGGATGTAATAACATGATCATCAGCGCCCAGATATTCATATGTGTTGTAACCGTACAAAGCATCTACACATAGACACGGCTCTGATACCACTGATGGGGTTCATTGCATGGAAAACAAAAAAATCCTACGGTTGCAACCACCAAGATCATATCTAGAAGATACATGCAACAGTTTCAGATGGACTCACCCTTGAATACCATAACGTGGAATAACGTTCCCGCAAACAAACGTGGATGTTGTAGAGTGTACACGACCATCCTCAAGGACGTGCAGACGATCAGTGCAAAAAGAGGGCAGTGCCTCCGTAATCGGTCACACATACGGTGTGCCGACGACTCCCGAACCCTCGCTCCAGCCGGTCAGAGGAAGTAGTGGATCCCTGAGAACTCCGCCAACACTACGACATGGTGGTGGATAAGATCTTGAGCAGGGATTCACCTAAGCACCTCACTCGTGTCAATGGACAAGGCTAGAAGGGGGAGATGCCAACCAGAGGGCATATGAGAGGAAGGGTGAATGGTGTGAGATGAGAGGAGTAGTAGGGAGCTTTTTATAGGTGAGGGGGCAGCCCAAGGGGCATAGCGCACAACCATGGTGTTGCCCCCTGAAAGAACATTTCATGGTTCCCTGTGTTTTGAGTGTTAGATAACAATACCGTGGATTTTTCACATGTGCGCTAAGTGTGCAGGGGCTGTTCGTGTGTTTTGGGGGGCCGGATTATCCGTCCCACCAAGGGCCGGACAATCTAGCCTAACTAATGGATCAAAGGCTGCCAAGGCGCGACGCTCAGATTGGGTTCGGATTTTCTCCTGAAAAATCCGAACTGGGGCGGTTTTTCCTCCCCAGGCCGGATAATCCGGCTTTCGCATGTGCTGGATAATCCGGCCCCCAGAAATCGATCAAAGGCAGCCAAGGCGCGACGCTCGGAGTGCGGTCGGATTTTCTTCTGGAAACACCTGAACTGGGGCAGTTTTTCCTCCCCAAGCCGTCCGGCCTTCGCATGGGGCCGGATAATCCGGCCCCCAGGAGGCGATCAAGGGCAGGCTCGGCGCGTACTCAGAGTGGGGGCGGATTATCTGCCGGATTATCCGAGTTTGGGACGGAGTTTTCCCCAGGCCGGATAATCCGGCCCCAAATGGGTCCAACGGCTCAGAGGGTGCAGGGGTATAAAAGCCCCTTCATCCCCATCATGCAGAACTCTTGATTCACTCGAAATTATTCAGACCCTTTGCAAGAGCTCTCTCACTAGATCTCTCACTTCACTCACTCGAAGGCTTCGATCTTTGGGGGAATTGAAGGAGGAGACAATCTTCATCGCCATCACGAATCAAGCGCATCAACTCCTCTCCATTCATTTGGAGAAATCCCTGATCTAGTATTCTTGTCAATATCTAGATCTTGTTCTTTGTTATTGATAACTTGTTCTTGTGGCAGCTTGTTGTCATTACAGGAGCCTCCAAGTTGATTGTGGAGTTGTGCCCTGCTAGTTGTGTAAAGGCACCGGTACCCGCCTCGAAGGGTTCCTATAGTGGAAAGGTGGATCAGGTCTTTGGTGGCGGGATCCGTCGGAGAACAGGGTGAGGCCTATTGTGGCGTGGTGGTATTAGTACCGCCCACCCCTCCAACGCAGACGTACTTCCCTTAACAAGGAAGGAACTGTGGTAAAACAAATCCTGTGTCTCCACGTGCTTCACTACGTGACATGGGTATACCCTACAGGTACTCGAGCTTGGTAGATATGGGCTAAATACGGCGGAATCCCATGGCGTTGCCAAGGCCCAAATGGAGAACTCGAGTAACCTACGGACTCTCAATTGTTTGCGGGACAAGAAGAAGCTAAAGATAGAAAGTTTAAAGGGAAAACCCTAACCTGTAACCGACTCGACCTGTACCTGAGACCTAGCCTATTTATATAAAGGCTAGGAGGGGGCGGCGAGGAGGACACACGCAACCCTAGTTTTCACAACCCTCGCCAGATTGCATCTACGCACCATTGTAATCTTCGATTCCTCTGTTAATTCCACGAGCAGACAAGCAGGAGTAGGGACCTCTACGAGCCCTGAACCTGGGTAAATCTTTGAGTCCCCTGTGTGCTTGTTTGCTAGTCGATTGATGCTTCCAGCGCTCCCTCCTTCTCCAAAACCCAAGTCCATAACAATGGGCATTGATGAGTTAAACCCTCGTCAATTGGCACCGTCTGTGGGAATTGGGAGTGCTGATGTCGCGGCTTCTTCGGCCCCATCAACTGTACAACTCCGCAACAACGGAGATTCGCCAGCTCTTCGGCGCGTTCGACTTCACCGTCCACATGCCGGCCACTCGCCCGGCTTTCGAGTCCGTAGGCGACGGAATTAGCCTGGCGATCGGGAGCTTCCGCTTCCAAGTTAGTCAGATGGGCACGCTTCGCATGCCTGACCAGCCGACAACACCATCGATTGCTCCAGCATCGTGGTTCCCTCCGCCGATCGGCACCCTTAGTAAGCTCAATGCCTCGACAATAGTCGAGAATACTGCCAGCGACAATAGTCACGAATCCGATCTGGGCGATCTAGCAACTGAAGATGGGGCCTACGGCTCCGGATCTGAAAGTTGGGGGAGCAGCAGCTTCCCCAATCACTTCATGTGCGCCATCATCAACGCGGGCGACTCCTCTGCCAATCGCGACAACACGAGCAACGGTGGCAATGGAACCGACCCACCAAACGGTGGCATACCCAATGGCGGACCACCAAACGGCGGCCCCACTAACGGCGCCCCCGTCAACAACAGAGGGGCAGTCGAACCTCCAACTATGATAAACGAGCAGACTGGCGAACGCGTCGTGGTCAGGCTCAATGACCTCGAGTGGGCTCGCTGCCGTGAGGCCCTACGGAGCCACCCTCTACCCTTCGGCTCCCCGCAAGAACTGCTGATGGGCTACCATTGGCTCCTGAAGGAGGAGTACAAGCGCCAATTGCAAACAATCGCGCAACTCGAGGCATGCAAAAAGGCGGCAGACGAGTCGAGCCTCCGACGAGCTAGGCTCTCCTCCCACAAAGGATCCTCCTCCAAGTGCAATGAGTACGTCGCTAACAAGAGGCGGTCTCGACTGGCCCACCTGACTGAGCAAGAGCGTGTAGAAGCCGCAAAGGTCCTCAACTTTGGGCTCCATGACGGTGGATACACGTGGAAACGTGCTACCAAAAACGCCGCAAGCCACGGTAACGGCGGCCACCATGTACCTCCTCAACAACCAGCCGCCGGCTGGAGATCCTCGAGCCGCCATGCACTGATCTACGATCGCAGGCTTGGGGTTAATCGAGGCCGCCCTTGACAAGGATCCAACACCAGAGCTGAAGAAAGGTAAGGCTCTGGCAAAACGCTATTCCTCGCCCTCATCCAGCGATGATAGTCACGATCTGTCTCGATGCCGCCGCTCACGGCGACACGACCACGACTACGACTACGACGCGCATGACGACATCACACAACGCAAGATCGACAAGTCAAGGGCGCGACGTGCCCGATTGACTGACTCAGAGGACGAAGATGTGGAGCTCTATGTCGCTAGATGCTTCAGCAGGGCCATCAGGGTAAAGCGAATGCCCAAGGGGTTTAAGCTCCCATCAGAGAACCCAAAGTTTGACGGTCTGCAGGATCCGAAAATCTGGTTGTAGGACCACATCTCCTCCTTCAGGCTCCACGGCGGGATTCGAAGCACGACTATGCAATGCCTGCAGCTACAGCTACAGGGTGCCGCCCAGGCATGGCTCAACAACCTCCCACGTGGATCCACTCGCAGTTGGAAAGATCTGGTCTACAGCATTGTGCATAACTTCAAGGGCACCTACAAAAGGCCCGCATCAATCAAAGAGCTCAGGTGCTGCTAGCAAAGGTCAGGCGAATCGCTACGCTCGTACATCTAGAGGTGGTCCATCATCAAGAACTCCGTAGAAAATATCTCGGAGGATCGCGCAATCGACGCATTTAGCGGCGACATTCGCCGCATAGAGCTTAGGGAGGAGCTAGGCCGCTCGAAGCCCAAAACCATTGACCACCTGATGGAAATCGCGAATCGGTGGGCAGATGGAGAAGATTCGGTGAAGAATCGCATTCACTCAGACGAGGAAGCAGAGGTCGAACGCAGACACGATTGCCGAAGCAAACGTCGAATGCGCATCTACGATGACCGCGACGATGTCAACATGGTCGCAGCCGGCTACACCGACAGACGCGACGACAACCGCAATAGCGGCTACCGCAGCGGTGGATACCGTGACTCTGGAAAAACCACGCAAGTATGGCAGCACCGCACTCGCGATGAGGCACCCGCAGGATCCATTGAAGACAAGCTATCTGGGCCATGCACCGTGCACTTCTACATCAACAAGCATGACGGCAAAAATAAATTCAGCCACCTCCTCAAAGACTGCTGCGAGTTCCTCAAACTCCATGAGGGCCTGGCTCGAATGAACCGCGACGCGGTCAACAGGGGCTACGGAGCCGCCCCAGGCGCTGTGGCACATGGAGTTCCTCCACCACCGCCCGGACCACCGCCAAACGCAGCTGCGCCTGACCAGCATCACGGAGGCGAGCCGTACCCACGGGCCATGGGCACCATGATGATCCAAAAGGGTCGCCCCTCCAACCGGGTGCAAAAGGCCATCACTCGCTAAGTGAATCTGGCGACAAACTCGCCACCATCTACCACTGAGTACCTCAGTGGAAGCGACTCCTGCATCACCTTCGACAAGCGCGACCATCCGCGCCAAGTACCTCGTCCAGGCCACTGTCCCCTCATACTCGAGGCACAAATTGGAGGTTTCGACATGAGCCGCGTCTTCATGGACGGCGGAAGCGGCATCAACCTTATGTTCGCGAGTACTTGCGAGATTTGAGGATCCCTCTGACCTGCCTAGAGGCCTCAGATACAATATTCCACGGCATCGTCTAAGGCAAGGGTGTATACCCCCTTGGCAAAATCAACCTCGACGTCATTTTTGGCACGCCGTAAAACTTTCGGCACGAACGCATCGACTTTGAAGTCGTCGGCTGGCCCTCACAGTACCACTGTATCCTCGGACGTGTCACGTTCGCTAGGTTCATGGCAGTGCCGCACTACACCTACCCGCAGATGAAAATGCTAGGCCCTAATGGCGTCATCACAATCAACGGGATCTTCGAGAGGTCCGATAGTTGCGATAGGGAGTTCAACAGAATTTCCTAGTCCTTTGGCATGCAGGAAGAGCTCGCGAGACTAAAGGAGTCGACATACAATAGTCTGCCTCCCTTGAGCCGGCCAAGTTCACCCGACCTATCCTTCGACTCATCGGTGCACACGAAGAAAGTCCAGGTCCACCCATCGGATCCTGCCAAGACAGGCCTCATCGCCAACAACTTGAGTCCCGCATAGGAACTCATGCTCGTCGAATTCCTCCGTGAGCACTGGGAAATCTTCGCCTGGTGTCCAGCGGACATGCCAGGAGTTCCCAGGGAATTCGCCGAGCACGCACTCAACGTCAACCCAGACGCAAGGCCAATCAAACAAACAATTAGGAGACTGTCTGAGCCAAGAGCAAAATCAGCGGAATGGAGATCAATAGACTCCTCGATGCCAATTTCATATGCGAGATCAAGGAAAGCACTTGGCTCGCCAACACGGCGCTAGTACAAAAAAAGGACACGGATATCCTACGGATGTGCGTGGATTTCACCTCTCTGAATAAGCACTGCCCAAAGGATCACTTCCCGCTGCCACGAATCGACCAGATCATCGACTCCACCGCGGGATGTGAGCGCCTCTGCTTCCTCGACGCCTACTCAGGCTACAATCAGATCCGAATAAAGGAGGAGTATCAAGAGAAAACGGCGTTTACAACGCCTTTCGGTGTGTTCTGCTATAACACAATGCCTTTCGGGCTAAAAAACGCAGGAGCCACCTACCAGCGATGCATGGAGGCTTGCCTCAAGAACCAACTTGGTCGCAACATCCAAGTCTATGTCGATGATATCGTAATCAAGACCAAAGAGGAAGCTTCACTAATCGACGATTTACGTGAAACCTTTGCCAACCTCGACCGCTACCTGATCAAGCTCAATCTGGACAAGTGCGCCTTCGACGTACCATCTGGGGGATCGAGGCAAACCTGAAGAAAATAAAAGCCATACTGGCCATGGAGAAGCCGAAGAACATAAGAGGTGTCCAGCAACTGGCTGGGCGAATCGCGGTGCTCAGTCAATTCATTAGTCGAATGGGCGAAAAGGCACTGCCCTTCTACCAACTTCTCCGCAAAGCTGACAAGTTCGAGTGGACCAATGAGGCACATGAAGCATTCGAAGACCTCAAGCGCCTACTGTCCACCTCGCCAGTACTGGTGACCCCACGCGAAAAGGAACCACTGCTACTATACATCTCCGCCACCAACCAGGTGGTCAGCACAGTGCTCATGGTAGAACGAGGCGAGGAAAACAAGGTCCATGGGGTACATCACCCAGTCTACTACCGCAGCGAGGTACTCACGCCAACAAAGTAGCGATACCTGCACTACCATAAGCTGGCGTACGGTGTCTTCATGATGGCCCAGCGACTGCGCCACTACTTCCAAGAACACCCAATCATGGTAGTCAACGACGCCCCGCTTGGGCACATCCTCAACAATCCCGACGCCACCGGACGAGTCGTCCTTTGGGGGATCGAACTGTCTCCACGAGACATCACATATGAAAAATGCGATGCAATCAAGTTGCAAGTTCTCCCTGACTTCCTCGTGCACTGGATGGAGAACCAGCTCCCTGAAAAACCAGATATGTCCTACCTCTGGACAATGCACTTCGACGGATCCAAGCGAAAGGATGGAGCTAGCGCAGGCATCATACTAACATCGCCCCAGGGAGACAAGCTAAAATATATTATGCAAATGCATTTCACCGCCTCCAACAATGGAGCTGAATACGAGGCCCTGCTGCACGTGATGAGGATGGCAAAAGCCTGCGGAGCCAAGAGGCTCATAATATACGGCGACTCCAAGCTGGTCATCAACCAGACAATGCACGAGTGTGACGCACTGAACGACAATATGATCGCCTACCGCAACCTCTATGACACACTCGAAGGGGACTTCGACGGTTGCGAGCTGCAGCACATAGGCCGCGAAAGCAATGAAGAGGCGGACGCACTCGCCAACATTGGCTCTACTTGCGCTCCCATACCACCTGGGGTATTTCTCGAGCGCATCTGCAAACGCTCCATCAAGCCAAAGGCCACAGAGAAGAAAACAAGCGCAGTAACGGACTCGGGGGCTGCACCGTCCAATGAGCCAATGGCACTCGACGACTCGGAGCTTGACAAAGGACTCGAAGGACCAATGAGCGTCATGATGATCGAGCCATCTTGGACTCAACCGTACATCACGTACCTTCTCAGCAAAAGGCTACCGGACGACCCGACTGATGCACGACACATTGCGCGGCGATCCAAGGCATTCTCTGTTATCAACGGTTAACTGTACAAGCACAACATCACAGGAGTACTCCAACGATGTGTCTCCAACGCTGATGGAAGGGCTGTTCTCCTCGACATCCATGAAGGGACTTGCAGGCACCACGCTCGTAGTCGAGCCATCGTCGCCAAAGCTCTACGAGCTGGATTCTACTGGCCTACGGCCATGCGTGACGCCAAGGACATCGTCCAAAATTGCAACGCTTGTCAGCGATTCGTGGACAAGCCGCATGCACCTAGCACGGAGCTCCGGCCAATTCCATTGGCCTGGCCCTTCGCGCAATGGGGACTCGACATGGTCGGCAAGCTCCCAAAGTCCTCACGAGGAGGCTACGTCTACCTCCTGGTCGCAGTCGACAAATTCACCAAGTGGATAGAGGCCATGCCAGTGACTAACCAGTCAGGATACAACGCAGTCAAGTTCTTCGAGTCCATCGTCTATCGCTTCGGAGTACCACACAACATTATCACGGACAATGGGACAAACTTCACATCCAAGGAGTTCCAAGAATTCTGCCAGAATCTGGGAATCAACGTAAGCTACGCCTCCGTAGCACATCCACAGACCAACGGTCAGGTCAAAAAAGGCAACGGGCTCGTCTGCGGCGGCATCAAGAAGCGACTCCTCAGGCCACTCGAACAAGCCGTAGGATGCTGGCCAGACGAGCTACAATCGGTACACCGGAGCGTGCGCACAACTCCAAACAGTGCCACGGGTTACACCCCGTTCTTCATAGTGCACGGGGCTGAACAAAGCACCACGAGTGGTCGCTTACAGCAAGCATGAGTCAACTCTTGCACTCGAAGACTCCGTCGACCTCCTTGACGAGGCACGGAAAATCGCCACGGAAAGATCAACGATCTACAAGTAGAACCTGCGCAACTACCACAGCAGAAGGCTACGCCCTAGGTCCTTCGTCGAAGGAGACCTGGTCCTGCGACTGAAACAACAAGGGCATCTCAAGCTCGAGTCCCCCTAGGAGGGACCATACGTGATTACAGAAGTAATCCCAGGAGGCGCCTATCGCCTTAAAGATTTTGAGACAGGAGTCGCATACTCCAACCCCTGGAACGTCGCGCAGCTGCGGCGCTTCTACCCTTAGTCGTCTTTTATTTTTTACATTGCAAATAAGGCTACTCAGCCAAGGCTACTTAGCCACACATTGTACCCCATACTATCCTGCGAATAAATAAAGCTAAGTGCCCCAAAACTCTGTTCCTTTTATTTTTGCAAATTATCCACTCGGGGGCTGCGCCACCCTATACACATTTGTTTTACAAACTAACGCGATATCCTGAGTAGCTGACGTACCAATCGAACCCTTGACAAAACACCAACCTAGTTGCAACGCACCTGACAGGTTGGCAAGGTGCTGAGATAAACACAAGTTAGGCTAACGAAAAGGAATCACATAAGCGCAACGCACTCGCAAAACATACACGCTAACAAGCTCTTTATATACATCAATACCAATCACTTATACACAACATATATATATATATATATGAACTTTACAACACTGGTGCAACTATGTGCAGGATAACAACTAAACTACTGTTGCAAAAAAGGAACATTGGTCTGCTGTTCGAAGAAGTCGACGATCTCCTCCGCTGGGCGATCCACCGCCTGGTAGTGAGGAACCATGTTCCAAGTCAAACCTGCTGGCGGCGCTGGTGGTCTAGCCGCAATTGCTGCAACATCCACATCAGGTCTGTGCAGTCGCACCAGCGACAGAGCAGCCTTGGCACCAGCCACTAACTGTTGCCGTACACACTCGCGGACTGCATTCAAGTCTTGGAATTTGGCAAGAAGGGCCAGCAGGCTCGATGGGACGACGTCCAGCGGGAACATCGTCTGATAAATATTCCTCAAGCACGATTGTGACTTCTTCAGGAAGTGAAGCACTCGCGAAACACGATCCTACAGGGTCGCAAGTGCAACCGCATGGTCGCGGTCTACCCAGAAATACCCACTTGCTTGAAGCTGCTCTTGGGTCAGATCATTCATGTGAATGGCAATCCTATCCTTCTCATCCCGCGGATGGTGTGCACTGACAACTATACCAAGCAAAGGAAAAAGTATGAAGACAACGAACTACTATGGGTGACTACAAGAAAAAGATAAAGAAGAAGAAAGCTAACACTTGAATTGGTCGCCCAGCTGCATCACCTCCCCTTGCAGATATTGCTCTCGGGCGACGGCCTTCTCCGCCCTCGACTTCCATACATCTACGTTACCATGGAGCACAGGCAGTTCACGCTCCAACTGCTTCACGCAATCACGGAGTCGCGAGAGCAGAGACAGCTCATCCACCCTTGAGTGCGATAGTGCCAAAGTATCATCAGTGGAGGGCATATTCCGTGGTTCACTCAAAGGACCACTCGATGTGCCCTATCACAAGGCAAGGAAGAGATAATAAGAAGACTAAAGCGATGCATGGACAAAAGACTCGAGTGCATTCAAGCATAATAAAGTATCAACAGATACACTCACTAAAGGCATGTTCCAGACAAAAGAAACAGGCTATTTAACTATTACAGACACGACTACTGAGGAGCAACTGGCTTCTTCGACTTGGACTTCGGTTTTGGGGGCCTCATCGAGTCTGTGGCAGTATTAGACGCCGCAGCCTTCGCCGCCTTCTTGGCTCGCTGCAGCTCCTCAGAATACTTCGCAACTGTATTGATTAGCTGCGGCCCATACTTGCCACATGTAGCTGCGAAAGGAGAAAAGACTACCTGTTGGCCATCCGCGTTGACATGCATCGCCTTAGAGACCGCAACAGGATCAACCTCGACTCTATGGGCTTGCACCAATCCGAGTGAGATTGAAGCGCCAGCCGCATGAAGTGAGTTCTTGAAGCCAGCAGGAATGCCTCCAGCAAGGGACTCCACCAGATCATCTACATTTTTGATTATCTTAGCCTTGGGCACTCGCTCCTCACGGAGGCGACTGAGCACGCCCTTGGCCTTGGTGAGTGTCCCCTGAACGACAGTACTGCGATCTTCGACTGCCGAGATGGCACCCGCCAAGGCATCATCACGATGAAGTGCCTGGGCGTCGAAGCTCAGACCGCTGGCATCTACACAAGAATCAAGCATTAGCACAAAAGTCAGCACAATAACAAATTCAAAAGAAGGGACACGGCGAAAACCAAAGCAAAGGAATACTTGAGAGAGCCTTGGCAATCGGGAAAAGCTGTTCTTCGAACAACTTCTCCCTAGCCTCGATGGAGGTGTGCAGATCCTCTTCGTGTTTCCACGATTCGTCACGTGCTGCGATTGCCTCATCGTGACTCTTCACCACCGTGGTGAGCGCCTTTTCGAGGGAAGCGGCATCACGAAGGAGTGCATTATGCTCAGCAACGAAACAAACAAGGATAGCTCTCTAGTCGAATATATCACAAGGATATAGAATAAGAAGCAAAAAACACTCACTTTTAACCACGCGATGGCGATTGTCCAGCATTGCATGCTGGCGACCCATCGCAAGCACCTGCTCCGCCAGGCGAACGGCTTCCTTCACAATGAGCTGTGACAGGAAAACAGTAATGGATTAGCAGATGGTATGAATGATAAGCTGCAACTGCAAAAATCAGAAGAAACAACACTACACATACATGAACCTCCAATGACTCCGAAGTCGATTGACGTGCAGTCGTCCGGATAACCATCTGGTGCTCCACATCGTGTGGAGAACTTGATGAATTATGCCCGGAGTGGGCCGCCAATGGAGGAGGAGTATGCTCAGCCACTTTCTTGGCCTTGGAGGACGTGACTCTAGATTCATTCAAAATTTGGACGTCGCCAGAAGATGACTACGCCGGCTGACTGCAGAACAAAACCAACATCAAGAGAATGCAACTCCAAAGAAGAACCAAAAAGAAAGAGTCGTATACTCACCAATCAAAATTGTCAAAATCGAAGGTTTGATCCCCCAAATCTGACGACGACTCGTTTGGCAGCCGCATCTTCTTGCGGGAAGGCGGCGCCACATCGCTCACAGGAACAGCAGGTATAGACGACTCTGCACCAATAGCCGCGCCTTCCGGAGTCGAAGGAGATGAGGCATCCGAATCCTTGCTGTGCGAACGCTTGCGAGTGTCCGTACTACTCGACTCGGGGACTTCCTCCTCCCCCTCAGATGGGACAGTCGATTCTGACTCGTCCTCTTCCGAGGCTTCACAAGGGATAACCCCCTCAGGAAGAGGGGGCATACAGGGTGACACCTTCCAATCCTGCATACAGAAAACAAGTTAGCACAAGTCAAGAAAAGAGAAGCATTCGACAAACAAAGCTACTTCGTAGCACAACCGTACCTCAGGGGGAGGATTAGCAGTATCGAATGGAGGTATGATTGGTTCACTGGGGAGCACATCCTTGGCGGTGTACTTGGTGACCTTTCACACCCTTTTATCTACCTCACTCGCCGAAATGCCATCGGCAGACACGCGAGTGACATCGTCTACGCCAGCCCACTGGAACATAGGGTGGACTCTGGCCTACAGGGGCTGGACGCGGCGGCAAAGCCATGTGCGAATGACGGCGCAACCTCCTCTTCTTTACCCATGCGACTCTCGAGGTCGCAGACGCGCTCGTACATCACATCTGTCTCCGTAGATTTGCCGAGTATCAATATGTTCTTCCAGGAGCGCCTCCTCTTGCACGGCGTCGCGGGATCGAAGGGCGCGAGTCCGTAGTGGTCTTCGTAGGCCTTCTGGCCGCGGATGTAGAACCACTTGTCCCTCCACCCTTCGATGGACGCCTTGAGTTTGATGTCGAAGTACGTGATGGAGGAGTCGACGTGGATACCGCAGCCGCCTACATCGTAGACTATGGAGCCAGACGCCGACTGGCGCTTCAACTTGAAGAGACGTTTAAAAAGGCTGAAGTGTGGCTCGATTCCGAGCCAGCACTCGCAAAGATTAATGTAGCAAGTGAAGGAGATATGCCCTAGAGGCAAATAATAAATAGATTTTTATTACCATATCTCAATTAGTTTATAATAGTATCATATTGTGCTAGAACTGTGCCAAGTAGAAACATTAGTACATGTGTGGTATGAAACAACAAAGTCCCTAGTAGCCTCTATTCATACTAGCTCGTTGGTCACGAAGATGATCTGGGTTTCAAGATCATGGGCATTTATGCCGACTGACAACGAGATCATATCATTGGAGAATGATGTGGTTGGACATTCCTCGAAGGATTGCAACACGATCAAGTCATATAGTTCATTGTTGCAACAACTATACCTAGACTCCTCCTCCTTAGACCGTGAGCTCATATTACTCACTGTTTCCCTAGGCTGCTTTGACTGCATCAAACGTCATCTGGTAATGCGGTGGCTATAAAGGTGTACGTTGGGTATTCCGAAGGAACAGTAGATGACATGTGACTGCAAGACCGGGATTTGTTCACCCACATGACGGGTAAAGATACATACGGCCGACTTGGTGAGATTACATCTATAAATGTTGCAACATGTGACTAGGTCACGGGGATGTAATATCATGGTAACAAGAAAACATAACTTATTGTGAACGAGATTGAACAAAGGTATGGGATACCGGTGATTGGATCTCGAACAAGTTGTATCGAGAAACAAAAGGAAGAGGATGCTACATTTAGACGGTTCAAACGACATTGTCATCAGGAATGCATAGGGGTCACATGGATATCCCTGGTCCCTCTGTTGATCATTGATATAGATCATGTCTAGAGCATTCCCGAGCCATGAGAGGATACACTTAAGGGTATGATGAGAGCGATCATTCGTAAGACGGAATCGTAGTAGAGAAAGAGAGAAAGCCGAAATCGTTCCGCGGAGAGATCCGAAGTTGTTCGGAGAAAGAATAAAGGAAAAGTCCAGAAAAGTGTTTTCGGATAAATGGGAATTTAAATATATATTTATTATATGTTAATTGTGAATTAATATATTCTAAATAATATTTATATTAAGATTTATAAAAGCAACTTTTATATTAGGCCAAATCCCCGGAGGGAATTAGCCTAAAAGAAAAGCTGCAGAAAAATAGAAAAGGAAAAACAGCACAGGCCCACATGGGCGGCAGATAATAGCCGCCGCACGGGGCGGTACGGAGCTGGGCCATGCTCATGGGCGGGCGGCGGATAAAGGGCGCCGCACGGGGGCGGACAGCAGCCAGACGGCCGCCGGGCCGGCCGGCTCGATCCCGGCCCATATGGGCGCGCAGGGGAGCCAGGCCGCCAGGTAGGCCGCGGCCGCTGTCGGCCCACCCGGCTGCTCCCTCCCTGCCACCTCTTACCGCCTTGGGCCGCCGGGGGCGAAAAGCCCAACCGGGCCACTCGACTGGTAGCCGCCGCCTGGCTGCTAGCAGGCCGCGTGGTGGGCTCACCGGCCCACCCGCTGGGCTGTGCTGCGGCTGGCTCTCTAGGCCGCTATGGGCTGCTGTGCTGGGCCCTTGTGGCCCAGCCGGCTGGGGAGCTATTTTCCCCCCTTTTTCTTTGACATTTAGTCCCACACGGCTTAGCCTTTGAGAAAGGTACACCCCCTCCGCCTATATAAAGGGGTGCCCATGGGTGGGATTAAACACACCGATACTTGAGAAGTCCTTTGGTTGACTTTCTCCCTCCCCCTCTCTATACCTCGTGACCATGGCCCCAAGTCTGGGCTGTGCGATCGAGGCACACCTGCAGTACGCCGTTGCGCTGCAGGGATTCCTAGCCGGATATCAACTTCCGCACTCCCGGCGGGATCGGGGAGCCGGAGGTCTCATCGTGCACCGGATGTGTACGAAGACACGAGGCGCAACACTTGGGGCGCTAGAATGTCGTGAGCTGGAACTGTTGCATGATGAAGATCAAGAAGGAGCAAGGGGTGACCTGCGAGGAGCTTCGCGACCTTGAGGTCGGCTTCGAGTACGACTACATCAACCACGTTCCCCGCGGAACGTTAACCGCGTACAAACTACAAGGGTATGTATTCTATAAGCTCCGGCCTTTACCGCGTTACTACATAGATAGATCCTAGGCAAAGTTTCTGGGGTTCCGTCGTAGGAATTTTTTTGTTTCCTGCGCCGATCCCCAACAGCAAGCTACATGGAGAATGGAGTTGGGGTACAGCTGGTGCAGCTGGAGCCCATAGAAACAAAGAAGTCCCCTGAAGAAAGGATGCAAGGGCAGCGAGAGACCGTGGATGATGAACGCTAGGAACATCACCCGAAAACCAGCAGGAGGACAAGGGGTTACCTCACCACGTGGGACACGCGAGTCAGTGACCGCGGAAGATAGAACTCCATCTTGGCGCAGGAGACGGAGCTCAAAAGACTTGATAATGGACGCGCGCCATTGGTGACGCGAGTGCCCGCGCCCTTCTTTTTCCCTGCAATGGTGGCGCTGGTGCCCGCAGCAGCGGAGCTGCCCTTCTTCTTGGCAGCAATGGTGGCGGCAGAAGATTCAGCCGTGACACCTCCCTTCTTCTTCCCCATCTTGCGGTGGCGATGCGATCGGAGGAAGTAACTAGGGAATACGCGGAGCTGGTCCAGTGCCGCGAGAAAGATGAACTCTAGGAAGAATAGGAGAAGCAGCAATGGCGATGGAGGTAAAGGCAGAGAAAAGAGCAGATGGGAATATTACCGTCGAAGCACTGCTACTTAACCCCCTAGAAGATGTAATCCAATGGCCAGCAAAAAGCCTATCAGACGCGTGGCGTTCATCGTGATCGACACATGGAGGACCCGAAGCGCGAACCGTCCCCCACTACCCACATTATACACGCAAATCGAGGATGCGCAGTTAAAACAAAGATTACGCACGCCCGGTCAAGTCAGAGTTAGAAAATGGGACCCACCGCTCGTCACGTCCAGTCAAACCCGCTCACGCGGGCAACTGAGGTCATTGCATCGTCAGCACTGACGTCATCCAAAATTGAGAAGTATAAGACTTCGACTACTTTAGTCCTTGCTCGAATCTTCGACTCCACCAAGCACTCGGGGGCTACTCCCATAGGGAGCGCTAGTCATGCACCCTACAATTTTTCTTTTTCTCTTCTGCAGGAACATGGACATTTAAAGCATACCCAATCACTCGAATCCGCGATTCGAACATGGACATGGGTTACTCCCATAGGGAGTGCTGGAAATAAATTCGATTGAAACAAGCAAACAAAAGACGACAGCAGTCACAAAAGTTCTTTAGTCCCTGCCTAAGTCTTCGACTCAACCAGGCACTCGGGCGCTACTCCCATAGGGAGTGCTAGTTGCGCACCCTATGATTATTTGTACATCGTACCGCGTGTTGATAACATCCACACCCGAAGCTTATGGCGACACCGCCTCATGATTTTGCCCTACAAAGAGACTGCGTCTCCTGGGTCACCCGAATCATCTCCGCGATGACAGAATTCAGATGTCGCGCTTGCAGCATGAAGATAAGACCTGAATAAGGCCTGGCAATGCATTCGCTGTGCACTAATAGAGATATATCCGTGCCTACAGGTACGATGAACATGCCTTGACGGACGCGTCGAGTGCTCACACCCACATACTGGGATTCGACTCCTGTAAGACCTCCGCGGCTTGAGTCGAATTACACCAGCACTTTTCCGTATTCGAGTCCGGGGACTCAAATTCGAGTAGATTGCGTTGTTTTACCCTAAGGTAGTTAACTGATACCGATACATCGATTAAATCAGGCACGCACATCAACAATCCCTATGACACAAATAGAGCAGTCAGAAAATACTCAGTCATGCACTCGAAAGGCTTCATAAAGTCCCCAGTCGAATCTGTGATTCCACTGGACACTCGGGGGCTACTGACATGGGTATACCCTACAGGTACTCGAGCTTGGTATATATGGGCTAAATACGGCGAAAGCCCACGGCGTTGCCAAGGCCCAAATGGAGAACTCGAGTAACCTACGGACTCTCGATTGTTTGCGGGACAAGAAGAAGCTAAAGATAGAAAGTTTAAAGGGAAAACCCTAACCTGTAACCGACTCGACCTGCTGCCTGAGACCTAGCCTATCTATATAAAGGCTAGGAGGGGGAGGCGAGGAGGACACATGCAACCCTAGTTTTCACAACCCTCGCCAGATTGCATCTGCACACCATTGTAATCTTCGTTTCCTCTGTTAATTCCACGAGCAGACAAGCAGGAGTAGGGACCTCTACGAGGCCTGAACCTGGGTAAATCTTCGAGTCCCCTGTGTGCTTGTTTGCTAGCCGATTGATGCTTCTAGCGCTCCCTCCTTCTCCAAAACCCAAGTCCATAACAATGGGCATTGATGAGTTAAACCCTCGTCACTACGGTTCACTCGTTCCTCTTCCACTCGCCCTTTACTCGCTAGTAGATAGGTTTACATATAGGGAAATTCCACCTAATAGTTTATCTAGAGAATTTACCCTTTGTGTTAAGCCTAAATTTGAAAAAGCATTAAAATTTGGAGTAGCAGCTATTCACCCCCTCTAGGTGCCCATACGATCCATTTCAATTGGTATCAGAGCTCCGGCTCTTTATTCGGGCTTAACCGCCTAAGAGAAGTATGGGTACCAAGGAAGATGGGAATGAGGCTGTGGATAAGGTCACAATGGATGACCTCAAGACGTTGGAAACAACCTTGTTGAAATCCTTTGAGGCCAAGATGGAGGAGATGAATCAAATGATTGCTCGTCTCACATCATCCATAGTCCCATCTCCATCCTCCTTTGAGGCTGCCACACCATCAGCCAAGAATAAGGCTAACACCGCATCCAAGGATGATGAAGTGGTAGGTGAAAAACATAATGGTTCCACCTCCAAGAAGGGAAGTGGTAAGGAGGAATATAGTGAGGTTCGTCACGTATATTCCCCTGACCCACCTATCCCTCATCCTCATATAAACAATAGGGGCGATCCTCCCAAGCTTACTGCATCCTCTTTTAATCAATGGCAATTCTTAATGAAGTCTCATGTCTGCAGCTCTTCTATTGAACTTTGGAGGATTATTAAAGAGGGTCTTCATATTGGAGATCATACCAACCTGACAAGAAGAGAAGTTGTGGACAACCAATTGAACGCTACGGCTCTCCACATGATACAGCTCGGTGTGGGTCCCAAGGACATGCCCCACATTGAACATCTCAACACAGCTAAACAAGCTTGGGATGCCCTCACCGATCTCTTTATGGGGAATGAAAGCATGAGAAGGAATAGGTATGATGCCCTTAGTAATGAAGCTGAAGGATTCTACATGTTGGATGGCGAAAACCATGAAGCCATGTATAGAAGACTCAAGGGCATTGCAACAACATTTAGAAAGCATGGAGCCACTCACATTGATGATGCATGGATACAAAGAAAATATGTGAGTGCCTTAATGCCTTTCGAGCCAACGGACTTGAAGATCTTGCAAGGTAGACACAACTACCACCAAATGACATCCAATGAAGTCATGCAAGAAATGGCGTCATTCAAAGTTGCTGCAAAGAACGCTGAAGATGCCCGTGCCCGTGCCATTGGAATGCAAAAGGGGGTCAATGTTGCTCTAAAGGCTAATGTTGTTGAACATGATGAGGACGGAAGAGCTTGTGAGGGGGCCTCCATGGACTGCCCCGATGAAGTCAAACGTTCTCATGGTGAGTACATGGCGTTTTACGCAAGGAACTTTTGGAAGTATCCTTCCAAGGCCAAGTCGGAACTCGAGCGCAAGAATGGGTCAAGTGGAAGAAGAGAAAGTGGCCCAAAACTAAGAACATGCTACAATTGTGGAGATAGGCTGCAATTCGTAGCCGAGTCTCCATATCAAAATAGAGAAGACAATGGTGGCAGGCTCATTCTTAAAGAAAAATCCAAGGCGCCTAAGAAGAAGCCATTTATTAAAAATAATGGCCCCTACAAGAAGCAACCCAAGATCGTCTTGGTGGCACAAGAAGAATACTCCTCTGCAAGTGAAGATGAAGAGGATGAAGATACTTCTTGCGAGGTGGCTGCTATAGCCACCACATCGACTCCATCATCTCTCTTCGACTCGCCAAACAAGAACGTCATCAACAACAACGCCACTTGCCTTATGGCAAGAGGGTCCGAGGTATCAAGTTCTAGCTCTTCATTTCCTAAGATTAACATAAATTTGGATATGAATGATCATGCTAGTCTTAAAATGAAAGAAGAAGTTATTGCTTTGGACAACTTTTTCACTAACCTTCAAGGTGAGCACAAACTTCATTTTGATGCTCTTATGAGTCAACTTGCTCAAGCCGAAGATCTTCTTGAAGAAAAGGGCAGAATTGAAAGAGAAGATGCCTTAGAGATAGCTTCTTTGAAGAATGCCTTGGAAGAAGAAGAGGAAGCTCGAGCATCTTTGGAAGAGAGACTCGAATCCATTGAGGAGTCACTTGCAGAAGTTGTGGCTCATCTCATCAAATAACGTGACAATTCTCTTACCAAGGTAAAGAAACTAAAGAAAGAAAAGATTGAATTTGGGGCTACTCATGCTAGACTCTCGGAGAAGTTTGATAAACTTGGCAGTGCTCACTAGGCATTGGAGAGTGATCACTCGACTCTAAATGAGTCTCATGACCAGCTCCAAACTCAATTGAAGATGTATGATGTGCCAAGCACCTCCACATCATCTTATGGAAAAGAAGAACTTGCAAGAGGTTCTCATCATGAAGGTAAAGAAGTTTTAGGTGAGATACTGAGCAAGCAAAGGACAAACAATGGAAAAGAAGGTCTTGAATATATTCCCAAGACAAAGAACAAGAAAAACAACAACAAGAAGAAGAGCAAGACTGCTCAACCAAAGACTAGCACCACCACCAATGACAAGTCTAATTATGATGGTTTTGCAGGGGCTAACAATCCTAACTTTGAGTTATATTGCGATCATTATGGTGATGTTTATGCTAGTTATGTAGGTCCTTATGATTGTTACATTCCTTGGTCTATTTGGGTCCCCAAGACCCTTGTCACTAACATGAGAGGACCCATTAAAAATGGGTACCTAAAACCAAGAAGTAACTTTCTTGCAGGGCTGTGCTTCTGGTGGGTCTAAATGGGTACTCGATAGCGGATGCACGAGTCACATGACCGGAAGCAAGGAGATCATCACGGAGATGCGGCCAAATCATGATCATATAACTGTCTCCTATGGTGACAAGTCAAAATTTGAGGAATTGGGTCTCGGCAAAGTCGTGGTGGCTCACGGTATCTCTCTCTTGGACATCATGCTTGTTGAGACCCTCGGGTACAATTTACTTTCAGTTCGCGCCCTTGGTAAGATGGGCTTTGCAATTTATATTGATGCTGATTTGGTGGTACTCTTGTGGAGCAAGTCTCTAAAAGTCGCTTTCGTGGGATTTGTCAAAAATGACTTGTACGTGGTGGACTTTTCGGGGAAAACCACTACAGGCCCGATGTGTCTTTTCAGAAAGGCTGACGCGGGTTGGTTATGGCATCGCCGACTAGCCCACGTCAATATGAGAACTTTGCAAAGTCTCCACAAGGGTGGCCACATCCTTGGACTAAAATAAAATGTCTCCTTTGCCAAAGATCGTGTTTGCAGGGCTTGTGTTGAAGGGAAAATGCATGACTCTCCTCATCGAAGGAAGAATATTATCTCGTAAAAAAGGATCTTAGAGCTCCTTCATGTGGACCTCTTCGGACCTCCATCTCATGCAAACCTCGGTGGGAAGAAGTACTGTCTTGTGATCGTTGATGATTACTCAAGATACACTTGGGTTTATTTCTTCAAGTTGAAGAGTGAAACTCAGCAAACGGTCATTGACTTCGCCAACGAGGTTCATTGTCAACACAACGTCCCTATTTTGGCTATAAGAAGTGATAACGGCTCTGAGTTCAAGAACTACACTTTAAATGAGTTCCTAAGTGAAGAGGGGATAAGACATCAATATTCCGCTGCGTACACCCCTCAACAAAATGGTGTAGCCGAGAGGAAGAATCGGACTCTAATGGATATGGCAAGGTCAATGCTAGCCGAATTCAAGTCTCCTTATAACTTCTGGGCTGAAGCAATCTCTACCGCTTGTCATTCATCCAACCGGTTATACCTTTGTAAAATCTTGGACAAGACTCCATATGAAATACTTACTGGTAACAAGCCAAACATCTCATACTTTCAGGTATTCGGGTGTAAGTGTTTCTTTCTCATCAAGGGAGTTCGTTTATCTAAGTTTGAATCTAAAGCTCTAGAAGGTATTTTTGTTGGTTATGGTGCCTAATCCCACACTTATAGAGTCTACAATAAGCTCTCCGGAACTGTTGTAGAATCTTGTAGTGTGGTGTTCGAAGAAAATGATGGCTCTCGTGCGGGGAAAGTTGATGTTTGTGATGCAGATGTTGAAATACCCCAAGATGCCATAAGAAGAATGGGCGTGGGAGTTTTCCGCCCCATTGAGGAACCCCTTGTGGCGGATCGGGAAGGACAATGCTCTACTCATGAAGAGCCCTCATCTGCACATACTCAACTTGTTCCAACCACGGGAGTAACTTCTACACCATCTCCATCAATTGCTGAAGGTCAAGATGTTCCAGAAAGCTCCAGGCCAGATTATCCGGTAGACACCGGATTATTCGGCCACCCCACTCCTGACAACCAAACTGCTTCGGGTATTGAAGAAATCGCTGCAAGCTCCAGGCTGGATTTTCGGGCTGGCCCCGGATAATCCGGCCCCTCGCTAGTTCAAGCAAGTCCCAGGCAGTTTGATGAAGATGCTACAAGTTCTCCCAGGCCGGATTATCCGGTCTCACCATCGGCCGGATTATCCGGCCCTGAATCACATGCTGTTCAGCAGCCTCCAATTACGGCTGCTAACCCACCTCAAGGGCATACTTCATCACCTCCTAATCCTGTCAATCCGAATTCTAATCAAGGTCAAGCAAATGATTCCAACAAAGATTCAAGTGATGAAACTATTCCATCAAGAGATAACAAGCTTATTGAACTTCGTCGCAAGGCTCGTGCTGATCGGAACCTTGAGTTAAGGGGTCACACCCTCGACAAGGTTGTAGGTGATCTTCGACGAAGGGTTTCCACAAGAAGGGAATTGGCAAATTTTGGTGAGCATCAAGCTCACATCTCAATGGTGGAACCCAAGAAAGTATTTGAAGCTCTTGAAGATCCCGACTGGGTTGTTGCTATGCATGAAGAGTTGAATAATTTCGAGTGCAACAAGGTCTAGAAACTCGTGGAGAAGCCCAAGGATCGCTGCAATGTTATCAGACTAAATGGATATTTAAAAACAAGCAAGATGAGAATGGCATTGTCGTGAGGAACGAGGCGAGACTTGTGGAACAAGGCTATTCCCAAGTTGAGGGCATTGACTTCGGCGAGACCTATGCTCTAGTGGCTCGGCTTGAGTCCATTCGTATCCTTCTTGCTTATACTGCACATAACAATCTTAAATTGTAGCAAATGGACGTCAAGATTGCTTTTCTTAATGGTCATCTACATGAGTTGGTATATGTAAAGCAACCCCCGGGATTTGAGGATCCTAACTTTCCGAACCATGTCTACAAACTCGATAAGGCACTCTATGGCCTTAAACAAGCCCCATGTGCGTGGTATGAGCACCTTAAAGAGCTTTTGCTAGACCGTGGCTTCGAAGTTGGGCAAATCGATCCCACCCTTTTTACTAAGAAGGTTAAGGGGGGAGCTCTTCGTATGCCAATTATATGTAGACGACATCATCTTTGGTTCTACTAATAAAGCTTTTAATGATGAATTTTCAAAGCTTATGACTGACAGGTTTGAGATGTCTATGATGGGGGAATTACGGTTCTTTCTTGGATTCGAGATCAAGCAACTTAGAGAAGGAACCTTCATCAATCAAGCTAAGTACATCCAAGACATGCTCAAGAGATTCAAGATGACAGATCTTAATGGTGTCGCCACTCCGATGCAAACAAAATGTCATCTTGAACTTAACCCCCATGGTAAAGATATGGACCAAAAGGTATACCGGTCCATGATCGACTCTCTTCTTTACCTCTGCGCATCTAGACCCGATATTGTGTTGAGTGTGGGGGTGTGTGCAAGGTATCAAGCAGCTCCTAAAGAAAGTCACTTAGTGGCGGTCAAGAGGATCTTTCGATATTTGGTTCATTCCCCTAACTTTGGTCTATGGTATCCCAAGGGCTCCAATTTCTCTCTATGTGGTTATATTGATTCAGATTGGGCTGGTGATAAGGATGATCGGAAATCCACTTCTGGAGCTTGTCAATTCTTGGGAAGATCTCTAGTGTGTTGGTCATCTAAAAATCAGAATTGTATCTCTCTCTCCATCGCTGAAGCTGAATATGTTGCTGCTGCTAGTGCCTGCACTCAGTTATTGTGGATGAGGCAAACTTTAAAGGAATACAGTGTCAATTGTGACAAAGTGCCTCTTTTATGTGATAATGAAAGTGCCATCTGATGGGTTCGTAGCAGGGAAAACAAAAAATTTCTACCGCAAGAACGAACAAAACCCAGATCTAATCTAGATAAAAGCCAAGATCTAATCTATTAGACATGTGCAATGAGATCGATCTGTACTAACCCTTGTAGATCTGAAAGCGTTACAAGATTGGATCTCGTGGTTGATGCAGTCGATCACTTGCCGATCTCAAGATCGAGTGGACGATCCTTCTGGCGCCGCGTTCTGGTAGCGCTTCCGCAGTCGGTCACACGTGCGGAGTCGAAGTAGACCTTCCTCTCCTCGTTCCAGCGAGCAGCGGAGGTAGTAGATCTTCTCCACAGAATCCCAGCAGCACGACGGCGTGGTGGTGGTGGTGGAGTAGAGAATTCTGTAGGGCTTCGCCTAAGCCAGAGCAGAAGGAAGGAGGAGAGAGGCGGCTAGGGTTTTGAGTGGAGGGGGCAAGGGGGTGGCGCCTCCACCCCTCTATTTAAAGGAGGGAGGCGCCATGGGAGGGGGAGTCCTAGTAGGACTCCCCTCCCTCCTTGGCCGGCGGATTGGGAGGGGGGGAGGAGTCCTCCTCCCCCACGACTCTTTGTCTTGCCCCACAAGGATTCCTTGATCCTTTCTTGGTTTTCAAGCAAACTCCAAGAAATCTTCCAGAACCTTCCGGAACATTCCGAAACCTTCTAGAATCCCCATACAAATACTCCGGAACATTTCCTAACTTAGAAAATGATCCCCAATATATGAATCTTATTCTCCAGACAATTCCGGATCTCCTCGTGATGTCCCGGATCCAATCCGAGACTCCGAACAACATTCGGTCTCCAACGCACATTCCATATCTACTTAAAACAACTTTGAACCTTAAGTGTGTCACCCTACGGTTCATGAATATGCAGACATGATGGAGACACCTCTCCGATCAATAACCATCAGTGGGATCTGGAGATCCATAACTGTTCCCACATACTCAACGATGACTTCGTGATCGATAGAACCATTAACATACGAAACCAATTCCCTTTGTCACATGATATTCTACTTATCCGAGGTTTGATCGTCGGTATCTCCATACCTAGTTCTACCTCGTTACTGATAAGTACTCTTTACTCGTTACATGTTATGTCATCCCTTGTGACCCAGTCACATGCTTGCAAGCTAACTAGATGACATTCCACCGAGAGGGCGCAGAGCATATCTATCTGTCATATGGATGGACAAATCCCAATCTTGGTCCATGCGCTTCAACACATACTTTCAGAATACCCAATGACACCTTTATAACCACCCAGTTACGAAGCGGTGTTTGATGTCATCAAAGTACCCATCCGGTTATGGTGATTAACACAACCTCATGGTCGAAGGATTAGGTTACTATGCATTTAAAATCTTATAGCAATACGAACTTAATGACTTGATCTTATGCTACGCTTACTATGGGTGTGTGTCCATCACATCATTCTCCTAATGATATAATCTTGTTATTAATCACATCCAATGTCCATGATCAGGAAACCATGATCATCAATTAATCAACAAGCTAGTTCAACAAGAGGCTTACTAGGAACCCTTTTATGTTTACAAAGCACACATGTATTAGTGTTTCCTTATAATACAATTATAGCATGGGATGTAAACATTCATCATAAACACAAAGATATAATAATAACCACTTTTATTATTGCCTCTTGGGCATATCTCCAACAGTCTCCCACTTGCACTAGAGTCAATAATCTAGATTACATGGTAATATACCTAACACCCATGGCATTCTGGTGTTGGTCATGCTTTGCTCTAGGGAGAGGTTTAGTCAACGGATCTGCCACATTCAGATCAGTGTGTACTTTGCAAATCTTTATGTCACCATCTCGGACATACTCGCGAATAGCATGGAAACGTAGCTTGATGTGCTTCAACTTGCTATGTGACCTTGGCTCCTGTGCATTAGCTATGGCACCTGTGTTGTCACAGTAGATGGCCATCAGGTCGAACGCACTGGGAACCACACCAAGTTCAGTAATGAACTCCTTCATCCATATGGCTTCTTGTGCAGCCTCCGAAGCAGCTATGTATTCCGATTCAGTTGAAGATTTTGCCACAACGCTTTGCTTGGCACTCCTCCAGCTCACTGCAGCACCATTCAAAATAAATACGTACCCAGACTGTGACTTCGAGTCATCTGGATCGGTGTTCCAACTAGCATCAGTGTAACCGTTTACAACAAGCTGTTCATCACCTCCATAAGAAAGAACCATATCCTTAGTCCTATTTAGGTACTTTAGGATATTCTTGACCGCTGTCCAGTGCTCCATTCCAGGATCACTTTGATATCTGCTAGTCAAACTAATAGCATGTGCTATATCCGGTCTTGTACACAGCATGGCATACATGATAGAACCTTTTGCCGAGGCATAGGGAATATTATTCATCTTCTCTCTATCTTCTGCCGTAGCTGGACTTTGAGTCTTACTCAAGGTCTTACCTGACAACATGGGCACGAACCCTTTCTTGCTCTCTTCCATTCTAAACTTTTTTAGAACTTTGTCTAAGTATGTACTTTGTGAAAGCGCTATTAGGCGTCTTGATCTATCTCTATAAATCTTGATGCCTAGAATATATGCCGCTTCGCCAAGATCCTTCATTGAAAAACTATTATTCAAATAGGCTTTGACACTATTAAGAAGTTCTATATCATTCCCAATCAACAATATGTCATCTACATATAGTACTAGGAATACTACAGAGCTCCCACTCACTTTCTTGTAAATACAAGCTTCTCCATAAGTTTGTATAAATCCAAAGTTTTTGATTACTTTATCAAAACGTTGATTCCAACTCCGGGATGCTTGCTTCAGTCCATAAATGGAGCGCCGAAGTTTGCATACCTTGTCAGCATCTTTAGGATCAACAAAACCCTTGGGTTGTACCATATACAACTCTTCCTCAATGTCACCATTAAGGAACGCCGTTTTGACATCCATCTGCCAAATCTCATAATCGAAATATGCAGCAATTGCTAACAAAATCCTCACAGATTTTAGCTTTGCTACTGGTGAGAATGTCTCATCGTAGTCAACTCCTTGAATTTGTCGGAACCCTTTCGCGACAAGTCGAGCTTTATAGATGGTAACATCACCATCAGCATCTGTTTTTCTCTTGAAAATCCATTTGTTCTCGAGAGCCTTACGGCCATCCGGTAAGTCCACCAAAGTCCACACTTGGTTTTCGTACATGGATCCCATTTCGGATTTCATGGCTTCTAGCCATTTGTCGGAATCTGGGCTCACCATAGCTTCTTCATACGTCGCAGGGTCATCAGTGTTGTCCACCAACATGACGTTCAAGGCAGCGTCATACCAATCAGGAGTGGTACGAACCCTCGTTGACCTGCGAGGTTCAGCAGCAACTTCGTTCGAAGTTTCATGATCACCATCATTAGCTTCCTCTCCAATTGGTGCAGGCGGCACAAAAACATCTTCCGGTGCTGCGCTACTCTCAAATGCGAGAGAAGGTTCAATAACCTCGTCGAGTTCTACTTTCCTTCCAGTCATTTCCTTCGAGAGAAACTCCTTCTCAAGAAAGGATCCATTCTTAGCAACGAAAACTTTGCCTTCGGATCTATGATAGAAGGTATACCCAATTGTTTCTTTAGGGTATCCTATGAAGACGCATTTCTCCGCTTTGGGTTCAAGCTTATCAGGTTGTAACTTCTTTACATATGCTTCACAACCCCAAACTTTAAGGAACGACAACTTAGGTTTCTTACCAAACCACAATTCGTACGATGTCGTTTCAACGGATTTAGATGGTGCCCTATTTAAAGTGAATGCGGCTGTCTCTAATGCATAGCCCCAAAACGATAGCGGTAAATCTGTAAGAGACATCATAGACCGAACCATATCTAAGAGAGTTCGATTACGACGTTCGGCCACACCATTACGTTGTGGTGTTCCCGGCGGTGTCAACTGCGAAAGTATTCCACATTTCTTTAAATGCATGCCAAACTCATAACTTAGATATTCACCTCCGCGGTCAGAACGTAGAAACTTAATCTTGTCGTTACGATGATTTTCCACTTCACTTTGAAATTCCTTAAACTTCTCGAAAGTTTTGGACTTATGTTTCATAAAGTAGACATACCCATATCTACTTAAGTCATCCGTGAAAGTGAGAACATAACGATATCCACCACGCGATGCTACACTCATTGGACCGCGCACATCGGTATGTATTATTTCCAATAAGTCTGTAGCTCACTCCATTGTACCAGAGAATGGAGTCTTAGTCATTTTTCCCATTAGACATGCTTCACATCTTTCAAGTGATTCAAAACCAAGTGATTCAAGAAGTCCATCAGAATGGAGTTTCTTCATACGCTTCACTCCAATGTGACCAAGACGACAGTGCCACATGTATGTAGAATTATCATTCAATTTTATTCGTTTAACATCTATGTTGTGAACATGTGTATCACTACTATCGAGATTCAATAAGAATAAACCATTCATCTCAGGTGCATTACCATAAAAGATATTACTCATATAAATCGAACAACCTTTATTCTCAGACTTAAAAGAGTAACCGTCTCGCAATAAACAAGATCCAGATATAATGTCATGCTTAACGCAGGCACCAAATAACAATTATTCAGATTTAAAACTAATCCCGAAGGTAGATGTAGAGGGAGCGTGCTGACGGCGATCACATCAACCTTGGAGCCATTTCCAACACGCATCGTCACCTCGTCTCTCGCCAGTCTTCGCTTATTCCGCAGCTCCTATTTCGAGTTACAAATATGAGCAACCGAACCAGTATCAAATACCCAGGCACTACTACGATTACTAGTAAGATACACATCAATAACATGTATATCGAATATACCTTTCTTCTTGATGTTGCCGTTCTTCAGATCCGCCAGGTACTTGGGGCAGTTACGCTTCCAGTGACCAGCACCCTTGCAGTAGAAGCATTCAGTTTCAGGTTTAGGACCAGCCTTGGGCTTCTTAGCAGGTGCGGCAGCTTTCTTGTCGTCCTTCTTGAAGTTGCCCTTTTTCTTAGGCTTGCCCTGTTTCTTGAAATTGGTGGTCTTATTGACCATCAACACTTGGTGCTCCTTCTTGATCTCCACTTCAGCAGTTTTCAACATGGACGATAGTTCAGGCAACGTCTTGTTCATGCAGTGCATATTGTAGTTCATCACAAAGTTCTTATAACTTGGTGGCAGTGATTGGAGGACACGGTGAATCCCTAACTCATTAGGAATCGTTATCCCCAACTCTTGGAGCTTGCTTGCGTGCCTAGACATGGTGAGCACGTGCTCGCTAACGGAGCTACCCTCTTCCATCTTACAGTTAAAGAACTTTTCGGAGGCCTCATAGCTCTCCACGGCCGCGTGAGTCTCAAAAATCAGCCTGAGCTCCTTAATGATCTCGAACGGGTCGTGGTGCTCAAAGCGCTTCCGAAGCTCCGCTTCTAAACCATATAGGATGGCACACTGAACTGTGGAGTAGTGATTTTTTCGAGTGGCGTAAACATTCTTTACGTCATCGGTGGCATCTTCTCCAGGTGGGTCACCCAGCGGTGCTTCGAGCACATAGGTCAACTGACCAGCCCTGAGGACGATCTTCAGTCCATGGAACCAGTCCGTGAAGTTGCTTCCATTGTTCTTAAGCTTTTCTTTCTCTAGGAATGCATTGAAATTGATGGAGAGGTTCGCCATAATCTACAACAATTTGCAAGTAGTTTAGACTAAGTTTATGATAAATTGAGTTCAAATTTAATTCTTAAATTAACTAGGTGAACTCCCACTCAAAACAACATCCCTCACATTGTCTTAGTGATTACACAAACAAATCCACTACACCAAGTCCGATCTTCACGAGAGAAGATGTAGTTTCATCAGCGAACAATCTTCATGTTCATCATATCATTTATATGACTCATGCTCTACCTTTCGGTATTCTGTGTTCCGAGACCATGTCTGTACATGCTAGGCTCGTCAAGATTAACCTTAGTTTCCGCATGTGCAAATCTGGCTTGCACCCGTTGTATGCACACGTAGAATCTATCACATCCGATCATCACGAGATGCTTCGAAACGACGAGTCTTAGCAACGGTGCCAACTAAAGGGGAACACTTTATTACTTGATATTTAGTGAGAGGGATCATCTTATAATGCTACCGTCGCGATCTAAGTAATACAAGATGCATAAAGGATTAACATCACAAGCAATTCATAATTAGTGTGATATGATATGGCCCTTTCTTCTTATGCCTTTGATCTCCATCTCCAAAGCACGGACATGATCTCCACCATCACCAGCATTGCGTCAAGATCAGTGGCGCCGCTTCATGGTTGTCCATCATCACTAGCAACTATTACAACTACTTGGAATAAAGCTATTAGAAGATGAATAGACACGCAGGTCTTAACAGAATTAAAGACAACCATTAGGCTCCTGCCGGTTGCCATATTACAACAAGGATCATTGCATACATCAAATATAATCACAATCACATGATGGCCATCTCACATCACAAAACCCCTGCAAAAACAAGTTAGACGCCTCTAATTTTCTTTGCATGTTTTACGTGGCTTGGGGCTTTCGAATAAGAACGGATCTTACCTACGAAACTAAACCACAACGTTGATACAAGTGCTATCAAGTTGCAAAGTGTAAATTGGATCTATACTATGGTGAGAGAGACAGACACCCACAAACCCACTTGTGCAAAGCAAGTTACACGTCAAGCGTGGAGCAAGTCTCATGTGCGATGACATGTAAGGTTAGCCCGAGCCGCTTCATCCCACCATACCGCAAGATGCAAAGTACACAAAGCAAAAGACGGCACGAGAACCAACGCCCACAAAACCATTGTGTTCTACTCGTGCAACAGATCTACGCATAGACACGGCTCTGATACCACTGATGGGTTCGTAGCAGGAAAAACAAAAAATTTCTACCGCAAGAATGAACAAAACCCAGATTTAATCTATTAAACATGTGCAACGAGATAGATCTGTACTAACCCTTGTAGATCCGAAAGCGTTACGAGATTGGATCTCGTGGTTGATGTAGTCGATCACTTGCCGATCTCAAGATCGAGTGGACGATCCTTCCGGCGCCGCGTTCCAGCAGCGGTTCCGCAGTCGGTCACACGTGCGGAGTCGAAGTAAACCTTCCTCTCCTCGTTCCAGCGAGCAGCGGAGGTAGTAGATCTTCTCCACGGAATCCCAGCAGCACGACGGCGTGGTGGTGGTGGTGGAGTAGAGAATTTTGCAGGGCTTCGCCTAAGCCAGAGCAGAAGGAAGGAGGAGGAGGGAGGCTGCTAGGGTTTTGAGTGGAGGGGGCAAGGGGGTGGTGCCTCCACCCCTCTATTTAAAGGAGGGAGGCGCCATGGGAGGGGGAGTCCTAGTAGGACTCCCCTCCCTCCTTGGCTGGCGGATTGGGAGGGGGAGGAGTCCTCCTCCCCCACGACTCCTTGTCTTGCCCAACAAGGATTCCTTGATCCTTTCTTGGTTTTCAAGCAAACTCCAAGAAATCTTCCAGAACCTTCCGGAACATTCCGAAACCTTCTAGAATCCCCATACAAATACTCCAGAACATTTCCTAACTTAGAAAATGATCCCCAATATATGAATCTTATTCTCCGGACAATTCCGGATCTCCTCGTGATGTCCCGGATCCAATCCGAGACTCCGAACAACATTCGGTCTCCAACGCACATTCCATATCTACTTAAAACAACTTCGAACCTTAAGTGTGTCACCCTACGGTTTGTGAATATGCAGACATGATGGAGACACCTCTCCGATCAATAACCATCAGCGAGATCTGGAGATCCATAATGGTTCCCACATACTCAACGATGACTTCGTGATCGATAGAACCATTAACATACGAAACCAATTCCCTTTGTCACATGATATTCTACTTATCCGAGGTTTGATCGTCGGTATCTCCATACCTAGTTCTACCTCGTTACTGATAAGTACTCTTTACTCATTCCATGTTATGTCATCCCTTGTGACCCAGTCACATGCTTGCAAGCTAACTAGATGACATTCCACCGAGAGGGCCCAGAGCATATCTATCCGTCATATGGATGGACAAATCCCAATCTTGGTCCATGCGCTTCAACACATACTTTCAGAATACCCAATGACACCTTTATAACCACCCAGTTACGAAGCGGTGTTTGATGTCATCAAAGTACCCATCCGGTGATGGTGATTAACACAACCTCATGGTCGAAGGATTAGGTTACTATGCATTTAAAAGCTTATAGCAATACGAACTTAATGACTTGATCTTATGCTACGCTTACTATGGGTGTGTGTCCATCACATCATTCTCCTAATGATATAATCTTGTTATTAATCACATTCAATGTCCATGATTAGGAAACCATGATCATCAATTAATCAACAAGCTAGTTCAACAAGAGGCTTACTAGGAACCCTTTTATGTTTACAAAGCACACATGTATTAGTGTTTCCTTATAATACAATTATAGCATGGGATGTAAACATTCATCATAAACACAAAGATATAATAATAACCACTTTTATTATTGCCTCTTGGGCATATCTCCAACACCATCAAAATTGCATACAATCCGGTACAGCACACAAGGACAAAGCATATAGAGATTTGGAATCATTTTATTCGAGACCATGTTGCTCGAGGCGATATTGATCTTTCTTTTGTGAGCACGAAGAACCAACTTGCTGATATTTTCACGAAGCCACTTGATGAAGCAAGGTTCTGCTACTTGAGGAATGAGCTAAATATCATTGATTCCAAGAGCTTGTCTTGATTACCCATGCACTCACTCGTACATCTCAGTCTTATTTGGTCTAGATGTGGGCATGGAAATAGGGGGAGTGTGGTCCTAATTAATTGGGCTAACCCTCGCCCCATAATGCCGAAAGCAAGTTAAATCATTTCTCTTAATATCATTTTATGATATGTGAGCTTATTGATGAGTATTGGTCATGAACCCAAGATATATCTTCACGGTGTCATACCATACACTCCAACAAGGTGGCTTCGGCCATCGCCCTCTTCCATGAGGAGAGTTGGATTTTTGTGGATCTGTTTGGGTTGTTTTCGCTCATGTCTTGTTCTTATGGGAATCACACTCAATTTTGGCTTTTAGTTGATTTGGTTCTTGCAATTTTGAGTGTATAGTACCATCTCAGTTTGGCTCTCTTAATCCTAAGCCTTTCCCTACCCCCAAGCCATCTATTCTCGCACGCAAGTCCCTTGTACACCTTGTGGGGGTGTTGTTTGGGCACGCGCGGGCCTGAATCTGTGTACAACAGAAATTCAAATTTTAGGCCGGATAATCCGGCCCAAGTGTAGGCCGGATAATCCGGCCCTGGCGGATTTTGTCTTTAAGGGCAGGGATCGGGGGGAGGGCTCATAACGAGCAACACTTCTCCCCCAACCCTCTCCTCCCCCTCAACTGCCGCCTGCCGACCCCCACCCTCCCCGGAGCCTCTCCGGCCACCGAATTTTGTGGGCCTCCCCGGATCTTCTTCCGCGCCTCCAGGTACCTTCTCCTCTGTGTTGTTCCTCCAATGAGTGAGGGTAACTCCCTCTCTCCCCATCTTTGGCTAGATGTGTTATTTGTTGGGTGGAACGTTGTCTAGAAGGATGTTGTTTCGCGTAGAAATCGTAGTCTTGCAGTTTCTAGGCCTGATCTACTCTTTGCATTCAATCTAGGTGAAGTTGAAAATTTTCTGCCAGGGCCGGATTATCCGCCCTTGGCCAGGCCAGATAATCCGGCCTGACAGAATCATATCTGGTTCAGTTTCACCATGTTGTGTGCATTGAGTAGAATTGTCCTATGAACTTTTTGACTATTTTTTCCACGCTCTCTCCTGGACTTGTGTGTATGCTTATCCCCATGCTATCACCCTTGTTCTCCTCACAGGTGGTTCCAGTGCTCCCAAGACCTACAAGCGCCGTCCTTGTGGTAAATACTTTCAGGATGACAGACATGGTAACTTAGTGGACGAGGTTGAGTTGAGGAGAAGAAAGAATGAAGAGAAGCACATGGCTGAATAGGCAAAGAGGAGAAAGGGTGTGTCCAAAAGGAAGGGCAAAGAGCCCAAGATCAACTACAAGGCTTTGGATCCAGTCACTTTTCCTCTATCTATCACCATGATTTGTTTGCTGAGTTGCCACGTGATTCTGAGCTGGGGGATTCACGCTTTTGGTGTGCTGAACAGAAAGGTATTTTTGAAGATGTGTATGCCAGGCTGAACATTAGGCCTACACACCCACTGATTCTTGTTGAGGCTTTGGAGAAGCCACACCTTGTTGATGCCATGTATGTGGCTGAGTGGATGGGGCTGCACCATCTCATGTCTCTCCAGTGCTCATATGATTCTGAGGTGGTGAATAAGTTCTTTTCCACTCTGGTTATTTGTGGAGATGAGCATCATACTATGAAGTGGATGACTCGTGACAGGCCTATGACTGCTGATTTCCGTGTGTTTGCTGAGGTTCTTGGGTACTCTTTCCGCAGCAGGGATAGGGCCAGTGGCCACCGCATCATCACCCAGCTGAAGCCCAACAAAGATGCAGCTCTCTCTCCTTGCACCATGGACAATGCCATTGTGGGCACTCTTGCTGGTCTTTCTCCTATCTATGCTGCCTTGGTGGGCCTCTTCCGTGATTCCATCCGTAGTCACCTTGTCCAGCTCCTTGCCTTCTCTCATGAGGTTGCCTCGTGTGAGGATGAGTCCGTGCAGTACAAGCTAGATGTGATGGATTTCATCTACCATGAATTGACTGATGTTATGTTCAACCGGATGTCCATTCCTTATGCTCCCTACATTATGATGCTCATCAGGCACGTGCTTCCCTCTGAAGGTTTCAACATTGATGTTGTGCATAAGGCAAAGAAGATATACACCAAGGTTCGGAAGACCTCTCACCCCTCTTCTGCTCCTAAGGGTCTCATGAGGGATGCTCGTAGGCCTCCGGTGCCTCCCGTTGCTCGTGAGATCAAGCAGCTCAACTGGTTCCAGCGGAACATCCTCTGCATGGGCGTGGACACACGCAAGGTCCAGTATGAGGCGTCCAAGCAACGCCATGAGTTGGCTCACTCTCAGCAGCTCATCCTTCACCATGTGTCCGATGCTTTTGGTGATCCCTCGGCTCCTACCCCTCCCACACCATATGCTCGGTGAAACTCTTCTTCTGGGCTGAACTATGGAGAGCTGGAGCATCACTTGTTCCCCTCTACGGCCATTGCTGATGATGAGGATGATGACACCGAGGAGCTTGAAGATGAGGACGAGAATGGGAACAAGGACAAGGACGAGGACGAGGATGAGGACTACGAGTGATACCTTGGGGTGCTAGCATCGCTCTTCTTCCATTATGGTGTCTCGATGCCAAAGGGGGAGAAGTAGTTCTATTAGATCTTCGAGGATTTGCATGGGTCGGGAACAAGCATTTGCATTTTTTCCTATTCGTCGTTTTCTCGCTTGTTCCCATTTAGCGTTGAACTTTAATTTGTGGCTTGTGGTTTGCTTGAGACTCTGTGTCAGTGGACGTCTGGATTTATCTCATGTATTATTCCTATGGATTCATCTATTCATATCCTATTATGCTGGGAACTTTTCTCGAGGAAGGCGCTCATATTGGTTATCAAGTTGATATTTGTGGCTATTTCAAGGACGCCTCTCTCCCTATCTCGGTGGTATGATTATGTTGTTTATATTTCAATGGTATAGACTCACACCTATTTGTGTGCATTTGTATTCAAATACAAATTTCTAATATGCACACATTGAGGGGGAGTCTTTGTCTTTCATTAAATCTTGTTGCCTTGAGAACTTTCCTGCAAATCCTAGTATTGTCATCTAACACCAAAAAGGGGGAGATTGAAAGAACATTTCATGGTTCCCTGTGTTTTGAGTGTTAGATAACAATACCGTGGATTTTTCACATGTGCGCTATGTGTGCAGGGGCTGTTCGTGTGTTTTGGGGGGCTGGATTATCCGCCCCACCAAGGGCCGGATAATCCGGCCTAACTAATCGATCAAAAGCTGCCAAGGCGCAACGCTCATATTGGGTTCGGATTTTCTCCCAAAAAATCCGAACTCGGGCGGTTTTTCCTCCCCAGGCCAGATAATCCGGCCTTCGCATGGGCCGGATAATCCGGCCCCCAGAAATCGATCAAAGGCAGCCAAGGCACGACGCTCGGAGTGCGGTCGGATTTTCTTCCGTAAAATCCGAACTGGGGCGGTTTTTCCTCCCCAGGCCAGATAATCCGGCCTTCGCATGGGGCCATATAATCCGGCCCCCAGGAGGCAATCAAGGGCAGGCTCGATGCATCGCTCAGAGTGGGGGCGGATTATCTGCCGGATTATCTGAGTTTGGGGCGGAGTTTTCCCCAGGCCAGATAATCCGGCCCTCACTTGGGCCGGATAATCCGGCCCCAAATGGCTCCAACGGCTCAGAGGGTGCAGGGGTATAAAAGCCCTTTCATCCCATCGTGCAGAAATCTTGATTCACTTGAAATTGTTTAGACCCTTTGCAAGAGCTCTCTCACTAGATCTCCCACTTCAATCACTGGAAAGCTTCGATCTTTGGGGGAATTGAAGGAGGAGACAATCTTCATCGCCATGACGAATCAAGCGCATCAACTCCTCTCCATTCATTTTGAGAAATCCCTGATCTAGTATTCTTGTCAATATCTAAATCTTGTTCTTTGTTATTGATAACTTGCTCTTGTGGCAGCTTGTTGTCATTACGGGAGCCACCAAGTTGATTGTGAAGTTGTGCCCCGCTAGTTGTGTAAAGGCACCGGTACCCGCCTCGAAGGGTTCCTATAGTGGAAAGGTGGATCAGGCCTTTGGTGGCGGGATCCATCGGAGAACAGGGTGAGGCCTATTGTGGCGTGGTGGTCTTAGTACCGCCCACCCCTCCAACATAGACGTACTTCCCTTAACAAGGAAGGAACTGCGGTAAAACAAATCTTGTGTCTCTGCCTGCTTCACTACGGTTCACTCGTTCCTCTTCCACTCTCCCTTTACTCGCTAGTAGATAGGTTTGCATATAGGAAAATTCCACCTAATAGTTTATCTAGAGAATTTACCCTTTGTGTTAAGCCTAAATTTGAAAAAGCATTAAAATTTGGAGTAGCACCTATTCACCCCCTCTAGGTGCCCATACGATCCATTTCACCCCCACCTCTCCTCCAATTATGTGGGTGGAAACTCCACTCACATCAATATAGCTGCACTTATCTTCCATTTAATTTCCACTCAAAAATCAAAGGTCTTTCCATTAAAGCACTTTAATCCACTTGGTTTAATGCAACTAAATTTAATGAGCACTTCATTTAATGAGTGCTTAATTTAATGAACATATTAACATTCGATCCCTTCACAATATTCTGATACACCAAAACTATTTCGGCAGATTTATTGGAACAAATTCCTACGATACCCAATATCTTCTCCTGTGTTCCCTATCCAATCAATTGCGTCGACTAATATTAAGTGTGTCTCCATACGGGTTTGAAAACTATGTAGACATGATCGATACTTTCTCTGATCAATAATCATTAGCAGGATCTGGAGATCCATAATGACTCCCACTAGTTCCACGAAAATCCAATGATTGTATGAACCTTTTTCACTATAATCAAATTTCTTTTGTCTCGGGATATTTTAATTGTCCGAGATTCGGTCACTTGGTATCGTCCATACCTTGTTTAATCTCGTTCCTAACAAGTGCTCTTTTACTTGTTCTTGTAATATAACATTCTAGTGATCAAATCACTTGCTTGCAAGCTATGTCAATGTGATATCACCAAGAGGGCCCTGAGTATATCTCTCCGTCATTTGGGGGCATTCCCTATCTCTAATTTTTACACTCATATTCTTGTTCCCGTTGACTATGTTACTAAATGGGTTGAATCTATAACCACTTCTCATGCAGATGCAGCTACTTCCATCAAGATGATGAAGGATATTCTTTTTCCCAGGTTCGGAGTTCGTCGATTTCTAATTACTAATGGTGTAACTCATTTTATTAAAGGTACTTTCAGTAAATTCTTCATAAAATAACTTGATCAAGTAGCTTCACCTTACCACCCACAAACAAGTGGGCAAGTTGAGGTTTTGAATCGGGAGATTAAAGTTATACTTCAGAAGACAGTAATAAGTCAAGGAAGGATTGGGCTATGAAGTTGAATGATACTTTATGGGAATTTCACATTGCATATAAAAATCCTATGGGAATGACGCCATATAAGATAGTCTATGGTAAAACTTGCCATCTTCCTTTAGAATTAGAACATAAGGCCTATTGGGCTATTAAAACTCTAAGCTATGATTTTAAGACCACATGACATAAACGCCTCTTAGACATTCATGCCTTAGATGAACTTAGAAATGAGTCCTATGAAAATGCTAATATATTTAAAGAGAAAGTCAAAATATGGCATGGTAGAAAGATAGGGAACAAGGAATTTAAATCTAGAGATAGAGTTTTTCTCTACAATTCCTGACTAAAGATCTTTGCAAGAAAGTTAAGATCCAAGTAGAAAGGACCATATGAAGTGGATGAAGCGTATCCTTCAAGAGTGGTGAAATTGAAAGGCAATACTCCTTGTTCATCTTGGATTGTTAACAGGCAGCGCTTGAAGCACTATAGAGTCGGAGAGGTAAACCTGATATAACTAACCTCTTTAATAACAACAGAGGAGTACATCAAGCAAATGTATGATGAATTAGACACTTACTGATCTATTTTATATCATTTTGCCTTTTTAGACCCTTTCTATCTTTGTGGATATTTTCTTCTTCTCCCTCTTGTTTTCCTGATAAAACTAGGCTGGTTTCCGACCAGTACGAGCGGACCGTACAATCGAATGCATCCATACCGCACGTCGTTAAATGCTCAGAACCCTGCGTCATAATTTGCTCAGTTTTCTGCGAAATGGTATGACTGGACCTTACGGTCGGATCCCCCCATACGGTAGGTCGTTAAACCTTCTGTAAGCTTTCACTTTGTTTCTCTTTCGTTTGTTTTTAAAAAAACTTACTTACCGCCTCCGAAGAGGTCGGTAGTAGCTTGTGGGAAAAACTAAGGGGAGGGAATTTGAAAGGGGTTCTTCGTCTTCTTCAACTCTAGAATTGGCTCTAGTGGTGCCCCTTCCCAACTGGGAAGATATGTTCCCATGCAAGTTGGAGATGTTAAGGCATGTGGAACAACGGAGGAACAAGGAAGAATACCCACCAAATCCTTACAGGTATAACCTTTATGGATCCTCTCTCAAATCTTCTCCTGGTTCTTCAACCCCGAACAAAGGGAAACAAGATGAGATTAGGGAGAAGATCGTAAATCTCGAAAAGATCTCCAAAGCATCTGTTGAAACCATTGGTGAAGGGATTGATTCCTACTGGATGATGGGCAAAGAACTTGAGAAGAAGGTCGATGACATCAACGGTAGGGTCAAATTACTAACTAAGATTATTGTTGAGATGGCTTATGACAGGAAGCTACTTTAAAAGATAATAAAAGAGCAACATGTTAGCATTACCGAACTATATACTCGTTTCACGTGTATTTCCCATGCTTTCAGCCTCAAAAGGGAAGAGGAAGAAGAAGAATATGATTTCTTCACCCCAAAGAAGGAATAGGTACTCACAAGGAGTTATGTGATCTCTCTCATCTTAATTCCAAGCTTAGGGGATCAATTGGGACCTTGTGATCTATCTTCTAGTTTTAGCATGTTTACTTTCCTACACGCATGATAGATTTTAATTTCAGAGTTGGCATTAATTGCAATATGAACTTCCTTGGTCTAAGGAATTATATCCAATGAGTTTTGAGACTTTATTATATCTAAAGTGATTTTGGTTTATGATTATTATATTAGATCTTTGAATTAGGATGAGTGATACAATACGTGTACTACTATTATGATTTTAGAGTCTTCCACACCAATAAAGTATTGATAAGTTATGATAAGAAAATTTTGATAGCATATAATCATTTCTTTGAACCAACAAGAGACATAAAGAGTATTAGCATCATCCAATTCTACTGGTAAAATAAAAATAAAAAGCTATGCTATCAAAGAATTATAAGAAAAGAAAAAGTGCAAGTGAACAAGAGGTACTCAAGCAATGATCATGAACTATTCATTACTTAGTCAAGTGATCATCTAATTGAACTCGGTGATTTTATAATATGCCTAATATTTGAACTTCTTATAAACTATTAATACAAAAGGTGTGGAAGCCTCTAAGTCACGAGATGTGTGAGAGTGTGATATAAATCACGATGCATTTCTATATCTGATATTGTAATTATGCTTCAATTGCCTCATTTATTGTAACAAATCGTGCCTCATGAGCATGATGACCTTGTCCATAAGGCACCATATTGCCCGAGGACGAGCAAGGGTCTAGCTTGGGGAAGTTGATGAGTCCATTTTTAAAGAATATTTACCCTATGTTTTTGCATGAGTAGAGTAAGATTTTTGGTATTTTACTGCGCTCACATGCACTTTTGTCCTTGTTTCAACAGGATCCTGAATTATTAAGTCTTTTATGAATATATCAATTGGAGTTGTCATGTTATGCAATAATATGATATTCTAAGTGATAAATGTCATTTAAATGATTTTTCACACACATGGGAGAAGAGAGGATGCGAAGAAAGGCTACTAAAGGTTTAATGACCACTGGTACGGGCAGAGCTCGCCCGTATTGTCCTCCCATACCACATGTTAGGATGTTCGCCTCATCAAATACTCTTACCATGCAAAGACGGATCTGAGATCCGACATACACAGAAACCTCCAGCCCTGAAACACCACACCGGGAAGGGATCTAAAGGAGGAACTTGGAGAAGGGTGGATCCTTGCCGCTTCACGAATCATCAGAGGACATCACATCATTCCCTTTATCATCAACCGCTGCATCTCCATCAACACTATCATCCCCCTCTCTCATCCATTAGATCTTGATGTAATTCAAATACAATTGTGGTTTGCACTAGATTTACCTTTGCACTTTCAATCCATCCATATGAATATGATGATGTTGTTGATTGCTTCCATGTGTGAGTAGTTTCCTTTGTTCTTGGGGAGATGGAGAAACCTTAGCATTATTATGAAATAAAATAAATATGATCTATAACATTGGTCCATGATCCATTGATCTATGATATTGTGTTAGATCTCTCTCTTTAAATGGTATGTGAAATCGACCACATATCATTTTCCCTTGGGACTAAAGAGAGCGAGATACCCTTGAGACGTGTATGGGAGTATGTCTAGTGTTACTTTGTGACTACAAGCATTGTCTTATAACCTACATGGTCAAAGGGGGAATTAAGAGAGATTCTCTAAGTTTATTACAATATCCATGGGGAAACCCTTAATTGTGGTGGTCTCTAGAAGTGGTTTGCTCGTAGGCATCACAGTGGTTATTTAGAGATGACCTCAATACTTAACTCATAGAAGCGGCTTCTCACAAGGCTTGTAGTGAACATTTTATTATGGAGCTCTCTCTACACATGTCATGAAGAAAGAAATAGATTATCCTAATCATGAATAATTGTCATATGCTAGTGGTGTATCCTACATCTCCGAGAACATTTTAGCCTTATTGAGTTCCAGCATCATTTACCAACGCTCTTGTTACTTGTTTACTTTACTTGCTTTTATAACTTTTTGCACACAAACACAAAACCTGTCAAACACCCTTTACTTGAGATCAAACGCAGCTTACAAGTATCCTTTGGTACATAGTGACAAGGGGCATAAAGAACTTAACCAAATAGCTCTTTGTGGGTTCGGTACTCTTATTTCAAAACTAGCTACAATCGATCTGTGCTCTTGCAGCCATCACCGTCCCTTCTCGTGAGTGACTGAAGGAACGACCGCGACCATTGGGCAGGTGAAGCTCCCCATCACATTTGGAACCCACGAGAACTACCGCAACGAGCTCATCAACTTTGACGTGGCACATGTGAGCCTGCCTTACAATGCCATCCTCGGCTACCCTGCACTGGCAAAGTTCATGGAAGTAACCCACCATGCCCATTATCAAGCTCCCTAGAAGCAGCGACAACATCACCGTCCGTGGCGACGAGAAGGACAATGTGCGCTCCATTGAGCATGCATACAAGGTTGTTGCTGCTATCGACCCAGTCGACAAGGACATCACCGAGCTTCCCGCGAAGAAAAGTTGTTTTCCCAGGAGGAGGTTGTGACCAAGAAGGTGCCACTGGACGCTAGTGGCTCGGGAGCTACCCTCACCATTGGCACGGACCGGTCTAACAAATAGGAAAGCATGCTCATCGCCTTCCTGTAGACTAACTCTGACATGTTTGCGTCAACACCGTCAGAAATGCCAGTGTACCCAGGGAGGTGATCGAGCACCACTTGTCAGTGTGACCCATTGCGCGTCCGGTAAAGCATAAGGTTCGTCATATGGCAGCGGAAAAACAAGAATTCTTCATCGAGGAAGTGGAGGAACTCGTGGAGGCCAACATCATCCACAAGGATGATTTCGCGGAGTGGGTCGCCAACATCGTGGTGGTTCCAAAATTTACCGGCGGTGGACGCCTCTACATCAACTTCATGGATCTCAACAAGGCTTGTCCCAAGGACCCTTAACCACTACCACACATTGACTAGATTATGGACTCCACGGCAGGATGCTATCTCCTCTGCTTCTTGGTTGCCTTCTCAGGTTATCACCAGATCAAGATGGCAGAGGACGACAAGGAGAAAACAACATTCATCACCCCTTGTGGTGTGTTTCGCTACAAGTGCATGCCCTTTGGTCTAAAGAATGCGAGAGCCACCTTCGAGAAGCTCATGCACATCGCCCTTGGCAAGAAAATGGAAAGAAATGCAGAACCTTACGTCAATGATATCATCATGAAAACTTGCAAGGAGCACACGCTCATCGCGGACCTCGAGGAAACATTCGTCAGCTTGCGCAAGGTGAAGGTTAAGCTCAATCCCGCCAAGTACGTCTTCGGGGTGCCATCAAGCAAACTCCTTGGCTTCATTGTTTCACACCACAGAATTGAAGGAAATCCTGACAAGGTCCATGCCATTGAGTAAATGTGCCCCCGAGGCAACTCAAGGATATGCAGTGCCTCATGGGGTGCATGGCTGTTCTTGGCCGATTCATCTCCAAGATCAGTAAGAAGGCAGTGCCCTTCTTCAAGATCATGAAGCTATCAGGCACCTTAAAGTGGACTCCAGAGGCTGATGCTTCTTTCAAACATCTTAAAAGGTACCTCACCATCCCGCCAAACATGGTTTTCCCTACAGACCTCTGAGCCCTTGCTACTGTATATGGAAGCCACCCTGCAAACAACATGTGTGGTCCTTATGACGGAGAGAGAGGCACCACACGCCTCCAAGGGAAAGATACCCTCAACAAGCATGGAGTCTCAAGAAGGAACATCACAAGCTCTAATTGCTGAACTCACAAACAATGTCGAGGCGGCCAAAGTGAGAAGCCTCACCGAGATTGGCTTCCTGGGAGTCCAGCGCAGTAGAGTGAGTAGAGGCGGCCTCCTCCCGCTCTGACAGCCCATGCTGTCTCAGCTTCAAGTCCTCCTTGTGCTGCAGCAATTCCTGCTGCAAGACCTACACCTCCTCGCGGGCAACACAAGTCTCCCATTCGCTGTTGGTTGTGGACTTCTCCCGGGCCACGAGCTATTCTTCACTCTCCTTAGCGCCCGCAAGAATGACCTGAGCGTCCTCGCAGAGGAGACGCGATGCCTCTGTGGCATTGAAGAGCTTCGACCACGCCTCGTCAAGATGAGTGCATTCGGGCGCCAGTTCTTCTCCTGCTAGGCTGGCAACAACGCCCTCAACGATGGACGTTGTGGAACCCATGAGGTTGGAAGGGTCTCTCCACATCTACATGATCCGTGTTGCCTTATCAAACACAGGCGCACCATGAGCCGCGCCCTGCTTCTATGGTCAGTTCAGCGGCATGTTCCTCACCTCCGTCGTGTGTTGTTTGGGAGGAGGCGACTGCGGCCCCCTCTGGTGGGTCCCCCGCGGCATGGTGAGCTGCGGAGTTTTCCACCTCAGCAAGGGAGGCGTCCCCGCTATCAGTCGACCGCTCCCACTCCTCTGGTGCCAACTGCGCCTCTACGGCGTGTCACTACAAGAAAAGTGTCTATCCGAATGACTTGGCCCGTCGGTCGTCCTAGAAGGCGCGTTTTTCACAACGAATTTCTCGGCTCGACCGTGACCGATGGAAAACTTTTGTTTCTGGTTTCGCGGTCCTCTAGTACGACGAAACCGCTAAAAATATGGAGGGTGCTTTTCTTCTGAAGAAAATGCAATGTTGGTGAGATGAACTTGGCTTCCCTAATGGGCTTGGCTGTTAAGTCAGAGGAGAGGAGTGAAACGACGATTTTTGTAGCCCAAATGAGATCAATCTTGATTTCTCTTTTGGTGCGATCAGGCTTAGCGTGCGGACAAATATCACATTCATGCACAAGTTTATGCACCCGAGTCTTCTTGCCTTTCAATAAACGAGTCTTCTTCATGGTGCTGACATACGTACTCATCCTCTAAATTTACCTGCTCGAACATCTTGGAGAAGTACTCATCCTCTAGATTTACCTGCTCGAACACCTTGGAGATGCAGACCTTATACATCAAAACTCTGATCTTATACAAGATCTACGCCTCCAAGGAGTCCTAGCAACAACACTCTTCTTCACGGGACCGGCATCCGTACTCATCCTCTCGATATACCTTCTCGAACACCTTGAAGATGCAGACCTTGTACGTCAATACTACGATCTTGTACAAGATCTGCACACCCAAGATGTCGTAGCAGTAACAACTCTTCTTACACGCGGGACCGGGATACGTACTCATCCTCTCAAAGTACCTGCTTGAATACCTTTAGATGTAGATCTTGTACATCAGTACTTCGATCCTATACAATATCTGCACCTTCAAGGTTTCCTAGCAGCAACAACTCTTCTGTACAAATAGAAAAAACACTGTAGAAATAAAAATATATAGAGCTAGAGAGAGAAGAGAGAACACGGCCAAAGCTTCATAGCTAGTGAGTGTGGGAGTTCAGTGGCCGAATAACACTCATTTTATAGAGCCTACTAGCCTAAAAGATGGCGGGAAAATTTGTAAAATGGAAAAATGGGTCCAAAATATTTGCCGTGTGCAAAGATGGAATGACTCTTTGCCGCATATGAAAGTACACAACAAAGTGCGGGCACACTTAGCCACCGCACGTGAAAACCGGGTAGGAAAGGATAATTCTTTTGCCATGTATTGCACGCGGCAAAGATTTGACTGGATTTTTTCACTCTCGAGCCTGACCATTGGCGGGAAAATCTTTGCCGAATGTCCGTTAGAGGGCATTCGGTAAAAATTCATTCTAGCACGGCTATGTTAGCCGCACTGGAGGAGTCACGTGTCCTTGGTTTTTTGCCGAGTTTACTTTTTTTTTTGCCGTGTGCACTTTGGGTTCTTTGCCGAGTATGTTGTTTTGCGTGTATATTTTCTGATCTTTGCGTGTATGCCTTTTTTTTATTTTTGCTGTATGTAATCTTTGTCATGTGTCTTATCACAGATGGAGAAGGTTCACGACACTAAACGGTTGGTACTTCTATTTCGATTGCTGGCCTTTACTTTAAGATTTAGATAGCCACTATTGTTTGTAAAATACATTTCATCTCTTTTTAACCAAGCCAATAGCGTATGAACCAAATGTATGGTGTTATATATCTTTGCCGAGTGCTTTCAGGCAAAGTGGAAATACTCACCAAAATTCATTTTCTGTAGTGTCCACTTTTTACTAAGACGAAATTCTACTTTCAAGAATTGATTTAGACATAGGAAAAATCTTCGTTGACTTGGTAATACTTGATGTCTTCGATGATTCACTTGCACATTGCACATAGTTTGAAACCTTGTTTAGAAAATGTGATGACATTCATGTTGAAAGAGAAATGTGTATGAGAGTGGAAAATCAAACGCCTCCATAAAAGTGACACGAACGATATATTTCGGTTCACCGCCGCGAGCCCGCGACTTGAATCTCACGCCATCCTAGCGCAAAATCAGTAACTATCCTCCCGCACCATTTCCTGGCCCTTTCTGTTGACAGTAAAAATCACCCCAAAAACCCTCACCCAAACCCTTATCCTCGCGGAACCAAGCCATCACTCATGGCGGCGGCGGCGGCAACGGCAGCGTGCCGTAGGGCGGTGTCCTACACCCTCATGGGCCCGCCGGCCGAGAGCCTCCGCGCTGCTGCGGCGGCGGCGACGGCGGCTACGCCCGCTAGCACCGGCGACCAGTTCTTGGACCTGCTCGACGCCAACTTCAACAAGCCGCCCCCGACGACGCCGGCGAAGAAGTGGACGGAGAACAACTCCCCGACCTTCGCCACATCGGGGGACCCCTGCCTCGACTTCTTCTTCCACGTCGTGCCCGGTACCCCGGCCGAGTCCGTGTCGGCCCTCCTCGCCAACGCATGGGCCAAAGAGCCGACCACCGCGCTCCGCCTCGCCTGCAACCTCCGCGGCGTGCGAGGCACCGGCAAGTCCGACCAGGAGGGGTTTTACGCCGCCGCGCTCTGGATGCACGGATCCCACCCAGCCACGCTCGCCCTCAACGCGCGCCCCGTCGCTGAGTTCGGATACCTCAAGGACCTGCCCGAGCTCCTCCACCGCATCATCCACGGCGGCGTCTCCACGAGGACCCCCGGCAAGCAGGCCGCCCTGAAAGGTGGGATGGTATATGGCTTCCACTTCTCACCATCACGTAAGCCACATCGCTGGAAGAGGCCGATCCACCCTGCGGGCACTAGGGAGGCGCGCGTCGCCACCAGCATTGAGCGCGACCAGGAGGTCTCCGCCCAGGCCGCCGTCGAGCGCCACAAGAAGCGGGCGGACGCCGCGGCCAGAGCCGTAGAGAGGTACGCACGAGATCCCAACTACCGCCTTCTGCACGACATGATGGCGGATCTGTTCGCCGACCTCCTCGCCGAGGACATGAAGAAGCTCTCGGAAGGGAATATCGATCTCTCGCTCGCCGGGAAGTGGTGCCCGTCGGTCGACACGTGCTACGACCGCTCGACGCTGCTCTGCGAGGCCATCGCGCGCCGCCTGTTCCCCAAGGGCTCGATGCCCCAGATCCCGGAGGACCTGCCAGACGCACACTACTCCTACCGCGCCCGGGAGCTCCTCCGAAAGGAGGCGTACGTGCCGCTGCGCCATGCCCTCCAGCTCCCCGAGATCTTCATCTCGGCGCGCGAATGGGGGAAAGTGGTGTACACGCGCGTGGCCTCCATCGCCATGAAGAACTACAAGGACTTGTTCATGGAGCATGACAAGGACCGTTTCACCAGCTATCTCGCCGACGTCAGGTTCGGCAAGGCGAAGATTGCGGCGGGAGGCCTGCTACCGCACGAGATCCTGGCCTCCGCCTACATGGACAGTGAAGTGGCCGAGCTGCAGTGGCAGCGCACGTTGGATGATCTGCTGGCCCTGGGAAAGCTCGACAACTGCCTCGCCGTGTGCGACGTGTCGGGAAGCATGTACGGCGACCCCTTAGACGTGTGCGTCGCTCTCGGCCTCCTGCTCTCGGAGCTCTGCGACGAGCCGTGGCGCCACCGCGTCATCACCTTCAGCTCGTGGCCACAACTGCACCACATCGAGGGGAAAACCCTGTTGGAGAAGTGCCAGTTTATCCGTCGGATGGATTGGAACATGAACACCGATTTCCAGGCGGTGTTCGACCAGCTCCTCCGCGTGGCAGTCGCCGGCAACCTGCCTCCGGAGAGCATGGTGAAGAAGGTGTTCGTTTTCAGCGACATGGAGTTCGACCAGGCGTCCTCCAGGCCGTGGGAGACAGACTACGAGGCGATCACGAGGAAGTACTCCGAGGCCGGGTATGGAGAGGCAGTGCCGCAGATTGTCTTCTGGAACCTGCGGTACTCGTACTCGGTGCCAGTGACGGCGGAGCAGAAGGGCGTAGCGCTGGTCAGCGGCTTCTCCAAGAACATGCTGAAGGTGTTCCTGGGTGGCGAGGAGGAGGAGCCTGTCCCAGAAATCACAGACGAGGAGGAGCCCATCCGAAACATCATCCCAAAGACCCTAACGCCGAGGGAGGTAATGGAGAAGGCCATCTCCGGGCCGGAGTACGAGAAGCTCGTCGTGTTCGACTGAAAGTACCGAGGAGTACTTCCAATAATACTGAATTTGGGTGAGCTGGGTCGTAGTATTCGTTTTCCCTTTTCTTCAATATATTTCCTGCCTTCCGAAGAACTTGCAGCGACTCTAATTTGGTTGCTAGCTATGGACTGAATCCTACCGTCATCGAAGAATAATTTGGAAATGGAACCGATTCTCGCGTTTCTATATTTGAGCTGAATTTTTGTTGTGCTCTATGCAGTTAGGAAGATTCAGCTGTGGTTTATTTGATTCCTGTTTAGAATATCAGAACTGCAAATCCTGTTGCGTATAGCTTTGTGTACGTGGCATTAACACTAGTGGTCTTGGAGTAAATCATCATGCTTTGTGTTATCCATGCGGAACCTGTTAGAACCTCTACGATCTTGCTAGGTGTTTCTTTTAGGCCTCTTACGATCTAGAAATCATAGGTTTTGCCTTAAACTCACGCCGGCTAAGTGTTCTTTGAACACATTGGGTGGTAAGCCTTTCGTTAGCGGATCCACAAGCATATCCTTTGTCCTTACATGCTCAAGTCTTATAGTGTGATCCTAAATCTTATCTTTCACAACATAATACTTTATCTCTATTGGTTTGGAAGCATTACTCGACTTGTTGTTGTGAGCATAAAATACTACGCGTTCGTTGTCACAGTACATCTTTAGTGGCTTGTCAATGCAATATACCACTTTCAAGTCGGGTATAAATTTCTTTAACCATATTGTCTGCCCCGTTGCCTCATAAGATGCTATAAATTCTGCATACATCATGAATGATACAACTATTGACTGTTTGTAGCTTCTCCACGAATTAGCCCCTCCTGCGAGAGTGAAGATGTATTCTGTCGTGGACTTTCTATCATCTCTATCTCCCGCGAAATCAGCATCTGAATATCCTCTTATCTCTAGGGAATCAGACCTTCTATATGTGCATGAGGTCTTTTGTGCCTTGCGCATAACACAATGTTTTCTTTACCATCTTTCAATGCTCTATGCCTGGATTAAGTTGATATGTATCGAGTACCCCGGTGATAAAAGCTAAGTCAGGGTGAGTGCACACTTGTGTATACTGTAAGCTTCCAACGGGCGAAGCATATGGTACAGTTTTCATTTGATCGATCTCATATTGACTCTTGGGATATTGAAATTTTCCAAAGTTGTCGCCCTTGACTATAGGAGCAGGTGTGGTATTGCACACATGCATACTGTATTTCTTTATAATCTTCTCTAGGTATGCCTTTTGGACAATCCTAGAACCCCATTTGTCCTATCTCGGTGAATTTCTATGCCCAAAACATATGAAGCTTCACCAAGATCTTTTATGTCAAAATATGAGGACAAGAACTTCTTTGTTTCTAGTAGTAGACTGACAACGCTGCTAGCAAGCAAGATATCATGCACATACAGAATTAGAAAAATATATCTTCCACTTTTAAACTATGCGTAAACGCAGTTGTCCTTAACATTCTCTTAAAATCCAAATTTCTTAATGGTCTCATTAAACTTTAAATACCATTGTCTTGAAGCTTGCTTTAATCCATAAATGGATTTCTTAGGTGGCATCCCATATCTTCCTTTGCCTCCCATGACAAAACCATTGGGTTGTTTCATGTAGACTTTTTCTTCTGAATCCCCGTTTAGAAATGTCGTCTTTACATCCATTTGATGCAGCTCTGAATTAAAATGTGCAACTAGTGCCATTATGATTCTGAAGGAATCCTTACATGAGACTGGAGAAAACGTCTCATTGTAATCTACTCCTTTTTGCGTAAATCCTTTTGCCACAAGTCATGCTTTGTATTTCTCCACATTCCCTCTAGAGTCATAATTTTTTTGTATACCCATTTATAGCCTACTGTTTGGCTCCTTTGGAAATTTTCTCTAAGTCCCAAACTTCATTGGTACTCATCGATTTCATCTCAGCTTCCATGGCTTCCAGCCACTTTGATGAGTGAGGGCCACTCATGGCTTCTTCAACTGAAGTGGGAGCATTCTCCATATGAACTCTTTTTTTATTATAAACTTTATAATCAGTAGAAATGGCTAATCTTTTAATTCTTTGAGACCTTCTAGGGGCCTCATCTGTTGGGACATTTTATGCCCTTCTAGGCGCCTCATTGGTTGGCACATTGTGTGTCTCAACGTGTGGCATCTCTACTAGAGGTGGCTGTTGCTGCTCCCTTTCATGCTCAATAGTGGGTTCAGTCGGCTCCTGACGGATAGGTTCCGGATCCTCACTCACTGTTGTCATGGATGGAGTTGCAACAGGTGCTTGCACCACAACCTCTGGGGTTGTCGATGCAGGAACAATAGGTAGCGAGAAGAATGGCTCCTGAGTCATCGGATTAGGTGCATGCACCCTCTTCTCCTCAAGATCAATTTTCCGAGCTATCATGCTCCCCCTCACCATTTCGTCCTCTAAGAAGACAGCATGTCTTGTTTCTACAAACTTTGTGTATCTGTCTGGACAGTAGAAACGAAAACCTTTTGACTTTTTAGGATAGCCAATGAAATGTCACTGACTATTTTAGGGTCAAGCTTTGCAATATTTAGATTAAATGCTTTGGCCTCAGCTCAGCTCCCCCACACCCTTAGGTGCTGTAGCGAGGGAACTCTTCCTGTCCATAACTCATACGGTGTTTTGGGCACCGACTTGCTTGGTACTCTATTGAGAATATGAATGGCGGTTTTTAATGCCTCCATCCACAATCCTAGTGGCAAGGTGGAGTAACTCATCATGCTGCGCACCATATCCATAAGGGTATGGTTACGTCTTTCAGCTACACCATTTTGCTAAGGCTCATCCGGCATCGAATACTGGGCCACTATGCTAGTCTCATGTAATAACCTTGCAAAAGGTCCAGGGACTTGGCCATATTGGGTGTCTCGACCGTAGTACTCCCCTCCACGGTCAGACCTTACTATCTTTATTGTTTTACTATGTTGATTCTCAACTTGATCTTTAAATATCTTAAATTTATCCAACGCTTCCGATTTTTTTAATTGGATAAATATAACCATAATGGGAGTAATCATCTGTGAATGTTATGAACGAGTCATAATCATCTACACTTTTCACAGGAAATGGTCCACATATGTCAGTGTGAATAATTTGTAGTGTTTCGGCACTTTGTTTTGCACCCTTTTTATTTGCTTTACATACTTTCCTTCTTACGCAATCGATGCATTGCTCTAGGTCGAAGAACTCTAAGGGAGGAAGAATATTGTTTTTAACTAGTCTTTTTATTCTCCCCCTCGAAATATGGCCTAAACGATAGTGCCATAATTTCAACGAGTCATGAGTTCTCTTTCTTTTCTTTTGTTCTTTGTCCGACGCGGAAACATGCTCATCCACTTTACACATAGAATATACTTTTTCACGAGTGGATAACAAATAAAGCTTATTGTGAAGGAAAGCAACACCCACACAATCTTTAACACGATCTTTATTACACCAAATGGTACACTGGCCATGTCCAAAATGACACTCACAGTTTACTTTATCCAAACATGATACACTTATTAAATTCCTATATAAAGAAGGAACATAAGGACATCTGTAAGAAGTATGGTCGATCCATCAGCAAGCTCCAAGGAGATGTCGCCAACAGCCTCAACGTCCGCTTAGACTCAATTTGCGACTTCAACACATCTTTCTTTTATTTTCATAGTCCGCGTCAAATAAAATCCCCGTAAAGAATTTGCGACATGAACAGTTGCACCTAAGTCAATCCACCAAGTAGATTTTGGAAACTTTGTATACAGGGATTCATTTACAAAAGAAACAATGTTGTTACCTTTCCTTGTCATTAGTTCCTTTAGCCAAATAGGGCAATCTTTCTTCAAATGCCCTGATTTCTTGCAGTGGAGACAGGTATCTTTGTCCACTGAGAGATGCCTATGTTGATGCTGGTAGTGCATGGGAGCTTTCCCATGTGCCTTAGAAGGGGAACCTTGGTTAATTTGATGGTAGGTCCTCTTCTTATTGTCCTTGACATAGTTCAGCGAACCACCATTGGAGGTTTTAAGCCTCTCCTTTTCTTGGACACCCATGGCAATGGTCTTTTCTATGTCCCACTTTTCTAGGGCCATGCTGTAATTGACAATGAAATTGTCAAACTATTGAGGCAATGACACCATGAGCAGGTGGACAAGGAGTGCAGGCTTTATCTCTAGATCGGCTTCCATGGCCTTCAATTTGGCAGCCATGTTGCTCATCCGGAGGATGTCCTCCCTGATGCCATGTCCACCTCCTGTATAATTTTCTGTCACCAACTGCTTTAGCAGATGGGTTGCATACGTATTTGAAGAGGCAGTGAACTGACTCTTTATCTTTTCCATGTACTTCCCTACGAAAGCGCACTCTGTAATTGAACTAACAATTGCCGGCTTAATGGTTTTCTTTATAAATGTCATGCATTTTTTATTGGCGTTTTGCCACTTTGGGTTATGTATGAAGTATGACAACTCCACTGGAGCATGGTCTCTTTTTTCTTTCCCATGCAACATCATCATCAGCGGCATCTCTTATTGGCTATGTCGGCTCGGTGGGAGGCTTGGTCTCAAGGACCCAATCCACCTCAGCGCAGATGAACGCGAAGTCCACCTTCTTTCTCCACTCAGAGTAATTGTCACCTCTAAGGGTCAGGGCCTCCTTGATGCAGCTCATCAAGTAGAACCCTCCTGAAAACCATAAAGAAGTGAGAACAATAATAATTGCATGTATTAATCCAACGTTGGTCAAAATTAAGACATGCAAATGTTTATGCAAATGATTCTATATCACTGTTGGGCAGAACATAGAATCAAAAGCACATAACTTTAATCAAAATTACTAATCATGATTATGCTATTTGCAATGTTGGTTAGAAAAATAACATGAACATGACCAGAATAAAATTTTAATATGCTCTCAAAATTTTAATACTCTCTTTTACCTTTATTAAATTTAACTATTTGTAGCAGAAGAAATGAATTAAAATTCATTAAACTTTAAAATTTACAGAAACTTTACTGTTACTTTTCTATTTTCTAAATAAAATTTCGTTGGATAACTATGAATAGAAAAAACTAGACGAAATTTGTCAAAAAAGCTGATTCAAAATACGCAGAAAACTTCTGTAAAAAGAAAAACCAAAAACTGGGCGATGTTTAGTTTCCTGCCTCCACGGCCCGGCCACGGCCTGCTCTGCATTGCCTGTTGCTGCGCGCGCTGCTTAGTGCTGCCCACGGCCTAGCAGAGGCCCACGGCCTGCACATCCGGAGCCAGCTGTGCGCTGCTCCATCTCGGCCATCCGTACGCGCGTTGAGAGCGCTCGGTCAAAACTAGGAGCACCCTGGTCGCCTGTAACCCTAACTCCCAGACCCACAACCCCGCTCGTTCTTTCTGTCCGCTCTCTGGCGGCGGGGAGAAATCCCCATGGTCGGTCCGCCCTAGGCGACAGGAAGCGGCGGTGCCCGGCACAAGTCCGGTGTCGAGCCCCTCCCTCTCCTTTCTATTTCCCTGTCCTCCTTCCCCTGAACCCAACGCGATCGAGAGGAACGAGAGTAGCAGATGGCGGCGGCCCTGGCCCTCTTGCCAGTGCGCGCATCCACCTGAAGGTGGGTGCGCCACCATCAAGCGGCTCAGGCGGCGGTGCCCTTTGCCGGCGCTGGCCATTTTTGGACTCTTTCCCCCTTTTTTGATTCGGATTTGCGGTAAATGGGAAAATTGGGGCCTTTCTTTGCTTTTCTTTGGGAGGAACTGGGTTCCCTTTGCCCCAAGAGGGGTAGTGTTCTTCTTCCCGACCTCGGCTTGCCGATGCGTAAGGATCGAGAGGAACGGCGCGGCCCAGGGGCGTCGCACTTTACTTTTAGGGTTAGGATTTGCTTTGCCTTTTCTCTGTTAACTTTCTACCAAAAATAAATCCACAATCTAGTATGCTCTGATAATATTGTTAGAACCTCTAGGATCTTGCTAGGTGTAGATCTAGTCGAGTAGAAGCTTTATTGTGAATCATATAAGATCGATACTGCTAGTCCAGAGAGAGAGGGAGGGAGGGAGAGAGAGAGAGAGAGAGAAAGAGAGAGAGAGAGAGAGACCTTCCTTGGCTCGATGAGCCCATCGAGGCGTTGGCCATGAGGACGATGACAAGAGCGTGGAGTATGTGGGAAAAGCGGTGGCGGTGGCAGAGCTTCCCGCTGTACTGCGCTGACCTAGATCGAGTCGGGGTATCGGTGGGGTGTGTGGCTGCGCAACCAACCTCGTGTCCGAGCCAGCCGGACCCCACCTCTTTATATAGCGCAGGCAGCAGGGGCCCACCAACCATGGATTGGTTCGGCGCCCCCGAACAGAGCGCGGTCAAGGGTTCGTTCGACCCGTTGGGATCGAACGGGGAGGTCAACCTAACAGAACCATCAATTCATTTTGTCATAAAATTTTCTTGATATTCCTGCAAGAAATGTAAACGCCTCATGATGTAGGATACAACCAAACTATCTGATTATATTAACCAGGTGAATGCCCATGCGCATTGCCACGGCTTATTTTTTTCATCGTTAATCATGTGTAGGTGTAAATATAAAATGAGCAACAATGTTCACTTACCGTAATCTAAATATATATATATATATGTAATTTTTTCGCTTTGCCACATATATATGATGTTCTAAAAGCTTACTAATTTACATTTCGCATAACTGGACATCATATACATATGAAATTAAGTTGCTAACCCGACTACCGTCTTGTACGACATTAAGCATTTGTCTGGAAAATCGAAGGTAAAAGCTAACCGTTCTAAAATCTTACCCAAAGCCATAAGATTAGCAAACATAATCAACATTGATTTGCTATGAGGACGATGGAGGGAAAGACAAGAACATTCATACAGAGATCAAAGAGCTTGAGCAGAAATTTGAACCTGGACGTCGTACATACACTAGTAGAAAGAGGGCCTTTGGTCCAGCGCCCAAATTCTATTAGTCCCGGTTCGTTTCCGCAATCGGGACCAATGCCAGTCACCGGTCCCGGTTCATGCCGCCAGGGCATTGGTCCCGGTTCATCTCTAAGCATTGGTCCCGGTTTGTGGCACGAACCGGGACCAATGACCCCACGACGCACACGTGGCTCTCTGCGAGGCATTGGTCCCGGTTCATGCCAAGAATCGGGACCAAAAACCCTCTCCTGGCCATATATAAGCCCAGCCATTTGCCCATCAAATTTTGCTGGATTGTGTGTGAGGAGTGGGTGCTAGCTTTTTTTTTCTTTGATTGCACACAAGGTGTTCGACGAAATGTCCGAGCCACACTTTAGTCCGCACAACACGGTATCCTTGGCTGAGGTTAGCAACCTTATCTTCTTTATCTGTAACTAATACAAAAATATTGCATCTGTCCATGTAGGGTGGTCATTTTACTATTCACGATGTTATTGTAATGGTTAGTTATTATGACGCAGATCGATGCACGGATGCGATGGATGTATGGCGACCGACGCCATTCCGATTTTATTGCAGGCCTCCATAAATTTATTGATTTGGCTAAGGAAAACAAAGTGGATAATTTTATGCCTTGTCCCTGCGTCAACTGTCGGAACGTGGCGGAACACTCTGCCCCGAGAATCCTTCAAAGCCATCTGCTTCGGAGAGGTTTCATGCCCGGATATTATTGTTGGGCCATGCACGGAGAAAGAGGGGTTAGGCTGGAAGAAAATGAAGAAGAGGAGGATGATGACAGCTATCATATGTCCCTGAAGAATACGGTGATACTGCAATGAAAGATAATGAAGAAGAGGGAGGCGGCAATGAAGAAGAACAACGGGCATCAGATGAGCCCGCTGATGGTCTTGGTCGGGTCATTTCTGATGCAAAGCAATAATGTGATACAGAAAGGGAGAAGCTTAAGTTGGAGGCCATGCAAAAGGATCACAAAACGTTGTTGTACCCAAATTGCGAAGATGGCAACACAAAGCTCGGTACCACACTTGAACTGCCGAAATAGAAGGCAGAGACTGGCTTATCTGACAAGGGATTTGAGAAGTTACTGAAAATAATGAAGCCGAAGCTTCCAAAGGATAACGAGCTGCCCGAGACAACGTACGAAGCAAAGAAGACTATATGCCCTCTAGGATTAGATGTGGAGAAGATACATGCATGCATTAATGACTGCATCCTGTACCGCGGTGAGAAGTACGAGAATATGGATAAATGCCTGGTATGCAATGCATGTCGATACAAGATTAGACAAGATGACCCTGGTGATGTTGAGGGCGATGATGAGCCCTCCAGGAAGAGGGTTCCTGCTAAGGTTATGTGGTATGCTCCTATAATACCACAGTTGAAACGTCTGTTCAGAAATAAAGAGCATGCTAGGTTGTTGCGATGGCACAAAGAAGAGCGTAAGAAAGACAGGAAACTGAGACACCCTGCTGATGGGTCGCAGTGGAGAAACATCGAGAGAAAGTACTCGAACTTTGCAGGTGACGCGAGGAACTTATGGTTTGGTCTAAGTACAGGCGGCATGAATCCTTTTGGGGAGCAGAGCTGTAGTCACAACACCTGGCCTGTGACTCTATGTATCTACAACCTTCCTCCTTAGTTGTGCATGAAGCGAAAGTTCATTATGATGTCAGTGATCATCCAAGGACCGAAGCAACCCGGCAACGACATTGATGTGTACCTAAGGCCATTAGTCGATGAACTTTTGCAGTTGTAGGCAGAACCAGGTGTAAAGGTGTGAGATGAGCACAAACAGGAGCCATTTGACCTACGAGCGTTGTTGTTCGTAACCATCAATGATTGGCCTGCTCTTAGTAACATTTCAGGACAGTCAAACAAGGGATACAATGCATGCACGCACTGTTTAGATAATACTAAAGGTACATATTTGGATAAATGTAAGAAGGTTGTGTACCTGGGGTGTAATAAATTTCTTCCGACCAATCATCAAGTAAGAAAGAAAGGCAAGAATTTCAACGGTGAGGTAGATTACCGGAAGAAGCCTAAGCTCCCTAAAGGTGCTGATGTATTTGGTATGGTGAAGGACCTAGAAGTAATCTTTGGAAAGGGTCCTGGCGGTCAATCTGTTCCGAAAGACCCCATTACCGGACACACGGCCATGTGGAAAAAGAAATCTATATATTGGGAGCTTGAGTATTGGAAAGACCTAGAGGTCCGTTCTTCAATCGACGTGATGCACGTGACGAAGAATCTTTGTGTGAACCTGCTAGGCTTCCTGGGCGTGTATGGGAAGACAAAAGATACACCAGAAGCACGGGAGGACCAGCAACGTATCAAAGACCCACACAACAAGCATACTGATAAAGGACGTAAATACTTAAGTAGCTACGCTCTTACCAAAGCAGAGAAGGAAATCTTTTTTGAAGTCCTTTATAGTATCAAGGTCCCGGCTGGCTTCTCGTCAAATATAAAGGGAATAATAAATATGGCAGAGAAAAAATTTCAGAACCTGAAGTCTCATGATTGCCACGTGATTATGACACAGTTGCTTCCGGTTGCATTGAGAGGGCTTCTACCGGAAAATGTTTGATTAGCCATTGTGAAGCTATGTGCATTCCTCAATGCAATATCTCAGAAGGAAATCGATCGAGAAAGTCTGGAAAGGCTACAGAAGGATGTGGTCCAATGTCTTGTCAGTTTTGAGTTGGTGTTCCCCCCGTCCTTCTTCAATATTATGACGCATCTCTTAGTTCACCTGGTCGATGAGATTTACATTCTCGGTCCTGTATTTCTGCACAATATGTTCCCCTTCGAGAGGTTCATGGGAGTTTTAAAGAAATATGTTCGTAACCGTGCTAGGCCAGAAGGAAGCATCTCCAAGGGCTATGGAACAGAGGAGGTCATGGGGTTCTGTGTAGACTTTCTTCTTGACCTTAAGCCAATTGGTGTTCCTGAATCACGGTATGAGGGGAAACTGAGTGGAAAAGGCACGCTAGGAAAGAAAGCAATGATATTTAGGGACGGACATTCTTTGGATCAAGCACACTACATAGTTCTCCAAAGTTCTACCTTTGTGGATCCGTATATCGAGGAACACATGAATGTTGTACGCTCCAAGTTCCCGGGGAAGGATGACTACTGGATTAAAAAAATCACATGGAGACTTTCGGCACTTGGTTGCAATTACATCTCATGAATGACACCACTATTGGAGATCAGCTCTACTTGTTGGCCGTGACACCATCTGCGACTGTATTGACTTTCCAAGGGTACGAGATAAATGGGAATACATTTTACACGATTGACCAAGATAAAAAGAGCACCAACCAAAACAGTGGTGTCCGCTTTGATGCAACATGCGAGAATGGAAAAAAGGACACATACTATGGTTACATAGAGGAGATATGGGAACTTGACTATGCACCTACTTTTAAGGTCCCATTGTTTCGGTGCAGTTGGGTCAACATGAATGGAGAAGGGGTAAAGGTAGACCAGCTGTACGGAATGACAATAGTGGATCTCAAGAATCTTGGTTACAGAGACGAACCATTCGTCCTAGCCAATGATGTGGCTCAGGTTTTTTATGTGAAGGACATGTCCTCTAGACCGCAAAAAAGAAAAAATAAGGAAACGAATACATCAGACGATGAGCCCCAGCATCACATAGTTCTTTCAGGGAAAAGAAACATCGCGGGAGTCGAGGACAAGACAGACATGTCAGCAGATTATGATAAGTTTGATGAAATTCCGCCCTTCACCGTGAAAACTAACCCAAGCATCCCGTTAAGCAAAGAAGATGCTCCATGGTTACGGCCTAAGAAGCGATCATAGGCAAGGGATCGACATACGCAACAAAGGATTCATATCCTAAACCCTAAACCCTATGTAAATCTATGTAATGTATGGAAACTTTATGTGATGTATGGAAACTTTATGTGATGTATCGAAACTTTATGTAATGGAGTCTTTCACGGGCTTGCGGGGAAATTTTTCTGAGGCAGAGCTTCCAAAGATGCCGTAGGGCGTGTGCACCTACGACATCTTCGAGAAGCTCCGCCACGGGAGATTTCCCAATCCTTTCCCCAACACTGTTAGAGGAGATGGAGTCTTTCACGAGCTTGCAGGGAAATTTTTCCGAGGCGAAACTTCCGAAGATGCCGTAGGGTGTGTGCACCAATGACATCTTCGAGAAGCTCCACCACGAGAGATTTCCCAACCCTTTCCCCAACACTGTTAGAGGAGATGGAGTCTTTCACGGGCTTGCAGGGAAATTTTTCCGAGGCGGAGCTTCCGAAGATGCCATAGGGCGTGTGCACCAACGACATCTTCGAGAAGCTCCGCCACGGGAGATTTCCCAACCCTCCATCCATGGGGATGAAACTCTCTCTACTTATGTTGGCTTGTTGAGCTGCTTGCCATGGCGTATCGATTGTCCTTTTATAGGCACGGTGCCGCTTCTACTTTGTCTTGTTCCTTCGACAGGGCGTCGTGCGCTACATGCTTTATCTCATCGAGCAGTGCGTCCACCCACACGTCCTTATCCCGCCGACAGCTTTAGTCTCGGTTGCACCCACCAGCCGGGACTAAAGGTTACCCACGCGTCCTTATCCCACCGACATCTTTAGTCTCGGTTGCACCCACCAGTCGGGACTAAAGGTCACATTGTTTGGATCATTTTTGAATTTCTTATGCCCGTTTCAAACTATATTCAAAACGGCGGGCATCAAGCTTCTTAGCCCGGGGCTGAGCCTCACTGAACTTGAAGTGGATCTCTGATGAAATAGCATGTTGTGAACCTATAAATGATTTTTTTTTAAAAATTCACAAGCATTATATCATGTACTTGTAGTTCAAATCATGGCAACCTCCTACCGATTCGGCAAGCATTTGTCTTTTTCATGAGGGATGGACAGAAAGGTTCTAGATACACGGTTGGTAAATTGTCCATATAAGGAGGTATAGTATTTTTGAAAAATGGTTTGGTACCAATGTCAAACTTTAATTTGGTGGTTGCTTCATAGAACACCCCGATTTCGGCACCTCAAAAATGGAAATTGGCTTTTTCATGTGTCGAAAGGGAAAACTTCCTCCTGCAACATCGTAAGCCATCCCAAGATGCACATGTGTGCACAGTATGGGCACATTATCACAAACTATGCCCTGATTCTAGCCATAACATTGGTGGTTTGACCTAAATGCCATGAAACCTCGAACATGATAGGTCATTTTGTGAAGGATTTCTTATGATGTTTGCAATTTTTCAAGTTCAATATTTTTCCTTGCAACTGTGACACATAATATGACACCACGCGAAGGTTTCACATTGTTTGGATCATTTTTGAATTTGTTATGCCCGTTTCAAACTATATTCAAAACGGCGGGCATGAAGCTTCTTAGCCCGGCGCTGAGGCTCGCTGAACTTGAAGTGGATCTCTGATGAAATAGCATGTTGTGAACCTATAAATGATTTTTCTAAAAATTCACAAGCATTATATCATGTACTTGTAGTTCAAATCTTGGCAACCTCCTGCCGATTCAGCTGGAATCTGTCTTTTTCATGAGGGATGGACAGAAAGGTTCCAGATACACCCGTTGGAAAATTGTCCATATAAGGTGGTATAGTATTTTTGAAAAATGGTTTGGTACCAATGCCAAACTTTAATTTGGTGGTTGCTTCACAGAACACCCCGATTTCAGCACCTCAAAAATGGAAATTGGCTTTTTCGTGTGTTGAAAGGGAAAACTTCCTTCTGCAACATCGTAAGCCATCCCAAGATGCACATGTGTGCACAGTATGGGCACATTCTCATAAACTATGCCCTGATTCTAGCCATAACATTGGTGGTTTGACCTAAATGCCATGAAACCTCGAACATGATAGGTCATTTTGTGAAGGATTTTTTATGATGTTTGTAATTTTTCAAGTTCAATATTATTCCTTGCAACTGTGACACATAATATGACACCACGTGAAGGTTTCACATTGTTTGGATCATTTTTGAATTTCTTATGCCCGTTTCAAACTATATTCAAAACGGCGGGCATGAAGCTTCTTAGCCCGGGGCTGAGCGTCGTTGAACTTGTAGTGGATCTCTGACGAAATAGCATATGGTGAACCTATAAATGATTTTTTTTAAAAATCCACAAGCATTATATCATGTACTTGTAGTTCAAATCTTGGCAACCTCCTACCGATTCGGCAGGAATTTGTCTTTTTCATGAGGGATGGACAGAAAGGTTCCACTTACACCGGTTGGGAAATTGTCCGTATAAGGTGGTATAGTATTTTTGAAAAATGGTTTGGTACCAATGCCAAACTTTAATGTGGTGGTTGCTTCACAGAACACCCCGATTTCGGCACCTCAAAAATGGAAATTGGCTTTTTCGTGTGTCAAAAGGGAAAACTTCCTCCTGCAACATCGTAAGCCATCCCAAGATGCACATGTGTTCACAGTATGGGCAGATTATCACAAACTATGCCTTGATTCTAGCCATAACATTGGTGGTTTGACCTAAATGCCATGAAACCTCGAACATCATAGGTCATTTTGTGAAGGATTTTTTATGATGTTTGCAATTTTTCAAGTTCAATATTTTCCTTGCAACTGTAACACATAATATGACACCACGCGAAGGTTTCACATTGTTTGGATCATTTTTGAATTTGTTATGCCCGTTTCAAACTATATTCAAAACGGCGGGCATGAAGCTTCTTAGCCCGGGGCTGAGCCTCGCTGAACTTGAAGTGGATCTGTGATGAAATAGCATGTTGTCAACCTATAAATGATTTTTTTTAAATTCACAAGCATTATATCATGTACTTGTAGTTCAAATCTTGGCAACCTCCTACCGATTCGGCAGGAATTTGTCTTTTTCATGAGGGATGGACAGAAAGGTTCCAGATACACCGGTTGGGAAATTGTCCATATAAGGTGGTATAGTATTTTTGAAAAATGGTTTGGTACCAATACCAAACTTTAATGTGGTGGTTGCTTCACAGAACACCCCGATTTCGACAGCTCAAAAATGGAAATTGGCTTTTTCGTGTGTCGAAAGGGAAAACTTCCTCCTGCAACATCGTAAGCCATCCCAAGATGCACATGTGTGCACAGTATGGGCACATTATCACAAACTATGCCCTGATTCTAGCCATAACATTGGTGGTTTGACCTAAATGCCATGAAACCTCGAACATGATAGGTCATTTTGTGAAGGATTTTTTATGATGTTTGCAATTTTTCAAGTTCAATATTTTTCCTTGCAACGGTGACACATAATATGACACCACGCGAAGGTTTCACATTGTTTGGATCATTTTTGAATTTGTTATGCCCGTTTCAAACTATATTCAAAACGGCAGGCATGAAGCTTCTTAGCCCGGCGCTGAGCCTCGCTGAACTTGAAGTGGATCTCTGATGAAATAGCATGTTGTGAACCTATAAATGATTTTTTTAAAAATTCACAAGCATTATATCATGTACTTGTAGTTCAAATCTTGGCAACCTCCTACCGATTCAGCTGGAATCTGTCTTTTTCATGAGGGATGGACAGAAAGGTTCCAGATACACCGGTTGGGAAATTCTCCATATAAGGTGGTATAGTATTTTGAAAAATGGTTTGGTACCAATGCCAAACTTTAATTTGGTGGTTGCTTCACAGAACACCCCGATTTCGGCACCTCAAAAATGGAAATTGGCTTTTTCGTGTGTCGAAAGGGAAAACTTCCTGCTTGCAACATCGTAAGCCATCCCAAGATGCACATGTGTGCACAGTATGGGCACATTCTCACAAACTATGCTCTGATTCTAGCCATAACATTGGTGGTTTGACCTAAATGCCATGAAACCTCGAACATGATAGGTCATTTTGTGAAGGATTTTTTATGATGTTTGCAATTTTTCAAGTTCAATATTTTTCCTTGCAACTGTGACACATAATATGACACCACATGAAGGTTTCACATTGTTTGGATCATTTTTGAATTTCTTATGCCCGTTTCAAACTATATTCAAAACGGTGGGCATGAAGCTTCTTAGCCCGGGGCTGAGCCTCGCTGAACTTGAAGTGGATCTCTGATGAAATAGCATGTTGTCAACCTATAAATGATTTTTTTTTAATTCACAAGCATTATATCATGTACTTGTAGTTCAAATCTTGGCAACCTCCTACCGATTCGGCAGGAATTTGTCTTTTTCATGAGGGATGGACAGAAAGGTTCCAGATACACCGGTTGGGAAATTGTCCATATAAGGTGGTATAGTATTTTTGAAAAATGGTTTGGTACCAATGCCAAACTTTAATTTGGCGGTTGCTTCACAGAACACCCCGATTTCGGCACCTCAAAAATGGAAATTGGCTTTTTCGTGTGTCGAAAGGGAAAACTTCCTCCTGCAATATCATAAGCCATCCGAAGATGCACATGTGTGCACAGTATGGGCACATTATCACAAACTATGCCCTGATTCTAGCCATAACATTGGTGGTTTGACCTAAATGCCATGAAACCTCGAACATGATAGGTCATTTTGTGAAAGATTTTTTATGATGTTTGCAATTTTTCAAGTTCAATATTTTTCCTTGTAACTGTGACACATAATATGACACCACGCGAAGGTTTCACATTGTTTGGATCATTTTTGAATTTCTTATGCCCGTTTCAAACTATATTCAAAACGGCGGGCATGAAGCTTCTTAGCCCGGGGCTGAGCCTCGCTGAACTTGAAGTGGATCTCTGATGAAATAGCATGTTGTGAACCTATAAATGATTTTTTAAAAATTCACAAGCATTATATCATGTACTTGTAGTTCAAATCTTGGCAACCTCCTGCCGATTCAGCTGGAATCTGTCTTTTTCATGAGGGATGGACAGAAAGGTTCCAGATACACCTGTTGGGAAATTGTCCATATAAGGTGGTATAGTATTTTTGAAAAATGGCTTGGTACTAGTGTCAAACTTTAATTTGGTGGTTGCTTCACAGAACACCCCGATTTCGGCACCACAAAAATGGAATTTGGCTTTTTCGTGTGTCGACAGGGAAAACTTCCTCCTGGAACATCGTAAGCCATCCCAAGATGCACATGTGTGCACAGTATGGGCACATTATCACAAACTATGCCCTGATTCTGGCCATAACATTGGTGGTTTGACCTAAATGCCATGAAACCTCAAGCATGATAGGTCATTTTGTGAAGGATTTTTTATGATGTTTGCAATTTTTCAAGTTCAATATTTTTCCTTGCAAATGTAACACATAATATGACACGACGCGAAGGTTTCACATTGTTTGGATCATTTTTGAATTTCTTATGCCCGTTTCAAACTATATTCAAAATGGCGGGCATGAAGCTTCTTAGCCCGGGGCTGAGCCTCGCTGAACTTGAAGTGGATCTCTGATGAAATAGCATGTTGTGAACCTATAAATGATTTTTTTTAAATCCACAAGCATTATATCATGTACTTGTAGTTCAAATCTTGGCAACCTCCTACCGATTCAGCTGGAATCTGTCTTTTTCATGAGGGATGGACAGAAAGGTTCCAGATACACCGGTTGGGAAATTATCCATATAAGGTGGTATAGTATTTTTGAAAAATGGTTTGGTACCAACGCCAAACTTTAATTTGGTGGTTGCTTCACAGAACACCCCGATTTCGGCACCTCAAAAATGGAAATTGGCTTTTTCATGTGTCGAAAGGGAAAACTTCCTCCTGCAACATCGTAAGCCATCCCAAGATTCACATGTGTGCACAGTATGGGCACATTATCACAAACTATGCCCTGATTCTAGCCATTACATTGGTGGTTTGACCTAAATGCCATGAAACCTCGAACATGATAGGTCATTTTGTGAAGGATTTTTATGATGTTTGCAATTTTTCAAGTTCAATATTTTTCCTTGCAACTGTGACACATAATATGACACCACGCGAAGGTTTCACATTGTTTGGATCATTTTTGAATTTCTTATGCCCGTTTCAAACTATATTCAAAACGGCAGGCATGAAGCTTCTTAGCCCGGGGCTAAGCCTCGCTGAACTTGAAGTGGATCTCTGATGAAATAGCATGTTGTGAACCTATAAATGATTTTTTTTAAATTCACAAGCATTATATCATGTACTTGTAGTTCAAATCTTGGCAACCTCTTGCCGATTCGGCAGGAATTTGTCTTTTTCATGTGGGATGGACATAAAGGTTCCTGATACACCGGTTGGGAAATTGTCCATATAAGGTGGTATAGTATTTTTTAAAAATGGTTTGGTACCAATGCCAAACTTTAATTTGGTGGTTGCTTCACAGAACACCCCGATTTTGGCACCTCAAAATGGAAATTGGCTTTTTCGTGTGTCGAAAGGGAAAACTTCCTCCTCCAACATCATAAGCCATCCCAAGATGCACATGTGTGCACAGTATGGGCACATTATCACAAACTATGCCCTGATTCTAGCCATAACATTGGTGGTTTGACCTAAATGCCATGAAACCTCGAACATAATAGGTCATTTTGTGAAGGGTTTTTTATGATTTATGCAGTTTTTCAAGTTCAATATTTTTCCTTGCAACTGTGACACATAATATGACACCACGCGAAGGTTTCACAATGTTTGGATCATTTTTGAATTTCTTATATCCGTTCCAAACTATATTCAAAATGGCGGGCATGAAGCTACTTACCCCGGGGCTGAGCCTCGGTGAACTTGAAGTGGATCTCTGATGAAATAGCATGTTGTGAACCTATAAATGATTTTTTTAAAAATTCACAAGCATTATATCATGTACTTGTAGTTCAAATCTTGGCAACCTCCTACCGATTCGGCAGGAATTTGTCTTTTTCATGAGGGATGGACAGAAAGGTTCCAGATACACCGGTTGGTAAATTGTCCATATAAGGTGGTATAGTATTTTTCAAAAATGGTTGGTACCAATGCCAAACTTTAATTTGGCAGTTGCTTCACAGAACACCCCGATTTCGGCACCTCAAAAATGGAAATTGGCTTTTTCGTGTGTCGAAAGGGAAAACTTCCTCCTACAACATCGTAAGCCATCCGAAGATGCACATGTGTGCACAGTATGGGCACATTATCACAAACTATGCCCTGATTCTAGCCATAACATTGGTGGTTTGACCTAAATGCCATGAAACCTCGAACATGATAGGTCATTTTGTGAAGGATTTTTTATGATGTTTGCAATTTTTCAAGTTCAATATTTTTCCTTGCAACGGTGACACATAATATGACACCACGCGAAGGTTTCACATTGTTTGGATCATTTTTGAATTTGTTATGCCCGTTTCAAACTATATTCAAAACGACGGGCATGAAGCTTCTTAGCCCGGCGCTGAGCCTCGCTGAACTTGAAGTGGATCTCTGATGAAATAGCATGTTGTGAACCTATAAATGATTTTTTTAAAAATTCACAAGCATTATATCATGTACTTGTAGTTCAAATCTTGGCAACCTCCTACCGATTCAGCTGGAATCTGTCTTTTTCATGAGGTATGGACAGAAAGGTTCCAGATACACCGGTTGGGAAATTGTCCATATAAGGTGGTATAGTATTTTTGAAAAATGGTTTGGTACCAATGCCAAACTTTAATTTGGCGGTTGCTTCACAGAACACCCCGATTTCGGCACCTCAAAATGGAAATTGGCCTTTTCGTGTGTCGAAAGGGAAAACTTCCTCCTGCAACATCGTAAGCCATCCCAAGATGCACATGTGTGCACAGTATGGGCACATTATCACAAACTATGCCCTGATTCTAGCCATAACATTGGTGGTTTGACCTAAATGCCATGAAACCTCGAACATGATAGGTCATTTTGTGAAGGATTTTTTATGATGTTTGCAATTTTTCAAGTTCAATATTTTTCCTTGCAACTGTGACACATAATATGACACCACATGAAGGTTTCACATTGTTTGGATCATTTTGAATTTCTTATGCCCGTTTCAAACTATATTCAAAACGGCGAGCATGAAGCTTCTTAGCCCGGGGCTGAGCCTCGCTGAACTTGAAGTGGCATCTCTGATGAATTGCATGTTGTCAACCTATAAATGATTTTTTT